>OX439475.1:2845200-5400612 GCA_949320105.2 Crepidodera aurea | reverse complement strand
GGTGTTGGCCCTTATCTTGATAAATAATTTTTAAATTAACAATAAGCTTCAATTAAATGTTTTTTAATTTTATTATCTGAGTTTATTAGAATTTTATATTTTAAGAGTTTGTTTGATATTAATATTCGAGATTCCTAACCTAAAATGTGGAAAGCAGCCGCAGGACATCAAGTAAACATTAGTAACGTAAATACTGAGGATGATGAATGGGAAACCGATCCGGATTTTGTTAATGATGTAGACGAACAACAGCAGAGATGGGGTTCGACGACTGTAGAGGGTTCGGGAAGAACTGCAGGTGCCATAGAGTAAGTAAAAATTATTTCAACCACCTGTAAACAGTGATATTACCAATTTCTGTAAAGAGATCTTCAGTTTGATTTCAAAAAGACCTTAAATAAGGGTTTTGAGGAACATTTTTATTCATAACAAATTTTTGTATTGATGGGTATATAATTTTAAATATAATTTCAACGAAATTTTGCATTTATAATCTGTTTCATAATGAGTAAAAAGGAAGTTGACAATATTATCTAATTTATAATGTGATTCATTTAGTTATGACGTATTTTGATCAGTAAATTATTTATGTTAAATGAATAGTATTTAGATTGTGTATATACTAGAATAAAATAGAGTACCCTAACAATAATAAATAAAATAAATAATAAAGGAAGTTAAAAAGTTAAACTTTAAAGATTATTTTCAACAATGTGTACTTTTAAGTATGGAAAAATTAAGAAGAGAGACGGAAGAATCAGATGCAAAAAAGAAGAAAAAAGAATTTGATGAAGGGGAACACAACCCATCATATGGGTATGGAGGTAAATTTGGTATAGAAAAAGATAGAATGGATCAATCGGCAGTAGGACATGAATATGTCGGCAAAGTAGAAAAACACGCTTCCCAGAAAGACTACAGTTCAGGTTTTGGCGGAAAATTTGGAGTACAAACTGATAGAATTGACAAGGTTATTACTATTTCATTCATATTCTTCTTTAATTTTTACACAAGCTGCTAAATTTCTTTTTTTTATTTCTTTGCTATCCAGTCAGCTATAAATAAACATAAAAAAGTGGTACTGATTTTGAGTATTGGTATATTTAATGAAAATATTTTAGAGTGCCGTTAGTTGGGACCATAAGGAAAAGGTTGAAAAACACGGTTCTCAAAAAGACTATGTAACCGGATTTGGAGGAAAATTTGGGTTACAAACAGACCGGCAAGATAAATCGGCTGTGGGTTGGGATCATGTTGAAAAAGTGGAAAAACATGAATCGCAAAAAGGTATAATTTAACTCACCATGTACGGACCTGAATAGAATTAAAAATTTGTAATTTTAGACTATAAAACTGGTTTCGGTGGGAAATTCGGCGTTCAATCGGACAGGCAAGATAAATCCGCCGTTGGATGGGACCATCATGAGGCGTCACAAAAACACGAAAGTCAAGTGGACCATAAGAAAGGTTTTGGGGGTAAATTTGGGCTTCAAACTGATCGAGTTGATAAATCGGCGTCCAATTTTGAACCACCCTCTAAAGTTGGCACGAATTACACTAAAGTAAAGCCTGATATTGGTGGAGCCAAGCCCTCGGACTTAAGGGCTAAGTTTGAAACTATGGTAAGTAAAACACTGATAAGTTTAGATAGTTTGATAATTGTATGATTTGTAAAAGGCTCAACAAAACAAGTCGGATGCACCAATGCCAGCATCAGCACCGAGGAAGAACGTTCACGCCAAAGCCGCACTATTTTCGAATGTTAAAGAGTCTGCGACACCTTCTTCTCCAATCGAGAAAGTTCCTACACCCAAACAGTTGGATCAATCGAAAACCGCATTTTTGACTCAGAGCAGCGTTGACCAGGAAAACAAAACCGTGGAAAACGTAGAAAAAGTCACAAAAACGGTCACGAAACTCGATCAGACCAAAACTGCGTTCTTAACGCAGCAAAAGGAACAAACCGAAATTGTAATCAAAGAAGAAAAAGTGCCAGAACAAGAGACCAAAGTCGTTGCTCAAATTTCCCAGGAAGAAGAGACTGAAAACAAAAAACAAGAGAGTATGGTAAGTTCAAACTATATACAGGGTGGCGCAAATTTAATTGAACACTATTGGAAATTCGGAAACCGTTATAGATACCGTTTTTGACTCGATTAAGGAACTTGTATGAAATTTCAAAGTGACGTTAGCGCCCTCTTTCTTGTACAGATTGATAGATAGTCTGATGATGGGCGTATGATTTGTTTTTAATTTTCACAGATTCAAGAAGAGCTGGAATTGTTGAGGCAATTACAACAACAAAAGCAAGACGATGACGATGAGGATTCCGATGAACAGATTTATGAAAATTTCGATACTTCTACTATAAAAAGGGCTGGAGGACAGCACGTGGAACAAGTAATAGCTCTGACGTTTATATATATACAGGGTGTTTGGTAGAGGGTTAGCCAAACGAAAATTGTATACGAATAGGGCCGTTTAGGGGTGTTTCAATACCAAAATCGAGGGGAGTCAAGTCTGGAGACCTTGGAGCCCACAATAAAAAATACTGTCGCAAATAGGCCCAGTTCACCTTCCATTTTCGTTCGGTTATCCCTCTATCAAACATCCTGTATATACATTTTAACAATAACGTGAATATTCGCTCAGGTACTGGCCCCCGTTGAAGAAATTACAGCATCTGAAGAGACCGATGAATACAACCAAGAAGAAATCGTCGATACTGGTATAACGGCGATAGCTCTCTATGACTATCAAGCTGCTGCAGACGATGAAATATCTTTTGATCCCGACGATGCGATTACACATATTGATAAGGTAATTTTCAATTTTTTTCTTGTATACTCTCGACTTTGGTGGCTAAAAAGCAACGTAGGTGAAGGCCACTACCAATTATGTTGCTGGGAAAAACCGAGAGGTATAATAAACGTTTTTCGTTTCAGATTGACGAAGGATGGTGGAGGGGTTTGTGCAAAGGAAGATACGGGCTTTTCCCCGCGAATTATGTACAGTGCGACGATTAACCCTAAAATGTCGCTGTGGCCTGCGTACTTACTTGCTTCCAGATAGGATTAAGATGAATGATATATTTTTAAGATATTTCTCTATTATTATTATTTTTGTAAATGTACTCCCTTATTTTTATCGGTATTATTTTAATCCTTATTTTATATTTTAATTGTTTTAAGATTTTATAGAAAAATATATTTTGAAAACTTAATATGTGTTTTATTTGGTTAATATTTTGTATATACAGAAACTGTTTCAAAAATTAACAATTCGACTGTCTCAATAAAACTATTCCCATCATTAAATATTATTATTCGCAACTCTTCTCACTCTAGATGTCGCCATATACCTTATTTATTTTAGCGAGGCAGTGACGTAATTTCTAGTTATTTCTGTTGTCAACGAAATAAACACGAAAACACTAAGAGCAAGTACGATTTAAACTTAACGTGCAGGGGAAAATAACTGTTAAAGGTTGGCAACACTTAGCGACGTTGCCGCTGTGAATAGCAAAAATTCTTGATTTATTTAGAGTAGTGTCAATGTACTGCAACATCGTGGCATATTACAATCAAAATTCCAAAACTACATAACCATTTTTATTTGAATCTTAAAACACTTTTCTTGCTATGAAATTGCTTTATAGTCAAGATTTTATTGTTCTATAGACTAGCAGTTCTTTTTTACATCCATTCCAATCTTCGATCAAGTTGATAGCACATCAGGTGCACTTAGATTCAAGCTAGGAAAAAAAAGTAACTGGCACAATTTTATCTTTAAGCGAACGAAAAAAAAATTCTACCTGGCAACGCCGCAGATTTTTGACGTGTGACGTCACTGCCTCGCTAAAATAAATAAGGTTTAAGCTTCATTTATTAGAAATTACTGAATGAAATATGTGCGAATCAACGTAAAAAACGATTTTAACAATTGTTTTTTATAATACTAGACATACAATTTCATCAAAAATCGACTATGAATAAAACTGGAACAGATGTCGCTGCGTACGTTTGACATTACAAATTCGCGGAGACAAATAATTACCGATGGCGGCGCCACACGTTGATCAGCTGTTCACACGAAACGCGTAATTTTTGGTAAATAGTGCATTAGGTTATACTGTGTGAATGGCTTATTTGTAGTATTTTAAGACTTTTTGTGATTGTTTGAGGTTTTTGATTTGGAAATTACCATAATATACCTGTACATGTAAGTATTTAGACTCGATTGAACCTGTTTTTTGTGTCGTTATTCTAAAATTGAGATTATTTATTTAGCATATATTACGTTTTTCAGAAATTTATTGTTTACTTGTTTCTGTGTGCTTTTTTTGTGTTTCAGGATGAATATAGCCTAGAGGTATTATCCTCACCTCTACTAATATAGAATGTTATTGGAAGGGAGGTAAATCATATGCCAAAGAAACATACAACAGTTATCTGCTGATAAATTTTATTTCAATTTTTTCAGGATAATAATTGTAATTGTAAAAGTGATTTAAATAAAAAATGATTTCTAAGAACCTACTTTTGATTGATTTATGGTAAAATATATCCTATTCCTTGTTTCAAAATTATTTTTTTAAATCAATATCAAATTAAAATATAAAAAAATAAAGAAATTTTTTTCTTGGCTTAAAACACTTCATAGGCCATCAAATGTATCTGTTGCAAAACTTTTTGTTTCGTTTATCTACTTTGTTTTTTCAAAATAAACACAAAATGTATATTTTTTAATCCTTTATTTTAACATAAGTTCAAAGCTAACTGAATTATTCAGTTTTAGTAGTATTTAACATTTTATTATAATAATTCATTACTAATTGTAACTGTATAATTATTGAAAACAGGTGTTGTACAAGAGGGGAACATAATAATGGTATTTTTAAAATTATGATGACAAAGGTTTTATTTTACTGAATATTACCTTTAGAAAAATGATAAGTTGAAATATCAGCAATGATGTGCACACCTAATTAGATTTTAAGTTTACATATATAAAAGTACAACTGTACACAGTTTCGACAGTTTGTAAGGACAAGTTTACTTAGTTTATAGGCAACACTTTGCTGTCTTCTAACTAACCATCATTCGCTGCACATTTAATGGTTTTAACATCAAGTGGCTTACTGGGCAAATGATGTGATGGCACACACTTTTTGCACTACTTGGGTGCTATTTTGTTTGAAATAATTCCTAAAAACATTTCAGTAGTAATCAAGAAATAATCTCAGAAATGCTAATCTTTATCTTACCTGATTTTGTAATATAATCTTCAGATTTAAAATTGATTACACTTTTTCCGGAATTTACGACGATCAACTTCCACGATGACACCTTTTTTGTTGCTTCTTGGGTGGATCATAATGAAAGTGTAATTCCGGATTTTTAGATTTCCTAGAAGTATACCCATAAACGCAATAGTTTGTATTATTTTTATTGGGCATTTTTACCGTTTAACTAACAAATAACAGCAAAATACACGAAGCACAAAATCAAAACACACGTTTATTTTCAGGTAAATAAACAAAATTATGCTTTTCGTAAAGGTTCAAATTAATACCGGTCGTGTCGCTTCAAAGTTGTGTTCGTCTCAATAACTTTGTTTTGTTAAAAAAGTCATTATTTTGTCGTTAGTACAAAATTTATTCTACTTCGTCCTTACTTTATTACTACAAAAACAAGCTGAGTTGAACCGATGAGGAGCTTCTACTGGGAGCAGAAAGGCGGAAGTAATAATCAGGTAAATCGCTGGTTTTTTGTTGTTACCTAACCTAAATTTTTTGAGAAAACTTTCATGAGCTTATTAAGCATCCTTTTTGCTATTTTACTATTAATCTTGGTTAAATACTTTTTAAAAACGGTCCTAACTAACTAACCAAGCATTTTTCTTAAGAAATTTTCTCCTTCGTGGATCTTTTACACAAGTATGTGTCCATAGATGGCAGTAGTTGTTCATTTCAAATTTTAACCAAGAGGTGAAAATTTTGAATTTAAGTATGGAATTTAATCAAATCAAAAAACAGTTTTATTATCTAAAATAATCTTGTTTGTTCACTAGTCATAAGGCTGCTGCATTTTATTTTTATCGAAAATATTTTGTTTTTGTCTTTTGAGAAATCGATTAAACGATATACCATTTATAGGCACATGGTTGCACTTTGAAATCAAAACTTTTATGTGCCTTTCCCAATGTTATATTTGTTGGGTATTAATTTTCCCAGATTGTTTCACACTTTAGGAACGTGTTTACATAAATTAAGGAAATTCTTATGAAATATGGCGCTGTTATTAGATAAATAATGTAATTAATAAGGTACTTTAACTTGAAAACACTCTGGCAAAAATTTAATGTGTCTTAATTAAGTCTGCAGTTATTGTTTTTGCACCAATTGGTGTTAATTAAACGACCTGTTGTTACATTTTATTTATTTGATTTTATAATTAGATTTTATGTGATTTATCTTATTTAAAATACACTATAAACACAGTACAAAATACTACTATGGACTACAAAAGTATTAACAAATATATATGTTTACTTCCTCATTATCGCTTAACGCATAATTATTGAGAATTTCAAATAAAATTTGTTGATTCGCGAGCGTCCAAATAAAACTATACTACTGCCATGACATGACATTAGATGTCATGGCATCAGCCAGTGTTGCCAGGCTAACAAAGTCAAAAGTCGTCATCGATCAGTATGAAAAGTCGTCACAGCTTTTTTGAGATATTGGGGTCAGTATTAAATAAAATATTTTGTTTTTATGGAAGAAACCAAAATAAACTTTATTAAAGTAACACAAAGAATAAAAATTTAACAAACAAAGCTAAAAAATTGTTTTAATCAGATTTCACTGTCTGAATCTGATTTAATTTTTTCCTGGGTTGAATCATAATTATTCTTCATTCTTGAAGTGATGAAACACTTTCATCAGAATCAGAACTACTGCTATAAGCACCAGTTGTATCTTTTAACAAAATATAAAAATTAGTTGCCCAATTTATTGGGCTAAGAAAACAACCTAGCCACTATAGAAGTGGACGCCGAGCTAAAATATGTCGTAATATCACTCATTTCAATATCGCCAGTGACCAAAGAATTCAGTGAATACACGCAAAAGTCATTAAAAGTAAACACACTCATAAAACATATAAAATAAAATGCCGCTTAATCCAGTCCCTTGCATCCGGAATTCCCAAAATTTGACGTACATCAGGTACAATTCGTGGCGCGTTCAGATTATTCTCTTTGAGAAATCTTTCGGAACAATAATAATTATTATTAAGTATGCTTTTATGAATATCGAAATTTTTTCACCTGTAAAAAGTCGTCAAAAATATGGTTTTTATTGAAAATTGTCGTCCTTCTCTCATAGAGGTAAAAAGTCGTCATTTTAACGACTTGTCGTCCTTTCTGGCAACACTGGCATCAGCTGTTCAGACTGCACGAGGCTTTACATCTACATAGAACAAAAATAATCTTGAAACAAAAAGTGAAACTGTCAAAACATGTATCCTCTATACAGAGTGGAAAAATTAAAAAAATATAACATACAGTCCCAACGAACAAGAAATCTTACCATATACAAAACGTATTTCCAACATTCACGAGAAATTATTTGTCGTAAATCAGTGAAGATTACGTTTTTGCAGCCATTTACAAGGCCAGCCGTTAAAATTTTGTTACTATGCTGCCTCTTTAAATGCAGTATGTAATATGTTGTGCTTGCGTGGGGCTTGTTAAGTCACGCCCACAGTTTTTATGTAATGGTCTTGCATCTCACTCATGGATAATGTCGACCCGCTCGCACTTATGGATGAAACACTTTTAATGTTATTTTACAATATATTTGGCTAATTTGCAGACACATGGAAATATGGTCTACGTGAGATTTTTGATGATAGATACAATGGCGCGGTCCGGAAATCCGTTTCGAATCTTGCGTCTCGAGATTGACCGATGAAGTCTTTCTCCCACGCGTGGAGAAGGAAAAAGTTTTAACTTCTTATTATATTTGATTCACCGATACAGCGTTGCAATTCAGTGACGTAGGATAGCGTAATTTCGCTTTGTTTAAAAATTAATGAAATGAATTTTTATGTTTAATTTGTAATTGAAAAATAAACATTATTAGAATCAAAATTTAATGATAAATCGAATGAGAATGGTCCCAACATCCCATGATACAAAAAAGTTCATCTTCTATAGTAAATAATGCATACATCAAGTGTATATTGAATTTATTTCTTACAATTTTATGCGTATATTTGATTAAAAACTCGACAAAAAAATAAACAATATATAAAAAAATATTTAGAAACCATTATTCGCGTTTGCGTATTTCTTAAAATGGTATAGTTAATAAAATCTAAGTATTTATCAACTCTGGTATAAACCGCTGGCCATGCTTCAGCGCATCCCACACCCCAAGAACTAATGCCATACTGGGTGTTCCCGCAGAGTAGGGGTCCTCCGGAATCACCATAACAACCACCTTTATTAAGATTGACTTCTGTACACATAACGTTTTTTTGTATATGAAGGAGCATTTCACATTCTCTATAAGTTATGGTTTTTAAGTTTGCACACTGTAATTTCGTAGGAACGACTTGGATATTTCTATCAATTGTGCCCCATCCCATTATGGTGGCGTTTGGACAAAACTCTGGAGGTTCTTCATCGGCTTCGAAAATTGGGAGCTTAATATAACGGATATGTTTACTTTCCTCTATCGGATATTCTAATTTCATCAGAGCTATATCGGCGTAGTATTGAGTTCGCTGATTATGTTCCGGGTGACGAAATACCTGGATTATTTTGGTTACCGGGGTAAACCAACCCACACGCCCATCTGATGAGACGCAGGTGTCTAAATAAATATAAATAGGTAGTACTAAAATAATTTTATGATCAAGTGAATTAGATTTTCATAACACAGTTGGCACCCACTGATTGTTTCCAAACATTACCATGGCAACACCCGTGATGCGTGAAATAGGTTATGTACTCTTCTTTCTTTATAATACAACCACTTTTTATTGACGTTTGGGATTTTAATCGTGTTCAAAAAATTGCCTAAAAGTCTTTTTGTGTTTGCAAATGGTTACCTAGGTAACGTTGATTTGGAAACATTTCAGTAGTTACCAATAAATTCGACTCCACGAAAATCATGGTCCATTGAAGTTGATGCAACAGACAAAAATAGTGTCATACCAGTCGGTTGACAGAATGGCAACTCCTGAAGGTTTTACTAACTATATAACCTCTATACGACGCGATAAATTTACCTCTTGTAAAAGCATCAGAAGCATAATATGTGGCTTCAGTATTTTCGCAATGGGCAGCAGTCAACACAAAACGTGGATTAAGCAAACTACCTCCACAAACATGGTATCCATAATAATTTGTTATAGCTATCATAAATTTAGCTTGATTCAAATCACAAGCCATTCCTCCTATAATACGGGGTTTACCAGGGGCTTCAATGAGCACAAATATGGAGAAAAAGGATAGTCCCATAATCCAATACATTGTCTAGCAAATATTTTAGTAGTATATCATTTAAAAATTTTAATATTTTATGGCATATGTCGTATACGTCATATCCTAGGCATAGAACAATAAAGTATTTAAAATTTAACCCTTTGACACCAACATTTAAAAAAAATCGTTGCGTTCTTTTGTTCTCTCGTAAAAGGCTATATCGAAATTACCTGGGCCACCCCGGTATTCTTATGCTGATAATAGATTCTGTGAGTTTGGATACCGCCATCGTGTTCAGCATCCTCGAAAAAGAGGGGGAAGATATATTTTGCCGGCGGAAGACGCGGAATCCACGATTCCCCCATTTTGGAGGTGGTTTTTGGACGTATGGGGTGTGGTCAATTCAAAAATAATTTTGGATAACGCCATCGTGCTCAGCATTCTCGAAAACGGGGTTTAGGGAATATTTTACCGATGGAATACGCGATTCTCTCCATTTTGGGGGTAAGGTAATTTTCAATTTTTTTCATGTATACTCTCGACTTCGGTGGCTAAAAAGCAACGTAGGTGAAGGCCACTACCAATTATGTTGCTGGGAAAAACCGAGAGGTATAATAAACGTTTTTCGTTTCAGATTGACGAAGGATGGTGGAGGGGTTTGTGCAAAGGAAGATACGGGCTTTTCTCCGCGAATTATGTACAGTGCGACGATTAACCCTAAAATGTCGCTGTGGCCTGCGTACTTACTTGCTTCCAGATAGGATTAAGATGAATTATATATTTTTAAGTATAACTTTGTTTTGTTAAAAAAGTCATTATTTTGTCGTTAGTACAAAATTTATTCTACTTCGTCTTTACTTTATTACTACAAAAACAAGCTGAGTTGAACCGATGAGGAGCTTCTACTGGGGGCAGAAAGGCGGAAGTAATAATCAGGTAAATCGCTGGTTTTTTGTTGTTACCTAACCTAAATTTTTTGAGAAAACTTTCATGAGCTTATTAAGCATCCTTTTTGCTATTTTACTATTAATCTTGGTTAAATACTTTTTAAAAACGGTCCTACTAACTAACCAAGCATTTTTCTTAAGAAATTTTCTCCTGCGTGGATCTTTTACACAAGTATGTGTCCATAGATGGCAGTAGTTGGTCATTTCAAATTTTAACCAAGAGGTGAAAATTTTGAATTTAAGTATGGAATTTAATCAAATCAAAAAACAGTTTTATTATCTAAAATAATCTTGTTTGTTCACTAGTCATAAGGCTGCTGCATTTTATTTTTATCGAAAGTATTTTGTTTTTGTCTTTTGAGAAATCGATTAAACGATATACCATTTATAGGCACATGGTTGCACTTTGAAATCAAAACTTTTATGTGCCTTTCCCAATGTTATATTTGTTGGGTATTAATTTTCCCAGATTGTTTCACACTTTAGGAATGTGTTTACATAAATTAAGGAAATTCTTATGAAATATGGCGCTGTTATTAGGTAAATAATGTAATTAATAAGGTACTTTAACTTGAAAACACTCTGGCAAATATTTTTGTTATGAACAAAAATTTAATGTGTCTTAATTAAGTCTGCAGTTATTGTTTTTGCACCAATTGGTGTTAATTAATCGGACTGTTGTTACATTTTATTTATTTGATTTTAGACTTTTGATTTTATAATTAGATTTTATGTGATTTATCTTATTTAAAATACACTATAAACACAGTACAAAATACTACTATGGACTACAAAAGTATTAACAAATATATATGTTTACTTCCTCATTATCGCTTAACGCATAATTATTGAGAATTTCAAATAAAATTTATTGATTCGCGAGCGTCCAAATAAAACTATACTACTGCCATGACATGACACTAGATGTCATGGCATCAGCTGTTCAGACTGCACGAGGCTTTACATCTACATAGAACACAAATAATCTTGAAACAAAAAGTGTAACTGTCAAAACATGTATCCTCTATACAGAGTGGAAAAATTAAAAAAATATAACATACAGTCCCAACGAACAAGAAATCTTACCAACGTATTTCCAACATTCACGAGAAATTATTTGTCGTAAATCAGTGAAGATTACGTTTTTGCAGCCATTTACAAGGTCAGCCGTTAAAATTTTGTTACTATGCTGCCTCTTTAAATGCTGTATGTAATATGTTGTGCTTGCGTGGGGCTTGTTAAGTCACGCCCACAGTTTTTATGTAATGGTCTTGCATCTCACTCATGGATAATGTCGACTCGCTCGCACTTATGGATGAAACACTTTTAATGTTATTTTACAATATATATTTGGCTAATTTGCAGACACATGGAAATATGGTCTACGTGAGATTTTTGATGATAGATACAATGGCGCGGTCCGGAAATCCGTTTCGAATCTTGCGTCTCGAGATTGACCGATGAAGTCTTTCTCCCACGCGTGGAGAAGGAAAAAGTTTTAACTTCTTATATTTGAATTAATTTGATTCACCGATACAGCGTTGCAATTCAGTGACGTAGGATAGCGTAGTTTCGCTTTGTTTAAAAATTAATGAAATGAATTTTTATGTTTAATTTGTAATTGAAAAATAAACATTATTAGAATCAAAATTTAATGATAAATCGAAAGTTCATCTTCTATAGTAAATAATGCATACATCAAGTGTATATTAAATTTATTTCTTACAATTTTATGCGTATATTTGATTAAAAACTCTACAAAAAAATATTTAGAAACCATTATTCGCGTTTGCGTATTTCTTAAAATGGTATAGTTAATAAAATCTAAGTATTTATCAACTCTGGTATAAACCGCTGGCCATGCTCCGGCGCATCCCACACCCCAAGAACTAATGCCATACTGGGTGTTCCCGCAGAGTAGGGGTCCTCCGGAATCACCATAACAACCATCTTTATTAAGATTGACTTTTGTACATATAACGTTTTTTTGTATACGAAGAAGCATTTCACATTCTCTATAAGTTATGGTTTTTAAGTTTGCACACTGTAATTTCGTAGGAACGACTTGGATATTTCTATCAATTGTGCCCCATCCCATTATGGTGGCGTTTGGACAAAACTCTGGAGGTTCTTCATCGGCTTCGAAAATTGGGAGCTTAATATAACGGATATGTTTACTTTCCTCTATCGGATATTTTAATTTCATCAGAGCTATATCGGCGTATTGAGTTCGCTGATTATGTTCCGGGTGACGAAATACCTGGATTATTTTGGTTACCGGGGTAAACCAACCCACACGCCCATCTGATGAGACCCAGCTGTCTAAATAAATATAAATAGGTAGTACTAAAATAATTTTATGATCAAGCGAATTAGATTTTCATAACACAGTTGGCACCCACTGATTGTTTCCAAACATTACCATGGCAACACCCGTGATGCGTGAAATAGGTTATGTACTCATCTTTCTTTATAGTACAACCACTTTTTATTGAAGTTTGGGATTTTAATCGTGTTCAAAAAATTGCCTAAAAGTCTTTTTGTGTTTGCAAATGGTTACCTAGGTAACGTTGATTTGGAAACATTTCAGTAGTTACCAATAAATTCGACTCCACGAAAATCATGGTCCATTGAAGTTGATGCAACAGACAAAAATAGCGTCATACCAGTCGGTTGACAGAATGACAACTCCTGAATGTGACACTACAGGTTTTACTAACTATATAACCTCTATACGACGCGATAAATTTACCTCTTGTAAAAGCATCAGAAGCATAATATGTGGCTTCAGTATCTTCGCAATGGGCAGCAGTCAACACAAAACGTGGATTAAGCAAACTACCTCCACAAACATGGTATCCATAATAATTTGTTAAAGCTATCATAAATTTAGCTTTATTCAAATCACAAGCCATTCCTCCTATAATACGGGGTTTACCAGGGGCTTCAATGAGCACAAATATGGAGAAAAAGGATAGTCCCATAATCCAATACATTGTCTAGCAAATATTTTAGTAGTATATCATTTAAAAATTTTAATATTTTATGGCATATGTCGTATACGTCATATCCTAGGCATAGAACAATAAAGTATTTAAAATTTAACCCTTTGACACCAACATTTAAAAAAAATCGTTGCGTTCTTTTGTTCTCTCGTAAAAGGCTATATCGAAATTACCTGGGCCACCCCGGTATTCTTATGCTGATAATAGATTCTGTGAGTTTGGATACCGCCATCGTGTTCAGCATCCTCGAAAACGAGGGGGAAGATATATTTTGCCGGCGGAAGACGCGGAATCCACGATTCCCCCATTTTGGAGGTGGTTTTTGGACGTATGGGGTGTGGTCAAGTCAAAAATAATTTTGGATAACGCCATAGTGCTCAGCATTCTCGAAAACGGGGTGTAGGGAATATTTTACCGATGGAATACGCGATTCTCTCCATTTTGGGGGTGGTTTTTGATTTTTAACCACCGCCCTCGTGTTCAGCATCTTCGAAAACGGGGGGAGAGGTGTTTTTCGAGGTTTTTCCGACTAACAGAATCTATTATGACACAATGGGGCTTTTTTAGAAATCCAAAAACTGTGGATAATTGATTAATGATGATCACGTTTTAGGAGGGTGTTTCGATGATAAAAAAAATGTATAAGACTAATTTCTGAAGGCGCCAAACCGTTTACGTTTATCACGAAAATTTTAATTTGTTTAGACTATCAGTGCACTTAACTTAAGAATCAAAAATATTACAGAACAACAGATTGTAAATATGTACTTATAGCAATTTTATATAAAATTATCGAACAAATATTTATATTTGAATGTTTTAAACATAATTTGCAAAAGCCAAATATGTTATTATATAAATTAATTATCAAAATAATGAAAACAACTTGTCAACATTTAATGTGGACGCAGGGTTATTTATAATCAACATAAATATTTCCTAACGACATGGCTGCTCGTAAATATATAATTTAGTATAATTTTATTCTTCAATCTTCAGTAATGATGTAAGAAAAACTAGAAATTTAAAGCCACGAAAATTTAAACTTCGTCTTTGCCACCTACTCCCGTCAAAACCAATACTGATATTAAAAAACGATCTTCGACAAAACATTTCTACATCTATTCTTAACTTCTCTTCTAAAAATCAAAGATCCAGAGCCGTTAGTTTTAGAGTAGGAATGTAAAAACCGCGAAAATCTAAGCTTAGACTTTGCCACCTTTTCCCGTCAAAACCAATGCAGATATTTAAAAGCGGTCTTCAACAAAACTTTTCTACATCTATTACTAATAAGTCTTCCAAAAATCAGAGATATACAGCTATTAGTTTGATAGTAATAATGTAACAAATACCAGAATGTTAGATCTATTAAATAATAAATAAGCAAAAAAAAATACAATAAATAACAGAAAACGTTGTCAATTGTCACACTTTATTCAATTAATACTCAATAAGTAATTTAAAATTAAACAGTTGAATGGACTTATAATGACTAAAAATTTGGAACAAAAAATTCCTTTTCCTTCGTTTTTAATCATAGTTTTATTGATAAAATCAATGTATTTGGCAACTCTTGTATAAACAGCAGGCAATCCTACGGCACAATCCGGACCCCAAGATGTAATGCCGAATTGATAATCGTTGCATATCAAAGGACCACCTGAATCTCCAACGCAAGAGTCTTTGGTTTTAAAACCTCCCGCGCAAATATTTCCATTCGAGACAATCGCAGGGGACCTTCTAAGAACGAATTTGCATACATCTAGTCGAATTATTGGTAATTCCACGCACATTAGACATTTAGGAACCACATAATAATCGTACTTATTCGTCGTACCCCATCCCACTACAGTGGCTTCGGTGCAATATTGGGATATATCTGATTCATCATACTCTTCATTTTTTGCTATAAAATCTGCTCTGCGGTTCAAATTATTAGTTTGGATAGGAAGTTTTACATAAAAATCAATTGAATCAACGTTCATTGGTGAGTCCAGTTTCATTACTGATATATCGTGGAGAAGATTATTTAAACTAAATTTCGGATGGTTAAATATGTCTGAAATTTTTATGGTTGGACACCACCAGCTTAACAGTCCGTTGCTTCTCATATTTGCATCTAAAAATACAAAATACTAATTTTTTACCCTAAATTTTCAAAAATGATTGGCCCTGCTATATACCTGGCATTGTGTCAATAATTTTCGTATAATTAAAGTGAGATTTTTACCTCTATCAGCCGCTTTGCTGGCATACAACAAAGTAAACTTACGATCGCAATGGGCTGCGCTCAAAATAAATAATGGACTTAGTAATGTAGCTCCGCACACGGGATACCCCCAGAAACTTGTTATAGATATCATAATTTTAGAAAGTTTAGGTTTGCGTGATTTGCAAGGATAACCGCCGATAATGCAAGAAGTTTTTGGAGTTGTAACAGGAATATTCGTATTCGTAATAACTACGCACAAAGTTACGATCAGGAACCATTTTTTTAAAATCATTTAACGTCATGTTACGTCAGTAGACAATATAAATGAATAAGTGAAACGTTTATTACTAATTACGTGTGAATGAACCAATCACGTTTAAATAGATGCCAAAGAAGGACTTAACATTTCGCAACGTTGTCATATTTGTTTAATATTATTTCTCAAACACAAAATGAATCGATTACTGCCAAAACTGAACTTTTTTGCATCATAGGATATTGTTCCACGGACGTGGAAAGTATCAGAAGTTATCATGATACCAAAAACAGGGAAACCACCACATGAAATTACGTCTTACAGGCCTATAGTTAACTTATTTAATTATGTTTAACTTATTTGCTCCTGTTTTTATTGTACAATATTACTATGTTTATTGTTTTTATTGTAGGTACTCATTATCTCGTTTATCTTTATCGTTATATATTATTTTCATTTTGAAACCTAAAATCGCAATAATTATAATTATTTTTTCCTTTCTATTTTTTTGGTACTTTTTGGTGCATTTAATTATGTCACATAGGTTAATTTAAGTCAAATATTTTAATAATCAAATGTTATTTATTGGATAACTGTACTTTTCGTTTCTCTATCTCGTTTATGTATCTTATGTAAGGGTTAGATGTAAGAGTAGCCATAGGCTAAATCTCGCCTAACGAATTGTACTATTTTTTGTTTGTACAAAATAAAGACATTTTATTATTATTATTATTATATCCCTACTTCCTGTAATCTCGAAACTATATGAAAAAATATTACTAAAAAGACTAAAACTTATTATAGAAGAAAAGAAACTAATTCCATCACACCAGTTTGGATTTAGAAAAAAACATTCAACTATAGACAAAGTCCATAGAAAAAAACCTTAGAAGAAAAAAAAAGTTAGCTCTACTGTCTTCCTTGATGTAGCGCAAGCTTTCCATAAAGTTTGGCATAAAGGACTCAAACACAAAATGAATCTATTATTGCTGCCAAAACAGTATTCAGAATTATTAGCATCATATATATCAGAGAGATACTTTAAGATTAAACAAGAAGAAGCATACTCTAAAATTAAAGAAATTAAGACAGGAGGAAGTGTATTAGGGCCAGTCCTATACCTATTATACACTAATGATATTCCTGAATTAGAGCAAAATTCAATTGCCACCTTTGCAGATGAGACCGCTATCATGGCAGTAGGGAAAACCCACGAAGAGGCTGCAAGAAAACTACAAACATTATTAGATAGAATTACTAATTGGACCAATCGTTGGAGAATCAAATTAAATGAAAATAAATCGGTACATGCTAATTATACTAACAAAAACAATGAGTATATACCAGTCAGAATAAATAATACCCAGATCCCTTATTCTAATTCAGCAAAGTATCTAGGTATTACTTTAGATGCGAGACTACGCTGGAAGGTCCATGTCAAAAAGAAACGTGAAGAACTCAACATAAAATTCAGAAAAATGTATTGGCTGCTTGGAAGAAATTCTACCATGTCAATATATAACAAAATATTATGAAACTGGGATAGACATATGGGGCTGTGCCAGTCAGAGTAATTTAATCCTAATACAGAGATTCCAGAACAAAGCATTAAGGAACATAGTCAATGCTCCCTGGTACTGCAGAAATAGTGTCCTCCACCGAGACTTGGAGATGGACACTGTTAACCAGACAGTTAACAAATTTGCCAGAAGTCACGAACATCGACTCCACCAACACGTAAATGTCGAGGCCATCCAGCTCATGGACAACAGTGATCTAGTAAGAAGACTCAAAAGGAAGAAGCCCTTTGAGTTAGTGTAAGAGTATTTATTTTAAAAATATAGAGTATTGTAGAAAAAGTTAAACGTGAAATTAAATTGCACCTGTAATAAAAACGCAACCTTAATATTATAATTGTATAGGTATTCTCGCTTAATTTAAACCAAAAAAAAAACTTGTAAACATTTCGATCTAAAAATAGCGTTTTTAAAATTTCGTAAAATTACTGATATAACAAATTAAAATGAATGTTTCTCCTGTATCACTTAATAAGTAGATATAATTTATTTTTCAGCTTTATTAATTTTAATCACCTTTTAAATATTTTTAACTCAATTAAGAAACTTTTATAACTTGTCATAAGTTCGGTAACCCGAATTCAAAAATATCTCGAGATAAACGACAGTCATAAGACATAGCTTTTATAAATAGCATTTTATCATTAAAATAATGTGTCAGTGAAAAAAATAATTTAAAAAAACAACGAATGTGTTGAACTTAGTTATATATAAAAATTGTGTAATATTTGATTGTGAATATCAGTGTATAGGTATAAACAAACAGCAATTTGAACAAAAACACTTTATTCAATATGAACAATCACAATTTTATTAAAAAAAAATAATAATACTAAAATTATAAAAAAACTTACTACTATATTTACAAAATGGGCAGAATGCCAGATCGCTCACAACTTTTACACTTATTTATGCAATTTTATCATATCTTTATCGCACTTCAAAATAATACAACTATTAGACGATCGAATAAGCCGAATATCGCCCAAATCAGAAACTTTACCGAATGACTCCCGCTTTAGGAAATTTTGAAGTTGTGTTTTTACCGAATGACACAGTAACAGTTTTGTCAAATAGTCCAATAATTAACAATATAGTTTTTCACTGCACATCGATATCTGTTAATTTCATAACGAACGAATACAATACATGTAGGAAATGAAATTTAACAACCTCCCAAACAAATCTAGGTTAAGATTTTCTTCTTCTTCTTTATTTTTTGCTTGCATATTAGGTGCGACATCCAGCGAAGAACGGTTAACCTAGCTGAAAATTCGCTAGTCATTCGGTAAGTAAATGGCCGTTGTCGATTTAACAGGTCTACCAACTTTCAACTATTCCAGCATACCGCAATAAATAAAACTCAAAACTCAGTCAACGATTTCATGCACTCGTTCATAAACCATAGCCTTAACCTCCCTCATCGCTCTCTGCATTTCTTCATCTTTGCTGTTGTCGATCCTAGACGAAATTTCTGAATACAAATTTGTCATGTCGCCTTTCGACGTGATGAAAGGAAAACCGAATTTTTCTTTGTATCGCCCATTTAATTCCTGTATCCTTCTTTTTTCTTCCACATCTATTCTTCCGAAACCGTTTGGTTCTTTATCGATAATAAGTGGAGAGTTGCATTTTCCGCTGTCCAGTATGTCTGGGTAGAGTTGGAAAATCTTTTCTTTTTCTGCAACAACAAAATGAAATTAACATCATGAATATAAGAACAACTTGGGAAAAAATAATCTTGTCACTAAAGAGAGATATACCTTATTTATTTTAGCAAGGCAGTGACGACACACGTCAAAAATTTGCAGCGTTGCCAGGTAATTTTTTTTTCGTTCACCTAAAGATAAAATTGTGCCAGTACTTTTTTCCTAACTTGAATCTAAGTGCATCTAATGTGCTGTCAACTTGATTGAAGATTGGAATGGATGTAAAAAGAACGGCTAGTCTATAGAACAATAAAATCTTGACTATAAAGCATTTTCAATAGTAAGAAAAATGTTTTAAGATTCAAATAAAAATTAATACTTATGTAGTTTTGGAATTTTTATTGTAATATGCCACTATGTTATAGTAAATTGACACGTTGGAAGTCAATTTGTAACTATTCTAAATAAATCAAGAATTTTCGCTGTGACAGCGGCAACGTCGTGAAGTGTTGCCAACCTTTAACAGTTATTTTCCCCTGCAAAGTTAAGTTTAAATCGTATTTGCTCTTAGTGTTTTCGTGTTTATTCCGTTGACAACAGAAATAACTAGAAATTACGTCACTGCCTTGCTAAAATAAATACCACTCAGTGACGGCGATTGGGGGGGAGTTGGGTGAAGCCGCCCCCACACTTTTAGAGGGATATATCGATAAATAAATGTAATGTCTATTCCTTTTTATACATTTCAAGCTAGGAGTTGTGTGAAAATTATTTGTACAAAGTTTTCGCCCCCCTACTTCTAATGTGCAATCGCCGGCACTGCTCCTACTTACATTTGTTTTAAAAAAATTTCCATCCTGTTACCCGAATTAACTTTTCTGATAAAAAATAATCAGTTACCTACCACAATATATTTTTGTAAACATTTCACTGTATTTCATAATCTAAATAATGATTTACATTTGCGTCATTTGACTTAAATTCTGGATTAACCTGTATTTCGTTTGTTTTTAATCTGATTCGTTTGATAATCGCATTTATTATTGGCATTTCAAGGCAAAACGTTTTCCACTATCAATTTTTAACTTGTTTTCGTATTGAACATTTTAAATTTTATCGAAAAATATATTTAACTTCCTTTCGTACATTCTGCATTTTGGTTTATAATAGTAATAAGTTGGCAAAATTTACTTTTAAGCGTTATTTATCAATTTTGCTGATAGATTTATTGTATTCGAAAGCCCAATTGACGAAGCCGAAAGCCAGAAACCGGTCTAAAGATGTCGAATCGAGCAAATTATTTTTTACGGTCTTTCTAAGGTGTAAGTGGTAGAATATTTCTTACAAGTGCTCAGAAATTTGTACCTCTCGCTCTTTATTTCTTCAAATATTGTATTTTTATTTGTTTTTGCATTTTATTATTACTATGTTTGCCCACCAGCCCGCTGACTATAAGCCTTATAAATTTTTACAAACCAGCCCATTGACTATAAGCCTTATAAATGACAAAAAAACAAAACTTACCGTGAGCCTTTAGACTGATCAAAAAATCATAGATGGCTTGTATTATGTGATTGCTATCTTCGAAAGGCCGGCATTTCAGGATTCCAATGGCGGCGGCAGGATAGTGTTCCACAACATTTCCAAAAATCCTTACGAAACTTTCACTTAACAAATTATTCACCTCGTCTATAGAAAAATGATGCGTCACAAACATCGTTTTACGATAATTTAATTAAAAATTTAATTTCAAAACTTCAGTTCGCGGCTGTATACATCAGACTAACCTGACTGCGAATAAAACTCATGTATTTATTTATGATTTCAATGACCTTTTTCCAGGCTCGAACTCGCGCGATAACTTTTTAACCTTTTATTAATGAATACATGAATTAAAAACATCGTTATCCAGGCACGTCCCGAGTCTTTATATACGCTCCGTAGTAAGCGTTCGAGTAAATCGCGGCTCGTAGTAGATAAAATTTTTATAGAAAACGCGGTAATTTAAATTTAATTAGAGTAGATTAAAGTGAGAAGGGGGAAAATTTAGGATAGCGATATGGAAAATTTTAAAACAGGTATTGGGTTTATACACCAGGGCCAAACCGATTTTAAATACCCGAATTCTAGAAAAAGTTATAAGTAAATTAAGAAAAATCAAGACGGCTGAGTAAAATTTCCTGAAGGGGGGATAGGTAAATATATGTTTTGAGGGTTGGATATTGGTTTTTTACGATTTGTGGCTGAAATGTGCATATTATGAAAAAAAAAACTAATACAAAAGTTGTAGATAATTAAAAAATGTAAATCTTTTGTATTAATCATTTTTCAACATAACCTCAAAATTATGGAGAAAAAGGCTAAAAGCAGTTTCTTTCGTTTTTAATTTTTATCTCTCGCACAAATATCTTTTTTTTATGAAACTTAGTGAAAACGTTCTTTTTTGTGTTTTAAATAAGCTGTAATTTTTTCAAAGCCAAATATTTATTTTTTACGAATATAAATTAAAAAATTAATATCGAAAAAGTTGGTTTACAAATTTTCCATTTTTTCAATCGAAAAAGTTGGTTTACAAATTTGATAGGTGTCACATTATGACAGTTGTCTCATATTGACAGGTGTCGCGTTTTGATAGGTGTCACATTTTGACAGGTGTCAGGTCAGCTCGACTTTAAGATGTTATGGAAAAAATATATTATTCGTATGGAAAAATTAGGCTTGTTTTAAAATTTAAATTCGTATAAAATCGAAAAATAAATATTTTGCAAAAAATTACAGCTTATTTAAAAAAAGAACGTTTTTACCAAGTTCCATAAAAAAATTATTTTCGCGGGAGATATAAAAATTGAAAACGAAAAACAACGGTTTCTAGTGTTTTTCTTGATAATTTTGAGGTTATGTTGAAAAGCGATAAATACAAAAGTTTCAGATTTAAAAAAAAAAACTGATACGATCCTGATATAAATGAATATGAATTTTTTACCATTCTTTATCTCAAAAAGATAAAAAATACGCATATAAAATTATTCAAATTTTAAAATTCACATTTTCTGTGCTTCTTTTCCATAATATTAAAATTCCCGAAATACCTTGAAGGTTCCGAATTTTAAAATAACGAAAAATCAGACATTTTTTATAAATGGATGTATCATATTCCATCGATTTTTTTTTATTTTCGTGCGGTAATCCCCCAATTTACCATCGTACGTTAAAGCATGAATTAGTTTATTGAATGATTGATAAAACAAAAATTGCTATAAAAGTGCCATTTGAGGCTAACTCCGTCCCTGATAAACTAAACATTAAATGACAATAAGAAGTCTCATTTTGTTTGCTTATCTCTCGTGTTGTTCGGAATATTGTTTGCTTAAATTCAGATTAAAAATGAGACAATAGCTCATAAAATTATCTGAATATAGAAGATGTCTGTAAAATGCTTTATTTCGATTGGGAGGTATGGTAATAACAACATTAAAATTAGCAGATTACCTCGTTTGAAAGGTTTAATTGTCTGCTTCTAATTTTTCACATCTTTTTACTATTTACTCGATTTTTTTGGAATTCATGGTAAACCAAAAGATGTTTATAAAAAAAATGTTGGTTTCTCTTACCAAACCTCCCCCCCCCTCCCGCCGAAATCTTCATCAATGATAGAAATAGTATATTTTTATATATTTTCAAAACATATATTACATAAGAATATAATTTGTCTTTAACCTACTTAGATAATCCATATCAAATTAATTAATATAAAATGTATATGCTCGAAATTTGCTCATCCCAGTCAATGCCTCATTAATATAAAATAAGCAAACAATATCCATACATTTTTTGCTCTACTCGGCGATAGATGGAGCCATTTACTTGGTTCAGAATTATAGATGGATGTACGTAATGAAGTATAGAAAGTGGAGGTGTTTTTTCTTAATTTAAACAAACTAAATAACAAATATTCCGATCAAAAAGTCCTTCGCGAAAAGTATATTTGGCTGATTTTAAAAATACAAAAATTTATCGCTATTTTCATTTATAATTTTATTATTAATGGATAAGATTTGTACTATTTTGTAACAACATGATTGATTTTTTTTCTACACCTATAATTTTTTATCCAGCTATTTTATTACAGATCTGAAGATAGCCATTGAGGGCATTGAGCCTAAACTTGTTGTCTAAAATAAAATGTGGTGTTGACTTGGTGTTTTCTATTATTAATTTTTTAAACCTCTCAAGTATTCCAGATAATAGACCAATATCGGAATTAATATGTTTTGTAGAATAAAACAACATTCGATATTTTGAATTTGTTATCATTATTATTGTGTATATCCGCATTAAAATTTTAAATTGTAACCCAATAAAATTGGTAAACTTTAATCTTAGAGAGGTCCTTCTCAAAGTTCATTCTTTGGAAATCCTTATCTATATTTTAATTAAAAATATTGAGAATTTTTTTGCAAATAAATTTCGATTGTTTAAAATGAGAAAAAAAAATTAAATTTTATAATCACATTTATTTCCATAACATATTATGAAAAAAACAAGTTTATTACCTCGATAATTTTGTCACAAGATTATAAAATGTGTACATTGTACCTAGTTGTTACGAAACTAGGGTTGTTTTGAAGTTTTGGGTAAATATTTTAAAATGGGCTCTCAGGAATAGCACATCACATTTTTGATGTTTGATGGATGGTAGATCAGGGCCAATCATTTTTTAAACAAAAAAATTCTTAGCGGTAATGTTTTGGATTTTGGTTTTTTACGATTTGTGGCTGAAACATGCATCCTATCGAAAAAAGTTTAATATAAAAGTTGTAGATAATTAAAAAATCTAAAACTTTTGTATTTATAATTTTTCAACATAACCTCAAAATTATTGAGAAAATCGCTAAAAATAGGTTTTTTTCCGTTTTTAATTTTTATCTCCGCCAAAAATAATTTTTTTTATTGAAACTTTGTTAAAACGTTCTTTTTTGTGTCTTAAATAAGCTGTTTCAAAGCAAAATATTTATTTTTCGATTTTATACCAATTTAAATAAAAAAAAAGCATAAATAGTGACAAGTGAAAACAAAAAATAACAATTTGGTTTAATTAATGCTGATTATTTCCAAATATTGTCAGTTTTTATTTATTTTTTTAACAAAATTTAACATCGTGGCCCCCAAAATTGAGTTGTAGATCCACACTTGGAGTAATGATCACTAAATACAGTTCAAAGTATAAATATTGGTCAGGCTATCTTTTTATTGCCCCAAAAAATCGCGTACATAGTGTACACACTTTTACCTCGTGCATCTAGTTCGATTTTTAAATATTTATTCAAATTTGACCCAACATATGTTTTGTAAATATTTAAATTTCATTCTAGAAATAGATAAAGAACTTTAGAATTTCGGTGAATTTTTTATTTATTTTTATATGATTAAAATCGTAAAAACTTAAAAATCCATACAAAGCGACAATTTTGCTGGAAAATTAAATGGCGAAAAAAAATTTTTTGGTGGAAAAAAGGATAAAAAACCGTGGAAAAATAATGGAAAATTTTAAAATTGTTTTTTTGGAACGAAAATACGAAGGAAATATACAAACCTAATTATTATTACTGCAGATAATACAGCAATTAGGGATTTGGGAAACCCTGTATAAAAAAAATATTTGGTGGCCACTAAAAGCGACACGATGTCTATTAGTGATAACAAATGGATAAAATAAAATCTTTTATTTCATAAACAATGCCTTATCTTTTTTTTTAACAAAATAAGAATATAAAACGCAAAATATATTAAATAATCTGTTTTATTATATAAACGTGGTTATAGATGCGAATCTCCGTTCAAAACAGATTTAATGTTTATATTTTCTATTTACATAAAAATATTAAAAAAAAAACATTTATTGAAACAAATTAAAGTTAAACTTTAAACTCATTTTTGCTTCAGTTAAAAAATTATTCCACTTTTTATCAACGTTATGACAATTTTTATTTATTGCAAAATTGCTCTTTGTAAATAACATTTTTATCGCGGTTAGTGAGATAAAAATCAATTGTTATAAGCTTGCATATAATTTTTTTAAGGCTCTATCTATAGATATAAATAAAACAGTTTTACGCACTTTTATTATTCTTCATCTCTAGTCAAGAATAAATTAGGATAAAATCTTAACCCTTGGATAGAATCATCTCTACAGCATTTTCCGAATTTCTCTGCATTTAGTAACCTTTCCTTGGCTAAGGTCAATGAAATTCCTAAAGATTTAGACAGTTCTTCAGCCGACAGCGATTCTTTATCTTCAATCTTAAACAAATTAAAAAAATATTACAATCTTTTTTACAGACTTTATATAATATTACATTTTTAATAAATGTATTTTTCTGAAGCTCAGAACCACGTCTCTAAAGACTAAGGGTACCTCGAATTAGTAGGTCAAATGTCCCAGCTCACAGATTTTCAAATAAGTGTGATTTTATTTAGTTGGGGCGAAAATTAAGGTACGTATCTCGCGGAATCCCCATCCCCCATTCTATGAGTGAGAAATGAGATATTTTGGATTTTTTCTCTCAAACCACGGTATTAAAAAAACTGAAATAATTCATGGTTGTATTACCTTTATTTCACAATTTGTTCAAAAACCCCCGGCCCCCCAAACTTTAACTTTAATAGTGATTTGTCTTTTCAATACCCAAACCGATTTTAAATACCCGAATTAAATTATAAGTAAATATAAACATGTCACATACCAAACTGGCGGTGGCATCAGCGATACTGGAACTATCCAAACTACTGACTTGCAGCACCATAACTCCCGATGAAAATTGGTAGAACTTCACAGGCAAATTTAGGCTTTCCATAACTTTGCAAGCGTTTAAAATATCTTCTGGTGATAACAATTCCAAACTTCTCGCTCTGTTTACCCAACAAAAGACGTCAGTAAGTGCCATCATGCCACCCATTTCTTCTAAATGTTTGTGTAAAAAGTTACATATCTGTCTGGCCAAACTCTCATAGTAGTGAGTATCTGATTTAGAGGAATCCCGGGTAACGGGATCATCTATACCAAGACTCAGCAGGTAAGATTTGAATCTATAACAAATTATCTTTAGTATATGTATGTGTATAAAACCTTAAACTAAAATTACCTCACTGTCTCATCTTCAGTGATATCTCCTTGTTTTTCTTTTATTTTGTTAGATATATTTCTAGATATATTAACCATATCTTTAGCCATTACCATTAGTTTGCTCAAATCTTGAAAGGCCATATTTATACTATCATCAGTTTCTTTTTGTTTTTGCAGTAAACTTCTTTCAATTCCGACAATTCCTAATCTGGGTTTGATAGTAGGAATACTAGGTTTACTTTGAACTTGTGATACTTGAGATACAGGACTCCTAAGTTCCCAGGGCCTGTTTTGCAATAAATCAGTAAGAATGCTGAGTACATTGTTTGTATAACCTTCACGAAAAGAAAGTTTTATAAAACTGTAAATACTTGTTAACTGTGGTCCATTTGTGGTGTCTGAAAAATAGTTTTTAATATAGCAAAATGAAAAATAGTCGCTTAATACAGTCAGAAAACTTATTTTTGTTTAATGTTTCTTCACCTCCCAAAAGGTATTGTGATAAAGTTAAAATATTACACGTTTAAGAGCCACTAACTTTAAACCTATTTTCTTATTTTATGAGTTATAGAAATGAACTATTTTCTTACCATCTGTTTCAGATAAATGCACGACAATCTTTCTATTACGACTAAAACTAAACGCACTAGCCGATCCCTCCTCGAAAAAAACTATTAGTTGTAAATGTAGTGCCAAACATGTTTGTCCCCTAGCAATTTGACCGGGTCGCCCCCATAGAATTCGATGGGTTGTTATTATTAATTCTCCACCTTCGAATGATGTCTGAAATCAATTTCACGATTTTTAAATATAGGTTAAAAATAGAAGATTGTATCATACCTTCTGATCACCATCGTATAATCTAACGTTATTTTCCACTGCTACAGTAGATTCTCCGTCTAATAAAAGTGGACTTGTATATTTTATTCTGTTCATCTTTATGTTTTGTATTAATGATTATTCTAACAAAATCTTAAATATAAACATCTTTGTTGTATTTAGTAGTTCATATGAACCACAGCAATATGAACTGTCAATACCTCGAGACGTATCTCAGCTGTCAGTTTAAATTTTAGGCATTTTTTAGTTTTGATTATATTTTAGTAGTTGCTCTTGAAAAAGTGGCCTCCTTGAAGTTAGCTACAAACTTGTCGAAAAATTCACACATGGCAAAATATACATGGGCGTGCCAAACTTTATTTTTAAAAACATTCACAATTTAAAAAAATCTCGTTTTTTCTGAATTTTTCATCCCTTAACAAAAAAATGAATATCTTTTAATTTATAAACTGTGCGTTTGGCATATGAGTAAAGATTGTTCTATAAGATCTCTATGACGGGTTCCGTTCAGATTGAGAGATATGAATTTAATAAAAAAATTATCTACTGGTAGAAGAAAAATATTTCGTTTTTGTACCGTCTGGTTGTTAATTTAAATGATCTCTGCCGTTTTCATGTGTGCAGTGATAAAAACAAAGACGTAAGATAAGAAAAGCGAGTCGATTTAATAGGTTGAAGAGGTAGTCGAGGCCATACAGAATAATTTTTACTGTGTTATATGAAAAAATAAGGGGGGTGGATGAATTTCTAAATAATTGCGAATTTATCCTTAAAAATACATTTCGTTACGCTCATGTGTGCTGGTTTTGTCGCTAACTTCACGGAGGTAAGAGTTTGTCAAATGCCAGGGTTGCCAAATGTGTTGTAGGTGTCAGGTGTGTCGTTTGTCATGTAAATGAGATAAACTTACGTGTAATTTTAACAATTTACGAAATATTAATCAATATATGGACTCTATTCTGATTTGAAACCAATATGTAGTAAGTAAAAAAAAATTCCTTTATTTTCTCAAATAAAATAAACGTCTTCTGTAGGTTTCCATTTTTCCACGTAGGTTAGATCACATTCCAATTTAAAAGCGAGAACCTACTAAGCTTTTCGATATATATAATCCCTAGCGTAAAGAAAACTTAATCAAAATGTCCTGCTCTGCAATATACATCTTGGACGTAAAAGGAAAGGTTCTTATTTCTAGAAACTACAGAGGTGACATAGATCTAGGGGTTATTGAAAAATTTATGCCGCTTTTGATGGAAAAGGAAGAAGAGGGACTTCTAACTCCTATTTTACAAATACCTGAGTGCACTTTCTCTTATATTAAAACCAACAACCTTTATATAGTTAGTACTACTAAAAAAAATGGTAACATTGCTCTTGTATTTGTATTTTTGCATAAAATCGTTCAAGTTATGACTGAATACTTCAAAGAACTTGAGGAAGAAAGTATAAGAGACAATTTCGTGGTAATTTACGAACTTATGGATGAGCTGCTGGATTTTGGTTATCCCCAAACAACTGATAGCAAGATTCTACAAGAATACATCACCCAAGAAGGGCATAAACTGGAAATACAACCAAGAATACCCGTAGCGGTAACAAATGCTGTATCGTGGAGATCGGAAGGCATAAAGTATCGAAAAAATGAAGTATTTTTAGATGTGATAGAGTCAGTCAATCTTCTGGCAAATGCTAATGGAAATGTTTTGAGAAGCGAAATAGTAGGAGCAATAAAAATGAGGGTATATTTATCAGGAATGCCTGAGCTGAGGTTGGGTCTCAATGATAAGGTTCTTTTTGAGAGTACAGGACGAGGAAAATCAAAATCTGTAGAATTAGAAGATGTCAAGTTTCATCAGTGTGTTAGGTTTGTATTTAAAAAACTATTTTCGTATCTAATTTGATTTTATACATGATATTAATAACTTTAGAATATTTGTTTTAGGTTATCCAGGTTCGAAATAGACAGAACCATTTCATTTATACCACCTGATGGCGAATTTGAACTAATGTCGTATCGCTTAAACACTCACGTAAAACCTCTAATTTGGATTGAATCCGTTATAGAACGACATGCTCACAGTCGAGTAGAGTACATGATCAAAGCAAAGTCTCAATTTAAAAGACGCTCTACAGCTAATAATGTTGAAATAGTCATTCCAGTGCCACACGATGCCGATTCCCCTAAATTTAAGACGACTATTGGTAGTGTCAAGTATGCTCCCGAACAAAATGCCATTACATGGAGCATAAAATCGTTCCCGGGAGGCAAAGAATATCTGATGAGAGCCCATTTTGGACTTCCAAGTGTGGAGTGTGAAGATTCCGAAGGGAAACCCCCCATTCAAGTCAAATTTGAAATCCCATACTTTACCACTTCGGGAATTCAAGTTAGATACTTGAAAATTATCGAAAAAAGTGGCTATCAGGCTTTGCCTTGGGTGAGATATATAACCCAAAATGGAGACTACCAGTTACGTACTAACTAAGTTAATGTAGTTTACTGTTTTTAATTTAGAATACATTGTTTTACTTTATAACATTTTTTTATCTATAGTAGCACTATTAGTAACCAAGTATTTTCAGATGGTATTTTAATAAACTATATTTAAAGGTTTATTGTGTTTGGTTCTTTTATTAACTTGAAAGAAAAATCCTCCAGAAACTTAGGTTATCACATACATAATAGCGTCCTTCCCCTGCGCAATCTGTGTTCTGGGGTTCACTTGTAAGGGAGTGAATTGAAGAGCGTATATTATAAGAAATGGAATACTTTTCTTCAGATATCAAGTATTTATAAGCAATTGTGTTATTTTTTAATTGAAAAATTTATCTTTTACATTATGGAAATTAGAGCCTTACATATTTACACGTCCTTTGTAACGTTAGCCACAATCAAGACTAAGGAATTTCTAAATCGAATTCTTGACATCGATTAATTTTAATAATCGGGCTACAGTTAAAAATTCTGCCTCGTGATTATTGATCACTGGAATTTTTGAACCATTTTTTGTGGCTTGCATTAACTTTTTTTAATACAAAATTGTAAATTTACATTAGACTGTAGATACAATAATCGGATTACGTCGATTTTTGCAATAATTCGAATGATCCAATTAAAAATTTTGACAGTTGGCAGTTTTGTGGTTATGTTTTATCGTAACGAAAGCAAAAAATAATGTCTTCGGTGTTATTTTCACTACCAGAGTTGTATAATTCTTACAAATCATGGGTAAGCAAAAATCCCAACAGTTTAAGCGATTGGGAGAGCACCGTAAAGTGGATGTCTTACTTTCTAGCAGGTAATTTTTATTTTAGTCAAAGTCCTTTTTCCTCCATTACCAATTATTTATTTTTTAGGACGGATAAACAATTCTCATATACTTTCGGAACTAATCTACTGTCTCTCTAATCTATTGGTTATGTTTAACGATCAAATAATAAAAAAAGCCAATACACTTGATGTTAATACTACTTCTGAAAAAATTAAGTTATGGCTAACTGTAATTGAATACTCTGAGGTATTTTGTGAGTTGTCTGCGAGCAAAGTTTGGGGCACCGCTGGAAAATGGGTTATTATTGTTTGTATACAAGTTTTCAAGTGAGTAAAGTATATGGTTACGCTATCAATAAACAGGGTCATAACTCCCTTGGGATATTAGAGGTGCCTTAATTTCCTGTTGTTAGGATACGTTTGTTAAATATTGCTGTCAGTGTTTCATTATATTTAGTGAATGTCATTGCTGCTTATTTTATTAAATTGACCAAAAATAAAATAATCTATGTACCTCAGGAATTAATGAGCCAGGCAATTGCAGTCCCTCGGGAATTAAGGCCCTTATAATTCCTATGATACATAAATTACTATATTATCCTTATGAAATTTCAGATGTATATCGAGGTTATTTCTGATCTTCCACTATAAAGAACCAATTATACAGAATCCTCCCATTCCAGGCCTAGATAGGAAAAATATATCCAGTAATACAAACGATTACATATTAGGAAAGGATGTTACACAAGCCAATATTGATTCTGTATCATTTACATTGAAAAGATCTGGCAGAGCAGTAAGAAAAGTAGAATCCTCTCCACCAACAGGTTGTTGTTACATAAAGCTTTGCCTCAAGATCGATTAGTATTAATAAATAATTTATTTTCTAGGTTTAAGGGACTGGAAACCTCTGCCAAAACCTTCAATTTTTAGGTGCGACGAGAATCAGACAATCGAAACTGTTCTAGCCAAAAGAACATTAATTGCAGAAATCATTTATATAGCAAAACCGATTATTCATCTAGCTTCAATGGCATGCTTTGGTACTAGAACTTGGAAACCTTGGATTTTATCTTTAGCTTTAGATGTGACAAGGTAATGCTGTTTTCACCAATAATGAGCAGATTAATTTTAAAAATTTTGTATTTATTTTTCAGTTTGGAATTGTACAGATCGTGTACAAAGAACAACAACACCCACTCTCTAGCACCACCACAGCGATTGCAAATCTCCAAACGAACTATGTTACTATTGCTATATCTTTTGAGATCACCTATGTACGATAGGCATAGCAAAGACAGAGTACATTCCTTCATAATGGCTTTAAGTAAAATACCTTTCGCAGGTTTAGTTTGTATCCCACTAGCTCAATATTTACCGTTCTGGCAAAGCACCTACTTTTACATGTGGTCTACGTAATATTTCACGATTTATCTCGATAATAAATGGATGTATTTCTGTAAAACTGATAAATAAAGATTGGAAGTGATTTTTAACACAACTTTACAAAACAACGAATTTCCAACTTGCAAAGTTTTTACTGTTTCTTCGTTAAGTTGTCAAAAATCACTTCTAAGCATCATTTGTCAGTTTTACTGTTTGGAATTTGATTTATTGGATTGGAAAGCACAACTGACGAAGCCGAAAGGCAGAAACCGGTTTTAGGATGTTGAATCGAATAAATTAAATTCCTTTGCTTACCTAATATATTGTCCTTTTTGAGTTCAGAGTTAAAATATATAGTGTAAGACTTCAGAAAAAAATATTTATGAGGAAAGGGATACAAAAAAAAGGATTCTTATGTGATTTTGGGATTATAGGTGATTTCAAAGATAATAATAATAATCTTATTAAGGTGTAAAAGTGTTTTAAATAAATATATTTTTTATATGTAAATACTAGTTGTACTTGGAAAAATATAAGTTTATTAACGATAAATGTTTATAAGTAAAATACAAAAATATAAAGTGCAGCACTTGGGACTTCACTGAACCTACAGGCCAATGTTAACGGATCTTAACGGGAGCTTTCATCTCTGTCGTTAGTTCTCTCCCGTCAAGATCCGTTAACATTGGCCTGTAAGTTCAGTGAAATGCGCTTGGGCCCATAACCTTAAATTGCACGAAATATTCTCGTCATCACAGACTTTTTGTCATATAATTCTTATGCTAGTTTTGGTATCTTAAAAACGGTACAACAGTCAACAACATAACGTATTTAAGTTTTAACCAAAAAAAATTCGGGTATAAAAAACACTTGGGAATTACCAAATCCAACCATCAGAATATGTTCAAATTTACCTTTCAAAACTTACAATTTGAAGAAAATTTATTAGATGCATTTGTGTCTGGTATGACAATAGTTATTTCCCTAACAAGGGCGGAAAAGTAATACTTTGCGCACGATAGCAGGGAAATATTAGATCTACATCTGATAGTTGGTTAATTAATACATTATCAAAAGAAAAAACGATGGCACAAAAAATGTGCAAACATTACGTTTAAGTTTCTAACAAAAAAGTATAAAAAACGCTTAGGAATAACAAAACCAACCATCAGAATGTCGTCATGTTTTAAAAAAAAATTGATGAGTAGAACAATCTGATGCTTGGTTAAAAAGAGGTATATTATCACAAACAAAAAACAATGGCACAAAAAACAGAAACATTTAGGCACATAACAAAAAAAAAACGAGATGTGTACCACAAACAAAAACTTTTCGTATGAAATACTGAAAAAATTAATGAGATGAACTACTGGGTTCATCAGACGACAATCTGAATCGTTTTAAGGGACGCTCCACGTCGTAAGTGAAGACTATATCTTCAGTTGTGTCTACTAAATTTGCTTCGTATAAAGCGTTTACCCTCAACTGCATTCCAATGTCCTAAGGAAAAGTATGAAAAAATTTATTTATATTTAAGTTGCATCTAATATTAATATTCTGCATGGAGTTTCTAAATATCAGTTTATCACAGGGCAAATACTGTCGAAAACAATTTGGTGTTATGACTTGTTCAGTATTCTTCGAGATACGTCTATTTTTCTCCCGCAATTTTAAAACGAGTGTTTAAATTTCGGATCGTGATAGTTTTTTGTTTCAAGACATTGTTTTAAGAAAGGCATTTTTCCTTATCCCCCTTCATCCTCTCCTAGCCAGAAAATTACATCAGTGATACATTGGGTAAGTTGAGAATTCTTTCACCTTTTTTAGATGTATATTTTTGCAAAAAAAAAAGTTGACATCAGTTTAAGAATCTGATCGTCTTGTATTTTCTCGAAATTTTGTTGAAAATTTATAAATAAATATTTTCAGAACAGCAATTCGAAAAGAAAAGTCAATATGCGTGCACGATTGCAATATTCGGCTCTTTTCTAAAATGTGGTTCAAAATCCAAAATTAAAATAAAAATTTTGATTAATTTTATATTTTTCTTTAAGTTTTGTCAGTGTTTTCAAAAAATGTGTGCATTAAGGGGTTAGATTTGACTTTTTTCTGGTTCTTTCGAAAATTTCAAGTTATTTTTCGTAAAAAATTACCCCTTTGTGTGGAATTTTAAGATCGCATAATTTTTTTTGTTGATATTTATTATCCTTGTAAAAAAATGGCATTTGTATTTTTTAACTTTGCAATATTGGTCAGAAAAAACGATTTTAGCATTCATTTTACAATTTTCTACATCATTTGGGGACTATTCCCATGAAAAAATTGCCTACAGCCTTACATAGAGGTAATTTGACACACAAAAAAATCACCAACTTACTTTGAACAACCAAGGGTGTTTTCTTATTTCACCGATTGTAACTCGGTTTTCCGGGTTAACAGTGAGCATCCTTTTAACAAGATCTTTTGCATAAGATGATATTTCTTTCCACGGATCATCCTCCATCGAATAATGGCCAGTTATAATGAGTTTTTCTAACATGTTTCTATCTGTAGACCTAAAAGTTGGATTTAAAGGTTTGTAGAACAAAAAAAATAACTTAAACTAAAGTTTTTTGCCTTTCGGCTTCGTCAATTGGGCTTTCGAACCCAATAAATCAAATTCCAGACATGCTGTAAGATAAAATTTTGCTTACTTAAAAGGAAGCTTTTTCCCGAGCATATAAAAAAGTATCACGCCAAGGCTCCAAACATCAACTTGTCTGTTATACTCGGATATGCGACGATCTAGAATTTCTGGAGCTATGTAGCTCATTGTACCGCACATTGTTCTCATCATGTCATGTTCGTCCGTCACTTTGCTTAATCCGAAATCGGACACTTTTACTAAAGTCTCGGGCTCATCGGAATAAAGAAGAACATTTTCTGGCTAAAAATTTGTTAGATATTTTCAAACCGTTACGCTTCAATGTCGAAACATACCTTGAGATCTCTGTGAGTTATACCTCTACTGTGTAGGTAATCTACGGCCAAAATCATTTGGTAAAAAAGAAATTTGACGTTTGATTCTGTCATAGATTCGTTCGATAATATTCTGTTAGTTAATTCTCCTCCCCTCATGTAGTCTAATACGATAAATACTTCGTTTTCAGTTTCCACGATATTTTTCATATTAATTATAAAAGGCTAAAATATACAAAATAATACTAAAGTTATTATTAGTCTTAAAAAAAAATCGATGTATACAGTTTTTCAGAACGAAATTGACCGGCAAGGTATGCTGATTTATCACCCATTATTTTTTTTTAGTATGTTGTTACTGCGAGCAAAATTGTGAATGAACTGACCAGAATTATTAAAAAATCGTCTTTTTGCTGTTTTTTACCAGAAACTACTAAAAATTGTCCTTTTATCGAAGTTTTCTGGTAATACAGACCAGCAACAGGGGGATTTTTTAAATAATTCTGGTAGAGTGTCTATCAACGGCGGCCCCAGAAGTCCGGCAATGAGAGGATATGTCTCATATCTGCGTTAACCAAATTTTAATTTTTTTGTAGATTCTAGGTCCATTTACATCCCACAAAACTCACTTTTTCCCCCAGAAATGACCCAAACATTTTTTTCGGTAATTATGACATTGCCAATCATTTCATATACAAAATTCATTCTGTGTAAACCAAATTTTAATTTTTTCGAATTTTTTTTTCTAGATTCTAGGTCCATTTATATCCTAAAAACTCACTTTTTTTCTCAAAAACATTTTTTTTTCGGTAATTTTGATATTGCCAATCGTTTCTTAGACAAAATTCATTCTGCATAAACCAAATTTTAATTTTTTTGAATTTTTTTTGTAGATTCTGGGTCCATTTATATCAACAAACCCAAAATATAAATAACCCTAACAGACGTTGCCCCCCCCCCCAAATCTCTGGGCTGGAGCCGCTTTTGGTGTCTACAAGACTTAAATACACAAAAAGAACACATTTTTATGAAAATTCGATGTAGTTTATGAGAAAAATGGCCATTCTCTTGAGTTTTTGGGTAAAGGACTACAATAATTTTTTTTTCAAATAAACATCAAAACTAGCAAGAAAAAATTATTTTTTTTGTACCAACAGCAGAATTGTTTTATCAATTATTTGTTTTCTTGTAGTCAATATTTTTAGACTGAAATTTATTTGAAAAAAGCCGGTTTACAGGCTTTTTTAAAATAATTTTAATTTAAAACAAATAAATACATACATAGTTTAATGCTGCCAAAATACTTATTTCTGTTTGTATTTTACTTGGATGGTTCAACTGGTGTGTTTGAGATTCTCTGCTAGGGCCTTTAATTATTTTCTTTACTGCTACCATTTTACAAGTCGACTAAAAATAACAACTGGTAAAAATTCCAAATAAAAATTTACTCTCTTGCTTATAGTTTACCTTTTCATAAGCTAATCTTACTTCTCCCACAGCGCCCTTTCCTAGTGCCGTCGATGGTTCATAAAGGGCTTTCAATTCAGGAGGTAGGAAATTTGTGTCGTGGTCATACATGCACTTATAAATAAAAACTACAATTATGATTATTTTAGAATTTACAAACATTCATAAACGTATTTTTTTACCCTGTAATCTGGGTCCAACTGATATCTTGTCGTCGTGTTGCAAAATTTGCATTTGGTTTTTACCAATCAATCTATTATTCAAGTATGTTCCTGCTTTACTTAAGTCTGTAATGTAAGCTATATTTTTTTCAGAATCTTTGCATATAATAAAATGTTCCTTGCTGAAAATATTCTTATTGTTTCTAGCGAGTCTTGTGTGTTCTATAGAAACATCACATTTTTCAGATCTACCTACTGTAAAAGAATCTTTATGTAAATCTAAAATAATAAAAATTTAATATAAGTTCCTGTAATTTCAATATTTCAATTTACCATATGAATCTAAATGCAGTAAACACGATATAATTCTACCCCATACGGGTAATACTTCTGTATACTTTGGAGTATTTTCCAAGGTACTTAATGGAGTTAAAGTATCAGGTAGCTCTTCATTCAATAGCAATTGAAAACTATATACTGAAAAGTTTATAAAAAAATTAATCTGAATACATTTCACCAGAAATATTTTCTACTCACTGACCGGCCTTTTCTGTCCAATGGATATTTTGTCCTTACTACTAAGAATTATGGGTTCATTCTTTTTAACTCTTACCCCATTGATAAATGTACCATTTTTGCTAGTATCTTTTAAATAAGCATAATAACTTCTTGGCGTTTTAAAAATAGTAAAATGTTCTTTACTAATACTGTTTATGATATTAGTGTTGTTTCCGAAATTCGATTCCGTTAGTACAATATCACAAACTTGTGATCTTCCTACTTTTAAGGTATCCTGTACGATTGCTAAAAGGAATATTTATAAATCTAAATAATATTTTTTAATGCCACCTGTTGATTCTTTTTTATATAAAAACAAAATGTATATCGAGATTTTAAAAGCGACAGGAAACTTATATAACTGAATCAAACAGTGAAAAATCTTATAATAATGTTCTGGTATCACCTGGTAAGTGGTAAGTTGCTGAGTATTAAAAACAAATTCGTACCTACTGAATCTAAACTAGGTATTAATGAAATTAGTCTTGCCCATTTAGGTAACTCTGGACTAACACTAATATTTTCACACATTATCGGTTATAAAAAGACGAAATATATTCAAATCTATTACTCCACACTTATAAATAACGAATTTACTAAAAACTAGAAAACTACATAAGAACAAAATTGACAATGCTCATTTCTTCGATTTTCCCTCCATTTATATTTAGCCTCTGTTATTTTAGCTATTTGGCCAACAATTTTTTTTATATAATTGAATCCAAAGTAATATTTTTTTCACTAAAAAGTACCAAATTTTAAGAAAAAACCTGCATGTGGAAAAATAACAATTATCTTGATAAGGATTCAACTGTATTCTATTAATTTAGTAATTTTCTTCTTTTTCTTGAGATACTTTTTATCTACCAAGGAGTGCCTAAGAGTCCGTAACCGGATTAAACAGAAATAAATAATGTACAAATTTTTATTTAAAAAAATTTTACTTTGCACAAAAAAATACAAAAGTTTCTTTCCTTCACCTGTTGATAAGTGTGTACAAAGTCTTGCAGTCTTTTCAATTGATTTAATAAAAAATCGTTTTTTTCTTTTTTTTATTTAATTCAATAACAAAAATGGGCTCAGCCCTATTAAAAACAACTCCGAACATCATAATATCCTACGATAACAAAAACAACCTACTAATTCTTCTACCAAAACATGTTATGTAGCAAAATATAACATTTCAAATTCTTCAACATATAACTGAACCCGAATTGTATACAAGACTCCAATTTCCAATTTATCAATCTTTTAAGTAATTTAAGCAGACAAAATATTGGAAGAAACCTTGTACAACAATTATATAGTCAAAAAACTTAAATCTATCATGTATCATTTAAATTTAATAAATAGTTAACTTCTTCCCCTGAAAGATTGTTATCCAACATCAAATCACGTAATTCAGGCATTTCGGTAAATTTCTTGGAGTATTTATCCAAAATGTTGTCTTCTACTTCAGCCACTGGGTTCGTTTCTATGCTCTCCACAACGACTGATTCCGTAGAATGGCAGATATTGTTTACGTCATTGAAGTATTTCCAATGATGAGGATTTTCACTAGATTTTAACAACTCGTACCTAAAATTTAATATTTTAAATAACTCATTCCGTTAAAAACTAAGATTAAGCACCTGTAATACAAATCATTCCACTCATTACAAATAATTTCTGTTGTCAGATGGCAACCAATTTGTTTGAACTGCTCAAGTATGTAAGACAAAAGCGCCGGACTTAATTCCTTATTAAATCCCAATTCATTTTTTTTATTTTTTATACAAGCAAGCAACTTAAATCGCATATCAGAATTAAATGTTTTGGATTCGCTGATTTTTTTAGACCTGCTTTCATTCTGATCTTCATGACCAATTCTTCTTTTAAGTGGGCTGTGGTACTGTTTATGTAACAAAAATTCAGGACTTTGATAGAATACTCTCATTGCTTCAAAATACTCATTGAATTGCTGATTTTTACATCTTTGCTTCATAAGTTGTCTACTTTCTCTGTAAGATTGTTTAAGGAGTTCCCACTGAGTGAAAATATCTTTTTGGTTTATATTATTATTTCCCAGTTCTTTAAACTCCTCCTCTATGGAGTCCAGAATATCTTGTGTAAGCCCATGCTTTGCCAAAGTATTTCTGTGATTAGTCATACAATCGATTAGGAAAAAAGTTAAGTGAGAAGTGAATTTTTCAATATTTTTTCGATCAAAGCAGTTATCCATCAAATCAAATAAGTTCCAAGCCTGCTTTGCATCTTCGGTTGAAAAATTCTCTTTATAGTAATAATACTCTTCCAGTAATTCTTTCCAAGTTAATAAAATTTCTTTCTCGGAGAAAATATGACCCCTGTTTCTAAAAGTTTCTTGAACATCCATGACAAACTTATGTAAATTTACCGAATTGTCTGTTTTGCTTAAATTGTGAGTCATAAAAATATTTATTAGCAATCTTATTCTTTCATAATCATCCATGAGCTTCATATTTTGTTATTTATGTAATACTTTCTTCTAAACAAACACTAAAAACTACAAAAACCGAATTCGTGCGAAATAGGTGTGCTTTACTTCTTCACCTTTTTGCCAATCTAAAGCAGCCGTTTTCTAATAAGAAATAAGTTTAATAATCTGAGAAATGTACAACTGTGATAGTAAAAGACCAACAAAACATAGAAGTTTTCTGCCGGCCTATTTAGTAATAGATCATATATAAAACGAAATTTCATCTTTTTTGTTCACCGACGTTGTATAGGTTATGTACATTTTCAGATTTATAAAAAAAATTAAATAATCTTGCAATATACAATATACTTAAGAAAATGGAAGATGAAGTTAAGAATGAGAATAACGCCACTCAAAAAGAAGATCCATATGCTTACTTGGAAAGAGATTTTTCATCAGAAAATTTTAAAATTGAAGTAAAAAATCTGCCTAAATTTTATGGAATGAATGTAAGTATATGTTCGTCTTAAAATAGGCAAAATCTTGTTTACATTACAATAAATAGTTGAATTAAGAGTTAAATATTTTCTTCGATTTTAGGAATTTCGTAAATTATTAAACGAAAAATTGAAATTAAATTCCAACAAGATAAAAACTACAAGGAGAAACAGTCCATTTGCATTTGTCTGTTTCAGAAACAATGAAGACAGAGATAATGCTTTAGAGGTTCTTTCCAAATATAAATGGAAGGGAAAAGATCTACAAGTATTGGTAAATATGTATAGAAAGTGATTTTTCAAAAAATAAATATTTTTGTTTAATAGAAAGCTAAACCTGCACCTGATCCTCTAGTAAAAAAGAGAAAAGAAAATTCTGAGAATCAAGTTTTAAAAAAAGCCAAGTTTGAAGGAACTCAGGAAGAAAGATTGAAGAATTCTACAATTCCTTATTGGAATATTGAATACAGCAAACAGGTTATTATATTAATTTTTAGGTTTTTTTAAATTTAATTTCACAGTTTCATTAAGGAATTAGAGAAAATTTATCATCACAGATTTTTAATACTTTTGTAATTTTCAGTTAGACCTTAAACATAATGATATGAACACAATAATAAAAAAGCTCGGAAATGATCTTTCTCACAGTAACCCAGAACTACAAAAGTGGATAAATAATCAAAAATCATTGTATAATGGTCTTCCATGTCAACTGAGTACTATAAGATATGCAGATGAAAATAACGGGTATAATAAATAATATCTATTAACTACTAGAAGTCTTTGTCATATGTCAGCTGCCATCTGTCTTTGGATTAAAAAAATGTTTTTTTAATCCAAAGAAATATCGCTTATTTTTTTTAGATATCGAAATAAATGTGAGTTTACTGTTGGTCTTGATGAAGAAACCAACCTTCCTACTGTTGGTTTTAGAATAGGAAGTTATGTCAATGGTACCACAGGAGTTGGACCTGTTGACAGCCTTATTCATATCCCTGATTCTATGAAATTAGCTGTCAAAGTGAGTAAAATATCAGTGATGGTCTATGATTTACTACAATTTTTTTTAATAAAACAGGTATTTCAAGATTTTGTTAGAAGTTCCGATTTGCAAGTATTTAACCCGGAATTTCATACCGGACACTTCCGGCAGCTAATGGCACGATCAACATCAGAACAATTAATGTTAGTTGTTGGTATACATCCGCAAGATTTAAGCGAGGAAAAATTGAACGAATTCAAAAAGAACTTGACGGAATTTTTCAGCACCGGAAACGGGAAAATCGCTAACGTTTCTTCTTTATATTACCAAAAAATAGTAAAGAAGTAAGAGATTCAAATTATTTTTAACATTATAAATATAAAATTGTTCATTTTTAGAAATCATCAGAACGATATAATGCCGTCCGAACATCTTTTGGGAGACACTCACATCTACGAAAACATATTAGGTTTGAAGTTTAAAATATCTCCTGAAGCTTTCTTCCAAATTAACACGAAAGGAGCAGAAGTTTTGTACAAATCTGCCATGGAGTTAGCAGAACCGCTTGAAAATTCAACTGTACTCGATGTTTGTTGCGGTACAGGTACGATAGGATTGTGTTTTTCACAGGTAAAAAAGGATGAGTTACGTGCAAACATTTCCTATTTATTTATTTTTTACAGAAATGTAAGCAAGTTTTGGGAATCGAAATTATACCTCAGGCAATTGACGATGCTAAAGAAAATGCAAAATTAAATCATATTGACAATGCAGAATTTTTTGTTGGGAGAGCAGAAGATATATTAGGAAATGTCTGTTTCAAATCCACGGGGAATGATGTGATCGCTGTTTTGGATCCTCCAAGAGCTGGTCTTCGTAAGTATAGACATTTTTTGATGGTGATTAAGGCGATTAGGGCCGGAACAGCACAATTCCCGTCTAATACTTAATTTTTGTCGTAGATAAGAAGGGAGTATTTCAAATAAGAAAAATATCAAAAATCAACAAAGTCGTATACATTTCGTGCAATCCATCGGCGGCTTTAGAAAATTTCGTTGATTTTGGTAGACAAGAATCAAAGAAAGTTAACGGGGATTGTTTGGTACCCACAAAAGCCATAGCTGTCGATATGTTTCCTTACACCAAACATTGTGAATTGATCATATGTTTCGAAAGATGGAGCAAGGTTAGTAAGGAGTTTGAGGAAGAATTGAAGAAGAAGGAGGATGCTGAATTAGAAGAAAAAGTTATAAAGATTGAAGTAGATGATGAAAAAAGAGAAGAAACAAAGGTTAAAACAGAAGAGGAAATGGAAGAAGACAGCACTAAAATGGAATAAATGAACCATAGGGATAAGTTTAAAATTTTTAACTGTTACTTCTCGAGTAAGTAAAATTTTAATACTTTGTTAAATCTTTTTTTATTTTACCTTTATCTACGTTAAGAGTCCGTACCCTGGCCAACATTTGTGTGCTTGTAGAGCGCTAGAAAATGCGCTTTGAATCCCTATCCACAACTCTTTTCTGACATTGACGACAAGTAATGTGTTATTTGAACGAAAAATAAATTTAAAAGCGAAATTCGGCAAATTTTTAAAATAATAGATATTTGCCTACGTCCTACACAATTTGGCGAACTGGGGATCACTTGAGATCGCCTACCACGCTATCCCTTTTCACGGCGACCCCGGACAGATTCTGAGGAGTGTGCAGGTGACGGATTCTTAAAAAAACATCCAACTCGTAACAAAAAATATTTTATTTACATAGATAACACATATTTTTAACATTTTAATGTTAATAGAAACTATATAAATTATTATCCTCAAACATAAAATTTATCTAAATACTTTTTTTTGAAAATGTCCGTTTTAAATATGAAGAAAATTCAATTTGAGGATAGAGACTTTAATCATTTTCACGGTTTCAAAATAGACTCATTTTTTTAAAGTTACCGCTCATTTTTATGAGTATCAACAGCGTTGCCGCCACCACGGATATACAGTATGAGACACGACACACGACGAAAATTAAAAAGTACCTTATAGATACTGTAATTTGTGTAAAATTACTTAAGATTAAAAAAATCTATAGTTTCAAAATATTCGTCAGTTCTTAGATGTTTCAAACAAGCTAAAAAATGTATTTGAACAATATTTATAAAGTTAATTTTAAAAGAAATATAGGAGAGGACACGCGGTGTGTGCGAGTTATAATTAACGTCTGGGTCAAATGAACTACAGTAAAAAATATCTTTGAAAAAAGTTCGACAGATAATAAAAAATTGACTTTTATAATTCTTAGGTGATTTCACTTGGCTAAAGTTTTTTTCTAAATAAAGGCAAAGATCATAGAACTACACTAAATTATTTATAATAACCAAAAAATTAAACTTGCTCATTGAATTTGAGGTTATGTAATAAAAACTGCAAATAAGTATGTTAATGATAATGGTATTGATTACTGCTAGACAAAAATTAGCCCGAATTATTCTTCCCGTCGAATTCTCTTACAAAATAACCTCATATCCCGAATTTGAGGTTATATAATAAGAACTCTGTAAATAAATTGTTGTTGATGATTATTTATCGGACAAAAATTATTCTGACTTACTGTCTTCGAGTTTTTGCAAGTTCTTCAATTATTTACACAAAATATAAATTCATTTTCAGCAGAATTTCAGGTTATGTCATAGGAATTCTGTCAAATGTCAACTGTCATTCACCGAACTTGAGGATATGTCGATTGTCAATTAAAAATAATTCCAGGATTATTTGAGCTTTCAGCGTGACTAGTTATTAAGAATTCTTGAAGATTGATTAAGTGAACACCACTCCCATTACGAATTTTTTTATTCTGACTTGCAACTTGCATCAAGAAAGTGTTAAACGTCCTATGTCTCATCCTGTATACCCTGATCGGAACCACAAATCGCGTTTAACTCCAACATTCGCTATAATTCATCGCGAATTTTATAATTTCGATCGACGTGATAGTTTTCGGTGTGCCGTACGTTTAAATTAAGTCTGTGCAGAGTATTAAGAATCGCGGTGTGTTTTTTGGGAGAGTGCGCGAATAACAAGTGCAACTGTCGCAACGATTTAAGCCTGTGAAGTAAAATTTGCCGTTGGCGTTTTTCGGATTTTCTCCACTCCCGTAAAGTGTTGTCGATTTGATTTAGAGTTTCTCCTAAAAGGGATGAGTAACAGGTCGACTGATCGTTGGCAAACTAAAAAATATATAAATAAATAAATAAACGTATACTTGTTTGTTTTTTTTTTATCCTATGACAATTCATTGGATATGCAAAGATGCCGACGACAAACTTAACAACAGACAAATTAACCGACAACTTGAAAATTTATTAACCCCTTAACGCACACTTTTGAAGAAAAAAAAACAGCAAAAAAAATCAATTTAGTTTTATTTAAGAAAACGCATTTTAGAATCTTTATATTTACGATAGTCTATTCGAAAATACATGATAATAAGATAATGAACCAGTAAAATTTGTAAAGAGCTGCAGAGAACCAGAAAAATATATTAATATAAAAAATATTTTCCTTTAACAATGTACTATGTTAATTACATCTGGCAACGCCGTCAAAGAGGTTATGACGCGCGCGAAATTGTAATGATGAAAGCGTTATTTTTCGCCCATCTCTAGTTGCGTATATATTGTATATTGTTAGTTAATTTGTTCGTCGCTTTGGGTTCGTATGTCGGAAAATTGGTCTGTCAGCATATTATCGTGTCACAGTTTTTTTTGCTAAATAATAAATAAAAATCTATTGCCTATCATTATCCATAGATGAAAAATTTTAATAATTACCTTGGTTTGAATACAGATCGACCATAAAGCTTGAAGTTTTAGACTAGGTTCAAGATTAACTAGAAGAAAATGAATCAAATTTGATACGGATATCGAAATTCCCGTAGGAAATACTCGACTCTCCGATTTCCTAAAAAAAAAAAATAATAATTTGTCATAAATCATCAACCCCTTAAGTTATCAGCAGGCGGTCTACGCAGAGACGTACCTACTCTAATCATTAAGTTCTATTCTATAGGTATAATGATAAATGTTTGGAAGTCTTACAAGAATTCAATATTTTTTTGCAATACTCACTTTTTCGAAGGAAAAAATAATATAGTAGGATAAATTTCCATCGTATATTCCCAAGGTAAAATGTTAACGTCACCATTTAAGCGGGTAAAAATGAGATTTTTCATAAAAGACAGTTTTCTAGCTACCGTCAGGTAAATATAAGAGATACCGTTACAAAAGGAACACTGTTTGGAATAGTAAAAAACTACAACAGACTGAAAAATAAAGTAAATCATTACATTAAACGTTTATCTAGTTTATAACAATTTTTTTTATATACCTTATCGATTTCTAACACAGTTGGCAGGAATGTATCGGTATTCAGTTCTCTCACTAATACCCGAGTATTATTTTTAATTATTTTTACCGGTTCGGCAGGTTCAGACAGAGTCGCAACCGAATTAAAAGATCTATTTAAATGACCCTTCGTATAGTTTAGAATGAACTCCTTTATCGATTCACTGTTAATTGGTTGTTGCATAATATAATGGGACTCCATCTAAAATTATTAATCTTAAAACACATCTGAGCTTAATGCGTAAAAATCAGGTATTTGTATTTGCAGGTTAAATAATGATGATAATTTCTCGTTTGACATTTGTGGGTGGGGTTAAAACGTGTCACACTCACCAATTCAATATTAGCTCCTCCCATAAACGTCAAATAAGTTATTTTCTTAAGGAAATTAATTAAATAAAATATTGTTTCAGATAATTAAACAAAAAGGAAAAAAAACTTTACTACCTTATCATTTAATATCACCACGGCGCTCCTGTCGCTTTGTTTATTCAAATCAATGCCAAGTTGTTCGGCGAATTTGTAATGAAGCAAACTATCCATAGCTAACAACACCAAAGTTTTATTAGATTTACAGGAGAGGCCCGCAACGCTGACATTCTTTCCGAAAGAAGTTCCTTTAGCGAAAATTGCCCCGTTTAGTTTTTCCGCGGCCAAAAACCGTTTACATTTGTCCCTTAAATATCTTTTTCTTAGATTGTCGGGCGATCTATCATCGTTAATTTCTAAAATAAAATATATTGCCTCAATGTAAAATTATTTTCTAAAAAAAAAAAAAAACGCTTACCGTTTATCGAAGAAGTTTTAAAAAATTCTACATCGTTTACAAACTTATCTTTACACCCTGGTTCATCTTTAACTACGGGAAAAATCTCTAAACAATTTTCAGTCTTCAAGTTTGCACAGAAACGCCTTATGCTCTTTTCTATTAATAAATCACAATCTTTTGGCTTGATTTTTTGAGAACAAGCCGACGCATTAGTCCAAACGGTTTTTGCGCTGGATAATAATTTTTGATTCGTTATTTTGGAATTTAAGTCACACGTACCCTTTAGTTGTCGATGAATCAATAAATTTGCTACAAAAAAATACTCTTAAATTAACAGCAAAATAAAATGTAATTTTTATGTTACTTACCAGCTCGCCTTAATTTAAGATGAACAGAAAGCAAATTTGCCACAATGTTATTTTCTTCACAAACAAAGTATTCTTGAGCTATTTCTTGCAACTAAAAGAAATATAACGGTCACCATTTATTTATAAATGACGAGAATTTGTAGCATAGTCATAATATTAAAATGCAGTCTTCGGAAAACAATTTCTACATATTTTCTACACATTCCTTTCAAATATTAAAAATCTATTTCACCTGGTTTCAAAATGGTGGGGTAATAAAGACAAGAATGTCAGACGCATATAAATCTAAATTTGGAATTTGTCGCCACGTCATTTCCAAACCAATCATAATATTAAAATTCAGTCTTCAAAAAATCATTTCTACATATTTTCTACACATCCCTTCCAAATAATAAAAATCTACTTAACCTAGTTGTAAAATGGTGGGGTAATGAAGACAAAAATGTCAGATCCATGTAAACCTAAATTTCGACTTTGTCGCCACGTCATTTCCAAACCAATTATAATATTGACATTCCGTCTTCAAAAAATCATTTCTACATATTTTCTACACATCCCTTCCAAATAATAAAAATCTACTTAACCTAGTTGTAAAATGGTGTAGTAATAAAGACAAGAATGTCAGATCCATATAAATCTATAATTCGACCTTTCCGCCACCTCATTTCTAAACCAGTTATAATATTAAAATTTCGTCTTCAAAAAACCATTTCTACATATTTTCTAAACATCCCTTCCAAATAATAAAAATCTACTTAACCTAGTTATAAAACGGTGGGGTAATAAAGACAAGAATGTCAGATCCATGTAAACCTAAATTTCGACTTTGTCGCCACGTCATTTCCAAACCAATTATAATATTGACATTCTGTCTTCAAAAAATCATTTCTACATATTTTCTAAACATCCCTTCCAAATAATAAAAATCATCTTAACACAGTTTTAAAATAATGGGGTAATAAAGACTAGAATGTCAGACCCACATAAATCCAAATTCTTACATTTCCTAATAAAAATTTTTTCTTAAAAAAACTTACCAAATGATAATAATCAACATTAAGATGTAGTGGATTCTTTGGTGTAAATAGTATAAGACTAGCTCCATTTTGCATGCTTGTAGATAAAGCCATACTTTTCGATCCACTGGGTAACACCCAAGTACTAATTTGATGAGTGTGCTTAATAATCCATTGTAAAATTTCATCGGGTAGCCACGGTTTCTCATCAATTGGAAACACCTACAACATAATACATTTTTTACCCCCATAGCTGTTAATTTATTTGAAAAAATATCATTTTTATGGATAATTATTCTTTAATTAAGCAGTGACAATATATGATTACTCATTTCCTTTTTCAAATTAATTTTCATTGACTTATACCTACTAAAGTTTCATTCCACATATAAAGTTGTAGAGACGGAACAGAAACTCTGGATGGGGTGACATAAAATGTAATTCTATATTGCGGATCCTTTTCCAAATATCTAAGAGCTGTAGTATATAATACAGCAAAATCCATGCTACCCGGAGATGTGTTCAATTCAACTTTTACATAAGCCTAAAAAAACATATTGTAGTTTTTGATGTTTTATGTTTTTTAATAAACTAACATCTTGAAAATCCTTTACGCTTTCATTGCCCAAATGCTTAATAGGATAACTAACTTTATTTAAAAATTCAATCATATGTGGGGCAGTTATAGGACCATTGTATTGTACTCCTCTCCCATGAGGCATATAAGCAATTAAAACCGGCCACTTGTAGACCTTGTTGTACTGAGTTCTGCATTCACCATTGGGTTGCCAGCAATTTACAGCAACGAATTTGACCTGATCTTGCATGAATTCAGCAGCTTTTTCAAATTCTGTTCTAGCATTTTGACTGTCTGCATCCCAAGGGGCGTAAAACATTACAAAAGCAATATCATTGGATCTAGCGTGTTCAATAGCTTTGCTAATTTGTCCTCTGTACCAGTCAGTTACAATCGAGTCCTCTGGGAAAAAACGATATGCTGCTGGTGATTTTGATATCTTGGGAGGACTGCAATTTAAAAATAATGGCGTTGAATTCATTGAAAAATATATAATGTGTTCTATATGAGACGTAAGAATGAAATAAAAATACTATTACTAATATTATACACCTACTCTTTGCTAAATGCGGCGTATGTCATCATTACCAGACAAAAAATTGCTAGTTCTCTACAAAAATTCAGCATCCTTGTTGTTAAAGTGGGAAATTCGTTATTTTGCTGAACGTTTTTAACTTCTTCACAAATTTCGGATTTCTCACTTTCGTTGTTACTGTTAGAATTCGAGCTGCTGATAACATTATCATCAGAATCGTGGCAATTATCTGGCAATATTTTAGCCTCCTTGGTCTTTAATTTTAACAAAGACATACCCGTACCGCCTCATTACATAGTACTAGAAGTTACACTTCTAACATCGTATTTTTCTTTTGAAAAATATTAATCTAATTAAAATTATTCATAATTTAATTAAAAACTCATACGATTTTACAAGTACCAAAATTAATTAAGATCTCACACAAATAAAAAGTAAACACGTCATACGTCAACACTGCGTCATTAGTGAAGTGTTTCTTCTTCGATTTGTTGATGTATGTGGTCTTTTACGATGATATCTAGGGATTCTTTTTATAATTTTGTGAAAAAACTATGAATATTCATAATTTACACATTAATAAAATTATTTTAAATCTAATTCGAAAGCAGTTAATTCCCCAAAAAGGATTCCTAAACATTGAAATTATATAAGTCCATAAAAACAGAAGAAATGAAACAAGTTAATGTGCCTAACTTCATTCAGTGTGTAGTAGTGATGAAAATGAAAGATGATTGACAGAAAACGCAGAAAAATAAATGTAAATTGTATAAAAGAATAATATGATATGTAAATATTGTTTTGCTAGTTGTAAATGTTAAGTTGTAACAGTACTGTGATATTTGTAATGGCTGATGAAGGGTCGGAACGGGGGTCAGATCAAGAACTTCGAAAAACCCTTCATATGATCCAATCCATGATAGATGTTTCTGCTCAACGTTTAGAAGGACTGAGGACACAATGTGCAACCAGTGCAGAATTAACTCAACAAGAAATACGAACGTTAGAGGTAATAATCGGTGTACAGATTCCTTTTGTGATTTTATCAAAAAATGGGTGTTTTGACCTAGACCTCTATTCACTGATTAGTTGTTTATCAGGCTGTTTTACTTTCTTGGAAAAAATAGAAATAAAGTATTCTTTGTCTAATAGGAGTAATGAATATTCAAGAAGTTAAGCATGTAATTTAATTATTTCCAAGTTTGTTTTTCTAACAAGCTTGGTTATATAGTCATTTTCAGTACCATATTGGATAATTTTTTTAGGGCAAACTTATAACAATGTTCTCTGAACAACTGGTAATAAAGCTAAAATTAAAAAATGGTTGTGATGAGCATATACCGTCTCTAACACAGTGGTTACAAGTAGTTGGTTTGGAAAAACCAAGTATACTTGGCTTGTGTCAGAGAATATCTTCAGTTGAAGAGCTGCAAGAAAAATCTGATCATGAATTAAAAACTATTTTAAGTGATAAAGGTTCTAAACCTGAAGAATTCACTAAACTATGTAGAGCATTGCACAATTTGAAGAGATATGTTGGTGAGTAAAGCATTTTTTTTACAGATCTATAAATTCCATACTCAACATTTTAACATTTACTTCTATCATTCACTAATTGAAAAAAGTATGTTCATTTTCTATCACATATAAAATTAATTTCCATAAAGTGTGACACGTTAAAGTTGCTCTTAGCACTTTTTTGTGCTATAAAATCTCTTTCAAAATATGAGGATACACCACGATATTAAACTATATTGAAGAGTCGTTTGTAACAGTCCAAAACAATAATTTTGTATTCCCAATTCCTTAAAAATGTCTTGAAACTCCATTAGGTTATCATTATTTATTAAATTCGCATTCCTTATTTTTTTTATTCCTAACAGGTAAGCTAAAAAGGGGTGACAACGATTGCTATGACACTTTCGACCTTCACTGGGACTCCTGGGTTCCGGACCATCATCATCAAGTTAAAACGGGTTTATCTCCGAGGCCGGGACGATCTAGAGCCGCAAGAACTTCTGTTCCTTCAGAGGAGAGTCTTGGTTTCAATAACAACAATAATAGGGGAGGTGCGATCATCCCTCCTTCATCTTCGGTGTCTAGCATAGACACTTTGAATGCTCAGTGTAATGTGCTCGGACCCCCTTTAACTCCTCCTGGTCAAGGGAGGGGGAAAGGTATGCATGTGCATGGTAAAAATGGAAATTTAAACTAGGTATTATACATTTCTAAAATAGAGTCGGCTATAAAAACATTGATCAGTCTATCTTAAGAGATACAGCTATGCAGGGTTTCCCCCATTTTTACTAAATATTATATAATTATTGGAATAAAGAATGTCGACTTTGTGAAATCTAATAATCTAGAAAATTCATTTATAGACGGTTTTTTTAAAGGTTTTATTAGCTAAAATCCATTCGGTACGATTTGGGAACGAATGAATTACTAATAATATTTTATCCCTTTCTACCCCTTTTGCCGTCTAATTCGGGGACATCCTGTATATTTTAATTCTGCTCAAGTTGAACAGTTAATTTTGAATATTTACGAGTGTAATATCTAGTTTTTTTTTTCTTTATATAAATTGCTTTTTATCAGGAAGTTTTGTATATTTAAAGGTTAAAAATCCCAATACGGAACAATTTGGAAGCTTTAAAATATTTTAATTTAAGGAGTGAAATAAATTAAATTTATTATTTATTTAATTGTGTGGGAATAATTTGTTAGGATTGAAATGTATAGGAATACACAAAGAGTCGAATAAAAAATAGTTTTTTATTGGGTCGGCAGAATTTTTCAAGTATTTTGGGATGTAGGGATGGTGAAATAGGATGTTTTTTGGGGAATTTTGGACCTAAGAATTTAAAATTTGTAGAAAAAGATAATATATATAGAAAAAAAAACGTCTGTGGGCTCAAAATTTGAGAGAAAAATGTATTGTAGTTAATTTTGGTGGAAAAAAAGAGGGAAAATGGTAGAGAACAAACTTAAAACGTTTGAATTGTAACTTCTACTGTACTTTTAATATTAGTTTTTGTTTAACTTTTTTATTTAAAGGCGTTAATAAACATACACGAACATCGTAATGCAGAATTAAGTTCTAATTATAAAATTAAATATTTCAAATAGGCGTATCGCGTTTTATTTATTTAATAAATATAAGACAGTTAGGTAAGTGTTAATACAGATGAAATTTGCTGTAATATACAGGGTGATAAATGACTAAATTCTAATTTTGCGTTTTTTTTAACAATGTAACGTTAAAAAACTTTCTGTAGTTCAGAGTGGTTGTTTTTTTATTATGTCAATTTTTTTAGGCTAAAAGTCGAAACGTTTAACAACATTTTAATATAAAAAAAGTGTTTTTATTATCCAAAAAGAAAAGCAGTTAAAAAAATTGTCATAAATCACCCTATCGAATGTTTTGGTGTACATGCATGAAAAAAGTACAATTTAAAACTATCAAAATCGTCTGAAAAACGAAAATAACTGGAATTTCTTGAATTTTTAATATTGTTGTTTAAATATATTTCATTTTTTCTACATTTGAACTAAATGGGAATGCAACTCTTTAATGTTTAGAGTGTGATAAATGTTCTGCATATTGGTTCTATTAAATGTATGACTTTAAGTGTTGAATCTTGTTTACCAATATGTTTTGTTTGTAACAATATACTGGTGATTCTTTACGAGTTAAAAGTATTTGATATTTTCAACTAAATCAGAAAATAAAAGAATAATTCTTGAGGAATCACCATGTATTACATTTCCTGGATGATAACCGACTTATTTAAGTGTTAAAAGTCTACAAGAAATATAAATTATCTTCTTCATAAAAATCTGTTTTAAAAATTTCACTTTTTAAATAATACCTACATATTTGTAATATTTGGAAAATGGAATTTTAGAATAAAAAAAGTGAATTTTAAAACAGAATTTCACTAAAATATGTAAATGTTCGTCTTTTTTAAAAAAACAAAGTTTTCATAAATCACACTATATATTTCGTCTATCTTAGGGGCAAAATTTCCAACCACCCCTCCAGCCAGGCGAAGACATCAAACGGGTAACACTCCTGCCTTACTTCCAGAATACCCCTTGACCAAAAGTAAGTCCCACGAGTCTCAATTGGCAGCCGGTAAAGGGGAAACCGACTCGAAAGCTTCAAAGTAAGGAAAATGTTATGGATTAAGTTGTGTTTCTATTAATAATTTTGATGAATTTTTTTTTAGCGGTACCGGATCTGTCGGTAGAAGAGGAAGGCTTCCAACCGAACCAGGACCTGATACGATGGGTTACTCGAGTCCTCTTACTACTAGCCCTATTAAATCGCCTCCATATAATCATACCGCTGCGGGCGACAGCGATGATAATAGTTATAAATGTAAGTATAGACAGTTATTGAAAAGTGATAAAATATTGACTTTGTTTTTCAGCTAGAGAAATATCTTTAGTTATCAAATTCAGAATTTTTCTACCCATTTTCACCCAAAAAAAAACATTTTTACACCAATTTTCACTGTAAAAATTTTGTTCTGTATATTTTGATAAATCCAATTGATTTTTCATACAAAACTACTTCTTTGTGTGAAATTTTCATTTTGTACTATTTTTATTATAGAATTTTGAGTTTTCTTTAAAATAAAATTTGAAAAAATCGTCGAAAAACTGCTATTTGGTTTTTTAGTACGTATTTTTTAAATTTGCAGGCTATTATGGCATTGATTGAAGGATTTGACGTATTTTTTTACTAATTTTCTGTATATTTTTATCATTTTTGCATCCATTTTCCCCCTAAAAATATTTTTGTACGAATTTTCTGATTTTTTAGCATTTTTAGACACATTTTCCACCAAATTTTTTTTTTCGTAAATTTTGATAAAGCCAATTTTCCAATTTTTTTTACAATTTTTCGTTGCACATCTACATTTTTAAATTCCCAAAATATTTTTTCGACAAATAAAATATTTTAATTTTCAACCTTTTTTATTGTTCCTATCCGAATTTAACCAAAAATTATCAAGATTAACATTTTCAGCTATTAGTTTGCAAGTTCCAAAATCGCCTAGGACTCCGACAGTGGTGGTCGGTCGAATAATGACACATCAAATAAATCACAGGTTTACGAAAACCTTTAAGATGATGTCGTCTTGCGGCTACTGTCAAAAACCAATTTATTTTGGTACGGGTTTAAAATGCAAAGAATGCAAATACACTTGTCACAGGGACTGTGAGGATAAAGTGACGCCCTCTTGCGGACTTCCGCCAGAGTTACTTAACGAATTTAAGAAGAATTTTACCATGGACGGAGGTAACGCGGCTTTTTTAATGATTCACTCGTAACAAATTGTGATTATTTTTTTTTAGGAAACGCTTTTGTCTCCCCCACTACAGGTAGAGCGTCCGGTAAAAATATAATAAATTCTTTAACTAGAAATAGGGGTAGGAAGAATTCACATCCCCAACCTTCAATTAACACACCACCATTTCCGGTAAGTTGGGTAAATAAAGCGTAAAAATTCTAGTATTTTTTGTTTAATTTGTGACGTGTGTTTTTATTTTTTTAGCCCCCCGATTCCAGTTCGAATACGTCAAGTTGCAACAGTTCGACTCCATCGAGTCCCGCCGTTCAAACTTTAACAACTCCTCATTCTAGTCAAAGATCTTCGTTTCATTTTCCAGGTAAAATTAACTGTAAAGTCGTTTATTGCATATTTTTATCCATAAAACTGAATACATAGTTATTTTCCTAACAAGTGCGGAAAAGTATCTTATCCGCACAGCATGCGAAAAAGTGTCAGTGTTATGAACAAAATTTTTCCTACGAACTTCATATTAGACACATGATAGGAACAAAATTTAACCAAAAATATCTTAACCGCACGGCGTGCCGAAAATTGTAACTTTCCGCACGCAGATGCATGCGGAAGAGTACCACTTTCCGCACGTTTGTAGGAAAAAATGTTTTTCATCGAAACAGAAAACTGAATATATTAGTTATTTTCCTAACAAGTGCGGAAAAGTATCTTATCCGCACGGCGTGCGGAAAATTGTAACTTTCCGCACGCAGATGCATACGGAAAAGTACTACTTTCCGCACGTTTGTAGGAAAAAATGTTTTTGATCGAAACAGAAATTTTAATAATTTAAATGACAACATTAATTCGTATAATTTTATGAACTACAATTGGGGATGTTTCGAGTTTAGATTCCGACATCTTTATTTTAGATGTGACGGTGGGCGAGACGGCGTCAGATGTGACATTGGAAACTCATTCATTGCCGATCGCTCCGATGTATCATCGCGATCTAATCAATTCTCAACAATCGACTGAAAACGACAGGACCGCATCGCAGACATCCGAAAGTACTAGCACGGATTCCGATAAAACGCCCGTCAGGGTGGATTCTCAGGACAGCCAAGTGTCCGATAGCGATACTATAACGGACGGGCACAGGTGGCCTCGACAGAACAGCGTAAGTTAACTATTCGAATAACCCATCTCGTCGAATCAGTTGAATATTTTTTACCTTCAGCTCAATATATAGGAAATCAATCAATAATTGCGCTACATAAATCACAGTACATTGTTTTCATTGCTATTCAGTTATTTATGACATGCAGAACAGCAGCGTACCGTGTATAATATTTAAAGAAAAATACACAAATTTATATTTCGAGTAAAAGAAACTATCCATTAATGTTTTTATCGTTTTTTTCCGCTAATTTTTTCATTTTTAAGCTTACCTTTTTGCAGTTATCGATGAGAGAATGGGACATCCCATACGACGAACTGAAAATGAACGAAGTAATCGGCACCGGCAGATTCGGAACGGTATACAGGGGACAATGGCACGGCGACGTGGCCGTAAAAGTATTAAACGTAAACTATCTAAAGGACGAAAAAACTTTAGAACAATTTAAAAACGAAGTGTCGACGTTCAGAAAAACGCGACACGAAAATTTAATTTTATTTATGGGCGCTTGCATGAAACCACCCAAACTTGCTATAGTGACGAGCTTAAGTAAAGGAATGACGCTTTACACACACATACATCTCAGAAAGGATAAATTTAACATGAATAAAACTACCAACGTAGCGCAACAAATATCTCAGGTAAGGAAAATAAAATTAAGTCCAAGAAAGTAGGGATTACGTTACTATGAAGGACCCATCCACTTTTTTGACACCTGTCATCTGTCACCTGTCAACAGGGTTGCCAACAATCTGTCAAATCGTTTCGTAGGCTTCCACGGTCAGATTCAGTAGAGTTACTTAGGTCTCGACGTTTCGCCTGCCATCGTAGGAGACTTCTTCAGGAGAAATGACTATTGGAGATCCCTGTCAACTTCAGGGTTGCCAACAATCTTAGGTGTCAAAAATGTTAAGGGGGTCTTCCATAGTAAGGCCATGCCTACTCGAGAAATGAATACATTGTTTTGTTCTAGGGAATGGGTTACCTTCACGCCAAAGGTATAATCCATAAAGATTTAAAAAGTAAAAACATTTTCGTCGAAAATGGCAAAGTCGTAATCACCGACTTTGGACTATTCAGCGTAACAAAGTTGTGTTTCGGAAATAGGTAGGCCGTTTTTTTTTTTAATCTATCGAGTTTTAAATCGATTTTTATTTTTTTTAGACGAACCGATAGTTTAGGCATTCCTCCGGGTTGGTTGTGTTACTTAGCACCTGAAATTATGAGAAGTTTACACGCCCACCATCCCCACGACGAAGAACTGCCGTTTAGTAAAGCTTCAGATGTCTATGCTTTCGGGTAAGTACTGCCATGCTTTAATATTTCTACTTCCAAAAAATCTATATTAATAAAAATCAATTCCCGAATGTTTGTAAGCGTGTCACTTGAAAATACCACTAAATCTCTTGGATTACTTAGGGAACCCTTTCTCACGGTCCTTCTTTGTTACTTAAGGAATACTTCCTCACACCTCCTTTGTTAGATACGGAACCCTCCCGCCTCCTTTGTTAAATACGGAACCATCACGCCTCCTTTGTTAAATACAGAACCCTCACGCCTCCTTTGTTAAATACGGAACCCCTCACATAATCGCAAAGTGGGTTGTCTAACTACAGACAAAGAAAGTATCAAATTTCTATATTTTCAGAACTGTTTGGTACGAATTGCTATGTGGAGAATGGCCGTTTAAGGCTCAACCTCCCGAAGCTGTGATATGGCAGGTTGGAAAAGGAATGAAACAACCTCTTGCCAATCTTCAGGCGTCTAGAGATGTCAAGGTAAGATTGAATTTTTTTAACAAAATTTAACTTTTTTGAGACTAAATTTAGTTCAGCCACCTTTTTTACGACGACACGTAGCGTTTTTTTGATGAAATTTTATTTCTAAGAAGAAAATTCAATTTTTGAGTAAATTTTCTGCTGTTTCTGTTCAATTTTTCCCACATTTTTCTTCATTTCTTCTTTAATGTCTTGCTTGACTTCTTTTACTTCTTTTTCAATTTTTTTTTTTGAAAATGTCTTCTTTTTCTTGTATTTCTTTTATTCTATTTATTTGTAAATTTTCTATTTCCATGATTCTTCCAATCACTTCTTCCCTCATCTCCTGTTTAGTGACTTCTATGTTATTTTCCATGTATAATATTGATTCTTCCAATCTCTTTTCCACATTTTTTAGTCTGTCTTCCATTTTCTCTAGCATTGTTTCATTATTTTGTTTCAATTCTTATTTCATTTCCTCTTTTATTTCTTGTTTCATTTTTCTAAAGTTTCCTTCCATTCTGTGTTCAATTCTGTTAAAGAACACTGTCAGAGCATCCTTCATCATCTTCCAGACATTGTGTCTCCCATTCCCCTAACATTCATTTCTGCTACCTCTGCTCTTCATTTAAATCTTGTTGTATAATAGTTGTTTCTTGTTCTTCCATTACATCCTGTCCATCTATACATTGGTCTTCTTCTTGTTGTCCTCTTAATCCTGTTTTTTTTTCATCTCTTAAATCCATTTTTTTTTAATTATAACTTAGGGCCCCACGTTGGGCGCCAAATTTGTAAATAAATTTGAAATTAAACTGTTCTTCTATTGACAACAGGATATACTGATGTTGTGCTGGTCATTCCACGCTAATGACAGACCAGATTTCGTAAGGTTACTCAACATCCTCGACAAGTTGCCAAAGAAACGGCTGGCACGAAGTCCGTCTCATCCTATTCATCTTTCTAGATCTGCTGAATCTGTATTCTAAAATTGTTAAGCATTTTTCGAAGTATGGTGTACCATTTGTTCGGTATGTGTTACTTAAAAAAAATACAGATTTTCGTCTTATTAGTATTTTAGGTGGTTAAATAACTGAAAAAAATATTGTTTTAACCTCATTTTTATACCGTCGTTGTTGAACTGTTGTTTTTTACAGCTGTCAATGAATTTCTTGTATTCATGATTTAATACATCGCGATTTTACCAAATTAACATTCTTGTAGTACAAATTAACATTCAATAGTACAAATATGTTTAAGTTTTATATTATTTAAATGAGTTGAATCATTACTAACCCCCTCCATTTTTCTCTGATTGCTAATATTGGTAATATTAATGACATTTGACGTACCAGATTTGACAGCTGACGGATCAACAACCGTAATTTTAGTCCAAATTAGATTTCGACCAAAAGTTTTATATGAATTTTAACTCTGTGATACTAGTGATTTTTTATGAGGCATTTGGAAGAGGTGGAAAAATGAAAGTCTTTGCATACCATTCCTTTTAGATCAGATTTTAAAAATCGCTATCGTAGAGTCCTTAGACCAAGTAAGTTGGGTATAGTATAACCAGAAATCTAGTAAGGTCATACATCAATATTAACCGACGATACTCATCATTACCTATTGTTCGAGATGTAGTAAAGTAATAAAATTGTGTGACCGTTAAAAGATTTCCATATTATTATACCTATAGAACGGAACTTAATGGCTAGAGTATCTGCGTAAACCGCCTGCTAATAAATCAAGTGGTGGGTGATTTATGATCTGACAATATTTCTGGAGAGACTATTCGCAATTTCCAGATTTGGGATCTCTACGTTTATTTTAGAAATTAGTTTTTTAAGAAGTAAATTGTTTTAACGACCAACGTTTTTATTTCTATCAAAGTCTTCTAAAAATTAGAAGAAAAAAAGATGTGATTCGCGTTGTTTAAGTAATGAAAGGAGAAAAACATATCTTAAAAATAATTGTTACATAAAGTGTTCAAGATAAGTGATTAAGTGAGATGATTCAGAAAAATATATCGAAAAAAACAAACAAATTACATTTATCAAGAGCCTCGAAAAGGCCATTCCAGTGATTTAAACATCTTCTATACTACCTCCAACTTAAAGAACAGTAATGTAAACAAACTTTTGGCAACATAGTTGTTGATGACGTCTCTGTCTCTCTAACACTTCTCTTTCTAGCACATTAAAGAGTGAGAGTGACAAATATCTGTCGTCAATGTGTTAGAAAAAGACGCGTTAGAGAGAAAGAAATATCAAAATCTTTGTGGATTCAAATCGCTGAACGTTGCCAAATGTCTGTTTACATTATTTTTCTTTAAGTTGGACGTAGTATAGTGGGAATAATCAGGTTATACTAGAATTTTAGAAAAAAATTAAGGTCAAAAATAAAAGTGAAACACACCCATTTAAAATTGACAGTAAAAAATATAATAAATTAGTTATAAGTTATGTAAAGTATTTTTTTGTAGCATCGTTGCCACATTTACTTCAAATTACGATATTTAGGGAAATAACTTTTTCGGTATTTATTTTTCTGAATCGCTGTGTATGAAGAAAAATCTTTTTTTACGTAACACATACAGACTATATGACATACAAGTGATTTTAGTGTGATTTTTGTAAATAGAATAAATGCAACATAAATCCTCATTAATGTTCTGAAATTTGGAGAAATTCTGTAAGAACGTTATTTTTCTAGGAAGTGTGGATTTAAAAGAAGTCGTATAAGTTTTAATTTTAAAAAAAGTAAAACTAGTAATCTAATCCAGGTTTTAAAAAAAATTCTTTAGCACAAACTCGCACTTTTTAACTGTGACATGTATTTAATTCTGTAGCTTTAAATATTTACCTCTATCTAGAAGACAAAAAAAAATTAAACATCTTAACCATAATCGGTGATTATTCACATACTGTTTGCCTCCAAACGCTGTCAATGCTCTACTTCAGTCTTGATTTTTATTTATATAGATTTTAGTAGAATAGTAGAGCGTGGGAAAATTTTCTATCTCAATAACATTGTAGGCCACGCCCCCTTTTCAAGATGGCAGCTTCACGGCCGAGTTACACCTGGGCGCCATTTTTTATCCAATGAGTAGAATGAGTGATAAGGGTATGACAATTGGAACATCTTTATCTGATAAGATAGTAATTGGTATATCTTCATTTGACAAGGGTATGACAATTGGAACATCGTAGGAGCTTTCATATGCCACAAATGATTACAGATTCCTACCGACACACATTCTACGTATGCTACTCATGGTCGCATTGGATAAAAAATGGCGATCAGGAGTTACTCGGCCATGAAGCTGCCATCTTGAAAAAGGGGCGTGGCCTACAATGTTATCGAGATATAAAATTTTCCCACGCTCAAGGGGCCCATTCTCTACTGATTTTTGTACCAGTGGGTCTTAGTAAATTTCGTGAAATATTTTTAATATTAAAGAAAAATCTGAACCATGTCCGTACTTATTTGCCAAGTTTTGTTGAAAAAGATAACTGGTCAATATTTAAAGTTATTTTAAAATAATAATTATGATAGTACAAAATATAATATTCTAAATAAAATCTGGATTCACATAACGATCGTTTTGAAATTTTGCCACGTTGAGGCTGCATTTAATAGTATTTTTTTTATTTGACTCTTAAACCCGGTAGGGATAATTTGAATATATTAAATGCAGTATAAATTAGATTTTGATGTATGTAAAAAACTGGGTCAGTATAAATTCGCCGACTTTTTTTTTTGAATTCAATCTCTGGGAAATTTAAAAAAGCAATAACTTTAAAAATATACTGTTTGTGATAAAATTAAAATCAAATGAACATATACATACATCTGAATCTAAAATAAAAAACTTTTTTTTTATTTATGGCACTAAGATATTTTGATTATGTGGCAATTTATTTTTGGGGTCAACTCATTTATATGGTACAAGTTTAAACGTTAAAAATCAATTTTAATTTTACCCCTTAACACACATATTTTTTGAAAAAACCAGCAAAAAAATGAATTTTGTTTTATTTAATAAAACACATAATAGAACCTTGTTTTGGCAAAAAAAAATACGATGCAGCTCGAATTATCTCGAGTGTGCAAAGTTTGGCCTGTTTAGGCGCTCGAATTAGCTCGAGCGTTAAGGGGTTTTTTGGTAAAATATTTTTTCAGGGTTTGTTAAAAATATTTCTCGTATTAAATTTTTTTTTTGATAATAGTTGACCTCAAAATTCGTTACTTAATAAAATTGACGGCTCATCTTTCCTACCAATATTTTTCTTTCGTACTACGACCTACTTCTTTTCTCAAATTTGGATATACAGGGAGAAACTTTCCATTTTCTATTTTTATTTAAAATAAACGATTAAAAAAATATTTTTAGACCAAGGCCAAACCGAAATTATTAGCAGTATGTGGGGCTGGTCGGAAAATTTAGGGTAAATTATATGTAGGTTAAGAAAAATCGAGACGACTAAGTAAAAGTTCCAGAAGAAAGGTGGGGGTAGGTAAATATACGTTTTGAGGGTTGGATATTGGTTTTTTACGTTTTGCGGTTGAAATATGCGTCCTATCGAAAAAAGTTTAATATAAAAGTTGTAGATAATTAAAAAATCTAAAACTTTTGTATTAATCATTTTTCTACATAACCTCAAAATTATTGAGAAAATCGTTAAAAACAGTTTTTTCGTTATTAATTTTTATCTCCCGCAAAAATAATTTTTTTTGTATAAATCTTGGTGAAAACTTTCTTTTTTGAGTTATAAATATGCTGTAATTTTTTCAAAGCAAAATATTTATTTTTCGACTTTATACGAATTTAAAATTAAAAAAAAAACGTAATTTTCAATCGAAAAAGTTGGTATACAAATTTTCAATTTTTTATCTTTATCAGTGCTCATTTTCTTCGTTAAAACCTCGACTTCTAGATGGTATGAAAAAAAATATTGTTCGTACAGAAAAATTGGATTTTTTAATTTATATTCGTATTAAATCAAAAAATAAATATTTTGCTTTGAAAAAATTACAGCGTATTTAAAACTCAAAAAAGAACGTTTTCACCAAGTTTCATTAACAAAAAAGATATTTTTGTCTGATATAGAAATTAAAATCGAAAAAAACTTTTTAGTGATTTTTTCAATAATTTTGAGGTTATGTTGAAAAATGATCAATACAAAAGTTTTAGATTTTTTAATTATCTACAACTTTTACATTAAACTTTTTTCGATAAGATGCATAGTTCAGTCACAAATCGTAAAAAAACCAATATCCAACTCAAAACGTATATTTTACTCCCCTGCCGGAACTTTCCATACTCCTAACTGCACTAACCTGTAATATTTTTTCCAATTCAGGTTTCTTTTCGTTCATTTCTTCAGTTTTCTTTTCCATTTCTTTAATTTCTTCTTCCATTTCCTGAATGAATAGTCCATTCTTTTTGTTATCGTTTTCGATTTCTAAGTTATCTGCTTCCTGTTCTTCCATTTTCTCAGCCAAACGTTTTTGATATTCATCCTTCAGTTTTTCGTGTTGCGACTTTAGACTTTTTAAAATTTCTTCTTTTATCCCAATCTCATTTTACTATCTGGTCTTGATTCTAGTAGTTCTATGACAATTTTCAGCGCTTCCACTTCAGATTCCAGTCTGGAAAGTTACTTTTTCATTTCTTCTTCCTCAATTAATTTATTTATTTTTCTCGATGGGATGCATATTTCAGCTACAAATCGCAAAAAACCAATATCCACCCCTCAAAACGAATATTAGCCTACCCCCACCCCCCTTCCGGAACTTTTACTCAGTCGTTTCGATTCTATTTAATTTGCTTATGATTTACCCTAAATTTTCCGACATATTTACAGATAATTATGGGGAAAGTTTTCACCTTGCACATGCAAATCGTTAGAATTTAATTCTACAAATATTTTTTTCCTCTCGATAACTGAACTCTGTTTTAATGAGTTTTTTATTTTTTACGTTACTTGACAAGGCACTCAAGATATTCAGTATTTATGTCTACTGTATTGTAAATATACGATATATTGTTTTAAAAAGGACATCACCCCTTTTAACGGTGTGTGTATATGCCTTGTCTGTTTAACATGGTACATATTTTACAGATTTTATGCAATATGTTAAATTTACATTGTATTTTTCCTTGTATATATTTTTCGTTTTTGTGTACATTCAAATTGTAATTATATATTTTATTATTATTATTATTATTATAAAAAAAATTAGGAACGCCGGTTAATTTAGAAGTAAATTATTTCATTTTAATGTACAAAATACACTCGAGTAAATCACGAGACAATATATGTACTTTGTAAACAGAAGGAGCTGTATATAATGTTGAAATGCATTCCTAAATATGTTTCTTTAACTCTAGTCAATTTATAAATTTTTTAAAAATTTAAACGACTAACTTCCATTTCAATTCGTCTGTTAGTCTTTTAAATTTTAAATTTCACTTGTATTATGCTGCTAGTGTAATAAAGACTAGGGTAAATAAAAGAGTTAATTATTGCTTATATGTTATTTTCCCCTTACACCCCCACTATCTATTTTTGTTTTATATATATATAAGATATTTGAAGCAGCGTATCGTTGCTAATAAAAATGTTCAACGCAATCTTTGATGTTAAAAAGTTTTATAAATCTTTGGGGACGGGACGTTAAAAACGACCCAACATATGACATACAAAAAAAAAAGGTATTCTTGAGCTCGCGTGTGTATAGTGTGTGTAGTAATTCGCTTTCGAAGATTTATACAGTAGGCTGATCGAATTGCCGCCATTACAGTCGCTTTAAGAATATAAGTTTTAAAAATGGATAATTCGAAAGGAATTGGTGGAGACTTCGATCTGGAAAATAGTTTAAATGAAGTTCTTGGTAAGGTTTTTTTTATACTAAAATTCTTTGCACACCGAAACAATTTTATTTATGAATTTCATTGCTTAGTAGTGATAGCGTCAGTTGATTAATAAAGAAAATAAAATGATTTTAATCCTGACCGGGATATTACAAGCTTATAACATCATAGTTACGCTATCAATAAAAAGGGTTATAACTCCGTTGGGACATTAGAGGTGCCTTAATTCCCGTTGTTAGGATATTTTGACGTTTGTTGAATATTGCTGCCAGTGTTTCATTATATTTAGTGAATGTCATCGACCAGTGCAGATAATTTTTGAAACCAAATAAAATAATAGTAGGATGAAACTCATTGGAAAAGGAAGAGAATATGACAAAAATGATAGGAAAAATAATTTACAGGCCCTCTGGGGTAGGGAAGTGGAAGAGGGGAAGTTTTTAAGGGTAGAAAACTGTTTATCTCGATTTCCGGCAAAACTACAAGTCCTATGGAAAAAAGTTAAATGGCCAAGTTGTAGGTAATAAAAAGATCTACAACTTTTGTATTTACACTTTTTTCACATAACCTCAAAATTTATGTGAAAAATTCAAATAACCAAGTTTTTGGTTTTTTATTTTTATCTTTTATAAAAAAAATTATTACATTTTTATGTCCCAAACACTCTGTAATTTTTTTGTTTGAAAATATTTATTTTTTTAACCTTATTTTGACTTGACTATCGAAAAAGCAGTCTAATTTTCAATCGAAAATTCTCACGTAAAAATATCTGCTTTTTCAAAAAAACTCGGTGGGCTTTTTGTTCGTTGAAATCTCTACTTTTTGATGGTGTAAAAAAATATACATTACTATGATAAATGTTCTCAAAAAATGCAAATAAGAAACGAAGAAAACTCCAAATTTCTTTTTTTTTTAAATGATCACGTACAATTTTGAGCTATTTATTTAAATTTATACTTTAATTACTCTTTTGTTTATCAATGTAACACGGAATCTTACGTTTTTAGATGATGATTTAAAAAAAGAAATTCGGAGTTTTCTTCGTTTCTTATTTGCATTTTTTGAGAACATTTACCACAGTAATGTATATTTTTTTTTACACCATCAAAAAGTAGAGATTTTGACGGGAGAATTTTCGATTGAAAATTAGACTGCTTTTTCGATATTAAGTCAAAATAAGGTTAAAAAAATAAATATTTTAAAACAAAAAAATTACAGAGTGTTTGGGACATAAAAAGGTAAGTTTACACCAAATTTCGTGAAAAAAAATTTTTTTTTGTAAAAGATAAAAATAAAAAACCAAAAACTTGGTTATTTGAATTTTTCACATAAATTTTGAGGTTATGTGAAAAAAGTGTAAATACCAAAGTTGTAGATCTTTTTATTACCTACAACTTAGCTATTTAACTTTTTTCCATAACTTGTAGTTTTACCGGAAAGCGAGATAAACAGTTTTCTACCCTTAAAAACTCCCCCTCTTCCACTTCCCGACCCCAGAGCGCCTGTAAATTATTTTTTCTTTCATGTTTGTTATATTCTCTTCCTTTTCCAGTGGGTTTCATCCTACTATTATTTTATTTCACTTTTTACCATTTTTAAAGCTATCTGCACTGGTCTATCATTGCTGCTTTGTGTTATAAATTTTATTAAAATTGATTAGAAATAAAATAATCTATGTACCACGGGAATTATAGAGGCTCAGGCAATTGCTGTCCCTCGGGACACAAACCTTGCCTTCGGAAATTAAGGCCCTTGATACATAAATTACTATTTCTTTAGTTTTATTTCGAATTAATATTATTAGGAGCTGCACACAAAATCGTAGAAGTAACCGAAAACAATAAACAGCGAGTTTCAAATATAGAACAAAGTATCGCACATAATAAAACAGCTCTGACATCTTTAAAAAATTCAAGAGAAACTTTAGAAACTTTGTTCAACAAAAGTATGACGCAAATAGAAAATAATCATGATATGGCAAAAGAATTGAACGAATGCAACGTCAAATTTATCACTGAAGCCCAAATGATATATAACTTTTCTTTAAAAATCAGCCAAGAGCTAGATTCCGATAAAAAAAATTTGGAAAAATTAAACGAATTATTTGAAAAAAATGAAGAAAAATACGAAAAAATAGCTGAAGAATATGACGACGAAGAAAAAAAACTGTTAAAAGAGATTGAAGAAATAACCGAAAATAATCGCAAAGCTGAAGAAGAAAGAGAGAAAATAAACGATGAAAATGTTAATTTAAAAAAAGAATTGAGTGAAGTTGAAGTAGAAATATCAAGATATGAAGATAGAAAGTCCGATCTGGAATCTAAATTTGCGCATAATAGAAAAGATGTTAATGATATAAAGGAAGAAATAGCTAAAGCCGATGCTGAAACGTCCGATCTGACTAAAAAATTACAATTACAATTACAAGCAGAACAACAAAAAGAACAGGAAATTATTTCTAAAAACATAGAAGAATCAAACAAAAAAGCTGAAGGATTGGAATTTATATTAAATGAGATAAGGACAGAAATAAATAACAAATCAATTGAGGAAGAAGAAACGAAAAATGAACTTTCCAGACTGGAATCTTCGAACGAACAAGCAGAAGAAGAAATTGCAATCTTAATAAACAAATCGGAGGAATTGACCAAACAATTAGAAGAAACTAAAGACAAATTTTATAAAGAAATAAATAGCAAGAAGGAAATGTTGAATAAATATGAATCAGAACTAAGATTTGAAAACGAAATAAATGAACAGCTGACTACCAATGAAGAAATTATAAAAGATAAAATAAAAACTGCAAAATCTGAAGTGGAAGCGCTGAAAATTGACATAGAACTACTTGAATCAAGAACAGATAGTAAAAATGAGATTGGAATAAAAGAAGAAATGTTAAAAAGTCTAAAGTCGCAACACGAAAAACTGAAGGATGAATATCAAAAACGTTTGGCTGAGAAAATGGAAGAACAGGAAGCAGAAAACTTAGAAATCGAGAACGATAACAAAAAGAAGGAACTATTAATAAAGGAAATGGAAGAAGAAATTAAAGAAATGGAAAAGAAAACTGAAGAAATGAACGAAAAGAAACCTGAATTGGAAAAAATATTACAGGTTAGTGTAGTTAGTAGTATGGAATATTTAAAATCGGTCTATAGCCCCATTTTAACTTTCAGGAACTGGATAAGGAAATTAATGCTCTTAAAAACGCCAAACCTGTACCACCTACAAAAGGAACGCGTAACTGGAGTAATGATAGCAGTACCGAAGACGAAGATGATGAAAAAATCAAAACGAAGGTAAAAATGATGGGAAAAAGTAAATTATATTAATTTGGATATAACAAATATAATTCTTTAGTTATATAAGCAAAACGATCGGTCATGAAATTAAAACATGGCGATGTTTTTGCCAAACTTCTGTTTTGTGAGGTTAAATCGCTGTTTCACGTTTCATAAGTAACTGTCAAAATGGAAAATCGAACAAAACCGGAGCGAAATAGTGAAAAAAATGTCACGGAAAAAATGCAGCAAGCGATTTGTCTTGGAAAAGCCAGGAAAAGAGCGCCAATTTAATTGTTAAAGTTATTATCTCATTAATCATAAAAAGTAGTGACTGTAATGTCAATCTAAACGAATTATATCGGCATGCTTAAACTGACCGCGCTTCCGACGTTGCCACGTATGTGTGAGGATGAGTAAATTATTTCAGATACTTTGACTTCGCACAAAATGTGATATCGATGACGTTTATGTTTTAATTTTTAGGAAGTGAATAAGGGAATGTATCCTCTTAAAAACGTCACACCTGTACCATCTTCAAAAAGAATACGTAACTGGGATAGTGACACCACCATCGAAAACGAAGATACTTCATATGCCGAAAAAATTAAATTAAAGGTACTAATGGCAAAATCTGGAAAAAAATAAATTATATTCAATTTTGATATAACAAATATTATTCTAGTTCTAGTTTAAATGTTTATTTTATTTGTTGAATTGTCAAATTTTGTTCAAGTTTCTAGTAATTATTCTTGTTTAATGACGTTTATGTTAAATTTTGTTCAAGTTAAAAGTCTTATCAAATAAAATACTACCAATAAATACTGGTGTAATAGAATTAATGTTGTATTATTTTAAAAGGGGTTGGTTCGACAATTAAAAGAAAATTCGTGTCTCAAAACGCTTACCGGATGTTAATCGTCTCTCTGGTAGTGGTGGTGACTAGTAGCAACGGTACATGTACATGCCACAGGTACAGAGAAGCAATTGTGTTTTCTGCTCAACTAAGGTCGCTTCACTCGTTTTAGCGCAAGAGCGGGTCGAAATTCAAATTAAGCACTTTAAGACAAATAAATGCGAAATATTTAAAAACAAAATTATTCATTCTAATTTTAACTTGAACCTGACAATTACTGAACTTAAAGCAGCCTATCGGTACGTCATTTCCGGTAGCAATTCCAAATAAAAAACCAAAATGTTCGCGATGCGGAGACGTTTTGTTCAAAAAATAAAAGTTTTTTGTACGTAATACAAAATCATGTTTTTATTATCTTATAAATATTAATAATAAAACTTAAATTACAAAATATCCACTTTCTAAATTCCACAAAAATTCAAATAACTCGTTACTATTATTTTTCTGCAATAGCCCTACTTAAACTTTCATCCAATTTAGAGGAAATTTTTTTGTGAACGGCCATACTGGCCGTTAATTCTTTAAGCGACTCTTTCAACTGATCGAGCTCTTTCACCATCTCCGATTTATCGGATCTATTCGATAAATAATTATTTCTAATCGAATCGATGTAATCGTCGCTTATTCTAATTGAATCGTAAGTTTTTTGAACTTTAATCGGTTGTTCTTTCTCCAGCTCTTCGGCGACGCGTTTTTTAATCGCCGGATTGTAAATGTAAAACCAATCGCAATATCTGTAATCGTTTAGCCTATTTACGTTATAAACTACAAAATATTCTTTGATAAATACAATTTGAGAATTAAATTCAGCACTCAGAGCGACATTATCGCCCGACAGTTTTTCTAAGCCAAACAGTTCGACGATATCAGTCCATAAAACGTGTCGAATATCTTCGAAATTGAGGTTAGGATCTACGTTTCGCAGTAAACAACTCATAACTTTATAAAACAGCTTCCGAGGTTCTTTAGTTATCTTAGAACAATATTTAAACACGCTCGTTTCTAACTCGTATTCATTGGGCGAGGGCCAAACGTCTTGCCAGTTTGGTAAACTTAATTTGTTCAAAACATCTTCCAGTTTATTTAAATACTCCTTAGTTTTCCAGAATTTCGGAAAGTAACGGTACGAGCACGGGAGAAAATCCGGCGTTTGGCTGTTTAAATATGTTTTAAACTCTTCCGGAAATACGGCGTATTCCATATTGGATTCGTTCAAAATTAGCGATCGGAGTTTATGCAACCCTTCGTTATATAGACTTAATACGATATTCGGATTTTGCAGACATTTCTTATAATTCGAATTCCATTTCGCAAAACTATTGGCTCTCTTCCAAATTTCCGAACACAAATATTTCTCCATGAAAGATCTCAAAGTGTCCAACTCGAGCGGTGGGGAAGTCTCGAATTTTTTCGCCAGAAATACCAATCCTTGTTCTACCGCGCCAATTAATTTAAACGCAGACGCATTTTCGACCACAAGAATGACATAATCGGAAACGATATTTTCCTTGATCAGTTCTTCCAATTGGCAATCGTTTCGATTGTATTCCTGGAGGATTATGACGATGGGTACTTTGGTGTAAACCCCGAAACCTTTCAGGTTTTCGAAAATTCTTCTTTGGAGATTCGCGTTGAAATTTTTAGCTATGAAAATTATTCCGTTCGAATCGTAATGTTTCACGTCGTAACCTTCTTGTTTTTCTACACTATATGTTACGGATTCTAACACGTTAGGTTTGAACTGTTCCAGGTACAGTAATTGTTCGTTGTGGTTCTTCCACGGAAACGCGCTGTTCATGGTTTCTTCTATTCTATTTAACCCGTTCGTTAACTCGCTTTTATCTGGTATACTAATAAGTACTTTCCAGAAAATGTTTTTCGGTTTATTCACCGATAGTTCGAATATTCTGTTTTTTAAAATAGAGTACGTTAATTGGTAGATATTGACAGTTTCAATTTCTTCATCTAATAAACGCCCTACGTCTAAAGATTTCCCGTATTTGTATCTTTTCATTAAAGTCAGAGTTAAATCTTGGGAGGAAGTGCGTAGTTCTTCGGCTGATTGTTCTAAGGTTTTTTTATTAATCCAAACTGGACTACAATCGACCGCTTTTCGTTTTCGTTTATTTTTCGATACGTTAAATCTCCATTTTTGTAACATTTTGATAAGCCTTCTTCTTTCTATACTATCTTTAATTTTGACCAATTTTTCCTCGCGTATCTTATCATCCACTCGAGATATTAACGAATTCATAACTTTATTAACGGCAACTTCGATTTCTTTTTCTTTCAATCGTTCTTCTTCCTGTTTTAACTCTTCTAATCTTCGCTGTAATTCCTCGTCTTGCTTTTTCTTCTTTAATTCTTTCTTCCTCTTTTCTTCTTTCTGCTTTGCTTCTAGTAGTCTTTTTTGCTCCTGTTGTTTTTTCATTTCTAATTTTTTTTGTTCTATCAATTTCAGTTTCTCTTCTTCTTCCATTTTTCTATTGATTTCTTCCTGTTCTAATATCTTCTTTTGCTGGACAAAATCTTCGTCTATATCTGATAATTCGGTGGGTAAAGTTGGAATTTTTGGGAGTTCATTACTGCTGGTAGTAGGAATGGGTTGATTTAAATTAAAAACGAATCCTCCCTTTTTGGGTTGGTCTAATACAGCAGGTTTGGGTTCCGGTGTATTTGAAAATATGTCTTTGCTTTCGGAAACAAAATCTGGTTGATCTACAGATGAAACGGAGGGTTGGAGAACTTGTACAGGAGCTGGTGATTGAAAAGTAAATTGAGGAGAGGCAAAAATACTTTTCGTCGCAGGTGGAATTACTTCTTTCGTAGCAAAAATACTGCCTGACTGTTGCTTACTGGTCAACGCGAATGGATTGGCGATTCTTTCTTCTTTGTCAGTAAAAACGAACGGGCCGATTTTCTCTTTTTCTTCTTCTTCCTTCATCTCGATTTCAGTCGGTCTTTCATTCGATTCGTCTAGTTCTTCGAGTAATTTTAGCTTTACTTTTTCCAGGTCTAACTCGTCCAAAATATCTTTATTGATTAAATAACTTTTTTTATCGAAGCTGTTTTGAAGTTTGTGCGTTAGATATGTTTTCGGTGGTAAATCTTTCCCGCATATTATTCTCCCGACAGAAAATTTCCTTTTGTCTTCTACGACCGCGGATCTGTCTAACATGTACGGAAATTCAGGGGAGAAAAAACTGTTTTTATCTAAAATAACGTGAGTGCATCCTTCGTTTATGGTTAATCCGTAATATTGCAAAAAATCTGATGTTAATTCTATATCATCGAATGCCAAAATTGTTCGAAGTTCGACTAAGGGATATGCAGTTTTTGATGCTCTGGGTATGTAACATTTTAGAAGAGTTTTTAACGCCATTATTCGAACTTGCATGAAATATCTCATTAAAATACAAGCATTTAAATATGTCGTGGAATTAACTAACTTAAAAAATTGTACGTAATTATTTTTATCTATCGCGGAATGCACTTGTAGAGCGAATCTTACTTCTTTAGATTTTTGAATTTCCGGACGCAATTGTTGCACCTAAAAATATATAAAAAATATTTTCGACAAAATAGAAATTTGAAGATTCTTACCTCCCACATAAAGTTCCCATCGTTTAAATTTAGTAAAATAATATAAGCTCGAAATTCTGCCTCGTTTTCGCAGCTTTCTCCTTTCAGCAACAAATCGTGGTACATGTACTTTAAAGTTTGCAAGCACTTCGTTAAATTTTCAGTGTTGATTTTCTGGTCAAAAACTGACGGATCTTCAGCGACAAGTCTCGCAGAACAATGGATATGAAACCTTGCACACTGCTCAACCAACTCTACGGCTCCTTTGCTGCATAATTCTTGTTGGGTGATATCTTTTCTGATTCCCCTCGTACGGTCCCAAAGAAAGTAAAACCATTCTCCGATATGTACCTAAATTTAGTGACATAAAAAATCTAAAGGTACGTGGAACTATCCTATATCATTATAAAATGATCCAAAAGGATTAATAAAGATTTATTATTATTATTATTATATTGTAGTGATTTGCTTATTGCTCCACCGGCAAATTTTTTGTATTATTGTATTATATTTACCTCATCTGTGTCACAGAGATCAATGATATTATGCAATAGATAACCCATGGTCATTTGTAGTACTGATACAGGTCTCAATTCATGAGCCAATGGAGCTTCTTGATCAGCAGAACTCCTAGAATATTGTTTAACGGCTTTGTTATGATTCATATTTTTACCATTCTCGTCTTGCTCGTACCAAGCTACCTAAAGTATAAGAAAATATATTGTTAATTAAATGATTTCAAAATAAAATGGTTGATATTACTTGATGTTTAACTTGTCGAAACCATCTCTCTTTTTCTGGACACATATCAGGACAGGTCCCAACTGTTGCTTTACTCTTTACTGCTGGAAACTTTTTCAACTTTAACTTTATTAATTTATCTCTGGCATCGAGTATACGATAAATATCTTCAGAACTTAGTGCTTGTGATAACACTAAATTAATGAGTTCAACCTCTTCTCCGGATATCCGTGTACTAGGACTAAAGTAATTTTTAATTGGCATGTTTTACATAAAGGATAACAAAATAAACGTATTTTATTTTTGACTACAAATCATTAACCAAAACAACAGTTATAAATACTTACTTTACATTTTTGTTATGTATAACAGCTTTCTTTGGTTCATTTTTCCATGTTCTTTTAAGTTTTGGAACTTTATTATCAAATTTTGAGGAATCACGTAAAGGATTAGTGGAACCTTGAAAATTGTACTTTAATAAATGATACACAAGTCACAAAAATTGTACCTTCTACAGCTTTATGTTCTTTTGGTGCATAACCTGACATTATCGCTAACTCTGCTTCTATTTCATCCCTGTCTACCCATACTGGTTCCTGTTTTTTCGCAGACTTTTTCTCTGCCTTAGACAATTCTTCTGTGGAACTGGAGACCATAAAAGTAGTGCCATTGTATTCTCCAGCATTGTTCAGAGCTTGTAAATAACCTTCTTGATCGACGTAATCAACTGTGCAACTCCTAAATTTTGTTCTGAAAGTAACTCTTCTAATTTTTCCAAATTGTTTGAAATATTCCTTAGCTAAATTTTTATCTAAAATAAATTCTGGAGGATAACCCTTGCATCTGCAAATATAAACAAATTAGTAATTTAAAATTTATAAAATTCCTATAGCCATACATTAATTTATATGAATTAGGTTCCATATTCATCTATTTATTTTGGGATTAAATGGTTTTTCATACTTTTAAACAAAATCTAGATAAATACCGTATTATAAACAAACTTAGAATAAAAAATTATGTTTAAGTTCTACTTTTTTTTATTTTCGTCTGTTTTTATACGATATCACAGCCCATAACCAAGAGAACAAAAATAAGTTTTAAGATCTTCTTTTTTTTAATTTTTGGTCTGTTTTTACACGATATCACAGCCCATAACCAAGAGAACAAAAATAAGTTTTAAGATCTTCTTTTTTTTAATTTTTGGTCTGTTTTTACACGATATCACAGCCCATAACGACGAGAACAAAAATAATTTTTTAGCTCTTCTTCTTTATTTTTTGTTTTTATACGATATCACAGCTCATAACCACGTAAGAAAGCGGTCACCAAAATTTCATGAGTTTGAAATACGCTTTAAGAAAAAGTGTTTCTAATAGTAAAAGGTTTTTATAAAAAAACAATGTTAAAGAAAACAAAATAGATTTTATTCTATATTATCGATAAATAAAAAATTATTTAACTGCCACAATACAAACATTTTCTAAGGTTATATCCTTATCAACATAATAATGTAGATAACATTTAAAATTGGATTTTTCCAAATAATGCAAACGACCCCAATTAAGAACATTCTTGCTCTTCCTACCAATTTCTTCTTTTTCTTGTCGAGACAGCCCGATACGAATGTCTCGCTCATTTTGTTTGAGTTCTTTTTCATCCATTTCTTTTCTTAATTCCCTACTTAAACCTGATCCGCATGTTGCCCAACTGGCCATTCCGCACATTATATCAAAGTCGCTCTTATCTAAACCATTGTCGTTAAAAAAATCTTTTCCAGTATATGGGAACCACCTAATAAAAAATTATATTGAAAACGGCGCACGCGTTAAGGGCAAATTGAATTTTTGTTTCGATATTGTCAATTTACTCACCTACATCTGTGGTGACAACAGAAAGTCAAGACACATCCTTTGACTTTGTTTCGATTCTCGTTTATATTGCTTAAACATCTAATTGCCAAATCAGTTGCTTCACCACACAAATGTTTTGTCACTCCTACTATGTTAGAACTTTTACTAACAATTTCCAATTTATCTGAAAACAAAAAATATGTAAGCGAACGAGATAGCCTTTTGGCTTCGTCAGTTGGGCTTTCGAATCCAATAACTCAAATTAGAAGTGAATATTGACAATTCGTAGCTTTGGAAAGTTGTCAGAATTTATTTTTTCTAAATAAAAAATACTGTATTATACATACCTAAAACAATATCTGAAATATCAGCTCTTATTCTGCACACTTTATCCGAGGTTTTAGCTATTTTGTTGTCTTTTTTATGTTTTGGTGATGCCCTTTCAATGAGGACCACCGTCGATTCTTCATTACCTATTGTTTTGGCCAACCAAAAACTTAACTGACCTCTTCCAGCACCAAATTCAATGTAACAAGTTTCAGATTTTATTAAATTGTAATCAGCGATTAATCCCAGTATCGAAGAGACTTGTTTTAAATGCTTTTTTGTTTTAAATCCATAATCGGGGTTTAACATTTCGTCTTCTAAAAAAAACTAAATTTAAGTCAAACGGTGTTTCAGTCAGATAACAATAGAAATATGAGGTAGTAATTGTAATTTTTATTTACCTAAAAGCTTATTTGATGAATACTTTTCTGAAAGCCTTTTTTGGATCAATTCATCATAAACTCTGTTAACCTTAGAGATAGTCTTTACAATATCCGTCTCAGAAAAAGTAGAAAGAAGTCTATATGAGTTATCTTCTTGTGTAGTTGAGTTATCGGTATTAACACCTTTAATAATAAACGGTTCTGAAGGCTTGGGCCTCGCATTGCATATTTTTAAATGCTTCTTTAAATTGTGGGCGTAACACGTGTGCTTTCCATCCAAAGGGCAAACAATTCTGCAAGGAGACTCTTTACTAATTTCATTTTCTGGTCCCAAATTAGTACTAATTTTTTTATGTTCTCCACAATATTCTTCTCCTACTTTTACAGTCATTTTACAAAATCGCTTTTTTCTGTGTACAAAGAATTTGCAGTTGTTATCAATGCTGTTTGACACTTTTTGTCTTTTTGGCTGTAGGACAGATTCTTCGTTAGTCTCATTTTTGTTGAGAAAATTGTTAATTTTTAAATCTTTTTCCATTTTAATTTATTTACGAAAATGTGTTATGCAGATGAACGTCTAATGTCAGTAGTATCACGTGTCATATGACCACTAAAACGAATTCATTCTTCAGTAAAAGGCCATCGCTAATCATACTGTCTGAGTAAGAAGAAATAACTTAACCTCTCTAAAAAACTAGCGTGATTGGAAATAGTTAGTTCGAATTCGAAAGAATGAAATGTTCAATCCAGAAAACATTATTTACGTTTCGAAAATTAAGTTTAACAAAAGGACTTTAAATTCTTTTCACCTGAATGATGGAGTGGCAGTTAAAAAACATTGGAAGATATAATTGTGCAATTAAAATACTTTTTACCTGAATGGTCCAATGGCACCTAAAAAGCATTATTCAGGGCCTAATCCAGGTTTGAAGTTTATTTTGATAAAAAACGACGAATAAGTTTATTACAAGCAAATAGTTTGAAAACATGGAATTCATCCACTAGCATAATGACTAAAAGGGGCTACAGAAGAAAATGAACCATTTCAACATTGAAACCAATTAAATATTTTATACAGGTTGTATTTGAAAAAATAAAAATTCATTAACATTTTATTATTTATCGAGTTTATTTAAAATGCAATGAAGTTTTATTATTATTTTTGAGCTATCATGGAAAAAATCTGATTAAAGAGCTGTTTCATGGAAAGTTTCCACCTCATAGTTCAGACTTGATTGTTTTGTCTATTTTGGCATAAATATGTTTCCTACTAAAACTACGCAATACATTTCTGTGTAGTGCTAAAAAGCAAGTAGCTAACTTATATATAAAGCTTATACATCATCTTCAATATTTGGATTTTTCCCATTTTTTTTACACAATTTGTAATGCATTTTAAAATTTCGCTTTTTACAAAATTTCTTTAAACAAATGTTACAAGTGTACGGTATATTTTTATCGTCAATTTCTTTGTGCTTAATTAAAGTACATTTTTTGCGAAACTTCTCGAAACAAATATAACACTGTAACGGTTTTTCGCCGGTATGGATCATTAGATGATCGGTTAATAGTTGTTTGTAATTAAATCCTTTAAAACAGGTAGGACACTCAAATCTGGGTTTTTCATTATGAATATACATATGAGCGGTTAATCCGCTCTTATAATTAAAGAATTTCGAACATATTTCACATTTGTAGGGTTTTAATTCAGAGTGAGTTCTAGAGTGTTTTCTTAATTCACTTATTTTGCTGAACTCCGCAGAACAAATTTCGCATTTATGGTTCGGTTTAGCATCATGGACCTTCATATGATTTTTTAACTTATATTGATGGCTGAATTCTCTGAAACATATCTCACACTTTGCGCTTTGTTCTGTATGTACTGATCGATGATGCTTTTTTAGCAAGTTCTTAGAAGTAAAATTTTTACTACAGGTATTACACTGAAATGGTCTTTCTCCAGTATGCATTCTAGAATGGTCTGTAAGGAGATAAAGCTTGATGAACGCTTTTTGACAAACATCACATTTAAACTGCCGTTCTGCATGAGTCATCATATGATGTCTTAATATGATTTTATTTCTAAATTGGTTATGACAAATCTCACATTCGAAAGGTCTTTCGCCGGTGTGAATTCTCATATGATCTTTTAAAAGACTTTGATAAGGAAATTCCCTTAAACAAATGTCGCATTTCTGCTGTGCTTGAGGAAGTTGGGTTGCCGAACTCTCCGCCAGGTGGTGTTGCTTCCCTTCTCTAGGATGAACTTTGAATAAGTGTGCATTTAACTCTTTTTTAAGTATAAATTTTTCATCGCAAAGATGGCATTTAAATGACATACTTTCGCCGTGTATTTTCAAACTATGTTTTCTTAAATTGTGAGATTTTGTGTATTCTTTAAAACAAACATCACATTTGAATTTTTTATATAAAAAATGAGTTGAAGCGTGCGCTTCCAATAGAGATTCTAGTTTGAAAAGTCTCGAACATACACCGCATTTGAATGGCTTTATTTCATCATGAGTATACAAGTGAGAATCGAGGTGACTCCTGCGGTAAAACTTCTTTGAACAAATATTACATTCAAATGGTCTTTCGCCTGTATGAGTTCTCATGTGAATATTTAAATTTGACTGCCATGGGAATCCCTTCAAACAAAGTTTACATTTAAATTTTTTTCTATTAGTAGGCGAGGCAGTTTCAATCTCAGTCTTAATTTCTAGACTTTTAGATGATTGATGGTTAAATAAATTATGATTAATCTTTTTGACATAGTACTTTCTGATATGGATGAGAAATTCAGTGGATTTGATAAACTGTTTTCCACAATGACAGCAAATTATGCATACAGTTCCGAAATGAGTTTTTATGTGATTCTTCTTTGAAAGTAGAGAAGGAAAACCTGAAATAAATACACCCATGGAATTGGAAAATAATAAAGCACAATAGTGAAACTTAAAATGTCATGAAAAAGTCAAGTATTTGCACTAGAGTTAAGTGAGCGAACAGCTAAGCTAAATCTCACCCTGTATAATTTTGCGTCTTTTATTATTATTAACAATAAAGTATTATAAATAATTTACCTTTCCCACAAATAGGGCATCGATACAACTCTTTTTTTCTTCTGTTTATTTTTAATTTTTGGTAGTTTTTATTAACCATTTTATTGTTCTTTTCCAATAAGTCTACATTATTTATAGTAAAGTTATCACTTTCTACACTCGATGGACCCGGTTCGAATTGTTCGGCGTAATCGGTTGCCTCAAAATTTTCTTGATTTAATGAAAATTTTTCTATTTTAACAACACTTTCATTACAAATTTCAAAATAAGTTGGTTCTGGATTGTCTACAGTTTTATTTTTAATATAGGCATCAGGTACATTTAACTTCTCATAACTTGGAATAGAAACCTCTTCTAATTTTATGTTCACTATATCTGGTTCATCATATTCTTGTTTAACTTCATCAACTGGAATTAACATTGTACTTTCACCCATTTTAAATAAACCAACTCCTTTTAACTTGAACTTAAAATAAACTGAAGTCTAACCTTAAATTACTGAACTATTCATCTTTTTTAATAAGAGCAATGCCATAAACCATAAACTTCATACAGACGAAACACAACACAGCTGTAGTCGCAGTGTTGCCAAAAAACGTTGCGTTCATTTTCCACTATCAAATGGATAATTCTCCAAAAATACAATATTCTACGACTTTAATAAACATTTTCAATAAAATGCACTTGTAAACTTTACTGAATTAATAAAATACAACGTTTTTGATTGACTTAAATTTTCTCTATAGGTATGTACAAATAAATAGTTTGAAATCTGGAATAGTCTAAGAGTTTTCTGAAATTTTTTGCCCATTGGCAACTCTGGTTTGGGGTTCTTTGACTTTTGCTGACACAACATTTTGACATCTAAAAAGGTTATGTTATGAAGAAATTTCTTTTGTCGTTTGAAGTTGGAAAATACACATCTACATTATAAAAGTATGTCTCATAATTTTAATTTTATGATAAGGATTATTAATTGAAATGGCAAATAGACAAATATTAAATCAAAACCAACCTTTAACAGTTGCTCATTTAAGTGAAATTATTCAACATTTAACTAATTTGAATATTTCATCACAAGTTTTTCAAAATAATGCTGTACCAAATCATAGCAACGATATTTCCCATAGTCGACATGGTGAACGAAAAGAAAATAAACAAAAAGGAACTAGAAGAAAACCTAGAAAGAAAAAAAATAAAGCAGAACCTGACGAGGCTAGTACTTCTTTGCATTCATTTTCATCAAATAGCAGTGTTTCAGCTTCTCCATTAAAAACCAGAGTAAAATCTAATAATTTAAATAAGAATATTCGTCATGAGTCTTATGCTCAAGAACCTTCCACTAGCAAAACCATAGACGACAAACCTGGCAATTCAGTTTTTCCAGTCACATTTTCAATAAAGCCAGCAAAGATTAGCAAAAATGGTGTATTTATTCGAAAAAGAACTATTGCGCAATTTATAAATCTACGTTCTTTTGTAAAAAAAAAATCTTGTCTTATCTTTGAATCTAAGTTATTTATTGAGTCAAAATCAAGGCCTGAAAAATCTAAAATTCAACTAGACAAAGTACAATTTAGAAAGTATCAAAAAAAAGAGTCAAGATGGGAAAGAAAAATGAAAAAACTACAAAAAGAAGATAAAAAATTTCCAGAATATTTTAGTGAAGAAAAAACCAACTCTGGTTTATCTGATGGCAGTCTAATTAAAGGTATGTGAAATTATTGATTATTTTCTGTATTAAATTAATAAAACTTCTAAATAAGTATAAAAATAGCTGCCAAAATTTAGCAGCCGATTTTTCTTTTGTAACTGATAACTCTATTAAACATTAAAAAATATCAACGAGTTTTAAAATTATAAAAAAAATATTTTTTGGCGAGTGTTTGTTCTCTAATCGCGATACCGCAATGGTAAATCGAGTGCTAAATTATTACTGCTAGTTTTAACCTAATTATGTATTTATTTATTGACCAGAAAGAATTCCTACAAAGATAAACTTGTTACCTGCACGCAGGCTGGCCTTAACTTAAGACTATTTTACAAAGTATGAATTAAAAAACTAATTTTACACTTTTTTAAATTTACAAATAAATAAAGGAACAGTTTTGTACATATGTGATTGATAATAACAGAAAGATAATATTGTAAATTTTTCTCCTAACTTAAATCCAAACAATTATATATTAATTCAATTAAAACTTATTATTAATTTTTGTACAATTATTCACTTATCTCTTAATTTATATGTTAATTTGATTTGAATTTATCATTGTTTTTTATATTCACAATTCGCTCTGACCCATTTTTTCAGCTTATGTTTTCTATTTATATATAATATATATATATATATATATATATATATATATATATATATATATATATATATATATATATATATATATATATATATAATATATATATATATATATATATATATATATATATATATATAATAGCATTAGTATTACTTCTGATATATGTTTTTAATCCTTATCAGGTAATATTAGAATAAATCCTAAAAATTTTCGAGAGTCCTATGTTAGTAACGAAGATTCCAGTATTACCGACTATATAATAGTATCTGTAACTGACAGAAATCGAGCACTAGAAGGTGATGAGGTCGTTTTGCAAATCAAACCAAAAGAGCAATGGTCCGGAGAGAATAAAACAGCCACTGTGGTGTACATTAAAGAAAAGGTTTAAGTTTTAAATGAAAATGATTAGATAATTCAAAGTACAATTTACCTATTAAGAATATTAAATAATTTTAAATACCTATAAAACGTCAAGATTTTATTTGTCACAAAAAAAAAATGTTTAGACTGCAGAACTCTTCTGGTCAGGATTGATTACCAGGGCCAAACCGATTTTAATTCTAACTCTAATAACTAAGTAGAAAAAAAATAGTTGAATATTCTGTAAAAAAAATTAACTTTAATCTCATGTCTTTTTTTTGTGAATTTTCTGAAATAAAGAAATATTTTTTTGTGTGACAAATAACAAATATACAGGGTGTTTGGTAGAGGGTTAGCCAAACGAAAATGGTAGGTGACTAGGGCGTTTAGAGCCCATCTAGCCTTTGAGACATTAAAATTTTTTACGGATTTTGAGATGAATTTTTTTAGGTTTTTTCATTTTCTTTCCTTTGCTCGTCCCCAAACATAAAAATCAAGGGGAGTCAAGTCTGGAGACCTTGGAGGCCACAATATCGGGTCTTGTCGGCTTATTCAAACATTTGGAAATGCACGAAGAGCATCGTTTTGGAACACTATTGTTAAAAAAAATTTTACTGTCGCAAATAGCGCCCTAAATGGCCCTATTCACATAAATCTTCGTTTAGCTAACCCTCTACCAAACACCCTGTATATTTTTTACATTCTTCTAATACTAACGTTACCGTTTTCATAGAATTATCACTTTTTAGGTCCACCCTAGACAGGCGATTGGCGTCTTAAAATACGTAGATCCCAAAGAAGGGGATTACGCCCTTTTTTTACCCAGAGATAAAAGATTTCCAATCATGCGAATATCTCAATTACATTGGCCGAACGGTTTCAGACAGAGACCCAAGGAATTCGAAGACATTCTATTTCTCGCAAAGTTATTAGAATGGACCGTTCCAGAATACGCTACGGGCATAACAATCGAAAAACTCGGACAATCGGGCGATCTCAAAATAGAAAGCATGTCTATACTTAAAGAATTCAATTTGGACATTACACCGTTCAGTGAAGAATTAAAGGAGGATTTACCGCAATTCAAATCCATACCGGAAAAAGAGTACGAGTACCGCGAAGATGTAAGAGGGAAGTGCATCTTTACAATCGATCCTAGTACGGCGAGAGATTTGGACGACGCCGTATCGGTAGAAATTCTACCTAATGGAAATTACGAAGTCGGAGTTCATATATCTGATGCTTCTTACTTTCTCCAAGAAGGCACCGAGCTCGATCAAGTCGTTAGTAAGAAAGCCACTACGATTTATCTTGTCGATAGCGTCTATCATATGTTACCACAAGAAATGTGTTTGGGTTGTTCTTTGTTGCCAGGTAAGTTATAAAATTATATCAACATTTAAATTTCCCGCCATTGCTAAGGTAGTGGATGTACTGTTCATTGTATGCCATTAATAAATAAGTTTACATTTAGTTTGGAGAATTTGACAGCTGTCAAAACGATGTCAACTGTCAAAATTTCCAGTTTTCTTGTCCATACATGAGATTTTGACTCGGTATTCTCGATTATGGGGTCTGTCAAAAAAACTCGAAAATCTGGACCATTCTCGGGAATTTTGACAGTTTTGGAGGTGTTGACGGTGTTTTGACAGCTGTCAATACCTCAAAAAATGTCAAAATTTCCAGTTTTCTTGTCCATACATGAGCTTTTGACTGAGTATTCTCGACTATGGGAGCTGTCAAAAACAAACTTGAAAATCTGGACCATTCTCGGGAATTTTGACAGTTTTGGAGGTGTTGACAGTGTTTTGACAGCTGTCAATACCTCAAAAACTCAAAATTTCCAGTTTTCTTGTCCATACATGAGATTTTGACTCGGTATTCTCGATTATGGGATCTGTCAAAAAAAACTTGAAAATCTGGACCATTCTCGGAAATTTTGACAGTTTTGGATGTGTTGACAGCTGTCAATACCTCAAAAACTGTCAAAATTTCCAGTTTTCTTGTCCATATATGAGATTTTGACTCGGTATTCTCGATTATGGGGTCTGTCAAAAAAACTCGAAAATCTGGACCATTCTCGGGAATTTTGACAGTTTTGGAGGTGTTGATGGTGTTTTGACAGCTGTCAATACCTCAAAAAATGTCAAAATTTCCTGTTTTCATGTCCATACATGAGCTTTTGACTGAGTATTTTCGATTATGGGAGCTGTCAAAAAAAACTAGAAAATCTGGACCATTCTCGGGAATTTTGACAGTTTTGGAGGTGTTGACAGTGTTTTGACAGCTGTCAATACCTCCAAAACTGTCAAAATTTCCAGTTTTCATGTCCATACATGAGATTTATGAGCTGTCAAAAAAAACTCGAAAATCTGGACCATTCCCGGGAATTTTGACAGTTTTGGAAATGTTGACAGTGTTTTGACAGCTGTCAATAATAAAATAATTAAAAAGTTGATGATAATACTAATAATAATAGCAGCTTACACATTTAAATTTTCCGCCATTGCTAAGGTAGTGGATGTACTGTTCATTGTATGCCATTAATAAATAAGTTTACATTTAGTTTGGAGAATTTGACAGCTGTCAAAACGATGTCAATTGTCAAAATTTCCAGTTTTCTTGTCCATACATGAGATTTTGACTCGGTATTCTCGATTATGGGGTCTGTCAAAAAAACTCGAAAATCTGGACCATTCTCGGGAATTTTGACAGTTTTGGAGGTGTTGACGGTGTTTTGACAGCTGTCAATACCTCAAAAAATGTCAAAATTTCCAGTTTTCTTGTCCATACATGAGCTTTTGACTGAGTATTCTCGACTATGGAGGTGTTGACAGTGTTTTGACAGCTGTCAATACCTCCAAAACTGTCAAAATTTCCAGTTTTCATGTCCATACATGAGATTTATGAGCTGTCAAAAAAAAAACTCGAAAATCTGGACCATTCCCGGGAATTTTGACAGTTTTGGAAATGTTGACAGTGTTTTGACAGCTGTCAATAATAAAATAATTAAAAAGTTGATGATAATACTAATAATAGCAGCTTATTTAATGTTCAATTTTTTTTAATTAATTTTCTATAGGTGAAGATAAATTATCATTTTCCGTCTTCTGGGAAATGACGCCGCAGGCCGAAGTGTTGAGTAAACGTTTCACAAAAACCATAATGAATTCATGCGCCAAACTGGCCTACGAACACGCCCAAATGGTTATAGAAAACCCCGATAAAGAATTCGCCTCCACAGATTTTCCACAAATATACAACGGATACGATTCGACCAATATAGTCGGGACTATAAATATTTTACAAAGTTTAGCCGCAATAATGCGAGAAAACAGATTTAAAAACGGCGCTTTAAGGATAGATAATCTAAAATTACTCTTCGAATTGAATCCTGTATCAGGTGAACCGTTGGACTATTCGGTTTATCAAAATCAAGAGTCTCATAGATTGATCGAAGAGTTTATGTTGTTGGCCAATATTTCGGTGGCTCAAAAAATCCAGGAAACTTTTCCGGAAATCGCCTTTTTGAGATGTCATGAACCGCCGAAGAAAAATATGTTGGTCCAGCTCCAAAACAAATTAGCGACGTACGGTATTCATTTGAAGATATCTTCCTCGGGGGATATACAGGCTTCTTTGAAGAAATATCACACCGAAGATTATGCAGGTAAAATATCGATTAAAAATTTAATAAAGCACAAAATATTTTAATTTTGGTACAATTTCCAGTTGCTGTACTTTCTCCTCTTGGGCCGAAAGTAGCTACTTCCCGCCCAAGAGAAGAAAGTCGTTCAAACAACAAAACAAGATCTACTTTCGAACCTCTAGCATGCTATGAAATAAAATATATTTTTTATAGGTTATACTCGAAACATAGCAATGAGTCACTTGATAGCCAAACCTATGACGCGAGCTAGATATTTGTGCGCGGGCACTGCAGAAAAGACAAACCATTTTAAACATTATGCATTAAGTGTACCAATTTATACGCATTTTACTTCTCCGATTAGAAGATATGCCGATATTATGGTCCATCGTTTATTAGCAGCTAGTTTAGGTAAGTTTTTTGTAAGAAAAAAATTTCTCCTTTTTTTGCTATCTAACTCTTGATAACTTACGAATTATAAAATTTTATTGGGGCCTTGTCGGGGATTAGCGGGGAATTGTGCTGTTCCTGCCCTAATCTCCTTAATAGTTGGCTAATGACGATGAAGCACTTTTTATGAGAAGCGTTTTTTCTTGGTGCAAATTTGATAAGCTACATCTATTGGACAATTATTAAAGCTCTCTAAACAATTTAGACTCCATCATCTGTACGCTGCCCGGGGGTGGATCTCAAACGATCTCCACTTCGCCAAATTTTGTAGACAGTATTCAAAAAATTTGACGATTTAGTCGGGCATGGGTACAAACCATTGGTGGCTTTGTAGGATGAAATATCAATCTTTATAGAGATTTGAAAAGCTCTGAATCCCCTCGCTCTTCTGATTGGTCGATAACACCGTTTTACAATATTTTAGATTACCGGGAACAACCCGAGTGGGATATAGAGTACGTCGAGTCTATAGCCAAGAACTGCAATACCCAGAAGTATCAGGCGAAAAGGGCGCAAGATGCGAGTATGGAGCTCTATTTGGCTCATTACGTCGAGGCTCACAAACCGTTCAAACAAGATTGCGTGGTTGTGGACGTCGGTCAAAAGAAATTCGACGCGATTGTTTTGAAAACGGGCACCGTTGTACGGGTATACAACAATGTAAGTATCAACGATTTTTGGAAAATTCTCTAGTATCGATATTTTATTTATTTATTTTAGAATTGTAAACTTGGGACAAAATGGAAATACGAATCAAACAAATTGACGATTACTTTCCCGAAGCGAAAAACCTGCGAAACAATTAGTATAGTAGTAGAACTTTTTTCCGTTGTAAAAGTTGTTTTAACAAGGAAAGATTCTTACCACTTAGAGGGACATTTGGCCAGGCCCAAATCTTCGTATAAGAAACTGGAAAGAAAGTAGAGACGAGGATTCGTATTATTCCGAGGTTAAAAATGGACTAAAACTATTTTAACGCTAGTGTAAATCTATAAATTTCAGAAATGAGTGATGTAAAAATCATTTTTAAACTTTACGTCGATCATTTTCGAAATTCCGACAAAAATAAAATTGCAATTCTTTATTTGTTTTTTATTTTTTATCCCTCACTCACATTTTAGCACGATTATAAATGTATCACGCGCGCCTGCAGGCACTAATGCAGTTAGAGCTTCGGTGTAAAAAATCTCGAAAGAGAATTGATTGTCCTTGAAAATGAACCCGGCTCGAAGTCACTAACCCCATCCCTTGCCCTTTTACAGGGCAAAACGTTTTCACCCCCCTCAATGCCTTCTGATTATCGGATCGAGTTCTTGTAGGGCTCAAATCAAAGAGAAAACAATTCCGCATCCGATGGCGAAAAAGAAATTTCCCCCACTTTACTCTTTGGTCGCGAAAATCAAAAAATTTGCAAAATCCGAAATTTGTCCGTATTCACGAAAATCATCACCTTCTTAATACATCCTGTAGCAGAGTCCTCAAGGAATGTAAAAAAAATAAAAAAATAAATTGATCCCTATATTTCTTTTTATACAACCTTAGAATAGTTTTTTACCTAAAAGTACGTCTTACAAATGAACATCTTAATATAAGATAAATTAATATTAAGTCAATTTTTAAATATTATTATGATTTAAAAAAAAATATAATGGTAATTTTTTATTTAAATGACGTAAATTGACCACGAATCAAATAGTACATAATATTAAATCGATTAGAATACTATACTTTTTCTACGACCACCATATTCAAACCGATTTTTGAAGATATATAAAATTTATAACGATTTTTATTCCCGGTATAGAATTTAGTTATTTTTTTAAAATTAACTTAATATATTACAAGCTATCTTATTAGTATTTTCATTGCAATGTATACTCAAATCCCTCAAATAGTTCCTAAAACGGTTGCCACGTTTGGTGTTGTTCACAGCCCGAGAACATTCCGATCTGGTTATGGTACGTAAAACGGGCATGTAGTCTAGAGCGATCGATTTTTTATCAGTCGATACTGATAAGGCATCTTGGAACGCATTTTTACATTCTTCTAGTCTCGTTCTCCACCTAAAAACGCAAGAAAGTAAAATTACGAAGGGTCGTACAATTTTTGGGTGTACAGGGTGTTTGGTAGAGGGTTAGCCAAACGAAAACAGTATGATATTCGTGAACATTTAGACAATGGGTTTCCAAATTTCTCAACAAAACTGACTATTTGATTACAAGCCATACGAACTAATACAAATCAATTTTTGTACTTTGGGGTATTTCCCCTAAATTTAAAACGACTCGATAATCATAAATAAGAAGATGCCTCCGTTTTTTGTACTTAATTTTCTTTAGTTTGGCGTGAAAAATTTTCATCTAAGTTTATAGCGATCTTTAACCAATAATTCAGGTATTTTAGTTTTCCTTATTTTTAGGTACTTTTGTTTTGTTTTAACACTGATGATGACCGAAACTGGGGTCGAAACATGTTTAACACATATAATTAAATTTCACCCCCTTTTTGGCGTGGAAAATACTTTGTGTCTACTTTCCTTTTTTCTAATACAAATCATGTCACTTAATATCTCGTCTGAAAATTTTAGAGTTATACGTAAAACGTTTATTTAAACAAGTTTATCGACGTCCCACCTTAAAATTTGCATTGGAAATGTAACTAAATATTATACCGCTGACCGATACATTTGAACTACTTTACGTGTACTTACCTCCTTTCGCTTTTATCAGGCATGGCGATATTCAGTCGACTTTTTTCGGAATTTTCAGTAAAATTTTTAACACTCCCGTTTACCAAAGTATGTGTCAGTTCGTGGACAAACTCCAAATCGTGATTTTTATTCTCCGAAGTTTCACATAATTCCAAACTATCTCGTAGTACGACGCTGGTTGAAACTAATGGTTCATTATTATCATAGTAATTCGTAGTTTTAAATAAAACGTCAGTATATGTTAAAGAATCATATACTTTAGTTATAAGCAATAATTTTTCTTTGTTTTTCTTCTCTTTACATCTTTCGTGTGTTTTTATTTCTTCATATTTATCTTTTAATTTTTCAATTCTTCGTTTCGAAAAATTCGGTAGGTTTAGAATGTTAGGAATATTCCACCAAATTAAACCCAAGTTTAAATAAAATGGTATTTTAAATGGTTCTTCTAATATTTCAAAACTTCTTATAAAATTTTTATATTCGAAAATTTCGTACTCTGTATTAAAATCGTCAAAAAATGTTTCGTTAGGTTCATCTACTTCAAGTTCTTCTAAACTGGGTCGTTTGTGTTCTATTTTTATTGGAATTAAATTTTTGAGTATATGACAACCAGATTGAACCCAAAATTGGAAATGAAGTAAAGTTTTCCTTACGTCTCCATTGTTGTATTCTAATACACTCCCTATTTCTTCTTGAGATACATACAAACCTATAAATAAGGAATTAAATAAATAAAAATGATTTTCCCTGTTGGATGGTGTACAAAAAAAAAGGTATTCATACAAACCTTCGCAAATAAACACAATTTGAAGCCATGTAGACAAGGAATACGAAGACAGCGGTAAAAACCGTATATACTCATACTGATACAGAAATTTTTGTATGAACATCGAACCATAATCAGTTGTAGTTGCAATTATGGGTCTTTTACTAGTCATGGTTAACTGTATCAGGGCAGAAATGAATCCATCATCTTGTTCAAAAACAATATCTACATCTTCTATCAGAAGAACGCACATTTTTTTGTCAGATTGATGGACGGTGTTTTCGTTCGTTTGGGAGTTGGATTGAATTAAGTTTAGGAGCGATTGTGAATCAGTTTGGACTTGGTGAGATTGCGTGGCTTCTTGGATTTCTTGTAGCAGGCGTTTTCCTTGAAGCAAAAAAAAGTAAAATTTTCAAATCAAATCAAATGTGCTTTATTGTCGAAAGAAAAAACTTATTGACAAAGCTGTGTAATAAGAGAAAGAAAAAAAGTAGAAATAAAAACAAAATTGATTTTTTTTTTTCAAAAAATGTGTGCAAGCGATTAAATTTTGATTTTAGCATTAGACGTAATGTGTTTACACTTTTTGTCCTATTTTCCCATTTAATCAGTTTGGACATCTGTATTTTTTAAGTTTAAATATACTTTCGTAAAAAAAAACAATTTAGGATTGATATTAGAATTGAAAATAATTTTTCAGACATTTTGGCTACTTTCCTGACCGTTCAGAGTTGCCAGATTGTAATATTTAACAAAGAAGTTAATGAATTTAAATATGACTTACCAGTCCTTTTACTCGAAGCATTCAATTCAATCACGTTGAAACCCAATTCATTACAAATGGCATAAACTGCAGTACTCTTTCCGCTGCCACAAGGACCTCCTAAAAGAACTATTTTTCCAGGTAATTTTGTGCTATCTTTGCTTTCGTCGTCTGTAATTTCAAAGTCTGACTCACTAGATTTACTAGGATGTCTCTTTTTAGAATTAATTTCTTGACTGAAGTTTTTCCAACTGTCCAACCATTTTTTCAAATTTTTGATAGCATGCAAGTTTCCAATTATGTCCTCAGAGCATTTCGGTTTGTATTTTTCTGTCCACATAGCATATTCAACAGAATCTGGATCTGTTTTTGGTGTGTCGACTGGTTTTTCTTCGTTTTTCTTTTTACGGCCACGCTTTTTTCGTTTTTCTGTAATTTTGGGATCTTTTTTGGGGTCGAATTTGTGGCTACTTTTTGCATGAATTTGTCTAAACGACTTGTACACGGGATAATTTGGGTTTTCAGATTTAATATTGTTCAGTAATATTTTCAGTTTATCAACTTTTTTTACTTCTTTGTCTATATTTAAAGGACGAATTAAATGGCTGTTAGTTATTTTTCGGCAAGTTAAATCTAGAGAGGAAATATTTAAAGGTGAAAATTCGTTCAGATTTAGATGTGGTTTTGGCAAATTCCAAAAATGACTGTCAGATTTTTGCTGAATGTGGTGCGTTATTCGAAAGATATCAAATTGTTGTTCAGCGAGACTAAAATGAAACATTTATCAGGGAAATTGATCTAAAAATTCATAGTTTTGCTTACCTATGTTGTTTTTCAATGGTTTTTTTTAGAGAAGACGGAATACCGCTCATTAGAAATTTTTTTCTGGCTTCTAAAATGGCTGGATCTTCTTTTGGTTTTGGTGTAAATATGGGCGCCATTTTAACAGATTTTTTTGGCTTCTTTGCACTTTTTTTCTGGTCCTCGGTATCAGAAGATATCTCAATTATGCCCGTATCTTCTTGTAGGTCTAAAAATATAATTTATATTTCCAGGCCGCCTTTTTATTTAAAACAAAAAAATCTGTATAGTCTGTGCTATATTTTTTGATGAACCTCGTATACGACTGAAATTTTTTTATATCTGATATTTATATTCTAGGTTTTAGATCATGCAGAACTTTTTATGTAGAACAACTTTTTTCCCTAAAATTTATAATAAAAAAGTTTTCCATATGATTCCAACTTATGACTAACAGGGCGTTAAAGTTCAAGAACCCGAAATTTTAAAATGTGTAAAATATTTTTACAGGGACTTTTTGGTACACATTTTAAAATTTCGGGTTCTTGAACTTTAACGCCCTTTATATCGAAATCTAGCTGTAGGATAGGATTGGGCCCATGGACACTATCGATCAGGACATCAAGTACTATCACATATCAAAAATTCAAACAATTTGACGAGTCTCCCCTTTCCATAAGAATGTTCTTTTAAAAACTCTAAAAAAAGAAAAAAATTGTACTTACGATCAGATAATTGATCCTCAGTATAATTAATTTGATTTTTTGTCCTTGTCTCTGTTTTTGTGTTGATGTTATTAACATCCTCATTAATTTTTATTCGCATTTTCCAAGATCTCAGAGTTCTTGGAGTAAAACTACCACTTTCTTGGCTTGATTCATCCAAAACACTATCAGGTTTCTTTATCTTATTTTTCTTTTTACTGTGTTTCTTATGTTTTGAAGATTTATTTTCTTTTTTGTTATCAAGCTTCTTAATTATCTGTATGTGTTCTGTAGATCTGTTTTCTTTGATGATGTTATTTTGACCATTTTCATTTATATCATATTTATTTTTTGTTTCAATTTCTTTTTTCTTCTTCTTTGTTGCATTTTCTTTTACTAAACTAGATTCTTGCGATTTTAAACGTTTATCCAACTTTTCTGATTTGATGAATTCCAACAAATTTCCATTTTTATTTTTTGTTTCACCGATTTCCAATTCTATTTGTTTTTTGGCTTCTTTCCTTAATTTCCTTGCATTCTTGATTTCTAATTCTTTATTTTTTTCCTTATTTTCTTTTTTAGTGTACACTTTTTTTTTATTGGTTTCATTACCTTTTCCAATATCCTCAAGCTCTTTTTCATTATCAAAATCACTATCCTCACTGCTACTAGATAATTTCTTGATTCTATATTTTTTACTTCTTTTAGCAACTTTGATTAAATATTCTTGCTCCTCCTCCCTTTCTATATTTAATAGATTTTTTAGTTTTTTTGCCCTTCTTTTCAATTTGTGTTCAATAATTTCATCTTTTTCTTCTTCAAATCTTTTTCTTTTAACAGCGCCTTTTTTATCAGACCAACTTGAGAAAATTTGTCTTCTAGCTGCCAGTTTTTCTTTATTTTCATTATCGTTTGTGCTAGACTCTTTATCTATTTCTTTACCTGGAGAGTTTAAGCCAATACTGCGATTCCTACTTTCCATCATAAATTTAAATGCATTCTTCTTGGTTGTTGATGCGTCATCTTCATTATTAGCTGGTTTATTTTCTTTCATAGTAGTAGGTGAAACTTTCTTACTATCTGCTATAACAGTCTCAACTAAATCAACATTTTTTACCTCATACGTTTTACCAGGAGATACCAATTTTAGGCTATTTGAAAGTAATTCTGTCACGTCTCTAACAGCCGGATCAGAATGTTTCCTTTTCTTTTTTCGTTTCAGTTTTCTCTGCTTTCTGTCTAATTTCTCTATATTTTCTTGTACTAACTCATTTATCTCGATTTTTTCTTCGGTTTTTACTAACTCATTTTCTTCTATTTTAATTGGGCTTGAAAAATAATCTTTAATGTCTTTCATTGTTTGGAAATTAAATAAATAACAGATTTCCTTCAATTTCACTCCATTTTCATAATAGCGCCAAAATTTACTGTCAACAGAAATAAGGTTAACTTCTTTTTTATTGGCCTGTTTTGTTATCTTCACGTATGATGTCTTTCGCCCTGAATCTTTATTACTCCCTTTTGCGATATATATTTTATATTAACACAGTACTGATTTATCTTTGATTTCTACAACCGGTTTAAGCAAAAGTACTATATTTTTTGATTTGGTGAAAGTTGAAAATATTACAAGAGGCCAAAATCAAAACAAACAGAAGAAGACTTCGGTCTTCTTTAATGACGTCAAATAGCAAGTTTGGCAACGATGTAAATGTTGAAGTGAAGTAAATGTCAAAGTGTCAAAACAGTAAAAATTGGATTTTATTTTTTAGAGTATTCTTGATTTTTATAATTGAACATACATCTTTAAGTTTATTCAAGATTTCCAAGTATGATGGACTAACCAATGAATCCAATATTAATCAGCTATTCATCTGATGACAAAATCTTGGGAAAGAGTAAAACAAGTAATTCTAAAACAATTTAAATCAAAGTTCAGGTAAATATCAATGTATGTATTAATAAGAAGTGCTTTAATTTAATATTATACATACATCTCCTTATTAGCATATTAATGAATTTGTATGTTATTTTTCCAGGTCAAATATGGATGATGTGCCAAATTCAGATATATGCAGGGTTTGTAGGTCAGAGGCTTCGCCTGATAGGCCTCTCTTTCACCCCTGCATTTGTACAGGTAGTATTAAATGGATACATCAGGAATGTCTAATGCAATGGATGAGATATTCCAGAAAAGAATACTGTGAGCTATGCGGTCACAGATTTTCATTCACTCCAATTTATTCCCCTGATATGCCACGCAGATTGCCAGTCAGAGATTTAGCTGCTGGTTTATTGTCTTCAATTGTAACTGCTGTTAAATATTGGTTTCATTATACTTTAGTAGGTACTGCATGGTTGGGAATTGTACCTCTAACAGCATGTAGAATATACAGGTATTTAATAGTTTTCAGTATTTTTTTACTTATGTATTATAATTCATTTTTTTACAGAGCATTATTTGCCGATACGGTTGATGCTATATTAACTTTACCATTTGAAATGCTTTCAACTGAAAATTTAGCCTCAGACATATTCCAAGGTTGCTTTGTTGTTACCTGCACTTTATTTGCTTTTGCTGGATTGGTATGGTTAAGAGAGCAAATTTTACATGGGGGAGGACCAGATTGGCTACAGAGGGACAATGTAGCACTAGAAGAACCACCTCGCGTGTTAGAAAATATTCCTGAAGAGTTGCCAGATGAGGTTGAAGAGAATGGTCAACAAGATGCAGGTAAAAGGATTCAAATTTAATATGTTTTCTGATAATAATTATTTTGCCTAAAATCTTTCAGGTCCTGCAGCTCAAGCAAATAATCAAGAGCAACAGGAAGAAGGTGATGTTAATGTTGGTGAAGATAATAATTGGATCCCAATGGAATGGGATCGAGCAGCTGAGGAAATCACCTGGGAACGTCTTTTAGGCTTAGATGGTTCTTTGATGTTTTTGGAACATGTATTTTGGGTTATTTCTCTAAATACCCTGTTTATCTTGATATTCGCCTATGCTCCATATCATATGGGCCTTCTAACTCTCTCTATTTTCAATATGAGAGATGCAGCTGCTGCTAGTCACTTTGAAGGACTTTTAACTACCTTGGTGGGTTACTGTGCTGTAGGAATTTGGTTTGTAATACTGCACAGAATGGCCGCTTGGATGGGTTTCAACAAAGCCAAAAGAATTCTCGGTCTGTGTTATGTAGTCGTCAAAGTATCAATGCTTAGCGTAGTGGAGATTGGTATCATACCTTTAGTGTGCGGTTGGTGGCTGGATATCTGTTCTCTAGCCATGTTCGACGCTACATTAAAAGATAGAGAAAATACTTTCAGATCAGCACCCGGAACTTCCATTTTCATACATTGGCTGATAGGAATGGTTTATGTATATTATTTCGCTTCTTTCATACTTTTGCTCAGGGAAATTTTAAGACCCGGCGTTTTGTGGTTCCTGCGGAATTTCAACGATCCCGATTTTAGTCCCATTCAAGAAATGATTCACTTACCTATTTTGGAACATATCAGAAAACTGCTTATATCCGCCGTCATTTTCGGTAGCGCCGTCTTGCTTATGTTGTGGCTTCCAATTCGAATACTTAAAGTTCTTTTGCCAAATTTTCTACCTTATACAGTTTCTTTGAACAATAACGATTCCCAAGTCAACGAATTGTCGCTGGAGTTGCTGTTGCTGCAAGTGATTCTTCCCGCTTTGTTGGAACAGTCGCACACCAGAATTTGGTTAAAAGGTAAGAATATGTTATGTTTAATATGTTGGTTACAAAATTACTTAGAAAATAGAAAACAAAAATTAAAATTAAACAACATTTTCTCTGATTCGGCGTAAAGAACGCAACCTTTTCGGCCACCACCTCAATCACTGACTGCCTCATTTTTCGCGTACCGGATAGTTTTTAGAGAAAAATCGCTGACAGTGCAGAGTCCGTAGTTTCGATAGATTACCCTACATTTACTTCTACTATAGTCTCTCAATTAGGCAATCTAACATCGATTTTCGGATTTCTGCACATCAGCGAAATTTTGCAACGAACTAGTTTAATTAAATGTTTATATTTCTATTGAGTAAATAAGTTTAAACTAAAATAATTTTGATAAATAAAATTCCTAAATGTTTTTGACTTTGTTTTTTCGGAAATTAATATTTTAATTATATATGGGATTCGTGACACTATAGAAATTAAAAATGAAACATCGATAAATGCTTTCAAAAGTAACCTCAAACGATACTTGTTAAATAAACAGTACGAAAACAATTTTCTGTGATAATATTCTCTACACCCGCCTTTGAAAGCCTCTTTTAATTTATTGTTGTTTTTAATTTTTATTACACCTAAATTCTTTATGTATTTATATGATGTAGATTATTTTAAATTGTTTCCATGTTTTATTGTATATTTGACTACTACGTAAATTAGCTTTTTTTGCTAAATAAAATATATTGAATAGAGCGCGAAGACTGAACAAATAAAAATGTAATTTTTAGCACATTGTGAAAAGACATTGGATTCATATGATTTTTTATTTTATTTCCAAGTGCATTCACGCGTTATTTGATTCTGAAATCTGAAAACTATTGTCTGGCCAAAAAAAATAGACAGTCAATTTTGTTTAAGGGTTGGTAAGAAGTTGGTGTCGCGTCGTTGCCTGGATCCTCAACATCCATTCTTATTTATTGGGCGATAATGACAAAAAAGAGAATCAAGAAGGTGAACAAAACGGTAATAATCATCAACAAAATCAACCAGAAGTCGGAGCAGGACTTGGAGCCGTCCACCAAGCTTTATTTATGATGGAACCTCCAACAGGTAAAAAAGTAGATTATACGTCCACCAATCCATAACAATAACATCAACAAGTGGAAAGCTAACGGAAAATCTTCCTAGAATGGAATTAAATTCCAAGAGAGCATACAGAAATAAATTCCCGTACACCAGGCGGGAATCGGACCCGCGTCTCCGGTATTCCGTACTGATGCCCTAACCGGCAATAATCTAACTGGTTAAGAGGAGATATATTAGGGATGTCCTTCCTAATTCAGATCTTTCACGGTTTCTTTCTTTGGCCACTTTTCAGGATGTCAATCGTCTTATTAGAAAACACCACTCCCAGGTGCAGGGGTTTTAATCTCAACAAAGTTTGGGAAAAAACCTTGACATCCTGAAAAGTGGCTAAAGAAAGAAACCGTGAAAGATCTGAATTAGGAAGGACATCACTAATATAACTCCTCGTAACCAGCTAGATCATTGCCGGATTACATGCAGCGGTTAGGGCATCAGTACGGAATACTGGAGACGCGGGTTTGATTCCCACCTGAGGCAGAAATTTTTCGGTTTCTTTCTTCAGTAGTTTTCACCCCTGGTGTACAGGAATTTATTTCAATAACATCAACCTCTATTGTTTTAGGTTTCCAGCCTTATGTTAGACCATCATTCTTTATAGCCAGACTGGTAGGGCTACTGATAACGATTTGCTTCTCCCTCGTACTGTCCAGTTTGATCGCTCTCACAGTACCAGTTTGGCTTGGCAGAAGCGTCATGTCACTTTGGCTAGTAGGCGCCCCACCGCCGGCGCCGCAGATATCCGCGACGACCGACGCTCAAACCGAAGTCAAAGTACACGAATTGTACACAGCCGCCTGCGGGCTGTATCTTTGCTGGCTAGCGGCTAGAGCCGTAAGCCTGGTACTGGGTTGGTTACCTCAGGGAAGGGCGGCCATGATGGACCGTCTCAAACAATGGTGTATTCTCGGTCTTAAAACAATCATAGCCAGTACGATACTGTTAGGGATAATCCCTCTTTTATTCGGTTTGTTGCTAGAGCTCGTCGTCATTATCCCGCTGCGAGTGCCGATTCATCAAACTCCTATTTTGTTTATATGGCAGGATTGGGCGTTGGGGGTGTTATATACGAAAATCGCTTGCGCTATAACCATGATGGGTCCCGATTGGTTTCTGCGAGCCGCGATCGAGAGGGCTTACAGGGACGGCATTCGCGACATGAATCTGACTTTTATTTTCAAAGAACTAGCAGCTCCCGTCATAATTAGTTTTGGGCTCGCGTTAGCCGTACCCTATGTCCTCGCTTACACTTTCGTTCCTGTATTCGTAACGAATTTACCGTTGAGAAACTTCATAGCGAGGCGGTTGTATCCGTTTCTACTTTTAGTTTGCGTAATCGCCGCCATCATCAACCTGCAAATTAGGCAGTTTAAGAAATTGTACGAACACATCAAGAACGATAAATATCTGGTGGGGCAGAGGTTGGTGAATTACGATCACAGAAAAAAGACGCAGGCGACTACCGGTTGAGGTGGGAAAAGATTTACAAGTCACAAGAATAATCTGAGCGACTGAATGTAAAAATTATCTATTTTAAAACAAAAATTGTCATTCGGTTTTTCCTTATTATATTTTGCCCTCGGCATAAATTGTATGTGATATTTATAAGTCCCTTATTGTTAAGACCGCACCTAATAGAGTCGAATATTGAATTGTAATTATATTATTTTAATTTAATTATATATTAATCACCTTTACATGGTCATCATTGCTCAAATGCGCTTTTTGCATCTAAAGTATGTGAAGAATTCATATTTCGTGTAGCAAAGACGGTTATTTCAGGAGAATTGACCCCCTTAACGGGTTCGCTTGAATTCATTCGAGCACAATAAAAGGCGTTAATTCGAGCGCGATAAACAGGCATTCGAGATAATTCGAGCGGCGTCGTATTTTTTGATGCTGTAATTTTCACACTCGAATATAATCGAAAATTGAAAATAACGATATGAAAGCTAAAAAAAATATCGTTTTATTGATATTTATCATTTACATAAGATTTACCAGAGAACAAAAAACGCACCGTCTGTACTCGTGATGACTGACTTTGATCAGTGAAATATCAAAAACTTGCAATGTTGGGCTACGTGCTGCACTTTGATTTTTTTACCGGCCAAAAAATGCGTATGTTAAGGGGTTAACGTAAATAGTCGTGTCCACTGACCAGTGTTGTCAACACTAATACTATGAATTATCCGATATTTTTATAACAGGATTATTGGTATTATTTTGTATGTACACCATCATAACGCTGCTACGTCTTTTACATATGCGAAAAAAAAAATTCAAAATCGCATTAAAGGAAATTAATGTCGTATCTTATTTACAAATGTTTATTTTTGTTTTAATTAAACATAAAAGCACTGCCATTAATTTGTGAATAGGAATGCGTATTTTACAACACGTACTACTTTATTTTTTAGTGTAATAGCGTTGGCAATACTGCAAAACATTTGTATTTAATTTACGCGGTTAAGTATTAGTAGACACTTCCGAATTTGTTTTATTTGTCCGCCACTAGATGGAGGGAAGTAAATTTTGATATATTGACATTTATCATTCGGAAAAATGAACAATATATAAAAAGTAGAAGAAATGTTTGTTCCGTGGTTAATATTCCATTCAAAATTGCTAATACTGGAAAAAATGTTTGAAATATTCAATAATAAAAGCAAATTCGACGTCTTAGATAAATGATAAGGGTACAATTAGTTTTATTACCAAATGGCATCACAAAACTAGATTGCAACGACCGGACAAACCGTCATCAGAAACAACGTTGAAGACCAAATAAAAGATTGTCTGGTAAATATTTTCTAATTTTGTATAACACTGTCGAAATAAAAATTAGAGTAAAACTAATAACTTTTCCAAAACATCTTTTTAGTAGCTTATAAAAGATGATTTATCTTTCCAAAATCGCATCTAAACACTTGAACTTCAAAAACATAAATTTCTTAAGAAGTTTTTTTAAGTTATTGTTATAATTATTATAGATTAATAAGTAACTCTGAGGTATCAAATATCTATATTCACATAAAAAAAATCTTAAAATAAGGACTGTTATATTTATTTTTCATACAGAAATTTCCAAGTATGGTTAGTTATAAATGGTGTGATGTTCTGTATATATAGGCTTCTTGTTTTTAGTTAAATAGAAAGTTCTATCTAAAACATGTGAAAAAAGACTTTTTATGGATAATTTAATTTTTTTATATATATTTATCTAATATTTTAATCCCAGGCTTGAAAAAAATAGCAATGCTAATGATATAGGGATTCATTATACTTAATTCATTGAAAGTAAATCATTTTAGATGGAACTAGCTGTAATAATGTTATGGTTCAAATGAAATTATTTCTGTAAAAAATTGTTTATTTTTATTGATTAAAAACATGTACGTAAATTTGTAATTTTCTTTATCTTATATCCACTGTTGACATTGACATATTAATTTTCAAAAAAATCTTAAACATGAGTCTCGTTAATCCATTGAAAAAAATTGCACTTGTTACGGGGGCAAATAGAGGATTGGGCTTCGAAGTAGCATTACAATTGGCGCTGAGGAATTTTAAAGTTATAATGGCAGACAAAGTTAACCAAACGGTTTCCAGAAAAATAATAATTTGCCAATCTGGAAACGACGATGTATACGATTACCATTTAGATTTAGGCTCGTTGTACTATGTTAGATGTTTTACTGAAAAATTGCATCGAGATTTAAATTGTATAGACGTATTAGTGAATAATGCTGCAGTATTTTGCATGAAGCAACATAAAACAGAAGATTGTTTGGATGGTGTGATGCAGGTCAACCATTTAGGTCCATTTTTATTGACCAGTTCATTGACTGATTTATTAAAAAAATCTAAAAGCGGTAGAATTGTATTTGTTACTTCTAACGGATCGTTTTTTCACAGATTAACCGTTGGACAGTTGAGTAAACCCGATTATTTTACGCCACATTTCATTTCCGGTGCTATACATTATTACAATACGAAGTTATGCAATATGATTTCTTCGAAATATTTTGCGGAAAATCTCAAACAGTTTAATATTACTTGTAATTGTCTTCATCCGCATATGATGAACACGGAATTTTTAACGGCCAATAAAGAGCAAAATTTACTTGCGAAATTAGAAGGTAGTGTAGCGACAACTCTTGTGAAGTACCTAACGAGGGATGTGAAATATTGTGCTGATGGTGTTATACATCTGGCGAATTCAAAAATGGTTCGAAACGTAACTGGGAAGTATTTTGTTAATTACCAGTTACATCGGGAACCGAGCATAATTGAAGATAAAGAATTTTGTAAGGCTATTTGTGAAAAAAGTAAACTACTTGTAGGTTTAAAAAATTAAAAGTGGATATTCCAGTTTAATTCTATGTTCTAGTTCACAATCAATTTATGTAAAACTTTTTCTTCATTGAAATAAACGTTAAATTCGTTTTTTTTTTGTTTTAATATATCGGGTGACCCAATAAGAATATTGGCCAAGACTTTTTTTTAATTTAAATTATATATACTTGTTGATTTTCTATTTGTAAGCCTTTATTATCGAATTCATACCTTTACTATCAAAATTTCTTAGCCAGTCGAATGCCTCTCCAAGCGACGAGCTTTGTTCTAATTGGTTAATTCTGCATATTGACACCCGTCAATCAAGTCCGCGTGTGGCTAAGAATAAATATATACTGGTAGAGATTATATTTTGTCCCTTAATTTCGCATTACCTTTGTACTTTTCTGTTGGACTAAATACACAACAGGTTATGGGCCCAGGCACTAAGAACTGAAGAGAAATTACAAGACTGAATGAACCTTTGCTGAATTTTGTATTTTGGAAAACGAAGTTGAAGGCAACACACGAGAAGCCAGCCAATGCATACTGGGCCCATAACCTGTTGGACTATATACCCAACATTTTCTTAATTTTTTAAATGATTCTTGAATAAAGCGGGATAAATTTTGTTCTGCAATTGAAAATAATATAAATATGTTGGACGTTTTCCAAAAAAAATATATTTGGTCTTACAGACCGAGTTTGCTGTCAATATGTATCAAAATAGTAAGCAAGAGAAAATGTTACAAAGCTATTATGGCAAGGCCCGCCCACTTTTTGACAGATAGCAATACAGGGTTGCCAACCTACTTTTAGGACACGTCCCTTTACTTCGATTTGACGTTACTAACCTAACAACACAGGGTTGCCAACGTAGCTAACCTTATATATCCTACCGAAACTCCGTTTTGACAGATGACAAGTGACAGCTGTCAACGGGGTTGCCAACGTAGCTAAATAAAACGCTTTTATTTATATTATATTTTATTCATTTATAAAATTCAAGAATGTCAATAGTATAAAAAGATATCACCTACTTAAATATTTAGCTTTAATAAATTGATTTAACATGTATAAATATGTACATAAAAGTTTTTTGAGTTTAATGAATTTCTCAATATTGTTGATCACATTATTCCCTATACACAAACGAATTTGCATTATACGGGGTGTTCCTGAACGTTTTTCAATTAAACCCGAAGGGTAATTAAATTCCATGGACGTCCCCGTATAAATGATTTGTCATATTTTATAAAACAGCGGGTAGGTGGTGAAAAAGAAATTTCCACTCTAAAAATATAGTCATTTTCTTATGTAAACTAGATAATTTCATAACTAGATTTAAACCTAAAATAATATTCAGGATAACTTATATTTAATAATTCGTTTGAACTACTTTTAGACTAACAATGTAAGAAGTTGATTTGGTTTTTGCGAAAATTCTGATGTTTATAGCAAAAAAATAATCTTGAAGTAAAACTATATAAAAACGAAAATGTAAAATATTATTTTAAGTTATTATTAATATTAATATTTTGAAAATCATATTTTTAATCAAATTTTAATGAAAAAAAAAAATATGGAAAAGTTGGGACGATTTAATATTTTATATAATTTTAACGATTCTCTTTTATTTATATTAAAAATAATGGCATATTAAAGAGCTAGTTATCATTTTATGACAATGGTCTCAATTTTTATTGATATTTTTAAAAACAAAATATTTGTGTACGCCAACATTAAAAGGCGCCAAAAAATTACATAATCCTGAACACAATCTTAGCTTAAAATAATAAACAAATTACACACTAAGAAAGAGCACCATGTGTTACACCAGGATCGAAATAAAAAATAGTTCATTTGTTCCTCCTGTCAAATTTCGTAATTGTGATTTGGCGTATTTTTTCCCGGTGTACAGATTTGAACACTCCTAATTCTGGATTTAAAAGTAAAAAATACGATTTATAACAATTATTTGCCGAAATAATAGTGTTGAATCAGAGACAGGTTAATTTTTTTTATTGTAAACTTTACATGTCTATTTTTGACGAAGTTTAAGACTTTTTTATTCGACATCCCGAGACCGGGGTTTCTGCCTCTTGGCTTCATCAGTCGGGCTTTGAATTAAATAAATTTCAAACTCGTTTAAACTTTTTTCTCTCTGCACGTATTCGTATTATAATCATTTGGGGATTTTTTTTTCAATAATTAATTTTATTTTACTACGGATTTCCGTCACCATTTTTGTCAAAACAAGCCGAAATATTATCAGAATTTTCAAAAAACCAAATCAATTTTGAAATAGTTCCATTTTTAACCATTTATAGAAAAAAAAATCAATTTTTTTGTTAATTATTTTGGTTTATAGGGTGAGTTTGAATTGTGTACGATTATTTAACAGAAAAAAACTTTGTAGTTATCAAATTTATATGTACCGACGTCTCGACAGGTTTAAAACCATCCTCAGGATTTAAAATTCGTCACGGATTAAATTATTGTATATTTTGCTATGAAATAGGCTAAAATGGAACTTGATTTCAAGGAGAAAAAAATAAAGAGAGCTTTCTTTAACTAGAAATAATCAAGAAATCCAATTGTACGCACTGCTATCTAAAAAATGCAAGATGTTTAATATTCTAATTTATCGTACCTAGAAAATTATTTTCCCTAATTTTATCAAGTACTTAAATCAGTTGGACGGAATTAAAAATTATTAAATTCTATTTTTATTTGATTTTTGTATTGTTTAAAAAAAATGTAATTTGGAGCCCAAAAAGCTGTAAAAAACGTAAAATTTTTGCATAAAACCATTTCAATTTTTTTCTAAATTAGTTTATTGTCGTAACGTTTTTTTCCTTATTAATTCGCATAATAATAAATGACATGGTGCATTTTTCGTAGCGCACTGCCTCGCTAATAATCAAAATATAGTTTTTTTCAAATTCTTAATACTGCAATAATTACACTTTTGTTTATTGTTTTGTGTTCAGTTAAAGGAATTCTCCAAACTAAATGTCGTAAACTTATATAGTTATTTAATAAATTAAGTTAACAAATATATACAATATGATAAAAAATGAAAACATAAAATCGAATTTTGAATGTGGGTTCTGTCACTTTTTATCGCTCGTCAAAATAACGGTCTGTCACTTGTCAAAATAACGATATGTCACTTGTCGTTTGTCAAAATAACGATCTGTCACTTGTCGTTTGTCAGAATAACATTTAAATTTAATTTTTTATTTCGTATTTGTGGAAAATAAACATATTTTCGCTTGTACGTTATTTTATCGAACGTTACAAAGTGGCAGAATATCTGATTCCAGTTTCAAATGAAATCATAACCTCATTCACAACTTTTACAACCCCCCCCCTCTCCCTACTAATTAGGCAAAATAGAAAGACCTTCGGATGCCGACGGTAAAACCACGGTACTCACAACGTTGTCGTTTTCTTCGTCGTTTGAACCGGCGACTTGAAGGTGTTGCGGTACTTGTATCTGAACGGGAATTTGTATTTGGGAATTGGGAACCTGCAAATAAATGTTTAATATTAAACGGTTTCCGGAATTGGAGAAAAAAAATTCTTCGAAGGATTTTGGCTCGGAAAAATGAATTAATCTTTCAAAAAATGAATATGCCACTACGAGCTAGCATAGGAAATTCAATGCGAATGAAGTCACGCCCCATTTTCAAGATGGCCGCTCCACGGCTGGTCGCCATTTTTTCTCCAAATTGCAGCGCCAGCTGTCAATGAGGGTCGGAAGCATACTTAGGAATCTATACTGTCAATGAGTAAGTAGGGATCTGTAATCAGCGCCAATGAGTGTCGATTGATAAAAAACATCGTAGCGACCATCGAGCAGAATTGTGGAACTATATTCAACAGAAATCGAATATTAAACGGTTTCCGGGATTGGAGAATAAAATTTCTTAGAGGGATTTTGGCTCGGAAAAAGTGAATTAATCTTTCAAAAAATGAATATGCCACTACGAGCTCACATAGGAAATTCAATGCGTTAGAAAGAGAACGCGAACGACGTTACGTCCCTTTTTCAAGATGGCCGCTCCACGTCTGGTCGCCATTTTTTATCCAAATTGCAGCGCCAGCTGTCAATGAGTGACGGAAGCATACGTAGGAATCTATACTGTCAATGAGTAAGTGGGAATCTGTAATCAGCGCCAATGAGTGTCGTAGCGACCAAACGAGCAGAATTATCGAACTAAATTCAACAGAAATCGAAAGAGGATGAACGTTTGCTAGAGGGTGTGAAGAATCAACGAGATATTTCAACTATTTTGGAAGATATGGGTTTAAATTTAAACATAAATTTACTTACTCCACCAACGCTAATGGTAACTTGGGCTGTGCTCGTACTAACGCCCAATTGAGAATCTTTCGATAGCAACCCTTGTGCCCTTTCGGCTTGTTCCGCTTGTTCTTTTGCTCTTCTGGTAATGTGCGATCGAGCGTGTTTCCTCAAATGGTCTTTTCTGTAGAAACCTTTAAATAAAAAAAATACAATTTTAAATAATCAAAATCCGAAGGATCTTCCGAAGAGCCGGGGATTCACTCGTGTTATCGATCAAACTTGTGAGTATAATGAGTTTATCCCACCAAAAATCCGATATATGCAAATGACCCGTTAAAAAACTATTTTGAACATGTTTTTCCTAACAATTAGATGCTGTAAAAAAATTGTGCTTGTCACTGACAGACAAATTATTTATTAATGCTTAAAACGTTACATGTTTAGACTACACAAGAATTTCATTCATAATTATAGAAAAATTCCAATCATTGCTTGTGAAATTAAAAACAAAATACTTGTTTACGTTTTAAAATACCATCGGAATTAATTTTTTAAAATGTCCCGTACCGTAAATCCGTTGAATCGTTTTTTGGGGTTAAAGAATAGGTTATATCAGAAATATCCCTTCTTTAAAGTTTTTCTTTACGTATTTAAATAATTCATTTTTATTAGATGGTGTGTGTGTGTGTGTGTGTGTGTGTGTGTGTGTGTGTGTGTGTGTGTGTGTGTGTGTGTGTGTGTGTGTGTGTGTGTGTGTGTGTGTGTGTGTGTGTGTGTGTGTGTGTGTGTGTGTGTGTGTGTGTGTGTGTGTGTGTGTGTGTGTGTGTGTGTGTGTGTGTGTGTGTGTGTGTGTGTGTGTGTGTGTGTGTGTGTGTGTGTGTGTGTGTGTGTGTGTGTGTGTGTGTGTGTGTGTGTGTGTGTGTGTGTGTGTGTGTGTGTGTGTGTGTGTGTGTGTGTGTGTGTGTGTGTGTGTGTGTGTGTGTGTGTGTGTGTGTGTGTGTGTGTGTGTGTGTGTGTGTGTGTGTGTGTGTGTGTGTGTGTGTGTGTGTGTGTGTGTGTGTGTGTGTGTGTGTGTGTGTGTGTGTGTGTGTGTGTGTGTGTGTGTGTGTGTGTGTGTGTGTGTGTGTGTGTGTGTGTGTGTGTGTGTGTGTGTGTGTGTGTGTGTGTGTGTGTGTGTGTGTGTGTGTGTGTGTGTGTGTGTGTGTGTGTGTGTGTGTGTGTGTGTGTGTGTGTGTGTGTGTGTGTGTGTGTGTGTGTGTGTGTGTGTGTGTGTGTGTGTGTGTGTGTGTGTGTGTGTGTGTGTGTGTGTGTGTGTGTGTGTGTGTGTGTGTGTGTGTGTGTGTGTGTGTGTGTGTGTGTGTGTGTGTGTGTGTGTGTGTGTGTGTGTGTGTGTGTGTGTGTGTGTGTGTGTGTGTGTGTGTGTGTGTGTGTGTGTGTGTGTGTGTGTGTGTGTGTGTGTGTGTGTGTGTGTGTGTGTGTGTGTGTGTGTGTGTGTGTGTGTGTGTGTGTGTGTGTGTGTGTGTGTGTGTGTGTGTGTGTGTGTGTGTGTGTGTGTGTGTGTGTGTGTGTGTGTGTGTGTGTGTGTGTGTGTGTGTGTGTGTGTGTGTGTGTGTGTGTGTGTGTGTGTGTGTGTGTGTGTGTGTGTGTGTGTGTGTGTGTGTGTGTGTGTGTGTGTGTGTGTGTGTGTGTGTGTGTGTGTGTGTGTGTGTGTGTGTGTGTGTGTGTGTGTGTGTGTGTGACGGTTTAATTATCAAGTATTAATACTTGATAATTAAACTATCACACTGGTGCCCCACGTTGGGCGCCAGATCTTAGAAGCATTAGATTTGCTATTAATTCTACTGTATGTGATTGTACGAGACAAACTCTGCGTTAAATAATAGCTGATCAACGAAAAGAATCTGCTGAAAAGACAGAAGAAATGTCTTTTACAAGGTTGAAGATAAAGTTCTACTCTCTAGCCATACCCTAAGTGATGCCAAGGAAGGGTATACAAATAAATTCACGACTAAGTACTTGGTCGCTATCATGTAGCTGCTCACATCACATCATTCCATGCTGACGAAGAGGCACCTATACCCCAACCTGTTGTATCTAAGAAGAAAAGGGGACGCGAAAGAAGTAGTATTTTGTTAGATGGCGCCGGAAGACCATTGCGCCATCTATAGGGGGAGTGTGTACCAAAAAACGTAAAAAGTGTATTGAAAAACAGTTTATGCTTACCTTTACCGCACTCCCCGCAAATCTCCGTCTTCTCCCCAGAATGGATGACGAAATGTAAGTTCAGATGTTCTTTTCTCTTGAATCCCTTCATGCACACCGAGCAGACAAAAGGTCGTTCGGGATTGTGACCGAGTTTGTGTCGCTCCAAGTGTTCCTTACGCTTCAAACCGGCCCCGCAGATGTCGCATATGAAACGTCTTTCGATTTTGTGACCTACCAAGTGTTGTTCGAGGAGCTCCTTTTCCGGATACGCCATGTGACATTCCGGACAACAGAAGAGCGTCGTGCCGTCTAAAGCTGTAGCTATATGAACTTGTCCTGGAAAAATGTCTTCGTAAAACGTCGAACTTACAATTCGAAAAATTAAAGAAACTTGTAACGAAATTATAGATATTATGCGCCCAACGTGGGGCACCGCAAATGATGTAAACATACCTGGTTTAGGCTTCTTAGGTTTTGGTGGTTTCTTCTTGTACTTCTTTTTCTTCTTTCCCTTATCGTTGGGATCATCCACGCTCTCCTCGTTTTCCATTTCGCCCACGTCTTGCATAATGAGATGTCCGTTACCGTCGGGCGTGGCAATGCTGACAGTTTCGATAATTCCATCTTCGGAGATGATTTCTCTTTTGATATCCGTCGTATTGAACTTTAAGAATTGTTGTAGGCTAAGCGGTAAGGCGGTGTTTTGCATTTTTTGAATGTATTCTTGTAAGTTCGTGGTGGTTTGGAGATACTGGGCTGGAAGTGAGATGGAAGCGGCTGATTCTTCGGAATCTTTCAGTTCGTTTTTTATTAAGGCAACGGGCGATTGATCCTTATCGCTTTTTTCTAGTTCGGTGTGGGCTTGGATTAGTTGAATGTCCTGGGGTTGGAGAGCGGCTACCACCGTCATACCTTCTGGTACGCCGTTCTGACCGTCCAACTATTTCAAAATGAGAAATAAAAATAACTCCAGACGACTGAATAGCAATAAAACTAAAGAATATTTTTTAAACTTACAATTTGTATTCCTTCTTGGTTCGAATTGTAAGCCACTGTTAGCACCGTAGCTCCCGGGCTGAAAGCTTGGATGGGTATCTGAGAAATTTGATATTTTGGAGAACTGGCCGGACTCGCTTGCGAAACTTGAGTAGGTTGCGGATTGACGACTTGAATCTGTACGGTTTGTTGGGGATCCCCAGGTTTCGCGCCGGGCATTGTTATAGGCAAAGTTATTATTTGTGTTCCCTGAAACAAAGACTTTTTTTTTCGGATATCGTAAGCACTAGAACGTTCGACTTTGACTGCCGTCTATGATTTCCATACCTGGTTTTGTTGCGAGGTTGCCGTAGCAAAGGCGTTTGCGTCTAACGGACGAATGTAATGTACTCCATTTTCTCCGCCCTGTAGAACGCCGACCACTTGACCGTTCGGCGTGGTAACGCTCTGTGTTATTTTTCCCGCCGTAAATTGGGTGGCCACCGGTAAGGCCGCCGTTAACGGGACACCGAACGGCGTGAAATTCATTTTCGACCGGTCTCTGAAAAACAAAAACAAAACTTGTTATTTCGTTCCTAAAAACCCTGGTTGTAAAACTGCCTACGGGGTATCGGATGGGTAAATGACAGGGTTTGATTATTTTAGTAGTATTTTACTTTGAAAAGATAAGTTATAGATAATTTAATAAATACTTTTTAAGAAGTAAGTACTTTCTTTAACATTTTGAGATTAATATCAACTTAAAGTTTATTGGGGCATTGATGGATCAATGAAAGCTGCTAAGAAAGAACAATTTTCAAAGGTGGTAAGACCGAAAATGTCTAAAACTTCCAACGCAGTCTGGGAAAAGAAAATTTGCTGCAAAATAAATGTCAAACTCGCCAGTTATGTCACAAACATTTTGTGCTATATTTCATTGAGTTTTTTGACATACCACAAGCTTCAATTAAGTTTTTTTATGTACGATTGACCAATAAAAACGCTTTTTATAAAACAGTTTTGCGTCAATAATGTAATTGTCAAAGTCATTGACAAGTTGCAAGACAACTAATTTGACATCGAACATAAAATCATGTATATATAACGCGTACATAAACAGGCTTTATGGACTCATCATTTTATAGCCTCTCTCGCAAGTTCGCTCAGCCATAAAATTATTCGTTCAATAAAGCCCGAGGGGTAAACCGCGAGTTAAATTTTTGTACACTAATGGCTAGTAATGGCTCCTCACGATTGGCTAGTAATGGCCGGTAATGGGCTCAGTAATGGCTACTAATGGACGAGGTATGTACACCAAAATAGACCTCGCGGTTTACCCCTCGATAAAGCCCTTGTTTATGTACTTGTAATATAAATATCTATTATTACTTCTAGTTCTTTACAAAATTTTTATAGCCTTTCAGGGATTTTTAAAATTGCAAACTCATAACCTTCTCTTGACAGATCCTAACATTAAACTTATGCAACTGTACTTAATGATATACAGGGTGAAATTTACTACTCTAGCCCAGCCTCCTTGAATGTCAAATCGCTTATAGAGAATAATTTATCATGTGGTTCAATTAAATGATGATAACGATAAAATATTCTGATTCTTATTAAAATTAACTTTCACTTTATTGAAATGCGTAATGATGCCCTGAATGTATGAATTTACACATACAAATTTATTTGCTTAAAGTAAATGGTTGACTAGAAAACGAAATGTTTGAACAGGAAAAGGCATTTAAAGTGGTAATTAATTATTACGAAATCAATATTATTTCGAGGTACTACGTAATACAACATTTATTTTTGTTTTAAAAAAACTCAAGTATCTTGAAAACCTTGATATTATTAGTTACAAAAATGCCATAAACTGCCTCCACGTTCATCTTTAACTAGCTGATTAAAAAAACATTAGCATTTAAAGTTTTAAAATGTCAGCAGTGTGATTATTCGCATTTTCCCGTCTGCTAATTCGTTTTATCAACAAATGAAAAAAAAAGAATTTAAATTAGTGTAGATACTTTTAAAAGTATAGATATCTGCAGGAAGTTAAGATATTACACTAAGAAATTTATTTGTAATCTTTTAATTTGTCCAATCGATTTATTTTGCTTCAAAAATGATTGGCTCTGGTCTATAAGAGACAACTTTGTTTTTGGAAATTTCTAATGTTTACAATCATTTTTTGGCGCAATGTTTGAATTTCCTGTTACGATGTATGTTTTGAAAATTTGGCAAATTTCCAATCTATTATTTTCAAAGTGTCTGTAGAACTGCTGTTTAATAATTTTCCTAAAAGAAAATCCAGCGACATTAACGTCCGAACTAAGTAATAAAATAAAAATAATAAAAATGACGCATTAATTAAATTTAGTAAAAATAAAGACAGGGCATCAAATAAGTTATGAATTTTAGAAATTTTCCAGAAAAAGAATATATCAATTAGATTTAGCGAAATTAAAGACATGACAACGAAGGGAAAAAACCGCGCGGCAAAAAAATGTACGGAAATATTTGATAACTTTTAGGGGTATTTATTTATAACTCTTAATAAGGCTTTTCGGATCTTCATTTTCTTTTATTCTACAAAGAAAAACCAGTTGATACATAAGAGTTTGTCCTGAAAATGTCTGAATAATAAGAACTTACGGCTTATTTATTGAGGGTATCCACAAAACAGCACCAAATCCCTTCCCTACAAAATCAAAAACCAAAACAGAACTTTGACAACGGCGTCCTTGACGTTTACCCCCCAAAAACCCGTCAAGAGGGGATGATGTTGCACCTAAAAAGAGGTGTCACTTCCGAACATAAGGTATACATGGGAGCACCCGCGGACAGTGGACTCGATGGTCGACAAAGTGGGGTATCACGTTAGAAAACGATCACGTGGCCTTGTAGTCGTTTCTTTGTTTAGCTAACGTCCGAAGAAGAAGAGCTAGAAAAAGACAGATGCGAAGAGAAATCGGGCTGCGGGGATGTTAACACAGTTACCTACTTTCAGGTACTTTCACCTCGACTCGTTAACGTACCGGAGAGTACCAATGATGGATTATAGGCGGTGTTGTCGGCTCACCAGAAATTCTGCGGTTTTAAGGATAATAATAAATATTGTTTCTTTAATTTTTTTTTCGATCCTGAATTAATTGATTTCGATGTTACATCTAAAATTACTTTTTTGTTTAGATTTTTAAAGTGAAGATTTAAAAAATAATAGAAAATTGTCGGCTATTTAGACGTCTCTCATTTGACGTAATATTTCAAACATTTGTTTCTCATTTTACATACTTCTTCTTTTAGTTTCTGTGATATTGTTTTCTAATAAAAAAAAATCCCTACATGGAATTTGATTATTTTACCCTATTTTATTTCTAAATAAGGAACAAAGCAGTATACAATTTGGCAACGCTGTAAATGCAATATTTACCGTTCTTTTGAATAGCTCGTGTGCTCTAAACACGATTATTTACAGCCGATAAAACCAAATGTCATATTGTTGAGGAGCAATAAAATAATAAATGCTTAGTTAAGAATGCACTACATTATTCAGATTAGATACAGTAAAAATTGAATTGGAATTCCAATTGGAATTAGTGTGTTCGGACACGTTCTGTATAATTTTTATTATCATTAGTTGGAAATGAAATTTAGAAGGTTGTTTTTGTGATAGTAATAATTCATTTTTTATAAAATAAATTATATAAAAAAATATTTTAAGGTTAGTGATGTACGAGTTACCCATTTTTATTCACTTGGTACCCATAACCTATTTCCTGGCGACGCCTATGGACATGGAATTACTTCCTACCTACATAACTATTGCATACACAAACTATTATTTTCTACAAAAAGAAAAATCCAATAGGGATACATTTTACCGTAAATTAATCTATTATTTGTTTCTCAAAACACAAGTGGGAAGCACTTGGATACAAATTTGCAGTTATAACGTTGTTTACATTGAGCAGGTGTTATGTGCATGATAATATACAATACGATTACAATCAAATTAAAAATAAACGACTTTTCTTTGATTATCAACATCAAGAAAAACCCAATAACAAATGAAAACATGCATAGTAGCGGATTTTGGAGAATATGACCTTAACCAAACACAAAAACACCTTGTTTTATTAACTATTGGGCGTAGGTAATCGGGATTTTGCATTAAGAGCTTAAGGAAATACATTTGAAATGGCGACACTCCCAATTCCAAATGAACTAGGTGAATGACCTTGGGATTAAACAGAAAGCCCAAAGTCTGGGAGATGCGAATTTCGAATAATATCTATGATGACGACGCCGAACGTGGTGGAGGGAAGTGGTGGTGGTTTTCGAAGAATGTGGGGATGAATATATCCTACCAGATCACTATGGGCACCCCTTCCACAAAATTCTACATCACAGCGACGAAGCTCCCTACCCCAAAAACACCCACGACCCGCGAAAAGGTTTGTTTGCCTATATGTGGGTCACCCTAAGTTGAAAATAATTTGTATTATAAACATTTACCTTTTAATTTTCGGAGTAAAATCTTCTAAAAACACAACACTTTCACGACTTCGTCATCAAAGCAAACGTAAACTGTTCATGTCAGTTTTCTGAGCAAGGCTTGCCAAGAAGTTTGATTTTGCGTAGATGGCATTTTGGCCTTTCTAGTTCAAAATTACCCGCGAAAATAAAAAATATATTTTTTTTTACAAACAAACAAATATAAAATACCAATAACTGGTTACTAATACAAGAAAGGGATATTTATAGAAGCAGGAGATATTTCTACATTACTTTATGAGATTAAATTCGATTAATGGTTTAATTGCTTTTTAGGAAAAATTTAAATATCTAGGTAATATAATAACTACATTAACATTTCATCACCATGATTCTGGTAAAATGTATTTAAGATTTTATTTAAAATAATTAATTAAAAACGATTAAGAAATTTATATTTTTTAATTAATTTTTTGTATTAACCGATAGTGGACAAAACATGGCGGAATTTAACATACTATATTCTACTTTTTTATTTGAGTATCGCTTCGTCGGCCTTCAGTTAATACTACATAAAACTTGGTTTGAATAATCATTGCTTGGGAGTTATACATATCTTATATACACTTATTTGCACTTATGCACTCCTTAAAATAAAATTTATCTTTATCAACAAATATCAATAGCTAGATAACTAATAAGACGTGGTACGGAATTCTGCTTCTATTGTAGCTTGATGTTGATCCCGCAAACCGCAAGGTAACAAGTCCACCATTGATTGTCTTTCGTTGCCTAGCAACCAAGTAAATGTCTCCATTGAAGTTGAAGTGTTTACTATTTTGTAGGTTAGGAATGTATTATAATAAAAAAAGATAATAATAAATAATATTTAAACATTTTGCATTGTGTATTTCGTCTAAAGTTGTTATAATTTTTAATTTATCTGTAAAACTATAGCTAAATAATTAATTAGTGATGGAAATACCGCATTCAGACCTCTATCACTGACCTTACATTCGCGATTAAGTTCCAAGAAAATAATCTTCATAAATATGTATTATGCGGTAGTAGGTAATTCTATAATTGCTTGTTTTGTTAAGTATTTAGTGCATCCAAATTGGAAATTTTTCTTCCAGATAATTGCCTTCAGTCCATATAAATAAGATAATATTAGGTAAGTTAGAACATATAATTATCTACGCCACAGTGTAGATGTTGTTATTCAACGTAAGTTTATTTAAATTTAATTTATTTTTTAAATTAAAAATAATATGATTTTATTCCCGACCCCAACCAATAAATTAAATTTTCATTAAACAGGATGAATTACCTCAAAAAGAACATTCTATTTTTGTGTTACATTGCAAGTGTCCTGGGCGTACAATCAAATCAACATTTCGAACCATTGGTATCAGCACCATATGGGGATATTAAGGGTGCAATACTCACCAGTAGACTTGGTAAACCAATTTATTCATTTAGAGGCATTCGATACGCTGAGCCGCCAATAAATGAATTAAGATTTAAAGTAAGTTATCCACTCTGTAGAATTCATATTTAGACCAGAGCCAATAATGTTTTAAATAAAAAAATTCAAGAATTCGGGTATTTAAAATAATATTTTAGCCTCCTGTACCGATAGAAAAAGTGGATGGAGTTTATGATGCCACTAAAGATGGACCTTCTTGTCCGCAACCTACAACGGATCCAATTTCAGAGGATTGTTTGATCCTTAATGTATACACTACTAAGGTAAGCGTTATATACAAGGTGTTTTAAAAATAACGAAATGGAAAATAAATGTCATCGAATGTTCTACATTAAATGTTCAAAATATCCCCATTTTTATCAACACATTTCTTTGGAAAACATAATTCTCTGAGGGGTTAAAATCAGGCGACTGAGGTGGCTAATAGATGAGAACATTTGTGCCTCGTCCTATCAATCTATTTGGTAAATGTTTCTGATGATATCAGGGGGATTGTCTTTCAGCTTATGTTTATTGAGCAATTTTCACCCTTTTTTTGAAATTTCATTCGCAATTCCAGCTTCCTCATGGCAAATATAATCCAAAACGTCCTGTCATCGTTACTATTCATCCTGGAGGCTTTTATGGTGCTACTTCAGTCAGTTTTTGGGCAGGCCCCCAGTATTTTATGGATCAAGATATTGTTTTAGTAACTTTTAACTACCGTATTGGATCTCTAGGTGAGATTAAAAAAAAAAACTGAATTGGTATATCAACGAAATATTTTTAAGGTTTTATAAGTACCGGAGATAAGGAAGCGCCAGGAAATAACGGGCTTAGAGATCAGGTGGTTGTTTTGAAGTGGATACAGAAAAATATTGAACAGTTTGGTGGCGATCCCAGTTCTGTAACCATACATGGATATAGTGCTGGAGCTTGGAGTGTGGTATTGCATATGGTTTCTCCTCTTTCTAAAGGTTTATTCCACAAAGCAGCTTCTTTAAGCGGTTCTGCTATTGGTATATGGCCCCTTCCGCACAATCAAACCGATATTGCCAAGAAACAGGCGAGAATACTTGGATGTCCGGATGACACTTCAGTAAATATTATTAAATGTCTCAAAACAAAATCAGCCGAAGATCTGGGGAGGTCCCTTCCTCAATTTAGAGTAAGTTATATTGATTTTTGGTCAAATATTGTTTCTACAGGCTACAAATTTTCTCCATTATTTTCCTTTTCTTCTCTATAATATTTTCTTGGTGATTATTTCTATTTTAAAACTCCCTACATTTTTTATTTATTTATTTTTTAATTTTTTAAATTTTTATTTTTTTATTTTTTTCCTTTTTTATTTTTTATTTTCTTGTTAATCTTTTTAATAAAAAGTTGTCCACACTTTGTATACATTTTGTTTTAATTTCTGGACTTTTTGGGTAACGAAAACTATTGTTTAAACGGCATTTTTAGGAATTTGGAATTGATCCAGTTTTAATATGGTCGCCAGTAATCGAACCAGATGTAGGACAAACAAAATTTTTAACAGATCATCCAATTCGACTCATTACCAAAGGACAATTCCAACAAGTTCCATATGTTTGTGGAAGAACCACAGATGAATTTAATTATTTTGCTTTAAGTAAGTAGAAATTTATTTAAATCGATGTATCTCGATGCATTAAACCTTTTTTTATTACAGACGTACTCGGAAATGACACTCTTACTAAAGAAATGAATGACGACTTTGAAAGAATTGCTCCCATTTCGTTTATATATGAAAGAGAGACAGATTTTTCGAAAAAAGTCAGTAGAAGCGTTAAAAAATTTTATTTCAACGACAGGCCCATTGACAGGAGTCAAGAAACTGCATTAAAACAGGTAGGATATATATTGTTATAAAATACTAAATTCTATGGTTTTTTTTAACTTTTAATAATCTTTTTTTTCAAAATTCAAATCTGACATCTTTCATAAACTAAAACAAACTAAATATCAACATAAACAAAATATCCCATAGCAACCATCTTTCAATTTTAAAGTCCCTTTTCCATAATTCCCCCCAACATTTCAAAATTTTAATAACATAACAATTTCCCCCAAATTATTTTCACGTTTTAATTACTTAATTATTTAAAAACTAAATTTTTTTTTATAGTTACGATTTATTTCTTTAATTGTATCCATATTATTTATATGTTTATATTTATTTTGAAAAGATCTGATAAACGTAATTGGATGTATCTTATTTATATCACCTTCAAATTTGCTAACATTGTCATTATGACATGTTGTAATGACTCTATTTTCTATTGTGTTTCTTCTTGCTTCTTCAATTTCTCTCATTAAATTATTACTTTCTTCTACCTGTTCTTGTCTTAATTGTTTCATTTGCTATTCCAATTTCTTAATCTGTTGATTTCTTATATTCCTCTTCTTTGATTTATTCACTTATCTTGAATTCTTGTTCCATTTCTTCTTCTATTTTCTTGATTGTTTCACTGTTTCTTTCTATGATTCTGATTCTCTAATTTTTCATTACTTCCTGCCTTACTTCTTTTTTATCTTCCTTGATCTGATTCATTATGTCATACATTCTTGCTTGTATTTGTTCCGTCTCCTTCGTTACTATTTCTGTTTTCTGGTTAAATTCTTGTTTAAGTATTTCTTGTTGTTTGGTCATATCTTCTCTCATAATATCTATTTTAATTTCTAATTGACCGATACATTGTTTGATTTCCTTTCCCATTTCATTCATTATATTCTGACTCTTTATTTTTTTCTCTTCTTTTTATCATGTTCTTCCTCTGATTCTTCTTCTGCACTAACTGTGGATTTCTAATCCTATTCTCTTTCCATCTCTAAGATCCATTTTGGGTTCACTCAATTTCGATTTCGCCCCACGTTGGGCGCCAAATATATTTCGACTAATTCTATACGCATTCTATCAATAACTGTGACACCAGATTCTATAAATAAGTATCGCCAGATGTTTACTAATTCTCAGAAATTCTATTCAATTTAGATGGCCGGAAGTGCTCCCAATGACTGTCGCCATTTATTAACTACTCGCCATTTTTAGGTTTATGATGATTCTATAGTTGGATTTCAAGTTCATCGTGCCGCAAGACTTATTTCAGAATATAATAAAAGTCCAGTATATTATTACAGATTTAGCTACCCAGGACGCTACAGTCATTTATATAAACCTGGAACTAATAACACAGTACCATATGGTAATATTTTTTTTTAATTTTTTGTATCTTTTATTTATTTATTTATTAATATTTTTTGTTTGTTTTAGGAGTTGTTCACCACGACGATTTGATTTATTTGTTCTATATCTCGAAATTATTTCCTTTATTTAAAGAACATACACCAAAAGAAGTGGAAATGGTGGAAAAACTCACTACGTTATATGCAAATTTCGCAAAAACGGGGTAAGAAATGAAAATCGATCAATTAAGAGTAAATTTTAATTGTATTATATTTTTTTTAAGCAATCCAACTCCTACATGTTCAAGTAAATTGGACAACACAATATGGGAACCGTATACTCCAGCACAACGAAAATATTTGGACATTGGCAAACGACTTGTCATCAAAGAAAAGCTTCTAGAGAACCGTTTCCAATTTTGGGAGAAATTATACCCGATTAGCATGTATTTAGAAGAAGGCAACATTCACTGAAAGATAACTTGGTTTATATACAGCATGTATAAATGTTTAATTACTGACATTAATAAAGAATTATTAATTTATAAGATTAATTTCATTTTATTTGACTTTTTATTTATCCTGAATCAATCTAGCAGTAAAATATCAAGTAAGCAAATGAGTCAGGAATTTATTTTTTTCGATTCGACATTCTAAGACCCGTTCGAATCCAATAAAACTCGTGAGAGACTTTGTGTATGTAAATTTTTTAACTCATATTTTAATAATATTATTTTATTTCTTTGAACTGATAATGTTTAATTTTCAACGACAAAATTGAACAAATTCGAACCTCAATCTATCAAACCGACAACACCGTGCCAGATATTTAGAAACATGTCTACATTTACTTTGTCACGTAGCCCACAAATGGGATTTTTCGACAACAAACTGGCAACATCGTAAGACACGTAGCTGTCTAGACGTTAAAACTTTTCAATTTCGTGTCTCCAATGCGAGAAAGAAAGATAGATATACCAAAACTACTATGACGGCCATTACCGTTATACGGCTTCTCACATCCGCAAAGATATACACAAGCGGGACGCGAATTTTTAATCAGTGCTCCATCAACACTCAGAGACGAAACATCTCATAAATTCTTATCGAATCATCGCCAGGGCCGGTTTAAGGCGTACGCGAAGGATGCGGGCGCCGCGGCCAGGGGGCGCCACAGATTGCATTTTTTTTTTCTAAATGTAATGTAATAAAAAGTAGCCCAAAACAGCGTTTTAGACTACTCAAATTTTAAAAATTCTCCCAGACCCCCCGGTATTACGCCCCCCCAAACTAAGCCACTGGAATGAATGAAGAATATCACTGGGTCTATTAAATGACTTGAAACTTCCTAACCGTGTAGCCTAAATATTTAGAAATACGCCTGTTTTTGTTTCATTAAAATCAGGCAAGTAGTGTTAAACTTATGACAATGTTAGTTACCGTCATATTCAAATATTTCGTGTGAGCGCGCTATGCTCGCGTGACGTCATTTTACAACGCAACGTTTTCTCCGTACACTCATTCATTGCTTTGCTATCGGATGTTCTCTATGTTCGACCACAATAACCTTTTTAACTTAAGTTTTTATGTGAACCAGTATTGCACTAGTGTTAGTATTAGATATGGATGCCGGTTTTGAAAAAGGACGATCTGATAACTTGTATGAGTCGGAAGAACATGGACCAAAATTTACCCCTTGTTTTCGTGGATGCTGAACACGATAGCGGTATCAGAATTTTTCCTTAGGCCAGGCCAACCCCTAAACGGCCAAAAACTATCCCCTAAAGGGGTTAAAATAGCAGCACATCATTTCCCTTTTCCGTTTTCGAGGATGCTGAGCACGATGGTGTTGTTGAAGATTACTTCCGACCCTCACCAACCCTCCACTGGCCAAAACTCATCCCCTAAAGGGGTGAATTTTACTTTATATCAGCGGCTTCGGGGGTGGGTTTGGTCTTTTGGAAGGGTTGGTGAGGGTCGGAAGTAATCTTCAACACCACCATCGTGTTCAGCATCCTCGAAAACGGAGAAACAGGCGTTTTTCCGCTGTTAAAGAAAAAAAACATCACTGTCGGGGGTGAGTTTTGGCCGGTGGAGGAGTTGGTGAGGGTCCGAAGTAATTTTCAACACCACCACCGTGCTCAGCATCCTCGAAAAAGAGGAGAAAGACGTTTTTTACAGTGAAATGATGTGTTGCGCGTTTAACCACATTAGGGGGTAGTTTTTGGCAGTTTTAGGGGTTCGGCTGGCGAAAAAAGAAATTCTGATACCGCTTTCGTGTTCAGTATCCTCAAAAAAGAAGGGGGATCGATTCGGGTAAATTTTGGTCCATATGCACAGGTCGGGAGCAGATCACGCATTGACGAACCGTCGTAAAGTGACGTCACAGCAGCCGATGACTTCGCGTCGTCGCACGCCTAGCTAAAAAATTAAATATCTCGGAAACTATCAGACGTATCAAAAAAAAAATTTACGGCATTTTTGTATTTTTAATAGAGTCTATTGTAGGGTAAAAATCAAAAGTTGGTGATATTCTTCATTGTTCGCATCCACTAGAAAAATATCTAGGACCGGCACTGATCATCGCCATACGCGCATCATGAATTAAGTTAACAACGGTTCATTTTTTACAATTACACTGATATTTTCTGAATGATGTGATTCATTTATTTTATTTGCTAATATGGTTTAGTAAATTAAACATGTACTTTTATTGTTATTCCGTGCGTTGTTGTTTTTTTGTTATTTTAATAAACCGTTAACTACAAGGTTCGTTTTTGTTCTTGAAGTTGTACAGACAGAAAAAAAACCTAAAAAGGAAGGTCTCTACATACACATAACAATTTTAGAAGAGACCTTAGTAGCCAGAACGACTAGAGGATGTCCGCAGGGGGGGGGGGGTTCTGTCCCATCTTTTGTGGAATCTGATAGCGGACGGGCTGCTGGGTACACTAAAAGATGCAGGTCATCGAGCCCTTGGATATGCCGATGTGCCGATGACATAGTAGTCCTTGTACAAGGAAAATACAACGCGACGGTTAGAGATCGCATGCAGGAGGCTCTCAACCTGGCAATAAGATGGACGGACTCGTAGGGGTTGAATATCAATCCCAGCAAGGCGGACATCATAGCGTTCACCCGAAGACGCAACTTGGATGGTCTTGGACCTATAAGACTTCGAGGGGAAGACATACAGCTCAAGGGAGAAGTCAAATATCTCGGAGTAGTTCTTGACTCCAAGTTGACTTGGAACCAACATCTGGAAAAAACCACCAGAAAGGCGGTGACCTCACTAGTTGTAGCCAGACGCTCTTTTGGAAAAAAAAATGGGGACTAAGACCACAAATGTTGCACTGGCTGTACAACAAGGTGGTCATGCCCTCCATTACCTACGCCTCTCTGGTGTGGTGGCCAAAGACGCATCAGAGAGGAGCCATCACAAGACTAAGCAAGGTGCAAAGACTTGCATGTCTTGGAATCACGGGGGCAATAAAGTCAACGTCTACTCTAGCCATGGAGACACTATTGGGATTGCCTTCTCTCCACTTTGTGGTACAAGGGGAGGCAAGGCTTGGTGCCCCCAGACTACAGAACACACAAACCAATATGAACGTTGGGACTGGACATATGAGTATCGTCGGAATAGTGACCGGAGACGTACTAGGGACGAGAACAGATCATATTCCGAAAAGATACGACTTCAACAACCCAATCAAAGTAGTGGTGCCAGATAGAACTGAATGGAACGACTCACAGCTCAGGAACATTCTACAGGGGAAAATCTGGTACACAGATGGATCCAAGACTGAGAATGGGGCGGGCTCGGGTGTGTTCTCTAGGAACCCGCAGACTGGCATCAGCTACTCATTGGGTACTCACACTTCTGTCTTTCAGGCAGAGGTATATGATATTCTCCAATGCGCGGGGGAGAATAACAGGAGAGATATAGCTAACGCGCGTATTAACATTCTATCAGACAGTCAAGCGGCACTCAAGACCTTGTGCAGCAAGGAAGTGACGTCGAGACTGGTATGGGACTGCAAAAAGGAACTGAGATCGCTGGCAGACCATAATCACGTCAAACTGATATGGGTGCCGCGACATCAGGGAACTGTAGGTAACGAGAAAGCAGACGAACTCGCAAGAAGAGGCTCGGAAAACCCCCCAAACCATAGACGGACACTAGAGGTACCAAAGCGTACAGCAAGAGTGTCTGTAATAAACTGGATCTGGGACAAACATAAAAATTACTGGGAAAACGTCCCGGGAAACAAACACGGGAAAGAATACATCAAAGGACCGTGCCACAAAAGAGCGGCAGACCTGTTAAAGATGAACAGGAGCCAGCTGAAAACAGTTACGGGACTCCTTACTGGCCACGCGCCAGTTAAGGGGCACCTCAACAAGATGGGACTGTACAATGGTGACCTTACCTGCAGACTGTGCGGTAAGGAAACAGAAACAGTGACACATATACTGTGTAGATGCGAGGCACTGGACCGCAAAAGACAGCAAATTTTTGGGCAGCCAATAGGTGACCCAGAACTATACAACTCCCACTCAGTACAGGACCTGTACAAGCTTGTACAGGGCACTAAGGTACTGGACTGGGTATTGTAAAGAGAGAGGGAAGATACAATGGGCCGACAGGCCTAAGTGTCACCGGAGGCTTCGGTCAGACGGACCCAACCAGGGGGTGAAGTTTTTTAGTGAGTATGCTTTGAAAGGAGAGTCTCACAGTAGACCTTGAGATTTTAGGCTCATAACTTCCCCATAAAGGGTTTTCCTTCACCTCCCCAAAAAAAAAAAAGGTCTCTACATCTGAGTCCTTGACAGATGACATTTTTTATATTTAATTTTAAAAAAAGAGTTGCTATACGCAGTTTATAAAAAATTTGAAACGAACTAATTTTATTTCATCAGACAACCATACATTTGCAATTGCATTTAAAATTATGGTGAAGGCGTTACTAAAAATACGGTTGTCTGATGGAATTAAATTAGTCAATCTTTGTCATCTCATATTTTAATAATATTATTTTATTTCTTTGAACTGATAACATTTTTTATATTTAATTTGATGGAAGGGCAAAATGGTAATATGCGGTTTTCCGCGAAACCTGACGTTTTATCAAAAAATATCCAATGGAAAAGTTGTAGATCTAGAAAAAATGTACAACTTCTATGTGAGTCATTTTTTACCTAACCTCAAAATTTTCGCGGAAAATGCAAAAAAATTATAAAATTTTTTTTTTTTTAGTTTTTTATTTTTAATTTCCGCACAAATAATTTAATGTTGATGAAATTTTGTGGAAGTACACCTTTTTAGGAGTAATATCATAAAGGCATCTAATTTTTCCGAAAAAAATCGAAAAAACACGTTGCTAAGTAATATTTTAACAAGAAGCATGCATGCTGGTGGTAACAAAAATCCGAGTCAAATGTATTTTGTTCAAAAAATGTTACTTTGCATTGTGTTTTTCGAATTTTTTCACAGGAAAAATTAGATGCCCGAATGGTATTTGACAAGACTATTTCATGAGTAACAGATACACATATAGATTACAAAACATACTACCTATTATAATATGCATACATAATAAATATGTAGGTATTAATGTGAAAACTGACAAACAGGTAATTTATTTAATCACAAAATACTACAAATTTAATTAATTATGGTACAATTAAAATATAAATTGCAATTTTGGTACACAGTAGGAGTATTGTTTGAAATCTTTGTTAACTCATTGATAACGTTGGGTGTAGGTAAATCATTAATGTTGTTGATGGGTCCAGCTGTAGAGTGAGCAGACCATAATTACTTGTTATCAAAGGTATTGTAATTTTTGGTGACAACAGCTGTCAAGTTTTGCCGCGGGTAAACTCGAAAAAACTACTTACAGGAGCTGTCATACAGTTTTTTCATCTAGAAACCATTTGTAATTCAAAATTGCGCGTTTGTGATTGGTGGAAATTAAGACGAGACAAGATATTAAAGTTTTTAGGTTAAAAACATTTTTTTTTCAAAAATAAAGATGGTTGGCAAAATATCATCGTACATGGTTCCTTAGGTGCTCATTATTTTGTTTTTATGTTAACTTTTTGATACAATAAAAAAAATAATAGTCCCCTTTTAAAAACATGCTTAAAAATTGAAAAAACTCAAAAAATGATTTTTTTTCAATAACGAATTTTTCAGTAATTGTTGATAATTTGTTTAAATTTTTCTCAAAATAAAATCAGCCGAAGTCCTTGGAAGATCCCTTCCTCAATTTAGAGTAAATTATATTGATTTTTAGTAAAATATTGTTTCTACAGGCCGAGTGTACCTACAAGTGCCTACAAGTTTTCTCCATTACCATCGCTTTTCTCCCTGGTTTATATACAGCGTGTATAAATGTTTAATTACTGTTATCAATAAAGAATTATTAATTTATAAGATTAATTTCGTTTTATTTGACTTTTTATTTATCCTGAATCAATCTAGTAGTAAAATATGGGCTTTCGAATCCAATAAAACTCGTGAGAGACTTTGTGTATGCAACCAAAACATTAAATTAGTCAACCATAAATTTTTTACCTCATATTTTAATATTATTTTATTTTTTTTTATATTTAATTAATAAAAAAGAGATGCTATACGCAGCTTATAAAAAATTCGAAATGAACTAATTTTATTTCATCAGACAACCGTACTTTTGCAAATGTATTTAAAATTATGGTGAAGGCGTTACTGAAAATACGGTTGCCTGATGGAATTAAATTAGTCAACCATAAATTTGTCATCTAATATTTTAATATTATTTTATTTCTTTGAACTCATAACATTTTTTTATATTTAATTCTAAAAAAAGTGTTGCTATACGCAGTTTATAAAAAATTCGAGACGAACTAATTTTATTTCATCAGACAACCATACTTTTGCAATTGTATTATCATAACCACCTCGTTTAAAATATACAATAATTTTGACCTTAAATACGTTTCTAAGAATTTAATCTTTGTTACTAGTAGGTAATTCCGATAAAAACATTGTTTTGTAACACATACTGGTCTTTCCGATTTGGAAAATTTTCCAGATGGTTTACAGCTGATATAAGAAAAAAGGAGGGGGGCGGTTATGTTATAAATGTAACAATTGTAACAATAGGAAAGTGAATATTTTATTGTGCGCTCAAGTTACCCAGCGTAAGTTTTGCTATATTCTAAAACAATATTTAATACTAGGAAACTTTTGTTTATTATAAAAAAACGAAATTTGAGAGGTTTGGAGTCCCAGGAATGTTTTAATTGGCAGATGTCTAAGGGCTCTACAAAAATTAGGATATTTTTTATAGATTGTTAATAATACTGTTATTTAGGTCCTAGATTACATTGTTTTTTACTAGATAATTTTTCAACAATTTTCTATAAATATTAAAATAAAAAAATGGCCCTTTTTAAAGTATTAGGACTGCTATTCAGAATATATTTCAAATTGACAGTTTCGCATGCATTTTCACTGAAAAAAAAAATATTTTGGCATTGATTTAATTTTTTCACATTTTTTTTTTGTATTTTTTACACTTTTTCTTCCTTTACCTCACTAATAAAATAATATTTTTACGTACTCTCGCACCTGCTTCACTCATGATACTACCAATGCAAATGTTCCCAAATTATTCTTGTTACAAGGCAATGTTACTATGGTAACCCGATTGACAGTTTAATAATGAGTTGGAGAGAGAAAGAAAATGTTTGAAATAATTAAGAAAATCATTTAGAATCATCAGAAATTGGGGTTAAAAAAAATATGATATATATAATATTAGCTGTTGTTTTGAGTTTTCGGTGCACTCTTTAGAAATTTAAAATGTTCCAACATGATATAGACGCTTTATCTGAAGTAAGAATAAAATTTTCATGTGATAACCTTTTCGCTTATTTTTTTATTCCGCAGTATAATATTTACTGTACCAATAATATTTTCATTGATAAATGCGAAAAAGTTAAGGAGGTGGGTCTTTGCATATTTATAACCAAGATACCGGGCGTCTTATATACATTTTACCCATTCATTTAGTTCACAAAATAACGGTAACTGTATAAAAAAAAATTATCCACTTAAAAACGTTAATAATTTATATGTATATAGTTCGACTAGCAAACTAATTACATACATGATAAGAGAGTTCTAAGAATTACTTTTTATGTTAAATATATGCAAATTTGTTTTTATTTATTAAAATACGTCTGATGAAATTAAATTAGTCAAGCATAAATTTTTCTTATATTTTAATACTATTATTTTATTTCTTTTTTTCTAAATTCTGACTGACCAACCTTATCAATGCATCATTTAGGATGAGATACGTACCTCAGCTATGGAAAGTAGCAGAGGTTATAATGATACCTAAGCCAGGTAAACCTCCCCAAGAAGTAACGTCATACCGACCAATCTCTTTGTTGCCTGTTATTTCGAAACTCTACGAAAAACTGCTTCTTAAGAGATTAAAACCTACAATAGAAGAAAAGGACCTGATTCCCTCCCATCAATTTGGTTTTAGAGAAAAACACTCAACGATCGACCAGGTGCATAGAATCACAGACATAATTGAAAAGTCTTTAGATGAAAAGAAAGTCTGCTCCACCGTCTTCCTAGACGTGGCCCAGGCTTTTGATAAAGTCTGGCATGAGGGCCTTAACCACAAGTTAAATTTGTTACTACCACGTCAGTATTCAGAACTCTTAAAATCCTATTTATCAAACAGATACTTCAGAATAAAACAGGAAGATGTATATTCTGATCTAAGAGAAATTAAGGCAGGAGTACCCCAAGGTAGTGTACTAGGTCCAGTACTCTACTTACTGTATACCAGTGATATTCCTAACCTTGAGCACGATACTATTGCAACATTTGCTGATGATACTGCCATTCTGGCTGTTGGAAAAGACCATGAAGAAGCCAACCGAAAATTACAAACATCTGTAGACCAGATTAACACCTGGACTAAAAAATGGCGTATTAAGTTAAATGAAAATAAATCTGTTCATGTTAACTTTACTAATAAACGAAACCAACACATTCCCTTAAGAATAAATAACGCTCAGATTCCCTATGCTAATACAGCAAAATATCTTGGAATGACGCTCGATGCTAGACTTCGCTGGAAAGTTCACATTAAAAAGAAACGTGAAGTGCTTGGTATAAAATATAAAAAGATGTATTGGTTATTAGGAAGAAACTCCAAGTTGTCCACACATAACAAACTGCTCCTCTACAAGCAGATATTGAAACCCGTTTGGACGTATGGTAGTCAGCTTTGGGGCTGCGCCAGTAAAAGTAATATTCAAGTTATCCAACGTTTTCAAAATAAAGTATTAAGGAACATCGTCGATGCACCCTGGTACTGTCGCAACAGTGATCTTCATAGGGACCTGGATGTAGAAACTGTTGACAAGACTATCTAAATCTGCCAGCAGCCATGAACAACGGCTGCTCCAACATGGGAACGTTGAGGTCATCCAGCTCCTTGATAATACCAATTTAGTAAGAAGGCTCAAGAGGACCAAACCTTTTGAACTAGTTCAGTGACAGTGCTAGTTACAAACAGAGTATTGTGTGGATTTGTGTTACACGTTACCGGTAGTGTTACTAAAATTATCAGACCCTAAGGTACACTAGTGAGTAGGACCTTAGTATTTAAGAATTCTAGTTAAGTTAGGTTGGAACAAAATTGCTTATTGATCTTCATGATCAGATTGTAATTATAGAAAACATTCCCACAGAGTGTTTTGCTACGAAAAAAAAAAAAAATTCTGACGAGTGGATTTTGAGATGCTCCGGACACACATACACACATACATACATACATACATACATACAAACCTTGCTCGTTTAATAGTATTTGATTCCAGACGAACTAATTTTATTTCATCAGACAACCATACTTTTTCCAAATGCATTTAAAATTATGGCGAAGGCGTTACTGAAAATACGGTTGTCTGATGGAATTAAATTAGTCAACCACAATTTTTTTTTGCGGATGAGGAAACTCTCAGTAAGCAGTCACTATCTGTAATCGCATCTAAAAATGGTGTTAATTTTTTTTCAGCATGAATTATCTGAAATTATACTTACTATTTTTGAACTACATTCTCTGCATGCTCAGCGTAAAGTCACATTACCCAAGAGAACCATTAGTATCAGCACCTTTTGGTAATATTAGGGGTACCATACTCACCAGTAGACTTGGTAAACCAATTTATTCGTTTAGAGGGATTAGATACGCTGAGCCACCCATTAATGATTTGCGGTTTAAAGTAAGTGGCAGAACCAATATTTTTTATATCACATTTAATCTTTAATACCATCTATACAGCCACACGCTTTAATAGTCTATAATTATACAAATAAATATATTACACAGGTCAACATTTTATCTAGGCTTGTAAACGGGCATCGAAGATGGTATCCTAGGGTTTTCGGGGTCGCTGATTATGATGAGCAGGTCGGTTAGGCTCCATCAGGTCAGATCAAAAAATCTGAAAAAATTCATACATATGCTTACAATCACAAATTTTAGTTAGTCGTGGTCAATTCGACAATTTGAGCCGCATAAGAGATTCAGATTTTTTGGAGGGTTCTTTGACCGTTTGACCTTCAAATGATCTTGACATGAGGTTGATTGAGATCAGATTCAGATTCAGGGTCCTCGAAAACGAACGTATGAATTTTTTCAGATTTTTCAACATGTCCTAGACTGTTTTTATCTAAAATAACCTCAAGATGACCTTGAAATAACCTTCAGTGACCTCTAGGATTCTAGCAAGGGATAAACAAACAACGGATTCGAATTCAACGAGCAAAAAAAACATATGTATGAATATCTCAGATTTTTTTCAGGTTTTTCCTGGATTTGACCTTCAAATGACTTTGAACCTGTCCTGATGGAGCCTAACCGACCCGCTTATCGTAATCAGCGACCCCGAAAAACCTAGGATACCATCTCCGATGCCCGTGTACAAGCCTAGATAAAATGTTGACCTGTGTTATGAACAAATTTATAAGTGTGCTGACAAAAGTCGACACATAAGTAAAACATGTTATTATATCCAACCCTCTGTACCGAATTCAGATTTTTTCTATACAAGTAACAAGTGCAAACATTATTTATGTAGATGGGAATAAAAAAAAAGAGAAAATTATAAAAAATACGCCGATGATGTGTATATAAGCTGTGTTTTTGCATATGAATGTATTTTTTGGTCTTGGGATTATTATTAGATGTACACCATGTAGTTGAAGCATTTATTTGCCCAATCCCTGTCACCAGTGTCATGGTATTGTTATTCTAGCCACCTGTGCCCATAGAAAAAGTGGAAGGAATTTATAATGCCACTGAAGATGGTCCTATATGCCCAGTACCTGCTCCATTGGAAACGTCAGAAGACTGTTTGATCCTGAACGTGTACAGCACTAAGGTAAGATATAGATGATTAAACAAGTCTAGTTGAAATTTGATTTGTAATTCCAGCTTCCCCATGCCCGATATAATCCGAAACGTCCAGTCATCGTTTTCATCCATCCCGGAGCTTTTTTTGGAGGCACTTCAATCAGTTATTGGATAGGACCACAGTATTTCATGGATCAAGATATTGTTTTAGTAACTTTTAACTATCGTATTGGATCTCTAGGTGAGATTTGAAACAAATCTCTTTGGTGATATAACGATGAAATATTTTTAAGGTTTTTTAAGTACTGGAGATAAGGAAGCGCCTGGAAATAACGGGCTTAAAGATCAGGTGGTTGTTTTGAAGTGGATCCAGAAAAATATCGAGTACTTTGGAGGCGATCCAAATTCTGTAACCCTTCTTGGATATAGCGCTGGTGGTTGGAGTGTCGTATTGCATATGGTTTCTCCTCTATCTAAGGGTAGAATTTAAATAATTTAAAAAAATTATCATGTGTTTATAAAATTTGTAATAATTTAGGTTTATTCCACAAAGGAATGGCTTTAAGTGGTTCCCCTCTTACTGCTTGGCCAATTCCACACAATCAAACAAATATCGCCAAGAAACAGGCAAGATTTCTTGGTTGTCCAGACGACACGTCAGCGAATATCATTAAATGTTTAAAGACAAAACCTGCTCAGGATATTGCAAATACACTTAACCAATTTAGGGTAAACAATTAAGCTTGGTCTCTCTGGTTTTATAGCTTTGTTAAATTCTAGGAATTTGGTATGGATCCAGGTTTAATTTGGTCGCCAGTAATCGAACCAGATGTAGGACAAACCAGATTTTTAACAGACCACCCAATTCGACTCATTACCAAGGGACAATTCCAACATGTGCCATTTGTTTGTGGAAGAACCACAGATGAATTTAGTTTTGTTGCCTTGGGTAAGACAAAAAAATGATATCTATTTAGTGAAATATTTTATTTTTTTTACAGATGTACTTAACAATGACACGTTGCTTAAAGAAATGAACGATAACTTTGAAAAAATTGCGCCCATTTCATTTTTATTTGAGAGAGATACAGATTTTTCTAAAAAAGTCAGTAGGGGCATTAAAAAATTCTACTTCCACGATAGGCCCATTGACCGGAGTCAAGGAACTGGCTTAAAGCAGGTACACGGAGTTTTATTTTCAAAACGTAAATTGGCCAAAATTTTTATTAACGGTTTAATTTTTTGTTTAATAATTTTTTAGGTGTACGAGGATGCAATTGTAGGTTTTCAGATGCATCGCACTGCAAAGCTAATTTCAGAATACAACAGTCCGGTTTACTATTATAGATTTAGCTACCAAGGACGTTACAGTCACTTCTATAAACCTGGTTCTAATAACACCGTACCATATGGTAAGTGACAAATACGTATTAGCGCTTTTCGTGGTGTTAAATCCGCTAGAAAATCATTTTTAGTAGATACCTTAGAGGGATTCTGGTACAGAGCATGCGCGAACTTTAAACATTACGCTATCGTGGATATGGCGGGAGATTTGAATTTGTTGTGATGTTAGAGAGTTGGGGAAAAAATATTGTTGGATGGGGTCATATTCCCTACATTAATATTTATTGAAAAACAAAAATATACTAATAACATTGTCCCAAAAATTTTATTAATTTGTTCACTGAATATTGTCATTCTTTGTGTTTATTATTTGCAACAATAACCAGTGATATTTAAAATGCCGCAATTATCACGTCCAAATTTACTTCTGATTGGCCTATTTTTACTTTTAACTAGTTTTTTGTAAGCTGAAGAAAATAGTTGAAAAATTGAAAAAAAAAATTGAAAATTTGGTAAAATTATTACTTTGGTACCCTCATTGATACACCATTGAATTTGAAATAAAAAACCCTTTCATTTGAGCTAAGTTTGATTCCCCCTTTCCATTTAATTTTTTTCATTGCGGTGACGTCCCTGCTTCTGTGATGACGTCAAAGATACTCTGTATACCTCAGATGAAATTACTGTAGGTCCCAAAAAGATTACCCAATTTTCAAAAAAATCTATTCGTTAGTTCCTGAGTTATAGCCTGTAAAAAAAATCTTGGGACACCCTGTATATAAAAGTTTAATATTTTGGGTTTGTTGATATAAATGGACCTAGAATCTACTAAAAAAATTCAAAAAAATTAAAATTTGGTTTACGCAGAATGAAATTTGTCTAAGAAACGATTGGCAATATCAAAATTACCGAAAAAAAATGTTTGGGCCATTTTTGAGGTAAAAAGTGAGTTTTTTAGGATATAAATGGACCTAGAACCTACAAAAAAATTTAAAAAAATTATAATTTGGTTTATGCAGATTCAATTTTATATAAAAAATGATTGGCAATGTCAAAATTGCCGAAAAAAAATGTTTGAGCCATTTTTGAGGGAAAAAGTGAGTTTTTTAATATATAAACCTACAAAAAAATTCAAAAAAATTAAAATTTGGTTTATGCAAATTCAATTTTGTATAAAAAACGATTAGCAATGTCAAAATTACTGAAAAAAAATGTTTGAGCCATTTTTGAGGGAAAAAGTGATTTTTTTAAGATATAAATGGACCTACAATCTACAAAAAAATTCAAAAAAATTAAAATTTAGTTTACGCAGATATGAGAAATATCCTCTCATTGCCGAACTTTTTGGGGGGTGGGGGCAATTGCCCCTATTGCCTCCACCTTGGAGCCGCCGTTGTCACAACCACGCGCTGGCTTCTTAGCCTTAGTGGTTTAATTCAAAAATACAAATTTTGTAGTTTTAATTAATGTTAAAAATGTTATATATTGTTAATATTTATATTTTTTTGAAAATTGCTAATATTTATTTTTTTGAAACAAATTTATTATTATTATTATATGACACCTCGTTGAAAAATATAGAAACAAAAACTGCATTAACAGAATCAAAATTGCATGGGTATGATCTGACCAGAAATATAGTATGTTCATAAATCAACCTTGAATTATCAGCAGAGATGTACCTACTTTTGCCATTAAGTTCTGTTCTATAGGTGTAATGAGCAAAATATATTTTAATCCGGACCTGGGAATCTTTTAAGAGATACACAATTTTATTGCTTTACTACATCTCGAACAATGGGTAATAATGCTGGTTATTTGAATGTTTTGGTTTTACTTTTAGGGGTCGTACACCATGACGATTTAATATATTTGTTTTATATATCGGGAGCATTTCCATTATTCAAGGAAGGTACAGATAAAGAGGTAGAAATGGTGGAAAAACTGACCACATTATACGCAAATTTCGCAAAAACTGGGTAAGGGATATAAATAAATAAATAGATTTTATTTTTACCAGTTTTGATTATATTCAAATTGAGGTTATGAACTGTTTCAATATTTTTGATTAATCAAAACATTTGTTATTAACTAAATTGTTTTTTTTAATGTTTTACTTATTTTTTAAGAAATCCAACTCCTACAAGATCAAACAAATTAGACAATATAATATGGGAACCATATACTTCAACACAGCGAAAATATTTGGACATCGGCAAACGACTGGTCATCAAAGAAAAGCTTCTGGAGGAGCGTCTTCAATTTTGGGAAAATTTGTATCCTATTAGTTTGTATTTAGAGAAAGACAGCAATTACTGAAAATAATATTTTTATTTTTCGTATTTTTCATGTATTTTTGAATAAACGTTTACCGATTTATAAGAATTTTATTAATTGGGAATATTTTGCCCGTCACAAAAATTGGGGGTGGTATTGTGGGTTGCATACTCAGTTTGTATTGGGGGTTGCAAAGTTTTTTGACTGATTCTGGTCGAGATGTCACTCTCTTCTTCGTCTTCTTACTTTAAAGGCAGATTATTATCCTTTTGGTTTTATTTTCGAGTGAGAGAATAATTTTATGACATTTCTTTTGTATTTATATTATTTTATACTTGTAAAATATACTAATTACAAATCTTGTTATCTATTTTATTACATTTTTTTTGGGTGGTACCTGTAAAGTTAGAGAAATCTGCAAAACTATCGCTAAATAATTTAAGACTGATGAAAATAAAACGTTCAAACAACTCTGGTTGAAATCGACAAACCCCGCTGCAGAAAATGACGGTCTCCACTGTTCAGCGTATACAGTCAATTCATTAATTTGTTTCTTCATCTTACAGCCGTTTTCTTTTTTGCGAAGTTGGTAACAAACGTTTCTTATATCCTTGCCAACTTTTTCAATAGATTCGCAAGGCAGTGCCATGTAAACGAGGAATATCTAAAAAATTAAAATCAAGATTAATTTAGATCCAATCGCGTTTTGTGTAGGCTTTGCTACTGTTTCCCAGCGCCACAAGACATTTTAGTGTTGAAATAACAGTTATAGCAGAGCTGGGACACCCTGTATATTTAAACAAATAGATTATCCATTTCTCAAAAGCGGCATAATGTTTAAAGAAAATAAAATTTCTCAAAGTCAATACAACAAATCAAATATAATATAAATTATATTAAAATTGCACCGCATCTGAATCGAAAACAACTACTCCTGGGGATAATCCCCCACAAGCATTGAACTACAAAGGTCCAGACACGTCTCGGATGCTATAAAATAGCACAATCCAACCAAGTCTCTGTATATTTGTTACAAAATTTCAGTAGAAACTTAAATAAATTTGGAAATCAGATATGGGGAAATAGTTATTTTTGTATTAAGTGCGTAAAACGTTTTTTTAATGGCACATGAGAGTGTGTCACGAAAACACGAATTTTATACACGAAATATAAACAACATTTTTTGTATTAAAAATAAATACTTCCAATACATCTTGACGTGGTTTTTTATCCCGTTAAGTTATCGCACAATTTCACAGCATCCAGTGGTCTTTCTGTATCGTTACTATAGAAACGGTTTGTTGGCACGCCGCGTGTTTGGCTGTTTGACTGTGTTTGCTCGTAGTTGCTTCAAATTAAGATTTCTAACAAAATATTGAATTGTTCATCTTCTTCCAAACAAATTAAAATATCTGATAAAATTGTGGAATCAACTCTTCAAGAAATATCTGTTGGAAGTTATTGTTCAAACTTTACTATCAATTATTATTCCAATAATTGAAATTGCTTTATGATGAATAATCAATTAATAATTGATTCTGTAAATCCTTCATAAAGTAATATTTTATGTTTATTTTGTGAATTATTTTGGCAGTGAAAAAAGTAAATATTTACGTATCAATAGAGATGCAGAAATGTCAAGTTTTTTGACAGTTGTACAAAAAAGATATTTTTGGGTTGATTTATATTGAATAAAAACCTTTGAACTTTGCAGCAATTTGAGACTTACCAGAATTAAAAGAGCCAATAAAATATGTATTACAAACGTATTCCATATGGATTTGGTAAGGCATATAATATGTAGCACTCTAGTTGTTATATGAAATACGATATACCTAACGAAAATAAAAAGTTGCCACCCAAAAACTGTGTTTAATTTATCAACAACCATTTTAGTTTTCTTCAAGAACATCACAGTTTTTCTACCATTAAATTCCAAGAAATAATTTGCGGGATGCTTCTGACTTTCCGCCAACTTGAAATGGATATATTGAAGTCTAGATTTTAAAATATTCACCAGGGATTCAAAAAATATCGTTAAACCAGTCAGATAAAGTAGTAATAGGAAAAACGAAGCGTTTGCATAAGAAGATATCGAACTATCAAGGACTGAAAAAAGATTAATAAACACCAAAAAAATGCAATATGAAAAAGAAAGAGTACACAAAGCTGCGGGTCCTATACATATTTCAATTATCCTTTTGTTCGATTTAAATTTCAAAGCATTTGCTAGACTTTCGATTCTTTGCATGTAATGTATCATTTCCAGATATTCTTTTCTGTACACAATGTTGGGCAATATCACGCAACTGCATCTAAAAACACTTGCGCATATTTTTGTACAAATATAAATTAAGTTCTCAAAAGAATCCAATGTTTCCATAGAATAATACGTCATCGTTATGTCGGCAAAAAAAACAAGAAAATAAATTATTAGAAGATTAGGTTTAGGTTCCATATTAGGTATTATACCAAAAAATTTCGTATACTTGCATACGAATCGAAAAAACGCGTAATCGTTTTGTTGCACTTTTCTAGATAGGAAAGCTTTTTGGAATTCTTCAAATGTTACTTTTGGGTTCATTTTGCTTTGTTAAATGTTGAATTAAGACTAATTTTAATTATTGTTTTACTCCTTTTTCGGCTAACCGGAAATTAAATTTTTAAGGAATGTTTACTTGGACCGTTGTTTTTTTTTCGTATGTGAAATATTATTTCCGGCTCTTTGATTAATTACAATGATCGATTGGAGAGAAAATAATTAGGTGTTTAACTCCAAATCTAACATCATTTGTTTTGTATTTCTAATTACTCGTACTTAAGTACTTTCTACATAATTGCATGTTTTTTTATGTTTTTTTGCTTAAAATAGATAAAAAATAATAAGAAAAGATTTTAGATTTTATGCAACTTTTAATACAGATACGTCACTGGGACGGTACTAATTTGCTTTACGGTAAACGATTAAAAAAGAAGAAACATGACACACCAAGACCATTACTAGTTTCGAAAAACGAAGACGAAGAAGGATATAGAATAACTTACACTAACTTAGAAACAAAGAAAATACTATATACTAACTAAAAAATATTAATAAATCCAAAATAAATGCAAAATCAAAAACCCACGCTTCAACAAAAATCAAAGAAATGACATTATTGACAGTGACATTTAACAATTTTAACTTTGATGTCGAGTGAATTCGTTGAACTTTCGATTCGGCTTATATCTGACTTCAGTTACGCGACCAGTGACGTAATTTCAACAATTGCGCAATATTCAAAAGGAACATTAGAAAAATTAACAAATTGCTGGTAAAAATTATGTATGCAATTAAAATTAAAAAAAACATATTGTGCTGTTATTTATTCATTTAGTACTTGTTATTTATAAGGTTTTAAATAGAATCTGAAAATTAGTTAAACACCCAATTGATACAACTCAGTGAAGATATTATGAAATAACAGTCTGGTCGAATATATTCCAAAAGTGTGTCTACTTTGATACAATTCATTCTTTTTCTGTGGAAATTCAAATATGTTTTGACGAGAAATCAACAACAGCTGCTTTCAATCTAAGCAGGTAATCTGGATCATCTAGATTATTAATTTTACGTCTATTCCAAAACTTTAGGAATTCTCTATGTATCGATTCTCCAGCCTGCTCGGACCATAAACCAAAACCTTCATCATCGTTCAAGAATTCGAGACTTTCTTCAATGTGGCATAGAGTAATGTGAATTTTAAGAGTTTCAGTTACGTCTATTGCGAGAAGAGCTGTCTTCAAATCTTTAATATGATGACTCAATTCAGATTGAACCCTCCTGACCGCAAAGCATGAGTGCACAATTTTATCCAAACCTCTAAAAGCCGATTTCTGGGTCCAATAGCACATCTGGTCGCTTAAGTAAAGTTCTGCAGGCATTCCCTTCGAACGCCTCTCCATGATAGTTTTTTGATACTAATTTTAATTTCTGGGGCCAGAGCAGAGCTTTTTCCTTGCCGAGAAGAGGTACGAGAACTGTCCAAAACAAATGATTCACAAACCCTTGGGGATAATGCACTTCTGCAGTACTGGAACATTACCATCCTCGACGAATAGAGGTGTATTTATGGTACTCCTGGACTTGTTCGCAACTTTTTTATCGCAACCCAAAGATACGAATTCTTGATAATCATTGTGCAGATCACCGTAAGTTTTCTTCGCCAGAAGTTCTTCATCGGCAAAATCTCCGTTGTTCTCCTCATTTGTGGGGGGATCAACTCTATTAATGTCCGTGCGATTCGAAAATTTCAGGGATTTACATCCAGAGGCTGAGAATGAGTTGTTTTTTTGCAGGGAACGCCAGCGCCTTTTCTTGTGTGTAAAAAAGAACCTTGTCACTGAATCCCAGTTTGTGAAATTTCTGTGTCCCAAGGGACAGTTTCTGGACATTCTCAACCCAACCGAACGTCGGACATTTAGCATTTTTGAATAAAATCTGCTTTTTAAGCAACGCGAGTATGAGTATATATTTTGTGGCTCTGCTCATATATAATGGCAAAATTAATATTTTTCAATGTGTTATTCGGAAAGAGAATTTTTCTGGCTACAATTTTCACTATTTTTGAGCCAAAAAATATTGTGTCTTGTTCAAAATATCCGAATTTAAGCCATGAAGAAAAATTTTCACTGTGTTTATTCAACCATGAAATTTATATTTACGGATTCACGAAAAAATCACGTTTAGGAACAGGTATGATTTGGAGGTAAGTTTTTCTATTTCCTGTTGACTTTGTTAACGATTTCCCGTCAATATCACAGATCGTGTTCGTGCGAAAACTTTCTATGCCTTCCAGACACCTGTGTATAATTACCCGTTTCCAGAGAAATTGCAATTTAAAGAATCATTAGTATCAAATCTCCCGGGTAAATCTGGGTTAAATTCTCTTAGCACTTGCTTCTGTATCTGTATCTGTAAATCTAGAAGGGTGGGTCACCCCACAGCACGTAGGCCACATTTGGCCCATTGTGCGTCCTTCTGAGGTTGAGCCTTCCTTCTAGCTCGTCAGCCAGCCTACTTGTTTAAAGTAGGCGATGACGTCGCCTGGGCCCCGATGTTTGAAATGTGTGAGTACAACTCGTCTGCGAGAATGTACCACGTGACCATCTCGAAATCGTGTCAACGTTGCCAAATTTAAATTTAGACAGTTCAACAAAAAGTAGAGCAAAACATATATTTTAGTTCACTTGAAACCTTCGTACAAGAAGAAATAGAAGAAGTGATTAGGGGACAGACAGCCAAATTATTGGATTCAGACCAATTATAAGCTCTTTAGATCCGTTATGGAAATATTAATTCTTTTATTAAAAATACAAAACATTTTTTAGAAAAATTATCAAAAATTAAAATGACAATTTTTCAAAGCAAAATATCTATTTTTCAGTTATACGAAGAAAAAGCCTAATTTTCAATCGAAAAAAAAGTTAGTTTATAATAATTAATAATTTAATTAAATTATAATTAATAATTAACAATATATATTGTTTAAAAAAAGTATAATAATTATAATATTTTTTTTAATATAAAATCGAAAATTCAATGTTTTGTCTTGGCAAAATTACAGGTTATTTAAAACACAAAAAAGAAATTTCCAAATGTTGCTGTCTCTTAATCTTATGAGAAAAAAGTAGACAAGTTATAACATTAAAATTACAATTGAAATTGAAAATATAAAAAATTACCGTTTCTTGATGTACTAATAAACATCAATAACAATTTGTTTTAAAACATCAGCCTTTAGAAGATAAAATACAAATACGATAAAACCATGTTTTTCGTTTTTAATTTTTATGTCTTGCAAAAATAATTTTTTTATGAAACCTCTGGTGAAAACGTTCTTTTTTGTGTATTAAAGTAGTCATTTTTACGAATTTAAATTAAGAACAAGCCTAATTCTCAATCGAAAAAGTTAGTTTATAAATTTTCAATTCGTGTGCGAGAATGTACCACGTGATCACTCCTCACTCTCTCAGCGTCACAAAATCGGTATGTTTGAAACCAAGAGAAATCATCTACAAGTTCGCATAGAAGTGCTCTACTGGGTTGTACCAGTAGAGTTGAGTCTAGTAAGAGAGGAAACATGCGCAATAGCGCCGTGAAGGCGTTAAGTGCAGTGTTGCCGATGCCAATTTATCATATTCCCCAATATCCCAAGTCAATTTCCCAAAATTTGGGGACAAAAATCTGCTGATTCCCCAAAAATTCCCCTCAATAGGTTAAATACCTTACCTTAGGATTGTCTTCTTTGTTTTGACCTTTTATTAACCATTTATCCATATTTGCACAAAATCGTATCGTTATTTCGCGACAGAATACAAAATCAACTTATCTAACGCAAAGCTAGCAAATTAGAAGCGTCTAAAACTAAGGGAATCACAGAAAGTTTTTCTCTATGTGTTCGCGTTCGCACCGCCCGGAGATAAACAAACTTACCCGATTATAATATGATTTATTATAACAAAAGTAGGTACAATGGACAAATGATTTGCTGCTGTGCAAATGGTCTTGAGTTCTATGCCCAATCTGAACTGTTTTTTAATTTTAATTTTAATTCCTGCATGATTATTTATTATATTGTTTAACGATGAGATTTCAAAATCCCCGCATTTTCCTCGCATAATGCCAATCCCCAATAATCTTGAGATTCCCCGCAGTTTGGCAACGCTGGTTAAGTGTCGAGACTATCAAGTCAAATTTATATTAATTATAACCTATATCTTTGATATTAATAGTTTGGTATGTGATTTGTAGTTTGTATTTTATTATATATATCATAAAAAGATTAATTATATAATATTTAAAATTAATAAAATCTATAAAATGAAAAAGTTCTATTTGAAAAACAAACACCAAATAAAAAATATATTAAAATATTTTAACTTACCAGACTGAATTTACAAAACAGGAAAAATATTGGTAAACAAAAAAAAATATATTTTTATTGGCTGCGAACTTCACTAAACACTATTTGTTTTAGGAATAAATAAAATATTTATTGGAAAAGAGAATTTACAGATTTCTTTCCCTTAAAGTAGGGGAAACCAGGACTATTTTTATTATACTAATTTCCGTGTATACAGATAAGCCATCACTATTGTAGACTAACGCCGATTTACCCTAAAACAAATTTCAAAAGGTCCTATTTATTATAATCCTAAACAGATTTGAATGTACTTTATTGCCAACATATTCAAAGATCTCCTGTAATATACTTTTATGATCAATTCTGATGAAATTTCAGATATCAAAACCGGTAACCAGAAAGTTCATACTCTTATATTATTATTATATTAAAAAGACTTTTATAACTAACAGTTTTTTTATTTAAAAACCTAAAATGCAACTATCTCATCAAATTTTTTCAGTCGTATACGAGATTTGCCAAAAAATATGAAATTTACTCAGGAATAAAGTACCTTTATTTTTGAAATACCGGGTGGCCCAGAAGTTTCTGACCCATTTTAACTGCAAATATCTCGGAACTCAGAAATGATAGGAAGGTGCGGTTTTCACTGAACAGTTTCTTTTTATATAAAGTTTTTTTCAGTATAAATGTTTATTTAGTAAAATCTTATATAGGGTGTTTTAAAAAAGCGGTCTTTTTAAAATGCAAATAACGTCGATTTTTTTAACGACACATCCTATATATTTTTATTTTATCTGAAAGGTGAACTCTTTCCCTTTCCGAAAATGTATAATATGTTGAAGTTTAGATGAAAAATAAGTGAGTTATTTGATTTTTAAGGATAGGCAGTTATGTAGACATACCTATACCATTAGATAATTAACAAATGAGCTCTGGATAAAATTATAAATTGAAAATGTATAAACTAATTTTTTCGATTGAAAATTAAGCTTTTTCTTAATTTAAATTCGTATAACTGTGAAAAATAAATATTTTTCTGAAAAATGTTTTATATTTTGAATTAATATTTCCATAACAGATCTAAAGAGCTTATAATTGGTCTGAATCCAATAATTTGGCTGTCTGTCCTAATCACTTCTTCTATTTCTTCTTGTACGAAGGTTTCAAGTGAACTAAAATATATGTTTTGCTCTACTTTTTGTTGAACTGTCTAAATTTAAATTTGGCAACGTTGACACGATTTCGAGATGGTCACGTGGTACATTCTCGCAGACGAGTTGTACTCACACATTTCAAACGTCGGGGCCCTGAAGGTAGCTCCCTCATGTTGGCATGTGTTAGCCACCGCTCGCCGAAAACAAAATGTCTCATTTGTGAGAGTGTCGGGCATTCACAAAGAATGTGTTCGATAGTCTCGTCTTCCTGTTCACATCCTCTACACAGTGGAGTGTCAGATAAACCCATCCTGTAGAGGTGTTTTCGTAGATAACAGTGGCCAGTCAGGATACCTGTGGCTGTGCGCAGGTTCTGTCTGTTCATAGTCATGTATTTTTTGGCTGTTTCGCTGTTCGGATACTGTAATAGTTCCTTGGCTAGCTTGCAACCTGTTTCGTCGTCCCATCTACCCTTAAACTTGTCAAAGGAGTGTTTCTTTAGTAGGTCAGCCACAGCTGATGCCGATAAGCTTATGAAAGTGCCAGGTCCCAAAAGTTTATGGGAGGCTGCTTTCTTAGCTAAAGAGTCAGCTGCACGGTTGCCTTTTGATTTTCCATGACCTTTGATCCAAGCTAACGTGACCACGTTGTTGTTGCAAGCTTCGATCAGGGCCTGGTGACATTCTAGTACTAGACCTGATGTAATGCGTGGTCTATCCAGAGCTAGTAGTGCCTGTCTGCTGTCCGTGAGGATATAAATATTATTACCAGTAATGTTTCTTCAAAGTCAAAAGTCAAAGTCAAAATTGCTTTATTGTTGAAGAATAAATACATTCTTATAAACAAAGCTGTAATATAGGTATCTAACAAAAAAAACAAATTTTAAAAGTCATAAAAGTTATAAAAAAAAAATAATTTAAAATGAAAGGTCATATATAGAGCCAAAAAAATACTGAAAATATAAAAACAATATACAGAACATTAAATAAGAAAGGACAAAAAGAAAATAGACACAAAGTTAGAAACTAATATTAGATATTTAACTTAATTGATCATAGAAATATTCATCCAATTTGTAGTAAGCCTTTTCAAGTAATATTTTTTTAACTTTTTTTTTAAACATTTTTAAAGAATCCACCTTTCTTATACCAATTGGCAGGTGATTGAACATCTTCTTCCCTGTATACACAATAGAGTAGTCTCTTTTGCGGCGATGGAGATAGCGGTGAGCTCTGTTTGAGCTACACTGGCATTAGAACCCATTGCCCATTTTATATTGAGATTCAGGGATCTGGAATAAATTCCACAGCCTGACCCCTCATTTGTTTTAGACCCATCGGTGTAGATGCACAAGGCACCTGCTGCCAATGTAACCTCTTGTACGTTTTTTGTTATTACCCTGTAGGGCCTGTGAAAGGCATATCTTGGTGCAATCGAATCTGTGTTGGCTTGTAGCAGTGGGACCTCTCCAAGGACCTCGTGCCACAAGTTACACCTCGACTGACCAGATCGTACGTCAGGTTGTATACCAGTAGATCGTAGCTGTGTCATGGTCATCACCACAGCCTCCTTAATAAATATATCAATGGGGGTGAGACCAAGGATCACCTCTATTGCTCTAGTTGGTGTGGTTCTCATGCCCCCCGTTATGTTGAGGTATGCTATTCTTTGGATTTGATCCAATTTACGAACGACTGTCCGCTGGCTAGTTTTGACTCCCCAGGCAATCCCACCGTACGTACGTACGTATGCTCTTTTGACTCTGTTTTCTAGGTTAGCACTTGCTTACACCAGTCACCAGTTCACCAGGTGCGGCCAATGGTTCTACGGCACTGTTCATAAGATATGTATGCTCTTTTGACTCTGTTTTCTAGGTTAGGCTCGATGCAGACGGGCGAGTTCTATCGCGAAGTTCGCTGCGAGCTCGCCGCGAACTTTTCTCGCGCGAGGTAGCGGACCAAAGAAACAAATGGTGCGATTCACACGTAGGAGAGCTCGCAGCGAACTCGCCGCGTGCACGCTACTAGCCGCCGATGCTCGCCAGGGACTGCTACTTCGCCGCGATCTCGCGGCGAGAATTCCCCATAGTGGGACGACGAGCTCGCGGCGAGAACGCTGCGTACTCGTCGCGAATCTACTCGCCCGTCTGCATCGAGCCTTAGCACTTGCTTACACCAGTCACCAGTTCTGCGTAACTCTGTCATAGGAAGTGTAGATTACTTATTTGTGTGAATGTGAAATTCTTGACTATTTGTGTGTTTTTAGTGTAATTATTTGTTTAAATTTAAAGATAAACTGGAATAACATTAGAAATAAATGAGGTTATATATTATTACGGTTTAAAAAAAAGAGACAAAATTATGGAAAGTGTATGTTAAATAAATTAAAAAAAGTTATGTGAAAATGTGATGGTTGTTATGAGATGTTTGTTTATGTTGATTAGATTTTAAAAATGTCAGAGAGAAAATTTGAAAATAAAAATTATTAAATGTTAGAAAAATATCGTAGAATTTTCATTAATTTAACAATATATTTATATCCAAATGTCACGGCCGTCAGCTGATTCAGGTCAGTGTCTGGTTGGTTCTTAATCCATGTTGTACTTTCTACAAAAAGCTTCCGAGAAAGATATTAGTAAATAATATTATAATTTTACTTTGAAGATTTAGCTTTTGCGTTTCAAAAGTCTCGACTTAAAACGTACTTAAGAGCAATCCGGAGTTCTTGTGAGAAGCAAATTTCACTTCTATTTTATGAGGATTTTCTAATATAAAATTGTATTTATATGCGCGCCACTGGGAACGCTTGGCCATGGAATATTTCTCGACAGCTTTAAATGTATGTAACGATGTGGCAGCACTTTACAAAGATATTTAAGAAAAAATGGGAAACCATATTATATAAAAAGTACTTGATATTTTTTAAAACAGATAGGAGAAAATTTTCATAGATTTAATGCAGAATGGCGCGGATATTTCTTTTTGTGATTTTCCATTTAAAATTAACAAAAAAATGAAGATTTCTCCACCCTAAGTTTTGGAATTTCCTGAAAATTTCACAAAAATCAGACGAAAACTAAAGGCTTAAAAGGTTATTAAAATTTTTCAAGGGGTTTGGTTTGCTCTTAACAGTTTTTAATTTGTTTAATCCTTTAATTATAATACTTATAATTGCACACATTAATAGGGCACAATGGACATTATTTTTATCTCCGATACCTATTAAATTAATAAAAACATTTTTAGTAATATTTTATAAACTTTCTTTGGTTTTTTTGCCTACAAATATAAATTCAGAGTTTAACATCATGTAACGCTACCTTTTTTGGGAATCCACAAACATGATTAATAGTCGTATGTTTCTGTTAAAAGAAGTCGGAACCAAAGCTGCAAAAGCAGATGTTTATAGGAACTTTTCACTCTATTTTTCTATGTTCTACATGCCCTAAAAATCTGTAATACGTATTCATTGACACCCATAAATATAGTTTTGTTTTCGAGTTTGCCATATTTTTGCTTTGATTTGTAAATTTGTACACGATGCACTCAAGGACGGTACGACCCTGTATTTACTGGTGTTTCCAAATGAATATCAAATTCTGAGAGTTGTTTTCAAACGGTATAAATAAGATAAGGTCAGGTTTTTTAAAAATATAACCAACTTAACCACATAAAAGTGCTGTGTTTGTTACCCTATCTTTATCAAAAATTTATATTGATACTCATTTTGTGAAATAAATAATGTAGGTAATTAATAATTATTATATTTAGTTATGAGTACACTAGTAATACTATAAAATTTCTAATCACTAACAGTATTTAAATTACAAAAATAAATTTTTCGGCGATTCACACGTGGAGAAGATTCAGAATCCCCATCATGTTCATCTTACTCGAAAACGGGAGGTGACGCAGTTTTTCTCGGTATATAAGGTATATTCATGTTTCACCCCTTTCGGGGATGGTTATTGGCCGTTTATGGGATGGGGTTGACTCGGAGAAATTCAAAAGCACCGCCGTCTTGTTCAGCATGCTCGAAAACGGGAGGTGACGCGCAGTTTTTCTCGGTATAAGGCGGTGTGTTCGCGTTTCACCCCTTTTGGGGGTTGTTTTTGGCCGTTTGGGGTTGACGGTCAACTCAGAAAGAGTTTATACCACCACCAGCGTGTTCAGCATCCTCGAAAACGGGAGGTGACGCAGTTTTTCTCGGTATAAGACGGTGTGTTCGCGTTTCACCCATTTTGGGGGTTGTTTTTCGCCGTTTGGGGGTGATGGTCAACCGCCATCGTGTTCAGCGTCCTCGAAAACGGGGGGTAACTAGTTTCGTTACGTTAGAAAATATTTTCTCCACGGCTACTACTGAATGTAGTTATTCTGAAACCACTTATAATAACAGAAAAGAAACATTCTCGCTCTTGAGATTGAAAGAAAATTCTGAAACTTTTGTCTCTTATGTATTTTATATGTATTACATTCTATCTCTAAAGCTAGAATCTGTATTTCGTGATTGTTTACAAAAATAAGGTTTGCCATGAATGTCAAATTAACTGTCAGTATTAGTTGACGTGGTCTTAATATCGGTTTGTAAAAACTTTTAATTTATTAAAGAGGAGAAGAAAATCAAACGACCTTGTTACAGAATATACTATTCATATTTTTCCTTACTTACAGAAGCCACTATGATGAAATCATCATTTACGATAAACATATTTTTTCAGGATGAACTATTTTAGAGTAAATTTACTATTTTTGAGTTACATTCTATGCATCCTTGGCGTACGATCGCACTACCGTAGACAACCATTAGTCTCGACATATTTTGGAGATATCAATGGAACTATACTCACTAGTAGACTTGGAAAACGAATTTATTCATTTAGAGGAATACGATACGCTGAGCCGCCTATCAATGAATTAAGATTTAAAGTAAGTTACTTATTACTTCCAAAATGCGGACCATCTGCCACTAGAAACGGTCCTATAATCTTAGACCCTTTTTATTGTCGTTCTAGCCACCTGTACCAATCGAAAAAGTGCAAGGAGTTTACGATGCCACTGAAGATGGTCCTATTTGTCCAATGCCCATTTCAGAGCCTACATCAGAAGATTGTCTGATGCTGAACGTCTACACAACAAAGGTAAGATATAGACAATTAATTAACATTAATTCCAAAAGTTTTGAAACTTCGATGGAATGTTAGTGCATTAATGAAAACAAACTATAAAATTTTGCAGAAGTCTGCGATGAACGGAACATTGTTTAAATTACAAAAAACGCTTTATTTTTTTATTTTTACACTGAAAATTGCAAAAGTTCTGCAAACTAGGAATATCGCTAGTAATAATGTTTTACAACATGCATTAAGTTTGCAACCTTTCAACAGCTACGGAACCTTGTTTTTTTTCATTTGTAAAAGTTTTTTATTGTAATTTATTTAAAAAAATTACAAAAGTTATGTAAATTGGGTAAGTAAACGGAAAAAAACTGTAACATTTGCAACCATTTCTGAAAAACGGATCATTTATTTATCAAACCTTTTTCTCGGCGCGGCCATTTTCAATACACATGTTGAGGGTTCTGGAACTATCCCGGCTCGAAGTGGCCATGTTGAGGGATCAGATGAAGAAACCCTATTGTGTATCAGTTTACCAGGTCAGCCGATGTGTTAATCACTGCCTTTTTAAACTATATCGTAGCTTCTAAATGGACTGTAATTTTTGTCTTCCCAACTCCAATAACAAAAACAAACACCTTGTATTTAACAGTTTATTAAAATGATGAAGAAATAACTCGCAAATTAACAATAAAAGTACTTGGGTATTTTACTAACCCATATTAGTAAATAACGAACGAACAGCGCACAAATTATCAATAAATGTATGTGTTAACAATCACTAAACCACATTAGTAAAAAATTAAAGTAATCACATCCTTCAGAAAATATGTAATTTATAATGCGCGTTTGAGATGTTTTGTCTATGAGTGGCGGTGCAACACTAATTTTTGCTGCACAGAGGAGCACTGATTTTAAGTTTAAAATAACAATAAAGTGGACCGCCTGATTCGCAGCTAAGTACCACTGTGAAAACGAAGTTTGCTGCACTAAGGAGCACTGATTTTAAGTTTAAAATAACAATAAAGTGGACCGCCTGATTCGCAGCTAAGTATCACTGTGAAAACGAAATTTGCTGCACTAAGGAGCACTGATTTTAGGTTTAAAATAACAATAAAGTGGACCGCCTGATTCGCAGCTAAGTACCACTGTGAAAACGAAATATTTTACGTTGCGCTGGTTTACAGTTAGAAGCGCACTAGTTAAGAAATTCGCGAAGTCTGGACTCTTCGACTTTTTCCCACCCGTCCGATTGTTCTAGAAGCTAGTTGTTATCGCGTGGGCGAATCGATTTCGGCTAAACGGGTGGATTTTTTATGTCTGTCTCTTTCTCTCACGCTGGAGAAAACAAAAATTAATTTGGTTGTGAAGTTATGAGATTATTGTGGACGTGACAAACCGCATGTACTGCGGACATCCGTTAAAAATTCTGCGTGTCAAGCGCTGTTGTCGGATTGTTGTATTGAGGTTCGAATATGTTTACAATATTTTTGGTACAATGTTGTCGGTTTGAGTTTATGTTTAATTTATTTTTGAAAATTAAACAGCACACAAGCCTCGAACTAATTACAAAAGTTTTTTATCATGGTTGCAAATAAAGAGAATATCGGTCTCAGTGGATATGTAACTTTGCAACCCCATACGAAAAACGGAATCTTATTTTTTTTACTAATATTAGTTCTGCCAATTGCAGTTATAGTCCAGTCAATGAAGGGGTTGTAGAGTGCGTGAGCGAACATGCAAAAACGGACTCCAGGGCTGTATTTGGAGCAGTGGCGGATCTAGGGAGTTTTTCAGGGGGGGGGGGGCATCAGTTAATGGAAATTAGTAATCAAAGTGATTAAGTGATAAAAATTTGGGATGTTTGAGTCTTTGAGAAAATATTCAATACAACGAATAATTTTGGTTTGTATAACGTGTGTTTTCTTCTTGTTGAAAACCAATCAAAAGGTTTGCTTGCATATCCAGACTATTTAGTTTTAATTTCCAGGTATTCATGTCTGGTCTTTGAGTATAATTCTAATTATAATGTTGATGATGATGTTTTATCATGCGAAACAAGTGCAGTAGCACTTATCGCTTATCTTTTATTGTATTTATCGAATAAATAAATAAAATAAATAAATAAAAATTCATAGGTACATTTACCTCCGAAAATCTCTGCTACGTGGAATTTGTGGAAGGGTGGGAAAATGGCTCTAGAGTTCCTGAAAATCCGTTTTCGACGATATCTGCTGAAATATGACCCTTACAGTATTTTTGTTTAGACAAAGAATGAAAAGCAGTTCATTACCTCCAAAGGTTCTCCTTATGATTTTTTTTGCTACACTAATATTTTTTGCAAAAACGGCGTTTCAAAAATTTATTTAATAATTCGCAAAATATTGTGGTGAAAATTTGAATATCCTCCCAAAACTTAAATATCCTCCCGTTTTTGTGTAAAGACAACAGATAAGGCAATAATAACCAACTTCATTTTTTTCACTTGATTAAGAAATTTATTGTAAAAAAATCCAATTTGAGAAAGTTTGAAGGCAGATTTCTTTCTCGTGCACTTAATAAAATACGCGATATACTTATATATCGATGAAAAGGTCAGAATGTGATCTTTTATTTAGTACAATTCCTAACCCCAAAAAATTTTAGCACGAAAAGAAAATAATCCTCGAAAAGAAAATAATCCTCAGGGGTGAGAGGGGTGAGAATTTTCTCAATTTTCCGGAAAACCAAAAAATATGAAAAAAAAGAAAAATGCCATCGACAAAGGGACAAGCTAAGATTTCTAATGATGTGCGATGAAAACCGATATGGTCCTTGATTATCTATTAGGAAATCCAAAAAAAAAACGCCCTAAAAAACATGTTGTTTATGAAAATTCACAAAAATAATTTATTGAATCTTTCTGAATATATTTACCACCTTGCAACGCCCCATTATCCAAAAGGATTCGGTGAAGTTATCTTGATAAAAAAAATATGAAGAAATTTATAAGAGAGTCAAAATATCGAGCAAAAACAAACTTTAGCCCGATTTTTCAATAATTCAGAGAAATAGATAAAAGGAAAAAGTAACATGATATTATAGCTACAGGTTCCTTCTTTCATCTGAACTTTGAATCATGGAAAAATATTAATTTTTACGTGATTTATTGAAAAATTTGTATTCCGCTTGGGAGTGTCATTCTTTTAGACCGTGCTCCCTAAATGCAGGGCAGGAGTTAAAAATGGGGGTGCGTTTTGGAGTCGGTTGTGTCGAAAAGTATAATATTTTTGGCAAAAGTGATGTAGACTATTTTTGTAGGTAATGAACTGATCTTCATTTTCGTCCAAACAAAAATTCTCTAAGTGTCATATTTTCGGAAATATCGGCGAAAATAGGCGGAAAAAACCACATTTTTGAGACCAATGGGCCATTTTCCCGCCCTTCCACAGATTTCAGACAGCTGAGATTTTCGGGGGTGAATGTATCCATGAATACCTGCAAATTAAAGAAAAATGGTGCCGGACAGACCTAATGCCCGGGTTGGCGCCTTCGTTTATTGGGCTACTAGTTGTTGAACGAATATCAACTATTCAGAACTCTAGGGGGGGGCCATAGCCCCCATGGCCCTCCCTCAGATCCGCCAGTGATTTGGAGTAGTTAGGAAGTATAGTTGCCTTCAAAATAAGTTGAACAAATTGTTTTGATCGTTTTAACTTATAATTTTTATTTCTAAAGAAATGCTATTTATTCATTTTTATACATTACTTTTCTACAGTTAAGATGACTTATAAAAACACTTTCTTTTTCAAGGAATAGGCCAGTAAGTTAAAACGATCAAAACAATTTGTCCAACTTATTTTGAATGCAACTATAAATATACTAAAAGTCACCGAGCGTAGGAGGTGTGCGGAGAAGGTCACTTTTTTAGCTTTCTCGAAAAATATGCATCGTAGCAAAAAAGTTATCCAATCCAAAATTAAATATCATAAAATTTACTGCAAGATTGTTTTATATTCACTTTTTCCTATCTCTTCTGGTTCTAGAGATATTTGCTAGAAAAAAATGCATATTTTTGATAAAAGTTTTTTTAACTTATGTTTTTTTTTAATTATTTAGCGGCTAAACTTTTAGTTTTACAGCAAACTTTTTCTAAAAGAAGTTGTAGAGGATTTAACGATCTTTTGATTGATATATTTGTTTATTATTTTAACCTAAACTAATCAAAAGCTACAGCAAATTTCTACATTCGCAAATAATATTATTTAAGAAATTAATGTTGAGTTGTCTTGAGTCTCTTGGGGCGAGAGGTAAAAAAACTTTTTTCAAAACTTTGCATTTTTTGCTAGCAAATATCTTCAGTACCAAAAGAGATAAGAAAAATGAATTTAAACAATATTGTAGTAAATTTTATGATATTGAGTGACTTTTTTGCTATGGAGATATAAGCGAAAAGGCGAAAAAAATGACTTTCTCCGTGCCCCCCTGAAGCCCTCGCACATCCTACGCTCTGGGACCTTTAGTATATTTATTTCCTAACTACTCCAAATACATCCCTCAAGTCCTTTTTTGCACGTTCGCTCACGTACTCTGCACCCCCCTTTTAATCGTTCATTGACTGGACTATTATAACAACGACTAATATTTTGAGAGAGATTTTTTCAACGGAACATGTTTTTATTCAATTGTTTTGTTTTTTGTTCGCTATATGACCATAAATTGAAAACTATTTGCAAATAGTTTCAAGATTACTCATTGATTTAGGATTATAGCTGAATAAATTAGTGCAACACAAAAAAGGCGATAGTGGTCCAGTTAAATACTTGATTATCCATAAAGTACATTTCTTATACGCTGTACTGGTTGATTGTATTTTCACACACGTCTGCCTTAGTCGCTGCCATGTTGCCAAGTTGCTTCTTTGGTAGAGTAAAAATAGGAAAATATGTTTTTTTTTAGTTTTTAATGAAAACATTGTACGTTAGGACATCTTCATTTGCAACCATTATTCAAAACTTTTGTAAAAACTTCGATGTTTATTTTAAAGAAAAAAACAATTTCATGAAAAAATATGTTTTCCGTTTGTCGCAAGAGGTTGCAAATTACAGCACTTCTCAATAACATTATTTTAGTTATTTTTTCAAATTTGCAGAACTTTTGGTTTTTTTTTCGAAAAATTGGGATGAACAACAATTTGATTTCGACAAAAGAAATTGTTTGAATGGTTGCAAATTTAACAGAGGATGTAAAAAGCTATTTTACAAAACTTCGAAAGTTTGCAGAACTTTTGAAATTTTTTTCGCGCTATTAATGCGAAAATGCATTAAATCGTGATTTTCAATATCTTCCGTTCAGCAAAAAAGGTTGCAAAATCAGACACAATATCATTTGAACTTACTCTTCATTCAACTGAAGTTTTAAAACTTTTGTAATTATTGTTAAATTTTGTAAAAATTATGTCTATATCTACTGGTCTATTAGTTCTATTTAATTTTATTTATAACAAAAGCTTCCTCGTGGCAAACATAATCCAAGACGTCCTGTCATCGTTTTCATCCATTCCGGAGGATATTTCTATGGAAGTTCAGCCAGTTCCTGGGTAGGTCCACAGTATTTCATGGATCAAGATGTCGTTTTAGTAACTTTTAATTATCGTCTTGGCGCTCTAGGTGAGTTTGTTAACAAGAAATCTCTTTGGTGATATGTAACAAAAAAACTTTTTAAGGTTTTCTAAGTACTGGAGATAAGGAAGCGCCCGGAAATAACGGGCTTAAAGACCAGGTGGTCGCCTTGAAATGGGTACAGAAAAATATCGAAAATTTCGGTGGTGATCCAAATTCTGTAACTCTAGTAGGATACAGCGCCGGAGGTTGGAGCGTGATACTGCATATGCTCTCCCCTCTTTCCAAAGGTGACCTTCTAACAATTTTTTTTATATAAACGAATATTCATTTTGTTAATTGTTAGGTTTGTTCCACAAAGGAGCCGCTTTGAGTGGTACTCCTTTAGGTACGTTAGCATGGCCAAATAATCTCACAAATTATACCAAGGTACAAGCAAGAATTCTTGGTTGCCCCGATGATACTTCGGAGAAAATTATTAGTTGCCTAAGGACGAAACCTGCTCAGGATATAGCAAATTCGCTTAGCCAGTTTAAGGTTAGTAATATATACCTTGATTTGACAGTATAAAAATTGGCGATAATCTGATTGATGCAGAGCGAATGGTAAGACGAGACAACCTTTTAGGGAAAGGTTTATGAGATTAAATTACATACGTTGCATACTTGTAGGAATTCAATGACTGGAGTCCGCTTTTAATATGGACTCCAGTGGCAGAACCTGACGTAGGTGAACCCAGATTCTTAACGGATGATCCAGTACGTCTTATTACCAAACGTCAATTCCAACAAGTCCCATTTATTTGCGGAAGAGTCAATGATGAATTTGGTTATTTTACCATTGGTAAGTAAATGAATCAAAAAATGAGAATAGCAAAAAATAAATAAAAGCTTCAAGAACGGAAGAACGAACAGCAGTGAGTTAAAAGCAAAAGCGTCTTTTTAGAAACAATTCTTAATGGCTAATTTACTCATTCGGTGGTTGGAAAACTTTTTAGAAAATTAATTTATAGGTCTAAATAACTATTTTTATTATTTTTCATTTCAGATCTACTTGGAAATGAGACTTTAGTAAAAGATTTGAATGAAAACTTTGAGAAAATTATGCCAATTTTGTTTGAATACGAAAGAGACACAAACTTTTCTAAAGAAGTCAGCAGGAGCATTAAAAAATTTTATTTTCACGATAGACCAATCGATAGGAGTCAGGAAGCAGCTTTAAAATCAGTAAATATTTATAATTTTTGTCTATTTATTAAAAGTTTATAGATGCGGTAAACGCTTTAGTGTAGCCATCTCACAAGTCTCTATCAAGTGTTCTACTTTAATATATAGCTTGGGAGCCAGAGAGTGGAAAGAGTATAAATTTAAAAAAAATAAAAACATGTACAATCAGTAAGTTGTAATCGAATAATGGCTATACCCAGGCAAATGACGTTTGAACGAATCTGGGCCCTACTCGCTATTAGGCATAGGCTGCACACGCCGAATTGTCTCAGGGGCGGATCTAGGGAGTTTTTCAGGGTGATGAAGTAGTAAAAATTTGGGATGTTCGAGTCTTTGAGAAAGTATTCAATACAACGAATAATTTTGGTTTGTATAACGTGTTGAAAACCAATCAAAGTAGTTGTTGAACCAATATTAACTATTCAGAACTCTAGGGGGGGGAGGGAGAGGGCATGGGCTTGGTTTGAATATCCACCCAACAGAATGGTCCACATTGGAGTAGAAACAGCAGCATCAAAGGCGCTGCTTTAGTAATGGCGAGAAGTTTAAATTTCGATACAATTTTAACATTTTTATTAGTTTTAATATTTGTTCTTGGTTTATTTACAATTTAGGCATAATATTTTAGGTAAGCGAAGACCTAATCGAATTCAGTTTGCATCGCACAGCAGGATTGATTTCACAATACAGCAACAATCATGTATATTATTACAAATTTACATATCAAGGACGTTATAGTAATTTTTATATCCCTGGTACTAACGACACTGTACCGTATGGTAAATATTATATTATTGTATTAGATTATAATTTTTTTAACGTTAATTATTACGTCTTCAAACTACCCAGCCAGCAACAATACGTCATTTTCACGTGATACAGACGTCATCTGTTAGGTCGAAAAAATACTCGACGTCAAATGAAGGTACGTCAATTTGTCGACGTCGACAAGTGACCAAGAATCGACGTCTATAAGCGACCAAGAAATGACGTCGACAAGATACCAAAAATCGACGTCACCAAAAAGGTTACGTGATACTAAATAATTCTAAACTGTATCCATACGAATCAAATTTATTTAAAAAAAACATATTTTGACAAAATTTATTATTTTGATAAAATTCAGTCGTATTATGTTCATTTAAATATTATTGTCTCAGCGGTTTATGCGAGTATAACAGTTCAGACAGTTCGAAAGGCTGTGAATTGGGAATTTCTTAAGGCTGTTTTCCTAAGATGACGTCAGAAGTTTGTGAGAAGTCAGAAATTTGATTATATTGGCACCTTTGAATTCGAAAAAGCAAAAAAATCCTGTATTTTTAAAAATTATTGTCATTTTGAATTTTGAGATGTTCTTTTAGCCATTTTAACTGTCAAAATTGGGTGCTGCTATTTTTTTAACTAAGAAAAATGGATTCCTCTTTCGAAAATCTATGGGATCCTAAATTTTTTATCAAAAAAATCCCATTTTTTTTATTTAAACCCAAAAAACTGAATTTTTTTAGGAGTTGTCCACGAAGATGATTTAATGTACTTGTTTTATATGCCGAGATTGTTTCCATTCTTCAAAGAGGGTACACATAAAGAGGTCGAAATGGTGGTAAAATTGACTACATTGTACGCCAACTTTGCGAAAACTGGGTAAGAAATAATAACAATAATAATAATAATAATAATAATGTCTTTATTAAATAAATTAATGTATTACACATTTGTACCAAGAAGGCGAAGATTAGCTGAAGCTACTTTTTAACTCTTAACCTTCTTGGTTTACAGAGAGAGAAAAAGAAAAAAAAATAATAAAATAGTTTGAAATAGACAAACATTACATCACAAAAATTAACATATATGTCAGGCAATAGAATTTAAATTATATGAAGAGTTCAAAAATTATTTATTGTCTACAAAGGAGAATGTTTTTAACTGTTTTGGGAAGTTCCAAATAATGACAAATTTGGAGACCCAAACTTATTAGGCCACACCCTGTAGATGTGCCTGTCCCAACTTATTGTAGATTAAGTTGGCAGAGAGGTTTGATGTGGACTGTATACGTATGTAGGTTGTAGTGAAATTATACTCTGAGTACTTGGATCTTGTATATTAACGATAACGTAAAACAAAAACACTTTACAAAAAAACAAAGAATATAAACTCAAAACTATGTTTGCAATTGCTCAGAAATTAATGAACTATGAAACGCAAGTGCGTATGTAGTAGTATGCAATTTATATAAGTTGAAATTGAGGAAGTTATTACGTAAGAAACAGTCTAAGTGCGACCTGTTTCCCCGGAGATAGAAGTTCTACTGATTTGATTTAATTTATTTTAGCCGCGTGTCGACCGCCGATATTCTTCCTTGGCCAATCACGGGTACGTATTTTCGGCGTTATTGTTGTGTCTTTTTTTATGCAACTTCCAATCTTGCCCCTGGCCGCGGAGCATATAAAAGCGGCAGCCGCTAAAGCGGTAGCCGATAAAGCGGTAGCCGCTAAAGCGGCTTTTAACTATTGATGTTTATATGGACTGTGAATTACTTCCGTGTTGGTTATCTGCGCTCTGGCCTTGATTTACGATGTGTGCTTACACTGTTGCTATGCGCGAGGTTCGGTTATTTTATTTCTCTTGTTGCCATGGGCGTAGTTAAAAATGTTCGATTTCGAACATTAACAGTATGACGAAAATTGTTTACCGAAGAAAGAGCCATAATATATTGATACGAATTATAAAATTTAACTAAATTATAGGTGATAGATCATTCAAACAGAGCAGTAGAATGGTGTGGCATAGTAAGAGTATTAAATCGAATATTAAAACTGTGAACAGAATTTCTAAAAATGATTTTTTCAAACAGATATTGTGGAATTTTATTTTTAAATAAACGGTACAAAAAAATTAGAAAATGTAGATGAAATAAATTATTAACTATTAACCACTTAAGCTCATTAATTTTAAAAGATATGTGATCATATTTTTTCAGATTAAAAATAAACCTACAACAAGTGTTTTGTACACGCTGTAACTGGTTTTGTGAAACTTTATCAAGGCAAGGGTAATAAACTTTGATGCAGTAATTTAAAATTGAGAGAACCAAAGATTCACAAAGTTTTTTTCGCGTTTTCAAGTTTAAGATATGTTTGTTGGCATATAGCATACGTATTCTTACATAACATCTTTGAAGTACCATTTTAATATGTTCTTTGAATCTAAGTGATTGGTCTATAATTAATCCTAGATTTTTGGCTTTTTTAGAAAAATTAATTTTTACTCCATCCAACTCGAGCCTTAATGAACCTTCACATATATTTCTTCTGGGTTTACTACAAAATAAGATCTATGTAGAATTACTTGTTTTAGGGGTTATAATTCCAAATTTATTTTATTAGGATTTAATTTGTTCCTATTTTCTAATTTTCTATAACATCTTTTTGTGCTTGTACTTATTTAGCGCTGCTATAGATATTAAGATAATAAAAGATATGATATGATGAAATTTACATTTTGCTTATTCTAGAAGTGATGTTACACCTTGAGAGAGGTAGAGAGGGAGAGTTTTTATTATTTTCTCGAGAGACAAATACATATTTTTTCTTTTTAAGAGAAGTAATTATTTTTTCTTTGCTTTGATGCAAATAAAAACATTATTTTATAAACAAAAAAGTCAATTTTTGTTACTCGTATTATTTTATTTGAATTATTCTACATTTCATTGCAGGAATCCAACGCCTACTAGATCAAGAATTTTGGACAATGTTACATGGAAACCATATGTCATCCCATCTGAGCGGAAGTATTTGGACATTGGCAAACAATTAATTTTGAAGGAGAAGGTCATTGATAATCGCTATCAATTTTGGGAAAATCTGTTTCCTGTTAGTGCCTAAATGGAGGAAGCATTCTTTGAACGTGATATTTATATACAGGGTGGCCAAATAAGATTGCGAGGTACTGTATCTGGGAAACTATCTATCGTAGAGGCTTGCGGAAAAAAAAGTTATAACTATAACGGCCAAGAGAAGAACCTGGAAAATATTTTCAAGTTTCTAAAATGGCCGCTAGGGGGCGTAACTGCAATCTTGAATCTAAGAAAGTGATGTTTCTGTGAATTCCGCTATATTAACCTAACAAAAAAATACATGATCTTTAAAGTAGAGGATAATCTGAATCTTTTTTGTTTGACAATTTTTGCTGCATCTCTAAAAATAAAGTGGTGGGGGGTATTCAAAGGTTTCAGTAAAAAACACCCTGTATATTCGAAACCGCTGAGCCGATTTTAACAAACTTGGGCTAGTTGAAAAGAGCTATTCTTGGGCTAAAAATGCTATAATATTTGAAGTTTTGTTAGTTTCAGATGTCGCCGCTAGAGGGCTTTTTTCGACATTTCGACAGAAATGGTTAATTTTCTCAAAAAAATTAAATGCATTGGTATGATTTCTTTTTCATGAAAAAGTATCTAAATGATGCCTAAACAAGCTCGCGAAAACCGCATCTCGGTATCTTGTTCCTAACCTAAAATTTAGGCCAAAGAAAATTTTATACGGAAATCTCTTAAATTTTTATTTTTTAAACTAATTAATTCCTTTTATTATGTAAGTTGTGGCCCTAAAAAGAACCGAATTAAAAAAGAAAGAGATGCGGTTTTCGCGAGCTTGTTTAGGCATCATTTAGAAATCATTCCAATGCGTTTAATTTTTTTGAGAAAATTAACCATTTCTGACGAGATGTCGAAAAAAGCCCTCTAGCGGCGACATCTGAAACTAACAAAACTTCAAATATTATAGCATTTGTAGCCCAAGAATAGTTCTTTTCAACTAGCCCAAGTTTGTTAAAATCAGCTCAGCCGTTTCGAATATACAGGGTGTTTTTTACTGAAACCTTTGAATACCCCCCACCACTTTATTTTTAGAGATATAGCTAAAATTGTTAAACAAAAAAACTTCAGATTATCCTCTACTTTAAAGATCAGGTGTTTTTTTGGTAGGTTAATATAGCGGAATTCGCAGAAACATCACTTTCTTAGCTTCAAGATCGCAGTTACGCCCCCTAGCGGCCATTTCAGACACTTGAAAATATTTTCCAGGTTTTCCTCTTGGTCGTTTTAGTAATGACTTTTTTTTCCGCAAGCCTCTACGATGGATGGTTTCCAAGATACAGTACCTCGCATTCTTATTTGGTCACCCTGTACAAACTTGTATTTTTTGAATAAATAATTATTAATTTCACAACAGTTTTTTTCTCACTAGGTGTAAAATTTAATAAAAAAACGAAGTTATGAGGTTTTTCAGGTCATGTAATTTTAAATTAAAGTATTTTTGCATATTGACCACATTGAAAGATAAAAAAAACCAATTATAATAAATAATGCCTTATCAGGAGAGACTGATAAGTTTGGAAGAAAATAGTATATTTCGCAATGTTATACCAAATAGGAATTTCCAAGATAAACAACTTTAGAATGTCATTGTTTATGTTTTTCTTCGAAATGTGGAATTTACCACTTATAAATAATGTCAAGTTTAAATATAGTAATTGTTTAAAAAAATTTCATTGTGAATGAATATGGAACACAATTTCAAGTTAACCATTTTTATTTACATTTTATATGTAAGTAACGTAAAGTTGGATGAAGAGTCCTTAGTAAAAACTCCATTAGGAAAAATTAAGGGTTCAATACTCACCTCTAGACTTGGACAACAAATTTATTCATTCAGAGGAATTCGGTATGCCAAAGCACCAACCGAAGAATTGAGGTTTCAAGTAAGTTTTTCTAAATTCCAAATTTGTTTTTCTATCTAATAATTTTTCAATAAAAAACTAACGATTTATTATTTATTATTTTTGTTTCAGCCACCTGTGCCTGTAGACAAATGGGAAGAAGTGTATGACGCCACTAAAGATGGCCCTTTATGTCCTCAACCAACAAGTAATCCAATTTCAGAAGATTGTTTAATTCTTAATGTCTATACTACTAAAGTAAGTAAGAATTGGATGAGCCAATAAACAAATGCATGATTCCAAAAAATTGATTTTTTCCTATCTTAAAAAGGGAAGCAGCTATCCTCCACGCACGCATCGTTGATACACTCGGTATATGGGAATATTTGTCGAGCTAGTAAGTTTCGAATAATATTAAAAATGCGATTTATAAAAAATAAATGGTCAAAGGAATTTGGCAACATTTCCATTATAATTTCTTGAAATGTTCGGAATAGGGTTTTTGAATTCCAGATTTCCAAGAAAAACTGGTTTAAAAAAAATAAATTAAGTGATTACACATTACTTATACAAAACAACGAAAACTCAAACAAAAATTTTTAAATTACAAATAATATTTATTCCACTAATTTTAATTTTTCCTAAGATTTAAAAAAAGGTAAAATACCCACTGAATGGTGGGCTAAGTTTTGTTCTTATTTTGGACACAATATTGTCTGAAATTGAAAATACTTGTTGGCTAGCTACTGAGCTTGGTTTTATAGTTTTCAAGGCATGAAATAACAAGTTTTTGGTTCTTTTATTAGTTTTTTTTTCAGGGTCGTCAATAAACTTATTTTCCATGTCTTCTTTTAAAAAAGCATTACTCTGATGAATCGTTTCTTGACTTTCTTCGATTTGCTCTTCATCAGAATCAGTTTCCATATAAGAATTTGGAAATATTCTAGACATCTTTCCTAATAGTTTCAGTTTTTGAAGCCAAAGATAGTAGGCACACTAGATTTCTTTGCAGAACTTTTTTGAATTCGTTCTTCTAAAGTATTAAATAATTTCAAACTTATTTCAGTGTTTAAATTTTTTAGTTCATTTAACAGAAATTTAAATATACCTTTGTTAAAATTGGCATCTCGTCGCCCTAAGCCTTCAGTTGCTAGACGGATCCGTCCCAAGACTTCAACTTCCAGAAGAATAATCAATAAAATAAGTTAAAAATTAATTTTTACATAATACATTAAACCGGTTTTCCTAATTTAAAAAACGGTTTTCAAATGTGACAAATTTCAAATAGAGTTATTATTATTAAATGTATCTTAACCCTCTTGAAATCGCAACGAGTCGTCCATGGTTCCACCCATCTATTCAAGACTCGAATGGCACGTTTTACTCTGTTCCATTACCGACTTGCCTTTATATCCGACCAGTTTGTCCGAATAAAAATACAGGTGACCCACCGTTTAAAATTCTGTTGTTAAAATTATTTCTACAAAATATAGAAGCCGAATCTTAAACAATTTCATTTTAAAATAAAAATTACTTTACTTATTTTTAATTTTGATTAAAACGGTTGCAAAAAATACATTTCCCTTGTACATTATTTAATATTTATATTTGTTTCATTTCCGTTAATACAATTAAAAATATTTTACATTAAGCACGTACGGTACTTTAAAGTTTTGATAAAAGATGTCGTTGAACTTGGTAAAAATTAGGTTTTATTATGTATGCCTGCTCTACTGGTGAAATAATTAATCCAGGAGGAAATATATTGGGGTAGGTATTTGTAGAAGGCCCAAAACGCTTGCCTTTGGTCGTTTAACGTTCTCTTTTGACGTTTAACGTTCTCTTTTGACGTTTAACGTTCACTTTTGACGTTTGACGTACCTTTTTGACATTTGGCGTTATTTTTTCGACATTTGAAGTTAGTTTTAAGCCCTTCAAGAAAGTCTACGTTAATCCCGTTACTTCTGAAGACCTGGGGCCTCAACACTGGCCATCTTGAATTACCTAGTTATTTTATAGAATGTACACAAACTTCCTGTCAAACATTTGTAGCTTCCTACTCACAAATACAATCCAAAACGTCCAGTGATAGTTTTCCTTCACGCAGGAGGCTTTTATAGCGTGGGATCTGCTAGTTACTGGGAAGGTCCGCAATATTTTCTTGATCAGGATATAGTTCTAGTGACAATCAACTACCGATTAGGAAGTTTAGGTAACCAAATGATCTTTTTATTAACTCAAAAATACGGTTTGATACGTTGATGGTTTAAAAAAAATAAAAAAATTCTATATTTAAGGATTTCTTAGCACCGGAGACCAGCTAGCTCCAGGAAATAATGGTCTAAAAGATCAAGTGGAAGCATTGAAATGGGTGAAACATAATATTGGACCGTTTGGTGGCGATCCAAATTCAGTTACACTTATGGGATATAGTGCTGGTGCTCAAAGTGTAGTACTGCATATGGTTTCGCCTATGTCCCAAGGTACAGTGTGGGTATTTAGTAGTCATTATGATTTTTTTCCGACTATAGACCAGGGCCAATCATTTTTAGTTTCCCAATAGTATATTCCATTTGAATTATAAGAGCCCACTGCTTATAAATGGCAAACCTCTGTATATGTATCCAAAAATTCTGTTTTTGAGCACCATTTTATCATTTTTTTTGTCCCCCAGGTCTTTTTCACAAAGCGGCAGCTTTAAGTCATACAGCACTGAGTCAAGTACCAGTACCACGTGATCAATTAGACGTGGCTAGAAAGCAAGCAAGGTTTGTGGGATGCCCCGATGATACCGCTGTTAATATCGTCAACTGTCTAAAAACCAAACCATTTCGTGAACTGGGAGATTCACTTCCCAAATTCGCGGTAAAAACTTCATATAAACATTTTAAAACTAGAAAATTCAATGGGTAATTATTGTTATTCTTTCTTAGGAATTTGGATATAATCCAGTTTTGATATGGTTACCAGTAATAGAACCAGAATCAGATCAACCTAGATTTCTAACCGATCACCCCATTCGATTGATTACCAGCGGTAAATTCCAACAGGTGCCTTTTATTACTGGTAGAACCACAGATGAGTTTGGATATTTTTCTTTAAGTAAGAACCATTATTTTATTTTTAATTCTTCATGGATGACTACAGAAAAAACTTGGAGAAAGTTAATTTGGATTACCTAAAGAAATGATATTTGATGAATGTATTCTTTATTTATTTATTATCACATTTTGAAAAATAGTTTTATTTTTCACTTGTATACTATTTGTTTATAAATTGCTATAAATGCTTATAACGTCCTAGGGCATTATGAGGAGGGCCTGTATTTCTACGGCAATAAATTTTTGGTTGCTTTGGCAGCATTTTCTTTGATATTTTTTAGACGTATACAGGGTGTCCCACGACGTACTGTACACAGTCCAACCAAAAGTACTATGGACCGAGGCCATTTCATATCTGGTATTAAAAAATGTCTTGTTGCGTTTTTGACGGATGTACAGGGTGATATTTGAAAATATGTTAATTATTCTACGTTAAGCATATCTAAAAGTAAAAATACAAAAATCATAAGGACAGTTCATTTTACTCGATATAAAGTATTATTCAATCAACCGTTGAAATTCCAGGGCCTTATTTATTTTTTTTAAATTTTTATTGATACTGTAAAAACAACACCCTGTAAAGCGAGTTGTACAAATTTTCTTTCTGTAACGTCAAAGAAAAAACTGTTACTTTTGATAATTGTGATAATGCAAGTAGGCTTTGAATTCGCTTTGACGTCCATTCTGACAGTTTGTGACAGAACGTGGTGAGCGACTGACAAGACCAAAAAGAGGGTATTTTGGAAATGGTAAATCAAAATGAGAAGCTAAGTACCCGGCGAATATCCAGTATTTTTAATATTTCTAAGTCCACAGTTTTCAGGACGTTAAAGAAAGATCTCCTCCATCCATATCACCTCCAACTGGTACAGAGACTGCAAAAAATAAATACGGCCCTGGAAATTCAACGGTTGATTAGATAATACTTTATAATCGAGTAAAATGAACTTTCCTTATGATTTTTGTTGAAAAATGATGATGTGCTATCAACCTAATGCCGCATCAGTCATAAGAAAAATGTGAATCCATTAAAATTATACTATTTTTCAAAGTTTTATTTTTTCTGCAGAAAACAAAAAGTTGCGCGTTCAATTTTTTTTAACTGTTGCTTAGTATCATCCTTAAGCTTTAAAGTGAGAAAAATAAAAATTGTCTGATCTGGCTTACAGGGTGTTGTTTTCAAAAAACAAATAAAAATCTAAAAAAACTAAGTCCGGACCTGAAATTAAAATGTTTTTAAAGCCTATTTTATTGAGCTCAGGGAGCACACTCAGTGTGCCAAATTTGATTGGTCTGAGATTTTTACTTTTAGATATACTTAACGTAGAATAATTCACATATTTTCAAATATCACCCTGTATATCCGTCAAAAACGCAACAAGGCATTTTTTAATACCAGATATGAAATGGCCTTGGTCCATAGTACTGGACTGTGTACAGTACGTCGTGGGACACCCTGTATAACACAAAGCAGCAATAACATTCACTAAATATAATGAATCTGACACCAATATTCAATAAACGTCAAAATATCAACAAATGCTACGCCTACTGTGAGAAAAAAGTAAAGAAAATGCTAGGACCAATGAACCGACTTAAAAATCGTTTTTTCATTAAAATAAAATGAATTTTTCGTGAAAAATAAAATGTACCACGAGCTTTACTGGATCTATATAATATAACGTTGATGCAATTGTTGTTATATTTCTAAAATCGCCTGATATACAATAATCCACAGCAAGGGCGGATTTAGCTGTTTTTATGGGGAGGGGGGGGGGTAAAACTTACCAAGTAGTCCAAGAAAGCTAGTAAATTTTTTTGTAATATCGAGCAGAAACTAGTAACTGATCAGATCGACTTAAATTTTTTTGCAAATTGCTAGTAAAGGTGTCCAGAAGTAGAAAACTTTCGTTAGTTGCGTTTTGAGTGGTGGCAGGTGGGGGTGTGAAAAAAAAGAAAAAAAATTCGTAATTGATAAATTACCTTTTTTAATGAATTAATGTTCCCTCCCGAGTTATAGTTATATATTCACCACAATATTCGTACATTTCTAAAAAAAATGTATTTTTTGCCCGTAACTGATAATATTAAATAATGTAGAATAATCCATTTTAAAGCTTAGGATATCGCCGAAATATCATGTTATGACAAACTTTTTCATTGGAATGACCGTTTTTTCAATATTTGACCCGAAAAAATGACATTGACGGTTATAAACGCAAAGATAAAAAAAATGGTAATTATTCGGAAGAACATTTGCTCAAAGCCTTGTCTCTTTAATTTTTTTTTCAAAAATCAATACTTTTCACGGTATTGACCAAAAATTGAAAATGTCATAAAAAACAAAAATTTGGCTCAACTTTAACAGACCAAAACTTAAAAAATAATTACCCATGGGGCTAAAAATTACTAATTAAATAAATAAAAACATATGTTACGAATTTCTGCAAAAGGATTTTTTTGTCAAATACCACAGTCTAGATAGCGATAAAAAAATAGCGTAAAAAAATTGAAAAAAATTTATTTTTTCCACAACTTTTTTCTGCTTATGTTAAACGGTTCTGGATGGTCTTAAAATGTTCCCAATGTTGTTCTCTCATTAAGATGTTATAAACATTTTTTTGTGGAAGTCATATTTTTCAAATTTTGTACCACATAAATATGAAACAAAAATATATGTACCACCATAAAAGCATTTCGCCGTTAAAAATCAATGTGTCGCGAAATTGTTCGAAGTTTTTGGAAAAGTCGTCATTTCAATATTAAAGCTAGAGCCGTTAAAGTCAAAAACTTGAAGAAAAATATATGTGTTTCTGAAAACAAAATGTTAAATGTTAAATTGTACCACTAAAACATTGTAATGTACCACAGTTTGAGAACCCCTGCTCTAGAACGATCCAGTTTCTTAAAACACCCATTTTTCAATTGCCAGATCTTCCTTCGTATTAATCGTAGAAAAATAAAAAAAAATTATTTTAATTGTTAGCTCGAAGTAGTCAGTTGACTTTCGTAGCATAAAGACGTGTCGCTGTCGATTATCTCGAGTTTATCAAGTCTGCTGCGATAAGAAAACTAAACAACAAACAGTTTTTAAAATTAACAAATAGTGCGGGCGCTAAAACTCAAAATTAGCATCGCGTACTCGTGACAAAAATTAGTGAAGAACAAATGGGGTATCAATGTTTCCCAATCAAATACAGAACCAACCACTCGGTTTTGTGCCCAACACAGCCAACTTTCCAAGTCAAGCATGTTATCAACCATTAAACTACTCCTTTGGTTACCAACCAATTCAGCCTGCAACTGAAATGTATCAGTGCCCTCTTCCAAATCAAGATAACATTCAGCAACACATCAATTATCCTGGACAAAATGTAAGTGCAACAGTAAACTTAACTAATAGACAAAATTTCATAACAGATGATGATGAAACAATTAGTGATACCGAAGATAATATAACTACTAAGCACGAATGGCAGTCAGTAAAAAAACGCAAACGATTCCATAACACTACTAACCTCTCCCCAAAGCCTGGCACATCCGAAACAACAACAAAAAATCGATATTCACCTTTAGAAACAGATAAAACAAACGAAACAGAAAACAGACAAAACGAAAACAACTTAAACGAACCTAAAATCCCAAAGCCACCTCCAATATTTATATACGGAGTGAAAGACTTTAAAGCTATGATTAATAAACTAACGGATATTACTGAACAAGAGACATACTATACAAAAGCACTTGCAAATGAAACTGTTAAAATCAGTTGTCACACAATCGAAACCTTTAGAAAACTAGCGAAATACCTAAGAGAAGAAGACATAATTCATCACACATACCAACTAAAGGAGGAACGAGCGTACAGGGTAGTCTTCAGAAACTTACACCACTCTGTTCCAATAGAAGAAATCAAAACAGAATTAACCAAATCAGGCCACAAAGTACGCAACATAATGAATATTAAGCACAGAGTAACAAAAGAACCACTTTCAATGTTTTTCATAGACTTAGAACCACAGCCAAATAACAAAAAAATATACGAACTAAACTACATCTATAACACAAAGATCATTGTAGAGCCTCCTAGGAAAAATATGGAATAATACAGTGTACGCGATGTCAAGAATACGGACACTCCAAAACTTACTGCTTTAAAACATACAACTGCGTGAAATGTGGAGCTCAACATGACACGAAAACTTGTCAAAAACCAAGAAATACCCCAGCAAAATGTGCACTATGTAATGGTGAGCATCCGGCAAACTACCGAGGCTGCATTGTCTATAAGGAATTAACACAAAGAAGCCATACTAGAACCAACAACCAAAGACAAACAACCACACCTATACACCATAATTCAACCTACGCTCAAATAGTCCAAAACAAAAACCACAATGACCAACCCCAACCTAGTAGTCAAACAGGCGACCATCTATCAAAATTTTTCGAAGAATTCAAAAATATGTTTACGCAGTTAATCAACCAAAATAGTATGATTTTAAATCTGCTAACGTCTGTCATTAACAAACTGAATCCATAATGGCTAAAATTCTCAGAATAGCAACGTGGAATGCCAATGGACTTGTTAATCACAAACAAGAAGTCATTACTTTCCTAGACATCAATAAAATTGACATTCTACTTGTCTCTGAGACACACTTTACTGATTTAACTGTCTTCTCAATACCACATTATTTTATATACCACACTACTCACCCTGATGGAACGGCACACGGCGGATCAGCGGTCATCATCAGAAGCTCAATCTCACACTATGAACTGGAAAAATATCAAACTGATGCTATTCAAGCTGCAAGTATACAAGTTAACACTAACAAATGGAACTTTACTGCTACTTCTGTGTACTGTCCACCACGCCACACAATAAATACGGACACCTACAAGCATTTCTTCGGCACACTTGGAAATAGATTCATAACCGGAGGGGACTGGAACTCAAAGCACACCCACTGGGGTTCAAGGCTCATCACTACCAAAGGCCGCAACCTTCTTCGATATATTACAGATGAAAACTATAACCATCTTACGAATGGGGAACCCACATACTGGCCAACAGACCCACGAAAACTACCAGATCTTCTTGACTTCTTTGTCGTGAAAGGTATTCCAGTGCAAAACTGTCTCGTTGAATCACTCTATGAATTATCATCAGATCACACACCAGTCGTTGCAAACCTATGCATCACAGTCTTAAACAAACATATGCATCCCACACTAACATCTAAACGTACCAACTGGCAGTACTTTGAGGCATATATCATAGAAAACCTAAATCTCAACATGCGCATAAAAGAACCAAAAGATATAGACGAAGCCACACAATATTTTACCACAACAATACAGCAAGCTGCGTGGTATGCAACACCTCAAGATGAAAGACAATATGCAAATCCTACGACTACTCCCCTACATATTCGACAACTCATAGCTGAAAAAAGACGAGCAAGAGGTAAATGGCAACGAACACGAAACGTTAACGACTTACACCAGTACAGAAGATTATCAAGACAATTATCCACAACATTAAAAGACACTCAAAATTCAACTTTTGAAAGATATATTAAAAACTTATCAAGCAACGACCATAGTCTTTGGCAAGCAACAAAAAAATTCAAGAGACCTACTCCACCCGTAACACCAATAAGAACCAGCAACAATGAATGGGCCCGATCTAACAAAGAAAAAGCGAACGCATTTGCTATCCACCTCACAAATGTCTTTAAAACTCCAGACGGAACACCAGGCTTCATGTACAATGAAATTGAAGAATTTCTAGATATACCCTGCCAGATGTCTCCACCTATAAGACCTGTAAGTCCCACAGAAGTAAAGGAGGAAATACAGAAATTGAACAATCGGAAAGCGCCTGGCTACGACCTAATAACTGCAGAAATTCTTAAAAAATTACCAAAGAAAGCTGTCGTCTTACTCACCACAATTTACAACCGTATGCTAAGTATATGCTACTTTCCAATCATATGGAAATATGCACATATAATAATGATCCACAAAACCGGAAAACCAGCACACGAAACTTCATCTTATAGACCAATCAGCCTACTACCAGTCCCTAGTAAAATCTTTGAAAGACTCCTGCTCAAAAGAATTCAAGAAGACCACCAACTGAACAGTATCCTACCAGATTACCAGTTTGGATTTCGAGAAGAGATGTCAACGATACACCAGGCTCACAGAATAGTCAATACCATAGGCAAAGCTCTAGAAGAGAAGCAATATTGTAATGGAGTTTTCTTAGATGTCTCACAGGCCTTTGACAAGGTGTGGCATAATGGACTGCTGTTCAAGCTCAAAAATTTACTAAATAATAACTATTACGTGCTTTTAAAGTCCTACCTAACTGAAAGAAACTTCTCAATCAAGTACAACGATGCCATATCAGAATATTATCCCATAGAATCTGGAGTACCACAGGGCAGTGTGCTAGGCCCTCTCCTATATCTCCTATATACCAGTGACCTGCCGGAAACAGACAGTACCGTAATTGCTGCGTTTGCAGACGATGTTTCCATACTCTCTACGCATCTCAACCCTGTTACTTCCTCAATCAACATGCAAAATCACCTAGACCAACTCAACACCTGGTACAAAAAATGGAGAATTAAAACAAACCAATCCAAGTCGGTGCAAGTCACATTCACAAACCGCAGGAATATCTGTCCTCCTGTCACAATTGACGGCGTCCCAGTACCAGTCAAAACAGAAGTCAAATACTTAGGCCTGCATTTGGACCAAAGATTAACATGGGAAAGACATATACAAGCAAAAAGAAGACAACTAGACATCAAGTTTAGACAGATGTACTGGATGATGAGAAGAAAATCCAAACTGTCAGTGGAGAACAAAATACTGTTGTACAAATCAATACTAAAACCCATTTGGTCATACGGAGTACAACTATGGGGATGTGCTAAACCAACTAGATTAAAAGTTATACAGCGGTTTCAGTCCAAAACTCTTCGATCAATTGTCAACTCACCATGGTATATTAGTAACCAAACACTGCACGACGATCTAAAGATTCCATTTATAACAGAAGAAATAAGAACTGCATCTACCAACTACCAGAAAAGACTTCTAGGACACCAACACGATCTGATAGAATCGTTATATCGAACTGGACCAGCCAACAGAAGATTAAGAAAATCCTGGCCTGAAGATCTGCCGGAAGACTGATGAAGTCCTCTGCTATTTAAGTAGAAATACCACTGGGTATTTCACTTTCAAGCCGGAAACATTCAGCATATTTACTTAATACTCACTAATGAAGTAGATTGTAAATTGTCAATAAATTGTCAAAAAAAAAAAAAAAATTGTTAGCTCAAGGCCATAAAATTAGTTCATATAAATTTTTACGTAATAATATCAGATTTTCGGTTATATTTAAAAAACTAGAAATGTACGATTTTTATGGTGAAAATCGTAATTTTTACGCCCTATAACTCGGGATGGGTTTATTCTCATGAAAAATTGTATTTAACATTAATTCATTAACAAATAATAATTTATCGATTGCGCAAGTTTATTTTCTTTTTTTTCCCTCACTTTTTGATGAAAAAAACGCCACTATCGAAAGTTTTCGACTTCTGAACTAAACACCTTTCCTAACAATGTGCAATAAATTTCAAGTCGATCTGTTTAAAAAAAACTTTATTAATACTAAATTATAATCACAAGGAGACTAGGAAAATACTTAGAAATGGTTAAAACAAAAAAAAACACTTTTAAACTGCTACTATTAAAAGTCTAGTAAAATAAGGAAGCTGCATACATTTTTTTTATCGCGTTATAAGAAGCACCACTTTCTTTATGATGTAAAACAGTTTTGTGTGTATTATGTTTTATAAATTTTTTTATAAATTACAATCATGGGGGGGGGGAGGGGTAATTACTCCCTGTACCCGCCCCGTAAATCCGCCCTTGATCCACAGACTGCAATTCGATTTTATGCCGTCATTTTACTTTCAGATGTGTTGAAAAATAAAACTTTAACCCAGGAGATAAATGAAAATTTCAATAGAGTAGCACCGATTGCTTTCCTATATGAAAGAAACACCAGTTTTTCCAAATCTGTCAGTCGTGCTATTAGAAAGTTCTATTTTCACGATCAGCCAATAGATGACGCTCAACAAAAAGCTCTTGCCGAGGTATTTATCAATTACATAGTTCATTACTCAGTGCCATATTTGATGGTGGTATAGTATAACCAGAAATATTCTGTCATAAACCAAATATCATTATACCTATATAAGAGACCTTAATGGCTAGAGTAAGTAAGCCTCTGCGTAGACCGCCTGCTGATAACTCAAGGGGTTAATGATTTGTAATCTTACTATATTTCTGGTCAGACCATACCACCTTGATTTGCAGTCCGGTAATTCTGTAAACCGTATAATATAAATTGATTTTAGGCCTATGAAGATTCTATAATTGGCTTTGGGGTTAACAGGGCGGCAAAATTAATGGCAGAATATAGTAAAAAAGCAGTTTACTACTACCGTTTCAGTTACAGAGGTCGATATAGTCATGTGTACCTTCCTAACACAAATGACACTATGCCATATGGTATTAAAAATATTTATAATAGTCAATGAAAGAAATAGAGACAAGTATAATGTTATTCGTTTTTAGGAGTGGTGCACCACGACGATTTGATTTATTTATTTTATATATCGACGCTATTTCCCTTATTTAAAGAAAACTCACCCAAAGAAGTGGAAATGGTCACGAAATTGACGAGTTTATATGCAAATTTTGCCAGGACTGGGTACGTATGATTTTTTTGTTAAAAGTGACGTTTTTAATACTTCATTCTATTCAAATATTTTAGAAATCCAACTCCAGAAGGCTGCAAAATATTAGACATCAAATGGGAACCATTTACGCTATCAGAAGAAAAATATCTCGATATTGGGAATAAAATTGAAATAAAAAATCACCTTCATCGGAAACGCTTTCAGTTTTGGGAAAAATTATTTCCTCTAAGCTTGTATACCGATAACCAAAACTAGAATCTATCGAATCTTGTGATGGTATTGTTGTTTAAGGTCCACTTTTACTAAATAAACCAATAAAAAGTTTATTTATTTATAATCTATGGCGTGGGAAAAACTTTTTAACACTGTATATTCCTCTATACCAACTGGCTTTTATTATTCACTTTAAACTTAACTTTAACCCATTCCTTTAATTTTATATAACTTTCAGGTAATCTAGGTGTCTTCAAAATCCTCACCGCAATTCAATCAATAAAAAATAACACAAATGCTCAGTCAGCCAAAAAAGTACCATTTTTACATGTTTTCTTATGGGGAAACAAACACAAATTTCTACAAAACAATGGCCTTTTTGAAAAAATGTTTACCATTCACTCTTCCGTCCGACCGTTTGGGTCCTTCTGACATCATCAATAATTTTTTATCTACGTATACGATCTATATTAATGCCGCATTCAAATTGAATTCACGAAGTGTTTTGAGCCGTCTCTGCGCATGATTTTTGTTTACGTATTTATTCTTCACCACATCTTCAATACCGTTTTTTCATTTAAATCGATCCAATAATAAAAAAGGAGTTTGAGGCCCTTTTAGAAAAGACTGCGCATGATTTTTGTTTACGTATATTACTTTGCCGTTTTTTTCCCATTCAAATTGGACCAATAAGAGCCGAGATATAGATTAAGGTCCTTTAGACAATGTTACTTTTTCGATCACTCCGTATATACTGTTATGATTATTTAAAATCGTAACTTTAACCACTTACTTTAATTTCTAAATTTTTTTAATAAATGTTTGTGAAATTTGAAATTCTTTCTGACCTGAGGGATTATTTAATTATGAGTTCAAAAGTATTTTAGAGCCCTCTTTTAATTTATGCTACTGATTTTTTCTGTATTTTTTTTTTAAAAAATAAAGTGGTTCAACAATTAGATAATTTTATTTAATAAAGAATATAGACGAAAAACATAAACAATGATCAGACTAAATTTAATTATGGGAATTTCTTGCACGCACACACATTCACTCTATGATCTCCTATTACTATAAAATATAACAAAAATTGAAAAATTAGAATTTGGCGAAATATTTTCTAAAATTAAGGTTGTCTCTTAGAACCAGCAATTGGCTAACCTGTCTGTCTTAAAACGCGAACACGTGATTCACTTTGCTATCAGTATAAGCACGCAATTAGTAAAAATGGAAAATGTATACCTCAACTATTTGTTCTTGAACTTCTTTCAAATCGTACAACCAGTGATGTATTTTGGCAAGACTTCTAATAATGTGATTCCTCCGACTTTGTGGATTCTTCAAAGGATATTTTCTTGGTTTGAGTGAATTATTCTGGAACTAATTCTTAGGATATACAGAATATTAAATCACTATCTTCCAGGCAAGTTTTTGTTTAAATATTATTTTAGATACTCCGCTCACTAAACACTAAACATAGTCGCAGTTACCATTAGACTTCAGAATACAAAGTTTTTTTTTATTTCACTAATTTCTTCTTTTGAAATTTCGATTAATAATTTTAATATAATTTTCTTTCTCCTCTTTCTACTATTTTTCAATTAACTACTTTCTTTTAAACTTTTTAAATTAAAATATTTTCTTCAATTTTTATCTACCAAAAAAACTTCCATCATCTCCAAAAAAAACTAACTATTTTTGTTATGATTATTTAAAATCGTAACTTTAACCACTTACTTTAATCTCTAATTTTTTTTTAAAATTCTTCAATTTCTTTATACTGAACTCTCTTCTACCATTTTTCAAACTTCTTACTTTCTTTTTTTTCTGTTGCTATGTTACCTTCTGACGTCATGCAGAAACTCTTAATTTCAAAATTTTGATTCTGTGCTACTTTATTATAAGTTTTATGTGTTTTAGCTTTCATAATTTTATTTATAACGATTAACATATTTTTGCTTTATATTCTGACGTCCAATTTCATACATTTTATAAATTTCTAATTTCGCTAGCAAAGTTGGTATCTTGACATTTCATTTTAAATAGTTGTTACCACCTTATTTTATTTTGCTATACAGGTTGTCCTGATATTATAATTTGTTATAAAGATTGTTCCAAAATGAATTGTTAATAAAATTTTGAATTTTGAATATTATTTAATTTTGGTTTTTTTAAATTTTTAGTTTACTATCAGAGCTTTTAATAAAGGATTTTTTCTATAATAAGGATCTCACATTAAATCAATCCCTTAGGTAAGTTCACCTTTAACGTTTCTGTTTATCTATAAAATACCATTTTGTTTATTTTTCTAAATTCTATTTTAATAATTTGATTTCTTTATTTTTAGGTGACGTTCATTTTATTTTAAATGACAACATAATTTTAAGAAGAAATATCGGATTGGGTATAGTCTGGGTATTTATTTTCTTCAATTTATAATTTAATTTTACCTAAATATTATAATTTTGATAATGTTAAATTCCATTACAATACATTCAAATAGGTTCAATAATAATGAAATTTACGACGCTTTCACGTATGTTAGACGTTTAAGACGACATTTAAGACGACGCTTTGACATATGTTTGACGTTTAAGAAGACGCGTTGACGTATGTTTGACGTTTAAGACGAAAACTTTTCGTATATAGAGGGTCGCACTAATGCCGCACACCGTATATATCCAAAACTATTTGAAAAAATTATTTTTCAGTCATAAATTATAAGCGATAATATATAAATGTTTGATGTGATTAGAATTATACGAAAGAAAACAAATTATCTACCGTGATTTGAATAATTGTATCATAATAAATTTTAGAAGAAAATTGGTGAAATAGCAATAATAAAGGAGACTAAGTGTTGCTTAATTGGCTACAATCAACAAAGGTAGCATATTTTAATGTGCTCTATAAAAACAGGGACGTAATTAATATTATCTGGGGGGATAAAGAGTCCAGTAGAAGAAAAAAGGTGAAGAATTTTGAAAAATTAAATTCTGGACTAATTTTAAATATAAAAATAAAATAAATACTTCAAATGTGTGTCTGAAAATTTGCACGAGCTAAAAGCAAACAGCAAAAGAATTTTGAAAAATTAAATTCTGGACTAATTTTAAATATAAAAATAAAATAAATACTTCAAATGTGTGTCTGAAAATTTGCACGAGCTAAAAGCAAACAGCAAAAGAATTTTGAAAAATTAAATTCTGGACTAATTTTAAATATAAAAATAAAATAAATACTTCAAATGTGTGTCTGAAAATTTGCACGAGCTAAAAGCAAACGGAAGGGGAGCGTCTACCATCTACAGAATGAAATTGAATCTTGAAAATGGGTAAAATTACTCCTCCAGTGAGTAGATATGGGGATTTAGGTGATTTGTAACTAACAGTTGGTTGATTAATAGTAACACAAACGGGATACTATTGAATAGTTGACGGTATAACAAGGTCATACTTACTTTGCACCTAAACTCTACAACCACATTCCTGAAACTATAAAATCAACCGTTTCAAAAAAGAGTTGAAACACCATATTCTTCAAAGTCAAAGACTTGAACTTCTACGTCTATTTGAGTAGTTAAAAGAAAAAAAAAACCATACGTACCTTTGCTATATTGTCCACTTACAATTCTTAATACTTACTTTTTCTTTTCACCACGTACACGGCGCGTCATATAAAACTGGTACATTTTTTTTCCCAATGTAAATCTAACTTAATAGAGAGTTATTGCACATCATTTGGGGTATACGGTATGCCTTACAGTGACAGTTACGCGTGCGCAACAGTAAACAACCATTTTTAAGGTATAACGTCGTACGCTATATCTAAGTCATAAGGAGAGCCTTAAACCTTATACCTTATGCATATTTGATGTTCTAAAACCAAAAAGCGGCTTTTTCGCGATCGATTTTAGAATTGAATAACAGAAGAAGAGCAATGTTAAACCGTATTCAATGGTTAACGTAAATAAAGTTAAAAAATTGAAAATTTGTAAACAAAATTTTTCGACTGAACATTAGACTTTAATAAAAACGATTATTCTCGATAATATTGAGTTTATGTTGAAAAGTAATACAAATTAATACAAAAGTTTTAATTATCTACATTTATATTAAACTGTTTACGATATATTTCAGCTACAAATTCTAAAAATCCAATATCCAACCCTCAAAACATAGGGCTTCGGTACCATAAAAGGGTTTGTTAGATGAATTAGTTTATGAGTATTTTGAAAAATAAATTATTGCATTATTTCAAGGAACTTAGTCTGTTTGGATTACAACAGATTGGGAAAAACCTATAATCCAATCGTTATAATGTAAATTTAACTGCTGGCTGGGGATTAAAGAAATCATTTTCCAAAATTCTGTGCTTAATTGTAATGTTTTCTCTATATGTATTTAAATATATATTATTGAAAAGATGTTAATTATTTAAAATACAAAAAATGAAATTTTCCATTAGTTTTGATATCTGATATTTGCATTTTAGGTTTTAAATAAAACTAAAAAACTATCAGTCTTAATTTATTGCTTAATAGAGGTAAGAAAGTTAAAAATATTTTATTTCAAAGTAATTTAAACTTAATTCTACAACATATTTCTATTTCTTGGTTTGTTTTTTGCTCCGATGGATCTTAAGAGTCTTTTCTTGTATGAACTTCCTGGTTCCCGGTTTTGATTGTTGAAATTTCATCAAAACCCTTCAACCTATTCGTATAATCTAATCTTCTAAGCAAAATGCACAATCCTTCAAGTCCTGTAACACAAAATTAGGGGTAATAGGTTTTTACTTTCATTAGGAGAAAGTCAATAGTTTATACCTGATATAACATTACTTCTTCTTGTTCTAATTACAGCTGGTAACATAAGACGTTCTGCTAAGAATACAATGTGTTCTCTTTCAAATCGGAAATTTGATTTTATGTAATGGGTTAACATTAACTCTAAATTGAGGCGACCTTCCCTATTATTGATAAGGTGAAATATGGCTTCATCTGTGTTCATCTTCATGTTCTTCCTCAACAAAAATATTCAAAAGTTCTTCCGTAATTTCGTTAATACTTTTCTACCATCAACTCAAGCACAATATCCAATATTTATATTTCGACACCATTGACACCCCACTATTAGCATGTCAAACGTCACTACCTTGAGAAAAGCAACTGCAATAACTCACTATTTTACGCATACCTTACATCGTCATAGCGCTAAGGTATAACGTATACGGTATACATTCTGCCAGTTTGCAATAACTCTCTAATTAATCAATCAAAATAACCTTAGATCATATATGCTACGCTAGATACGGTATTCAGGTTATTTGTTGTGGTGTACAGGAGGGAGTTAGAGTACCTTGGTCGATTTCAAATTTCGACGATACCCGCTCATATAGTAAATTTTGACAGATGTCAGATATTCTGTTTTTAGGGAATTATTGGGCCAATCTTGTGTATTTTTATAGTTTTTGCTAGGTACAATTAGTTTAGAGAACAGTGGTCGAATTTCTCAACAAAATGCCAAAGCCTTGTTAAGTATACAACATCAAATTTGAGAAAGGTGCTGTCATCGGTATGTATTCCATAGGCGTGTTGTTGGATAGGACAGAAATAAGAACTAAACGTAATTTATTTGAATTGTAAATGAATTGTTTAAATATCTATCTATTGCATGTCAATTTATGTTTTATTAAAATAAACCATGTTCATCAGTAAATTTTTCATTTATTACTCAACCTAATCTATATGAAGGTTCATTTTTGACGTAGGCATCTTTTGTATTAATATACCTACCAACTTTTCATTTTGTTTTTTCTATATTAACGAGTTTATAATCAATGGGATTTTTAATTTGCTATAAAAAAATATTTACAGAAGCGCAAGATGATGGTATTCAACCTCTCAGATTATTCCCATTCCAAACAATTTTCGTATGCATGCTATTTTATTTATTTTCGATTCACATTAATTCCCATTTTACTGTAACCTACAGTCACTCAATCCTTAGAAAATGAAATATGTGTTGTATAAATATGACAATATATTACACTGTACCAAAATATTCCGAATGGTATGCCACTGTATCATGGTACGCTATTGCCCCTTCACCCCCTCTCGTCATTACCCCTCTAGAGCCAAACAAACACTATAGGATGCCGTATCTAGCGAAGCCTCATAGGTCTGTTCCCACATAACTCAAAACCAGTTTGTGTACTGTCGGGATTCTGCGCAGACTAGATTTGGTGTCACTAAATCGAGACTGCGCAGAATCCCGACAGTACGCAAACTGGTTTTGTGTTATGTTGGAACAAACCTATGATCTAAGAAAATAACCGTCACATTTGTCAAATTTGTCAAAGCGCATATCCACAATGCCAGCCCATTTAAGTAAGTTTGATCAAATCCGAATAATTTCCAAAATAACTTGGCAGAAGATGAAAATTTAATAGTAATGGAGCTATGACAAGTTATTAATTATTGAATTGAAATTTTTAATTTCTCCATCTCGTTTTATTGCTGTAAAAAATTTAATTTTATCGTTACATCTACTAAAAGTTTTGTTGACCTGGCATCACTGTCCTAGAAATTATAACATAAAAACTAGTTTAGTATTGACACATTTTAAAAGATGCATTTACACACCTAGAAAAACACTATTTTCGATTATAAGAGTTGTACCAGTTTTATATGACGCGCAGTGTACATACAAGCAACATCTGACGCTTCTGTGGTTTCTACCTTGTTTATTCAGATATTACTTTCTTTTAGTTATTTCTTTTGTGATCTATTGTTATCTATATATTGTCGAAACATGAAAAATTAAACGATCTGTTTGGCTTTGATTTATTGAAATTTGTACTACGTAATTTCTATGACATTAAAACTCAAAATTTATATAAATCAAATCCTTATTAAATCCAGACCTGGAAATATCAATAAATAAACCAGAGATACTTACTATAAATACCAAAAACTCGACATTTTCGGTAAATTAAAATCACAATGAGATCCGAAAAATATTCGGTATCGAAAGTATTCGAAAAGAATGAAAATATGATGAAACTTCTTGGATTATTGCCGATAGAACGATTTCCCGGGATTTTTAAATTCTACGCGTACTTTTTGCATTTCGTATTCGTTGTTCCTCCGCCACTTTTAACAATTTTTAATATTTTGACGTCAGAGTCGAGTGTAATGATGAAAAAAGTATCTGAAAATGTTTTCTTGGTTACCCAATTAGGTTTGCAAATAGTTAAATTGCTCCCGTTTAGGCGATTCCCTAAAAGCATTAAAAGTTCAATTGATATATGGAAGAGCGATATTTTTAATATGAAAACAGAAGATGAAAAAGAAATTATTAAAAGTTCTATAAAGGAGCACAGTTTTGTATATACATCTTTTCTTTACTCGTGCTATATGGCAAATGTAATGTTTGTTGTTAAAACGATCTTTTCTCCAAGACAGTTTATGATGGATGTTTGGTTGCCGTTTGATGCAATTAATGATACCACGCGTTATGTTGCGGTTTCTACATATCTTCATGTGGGTATGTATGTCTACTTTATTGAAGCATATTACGAGTTGGGGTCATTCTTATTTGATGTATTTGAGTTTTACCATAAAGCTTTCAAACCACAATAGATCTTCAAAGGTCAATGCGACCTTTGAAGATCTATGGGTCTCCCTTTTCACATATCTTCCTATCTACCCTACAGCTTTAGGGTCAATTACTGATCTAAAATTTAGAAAATACTGTTTATAACTTTGACGTTATTTGGTTAGTCCAAGTTGAGAAAGGAAAAAGCATATTACGAGTTGGGGTCATTCTTATTTGATGTATTTGAGTTTTACCATAAAGCTTTCAAACCACAATAGATCTTCAAAGGTCAATGCGACCTTTGAAGATCTATGGGTCTCCCTTTTTACATATCTACCTATCTACCCTACTGCTTTAGGGCCAATTACTGATCTAAAATTTAGAAAATACTGTTTATTACTTTGACGTTATTTGGTTAGTCCAAGTTGAGAAAGGAAAAAGCATATTACGAGTTGGGGTCATTCTTATTTGATGTATTTGAGTTTTACCATAAAGCTTTCAAACCACAATAGATCTTCAAAGGTCAATGCGACCTTTGAAGATCTATGGGTCTCCCTTTTCACATATCTACCTATCTACCCTACAGCTTTAGGGTCAATTACTGATCTAAAATTTAGAAAATACTGTTTATTACTTTGACGTAATTTGGTTAGTCCAAGTTGAGAAAGGAAAAAGCATATTACGAGTTGGGGTCATTCTTACTTGATGTATTTGAGTTTTACCATAAAGCTTTCAAACCACAATAGATCTTCAAAGGTCAATGCGACCTTTGAAGATCTATGGGTCTCCCTTTTCACATATCTACCTATCTACCCTACAGCTTTAGGGTCAATTACTGATCTAAAATTTAGAAAATACTGTTTATAACTTTGACGTTATTTGGTTAGTCCAAGTTGAGAAAGGAAAAAGCATATTACGAGTTGGGGTCATTCTTATTTGAGTTTTACCATAAAGCTTTCAAACCACAATAGATCTTCAAAAGTCAATGAAGATCTATGGGTCTCCCTTTTCACATATCTTCCTATCTACCCTACAGCTTTAGGGTCAATTACTGATCTAAAATTTAGAAAATACTGTTTATAACTTTGACGTTATTTGGTTAGTCCAAGTTGAGAAAGGAAAAAGCATATTACGAGTTGGGGTCATTCTTATTTGATGTATTTGAGTTTTACCATAAAGCTTTCAAACCACAATAGATCTTCAAAAGTCAATGCGACCTTTGAAGATCTATGGGGCTCCCTTTTCACATATCTACCTATCTACCCTACAGCTTTAGGGTCAATTACTGATCTAAAATTTAGAAAATACTGTTTATAACTTTGACGTTATTTGGTTAGTCCAAGTTGAGAAAGGAAAAAGCATATTACGAGTTGGGGTCATTCTTATTTGATGTATTTGAGTTTTACCATAAAGCTTTCAAACCACAATAGATCTTCAAAGGTCAATGCGACCTTTGAAGATCTATGGGTCTCCCTTTTCACATATCTTCCTATCTACCCTACAGCTTTAGGGTCAATTACTGATCTAAAATTTAGAAAATACTGTTTATAACTTTGACGTTATTTGGTTAGTCCAAGTTGAGAAAGGAAAAAGCATATTACGAGTTGGGGTCATTCTTATTTGATGTATTTGAGTTTTACCATAAAGCTTTCAAACCACAATAGATCTTCAAAGGTCAATGCGACCTTTGAAGATCTATGGGTCTCCCTTTTTACATATCTACCTATCTACCCTACTGCTTTAGGGTCAATTACTGATCTAAAATTTAGAAAATACTGTTTATAACTTTGACGTTATTTGGTTAGTCCAAGTTGAGAAAGGAAAAAGCATATTACGAGTTGGGGTCATTCTTATTTGATGTATTTGTGTTTTACCATAAAGCTTTCAAACCACAATAGATCTTCAAAGGTCAATGCGACCTTTGAAGATCTATGCGTCTCCCTTTTCACATATCTACCTATCTACCCTACAGCTTTAGGGTCAATTACTGATCTAAAATTTAGAAAATACTGTTTATTACTTTGACGTTATTTGGTTAGTCCAAGTTGAGAAAGGAAAAAGCATATTACGAGTTGGGGTCATTCTTACTTGAGTTTTACCATAAAGCTTTCAAACCACAATAGATCTTCAAAGGTCAATGCGACCTTTGAAGATCTATGGGTCTCCCTTTTCACATATCTTCCTATCTACCCTACAGCTTTAGGGTCAATTACTGATCTAAAATTTAGAAAATACTGTTTATAACTTTGACGTTATTTGGTTAGTCCAAGTTGAGAAAGGAAAAAGCATATTACGAGTTGGGGTCATTCTTATTTGATGTATTTGAGTTTTACCATAAAGCTTTCAAACCACAATAGATCTTCAAAGGTCAATGCGACCTTTGAAGATCTATGGGGCTCCCTTTTCACATATCTACCTATCTACCCTACAGCTTTAGGGTCAATTACTGATCTAAAATTTAGAAAATACTGTTTATAACTTTGACGTTATTTGGTTAGTCCAAGTTGAGAAAGGAAAAAGCATATTACGAGTTGGGGTCATTCTTATTTGATGTATTTGTGTTTTACCATAAAGCTTTCAAACCACAATAGATCTTCAAAGGTCAATGCGACCTTTGAAGATCTATGCGTCTCCCTTTTCACATATCTACCTATCTACCCTACAGCTTTAGGGTCAATTACTGATCTAAAATTTAGAAAATACTGTTTATAACTTTGACGTTATTTGGTTAGTCCAAGTTGAGAAAGGAAAAAGCATATTACGAGTTGGGGTCATTCTTATTTGATGTATTTGTGTTTTACCATAAAGCTTTCAAACCACAATAGATCTTCAAAGGTCAATGCGACCTTTGAAGATCTATGCGTCTCCCTTTTCACATATCTACCTATCTACCCTACAGCTTTAGGGTCAATTACTGATCTAAAATTTAGAAAATACTGTTTATAACTTTGACGTTATTTGGTTAGTCCAAGTTGAGAAAAGGATGAAGCTTGTGCAACAAGGGAAATATATTATGTATTAAAAAAACGTTTATTTATTATTTTTTTAGACACTCTCCATTCCGCTATGACCAACGTGTGTGCTGATACACTGATAGCAGGCTTTATGTTGCAGTCAGCGACTCAGCTAAAATTATTGAAACACAGGCTTCAATATATGGAAAAATATGTGAAGAAAGATTTAACTACGGTTTCTTTAGAGTCCAGGAGCTCTGGAATCGATTCAGTTACTAATAAATTAATATATGAAAATATTTCCAAATGCGCTGATCTTTATGAAGCTGTAACATCGTAAGCATATCAGTTGTCTTCAGAGTGTTTTTCCAAACTGTTTTTAAGACTTTTTTTGTGTTTTAGATACACCAAAGATGTGGAAACAATATACTCTACAACAGCATTTTCACAGTTTCTTGGAAGTACTCTAGTAATTGCTATTACATTACTTCAAATGTCTAAAGTAAATTCATCTATAAAGTAGATAAATATTAACCATTTTTATTGTATTTGGTTTTAGGTAAGCATGGCAAGCGTCTCTTTTTTGGCTGTATTTTGCTTCTTGATACCTGTATTGTTGGAGTTATTTCTTTATTGTTACTATGGAACGATTCTATACAATGAGGTAATACATTAATTATTTCATATTTCTGAATTTACCATTTTACTCATTTAATTATTTTTTAGAGTATAACAATTCCAGATGCAATAGTTAGTAGTCCATGGTATAATTATGAACAAAAATCAAAGAGATCATTGATGATTTTAATGGAGCTCACAAAAAAACCAATAAAATTGCGTGCTGGAAAATTGCTAGATTTGTCATTGGATACATTTATTTTAGTGAGTTTGTATCGATCATAATGAAAATAATTGAATATTTTGAAATCGAAATATTATATATACGTATATAAACTTAGTGCTAGACTTATTGGTGAATGCAGAAAGGTTTTAAAGAAAACTCTTTAAAGATGGTTAAGCTTTCGGAAGTTTTATTATTGCTTATTTTTAACAGTTTCGATGCAAATATTCAGTTTACTGTTGAAAAAGCAACTGATATTTCAGTTCCATTCCTGGATTTAAAACTAATAAGAACGAACGACAATAAAATCATTACTAGATGGTACAGAAAACTAATTAATAGTAATCGGTTCCTAAATTTTCACTCAAACCATCCCACGAAAATCAAATTAAATTTAATTAATAATCTCAAATGAGTGTCTGAAAGAACTTCAAAACATTCTCTTAGAAAACTCATATTCCAAATCTTTAGTAAATAAAATTCTATTTAGTACCTCTATTTCTGTTTCAAATTCAAACCATCCACCAAGAACCGATCAAATTTCAATTTTTAAATCTTTACCACATATAGATTGTGTACCATCAAAACCCATACATTTGTTCAAAAATGAAGACAATATTAAAATAGCTAAAACCAATTTGAAAACTGTATCTTGATAACGAAAATAAACATTTTCGAAAGCTCGATATAAAAACGAAGAAATCTATGCCTGCTTCCCACTAATTCCATCTACATAAATTACTATTGAACAGTCACGAAACGTAAATTTGAAACTTTGTTTAGACGACATCAGACATCTAGTGTCATGCATCAAAACTTATTGGTATTTCGGCACTTAGTGTCACGAAACTGCCATTTATATATTTCGATACAATTTTGTTTATAACAATTTTTTTTTCAGATTTTAAAAAGATCCTATTCTCTAATGGCTGTACTTAGAAATTACTAAGATTCAACAACTTTTATTATTCACTTATACACCTTATATACATTATATTAAGATAATTCACAAATATATGAAGAAGTTAATTTTCCTTTTCTGTCGTCCATATCCTGGGTGGTATATTTTATCAATCAATTTGTTGTGTTACATAGATACTAGTATGTAGGCCAATAAATAAAAGAAGAAATTAAATTGAGGTTATGAGAAACGTCAAATGTAATTAACAGTGCTGCCAATCGATTACTGGTTATTTGGGAACTTTAGTATGATGAGATTATTGCGAGTGATTCAGAGATTGGTAAAAATGATTATTTGAATTTTTTTATTTGTCATATTATGATGTTGCTACGGTTCCTCTTTAGTTTATGAAGTAATGAAATGCGATGTTTTAAAAATATTGATATAAATTTGCGAAAGTGAAACTGTAAATTTTTAATAAAATAAAATGACAGCCCAATCTTCAGCGGCGCTTACTACTCCTACGCTAGACAAGGACGATGAAGTAAAAGGTAATGCTAATAACAATTATTTTAAATGGTAAACATTTTCTCTTGAGCCTAAAAACATAGTAAAATGATATTCCGTGTAAATATCAAGTTTTTTATTGACATCATTGAAGTCTATTTGAAAGAGATTTTATTTTATGATAAAATTATGATGGCTTTTAAGTTTTTATACTTTTATGACAGGCATTTGATTCAATATCAACGTACACATCACTACGTCTGCCATTTTAGTACTTAGTACATATATTTTAGTTCCGTTAACCACCAATCTGGAAGAGAAAATAGCGGAAGCATTCGAGGTTTTCGATATTGAAAACAATAACATGTGTGAAGTTCGAGCTATATCAACCATATTAAGGGGGCTCGGTTTATGTCCAACAGAAGGGGACGTTCAAGAAATTATAGAAGAAGTGGAACATCCTCGTATCCTAGGAAGCGTTCATCTAAGACATTTTTTGCCCGTCGCTGTTAGAGTTATTACAGAACACAAGTAAATACCGTTGAACTTTGGGTAAACCTTGCAAGATTATTAAGGTGGAATTCAATGGCACGTGGAGTGGCAATCCTGGTTTCACTGACTAAAGATCGCCAAGCCTGCCTGCCCTATCCGACTACGCGTGTACGTGCAAGTTTGGAGCGAGAAGTGCCACTCCACGCGCCGTTGAATCCCACCTTTAGAAGGTTCTAGACATTTGTGCGCATGCCTACTAGCAACTGGTTAATATTTATTTAAGGTTTGAACCGACGGGACCCGCAGAACTACTAGACGCGTTCAGAAAATTGGATACTTTGGGGATAGGTTATTTTACAAGGGAACAATTTACAGATTATATGACTAAATATGGAGAAGCATTTTCTCAAGACGAAATTGATGAAATGATGGAAACTGCGATCGATCCGTTGTCAAAGACTGTTGATTACGAATATTATGTTAATCAGCTTCTAGTAAGAGTTTTTTTTAATATTTTTTTGTTATTTTGGAAAGCTCGATGTTAAATAGAAAAAGACAGGTTATAATGAGTTGAACGGAGAGGTATAAACTCTCAATCGTACTTTTTCTTCTTCTTTTCTTTTTAATTTTCGATTTTAAACATAATTGTTAATTTAAAATTTACTATTTATTTATTTGTAGCATTTTCCCCCACCTGATAATGTATATGCACTTGCCGATATAATCGAAGCAGAAAAGGCCGCAATTCGAGAAGCAATAGAAGCAAAACGCAGATTTTTTTTGGGTGGTGGAAAATAATAATTTTTCAATAAAAAATACTTTAATTTTCCCAACTATTTTATTACATCAACTATAATTATATATTTATTTATTACTCTAATTGTATAGTTAACATTATTTACTTTTCTATTTTTTACAAAATATTAAACTACTCACCTATCAATTTTTTTATCGATCTCTGATCTCTGGCTTCTTATTATTAAAGGCGGTTGGCATTTTTCTCGCGACAAAGTATGTTAATACTGTTGATTTGTGCGTGTATGTTTACTTGAATTGAACATACTGTACTGTAAAAACCTCCATTTTCGGTTTCACTAAAAACGGCGAGCTATAATCACACTTAACCACACTTCTTCTTTTTCTTAAGATTAATAGTAAATTGGCCTTAACAAATTAGTTAAATAGTCGAAAGACTGTGCCGATTAAAAAAAAAAGAAGAATGGCCTTAACAAAAACCATAGAAATAAAAGATAAAATAAAGCATAGCGAATTAAATTAAACGTACTGCGCGTTTCTGGACATTCGTCAGTTGAGAAATTAGTACAACGAACATTTTTATTTAGTTTTATGAAAAGAAACCGCACATTTATTTATTATTTAAGAAACTCTCAAGAACATAAATCGAACTATAAATAATAAAAAAGAAGAAGAAAGAAGCTTGATAACGTTCCTTTCTTGACATCCAGCTGATGTGTTTACGCGCGAATTTGAAATTTAAAGATTTTCTATTAATTTAGTTTTATTATGATGTTGCTATGGTTCCTGTAACTACATGGAGTAGTTGCAGGAAGTAGTTTGATCAATTTCACAAATATACCAAGTTTAGGATGCGTTAAGCATATATTTTGCAGTTTTTATTAAAAAATGGCGGCTCCAACGGTGCCGACGTTAGACAAAGAAGATGAAATGGAAGGTAAACAAAAAAAAAATGTTTTTTTTTGACATAATTTTAATATTAATAAATATCTGTAGATAGATGTGCCCAAATACAGGGCTCTCTGTATATTTAGCCTTTCGTACAAAATGTTTTAGTACCGCTAAATAACGATTTGGACAAAAAAATAGCAGAAGCATTCGAGATTTTCGACGTTGCCAACAACAAAATGTGCGAAGTTCGAGATGTATGTACGATCTTAAGAGGACTTGCATTATGTCCAACGGAAGCGGAAATCCAAGAAATCATTGTACAAGTGGAACACCCTCGTATCCCGGGAAGCGTTCATTTAAGACATTTTTTGCCTGTTGCTGTTCAAGTTATTTCAGAACACAAGTAAATACCGCTAAAGAACTAAAGGTGCCCATTCACGGTCGTTCCAATCCAGCGCTCCACGCTAAACCAAAGAATAAAGGTACCCAAGAAGGCGTTCCCAAATGTCAAACCGATTGAATATGCTATGACCTTGAAATTAGATCTTCAAAAAACACTTCAAAATTGCTGGCAAATCAAACAGGTAGGTACAATTCCTAAGAAGAGTAACTATTGTCTGTCAACTTTAAGGGCGCGGTCTTGTACGTCAAATATCAGCCAAATTATGTCAAATAAGATGCTGCCCGGGAGGTGCTGGTATCTCGTGATAAATGCTTAAATTAAACAAAATAGTTACAGAAACCTTCCTTTGAAATTTTCTCGTTACAGAAAACATTCTAAAAATTCACTGTTTATTATGTTTAATACAAGGGGAGAACAATATTTAGTATCATCAAAATGTATAATCTTAACTTTTTATTTTTCATTTATTTTCTTTGTAGGTATATTTTATTTATACAGAGCCTTTCAATGAAAACGATACTTCCATAAGATCTTTCTTTTAATTCTTAAAATTAAAATAATTTGTTACTGCGGCATTGATAATATCAAAATAACATTTTCTTTTCAGTTATTTGTTCCTCGTTATGAAGTACCTACTTATGTGAGAAACGAAAGAAAAATTAACCACGCGAACGATGAATAATTACGATTTAGGTGAACATGTCAAATATATTTACAAGTCGGAAACAATTCGAAATAAAATGCCCTTTTCAAATGTATAGATACAGAGTGATGTTATTGCTCATTTCAAAGTTAGTATATAGCTATGATAACTATCGACACGTGTCAAGTTGCATCGGCGCTTCTTTGTAGATCAAAGAGCCACTCTTTAAGTCAAGGCGGCAGGCTTCCTTTGAACTTTGGTTCAGCTCACGGTGGCCATAGACTCCTAGATAATTGTATCAAAGGAGTAAGCCGCTTTAGCAATATTGTTTCCTCGGTTTTATTGGTTCAAATTTTCTCCCGAATTTTTCTTGAAGACTATTTAAACCCGAGATCCTTGATGTTATCTGATAAAAAGTAAGCTTTATCATCTATTTATATTTTTGTTGTTGAACTATGCTTATTATTTTCTACACCTTTGAAAATGAATATTGACTATAGCTCAATGTTTAATTTGTTAATCCTTAACTAAGACCTAAATAGAATTAAAAAATGCAAAATCTCGCATCCCACTGTAATAGATTATGCCGTTGTCTCTATAAAGGTATATACAGACAACACTCGTTATGCTATGGTTTTGTGAACATCTCAATCATGGAAGAATCACAGTACCTATACAATCTCAAATTTCAAATTATCCGCCAAGCCGGTGTAAGGTCGGAAAAGATTTCGTGAGCAATCGGACGGGGCCGGCGTTATTTAACTCGGGTTACTGAGGCAAATAATACAATACGCTTACCGTATTATAGATATTAACTTTTTACCTTTTTACTAATCCAAAATATTCACGAAGTGATAAATGGCAAAGGTCCGGAATTGCACAAGAGTCCTGCTGCCTGCGCATGCGTGTGTGAACTTGGGATTTGTTTTGATTTCAGTGTGTTTACAGTTTACACTGTTAAATTCTTTTGTCGTTTAGTGTTCTTTGAAGCCTAAAAAAATCTTACTGCTGTATTTCTTGAAAAAAATATTCCATAGAGTGTACAAAGCAGCGTTGATAAAAGTACTATTAAAGATTAAAAAAAATTGTCTGGAAATTAAATTTTAAATCCTATTACATTCGGAAATCAGTCGATTTAACTTTTGGTCTACAATATTATTGTTTCTGCACGGAAGACCGAAAAATATTTTTTTTGTGAAAACGTTCTTTTTTTGTGTTTTAAATAAGCAGCTGTAATTTTTTCAAAGCAAAATATTTATTTTTAGATTTTATACGAATTGAAATTCTATACGAACAATATTTTTTTCATATCATCTTAAAGCCGAGGTTTTACGAAGAAATCGAGCACTCTGATAAAGTTAAACAATTGAAAATTTGTAAACCAATTTTTTCGATTGAAAATTAGGTTTTCTTTTAAATTTTTGCACAATTGGACAAAGTGACGGGTCATATTTTTTAAGATAATCAGATAAAATCAGAACTTCAAACTCTCAATATTTTGCTTCGCGTTAGAGATATCGAAAAACATTAGAAAAAGTTGTTCAGAATATTATTTTAACCCCATATACCGATTTTCATGACAAAATTCGCATATTTAATTTTTTCATTATGTTGGTCTATACACAAAATTATTACATTTTTTTAATTTGATAAATAAGTGTTCCATGGAAAGTAATAATTTGAAACATTGACAATTTAGTAGTGATTATAACTGATTAAGAAAAATCATGATTCCTACACATACTAACTATTAAAAAGTAAAAATTAATTTATTATGAAAGTCATACAAAATATCATTTATTTTGAATATATTGTAATGATGTAAATGTTGTCAATTGTTATTTAGGAATTTAGTTATTTTAAAATTATGTGTAGGGGTATTTAAAATTTGACAGGGTTGCTATGGGATGTTGATTTTTTTTTTGGTTTGGGAAGAGGAGATGTTTGAAAGATGTCAAAGTGGACAAATGGAAAATAAATTTTAAAAAAAAAGTAAAATCGTATAATTTACGGAATTCATCTCAATATATATTCTTATCGTTTACTTTATAATATTACCTCTAATTCTTTTCTAAAATACTTTATATATTTTTATTCTAATGGATAGATAACATATCGACACAAATAATTTTGAATTATTTTTAAAAATTCCCGCGTTATGACAGTTAAACGACATGCGCAACAAGCATCTCGTGTTCAGAGTAATAAAAAATATACATGCTCTAAAATCTCGTCAACTTTCAGACGAAACGTTAGCTAACCCACGTTGCCAAATGAACAGTTTCAACCAACAGCTGTGAGTTCCCGCGAAAATTTAAATTCATGATATATTATTATATTCGGCGTACTTAGAATGTTCCTTTCTGCGTTCTTTTTGTGTTTTGAGTGCATGTTTCTTTTATTATGTGCCAACATTGCTATATTCTAAACCATAACAGATAGGAATACGATGAAATGGGAAAAAAATTGAATTTTTGGAAAAAATTAGAGATAAAAAAAATCTACAGAGTTTATTGATTTTCTTGAGTTGTACAGTAAAACCAAAAATGGCATTTTTATAGTTTGAGATAAAATTTGCTATAAGTGACGTTTATAGTTTACAAAATATCAATAATTTATTGTAGAATAATGAAAACAATTCAATGAATAAAATGAAACAGTTAACAAACAAAATATAAAATTAGCAATATAATTTGAAAAGAAACATTTAAGTATATTACATTAAAATAAAATTTAAAGTGAACAAATGTTATCTGAAATATAAATAATAGTAAAATTTTTTGCTGTTCCACGTGGTTGTGCTATTAGTTTTTCGAATTTAGCATACACTTTAGAGCCGCAAAGATTTTTTTATCGTTTTCTACACCTTTTAAAGCGATATCACATTTTATGAGAGGTCAAAGTCTCTCACAACTGGGCTAATTATGGTATCACCCCGCTAAATATCTCAGCTGATGGGTTGGCATCCATTGCAAATTTGATTTGCTTCGGGCACCATCTTTCTTACAGTGTTAAAACCTATATGATCTATATATAATTATATATATATATATATATATATATATATATATATATATATATATATATATATATATACTGAATACCTATGGGTAAAGAATTTTTAGACGCCATTGTTTGACCAAACTTTCAAATTAATTTGAAATTACTTCAAAATTTCAAATCGACTGATTTCATAAATTAAAGTATTTTGATGTATTCTGATTAAACCACATTGTAGATAAAGGTCTAACTTAGGTCAAGTTAATGTTTATTTTTCTTATTTTTTCAGAATCGAGGATATATAGATTGTTAAATGCCACTTTTAAGGTTAAAAAAATTGGATGATTTTGAAGCTGTCGTTTTCATAGAAAATAATAAATTTATCGATTTAGAATAGTAAGACTACCTAAGTTAGACCTTTATCTTTAATTTGTCTGAAAATTATATTTTAAATCCTATTACATTCGGAAATCAGTCGATTTAACTTTTGGTCTGCAGCATAGGATTTTATACACAGGAAGACCGCGCCCTTAAATTAAATTCTCGCCATATTTTTCCTTCGAAATAATTTCAAGGTCATGACATTTGAGAACGCCTTCTTGGGTACCTTTATACTTTGGCTTAGCGTGGTGCGATGGATTGGAACGACCGTGAATGGACACCTTTATGGGCAGAAGCTTAGAACAAAAAAGACAGCGTTGCCAAATGCGCTCTGAGCGAAGATAATCTAAATAACTATGCTTACATTTGGCAACGGTGCATGATTATTGCAACGTTCTGTGGTTCTGAGCTCCTCTACACATGCGTATTAATGACTTGTTTATATTTATTTGAGGTTTGAACCAGCAGGACCTGAAGAATTATTAGAAGCGTTTAGAACTTTGGATTATCTAGGAAAAGGTTATTTAACAAGGGAACAAATTACGACATACATGACCCAAGATGGAGAACCGTTTACTCAAGACGAAATTGACGAAATGTTGGAATTGGCGATCGATCCACAATCGCAAACCCTCCCTTACGAATATTACATTAATCAACTTTTAGTAAGAGATTTGAGAGTATTTTATTTTTTATATAAAATTCGTTATCAGATTGAAATTAATCGATGCAAGTGAAAATAAATTTGAAATATTCGATGTAAAATGTAAAGACAATTCGTACATTTTCCTTAATGTGCGGTGTTGTCAAGTCACAAAATTATCAAACCTTCTAGAGATATCTAAAAAGATATACATAGTTTTCGTTAACAGGTTAAAAAAAACGAACTGAAATTGTTCTATACTTTTATTCATTTTAAAATGGGTCACAAAACATTGATATACGAACATTTAAAAATAGAAAAATAAATTAACAAATGTGGGAACTTTAGTTGTCCCTTTTGGAAAATTACAAAACGAATCAAACTAAAATAAAAATTTAATATTATAAAAATAAAATGTTCAGTGACTCAGTCATACTTTGAAAATCCCCAGGATACATATTTAATTTTTTTTGTAGCACCAATTATTTCGGAGTAAAATAAAAATATTAACAATAATCTGAAAATCAGAGTTTTGAAAATTTTATATTGTCATCTTTCGTCATTATTCCCATAGCCGCTTGAGTGAGATCTTCGCTTTGTAGGTTTAACTGATTCCAGAATTTCTGAGAGAAAAAAAAATGATTACCAATAATAATTATTTTGCCGTATATTTTAAATATTTTGTTACCAATTTTTCGTTTAAATATTGCAGATTGAAGAATCAACATAATCAGAATTATTTTATTGGGTAAGTTTTATGAAAAATTATACTTTTACTGTATAATTTTTTTTCGTTCATTTTTAATGTCTCAATTTTTTTCCGCCTATTTTGACTACAGAAATATTTTTTTCCTCTTATTTTAACTGCGCAAAAATTTTTTACGTCTATTTTGGACACTCTAGATTTTATTATCAATTATTTAAAATGCGCCATTTTTTGCGGCTATTTTAATTAGGGCCATTTTTTGCAGCTATTTTAATTGGGCCCTTTTTTCGGCTATTTTAATTGGGCCATTTTTTTCGTATAGCTTGACGTACACCGTTACCAATTTTTTCCGCCTATTTTGACTACAGAAATATTTTTTCTTCTTATTTTGACTGCGCCAATTTTTTTTCGTCTATTTGAACAGCAAAAATTTTTTACGTCTGTTTTGAACACTCTAGTTATATTGTCATCTATTTAAAATGCGCCATTTTCTTGCGGCTATTTTAATTGTGCCATTTTTTTTCGGTTATTTTTTTAATCGGGCCATTTTTTGCGGCTCTTTTAATTGGGCCATTTTATTCGTATAGCTTGACGTATACCGTTGCCATTTTTTTTCCGTCTGTTTTTACTACAGAAATATTTTTTTCGTCTTATTTTGACTACAGAAATATTTTTTTCGTCTTAGTTTGACTATAGGCACTATTTTTCGTCTTTATTTGATTGCGCCAATTTTTTTATCTAATTTATCTGCGCAAAATTTTTTTACGTCTATTTGGACACTCTAGTTTTTATTGTCATCTATTTAAAATGTGCCATTTTTTTGCGGCTATTTTAATTGGGTCTTTTTTGCGGCTATTTTAATTGGGTCATTTTTTGCGGCTATTATAATTGGGTCATTTTTTGCGGCTATTTTAATTGGGCCATTTTTTTCGGCTCTTTTATTTGGGCCATTTTTTTTCGTATAGCATGACGTGTATTGTTGCCATTTTTTTCCGCCCATTTTGACTACAGAAATATTTTTTTCGTCTTATTTTGACTACAGAAATATTTTTTCGTCTATTTTAACTGTGCAAAAGTTTTTTACGTCTATTTTGAACACTCATTTTTTTGCGGCTATTTTTAAGTGGGCCATTTTTGCGGCTATTTTTAAGTGGTCCATTTTTGCGGCTATTTTAACTGGGCCATTTTTTTTCGTATAGCTTGACGTATACCGTTGCGATTTTTTTTTCGCCTATTTTGACTACAGAAATATTTTTTTCGTCTTATTTTGACTTCAGAAATATTTTTTCGTCTTATTTTGACTGCGCAAAAAATTTTTACGTTTATTTTGAACACTCTAGTTTTTATTATCACCTATTTAAAATGCGCCATTTTTTTGCGGCTATTTTAATTGGTACCATTAAAAAACAATTTTTTTTCTAAATTTATACTTACTATATGATTTAACCCTTCTTGTACAGTGTGGTCACGGGAATATACAAGATTGGCCTTTGTAGCTTGTACAGCCACTGGACTCTTCTTCGCAATATCTTCAGCTACACCGAGCGCACCTTCGATCAATCTAGAATTTTTGATACTTAGGAGCAACATACATATAAATTTCGAAAAATAAAATATTTAATACAAATAAAAAACATTTGTTTTATTTTCAATTTCCGTTCATATTATTTCACAAATTTTGTTACAATTGACCATATTTCACCTGAAAAAGATGAGGCATTTGACGTTATGCCGTTGGCAACACTTGCTGTCAATTTAATGTCACCTATCAATTGTCAATGTCAATTCTTTGATATATATTTAAGTATTTGAAGTATTTCAAATTTTTCAAGTTATTCTTGTTAAGTTTGGCTGTTTGATAGTGTATGAGTATTGTTTCATTACATATTTAAATATAAATAACAAAGAATTGACGTTAACAATTCATAGGTGACATTAAATTGACAGCAAGTGGTGCCAACGGCATAACGACAAATGTATCATCTTTTTCAGGTGAAATATGGTCAATTAACTTACTCAGTTTGACTTCCAAATACCCTAGAAACTAATCCACAAGTTAGAGCTTCATCAGCATTCATTTTTCTGGCAGTATAGCATAATTCTCTAACCAAACTATCCGAACCCACTACCTTGGGTAATCTTTGTAAAGTTCCTACATCGGCTGCTAATCCTACTTCGACCTAAAATATTCCGTTTTATTGTGACCGTTTGGACCGAATATTATTATTTAAATAACCAAGATAAATGACTAACTTCTTTGACTTGAAACCAGGCATCTTTGGTGCAATATCGTATATCGGCAGCTGTAATTAAATCTACACCACCACCGATACAAGCAGAATGAACGGCCGCTAATATCGGTTTCTTACATAATTCTAAAGATGTCATTGATGCCTGGTAAGTTTCTATCATCTTGTGAAATATTTTAGCTTTTCTAGCGACGTCATCTTTTTCTGCTATTTTTTGGGCTGTAACTACAAAATCTGACAAATCTATGCCTACAAATATTGTAAAATTAGTGTTAAAAATTGACTTGGTAAGTATTATTTACCTGCAGTAAACATTTTGCCTTCTCCCGATAGAACAACCGCTCTACAATCTTCATTTTCGTTTATCTCGTCGAAACATTGTTTGATTTCCCTGAAAAGTTTCAAACCAAAATTTAACCTATAGCTTAAAATAATAAATAAAATTTTACAGCAAAAAGTATTTTCTGTATTTATTAAGAACTTATTTTATTAACATACAGCCACATATTATGATTAAACGCGTTTCTTTTCTCAGGTCGGTTTAACTTTACGTGATACACGTATTCCTTTGGTACAGTCACAGATAAGGTTTTAAAAGCTTGTAAAGACATCTCGGCTGTAGTTTTTAAAGCACCTAAAATATAATATTTCAGGACTGTTAGTTACTAAATTATTAAAATCTTACCAGTTAATTGTAAGAGGTTTGATGACCTTGACAACACAGAGTGCATATTAAGAGAAATAAAAATATGTAAATTAAAGAAAGTATTTATTTTATTTTTAAAGCATATCAAAATTTGGAGATTAGTCCAAAGTACACAAACATAACCTCAAATATACTCTGCACTCAATTCTTCTGCTTTTTTATGATTAGACTTGGTTCATATAGAAATGTCAGCCCATTCTGAGGTTATTAATAATTATTATTATTTATTTTCTTTATCAACGTATTTATATTATGGCGATATAACCGATTTAAAGAATACGCTCAGAAGGTTAACAAGTTATTTTTTATTGTTTTTTTGATAATAATTTTAAAATATTGGCAGTATCATAGGCAGTCTTATTAGCTTAGTAGTGATGTACATTTTCAGAGGAATTTGTATAAATATTTTGATATTCTGTAGATCTTCACTGCTCCTTAGACGAAAACGTAACTGATGCAAATAACACATTAACTTATTTAGATTGACACAGTTCACATCCAATTAGTTAGTCTATTTGCAATGCTTCATAGTTTTTCCAACTGGTTTGTTTTTACATATTTATTCTTTCAAGCGTAGGTGTACCATTTCTAAAATAAAATTAATCATATTAACAACTTATGGATTGATTATCCTTAAAAAATATATTTGAGTAGGACAAGTGGTGAAAATACGTTGGAAATTGTATTTTAAAAAATAGAGATATGTAGCGTACTACTAATTATGCAACCCACTTTACAGCAAAATTATCGCAATGATGAAAACACAAACGGGTAATTGTTTTAAGAAAAAACAATTGACATTATGCAAATTCATAAAGAAAAATATCAAAAGTGGGAAAATATGTGTGGAAAAATACAAAAAAATTGAGAAAAATGTATAGAAAATTACGGTAATCCAAAAAATCTAGAAATTTAAAATAAATCTTACCGCATTGAGTGTCTCGTTCTTGCACAAAAGTAACTTTTGGTTTAAAAATTAAGCTCTTAATCTTACAGGCATTTCCCAATATAACGCCCAACCATATACCTCCGATAAACCAAAATATACAGTACGAAAAACATCTACTTTCATAAGCGCAGAATATTTTTGATTCGGTGTTTGCATTTCTGGCTTCTTTAACATCATATTGAATCGGCTCATCCATTGAGAACGCCGAAGTTGAAACATCGTTTTGAATAAAATCGTTAAATTCTTCACAAAATGCTGCCTTTAAAGTCAAGTCCATATCTTGCATCCAATCAATCTGTTCGCAGTTCCAAGGATTGTCGTCTATGATCAAATAAAATTCCTCTTCGTTTTTTAATTTACTTATCAATTTTTCCGGCAAAGTTTCTAGCTTGTTGTTCGAAATATTCATGAGTTTCAGTGTAGGAAATAAGGATATGTTAAAATCGTTCAAATCCTGAATGAGATTTCTAGACAGATCTAACGATTGTAATACATTGTCGGCATTGAAAATATTCGAGTTAAAATTTTCTAACAGATTGTGAGTCAGGAACAAATTCCTAAGATTAGATAAATCAGCAAATGCTCCTTCGAAAACATTTTTTAACTGGACGTTTTCTAAACACAACGAATGCATGTATTTGTATTTCGCAAACATAATTTTATCTACCGAGGATATCGAGGCGTTTGTTATGTTTAAATCTAGCACATCCTCGGGATGGAGTACCGCAGTTATGTTATTATACAGATCTTCTTTTATAATGCCAGTACAAATAATTTTTGAGTTATGGAGATCACAGAGTAGCCCATTAGAGCTCCTAAAAAAGGACGAAAATAAAAATACGTCCTGTCTATGATATTAAAAACGAAAAAAAAATGTTTTTAGCGTTTTTCTCGATAATTTTGAGTTTATGATGAAAATCGATTAATACAAAAGTTTTAGATTTTTTAATTATCTACAACTTTTAAGTTAAACTTTTTTCGATACGACCCATATTTCAACCACAAATTGTAAAAAACCAATATCTACCCCTCAAAACGGAACTTTTGTTAAGTCTGCTTGATTTTTCTTAATTTATTTAAAATTTTCCGACCATCTACATTCTGCTAAAAATAGTATATAGTGTCAAACAAACGTTTATTTTTTTTTTGATAAAATCAAATCAAAAACTTACCAAATAAATAATGCGCTTAAAACTATCAATATCAACATATTCCAAGTAATTTTATTCAGTTTAACAACAATTTGACCACCAATATCAATTTTTACATAGTTCCGCACCTATAAAAACCATCGAATTTATGCTTATCTGTGTTTGTTTTCGAATACCTTGTATAACTACTTTTATATGATTAGAGTATGTCGAAATACTTAGTCATGTCCCGATCTACAAAGAGAGCACCTTTTCAATTATAGACTTTCATAAAAATGTTATCAATGACGTTAAACTGTCATCGGAAATATCTGTTGATACGATATATCTTTTATGCATACAGGGTATACCTTGACTACAGAGTAAAATAATAATGAAGAATGTCACTGAGTCTGTTAAATAACTTGAAACTTCATAACCGTGTAGCCTAAATGTTTAGAAATACGCCTGTTTTTGTTTCATTTAAATCAAGCAAGTAGTTTCGACAACTTTAGTTTCCGCCATTCTCGCGTGACGTCATTGTACAACGCAATAACATTTTTTTTTTATTTTTAATAGAGTGTATTGTAAGCTAAAAATCAAAAGTTGCTAATATTCTTCATTTGTTGCACACTAAATATAAGCTTAGAGAATATAAAATGAAAATTTTAAAATTAAAAATGTTCATATTTTGGACGCCATTTTGAAGGTGTTCCTGAAGAGGTACGGCGCCGGCGGGGCACAACAAACTTTTTGATGCTCTATCAAAATCTGAAGTCAGAATTTTAAAATTCATAAACACGCAAACGTGAAATAGTAAAATTTTACAACGGAGCTTGTTTCCTTCATACATTAATCGATTCAATTGAAAAAGTAAAAAACGTACAAAAGCTCTACCAAAATAAAAGTTTTTAGTCATTAAAAATGCAGGAATGAGAATGAGTTTATGCCACAGTAAACACCCGTTAACGCTTGTTAACCGTACTGTACCCTCAATATTGTTGTCGAGGTGATTCACACTCAAACTGTCAGTCACAAAGGGGGTGTTGGCTCGCATGAGTAACACTTGTTGTAAACCAACCTGTACGTGTATGGCATGGCGTAATTCGCATTTGATGACAGACGATCGATCACCAACTTTAAGCCTTGTACATTTTCCCGTTCAGTTTTATTCGTACGTGAATTAAGCTAAAATTTATATATATTTCAAGACAAATCATTCATGTCTCGAGTAAAAAATATTTTAAAAACTTAATTGCACTCGGAATGAGAAAACCAAAATCCATTAGTCCTGCAGTGTCTTACAATCTGTAATAGAATTAAAGTAAGTAATAAATCTTGTCGGTCAAACATTTAAACTAAAAGAATGAATGTAAATTGTCACATCCAACAACTGCCCCCTTCAATCATAAACCAAACGACGCGCTGCGACGCTTTCTGTTCCACCCCAAACATTGTTTGGAGCGTCCTTTTCGCAAAGTAGTCTTAGCGGTACACTAAAAAAGGCATGAGAAACAGCAACGAACTGCATAAAATAAATAAATAAAAATTTCTTTATTCCAGTGAGACCATTATTACACGGTATTGGAAAAGTCAGTTTTTTATAAAGAATATAATATATCAAAACATCACATAACCAAGGGCGGATATACGGGGGGTACAGGGGGTAATTAACCCCCATGATTGTAATTTATAAAAAAATTTATAAAAAAATTTATAAAAAAATTTATAAAAAAATTTATAAAAAAATTTATAAAACATAATACACACAAAACTGTTTTACATCATAAAGAAAGTGGTGCTTCTTATACTGTATTTGAAAATCAAGAGAGAGTAAATTCCCAGAAATGTTTTGCAGTTATCAGTGTTAAAGGCAGTAAACCATAGACGTGCGTTTTCAAAATTAAATTAATATGGAAATAGAAATATTTAATTTGTTTTAGTTATTTATACCTAGATTACCAATTTTAGATAGATAAACATAATTCGTAAGTAGTAATTTAATTTGGGTAAAATGAAGAAAAAGTCAATATTATTTTAGGCATTTTGTTTTAGGCATATGTTTATTTACAAAATATGTATATAATATGTACAGATAATTACAATTATTTATAAATTAATATGAGGAGCTAAAAAAACAATTAAGTAGGTATATGAGAAAAAAAAAACCAACCGCAAGGATAAAATTTGACGAGCAACATGCAAAAAATACGACAATATTAAATCTTAAAAAATAAAAATCTAAAAATAAAATTAAAGTACATAAATTAATAATTTTAAAGTTATAGTTCCTCGCATTCTGTGTCAGAAGATTCACCATCTGATTCTAGAGAAATTACAATGGGCTCTATAGTAATATCAATTATGTTATCTAGCTCCCACATTTTTTTTTCTATTTCTGTAACGTGTCTAATACATTTTTGCCAATTTTCACTTGTTACTTCAGATATTGCCTTATTGAAGAGATTTTTAACATCTGATAATTTAAAAGTAGTGTTATTTCTGGCAACATAACCTTTAACTTGAGCCCAAATTAATTCTATCGGATTCAGCTCACAATGGTAGGGTGGTAAACGAAGGATTTCAATTTCTCGTTTTTTGGCTATCTCCTCAATATTATATTTTTTATAATTTTGCTTATGTTTTTTAGCAATAGTTAACAATTCTGCCCTCAGCATTGTATTGTCAAAGGCTAAATTTTTAGAAGATAACCATTTTGCAATTTCACCCTTTTTCCATTTAGTGGTTGGTAAAGGTTCAAGTAATCTGGAGTGGTAACTTGCATTGTCCATTACAATAACCGATCCTTTTGGTATGAATTGAATCATCTGTTCAAAATATTCCTCAAACACGTCTCCATTCATTTCTTCGTGATAATCAACGGTTTTTTTTGATTCAAATAAGAGTAAACCATTCTCAAAAAAACCGTTTGTACTGCCTATATGACAAATAATTAATCTTTTACCTTTTCCTATAGGTTCCTTAAAACCAGTAGTATATCCTTCTAGAAAAGCTTGATGGGATGATTTTATATTTTTGTCTTTCCAAACTCTTCCTACACAATGTCCTTCATTAACCCATGTTTCATCTAAATAATAAATGTTTTTATTTTGAGCTTTAACTTGTTGTATTCTTCTGAGGTACTGTCTTCTCCAACATACAATTTCTTCAGAATCAATTAGCATTGAGTGTCTGCCCATTTTTTCAAATTTAAAGTTTAACTCATGTAACACTTTCCATAGTTTATCCCGGCTTATTGTGGGTAAATCAACATCATTCGTAATGGCTTGCAAAACTTTATCTAAAGTTGGTATTTGCTTGTTTATAAAAAATGAGTGAACAAGCTTACGAATAGCATTTTTAAAAAACTCGTCCACGTTGACTTTTAATAGTTTTGGTCTACCTGGTTTCGGCTTTGGTGAGGTTACTCCACCTGATTTTTCCTCCTTTAGAACTCTATATATTGTAGATTTTCCATATCCCATTGCCTTAGATGTTGTTTCAACTACACTGTCAATAGTGTTTGAGGGATTTTGATGTTTAAAATAGTGGTACACATTCACTACAGCACTCTTTTCATTGAGCGATAAATGGTCTAGTTTTAATTTTTTCACTGGCGTATACTCACAAACTGCTTCCATTTTTAGTCACTACTATTTGTCACGTTTATCGAAAATCAAATAACTGCATTTCTAGAAACTATTTAAGTCAAAATATCTGTCATTAGAAGCTGTTGCCATTCGGAGGTCGTTAAATAACAATTATCCCTTTCTATTCTGGTTACGCCTATGACGCACGTTAATCCTCTTAGGCCTACTGTAGTAACAATGAAAGATCATAAAATAATGTGATAGTCCAAGAAATTTAATAAATTTTGTATTGAAATTAACAAAAACAATTTAGAATGCATTACAAATATTGAAGTTTTACCGCACGTACTGTACTATAGTTTTGCATACCGAATTACTTTTTATTCTGGGAATTTACTCTCTCTTGATTTTCAAATACAGTATATAACGCGATAAAAAAAATGTATGCAGCTTCCTTATTTTACTAGACTTTTAATAGTAGCAGTTTAAAAGTGTTTTTTTTGTTTTAACCATTTCTAAGTACTTTCCTAGTCTCCTTGTGATTATAATTTAGAATTAATAAAGTTTTTTTTTAAACAGATCGACTTGAAATTTATTGCAAATTGTTAGGAAAGGTGTTTAGTTCAGAAGTAGAAAACTTTCGATAGTGGCGTTTTTTTCATCAAAAAGTGAGGGAAAAAAAGAAAATAAACTTGCGCAATCGATAAATTATTATTTGTTAATGAATTAATGTTAAATACAATTTTTCATGAGACTAAACCCATCCCGAGTTATAGGGCGTAAAAATTACGATTTTCACCATAAAAATCGTACATTTCTAGTTTTTTAAATATAACCGAAAATCTGATATTATTACGTAAAAATTTATATGAACTAATTTTATGGCCTTGAGCTAACAATTAAAATAATTTTTTTTATTTTTCTACGATTAATACGAAGGAAGATCTGGCAATTGAAAAATGGGTGTTTCAAGAAACTGGATCGTTCTAGCGCAGGGGTTCTCAAACTGTGGTACATGTACCACTGGTGGTACATTACAATGTTTTAGTGGTACAATTTAACATTTATCATTTTGTTTTCAGAAACACATATATTTTTCTTCAAGTTTTTGACTTTAATGGCTCTAGCTTTAATATTGAAATGACGACTTTTCCAAAAACTTCGAACAATTTCGCGACACATTGATTTTTAATGGCGAAATGCTTTTATGGTGGTACATATATTTTTGTTTCATATTTATGTGGTACAAAATTTGAAAAGTTTGAGAACCGCTGTTCTAGCGTAAATATCTGAAAAAATATGACTTCCACAAAAAAATGTTTATAACATCTTAATGAGAGAACAACATTGGGAACATTTTAAGACCATCCAGAACCATTTAACATAAGCAGAAAAAAAGTTATGGACAAAATAAATTTTTTTCAATTTTTTTACGCTATTTTTTTATCACTATCTAGACTGTGGTATTTGACAAAAACATCCTTTTGCAGAAAGTCGTAACATATGTTTTTACAATTTTTACAATTAGTAATTTTTAGCCCTATGGATAATTATTTTTTAAGTTTTGGTCTGTTGAGCTAAATTTTTGTTTTTTATGACATTTTTAATTTTTGGTCAATACTGTGAAAAGTATTGATTTTTAAAAAAAAAATTAAAGAGACAAGGCTTTGAGCAAATGTTCTTCCGAATAATTACCATTTTTTTTATCTTTGCGTTTATAACCGTCAATGTCATTTTTTCGGGTCAAATATTGAAAAAACGGTCATTCCAATGAAAAAGTTTGTCATAACATGATATTTCGGCGATATCCTAAGCTTTAAAATGGATTATTCTACATTATTTAATATTATCAGTTACGGGCAAAAAATACATTTTTTTTAGAAATGTACGAATATTGTGGTGAATATATAACTATAACTCGGGAGGGAACATTAATTCATTAAAAAAGGTAATTTATCAATTACGAATTTTTTTTTTTCACACCCCCACCTGCCACCACTCAAAACGCAACTAACGAAAGTTTTCTACTTCTGGACACCTTTACTAGCAATTTGCAAAAAAATTTAAGTCGATCTGATCAGTTACTAGTTTCTGCTCGATATTACAAAAAAATTTACTAGCTTTCTTGGACTACTTGGTAAGTTTTTATTAATACAAAGTTAGAAAACGAGTAAGGAATTTAATTTATCAGATTCGACATCCTAAGACCGGTTTCTGCCTTTCGGCTTCGTCAGTTAGGCTTTTCGAATCCAATAAATAAAATTCCAAACTCGTACAAGTCAGTAGCTATATCCGCTATAAGATAAAATTTTTAGATGTGCTGCCATCTATGATTAGAAGAGAGTATTGACAATTATTAAAAGCAAAAAATTCCCGGCATTGTGTGTTGCAAAGCTTTTATTTGACTGATCTAGTCAAAATGTCACTCTCTTCTTTCGTATCCCTTTCAGAGATTAATACAAAGTTAAAAAACGAGTAAGAAATTTAATTTATCAGATTCGACATCCTAAGACCGGTTTCTGCCTTTCGGCTTCGTCAGTTAGGCTTTTCGAATCCAAATAAAAGCTTTGCAACACACAATGCAAATTGTGTTTGCAACCCCAATACACCGGGAATTTTTTGCTTTTAATAATTGTCAATACTCTCTTCTAATCATAGATGGCAGCACATCTAAAAATTTTATCTTATACGAGTTTGGAATTTTATTTATTGGATTCGAAAAGCCTAACTGACGAAGCCGAAAGGCAGAAACCGGTCTTAGGATGTCGAATCTGATAAATTAAATTCCTTACTCGTTTTCTAACTTTGTATTAATCTCTGAAAGGGATACGAAAGAAGAGAGTGACATTTTGACTAGATCAGTCAAATAAAAGCTTTGCAACACACAATGCAAATTGTGTATGCAACCCCAATACACCGGGAATTTTTTGCTTTTAATAATTGTCAATACTCTCTTCTAATCATAGATGGCAGCACATCCAAAAAATTCTTTAAGTTTTTTCTTAAAAGAATTAAAATTTGGTTCATCTTTTATGAATTGGGGCAACTTAGTATATAATTGTATTCCAGAATAAGACGGACATTTTTCATAAAACGTTATTCTATGTTTTGGAATTCTTAATAAATTACCATGACTTGTTTCATAGTTGTGACTTTCAAGAAAATTTTTAAATTCATTTCATTTCAACCAGGAAATGACAAGTACTACTGATTATGAAAACTACTATAATGTAACGAAAAACGTTTTCACCAAATTACATATAGGATTACCTATAGCACCTGTTCTGGTTGCAGGTAGTCCACCCTTTTTGGTCCGCATTTTGCGTCCGCCCTTTTTGATTATATATAGTTTTAAATTGTTTACAAAGCCCACTGTTTTAGCAAATTCTCTCTCTACATATATTGTAGTGTGTAAGTTAGGTTATAGTTTGTAAACCAGTAAGGAATTTTAATTTATTAGATTCGACATCCTAAGACCGGTTTCTGTCTTTCGACTTCATCAGTTAGGCTTTTCGAATCCAATAAATAAAATTCCAAACTCGTACAAGTCAATAGCTATATCCGCTATAAGATAACATTTTTAGATGTGCTACCATCTATGGTAAGAAGAGAGTATTGACATTAAATTTTGACTGAATCTAGTCAAGATGTCACTCTCTTCTTTTTTATCCCTTTCAGAGATTAATACAAAGTGAGTAAACCAGTAAGGAATTTTAATTTATTAGATTCGACATCCTAAGACCGGTTTCTGTCTTTCGACTTCATCAAACCGGTCTTAGGATGTCGAATCTAATAAATTAAAATTCCTTACTGGTTTACTCACTTTGTATTAATCTCTGAAAGGGATAAAAAAGAAGAGAGTGACATCTTGACTAGATTCAGTCAAAATTTAATGTCAATACTCTCTTCTTACCATAGATGGTAGCACATCTAAAAATGTTATCTTATAGCGGATATAGCTATTGACTTGTACGAGTTTGGAATTTTATTTATTGGATTCGAAAAGCCTAACTGATGAAGTCGAAAGACAGAAACCGGTCTTAGGATGTCGAATCTAATAAATTAAAATTCCTTACTGGTTTACTCACTTTGTATTAATCTCTGAAAGGGATAAAAAAGAAGAGAGTGACATCTTGACTAGATTCAGTCAAAATTTAATGTCAATACTCTCTTCTTATCATAGATGGTAGCACATCTAAAAATAGGTTATAGTTTGTTATAGTGTAATAGGGAGTTTTTTGTTTGACAGTAGAAAAAAATAGGTTGTCAATTAATTGAGAAAATTTAAAAAAATGTCAGATTATTATGAACTCACCAAATACCCTGATATTTGTTTTGAATAAAAGTTAAAAATATAAAAAGGCCTTAATAATTAAAATATATGTCGCCAACCAACGTGGGGCCTTTATATAAAAGAAAATAATAAAAACGTGTAAAAAAAATATACTTAAGAAGTGGAAACAAAAAGATGGATGGAAGAAGATCAGATCGAATTATGCAAATGTTAATTACTATGAATGAAAATCAAAAATAGATGGAGAATAACTTAGAAAGAAATCAAAAAAAGATGGAGAATAACATAGAAAGAAATCAAGAAAAGATGGAGAATATCATAGAAAGGAATCTAGAAAAGAATAAAGAATATATGAAAATGGAGATGGAAAATCAATTCAAGAAAAATAATGAGATGATAATTTTAATAAGAAGAGAATTTGAAAGAGTTGAAGTGAGATTAGAGAAATAAGAAAAAGAAACAGATAAAAAATAGAAGAAATTTGAGAAGAAGTAGAATTTGCTATTAACGCAGTGGCTAATAGAGTAGATAAAAATCAGGAAGAATTAAAAAAAGATATTCAGGAAAATAAGAAGGACATACAAGAAAATAAAGAAGAATGTAAAGTAGTTTTAAAGCAATTAGAAGATAATTTAAAGAAAAATGCTAGAAATCCAAAAACCGAACAATATGTGAGTCATAAAAGAAACGTAATGGTAAAGAAAACAAAATTATTTACAATTTATGAAGAAGAAGAAGAAGAAGGAGAAGAGAAAGGAGGAAAAGAAGAAGAGAAATATGATAAAGCAAAGATACATGCAATAACAAAAAAAGTAACTGAAAACAGAAATGTAAAAAATTTAGGTAATTTACATAGTAGCATATGTAATCGGTTTGATCTGCAGTATTTAGGTAATCGTCGCTGGGGGGCGTATAAACCTGAAATTAAAAAAAGTTGTAAATATAAAATAATAGGATACCAAACAAAAAGAATTAGAAGAAGGAAGAAAACGAAAACAGTAAAGAAAAAGAAAAGAAACTGGAAGAAAGTAAAAATGAAAAAAACAAATAATAATGTTCAAATAACTCAATCAACAAAGGAATGAATAAAAATGAAATGAACATAAGTGAATGGACAAGGAACATGAATTTAAAAAAATAAATATGATTAAATGAATTTAAAAATGGAAAATAATGTTTGTAACATTTAAAAATATTTTTATTCTGTTTAAAAATTTTTGAAATGATGGGAGGGGGGGTTGACAATTAATCGAGAAAATTTAAAAAAATGTCAGATTATTATGAACTCACCAAATACCCTGATATTTTTGAAGGTATGGAAGAAAAAGTCCTTTTTATCTCACAAGTTATTTATTGAAGGTGAGACCGGTTTCGACGATCAAATAGCCATCATCAGGCGTGGAAAAATTATGGAGTTAAAAAACAAATTTGTTAAGTTACATGATTTTAAAGAATTTATTTTTATTTTTAATTTATAATTTAATTTAACTTTATTTCAAAAAAGCAAAACTCACCATAACTTTTCCACGCAGGAATTACCACAGGAAAAACACCAACAACATGTCAGCACATAAATCAAATTAAGGAACGAATTGTACAGGTCCCAATATATAAATGTAATTTATAAAAATTTAAAATATTGTTATAAAATTTTAAAGCTTTTTAAAAAACCAGTCATAAGGACATTTACATACAAATTAAAAATTAAACTAACAAAGAGACATTTTAAAAATTAGCTGGTTAAACAAAGGAATAAATTTTATCTCTATCAACAAAGTTTTTATACAAGTGAGACGTCATAAAATATTTTAACCAATAGGAAATGGTTAGATTTAATATGGGTAAAACAAATTAATTAATAAGATGATAAAGTAAACTGTAATAAGAACTATCGAAAACGTATGGTTTGTTGAATATGAGGTAGGTGGCGTTAACATATACAATATAATTATTTAAATATTAGAATTTATTTTAAAAATAAGAAATTGTAATGTAACATTTTAAACTGAAAACATTTAATATAAAAATTTTATATTAGAAGCTTTTGTATTTGGCCAAGGGTTAGACAATAAAAAGAAAAATTAATTGTAGGAGAGAAAAGGACGAAGATAATGAAAGAAACGAACAAACCGTTTCAAACTGAAAAGAATTGGAAAAATGACAAATGTTACGTTACAATTTCTTATTTTTAAAATAAATTCTAATATTTAAATAATTATATTACATATGTTAACGCCACCTACCTCATATTCAACAAACCATACGTTTTCGATAGTTCTTATTACAGATTACTTTATCATCTTATTAATTAATTTCTGTTTTACCCATATTAAATCTAACCATTTCCTATTGGTTAAAATATTTTATGACGTCTCACTTGTATAAAAATTTTGTTGATAGAGATAAAATTTATTCCTTTGTTTAACCAGCTAATTTTTAAAATGTCTCTTTGTTAGTTTAATTTTTAATTTGTTTGTAAATGTCCTTGGTTTTTTAAAAAGCTTTAAAATTTTATAACAATATTTTAAATTCTTATAAATTACATTTATATATTGGGGACCTGTACAATTCGTTCCTTATTTTGATTTATGTACTGACATGTTGTTGGTGTTTTTCCTGTGGTAATTCCTGCGTGGAAAAGTTATGGTGAGTTTTGCTTTTTTGAAATAAAATTAAATTAAATTATAAATTAAAAATAAAAATAAATTCCTTAAAATCATGTAACTTAACAAATTTGTTTTTTAACTCCATAATTTTTTCACGCAGGGCCTGATGATGGCGACCTTCAATAAATAACTTGTGAGATAAAAAGGACTTTTTCTTCCATACCTTCAATAATTATTACTCACATATGGCTAACCCTACTTTACAAAAAAAACCCTGATATTTGTTTTGAATAAAAGTTAAAAATATAAAAAGGTTTTCTTAATAATTAAAATAATATACGAGTACCTTTATGATATACCCCTAGATCTATTTCGCAAAGGGCGCTATTCGAAGGGCGAAAAATGGCACAAGCGCTTGCGCCATATCGCACTATATCGTCAATGAATGAATTTAGTCCTCGCATCGAAGTTCGTGTAGCAAACGTGTATGTAAAAACAGCGTTAAATTAATTAGAAAAAAAAGTGACCGACGCTTGATGCACACCGTTTCAAATTCGTTAGCGTGAGAGTCGCGGTATCATCGTCAATGTAAACCCGACAATATTTCCGTTTCGCATCAACCTCCTCTTTGTTGGGTCAATAAATCAACAATGACCAGGAATACGTTCCCGATTTCTACGAAATTTCATGAAAAACAACCACCGGAATGAAAACAATCTAGAAATTTGATCGTTCGCGGTTCGTAAATGGTTGTGATTTTTCTGCAGTGTAATTATTTGATGTGCAAATTAAATTAAGTGTATTTTTTTTCGAATTTTATTCGCTGGTGTTGGAAAAATAATTATTTGTAAACTCCTTTTTTGTTAAATTGCTAGTCAATAAGCGAGGGCGTGTCTACTTCTCGACGATGCAATGCTGACCTATATAATATATCGTTGAATTGAAGGTGAGTACGAAGAATATTAAGTGGTAGCCATCCTGGTACTTTCCCTTTGTAATCGGTAAAAGATTTGTCACAAGGTCGTTTAAAAAAATCAAATTGCGAGCGGGTTTTTTCTCGATATTGGTTTTAAATATTTATAAAGTCGTCATAGAAAAGGGCCAATCATTTTTGAAATAAATGTGTGGTCGGAAAATTTAGGGTAAATTATAAATAAATTAAAAAAATCAATTGGACAAATTAAAAGTTTCGGAGGGGGGGTGGGGGTAGCTAAATATACAATTTTTAAATTAAATTAAATTAAATATGCAGTTCTTTAGGATTTTTGGCTGAAATATGCATCGTATCGAAAAAACTTTAATGCAAAAGTTGTAGATAATTAAAAAATCTAAAACTTTTGTATTAATCATTTTTCTACATAACCTCGAAATTATTGAGAAAAACGCTTAAAATCGTTTGTTTTAAATAAGCTGTAATTTTTTTATAGCAAAATATTTAATTTTCGATTTTATACGAATTTAAATAAAAAAAAATTCAACAGAAAAAAATCCTATACAAATTTTCAATTTTTTAACTTTATCAGTGCTCATTTTCTTCGTTGAACAGTGCCGGCCTAAGAGCAAAATGTTGTGTGTACATTAATGAGTTTTGGCGCCTCTTACAATGAAAATGGGTATAGAAAACACCTGTTATTTGTGCCATAAAACGAATTTGTCAGAACTTAATAATTATTGAATTTGGCGTTTTCAAAAACTAAAAAGTAGTACTTAAAATAAATTCAAGTAGTACTTAATGAATAGTAAATATTGAAGTGAAGTATTCGGTACCTTTTTATAATTTTTATTTTTTTAAACGACTTCTGTTACTAATTCTTTTCAAACTTCCTATTTTGACATCTAGAAAGTTTGGAAGACATCAAATTGCTAATTTGCACTAAAAATAAAAAATTTTATCGAATTATTTTTTCATGTTTTTTCCCATTTCGACGCCCCCTCCCAAATCGCACGTGTGCGCCTTAGGCCGGCTCTGGGTATAAAAAAAATATATTGTTCGTATGGAAACATATCGTTAAAAATGCAAAACACCAAAAAACGACATTTTGATAATGCATTTTTCAGTTAGATAATTTTTTATTTTTTATTGCAAATAAGCATTGAAATTGATGAAAAAGATTAATTTATAATATAATGTCATTTATATTGAATTAACTATTAATGGTTTTGAAATGGGCAGTCTGAAAAACTTTTGTATGCCCATTAAACTTTTTCTTTTCTTTTCGAATATGCAATTTTTAAAATTTTGGTATACAGGGTGATGTTTAAGAGCAAAATCATTTCAATAATTTTTTTTAAAGCCGGACCTGGATTTTAATTTTGGTCACTATGTCTCTTGATTGTTCTAAAGGAGTAGAACAAGCTTGCCAAATATCAAATAAATATACAGGGTGGTTTCACAAATACGGAGGATAAAAGAAATGAACAAAATTGATAAAACACCCTGTAATTAATTAATTCCTCGCCATTAAAGCATCATTTGCTCTCTTGATATTCAAACCTGTCAATAAAGACATCGGTAAAAGGAATCAACACAAAACTGGTCACTTTTAAAAAAGTCTTATAGTTTAGAGAAGAAAGGAGTGCATTAATTTAATTTGTAGAAGTAGTACAGGTTTAAGAGGTAGACATTTTAGTTTTACCTCATCCTAATAAAAGATTTCGTTTGATTTAATCATGTTTCCATGGTTTTTACTGTAATAAACCTGTTCTTTTGACAGATAAGTCAGGCCTTATTTATTCAAAGCCGTATCGTATGTCAGAATTTTGTATTAATATATATTTCAAAATGGCTTCATTCTAAAAATATTAAAAGTCGTCCTAAATCCTTGAAGGCAGAATTACTCGTAATAGCAAAGCAACCTAAAAACAAATTCAAAAATTATATAGATGAGATGGACCGAGAAAAAGGAATTGAAATACTCAGATTGCCTCCTTACCATGCAGAGTTAAATCCGATTGAACTGATCTGGTCACAATTAAAAGGTTATGTTTCTCAAAACAATACAACATTTAAATTACCTAATGTGCGAAATTTGTTTTTGAAGGCAGTTTCAGATGTAATAATGAAGTGAGTTAGATACCTATACCAAATTTTTTTAATTTTTTCGATTTTATACATAAAGAGAAGCTTGTAAAAAATTGATCCGTATAGTAGGGTTTTTTTAAAATGCATCCTAACCTCAAAAACGAATTATGTTTTTTTACTGAATTGGCAAAAAATAACCAAAGAATCCTCGAATTTTCTTAAAAATTGTAGAAAATATGTATTTTTATGTCGGGAAGACATGGTAAAAATTAATAAAAAATGTATTTGTCCAGGCAAAATCGGCATTTTTCGAAAAAGAAAAAAATAGAATTGGCCGCCATTTTTGGAAAAAGAATAGTAGAGAAAAAATTTTTATCTTAAAAAGAAGGATTTTGTGTGTACTTTTGTTTAAGAACATCCAACATTTTATTTCTTTATTTAAAGTGCCCAATTTAGGGAAAAATAAAAAAATAAAAATTCGATTTTCATTTTTTCCAATTTTTTTATCGCGATATTTATGCTTAGAAACACTGTATTTCAGTCCAAAAAATGTTTAAAAAAATAAAAAAAATATTTCAGGTTCTAAAGTATGATTTTTGTGAGGGAACGAATCAATATAAAAAATGAAAATCGAATTTTTATTTTTTTATTATTCCCTAAATTGGGCACTTTAAATAAAGAAATAAAATGTTGGATTTTCTTAGACAAAAGTACACACAAAATCCTTCTTTTTAAGATAAAAAATTTTTCTCTACTATTGTTTTTCCAAAAATGGCGGCCAATTCAATTTTTTACATCACGGTCATTTTAATTTTTTTTTTATTTTTCCACGACTCTCAGAGCCGGAAATATTTAAAAAATAGTGAAGCAATCCACTCGAAAAATACCAAAAATGCCGTTTTTGGCACATATCTCGCGAAGCTCCATCCCAAATTTATTGACAAATTGTTTACAAGCTTCTCTTTATGTATAAATTCGAAAAAATTAAAAAACAAGCTCTAGTACTTTATTTTTGCTTAAACAATTTTTTTTTACCCCAAAAGGCTTTCAAATAATTTAATAACCAAACAACAAAACATTCTTTAGAGTCACCCTGTATATCCAACACTCAGCAGAAGCTCTGAACACCTTGTACAAATTTTTTACAAGCTTCTCTTTAGGTATGTATAAATTTGAAAAAATTAAAAAAATTAACTTAGCTCTTACATCCATAAAAAATTCTAATTTCACTCAAAATAAAAAATTGTCTGGATTAACAGAAAAATCGATTATGAAAAAGTCGTTTTTTGTTTTTTGCATTTTTAACGATATTTTTCCATACGAATAATATATTTTTTCATACCATCTTAAAATCGAGGTTTCAACGAAGAAAATGAGCACTTATAAAGTTAAAAATTTGCACACCAACTTTTTCGATTGAAAATTAGGCTTTTAACACTCTTTATTTATTTTTATATGTTAGCTAGATTTCCTAATTTGAAGATACATAATTTCGTTTTACCATGTCCTATAATTCCACGTTTTTTTTTTAATGGAATGAATTCCACGAAACATTTTTTCAGATTTAAAAATATACAGAATATAGAAAACGAGTAAGGAAATTAATTTATCAGATTCGACATCCTAAGACCGGTTTCTGCCTTTCGGCTTCGTCAGTTAGGCTTTTCGAATCCAATAAGTAAAATTCCAAACTCGTAAAAGTCAATAGCTATATCCGCTATAAGATAAAATTTTTAGATGTGCTGCCATCTATGATTAGAAGAGAGTATTGACAATTACTAAAAGCAAAAAATTCCCGGTGTATTGGGGTTGCATACACAATTTGCATTGTGTGTTGCAAAGCTTTTATTTGACTGATTCTAGTCAAAATGTCACTCTCTTCTTTCGTATGGAATTTTATTTATTGGATTCGAAAAGCCTAACTGACGAAGCCGAAAGGCAGAAACCGGTCTTAGGATGTCGAATCTGATAAATTAAATTCTTTACTCGTTTTCTAACTTTGTATTAATCTCTGAAAGGGATACGAAAGAAGAGAGTGACATTTTGACTAGAATCAGTCAAATAAAAACTTTGCAACACACAATGCAAATTGTGTATGCAACCCCAATACACCGGGAATTTTTTGCTTTTAGTAATTGTCAATACTCTCTTCTAATCATAGATGGCAGCACATCTAAAAATTTTATCTTATAGCGGATATAGCTATTGACTTTTACGAGTTTGGAATTTTACTTATTGGATTCGAAAAGCCTAACTGACGAAGCCGAAAGGCAAAAACCGGTCTTAGGATGTCGAACCTGATAAATTAAATTCCTTACTCGTTTTCTAACTTTGTATTAATCTCTGAAAGGGATACGAAAGAAGAGAGTGACATTTTGACTAGAATCAGTTAAATAAAAGCTTTGCAACACACAATGCAAATTGTGTATGCAACCCCAATACACCGGGAATTTTTGTTTTTAGTAATTGTCAATACTCTCTTCTAATCATAGATGGCAGCACATCTATACAGAATATTTTTGTATTATAGTATATTATTCAATGAGTTTGGGTGGGTTATTTTATTACATGCGGATGAAGTTTGCAACACGAGCGAGCTTGCGGGCGAGTGTTGTAATCATCCGAGTGTAATAAAATAACCACACAACGAGTTGAATATAATACTTTATCTACTAATGTCGACAAATAATAGATTATTTATACCTTAAAAATATCTATAAAATCAAATCAAGAACAAAACATTTTTAAATGATAAAGAAACCATTATACGAATATAAATGCTTATTTATATTAAATTAATTCTTACTTATGATTAAAATTTAAAGTTATGCTATGTTGCTGCAATTCGAGAAATTAATTGTTGTATCTGCAACACCAAAATTCATATTGTGATCTGTATTTGATATGAAATTACTAGAACTAGCATATGTTGTTGGATTATTAGTATTATTTTTATGGATTTGGTGTAAAATTCTATTAATAAAATATCCATTTCAACAAATTTGATAAAGTTTTTAGTGAATGACTTTTACTGGTATTAAGTTAATTTGACATTGACGTATAAATTAAAGGCCGTGCTACATAGTAAATGTAAATGCATTCTAGATCTTGATTGGTTAAATTTAGTTGCCTTGTGATTATTGGTTATTAAAAGTGTTGAATTTTCACTTTTCAACGCTTTTTAACCAATCAAATCAATTTTACAAACACACTATTGAATAATGAAGGTCAAATTCCGGTTTGATTTTTGGTTTATTATTTGACATTAGTAGATAAATTCCGTTTACACGCCACTGACTTCACTCACTCCATATTGCTCCTCATCAATTGCCAGATTCCATTAGTCAGGCAGAGTTGGTTGTTAAATTTAATTGAACAAAAGAAGTATTGAGTGTCGAGGTCAAAACACGAAACCTTTTTAACACAACTCATGAATTTTACCTTCACGGTTGACGCTCGCCGACAATGATACATTCAATATCTAAAATTTCGTCATTTTCACAACAGAAATAATTCATATAACGAATAGTTTGCACTTAGAGTCACTCTAGTGGGAATTACCAGAATAAATTTGAACATTAACGGTGAAACGTCTCCTAAGTTAGTAAAGCTGGTTTAGTTTTCCTGTTATAATAATAATCTCTTGTTTTCACTACATATTTTTCGAAAAAATTTATCCACGCTTACATCAAACATGCTATTTTATTGTTTGGAATAAAAATTTCTCTTTCAGTGAGAATTTTCAAAACAATAAGTAGGTATTTCAATTATTATCACATCACATTTATTACTCTATACACGAAGAATAGAAGTAGACTAATGATCACGAAAGAATTTACCATAATAATTTTCTCATTACATCATTTACCATTTTGCTTCATTAATTTTTAGAACATGGCGGCTTAATGATGCCTAATCTTTTATTCATTTTGATTCCGAATTAGGCACAACCAAATGGGTGATTCATTTAATAAAGGATACCCGGACACTAACCTTATCGGAGGTACATATAAATGATGTACAAGGTGTTCAGAGCTACTGCTGAGTGTTGGATATACAGGGTGACTCTAAAGAATGTTTTGTTGTTTGGTTATTAAATTATTTGAAAGCCCTTTGGGGTAAAAAAAAATTGTTTAAGCAAAAATAAAGTACTAGAGCTTGTTTTTTAATTGATCGATATGGTTGAACCAATTTAATTTACTGTCTATGGTAAGAGCTAAGTCAAATTTTTTTAATTTTTTCGAATTTATACATAAAGAGAAGCTTGTAAACAATTTGTCAATAAATTTGGGATGCAGCTTCGCGAGATATGTGCCAAAAACGGCATTTTTGGTATTTTTCGAGTGGATTTTTTAAATATTTCCGGCTCTGAGACTCGTGGAAAAATAAAAAAAAATTAAAATGACCGTGATGAAGTAGAGTATCGATCCATATAGTAGGGTTTTTTTTAAATGTATCCTAACCTCAAAAAACGAATTCGCGCACATTATTTTTTTACTGAATTGGCAATAAATAACCATAAAATCAAAGGTTTTGGTTTAAAGCCCCGACTTGGTCGGGCGCCAAACCACGTATGGACTTTCGTAATTCAATACCTGGGGGGAATATAGCCCAAGGAGTAGTTGTTGAAGTCCAGGCGCTGGTGCAGTGTAGGCCATTTAATGTCTTGGTTCTTGGGAACAAGTGTGATTTATTTCACAACCTTAGGTAGTTTTGGTACGCCCATGGTCCTTTTTTGGTATTTTTATGGTTCAAAAAATTCCACCGTCGTTTGAAAAGAAGGATTTTGTTTGTACTTTTGTCTAAGAAAATCCAACATTTTATTTCTTTAAATCTTTAAATCTTAAATGAAAAAATCTTAAATGCAAGACTGAGTTCCTTTTTAAACAAATATGAAATTTTGTCTTCTAAACAATATGGATTTCGGTCAAATATGTCCACTCAAAATGCAATTTTACATTTAACCTCAAAAATGTTTGGTGCCATGGACAACAATAAAATGGCTTTAAGTGTTTTTATAGATCTGTCAAAGGCGTTTGATACAGTCAGCCATCCTTTATTGTTAAAAACATTAGAAGACATAGGTGTCAGAGGTGCGGCGTATGAAATGTTCAGAACGTATCTTACCAATCGAAAACAAATTGTTCAAGTTAATGGTGAAAAGAGTGAAAGCAAAGAAATTACATATGGAGTTCCACAAGGTTCAATCCTTGGACCAATACTCTTTAACATTTACTTGAATAATTTGTTCTTTTTACCCACAGCAGGAGATATTATAGCCTATGCTGATGACACCTGTATCTTTTATGAGCATGATGACTGGCTGAAAACGACTTAGCGCTCATTCAAAATTGGTTTAATTCGAAGTTACTCACAATTAACTATGCAAAAACGTCGTTTCTACCTATTTATATTGATGTGCAAGGTAAACCAACTTTTGATGCTTTAGATGTATTAAATGATGTCAGTATAAGATCTGTGAATGAATTTAAGTACTTAGGCATTGTTTTAGATAACCATCTAAGATGGGATAAACATATTAAATATGTTATTAAAAAAATTCAATTTTTAATCCATAGATTTAAAGTACTGCGGGATATACTTGATTTTAAATCATTAAAAACTATTTATATGTCTCTAGTACAGTCCCATCTTATGTATGGCATAGTAGCCTGGGGAAACGCCGGAAAAAGCACTTTAAAAATATTGGAAACAGCTCAGAAAAAAATATTAAAAACTATGATGAGAAAAAACTATATCTATTCTTCTGATAAATTGTACCACGAAGCCTCAGTAATGGATTTGCAACAATTGTATTATTATTTCACAAGTATACACCAATACAAAACTAAAATTGAGCTCAAATTCAACAGTCACAAATATAACACAAGAAATAAACTTAAAACATTTGTAATAGAAAAAACAAAAAAATCAACTGGAAAAAAAAGTGCTACATATATGGCTCTAAAAATTTATAATACTCTCCCAGATTTTATCAAAAAATCAAATAAAATAGAACATTTCAAACACAAATTAAAAAAATTTATTCTTGAAAATTCAAGAGAGACAATTCACGGCATACTTGAATCCATTGTACCAGTTGTTTAGTCCATCTTTTACCTTTTTTTACTAAAGAAATTCTATTTTGTCATTTTCAATTATACTTTTTATAAAAAAATTTTTTCTTTTTATATATATTTTATATTAGTATGTAAGTTTTAATTAATTATTATTATTATTGTATTACTCACGCACAGGCTCTGCCTATAGTGATTTTTCCCTCAATGTTGTTCAACTTATGTATTTTTAAAATTTCTTGTAAATTATTTTTTACTTTGAATAAACACATTATTATAATTAAAGTGCCCCATTTTGCGAATAATAAAAAACAATCTGATTTTCATTTTTTGCCAATTTGTTTATGTTTATCGCGATAATTATGCTTAATTCTCTTAGAAAAACTATATTTCAGTCCAAAAAATGAGAAGAAGAAAGAGAGATGTAGAGGAAAAGCATACATTTTGTGTTTTTTCACTATTTAGTTTCAAACTATTTTGAAAAAAGGTATCGTCAGAACTAGTTGGTAACATGTTGAAATGATTTGGTTCAGAATCACTTTGAAGTTTTATTATTTTTTATTAAATTGAACAAATATACAAATATACACCTTGGATTATGTACAACGTAGTTATTTAAGTATATGATTATATTTATATAGTACAATTTTACCCTTCGTACATATATGATTGTTTTGGGAAGTTCCAAATAATACCAAATTTGGAGACCCAAACTTATTAGGCCACACCCTGCAGATGGGCCTGTCCCAACTTATTGTAGATTTAAGTTAGCTGAGAAATTGTGTGGACTGTATATAGGTTGTAGCGAAATTATACACGGATTACTTGAATTTTATATATTAACGATAACTTCATAAAAAACAAAACACTTTTTAACAAACATAGAATATAACAAAATTCAAAACTGTGTTTGCAATTGCTCAAGAAATAACTGAATGCGAATACGGGTATGTATGTAATATCATGCAATTTGTATAAGTTGAAAATTGCTGAATTTATTACGTATGAACAATCCCATGATTGCGACCTGTTCATACGGAGATAGAAGTTCTACTGGTTTAATTTTGATTTATTTGAGACGCTTGTCGATATGCGAGATCCTTCGGCGGCCAATCACGGGTATGTATTTTCGGCTTTATTGTTGTGCCTTTTTTTATCTCTTTGGCAACTTGCAGTCTCGCCAATGTGTCGCGATGTATGTAAAGGCGGTTGCCGACAAGGGCGGCTTTTAGCATTGAAGTTTTATCTCGTCGGTGAGTTACTTCCGCGTTGATTATCTGCGCGATGGCCTTGATTTACGATGCGTGTTGTACTGTTGCTATGCTGGGCACTTAGGCGTGCGGTTTGGTTATTTTTATTTCCTTTGTCGCCATGGGCGTAGGTAAAAATGTTCGATTTCGAACAATGATAAGTTTATTTTGTTGAACGATGGTTGTGTATGCTTTTAAAGTTATAAACGTTCTGTCCGTTTTTTATGCCCAGGACAAGCGACCGGACAATATCATGGAGTGTTTTTTGGATTTTTACCTACTTTTGGGTACCTACTGTTGGAAATGAACTAGAGAATTTACAACACATAATTTGGTATATCATTTACATAAATTATAAATAATAAAGGTCCCACGACTGAACCTTGAGGAATTATTATAATTAACTGCCTGGTATCGATTGGTTAGATATGATTTAATAAGTGCCAAAGGAGTTCCGCTCACTCCATAGAAATATAGTTTTTCTAGCAGTATGTCGTGAGAGATGTAGTCGAATGCCTTGGATAGATCACAGAGCATAATGGCAGTGTAATTGCCTGTCTCAAAACCCTATATCACTAACGACTTATAGAACAGCCTGACTTGTAGAAAGTTGTTTATCCGAATTGCGATTTGGAGAAAAAAATTATTTCTTTACTATTCGATGTTTAATCATCTCGATAATTTTGCTGAAAATAGAAATTGGTCTAAAATTATCAACAGAGGAACAATCTCCCTTTTTAAAAATCGGAATAACTTTGGAAAATTTAAATTTATAGACGATTTACCTCGGATATTCGAAAATATAAACAAAAATTCAAATTCTAGTACTAGATTCGTTTTTTGAGGATTAAAATGTGTTATAAGAGAATTTATACTTCGTCATAATAACATTATTATAAGAACGAAACCTAGAGAAAAAACTTATGATACTATCCCAATATAGAAGGTATCCTTTTTGCAATTAACTCTTTTTGTAAAATAGGCATCCAAATTTTTGAAATATCGACCGAACAATCAGAAACACATTCGTTATTATTTAAGCATATGAGTGCTGCTTCTTTAACTTTTCGGTTATACTTATTAGTTCCTTTTAATAATCTAGTTGAAGAATTCCATTATATTTTATGACCAAAATCCCATGCATGTTCACATATTTTTGATTTTTCCAATTGTTTATTTTTAATGTATGATTGGTGTTCATTAAGTCTTATATGAACAGCTTTAGATGTTTTTCCTATATAACATTTATTATATTCGCATGGAATTTTGTAGACAAAATGTTTTGTATTCTGGATTTGATTATTCACTATTAAAGATTTTAATGTATTATTTGTTTGAAAATCTATTCTTAATTGAATTATTTCTTATTAGACGGTATTTCCTGATAAATTCGGCTTAATGAATGTTAAGCATTGACGTATAATAATATAAGTAATTATTATTTATTAGCCATAGTTAGATAGCACGATATGAATGTTAAAATCATTCTTCAAATTCGGATTATGACTCATTAATATATATTCGAATAAAATTACGCACACAATAATATCTCATAATCTTGTGTGGCTCGTTAAAAATGTTTAAAACGAAAACAACACACTCGCGCTACCAATAAACCGAGTGCTTTCGAAAAACTTAACGAAATGTGTATGTTAATGATTATTGAGGCACGATTTGCGAGTAGATTTCATGTATTTATTTTAAGAATATTTTTCTTGTTTGTACCAATCTAAAATTAAAACGTCTACAGATTTATGAAAACCAGAATATCGTTTTAGTGCAACATTTTATTAATAGGTCCTTTAGTATATATTCTGGAGCAGCGTATCCCAAACTTTTCTAAAGCGAGACTCCCCTTCAATCAAAAATTTTATTGACCTACTCTGTCTCAAATAGTGAATATCTTTATTATGGTTAACATAATTGTGCATAATATTATTGGATGAAGTCAATACGAAACCTTGTAAAATTCCTGCTATTATAGTGCTTGTAATAGTCGAAATCAATATGACAAATTTTTCACCCATTTGGGGGTGGTCTTTGACCGTTTGAGGGGTGGGGTCAACTCTAAAAGAATTTTAACCCCCGCCAAAAATATTTGCAACAATCAATAGTTTTTTAAAAATAATTCACATATAAATGCAAGAAAACAAATTTGTTATTATATTTATTCCCAAATTATAATAATTCTACATCGAGATGACTATTAATACGACTATTTCCAGATCAATTTTTATAGTTTTCTTGAAACTGTCTTAAGATCAGCACCAATCGATGGAATAGTACGAAATACTAAAAAAAAAACAGATAATGTAGGTCTCTATAAGGTTGTTCAAAGTTAGTCTTACCATCACCATCATCTCTCTGTCGAAAGTTACATCTTTGAAACTGCATATTCTAAATTGTCTAGAATGGTTTATCAGAGTTATCAGATAAATTTTTCGATTTTCTTTATTGAATGTATACCATGGTAATAAAGTCAATTTTTCGAAACTCCGATTCGTCTAAAAATTATATTAAATATTAAAAATACAAGAAAGAGTAGATTTTTAATATCACACCGCGTCATAGACCCAGTTGCTCTTCCTCTTAGCAACTGCTAAATTTATTTTTAATTACTAGTACCACTACAGCTCGTGCTATATTCACCGAATAAATTGTTCGGTATCTGAATTTGATCTGTGTGTGTCTGTAGCTTTTTTGTGTTTATGAATATTGTCCAAAAACTAAAAAACATTATTTTCTCAGCGCCTTGAATCTCAAATTCTGTACGTGTGTGTTTATGAATTTTAAAATTCTGACTTCAGATTTTGATAGAGCGTCAAAAAGTAAGCTTAGGGTTTGATTTGCCCCTCCATACCACTTCGGGAACACCTTCAAAATGGGGTCCAAAATATGAAAATTTTAATTGAATTTAAAGTAGACACATCGCGAATGACGATTTTGGTAAAAGTGAGTAGACTATAGATTATAATTAGAACTGTCAATCTAAAATTTTATTAATACTTTCATTACAATTTGTTCGGTCTATGGCAATGCTAGAAGAGCATTATCAACTGGTTTTAATAATACAACTGTTTTAGTTAATTTCCATAATCGGCTTTCAAAAGGTACAATATGTTTTGAATAATATTAAAACATCGCCCTTTCTCATTTTCATCATCCTCCTCGTTATCAATGACATTCATCTCCGAACCTTCAAAAACTTCAGGGTCATATGCAATTTCTTCATCGAGATCATAGCAACAGTACAGCACACATCGTGAATCAAGGCCATCGCGCAGATAATCAACGCGGAAGTAACTCACCGGCGAGATGGACTTCAATGCGAAAAGCCGCCTTTATCGGCTACCGCCTTTAGCGGCTGCCGCCTTTACATGCTCGCGACACGTTGGCGAGACTGCAAGTTGCATAAAAAAAAGGCACAACAATAACGCCGAAAATACATACCCGTGATTTTCCGCGGAAGGATTTCGTCTGTCAACACGCGTCTCAAATAAATCAAATCAAACCAGTAGAACATCAGACTCCGTGTGGATCAGGTCGTAATCTTTGGACTGTCCACACGTAATAAATTAAACCAGTAGAACTTCTATCTCCGTAGAAACAGGTCGCATCATTAGACTGTTTCTTACGTAATAAATTCATCAAATTTAACTTATATGAATTGCATACTATTACATACGCACTCGTATTCACAGTCAGTTATTTTTTGAGCAATTGCAAACACAGTTTTGAATTTTGTTATATTCTATATATATATATATATATATATATATATTGCTATAAAGCGCCGTATGTGTATATATATATATATCTATGTCGTTTGCATTGTTCCGGGTCATTCTGAGGTATCTAATGTATACTTCAGGTACATTTGTATACTTTCAGGACATGTCTGGAAGTTTTATATACGTAAAGCATAGTTCCAGTACTGTCTTGGAAGTATTTTTTTATGTAAAGTATGGTTCCGGTACATGGTTTTTTGAATGGAAACTTTTACATTGAGTCTAAGGAAGACAATTTTTGAAGTTACTGTTTTACCATAAGTTTTTGTATAATTTGTAGCTATGTGAAAAACCGTTAAAATTGTCATCAACACATTCAGAATTCAGGTAATTCATTTATAACACTTTACATATGTATCTTTTAAAGAAGCAGAAAGCGTAGTTTAAAAAATAGACTACCTTAGCAAATTTTTGTAATTCTTAATAAAATTTAAACCGCTTGACCTAAAAAGTAGAAAATGGTGAATTTTTACACTTCTCTGTTCATACAAAAACCTTTGTTTTGGTTTTTTCGCTGAAATTCAAAGTTATTTGCACTGTCTGGCTTTGAAATGAAATAAGAAAGTATGCATGTTATAGACAATACAAAACATCAAGAGTTAATTGGAACTACTATTTGAATTTAATTTATATATTACTTTTGTACTGACTTTAAAAAATATTTAAAGAGAAGAAAAAACTAATTAGAGTCAATTTTGATCCTTAAACGATGTCTCCATATTATAAAGGATTTTATGCAGAAATTAAAATATATTTTCTGTCATCTTCTATCATAAAAGCGTTACTGTCCTGGAAATATGCTATATATCTCCCTTGCTAAAATAATGTATATTTCCAATTAATTCAAATATAACTAAGTAGTAGTAGTAATTCAGATATATTTAAGTAGTATGAGTATAAATAATTGTAATTGTTACTGGATTATCATTGTCTTTTAAAAAATATTGAAAGACTTTCGCTATATAGAAGGAGCGTCACTGTCCTGGGAGTATACTCTATATCGCAATTTAAAAAATAGCGAGTATTTCAAACAGTTCAAATATCAATGAGTAATTATTGGAGATTTTTTATACACTAATCCTGTCCGATATCAAAAGTTTATGGAAAGAAATAGTAAAACTAAAAAAATGGTTTTGACCTGGAAGTATGCTATATATATCGCCATTTCCAAAATATTCAATAATAAATATTTTCAAATAGTTGAAATGTAAATATGTAACTAATTGTAATTATTACTGTATTATCATTGTTATTTTAAAAAATATTGGAAGCCTTTCGCTGTATAGGAAAGGCGTCCCTGTCCTGGAAATATACTCTATATCGCAATTTAAAAAATAGCGAATATTTCAAATATAAATGAGTAGGTAATTATTGGAGATTTTTTATACACTAATCCTGTCCGATATCTAAAGTTTATGGATTGAAATAGTAAAACTAAAAAAATGGGTTTGGCCTGGAAGTATGCTATATATCGCCATTTCCAAAATATTCAATAATAAATATTTTCAAATATTTGAAATGTAAATATGTAACTAATTGTAATTATTACAGTATTATCACTGTTATTTAAAAAAATCGGATGTGGCCATGCTCATAACTTTACCATACTTTAACGGCCATATGGGCTCATAATCCAATTACTCGTACATATTTAAGGCAGGCCATGCCTGGCAAGAGCGTACAATTGTCTCCATGAAACAAAACATGTTATTCCATATTTTATTTTTAACTCGCTTATAATACAAAATTTGAAAAAAGTTTTTAAACAAAATTTATAGTAAATTTAATTTAAAATAAATTTTTTCTCTTAATATTTTTACATAAACTTAATAGAAACGATAATAATTGCGAAAATCTGAAAATTCTCAAGAGTAAACCCCCACTTTCGGTTGTCCGATTTTGCCCAAAATGTTGTAAAAATGCTAAATATAAAATTTGGTTAGGAAATTTCGATCGCAGTTGGAGTTAGAGCGCACACAAATTTTTCAGGACTACATACTCCATACTCCATACTCCATACATACATTTTCTGGAAATGGTCTTAAATGACTTAGGGGGTCTCAAAACATGTAAATCCACTGAAAGCTGAACTTTTTTTTTTGCGATTACAATACTTTACCTATGGTAAAGTAAAAATATTGGAAGCCTTTCGCTGTATAAGAAAGGCGTCACTGTCCTGGAAATATACTTTATATCGCAATTTAAAAAATAGCGAATATTTCAAACAGTTCAAATATCAATGAGTAATTATTGGAGATTTTTTTATACCCTAATCCTGTCTGATATCAAAAGTTTATGGAAAGAAATGGTAAAACTAAAAAAAAATGTTTTTGACCTGGAACTATGCTATATATCGCCATTTCCAAAATATTCAATATTTTCGAAAAGTATATGTACTGTCGTGTATGCAATACTAATGTATACTATTTTTTCACATTGTATATGCCTCTTAGAAAATGTCCCTGAACTATGCGATCTACATAGATATATATATATATATATATATATATATATATATATATATATATATATATATATATATATATATATATACATATACATATATATATACACATAAGGCGCTTTATAGCAAGCCCAGCATATATTGAAGATAAATGGAAGCCCGGGTATCGGGGCGCATTTTAGGAATTATACAACATAGGCGCTTACTGTCAATATTATGAAGCCCAGTAGGCTGCTGTTATTATACGATGCCCAAACATATAAAAAGATAATATATTGGTGATATTACAAAGCCTTGCAGTGTTGCCAATAAATCAGGTTTCATATGTACAAATAAGTGTTTACATGTGTAGTTCGTGCAGGTAGAGGCACATAATCTAAAAAATAAAACAGCCGTAAAAATAAAATTTTATTCTGAAAATAACAGAACATTATAAAGATGCTAAAAATGTCGAATAGAAAAAATTAAATTTAAAATAAAAAGTTCGAATTTTGAATTTATAAACTTCAAAAACAACATAAAAAGTAAACGTGTAAAATAAACTTAAAACATTACAAATTACTGTTTCATACGAAAAACATTGTAAACAAAGGTTTTGATTCTGACCCAATCTTTATTTTCAAAAACAGTCGGATATTTTGACAAAATTTCGACACATTCATGTTTCTTGGGTGTAATTTTGTTTTTTATATGTTTCTGAAAATATGTGTGATAGTGTCTTTTTCTTTTTTGGACCATTTTACTCTTCCAGAAGGTTGTTTGTTATTTTGTAATTTCGACCCTGCAAAAAAAAAAAAATAATGACCAAAACTTTTCTAATACCTATTCGACATGAATCGACATAAGAACCGACTCTCTTTCCTAAGAATAAATGGAAGGTCGTCTTCGGTAAACTAAACGGAATATATGATATCTTTGAAATTTGAATCCCGTCAGCATAGTTTCTTTTATATTTTACGAAATGAATGGGTTACGAATGAATGTGGAGTGAAAGTAAGTTAAGCCAGGTAAAAAGGGCAGAAGCAGCTTAAGGTGGTTTGGACACGTAGAAAGGATGAGTAACACAAGAATAATAAAACAGGTTTATGAAAGTGGAATTAATGAAAGACAAAACATTGAAAGACCCAGGAAAGCATGGCTGCGATAGATGAATGATATTCGAAGTACGAAAAATAGAAGGAGCTAGATGTATGGATGCGAGTGAAACAAAAAATGTCTGTAAGGATAGGAGCGTGTGGAGGAAAATTGCAAAGAGTGTTGTTATCAGAGGTTAGTACTGCTGGGTGACCTTAGTAATTGGTGATATAAAAAAAGAAGGTTGCTTACATTTAGTTTTTTTTCTAGGAGACTCATTTTCTGAAATAGGTTTATCTATAACAACAGACTTATTAGCCTCTTTTTCAATTGGAAACTCACTTGGCACATCATCATCGAACGCTGGTGAGGACGAACTTGTTGATGCTTCTTTGTTTGAAACTTTTCTGTAATTGCAATTTCCCCCATTGCATTTTTCAGTTCAGTAAATTCAGCAGGAGCGTTTTTAGATGCATTTTCGTTATTGCTAGGAACAAACATTCCTGCGGTAGCAACTTCAATAGATGAAATTTTCTTTTCACGATCTTTGTAATTGTTGTGATCGTCAGATTTTTCATTCGTATCAATAGCATTTTGTTTTTTCAACTGATTTCCGACGTCACTTAAGCCTTTATTATTGTCGGCCAAACTGGTAGTCATCTCTGTGGCTAGAAATTTACACACTGTATATAATTAAGGGGTGTCCAACTGTACCTTGCCAAATCTTTGAAAGTCAGTATTTCAAGACTCAGTCAGTAGAGATATTGAAATAACGTTTTCACTATTGGTCTTCAGTTAATGCCAGGCTTCTAACCACGCTTCCAAAATGTGTAAAATTATCGTGAAATATGTTAAATGACTTATACTAACCAGCATGTGAACCATAAAAAAACTTACATGATATATTTTGCAACAAGAAGGAAGGTAGTGAAAAACCAGCAATAAAAGAACTGATCCTTTCCAAAGAGTGTCTTTATAAGTATTACAAAATATAGTCTTACCATCTCTCAATTGCCCGAAACGACTTCCATGTCCATATTCTAACTTTTTAAGTGGGTACTATATTTTGATGTAATCAAATAATACTGTACAGAGCGTTCAAAAGATCGGCCTTTTTGATTACCCTGTATAGCAACTTCTCCTGCAATAGGAAGTACTTAAGAAGTTATAATAGGAACTTGTAGGCAGTTTTGTTCAATATTTAACCCTGTGGACGCAACCATCACTTAAATAGTAAACATAATACGGTTTTCACCTGTTTGTAACTCGTAAAAATATAAATTTGGATTGGATTATAGGTTTCTGGATTCAGGTCATAGAGTACAATCTCAAAATGTAAAAATATACAGAATGTTTTATTACAAAAAACATTGATTACTTCATTTACGAAATAGTGATAACATGAATACTATTTGTAATTACAGCTTACAATGCCCATTTGAACAAGAATTTTTCGAAAAAACTTTAGTTTTAAGATATAATGAATTTATTCACCACTTTACATGGTATGTGCTTGTTTTTAGAAAATTCATACTGGGTTTGAATTAAACTGTTGAACATAGGGTTTTAGGCTTCTCATGAGAGGAAGAATATATTAAGTACCACTATAATAGTAAAAGAACAAAACTGCCAAAAACGATTTACATAAAAATATAAAGGTACTTACTGGCTACTTCTGCTGGTATTGCCATTGATAAAATACGTTTCACGCGGTTCATTTTGCACAATAAAACAAATAAATATACTCACAAGACACTACTGAACACTAAAAGTTATACACGCTGTTTTTACGAAGCCCGAAGGTGGGCTTCGTATTGTCGCACTGGGCTTCGGATAAACTGTGGAATGTAGCGTTTTGGGCTTCGTATGGGATGATTATATATATATATATATACAGTCCACATCAATTTCTCAGCAAACTTAAATCTAGAATAAGTTTGGATCTCCAAATTTGACATTATTTGGAACTTCCCAAAACAATGACTATTTGATTTATAAGTAATATTTATAAATATAATGTATTAAATAGTTAATTAACTAATATTTAATGAATAATTAAGTTAAAAGACCTTGTTCTATGTCATGTACGTCACTCTTCGCTCAAAAACGGTTGAACGTATAAAAAATTATTTAAAACGAAATTTGTTGAGAATTTTATACTTTACAACTTTTATAATAAATGCAAATACGATTTGAGGCAAAAGAAGCGAGATTTATAACATCGGACTGACTACCTAGTAGAAGGAAAGACCCAATTTTAAACGTACCTCTGAGACTATCCTCTGACCCAGTTCGCACATCATGACACTCATAACAAAGGTGCCAGCTGAAAATATTGCGGTCATTACATATTCTGATTCCTGCAAAAAATTACATACGTATTTGTTCCCAAATAAAATTATAAAATATAGTAAAACCACTTACTCTACGTCTATACCATGTCACACCACAAATCAGTAAAATAGTAACAGCTGCTAAATGAGTATGGACTACATACATTTTTTTTCGCTGCAGACCTATTTCAGCCTTTCTACAAAACAAAATAATTATGGCAAAGTAATATTAGGTCATAAACTATTAAAAAAAACAATAAAAAATGTCTTAAATGTACTACGATCTATGAATTGAGCTTAGAAGAGAGTTTTGACACTTTACAAAGCAACGATTCCCTGTATTGGGTGTTGCATATCACACAATTTGCATTGTGTATTGCAAAGTTTTTTATTTGACCGAGTAAAAAATAATAATATTTGGAGGTCCTGAACCTATGATTAAAATATTGTATAATGTATACTGACCCGATTAAATTGTAACTTCGTATAATATATGGTTTCAGTCTTTGCTTAACCATTTTTTGATAATCTTCGTTAATCACTAACATGATATTTGGTTTACGATTTCCAGTGATCTCTTCAATTGTTTCATTTAACATCAATAGTTGGAAATAAAAATTTAATCCGCAATAAACTATACCAGAAGCAATAGATACGTTAATGAATATAGGGTGGCAGTAGGTAATATAAAATAAAACCAACATCGGTGTACCATATTTACCAAAATTATTTCTGATAAATTTCGTTTGGTATGAAGCGTCATCTTTACATATTATTATGGTTGTAATTAGGAGAAGAAACAATCCGATACCCCAAGAATATACAAAATAATATCCATATCTAGAATATCTGCAAATTCGTTGTCGTAATTTCTTACTGCAGGTTTTTATGGAAAAATATGCACTGGATTCGTAATCTTTTATTTCATGTTTCAAACTATTCAGAAAACTGGGTAGAAATTCAAACCAAACTGTCTAAAAGCAATGAAAAAAATCTAGTCAACTTGGAAACATTAAATTGATCAATTGCAGGAATTTGCAATTGAATATATAGACAGGGCAATTGCAGATTTCTGCTTTTTCCTAAAAAACTTCTCTTTGGGCTACTTGCCCCCATAGGTATTGAATTATATCAGTCCAGATGCGTGTTGGATCCCAAACTTTGTCGGGACAATAAAAAGAAGCCCCAAGTTAGGACACATGATTATGGGAATAAAAAAAAATCTTAATTTTTCCTGAAAAACCTACACTGAACGTTTGACAGTTTAACCCTGACTAAATTAAATTTTTAACTACAGTTTATTCAACGTAAAGAAAAGTAAAGTAAATAGCATGGTCTAGGCGTGACTCGGCAAAGAACCGCTACGATTGGTTGGTTTGCGGAGTGCGAGTCTGTTCAGGTATGGACTTGCCTCGCTATACTTATGGGTTTGGTAGGGGATACTATTGTATCATTATTATTATTACGATCTATTGATATTGTTCGTTAGTGTGTTAGTGCGATTATAATAAGAACTTTTGTGTATTTTAGTTTAGTTATATATGATTTTTTTTTAATTTGTGTGTTAAGCAACTATTCTGTTTTTCGAACAATTAGATTTTTTTGTTTGAAACGATTCAAAGGGATTTGAGTGGTAAGTTTTTCTAAAATAAATATTGCTTGATTAATATATTGCAACAGAGACATTTTAGAAAAAGGTATCCCTTTTAAAAACTACTTGATATTTTTTATTAGAAATAAATTTAATACACAAGGCTGCTTATAAGGTTTAAAAAATATCAAGGTTTAAGCAGCCTAAGTTTATTATTATTGAGTAGGTATATCGTGAAAATTTCACAAAAATCGGACTAAAAATAAAGGCTCAGGATGCTTTTAAAATGTTTCTCAAGGTACACGGTTAATAAGCCGAAAATTAGTATTTTTGTTTGGCTTCTAGTTTCTCGATCATTTTCTTTCAAATTTGGTTCTGATTCTGAAAACATCTTTCACTTTTCAGAAGAAAGTAAAAATTATTAATCATGTCTGAGACAGACAGTGCCGATGAAATTGCTTATAGCCCCACAAGAAAGCGATCAAAAAAAAGCCATCTGACTTTGGAAACTAAAGAAATAATACTAAATGTGCATAAACATGAATTAAAACTGAATCCCTCACTACCATTGGTCCATATGAACAATAAGGTAGCAGAGATTGTGGGCGTCAGTAATAGTAGTGTTTTCAAAGTTATAAAAGAACATAAAACTACAGGGACATTATGTGGACCAAAAGAACAGAGAGATCGTACAAGTACCCTGGACTGTGTTGACGATTTCGACAGAAATGCGATAAGACGACAAGTGCACCGTTTTTTTTTTTAAATGAAATTCCTACTATAGACAAAGTGTTAAAGGCAGTAAACGATGACATGGACCTGCCAAATTTTAAACGCACTACTTTTTATAAGTTATTAAAGGAACTTAACTTCAAATTTAAAAAGCGTGGAAGAAATAGTCTTCTGCTGGACAGAGACGAGATTATATTATGGCGCAGAGATTACTTAAAAAAAATTAGAGCATATAGGAATGAAAAACGCCCAATTTACTACCTTGATGAGACCTGGCTAAATACTGGTCATACCAAATCAAAAGTATGGGTTGATGATACTGTGACGTCATCTAGACAAGCATTTCTAAATGGGCTTTCCACAGGTTTAAAAAATCCTTCAGGTAATGGATTTTTTATATTAAAAATCTATACCAAAAATATGTATTTTTAACTTGCGACATTTTTAGGGAAAGGAAAACGATTAATAATTTGCAATATGGGAAATGAAAAAGGATTTGTTCCTGATGGTCTCTGGGCTTTTGAGTCAAACAAAACTGGAGACTACCATGAGGAAATGGACGGAAAATCGTTTGAAAATTGCTTTTTAAACATACTGCCCAAGTTGGAAGAAAATGCCATAATTGTACTGGACAATGCTCCGTATCACTCGCGTAAACTGGAAAAACTACCAACAACTGCTTTCAGAAAATCTGCAATTCAAGATTGGCTGCGCTCAAAAAATATTCCTTTTGAAGAGTCAATACTAAAAGTTGAACTGTTAGCAATAGTTAAACAACACAAAAAACAGTATGATAAATACATAGTAAATGAAATGGCCAAAAGTCATAATAAAACCGTGTTAAGGCTGCCACCGTACCACTGCGAGCTCAACCCTATAGAGCTGGTGTGGGCAGATATGAAAAATTATGTTGCTGCAAGAAATACTTCTTTTAAGTTTTCGGATGTTAAGAACCTCTTTAACGAAGCTGTATCAACAATTACTGCAGAAAAGTGGGAAAAATGTGTCCAGCATGTAGTACAAGAAGTAGAACCAAACATGTGGAAATTGGATAATATAATTGAAGTACAAGTGGAACCCCTTATAATAAATATCGGCGATGCTGATGACAGTAGCACTTCGAGCTCTTCAGATTAAATTTTTATGTACTTTTATGTTATTAATTTATTATATTGGTACCTAAGTAGGTATGATTCAAAATTGTTATTTATTATGGATAAGGAATTCTTGCTTACGACGTACCTATTCTGATTGCGGCCCTGTCTAATGTACTGCCAGATATCAGATCACGTTTTGACGGCGTGATCTACTTTTCTTTAAGTTGAATAGACTTTACTTTAAATTATTATTTTAAAAAACAGTACATTTAAATTAATTAGTTAATCAAAAATATATACAATATTTACCCCTGGATATATCAAAGTGCGGCAACCATATTTTGTGAAAACTTCTCTGTTAAAATTATGAAAATAATCATAAACTTGTATCCAAAATAAAGGAGAATGAATAAGTAATACAAATATACCATATATTACAGATAATTTGCCTCCCATATAATCGAAAGTATATATTCCAAGATACACGAGTGGCTCGGTATCTAAAAAAATATTTTTTTGATCATTGAAGATCTGTGATTTAAATTTATGTTACCTTTTTTGGGTTTTGAATTCTTCACTTCCTTAAATATCATTGTTACCACTTCTGTCGATTTCTTGCTACTAAATCATAAAAAAAAACGCAAACGTGGTTATTACTTCTAATATCTTAATGTGATTTTTTCCTTAATATATTTTTTGGAATAGCCACCTTAATTATAATGGTTTTTGCTAATAAAATATTAACAAAAAAGCGTGGTGATATTTTGTACAGTTAAAGACGTAATTTATGTTTATGGGATTAATAGTAAACAAAATCTTGTTAATAATTTTCTCTACTTTTATTATTCTTGCTTTAGAACATACATTTCTGTTTTTCACAATCTAATTTTCGAGAAATTATTTTCCAAAATGCTTACATGTTATACTTTTACATTATTTACAGTTGTTTTTACTTCCGGTTTATGTAACAATTCTTGCAGCCTTAACAATTTCTGGAAGTGTATAAACACGCAATATTACAGACTTCAAATTTTGTAACAATGTTCGGCAGGCATCGCTAACTTGACCAGCGAAACCTGTGTTCTGTGTATGTTGTGTTGCATATTTACGTGCAGATTGAAAGCTTAATTTATGAATAGCGTGAAAATTAATTGTTGAAAACGGGGTAATCTACTTTTAATATTTCAATTATCGTTTAAATATGTATTGAGGCAAACGTCAAACTTACTTTTATATGTCATAATGTCAAATGATGACAGATCCCGGAAAACACCAATTTTCCAGTTAGATTTGAATGTGGAAAAGCCTACTTTGGATAGTGATCGTAGAAAAAGCGGTACAATGACTGGACTGCGTTTCGGTATGCAGTTTTTTAGAAAGAAAGTCACTTCAAAATGGAAATAAAGTTTATTTCCGAAAAAAAAAACCTCACAATTCTGACATTGCTTTGCATTTAGTAGTATTTGAAACGTGGGAAACATTTTCTCACACGAACGCTCCGGAGGATAATTTTTCAGCACCTAATTTTATTTACTGCCAAGAGATAACGTCGTTTGCAGTAATTCGCTGCCGATGCCGTAGGAAAACGAAATAACGCATTTTTTATCATTTTGAATTAAAGTGGGTTAAAACTATTAAAAAAGTAAAAAAAAATTTTTTTTCTATGTATAGTCGATTATAATAACTGTAATCTGTAATAGCGCAAATAGATAATAGCTATTTGTGCAGTGCCATATCTAGGAAATTTCTCAGGGGGGGGGGGCAGGTCAGCTCCATGCCGCCCCTTTTTTTATGGCACTATGAAAGGATAATTTTTCAATCCCATTTTGCCGCCCGGGGCAATTGTCCCCTTTGCCCCCCCTTAACAGGGAATAACAAATTTTTCATCATTTCGGGGGTGGTTTTTGACCCTCTGAGGGGTAAGGTCAACTTTAAAAGAATTTTAGCCCCGCCAAAAATATTTGGCGGGGGTTTTTTGAAAATAATTCACATACACACGCAAGAAAACAAATTTGTTATTATATTTATTCCCAAATTATAATAATTATATATCGACTATTTTCAGATCAATTATTATAGTTTTCTTGAAGCTGCCTTAAGATTAGCACCAATCGGATGGAACAGTGCGATATACTATAAAAAAAACAGACAATCTAGGTCTCTATAAGGTTGTTCAAAGTTAGTGTTACCATCACCGTCATCTCTCTATCGAAAGTTACATCTTTGAAACTGCATGTTCTAAACGGTCTAGAATAGTTTATCAGAATTATCAGATAAATTTTTCGATTTTCTTTATTGAATGTATACCATGGTAAAAAAGTCAATTTTTCGAAACTCCGATTTGTCTAAAAATGATATTAATATTGAAAATACAAGAAAGAGTAGATTTTTAAACCAAAATTAAAACCCGAACACGATGAAAATATCACACCGCGTCATAGACCCAGTTGCTCCTCCATCTAGCAACGGCTTAGCCAGTGATTCAGAATTAGGAAAGACCCAAGTTTAAACGTACCTCTGAGATTATCATCTGACCAAGCTCGCAAATTATGACACTCATAATACAGGTGCCAGCTGAAAATATTGCGGCCATATTCTGATTCCTGCAAAAATTACACACGTATTTGTTCGTAAATAAAATTATAAATTATATTAAAACCACTTACTCTATGTGTATACCATGTCACACCACAAATCAGTAATATATGTAGAAACAGCTGCTAAATGAAAAGAAGTCCAAATGCGTGTTGGAAATCAAACTTTGTCGGGACAGTCAAAAGAAGCCCCAAGTTAGGACACATGATTATGGGAATAAAAAAAAATCTTAATTTTTCCTGAAAAACTGATACTTAATGTTTGACTGTTCAACCCTGACTAAATTAAATTTCTAACTGGTTTGCGTACTTTAAATAATTATTAAAAAAAACAGTAGGTATATTTAAATTAATTAGTTAATCAAAAATATATACAATATTTACCCCTGCATACATCAAAGTGCGGTAACCCTATTTTGTGAAAACTTGTGAGTTCAAATTATGAAGATAATCATAAACTTGTATCCAAATTAAAGGAGTATGAATAAATAATAAAAATGTACCACATATTACGGATAATTTGCCTCCGATGTAATCAAAAGTATACAGGGTGGGCCACGCTCAACGGGATGGAGCTTACTGGGAAAACGAAAAATGTTATGAAAAAGTTATTTGACAGGAGTACGTAGGTTAGTGACGACTACATTTCTAAATTAGTTAGACATATACAGGGTGTTCCAAAAAAGCGTGATATATCAAAGTTATGTTTTTTTTAATGGAACACCCTGTATTTTATTTTATTTTTGAAGTATATTGAACAAAATAATGTCACTTTATTAAGGGCTCCCTCTACCCATTCTTGATAGTTTTCGATTTAAATGACTTTTTTTGCGAAATTAATATGGTTTAAATACATTCATTACACTTCGTCCCATAAAAATTAACTAACGCATTTTTGTTTATTAATTGCCAATTAGGAAGGCCATCGATACGAATTATTGTAATGTAAAGTTTATTTACAGGGTGTTGTTAATTGAGAGTTTCATGACAATACAATATTTTATACGATTACTGCGTTATTCTAAATGGGACACCCTGTATTTTGTTATTGTAATAAAAGGGTAAAACAATTCCCTTTCAAATTACTACAAGGTTCCCTATACCAATATCCACCAATTTCAGACTTATTTGCATTATTTTACCTGCATCAATAAAAATCGGTAATTTTATAACACGTCTTTATTAAGTAAGCTATGAAATAGACAAAACAAATAACTTTACAACAAATGTTCAAAATGGTGCCCATTTTGTTAGATACATAATCGGACTCTCTTTTCAAAATTTTTTTTTACACTTCTTAACATTTCTGGCGTTACGGTTGCAAACGCTTCACGGATACGAATTTTCATATCTTGGGCAGTCGTGGGTGGAGTCTGATACACTAAATTTTTAATGTACCCCCATAAAAAGAAGTCCATGTTGGTTAAACAGGGAGATCTAGGGGGCCAATTGTTAGGACTACCTCTACCAATCCACTTTTCCGGAAATTTTCGATTTAAATATGATCTTACAATGAGAGAAAAATGTGCGGGAGCACCATCGAGCTGTACCCACATTCTGCTTCTTACATTCAAAGGGATATTTTCTAACAGAACAGAAAAATCTCTCTGAGGGAATCTGGAAAACTTACGTCCATTTAAAATGCCATTAAAAAAATACGGTCCCACAACATATTCTACTATTAATCCTCCATAAACGTTTAAAGACCATCGGTTTTGACGATCTATCGTTCTAAATTCTTTTTTATTTTCGGTACTGTAATAGTGAAAGTTGTGTCTATTCACTAGTCCACTATTATGGAACGTAGATTCGTCTGTGAATAATATTTTATCAAAAAAGAATTCGTCTTCTCCCGCTTTTTCGAGAAACCATATACAAAATTCCAATCTACGGTGAAAATCCGTTCCATACAAATGTTGGTGCATCTGAATGTGGTATGGATGGTAACAATGATTTTTAATAATTCTTCTGATACTAGTCCGACTTATTTCCAATTCCCTGGCCATAACTCTTGTGCTAGTATTTGGTTTTTCAATAAGTGATTGGAGAACTTCCAACTCTGTATTTTCGTTGCGAGTTACGAGCTTTCTAATATCTCGTTTTTTGTAAGAAACACTGCCGGTTTCACGAAACCTTGCTAGCAGCCTTTCAACTACCTCTTTGCGAGGATGATCTTTTAAGGGATATCTCTCGGCATAAACTCGTGATGCTAATAGACAGTTTTGAAAACATTCTCCGAGTATGAAAATCATATTAACTCTATCTTCAACTGTATATTCTTTTATTTTGTATCTGAACGACAGCTAATAACACGGTAAAAATTAAACTATTGTCACAGTTTGACAGCAAACTAGTGTTTTGTCTATTTCATAGCTTACTTAATAAAAACGTGTTATAAAATTACCGATTTTTATTGATGCAGGTAAAATAATGCAAATAAGTCTGAAATTGGTGGATATTGGTATAGGGAACCTTGTAGTAATTTGAAAGGGAATTGTTTTACCCTTTTATTACAATAACAACATACAGGGTGTCCCATTTAGAATAACGCAGTAATCGTATAAAATATTGTATTGTCATGAAACTTTCAATTAACAGCACCCTGTAAATAAACTTTACATTACAATAATTCGTATCGATGGCCTTCCTAATTGGCAATTAATAAACAAAAATGCGTTAGTTAATTTTTATGGGACGAAGTGTAATGAATGTATTTAAACCATATTAATTTCGCAAAAATAGTCATTTAAATCGAAAACTATCAAGAATGGGTATAGGGAGCCCTTAATAAAGTGACATTATTTTGTTCAATATACTTCAAAAATAAAATAAAATACAGGGTGTTCCATTAAAAAAAACATAACTTTGATATATCACGCTTTTTTGGAACACCCTGTATATGTCTAACTAATTTAGAAATGTAGTCGTCACTAACCTACGTACTCCTGCCAAATAACTTTTTCATAACATTTTTCGTTTTCCCAGTAAGCTCCGTCCCGTTGAGCGTGGCCCACCCTGTATATTCCAAGGTACACGAGTGACTCGGTATCTAAAAAAATATTTTTTTGATCATTAAAAATATCTGTGATTTAATAGTATATTATTCAATGAGTTTGGGTGGGTTATTTTATTACATGCGGATGAAGTTTGCAGCACGAGCGAGCTTGCGAGCGAGTGTTGTAATCATCCGAGTGTAATAAAATAACCACACAACGAGTTCATATTGTGATCTGTATTTGATATGAAATTACTAGAACTAGCATATGTTGTTGGATTATTAGTATTATTTTTATGGATTTGGTGTAAAATTCTATTAATAAAATATCCATTTCAACAAATTTGATAAAGTTTTTAGTGAATGATTTACTGGTATTAAATTAATTGACGTATAAATTAAAGGCCGTGCTACATAGTAAATGTAAATGCATTCTAGATCTTGATTAGTTAAATTTAGTTGCCTTATGATTATTGGTTATTAAAAGTGTTGAATTTTCACTATTCAACGCTTTTTAACCAATCAAATCAATTTTACAAACACACTATTGAATAATGAAGGTGGATAAAATATATTTTTTAAAAAGTCTCCTTAATTACAATGGTTTTAGTAATAAAATATTAATAATAAGCGATGTGATATTTAATACTATAATTATAATTATTGTTTGTATTGTTAAAGATGTAATTTACATTTTTTTTAGTAAACACAATCGTGTTAATAATTTTCTCCACTATTATTATTCTTGCTTCAGAACATTTCCATTTTTCCCAATCTAATTTTCGAGAAATTCTTTTCCAAAATACTTACATGTTATACTTTTACATTATTTACAGTTGTTTTTGCACGATTGGTCATTTTTGACTGTTTACCATATCTATTTTGATGACAGCAAGGAACATTTCCTAATGTCAAGAAAAACTGAACGGTAAGTAATTCACTTACCGTTCAGATTTTTCACTTACCGTTTAGAATTTTTACTTACTGTTTAGAAATTTATAGGTACTCTCATACCGAAATTTTGATTTTTCAGGAAATATTGTGGCACATCCTTCCCATGCCCGTTATATTTCTTCAAATTCACTTTTGTCGCTCATATTTTAAAAATTATATTAATAATCAATAAAAAACATTGAAAAACCAAACTTATTAACATAAGAATATTTTAAGTGACAGCAGAAAACGCCATGTTCATACTTATTATGCATCCTACTAACTACCTAGCAACCATAACATGTATCTTGATATGATGAATCGAAATTTTGAATATGAAAAAAAAAATGGATAATTTAATAGTTTATTATTACCCAATCGTGCAAAAAACGTTATAAGCATGTCAAACGGTAAGGGTTACCGATGTCAAACAATAATTGGAGTCGTCGCTTCGCTCCTCCTCCAATTGTCTTCCATTGGTAAAAAGCCCTTACCGTTCTCTAAACTTAATATACTATTTTAGTTACCCGTTTAATGTAACATTTCTTGCAGTCGTAACAATTTCTGGAAGTGTATAAACACGCAATATTACAGACTTCAAATTTTGTGACAATGTTCGGCAGGCATCGCTAACTTGACCAGCGAAACCTGTGTTCGGTGTATGTTGTGTTGCATATTCACGTGCAGATTGAAAGCTTAATTTATGAATAGCGTGAAAATTAATTGTTGAAAACGAGGTAATCTACTTTTAATATTTCAATTATCGAATAAATATGTATTGAGGAAAACGTCAAACTTACTTTTCAAAACTTTACAGTTAGATTTGAATGTCGAAAAGCCTACTTTGGATAGTAAAAAACGGTATAATGACTGGACTACGTTTCGGTATGCAGCTTTTTAGAAAGAAAGTCACATCGCAATGGAAATAAAGTTTATTTCCGACAAAAAAACCTTACAATTCTGACATTGCTTTGCATTTAGTAGTATTTGAAACGTGGGAAACATTTTCTCACACGAACGCTCCGGAGGATAATATTTCAGCACCTAATTTTATTTACTGCCAAGAGATAACGTCGTTTGCAGTAATTCGCTGCCGATGCCGCAGGAAAACGAAATAACCAAATCGAGTTATTCCAGTAATACGTTTTGTTCTGTGACTCTACCATTACCAGGCCGCTATTCCGTGTTGCGAATGCGAATTAATCCTGGTCAAAACTTTTTAGACAAACATTGGGAACTGCCAATTTGGGCAGAAATATTGATTAGCGCACGATAAATCATTTTTTTAACAGAATGTTTCATAATTTTTTCATATATTTTTCCACATTTTTCATCCAAAAAGTCTTAATATTGGTTTGTAATTTTTTATTATTTTGAATTGAACGGACAAGCATCAGTTTTTACTTCAGTGGGTTAAAACTATTAAAAAAGTAAAAAAAAAAAACATTTTTTTCTATGTAGGATCGATTATAGTATGAATTTATTCTTATATTAATGTAAGCAATTGTTATGAAGGGTAAATAAGGGTTATTATTATCGTTTTTTAGGAGTTGACTTAATTTTTTAACACTTTTTCACTCATTCCCCGACTTTTAACATATTTTTTTCACCACTTCACACACAATCGAAACGTCGTGACAAAAGATTGAAAAATCTTTAGGGTCAGTTGTTCAACAGTGAACCACCCTTTTTTCTTATCGTTATTGTGTCCTTCCGACTGAAGCTAAAATTATGAGTGGGTCTGGAATGTAAAATGTGGCTTAAATCCTTCAACTTTAGGTACTATTAGTGTGGTTAAATATAAAATTATTTGTACCATGAATAGTTAAAAAAAATTACCCTTGGTTCACAATGAACCTCATCTGTGTACACAGTGAACCAGGACATAGGTTACCAAGGATAAAATATATAAACAACATCTAAGAAGCTTGATCAACATTTAATACAAAAATAAACAACATTTCTTAATAATAGGAAAAAATATAGAATACAAAACTTTTGGTAACTAATTGCATCTTTAATTAAAATCTATGGAACGCCATTGTCAAATTTGCAGTAGGGGAGACCGGGGCATAACGGGCTATCACGGGCACTGCTAATATTTTGACGCTGCTGTACCTTCGAAGCTCACCATTCCCGTGAAACAATTGCTTAGATGCTCCGAAGTTCGAAATATTTTATAGTCTATTTTTATGTATGAGAGAGTATTAAAATAATAAAGCGTTCGTAATCCATAGGCGTACCACTTCTTTTAGTAGACAGTTAAAATATTTTGTGAAGTTATACCTCGAGTATTTTCGTATGAAATAACCTTTGTATAAATATAATAAATATATCGGGTGTACACTTATATTTTCACCTAATTAACCTGCTTATAACTTCTAAACAGCTGAAGGTAAAAAAGTGCAATTTTTTCAAAAATATTTTATTTTTCCACAAGGTATGTTAAGAACATTGTGTCAAACGGGTTATGTAGGTATAAGGATTTAAACTTTGACTTTTAAACAACGTTACGTTCATAAATAATAATTTTAATATAAAAACTACTTCTGACCTACAAATCCAAATCAGAATCGAAATCAGAAGATGAACTGTCGCAACCAATATTTACAATGAGTGGCTCGATCATTTCATCAGTAATATTGTCCAACTTAGACATTTTCTCTTCTTCTTTAATCGTATGATTTACTGCCTTTTCCCAGTTTCAGGCTTCACATTATTTACAGCCTCCAAAAACAACTGTTTAACATCACTCATTTTAAAAGAATTATTTTTTCTTGAAATCGGGTTTACTTCGTATTTTTTTAATTTCTCTTTATGAAGGGAACACAAATGATACAGTTCTCTTCTCACAGAACCGGGATGGAACTTAATATTCTTTGAATTTAGCCAATTCTGTAAATCTTTTTTTAACCACTTGGTTGTGGGCATTTTTTCTGTAAGTCTCGAGTGATAACTTGCATTATCCATTACTATTATACAGTTCTGAGGAAGAAGATCTATCATTTGTTCGAACCACTCTTTAAAGACATCAGCATTCATGTCCTCATGGTAGTCACCGGTACGAGTAGATTCAAAAGTCAATAAACCACCTTTAACAAAACCGTTTGAACTACCGATGTGTACTATTATCAGTCTGCGCCCCTTTCCTGATGGTGGATTTAAACCAGTAGATAAATTATTTAAAAAAGCCTGTCTTCGACTTGTAGCAGTTTCATCTTGCCAAAATTTATTTGGTGTATGTCCCTCGTTGATCCATGTTTCATCTAAATAAAATATATTTCTTCTTTGGTTTCTCATTTCTTTTATAGTCCTTAGGTAATTTCTTCTCCATACTACAATATCGCTTCTTTCTATTAAAATAGACTTTCTGGAATGCTTTTTTCATAGAAAACCTATTTCTTTTAAAAGTTTCCATAGTGTGCTTCGACTCATTTCAGGGTAATCCTTATCATCTCGAACCGTGGCAAGAACTTTGTCTACTGTCGGAAATTCTTTTCTAAAGAAGAACGCATGCACTTGCCTTCGAAGTCTTTCTTTCAAATGATTTTCTATTTGAAATTTTGGTTTTCCTGGAGCTTTACGTGCTTTTTGAAACTCGCCACATTTCTCTTCTTTAACAACTCTGTAAATCGTAGATTTCCCAACACCAAGCGTAATACTAACTAATTCCACTGTGTCATCAACACTTTTACATAAATGTTTGTCTGTAAATTTTTTTTTTTTTTTTTATTATTAAACACCCATAAAGGCATTTAGTATATTACAATCTGGTCATCAGTGACCAATGAGCAATTTAATTCTAACTTAATCTAATAGAGTTTGAAGTTTAAAACTAAGGTATACTCATCAGCGTTCCTTAGGTTCTGTAGAAAGGATTGCACTAAACTTTAACGTGCACACATAAGCTCTGCTTTTGCACTAAAAACACTAAACTAACTCAAAGGGCTTGATCCTCTTAAGTCTTCTTTCTAACCCAGTATTGTCAAGGAGCTGGATAGCCTCGACATTGACATGATGATGAAGTCTTTCTTCATGACTCTTGGCTAATTTCTTGATGGTCTGGTCAACAGTGTCCATTTCCAGATCCCTGTGGAGGTCACTATTGCGAATGTACCAAGGGGCATTTACTATGTTCCTCAGTGCTTTGTTTTGAAATCTTTGGATGATTGCTAAGTTGCTTGCTTTGGTGCATCCCCATAGTTGGATACCATAGGTCCATACAGGCTTAAGTATCTGCTTATAAAGCATAAGCTTATTATGTAGAGACAGAGTGGAGTTTCTTCCAATTAGCCAGTACATTTTTCTATATTTCAGTCCAAGTTCTTCTCTTTTCTTTTTAACATGCACTTTCCATCGGAGTTTGGCATCTAATGTAATACCTAAGTATTTTGCTGTGTTTGAATATGGAATCAGGTTATTGTTTATTCTGACTGGAATATGATCTATCCTTTTGTTTGTAAAGTTAATGTGGAGTGATTTAGTTTCATTAAGTTTAATTTTCCATCTCTTCGTCCAGTCATAGATAAGGTGGACGGCTGTTTGCAGCTTGTGGGTTGCTTCTTCATTGCTCTTTCCTACCGCTAGAATGGCAGTGTCGTCGGCGAAGGTGGCTATGGTATTGTTTTCTAACTCTGGAATATCACATGTGTACAGTAAGTATAGGACAGGTCCTAGGACACTTCCTTGTGGTACTCCAGCCTTAATTTCTTTAAGATCGGAATAGGCTTCTTCTTGCCTAATTCTAAAGTATCTTTCCGATATATATGAATGGAGGATATCTGTATATTGTTTTGGAAGGAAAAGCTTGAGCTTATGTATTAAGCCTTCATGCCAAACCTTATCAAACGCTTGTGCTACATCAAGAAAGATAGTAGCACAAATGTTTTTCTCTTCTAATGATTTCTCTATAATGTTGGTTATTCTATGAACTTGGTCGATCGTAGAGTGCTTATTTCTAAATCCAAATTGGTGATCAGGGATAATTTCTCTTTCTTCGATAAGTGGTTTTAGTCTTTTGAGTAGGAGTTTCTCAAATAGTTTCAACATAACAGGCAGTAATGAGATCGGTCTGTATGACGATGCCTCATGTGGTGGTTTCCCTGGCTTGGGTATCATTATGACTTCCGCAATTTTCCAAAGGCTGGGTACATATTTCAATCTGAAGGCAGCATTTATTAGGTTAGTTATTTTAATTATTGCTTTTTTGGGTAATTGTTTTAAAATTTCTCCAGTAATTAAGTCAAAACCTGGAGCTTTTTTCGGATTGATATTTTCTTTTATTTCGGTAATTACTTCTTTGGGAGAGGTAAATTCTATTTCTTGACCAATCTGTGGCTGATCTTCCAGAGTAGGTTCTTCATCTTGATCTTCATGAGGCTGAAAGATTTTTTCTAGATGATTTGCAAATCTTGTTGCCTTTTGCTCATTATTTCTAGCCCATTTACCATCTTCCAATCTGACAGGTGGTATTTGCATTATGGGTCTTTTCAATCTCTTAGTAGCTTTCCAGAGTGAATAATCAGTACTACTGTCGTCTGTCAATTCTCTTAGGTAAATACTAATCGATTCTTCTTTAATTTGTTGTATTTCTCTTTTGAGTCTTTGGGTAGCATTGTTGAGTATAGTTTTATCTTGTGGGGCTCTAGTTTGCTGCCATTTTCTTCTAAGCTTTCTTTTTTCAGAGATTAGTTCCCTTATTTCTCTAGGATAGTTGTTTCCTACCGTCCTTCTATTAATAGCAGGTGTAGTTTCCCAAGCTGCTTGTTGGATATTATCATTAAGCAATTATCACTTCGTCGTCTAGTTGTTGTTTATTTCTTAAAGGAACAGATAGATTAATTTTTTTCTTCAAGAATGATTTTGAAGCTTTTCCAATCTGTTAATTTGTTAGTCAATGTAGGGTTATTTTCTTTTTTAATAATGTTTTCACTAAGTGTTAAGATGATAGGGGAATGATCAGAATTCATGTCCCATCCTTCTTCTATTTCTAAAAAGTTGACCGATATGTTTTTGATTATAAAGAAATCAATAAGGTCTGGAATCTTGTTGGGATCGGTTGGCCAATAGGTAGGCTTTCCAGTGGATAAATCTTCACACTTATATTCTTTCATTGCTTCTAAAAGTTCTTTACCTTTAGTGGTCGTTAATCTAGATCCTCAGTGGGTATTTTTGGCATTAAAGTCACCGCCAATAATAAATGTGTTTCCCTGATTAGATAGGAAATCTATATATTGGTTTTTCTTCAAAGAATATCTTGGTGGGCAATAGGTAGCAACTAGAGTAATCTGAGAGTGTCTAATGCTCACACTTACTGCAGTAGCCTGGATTTCTCTGGTCTTATATTCTATTTCTTCATGATGTAAGATATTATCCTTAATTATTATGGCACTTCCACCTCTCGCTGCATTGTCAGGATGGTTAGTATGATAAATTTTATAATTTTTAAATTTAATATGTGACTGATTAGTAAAATGCGTTTCAGAAATGAGACACACATCTAGTTTATTTAAATCTAGGATTACTTGCAATTCTTGTTGGTGTTGCAAGAGACCATTAGCGTTCCATTCCATTATTTTATTGTCTGTAAATGATTTAAAACAATTAAATATTAATGTTTTTTCATTAACTGTTAAAGGACCGATTTTTTGTCGTTTACGCGGTACTTCCAAATTTTCCATGATCACACTAGAATTCACAATAGACTGCACACTGCACCTTGCATGTTGCAACTAAACGACATTTAGTAAGAAGTCAAGAATACACAACTGGACCTCCTTACTAAATGAAAAACCTACAATCGCATTTTCAGTGAAATTTGTTGGTAAGGGATTTATCTACTTATAATTCGATTACTGTAAGAAATTCTTGGAATTAAAATAAAACAAAATTGGCAAATAGGTACTTATTGAAAATAATCTTAAGATACGGCTATGTTATCTTTAATACACAGGGCTTTTGGCCTGTCCAAACCTTTTTCTATTGTTGTGTACAGCTTATGGTTATAAAAGACCAATAAAATACCCAAAACTTGTATTAGCTCAGGTACATTTATGACAATTTTAGGAAATATTTAGATTATTCCGTAAAAATATTTAAAATGACCGTACTAAGTTTTGCATTAGAAATGCTGTTTTATTACTCTCTCATACATAAAAATAGACCATAGTATGAGTCTGACTGCCGTAGGATGTACTTCTTATACTTATTTTAATACTTGCGTACTGAAAATTAAAATAATCGGGATATTTGAATGCAGGAATAGACCTGGTAATTGATTATCTGGAGATTCCTGACTTATCAGTTACAAAAAGGTATGTCTATTAGCTCCTTTAATAGTGTTCAGATGAATTAATAAGCTATGATTACTTATGATATATTCATTTTATTTATAAAATGGCGTCAGGGGCATAACGGGCGGGGTAAAATGAGCACCTGCTCATTTTGCCCCATGCTACTTAAAAATATAATTTAAATTAAACGACTGTTTTTTCCTTACAGAAAAGGGAGATATGGTACGTACATACAAAAAAAAGAGTAATAGGCAATCTTGGGACAAAAATTCTATGGAAAATGCTATTAAAGCAGTTATAGAATCAAATAGTGGGTGTAAAACTGATGCAGATCAATTTGGAGTGCCACGAGCAACTTTGCAGCGTAGAATCAAGAAATATAGGCAAAGTAGGGATATCCAATTTGCCTCGCAGAAACGAATGGGACACTATAAAACCATTTTCTCAAATGAGCAAGAGCTTGAATTGGTGAAATATATTCAGGATATGGAAGCCCGTCTTTTTGGCTTGTCCCCTGCGACCTTCGAAAACTAGCCTATCAACTAGCTCAACGCAACAATCTTCCTAATCATTTCAATCGTGTAACTGAAATGGTAGGAGAAGATTGGTTTGCTGGTTTCCTTAAAAGACACGTCAATTTATCGCTACGAAAACCAGAAGCTACTTAAGCGGCACGTGCCATGGGATTCAATAAAATTTCTGTTAACAAGTTTTTTGACCTGATTTCCAGTGTAATAATCAAACATAACATAACACCTACTAGGTTGTTCAATGTGGATAAAACCGGCATCTCCTCGGTAGCTAAAAGCCTTAATAAAATAATTGCTACTAAAGGTAGGAAGCAGGTAGGTTCATTGTCATCGGCCGAACGTGGAAAAATAATAACAGTAGAAACATGTATGGGTGCAGACGGGTCATTTATGCCTCCCATGTTTATTTTCCGCAGGAAGAGATTGAAACCTGAACTATTAGACGGCGCACCTCCAGGTTCCTGAGGAGAATGCAGTGATACAGGTTGGATTCAAACTGAGCTCTTTATGAAATGGTTCAGGATATTTGTCATATGGTCTAGAGCCTCTAAAGAAAGTTCAGTCCTTCTATTATTAGATGGTCACACAACGCACACTAAGAATATAGACTTAATTAATGAGGCTAGAAAGATCGGTGTTGTCCTGTTAAGCTTCCCTCCACATTGTACACACCGCTTACAACCTTTGGACGTTGGTTTCATGAAACCACTTAGCACTTACTACGCAGAAGAAATTAAAAAGTGGTTGCGGCTAAACCCAGGACGCGTCGTGACGCACTTCCAAGTAGCTAATATTTTTGGGAGAGCGTTTTTAAGAGCAGCCACAATGCCAACCGCTATAAATGCCTTTAAAGCAACAGGTATTTGGCCTTGTGATTCCACTGTTTTTAAAGATGCTGACTTTATAGCTGCAGCTACAACAGACATTTGTGAAACAAACATATTACCTAGTGAAAACTTGGAACTTGGAAAAGAAGGAACAAGAAGTTCTTCTCCAAAAGAAATTTCTCTTAGAACTGCTGCAGAGAAGGAACCAAAATCACCCCAGCCAGGACCTTCACATCAGAGACCTTCCACACCCCCGCCAGGACCTTCACATCAGAGACCTTCCACATCCCAGCCAGGACCTTCACATCAGAGACCTTCCACACCCCCACCAGGACCTTCCACACCCCAGCCAGGACCTTCAAATCAGAGACCTTCCACACCCCAGCCAGGACCTTCACATCAGAGACCTTCCACACCCCCACTTCATATTTCAACATTTAAATTACATACCCCTACTGATATAATGCCAGTGCCAAGGACCATGCAGAAAAAGAGAAAGGTGAGAAAAGGAGGCAAAACTGCAATTTTAACCGAATCGCCATACAAAAATGAACTGTTAGAGGCTATGAAAGCGGCAGAAACTAAAAACTCAACGCAAAAGCCACTAAGCGAAAAATTATATCAAACAAAAAGGAAAATAAATCAAAGGGCAAACAAAATAAAAGCACGAAATTAAACGAAGAAGATAGTGATGATAGTTCTGATGAGGAATGTTTGTATTGGGGGTATTTATATTCCCAATCCACTGAAGGAATTGTTCCGTCCACTGGTTCAGTGTAAGACATCCATAGGTGGTTCAGTACCACTCCGACTTTTTGATAAGAAAAAATTATCATTAATATCATTAGTTTTTATACTCAACTGCCGAACCCATTCATGATTACTAATGACAAATTAGGAAATTATGAAAAATGTAACTTAACCTAAAAATTTTAGTTTGGTATCAAAGAATCACGTAAACCTCTTTACTACAACAACACGTTCTCGCTGCTAATTGCAAACTGAGGAATGACGAGGAATTGGGATTATTGTCTTATGTCACGTACGTTTTCAACTGTAATATTTTAAATTTGGTTAATGGAGGGGGTGGTTCACTGTTCCTGCTTGGTTGACTGTTGAACAACTTTACCTTTAGACACCTTAGATACCTTACCTTAGATACCTTTAGACAATGAAAGTTCGAAACTCCACTTTACAACTCCAGACATTGTCAGCCACTTTCAAACAAAATAAAATTACCCAATTGTGTGGATTTTTATTAAATTGATTATTTTTAAATTGATACAAAACAATTGACAAATTTCTAGATTAAAAATATGTGCAACAATCAATAGTGTTTGAAAATAATTCACATATAAACAAAATTTACAAGAAAACAGATTTGTTATTCTATTTATTCCCATATACTTGTTGAAGCTGGTTTAAGATTAGCACCAATCGTATGAAGAGGACGACATACTGGAAAAATATACAATGTAGATCGGTATAAGGTTGTTCAAAATTAGTCTTACCATCAAGAACATCTCTCTGTCGAAAGTCATATTTTTGAAACTGCACATTCTAAACGGTCTAGAATGATTTAACAAAATTATAATATAAATCATTCGATTTTCTTTATTGAACGTATACCATGGTAATAAAGTCAATTTTTCGAAACTTCGATTTGCCTAAAAATGATATTAATATTGAAAATTTGATAATCCTGTATGAGCAATTTCAGAAATGCAAGCAAGAGTAGGTTTTACTAAAATGTAAGGATATGTCGCAGTCATTTTTACTTAAAAAAGTTACACGTAAAGCCTCGTTTAGATTGGGCACAAGTATCAGAACTTGTATGTATGAGATACATGTATTGTTATGCTAATGTAATTCTTCTCTGATACTTTTAATAGCCCCACGTTGGGCGCCAATTGTTAAGCAATATGTAAATGCTCTTCTAAAAATACTTTTAAATGCTTTTAATCTTTATTTTAATAAATTCAGATTTTACAAAAATTATTAACATCTGACAACTTGAAAAATAATTAACATCAACATAAAACTTCAAACTTTCTAAATCTGTTTTGTTTTATTAAGTCTTTTTCACATAATTTTTCTTTTATAATTTATTTTAAAATACTTACACAAATTTTGCCCCATTTTAACATCATAACAACATTCCCCAAAATTTCGTTGAACTTTTCTTGCAAAGTAATGAATAAGAAAAATTCAACGAATTTTACAAATTTCCCCATTTTAATCTTCTTACAATATCCAAAAAAATTATTTAATTTTTTTTTAATTTGATCTTCTATTTGTGATAGTTTTGACCTGACCTGTTTTTATTCTTTAAAATTTCTACTTTTAAGGATTTATCTAAATTTTTACCATTTTTCTTATTATTCTGCTCCTGTAATTCTTCTATTATTCTTGCAATAATTTCCCTTTACTATTTTTTTTCATTTCCTCTAATTTCCTATCTACATCCTTTCTTAAATCTTCTTCCATCTGTTTTATTCTGTTTTCTGTTATTTCTTGCATTTCTTCTGTCATATTTCCTTCTTGAATATTCCTTTTTATATTTCTTATTTGTTTTCCATTCTCATCTATTTCTTGTTTCAGTTTTCTCAATTTTTCTTGATTGTCTTCATTCATTTTCTCAACATCAACTTTAGGTTCTTTTTCGTATTTTTTGAGTTCCCCTTGTATTGCAACAGCCATAATTCCCACATCTTGTTTCACCTCTTCTATTCTTTGGACAACTTCATCATATTCCTGGTGAACTCTCAATCCGATTGTGTCCACTTCTTTTCTGATGCTTACTACTTCTTCTTGTATCTGTCTATTTTCGTTCATGCAATTTTCTTCAATTTTATTTACTCTTTCCATAAATTCTTCTCTGTTCTTCTTAATATTTATTTCTATTTCTTGTTTTATATTTTCCATTATGTCCTGTCTCATAAGACTCATATCTTCTTTGATGTCTTGCCTCATACTTTCCATTTTATTTTCTATTTTCCCCATGTCTTGTTTTATATTCTGACCCATATTTTCCATCTTCTCCATAAAACATCTCATCATTTCCTGCAAGTTGCATTGTTCATCTTCCCTCTTCTGTGTGCCAGTGTCTCCTCTTTCTCCCATTTGGGATGATGTCTCCCCCAGTTCAGCAATCCTCAATGTCTCTTCCAAACCATCCTGCAATTCATCCGAACCCGAGATTCAGGCAATGTACGGCGTCTCAAATCCATTTCAATTTATAAATTGTTTTAGGCCCTGTTTTTTTTTGAGCCCCACGTTGGGCGCCAATTGTTAAGCAATATGTAAATGCTCTTCTAAAAATACTTTTAAATGCTTTTAATCTTTATTTTAATAAATTCAGATTTGAAATTTTACAAAAATTATTAACATCTGACAACTTGAAAAAAATTAATATCAACATAAAACTTCAAACTTTCTAAATCTGTCAACACACTATCACCTTTTGTTTTTTTTATTAAGTCTTTGTTTAACTTCCAAAAATAAATTAAACATAAACTCAAATCGACAACATCGCGTCAAACAATCCGACAACACCGCGAGACGCACAGAAGCCTTAACGGTTTTGAATTATGCGGAGTTTGTCATGTAGGCCAAACGGATGTTTTTAGGACATGCAAATTGTCACGTCCGGCATAAATCTCATAACTTCGCAACCAAATTAATCCTTGTCTTCTCCAGCGTGAGAGAAAGAGACAGACATAAAAAACTCACTCAAATAAAATCGATTCGCCCACGCGATAACAATTAACTTCTAGAATACTCGGACGGGTGGGGAAAAAAGTCGAAAAGGTCCAGACTTCGCGAACTTTTAAATTAGTGCATCATCATCACTCATAGACAAAACACCTAAAACGCGCATTATAAATATTTTCTGAATGATGTGATTATTTTAATTCTTTACTAATATGTGTTAGTGATTGTTAACACATACATTTACTAATAATTTGTGTGTTGTTGGTTCATTACTTACTAAAGTAATTTTATTGTTAATTTGTTAATTTGTGAGTTATTTATTTAACATTTTTAATAAACCGTTAAATACAAGGTGTTTGTTGTTTTTGTTAATGGAGTTGGGGAGACATAAATATACAGTCCACTTAGAAGCTACGATACGGTTTAAAAAGGACAATGAGCAGACCTCGGTTGTCCTGGTAAACTGGTACACCATAGGGATAGTTCCAGAACCCTCAACAGTCTTTTTCACATAATTTTTCTTTTATAATTTATTTTAAAATATTTACAAATTTTGCCCCATTTTAACATCATAACAGTATATTTGTCAAATCGCCATACAAGTCCTCATACATTTACTCACACATTATGTATGCGCAGACGTGTTGCTTTGACTGTTCCGTATACATTTTGTTGCAACGCATTTTGCAAGATACTTTGACAAATATTCTCATACTTTTGTAGTGTTGTTTGTGTCTTTGAGTAAAACTATGGCTTAAACTGCTTTCGGATATTCGGTTGCTGAAAATCTTAACGTAACAGCTAAACTGATCGGCTGGAGGTATCGCATTACGGAAGATTGTATCCTTATTTACAAAATATATTCAAAATCCTCCATTCCCATACGAATATAATTTCGAAAACTGCATCCATCCTCTAAACTAAGTTAATTCAACCATTAACATCTGTTCGAAATCGAACATTTTTACCTACGCCCATGGCAACAAGGGAAATAAAATAACCAAACCTCACGCATAGCAACAGTACAGCACACATCGTGAATCAAGGCCATCGCGCAGATAATCAACGCGGAAGTAACTCACCGGCGAGATGGACTTCAATGCGAAAAGCCGCCTTTATCGGCACCCGCCTTTACATGCTCCGCGACACATTGGCGAGTCTGCAAGTTGCCAAAGAGATAAAAAAGCACAACAATAAAGCCGAAAATACGTACCCGTGATTGGCCACTGAAGGATCTCGTCTGTCGACACGCGTCTCAAATAAATCAAATCAAACGAGTACCTAGAACATCAGACTCCGTGTGGATCAGGTCGTAATCTTTGGACTGTCCACACGTAATAAATTTAAACTAGTAGAACTTCTATCTCCGTAGAAACAGGTCGCATCATTAGACTGTTTCTTACGTAATAAATTCATCAATTTTTAACTTATATGAATTGTATACTATTACATACGCACTCGTATTCACAGTCAGTTATTTTTTGAGCAATTGCAAACACAGTTTTGAATTTTGTTATATTCTATGTTTGTTGTAAAGTGTTTTGTTTTACGAATTTATCGTTAATATATAAAATCCAAGTACTCAGAGTATAATTTCGCTATAACCTATATATATATATATATATATATATATATATATATATATATATATATATATATATATATATTGTTATGATTCGTCAGAAATCGTAACTTTTTTGTTATGATAATTCAAAAAAAATTGTAAAATTTTAATAATTTTAATAATAAATTTTTTTATAGCACCATGACTATGCTCAATTTTATATCTGTCAATCTTCCAATCTCAGGGATTCTTCAATTGTGAGTTCAAATTCCTCTAACTACTGATAGTTTCTGTATTTGAAAAAAAATAAAGTATTGTTTCAAATTTAGAATGATTTTAATTAATATGGATTCAACGAAAAATTTATTTACATAAAACAGACTATTTACTATTATGAATTACATTCACGCCACACACACACTCAATGATATCTTATATCTAGAAATTCAAATTTTACGCAATAAATTTTAACTTTGTTAAGGTTGGCACACCCGAAATACAGTGACAAAAATTTCAGTCTTAACCTCACAAATGCACAAACACACTGTTTGTTTCTGGTCTGCAGTATGTTGTAATTAATTATAATGAATTTATACCTTGTGAATGTTCCTATTCCGTCTTCTTTCTCGTACAACAGCGAGGATTTATAACCAGATTTATAGTTATGTGTTGTTTCCACTTTCTGTTGTTTTTTTAACGAAATTGATGTCCCGATGATTTCCGCAACAAAACAAACAACCTCCAGGTAAGTTGTCTACGTGTTATTTAATACAATCACTTACTAAATATAAACAATTCGCCGAAATAATCTTCCTCCAGAATATAAACGTACTTTCCCAAATTTTATAATTTTTCTTAATAAGTTTTTTTTTTCCAAAATTAATTTTTTCAAATTCTCCTACCAAACTCCTTCTACCATTTCTTTTGATAAACTAATTTTTTTTTTATAAACCTTTTAAATTCAAAAATCTTCTTAATTTTTTCTATCAAAAAAAAACTCTCTTCCTAATTTTCTTTTTAACTATCTCCCAACTAACTAACTTTCTTTTTTTTTTCTGTTGCTATAGGTCTGTTCCCACATAACTCAAAACCAGTTTGTGTACTGTCGGGATTCTGCGCAGACTAGATTTGGTGTCACTAAATCGAGACTGCGCAGAATCCCGACAGTACGCAAACTGGTTTTGTGTTATGTTGGAACAAACCTTATGTTACCCTTTTACGTCATGCAGAAATTTTCAAATTATTTCAAACTTTTGATTATGTTATACTTTATTTTCGATTTTATGTATTTTAAATTTCATAATTTCTATTATAACAAATAAAATATTTTCCATCTATATTCTGGTGTCGAATTCTCTACATTTTATCAATTTATAATCTAGTTACTAAAGTTGGTATGCTGTTATTTCATTTTAAATAGTTGTCACAACCCTTATTTCATTTTGCTATACAGATTGTCCTATGATTATTTTTTATTATAAAGATTGTCCCAAATTAAAATGTTAATAAAATTTTGAATTTTGAATATGATTTAATTTTGGTTTTAATTTTTTTTAGGTTACTATCAGAGCTTTATTAAGAAGGATTTTTCTAATAATAAGGATCTCACAATAAATCAATCCCTTAGGTAAGTTCACCTTTAACGTTTCTCCTTATCTATAAAATATTATTTTGTTTATTTTTCTAAATTGTATTTTAATAATATGGTTTCTTTATTTTTAGATTACGTTCATTTTCTTTTAGCTGACAAAATAATCTTAAGAAGAAATATAGGATTGGGCATAGTCTTGGTATTTATTTTCTTCAATTTATAATTTAATTTTACCTAAATATTATAATTTTGATAATGTTCACTTTTCATTGCAATTTAAAATATTAAATTCCATTTCAAAATATATATATATATATATATATATATATATATATATATATATATATATATATATATATATATATATATATATATATATATATATATATATATATATATATACAGGGTGTCCCACGACGTACCGTACACAGTCCAACCATAAGTACTATGGACATAGGCCATTTCATATCTGGTATGAAAAAATGCCTTGTTGCGTTTTTGACGAATATACAGGGCGATATTTGAAAATATGTGAATTATTCTACGTTAAGTATATCTAAAAGTAAAAATCTCAGACCAATCAAATTTGGAACACTGAGTGTGCTCCCTGAGCTCAATAAAATAAATTTTAAAAAAATTTTAATTTCAGGTCCGGACTTAGTTTTTTTTAGATTTTTATTGGTTTTTTGAAAACAACACCCTGTAAGCCAGATCAGACAATTTTTATTTTTCTCACTTTAAAGCTTAAGGATGATACTAAGCAACAGTTAAAAAAAATTGAACGCGCAACTATTTGTTTTCTGCAGAAAAAAATAAAACTTTGAAAAATAGTATAATTTTAATGGATTCACATTCTTCTTATGACTGATGCGGCACTAAATTGATAGCACATCATCATTTTTCAACAAAAATCATAAGGACAGTTCATTTTACTCGACATAAAGTATTATTCAATCAACCGTTGAAATTCCAGGTCCGTATTTATTTTTTGCAGTTGCTGTACCAGTTGGGGTGATATGGATGTAGGAGATCTTTCTTTAACGTCCTGTGGACTTAGAAATATTCAAAATACTGGATATTAGCCGGGTAGTTAGCTTCTCATTTTGATTTACCATTTCCAAAATACCCTCTTTTTGGTCTTCTGTCAGTCGCTCACCACGTTCTTTCAAAAACTGTCAAAATGGACATCAAATCGAATTCAAAGCCTACTTGCATTTGCACAATAATCAAAAGTAATAGTTTTTTCTTTGACTTTACAGAAAGAAAATTTGTACAGGGTGTTGTTTTTACAGGATCAATAAAAACTTTAAAAAAATAAATACGGCCCTGGAATTTCAACGGTTGATTGAATAATACTTTATGTCGAATAAAATGAACTGTCCTTATGATTTTTGTTGAAAAATGATGATGTGCTATCAATTTAGTGCCGCATCAGTCATAAGAAGAATGTGAATCCATTAAAATTATACTATTTTTCAAAGTTTTATTTTTTTCTGCAGAAAACAAAAAGTTGCGCGTTCAATTTTTTTTAACTGTTGCTTAGTATCATCCTTAAGCTTTAAAGTGAGAAAAATAAAAATTGTCTGATCTGGCTTACAGGGTGTTGTTTTCAAAAAACCAATAAAAATCTAAAAAAAACTAAGTCCGGACCTGAAATTAAAATTTTTTTAAAACCTATTTTATTGAGCTCAGGGAGCACACTCAGTGTTCCAAATTTGATTGGTCTGAGATTTTTACTTTTAGATATACTTAACGTAGAATAATTCACATATTTTCAAATATCGCCCTGTATATCCGTCAAAAACGCAACAAGGCATTTTTTCATACCAGATATGAAATGGCCTAGGTCCATAGTACTTATGGTTGGACTGTGTACGGTACGTCGTGGGACACCCTGTATACAGTCCACATCAATTTCTCAGCCAACTTAAATCTACAATAAGTTGGGACAGGCACATCTAAAGGGTGTGGCCTAATAAGTTTGGGTCTCCAAATTTGACATTATTTGGAACTTCCCAAAACAACATCTTATAGACTCGTTGCCTTTCTCGATATTTCAAAAATGTACGTTGCCACCACCATCTACGTTTTCGTCTCTTCTTTTTTAAGTTACATGCACATAAAGCAAGCACACATACATCGTGAAGCTACTAACTATCAATGTAAACACAATCTCATACTTGCCACATGTTTGGACATACAAATATGGCTTCATTACAAGTGGCCGGAACTTGTGTATTGACAAATCACGATACAAGTTCTGATACTTGTGCCCAATCTAAACGAGGCTTAATAATTTTCACTTTAGTGGCCCCACGCTGTATAGAAATATATTTTACCCTATTTTTATTTTTAAACGTACCTCCGAGACTACCATCTGACCAATTTCGCAAATCGTGACACTAACAAAACAGGTGCAAGCCGAAAGTATTATGGCTATTACATATTCTGATGCCTAAAACAATTTACAGACGAAGTTGTTTCTAAATAAAATTATAAAATATAGTAAAACCACTTACATTACCTGTGTACCATGTCAGACCACATACCAGTAAAATACAAATAGCTGATAAATGAAAAGAAGCTACATAAATTTTATTTCGCTGCAGACCTATCTCAGCCTTTCTACAAAACAAAATAATTATGACGAACCTGTTAGGTGAAGAATCGTTATAAAAACAATTAAAAAAAATAATGCAGGGGTACCTCAAGGATCCCCTTTGAGGGCCCGTCTGATTTTTTTTTAACTGAGTTAATGGCACTGGCAATAAACCAACAGGCTAGGGCCCGTCTGATATAAGATCTACGATATCGCTAAAGCTTATTGCGTCTCCTGCCCATTTTGTGGGTCTAGTGTTGGTGGCCCAAAAGTGCTTGCCTCTTGAGTAATTTTCTGGTTCCTTGTTGCAAAGCCTGCACTTAAATTCTCCAGTATCCCTGTTTTGTTTAAGAACTTTTTTACTGGTTGGTCATGAGTTCTGTTATCACTCTCAGATTGGTTTTCTTCAATAAGGGCAGTGTAGCAGTTCTTTTAGAACAAGATCTTCCTATGTAGGATTTTTCGTGTTTTTGCCTTAACATATTTTGCCAGTGTTGCAAATGTTTTTCCCTGATCGGTTCGCGTATATTTCGGTGCTCAGAGGTTGTGTCATTTTCCAAATATTTCTCCTAATCCCCGTTTTGCAAGTTGGTCAGCTTTCTCGTTACCATCGATACTTTAATATCCAGGCACCCAGGGCAGTTCGACTATCTTCTAGTCTTCCAGGACTTTCAGTTCTTCCCTTATTAGTTTAAACGTCATTTTATGCCTTTACAGTGCCTTAAGTGCCGGCCGCCTGACAAGTTTGAATTTACTTTAATCCTGTCAATAACTTTGTAAATGAGTTTATAGGCAAGTCTTCACTAAACCAATGGCTTCAAGCTAGTTGAATCCTAAAAGGTTTGTCAAACTGCTTAAGCATCCGGATAAAATCGGATCTTTAGGTCTGACTGGGAGAATAAAATTGCAAATAAATTATATACTGACCTGATTAAATTATAACTTCGTATAACATACTGTTTCAATCGTTGCTTAACCATTTTTTGATAATCTTCTTTAATCAGTAACATAATATTTGGTTTATGATTTCCACTGATCTCTTCAATTGTTTCATTTAACATCATCGTTTGAAAATATAACCCTAAACTACAATAAAATACAGCAGAAATAACAGCTACATTGACGAAGAAAGCGTGGGAGAAGGTAACATAAAATAAAATCAACATCGCTGTACCATATTTACCACAATTATTTCTGATAAATCTGGTTTGGTAAAAAACGTCATCTTTATATATCATTATGGTTGTAGTTGGGACAAGAATCAAGAGGAAACTCCAAAAAGATATAAAATAATATCCATATCTAGAATATCTGCAAATTCGTTGTCGTAATTTCTTACTGCAGGTTTTTATCGAAAAATGTGCACTGGATTCATAATTTTTTATTGCTTGTTTCAAACGATTCAGCAACATGGGTACAGATGCATAACAAATTGTCTAGAACGCAATGAAAAAATCTAGTGAACTTGTAAATATTAAACTGATCAATTACAGATTTCTGCTTTCTCCCCAAAGAAGTTTTAAGTACTGAATGACATTGTCATTTCTAGAACGGTTTCGGCATCGTTGTGCGTCATCAGTAGAAAGTCCATCACGCGCCTGGATTGATGTAATTCAATACCCGTGGGGACAAGTAGTTCAAGGAGTAGTTGTTTTAGGTTCAGATGTAATTCGTTGTTGGTAAGATAGAATTTTTGGGAGAAAGCAGAAATCTGTAATTGACTATATTGTATATAAAAAATAAAAAAGGTTTCTAAATTTTGACGACCGTTTTCTTTATTTTATATCAAATTTCGATGATCAAGTTATTTTTTAAAATGTGAAGAAACAATGATTTAAAACATTTTATATGTTATTTAATTATTTAATCAAAAATATATACAATATTTACCACTGAATATATCAAAGGGCGGTAACCATATTTTGTGAAAACTTCTGTGTTAGAATTATGAAAATAATCATAAACTTGTATAATAATTAAAGGAAAATGAATAAATAAAAATAGTATACTACATATTTTAGACAATTTGCCTCCAATGTAATCAAAACTATATATTCCAAGGTACACAAGTGGCTCAGCAACTAAAAAAACAAAAATATTATTCATAACTTAAAATACTCCAATATTCTAAAAAAAACACAATCTTTAAGGCTTCAACCACCGGTTTGTTGTAATAATAAAATATTAAAAATAGAAGGCAATTCAGAGATTTTGTTTATTTAACTCAATTAACTCTATTCATGCCGAATAAAAAAAATCTCTTTAAGCAAAAACGGGAATGAAGGTTTATCAATTTCTCAATGACTCTCTAAGATTGGTCTAATGATTCTACGAACTATGAAATTTTTAGTTGTTATTTAGATTTGTTTATGTCATACCATTTTTGTATTTTAATTTATTCACTTTCTTACATGTTCTTTTAACCATTTTGTACGTTTAATATCTACTAAAACATATAATAAAACAGATTAATTGTTTTATATAATTTTATTTTAATATCGTTTTAATTATGATGATTTTTGGTAAATAGAAAGATAAAATACGATAATTATGATGATTGTTTGTTATATAGTCTACCGAAACAAAATCGTTGTTTTTTTCTGGCAAAAATACTTGACCACCAAATTGTAAGTTTTACACTAATTTTCCCGGGTTTGAAAAATTGTCACATGATACATTATACCATAATTTTATAGAAAATTCCACACCTAACATTTTCGACCAATTAAAAGCCTTTATTTTGTATCGTTACCATAGCAATTAAAAAAAATTTCCGGAAATTTTTGTCTCCTCCTTGGGGGAAGGCGCATGAAATTACTCTGGAAATTTTTTGACGTTTATTGGTAAAATGACATTTCCATTTAACTTCAGATTATATCGAATTTATTCTATAAGGTTCCGATGATAGGTACATTTTAATTTCACTAACTTCATTACAAAACTTGCATAAAACGTATTTCGCAAATCGCTCCATTGTTATAAATTCTACAACAGATCGAATTTATTTAGATAATTTATACTCAGGTAACGTCAAAAGTTGCGTACACTTGCTTAACCAATTTATAATATCTGGTCACCGAGCTTCGCTCTTAACATTCAAATCTACATTTTTAAGCAGTCTAATGAATATATAATTTAAGTATTTTTATAACATGACAAATTATTAATTAATTCGCGAAAATCACGGAGTGGGCGACATCTACTTGAACTACTGAAAGGGAGATAAATAAAAAGTTGATTGGCGATTGGCTTGAAAGTAGGCGGGAAAATTAAAAAAGCTGTCAGTGTTAATTTTCAATTGGCTGCAGCTGTTGTTGACGTTTATCAACTGCTTGTCACAGAGGTTAGTTAAATGCATTAAAAGTTGCCTAGTTTTTGGGGATTTCACCCTTTTAGAGCAACATCTACTGACGCTTGATCTTCGCGAATTGTCACGGTGGACAGGCCCCGTTTCCGGGACGGGCAACAGCAGCGTGTAGGGCACACGTCCCGTCAACAGAAGATCGCTCAGCTCACTCTATTTATCACTATATAAGAAAAACTCTATGTTCAATTGATTTTATTATTTATTGATCTGCAGTGAAGGAAAATTATAGGTCTGATATTCATACTTGGGTAAAAACCTCCACAAAAACCTGTGACCAGACTCTCGACGTGTGGCAGTTCAGTTACAAAAATAGTTCATTCGTACATTACATTACAATTTGTTCTTGGAAAATACAAAGTCACAATCAACCTTAAAATGTACTATGAAAATAGAGAATTTTAAATGTCTCTTTAAAGTTTCTTGTAAAATAAAAAATTGAAATCTATGTTAATAGTACACGTGTACAAGCATTTATTCTTTTTCTCTCTCTCTCTATGATAGTGAAAACTTAAATATTAAAACTGTCCGCATAATAAAATAGTAGCCGTAAGGGGTAGTCTCACACTATCGGGAAAGGGAAGAACCTTTACCCGATGTGCATAAAGCATTTCCACCCGCCAAAAAAAAAAAGATTAGCTTTAGCTTAGGTTAGATCTTTGTAATAAATAAAGAAAAGTACGATACGTGTGACATTTTGACATTTGTTACATTCTGACAGGTGTCATATTTTGACATTTGTTCATTTTGATAGTTGTTACATTCTGACACGTATCACATTTTAACAGTTGTCACGTTTTTACAGGTGTCACATTTTGACAAACGTCCATTTTACCAGTGTTACTCAACGTTCCTATAAATATTTACCTAAACCCATGATTTCTGAAATTGAATTGGCAACGTTGTATTTTCAACTTTAAATTTATGAGATGGCTGTCATTTGACAAGCAAATTATTTATATCCGTCAAATGAACCTTTCCTTTTTTATATAAAGCGGCAAATTTAAAATTGAATTCTTTCAGATTAAAACGCCAGAAATTAAATAAAGTCAAACCTTTTTACTACTATACTATACAGAAGAAAGGAGTGCAGTATTTAATTTGCAGAACGTAGTACAGGTTCAAGAGGTAGAAATTTTATTTTTACCTCATCCTTCAATGCTTATTTGTAGTTAAAATTTAAATTTTAATACATCTGATCGGCCTAATATAGTTTTTGTCTAAATTTAATCTCGTTTCCATGGTTTTTACTCTAATAAACCTGTTCTTTTGACAGATAGGTCAGACTTTATTTATTCATAGCCGTATCGTATGTATTTTAATTGATTCAGAATTTTGTATTAATATATATTTCAAAATGGCTTCATTCTAAAAATATTATCAGTCCTCCTACATCCTTGAAGGCAGAATTATTAGTAATAGCAAGGCAACATAAAAACAAATTCAAAAAATATATTATAGATGAGATGGCCAGAGAAAAAGGAATTAGAATTCTCAGATTGCCTCCGAACCACGCAGAGTTAAATTCAATTGAACTGATCTGGTCACAATTATTAAAACGTTATGTTTCTCAAAACAATAAAACATTTAAATTTCCTGATGTGCGAAATTTGTTTTAGAAGGCATTTTCAGATGTAAATAGAGAACATTGGGGAAAATGCATTGGTCATGGTAAAAATGTGGAAAATTCATTTAGGAAAGTGGATATGTCAATGGATAATTTAATAGAACCATAAGGTTTATTTTTATTTTTTGTAAATAATATAACTTCAAAATTTAATCTACGAAGTGGGTATATATATTTTATATGCTGTGACCTTATTTATATTATAGAAACTTATTTTGCAAAGTACGCCTATGGAATGTGACGTTATATCCTCTCTCCTTTATAGTATATTACTATAGAAACAAGTTGCCGTTGCTAGGAAATAAAACTAAAAGCTTAACTTTTCTTGTAAATATCTCGGAAGATAGAATTTTCACAGACATGAGACCTACATTTTCTGTCGATTTAGATAGGAATTAGTCTACCCTGAAAGTTTCATTGAATTCTGACGAGTGGATTTCGAGATCCTCTGGACACACATACACACACACACATACAAACCTTGCTCGTTTAATAGTATTTGATTATTATTTTTTTAAATATCTATTTCATTATTTTCTACCAACTTTAGTAAAACGAATTTGTAACTAAAGTATATTAATTGTATTTTATTTAACCTAACATTATGTATGCAAATTTCATTGATACTAAGTACCACTTCGAGTCCCTTGTAAGAAAATATATTTCTACTTTAGTAAAATTAATTTTTTTAAAACTGATAAATTGAGCTATTATCGACTTATTTTTTATTATTTTGTGTAACTAAAGTCGATTAATTGTGTTTTATTTAACCTAACAAAAAACCGTCATTATCCTAGTATTTTTTTAATAATATTTCGGTGTGTGTGTGTCCAGAGGATCTCGAAATCCACTCGTCAGAATTCAATGCAACTTTCAGGGTAGACTAATTCCTATCTAAATCGGCAAAAAATGCAGGTCTCATGTCTGTGACTATTTCACTCATCTTCGAATTTTCACAAAATCTGACCAATCACAAACCAAAGACAGCTGGTATTATCGCGATAATACCAGCTGTCTTTCAATCCTGATTGGTCTATCAGCGTGGTATTTTCACGGCGTAACCATGGATACGAATTGCAAAACAAAATTTGACATTTTGAAAAAAATAATTACAGCTACAGACGTCAAAATGAGACCTTTTACTTTGTATAATTACAGCTACAGACGTCAAAATGAGACCTTTTACTTTGTTTGTGAAATAGTCTTATAAAATTCCACTCGTGATTGAATTCATCTCATAAGTCTGTCGATTCATTTCATAACGAAACTGAGTTGCTTGAAGAAAACACCACTCGTCCTGCGGTCTCGTGGTGTTTTTAAGCAACTCAGTTTCGTTATGAAATGAATCGACAGACTTATCGCGAAAATTCAATCACTTGTGGTATTACTATTGAAAATTCGATCTTCCGAGATATTTACAAGAAAAGTTAAGCTTTTAGTTTTATTTCCTAGCAACGGCAGATATAATAAGTTGTTTCTATAGTAATATATACTATAAAGGAGAAAGGAGTATAGTAAAAGTGGGGATATAACGTCACATTCCATAGGCAAAATAAGTTTCTATAATATAAATAAGGTCACAGCATATAAAATATATATACGCACTTCGTAGATTAAATTTTGAAGTTATATTATTTACAAAAAATAAAAATAAACCTTATGCATCTGACACTTTAACATTGAACGAATTAAATTTAACCAATAAATAACAAGGAGGATTATATGTTGGGATTAAACTTTTTTTTAATCTCTTGGCATTAAAAGTAACGCTTCAGTACTTACCTAAACTCAAAGATTAAAAAAAAAGTTAGTAAACCAGTAAGGAATTTTAATTTATTAGATTCGACATCCTAAGACCGGTTTCTGTCTTTCGACTTCATCAGTTAGGATTTTCGAATCCAATAAATAAAATTCCAAACTCGTACAAGTCAATAGCTATATCCGCTATAAGATAACCTTTTTAGATGTGCTACCATCTATGGTAAGAAGAGAGTATTGACATTAAATTTTGACTGCATCTAGTCAAGATGTCACTCTCTTCTTTTTTATCCCTTTCAGAGATTAATACAAGGATGTCGAATCTAATAAATTAAAATTCCTTACTGGTTTACTCACTTTGTATTAATCTCTGAAAGGGATAAAAAAGAAGAGAGTGACATCTTGACTAGATTCAGTCAAAATTTAATGTCAATACTCTCTTCTTACCATAGATGGTAGCACATCTAAAAAAAAAGTTAGTTCAAGAACTATCTTTAAAAGTCACTGTCTTCACTAAAACTACTGGTATCACTATAATTGTCTTTTCTCAGGTCTATTATCACAGGTTCTATTAAATTATCCATTGATATATCCACTTTCCTAAATGAATTTTCCACCTTTTTAACATGATCAATGCATTTTCCCCAATGTTCTCTATTTACATCTGAAACTGCCTTCAAAAACAAATTTCAGCAAATTTAAAAGTTTTATTGTTTTGAGAAACATAATCTTTTAATAATTGTGACCAGATCAGTTCAATGGGATTTAACTCTACGTGGTACGGAGGCAATCTGAGAATTTTAATTCCTTTTTCTCTGGCCATCTCATCTATAATATATTTTTTGAATTTGTTTTTATGTTGCCTTGCTATTACTAATAAGTCTGCCTTCAATGATTTAGGAGGACTGATAATATTTTTAGAATGAAGCCATTTTGAAATATATATTAATACAAAATTCTGAATCAAATAAAATACATAAGATACGGCTATGAATAAATAAAGTCTGACTTATCTGTCAAAAGAACAGGTTTATTACAGTAAAAACCATGGAAACAAGATTAAATCTAGACAATAGTAATTTACGTAACAAGTTCCGAAAGTGATATTTTGCGGGATGAGTAGGAAATTTCCAGGACGAGCCGTAGGCGAGTCCTGGAATCCTGCGAGTCCCGTAAAATCACTTTTGGATCGTGTTACGTACAATATTTTTTCTGCAGTCGATTTGTATGTTAAAAAGGATATCGATGGATAATAACGTATGAACTTTATATATCTAGACAATTACATATAACAATCACTCTTATGAATATATTACTTATGCAATAATTCATAAGTAGCCGCTTTAGCCGATTCACTAATCTCATGTGGACTCATTTCACTACTTATTTACAATTTTTTTTATTTGAAAAGCGAAAAAACACACACCAATGTTACATGACAGGCGCTGTCAGCATAAAATACAAGTTCATGATATTGTCAAAACCGCCTACTAAATATAATAATAATAAATTGCCTTTATTTGCCTGTAAAATTACAAACAATGAGTAGGTACAAGAGGCGAAGTCTAGCTAGAGTTACTCTACTTAACCTCAAGTTTACACAGATGGTAATAAAATACAAAATTAGTAAAACTCAGACATTACACATTTAAAATATTCACTAAAATTACTGACGCTGTAGTAGAATTTGTTTATAATTTTGTTTTAAAAAACTCAGAGAATTAACTCTTAGACTATGTGAAATACTGTTAAAAACTAAAACTGAATTATAAGTAAATGGCCTTTTAAAAATTGACAACCTATATCGTGGTAACATGAGACTATGCGGATATCTCAGAGACAGACTATGAGCTTCTCCACGAAAAACTAATTTGTTCCTCAAATAAATAGGATTCGACGTCAAAATAATTCGGTATATCAAAGAGGTAAGGTGGTAGTTATACAAGTTACTTATGTTCAACCATTCGAGTTGTTTTAGCTTACTTGATACATGGTCATATTTTCTTATGCCAAAGACAAAACGGCAACTATTATTTTGAATTTTTTGTAATCGGAATTTAGTGACTTGATCTAAGCAAGGATAAAAAATCAAAAGACCATAATTAAGAATTGACATCACCATGGTTTCACAAAGTAATTTTCGTAACGTAAAGTTTAAAATACCCCGACTTCTATACAATTGACGTAGAACTAGATACGATTTTTTTACTAAAAGTGTGACATGCTCTTGAAATCGAAGGCTACAGTCATAAATTATTCCTAAATTTCTACAACTATTAACAATTTTTAATGGTTCATTTTTAATAAATAGTTTTAAGTTTTGTTCAACACTGGCTTTGGAGGTGTGAGGACAATATAGCAGAGAATTACATTTTTTAGCATTTAGTTTAAGGTTATGATTACTTGAGTAGGTACAAATAGCTTCTAAATCCCGATTTATTATTTGAGATGCTAAATTTACAGTTTCAGGTACAAATGAAAAATACAGTTGTGTATCATCTGCAAATGAGTGCAATTTTAAACTATCCAAAGATTTATAAAGGTCAGAGATATATATTGAGAAAAGAAGGGGTCCAAGGACAGAACCTTGAGGTACCCCTGAAGTGACTGGTGTAAAATCGGATGAGTTGTTGTCGATAATTACTTTTTGATAACGGTTTGATAAATAAAATTTGAAAAATCGTAGGGAAATTTCGTCAAATCCAAAATGTTTAAGTTTAGCACACATAAGAGCATGATCGATAGTGTCAAAAGCTTTAGAAAAGTCTAGCAGAATGACTGATGTAGCTTTTCCCTCATCTAATGACCGAAGTATATTATCGGTTAAATCTAGAAGTAGTGTCGTTGTACTAAACTCCTTTCGAAAGCCTGACTGTATATATGTTACTATGTTATTATTAAATACATAGTCGTATATTTGTTGATAAATAACTTTTTCTAAGATTTTAGACAGTGCTGGGAGAATGCTAATTGGGCGAAGATCACTAAGGGACTCAGGTTTATTTGATTTAGGCAAAGGTTTTATTAACGCATATTTCCAAATATCTGGAAAATAACCGACCTCCAGACAGCAATTAATAATATGGGTTATAAAAGGAGCAGTAACAGGGAGAGAAAGTTGTAGCATCTTTGCAGAAATGTTGTCACTTCCAATAGCATCCGATTTCAAACCTAATACTAGTGATTTAATTTGATCAATGGTTGCAAGTTTAAAGGAGAAAGTAATATTGTTGTTGAAAAAATTTGACTGATACCATTGAGTTGTCTCAGGACAACTATTAATAGGACTGAAAACTGATGTAAAATAATTGTTTATGGAGATGGGATTGTTTAGCTCCTGAGGGATTTCTATGACTGGTTTATGGACAACTTTAAGTGATTTCATGGCGTTCCACAGGTCTTTTTTGTTTAGTAAATTAGATCGATAACATAAATACCCACGCTTCTCCATACGGACTGCATTCGTAACGGAGTTACGGAGATCTTTATAATGCCTATAATCCAGAATATTTTTAGATTTTTTATATTTGGCTAAAGCAGCATCTCGAGTTTTCATCATATCCCGAATTGTAGGCGTGAGCCAAGGTGCATGTGGCTTTGTAATACGTGATTCTACGTACGGAGCATGCTTATCAAACAAGGAAACTAACATATTATTAAAAAGCCGAATTTTATTGTACATAAAATGTTCATACAGTATGTTATCCCATGAGATTTTGTTGAGATCTGTATTAAAGTTACTAAGCGAGAAATTCTTGTAATTTCTGTAAAACTTCAAAAATTTTGTTTTGTATTTAATGTCTAAATCCAACTCACAGTAAACTGCTCTATGATCAGACAATTCATGGTCTAAAACAGACGAGTGCCTAACAAGGTCATTTTTATTTGTATATATAACATCAAGCAATGTTTGTGAAGTGTTAGTTATGCGGGTAGGTTCCGATACCAACTGAACAAAATCGTAAGATTCAAAACAAGTATTTATTGGATTATCTACTAGTTGATCAACATTAATATCTCCAGTTACAACAATATGATCAAATTGCGGGACTATGTGCGAAAGAGTATTATCACAATACTCTACGAAATTATACATTGTGCAAGCGTCAGTTCTATATATAACACCGACTAATAGCGTTGTTTTGTGAATTTTCATAGAAATCCATATTTGCTCGATCCCTAATGGAGAATTAAGGTCAGCAAATTCCACCTTTAAATTTAACGAATCCCTTACATAAAAACCAACCCCTCCGCCTCTCGAACCACGATCCTTACGAATTATCTTGAATCCCGGAATGTACACTGCCTGATCTGTGATATCCATAGTCAACCAAGTTTCAGATAAGCAAACAATATCAAAGTGATGGAAATTTATTAGATATCCAAAATCATCCCGAAAGTAACAAGAATCATACCGAAAGTAAAGAAAAAACTATATTAGGCCGATCAGATGTATTAAAATTTAAATTTTAACTACAAATAAGCATTGAAGGATGAGGTAAAATTAAAATTTTTACCTCTTGAATCTGTACTACCTTCTGCAAATTAAATACTGCACTCTTTTCTTCTGTATAGTATAGTAGTAAAAAGGTTTGACTTTATTTAATTTCTGGCGTTTCAATCTGAAAGAATTCAATTTTAAATTTGCCGCTTTTTATCCATAATGACCTACAAATTTTGACAACTACTGACACATCTCTGGGTAAACGTTAAGAAAATGGGGCCGACTGGGATTTTCATGAAATTTTCACAGATGCTATAAAACATAATAAAATCAATATACTTAGCAATAGAAATGTAGATTTGAACATTAAGAGCGAAGCTCGGTGACCACACATTAAGTAATAATCAAATACTATTAAACGAGCAAGGTTTGTATGTGTGTGTGTATGTGTGTGTGTGTGTCCAGAGGATCTCGAAATCCACTCGTCAGAATTCAATGAAACTTTCAGGGTAGACTAATTCCTATCTAAATCGACAGAAAATGTAGGTCTCATGTCTGTGAAAATTCGATCTTCCGAGATATTTACAAGAAAAGTTAAGCTTTTAGTTTTATTTCCTAGCAACGGCAACTTGTTTCTATAGTAATATACTATAAAGGAGAGAGGATATAACGTCACATTCCATAGGCGTACTTTGCAAAATAAGTTTCTATAATATAAATAAGGTCACAGCATATAAAATATATATACCCACTTCGTAGATTAAATTTTGAAGTTATATTATTTACAAAAAATAAAAATAAACCTTATGCATCTGACACTTTAACATTGAACGAATTAAATTTAACCAATAAATAACAAGGAGGATTATATGTTGGGATTAAACTTTTTTTTAATCTCTTGGCATTAAAAGTAACGCTTCAGTACTTACCTAAACTCAAAGATTAAAAAAAAAGTTAGTTCAAGAACTATCTTTAAAAGTTACTGTCTTCACTAAAACTACTGGTATCACTATAATTGTCTTTTCTCAGGTCTATTATCACAGGTTCTATTAAATTATCCATTGATATATCCACTTTCCTACATGAATTTTCCACATTTTTAACATGATCAATGCATTTTCCCCAATGTTCTCTATTTACATCTGAAACTGCCTTCAAAAACAAATTTCAGGAAATTTAAAAGTTTTATTGTTTTGAGAAACATAATCTTTTAATAATTGTGACCAGATCAGTTCAATGGGATTTAACTCTACGTGGTACGGAGGCAATCTGAGAATTTTAATTCCTTTTTCTCTGGCCATCTCATCTATAATATATTTTTTGAATTTGCTTTTATGTTGCCTTGCTATTACTAATAATTCTGCCTTCAATGATTTAGGAGGACTGATAATATTTTTAGAATGAAGCCATTTTGAAATATATATTAATACAAAATTCTGAATCAAATAAAATACATACGATACGGCTATGAATAAATAAAGTCTGACTTATCTGTCAAAAGAACAGGTTTATTACAGTAAAAACCATGGAAACAAGATTAAATCTAGACAATAGTAATTTACGTAACAAGTTCCGAAAGTGATATTTTGCGGGATGAGTAGGAAATTTCCAGGACGAGCCGTAGGCGAGTCCTGGAATCCTGCGAGTCCCGTAAAATCACTTTTGGATCGTGTTACGTACAATATTTTTTCTGCAGCCGATTTGTATGTTAAAAAGGATATCGATGGATAATAACGTATGAACTTTATATATCTAGACAATTACATATAACAATCACTCTTATGAATATATTACTGATGCAATAATTCATAAGTAGCCGCTTTAGCCGATTCACTAATCTCATGTGGACTCATTTCACTACTTATTTACAATTTTTTTTATTTGAAAAGCGAAAAAACACACACCAATGTTACATGACAGGCGCTGTCAGAATAAAATACAAGTTCATGATATATATGAATATATTACTTATGCAATAATTCCAGACATTAAGTAATAATCGTTTATTAACAGTTTACCATGTACTTGAAAATTCCAAATTTACGAACTGCGTTGGTTCTTAATAAAAGAAATATTTTCCTTTTGAATTAACCTAAAAGCCTACTATTTAAATTTCAAAACCATCAAAAACCGTCATTATCCTAGTATTTTTTTAATAATATTTCGGTGTGAAATTTTCTTACCGAATACCACTCTAGCTTCAATTAAAAATTCGTGTTCTCGAAAAAATGTCCAGTAATAATTGAAGCTCTAGTGGTACTATAAGTGAAAATATGGATATTAGTGGTGAAGTGAAACATTTACTTCAACTCCTCCAAACATCACAGAAATTTCCCAAATACGTGTATAACTTTATTTCTTCAACTACAAAACAATTTACATATTTCTAGATTAAAAATATGTGCAATATACAATAGTTTTTGAAAATAATTCACATATAAACAAAATTCACAAGAAAAATTTGTTATTGTATTGATTCCTAATTTATTAATACGACTATTTTCATATCAATTTGTATAGTTTTCTTGAAGCTGCCTTAAGATTAGCACCAATCGTTTGAAGAGTACGAAATACTAGGAAAACAGACAATGTAGATTGATATAAAGTTGTTCAATATTAGTCTTACCATCAACAGCATCTCTCTGTCGAAAGTCATACCTTTCAAACTGCATATTCTAAACGGTCTAGAATGGTTTATCAGAATTATCATATAAATTATTCGATTTTCTTTATTGAACGTATACCATGGTAGTACAGTCAATTTTTCGAAACTCTGATTCGTCTAAAAACGATATTAATATTGAAAATACAAGTAAGAGTAGATTTTATACCAAAATGTAAGAATATGTTGCCGTCATTTCTAAGTAAAAAAGATACAAGTAATAATTTTCAGAAAACGAGTAAGGAATTTAATTTATCAGATTCGACATCCTAAGACCGGTTTCTGCCTTTCGGCTTCGTCAGTTAGGCTTTTCGAATCCAATAAATAAAATTCCAAACTCGTACAAGTCAGTAGCTATATCCGCTATAAGATAAAATTTTTAGATGTGCTGCCATCTATGATTAGAAGAGAGTATTGACAATTATTAAAAGCAAAAAATTCCCGGTGTATTGGGGTTGCATACACAATTTGCATTGTGTGTTGCAAAGCTTTTATTTGACTGATTCTAGTCAAAATGTCACTCTCTTCTTTCGTATCCCTTTCAGAGATTAATACAAAGTTAGAAAACGAGTAAGGAATTTAATTTATCAGCATCTATGATCATCTATCAGCACATCTAAAAATTTTATCTTATAGCGGATATAGCTACTGACGAGTTTGGAATTTTATTTATTGGATTCGAAAAGCCTAACTGACGAAGCCGACAGGCAGAAACCGGTCTTAGGATGTCGAATCTGATAAATTAAATTCCTTACTCGTTTTCTAACTTTGTATTAATCTCTGAAAGGGATACGAAAGAAGAGAGTGACATTTTGACTAGAATCAGTCAAATAAAAGCTTTGCAACACACAATGCAAATTGTGTATGCAACCCCAATACACCGGGAATTTTTTGCTTTTAATAATTGTCAATACTCTCTTCTAATCATAGATGGCAGCACATCTAATAATTTTCACTTTAATGGTCCCACGCTGTATAGAAATACTTTTTACCCTATTTTTATTTTTAAACGTACCTCCGAGACTACCATCTGACCAATTTCGCAAATCATGACACTCATAATACAGGTGCCAGTTGAAAATATTACGAGTATTACATATTCTGATTCCTAAAATAAATTACATGAATTTGTTCCTAAATAAATAAAAAGGCATAAACAAGTTTTGCGTTTTCTTTTTTACTTGAAAAGAAATGTACTTTACGTTCCCAAAATTTGAACATAACCATACCGGACATCTTGTATAATAAACCCACTTACTGTAAGTGTATACCATGTCACAGCGCACAACAGTAAAATAAAAACAGCTCCTAGATGACCAAGGACTACGTAAAATTTTTTTCGCTGCAGACCTATTTCAGCCTTTCTACAAAACAAAATAATTATGACAAACACGTTAGGTAACGAACTGTTATAAAAACAATTAAACATGTGTAAAAATCTTTGGAAGAATCGGACAAACCGTTTTTCCCCTAATTAAAAAAATGTTTCCAGAAAAATGCATTTAAAATTTAATAGCGAATTACCGATTAATTTGCGATTCCACTTTCATATATATTTCTGATGAAAAATAAACGTATAGTTTTTCCATTTTCAATTGCAGAAATATAAAAACAAGTTCTACAAGCCGCCAAAGCCGATCAAAGCAACTTGCCGACACATCTGAGAAATTTGTTTTTATATTTTTGCAATTGAAAATGGACAAACTCGAAGATCTGCTCTACGAAAATAAATAGATATACATGAATAATTTACTTACAATTACTTAAAGCTTAATATTATAATTAGTTATGTCAATTTTTATAGTAATGAGGTTGAGTGGAGTAGCATCTTGCTAGACTTCGCCTCATTTTTGAAATATAATATGTAATATTTGCAATATCAATAAAGGCAATTTATTATTATTATTATTATTATTATTATTATTATTATTTTTTTTTTTTACTTCTGTGTAGGCTTTGTTACTGTTTCCCAGCGCCACTTTAGGAACAGCACTGTTAATTAGAACCCAACAGTGAATGGTCGAGTGAGGAATCACACCTGGTATATGGAAATCAATTTCTAAATTTTTAATTAATTAAAAATCAGAAAAAGATTTCTGCCTTTGGTGTGATTCGAACCCACAACCCTTGGATTATGAGTCCAGTGCTCTACCGCTGAGCCACCCACCCCCCTATTATTATTATTATTATTTTTTTTTTTTTTTTTTTACTTCTGTGTCAACGGCATCGACTACTATGGCCATTAGCCTTGTGTTCTGTGTAGGCTTTGTTACTGTTTCCCAGCGCTACTTTAGGAACAGCACTGTTAATTAGAACCCAACAGTGAATGGTCGAGTGAGGAATCACACCTGGTATATGAAAATCAATTTCTAAATTTTTAATTAATTAAAAATCAGAAAAATATTTCTGCCTTTAGTGTGATTCGAACCCACAACCCTTGGATTATGAGTCCAGTGCTCTACCGCTGAGCCACCCATCCCCCTATTATTATTATTATTATTATTATTATTATTATTATTATTATTATTATTATTATTATTATTATTATTATTATTATTATTATTATTATTATTATTATTATTATTATTATTATTATTATTATTATTATTATTATTATTATTATATTTTTATCGATAACAATCGATCTTTACGTCCCAATATGAAAATTATTACTTAGTTTGAAAGGAATAAAAATGGTTTCTTTGATAATTTGCGACATCTCTGATCGAGAAACGTTAAGACACTGCTGAATCAAGTTAAAAATAGAGATATCTTTTCTACATCCAACTTATTTAATTATTTTTCCCCCTCCTGCCAAATAACGACGAAATCCATCTATACGTTTGGACCAACATTACAAAAATATGTTTATTTGTAAGTCCATAAGGTTGACTGACTATACCTTTAGAAGGTCCGTCAAACAACTTAATCTTGCGGGTCAGTGGCGTAACCCTGGGGGCCCGGGCCCCCCACGAAACTTCTATAAGTTTATAAGAAAATTTTTTGAACCAGCAAATTAAGTTATATTTAGATGATTTACAAAAAATAAACACGGTTATTCTACGCGGTGAGTGGGATATTTGAACAGTGAAATGACAAAAAGTAGATTCCTGTTTTCCTCAAAGTGCAGTTGATACTTTAAAAGTAGCAGATCCAATTCTTAGCCGTTTTACCCGTTACCACTGCATCTGTGCAAGTTGAATAATGCTCATCCAAAGTTAAATCTTATATTAATAATTAATTGTCTTTTAATCTTATATTAATTATTAACAAATTGTTGTTGAATAAAATAATGTATTTAAATAGCTAACATTGTATACAGGGTGACCCAGGGTTAAACCGTTAAACGTTCAGGATCGGTTTTTCAGGAAAAAAATAAGATTTTTATTTCGCAGTTTTTAATTTTTTTCTTAAAAACGAAAGGAGATACGAATAAAATTGAAGTGGCAAAAATATCAATTAGATTATCTTGTGGGACGTCACCGGAATTAATAATTTAATTCTAATGATATTGAAAGAAGCCGCAAATAAGCATACTGAATACCCGATCCTGAATGTTTGACGGTTTAACCCTTGGTCACCCTGTACACTGCTGAAAAAAGTATTTATATATAGGGTGGTCCTTAAGTAATTATACATAGAAGTATGGTAGATTGCTCACTTTAAAATATTACGATTTGAACCAACCTGCTCTAATAAAATGTTGCTAATAAGATATATACAGGGTGTTAAAGGTTAAATTTTAGGATTTATTTTTTGCAATAACTTTAGCGTTTTGGAATTGGGGGTTTTTGGGTACGAGAAATCAGAACTTGTTACCTACTTCGATATAATTTGTAGAGGGCGCTAGTTATGCCACATTTGTGGCATAAATGTGCGATAAACTTTTTTGCTCTTTAAGTTAGCGCTACTTTTGTAAAAGAATATTAAATCCACGTTATTTTAGTAGAAAAAAGCATACTTGTTATTAACCATAAAACTTAACGGTTTACGAGATAATCGCATTTTAGGGATCAGCTGCATGATTACACTGAATGACCTCCTGAATCCGACCTCAGTTTTCCCCATCACCCACCTTTTTTTTTCATTCCTCCAAAAAAATAAATCTTAAAATTTAACCTTTAACACCCTATACATTCCTTATTAGCAACATTATATTAGAGCAAGTTGGTTCAAATCGTAATATTTTAAAGTGAGGAATCTACAATACTTCTATGTACAATTAGTTAAGGACCACCCTGTATAACTACGAGAAATGGTGGGCCCCCTCCGAAAAAAGTTCCTGGCTACGCCACTGTCGCGGGTAAAATCGGAGTGCTGGGAGAATAAAATTGCGAATAATTTATATACTGACCTGATTAAATTGTAACTTCGTATAACATATAGTTTCAATCTTTGCTTAACCATTTTTTGATAATCTTCTTTAATAATTAACGTGATATTTGGTTTATGATTTCCACTGATCTCTTCAATTGTTTCATTTAACATCATCGCTTGAAAATATAGGCCTAAACCACAGTAAATTGCACAAGCAATAACAGCTACATTAACGAAAATAGCGTGAGAGTAGGTAATATAAAATAAAATCAACAGCACTGTACCATATTTACCAAAATTATTTCTGATAAATCTGGTTTGGTAAAAAACGTCATCTTTATATATCATTATGGTTAAAGTTACGAAAAGAATCAATAGGCAACTCCAAAAATATATAAAATAATATCCATATCTAGAATATCTGCAAATTCGTTGCTGTAATTTCTCACTGCAGGTTTTTATCGAAAAATGTGCACTGGATTCATAATCTTTTAATTCATGTTTCAAACTATTCAGAAAACTGGGTACAATTCCAAAACTAATTGTCTAAAACGCAATGCAAAAATCTAGTGAATTTCTGAACAACAAACTGATCAATTACAGATTTCTGCTTTCTCTCATAAAACTTCTCCTTGGGCTACTTGCCTTCAGACGTATTGACTTACAACAGTCCAGATGCGTGTTGGAACCCAAGGTTTCGACATCGTTGTGCCTCATCAGTAGAAAATAGACAGCACAACGTGGACACGCGTCTAGACTGATGAGGCACAACGATGCCGAAACCAGTCTAGAAATGACAAGTTGCTTTAATAACAGAATCAAAGGAGTAGTTATTTTAGGTTGAAATGCGATACTAGCCTTTTCGATATAATTTTTGGGAGAAACTAGAAATTTGCAATTGACCATATATACAGGGCGACCCAGGATTAAACCGTCAAACGTTAAGGATCGGGTTTTCAGGAAAAAAATTAGATTTTTATATCCAATAAGCACGTATCTTAACTTGCTTCGTTTTTTTATTAATTATTCAAAGACATTTTGGTTGATTTTGATATAACTTTGCATGATCATTTGGGGCAATGAGAGCCTCCTTTTGATGTAATAAGAGTGAATTTTTTTTCGAATATCAATTAGTTTTTTTCTGTTACATTTAGAGAAAGAGCTTTTAATTTTTTCTCAAAAACAAAGCGGGATACGAATAAAATTGAGGAGGCAAAAAATTTGTGTTTTCAATTGCTCAATCAAAAAAAAGTAATAAACATACAAAAAAAGACAGTGGCGTACTACCAATTTGATTACCTTCTGGGACGTCACTGGAATTAATAATTTAATTCTAATGATTTTAAAAGAAGCCCCTTATTGCCTTACATAAGCATACAAAATTTGATCAAAATCAGCCAAATTGGTTTTGAACAATTTATAAAAAACTTTTTTGTTCTAAAAACATCTCGAATACGAAGCAAGTTAGGACACGTGATTATGGGAATCAAAACTCTTAGTTTTCCTGAAAAACCGATCCTGAATGTTTGACGGTTTAACCCTAAATTGTATACAGTGTGTCTACCTAAGTTGGAACCATATGGAAAACTTTTTTATTATTGGTTTTGTGAAAAAAAATATTCTTCATAAAAAGTGCATGATCCAAAACTTAAAATGCAACCATCCGATATAATTTTTTTAAATCCATATACGAGGTTTGTCAAAAAATATGAATTTTACTCAAAAGTAAAGTACCTTTATTTTTTTGAATTTGAAAAAAAAAACTTGTTTTACATTTTACGTCTACATACCGATTTTGAAAAGATATTCCGACTTTAGTTTTTAATATTTTTATGACACCCCCGTAACTGACAATTTTGATTTCATTTAAACATTTAAGACCTACAAACCCCTACTAGACTCCCTTTTATAAGGATTAAATTCATCCGGATTAAAAATTTTGCTTTTCCCTGTATACCACTAAATATTTTGCAAATTTGATTCCTGCTTAATGATTATAATGTTCAGAACTTTTTATGAAGAATAATTTTTTTGAAAAATCAATAATAAAGGAATTTTTCATTTGTTTTTCATACATACTAACCACACCGTCGAACATTATTAACAAAAATTCGTATGGAATTGTTGTCTTTTCGTTCCTTTCAAACTATTTCAATGAATTTAAAATTGTCAGTTACGGGGGTGTATCAAAAAATATTAAAAATTCAAATTTTCATGTAGTCGGAATATCTTGTTCAAAATCGGTATGTTGGTGTAGAATGTCATTAGAAACAAATTTTTTTTAATAACTTTTTTTCATATTTCAAAAATAAAGGTACTTTACTCTTGAGCAAAATTCATATTTTTTTACAAACCTCGTATACGACTGCAAAAATTTGACATCTGATAGTTGTATTTTAAGTTTTGGACCATGCACAACTTTTTATGAAGAATACATTTTTTCACAAAACCAATAATAAAAAAGTTTTCCATATGGTTCCAACTTAAGTAGACACACTGTATGTAAATTAATTAGTTAGTAAACAATATTTACCACTGAATATACCAAAGTACGGTAACCATATTTTGTTAAAACTTCTATGTTAAAATTATGAAGATAATCATAAACTTGGATTATAAATAAAGGAACATGAATAAATAAAAATAATATACCAGATAATATAGACAATTTGCTTCCCATGAAATCGAAAATATATGTTCCAAGGTGCATAAGTGGCTCGGTATCTAAAATAGTAATTTATGATGCAAGGACGAGAAGTGATTCGTTTTCGGACGATTATGGAGTTTGCAAACCATAAGAGTCCCAAAAAGAAACTTTTCGTCCGCGTTATCCTACAATATTTTTTTATTCGAATATAAAAAATATTGATAAAATAAGGAAAAATTCTACCTAGTTCTACTTATAGTTTTGTAGTTTGTCAATGTCAATGGAGCTTGTGTTAGAAATTGTAGTAGAATTTTTAAAATACGCGTTTCATCGCATTTGTATAACGTAAGAAGTACTAAAATAAATAAAATATACACAATACTTTTCGAAGCAAAATAGCATGTAAAATTTATAAACACAAAGTTTTGAGTTATGTGTAAGGCTTTTTCTTGCCACAAAGAAAATTATGCCTTACAAGTGACACCCTAGTACGGAAATTGCTCGAGCGCCAGACTATTTAATGTGGTTTACTCCACAGCCCTTAGAAACGGAGTCTGAGGGACACAGGTAGCTTCAGATGGAGATACGGAATCTCCAGGGGTCTTGTTGATCTCAGAAAGTTTTATTTTAACTTATTATTTAATTTTTAAAAGCCCTGAAAAGAGATAAGGTCTGTGAATATAAACCAGAATTAACGTTGACACATATATTATTTTTAACTATATTTACAATAGAAATGTTTTTGGTATTTCAAAGCCCAACCCTCAAAACCCTGAACAAAAATAATTTAAATTGAATGTTCGATTCGGAACTTACTTCGCGTAATAATCGGATTTCGCGTAATAATCGGACTGACTCAATCAGACTAAGTTAAAGATATCAAAATAAGGAATTACTCGAGAAAGATCGTTGAACTAATTAAATACTAAAACTCGGCGGAAGCATTCGTTAAATTTCTTAATTCAAATTAACCGGAAAAATATATTTAAATGATTTATCTACTCAATCGACCGGGAGAAACGGGAATACTACGGCAATTCTAACCAGAAACGGAGTCTTGTCCTAAGCTTTTAGCGTACCATTCATTAGCAAACGATAGCTAACCAGGAATGCTAATGCCTGTTGATGCAAGCCTAGTTTGAAAAAGATATTAATAAACGATAGCTAACCAGGAGAATTAATATCAATTCCAACAATCCTCTAAACGGGAACGCGGCGGGTGAATTTACAGTGGACCCCTTGATATTGATTAACGATAGCAAACCAGGAAAATCAATACCAATCCCGGCAACTCCAAATACAAAACAAAAACACGCTTGAGGTTGTCAGACCCTTTTTAGGCGTTTAGCGTACCATTCATTAGCAAACGATAGCTAACCAGGAATGCTAATGTCTGTTGAGGCAAGCCTAAGACAGGACGAATATTGATTAACGATAGCTAACCAGGAAAATCAATAAATAAGTCCCGTCAGACCTTAGACCTCAATGATTAAATCCTGTTTAATTTTCAGACAATTAAACATGTAAACTCATACTCATTCAACCGGCAACGCCGCACCGGGATACATTTGCAACGGCGCTCAGACACGAGGCATCGACAAATAGTTTTTTTTAGTTTTTTTTTCCCATTACGCTACGCGTAGAATCTATAACGAATTTTTTTAAGTTTACGCTACCATAGTCACGTCCGCCCTGAAATTCATAATGACGTAATTTGAGTTAATCCTTGTCTTCTCAAGCGGGAGAGAGAGACAGCAGAAAAAAGTTACAATCTTTCTAGAAGTAATCGTGCGACCCGGGAAGGGATAAATTTGAAACCGACAAACTTCGCCGATCTTAAAACAGTGTGTTTCGAGCCCTCATTATGAGCGCATACTCCGGGGTTACAGAAAACCTCGTAAATAAATTCATTTTTCATAATGCCTCTTAGTACGGCAAGTTAGTGTGTCTCTAGCTGCGAATCAGGCTAGGACCCTCCAGTGTCTATTCATCACTCACGCAGAACACCTGCAAAAATAATATTTTCTGAATGATGTGATCATTTTTGTTTACTTCGTTTCATTAATATGTGTTAGTGCTTGTTAAACACATGTTAATACTTTGTTCTTAATTACTTATTAAAGTAATCCATTGTTAAGCTGTTATGATGTTTATATTTATTTAACATTTTAATAAATAGTTAAATAAAAGTGTTCATTGTTTTTGTCGAATGGAGTTGAGAACATACAGTACACCCATAACCAATATAAAAACTACAGTCCATTTAGAACTACGATGCAGTTTAAAAAGGCGATAACACATTGTTGGTCGTCCTGGGAAACTGGCACAACATAGGGTTTATTCCAGAACCCTCAACAAATCCAAAGTACCGTTTTTGATTAATTAGAGTGAATATAAATAATTAAGAAAAGTAATACGAATTCGGAATAACCTGGTAAAGTCGTATCTAGCCTCGTTCTGGCTCTTTAAAAAGAAAATACTAATCGGCTTTTATTATATCACAAAACGAAAATTTAAAAATCAAACGTTTGCTTCCGGACGGCACGACAATTAAAAGTGAAACGAAACCAGTTAACTTGAAAATATTTCTAAATTAATTTCCCAAAACAAAATTAAAAATTCAATAATCTAACTCGAACAACAAAGTAAAAATTTAATTTTCCAAAAACAAAATCTCGAAAACCCAAACGCGGACGGAATTGAAAATAATTTAATTTTCCCAAAAACTAAATCTCAAAATCTAAATCAGAAATAATTTAATTAATTTTTTTTTTTTACTTCAGTGTCAACGGCATCGACTACTCTGGTCATTAGCCTCGTGTTCTGTGTAGGCTTTGTTACTGTTTCCCAGCGCCACTTTAGGAACAGCACTGTTAATTAATTAAAAATCAGAAAATGATTTCTGCCGTCGATGGGATTCGAACCCACAACCCTTGGGTTATGAGTCCAGTGCTCTACCACTGAGCCACCCACTCCCCAATTTAATTAATTAAATTAATCTTAAAAACAAATCTTAAATTACGGCAAAAATGTAAATCAAATAAGATTTTAAAATTCAGATGTCTTTCGTAGTTATAAATCAAAATAATTAAAACGCGTGTAAAATAAAACGATTCTTTTGGCTTCAAATTGACGACGGACTTTCACGGCGAAAAACTTATCTATGTTTACCTCGGTTTTTTTGTTTAACGGCGGAAAAATTTACGACGGACTGAAATGCTAACGCGACTTAATTTTTCGATGCGCAGGAAAAGAATCATAGCTGATTTAGACGTATCCAGTAGCTGTCGACAGTCTCACTGTCCGTCAGCGCTGTCGAGTAGTTGGCTCCATGTAAACACTTTTTTGTGACAGTATAGCGCTGTCCGTCAGCGCTGTCTCGAATAGAAAGTCCGTCTATTTTTGACGACAGTAGTCCTCACCCGCGTCCCCCCAAACACCCGAATCAGTCCATGGCGCATCTTTATAGAGTGAACAGTGGCGCCGTTTAAAAATTGACCCGAAAATGAAGCGAATTAGAAACGTTGAACTTGGTTCAACTTTATAGAGAACACGAATGTTTATGGAATCTGCGTTGTAATGCGTATAAAAGAGGGAACTTCTAGTTTTCGTTGTTGTAGCAAAGCAAAACCTCCCGTTATATTTCTATCGTTGATCCATTTTCTGATCCATATTCTTTTTTTATTTAATAATTCTTCCTCCAACATATCTGTAAGCTCCTGTAATAAGAGCGAGGGCATTATCTTAACAGATTTCCTTTTAAAGAACCCCACATTCATTTTCGTACGCACCTGATCATAAGCACACATTCACGACAAACTGGACTCGTGTAAACGACCAGTTCCAGCAGTGGGCGTGTCCTAGCAAGCGTGACAGTGAGACTGTCGACAGCTACTGGATACGTCTAAATCAGCTTTTAATTCTTAATTTGAAATTATTCTTCATCTAAGCCTTCCTCCTTCCTAGAAATTTTTCTACCACTTGACTTAATTCACGCACGCGCAATCAATCCTTAAATGGTGTAGCTTGTAAAAGATTTAAAAATATGTTCCCGGTGAACCAAATAAAAAGTATGTACACGGTGAGCCAAATAAAATCGAAGGTTTTATTTAATTTTTAATTAAATTTTTATTTAATCCCGAAATTATTGATCTTTTCTGAACGGAGAAAAATAGATTCATTACATATGATAAACTAAACCAGTGGTATTAGAACTTTTTCATTGAATTTGAAGGATGCGAATATCTGATCGGTTCTGTCAGTGTAATATAGACTACACTAAAAAGTAATAGAATGTAAGAAGTGACAAATTTCGAGCAAAAATTATAACTGTTTTGACATTTTAACATAACCTTCAAATATCACTTGGTTTTTAAAAAAAAACACATAGGTATCACAGCAAGCAATAAAATACACCAAATATTATCGAACACAACTATTAATTTAAAGCTAAAAGAAAAAGGTAAGCCAAATACCTATATTTTACTATAAACTAAGGTGAAATTTTTTGACCAATAAAAATTCCAAAAAAGGTTGTTGGGAGTAAATAAACTGCACAAAAGAAGTGTGAAAATAAAATAAATTAAGATCACACAAATCTCCCAAATCGACTGGCATCCTCAAATGTCAGTACATGCAACCGACGTCTGCACCACAACAACTACTCCTTGGGCAATATGCCCCAACAGGTATTGAATTACGTGAATGCAGACGCCGTTTTGGAACCCGAATAATCGAGACATATCCAAAACCTCTGATTTTGTTATTAAAGGAGCCCGTCATTCCTATACCGGTTTCGGCATTATTTTGCCTCGTCAGTAGGAAATAGACTAGCTCGAATTTCTATCTCTAAAGAAATTCTGAAGATCGCTTTGAACCCACCAACTCTTGGTATAAACGGTTAAGTCGAAAAAGAGGAGGTGAGTGCAACGCCATCTTCACTAAAATAACAGAATCAGAATTTGCTAATTGTAGAAAACTATACTATAAAATAAGGTGAAAATTTCAAGGGCTATAACATCGTATTAAATTTAAACGTTTCTATCTCGGTTATTTTTTATCGTCCAAAAAAAAAAAAGTAAAATCTTTGTTAAAAAAAACTCAAATTTATTTGTCTATCATTTCTTACGTATATCCAGTATTTTTGGAGTTATTATCAAAAGAAAATGAAATTTACGAAAATTTGAAAAATTCTGATTTTTTAAATCATTTTTTTTTTTGAAAAATATGCATTCTAAACCGGTCAAAATTTTTGAGGTCATTACTTATGCTAAAATAAAGAAAGTCTTATAGGGATAACTATAAATTTTATTTTTTGTGAAAATGGCGTATGTTTTATTTTTCACTTTTTTCTAAAAAATTCGAAAGGGTCCTCTCATTTTCATCATAACTTTGTTATCAACTTCTTCTAAAGCTCATCTGATAGGTATTTCTGAGTTCTTTGAAAAGTGTTCAGTAAGTATATTTTATAAAATGCATCGTTTTCCCGTTATTTAAGCTTGAATACTTGGATTTGAGTACTCACCGAAAAAAAATATACATTCAATTTCCTACACTTTGAATTAATATCAAAAGGTTTTTCACGTAAGCAATTTATTCGATTTTTTATTAGCTTCAATTTTGTTAATAACAACTTTTTTAAAAACTTATAGTTTTTGAGTTATTTATGAAAAACCGCTTTAAAACATGCATTTTTTCACGAAAAATCAAAATCTTTGATCTTTAATAACAAAAAGTATTGATTTATTTTAATAACTTTATATAACAAATTTTGTTCTTGAGATATCCTCTAACTACTCACCAATTTTCATGAAAATCGATGAAGGTTCATCGAAATCAGAGGTGAAAACCTTCAGTGACTGTACTACTAGTCCTTTTAAGAATGAACTTATTTTCTACGTCAAAAATAATTTTTTATTTATTAGATAAAATTTAAAATAATTATTCTTTTATTTAGCTTAAGTACTTATTACTGTTACTTATGTTATTATAATTATGAAAATTAATGTAATTTTAGTATTTTCATTTTGAATTGATTATTATTGATTATGAAGTGTTATATTTATATGAATTATTTTTAAATAAAAATTCCAAAAAAGGTTGTTGGGAGTAAATAAACTGCACACAAATCTCCCAAATTAGTGAAGATGGCGTTGCACGCACCTCCTCTTTTTCGACTTAACCGTTTATACCAAGAGTTGGTGGGTTCAAAGTGATCTTCAGAATTTCTTTAGAGATAGAAATTCAAGCTAGTCTATTTCCTACTGACAAGGCAAAATAATGCCGAAACCGGTATAGGAATGACGGGCTCCTTTAATAACAAAATCAGAGGTTTTGGATATGTCTCGATTATTCGGGTTCCAAAACGGCGTCTGCATTCACGTAATTCAATACCTGTAGGGGCATATTGCCCAAGGAGTAGTTGTTGCGGTGCAGACGTCGGTTGCATGTACTGACATTTGAGGATGCCAGTCGATTTGGGAGATTTGTGTGATCTTAATTTATTTTATTTTCACACTTCTTTTGTGCAACCTATATTTTACTTTAAGGGCACTTCACAAAAAACGAAAAAAGTCCCAGGCCGAAAAGTGCTTCTTCTTGTTGTTGTGTACTGTATCGAATTTGACATTTTTTGACATATTCGAATAAAAAAATATTTTTGTGATCATTAAAGACATCTATTATTTAAAATGTTACCTTTTTTGAATTTTAAATTCTTCAGTTTCCTAAATATCATTTTTACCACTTCGGTTGATTTCATGCTACTAAAACATTAGTCCCAATTCGTTAAAATATTTTTTTTAAAAGTCTCCTTAATTATAATGGTTTTAGTAATAAAATATTAATAATAAGCGATGTGATATTTAATACTATAATTATAATTATTGTTTGTATTGTTAAAGATGTAATTTACATTTTTTATAGTAAACATAATCTTCTTAATAATTTTCTCCACTTTTATTATTCTTGCTTTAGAACATAAATTTCTATTTTCCAAAATACTTTTATATTATTTTTGCACGATTGGTCATTTTTACCATATCTATTTTGATGACAGTAAATAACATTTAACGTCAAAAATTTCTGAACGGTTAGTAATTCACTTTCCGTTCAAAATTTTCACTTACCGTTCAGATTTTTCACTTACTGTTCAGAATTTTATAGATTTATAGTTATCACAATTTATTATTACGGCACATCCTTTGAAGTGATTTGAGCACCTTTGCAGCGGTTTCCCGGTAAAGCCTTGTATTTGCTGACCTTTTAAGGGCGCGGTCTTCCTGTGTATAAAATCCTATGCTGCAGACCAAAAGTTAAATCGACTGATTTCCGAATGTAATGGGATTTAAAATATAATTTTCAGACAAATTAAAGATAAAGGTCTAACTTAGGTAGTCTTACTATTTTAAATCGATAAATTTATTATTTTCTATGAAAACGACAGTGGCATTTAACAATCTATATATCCTCGATTCTGAAAAAATAAGAAAAATAAACATTAACTTGACCTAAGTTAGACCTTTATCTACAATGTGGTTTAATCAGAATACATCAAAATACTTTAATTTATGAAATCAGTCGATTTGAAATTTTGAAGTCATTTCAAATTAATTTGAAAGTTTGGTCAAACAATGGCGTCTAAAAATTCTTTACCCATAGGTATTCAGTATATATATATATATATATATATATATATATATATATATATATATATATATATATATATATAATTATATATAGATCATATAGGTTTTAACACTGTAAGAAAGATGGTGCCCGAAGCAAATCAAATTTGCAATGAATGCCAACCCATCAGCTGAGATATTTAGCGGGGTGATACCATAATTAGCCCAGTTGTGAGAGACTTTGACCTCTCATAAAATGTGATATCGCTTTAAAAGGTGTAGAAAACGATAAAAAAATCTTTGCGGCTCTAAAGTGTATGCTAAATTCGAAAAACTAATAGCACAACCACGTGAAACAGCAAAAAATTTTACTATTATTTATATTTCAGATAACATTTGTTCACTTTAAATTTTATTTTAATGTAATATACTTAAATGTTTCTTTTCAAATTATATTGCTAATTTTATATTTTGTTTGTTAACTGTTTCATTTTATTCATTGAATTGTTTTCATTATTCTACAATAAATTATTGATATTTTGTAAACTATAAACGTCACTTATAGCAAATTTTATCTCAAACTATAAAAATGCCATTTTTGGTTTTACTGTACAACTCAAGAAAATCAATAAACTCTGTAGATTTTTTTTATCTCTAATTTTTTCCAAAAATTCAATTTTTTTCTCATTTCATCGTATTCCTATCTGTTATGGTTTAGAATATAGCAATGTTGGCACATAATAAAAGAAACATGCACTCAAAACACAAAAAGAACGCTGCAATTGTATTTATTGTCTTTGTAAATAAAGTAAAGTAAAGTTTTTGCTCTCCAAACATTTAAAAAAACTTTAATCAGAAAGGAACATTCTAAGTACGCCGAATATAATAATATATCATGAATTTAAATTTTCGCAGTAACTCACAGCTGTTGTTGATAAGTTCATTTGGCAACGTCGAATCAGTAGTTAGGCAACGTTTTGTCTCAAAGTTGACGAGATTTTAGAGTATTTATAGATATATTTTTTATTACTCGAGGACGAGATGCTTTTTGCGAATGTCGTTTAACTGTCATAACGCAGGGAATTTTTAAAAAGAATTCAAAATTATTTGTGTAGATATGTTATGCATTAGAATAAAAATATAGAAAGTATTTTAGAAAAGAATTAGGGAATATTATAAAGTAGAAGATAAGAATATATTTAAAATAACTGATATGTTGTATGACTTTCATAATAAATTAATTTTTACTTTTTAATAGTTAGTATGTGTCGGAATCATGATTTTTCTTTTTTAATCAGTTATAATAACTATTAAATTGTCAATGTGTCAAATTATTACTTTCCATGGAACTCTAATTTATCAAATTAAAAAAAATGTAATAATTTTGTGCATAGGCATAGAAATGTAAATTTTCACTTCTGTTTTGTTTTCAAACATCAACTTCCTGTTGTCAAATTGGTTAAAAAAAAGTTCTGATTTTGGTAGATGTCGATCAATATGTAATCTTTCATATTTTATATTCAAATTCATTAATCTGAAAATTATAGAGATATATTTATTTTCAAATTGTTTGGGACTTCTAAATATCTTTGAAATGTTCACCTAAATCGTAATTCATCGTTCGCGCGGTTAATTTTTCTTTCGTTTCTCACACTTCATAACGAAGAACAAAATCACTTTATACGGGGTAATTCATTGAGAAATGCGCATACAGAAAGGGTAGATGGAGAACACCGAAGTGCTTCTAAATAACCTATGGGTCTGTCGTTCTTTATAACCAAGATACAGGGTGATTTATTAATTTTCCCCATTTTTTCAATTAATCATAACTTATGAACGACCCTATACGTTTTTGTAATATTTGGTTCGTATGTTCTTTGTCTACAGTGGTGTCGATTAACATATTCCAAGTCCGGCCTTAAAAAGTTAATGAGTAGGTTTCGAATCGAAACAATACCCAGTATATTAATATTTTAAAATTTTATTTGGAAAGAGCAGAAAAAAATAAGTAAGACTAAATATATTTGGTGCTTCCGCTTACAACTTTTTTACTTATTAACTTGACTTAAATCTAGATGTTTCGATAATGAGGTGGCACAAAAATAAAAAAAAAATTCTTCCCCAAATGGTACTTTTCTAGCTTTAATCCATAAAATCATCAAATATTTCTTATTCTTTATTTTAAAATTATTCATTTATCTGTTTAAGAATTTATTAATAAACAAATTCATTGATAAAACATATAATTTTTGTTTTCTTCTGTGTTTTTAGTACAATGCTTTTTGTGATCATTGTAGGCCCTTTCACTATTTATTTTTTATTATCCGATCGCTGGATTATAGCGATTACTTAAACTATAATCGCGATATGCCGGTACGTTAGAAGTTTTTTTGGTAGCAACAAAGGCGCCGCTTTAAAGCTGTTAAATTGGGGCAACTTTATGTATTACACGAACTATACGCGTATTGCATTTGCCTTAGCGTCCCGAGTTAAATAACGCCGGCGCCGTCCGATTGTTCGCGAAATCTCTTTCGACATAACCTATTACCGTGATTTAATTGGAGATTTGGCATTTTTTAATTTTTTACAGTTTGTACTTTAATTCTTGGTTTTTATAGTTAAGCATTTTGATAAAACTAAAAATACAAATAGAATTGCTATAATTTTAAAATTAATATTTCTTCAAAACACAAAAATATAAGTAGATCATAAAACGCACTTTTTATTATATAAAATCAAGGATCTCGGGTTTAAATAGTCTTCAAGAAAAGTTCGGTGAAAAAAAATTGCTAAAGCGGCTTACTCCTTTGATGCAATTGTCTAGGAGTCTAGGGCCACCGTGAGCTGAACCAAAGTTCAAACGATGCCTGCCCGCCTTGACTTAAAAAAGCGATTCTTTGATCTACAAAGAAGCGCCGACGCAACTTGACACGTGTCGATTCTGGAATAGTTGTCATAGCTATATACTAACTTTGAAATGAGCAATAACATCACTCTGTATACATTTGAAAGGGGCATTTTATTTCGAAAATTTAATACCAATTATACCCTAGTAAAAAATTGTTTCCTACTTTGACATGTTTACCTAAATCTTAATTCATCGTAATAAATAAATCGTTTGCCTGGTAAATTTTTCTTTCGTTTCTCATATACTTCATAACGAGGAACAAAATCACTTCATATAAATAACTGAAAAGAAAATGTTATTTTGATATTATCAATGCCCCAGTAACAAATTATTTTAATTTTAAGAATTAAAAGAAAGATTTTATGGATGAATAGTTTTCATTGAAAGGCTCTGTATAAATAATATATACCTACAAAGAAAATAAATGAATAATCATTATGTTCTTTATTGTTAGCTAACCACTTACAAAGAGCTATCGACCGAGGTCCTTCTGCCCATAAATGAATAATAAAAAGTTGAGATTATACATTTTGGTAATACTAAATATTGTTCTCCCCTTGTATTAAATATAGCAGACAATGAATTTCTCGAATGGTTTCTGTAATGAGAAAATTTCAAAGGAAGGTTTCTGTAACTACTTTGTTTAATTTAAGCATTTATCACGAGATACCAGCACCTCCCGGACAGCACCTTATTTGACATAATTTCGCTGACATTTGACGTACAAGACCGCGCCCTTAAACCCTGTTTGATTTTTTGCTTTCAATGTGGACTGTATATGTATATGTGTAGGACGTACAAGAATTCTTTCTCCCTTCTCTCCAGTATTACCAATAAAACGTCAGGAATTTCATAACACCTCTTATTTAAATTTTCTTTAACGAAGAACAAAAACAATACATAAAAACAGGTAATAACATGCACTATTAATTATAAATAACTAGTGTGATACCTCAACTAGTTGAGCAATTCACTGAAGTGAATGTTTAAAAAATGAATTTTGAAATTGAAGTTGCAAATATTCGATCACATCGATTTGTGCGATCCGAACTATACGAGATGTGAGTGAAGACTTTGTTACGATGTTAACTGGACGAGAGACTGAGCGATACTAAATAAGATTACGAACTATAGCGGCTTGTCGGTAGCCACGAAGCGTCCAGACAAAGCCGGATAAAAAAAATTGTTTTTCGCTTGGCTAATATTCTAACGTTCGAAGTCAAGGTTGAGTGTGACTGTTTTTTTATTGTTATTTACCGCATCGTCTTGTGCGAGGTGGCCTGTTTCCACGGCGTTGCCAGATTTATTCAATACTAATAATCGTTATGCAAATTACGATATATGTTCAATTTTTGATTGAAAATTGAACATCCTTCTTCCCATACCCATTCTATTTCACTTTCGTCGCACATATTTTAAAAATTATAATAATAACGAAAAACCAACACTCAAAAACCAAACTTATTGACACAACAATATTTTAAGTGACAGCAGAAAAAGCCATGTTCATACTTATTATGCATCCTACCATCTACCTAGCAACCATAACATCAAATACTATTAAACGAGCAAGGTTTGTATGTGTGTCCAGAGGATCTCGAAATCCACTCGTCAGAATTCAATGAAACTTTCAGGGTAGACTAATTCCTATCTAAATCGACAGAAAATGTAGGTCTCATGTCTGTGAAAATTCGATCTTCCGAGATATTTACAAGAAAAGTTAAGCTTTTAGTTTTATTTCCTAGCAACGGCAACTTGTTTCTATAGTAATATACTATAAAGGAGAGAGGATATAACGTCACATTCCATAGGCGTACTTTGCAAAATAAGTTTCTATAATATAAATAAGGTCACAGCATATAAAATATATATACCCACTTCGTAGATTAAATTTTGAAGTTATATTATTTACAAAAAATAAAAATAAACCTTATGCATCTGACACTTTAACATTGAACGAATTAAATTTAACCAATAAATAACAAGGAGGATTATATGTTGGGATTAAACTGTTTTTAACGTCTTGGCATTAAAAGTAACGCTTCAGTACTTACCTAAACTCAAAGATTAAAGAAAAAGTTAGTTCAAGAACTATCTTTAAAAGTCACTGTCTTCACTAAAACTACTGGTATCACTATAATTATCTTTTCTGAGATTTATTACTATAGGTTCTATTAAATTATCCATTGATATATCCACTTTCCTAAATGAATTTTCCACATTTTTACCATGACCAATGCTTTTTCCCCAATGTTCTCTATTTACATCTGAAACTGCCTTCAAAAACAAATTTCGCACATCAGGAAATTTAAATGTTTTATTGTTTTGAGAAACATACCGTTTTAATAATTGTGACCAGATCAGTTCAATTGAATTTAACTCTGCGTGGTTCGGAGGCAATCTGAGAATTCTAATTCCTTTTTCTCTGGCCATCTCATCTATAATATATTTTTTGAATTTGTTTTTATGTTGCCTTGCTATTACTAATAATTCTGCCTTCAAGGATTTAGGAGGACTGATAATATTTTTAGAATGAAGCCATTTTGAAATATATATTAATACAAAATTCTGAATCAATTAAAATACATACGATACGGCTATGAATAAATAAAGTCTGACCTATCTGTCAAAAGAACAGGTTTATTAGAGTAAAAACCATGGAAACGAGATTAAATCTAGACAAAAACTATATTAGGCCGATCAGATGTATTAAAATTTAAATTTTAACTTTAAATAAGCATTGAAGGATGAGGTAAAAATAAAATTTCTACCTCTTGAACCTGTACTACGTTCTGCAAATTAAATACTGCACTCCTTTCTTCTGTATAGTATAGTAGTAAAAAGGTTTGACTTTATTTAATTTCTGGCGTTTTAATCTGAAAGAATTCAATTTTAAATTTGCCGCTTTATATAAAAAAGGAAAGGTTCATTTGACGGATATAAATAATTTGCTTGTCAAATGACAGCCATCTCATAAATTTAAAGTTGAAAATACAACGTTGCCAATTCAATTTCAGAAATCATGGGTTTAGGTAAATATTTATAGGAACGTTGAGTAACACTGGTAAAATGGACACTTGTCAAAATGTGACACCTGTAAAAACGTGACAACTGTTAAAATGTGATACGTGTCAGAATGTAACAACTATCAAAATGAACAAATGTCAAAATATGACACCTGTCAGAATGTAACAAATGTCAAAATGTCACACGTATCGTACTTTTCTTTATTTATTACAAAGATCTAACCTAAGCTAAAGCTAATCTTTTTTTTTTTTGGCGGGTGGAAATGCTTTATGCACATCGGGTAAAGGTTCTTCCCTTCCCCGATAGTGTGAGACTACCCCTTACGGCTACTATTTTATTATGCGGACAGTTTTAATATTTAAGTTTTCACTATCATAGAGAGAGAGAGAAAAAAAGAATAAATGCTTGTACACGTGTACTATTAACAGATTTCAATTTTTTATTTTACAAGAAACTTTAAAGAGACATTTAAAATTCTCTATTTTCATAGTACATTTTAAGGTTGATTGTGACTTTGTATTTTCCAAGAACAAATTGTAATGTAATGTACGAATGAACTATTTTTGTAACTGAACTGCCACACGTCGAGAGTCTGGTCACAGGTTTTTGTGGAGGTTTTTACCCAAGTATGAATATCAGACCTATAATTTTCCTTCACTGCAGATCAATAAATAATAAAATCAATTGAACATAGAGTTTTTCTTATATAGTGATAAATAGAGTGAGCTGAGCGATCTTCTGTTGACGGGACGTGTGCCCTACACGCTGCTATTGCCCGTCCCGGAAACGGGGCCTGTCCACCGTGACAATTCGCGAAGATCAAGCGTCAGTAGATGTTGCTCTAAAAGGGTGAAATCCCCAAAAACTAGGCAACTTTTAATGCATTTAACTAACCTCTGTGACAAGCAGTTGATAAACGTCAACAACAGCTGCAGCCAATTGAAAATTAACACTGACAGCTTTTTTAATTTTCCCGCCTACTTTCAAGCCAATCGCCAATCAACTTTTTATTTATCTCCCTTTCAGTAGTTCAAGTAGATGTCGCCCACTCCGTGATTTTCGCGAATTAATTAATAATTTGTCATGTTATAAAAATACTTAAATTATATATTCATTGGACTGCTTAAAAATGTAGATTTGAATGTTAAGAGCGAAGCTCGGTGACCAGATATTGTATCTTGATATGATGAATCGAAATTTCGAATATCTTATCTACTTTCTTTAATTATTCAGTTTCCCTTTTGCACTTTTCTTGAATATTTTGCCTCATTAATTTATTTTATAACATTTCTAGCGATTTTATCTTTTAATATTGCTGGAATCATACCAAGTTGTGTTGATAATTCCTGTCCTTTTTTTAATTTTTAATGCCTTGCTTAACATTTTTTTATTTATTACCTCTTTAATTTTTTTCTTTGACTCTTACCCATTCTTTATTTGCACTTTTAATTCAAATAAATATAAAATTTACAAGAAACTAAATACTTTATTGTGTTTATTTACAAATTCTAGAATAGAATAGAAATTTATTTCAGGTCTACAATGAACATATGCTGACAGTCGTCAAAGTACAAATCACATTTCATGTGCTAGAGAAAATAAATAAAATAAGATATATCAAATATAGCTACAAACATAAAAAACAAATACAAAAAAAATTTTTTTTTTAAAATTTAAAATTACAAAAATTACTCACAAGCGCAAGTTCTTGCATGTAATAAAAATTCTTCAACAGAATAAAAACAATGCGATAGTAAATATTGTTTGATTCTATTTTTATAACTAGAAAAGGACGTGTTGTATTCTTTTAAATATTTAGGTAATGCATTAAAAATATGTGTACTCAAATATCTATAAGAGTCGTGTATCTTAGTTAGTCGAAAATGAGGTGGAAGCAAATCATCTCGCCCCCTGGTATTATAGCTGTGAACATTAGAACCATGAACGTTATCAGAAAAATCACGTTTTTTAATATAGATAATACACTCCAAAATGAAGCAACAAGGCAGAGGTAATATATGCATTTTCTTAAATAATGGTTTACAGTGTTCATCATATTTACTTGAGGTGATTATTCGGATGACTTTTTTTTGTGCAATAAATATTTTGTCCCAATCATTGGCGGATCTGAGGGGGGGGGGGAAGGCAAGGGGGTCAATAAATCACGTAAAAATTAATATTTTTTCATGATTCAAAGTTCAGTTGAAAGAAGGAACCTGTAGCTATAATATCATGTTACTTCTCCTTTTATCTATTTCTCTGAATTATTGAAAAACCGGGCCGAAGTTTGTTTTTGCTCAATATTTTGACCCTCCTTTAAATTTATTCATAATTTTTTTATCAAGACCAATTTCACCAAATCCTTTTGGATAATGGGGCTTTGCAAGGTCTTAAATGTATTCAAAAAGATTCAATAAATTATTTTTGTGTATTTTCATTTTTTATGGCGTTTTTTTTTGAATTTCCGGAGTTTTCGGGAATTAATAGATAATCATGGACCATATCGGTTTTCAACGTACATCATTAGAAAGCTCAGCTTGTCCCTTTGTCGATGGCATTTTGCTTTTTTTTTCATATTTTTTGGTTTTCCGGAAAATTGAGAAAATTCTCACCCCTCGACATTTTTTTTCAGGATTATTTTCTTTTCGTGTTAAAATTTTTTGTGATTAGGAATTGTACTAAATAAAAGATCACATTCTGACCTTTTCATCAATATATAAGATATCGCGTATTTTATTAAGTGCACGAGAAAAAACTCTGCCTTGAAACTTTCTCAAATTGGATTTTTTTACAATAAATTTATTAATCAAGTGCAAAAAGTGAAAAAAAGTTGGTTATTATTGCTTTATCTTTTGTCTTCAGACAAAAACGGGATGATATTCAAGTTTTGGGACGATATTCAAATTTTCCGTTTTCACCACAATAATTTTGAGAATTATTAAATGAATTTTTGAAACGCCGTTTTTGCAAAAAATATTAGTATAGGGAAATAATCATAGAGACAACTTTTGTGTAATGAACTGCTCTTCATTTTTTGTCTAAACAAAAATGCTCTAAGGGTCATATTTCGACAGATATCGTCGAAAACGGATTTTAGAGAATTCTAGAGCCTTTTTCCTACCCTTCCACAAATTGCACGTAGCTGAGATTTTCGGAAGTAAATGTACCTATGAATAACTGCAAATTAAAAAAAAAATTGACGGACAGACTTGTTGCTCAGGTTTGGGATTTTTCTGGCGTTAATTTACTGGACTATAGAGTCTGGATATGCAAGTAAAACTTTTGATTGGTTTTCAACAAGAAGAAAACACACAAACCAAAATTATTCGTTGTATTGAATATTTTCTCAAAGACATCCCAAATTTTTATGACTTAATCACTTTGGTTACAAATTTCCATTAACTGATGACCCCCCCCCCCCCCTGGAAAACTCCCTAGATCCGCCACTGGTCCCAATTGGGTGTATTACCCCAGATTAATAACCCAAGGTTATTAAACTGTGGAACATAGCAAAATATGCCATTTTTAGATGATTTATATCCAATTTCAGTTTTAGTTGGCGTAAAGCATAAGGAACTTTTGCTAGACGTTTTAATAAATTATAAATATGATGATTAAACCTTAATTTTGCATCTATATGTAAACCTAAAACTTTCACGGAAATATCTGAAGATGAAGTAGTACTTAAATTAAGATTTTGTGTTTTTGCTTCATTCAGAAATAAATAATTACATTTAAACCATTCTTTTGATACTGATTCAGCATTATTAATCGAGTGAGATAACTCAATTTCATTGCAATGTTTATATATGTAACTATGGTCTATTTTTATGTATGAGAGAGTAATAAAACAGCATTTCTAATGCAAAACTTAGTACGGTCATTTTAAATATTTTTACGGAATAATCTAAATATTTCCTAAAATTGTCATAAATGTACCTGAGCTAATACAAGTTTTGGGTCCTTTATTGGTCTTTTATAACCATAAGCTGTACAGAACAATAGAAAAAGGTTTGGACAGGCCAAAAGCCCTGTGTATTAAAGATAACATAGCCGTATCTTAAGATTATTTTCAATAAGTACCTATTTGCCAATTTTGATTTATTTTAATTCCAAGAATTTCTTACAGTAATCGAATTATAAGTAGATAAATCCCTTACCAACAAATTTCACCGAAAATGCGATTGTAGGTTTTCCATTTAGTAAGGAGGTCCAGTTGTGTATTCTTGACAGCTTACTAAATGTCGTTTAGTTGCAACATGCAAGGTGCAGTATGCAGTCTATTGTGAATTCTAGTGTGATCATGGAAAATTTGGAAGTACCGCGTAAACGACAAAAAATCGGTCTTTTAACAGTTAATGAAAAAACATTAATATTTAATTGTTTTAAATCATTTACAGACAAACATTTATGTAAAAGTGTTGATGACACAGTGGAATTAGTTAGTAGTACGCTTGGTGTTGGGAAATCTACGATTTACAGAGTTGTTAAAGAAGAGAAATGTGGCGAGTTTCAAACAGCACGTAAAGCTCCAGGAAAACCAAAATTTCAAATAGAAAATCATTTGAAAGAAAGACTTCGAAGGAAAGTGCATGCGTTCTTCTTTAGAAAAGAATTTCCGACAGTAGACAAAGTTCTTGCCACGGTTCGAGATGATAAGGATTACCCTGAAATGAGTCGAAGCACACTATGGAAACTTTTAAAAGAAATAGGTTTTCTATGGAAAAAGCATTCCAGAAAGTCTATTTTAATAGAAAGAAGCGATATTGTAGTATGGAGAAGAAATTACCTAAGGACTATAAAAGAAATGAGAAACCAAAGAAGAAATATATTTTATTTAGATGAAACATGGATCAACGAGGGACATACACCAAATAAATTTTGGCAAGATGAAACTGTTGTCGAAGACAGGTTTTTTTAAATAATTTATCTACTGGTTTAAATCCACCATCAGGAAAGGGGCGCAGACTGATAATAGTACACATGGGTAGTTCAAACGGTTTTGTTAAAGGTGGTTTATTGACTTTTGAATCTACTCGTACCGGTGACTACCATGAGGACATGAATGCTGATGTCTTTAAAGAGTGGTTCGAACAAATGATAGATCTTCTTCCTCAGAACTGTATAATAGTAATGGATAATGCAAGTTATCACTCGAGACTTACAGAAAAAATGCCCACAACCAAGTGGTTCTGTGAGAAGAGAACTAACTGTATCATTTGTGTTCCCTTCATAAAGAGAAATTAAAAAAATATGAAATTGATGAAATTGCAAAAAATCGTGGGATGACGGTGGTTAGATCACCATCATATCATTGCGAAGTAAACCCGATTGAACTGATATGGGCACAGATAAAGGGAGAAGTTTCAAGAAAAAATAATTCTTTTAAAATGAGTGATGTTAAACAGTTGTTTTTGGAGGCTGTAAATAATGTGAAGCCTGAAAACTGGGAAAAGGCAGTAAATCATACGATTAAAGAAGAAGAGAAAATGTGGAAGTTGGACAATATTACTGATGAAATGATCGAGCCACTCATTGTAAATATTGGTTGCGACAGTTCATCTTCTCATTTCGATTCTGATTTGGATTTGTAGGTAAGAAGTAGTTTTTATATTAAAATTATTATTTATGAACGTAACGTTGTTTAAAAGTCAAAGTTTAAACCCTTATACCTACATAACCCGTTTGACACAATGTTCTTAACATACCTTGTGGAAAAATAAAATTTTAGAAAAAATTGCACTTTTTTACCTTCAGCTGTTTAGAAGTTATAAGCAGGTTAATTAGGTGAAAATATAAGTGTACACCCGATATATTTATTATATTTATACAAAGGTTATTTCATACGAAAATACTCGAGGTATAACTTCACAAAATATTTTAACTGTCTACTAAAAGAAGTGGTACGCCTATGGATTACGAACGCTTTATTATTTTAATACTCTCTCATACATAAAAATAGACTATAGCATCATCCGCATAGAAAATGGAAATAACAGATTCATTTAAATTGTTATGTAAATCATTAAATTAAATAAAAAGTAGAGGACCCAAAACTGATCCTTGGGGTACACCATACTTTACCTGATGTATATCTCAAATTTGTCCGCCGCTCTTAACAAATTGGCTACGGTTTTGTAAATAGGATGAAAAAAGATTAGAGTCACTCCTCTAATTCCATAACTTTCTAGTTTTAAAATTAAGATATCATGACGGACTGTATCAAAAGCCCTTGTTAGATCATAGCATGGCAAAACTCCCGATTTTCGAAGGCATCCGTCACAACCTCATAAAATTTGCACAAGGCCGATAATGTAGATTTTCCATTTCTATAATTGCGTATTACACAAAATTCCATTGCCCTCAAAAAAATTTAATAATCTATTTTTAAGAATAACCTCAAAAACTTTTCCTACTAACGGTATGATAGAGATAGGTCGGTAGCTTTCAGGACTATCGACATTCCCTTTTTTATAGACTGGAGTTATTTTTGAAATTTTAAAAATATCAGGAAAAATGCTAGATAACATACAAAGATTAAAAAGATTAGCTAGTAGACTTGAAATAGTTTTACTTATAAGTTTTAAAACACCGATGTGCAAATCGTAAGCGTCAGTAGCTCTGGAGTTTTTAAAATTATTAATTATGTCTAGAACTTCCATTTTGTCTGTAGGATGTAGATAAAATGTAATATGATTAAATAATTATAACATATGCCTACATTTTACATACGCTGGTGCGCTGATTCCAAATAAAAAAGTTTAAATCGTGTTTTATCAAAAATCTACAGAATATACCATTTTTTTTATTAAAAATATGATTTCACCGCACCAAAATCTACAAGAAATGATGAGTCTCTTCAAAAAACAAAACTTGCATTTAAACGAAAATTACAAATCACGACACATCAAACCGAATTTTACAATGGTTATTTTCTAAATACTCTTCATATTTATTGTCTTGCTGAAGCTGCTTTAAGATTAGCACCAATCGTATGAAGAGTACAAAATACTAGAAAAACGGACAATGTAGATTGATATAAAGTTGTTCAGTATCAGTCTTACCATCAACAGCATCTCTCTGTCGAAAGTCATATTTTTGAAACTGCATATTCTAAACTGTCTAGAATGGTTTATCAGAGTTATCATATATTGAAATGGAATTTAATATTATCAAATGAAATGGAATTTTAACATTATCAAAATTATAATATTTAGATAAAATTAAAGTAAAATTGAAGAAAATAAATACCCAAACTATAAAATGAACGTCACCTAAAAATAAAGAAACCATATTATTAAAATACAATTTAGAAAAATAAACAAAATGGTATTTTATAGATAAAGAGAAACGTTAAATGTGAACTTACCTAAGGGATTGATTTAATGTGAGATCCTTATTATTAGAAAAATCCTTCTTAATAAAGATCTGATAGTAATCTAAAAATTTAAAACCAAAATTAAATAACATTCAAAATTCAAAATTTTATCAACAATTTAACCTTGGGACAATCTTTATAACAAAATATAATCATAGGACAATCTGTATGGCAAAATAAAATAAGGGTTGTGACAACTATTTAAAATGAAATGTTAGCATACCAACTTTAGTAACTAAATTATAAATTGATAAAATGTAGAAAATTGAATACCAGAATATAAAGGGAAAGTATCTTAATTGTTATAATTAAAATTATGAAATTCAAAACACATAAAATCGATAATAAAGTATAATAGAATCAAAATTTTGAAATAATTTGAGAATTTCTGCATGACGTAAAAAGGTAACATAGCAACAGAAAAAAAAGAAGGTAGTTAGTTGATAGAAAGTTGATAGGAGGGTAGAGTTTTTCTTGGTAGAAAAAATTTAAGAAGATTTTCCAATTTAAAAAGTTTAAAAGAAGTTAGTTTTTAAAACAAATGGTAGAAGGAGTTTGGTAGGAAAATTTGAGAAAATAAATTTTGAAGAGTAAAAAAATTATTAAGGAAAGTTACAAATTTTGAAGAAGTACGTTTATATTCTGGGAGGACAATTATTACGGCGAATTGTTTATGAATAATAAGTGGTTAGTATTAAATAATACTTAAACAACTTACCTGAAAGTTATTTGGTTTGTTGCGGAAATCATCTGGATATTAATTTCGTAAAAAAAACCAACAGAAAGTGGAAACATCACATAACTAGAAATCTAGTTATAACACATCACTGTTTGTACGAGAAAGAAGAAGGAATAAGAACATTCAAAAGGTATCAATTCATTAGAGAGTTATTGCACATCATTTGGGGTATACGGTATGCCTTACAGTGACAGTTACGCGTGCGCAACAGTAAACAACCATTTTTAAGGTATAACGTCGTACGCTATATCTAAGGCCTAAGGAGAGCCTTAAACCTTATACCTTATGCATATTTGATGTTCTAAAACCAAAAAGCGGCTTTTTCGCGATCGATTTTAGAATTGAATAACAGAAGAAGAGCAATGTTAAACCGTATTCAATGGTTAACGTAAATAAAGTTAAAAAATTGAAAATTTGTAAACAAAATTTTTCGACTGAACATTAGACTTTAATAAAAACGATTATTCTCGATAATTTTGAGTTTATGTTGAAAAGTAATACAAATTAATACAAAAGTTTTAATTATCTACATTTATATTAAACTGTTTACGATATATTTCAGCTACAAATTCTAAAAATCCAATATCCAACCCTCAAAACATAGGGCTTCCGTACCATAAAAGGGTTTGTTAGATGAATTAGTTTATGAGTATTTTGAAAAATAAATTATTGCATTATTTCAAGGAACTTAGTCTGTTTGGATTACAACAGATTGGGAAAAACCTATAATCCAATCGTTACAATGTAAATTTAACTGCTGGCTGGGGATTAAAGAAATCATTTTCCAAAATTCTGTGCTTAATTGTAATGTTTTCTCTATATGTATTTAAATATATATTATTGAAAAGATGTTAATTATTTAAAATACAAAAAATGAAATTTTCCATTAGTTTTGATATCTGATATTTGCATTTTAGGTTTTAAATAAAACTAAAAAACTATCAGTCTTAATTTATTGCTTAATAAAGATCAGAAAGTTAAAAATATTTTATTTCAAAGTAATTTAAACTTAATTCTTCAACATATTTCTATTTCTTGCTTTGTTTTTTGCTCCGATGGATCTTAAGAGTCTTTTCTTGTATGAACTTCCAAAGCAAAATGCACAATCCTTCAAGTCCTGTAACACAAAATTAGGGGTAATAGGTTTTTACTTTCATTAGGAGAAAGTCAATAGTTTATACCTGATATAACATTACTTCTTCTTGTTCTAATTACAGCTGGTAACATAAGACGTTCTGCTAAGAATACAATGTGTTCTCTTTCAAATCGGAAATTTGATTTTATGTAATGGGTTAACATTAACTCTAAATTGAGGCGATCATTGATATTTCTTCCTCGACCTTCCCTATTATTGATAAGGTGAAATAATATGGCTTCATCTATGTGTTCATCTTCATGTTCTTCCTCAACAAAAATATTCAAAAGTTCTTCCGTAATTTCGTTAATACTTTTCTACCATCAACTCAAGCACAATAACCAATATTTATATTTCGACACCATTGACACCCCACTATTAGCATGTCAAACGTCACTACCTTGAGAAAAGCAACTGCAATAACTCACTATTTTACGCATACCTTACATCGTCATAGCGCTAAGGTATAACGTATACGGTATACATTCTGCCAGTTTGCAATAACTCTCTATTATAATCAATTATAACATACTGTAGACCAGAAACAAATAGTGAGGTATGCATTTGTGGGGTTAAGATTGACATCTTCATCACTGTTTAGTATTTCGGGTGTGCCAACCTTAGTTAAGTTAAAATTTATTGCGCCAAATTTGAATTTTCTAGATATCATTGAGTGTGTGGGCGTGAAAGTAATTCATCATAGTAAATAGTCTGAATTGTGTATATAAATTTTTCTTTGAATCTCTATTAAAATAAAATCATTCTAAATTTTGACACAACATTTTATTTTGTGCCAAATACAGAGACTATCAGTAGTTAGAAGAACTGGAACTCACAATTAAAGAATCCCTGAGATTGGAAGATTTACAGATATAAAATTGAGCATAGTCATGGTGGTAAAAAAAATTATTAAATTTAAAGAACAAATTAAAATTATAGAATATTATTTAAAATTCTAAATTAGAACAATAGTCAAATAAATTTATTAATAAAATTTTATTTAATTAAAAATAATTCACATATAAACACATGAAAATAAAATTTGTTATTATATTTATTCCCAAATTATAATAATTCTACATCGAGATGACTATTGATACGATTATTTGCAGATCAATTTTTATAGTTTTCTTGAAACTGCCTTAAGATTAGCACCAATCGATGGAACAGTACGAAATACTACAAAAACAAAAAATGCAGGTCTCTATAAGGTTGTTCAAAGTTCAAAGTTAGTCTTACCATCACCGTCATCTCTCTGTCGAAAGTTACATCTTTGAAACTGCATATTCTAAACGATTTAGAATGGTTTATCAGAGTTATCAGATAAATTTTTCGATTTTCCTTATTGAATGTATACCATGGTAAAAAAGTCAATTTTTCGAAACTCCGATTCGTCTAAAAATGATATTAATATTGAAAATTTGATAATCCTGTATAATCAATTTTAGAAATACAAGCAAGAGTAGTTTATTAGACAAAAATGTAAGGATATGTTGCTGTTATTTCTACGTAATACGTAATAATTTTCACTTTAATGGTCCATGTTGTGTAGAAATACTTTTTACCTTATTTTTATTTTTAAACGTACCTCTGAGACTAACATCTGACCAATTTCGCAAATCAGGACAATAGCAATACAGGTGCAAGTTGAAAATATTATGGTTATTAGATATTCTGTTTCCTAAAAAAATAAAATAACGTCTTAATGATGAATCACTGGCAAGAGAGAGTGGTAAAAAATGAAAGTAGTACTTAATATGTTTATTCCTAAAAACTGCTAATATATGTATAGAAAAAAAATCACTTACTCTATGTGTATACCACACCATACCACACATTAGTAAAATATAAACAGATGATAAATAGAAACAGACAAAAAAAAATTTATTTTGCTGCAGACCTCTTTCACCTTTTCTACAAAAAAAACATACCAAACATTGCTAAAACATATTTATTTCAAAGAATTTCCCAAACCAAAAAAATTAAAATGTAAAAAACAATATTACATACACATTCAAAACAGATATGATCTAAATATTGAAAGTAACCAAGTCTACTGAACTTGTGATATCCCTGGTAGGGAATGAAATTCAGCCATAACTAACGAACCTATTTAGGGCCAGTCTTTTCACCTTCGGTTAAAGTAGTTTATCCTAAGGATAAATTTTAACTGAGGGATAACAGAAAATACCGTCTTTTCACCTTCAGATAGCGCTATCTACCGGTTAAAGTACACTTATCCCCAGGATAAGCTATCTGGTGGTTTATGTGGCGGATAGTGAATTTATCTACCAGTTAAAACCCAAGAGCATGCGCACTGAATGAAATTGAGGGGCGAATTGTCAACATAACATAACCTAACAGAAACTTCATTATTATTCTTATTTGAGATAAGTAATTAAATAGTGATTATTATAGACTAAAATATTGCTTTTAAGTTCGGAATTAAAGACATAAGTGGTGTTTTACAAACTAAAGTGAAAACTGTTGTCATTCTACAACAAAATTATTTAAACAAAATGGATTTATTATAAGATTTTGAGATGTTTCTTGATGTTGGACTAATTGACGACACAGAAGCATTAAATCATGAACAAGACTACAATGTTAGATCAAGAAGAGAACATTTCAATGAGTGGAATAACATTTACATATTGCAATTGATCAAAATGAGAATGATTTTGAAGAAAATGAGTTTGTTCTGGAAGATCTTAGAGAGTTTAATGATGGTGAAGAAAATAATGAAAATGCTCGGACATTTATAGATTATTTCCAAGAATTATTGAATCAAGTTAACTGAAATATGTAATTTTTAACTATTTTTTTCGTTGATTCAAATTTAAATATTCCAGTATACATTTTATTTATGATCCATGATATTAAAGTGCCTTTTTAACAAAATTTTTCAAATTTAACAATTACCTATAAATTTTGTATACCCATAGATACTGTAGTTTTTTTTCTTGATTTGTGTACCTATATTAGGATATCCTACTTCAATAAAGAATCTATATATCTATATAAATATTAGCTTTTTGTTGTATCAACGTGATTATGATGATTAAAACTATATATATATATATATATATATATATATATATATATATATATATATATATATATATATATATATATATATATATATATATATATATATATATATATATATAAATATTTTTTTAATATAAAACAAATTACATTTTTTCTAAAGTTTTTTTATTTACTAAAATCTACCTAAACAAGTAACTAACGTCTATTTATCACGCTCTACAAATGAACCTTACCGTGGTGCCCTCTCTTAAAGTAAAGTAATAACAACTACGGCCGTCAGCAATGTTATTTTGATTTATAGAACATCTTTGCGATGTTCTCTTTCTCTTACTAACACATGACACTTTTATCTTTGTTTCTCTTCCTTCGGTGTTATTTCAGTTGGCTAGATTTCACTGTGAGAGTGACTATTGGTACATCTCAGAGATAGCTATCTATCAGATAACTCGAGATGAAAAGACTCGTATCAGTTATCCCTTAGATAACGAGTTCTAGTTAATTTATCTGTAGAATAGTTATCTGACGGTTAAAGCTTATCTATCTATAGGTGAAAAGACTGGCCCTTACAATGATACGTAAATACAGGGGTCGACCATTATGTTAATGGGAAATACTACATTATTAGGTATGAATTAAATTACATATGAATATTGAATACCAGGAAGATTGACCTTAACCGTTCTTATATACAATAAATGATTAAACAAATAACGTAAGTGATAAGGCATCAACCTTCCTATTTACACGTAATGTAAATATGTACAATAACATGACCTTAAACTATTACTAATAATTACATGAATGATTCTACTGGGCGATGTGCCTCTACATGCCACAAGCTCTCCTCGCTATAAAAAATGTTTGGAAGATTAGAAAAGGCGGTGGAATAAGTGTATAGCATCGTATGGAGAATAGTTTGAAGGCGACAAAATAAATTTTGGTACTTTTTTTGACAGATAATTTAAATACTAACCTGATTAGATTATAACTACGTTTAATACATAATTTCAGCCTTTGCTTAACGAATTCTTGATAATCCCTTTTGTCAACTAACGTGATATTTGGTTTATAATTTCCAGTAATCCCTTCAATTGTTTCATTTAACATCGATACTTGAAAATAAAAATTTAATCCGCAATAAACTATACCGGAAAAAGCTCCTATACCAACGAAGAGAAAGTATATGTAGGTGGTATAAAATAAAACCAACATGATGGTACCATATTGATTAAAATTATTCCTGATAAATTTAATTTGGTAAAAAACGTCTTCTTTGTAGACCATTTGGGTTGTAATTGTGAGCATAGTCAAAATAAAACCCCAATAAAATACTAGATGATATCCTGTTTTGGAATATCTGCAAATTCGTTCTCTTAATTTTTTACTGCATGTTTTTATCGAAACATGGGCACCGTTTTGATAATCTTTTATTTTAGATTTAGACATTTTCACAAAACCGGGTATTGGTCCCACACATATTACCTGTAACAGACATTTTATATATCAATATATCCTGCAGGGCATATAGTTGAACTATTTATCCCGCTTTATACAAGAATCATTGCTTCAAATCTCTCCATTTTTTCTATATTAACAGTGTATAAAACTATTATACAACCTCATTTTAACTACTGCGGATCATTACTTTATAAATTGGATAATAACTGTTTACAAAGACTACAAAAATTGCAAAATAGAGGAATGAGAATAATCCTTCGATGTAACAGATACACCCCAATAAATGACGACTTTAAGTTGGATTTTAGTCAGACAAAGATTTTATTATTTAGCAATGACTTTTGTTTACAACGCAAAAAATAAAAAACTTTTATCATCTATAATAATGAAATACATAACTACAATACAAGATATGTTAATAATTTCTATATACCACAAACAAGACTAGCTATAACAACAAAATCTATTTTTATATGCGGACTACGTGAATTTAATTCTTTGCCTACTGAAATTAAAACGAGTATCTCTCTACCTCAGTTTAAAAAATATTTGCTACAATTTATTTCCAGTTAATTTGTATGTTAATTTTGTAACTGTGTATGTTTACTTTAATATGTATTTATTTTAACTTTAGTACTAAAACTTCTTACTTTTATTACTAATTTTTTTAAAAACTAATATATATTAGGACTTCCTATATTAAATAAAGATTCATTTATGGGACAAAATATAACAATCTCTACCTGTATAAATTTATTCTTTGCCAAGTGTCAAAACGCAGAATTAACCAATTAGAACAAAGCTCCTCGCTTGGAAAGGCATTCGACTGGCTAAGAAATTTCGATTCGATTCTGTATAATACATTGACGTGTCGGGCGAGGGTTTTGGTAGATAATAGATAATAGAGACTTACAAACTCAACAAGTGATTTTGAATATATTCGATTGCCTAAATATACTTTAGGTACCAAGTATGAGAGAAATCTACAGGGTGGTTCTAAAGTTACGGCTTATCAAAATACCCCGTATCTCGGTTATTAAAGGCGTTAGACCCATTAACCAAGGTTATTTGAAATCACCTAAGTACCCTCTATTTACAGTTAACGTATGTCGGTTTAACTACGAAACGCCCTGTATATTTAGGATTAACAAAGGATCATGTTTTAAATCTTATTGTTATACTAATTGCCCTCACATTATCTCATTTTAATCAGGTATATATATAGTTACCAATCACGTACGTGCTGTGTGTGTTTACCTAATTTTGTTGTCTTAGTGCTGTATTTTAATTTGTTTTATGATAAGTAACTTTTTTTATTTTTTTAAAAATTAATTTTACCTTCTGACGTATTCTTAGCCAGAACGTGTTCAATTTTGTGGGGTGGCCTTTTTCACCTCAGCCAAAAGTAAACTGACTTTCAAATTATAACCTTCAAATAATAACGACACAGTTAAACGAAAATATGTGTGCATTTATTAACAATAATAAAAAAAAACAGAACTCAAATTGGCGATTGGATTGTGAAATATTTTTGACAGAAGAATGTAAGTATAACGTTTATTATTATTATTAACTTTCAAATTTTGTAACTGTTATTTATTATGTGCAACTCTATCTTACTTTATTCTGTCTTTGTCATTTAAATTAAAAATATAGGTTAAATTAGTTGAGTATTCTGGCCTTATTATTTGTTTTAAAGTATTAAATATCTATATTTAAGGAAAGAAAAAGGTACCTTTAATACTTTCGGAATTCTTTTAGCAAACTTATTTGCTTGATTGCAGTCGAAGCTGTAGTCCAAATGATTTTACCAGGTTTCATTACAGGAATACGGGATTATGTTCTATCTGGATACAAATTCAGGAAAAAGTTTCAGGAACTGGAATTACCTCAGGAACGGATGGTGAAATGTTGGTTGGAACGTTTATTTTGTTTAAATTTCAAAATCTCCAAATAAAATTAATTCTAACCTCACTTTAGAAATTGACAGGTAAATTTCTACAATTATTTCATCGATCTAGAATGGCTTTGACATGGATTTTCTTTTGTTTACTTTATGAGGATCGATGTGGACACTTCGGTGGTTTTTTTCGAAAGAGCCTCGCTTCAACGCGAATTTGGTTTTTATGAATTTGTATGTCATAGCATTCTAGATTGGAATTTGACATAAAATTTTTAAATAAATTATTATATAAAAAAAATTACTTCTATACGTCTTTTAACCATTACCAAATCATTCCTTAGATTAAAAGAATGATTTTGGTGTAAATTATATGTTATTTTAACTAATATTAAGAATACAGGAAGGTTTTTCTGTTTTCGTTATTATTGAAGTTATAATTCTGTTAAACTCTATTATTTTTGTTTATTTTAAATTAATATTATGATTTTAGCAATTCCCTCGCTTGGTTTTCTAATTTTCATTTACTTTCCCCTAAATTTAGATTAACGATTTGTTTAAATTTGAATATTTCATTTTGAGGTTATATGAAAATTTCTTTTTTTACATAGTGTTTAAAATAATAACTTCCACTTAGATGTGACGATTGCAGACTTGTCTGAGACTATTCAGTTTTGATTTTCACTATTTTATTATTTGCCAAAATATTTGTAATTGTCTTAAAATCGTCGATGCAAGTTGCTTATGAATTAATTGATACTTCAAGATTGATTTGTAATTTTATTTGATTAAACACGTTCTGTTGTTCAGATTAAAATAAATGATCATTTATTGTTATTTATTTGTAGAATTTGATTATGATTATTATTAGCACGCCAATGCCGATCAATCCAACTTGTCGGCATATCTATACTATATTTGAAAATCAAGAGAGAGTAAATTCCCAGAATAAAAAGTAATTCGGTATGCAAAACTATAGTACAGTACGTGCGGTAAAACTTCAATATTTGTAATGCATTCTAAATTGTTTTTGTTAATTTCAATACAAAATTTATTAAATTTCTTGGACTATCACATTATTTTATGATCTTTCATTGTTACTACAGTAGGCCTAAGAGGATTAACGTGCGTCATAGGCGTAACCAGAATAGAAAGGGATAATTGTTATTTAACGACCTCCGAATGGCAACAGCTTCTAATGACAGATATTTTGACTTAAATAGTTTCTAGAAATGCAGTTATTTGATTTTCGATAAACGTGACAAATAGTAGTGACTAAAAATGGAAGCAGTTTGTGAGTATACGCCAGTGAAAAAATTAAAACTAGACCATTTATCGCTCAATGAAAAGAGTGCTGTAGTGAATGTGTACCACTATTTTAAACATCAAAATCCCTCAAACACTATTTACAGTGTAGTTGAAACAACATCTAAGGCAATGGGATATGGAAAATCTACAATATATAGAGTTCTAAAGGAGGAAAAATCAGGTGGAGTAACCTCACCAAAGCCGAAACCAGGTAGACCAAAACTATTAAAAGTCAACGTGGACGAGTTTTTTAAAAAAGCTATTCGTAAGCTTGTTCACTCATTTTTTATAAACAAGCAAATACCAACTTTAGATAAAGTTTTGCAAGCCATTACGAATGATGTTGATTTACCCACAATAAGCCGGGATAAACTATGGAAAGTGTTACATGAGTTAAACTTTAAATTTGAAAAAATGGGCAGACACTCAATGTTAATTGATTCTGAAGAAATTGTATGTTGGAGAAGACAGTACCTCAGAAGAATACAACAAGTTAAAGCTCAAAATAAAAACATTTATTATTTAGATGAAACATGGGTTAATGAAGGACATTGTGTAGGAAGAGTTTGGAAAGACAAAAATATAAAATCATCCCATAAAGCTTTTCTAGAAGGATATACTACTGGTTTTAAGGAACCTATAGGAAAAGGTAAAAGATTAATTATTTGTCATATAGGCAGTACAAACGGTTTTTTTGAGAATGGTTTACTCTTATTTGAATCAAAAAAAAACCGTTGATTATCACGAAGAAATGAAGGGAGACGTGTTTGAGGAATATTTTGAACAGATGATTCAATTCATACCAAAAGGATCGGTTATTGTAATGGACAATGCAAGTTACCACTCCAGATTACTTGAACCTTTACCAACCACTAAATGGAAAAAGGGTGAAATTGCAAAATGGTTATCTTCTAAAAATTTAGCCTTTGACAATACAATGCTGAGGGCAGAATTGTTAACTATTGCTAAAAAACATAAGCAAAATTATAAAAAATATAATATTGAGGAGAGAAATTGAAATCCTTCGTTTACCACCCTACCATTGTGAGCTGAATCCGATAGAATTAATATGGGCTCAAGTTAAAGGTTATGTTGCCAGAAATAACACTACTTTTAAATTATCAGATGTTAAAAATCTCTTCAATAAGGCAATATCTGAAGTAACAAGTGAAAATTGGCAAAAATGTATTAGACACGTTACAGAAATAGAAAAAAAAATGTGGGAGCTAGATAACATAATTGATATTACTATAGAGCCCATTGTAATTTCTCTAGAATCAGATGGTGAATCTTCTGACACAGAGTGCGAGGAACCATAACTTTAAAATTATTAATTTATGTACTTTAATTTTATTTTTAGATTTTTATTTTTTAAGATTTAATATTGTCGTATTTTTTGCATGTTGCTCGTCAAATTTTATCCTTGCGGTTGGTTTTTTTTTTCTCATATACCTACTTAATTGTTTTTTTAGCTCCTCATATTAATTTATAAATAATTGTAATTATCTGTACATATTATATATACATATTTTGTAAATAAACATATGCCTAAAACAAAATGCCTAAAATAATATTGACTTTTTCTTCATTTTACCCAAATTAAATGACTACTTACGAATTATGTTTATCTATCTAAAATTGGTAATCTAGGTATAAATAACTAAAACAAATTAAATATTTCTATTTCCATATTAATTTAATTTTGAAAACGCACGTCTATGGTTTACTGCCTTTAACACTGATAACTGCAAAACATTTCTGGGAATTTACTCTCTCTTGATTTTCAAATACAGTATAGGAATTTGGGAAAGATTTCTGAAAACCTCATAGATCTTAATTTTTTTTTAATATTGGACAAAATTTTGAATAATTGACCGCTTAAAATCAGTAGGTACGTTGTAATGAAGTTATTTTTCACAATTTAAATAATTTGAATAATTTCGGGATTTAAAAGAAAATTTATTTGAAATTAAATAAAACGTTCGATTTTTATTTGGCTCACCCTATACATATTTTAAAATATTTCACGAGCTAACGCCGTTTAAAGATAGTATTGCGCGCGTCGCGAATCCGGTCGCTTTGGAAGGGATTTTTGCGTAGTAGGAATTCTTCAGAGCTTAGGTGAGAAATAATTTGAAATAAAGAATTGATTCTATTCCTGCGATTCGAAATTAAAAGACGCGTTTAAAATTCATTAGTCGTTCCGCCGTTCCGAAATTCCAAGAAATATTCCTAGGTATAAAATTCTTAGTATTGTTTTCCGTAATTTTTCATTTGATTTTGCCGTGTTAATAAGATAAATTAGAATCGCGTTAATTTTGATCCGAAATCACATCCGTTTAGTTTTAAAAGATAAGACGCCGCGTCGTGTATTGTTTACCTACGTTTTTTTTTGTACCGTTCCGACTTTCTCTTTTTATATCATTTGCTTTTCGTTCGATTGTTTCGCCGGTATTAATTTGAGAATAATTTAGTTATTAGTAAAAGAATTCATTTAATTATTACAAAAAGTTATTTAGATTTTAAAAATCAAAATACCGAATTGCGTGAGATTTTATTTTAGTTCTCGTTTTTATTTCTTGAATAATTTGGCTGAAATAGTTTGATCATTTTTCCGGTTTTATAATTTAGTTTATTTATAATTAAATTTTCATTCTCAGTGGCGTACCTGGTTTAATTTAATTTTAAATATCATTAATTTTCCGAATTAGTAAACGAGAATAGTTTATTCATTTTAGGGACCCGTAATTTCATTTTTAATTTTGTTAATTATTTTAATTTCCGAAAAATTAATTTAATTTTGGTTTCTTTTCGTGGCCGAATTAGGAGAGTTATTTAAGTTCTCAGTTTTTAATTTTATTTACGATTACATTTCTAATTTTGATAATTATCTTTTCCGCTAGATTAACCGAAATTGATTCATTTATTGATGGTTTTCTTGAGTTAGTTTGTTTTTAATTAAATCTCAGTTAGCTTTGGTTACCTTTTCACGTCCGAAATTTAATAGTAGTTACCGCATTAATTGTTCCGACTGTCGCGTAAGTAATTTAAAAGCATTGGGATCAGATCTTATCTTCGTGGTGGCTTCGGCAAAAACCCCCAGACAATATCTCCCCATAGCTAAGTTCGCTCGCCGGGTAATAATTTTCAACGCTTTGGCACGGTTAGGTAGTCGTGAAATAATTTAAAAGCATTGGGATCAGATCTTATCTTCGTGGTGGCTTCGGCAAAAACCCCCAGACAATATCTCCCCAATTGCAGAGTTAGTTCGACGTGTAGTTTCCGAAATCTTGGGACCAGATCTTATCTTCGTGGTGGCTTCGGCAAAAACCCCCAGACAATATCTACCTGAGTTTCGGCCGGCCTGTATTAGTATCACAGCTTCGGGACTGATCTTATCTTCGTGGTGGCTTCGGCAAAAACCCCCAGACAATATCAGATTCTGAATGCTTAGGTCCGTAAATTCAACCCCCGCGATTACCCTGTTTATTCCGTAAAATAAGAAAGCTAACTAACTCACCCGATTTAAGTTAAATAATTTAATAGTATTAATTTACGTTTCCGGTTAATTAGCATTTTTAGAAAGAGAGTCATAAAATAGTTGCCGATTTTAATTTCCGAATTTGACAAGTAGATTGCATAATTAATAAGGTTAGATAACTCTCCTGTTTTAATTTAAAGTAATAAAAGTAATTGAGAATAAATTTATTAACTTTCTTGTTAATTTTGGAACATAATAAATTTTAACAAACCCTGCCGATCTATTTCATAAATTAATTAGGCTAAATAACTCTTTCATAGTAATTTAGATATTTAATAGAAGTTATTTTGTTTTTCCGTTTGTTTCCGTAATTTGATAAATTTAATTAAAGTCTGATTGAGTCACTCCGTCACTACAGTCACTAAAAGGCCGAATCGAACGTTTCTTTTAAACGTAGTATTTTTTTGTTCAGGGTTAAATAGGGTTGGGCTTTGAAGTAGAACGAATTTTATTTTGTTACACTAGCTAAAAACAATATATGTGTCACGTTTATTTCCTGGTTTATATTCACCAACCTTACCTCTTTTCAGGGATATTAAAGGTATCTAATAAAGTAAAAATAATTAAGTCTGAAGTCAACTAGACCCCTGGAGAATACCGTATCTCCATCTGAAGTTACCTGTGCCCCTAAGAGGCCGTTTCTATACTGTATTTGAAAATCAAGAGAGAGTAAATTCCCAGAAATGTTTTGCAGTTATCAGTGTTAAAGGCAGTAAACCATAGACGTGCGTTTTCAAAATTAAATTAATATGGAAATAGAAATATTTAATTTGTTTTAGTTATTTATACCTAGATTACCAATTTTAGATAGATAAACATAATTCGTAAGTAGTAATTTAATTTGGGTAAAATGAAGACAAAGTCAATATTATTTTAGGCATTTTGTTTTAGGCATATGTTTATTTACAAAATATGTATATAATATGTACAGATAATTACAATTATTTATAAATTAATATGAGGAGCTAAAAAAACAATTAAGTAGGTATATGAGAAAAAAAAAACCAACCGCAAGGATAAAATTTGACGAGCAACATGCAAAAAATACGACAATATTAAATCTAAAAAAATAAAAATCTAAAAATAAAATTAAAGTACATAAATTAATAATTTTAAAGTAATGGTTCCTCGCACTCTGTGTCAGAAGATTCACCATCTGATTCTAGAGAAATTACAATGGGCTCTATAGTAATATCAATTATGTTATCTAGCTCCCACATTTTTTTTTCTATTTCTGTAACGTGTCTAATACATTTTTGCCAATTTTCACTTGTTACTTCAGATATTGCCTTATTGAAGAGATTTTTAACATCTGATAATTTAAAAGTAGTATTATTTCTGGCAACATAACCTTTAACTTGAGCCCATATTAATTCTATCGGATTCAGCTCACAATGGTAGGGTGGTAAACGAAGGATTTCAATTTCTCTCTCCTCAATATTATATTTTTTATAATTTTGCTTATGTTTTTTAGCAATAGTTAACAATTCTGCCCGTCTCCATTCATTTCTTCGTGATAATCAACGGTTTTTTTTGATTCAAATAAGAGTAAACCATTCTCAAAAAAACCGTTTGTACTGCCTATATGACAAATAATTAATCTTTTACCTTTTCCTATAGGTTCCTTAAAACCAGTAGTATATCCTTCTAGAAAAGCTTGATGGGATGATTTTCATTGAGCGATAAATGGTCTAGTTTTAATTTTTTCACTGGCGTATACTCACAAACTGCTTCCATTCTTAGTCACTACTATTTGTCACGTTTATCGAAAATCAAATAACTGCATTTCTAGAAAATATTTAAGTCAAAATATCTGTCATTAGAAGCTGTTGCCATTCGGAGGTCGTTAAATAACAATTATCCCTTTCTATTCTGGTTACGCCTATGACGCACGTTAATCCTCTTAGGCCTACTGTAGTAACAATGAAAGATCATAAAATAATGTGATAGTCCAAGAAATTTAATAAATTTTGTATTGAAATTAACAAAAACAATTTAGAATGCATTACAAATATTGAAGTTTTACCGCACGTACTGTACTATAGTTTTGCATACCGAATTACTTTTTATTCTGGGAATTTACTCTCTCTTGATTTTCAAATATAGTATAAGGGTTGTGGAGCATACCACATAAAAAAACTGGCGCTCGAGCAATCTCCGTACTAAAGCGTCATCTTGTAAGGCAATATTTTTCTTAGTGGCAAGAAAAAGCCTTACAACGTTCATTTTAAGGTATCGTAATATGTGAGAAATCGAAATCATATACCATACCTGTGAATATAACATAGTGCGGTAACCATATTTCGTTAAAACTTCTTTATTGCAATTATGAAAATAATCATAAATTTGTAGAATAAATAAAGGAACATGAATAAATAAAAATAATATACTACATATTATCGACAATTTGCCTCCCATGTAATCGAAAGTATATATTCCAAGGTATACAAGTGGCTCGGTATCTAAAAAAATATTTTTTAGATAATTAAAGACATCTGTGATTTAAATTTATGTTACCTTTTTTGGATTTTAAATTCTTCGCTTCCCTAAATATCATTCTTTCCACTTTGGTTGATTTCTTGCTACTAACACATATTTCTATTAATTCCATATCGTTAAAAAAAATTTTTAATGGTCTACTTAATGATTTTGGTAATAAATTATTAATGTTAAAGCGATGTGATCAAGGGCGGATTTAGCTTTTGTTTATGGGGAGGGGGGGTGGTAAAACTTACCAAGCAGTTCGAGAAAGGTAATAAATTTTTTTGTAATATCGAGCAGAAATCAATATCTTCTCGCTATTGACCAAAAATTGAAAATGTCTTATAAAAAACAAAAATTTAGCTCAACTTTAACAGACCAAAACTTAAAAAATAATTATCCCATAGGGCTAAAAATTACTGGACAATTGTAGAAACATATGTTACTAATTACAAAATTACTTTTTTTTCTAATACCACAGTCTAGATGACGCTAAAAAAATGGCTTAAAAAATTGAAAAAAATTTATTTTGTCTATAACTTTTTTATGCTTATGTTAAACGGTTTTATAAGTTTTTTTATAAATTATAATCATGGCAGGGGGGTGGGGGGTTAATTACCCCCTGTACCCCCGCAAATCCGCCCTGGGATGTGATATTTAATACTATAATTATAATTATTGTTTGCAGAGTAATTTACGTTTATGGGATTAACAACTAAAACGAACCCCTTGAAAAATTTTAATAACCGTTTAAGCCTTTAGTTTTAGTCGGATTTTTGTGAAATTTTCAGGAAATACTAATAATTACAAAACTTAGGGTGGAAAAATCTTGATTTTTTTGTAAACCTTCGAAAAGTATTTATTTTGTTAATTTTAAATGGAAAATCACAAAAGAAAATATCCGCGCCATTCTGCATTAAATCTATGAAAATTTGCTCCTATTTGTTTAAAAAAATATCAAGTAGTTTTTAAATAATATGGATTCCCATTTTTGTCTTAAATATCTTTGTAAAGTGCTGCCACATCGTTACATACATTTAAAGCTGTCGAGAAATATTCCATGGCCAAGTGTTCCCAGTGGCGCGCATATAAATACAATTTTATATTAGAAAATCCTCATAAAATAGAACTGAAATTTGCTTCTCACAAGAACTCCGGTTGCCACTTAATAGTAAACAGTAAACAAAATTAATAATTTTCTCCACTTTCATTATTCTTGTCCAATGTAATTTTCGAGAAATTCTTTTCCAAAATACTATTTTATCTATTTTATCTCGTTCCACCATCTGGTTCTTTCGTGTCTAGTAATTGATTTCGCAATTTTTTTAATGCTTTTTCCATTATTCTTTCTTCTTCTCTACTTTCTTTAATTCTTCAGTTTATCTTTCGTACTTTTCTTGAATATTATGTCTCAATCATTTATTTTGTAATATTTCTAGCGATTTTATCTTTTGCTGGAATCATACCAAGTTGTGTTGTGTTGTGTGTACAGCTGTACTACAGCGTTACTAAAAGTAATAGATGATAATGAAATGTTAGTACTAGTTCTTTTAGACTATAGTAAAGCCTTTGATCGAATTAAACATGTATTACTTATCACAATACTCCACTACTACGGCTTTGACGTAAGTGCTGTTGAACTTATAAGCAATTATCTGTCGAATAGAGTGCAAAGTATATCTTGTAATGGAGAGTCTTCTGAAATGGCGACAGTTGAAAATGGGGTTCCACAAGGCTCTATTCTTGGTCCTTTATTATTTACTCTATATACAGCTGAACTCAAGAAACATCTCAAATGGTGTCAGTATCACTTATATGCAGATGATACTCAACTGTATTATGTATTTAAACAGGACGAAGTGAATGAAGTATATAAATGAGGACATTGACAACTTACTGCAAGCGTCTAATAAATTTTGTCTCTCAGTTAATGCGTCTAAAACAAAATTAATGCTTTTTGGTAGAGCTAAAGCAAAGAAAAACATTTCAAATCGGATTGTGATCAAAGTCAACCAGGACAAAATTGAACTAGTCGATAAAGCAACAAACTTGGGCTTAATATTAGATGTCAATTTAAAGTACCAGGATCATGTTAATCCTTCGTCGGTCATTTTCCAATTTAAAATTATTATATGGTCATAGGTTTTATTTGACATCTAGAGTTAGGCAAATGCTTTGCGAGTCACTTATTCTCTCTCATGCGAATTATGGGGATGTAGTATATGGGCCTTGTATCTCGCAGCTTAATAGTTATAAATTACAACGAATACAAAATTGTTACGTGCGCTTTACTTGTGGAATAAGGGGTAGACAACCTACAACTAGACACCTCCGGCAATTAGGCTGGTTAAAAATGAATGAACGTAGGTTCCTTCACAGTTTATCATAAAATTGTTTCTTTACGTAAACCTCCATATCTATATGAAAAAATAAAATTTAGAACGGACATCCACAATATTAATATAAGGTTTAAAAATACACTAACTCCACCGTTACATCATACGTCTCTATTTAAAAGGTCATTTTCGTATCAAGTGACAAAGGCATATAACAGGATACCAAACGAATATAAACAGCTCACTAGTACTTCCTTTAGGAATAAAATAAAAGCAGATTTGTTGCAAGGTCAGTTTGTGGAAGTTTCCAGTATGGTAAGGTGTCAGGAATGTATAATCCCCCAAATAAAACATTAACGTGAATTTTCAATTTTCAATTTTTAGTTTTCAAATTTCACTTTTCTTGCCTATTTTTTTTTTGGTGGTTCTTATCTAGGTACACACAAATTTATTGTTTGTACTAAAGATGTTTTTTTTTTATTATTTTAGTGGTTTTTTTATTGATAAATGTTTTTCTCACAAGAAGTACTATTTAGTTTTTGGTTGAGTGGAAGAGCAAGCTAAGTCTTCCAAAGACCAACAGCTTGAACTCTGCCTTTTGGTAACTACTTTATATGTAAAAGGTATTATGTTACTATTATTATGTAATACTAATTTTTGTATAGTAGATTGCCAATAAAATCATTTATTATTTTTTTTTTTTTTTTACTTCAGTGTCAACGGCATCGACTACTCTGGTCATTAGCCTCGTGTTCTGTGTAGGCTTTGTTACTGTTTCCCAGCGCCACTTTAGGAACAGCACTGTTAATTAGAACCCAACAGTGAATGGTCGAGTGGGGAATCACACCTGGTATATGAAAATCAATTTCTAAATTTTTAATTAATTAAAAATCAGAAAATGATTTCTGCCGTTGCAAATCTATGTTAATACCCAAATTTCAAAATATATTTGTAAACTAACCTGTTTTTATTCGTTTATTGTCACACAGCTCCATCCATAAATTCGTTTAAAACTAACATAATGTCAAAACGTCTAAACGTTACACTTAATAAATAATCTTAAATGCCTACTACTAGATAGGCAACTTATATTACGTTTGTAATATTTGGCGTTTAAGAGGGGCGTCGCGACAGGTATGCCAAAGTACAAACACCAAAAATCCCCATCTTTATCTTTATCTTTTATCACTGTCTTTCTGCAATAATGAAGAGAGATAGATATATTAAGACTTCAGTGAATCTCCTGTATGCTAGGTGGCGCTGCTAGTATTAAAATATAATATATTATTTGGGATATCTAAGGAATCTGAGACAATAAATTTTCTTTATTTTCAGGGTTAGTCTTGTCGCAGAGAGCGCTAATAATCCGTTTGTCATGAGTTCGATACCGGCTTCAGCCACGACAGAAATTTTATTTTTTATTTTTAGGAAATTTCATTTTTTTTGTTTACTATTTTTTTTCTAGCATCGAAATAGAGTTTATATTTTATTAATTTAATTAATTTTCAATTATTTTCGTATAAATCCGTTTATTTTAATATGAATAGCGCTGCCACGCGACTAATCTCACTAAATACATCAGATAGGAATGGAGCTCGGAAAATAATATTTCTAACATAAAAAAAATATTTAAACATGAATGGATTCATACGAAAATTGAGAATTATATAAATGTATAATCTTTAAGGTGAAGCAAGAATTTTTTTAAAAAATGAAGTAATAAATAATTGGCAGCCCCAAACGCAAAATGTTTTTATCAATATCTATTTGTTTAAACAATTGCAGAATACATGAGTTATCGACACAAAAAACTGCGTTCTATGAACAAAATGCAACATTGTAACCACAATAAATTATCTGCAAGTCCTTTTATAAAAAAAATTGTTAATGTTGGAACATTAATTTGTATATAACAATTGAACCATCGCTTTTAACAATGAAGACGGCTATTTACAAATTTTTTAATGTCACCATTGTATTCAGTGTGATTTTTCCTATAAGAATAATATACAAATATAAACCTACTTTAAAATTTTACCCAAAAAACCAGTGACACGTATTTAGTATCCATACTAAACTTTATACTTTATTTATTTACCACAGCATCAGAACAGTGTCGAAAATACCTACCTAGATATTTCTTTATTATCAATATACGATATGAATTTATATGAAAAGCATTTTTATATTACATTCCAAAATATTTTAAATGGAAAATATAATATGTACATTTATTTTAAAAAAGTGAAAAACAGCTTTTTAGTAATTGATAATTTAGAGGTTGCGGGCATTACGGCAACATTGGTGTGTTTTTTCATTTCAGTTTTTAGTTTTTTGCTGTTTTGTCTTTGTTTTTGCCATGTTCGCTCTCTAATTCTGAAATAAAATAAGATAACACTACTAATTTTAATGATTAGACAAAGAGCCGAAGCAGTTCTTATTGTGTCTTCGAGCTGGGATTCTTTGAAAATGTTTGCAACTAATGTTTTGTGATGTTTTTGGCGGTTTTTCCATCCGTTTTGTGACGTGATTTTACAATTTAGTTATTGTTATTATTCGTGATTTGGTTGGTCTCTGATTGAGCAGGTCACCTAACGCATATTGCATTTTTGCTTTTATCTTCATTAGAGCTACATTATTACGGTACAAAAGTGGTGTGAAACGAACACAACAGTATTTTTAGGTTTTAGATTCTGATTGTTTACCCTCCTCGGTGAAAAAGGACACCCTTTTCATTTTTGTGAAAAAAGACACAATTTTTTTTTATTATTTTTTATATAGGGTAGGATATTATCCAAAGATGCCTCGAAGTTCGCGTAAAACTGGAAAGAAGAACAAGTGCACTGCAGCAGCGCGATTGAATTGGGAAAATAGAGAAAATAGGGACATTTCCACAGAAATATTAGAAGAATCGTAAGTTTTCTAAAGTTATGTTTTAACCATATTTTTTATAAGTTATTAAGCTTTTGATTTCAATTTTTTGATTATGTACATTTTCCTAGATTTAATGAAGAAAGTGTCCCAGAACAGAACATCGAAGAAGAGGGATTCCCAAATGATTGCAGCGAAATATTACAAGAATTGTAAGTTTTCATAAAGTTTTATTTTTTATAAGTTATTCCTATGAAGTACCCATAATAAAAAGTCTGTCAAAGTAATTTTCATATACCTAGCTTTTTATTTCAATTTTTTGATTATGTACATTTTCTTAGGTTTAATGAAGAAAGTGTCCCAGATGCGAACGTCCCAGAAGAGAACATCCAAAAAGAGGGATTCCCACAAGAAAGAATTACAGAAAGAAAGAAAGAAGCTGACAAGATGAGAGTTTTCTGCAAGAGGATATTTTAGAAGAGGTCATCCAACTCAATGACTTTCCACGAGAAGGAAATACAGAAGAGGATTTCACACAAGAAAATTTAGAAGAGCACTTCCTGAGCCAAGAAGAAATAAATTTAAAATCATATAATAATTCAAAACCTGGAATAATTTCTTCAGATGAATATGACAGATAAGAAATATTAGAATATTTGCATAAATAGAGTTTTTACATACCAAGAATTTAACTAGATAACAACAAGGAAATTCTTGTGTCCGTTTCGTTGACAGTATTGACCAAGGCATTCTAATTAGGTGAATTAATATTTTTAATGCATGGGTACATTATATCTATCTTTAGACTTATAAACCATAATGAAAATTCTTGGCCAGCTAGCTATCGACATGTTCTAGTACTTGCATTTATTAATCATAAATTTATTTCAGATTTTCAGTTCGAGTACTTGCATTTATTTCATATTTTCAGTTTGAGTACTTGTATTTATTAATCATAAATTTATTTCAGAATCTTATTTCTAGTACCGAGTACTTGCATTTATTAATCATATATTTATTTCAGATTCTTATTTCTAGTACTTGCATTTATTAATCATAAATTTATTTCAGATTTTCAGTTCGAGTACTTGCATTTATTAATCACAAATTTATTTCAGATTCTTAGTTCTAATACTTGCATGTATTAATTGTAAACTCATTTCTTTAATGTTAACTTTATTGTAAATCATTAAATATTATAAAATCATTTTTGTAAGAAAATAAATTGAACAATTAATAATTATTTCTTTATTTAAAAGTACATAATTACAGTTATTCACTAAAACAAAAACAAAACAATACACTATGAAAAAACTGCATTGCTTTTTAGCAATGGACAAAAGACATAATAGCAAATAAAATGTGTAACAAACCTACATCAAGAGTCCCATGGACGGGTTAATATGTGAGACATACTGTAAATATTAATTTCTGCAAATGTCTGTGATTCCCAACTATGCAGACACTATTTTGAATGCACGAATAAAAATCACAAAAAACTGTTATAGTTGAATTGCACATTCTCCATATTACTAATCACTAATTTTGCACACTTTCACACTTCCTTCGAATATCCATAAAAATTGAAGATTTTTTGAACAGCCTCTCGAGAATGGAATTTTTGTTCGTGGAAATATTTTTACCCGTTATAGCTTACACCTTGGAATAGGACATCTCCATTTTTCAACAAATTTTAAAGAATAATAAACATATTAATCATTTAGTGGAAGTGCTTTTGACAATTTGTGATCACCAATTTTAAAGTGAAACATGTCCTACATGAGGTATACGGCATTAATTGAAATACTTTAAATTGAAGAACTGGTTTTAGTTAATACTAATTTACTCATTAAAAAAAATTGCAAAACACGAATAAATTAGCCAACATAACCTAAAATGTCAGTTCTAAACATCTAAACTTTCTTTCTTCCTAACTTCGTATTCGTAAAACTGGTTGCATACATCGTTCAAAATAAAACCAAAAAGGGCCACTGTCTCAAAGTGTCAGGCGGAAAACGCCTGAACTATGGAAAGAGAAAATCTTACTGGGATATAGGCAACTTACATAAAAATTTTTTTTCTGGAGAGTTAATCTCAAAAATTATAAAGTTTTGCGAATTGGTATTCTCGGAAATTAATTCTGTATCCTTCATTTAGGACATCTCCTTTTCACGTTAAAATTGGTGATCACAAATTGTCAAAACTGTCAAAAACACACCTCCACTAAATGGCTGATATCTTTTTTATTAATCCTTAAAATTGACTCAAAAAAGGAGATGTCCTATTCCAAGGTATAAATATTTCCACAAACAAAAATTCCGTTCTCGAGATTAACTCTCCAAAAAATCGTCAAATTTTTATGCATATTCAGTATTGCCAACTGAAAACGAGGTCGGCAGTGGCAAGGCCCCTCTTAAATGTAAAAGAAAATATCGAACTTTTGAGTGTAAAGTGTCTTGCTCTGTTTTTAATACAAAATGATTCAAAAAATAATCCTTTCAAGTACGACCCGTCCTCTGAAATTTTATAGATTAAATTTGGAGGACTCGTGGTATTACCTTTGATTAAACCGTCTCTTCGTTTTTGTTTTTTTTTATAAAACTTTGTTTACCTTTTTTGTATTGTCAAATATAAATATCTAACAAACTTTTATTTAGTATTATCAATTATTATTATACTAAAATGTATCTGTAAAGTAACCTGTTTTTATTCGTTTATTTTAAATCGCTTTAACACACATAACTTCAATACTCAACTTTTTTTCATTAAACAATACTTCACAAATGGGAGGTTGTGATTTTATTTCACATCATTTGTGCAGTTTTATTACTCCCTAGGTAAAATATTTTGGATCAAAATATTTCATTTTTCGTGCATTAAACAATAGTTTTTTTCTACTTCTGTACTTTAAATTACTTATTAAATGTGCGCTATCCCTTTTATATTATTTTATTAAACCTCATTAAAACACACTTTTCATTATAACACTGATTTTAACCAATAGAATAGCATACTTGTCATTATAAAACTGATTTTGACCAATAGAAATTTGTTGTTGATAGATATTAGATATTATTGACAGTTCTATGAAAGCTAATGTCAAAAAATTATTCTTCTTGTGTCAAATGTATCAAAGAAATTAATAGTTTTCAGTTAAAGTAGGTATTTATTTATATTTTGTCGTAGAAAAAATAGCGTATGCAACTTTTATGTAATGGCTATTAATACAATCGCTTAAGATTTGTCGTAACTTACCTTAAGCTCGTGTATTAATCTATCATTACATGATCGTTGCATAATATACTATTAAATACACTTCAAATTAGCTAAATTAAGAAAGGCTTTTTCCCTTTCAGTCTATAAACACGGAAATCTTCATAAATACGTTTAAAATTGACAAATAATGACAAGCTCTGAACGAAGAAGCCAAACGCAGTTTCGCTTGCCTTGATTTTTAAAATGTACTAGTCAAGTATGTAGGTACTAGATTACATAAATTGCAGATTGCTGGATTTAGAATTTAGAATAAGTTAAAAAATTCTGAACACATTCACAAATTATTACTTCAATTAAACTACATGTTTGAACTTTACATACAATCCTTTAATGTTTATTATTTTGATTGACGTTATCATTATATAAATAATCTTAAATAATACTTCTAGATAGACAACTTGTATTACGTTCGTATACAATCAATTAAATCAAGTGGGCACTGTATTTAAATTACAGATTTAGTGAATGTGATAAAGAAAATATTTATTATTATTATTATTATTATTATTCCTATCCTTTTTTTTTAATTTTTAATTTATATATTATAATGCCTAAATGAGCTACGTTATGTACTTTAAGAAAAGAACTGTAACGTAAACTTCGAGGAATATATACACGTTGCTTATTAGTAGAAGTGTCGTACCAAATTTCGAAATTATGTGTTTCAACTTTGATTTGTTTGAGGAATACTTTGTTTCTTTGATTTGAAGAATTTTGTTTTTGTAAAAGATTAGTTAATTCTATGTCTGAGTTTTGTTCGTTAAAAACATCTTGTAAAGTGAAATTTATATTATCGATTTGATCGTGTTCAATTCGGCTCAGGAAATCTGCAACTTCGACGTTTTCGCTGCCAACGTATTTAATTTTATTAGTAAATTGTAGAATATATTCAAAATATCTAAATTGACGTGGTGATTTTTTTGATTTCGAAAAAATTGCTTTTTCTATAGGTTTGTGGTCTGTAAATACTCGGAAATCTACGCATTCCAACATGTAACGAAAATGTTTAATATACTCATAGATAGCAAAAAGTTCTTTGTCAAAAACACTGTAGTTCTGTTGACTTTTGGTTAATTTTTTAGAAAAATATGCTAAAGGTTGTCTAACGTTTTGAATACCTTGTTCTAAAGTACTACCTTTTGCCCCTTCTTTAGGATGATTAAGCAAGGATGCTTTAATTAACATTGTTTTTGCTTTTTTAAAACATTCTTGGCATTCTTCAGACCAATTTTCAATATTTTTAATTTTGTTTGCATTCAAATAATTAATGAATTCGTGTAAAGGACTTAAGATTTTTGCAAATTGAGGTACAAATTTGTGATAAAAATTAATCATTCCTACAAATCTTTGTAATTGTTTGCAAGTTTTTGGAATTTCGTAGTCTGAGATAACAACTCGTTCATCAGATGGCAAAATTCCTTCTGGAGTGATTGTATGACCTAAAAAATTAACCTTAGTAACACCAAAAATACATTTAGAAGGTTTGACACTAACGCCAAATTTTTCTAACCTTTGAAATAAAATGTCAAGGTGATGTAAATGATCTTGTTCGTTTTGACTAAAAATTAGAATGTCATCTAGGTAAACGAACAAAAAATCTAATCCTCTGGTGACTTCATTAATAAATCTTAGAGTACGTAGAAATTCGTATGCACCAAATGGAGTAGTGATCTAATCATTTTAGCCCTTTGGCCTCTTTAACCCTTTTCTTTGGCTCTTACCCATTCATTATTTGCACTTTTAATTAAAATAAACATAAAATTTACAAGAAAAGAAATATTTTATTGTGTTTTATTTACAAATTATAATTATAACATAGGCGCTGGTGCCCTGAATCCAAATAAAAAAGTTAAATCGTGTTTTATCAAAAATCTATATAATATAACATTTTTTTTTATTAAAAATTTGGTTCCAGCGCATCAAAATATACAAGAAAAACAAAACTTGCATTTAAACGAAAATTACAAATCACGACACATCGAAACGAATTTTACAATTTTCTAAATACTCTTAATATTTATTGTCTTGCTGAAGCTGCTTTAAGATTAGCACCAATCGTATGAAGAGTACAAAATACTAGAAAAATGGACAATGTAGATTGATATAAAGTTGTTCAGTATCAGCATTGTATATAGATTATAATATAGTAGTATCGAGCTCTAGTTAAAAGTGTCTGATGCAGTCTCGAGCGGCATCTATTGACGTTCTATATGAAGTTATCAATTTCTAATGCTGTACAGATACTCCCTCTGTATCTTCTTTCACATGGCCTTTACCAAGTAGTTCCTTCAGCTATTAAAGTTGTTTGTAATATTGCAGTTACGTATTTAATAATAAACATCTGTTGAACAGATATTTCATTGTCAAAATTCAGTCAGGATTTTCTACAAAACTGTGTCATCTTTATTTACTAATAAGGATAAAATTTATGATATGATGTGCTATATCAATTCTGTTTAGAATTTTGAGCATCATATTGAAATATGGAAGAATATAAATTTTTATTTTAAAAATAGTGATTATTTATTTATATAAATTAGAAATTATTTTTTTTTAAATCAAGTTTAAAATACACTTTATGCTGTACATGGGCAGCATATGCTTAAGTTTACAATTTCGAAACAAAATCGAAAATTTGGTTTTTGCGTTATCTAATATCTCGAAAAATAAAAAAAAATCGAGAAACCAATAGCACCACGTGTGAAACAGCCGAAAATTTTACTTACATTTATATTATAAGTTATTTAAAACAAATTTATTACTATAAAAAATTATTAAATATAAGAAAAAGCGTATTCTAAAAATACAAAAATACAAATATTCAGAAATATTCGGAAAAAACTAAAGTATCTTTGCCTAAAATCTAAGTTTTTAATTTTTTTTCTCATAGAAAATTTGACCGGAATTTATAATTTCTAAAATTCTCACTGATTTTTATGAAATTGAAGATATATATTAAATTAATAAAGGCATAACAAAAAATCTTTGCTGCTCTAAAGTGTATGCTTAAATTTACAATTTCGAAAACAAAATCGGTTTTTGCGTTACCGATATCCCGAAAATTTAAAAAAAAATCGAGAAACTAATAGCACCACGTGAAAGAGCAAAACAAGTTTACTAATTATTATTTATTATTAATTATTTACCTAAATTATTAAAAATATGAAAACGACTTAGAAAACTCTACGCGCGCGCGCGCCAAATAGTTCGGTAAAAAACAAAAGTATCTTTGCCTAAAATGTAAAAAAAGAATTTTATTCTCAGGAAGCTATTAGTTTTAACTTTTTTTTTGCTCATAGAAAATTTGACCGGAAGTTATAATTTCAAAAATTCTCACTTCGCAACACTTAAAAGTGTGTTTTTAAAATTTTACTAGTATAATATGAAATGTGCAGTTTCGAAAACTTGAAAAAAAATGAGCACTGATAAAGTTAAAAAATTGATAATTTGTTAGTGAACTTTTTCGATTGAAAATTAGGCTTTTTTAATTTAAATTCGTATAAAATCGAAAAATAAATATTTTGCATTGAAAAAATTACAGCTTATTTAAAACACAAAGAAGAATGAAAAAAATTATTTTTGGGGGAGATAAAAATTAAAAACTAAAAAAGCAGTTTTTAACGATTTTCTCAATAATTTTGAAGTTATGTTGAAAAATGATTAATACAAAAGTTTTACATTTTTTAATTATCTACAAATGTTACATTAAACTTTTTTCGATAGAATGCATGTTTCAGCCACAAATCGTAAAAACCAATATCCAACCCTCAAGTTGTATATTTAGCTACCCCCACTCCCTTCCAGAACTTTTAATTTGTCCAATTTATTTTTTTTAATTTACTTATAATTTTCCCTACATTTTCCGACCATCCATATACTGCTAAGAATTTTTTTATGAATTCGGGTATTTAAAATCGGTTTGGACTTGGTCTACAAACATCATTCAAAACCAACGAAAACTTATTGATTAGTTTTTATTATTGGCAGGGCATCAGATTCTGGTGACCTTCAATTAACAATGCAAATCTATTCAAAACTATTTATTAACCCCTATAAACTGGAAAATTCCACTGAAACTCAGGTTGTCTTGGTGCGTCTAGAGTTCTTGATGACAACGTTGCCAAACTTTGGTGGATTACTCACAACTTTAAAATACCAATAGCAAGACAGTTTTTTTTATAAGCAGCATCAGATAAAAAAGATTAAAGTTGTTTAGTATCAAACAACAACATATAATAATTTATTAATTTTACCAGAAAATAAAATACTAATAAATACAAAATTAATTATTTTATATTTTTAAAATTAACTAAAACAATCATATAATATCCATATTATAAACAAAATATTGCAAAAAATATACTTTAAGAAAAAAATATTTCGATTTAACATTGACTCTCTAATCTTAGTCCTTTTTATTCCAAATTTTAGTGTTAAAAGTTAAACGGGTTTAATAAATTAACAGATTAGAATTTTTCATAATTACCATTATCGATAGTATAGACCTTTTGATTACAATTCACAATTGCCCTTTGCTCACAAAATTACTTACAGACTAGTAAAATACTCACAAATTGGCAACCCTGGTTTCTCGGGAGATAATTAAATATTTTGGGCCTTCAATTTCATACGTCTCCCAATTCCCTTTCGTTGTAACTAAATAACACATTAACAAAAGACAAGCAGAAATGAAAAAGAAGATTTCAAATTATAATTTCACTCAAGCAAAGACATGACATAATCCTACTGATAAAAGTCCGTAAGGCGATACTACTATATAATCTATATACAATGGTATCAGTCTTACCATCAATAGCATCTCTCTGTCGAAAGTCATATTTTTGAAACTGCATATTCTAAACTGTCTAGAATGGTTTATCAGAGTTATCATATATATTATACGATTTTCTTTATTGAACGTATACCATGGTAAAAAAGTCAATTTTTCGAAACTCCGATTCGTCTAAAAACGATATTAATATTGAAAACAATAAACAATTTTAGAAATACAAGCAAGAGTATTTTTTTAGACGAATATGTAAGGATATGTTGCTGTTATTTCTACGTAAAAAAATACACGTAATAATTTTCACTCTAATGTATAGAAATACTTTTTACCCTATTTTTATTTTTAACGTACCTCCGAGATTAACATCTGACCAATTTCGCAAACCATGACACTAACAATACAGATGTAAGTTGAAAATAATATGGTTATTAGATATTCTGTTTCCTAAAACGAGTTATATATAAATTTGAGAAATACTATATTAAAGTATAAGTGGATAGTAAAAGGTCTTTAATACATGCGCGATATTTTTAAAGACCAGTTATCAGAATAGAATAGAATTTATTCATCTTTGAGAATTATACACTTATACAAAGATATACATAATGTACAATCCTATCAGACTAGTCAATAGGTGTTATAATAGTACATTAAGAAACGCATTTCATATGGCATTCTGTTATGACACGAGTCCAAGTTTAAAAAACGAATCGCGCAGTGTCATAACAGCCATATGAAATAAGTTGCTTAGAATACTTTTTATATTTTACCATTTTATTAATTTTTTAATAAATTTATACTTTGCATATTATAGAGAAGTTTGCTTTAAAAAAAATGAGTTAGTAGCACTGTTGTAGAATTTTTAAAATTTGACATATTTGAGATTTAATTTCAATAGAAAAATGGTCAATTCATGTCATTTGTTGATTCATATTACCAACCGTATAACACAAAAAGTTGCGTACTCTAATGAAACATTAGAGTTCTCAAATGCGTATCATAATGTGAAATATTATAGATGCAAAATATAAAAAATACATTATAATACCTACACGATTAAAAATAAAAATAAAATAATGATAAACAATACAATACATTTGTTTAAAAACATCTTCTACACTATAGAATACATTATTAAGAAGAAAATCATGAAGATGTTCTTTTAAATCATTTAATCATTTTTTATTGGGGAGGGCATATAGCCCAAGGAGTAGTTGTTGAAGTCCAGGCGCTGGTGCAGTGTAGGACATTTAATGTCTTTGTTCTTGGGAACAAGTGTGATTTATTTCACAACCTTAGGTAGTTTTGGTACGCCCATGGTCCTTTTTTGGTATTTTTATGACTACAAAAAATTCCACCGTCGTTAGAGTTTTCTATAGTTTGGCAAGCTTTGATTTTATTATAAAAGTGAAGATGGCGTTGCACTCACCTCCTCTTTCTCGACTTAACCGTTTGTACTAAGAGTTGGTGGGTTCAAAGCGATCTTCATAATTTCTTTAGAGATAGAAATTCGAGCTAGCCTGTTTCTTACTGAAGAGGAACAATAATTCCGAAACCGGTCTAAGAATGGCAAGCTCCTTTAATAATAAAATCAAAGTTTTTGGTTTAAAGCCCCGACTTGGTCGGGCGCCAAACCACGTCTGGACTTTCGTAATTCAATACCTGGGGGGGCATATAGCCCAAGGAGTAGTTGTTGAAGTCCAGGCGCTGGTGCAGTGTAGAACATTTAATGTCTTTGTTCTTGGGAACAAGTGTGATTTATTTCACAACCTTAGGTAGTTTTGGTACGCCCATGGTCCTTTTTTGGTATTTTTATGGTTACAAAAAATTCCACCGTCGTTAGAGTTCTCTATAGTTTGGCAAGCTTTGATTTTATTATAAAAGTGAAGATGGCGTTGCACTCACCTCCTCTTTCTCGACTTAACCGTTTGTACTAAGAGTTGGTGGGTTCAAAGCGATCTTCAGAATTTCTTTAGAGATAGAAATTCGAGCTAGCCTGCTCTTACTAAAGAGGAACAATAATTCCGAAACCGGTCTAAGAATGGCAAGCTCTTTTATAAAAAAAATCAAAGTTTTTGGTTTAAAGCCCCGACTTGGTCGGGCGCCAAACCACGTCTGGACTTTCGTAATTCAATACCTGGGGGGGCATATAGCCCAAGGAGTAGTTGTTGAAGTCCAGGCGCTGGTGCAGTGTAGAACATTTAATGTCTTTGTTCTTGGGAACAAGTGTGATTTATTTCACAACCTTAGGTAGTTTTGGTACGCCCATGGTCCTTTTTTGGTATTTTTATGGTTACAAAAAATTCCATCGTCGTTAAATTTTTTATTGGTACACTTTGAAATTATAAATATTGGGATTATTATTTAAAAAAAATGAAAATAAGAACTAATAAATAAAATAAAGTTTCGTTGTCATGGAAATGAGAAAAACAAAAATTAATTCGCAATCAGTCGTCTTAGTAGTGAATATCACTGACCAGTAGATGGCGTTATTAGAGACTGGTAAAAAATGACAGTAGTAATATCAATTATCAATCATCAAAGTTACCCTGATTGAACTGAATTATATATATAACTACAAACAGAATCTTTATTCCTAAAAACTACCAATATAGACCAGCGCAGATAATTTTTGAAACCAAATAAAATAATAGTAGGATGAAACTCATTGGAAAAGGAAGAGAATATGGCAAAAATGATAGGAGAAATAATTTACAGGCGCTCTGGGGTCGGGAAGTGGAAGAGGGGGAGTTTTTAAGGGTAGAAAACTGTTTATCTACATTAACTACAAGTCCTATGGAAAAAAGTTCAATGGCAAAGTTGCAGGTAATAAAAAGATCTACTTTTGTATTTACACTTCTTTCACATAACCTCAAAATTTATGTGAAAAATTCAAATAAGCAAGTTTTTGGTTTTTTATTTTTATCTTTTACAAAAAAAAATTTTTTTTCACGGAATTTGGTGTAAACTTACCTTTTTATGTTCCAAACACTCTGTAATTTTTTTGTTTTAAAATATTTATTTTTTTAACCTTATTTTGACTTAATATCTAAAAAGCAGTCTAATTTTCAATCGAAAATTCTCACGTCAAAATATCTGCTTTTTTAAAAAACTCGGTAGGCTTTTTGTTCGTTGAAATGTCTACTTTTTGATGGTGTAAAAAAATATACATTACTATGGTAAATATTCTCAAAAAATGCAAATAAGAAACGAAGAAAACTCCGAATTTCTTTTTTTTTTAAATCATCATGTGCAATTTTGAGTTATTTATTTAAATTTATACTTTAATTACTCGAAAAACGTAAGATTTCGTGTTACATTGATAAACAAAAGAGTAATTAAAGTATTCCAATGGGTTTCATCCTACTATTATTTTATTTCACTTTTTACCATTTTCAAAGCTATCTGCACTGGTCTATAGTCTATTTTTATGTATGAGAGAGTAATAAAACAGCATTTCTAATGCAAAACTTAGTACGGTCATTTTAAATATTTTTACGGAATAATCTAAATATTTCCTAAAATTGTCATAAATGTACCTGAGCTAATACAAGTTTTGGGTCTTTTATTGGTCTTTTATAACCATAAGCTGTACAGAACAATAGAAAAAGGTTTGGACAGGCCAAAAGCCCTGTGTATTAAAGATAACATAGCCGTATCTTAAGATTATTTTCAATAAGTACTTATTTGCCAATTTTGTTTTATTTTAATTCCAAGAATTTCTTACAGTAATCGAATTATAAGTAGATAAATCCCTTACCAACAAATTTCACCGAAAATGCGATTGTAGGTTTTCCATTTAGTAAGGAGGTCCAGTTGTGTATTCTTGACAGCTTACTAAATGTCGTTTAGTTGCAACATGCAAGGTGCAGTGTGCAGTCTATTGTGAATTCTAGTGTGATCATGGAAAATTTGGAAGTACCACGTAAACGACAAAAAATCGGTCCTTTAACAGTTAATGAAAAAACATTAATATTTAACTGTTTTAAATCATTTACAGACAAACATTTATGTAAAAGTGTTGATGACACAGTGGAATTAGTTAGTAGTACGCTTGGTGTTGGGAAATCTACGATTTACAGAGTTGTTAAAGAAGAGAAATGTGGCGAGTTTCAAACAGCACGTAAAGCTCCAGGAAAACCAAAATTTCAAATAGAAAAACATTTGAAAGAAAGATTTCGAAGGAAAGTGCATGCGTTCTTCTTTAGAAAAGAATTTCCGACAGTAGACAAAGTTCTTGCCACGGTTCGAGATGATAAGGATTACCCTGAAATGGAAACTTTTAAAAGAAATAGGTTTTCTATGGAAAAAGCATTCCAGAAAGTCTATTTTAATAGAAAGAAGCGATATTGTAGTATGGAGAAGAAATTACCTAAGGACTATAAAAGAAATGAGAAACCAAAGAAGAAATATATTTTATTTAGATGAAACATGGATCAACGAGGGATATACACCAAATAAATTTTGGCAAGATGAAACTGTTACAAGTCGAAGACAGGCTTTTTTAAATAATTTATCTACTGGTTTAAATCCACCATCAGGAAAGGGGCGCAGACTGATAATAGTACACATCGGTAGTTCAAACGGTTTTGTTAAAGGTGGTTTATTGACTTTTGAATCTACTCGTACCGGTGACTACCATGAGGACATGAATGCTGATGTCTTTAAAGAGTGGTTCGAGCAAATGATAGATCTTCTTCCTCAGAACTGTATAATAGTAATGGATAATGCAAGTTATCACTCGAGACTTACAGAAAAAATGCCCACAACCAAGTGGTTAAAAAAGATTTACAGAATTGGCTAAATTCAAAGAATATTAAGTTCCATCCCGGTTCTGTGAGAAGAGAACTGTATCATTTGTGTTCCCTTCATAAAGAGAAATTAAAAAAATATGAAATTGATGAAATTGCAAAAAATCGTGAGATGACGGTGGTTAGATCACCACCATATCATTGCGAAGTAAACCCGATTGAACTGATATGGGCACAGATAAAGGGAGAAGTTTCAAGAAAAAATAATTCTTTTAAAATGAGTGATGTTAAACAGTTGTTTTTGGAGGCTGTAAATAATGTGAAGCCTGAAAACTGGGAAAAGGCAGTAAATCATACGATTAAAGAAGAAGAGAAAATGTGGAAGTTGGACAATATTACTGATGAAATGATCGAGCCACTCATTGTAAATATTGGTTGCGACAGTTCATCTTCTGATTTCGATTCTGATTTGGATTTGTAGGTAAGAAGTAGTTTTTATATTAAAATTATTATTTATGAACGTAACGTTGTTTAAAAGTCAAAGTTTAAACCCTTATACCTACATAACCCGTTTGACACAATGTTCTTAACATACCTTGTGGAAAAATAAAATATTTTAGAAAAAATTGCACTTTTTTACCTTCAGCTGTTTAGAAGTTATAAGCAGGTTAATTAGGTGAAAATATAAGTATACACCCGATATATTTATTATATTTATACAAAGGTTATTTCATACGAAAATACTCGAGGTATAACTTCACAAAATATTTTAACTGTCTACTAAAAGAAGTGGTACGCCTATGGATTACGAACGCTTTATTATTTTAATACTCTCTCATACATAAAAATAGACTATAATATAGATGTATAGAAAAGAAATCACTTACTTTATGTGTATAGCATGCCATACTACACATTAGTAAAATATAAACAGTTGTTAAATGAGAACAGGCAAATAAAAAATTATTTTGCTGCAGACCTCTTTCAGCTTTTCTACAAAAAAAATTAACATACCAAACATTGTTAAAAACAAACTTATGTCAAAGGATTTTCCCAAACCCAAAAAGTTAAAATGTGTCGAAAATTAATGCAGGTTCTGTTTTGAATCCTACATTCTGTCAAAAAGTACCGGGAATTTGTAATTTAAACGGCGATCAAGAAATTTCAAAAATTTTTGCCTAGGTGATTAGTGTTGTCGTTGAAGAACCTTGATTATTGAAAATTTGTGCATGAGACTCCAAAGCAGCTCAATTTTTTTGAAAAACAATATCGTCAGCAAGTTTCTTTGGACATGCTTGATCGTGCGAATTCTGATTCAACATCAAAAACGGCCAGAATTATGGAAGAACAACTCGTGGATTTTACACGATGATAGTAAAGTACCCTTATTTTGAAAAATTTCGGGAAATTTAGAAACGTTGTTCAGCATCAAAAAATACATCCAGGTTTGAAATCATGGCCATATAAGTGAAGTTTTATTTTTTTACCCATTTTTTTAAAATGGGGACTACGAAAAAAAAAATTGGTAAAACGATAAATAGGCTACATCCTGTATACGACAGTTTATTTAAAAAGCCTGTAATATTACAAATTACACAACTATTGTGTTGACCACGGCCAATTTTTTTGAAGAGTAAAATAATTTTAAAAGGTTTTGGTGCAAAGTTATTTTTATTTTTTGTTAACACCGAAAATTGCTCAAAATTATACAGTATTGTAACATGAACTTAATATTCAATAATATCAAATCATAAAACATCAAAATAAAATAAGTATTTCGGCACACTCATTGATTTTCTGGAGATTTTCTTGTTTAAAGGGTAAAACAATAAAACTTCACTTAGATGGCCATGATTTCAAATGTAGATGTATTTTTTAATGCACAAACTTTTATCAAGAATAACTTTTTGTCGAGAAACCCTAATGAAAAAGTTTTCCATATGGTGCGTACTTTCGTTATAGATAGATAGATAGATAGATCTTTATTAATTAGGAATCCTAATATACATATAAAACTAGACTAAAAATTACATATAAATCTAAAAGTAGCATAAATAAATAAAAACCCTTACAGTACATATACACATTTCAAATATAAAATATAAGTTTAAAATAATATAGACAAAAATAATATACATTAAAAACATCAAGTAATGGAATTAGTAAAATCTTAATTAAATTGAATTTTTAATAAAGTCCTTAAGTTTAATTTTAAAACAGTTTATTGTGGTTGATTCGCGTATAGATAAAGGGAGATCATTGAATTTTTTGAAACCTTTAAAGAATAAAGAATTCATAGTTTTTTGATATGTAGTTCTTGCAATGTAGATGCTATTTGTACATCTTGTATTATAATTATGGATATTATTGTTGAACGTAATATATTGTTGGAAGTATTCTGGTGCCATATGATTTACTATTTTAAATACTAAAATCATTGTAAAATAGTACATTCTTTTCTCTACCGGAAACCAATTTAGAGTATTTAACATTGACGTAATTGGAGTAAGACGATTTGTTTTCAGTATTACTCTCATTCGTCGATTTTGAAGTTTTTGTAGCATGTTTAATTTATTTAAGTTGAATAAGTATAATATAGATGCGCAATAATCAAAATGAGGCTGAATTATGGTATTATATACAGTAATTTTGGTTTCAGTTGATAAGTTTTGCGAAATTCTACTGAAGAAATAAAGTTTTTTAGATATTTTTTTATAAATATAGTTAAAGTGGCTATCGAAATTTAAGTAATTGTCTAGTTGAAATCCCAAATATTTTATATTAGAAACAACTTCAATGTGTTCATTATTAATGTTCAAATTTATGTTTTTAACGTCGATACTATTATATTTGAATTTCGTTGTGAAGACCATTGCTTTAGTTTTTCTTACATTTAATTTTAGCTTATTTATGTTCAAGTATTTATTTACCGATGATAATGAGGCATTCATTTTCTCTATGGCTTTATCCAGATTAGCATCACTTCATGTTATTAAAGTATCATCAGCAAAAAGATTAATGAATTCACAATCAACAAAGAGTTCAATATCATTAATATATAAAATAAAAAGAAGAGGACCCAATACACTCCCTTGAGGAATCCCTATATCATTATTTATGTCACAGGATGTTTGGTCAGCAAAACGGACTCTCTGCTTGCGATTATTTAAATAGTTACTAACCCACTGCAATACTCTACCCCCAATACCATATTGTTTCAATTTTGATAACATAATTTGTCTGTCAATTGTCTCGAAAGCCCTTTTTAAGTCCAAAAATACTGCTACAACCTATTTATTTTCATCTAATTTAGTTTGAATGTTACAAAGTGTAAGTTGTAGCGCTGATTCACATGAAAATTTTTTTCTAAAACCAGATTGGTTACATATTAGGATCGAATTTTCAGAAACATGATTCATTAATTGATCATAAACAGCAATTTCTATAATTTTTTCTAGTGGAGGCAAGGTATTAATTGGTCTAAATTCATAAGCATTATGACACTGTATAACCCGCCAATGCGCATAGCCACTATTGGGACGATTATAGGCCTCATTTACCTCCAAGTGACTTTTTTTGTTCCCCAAACTGAAATTGAAGGCCATGTCGGAAAGTGCATAATATAAAATGTTTGGAAGATTGGAAAAAGCGCTAAAAAATTTGTCTTTTAATTCCCGGTATTCTTTTTGACAGATAATTTAAACACTAACCTGATTAAATGATAACTTCGTTTAATACATAATTTCAGCCTTTGATTAACGATTTCTTGATAATCCCTTTTGATCACTAACGTGATATTTGGTTTATGATTTCCAGTAATCCCTTCAATTGTTTCATTTAACATCAATACTTGAAAATAAAAATTCAATCCGCAATAAACTAAGCCAGAAATAAGTCCTATACCAATGAAGAAAAAGTATATGTAGCTGGTATAAAATAAAATCAACATGATGGTACCATATTGATTAAAATTATTCCTGATAAATTCAATTTGGTAAAAAACGTCTTCTTTGTAGACCATTTGGGTCGTAATTATGAGCACACTCAAAATAATACTCAAATAAAATACTAGATAATATCCTGTTCTGGAATATCTGCAAATTCGTTGTTTTAATTTTTTACTGCATGTTTTTATCGAAACGTGTGCACTGTTTTGATAATCTTTTATTTTAAATTTGTATATTTTCGCAAAACCGGGTATGGTTGCAAAACATATTACCTAAAACAGACAGTTTTATGGAACGCCGTTTTACTTTTTATTCATAAATGTTTTTTTTTCAATTTTAAACATAAATCCATTTTATTCAACTCAGTTTTATGTTTATCCATTTATTTCAGCACTATTAAACTTTTTAGATGTGCTACCATCTATGGTAAGAAGAGAGTATTGACATTAAATTTTGACTGAATCTAGTCAAGATGTCACTCTCTTCTTTTTTATCCCTTTCAGAGATTAATACAAAGTGAGTAAACCAGTAAGGAATTTTAATTTATTAGATTCGACATCCTAAGACCGGTTTCTGTCTTTCGACTTCATCAGTTAGGCTTTTCGAATCCAATAAATAAAATTCCAAACTCGTACAAGTCAATAGCTATATCCGCTATAAGATAACATTTTTAGATGTGCTACCATCTATGGTAAGAAGAGAGTATTGACATTAAATTTTGACTGAATCTAGTCAAGATGTCACTCTCTTCTTTTTTATCCCTTTCAGAGATTAATACAAAGTGAGTAAACCAGTAACGAATTTTAATTTATTAGATTCGACATCCTAAGACCGGTTTCTGTCTTTCGACTTCATCAGTTAGGCTTTTCGAATCCAATAAATAAAATTCCAAACTCGTACAAGTCAATAGCTATATCCCCTATAAGATAACATTTTTAGATGTGCTACCATCTATGGTAAGAAGAGAGTATTGACATTAAATTTTGACTGAATCTAGTCAAGATGTCACTCTCTTCTTTTTTATCCCTGTCGAATCTAATAAATTAAAATTCCTTACTGGTTTACTCACTTTGTATTAATCTCTGAAAGGGATAAAAAAGAAGAGAGCGACATCTTGACTAGATTCAGTCAAAATTTAATGTCAATACTCTCTTCTTACCATAGATGGTAGCACATCTAAAAATGTTATCTTATAGCGGATATAGCTATTGACTTGTACGAGTTTGGAATTTTATTTATTGGATTCGAAAAGCCTAACTGATGAAGTCGAAAGACAGAAACCGGTCTTAGGATGTCGAATCTAATAAATTAAAATTCCTTACTGGTTTACTCACTATTAAACTGTTTCTTCAAAAAACTTTGACTATTTAAAATGTTTGATGAATAAAATTGTATCTTGATAAAATTGCGTAAGTCAAATATATTTGATATATATACTTAAACACTTTAATTTTTAGGATTCAATTAAAATTATCAACAGTCATTTTAATTCATGTAACATTTTAATTCAACTAACATAAAAATAACAAACATTTTAAATAAGTTATTTAAACATATAGTTACATAAACCAAAACATTGAGGAATAAAAATGACCAACAATCGTTTTAATTCTTTATTTAAAATGTTTGTTATTTTTATGTTGGTTGAATTAAAATGTTACATGAATTAAAATGACTGTTGGTAATTTTAATTGCATCCTAAAAATTAAAGGGTTTAAATATATTTGACTTACGCATTTTTTATCAAGATACAATTTTATTCATCAAACATTTTAAATAGTTAAAATTTTTTGAAGAAACAGATTATTAGTACTTAAAATATTATAGAAACAGGTAAATTAGTTACATACAACTGCTAGTTATTTAAAAAGTAAATAAAGAAAACAATTCAAAAAGTACCTAAATATTTTAAAACCACATTATTTACATTTCTATTATTAAACATTTTAGAATTTATCCTATTGACCTATTTAAAATATAACTTGAAATAATTTAGAATGTTTAAATTGTTTACTGAATAAAAATGCAACTTCCTAAAATTAATCTGACTAAATATTTTCATTAGTTACCTACCTGAACATCAACAGTCATTTTATTTCAAGTAACATTTTAATTCAACCAACAAAAGAAAAACAAACGTTTTTAATAAGGTATTTAGATGATTGTTTAAAATTTTAATATCTACATTAAAAATATTCTCATTTATTTGTCCCTTTAATTAAAATGTTTGTTGAATAAAAATGACACTCGTTTTAAAATGATTGTTGATAATTTTTATTCGGGATTGTAATGTTGGTTGCTGGAGTCATCGAGCACTACGAAATAAGTAATTTGGCAACGTTGGATTTGAAACAAGTAACCCGTAGATGTCGTACTTGTTCTGAGGTAAATAGGACAAAGAACGGCACAAAATATGAGATTACGAGAAACTTAAAAAATAGTGGTAGTAAAACACGTAATAAAAATAAAACCAAAACAAATTTGACTGACGCCTGACACTTTCCACAAACATTTGACGTTAAACGGAGTTCATAATGTAGGTACTAAAATTGTAGGAAATCATTTAAAACATTATTTAGAACTTATTTAAAATGTTTGTTATTTTTTTGTTGATTGAATTAATATGTTACATGAATTAAAATGACTGTTGATAATTTTAATTACATCATAAAAATTAAAAGCTATAAAATATATTCGACTTACGTAATTTTATCAAGATGCAATTTTATTCATCAAACATTTTAAATTGTCAAAGTGTTTTGAAGAAACAGTTTAATAGTGCTGAAATAAATGTATAAACATAAAACTGAGTTGAATAAAATGGTTTTATGTTTAAAATGGAAAACAAAAACATTTATGAATAAAAAGTAAAACGGCGTTCCATACAGTTTATAACAAGCTAGCAAAAGCATTTGATGTTCCGAATAAATTTTCCAGATTCTGAAAAATCTCATAGATCTTTGTTTTTAATACTAGACAAAATTTTGAATAATTGACCGCTTAAAATCAGTACGTTCATGTTAAGGTATCGTAATATGTGAGAAATCAAAAACATATACAATACCAGTGAATAGGCCATAGTGCGGAAACCATATTTCGTTAAAACGTCTTTATTACAATTATGATAAGAATCATAAATTTGTAGAATAAATAAAGGAACATGAATAAATAAGAATAATATACTACATCGTATAGACCATTTGCCTGCCATGTAATCAAAAGTACATATTCCAAGGTACTCAAGTGGCTCAGTATCTAAAAAAATATTTTTTTGATCATTAAAGATATATGTGATTTAAATTTGTTACCTTTTTTAAATCTCAAATTCTTCAGTTTCCTAAATATCATTTTTACCACTTCGGTTGATTTCATGCTACTAAAACGTATTTCTAATAGTTCCAATTCGTTAAAATATATTTTTTAAATACTCTTCCTTAATTATAATGGTTTGGTAAGCGATGTTGTATTTAATACTATAATTATAATTATTGTTTGTATAGTTGAAGAGGTAATTTACGCTTATGAAAGGAAATATCTTTCTTGAAGTAGGTAATCCTAATATACAAACATTTCGAAATATTAAAAAAATAATACTTAAAATTTAGAATGTCAAATTTAAAAAAAAAATACAATTTAACATCTTAAATTTATAGTTCTATCTATCTATATATCTGTGACGGGGGTGTTAATACTCTTAAAATATAAAATATAAAATTTGAAAAACAAAATATACAGAAATATAAAATATATTGAAATGATAATGAAAATTCTAAGATTTTTTTAATTTTTAAATATTTTTTATTTTTGTCACATCTGACATCTTTTTAATCTCAAAAAAAATCTCATCAACAAACATTCACTTCTTTTTTTTAAGACTCTTTTACAAAATTTTTTTTAATTCTTTTAAAATGAACTTCCCATAATTTTGTCTTACTTTTTAAACAATAACAATATACAGGGTGTTTCATTGGGAGAGGGTAATATTTTAACAGGGGATAGGAGTGACTGAGGTGATTCCAAATAACCCATATTATATAGGTCTACGGTCGCTTATAGCTGAGATACAGAGTGTTTTGTTCATTTTGGTCATTTCTTCATTGCCTCCCGTGCTTTTATCCACTCTGTGTAATTTTATAATATTTGGTACACATACTCTATGTAATTAACTATTTTGTATAAAAGTATGTTATACCAAAATTTTTTATCGTCATCTAGGCCTATGAAAACAGATTTACAGGACCGTACTAGGAACTAAATATCACATTAGATTTAGCTAGACATCACGCATTTTATTTATTTTTTTAACCTTCCTTATGAAAAATTGTGTATTTTAGAGTAGGAGAGTTAAAGAATCTAAAATCTAATTTTTGTAAAGGATAAAGGTACTTGAAAACGCGTTCTTTATTTAATTAAGTAAGTTTGGTAATAGCTATTTGTGAAATTTAATAGTAATAATATGAAAACATAAAAAATTACAAAATCTAGATAGAATTAACAGTTTAGAGTTCTCTGTGTCAATCTATTTTTATTTAAACGAATTTTCCAATTGCTATTTCCGTAAAACTGTTAATATTTATCGTCTTGCTGAAGCTGCTTTAAGATTAGCACCATTCGTATGAAGAGTACGAAATACTAGAAAAACAGACAATGTAGATCGATATAAAGTTGTTCGGTAGTAGTCTTACCATCAAGAACATCTCTCTGTCGAAAGTCATACCATTGAAACTGCATATTCTAAACGGTCTAGAATGGTTTATCAGAGTTATCATATAAATCATTCGATTTTCTTTATTGAACGTATACCATGGTAATAAAGTCAATATTTCTAAACTCCGATTCGTCTAAAATGATATTAATATTGAAAATTTGATAATACTGTATAAGCAATTTTAGAAATACAAGCAAGAGTAGTTTTTTAGACCAAAATGTAAGGATATGCTGTTAGTTCTTCGTAAAATATATTATATAGAAATATTTTTTAACCTATTTTTATTTTTAACGTACCTCCGAGGCTAACATCTGACCAATTTCGCAAACCATGACACTAACAATACAGATGTAAGTTGAAAATAATATGGTTATTACGTATTCTGTTTCCTAAAACAATTTATACATATTTGAATTTGAGAAATCGTATATTAAAGTACAGGGTGGCCAAATAAGAATGCGAGGTACTGTATCTTGGAAACTATTAATTAATTCGTGAAAATCACGGAGTGGGCAACATCTACTTGAACTACAGAAAGGTAGATAAATAGAAAGTTGATTGGCGATTGGCTTGAAAGTAGGCGGGAAAATTAAAAAAGCTGTCAGTGTTAATTTTCAATTTGCTGCAGGTGTTGTTGACGTTTATCAACTGCTTGTCACAGAGGTTAGTTAAATGCATTAAAAGTTGCCTAGTTTCTGGAGATTTCACCCTTTTAGGGCAACATCTACTGACGCTTGATCTTCGCGAATAGTCACGGCGGACAGGCCCCGTTTCCGGGACGGGCAACAGCAGCGTGTAGGGGATAGTGGTTTCAGTGGGGTGGTTTTAGTGAGTAACCGTAAGGGGTAGTCTCACACTATCGGGGAAGGGAAGAACCTTTACCCGATGTGCATAAAGCATTTCCACCCGCCAAAAAAAAAAAGATTAGCTTTAGGTTAGGTTAGATCTGTGTAATAAATAAAGAAAAGTACGATACGTGTGACATTTTGACATTTGTTACATTCTGACAGGTGTCATATTTTGACATTTGTTCATTTTGACAGTTGTAACATTCTGACACGTATCACATTTTAACAGTTGTCACGTTTTGACAGGTGTCACATTTTGACAAGTGTCCATTTTAACAGTGTTACTCAACGTTCCTATAAATATTTACCTAAACCCATGATTTCTGAAATTGAATTGGCAACGTTGTATTTTCAACTTAGAATTTATGAGATGGCTGTCATTTGACAAGCAAATTATTTATGTCCGTCAAATGAACCTTTTCTTTTTTATACTTTTCAGGTTTATTCTGGTTATAAATTGCTACTTGGGCATTTGCAGAATAAAAAAATGTGAAAAATATTTTTCCGCGCAAAAATTTCTATTGCTAAGTATATTGATTTTATCATGTTTTATAGCATCTGCGAAAATTTCATGAAAATCCCAGCCGGTCCCATTTTCTTAACGTTTAACCAGAGATGTGCGTGTCAGTAGTTGTCAAAATTTGTAGGTCATTATGGATAAAAAGCGGCAAATTTAAAATTGAATTCTTTCAGATTTAAACGCCAGAAATTAAATAAAGTCAAACCTTTTTACTACTGTACTATACAGAAGAAAGGAGTGCATTATTTAATTTGCAGAACGTAGTACAGGTTCAAGAGGTAGAAATTTTATTTTTACCTCATCCTTCAATGCTTATTATTTGTAGTTAAAATTTAAATTTTAATACATCTGATCGGCCTAATATAGTTTTTGTCTAGATTTAATCTTGTTTCCATGGTTTTTACTGTAATAAACCTGTTATTTTGACAGATAAGTCAGACTTTATTTATTCATAGCCGTATCGTATGTATTTTAATTGATTCGGAATTTTGTAATAAAATATATATTTCAAAATGGCTTCATTCTAAAAATATTATCAGTCCTCCTAAATCCTTGAAGGCAGAATTATTAGTAATTCAAATTCAAAATTCAAAAAATATATTATAGATGAGATGGCTAGAGAAAAACTAATTAAAATTCTCAGATTGCCTCCGTACCACGCAGAGTTAAATCCCATTGAACTGATCTGGTCACAATTATTAAAAGGTTATGTTTCTCAAAACAATAAAACATTTAAATTTCCTGATGTGCGAAATTTGTTTTTGACGGCATTTTCAGATGTAAATAGAGAATATTGGGGAAAATGCATTGATCATGTTAAAAAGGTGGAAAATTCATTTAGGAAAGTATATCCACTATCAATGGATAATTTAATAGAACCTATAATAATAAACCTCAGAAAAGACAATTATAGTGATACCAGTAGTTTTAGTGAAGACAGTGACTTTTAAAGATAGTTCTTGAACTAATTTTTTTTTTAATCTTTGAGTTTAGGTAAGTACTGAAGCGTTACTTTTAATGCCAAGAGATTAAAAAAAGTTTAATCCCAACATATAATCCTTGTTATTTATTCGTTAAATTTAATTCGTTCAATGTTAAAGTGTCAGATGCATAAGGTTCATTTTTATTTTTTGTAAATAATATAACTTCAAAATTTAATCTACGAAGTGGGTATATATATTTTATATGCTGTGACCTTATTTATATTATAGAAACTTATTTTGCAAAGTACGCCTATGGAATGTGACGTTATATCCTCTCTCCTTTATAGTACATTACTATAGAAACAAGTTGCCGTTGCTAGGAAATAAAACTAAAAGCTTAACTTTTCTTGTAAATATCTCGGAATATCGAATTTTCACAGACATGAGACCTACATTTTCTGTCGATTTAGATAGGAATTAGTCTACCCTGAAAGTTTCATTGAATTCTGACGAGTGGATTTCGAGATCCTCTGGACACACACACACACACACATACACACACACATACAAACCTTGCTCGTTTAATAGTATTTGATTTGCCTCCCATGTAATCGAAAGTATAAATTCCAAGGTACACAAGTGGCTCAGCAACTACAAAAAAAAACAATATATTATCCTTAACTCAAAATATTCCAATCTTCTAAAAAAAATAATCTTTATCTACACCCATACTAAAACAATACACTTATATGCCCATAATCCGTTTTATAATGAGATCCATTATGATACAGATTTTTCATTACGATACAGATTTTTATTTTGCAATAAATCTCTAGTTTTACAAAATAAACCCCACAAACCCTATATCAGCAAAAAGCTCTTAAAAAAGCTTTCAAAAAATCGTAGTAGGCGAATTTGCCTATATCTCGAAAGTTGTGCTACAGCTTAAAGAATCGAATGAAAAAAGTTGATTAAGTTAGATATCAACGGTTTATGGACTGGAGAAATACAAATTACAATTTTGTAGAATTTTTTATAGAAATACGAGTAATTACTGTTATTGTGTTCAATACAAATATAAATATAATATTTATAGTTCTTCATTATTTATCGGGTGTAGATAAAATAGCGTATGCAACTCTCATGTAATGGTTATTACATGATCGTTGCATAATATACTTAATACTTAATATATAAAATATCAAAAGTAGAAGGCAATTCAGAGATTTTGTGAAGCAAAAACAGGTATAAAGGCTCATCAATCTCTCAATGACTCTATTTTGGATATAGTGATTCCAGACTACGAGATTGTTTTGTTTCTAGAAAAAATATCGTTTTCTCGTGTTCAAGATTGGTCTAATAATTTTACAAACTATGAAATTTTTAATTGTTTTTTTTTAGATTTGTTTGTGACATACCTTTTTTGTATTTTAATTTATTCACTTCCTTACATGTTCTTTTAGCCATTTTATACGTTTAATATCTACTAAAACGTATCATAAAACAGTATTACTTGTAATTGTTTTATATAATTTTATTTTAATATCGCCTTAATTATGATTATTTTAGTAAATAGAAAGATAAAAAATATGATAATTATGATGATCGTTTGTTAATGTATCATTATGGTTAAAGTTGGGAGAAGAATCAATAGGAAACTCCAAAAATATACAAAATAATATCCATATCTAGAATATCCGCAAATTGCCGTAATTTTTCACTGCAAGTTTTTATTGATAAGTACAATGGATTCATAATCTTTTATTTCATGTTTCAAACTATTCAGTAAAGTGGGTATAATTCCATAACTAATTGTCTAACGTAATGTAAAAATTCAGTGAACTTGTGAACATTAAACTGTTCAATTGCAGATTTCTGCTTTCTCCCAAAAAATTTCTCCTTTGGTTACTTGTCCTCACAGGTGTTGAATTACATCAGTCCAGATGCGTGTTGAAACCGAAGCAAGTTAGGACAGATGATTATGGGAATAAAAAAAATCTTATTTTTTCCTGGAAAACCGATCCTGAACCCTGACTTAATTAAATTTCCAACTCGTTTGTCCAGTTGAAATAATATTTTAAAAAAATTGTATATGTAAATTAATTAGTTAATCAAAAATATATACAATATTTACCACTAAATATATCAAAGTGCGATAACCATATTTTGTTAAAACTTCTGTGATAAAATTCGCCTCCCATGTAATCGAAACTATATTTTCCAAGGTACACAAGTGGCTCGGTGTCTAAAAAAATATTTTTTTGATCATTAAAGATATCTGCGAATTAAATTTATGTTACCTTTTTTGGGTGTTAAATTTTTCACTTCTCCAAATATCATTTTTACCACTTCGGTCGATTTCTTGTTAGTAAAACGTATTTATATTAGTTCTAATTCCTCAAAATTATTTTTTAGATAGTTCCCTTAATTATAATGGTTTTGGTAATAAAATATTAATATTAAAGTGATGTGATATTTAATTCTATAATTATAATTGTTGTTTGTATTGTTAAATATGTAATTTACATTTATAGTAAGACACAACCTTGTTTATAATTTTTTCCACTTTTATTACTCTTGTCCAATGTAATTTTCGTTATTTTCCAAAATACTTATATGTTATACTTTTACATTATTGACATTTTTTATTTCTCGTTTAATTCTATCATATTTCTCTTGATTGTTTCGTCTATTTTATTCCCTTCTTTTACCTCCTCGTTCCACCATCTGGTTCTATCGCAATTTTTTTTAATGCTTTTTCCATTATTCTTTCTTCTCTACTTTCTATAATTCTTCAGTTTCCCTTTTGTACTTTTCTTGAATATTTTGTTGATAATTCCTGTCCTTTTTTAATTTCTAATGCCTTGCTTAAGATGTTTTTATATATTACATAATCACTTAAGCCCTTGGCCTCTTATAACTTTTTTGTTTGGCTCTTACCCATTCATTATTTGCACTTTTAATTCAAATAAACATAAAATTTACAGGAAAAGAAATACTTTGTTGTGTTTATTTACAAATTATAACTATAACCTAGACCTACATTCATCCTAAATCCAAATAAAAAAGATTAAATCGTGTTTTATCAAAAATCTATCGAATATAACGTTTTTTTTATTAAAAATTTGGTTTCAGCACACCAAAATCTACAAGAAATGATGAGTCTCTTCAATAAACAAAACTTGCATTTAAACGAAAGTTACAAATCACGACACATCAAAACGAATTTTCCAATTGTTATTTCCATAAAACTGTTAATATTTATCGTCTTGCTGAAGCTGCTTTAAGATTAGCACCAATCGTATGAAGAGTACGAAATACTAGAAAAACGGACAATGTAGATCGATATAAGATTGTTCAAAATTAGTCTTACCATCAAGAACATCTCTCTGTCGAAAGTCATATTTTTGAAACTGCATATTCTAAACTGTCTAGAATGGTTTATCAGAGTTATCATATATATTATACGATTTTCTTTATTGAACGTATACCATGGTAAAAAAATCAATTTTTCGAAACTCCGATTCGTCTAAAAACGATATTAATATTGAAAATTTGATAATCTTGTATGAGCAATTTTAGAAATACAAGCAAGTGTAACTTTTTAGACCAATATGTAAGGATATGTTGCTGCTATTTCTTCGTAAAAAAGGTATACTTAATAATTTTCACTTTAATATATAGAAATACTTTTTACTCTATTTTTTGTTTTACCGTACCTCCGAGACTAACATCTGACCAATTTCGCAAACCATGAGAGTAGTAATACAGATGCAAGTTGAAAATATTATGGTTATTAGATATTCTGATTCCTAAAACAAATTATATATCAATTTGACAGATATTTAAAGGCTTTTAACATAGGCGCGGTTTCTTTTAGCTAAGAGAAAAAAATCACTTACTATACGTGTGTAGCATGTCATACCGCACATTAGTAAAATATAAATATATGACAGATGGAAACAGGCAAACAACATTTTATTTTTTTGCAAACCTTCTTCTGCTTTTCTACAAAAAAAAACAAACATTGCTAAAAACAAATTTATCAAAGAATTATCCCAAACACAAAAATTTAAATGTGCTGAAATTACTACTTCGCCACGTCATAGACAATTAATGCAGGGATACCTAAAGGTTCCTTTTTGAATCCCACATTCTGTCAAAAAAGTACCGGGAATTGGTATGGTGAAGGCTCAAGGGATTTCAAAAATTTTTGCCTAGGTGGTTGTTGCTGTCTCTCATGATGATTCCAAATGTTTGAAAGATTTATTTATTTACGGGCAAGCCCATTTAAGATAAAGATTACAATTTAAAAAGTATACGAACAAAGAACATATAAACATATAAAAGTGGCATAATCCCTTGTCATACATAGTAAAAATAAAAATAAGCAGGTAATATAAAGGACACGACAAAAAAGGTTCATTAAAACATTAAACGTTAAAGCTCTGTATTCAGTAATTGAGTTTTAAAATGATGAAGGGAGGAGTTAAACATCTCAAGATTACTGTGAGTATTGGCTAGTCTTAACATTCTTGGGATGCAGCTATTAAACGCTTGGTTTAAACGATACAAAGGTACATGAAAAGTTTGTTGCTGTCGAGTTGTGCGGGTTGGAACAAGAAGATTTATTTTTGATAGAAGTTCACTACAGCTGCATCTGCCATTGATAGTATTAAAAAGTAATGTGAGGTCTCTCTGTTTTCTCCTAGTTTCTAAGGAGGGGATGCTAAGAAAAAGCTCTATCGATTCACCCAGTTTATAAGCTATGTATCTCAGAAAATTATGTTGTACTTTCTCAATGTTCCTGCTATAGGTGATATAATGTGGAGACCAGACAGAGGAACAATAATCTAGGTGGGGTCTGACTAGTGAACAATATAGGACTTTAATTGCAGTAGTGTCAGTGAAATCGTGGGTTAGCCTTTTGATAAAACCTAACATTTTCATTGATTTATGGATAGCCGTAGGTATGTGTTGGTTAAAGCTTAAAGTGGGATCTAGAATAACTCCAAGGTCTTTGATTTGATTAACAGACTCCAAGATCTGACCATTTAAGTTATAATGAAAAGTAGTAGGTACTTGTGATCGATAAAAACGCATGACGTGGCACTTTACAGCATTCAAGTCCATGCCATTTAGGGAACACCAGTTGGACAGGTTGTCAAGGTCAGACTGAAGGCTGATGGCATCGTAAATGGTTTTAACAGTTTGGAAAACTTTTAGATCATCAGCAAATAATAGTGCTTTGCCATGCCGGAAACAATGAATGATGTCATTAATAAATAAGTTAAAAAGTAAGGGACCGAGGTGTGACCCTTGAGGAATACCTGATGTTACCTGAATTAAATTAGAATAGTGATGATTTACTCTAACCATTTGAGTCCTGTTCGTTAGATAGCTACTAACCCATTGCAGTAAAACCCCACTTACACCATATTTATCAAGCTTTTGAAGTAAGACATTATGGTTGACTCTGTCAAAAGCCTTAGAAAAATCAGTATACACAGAATCAATCTGGCAACCCTTCTCCAAAGCTTCTGACAGGAAGTCGACATAGGTAACTAAATTTAATTCAGTCGATTTCCCAGCACAAAAACCGTATTGTTGTTCAGTTATAATGCCAGAGCAGTCATAGGTAAGGAAATCTGTTATAATGTTCTCAAATACCTTAGGTATAGTACTGAGAATAGATATGGGTCGGTAATTTTTGATGTCTGACTTGCTACCCGATTTGTATATTGGGGTGACATAAGAAAGTTTCCAATAATCAGAAAACTCTCCTGTGTCGATAGATTTATTAAAAATGTAGAAGAGAGGGCGAGACAATACAAAGCTGCAATTTCTAAGTAGGATGGGAGGGATAATGTCTGGACCTGGACCTTTCTTAACATCAAGATTAGATAATTTCTCATAAATCTTTGAAATAGGAATGTGGTAAGAGGAGACATTAAGTTTTGACTCGATTTCAATATTGTTTAAGTTTAAATTTAGATTTTGAGAAGTGTAAACTGATGAAAAATGCTTGGCAAATAGATTTGATACTTCACCGCCGGAAGAAGCAGAAGAGTTATCAAGAATCATATTGTCAGGAATGGTATTATAGGATCTCTTAGTACTTACAAAATTCCAAAAGGTTTTTACGTTGCTTTTAACAGATGTTTCAACAGAATGTATGTAATCTAAATAGCATTCTTTAGATGTAATTTTGCATTGTGATCTTAACTGACTAAATATTTCATAATTTTGGAGAGTCCTGTTTTGTTTATAAATTCTGTGTGCAACCTTTTTATCGTTGACCAAGCGTCTAAGTTGAAGAGAATACCAATGCGGGAATCTTTTTATAACAGATTTCTTTAAGGGAACAAATAACTCAATTACCGAATACAATGCGTCATAAAAAGTAAAAATCATTTCTGAAAGGTCCTTCCCTTGAAGAAGCCCATCCCAATCCATTGCTTCCAAACATTGGAGTATACCCTTAAAATTGGCATGGCGAAAATCATAATAATACTCATCCCCTGGAGCAGCACTTGAGTTCGTATTACATTGTAATGTAGTTTCAAGAGGAGGATGATGACCATCTGGCGGGATCAAAATGTCTATGGCTGTCATCACTGTAAGTTCCACTGGGGACAAAACAAGGTCAAGGATAACTCCCCTTTGATTGAACACTTTGTTGGACTGGAAAAGATTGTGAAACGCACATATATTAGAGACGATTTCGATAGCACCTTCTTCCAATAATGACGAGCTAGGTTGAGCTGAAGCTGAAGAACAGAAGTCTTCAATATCCCATATTGCTGTAGGTAGATTATAATCACCAAATATGTAAAATTGTCTGTCTGGATGATGCTCGTTTAATATTGAGAGTTGATCATGGTGAAGTTGGTATAGATTAGGATGAGATTTAGGAGGAATGTATACGGCTCCTAAAATAAGTTTGCAATTTCCGTGGTCAAATTGAATGAACAGTTGCTCAATTAAAGGGTTAGAGTTGATAATACTCGAGAACAACGATTTCCTAACGGCTATTAAAACGCCATCACCTCTACTGAAAATGCTGGACTGGGGTGTACGATCCTGTCTGTAAATGTTGTAACCATTGAGACCAAGTTCGGCATCGTTGATTTCAGCTGTGAGCCATGTTTCAGAAAGAATAATGACATCGTAAGAACAATTTGTAACATTAAGATATAGTTGAGATAGTTTTGTTCGAAGGCCTCTTACGTTCTGGTAATAAACTGACAGCTTGCCCGAATCTAGTTTTTTTTAATGATTGTAGGAGTGTTATTGACATATTTTATTATTAAATTTTGCTCACCAGCTTGCTGACGTCTCAATAACTCGCTTCTAACAGTTTCCAGGGTTTTCCTCTGGTTGGGAGTTTCGTCAAGATGTATAAAAATCTTTTTATCACGGCTGATATTATGTTTGTTTTTGATAACAGCATGTACGTCTCGAGGGGACTTTAACACGACTTTAAGAGGTCGATGTCCATTTTTATTCCTCTTCCCAAAGTGGAAAACCTTGGTATCGTTAATGTCAGTGATATTAGCTCCAGCAATCTTTGTTATTAAGCTTTTAACTTGATCAAGATCATCAGATATATTGTTCGGCTCAGGTAGGTTAAAGATTAGTAGGTTGTTTGCTCTCTTTTGACGTTCGTGGAGTTCATTAATAATGTCTTCACTACTCGTCGGGGTGCCATTCTTAAGATCCTTGAGAATTTTGACTTCATCTTTCAATTTACTTCTGATCTAAGGCTATCAATTTGTCTCAATAGTGTGGGTACACTTTTAAATGCTCGGCGACAATCCTCGCAAAAATAAACCAGAGTCCTTTTTAGTATGACAACGGCACGCAGTTCGGATGCCCCCAGGCCAGTGCAACCCTCTGAGGGGTGCATCGTGGCATGACAACTGTCGCATACAATTACCTTATCACCAAGAACACCATCGCAGGTTACACATTTACTAGCCATTTGGAATGAAAAGCTTTGATCAAATCGTTAAAAGTTCACTGTAAGCTCCCAGACTATTTTTAAATAATTAAAGTTTATTGATGTTGTTATCAGTAACAGGTTTTTGTAGATAGTTTTTGTTAATATGTGCTAGATCGATGCAGAGAATCAACTAACAAATTGCATTTGATACAGATGTTGGACGATGGCAAATTTATAACGAGATTGAAAAGAAAATTCCGGGTTTTACACCAGTCAAAACGCGACAATTTTAGACGTATTATAACCACTTTAAAAACGTTAAATTTGAGGAGCACTTTTTAGAATTACCGGCACCTTAATCAGTACCTTTTGGTGATTCAGTTTTATCAAAAAAGAAGAAGGCCATAAGATCGTTGAAGACATGCCGCGTTCTGGACTGCCTTCAACTACTGGAATATGTGTATAGCCTCGAATGGAGAATAGTTTGAAGGCGACAAAATAAATTTTGATGATTGAATGTAAAATTTGTGTTTTATTTAATAATTACCGGTACATTTTTTGACATATAATAATAATAATAATAATAATAATAATGACTTTATTGCTCCCCAGTAATAAAATACAATAATAATAAATACAAATAATGAGCAATAGGCGACGTTCGCGCTTAACTGCTTGTTCACAGAACAACAGATAAGCGGCGCTCTTCCACGCAACCTGTAGAATGTACCCAGTTATAACATAGGATTTTCTATATTAAATAACATAAATATTAAGAAAAATTAAACTATACATCTTAAAATAAAACACAAGACCAAAATAATATGTAAAGTAATGTCATGAGTAAAATTGTAACTCATAAATCATAAATCAAAAATCAAAAAGTCAAAAATCAAAAATAATCAAAGATCAAAAATCAAAAATCAAACATCATAAATCATAAATGCCAGAAGTGATATCAGATGTGAGAGTTGTATTTTGCATTTCTTTAAAATTGATACTTCATATAACCACTGCGAATAAGTTTTTTAATTTTACGTTTAAAAATCAGAGTTGGTAATGACTTGAGATTATCAGGAATCATATTATAGATTTTAGCTATGTTGTAGGAAAAACTTGAACGATATAAGGAGGTGCTATATTTTGGAAGGGATAAATTTTCTTTGAAACGTACATTAATATTGTGTATTTCAGACCTTTTTTTATTTTCTCGTACAAATAAGCAGGCTTTTTTGTCAGCATTATTTTATGATACAAAACAGAAGCATGCAGAAGTCTCCTATCATTGAGATTTAACCAACCTAAGCTTGCCAAATGTTGCGAAGTTGGTTGACGTCTTCTAATACAGCATATAAAGCGAACACAGGCGTTTTGTATTCTCTGCAGACGCCTCTTTTCAAATTGGATAAGAGCAGGCCCGTAGATGGCGTCAGCATAGTTTACTTGTGATAACACCAGACTTTCACATAGAACAGTTCGTGATTGTTTATTTAATAGATGTTTGTGTGAGTATATTAATTTTAGATTTGAAAATGATTTTCTAATAATAGAAATATGATTTGAAAAAGATAACGAGCTATCTATGTACAATCCTAGATTTTTTTCACATTTCCTATTGTTATATTAAACTTTTCTTTAATTCTTTTTTTTGGCAGCTTAGATTTTGTGGCGTTAATTGATAGACAGAATTTGTTAGAGATTTCGACTATAGTTTGCAATTCTTCATTTACGTTTAAGCAAGTATTTTCAACATCGGATTCTTTAAAGTCTATGTACAATTGAGTGTCATCTGCATAAAAGTGCGAGTTCATATATTTCAAAAAATTATGAATTTGCGACGTATATACACAAAACAGGAGAGGTCCTAGAATTGAGCCTTGTGGAATACCTCGATTTAATTTTGCTTCTCTTGACGATATTGAGCCTAATGTGACTTTCTGTATCCTTTGATTTAAATAAGAAGTAATTAGTTTTAGTGAAGAGTTACTGAAGCCTATATGATAACATACTGCTTCCAGCATTTGATGGTTAAGCTTGTCAAATGCCTTGGAGTAATCTAGAAGCACTAGTATGCATAGTTTGTGTTTTGGGAAGTTCCAAATAATGTCAAATTTGGAGACCCAAACTTATTAGGCCACACCCTGTAGATGTGCCTGTCCCAACTTATTGTAGAGTAAGTTGGCAGAGAGTTTTGATGTGGACTGTATACGTATTTAGGTTGTAGTGAAATTATACTCTGAGTACTTGGATTTTGTGTATTAACGATAACGTAAAACAAAAACACTTTACAAAGAAAAAACAAAGAATATAACAAACTCAAAACTAGGTTTGCAATTGCTCAAAAATTTATGAATTGTGAAGCGCAAGTGCGTATGTAGTAGCATGTAATTTATATAAGTTGAGATTGAGGGATTTATTACGTAAGAAACAGTCTGAGTGCGACCTGTTTCCCCGGAGATAGAAGTTCTACTGATTTGATTTAATTTATTCTAGTCGCGTGTGGTCCGCCGATATTCTTCCTTGGCCAATTACGGGTACGTGTTTTCGGCGTTATTGATATCCTTTTTTTTATGCAACTGCCAATCTTGCCCCTGGCCGTGGAGCATCTAAAGGCGGCAGCCGCTAAAGGCGGCAGCCGATAAAGAGGTAGCCGATAAGGCGGTTTTTAACTATTGATGTTTATATGGACTATTAATTACTTCCGGGTTCTTAGCTGTGCTCTGGCCTTGATTTACTATGTGTGCTTACACTGTTGCTATGCGCGAGGTTCGGTTATTTTATTTCTCTTGCTGCCATGGGCGTAGTTAAAAATGTTCGATTTCGAACAGTTTGTTTGCGTCTATGTAAGAGTAAATATCGTCTAGAACTTTTATCAGTGCCGTGGTGCAACTGTGATTCGGTCGGAAACCTGATTGGTGTTTGGGAAGGATGTTATTTTTTGTAACGAAGTTACGCATTTGGCGATCCATTATTTTCTCTAGCACTTTAGAGAGAGTACATAGTATACTTATTGGTCGCAGATCCTTATAATCACTTGGAGGGATTACAATTGATTTTTTCCATAAAGTGGGAACAGTCGAATTGCGAAGACAATAATTTATTATATGTAATATGTGTGGCAAAATGTAAGGGCAACAATGTAGTAGCATAATTATGTTGATATCATCAGGTCCAGTTGCGTTTGTTTTGATTGACAATAATATTTTAAAGATTTCTAATTCATCCACTTCCCGAAAATTAAGAAGTTCATGTTCATTTAATCGAGTTGATGAATAGAAGCTCAAAAGTTGAAAATCAGGGTTATCGTTTCCACCAATACCATTTATAAAATAGTCGTTTATGTCATCAGGATTTTGAAGGTGATTGGGGATATCCGTAGATGAGTTTTTACTTTTAATAATTTCTAAATATTTTAATTCTTTCCACATATTATTTTTATGTCGTAATCTGAATTCAAGATAAGCCTTTTTTTCTCGCTTTATTGCGTAGTTCACTTCATTTCGCATAGTCTTATAATAATTCCAGTCATTTATATTTTTTGTTCTGTTAAATTTTTGATGAGCTTTATCGCGCAATTTGATCATAACTTTAATCGTGTCGGTCAGCCAGGGCGCTTTCTTTTTAGTTATCTTCACCTGACGGAGAGGCGCATGTATGTGAAATAGTGTTAAAATATTTGAATTTAGAATATTAAGTTTTATATTTAGATCATCGGTATTGTATATACCTCTGAAATCTATCGATAGTAAATCACGAACAAATATATATATATATATATATATATATATATATATATATATATATATATAATATATATATATATATAATCCCGAAACTTGTAAAATAACGGTTCATATTTTTCTTTTGGTAACCCTATAGAACATGATGCAACTGAGTGATCTGAAACTAGTGAACAATCAGTAACTTTAATGTTACTACATTTTAAATTTTCACAACAGACTATGAGATCTAATAGACTTAAGCCTCTAGTAGGTTGATCTACGATTTGCACACAATTATATGAATTAAAAATTGACTGAAATAACTTACATGGAAAATTGTCAGGTTCGAGGAAGTTTATGTTAAAATCACCTCCGAAAATGACATGTGTATATTTTGGAGCAACATTATTTAATATCTCGTCAAGTTCATTTGCCAGTTGTTGGACAGGAAAGTCACCCGGTCTATAAATTGAACCAATTGCGTAATTTTTACTGTCACGCTTAAAGGAAATCCAGATTTGCTCTGACTCAATATTGCCCAGGCTTAAGATTTTAGAATTGAAAACATTTTTAATATACAATTAATATATAACCTGGTAAGTTAATTATATTATCATTAATATTAGGTTTGAACCATGTCTCAGACACAGTTATAATATCATATATATTATGAACAGCGTTTTTGAACTCAAAGAAATCGGATATCACTGATCTGGCATTTATGTGGCAAAAAGAGAATGTTTTATTCATAAGCAACCAACAATTAAAAAATACAATTAAAATATAAAACAAAAACCTGTATAATACGAGTAGAATAGAAACGAGTATACACAGACAGAAAAGTATTTAAGCGATAAAGTTAATAAAAAGTTTGTAATCACTTAGACAGTTTGTAAATGTGGTATTAAAGATTTTTATTTTTAGTTCGGAAGCTAATCGCGAATATAAAGTTTTTATTTTGTGGTAGATCCAGTTCTTTGTCTCAGTCTATCTTTGACATCAGTTAGATTAATTTAAATACTAACCTGATTAAATTATAACTTCGTTTAATGCATAATTTCAGCCTTTGCTTAACGATTTCTTGATAATCCCTTTTGATCACTAACATGATATTTGGTTTATGATATCCAGTAATCCCTTCAATTTTTTCATTTAACATCAATACTTGAAAATAAAAATTTAATCCGCAATAAACTATACCAGAAAAAAATCCTATACCAATGAAGAAAAAGTACATGTAGCTGGTATAAAAAGAAATCAACATGATGGTACCATATTGATTAAAATTATTCCTGATAAATTCAATTTGATAAAAAATATCTTCTTTGTAGATCATTTGGGCCGCAATTATTAGCATACCCAAAAAAATACTCAAATAAAATACTAGATAATATCCTGTTCTGGAATATCTGCAAATTCTTTGTCTTAATTTTTTACTGCATGTTTTTATCGAAACGTGTGCATTGTTTTGATAATCTTTTATTTTAAATTTGGATATTTTCACTAAACCGGGTATGGTTCCAAGAAATATTACCTATAACAGACATTTCATATATCGATATATCCTAAAGACCATATTCAATTGCAGAACAAAATTTATCACTCTTTATGGGACAAAATATAATAATGTCTACCTTTGCCACACCCTTATTCAGTCCACGCGGACTTGATTGACGGGTGTCAATATGCAGAATTAACCAATTAATTGGTGGGCTGTGTACACATACTGGATGAAGAAATAAGAAGCTTTTGTATAACGTGTAAAATTTGATTTATTTTAGCATAGCATGTTTTCGAGCCAATTCACAGACTCATCATCAGTGCTTAATCTACAGTACATATCAATTCTAAGTTATAGTAGAACCCACTTGTTTATGAGAATGAAAAAACGTTATAAAAACACAAAGGATACCGCCAATAGAAGGAATGCTGATGAATCTGGACATTTTTGAGCAGTTTAATGTCGAAAACACCATACACTGTCCATATACATAAAAATAAAATAATATTTTGGCTATTAGGACCGCTGTGTAAAGATTGTTGTAGAAAACATGAATTATAGATTATTTGGCAACAATATTTTATAAGGAATTACTGTACAATTTGGTTAGTTACAGGGTGGTTCGAAAATAATTAATATGGTTTTTTTGAAGAAATCATTTTTTTATAATAGCTTTAAAAATGCAAGCAAATGTCATTGCATCATGAATATACAGGGTGTCCCATTAAGAATGGGACATAGAACAACCGCAGATTCTCCAATTCAAAATAAAACGTTTAAGCGAAATATGCTTAGATAAAATGTTACCCGTTTCCGAAATACGGGGTGTTGAAGTTGAAAACTGAAAAATTATTAATGGCCATAATTTTTTTAATACACCGTATAATTTTACTCAAATCGGCACACTTGTTAAATATCATAAAATGCACCTAACAGTAAAAAAACAGTTCAGTACGCTCTACCAGTGGCGTACGGCAGGAGTAAGTAATGCTTGTACCCCTTCTAAATGTTACGCCGCTGTCTAAATTTTAATTTTGACTATAATTTTAATTTTTTTGATATTTTCTAAGTCAATAATGTACACTTGTTAGTTTGTTGTAAAGTCATTGTTTTTCGAGATATCTGCAGTTAAAGATAGATAGACATGTACTTTTTATTTGTATTATTATTAATAAGTAAAAACTAATGTAATGAAATTTTTACTTCAACAAATTTTCAATGTGTCCACCATTAACTTGTATACACTTCCTTAGACGTTTAACTAAAGACTGTCTCACTTTAAACAACTGATTTGCTTGATTTTGTCGAATTGTAGCAGCAGCATTCTGAATTTTGTTCCAAAGTTCCTGACGGGTATTTATTGCTTCACCATAAACAAGATTTTTGATGTAGCCCCAATAATAAAAATCTAAAGGATTAAATTCAGGACTGTGTGGTGGCCAAGCAAATTGTTGTTATTAATTTGTTGAAGTAAAAATTTCATTACATTAGTTTTTACTTTGTTTGGTTTTAAGACAAAATTGTAAAAATGAATATTATTAATAATAATACAAATAAAAAGTACATGTCTATCTATCTTTAACTGCGGATATCTCGAAAAACAATGACTTTACGACAAACTAACAAGTGTACATTATTGACTTAGAAAATATCAAAAAAATTAAAATTATAGCTAAAATTAAAATTTAGACAGCGGCGTAACGTTCAGAAGGGGTACAAGCATTACTTACTCCTGCCGTACGCCACTGGTAGAGCGTACTGAACTGTTTTTTTTACTGTTAGGTGCATTTTATGATATTTAACAAGTGTGCCGATTTGAGTAAAATTATACGGTGTATTGAAAAAATTATGGCCATTAATAATTTTTCAGTTTTCAACTTCAACACCCCGTATTTCGGAAACGAGTAACATTTTATATAAGCATATTTCGCTTAATCGTTTTATTTTCAATTGGAGAATCTGCGGTTGTTCTATGTCCCATTCTTATGGTCTATTTTTATGTATGAGAGAGTAATAAAACAGCATTTCTAATGCAAAACGGTCATTTTAAATATTTTTACGGAATAATCTAAATATTTCCTAAAATTGTCATAAATGTACCTGAGCTAATACAAGTTTTGGGTGTTTTATTGGTCTTTTATAACCATAAGCTGTAAAGAACAATAGAAAAAGGTTTGGACAGGCCAAAAGCCCTGTGTATTAAAGATAACATAGCCGTATCTTAAGATTATTTTCAATAAGTACCTATTTGCCAATTTTGTTTTATTTTAATTCCAAGAATTTCTTACAGTAATCGAATTATAAGTAGATAAATCCCTTACCAACAAATTTCACCGAAAATGCGATTGTAGGTTTTCCATTTAGTAAGGAGGTCCAGTTGTGTATTCTTGACAGCTTACTAAATGTCGTTTAGTTGCAACATGCAAGGTGCAGTGTGCAGTCTACTGTAAATTCTAGTGTGATCATGGAAAATTTGGAAGTACCGCGTAAACGACAAAAAATCGGTCCTTTAACAGTTAATGAAAAAACATTAATATTTAATTGTTTTAAATCATTTACAGACAAACATTTATGTAAAAGTGTTGATGACACAGTGGAATTAGTTAGTAGTACGCTTGGTGTTGGGAAATCTACGATTTACAGAGTTGTTAAAGAAGAGAAATGTGGCGAGTTTCAAACAGTACGTAAAGCTCCAGGAAAACCAAAATTTCAAATAGAAAATCATTTGAAAGAAAGACTTCGAAGGAAAGTGCATGCGTTCTTCTTTAGAAAAGAATTTCCGACAGTAGACAAAGTTCTTGCCACGGTTCGAGATGATAAGGATTACCCTAAAATGAGTCGAAGCACACTATGGAAACTTTTAAAAGAAATAGGTTTTCTATGGAAAAAAGAAGCGATATTGTAGTATGGAGAAGAAATTACCTAAGGACTATAAAAGAAATGAGAAACCAAAGAAGAAAGATATTTTATTTAGATGAAACATGGATCAACGAGGGACATACACCAAATAAATTTTGGCAAGACGAAACTGTTACAAGTCGAAGACAGGCTTTTTTAAATAATTTATCTACTGGTTTAAATCCACCATCAGGAAAGGGGCGCAGACTGATAATAGTACACATCGGTAGTTCAAACGGTTTTGTTAAAGGTGGTTTATTGACTTTTGAATCTACTCGTACCGGTGACTACCATGAGCACATGAATGCTGATGTCTTTAAAGAGTGGTTCGAACAAATGATAGATCTTTTTCCTCAGAACTGTATAATAGTAATGGATAATGCAAGTTATCACTCGAGACTTACAGGAAAAATGCCCACAACCAAGTGGTTAAAAAAAGATTTACAGAATTGGCTAAATTCAAAGAATATTATCCATCCCGGTTCTGTGAGAAAAGAACTGTATCATTTGTGTTCCCTTCATAAAGAGAAATTAAAAAAAATATGAAATTGATGAAATTGCATAAAATCGTGGGATGACGATGGTTAGATCACCACCATATCATTGCGAAGTAAACCCGATTGAACTGATATGGGCACAGATAAAGGGAGAAGTTTCAAGAAAAAATAATTCTTTTAAAATGAGTGATGTTAAACAGTTGTTTTTGGAGGCTGTAAATAATGTGAAGCCTGAAAACTGGGAAAAGGCAGTAAATCATACGATTAAAGAAGAAGAGAAAATGTGGAAGTTGGACAATATTACTGATGAAATGATCGAGCCACTCATTGTAAATATTGGTTGCGACAGTTCATCTTCTGATTTCGATTCTGATTTGGATTTGTAGGTAAGAAGTAGTTTTTATATTAAAATTATTATTTATGAACGTAACGTTGTTTAAAAGTCAAAGTTTAAACCCTTATACCTACATAACCCGTTTGACACAATGTTCTTAACATACCTTGTGGAAAAATAAAATATTTTATAAAAAATTGCACTTTTTTACCTTCAGCTGTTTAGAAGTTATAAGCAGGTTAATTAGGTGAAAATATAAGTGTAATTCATTTTTTCTACAACAAATGCGAGAAATCTGGTTACAAAAAAGTGGCATTTCCGATGTTTAACCTCGAAAACTAGCCATAGGATCGGTTTGGGCCAATGGACACTTTTTGTCAGAACATCGAGTTTTACATGATACCAACTTTTCAGAAAATTTGACGAAATGCCATTTTTCCATAAGAAAGGTGCCTGGTCCTTTAAAAAGATACGTACTGTCAATTTAATAAATAAGTATCCTGGCTTCATTGCCTAATTTGGTTAAAATAATCATAATATTAATTTCAATATAATTTATCAAAGAATATTTCATTGTAATAACTTAAATATCTTAGTTTTATACTAATGTCATTCAATTTAATTTTCAATATTCAACTCGATATCAACATTTCACCCATTATAATTTTTTCACACTTAGAATTGATATGTATTGTAGAATAAGCACTGATGATGAGTCTGTGAATAGGCTCGAAAGCATGCTATGCTAAAATAAATCATATACAAAAGCCTCTCATTTCTTTTTACATTATATGTTTTAAAGTATTTTTTAAAATAATTTGGGAATTTTGGTTTTATATGTCTGCAATTGAAAATGGACAAACTATAATGAGCTTATTCTGATTCTTTCCTAATGAGTATTAGATATTCCGAATAAATTTTCTAGATTCTGAAAAAGCTCACATACAGGGTGCGCCAATTATTTCCACTCGATCTCTAGCACCGAAACTAAAAGAGATATCAACAAGATTTTTTGTAGGGGTAGACAGTGTCACTCCTACAATTTTAAAATATTTTGATGTATACAGGGTGGCTAATTTTTGTGGAATGAAAATTAATTTGGTTTTTTTAAATTGAACGATTATGTCTTCTGATTCTACTTAATATTAGATTTACATAACAAGTTATTCCTATTTTAAGCAGATTTAATGAAAAAACAGCACTTCAGTAATATTAGCACAAAAACCACATTTTTTAAAAAATTCCTCAAAAAAGCTACTATGACGTAAATGAAACATGCACCTATCACAATAATCACACAACATCTTCACCTGTTGCACAGGGTGTTTGCCGATGGCGTGCCAATAGTTTAGTTTTCAAATGGCAATAACTTAATTTTTTCAAATGGGACACCCTGTATATTTTTCTTCAGTTAGAAGCTCTCCCTAATACGCATTAAAAAAATATAGGGTTTTGCACATCTAACTTTACTATTTACTTTAATAATTGACGTTAAGTGACAAACAACATATTTTACACAATTTTTAATAAGAAATCAAGTTACCTATGAAAATGCGTTTTATTCTCCGACGAAGCCACGTTTCATAAGAACGGTTGTGTAAATAGACACAACTTCCATTATTATTTGGACCACAATGAACATTTATTTAGAACCACATCACAGTATCGATGGTCTTTGAATGTGTGGGTGGGAATAATAGGTTATTATGTAATTGGTCCCTATTTCTTTGATGGGACTGTAAATGGAGCTATATTTTTAGATTTTTTAGAACATGATTTTCGCAACTTATTGCAAAATGTGCCTCAAAATTATCGCAACGGAATGTGGTTTCAATTAGATGGTGCCACACGACATTACCTATTAGATGTTCGCAATTGGTTAAATAGGGAATTTCAGGATCGTTGGATAGGAAGGGGAGGACCTATAAATTGGCCTACTAGATCGCCTTGCCTTACACCTTGCGATTTTTTCTTGTGGGGTTTTATTAAAAATATTGTTTACAAAGAAGAGGTTACCACAAAAGAAAATATGAAAGCATTTAGACAGGTGACTCCTACAATGCTAAGAGATGTGCGTAAATCAATGAAAAAAGGGCAAGAAAATGTATAAATGAAAATGGAAGACATTTTGAACACCTACTATAAATTTTAACTTTCACTATTGTAGTTTTCTTACGATTAAACTTTGTAAAATTTTGTACTTATTAAAAATTGTGTAAAATATGTTGTTTGTCTCTTAACGTCAATTATTAAAGTAAATAGTAAAGTTAGATATGCAAAACCCTATATTTTTTAATGCTTATTAGGGAGAGCTTCTAACTGAAGAAAAATATACAGGGTATCCCATTTGAAAAAATGTTATTGCCATTTGAAAACTAGACTATTGGCACTCCATCGGCAAACACCCTGTGCAACAGGTGAAGATGTTGTGTGATTATTGTGATAGGTGCGTGTTTCATTTACATCGTAGTAGCTTTTTTGAGGAATTTTTTAAAAAATGTGGTTTGTGTGCTAATATTTCTGAAGTGCTGTTTTTTCATTAAATCTGCTTAAAATAGGAATAACTTGTCAACGCCGCGTCGGATTTACAAATACAAAAAACTACCGCAAATCTAATATTAAGTAGAATCAGAAGACATAATCGTATACAGGGTGTTCAATTGAAAAAACCAAATTAATTTTCATTCCACAAAAATTAGTATTACATCAAAATATTTTAAAATTGTAGTCCGAGTGACACTGTCTACCACTACAAAAAATCTTGTTGATATTTCTTTTAGTTTCGGTGCTAGAGATCGAGTGGAAATAATTGGCGCAGCCTGTATATTAGTATTTTTCTCAGTACGTTCATGCTAAGGCGAGAAATCAAAAACATAACGATACCTGTGAATATACCATAGTGCGGTAACCATATTTTGTTAAAACGTCTTTATTGCCATTATGAAAATAATCATAAATTTGTATAATAAATAAAGGAACATGCATAAATAAAAATAATATACTACATATAAAAGACAATTTGCTTCCCATGTAATCAAAAGCACATATTCCAAGATACACAAGTGGCTCAGCAACTACAGAAAAAAAAAACAAAACATTATCCTTAACTCAAAATATTCCAATATTCTAAAAAAATAATCTTTAAGTCTCTAATCACCAGTTTGTGATAAAATATCAAAAGTAGAAGGCAATTCAGAAATTTTGTGAGCCGAATAAAAAAATTTCTTTAAGCAAAAACAGGAATTTGTTTTTTAGATTTGTTTATCTCATACCTTTTTTGTATTTTAATTGATTTACTTCCTTAGTTTTTTTTACCATTTTATACGTTTAATGTCTACTAAAACATCATAAAACTGTTAGCTATTAGTTGATATTTTTTTATATAATTTTATTTTAATATCGCTTTAATAATGATGATTTTAGTAAATAGTAAGATAAAATATGCTAATTATGATGATTGTTTGTTATTAAACATATAATTGACGTATTTATATTTCATTTCCAAAAATGGAAAAAGAAATACTTGAGTTTGAGTTGTCGAAATAAGTGAGCTGTAATTTCGACTTAAGTGTATCTAAAAATTTAATTTGTTTCGTCAAATTGGGCTCGAAGGACCCCGTGATAAATCGATATAAATAATTTGTTTATTACTTGTTACCTTTTCAAAATTATTTAAAATAAATACGTTTTTTTTTTATTTCAGATTTTTTGGCGTTGCAATGAATGAATCAGAAAGTAGCATGGAGCAGGAATTGCGCGCGGCAAGTGTCGGTATGCCACCATGGCGGTGCTAATGCGACGTCTATTCGTAGACGCTCAGGTAATTTAGGTAACTACACACACATATTTATACTTCACACACATAACCTCAAACTTCACCTGTAATTTCTTATTATTTATTGAAAACAAGGAACTGTAGACTTCTAAACCAAATAAGTATTTGTATTAAAATCTAGTGTGTAACCGTCAATTAAAACAACCAAAACAAAAATAAATAATGCAACCACAAATTTTGGCAACAAAAAAAAAATATCTAAGTTTAAATTCTAGGTCGGGTACGGTTACAAGATAACTCAATTTTTTTTGGGCTCGCGGCTAGACTCTAGTGGAGATGGGGTAGTTCGATCTCAAAAATGTATTAAAGCAAAAAAAAAAGGGGGGGCGCCAGTTAAATTGGACCCGAGCACCTGATCGTCAAAGTATCGATCCCCAATTTAACAAAAGATCAATAATATAATTCGTCAACACAATATGCCCAACCTAGATAAAAATAAAACAAAAAAAGGTAATAAACTACAAAGTAACTATATTCAGATTTATTTTAAATTAGAGAACAAATATGTTTTCCCTCAATAAACAAGATCCCTAGTATTCAGCAACTTCTTACTATGAAATTATTAAATAAAATATTTACCATAAACCCAAGTTTCATATCTATATAAATCAACCACTTATCACTAAATAAATTTTATGCGGTTTCCTAAGGGCAACAATTATGTCAAAAGCAATAGAAAGCATAAAAGTAAAAAAAAAACAATATATTTTTCTTGGCGTCGCTTGAGCTCAGGCGCATGCGCTTTGAAGATTTATATCTCCTCAAGTATCAAATCTAGATAAGCAAAACCACAAACCTTAGCATTCCGCTTACAAAAAAAAGTCTATAAATATTACCTCAATAAATTTTTCTATCGAATTAAAACTAAGCTAGAGCATCTGAACGCAACAAATCCCCCACAACCAATAATAAATACTACTATACGCAATTACGAATAAAGCAAATTATTTATGATAAACAAAAAAAATATTCGACTCGTTTAAAAACAAAAAGAAACGACTTGCGTGTTTTCCCGCGGTGGCTGCCTTGTAGAAGAACCTCGGATTCGATTCAGCGAACGCTATTCCAAGCTGAAGCGTTGTAAAGGTTAACCCCAAGATTTGTTCCCTCGATGTGGTTGCCTTAACGTAGGCTTCCAGTTATCGAGATGGTAAACTCGAGTTTGGAGTCCAAAACAATTGACAAACTAAGGTAGAACCCAAAAGAAGAAGAAAAAGAAAAAAACCCTAAAAGAAACAAAGACAAAGTGTCAAAGAAAAGCCCATTTAAATTTTATTAGAAAAGAGGACCCTTTAGCAATAATAATCTCTTTTTTTTTTTTAAATAAATATGTAAAATTACTATAAATTTACTAAGCAATTAATATTTAAATATTAGAGGAAAATAAACTAATTCAACAAAAAAAAAATATCAAATACTATAATAATGAAAATACAATGTATATTGATTTTATTTTGAAGCATTTTTTTTTCTTTGATCGAATCAATCTAATATTATTTTTATTATTACCCGTATCGTTGTAAATATAAACGGCAAAGTCACGATGAATGGACATTATCTGAATAAAACGGTAGAGGTGGAAATTCACCTTTATGAATAAAAATCAAATAAATTTTCCAAATAAATAATTTTAATTACTTACCCTGGTCAAGGGGTTTTCCTAACTAATTAAATACTGCTGAAGTGGTCAAGTGGAGAATAACCAATATTAATATGCCTCTTTTTTTTTTTAATTTCTTCTTAAGAGGGGCCTTGCCACTGCCGACCTCGTTTTCAGTTGGCAATACTGAATATGCATAAAAATTTGACGATTTTTTGGAGAGTTAATCTCTAGAACGGAATTTTTGTTTGTGGAAATATTTATACCCGTTATAGCTTATACCTTGGAATAGGACATCTCCTTTTTTGATTCAATTTTAAGGATTAATAAAAAAGATATCAGCCATTTAGTGGAGGTGTGTTTTTGACAGTTTTGACAATTTGTGATCACCAATTTTAACGTGAAAAGGAGATGTCCTAAATGAAGGATACAGAATTAATTTCCGAGAATACCAATTCGCAAAACTTTATAATTTTTGAGATTAACTCTCCAGAAAAAAAAAATTATGTAAGTTGCCTATATCCCAGTAAGATTTTCTCTTTCCATAGTTCAGGCGTTTTCCGCCTGACACTTTGAGACGGTGGCGCTTTTTGGTTTTATTTTGAACGATGTATGCAACCAGTTTTACGAATACGAAGAAAGTTTAGATGTTTAGAACTGACATTTTAGGTTATGTTGGCTAATTTATTCGTGTTTTGCAATTTTTTTTAATGAGTAAATTAGTATTAACTAAAACCAGTTCTTCAGTTTAAAGTATTTCAATTAATGGAGATGTCCTATTCCAAGGTGTAAGCTATAACGGGTAAAAATATTTCCACGAACAAAAATTCCATTCTCGAGAGGCTGTTCAAAAAATCTTCAATTTTTATGCATATTCAATGTGAAAAATTAGTGATTAGTAATATGGAGAATGTGCAATTCAACAGTTTTTTGTGATTTTTATTCGTGCATTCAAAATAGTGTCTGCATAGTTGGGAATCACAGACATTTGCAGAAATTAATATTTACAGTATGTCTCACATATTAACCCATCCATGGGACTCTTCATATAGGTTTGTTACACATTTTATTTGCTATTATGTCTTTTGTCCATTGCTAAAAAGCAATGCAGTTTTTTCATAGTGTATTGTTTTGTTTTTGTTTTAGTGAATAACTGTAATTAGGTACTTTTAAATAAAGAAATAATTATTAATTATTCAATTTATTTTCTTACAAAAATGATTTTATAATATTTAATGATTTACAATAAAGTTAACATTAAAGAAATGAGTTTACGATTAATACATGCAAGTATATTAGAACTAAAAATCTGAAATAAATTTATGATTAATAAATGCAAGTACTAGCACTTATTTATTTATTTATCGTATCACTGCATATGGTTGGATGGTTGGATTAAATGTCGCGTCAGGCATCATGTGCTTTAGCCGGGAGATCAAAAGATTGTCCGGCTGCCAAGTTTGTTAGCTCTTTAGCGTTACCCAGGGTGCACCACGTGGAGGCGAGCTAACTTTACACACCCCTGAATCTGAAATAAATTTATGATTAATAAATGCAAGTACTAGAAATAAGAATCTGAAATAAATTTCTGATTAATAAATGCAAGTACTAGAACTAAGAATCTGAAATAAATTTATGATTAATAAATGCAAGTAGTCGAACTGAAAATCTGAAATAAATTTATGATCCTCTTCAATATCTTCTGTATTTCCTTCTCGTGGAAAGTCATTGAGTTGGATGACCTCTTCTAAAATATCCTCTTGCAGAAAACTCTCCTCTTGATTGTCGGCTTCTTTCTTTCTTTCTGTAATTCTTTCTTGTGGGAATCCCTCTTTTTGGATGTTCTCTTCTGGGACACTTTCTTCATTAAGAAAATGTACATAATCAAAAAATTGAAATAAAAAGCTTAATAACTTATAAAAAATATGGCTAAAATATAACTTTAGAAAACTTACGATTCTTCTAATATTTCTGTGGAAATGTCCCTGTTTTCTCTATTTCCCCAATTCAATCGCGAAGCTGCAGTGCGTTTGTTCTTCTTTCTAGTTTTACGCGAACTTCGAGGCATCTTTGGATAATAACCTACCCTATATAAAAAATAATAAAAAAAAAATTGTGTCTTTTTTCACAAAAATGAAAATGGTGTCCTTTTTCACCGAGGAGGGTAAACAATCAGAATCTAAAACCTAAAACCTAAAAATACTGTTGTGTCCGTTTCACACCACTTTTGTACCGTAATAATATAGCTCTAATGGAGATAAAAGCAAAAATGCAATATGCGTTAGCGTGACCTACTCAATCAGAGACCAACCAAATCACGACTAATAACTAAATTGTAAAATCACGTCACAAAACGGATGGAAAAACCGCCAAAATCACAACATTAGTTGCAAACATTTTCAAAGAATCCCCGCTCGAAGACACAATAAGAACTGCTGCCGCTCTTTGTCTAATCATTAAAATTAGTAGTGTTATCTTATTTTATTTCAGAATTAGAGAGCGGATAGAGCGAAAACAAAGACAAACAGGCAAAAAACTAACAACTGTAATGAAAAAACACACCAATGTTGCCGTAATGCCCGCACCTCTAAATTATCAATGACTAAAAAGCTTTTTTAAAATAAATGTACATATTATATTTTCCATTTAAAATATTTTGGAATGTAATATAAAAACGCTTTTCATATAAATTCATATCGTATATTGATAATAAAGAAATATCTAGGTAGGTATTTTCGACACTGTTCTGATGCTGCGGTAAATAAATAAAGTATAAAGTTTAGAATGGATACTAAATACGTGTCACTGGTTTTTTGGGTAAAATTTTAAAGTAGGTTTATTGTTGTATATTATTCTTATATGAAAAATCACACTGAATACAATGGTGACATTAAAAAATTTATAAATAGCCGTCTTCATTGTTAAAAGCGATCGTTTGTGAGCATTTTAATTTTTCAACCCTATTTTTTGGACTTTTTAACGAAAATGGTGACACGGACAAAAAAAATTTCAAGGGATGAAACATGAACAATTTATCATAACCCATGGTTTAAGACTTGCAGCGATTTTTTATCTGTAACCGTTCAATTGTTATATACAAATTAATGCTCCAACATTAACAATTTTTTTTTATAAAAGGACTTGCAGATAATTTATTGTGGTTACAATGTTGCATTTTGTTCATAGAACGCAGTTTTTTGTGTCGATAACTCATGTATTCTGCAATTGTTTAAACAAATAGATATTGATAAAAACATTTTGCGTTTGGGGCCGCCAATTATTTATTAATTCATTTTTTAAAAAAATTCTTGCTTCACCTTAAAGATTATACATTTATATAATTCTCAATTTTCGTATGAATCCATTGATGTTTAAATATTTTTTTTATGTTAGAAATATTATTTTCCGAGCTCCATTCCTATCTGATGTATTTAGAGAGATTAGTCGCGTGGCAGCGCTATTCATATTAAAATAAACGGATTTATTCGAAAATAATTGAAAATTAATTAAATTATAAAATATAAACTCTATTTTGATGCTAGAAAAAAAATAGTAAACAAAAAAAATGACATTTCCTAAAAATAAAAAATAATATTTCTGTCGTGGCTGAAGCCGGTATCGAACTCATGACAAATGGATTATTAGCGCTCTCTGCGATAAGACCAATCGTGAAAATAAAGAAAATTTATTCTCTCAGATTCCTTAGATATCCCAAATAATATATTATATTTTAATACTAGCAGCGCCACCTAGGATACAGGAGATTCACTGAAGTCTTAAGATATCTATCTCTCTTCATTATTGCAGAAAGACAGTGATAAAAGATAAAGATAAAAATGGGGATTTTTGGTGTTTGTAGTTTGGCATACCTGTCGCGACGCCCCTCTTAACAAGTGAATGCCGGTAGTACTTGGAAAACACAACGCACGTTGAAGTATGTAATGATCCTTTAACAAGAATAATTCTGGAAATCCACAACAATAGCACCAAAATACCAATATCCAAAAGGTAACGCACAATTCCAGAATCGAAAAATAACTTTCAAAATTAAACCCAGTATCGGATGACTTAAATAAATCACTATATGTCTGAAAGTTAGTAAAACACACTCCTTTCATACGAAGTCTATCCAGTCCGCGCTGAATATTTTTGTTCTCGTTAGCTAGTACGCAAGAACGGAACTTATTACCTGACGAAGATTAGAAGACCTGCTTCTAACGAAATTATTTAGATGGCACCACTTAAGTTAATCGAATAATTTTAATAAAAAGGTCTTAAAACAATCCTAGAATAATTAAATAACTATAAACATCCCATATATACCTACAAATTACAACATGAAAAATATACGTTCGCCTTTTTTTTTTTTTTAATTAATATCGCACAAAAAGGCAACAGTGAACATCCGGTTCTTTACGGTAATTTGGCATTACCGCAGGTAGAGCTTCAAGGCTTTGGCGCAAAAATCACAATTTAAAACAGAAATCCAAAATATGGACTAGAGGTGGGACGCAATTTTTGGAACGTTACAAGTGTTGGGGAGAAGTTGCGATTTATGGAACATCTTCGTATCCTTGCCCTACTCCCTTAAGTTTTTGACTACCCAGCAAACAATTTTGATCGGACCTATGCCCAACATATGCTGGCCAGAGCAGGCCGGCATAAAGATCAAAATTGTTTGCTATTTTAGCTATTTGCACACAAAACAATAAAATCTTCCAGTGACAATAAAGATGGTAATAAATAAAAACGCATTTCAATGAACTTTTGCATTATAGACCAGTTTAGCTCCACCGTCGTCAAATATATGATTCTATTCTAACCTAACTTTACTAATTTCGACAAAATTTAAATTCGTACTTACGAATATACAAATATTAAAATAGCTTCTATAAACACTTTTAAAATCTTCCTTATGACTCAATTACTACACTCGCTTCACTGCAAACAATTTATGCTTGGCTTGGGTGGGTTTAGAAAGTGATCGTTGACATGCGCAAACAAAGATGGCTGCGTGACGTCACACTCCGGACCTTCATTGACCCATTGCTGGCTGGATTATAGGTATACGATTACAGTAGGCCATACACTGGGCCATCATTTTGCCGATGTAGCTTTGTCGTGGCCATCATATTGAAAGGGTTAAGAATTAACCCAAATAAATAGTTAATTATTTTTACAATAAACTAAAAACTTTTTTTTTTGATTTTATAATTTCTTTGTATCTTTATACATACCTGTCGTCTAATCTTCTACCTCAGATTCGTCCGATGCACTGTCGCGACCGCTGTCGTCAGCAAAGTTGATAAGTTCAATAATTTGGTCAATCCGTTGGTCGATGTCCCACATTTTTTGTTCTTATTTCAGAACGTGCGTGATGCACTTCTTCCAGTTTTCTGCAGTGACGCTTTGAATGGCTTCCTTTGTACATCCGCCATTTGAAATATTCTGTTTTCTCGTACTACTCGTCTTTTTACTTGCGCCCAGATCAATTCTATAGGATTAAATTCGCAGTGGTAAGGAGGTAATCTTAAAACTGTCTTTCCATGACTTAACGCCATTTCATCAACAACTGCGATTTTTTTTATATTTATAAACATATGGTTTTCTAATCTGTAGTACTTCCGCCTTTAGACTATCTTTGTTACAATGGATGTTTTTATCTATTAACCATTGTTGAATTTCTGCTTTTTTCCAAGATTGTTTCGGTAATGGTTCCAAATGCCGACTTTGATAAGGGGGAATTATCCATGACGATGACAGACACAGGTTCCAAAAGTTGAATGATACCTTCAAACCATTTTTCAAACACTTCTGCATTCATTTTAGATGAAAATATCAGTTCACCGTTTGGTAGAAATCCGCTGTCGCTCCCTATAGGTGTAACTCTCAGGCGGCTACCTTTTCCAGACTGCTGTTTTAACCCAGTTGACAACCCTTCAATAAAAGTTTGTCATGCACTGATTATTTTTCCATCCTGCCATACTTGTTTGACCGTATGTCCCTGGTTAACCCACGTCTCATGCATGTAGTAATTTTTTTTGTTAAGCTTCCATAGTTCGTCAATTTTTCAATGAGAATGCTTTTCCTATCGACTTTTCCTTACTTAAATTTCATTTCATGTAATATTTTCCTCAAACTTTCTTTACTCGTTTGTTCATGATCCCTAACAACTTCCACTTTTGCAAAGTGAGCAGCTCATTTCTGAAAAAAAACCTGTGAATACTTCTGCGTAAGGCGGTTTTGGCATTTTCCTCAACGGTTATTTTTCTTCGTCCGCTGCTGATGTTTGGTTCTTGTACTTCCCCATGGATTCTGCTTTCACTTGGCCAGCATTGGTACAGAAGAAGGCCAGAGATTCATTGTTTTCTGGGTGTAAAATCGCGACCAAAGAGTGCTAACGACCGTCTCTGATGAGTGCTTAGTTGCTACTGATTTGTTAACATGGTGATAGACTGTATCTATTGAGGCGTGGATTTAATTGGAAGGTGAAACCACAAATACTCTTATTAAAGTTAGAGCTAATGTTTTATTTAAACAACCCAACGTGAACATTTAAAAGAACTGTACTTCACTTAACTACTCGCTAACTAACTACTTTGTCATAGGCCTGACAAATGACATTGGCCTTGTACATATTAACAAAATATGAAATTAAAACTTAACACTCCCTCAACTTGAATGTTTTGTTAAATGAATATAAAACTGAAAATGCAAAAGAATAAACAATAACCAACACTAAAAAGTTATTTTATTCTACTTCTTCCAGTCCTTTCATTCCAATTTCTAGTCTTTGTTTCTCAAACTTGTTTCTATGCAAGCTTTTTGTCAGAAAATCTGCCAGCTGATCATTGGTTTCTACATTTTTAAGATTTATTTGATCTTCCTTGTACTTTTCTCGCACAAAATGATAGCGGACATCTATATGTTTAGTGCGCTTGTGGAATTCAGGATTCTTAATCAATCGTATTGCACTTTGATTGTCTATGCACAGAGTAATTGGCTTCTCAAGATATTCTCCAATATCTTCAATAAGTTGTTTAAGCCACATTGCTTCCTTCGTAGCATGAGACGCCGCTACATATTCTGCCTCTGTTGTAGATAATGAGACACTGTGTTGCCTCTGACTATTCCACGTTATCGGTCCACCACTAAATTTAAAAATATATCCTGTCATAGAACGTCATGTCTCCATATCAGCTGCAAAATCTGAATCAGAATATCCAATTAACTCCGAACCATCACAATTGTATTGAATACCATAACTTATAGTCCCTAGTAAATATTTCATTATTCTCTTTACAGCTTGCCAGTGAATTTGGCCATGATTATTAAGATATCGACTTACTACTGACACAGGAAACATAATATCTGGTCTTGTTACTGTGGCAGCAAATAGAAGACTACCCACAGCTTCTCGATAAGGCACTTGTCCTACTAGTGAATCACTAACCTCCATGGTTAAATTTGTATGAGGGTCACTAGGTATACTATTTGGATGAGCATTCTCCAGTCCAAATCTTTTAATGATTTGTTTAATATAGTTCGATTGGTGAATAAAAATACCATTGTCCTTTTGCACTATTTCTAGTCCTACAAAGTAGCTTGGTTCATCAATTGTAACTTCAAAAACACTTTCTAGTTCTGATAGTATATTTTTAATAATACACTCGTTTTCACAAAATATTAGGCCATCATCAACATAGATGACTAATAATACGGTTTCATTGTTAAAAATACCTTTATATACACAAGGGTCAGCTGTACTCGCACAGAACCCAAAATTAACGAGAAAGTCATTAAACTTGTGATTCCAACAGCGCGGAGCTTGTTTAAGACCATATAAACTTTTTCTTAGTTTACAGACAATATTTTGTCCTCTGTCTACTTTAACACCATTGGCAACTTGCATAAAAACTTCTTCGTGAAGATTACCATACAGAAATGCCGTCTTAATATCAAATTGTATTATTTTGCATCTGTTTTTAGCTGCTATAGCAAGTAACAATCTTATTGAATCATATCTGGTAGTAGGAGAAAATATTTCATCATAATCTATCCCTGCCGTTTGTGCACAGCCTTTAGCACACAACCTTGCTTTATATTTCTGAATAGAGCCATCTGGATATCTCTTAACTTTAAAAACCCATTTAGAAGTTATCGCCTTTTTACCTACCGGTAGTGTTACCAATTCCCATGTCTCATTTTTATTGAGGGCTTCTAGTTCACTATGAATAGCTTTCTGCCATTCCTGTGAGTTATCACCATTTAAGGCCTCTTCATAAGTGTTTGGAATATCAGTTTCAACAAAGTTTACTTCGAAATTTGTAAATCTGCTTGGCATTTGAATTTGATCTCTAGGTCTTCGGTTAGGTCTGTCTTGTGCGACTCTTGGCCTTTGACTTACAGGGTCTCCCTCAACTTCTTCTTCTTCTCTATTAGGTATATTACCTAATAAGTCCTGGTCATCCCTAGCCTCTTCTTCTTCTTCTACGTCAAATTCACTTTCTTCATCTACTTCTTGACAATTTTCAGTTTTTAGGTTATATTTACCTTTTTCAACTTTTACATTTTCATTAAAAATCACATTCCGTGATATCACTATCTTCTTAGTTTCTATATCAAAAAGCCTATAATTTTCTGAGTTATTTTCATACCCTACTAAAATTAACTTCTTGCTTTTTGCATCCAGTTTGCTTCGTTTTTGATAAGGTATGAGTGCATATGCCTCGCAGCCAAAAGTTTTCACATGGTGCAAAGTTGAATTTTTACCAAACCACAGACTATAAGGGGTCGAATCTGGTGCTTGAGTTGTGGTTGTTCACATTTGCTCCATACATCATAGACCGTGCACATTCCATGACCGTGCGATTGTCTCTCTCCACTCTTGCATTTTGTTGTGGAGTGTATGGGGCTGTTGTCTCTAATTCGATTCCTTCCTTGTCTAAAAAACTTTTAAATTCTGCATTGCAATATTATCCTCCATTATCAACATGTAAAAATTTGATTTGTGAGCCAAACTTGTTTTTGATTTTAATCGAAAACTTTTTGAAACAGTCAAAGACGTCACTTTTATTTTTAATGAAGTAGCACACACGAAAACCCGAAAAGTCATCTTTAAATAACAAAAAGTATTTAAAACCCTGCACAGAAGGAGTTGACATTGGTCCACATACATCACTATATATTCTTTCACCAAGTCCAGCTTTTATGTGTTCGTTTTTCTTTTACATTGACACCTGTTATTAAACCTTTAGACATCATTTCTTTTAAATATTTGACATTCAAATGTCCTAGTCCATAGTTGAAAAGTATTAGTTTTAACTACATTTGCTGAACATACAACTGTGCGAAACAGCATTTTGTATAAATTATTATGTTCCCTCTTTGCACAAGCAACTACACTGCCATCTAAAATGATTTTTGCACTGTCACCTTGCTTAAAAATGCTCATCTTTTTGTTAGTTACAGCCCCTTCTGAAAACAGATTTTTTCTTATGTCTGGCACGTACAAAACTTCGTTTATGATACCATTAGACCATGTACCATCTACCAGTTTTTGAATTTTAATAGTGCTGCTAAGATTTGATTATTTCCTAAACTGACAGTACCTTCTATTTCTTCCATAGTATGAAAAAAATCTTTTCTGTAAGAAATGTGTGCGGATGCACCACTGTCCATTATCCAGGTATCATCACTATAGTTAGCATCATCAGGAATAGTGACATTGAAAGCTGTAGCATTTTCATCACTAGAGATTCTTCCATTTCTCTCTTTTTGTTTGTTTCGCTCCGGGCATCTACTTGCATAGTGGCCCTTTTTTCTGCAATTAAAACAAGACACCTTCGACAAGTTTTTATTTCCTCTGCTTTGTGTGCTGGAAGATTCTCTCTTACTTATTGACATTGCTGCTAGTGCAGTTTCAGTTTCCTCAGATACAGATAGTGATCCTTCTTCGTCTAGTAGCCGGGCTGTTAGATTTGCTACAGTTTGCTTGTTTTCATCTACAGAAAACCATGCCTGACGTACATTTCTGTACTTTGTAGGAAGTGTATTTAAAATTTTAGTGATTATTGCAGCATCACTAATTGTATCACCTGATTCACGAATTTGTTTGGCTAGATTCTCTATCTTGCTAATATGTTGAGCAACCGAATCACTTGGCCCCATTCTGTATTGGTGGAACTTTTCATGTACAAGCATCTTGTTTAACTCTGATTTTTGATCAAATATAGAGTCTAGCTTGTCTAACATCTCTTTTGATGATTCACAGTTCTCTATCAGGGTTATCTGAGTTAATTCCATGCATGAAGTAAGTGTAAACATGGCTATCGCATCCTTCTTGTTCCACACTTCCATCTCTTGGACCTGCGTAGCTGAAGGTTTTGGTGATGTACCGTCTGTGTATGTAAAGACTCCCTTTGCCTTTAATGCACATTTGATTTGGAATCTCCACTGTCTGTAGTTACTCCCATCAAACTTACATACATTGCCAATTTCGACTTTATCTGCCATTTTCTTTTCTACACGTGGCTATTCTAACCTTTTTTTTTTTTAATGCGTTTCTTTTTGTTTCACCTTTCTCCGATACTTTTACGTGATCTGGGTCTATAACCTATTGAGGCGTGGATTTAATTGGAAGGTGAAACCACAAATACTCTTATGAAAGTTAGAACTAATGTTTTATTTAAACAACCCAACGTGAACATTTAAAAGAACTGTACTTCACTTAACTACTCGCTAACTAACTACTTTGTCATAGGCCTGACAAATGACATTGGCCTTGTACATATTAACAAAATATGAAATTAAAACTTAACAGTATCCCTACATATTTGTTTATACGATACCATACATTTTGTTTCAGGCAAAGCTTCGCAGAATGGTAGAAGAACATTCCACCGATTTAACCTCTCGGATAGAATCCGATTACCCTAATTCTAGTCCTGCCGCTATCCCTAGTCCCGCTTGCACAACCCACGACGCAAAATTAATAGATCCCCCAAACGTGGCTACGGTCGGCCACATCGAAGTCAACCTTCAGAAACCCTCGCTTGGCGATGACAGAGTCATCGATTGTGATGTAGATATTAAGTACGCTGATGATAATAAAAAAAACAATAATAAATCAAACAGACCAAATTCTATAGAAGCTAAAAGGAGCAAGTCTCTATCGGTAGAAATAGGAGAAGATTCGAACAAGAAGGATATCAAAAAGTGTATATCCAATCCCGTGAAAAGCGAAGAATCGAATACTGATAACGAGAAGGCCGTTGAAGATAGCAAGGAAGTCGAGATGACGGTTGAAGAGAACGTCGGTCTTTTAAAAGGCAGCAGATCGTCTCTTGAGACGAGATCCGATTCGCCGAAGCCAGGGTGTAGCAGTCAACCAGATATAGGTCAGTACGAACTGTTTATAAAAAGCGGAAAAGTAATTTTCTGTTTGTTTCATCAGATTCGTCGTCTCCCCGTTCCCCGAGGAGTTCGGACGGCAACCGTGACGACCTATCCGCTCTGTTACCTTCGCCGTCGAATTATTCCAAATCTTCGGCCACGATTCGCAGGCTCCGGCAGGAAAACGAGCGTCTCCAAGCGGAAGTGACGAGATTGAAGCGACTGGTGGTGTCTGGAGCTACGTCCGCTCTAGCCGAACGGAAGAGTTTATCGGAAAACTCCGATCCCAACTCCGCAACGCACGCTTTAGAATTGGAATTACAGTTAGCGAGAGAGGCGTTATTGAGTAAGTACGTTATGTAATATCGCGTATCGCCATCCGTTAAGAGTCTATAGGTATTATAGTGGCATGACCTACTTTGAGTACAATGGAGAAACGATCCATATTTACTACGTTTAATATATCGTTGTTGGAAACCGGCGAAGATCCTACTGACTGCGCCAATTTAATATAGAAGTACGTGTTGTAAAATTTAGAGATCATAAAACTTTTATCGATACTAGTTAAATATTAAATTAGGAAGTAGTGTGTAATATTAATGCATTTTTATAACATAATGCAGCACTTGCTTCATATTAAATGTTTACATAACCTCAGCTACGGACAGATTAATCAGTTCGTGAACAATTAATGTAACGCTGGGATCCTACAATAGTTTTTTTTTTATAATATCCTTCGTTTAAAACTAATTATATATGAAATTTACCGGAAATATCCTACGAAAATAGCAATTTTCTTTAGATTGTGCTCCAGAGAATCCTCCCTAATGGTTCTTAATTATTTCAGCTCTAAAAGCGGACAAGAGACGCCTTAAAGCCGAGAAATTCGATTTACTAAATCAAATGAAACAGTTGTATTTAACGCTTGAAGATAAAGAGAAAGAGCTGAGAGATTTTATAAGAAGTTATGGCCAGGTAAGAACACATATCTTTTGTTTCAATTTTTAAATGAATTTTAGATATAAACTATTATTAATTGTTTAAAAATCGTTTTTAAACTAATAAATGTTGTATTTTAAAAGTAAAAAACAATTCAAAACAAATTTCTTATGGTGCGTACATATTAGTGACACCTCTTTCCTTAAAAACTAGTAGAGATATCAACATTATCCTTCCTAAGAACTATTTTTACATCTTTTCTTTATATCCTCTCCAAATTTTAGAGCTATATGACAAGTCATTTCAGATTTATATTATTTCAAAGACAGACATATCGAATTCTCAAAAATGTAAATTTCAACTTTAACACCTAGCTTTTTAAAAACTAGTAAAGGTATCGGCATTCTGCTTCCTAAAAACTATTTCTACATCATTTCTTTATATCTTCTCCAAATTTTAAAGCTTTATGACAAGTTGTTTTAGATTTATATCATTTCAAAGGCAGCCATGTCGAATTCCTAAAAATGTAAATGTCAATTTTCACACCTAGCTTTTTAACTATTAGTAAAGGTATCGACATTCTGCTTCCTAAAAACTATTTCTACATCATTTCTTTATATCTTCTCTAAATTTTAAAGCTCTATGACAAGTTGTTTTAGATTTATATCATTTCAAAGACAGCCATGTCGAATTCCTAAAAATGTAAATGTAAATTTTCACACCTAGCTTTTTAACAACTAGTAAAGGAATCGACATTCTGCTTCCTAAAAGCTATTTCTACATTATTTCTTTATATCTTCTCTAAATTTTAGAGATCTATGACAAGTTGTTTTAGATTTATATCATTTCAAAGACAGCCATGTCGAATTCCTAAAAATTTAAATGTCAATTTTCACACCTAGCTTTTTAACAACTAGTAAAGGAATCGACATTCTGCTTCCTAAAAGCTATTTCTACATCATTTCTTTATATCTTCTCCAAATTTTAAAGCTCTATGACAAGTTGTTTTAGATTTATATCATTTCAAAGACAGCCATGTCGAATTCCTAAAAATTTAAATGTCAATTTTCACACCTAGCTTTTTAACAACTAGTAAAGGAATCGACATTCTGCTTCCTAAAAGCTATTTCTACATCATTTCTTTATATCTTCTCTAAGTTTTAAAGCTCTATGACAAGTTGTTTTAGATTTATATCATTTCAAAGACAGCCATGTCGAATTCCCAAAAATGTAAATTTCAATTTTCCCACTTTGCTTTTTAAAAACTAGTAATGGTATTGACATTCTGCTTCCTAAAAACTATTTCTACATCATTTCTTTATATCTTCTCCAAATTTTAAAGCTCTATGACAAGTTGTTTTAGATTTATATCATTTCAAAGACAGCCATGTCGAATTCCTAAAAATTTAAATGTCAATTTTCACACCTAGCTTTTTAACAACTAGTAAAGGAATCGACATTCTGCTTCCTAAAAGCTATTTCTACATCATTTCTTTATATCTTCTCTAAATTTTAGAGATCTATGACAAGTTGTTTTAGATTTATATCATTTCAAAGACAGCCATGTCGAATTCCCAAAAATATAAATTTTAACTTTCACAACTCGCTCCTTAAAAAGTAATAAAGATATCAGCATTTTGTTACATATTATATCATTTCAAAGACAGCCATGTGTACAATCTCTTCACCAGAAAGCAGTTAAGAAAATGTTTCTACGATATTATTCATTTTATAAAAGATCTAATGATTTATATTGCGAAAAAACTACATGAATAAAAAAAATGAAACCGTTGCAATAACTTCCTGTGATTAGAACTTAATGTCTCGTCGTTTTCCATAGCGTCAACACTCCCTTTGTCAAGCATTCCTTTCTCGTTCAATCAAAAAATTCTGTTTCATATCTTTCTACCGCATGATTCTTTTTATGATTTAATAAAAGTCCCTTTATCCTCTGCATAAACTTCGTCTTGTTATTTAAAACCTTTTTCGAAAATAACGTCACCTGAAAAGAATACCCAACGAAATCTCAGTAGAAAAATCGAGAGAGTTCGTGGCGCGACCCCATGCAATAAGTTCCGCAACCCTCTGTTTAAAAATATATCAGGTTGGCCCACCTGCTGCTAAGCGTTTGCCGTCGCACGTACTGGTATTTGCGAAATATTTTATATGCGAGGGGTGAACTCTCCCCTTATCGATGGAGGTTTTCTCCTGCAAAGGGAACGCGAATCTCTTCTGCCTCGGAGATAAATTGTTGAAAGCACAGGCGGATGTAACTGGTTTCGCACAGAGGGAGGGAAGACTGTTTGCCAATAGTTTTGCCAGTTATTTCCGGGTAAAAGTTTACTTTGAAACATATTTTCATCATTTCAAATATAAGAACATATAATTAAAATCGGCTATCATGTTACGTGAGTGACACCCGGCGGTCAATGACAAGGCCGTAAATTGTCGTGTTGCAATAAATAAAGTGTGGCAATGCATCAACAAACGCCTGTGTTTCGGGTGTTGATGGTGGATGTAGGTCAACGGAATATTGCACTGTTTCAGGAAAATAGTGCAAGATCTTAAAATGAACAAGCACTATACAGTGCTTGGAAAAATCCCGAATATAAAAAAAGTTGTTTAGTAAACAAAATAAATACTGTACAACAACAATTAAAACAAATGCAGAAAGAGGAAAAAGATAAACTAGAATATCACACTGATGAAGAAGAATTAGCTAGAGAGACAGGGTGGATAAGAAAGAAACAGGGAAACGACAAGAAAAGAAGAATGGATACCTCACTCTCACCTCCACAAAATGTCTCAATTAATCAACAGATAAAAGCCAAAATTGTGATAGATGGCATTGATAACTTTAAAGCTCTTCACGAGGAATTAAACAGAATGATGACAGGTAATCAAATCAAAATTATCAGTAAAGATTATATCAAAATTAATGTGCCAGATAAAGAACGTTATAGAAATGTCTCAAAAATGGTTGGAGATAATGGGTATTCTTGGTATACCTATGAGAACAAACAGAAGAGACCAATCAGAGTTATTGCTAATAAATTACATAATGAATGTGACCCAAAGGCAATTGTAGATGACCTTCGAAGACCTTAGACCTTAGAAGCCACTAAAAAACTTAAGTTTAAAACTAACCAACCGCTAAACATGTTTATGTCACTTAAACATGATGAAGATAAATAAAATCTATAGTATTACGGATATACTGGCAATCAGGGTTGAAATTAAACCAATTAAAAAAACAAAATTCCCAATGTAAGAGATGCCAGGGCTATGGGCACACACGAGGTTTCTGTGCTAAAGAACCAAGATGTGTCAAATGTACTCATTGCATTCATTGCGGCGGTAATCATCCTGCTAATTAGCGAGGGTGTATCGTTGCTAAACAAATACAAAAAATTAGAGCTGATACTATGAAGAAACCAACTTTACCTAGACAACCAGTACGATAAGTACAATAGGTAAGAACTGGCTCTTCAGTACAAAGAAGGACTAACGGATTAACTCGTTTAGAACATAGTGCCAAAGGAGCTATTCCAAATTTCAAAATAATGGAATGGAACGCTAATGGTCTTTTGCAACACCAACAAGAATTGCAAGCAATCCTAGATGTAAATAAATTAGATTCTAAAACGCATTTTACTAATCAATCATATATTAAATTTAGAAATTACAAAATTTATCAAACTAACCATCCTGACAATGCAGCGAGAGATGGAAGCGTCATAATAATTAAGAATAATGTCTTACATCATGAAGAAATAGAATATAAGACCTCCATATGGATCTGGAAATGGACACTGTTGACCAGACCATCAAGAAATTAGCCAAGAGTCATGAAGAAAGACTTCATCATCTTCATCTTCGAGGATATTCAGCTCCTTGACTATACTGGGTTAGAAAGAAGACTTAAGAGGATCAAGACCTTTGAGTTAGTTTAGTGTTTTTTAGTGCAAAAGCAGCGCTTGTGTGTGCACGTTAAACTTTAGTGCAATCCATTCTACAGAACCTATACCTTAGTTTCAAACTCTATTAGATTAAATTGCTCATTGGTCACTGTTGACCAGATTGTAATACACTAAATGCCTTTATGAGTGTTTAATAATAAAAAAAATGTTATGCATTTTGTTTGACTTTGAATTCTTCTCGATCTTCTCGTTTTTGAAATATAAAATTATAACCCTCCCTCTACAATTTTCAATTCCCCATAACAAAAGATACGCCCTTGTTTGTGGAGATATCAACATAACTCAACGCCCTTGTACTCCAGAAGTATCAATATTAGGTATCGGTTATTTACTTATTTATAGCGTTTCTTGTCTACCCCCGTAATTTGTTTCAGCGGTCAAGGGACAACGAAACGTCGATGCAGCAACTGTCGACGGAGAGGGAAGAACGAGAAAGAGAACGCTGGAGTTTGCTACGTCACGCCAGAGACGAAGCAGAAAGAAGTTTATCATTAGCGGCGCAACTTAACGCCAAAGAGTTACAACTTCAACAAGCACAAGAGCAATTACAAGAAGTGAGTGTCGACATAATAACGAATGTTAACAAGGAATTTTAGTTGGGAACGTGAGAGAGAAAGAGTGAGTTTTAACTCTCGAAAGCTTGGACAGATAAGAGAGTTTCACACCAATGCCTTTTACAGACCCTACAGGGTAATAACAAAAAACGTACAAGAGGCTACATTGGCAGCAGGTGCCTTGTGCATCTACACCGATGGGTCTAAAACAAATGAGGGGTCAGGCTGTGGAATTTATTCCAGATCCCTGAATCTCAATATAAAATGGGCAATGGGTTCTAATGCCAGTGTAGCTCAAACAGAGCTCACTGCTATCTCAATCGCCGCAAAAGAGACTACCAGTAGGAACATTACTGGTAATAATATTTACATCCTCACGGACAGCAGACAGGCACTACTAGCTCTGGATAGACCACGGATTACATCAGGTCTAGTACTAGAATGTCACCAGGCCCTGATCGAAGCTTGCAACAACAACGTGGTCACGTTAGCTTGGATCAAAAGTCATGGAAAATCAAAAGGCAACCGTGCAGCTGACTCTCTAGCTAAGAAAGCAGCCTCCCAAAAACTTTTGGGACCTGGCACTTTCATAAGCTTATCGGCATCAGCTGTGGCTGACCTACTGAAGAAACACTCCCTTGACAAGTTTAAGGGTAGATGGGACGACGAAACAGGTTGCAAGCTAGCCAAGGAACTATTACAGTATCCGAACAGCGAAACAGCCAAAAAATACATGACTATGAACAGACAGAACCTGCGCACAGCCACAGGTATCCTGACTGGCCACTGTCATCTACGAAAACACCTCTACAGGATGGGGTTATCTGACACTCCACTGTGTAGAGGATGTGAACAGGAAGACGAGACTGTCGAACACATTCTTTGCGAATGCCCGACACTCTCACAAATGAGACATTTTCTTTTCGGCGAGCGGTGGCTAACACATGCCAACATGAGGGAGCTACCTTCAGGCGACGTCATCGCCTACTTTAAACAAGTAGGCTGGCTGACGAGCTAGAAGGAAGGCTCAACCTCAGAAGGACGCACAATGGGCCAAATGTGGCCTACGTGCTGTGGGGTGACCCACCCTTCTAGATTTACAGATACAGAGATAAGAGAGTTTCACTTTTCGTTCTAACTCACGTCTGCGGACCCAAATAAAGTTGTCTTTTTCCTTAACTTAGACAGTCGTCTTTTGACACATATATTTTTGTTCAGGCTCGACGACAACTGGCATCTAGCGGCTGCCTCTCCGATCAGGAATCTCTAGCTTCGCTTCCGCGACACAACATAAACGGGGGCGCTCTTACTCCGGGTTCCGGAGGTCTACTGTCAGGACATCACGGTTTAGGCCAACTTCCCGGAGATCGGGGAAGTTGTAGCGCTGATTCGGGTGTTAGGGTGAGTTCAGATAGGGAAAGCGGTGCGACGTCTGTCGCCGGTAATCTATCGGACTCCACCACAGATGGTACTCCGACTATTACGCTCGGAGATGGACATAAGGATATGGATTCGGTGTCGCTTATTTCGTCATTGCCACCACCGCACATGTACCAATGTAAGTTCTAGTGAGAATTTTAATTTTTTTGAAATTTAAGAAATATATTTTCAGCTTCAACAAAAGACTGCAGCCCTACTTTATCTCCATTAAATGCAAATACTTTCTCTAGGTCAGTAGATCCTGCATCGTTTTCAAGGTTCGTATTGTTGGTGCATGAAGATAATCAAAAAACGAAATCCTGTCATTTGGGTATCAATATTTGTATTAACCATTTCAAATATGCATGAGAAAGGTTGTTACTGAGTTTTGGTTGCATTTAAGATGGTTGTTATGTTGTGTATGATTCACTAGAATGCTCTTTATATTCACCATCCACATAATATATCAACAAACACCCTAGTTTCCTTCTAACTCTTTTCCCCAAATGGCATAAACTCACAAATGTATTATGTTTAAAAAAATAACGAAAATTTAAATGAATCATTAGGTCTGTAGAGCAACTTAGTTCACCAATGGAACCAGAACCAATCACAGTAGGTAGAAGAAGTAAACAATCGGTGAGGCCGTCTAGCGGACGAGGTGGAACTTGGGGTAGCATTTCTAGAGTTTTTGCTAGATCAAGACACAGAAATAAATCGAATTCGTTACAAGAGACGAGTAAGTACGAATACATCTTTACCCAATTCATACATTATCCTATATATCTGTAGACTGGTGCCCACACTCTTTATCCCACGGGCATTTTATCCAAAAAAAATGCAGTGCGCCCCTGGAACATTTTATCCCACATACATTTTATCCCCAATAAATTTTATCCCATCTGCTGAGGTCAGTATTACACAATTACGTGCTGGTAATGAACCACCCCCAAAGAAAAAATAATATAGAGATACTGATAGTAGAATAAAAAATATTGTTCAGAAATGGGATGAACTTGATGTCAGTGAATATATGGATGGAATCTCCAGCAATATTCTTTTGTAATTTGTTTTTTTCATTATATTTTTTGTTAGCCTTTTTTGTTGTTTGGTGTATTTTTTTTGTCTTTCCAAGATTATAATAAAGCGATACTGTTTTTGTATATTTTTTGTATGTTTTTACGCACGGATCTCTCTTATGACAAACGGGTATTAGTCCAGTAACTGAAGGGTCAAACCTGGGAATAAGTCTGGCATGAGTTCCCACATAGCGCATTTTATAGGTCACCGCAGGTGTTTTAACATGAGAAAATCCTTAACGCGTTGTGGTCAAGGGGAGGGGTTGAAAATGGGCCCCAAAACCTGGAAAATGGGTTTCCCGCTAATATCTGGCTAAATATGCCAATTAGAGAATTTTTGTTTAGACAAAAAATGGAGATCAGCTCATTCTCTACAAAAATGGCCCTTATCATTTTCTTCGAAAATTCAATAGTTTTCGAGATAATGGCACTCAAAATTCCCCTCATTTCAGCTGCTGCTCTACCTTCAGGAATTCCGCTTTCTATGAATTAACGCGTAACCGGGCGGACGAATTGTTCAATATCTCGGGAAAAAATTAATACTTTTCGATGATTCAAAGTTCATCGGAATGGGAAAACCCGTAGCTACAATTCCATGTGACTTGAAGTCAGTTCGTATTTACCAAAAATATTTAAAAAAGCGGTCAAAGTTTTTTTCAACAATATTTAGAGGCTGCTTCATTAATTTATTCATATTTTCTTTAAAAATAGTCATTTATTCTAATTTTGCCTTAATAATGGGACCTTAGGGGGTCTTGAATGACCTCAAAAATTTTTTTGCAATACTTTTCTGGCGTTCTAATATACAATTGATTTGTTTATTTGCATATTTTAGCCGATTTCGGAGTTCCAGAGAATCTTCGGAACAAGCGCGAATTATAATCTTATGATCCGTTATATTGATTTCCAATTTACATCATTTCAAAGCTTAGATGGTCTACTTTTCAAATATATTTTTTTATTTTTAACATAGTCTAATAATTTTCGAGAAATGAGGAAAATTGGTCACACGAGTCAAAACCGGCCTTTTTTTGTTTATCCATTTCTTGTTCCCCGCTCTTTATTTCTTGAGGATTAATAATTAGATGAAAGTAAATTTCTGAGGTCATTCAAGACCCCCTAAGGTTCCATTATCAAGGCAAAATTAGAATAAATGACTATTTTTAAAGAAAATATGAATAAATTAATGAAGCAGCCTCTAAATATTGTTGAAAAAAACTTTGACCGCTTTTTTAAATATTTTTGGTAAATACGAACTGACTTCAAGTCACATGGAATTGTAGCTACGGGTTTTCCCATTCCGATGAACTTTGAATCATCGAAAAATATTAATTTTTTCCCGAGATATTGAACAATTCGTCCGCCCGGTTACGCGTTAATTCATAGAAAGCGGAATTCCTGAAGGTAGAGCAGCAGCTGAAATGAGGGGACTTTTGAGTGCCATTATCTCGAAAACTATTGAATTTTCGAAGAAAATGATAAGGGCCATTTTTGTAGAATGAGCTGATCTCCATTTTTTGTCTGAACAAAAATTCTCTAATTGGCATATTTAACCAGATATTAGCGGGAACCCCATTTTCCAGGTTTTGGGGCCCATTCCCAGCTTTCGATCTTTTCAGTCCTTCATTTACTGGATTATATAGGTTATGGTTATTATTTTTTAAATAAAATTTAGTGGGATAAAATGTATGTGGGATAAAATGTATTGGGGATAAAATGTATGTGAGATAAAACGTTTGTGGGATAAAATGTATTTGGAATAAAAATCCTGTAGACTATTTTCCAATTCGTTAAGGTCGGCAATGCTATCACAGTCATTGACTATACTTCATCCAAACAGCAAAGGCCAACGTAAACATTGCAGACACGCAGTGATCACGCCGACCCGCAGCGACGTAAATTTTATTTTAAAATTGTTGTTAAAAAATATCTATGGTCACAAGTCTCAGTATGGATGAAGTATATGTTATTCTCCAATGGAATGGGAACCTAGAAAGGGGATGACCATCGTATATCATTTTTTTTAGGTGAATCTTATGATCCATATCGAAGTTGGTCTCCGCTAACCGAAGAGGGATATGCAGAGAAATTAAGACTGCTTAGAGAAGCGAATAGCATACCTATGGAAAGATGGAGAGCGTCTACAGTATTAGCCTGGTTAGAAATAGCCTTGGGAATGTCGCAATACGGTGTCAGATGCGCGGAAAATATCAAAAGCGGAAAGGTATTCGAAATCAGTGTTATCTCTTAGTTGTTAAATGGTTGTGGATAGTTTTAGAAGTCGTATTTCTCCATAATGCGTTTCGACGAATTTTCCATTAGGGAGTTCTTTTCATGTGAAGTCATTTTTTTGTAAGAAACTTGCATGCTGTCTGAAAAACAAACATGATTACTAGTAGCGTCTGTGAGTTGGAAGGACATGGACCAAAATTTACCCGTATTGAGAGTACCTTCCCCCCCCCCCGTTTTCGAGGATGCTGAACATGATGGTGGTATTAGAATTACTATTTTAGACTGCTGAACCCCCTAAAACGGCCAAAAACTACCCGCTAAAGGGGTTAAACGGGCAGCACATCATTTCGCTATAAAAAAAACGTATTTCCCCTCGTTTTCGAGGATGCTGAAGCACGGGGGTAATGTTGAAGATTCTAATGCAGGTTTATAGGATGTGATATTGAACACCATCATCGTCTTCAGCATCCTCGAAAACAGGGGGACACCCGTTTTGCCCCTGATATTAGAAAAAAATTCAACCCTTTCAGCGGTAAGTTTTGACCTGTGGAGGGGTAGGTGAGGGTCGGAAGTAATCGTCAACACCACCACCGTGCTCAGCATCCTCGAAAACGGGTTATTTTAAAGTGAATGATATCCTGCCCGTTTAACACCATTAGAGGGTAGTTTTTGGCCGTTTTAGGGGTTCGGCTGGCGAAAAGAGACATTCTGATACCGCCATCTTGTTCAGCATCCTCGAAAACAGATCCGGGTAAATTTTTGGTCCATTTTTCATGGTTTTTTCCGACTCAGAGACGCCACTATACCTGTGTAGAATATTTATGTGAGAAATGTTCTGTTTCTAGATTTAAAAAATATTAAAAAGTGGGGCAATTGAAAATAAATTGTTATATCGAATAAAAATGACAAAAAACCAGAAAAAAATTGTTAAATATTTTAGGAGAGCCGGGATTTACATTATTTTTAACTTGACGAATGTTAGAAAGAAAAAAAAAGAAAAAAAAAACAAAAATATAAAAAATGACGGAAATATTAAAAAAAAAACATGGAAAACAAATTTTTACCAATAATATTAATCTTTCCAAAGTTTGAGTTAATGGTAACTCGAGATGTAGGATTGATTATTTTTTGCATTTGGCAACATGTAAATTATTGGCAATTTCAGATGTTTCCTATATAAACATTATGAATACTATATGTCCAGCAATGTAAAGGATGCAACATCTGTACGAGTGCCAATTACTAATTTATAGTAAGAGATAGGAAAAATAATAATACAGGGTGGGCCACGCTCAACGGGACGGAGCTTACTGGGAAAACGAAAAATGTTATGAAAAAGTTATTTGGCAGGAGTACGTAGGTTAGTGACGACTACATTTCTAAATTAGTTAGACATATACAGGGTGTTCCAAAAAAGCGTGATATATCAAAGTTATGTTTTTTTTAATGGAACACCCTGTATTTTATTTTATTTTTGAAGTATATTGAACAAAATAATGTCACTTTATTAAGGGCTCCCTATACCCATTCTTGATAGTTTTCGATTTAAATGACTATTTTTGCGAAATTAATATGGTTTAAATACATTCATTACACTTCGTCCCATAAAAATTAACTAACGCATTTTTGTTTATTAATTGCCAATTAGGAAGGCCATCGATACGAATTATTGTAATGTAAAGTTTATTTACAGGGTGTTGTTAATTGAGAGTTTCATGACAATACTATATTTTATACGATTACTGCGTTATTCTAAATGGGACACCCTGTATTTTGTTATTGTAATAAAAGGGTAAAACAATTCCCTTTCAAATTACTACAAGGTTCCCTATACCAATATCCACCAATTTCAGACTTATTTGCATTATTTTACCTGCATCAATAAAAATCGGTAATTTTATAACACGTTTTTATTAAGTAAGCTATGAAATAGACAAAACGCTAGTTTGCTGTCAAACTGTGACAATAGTTTAATTTTTACCGTGTTATTAGCTGTCGTTCAGATACAAAATGAAAGAATATACAGTTGAAGATAGAGTTAATATGATTTTCATACTCGGAGAATGTTTTCAAAACTGTCTATTAACATCACGAGTTTATGCCGAGAGATATCCCTTAAAAGATCATCCTCGTAAAGAGGTATTTGAAAGGCTGCTAGCAAGGTTTCGTGAAACCGGCAGTGTTTCTTACAAAAAACGAGATATTAGAAAGCTCGTAACTCGCAACGAAAATACAGAGTTGGAAGTTCTCCAATCACTTATTGAAAAACCAAACACTAGCACAAGAGTTATGGCCAGGGAATTGAAAATAAGTCGGACTAGTATCAGAAGAATTATTAAAAATCAATGTTACCATCCATACCACATTCAGATGCACCAACATTTGTATGGAACGGATTTTCACTGTAGATTGGAATTTTGTTTATGGTTTCTCGAAAAAGCGGGAGAAGACGAATTCTTTTTTAATAAAATATTATTCACAGACGAATCTACGTTCCATAATAGTGGACTAGTGAATAGACACAACTTTCACTATTACAGTACCGAAAATAAAAAAGAATTTAGAACGATAGATCGTCAAAACCGATTGTCTTTAAACGTTTATGGAGGATTAATAGGAGAATAAGTTGTGGGACCGTATTTTTTTAATGGCATTTTAAATGGACGTAAGTTTTCCAAATTCCTTCAGAGAGATTTTTCTGTTCTGTTAGAAAATATCCCTTTGAATGTAAGAAGCAGAATGTGGGTACAGCTCGATGGTGCTCCCGCACATTTTTCTCTCATTGTAAGATCACATTTAAATCGAAAATTTCCAGAACAGAAAAGTGGATTGGTAGAGGTAGTCCTAACAATTGGCCCCCTAGATCTCCCTGTTTAACCAACATAGACTTCTTTTTATGGGGGTACATTAAAAATTTAGTGTATCAGACTCCACCCACGACTGCCCAAGATATGAAAATTCGTATCCGTGAAGCGTTTGCAACCGTAACGCCAGAAATGTTAAGAAGTGTAAAAAAAAATTTTGAGAAGAGAGTCCGATTGTGTATCGAACAAAATGGGCACCATTTTGAACATTTGTTGTAAAGTTATTTGTTTTGTCTATTTCATAGCTTACTTAATAAAAACGTGTTATAAAATTACCGATTTTTATTGATGCAGGTAAAATAATGCAAATAAGTCTGAAATTGGTGGATATTGGTATAGGGAACCTTGTAGTAATTTGAAAGGGAATTGTTTTACCCCTTTATTACAATAACAAAATACAGGGTGTCCCATTTAGAATAACGCAGTAATCGTATAAAATATTGTATTGTCATGAAACTCTCAATTAACAACACCCTGTAAATAAACTTTACATTACAATAATTCGTATCAATGGCCTTCCTAATTGGCAATTAATAAACAAAAATGCGTTAGTTAATTTTTATGGGACGAAGTGTAATGAATGTATTTAAACCATATTAATTTCGCAAAAATACTCATTTAAATCGAAAACTATCAAGAATGGGTATAGGTATAATAAAGTGACATTATTTTGTTCAATATACTTCAAAAATAAAATAAAATACAGGGTGTTCCATTAAAAAAAACATAACTTTGATTTCTCTCTCTTTCCACTGGATTAAAACCACTTAGTTGTTAAAAAAGTTTTTTTATTGACGTTTCGGCTTTCCAGATCGAAAGCCGTTATCAAAATGACATAAAATAAATAAATTTACTAGAAACAGAACACTTGATAATCTTGCAAAAATATGACATCAACATAGTATACATAGAATAAGATTTTGAGATTGAAGATGTCAAAATCTGTTTCAATCATATTTTTGTGACGTTTCTGGGAACGAATTTTTGAAAGGATAGCGCATTTGCATATTATAAGAGACTTTATACTTCGTCATAAATGAAGTTTTATTATTAATATTATCATAAGAAAAAACCAGATAAAAACTTATGATACTATCCCAATTAACTCTTTTTGTAAAATAGGTATCCAAATTTTTGAAATATCAACCGAACAATTAGAAACACATTCGTTATTATTTAAGCATATCAATGCTGCTTCTTTAACTTTGCGGTTATAATTATTCGGTTCTTTTAATAATCTAGTTGAAAAATTCCATTGTATTTTATGACCAGAATCCCATGCGTGTTCACATATTTTGGATTTTTCGAATTGTTTATTTTTAATGTACGTTTGGTGTTCATTAAGTCTAATATGAAAAGGTCTAGATGTTTCTCCTATATAAAATTTATTACATTCGCATGGAATTTTGTAAATACAATTTTTTGTGTTTTGAATTTCATTAAAAGGTTTTGTATTTACTATTAAAGATTTTAATGTATTATTAGTTTGAAAAACTGTTTTTAAATTAAATTTATTGCCAATCCTTCTAATTTTTTCGGATAATTTTGGAATATAAGGGATTTTTACTATATTTGAAAGAATTATTGGGGGGTTTAAATTTTGATCTTTAGTTTTGATGTCTCGGTAAAGTTCACGATTTATAAATTTACTTGGGTAGTTGTTCTTAATCAAGACAGATTTAACAAGTGATAATTCATTATTTAAGATATTGTCATTTGAACAAATTGTTTTTGCTCTATCGGAAAGAGATTTGACAATACCTCGTTTAACACAAATTGAGTGGTTTGAATTAAAATTTAGATATCTATTTGTATGTGTTTCTTTTCTAAAAACTGATGTATCAAAACAATTGTTGTTATTGTGTATTAGTACATCAAGAAACGGTAATTTTTTATTATTTTCAATTTCAATTGTAAATTTAATAGTAGGTTCCGAATTATTAATAGTATATAAAAATGTATCAATATTTTCCCTATCGTGTTGCCAAATTGCAAAGATATCTTAAATAATGAATTATCACTTGTTAAATCTGTCTTGATTAAGAACAACTACCCAAGTAAATTTATAAATCGTGAACTTTACCGAGACATCAAAACTAAAGATCAAAATTTAAACCCCCCAATAATTCTTTCAAATATAGTAAAAATCCCTTATATTCCAAAATTATCCGAAAAAATTAGAAGGATTGGCAATAAATTTAATTTAAAAACAGTTTTTCAAACTAATAATACATTAAAATCTTTAATAGTAAATACAAAACCTTTTAATGAAATTCAAAACACAAAAAATTGTATTTACAAAATGCCATGCGAATGTAATAAATTTTATATAGGAGAAACATCTAGACCTTTTCATATTAGACTTAATGAACACCAATCGTACATTAAAAATAAACAATTCGAAAAATCCAAAATATGTGAACACGCATGGGATTCTGGTCATAAAATACAATGGAATTTTTCAACTAGATTATTAAAAGAACCGAATAATTATAACCGCAAAGTTAAAGAAGCAGCATTGATATGCTTAAATAATAACGAATGTGTTTCTAATTGTTCGGTTGATATTTCAAAAATTTGGATACCTATTTTACAAAAAGAGTTAATTGCAAAAAGGATACCCTCTATATCGGGATAGTATCATAAGTTTTTATCTGGTTTTTTCTTATGATAATATTAATAAGAAAACTTCATTTATGACGAAGTATAAATTCTCTTATAATATGCAAATGCGCTATCCTTTCAAAAATTCGTTCCCAGAAACGTCACAAAAATATGATTGAAACAGATTTTGACATCTTCAATCTCAAAATCTTATTCTATGTATACTATGTTGATGTCATATTTTTGCAAGATTATCAAGTGTTCTGTTTCTAGTAAATTTATTTATTTTATGTCATTTTGATAACGGCTTTCGATCTAGAAAGCCGAAACGTCAATAAAAAAACTTTTTTAACAACTAAGAGGTTTTAATCCAGTGGAAAGAGAGAAATTAAAATACAAACCACTATGAGCTTCCGAAATGAATAACTTTGATATATCACGCTTTTTTGGAACACCCTGTATATGTCTAACTAATTTAGAAATGTAGTCGTCACTAACCTACGTACTCCTGCCAAATAACTTTTTCATAACATTTTTCGTTTTCCCAGTAAGCTCCGTCCCGTTGAGCGTGGCCCACCCTGTATAAAAATTGAAACATACATAGATGCATAGTGCAGAATTTGATATCCTAACCTCAATTTTACTTTTACTCTTCATACATTTTAAAGATATTCATTATTCGACATTTCAAATTGATCGAATTATAATTTTGTAGAATCTTTTTAATTTCTTCCTATACCCTCTAGCTATTACACAGGGTGATACTGTACACACGGTAATTTCGTAGCAACTAGCTGTAGAATAAATATCACCAAAGTAGTTGAATTAATTTCAAAATTATAGATTATAGTAAATTAGTTTAGGCAAAATTACTTAATCGAAATTATCTAAATTGGCATTTGGAAGAAATTCCTCCCGGAAAAAACATGAATGTATGTAAAAATCTTATAGATTGGTCCTTTGCATGGTCAGGTGCTTTTGGAGCTCAGTGATTTGGAGCTGGAGTGCGGCCTGGGAATCACCCATCCGATGCACAGGAAGAAGATCCGTTTGGCCATCGAAGAACATCGCAATCCCGGATTGGTGAGGTACCCCTGTATCGCTCAACTCGGTCATACGTGGGTGTGTAGCGAATGGTTACCGGATTTAGGATTAGCTCAGGTAAATACATATATACAGTATGTCTGCGTAAGTTACCCATTCATTCTCAAAAATATAAGGCCAGTAGAAAAGGAAGGCTGATAGTAAACCATTTAAAACTAAGCGGATTGTAATTAATATCTCTGCTATTATTGGGCCGATTTGGACGAGGAAAACGGCATAGTAATGTATGGGGTATACAGATTAAATTCTCCTCTTTCCATTATCATCCAAAGGATGTAGTGACACCATTGATATTTGATTCAGCAGTTCATGCCATTCTTGCCTATCTTGTGCAATCCCTTCAACATCTGCAGTCTCATATTTATTAAAGGTTTTGTTTGGTCTACCCATCTAGTTGGAGATCTGCCTCTTGGGCGTTTCCCTTCTACTTTCCTTTCTATTATTAGTCGTTCCATTGTTCCTGATCTTCTAGCTATATGCCCATACTGGAGATACATGCGGTTTGTTCTAGATTAAATACGTCAACAAAAATCATGCACAGTGACGGCACCAAAAGGGCCTCAGCTAATATCTCGGCTATTATGGGTCCGATTTGAACGGGGAAAAGGACATTGTTGTATACGAGGCTTACATATTAAACACCTTAGCCTATATCTCGACTATTATTGGTCCGATTTGAACGGGGAAAACGACATAGGGTGGGGTATACGTAAACAAAAATCATGCTCAGTAGCGTTACCAAAAGGGCGTTAGCGGCTAACTTTGGGTCGATTTGAACGGGGAAAACGATATAGTAATGTATGAGTCGCATAGATTAAATATGTAAACAAAAATCAAGCGCAGTGACGAGAGGGTCTTATTGGTCGAACGGGGAAACGGTATAGGGTGAGCGTTCAATTCTCCGTCCGACCGACTGCGCAGGGACGTTGCCAGAATATCTCATATAGGTAAGAAATAGACCTCTCGAGAAATAATTAATTTTTTCATTTTTGCAAATTTAAATCAGGATATTTCGCGAACTAATTGAGCTATCGGGTGTAGGTTTTCATCTATTTTAGATAGAGGATTTCCCCCTCCGTCACCGCCGCCGCGGTTGAACATTTCATGCAGGATTGATGGGGGATCTGACTTCATCGATTGGGAAAAAATTACATCAGTCTGTTTTCGAAAATTCAATATTTTCCTAAAATTAATAATAAAAAAGTTTTCTATAGACATCTATTTATAATTATTTAGTAGTTATTTACTATAGTAAAAAACGCCTACTTGACAATTTAATATTACATAAACTTGCCATTAAATTTAAACACAGCCAACGGTTTAATAAACGGGCACTATTAATTTATCCATCCTGACATCTAACACTTCATCTTAATATTTAATATAAGAAAAAGTCTCAAATTAATTATCTTCCGAGTACGCTTATCTTCCAAACTTTCTAGCTCGTAAATTATGTAGCTTTAAAGGAGAATTTATTTTAATATGAGGTGTGACTAAAACATTCGCAAAATAATAGAGTTGCTTGTTTTAGTATTCAGAAAATTTCGCAACAAATATGGTCGATGCTAGGATGCTGGAACACTTGAGCAAAAAGGAATTGGAAAAATATTTAGGAGTCACCAGGAAATTCCATCAGGCGTCAGTCGTTCATGGAATACATTTGTTAAGAATCATGAAGTACGATCGACAGGTATGCATTTTTTTTAACATGAAAAAGAGCAATAAAAAAATCCTCGTTTTATATATTTTTTAGGCGCTTGCAGTTAGAAGACATCAATGCGAATCGATGGACGCTGATCCTTTGGTATGGACCAATCAAAGATTTATCAGATGGGCAAGAAGTATCGACCTCGCTGAATACGCCGAAAATTTAAAAGGTAAATAACGATGATTAGTTTTAAAACAGCAAGGCTCTAAAAGCAGCTGTCAAAATGGTTAAAACACATCTTTCGACTTTGTTACCCTATAAAATAAAAAATTGTCAAAATATTTAAATTTGGTTTAGAGCAAATTTTTTCTACATCCTTTTTTCGGAAGTGTTTTAAGTTTCAAATATCTAGAGGAGTTGGTCTTAAAACAGTAAGGCACTAAAAGCAGCTATGTCAAAATGGTTAAAACACATCTTTCGAATTTGTTACCTTATAAAATAAAATCTTGTCAGGACATTAAAATTTGGTTTAGAGCAAATTATTTCTACAACCTTTCTCCAGAAGTGTTTTAAGTTTCAAATATCTAGAGGCCTTGGTTTTAAAACAGCAAGGCTCTAAAAGCAGCTATGTCAAAATCCTTAAAACATATCTTTCGATTTTGATACGTTACAAAATAAAAACTTGATAGAATATTGAAATTTGTTTTAAAGAAAAATTTTTCTACATCCTTTTTTTAGAAGCATATGAAATTTCAAATATCTATAGGGATTAGTTTTAAAACAGCAATGCTCTAAAAGCAGCTCTATCAAAATCCTTGAAACACATCTTTCAGCTTTGTTACCTTATAAAATAAAATCTTGTCAGGACATTAAAATTTGGTTTAGAGAAAATTTTTTCTTCAATATTTCTCCAGAAGTGTCTTAAGTTTTAAATATCTAGAAGAGTTGGTTTTAAAACAGCAAGGCTCTAAAAGCAGCTATGTCTAAGTCTTTAAAATACATCTTTCAAATTTGTTGTCTTATAAAATAAAAACTTGACCGAATGTTGAAATTTGATTTAGAGAAAAATTTTTCTACATCCTTTTTTCAGTGGCATTTTAAATTTCAAATATCTAAAGGGATTTGTTTTAAAACAGCAAGGCTCTAAAAGCAGCTATGTCAAAATCCTTAAAACATATCTTTCGATTTTGATACGTTACAAAATAAAAACTTGATAGAATATTGAAATTTGTTTTAAAGAAAAATTTTTCTACATCCTTTTTTTAGAAGCATATGAAATTTCAAATATCTATAGGGATTAGTTTTAAAACAGCAATGCTCTAAAAGCATCTCTATCAAAATCCTTGAAACACATATTTCAGCTTTGTTACCTTATAAAATAAAATCTTGTCAGGACATTAAAATTTGGTTTAGAGCAAATTATTTCTACAACCTTTCTCCAGAAGTGTTTTAAGTTTCAAATATCTAGAGGCCTTGGTTTTAAAACAGCAAGGCTCTAAAAGCAGCTATGTCTAAGTCTTTAAAATACATCTTTCAAATTTGTTATCTTATAAAATAAAAACTTGACCGAATGTTGAAATTTGATTTAGAGAAAAATTTTTCTACATCCTTTTTTCAGAAGCATTTTAAATTTCAAATATCTAAAGGGATTTGTTTTAAAACAAGGGCTCTAAAAGCAGCTATATCAAAATCCTTAAAACATATCTTTCGATTTTGTTACGTTACAAAATAAAAACTTGATAGAATATTGAAATTTGGTTTAAAGAAAAATTTTTCTACATCCTTTTTTTAGAAGCATATGAAATTTCAAATATCTATAGGGATTAGTTTTAAAACAGCAATGCTCTAAAAGCAGCTCTATCAAAATCCTTGAAACACATCTTTCAGCTTTGTTACCTTATAAAATAAAACAATGTCAGTACATTAAAATTTGGTTAAGAACAAATTATTTCTAGAACCTTTCTCCAGAAGTGTTTTAAGTTTCAAATATCTAGAGGAGTTGGTTTTAAAACAGCTAGGCTCTAAAAGCAGCGATGTCTAAGTCTTTAAAATACATCTTTCAAATTTGTTGCCTTATAAAATAAAAACTTGACAGAATATTGAAATTAGATTTAGAGAAAACATTTTCTACAACCTTTTTTCAGAAGTATTTTAAATTTCAAATATCTATAGGGATTAGTTTTAAAAGAGCGATGCTCTAAAAGCAGCTCTATCAAAATCCTTGAAACACATCTTTCAGCTTTGTTACCTTATAAAATAAAATATTGTCAGTACATTAAAATTTGGTTTAGAACAAATTATTTCTAGAACCTTTCTCCAGAAGTGTTTTAAGTTTCAAATATCCAGAGGAGTTGGTTTTAAAACAGCTAGGCTCTAAAAGCAGCTATGTCTAAGTCTTTAAAATACATCTTTCAAATTTGTTGCCTTATAAAATAAAAACTTGACAGAATATTGAAATTAGATTTAGAGAAAAAATTTTCTACAACCTTTTTTCAGAAGTATTTTAAATTTCAAATATCTATAGGGATTAGTTTTAAAAGAGCAATGCTCTAAAAGCAGCTCTATCAAAATCCTTGAAACACATCTTTCAGCTTTGTTACCTTATAAAATAAAATATTGTCAGTACATTAAAATTTGGTTTAGAGCAAATTATTTCTAGAACCTTTCTCCAGAAGTGTTTTAAGTTTCAAATATCTAGAGGAGTTGGTTTTAAAACAGCAAGGTCCAAAAAGCAGCTATATCAAAATCCTTAAAATACATCTTTCGACTTTGCTACCTTATAAAATAAAAACCTGACAGAATATTAAAATTTGGTATATAGAGAATTTGTTCTACAACCTTTCTCCAGAAGTGTTTTAAATTTTTAGTATCTAGAGAGATTGGTATTAAAACAGCAATGCTCTAAAAACAGCTATTTAGCCAAAGTATTGAAATTTTAAATATTTAGAGCCATTGGTTTTAAAACAGCTAAGTTTTAAATGCAACTATTTCAAACAGTCTAAAATCTTCAAGTTAACACTAATTTTAGATAGTGGCGTTCACGGCGGTCTGGTAGTTCTGGAACCATCATTCAACGGTGACACTATGGCGACTGCCTTAGGAATTCCAGCTAGTAAGAACATAATCAGAAGACATCTGACAGCTGAGCTTGACGCGCTAATCTTGCCTGCCAGGTACGTCATTTTTTGCCAACTGGAAGAACTCCAAACTGAAGCAGCAAGAGTTATATCAAAACATAGATAATCAATCAAAATTTTGTAACTTTTTGTTGCCTAACTCTTTTTGGGGACCAGAGAGTTTCATCTGAAACGATAAGTACGACCTAAAATTTAATTAATTTGTCAGAAATATTTAGACTGATCTTCTAGAGTAAATTTTATAAAAGGTTTATTAAAAAATATTATAATTATTTACCAAAACACGTTAAAATTTTGTGTTATTGGACCATAGACATTAATCCATATTTTACATTCCACATAATTTAGAGTTAATTTCAATGTGATTAAAATTTAAATATAAATTTAAAAATAATAGTTTAGTAAGTATTTTGGGTAAAATTGTGATGTTACAACTCTCTGGCTCACAAAAAAAAACTTATACAGGGTGACTCTTTGTAAGTTCCAGTTTCTCGAGTACAATTTTGAATCAGAATGTTTTAATATAAAAATAAAAATTATTGTAATTTAGAAACAGTCTAAGAAAAATTAAAAAGAAGTTCGTTTGATAAAAAACTTGTTTTTGGAATTTTCTACCGTCCTCGGGGAATTTTTTTGGATCAATATAAATATCTCTTTAGACGTTAAATTTCATGGGACATCGATTAAGAGAATTCAGTTTGCGATTTTGACATGTTAATTTGTCATTTCACTTTTGTAAGTTGGTTATTACAATTCTAAGAAAAGACAAAGTGCTCCATGGCGCCATCTAGTTGCCAGTTCAAAATATCAAATACAAATTCTCGAGAATTTGAAGATTAACGAACAATCACTCTGTATAATAAAAAGTTTTTTATTTTTTTTAGTGTGCAATATCAAAGATGAAATCAAAACTTATTTGCAGATTTTAATATATTGAATTATAGTACTTAATTTATAAATCTATATTGATTTGAGAATAAATGATTTATTGAATATTCATTTATTTTTGATTCCACTTTTTTACATTTTTCTTACACTGTATTTACACAAACATTCTATGTTATTTTATATTGCTATGTCCTTGCACTGCCGTTTTGAATGTTAGAGCACTCGGTGTCGATCAGTGTTACACTCTACGCTTTGAAATAATTCATTTATGATTCAAAAAAAATTTTTTTTACTTTTAATTTTGACCCTGCTAGTCACTATTTTCAATGTAAATTCCAAATTTAAAATCAATGTTTCAAAAAAATTTCTATTAGTTATTTTTCAAAAATAAAACAAAAAATAAAAAAAATAAAAAATAAAAAAAATAAAAAAATAGAAAATTAAAAAAATAAAAAATAAAAAATGTTTTTAGATACGATTATTTTTTAACGGCTTTTAAAAAATGGGTTATTTTTCAAAAATATATTTTTCGCAGTCTTCTAAGGTTTTCTACTCTTTTTTAGAGACCAATTTTAAATATTATACAATTTTCAAGGCGTAGTGTAATGATTTGTTTCAATATTTTAATATTATTCAATATTTCCCAATCTTTGCATGTTTCAATGTTAGACTAGCAAACATATCAATATTTAAATGTTTTATATTCTAATTCTGGTGAGCAACCGAAGTTGTTTTTATGTTTTTTTAATCCAAACATCAAGAAAGATTTATAAGTAATGTTTGACAACTTGTAATTTATTTTTGTTTTGATAAATAGTTCAAGTGACTTGTCAAAACATAAAAAAAATAAAGAAAATTTATGAAACAAGAGCAAAACGAAAAAAAAACAGAGTTGTCAAAGAATAACTTAAACTGTAACACTAAAGTAAAGAGAAAAAAGGTTATAACTAAAAAAATGGCAAGAAAAGAAAAACTGGAGAAGATTTCTAACAAAAAAAAATATAATCCAAGGTGGTCAAGGTTACAAGAGAATCAGATTATATACAGGGTGAGTCATTGAGTGTCGTAAAAGAATTTTATATCAAAAGTGATAAAAAAATGCTCTGAATTATTTTTAAAGTTTCTAAATTTGCCTCTAGGTGGCGCAATCGTTTTTGTGAAAGGAATATTCTTATTTTCTATAAAAAAATTCATATTAAAGTTGAAAAATATACAAATTATTATTTGATCGAAATTTGGGTCATCCTTAATGATTTTTAATGAATAGGGGAGAGTAGGGCTATGAAATTATTTAAATTTTTAAGCGACACGATATACTTGTTATTATTCTTACTTATTATTAAAATGCTGTGAAAAATTTTCAAAACTCACCCTTAATGAACCATCCAGTACATGTCTGAATCCAATTTGTCTTACCCCTTTCATATACAGGGTGAGTCATAACTATTGGGACAGAGGCTAAGGGCAAGTTATTGGGACCAAAATATTGCGATAGGACCAAATATACCCTAATAAAATATTGCTGTGGAATAGGATACAGGGCGTTAAAGTTAAATTTTTCTTTTCGTTTTTTTCTGATAATGTCCTTGTTTATTTATCAATTGTTATCAAAATCGGCACAGAGGCATAACTTTGGACAAGGAATATTATGTTATGTATAATTTCACATTTTGTTATAGGGGGCGCCACGTGAATGATTCCTGATGATGAAATTAAGTGGTTTATTTTTTTGACGAAACTTTTTAGTGATTTTGATTAGAAAATATGACGTAAACATAATTTCTACATAATATTAGTACTCTTGTTTATATACGATAATTTCACCCGTTTTCGAGAAAAACGCAGTTGAACAGGTAATTTTATAATGTTTTCTTTGATATCCTTTATTACAAGAATTAGAAAAGGGATAGAGGTCGGAGGAGGCCACATAGAACATTTAATTTAATGTTAAATTATTTTTAATTCTGCTTTATAAACCGTTGAAATAGAAGCCTCATGTCACAAGTTTTTTATTGTCTGTTGTTTGAAATCCCCTTCTCAGACCTGTTTAATCGCGTTTTTCTCGAAAACGGGTGAAATTATCGTATTTAAACAAGAGTATCTATCAATATTACGTAAAAATGATGTTTACGTCATATTTTCTAATCAAAATCATTAAAAAGTTTTGGTCAAAAAAAGATCCCACTTAATTTCATCATCAGGAATCATTCACGTGGCGCCCCCTATGACGAAATAAGAAATAATACATAAAATAATATTCCTTGTCCAAAGTGATGCCTCTGTACCGATTTTGATAATAGTTAATAAATATACAGGGACATTATCAGAAAAAAAACGAAAAAAAATTCCAACTTTAACGCCCTGTATCTTATTCTACAGCAATATTTTATTAAGGCATATTTGGTCCTATCGTAATATTTTGGTCCCAATAACTTGCCCTTAGCCTATGTCCCAATGGTTGTGAACCCCCCTGTATAGACCAGGGCCAATCATTTTTGATACAAAAAAATTCTTATAGTAAAATAAATGAAGGCCGGAAAAGGTATAGTAGAACCCACTTGTTTATGAGAATGAAAAAACGTTATAAAAACACAAAGGATACCGCCAAAAGAAGGAATGCTGATGAATCTGGACATTTTTGAGCAGTTTAATGTCGAAAACACCGTACACTGTCCATATACATAAAAATAAAATAATATTTTGGCTATTAGCACCACTGTGCAAAGATTCAATAACCAACTTAGCTGGATATCGTTATAGGGGAGAATGGCGTATAATTATTTAATATGAATTTACATTTTAATTTCTATAACGCATATTAGATTTGAATAGAGGTTGATATCTTGATTTTTTGATCTCTTGTGAGATTAACAAACGTTACTAATTAAAATTTTGTCTTAAATTAATTTAACTAAACTGTGGGGTGTGAGGTTACACTCATAAGAGGCGACAATTGAAGTGTGGTTATAGTTTTTACATTTTCAATTGCAGAAACAAAATTCTCAGATGTGCAGACAGGTTGCATTGGCGACTTGTAGATGTGCCGACAAGTGGCTTTGTCGGTATTAGCGGCATGTAGATGTGCCGACAAGTGGCTTTGTCGGTATTAGCGGCATGTAGATGTGCCGACAAGTGGCTTTGTCGGTATTAGCGACTTGTATAAAGCGGGATCATTTTGTTCTGCAATTAAAGTAGGAAGTAGAAGTTAGACAAATATTGTCTTCAGTAGTGGGGGCTAGGAAAATATTCATACAGTGATACACTGTGCTTGTGTTCGCTCTTGATTTTTGATTTAGTGAATAGTAGGTGGTAGGTGATTCGTGGCGTTAGTTTATTTCAGTTAATATTATTCTTGGCTTCCGTGTATATACATACTTTTTTTATTTTGAAACATTGTTACAGTGTACTTCTTATTTATTTATTCGGTGTCAATTTCAATATGTTTCGTCCTTGGGAAAATACAGTTTCTTTAAGTGGATCTAAAGAATCGGAACAATCATTAAATGATATTCCAATGGATTATGTGGTATCAGGTTGTAGTCCCAAAGATTCCTGTAGCTCCGATGAGGAAGAGAACATTTTTGGTGAAAGAACTTCAGAGTATCAAGAAATATCTACCTCGAAAAAACAATATCTTTGTAAAGATGCCCAAACCCAAACTCTCTGGAAAAAATTTGGAAGATTGTAATTTAGATTACCACAAAAATATGTCTGGAGAAAGTTTTGAAGATTGGTTTGAAAATCAGCTGTTAAACAATATTGAAGAGAATAGCATCATAGTGATGGATAATGCTTCATATCATTCCCGCTTAATAGAAAGAGTTTCCAATACCAACTCAAATAAGTGAGATTCAGGAATTTTTAAGAAATCCTGAACTTTATTTCGAAGAAAATTATATAAAAAAACAATTGCTTCAAGTATTAGGCACACAATCATTTGAAAAAAAATTCTTTATTGATGAAATGGCATCCAAAAAGGTTGCAAATTTGGTAAAAGAAGAAATTAACAAAATTTCAGCTGATGATTGGCAGAAAAAAATCAAACATGTCATCAAAGAAGAAAATTCTTATGTAACGAGTCCGACCCAATTTATTATCAATGTTGATGACAGTGAATCCAATGGTGAGGGTTGAGATATTTATGACTTTATTCACCGTGTTTTTAATTTTAGAATTAAAATTTGAGACAAAATTTTAATTAGTAACGTTTGTTAATCTCACAAGAGATCAAAAAATGAAGATATCAAACTCTATTCAAATCTAATATGCGTTATAGAAATTAAAATGTAAATTCATATTAAATAATTTTACGCCATTCTCCCCTATAACGATATCCAGCTAAGTTGGGTTATTGAATCTTTACACAGTGGTCCTAATAGCCAAAATATTATTTTATTTTTATGTATATGGACAGTGTATGGTGTTTTCGACATTAAACTGCTCAAAAATGTCCAGATTCATCAGCATTCCTTCTATTGGCGGTATCCTTTGTGTTTTTATAACGTTTTTTCATTCTCATAAACAAGTGGGTTCTACTATATCAACCTGGGCATCAGGTTGCACAAGAATAATTTTTTTTTAATTTGTAGCTATTCATGGGTACATTGAACTCTGAAAATCTCAACTCCGTGAAATGTGTGGAAGGGTGGGAAAATGGCCCTAGAGTTCTGGAAAATCCGTTTTTCGCCGATATCTCCCAAAATATGACTCTCAGAGAATTATTGTTCAGACAAGAAATAAAGAGCAGTCTATTACCTACAAAATTGGTCGTAATCATTTTTTTCGCTACGCGAATATTTTGTGCGAAAACGGCGATTGAAAAATTCATAATTGTAAGAGAATGTAAAAAAAAAGAAAAATACCGTAGACAAGGGGACAATCTAAGCTTTCCAATGATGTGGGTTGAAACCCGATAGGGTGCTTGATTATCTATCAATTCCCGATTAGCCCCGAGCATTTTGGAATACACGTTATTTATAAAAATACGAAAAAAATCCTTATTGAATCTTTTGGAATGTATTCAAGACCTTCCCAAGCCTCATTGGTCAAAAGGATTTAGTGAAATTACTCTTTATAAAAAGAATATAAACAGATTGATAGAAGGGCTAAAATCTCGACCAAAAATAAATTTTGGCCCCGTTTTTCAATAGTCCCGAAAAATAACTAAAAGGAAAAATTAACATGGTAATATAGCTACAGGTTTTGAATCATGAAAAAATATTAATTTTTACCCGATTTATTCAAAAATTTTAGTCCGATTGGGAGTGGCATTATTCTAGAACGTGCTCTCTAGATACAGGTAGGGAGCTAAAAATACGAGATGTGGTTGGGGCCGATTATGTCGAAAACCATTACATTTTCGAGAAAATGATAAGGATCATTTTTGTAGGCAATAAACTGCTCTTTATTTGTTGTCTGAACAAAAATTCTCTGAGAGTGACATTTTGGGAGGTATCGGTCAAAAACGGATTTTCTAGAACTCTGGGGCGATTTTCCCACCCTTCTACAAATTTAAAGGAGTTGAGATTTTCACAGTTCAATGTAACCTTGAATAGCTATTATACTTTTGGGACCTGGCACTTTCATAAGCTTATCGGCATCAGCTGTGGCTGACCTACTAAAGAAACACTCCCTTGACAAGTTTAAGGGTAGTTGGGACGACGAAACAGGTTGCAAGCTAGCCAAGGAACTATTACAGTATCCGAACAGCGAAACAGCCAAAAAATACATGACTATGAACAGACGGAACCTGCGCACATCCACAGGTATCCTGACTGGCCACTGTCATCTACGAAAACACCTCTACAGGATGGGGTTATTTGACACTCCACTGTGTAGAGGATGTGAACAGGAAGACGAGACTGTCGAACACATTCTTTGCGAATGCCCGACACTCTCACAAATGAGACATTTTCTTTTCGGCGAGCGGTGGCTAACACATGCCAACATGAGGGAGCTACCTTCAGGCGACGTCATCGCCTACTTTAAACAAGTAGGCTGGCTGACGAGCTAGAAGGAAGGCTCAACCTCAGAAGGACGCACAATGGGCCAAATGTGGCCTACGTGCTGCGGGGTCACCCACCCTTCTAGATTTACAGATACAGAGATACAGAATCATAAATAGTTGCAAATTAAAAAAAAATTATTCTTGTGCAACCTGATGCCCAGGCCGATATCTTCGTTTACTGGACTATTAGCAATATGTGGATTCGGGTATTTAAAATCGGTTTGGCCATTGTCTAAGAGGGACACATTTTTTTTGTCTAAAGTTAACCTGTATCTAATAATAGCTAAAAACGTACAGGCATTTTAAAAAAACTAACACTTAATGGTAAGTATTATCGCTTTTTATGTCCGAATTTACATGCTAGTCAATTTTTAATTACTTAAAAAAAATATCCTCATTTGCAAAGATACGTCATTTCAACTTCTGGATGTGATATAGCATAGAATGCTTGTGTACCCCGCACCGCTTTTTTTTCAATGTTTTCATTTTGCACTGTTATGCCAGATCAACACTAGAGCACTATGTTCGAGTTAGGGCCAAATCGAGGGTTCTTGGAGGGTCCTTGGGACGGACATTTTCACGATCCTGTGGAGGACTCGTCGGAACCTCTTCGGCTAACCGAGACAGTTTTACTAAAGAGCAACAAAAGTCAAATAGTATTAGGGTAAGTACAAAATCGAGCTACTGGGGCTCTCTAAATGTAAGTGTTGATTTTTTGCTGAATTGTTGTAATATTTTGTAAACTAAAACTCTTTGTATTAACGGCTAAAAGGTCTGGAATGCGGAATTGACAGTTCTGACAGACCGGCTATTCGTAAAGGCCCCCATACATGATCAAACTTGTTTGACAAGCCAAATTTGATCAAAAGTTTGTCAAGGAAGTTTGAGGCTTTTGCGAGCCAACACACTATACATTCAAGTTTGTCAAACTACATTAGTAGTGTTTGTAGACACTTGTTAACCCAGAAAATTGATTAGAAATGAACTACAAGTTTGAGTGATAAATAAGCACTGATTTTTGCTGCACTAAGGAGCACTGAGTTTAGATTTAAAATATCAATAAACAATAAAGTGGACCGCCTGATTCGCAGCTAAGTACCACAGTGAAAACGAAATTTGCTGCACTAAGGAGCGAGGTGTTGTATGTGTGAGTGTTGACAAGGCACTAATTTTTGCTGCACTAAGGAGCACTGAATTTAGGTTTAAATTAACAATAAAGTGGACCGCCTGATTCGCAGCGAAGTACCACTGTGAAAACGAAATTTGCTGCACTAAGGAGCGAGGTGTTGTATGTGTGAGTGTTGACAAGGCACTGAACTTAAAGTTCGCGAAGTCTGTATCTTTTCAAAGTTTCTTCCCCCCCCGTCCGTTTGTTTTAGAAAGAAATATTCGTTATCCAGTGGGCGAATCGATTTGTTAGATATGTAAGTTTTTTATGTCTGTCTCTTTCTCTCCCGCTTGGAAGACAAGGATTAATTTAATTACGTCGTTATGGGTGTCCCATTTGAAAAAATTAAGTTATTGCCGTTTGAAAACTAGACTATTGGCACGCCATCGGCAAACACCCTGTGTAACAGGTGAAGATGTTGTGTGATTATTGTGATAGGTGCATGTTTCATTTACATCATAGTAGCTTTTTTGAGGAATTTTTTAAAAAATGTGGTTTTTGTGCTAATATTTCTGAAGTGCTGTTTTTTCATTAAATCTGCTTAAAATAGGAATAACTTGTCAACGCCGCGTCGGATTTACAAAAACAAAAAACTACCGTAAAACTAATATTAAGTAGAATCAGAAGACATAATCGTATATAGGGTGTTCAATTTAAAAAAACCAAATTAATTTTCATTTCACAAAAATTAGCCACCCTGTATACATCAAAATATTTTAAAATTGTAGTCCGAGTGACACTGTCTACCCCTACAAAAAATCTTGTTGATATCTCTTTTAGTTTCGGTGCTAGAGAGTTTTGGGTGGACGTGACAAGTCTAGCCTAAGCCTAGAAAAGTTCGTTAGAATTTGCGATGCAGATATTTGGATACGTGACGATCGTAGCGTAGTGAAAAAAAACTATTCGTTGAGGCTTCGTGTCTTAGCGCTGTTGTCAGGTTGGACGGGTTTGTGTTTCCTTTGGTTTGAAAATTAAACAGATGCGATGTTGTTGATTTGAGTTTATATGTTTAATTTTGTTTTGAAAATTAAACAAATATGTTCGTGAAGCATATATGATCTAAGATCTCATCTCACTAGAGAAAATGTGAATTTGACAAATATACGCCTGCCAATTTCGATTTCGCTTGAACGAGCGGCGCTCTAATGGAATTTTAGGTAAACAAACATTAACTATTAACTTACGGGCCGCGCCACAAGATGTCACTTTGAACGTTAATGGGTTGGCGTATATGTCTTCTGTTTTAATAAATATTTGACGTATTACTTAAAAATACGTCACTAAAATCGATTTATTTTAACTGTTTTTATATATTATTAATAATTATCTTATTTTCCAGATATATAATGGACGTGGACCTGAATTTTAGAAGGATTTAAACACCAAAAAAAAAACACCAAAGTTTTAACTAAATTCTTATTTTATTGTTATTGTTTTATTTTATGTTCTGTGATAATTATATTATTTATATGATTTGTGTCCATTTAAGATTTATTTATTTCGTATAATTCACAAAATAATTCGTTAAAACGCACCTTACTATTTTGAAACCATAATTTCTTGCTTATTATATCGAATTTTACTATTTAGGACTCAAAATTAGAACCAGTAAATATTAAATGGACACATTAACGACTGGGATAAATAAATTTTAACAATTCAAAAATTCTACTGTGCGTATGGTATGGTATGTGGACATGTAGGTGGACATGGCAACCCCGCAGATGCGTTCTAGAAGAAAGATACATCAACAAAATTAAGTTGGACTGGAACTATCCTATTGCGACGTTTCGGCAATCAACACTTCATTTTTGTGAATGGTTAATATTTAATTTCTCCCGGATTTACTAACTACCAAAGGATTTTACCAATAATAATGTACAATGTTTCATAATATTTACTGATGTATAAAATAAAGTATAAAACCGGCAATTGGTGTTTTATTTTAATTTCTAATCTTTCAGGCATTTCAATAACATGGAAAGAAAATATAAATAATAGCTTAAAGTATTTCTTTAAATTGTATTTAGCGATAAAAAAATATAAGCCAAAATGTACAAGCAGAAAAAAATAAAAAAAATTAAAAAGTTCTGGCTCAGCTTTATCAATTTTATACTAATGATACGCCACTGATTTTCTCCAGAAATAGGTCAATATGTCACAGCTGTTCTTCAGATTCTAACCAAGATTCCTTTATCAAGTAAGTTTATTATTTTGAGGTAACGCAAAACTATATTTATTATATAACTAAGTTTTTGGTTTTTTATTTTTATCTTTTACAAAAAAAAATTTGTTTTTCACGAAATTTGGTGTAAACTTACCCTTTTATGTCCCAAACAATCTATAATTTTTTTGTTTTATTTTTTTAACCTTATTTTGACTTAATATCGAAGAAGTAGTCTAATTTTCAATCGAAAATTCTCACGTCAAAATATCTGCTATTTTAAAAAACTCGGTGGGCTTTTTGTTCGTTGAAATCTCTACTTTTTGATGGTGTAAAAAAATATACATTATTATGGTAAATGTTCTCAAAAAATGCAAATAAGAAACGAAGAAAACTACGAATTTCTTTTTTTTTTAAATCATCATGTATAATTTTGAGCTATTTATTTAAATTTATACTTTAATTACTCTTTTGTTTATCAATGTAACACGGAATCTTACGTTTTTCGAGTAATTAAAGTATACATTTACATAACTAGCTCAAAATTGTACATGATGATTTAAAAAAAAAGTTTTCTTCGTTTCTTATTGGCATTTTTTGAGAACATTTACCATAATAATGTATATTTTTTTACACCATCAAAAAGTAGAGATTTCAACGTATAAAAAGCCCTCCGAGTTTTTTTAAAAAGCAGATATTTTGACGTGGCAATTTTCGATTGAAAATTAGACTGCTTTTTCGATATTAAGTCAAAATAAGGTTAAAAAAATAAATATTTTAAAACAAAAAAATTACAGAGTGTTTGGGACATAAAAAGGTAAGTTTACACCAAATTTCGTGAAAATCAATTTTTTTTTGTAAAAGATAAAAATAAAAAACCAAAAACTTGGTTATTTGAATTTTTCACATAAATTTTGAGGTTATGTGAAAAAAGTGTAAATACAAAAGTTGTAGATCTTTTTATTACCTACAACTTTGCTATTTAACTTTTTTCCATAGGACTTGTAGTTTTGCCGGAAATCGAGATAAACAGTTTTCTACCCTTAAAAACTCCCCCTCTTCCACTTCTCGACCCCAGAGCGCCTGTAAATTATTTTTCCTATCATTTTTGTCATATTCTCTTCCTTTTCCAATGAGTTTCATCCTACTATTATTTTATTAGGTTTCAAAAATTATCTGCGTGATATCGCTAACATAAAATGCTAGTGTCAAACATTGCGCAACCACAAAAAAAATCAGGTTACTTGATTCGGAACCAGACGGGCGACGTTTCCATACATCGACGACGCTTGCGACGACGTCGAATCCCGGCGAAACGTCATGACGCCACACCGCCACTATTAAACGTCAACGCTTGACATCCAGCGAAGCAATTATGAAAAATAGTTACAGAAACGTGGAAAATTAAAAGGCCGCCATGAAGTTTGCGGAACATTTGTCTGCTCATATCACTCCGGAATGGAGAAAACAGTACATCAATTACGAGGTGAGCGAGATAGGTACTTGTTTAAATTTTTATATGATTGTTTATCTCTGTCGGGATCTTTATATTGATCAGACAGTGGCGTTACTTAAACTTTTTTTTTATCTAGAAGTACTTCGAGATTTAATCTCTAGGCAGCGATTAAATAAGAAAAAGTTTTTATATTTAAAATGCCAATAAAAAGTGCTAAAGTTATACAATATAGATCAGAGAACGACATTTTAAGTCTTCAGCAAGTTAGAGTCAGAGTTAATATCAGTGAAAGTAGATAAAAATCATGTGGAATACCTCAAGGCTCCATTTTGGGCTTCATTATCTATTGCCTAATGTTTATTATGCGTATGATGCAAGCAGGCAGATCTTTTGATGTAGAAAATTTAGCTGAGGTCTGGTTTTGATCGAATATAAGTTGATATTTCAAATATAACGTCCAATTATTATTTTATTTTTCAGGAAATGAAGTCAATGCTTTACGCTGCTGTCGAACAGGCACCTTCCGCAGAACTGGTCGAGCCCGAAATTCTGACAAGATATTTTGCGAAATTCGACGAACAGTTTTTTTCATTTTGCGATAAAGAATTGACTAAGATCAATACATTTTATTCTGGTAACCGTTTATTAACGAACTGATTAGATTTGAAACAAAAAAAATCTTAGCAGTATGTGGGTAAATCATATATAAATTAAGAAAAATCAAGGACGATTGAGTAAAAGTTCCGTAAGAGAGGTAGGGGTAGCTAAATATAATACGTTTTGCAGCTGAAATATACATCCTATCCAAAAAAGTTTAAGGTAAAAGTTGTAGACAATTAAAAAATCTAAAAATTTTGTATTAATCATTTTTTTAACATAACCTCATAATTAGCGGGAAAAACGCTAAAAACCGCTATTTTTAATTTACATTCGTATAAAATCGAAAAATAAATATTTTGCTTCGATAAAATTACAGCTTATTCAAAACACAAAAAAGAACGTTCTCACGAAGTTTCATTTACAAAAATAATATTTTTGCGGGAGATAAAAATTAAAAACCAAATGATAGGATGCATATTTCAGGCACAAATCCTAAAAACTTTTACTCAAGATGACTTGATTCGACCATCCACATATTGCTAAGAATTTTAGGTCCAACAATGCTAAAAACGTTTTGGATATTTTTCAGAAAAATTAGCCGAAGCAACAAGAAGATACGCAAATTTGAAAAGCGAATTGAGCGAGACACAAGAGTTTACATTTCAAAAAAGCAATTCTGTTAGAAATAATTTACTGCGTAAGAAAAATGTCCCGGCTAGGAAAATTCAAGAAATTAAATTGGCATTTAGTGAATTTTATTTAAGTTTGATACTCCTGCAAAATTACCAAAACCTAAATTTTACTGGATTTCGGAAAATCCTGAAGAAACATGATAAGGTAAAAAAATTTTTTCAGGACTAATTAAAAATCTAGTTGAATTTACTGTTTCAGTTACTGAGCATGGATTTCGGTGCCAGGTGGAGAATAGAGCACGTAGAGGGCTCGTTTTTTTATATAAACAAAGATATCGACAGGCTCATCAATGAAACGGAAACAGCATTTACTCAAGAACTTGAAGGTGGCGATCGCCAAAGGGCGATGAAACGTCTCAGGGTGCCACCTTTAGGAGAACACCAAAGTCCTTGGACAACTTTTAAAGTAGGCCTTTTCTCAGGTGCATTTATGGTCCTACTTTTATCAGTGATCCTTACAGGTAACTATGACAATGGCTAGATATTTTGCGTAGTTCTTAAAATTTACACCAGTTGGCGCACTAGTCAATGTAGACCTGTCAAATCATTGTTTTCATAGTTTCAAATACAAATAAACATTAGTCTCATGGGTTCAGTGATTATAATTAATAAGTCTTCACGTAATCAACCATAAAAGCATGCCTTCGCTGTATGTTGTACCATATTGCTCTTCAAGAACAACAGGACATCGATTTCCTAGCGATACAAATAGGAGAAAGATGTGGCTCGTTAAAATACGTCGAGATAAATTCAAACCCACATCTAACTATCTATCTTTCCATCTATCTATCTATCTATCTATCTATCTTTTTTTTTTTCTCTTTGGAGGTGTGTACGGACCAAAACTGATGTTTACCACACTCTGCCATGAACTATGCCAGGTGGTTATGTGGGACTCCCTCCTTCCAGCGACATTTACGAAGGATAGCACCTCCTTCATAGATGCCTCTGGCCGAAGAGCCTTACCCACCAAAACCTGTCACCCCCCTCTTCTTCCACCAACCTGGAACCGCTCTTCGCATCTTCATCAGGAAGGGGCTGGTCCATCATCTATTGTCTATTCCTATTCGTATCTTGGCGTTCTTCTACTTCCTTTACAGACATGATTGTTTTAATGTAGGCATGTGCGACTCTCCACGTTTTCTCATCTCGGAGCATCAGTCTTATCATATTACCGGTAGTGAAAGGAACTCCAATTTGTGCCGTCTTTCCTATAGTATAGGTTCTTCCTTTCTTCAATGACAAGTTCTATGGGTATGATGCCTGTTATCGCCTGGACTGCTTTTGTTGATACAGTTCTGTATGCACTAGCCACTCTTAGGAGCATTTTCCTTTGGGTTTTCACCAATTTGTCTTTATACGCCTTTTTATTTGCTGTTTTATACCAGATTGGTGCACCATATACTAGAACCGATTGTACCACGTTATACAACATTTTCCTTTTCTTGGATCCTGGACCTCTGAGATTTGAGGTAATCCTCATTATTTGAGCCACTTTCTCTTCAGCTTTGATAACCGTTTTCTTTATGTGTTCTCCAAATTGGCAGCTTTGCCCCACGGTAATTCCTAGGTATACTATGTGCTCCTTTGGACTGATTTCTACCCCGTTGCAACAAAACTTTATGTCCTTCATTTGATATCTGCCTTTTAAGATGACCGCTTCCGTTTTTTGTGGAGCTATCTCTAATTCATTTGATGCCATCCATTGGTTTACTTGTACTAATGCCTCATCCGTTTTCCATTTCAGTTGGGTTTTGTCTTTTGATGTTATGACTAGCGCAACGTCGTCTGCATACGCTAGTATGTTTACTCCAACCGGCATGTGTTCTACAAGTAGGTCATTGTACAAGACATTCCACAGAATGGGACCCAAAATAGACCCCTGTGGTACTCCTGCAGTTATTTCCATGGCTGCGTCCTTTTCGATCTGGATTGACCTTCCCTCAAGATAATTGTCAATCGAGTTTATTAGGTACTTCGATATTCCCATCCGTTGTAGTTTTTTAAGTATTAAATCCCACGAGGCGCTGTTGAAAGCGTTTTTCACATCCACTGTGACTAATGCAGCCCATTTATCAGTTTCGTTTTCCCTGACGATATTCAATACTTTTTCTACTGCTTGGATTATACTCTTCCCTTTTCTAAACCCGAACTGTCTCTCAGAAAGTTGGCTCCTGGTCTCTATCTCATCTTCTAGGCGTATCTTCAGTAGGCTCTCGTAAAGTTTACTCACCGAGTTAAGCAGGCATATTGGTCTAAAGTTCAGGTCTTCAATTTTACCCTTGGGTATCAACACCAGTCTTGCCGTTTTCCATTCTCTTGGAAATTTTTGTTGTTGGAGTGTTGTATTCATCAGTTCTAACAGCATATGGGGTTTGACTTCTTCCAACTTTTTTATTGCCTCTACTGGCACTCCATCTAGGCCTGGAGCTTTACCGGTTTTCATTTTCTGGAGGGCTGTGGTATACTCTTCCATTGTAAACAGTTCCACCTCGTTAGTAAGGTTTTCTTTTTCCCATTTTTTTAATTTCTTCGGGAATAATCTCTCTGCTGCCTTGATCTTTTGTTCAGTAGCTAGCTCGAAAGCTGCATAGCCCACTAGTCTTTCCGTTGCGATTTTATAGCCTTTTCCCCATACGTCTGCTTCCAATTCTTGGCATAATTCATCCCAGTGTTTATACTTAGACTTATTTATTAGCGCCCGTAGTTCCTTCTTTGCTCTTTTGTAGTTTTCTTGTTCTTCGGTTTCGTTTCTAGGTGTTTGTCTAGCGGTTCTGGTGACTTGCCTCCTTAATCTATGACACTCATCTCGTTTCGCTTTTATGTCTTCATTCTACCAGAAAGGTTTCCTTGATCTTTGGTTTCTTGTCAGGCTTGCGTGGTATGCTTCTTTCATAATGGCTTCAAGGTCTCTTCTCCCGCTCTGGGTTCTCAATTTTACAATTTCTTTAAGGGCCATCCAATCACATTCAGGTTTGGTTTTAATGCGAATTGCTTTCTTTGGACCTTTTGAGAATATTTCGAAAGTGATATATTCATGCTCTGTTAAAGTTTCGTCTTCTAAAACCTCCCAGTTTTGTATCACCTTTTGGATTTTGCTTGACGAGCAAGTGACATCTATGAAGGATTTTGTTTGGCCTCTCACGAAATCTATCTATCTATCTATCTATCTATCTATCTTTCTATCTATCTATCTATCTACTACCAACACTCTTTACAAATTCTTCTCCACCCAATCCTGTCCTTATATACACCTTTTTCTTCACTCACATCTATACATTGTTTGAGATCTCACGCAGTATCACTATTTTCCCCGAAGGGAATGGTGTAAAAATACGCCTATGACCTCCGCCCCACCCCCAGATTTCATTGCCGTTGACCGTTTATCTCTATCTTTTATGTTGTTTGAGATCTCGCGCAGTGTCACTGTTTTCCCCATAGGGAATGGTGTAAACATTCCTTGGGGACCATATAACAACCCCTCAAAATTTCATCAAAATCGGTCGAACAGTTTAGGAATGCATAAGATACATACATACATACATAAATTTTTATATATAAAGAAGATGAGGTTAAATTCTACCACTTACCTCTCAATTAGAGCTTCCTTCTTGCCTACGCATTTCGCATTTCGATTCTTTAATTCAATTTATCGACCATTTTCAAAATATATTTTAGAAACCAGAATAAATCCACACAAAACAGTTCACGGATGATTTTTGACAGGTCTACATCTACAACAGCGCCACCGTGCGGGAGAAATTTTTAGAATATCCTGCCATTATTACAAAAAAAATTCGTTCTTAAAGTCTTTATTTTTCAGGAGTTTTCCACGACAGAAACGACTGGGTGATAGTTATAAGGCTGTATAGAGGTCCGTTTCTTATAGTAGAATTTTTATTTCTATGGGGAATCAATATATACGGCTGGCGATCATCTGGGGTCAACCACGTTCTCATTTTCGAAATGGATCCCAGGAATCACTTATCCGAACAGCATATCATAGAAATGGCCGCCATCTTTGGAGTGCTTTGGTCAATTTCAGTTCTATCATTCTTCTACAGCTCGCAATTGAGCATACCGGCGTATATCAATCCTCTAGCGCTTTTGGTTGTTATGTTTGTGTTTATTTTCAATCCAACAAAAACTTTTAGGCATGAAGCCAGGTTTTGGGCCTTACGGGTTATGGTACGTGTACTCAAAATATTTTTCTTTCTATTTCGTATGCTACTTCAACAATATTTTTGTTTAAATGCGCTTCTAGGCTCGTTTTCTGACAAAAACCAATTGCGCATTTACATGGACCAGGGCCAATCATTTTTGAAACAAGAAAAATTAATTTAGTACTGCTAAGAATTTTTCAAGGGTATTTAAAATCGGTTTGGTCCTGGTCTACATTTAATTTTGAAGCAATTAAAACATTAAAAAATTTGTTTCAGGGAAAAGTATTTATGGCCCCATTTTGTTACGTGTCCTTTGCTGATTTCTGGGTAGCAGATCAACTGAATAGTCTGATCACGCTCTTCACCGATATGCAGTTCTTCGTTTGTTTCTATGCCACCAATCCCAGCTGGTCTGTTGGTGTAGGTTTGTATTGATATTTAAACAAATTTAAACTCAAAGAAAATTTTGTTTTATTATGTGCCCCGCTTATTTCGTAATTTACAAAATTTTAAACATGCAGTGGGATGGCCGGTCTGAATTCCCCGATGTGCCGTCATTCTAAATCTGGGTTAAAGCCACAATAAATTTTCTCTCATCCCGAATAATTATTCCCTAGTGTCTCGGGACGTAACTCAATGTAATATTGTTGTGGTTTGCCAGAATTTATAACCAGAATTCTCCAACCGTGTGTGAGTTGGTTTCAAAACGTGCATGGTTATTATTATACCAAAAAAATTATTTATTAAAACTGTTACGTACAATTAGTTTAATTAGATTGTTTTATTTTCAGATGCTGACTATTGTGTAGGCAATTTTTTGGCATTTAGAGCTTTCGTAGCGTGTCTTCCGCCATGGTTCAGATTTGCTCAATGTTTGAGAAGATATAGAGACACCAAAGAAAAGTTCCCCCATATCGCTAACGCTGTCAAATATGGGACGACGTTTGTCGTTGTCATATTTTCGTTTTTGAATAAGACACTCGACGGTAAGCATTCAATATACTTCTTTAGCGCCTCACAACTTCTTACGATATCTGCCCCGTACCCCGCGCGCCTCCAGTAGGCGTGGTTAAAGGTTAAATATAACTCTATTCCAAGTATTGACAAAGTAGCATGTATAGTCGAACCCACTGCTTTATGAGAATGAAAAAAGCTATAAAAACAGCAAAGGATACCGGCAATAGAACAAATACTGATGCATCGGGACATATATGTGTACTTTAATTTTGAAAACATCGTACATTTCTATAAAGTATATACTATCCACTGTTGGAAACTCATTTCTTTGGTAAGATTTATAAATAACGCTACCAATTAATTTTGATATTGAAGGGTCTAATCGTAAAGAGAGGTGTGATAAAGGTTGTGTTAAAACTTTAGACCCTTTAATATCAAAATTAGTTGTTAACATTATTTATTAATCTTACGCCATTTGCCCCTATTAGGATCTCCAGTTAAGTTGGTTATTGAATCTTTGCGCAGTGATCCTAATAGGTAAAATATTATTTTATTTTTATGTATATGGACAGTGTACGGTGTTATCAAAATTAAAGTACTCAAATATGTCCAGATGCATCAGTATTTGTTCTATTGCTATATTTATAGCTATTTTTCATTTGTTATATTGCTATTTTTATAGCTATTTTTCATTCTCATGTTCGACTATACATGCTACGTTGCCAATACTTGGAATAGAGTTATATTTACATGTTAAGAAAGAGAACTGGTAACTTTGGACAGTAGACAAATGTCGAAATAATAAAACAAGGAGTCTTTCCATTATTTTAATTAAATCAAATGTTGAAAATATTCACCGTTTACATTTAAACAATAATCCAGTCTATTCTCGAAAGCGTTCTGAACATTTTCAAAGACTTGTGGTGTTAAATTTCTATACATTCCTCTAAGATTCTTGTTGAGAACCCAAGCTCAGGTTCTCTTCAGTAAAGCTTAGGGTTGAGGCCTTTCTTAAACCTCATTGAGAGCGTTGATTATATTGGGAAGTCCTTATAATTTATTATCAAGCAGAACATAACAAATAAAATATAGTAAAAAGGAAATAAATCTTAACTCTTACTAGCTAACAGTTTGAATTATCGGGATGTACTCAGAGGGCTGGGGTTCTAATGGTTACTCGTTTTACTAACTGTGGGGTTCTTTCTTCAGAGTTAGTGGTAAGTTTTGTGACACTTAGTTTTATTTCTGTCACTCTTTTTTTTATCAACAAAAACTATCTTTGAAGTCTATAGTAAATCGAACCATTATATAGTAGGATTTGCTATTAATTTATTTTAATACAACATTGTTGTGACTCGTTTTCACAACAATTCTATTACGCAAATCATCAATGGATAGTGGTGGTGTTCTGTAAACAACAGACTTCAAATGTCCCCAGTAGGATCAAGTCTGAGGGGCGAGCTGGTCATTCAATAGCACCCCTACGACCTATCCAATGTCCTGGAATAACGGTATCCAAATATTTCCTTACTTCTAAACTGAAATGAGGGAAAGCTCCGTCTTGCTGAAAGTAAAACTGACCCTAAGTTTTCTTCTAAGCACTGAATGATAAGAGGATATACTAATTCTTCCAAAGATCTAGATATCTAGGTCCATTTAAATTTTCCTGGTAGAAAATTGAACCAATTACTTTTTCGAAAACTTTTGTACTAACTAGTAAACAGAAGTGTCACAAGCAATATTATTCGACAGTTCATACAACGAAGCTCTCATGGCTTGCTATTATTTTTTTACTTTAGATATTCAATATCTGGTATCTGAACCTTCATTATATAATTAAGTCATTTTTTCACATAGAGATACTAAAAAAACTACGCTCTTGCAGAAAATGTCAAAATAAATACAGGGTGTCATTTTCCTTGACCGGGAGTGGCTGGGGGCGACGAATGTCACGTTGGGGTGGCACCTCATATACTGTTAATTTTCCCCCTACTGTCTTAATGACATTCCAAAATTTCCTGGTATATTAAAATATTGTTCTAAAACTAAATCTTTTCTTTATCCCTTTTTAATATCCCCAGAGGCCGGATAAATAATTCATTAAATTTTTTTCCAGATAAATTTATATCAGGAGAAAATCCATTTTTCTATTTATGGATAGCGTCGTCCTTGATCAGCTCCTGTTACGCGTACACTTGGGATATCAAGCTCGATTGGGGACTATTCGACGCCAAAGCTGGTGATAACAAGTTCCTTCGTGAAGAAATTGTATATTCTTCGACGGTAAGTGAGTTTCTCTATTTCAAATTAGCATAGAAATTGGGATGACGGAGGGAATTTTCATACAATCGTTCTGGATTTGCCGGAGGATGCCGCATATCTACATAATTGTTTCGTTTCTAGTGGGGTCGATGTTAATCGAGGATCACGAGTGGATTTTTTGATTAAAAATCGATAAGCTATAAAAAAAATTAAATTTTTAGAGGAAAAAAAGGGCAAAAAGCGTGGAAAATTAAATTCAATATTGAAATCAACGCAAAAATTATTTTTTCAGATGAAAATTTATAGGAAATTGTGAATTTGCTGCAATATAAATCTACAAAAAGTGTTATTTTTATATAAAATATCGATTGTCAATACTCAAATTGAAGAAAAAACATTTTTACCGAGGGATGAGGTAAAGAGAAGTGTCGAAGTCATATGTCAGATGTCACTTGTCATAATTTGACATCACGTCACTCTTCCCTTATAAGAAATAATTTTTTTTAATTCAAAATTAGGAAGTTATACAGTTTGAAACATGTCCTCAAAACAATATAAATCAAAATACTTAATAATTATTTTTTTAATCATTAATACTCTATTACTAAAACGTATTGGACGGTTTTTCATATCTTTATTAATTTATTTTTCAGTGGTTTTATTACTTCGCTATAATTGAAGATTTCATCTTGCGATTCGGATGGGCATTTTTAATATCAATGACAGAAATGGGATATGCTTTAGAACATTCAATGGTTACCATACTGGCCCCTCTTGAAGTATTCAGGTTAGTCATTACTACAAAATATAACAAATATATTATTTTAATTATTAAGAAGGCCTTTTTATATTTTTAACTTTTATTCAAAACAAATATCAGGGTATTTGGTGAGTTCATAAAATATCTGACATTTTTAAAATTAACAATATTGACAACCTATTTTTCCCTAACGACTGTCAAACAAAAAACTCCTTATTACACTATAAAAAACTATAACCTAACTTACACACTACATAACCCCCCCCCCAACATTTCAAAAATTTTTAAACAGTAAAAATATTTTTAAATGTTATTGAACATTATTTTTTTTTTTCATTTTTACTTTCTTCCAGTTTCTTTTCTTTTTCTTTACTGTTTTTGTTTTCTTCCTTCTTCTAATTCTTTTTGTTTGGTATCCTATTATTTTATATTTACAACTTTTTTTAATTTTAGGTTTGTACGCCCCCCAGCGACGATTACCTAAATTTTGTACATTTCTTTTTTCAATTACTTTATTTGTTAATGCAGGTATCTTTGCTTTATCATATTTCTCTTCTTCTTTTTCTCCTTTCTCTTCTTCTTCTTCTTCTTCTTCTTCTTCTTCTTCTTCTTCTTCTTCTTCTTCTTCTTCTTCTTCATAAATTGTAAATAATTTTGTTTTCTTTACCATTACGTTTCTTTTATGACTCACATATTGTTGTTTTTAGATTTCTAGCATTTTTCTTTAAATTTTCTTCTAATTGCTTTAAAGCTACTTTACACTCTTCTTTGTTTTCTTGTATGTCCTTCTTATTTTTCTGAATATCTTTTTTTAATTCTTCCTGATTTTTATCTACTCTATTAGCCACTGCATTAATAGCAAATTCTACTTCTTCTCTAATTTCTTCTATTTTTTTATCTGTTTCCTTTTCTTGTTTCTCTAATCTCACTTCAACTCTTTCAAATTCTCTTCTTATTAAAATTATCATCTCCTCATTATTTCTTTTAGGTAAAATTTTACTATTGGGGCTCAGCCCCAATTTTGATGAGATATTTTTTTTAGACTAATTTGGGGTCGCTGATCACGAATCTGCAATCAGTTGCTTGCGGTCTCATTAAACAAAAAAGTTATGAATTTTTTAAGTGAAATAAATTGTCAACTTTTCTTTAATACTTACCAGAAAAATATGTAATAAGTAGGTTTATATAAATATATTAAAACCAAAAGACTTAAGGTACAAGATATGTCAAGTCTGGTTAGATTAATGATGTACACAGTAATATTTCAGCTAAATATACTAAATTATAAAAGATAACCTAAAAATTCATACAGCAATTTGACGTACTGACATTTGGCAATACTACGGTCACTTGAGTTGCGATTAGCGTAAACTATCGCTGTGGCTAGCGTCCCGTCCTTCCGGGACTCAATTTTTTTCTCGTCTGTGATGAACGCATCTGTATTGCGTATTACTTGAAATTAATAGAATCTGGCTTATTCAGACGACAATTAGTTATTTCTCAATAAACAACATTGGTTATCAGGATTCCTAAATGTTAAATTTTCCCAAGAAAATTTTTGTAAGGACATATCCGACCTATCCCAAAATCAATAGGCGTCATCCTTGTATCATTTCAGTGGTCTCAACCCGATCGGTTCCATACGTATTTTTTCGCGTTTTTCAGGCCAAATAACGATGAATGGACGCAAAAAAAAATATTTTTTTGACTTTTTTTTTGCACGATTACATTACTTTTCCTCTATGGTATAGTGGAAGGCGGAAAAGTAAAAATTTTACTCACAAATATCATTTATTATTCTTCTGACACAACAAAACAAATGTGTAACAGACAAAATTCAAATAACCAATACTCAATAGTAGCCTGAGCACTATTTTTAAAATCCAATATTCGATTATCTGTTCTTGCTTAAAAATGATCTTCTGAATGGGGCTATTGAAGAACTAATGTCAGTTGTGTTTCAACTTTCAATGTGCACCTGAATAGGAAACCATGATTATTTGTTATTGAAAAATAACGAATATCCAATGGACGTCTGAATAAATCAGAATGTAACGATCAGGTTAGATCAGATAAGATAAGGTCAGGTGTGATCAGATCAGAATAATATGAGGTCAGGTAAGAGATAAGTTCAGGTGTGCTCATATTAATAAGGTACAAAATAATATGAGGTCAGGTAAGAGATAAGTTCAAGTGTGCTCATATTAATGATGTAGGTACAAAATAATATGAGGTCAGGTAAAAGATAAGTTCAGGTGTGCTCATATTAATGAGGTACAAAATAATATGAGGTCAGGTAAGAGATAAGTTCAGGTGTGCTCATATTAATGAGGTACAAAATAATGAGGTCAGGTAAGAGATAAGTTCAAGTGTGCTCATATTAATGATGTACAAAATAATATGAGGTCAGGTAAAAGATAAGTTCAGGTGTGCTCATATTAATGAGGTACAAAATAATATGAGGTCAGGTAAGAGATAAGTTCAGGTGTGCTCATATTAATGAGGTACAAAATAATGAGGTCAGGTAAAAGATAAGTTCAGGTGTGCTCATATTAATGAGGTACAAAGTAATATTTCAAGTAAATATATTTATTATGTTACGCAATGCGCATGCGTTTATTAGAGACGGGAACAAATTGGAGTTCCGAGGGACGGGACCCCAGCCACAGCGAAAAATATGACAAGAGTTTACGTTCTGACCGCTATTCAGGTGACCTTTTACTTAAAAAAAATTCATAACTTTTTTGTTTGATGAGACCGCACGAAACTGATTCGTGACCAGCGACCCAAAATTAGTATAAAAAAAAATATCCCATCAAAATTGGGGCTGAGCCCCGATAGTAAAATTTTTCCTTTTAATTATTAAGAAGGCCTTTTTATATTTTTAACTTTTATTCAAAACAAATATCAGGGTATTTGGTGAGTTCATAAAATATCTGACATTTTTAAAATTAAAAACATTGACAACCTATTTTTCCCTAACTACTGTCAAACAAAAAACTCCTTATTACACTATGAAAAACTATAACCTAACTTACACACTACAATATACCTTGATTATTAGATGTGCTACCATCTATGGTAAGAAGAGAGTATTGACATTAAATTTTGACTGAATCTAGTCAAGATGTCACTCTCTTCTTTTTTATCCCTTTCAGAGATTAATACAAAGTGAGTAAACCAGTAAGGAATTTTAATTTATTAGATTCGACATCCTAAGACCGGTTTCTGTCTTTCGACTTCATCAGTTAGGTTTTTCGAATCCAATAAATAAAAATTCCAAACTCGTACAAGTCAATAGCTATATCCGCTATAAGATAACATTTTTAGATGTGCTACCATCTATGGTAAGAAGAGAGTATTGACATTAAATTTTGACTGAATCTAGTCAAGATGTCACTCTCTTCTTTTTTATCCCTTTCAGAGATTAATACAAAGTGAATAAACCAGTAAGGAATTTTAATTTATTAGATTCGACATCCTAAGACCGGTTTCTGTCTTTCGACTTCATCAGTTAGGTTTTTCGAATCCAATAAATAAAAATTCCAAACTCGTACAAGTCAATAGCTATATCCGCTATAAGATAACATTTTTAGATGTGCTACCATCTATGGTAAGAAGAGAGTATTGACATTAAATTTTGACTGAATCTAGTCAAGATGTCACTCTCTTCTTTTTTATCCCTTTCAGAGATTAATACAAAGTGAATAAACCAGTAAGGAATTTTAATTTATTAGATTCGACATCCTAAGACCGGTTTCTGTCTTTCGACTTCATCAGTTAGGTTTTTCGAATCCAATAAATAAAAATTCCAAACTCGTACAAGTCAATAGCTATATCCGCTATAAGATAACATTTTTAGATGTGCTACCATCTATGGTAAGAAGAGAGTATTGACATTAAATTTTGACTGAATCTAGTCAAGATGTCACTCTCTTCTTTTTTATCCCTTTCAGAGATTAATACAAAGTGAGTAAACCAGTAAGGAATTTTAATTTATTAGATTCGACATCCTAAGACCGGTTTCTGTCTTTCGACTTCATCAGTTAGGCTTTTCGAATTCAATAAATAAAATTCCAAACTCGTACAAGTCAATAGCTATATCCGCTATAAGATAACATTTTTAGATGTGCTACCATCTATGGTAAGAAGAGAGTATTGACATTAAATTTTGACTGAATCTAGTCAAGATGTCACTCTCTTCTTTTTTATCCCTTTCAGAGATTAATACAAAGTGAGTAAACCAGTAAGGAATTTTAATTTATTAGATTCGACATCCTAAGACCGGTTTCTGTCTTTCGACTTCATCAGTTAGGCTTTTCGAATTCAATAAATAAAATTCCAAACTCGTACAAGTCAATAGCTATATCCGCTATAAGATAACATTTTTAGATGTGCTACCATCTATGGTAAGAAGAGAGTATTGACATTAAATTTTGACTGAATCTAGTCAAGATGTCACTCTCTTCTTTTTTATCCCTTTCAGAGATTAATACAAAGTGAATAAACCAGTAAGGAATTTTAATTTATTAGATTCGACATCCTAAGACCGGTTTCTGTCTTTCGACTTCATCAGTTAGGTTTTTCGAATCCAATAAATAAAAATTCCAAACTCGTACAAGTCAATAGCTATATCCGCTATAAGATAACATTTTTAGATGTGCTACCATCTATGGTAAGAAGAGAGTATTGACATTAAATTTTGACTGAATCTAGTCAAGATGTCACTCTCTTCTTTTTTATCCCTTTCAGAGATTAATACAAAGTGAGTAAACCAGTAAGGAATTTTAATTTATTAGATTCGACATCCTAAGACCGGTTTCTGTCTTTCGACTTCATCAGTTAGGCTTTTCGAATTCAATAAATAAAATTCCAAACTCGTACAAGTCAATAGCTATATCCGCTATAAGATAACATTTTTAGATGTGCTACCATCTATGGTAAGAAGAGAGTATTGACATTAAATTTTGACTGAATCTAGTCAAGATGTCACTCTCTTCTTTTTTATCCCTTTCAGAGATTAATACAAAGTGAATAAACCAGTAAGGAATTTTAATTTATTAGATTCGACATCCTAAGACCGGTTTCTGTCTTTCGACTTCATCAGTTAGGTTTTTCGAATCCAATAAATAAAAATTCCAAACTCGTACAAGTCAATAGCTATATCCGCTATAAGATAACATTTTTAGATGTGCTACCATCTATGGTAAGAAGAGAGTATTGACATTAAATTTTGACTGAATCTAGTCAAGATGTCACTCTCTTCTTTTTTATCCCTTTCAGAGATTAATACAAAGTGAGTAAACCAGTAAGGAATTTTAATTTATTAGATTCGACATCCTAAGACCGGTTTCTGTCTTTCGACTTCATCAGTTAGGTTTTTCGAATCCAATAAATAAAAATTCCAAACTCGTACAAGTCAATAGCTATATCCGCTATAAGATAACATTTTTAGATGTGCTACCATCTATGGTAAGAAGAGAGTATTGACATTAAATTTTGACTGAATCTAGTCAAGATGTCACTCTCTTCTTTTTTATCCCTTTCAGAGATAAATACAAAGTGAGTAAACCAGTAAGGAATTTTAATTTATTAGATTCGACATCCTAAGACCGGTTTCTGTCTTTCGACTTCATCAGTTAGGTTTTTCGAATCCGGTCTTAGGATGTCGAATCTAATAAATTAAAATTCCTTACTGGTTTACTCACTTTGTATTAATCTCTGAAAGGGATAAAAAAGAAGAGAGTGACATCTTGACTAGATTCAGTCAAAATTTAATGTCAATACTCTCTTCTTACCATAGATGGTAGCACATCTAAAAATGTTATCTTATAGCGGATATAGCTATTGACTTGTACGAGTTTGGAATTTTTATTTATTGGATTCGAAAAACCTAACTGATGAAGTCGAAAGACAGAAACCGGTCTTAGGATGTCGAATCTAATAAATTAAAATTCCTTACCTTGATTAGTCTTTTTACTCGTTTTTGCGAAAAATATGTCCAAACCATTTAATTTTAAATATATTGAGGGTTGGGTATTAGCTTTTTACGATTTGTGGCTGAAATATACGTCCTACATAAAAGTTGTAGATAATTAAAAAATCTAAAACTTTTGTATTATTCATTTTTCAACCAAACCTCAAAATTTTCGAGAAAAATACTAAAAACTGTTTTATACATATACAAAACATGTTGAAAACGTCCTTTTTTGTGTTTTAAATAAGCTGTTAAGACGCTAAAAATATTTATTTTTCGATTTCGATAAAATTTAATTCTGTTTTCAGACGATTCGTATGGAATTACTTCCGTTTGGAAAACGAACATCTCAATAATTGCGGAAAGTTCAGAGCTGTAAGAGATATATCGGTTGCTCCTTTGGATACTTCGGATCAGATGTTGATAGTTAGGATGATGGACGAACCAGATGGCGTTGTAAACAGAAGAAAAAAGAAAAGCGCTCATAAAAAACCAACGTCAACAATAAGGATGATGACTGAAGGGGAATCAACAGACGATATGGATGCTTAATTTTTTTTTTCTTAATTAAGGACGGGTCAAAAGTAGATTTTCTTAGTACATATTTTTTGAGAGTTCCAAAATTCGTATAAATGACGAACTTTTGGATTTTGAAGTAGAAGCAAGTCAATGGATTGAACAAATTCAAATTTGTAACGTTTTTTTTTGGTGGATCGTTATTATCAGTATTTTTAATTTAATAAATATAATTTTTTTTATTTATTTTTGATATTCAGAATACTAATTTTTTTAAATTTGTTTGTTAAAACCCGTCACAACCATTTTACCACAGTGTTGTCAAATGTAAAGTATAAACAAATGTTATTAGGAAAGTTACGTGGTGCTACCAACTTTAATATATAATATAATTTAATAATAGAAACAATCAACAATAAAAGTACAAGAAAAAATTTACACTAGTATGCAGGCATTTTTGTAAATGTATGAATGTTTATTTACAATTTATTAAATAGAATTTAAATTTGTTATTGTTAGTGAAAAATATATGTATTCATTTTGTTTTATTTTTTAATAGATACGTTTTATAAATCGTCTTTTATTATCTATACTTCCGAAGTATTTTTTTTCTACGCCAATTTTATAATACTTAATAATAATTAAAAGGTTTTTTTTTTAATTTAAATTCATATAACGTCGAAAAATAAATATTTTGCTTTGAAAAAATTATATCTTATTTAAAACACAAAAAAGAACCTTTTCACCAAGTTTCATAAGAAAGCAATTATTTTTGCGGGAGATAAGAATTAAAACAAAAAAAAAACAGTTTTTATCGTGTCAAATGTTGGTGATTTTAACCAGGAACCATAATTACAACAATATTTCATTATAATTCGGGTATAACAGAAGAAATAAGGTGGAATTGTGCATTTTTTGGCATTTTTTAGCGAAATTTGAAAAATGACTTTTTCTTCGAAGCGCCATATCTCAGTAAAGAATTGACTTACAAACATAATTCAATAGTCAAAATGTAGGAAATTTAACGCTCTACAACAACTTATAGAAGTGCCTTTGCTGTTGGACGTAAGGGAAAAAAGCAATTGAGGAAAAACCTGAAAAAAGTCGAAAATTTTTGCATTCCCCCCCCTCTCTTTTCGCACAAAGTGCTCGAGGTCAAAAACTTGAAAAGATGTTAATTAACCATCCCTGAACAAAATCCCAAAGTTTCATTAACTTCCGAACTTTTTCCACCTGATACTGCCTGTCGTCTGGGCTATATAATTTATCCTAAATTTTCCATCCACATACTTAAATTTTGGTTTGTAATATTTTATTTTTTCCTACCTTCTGACGCCTTGTATATTTTTCCCAATATTTAAAAAAACCAATTAACTTCATATCAGATCACACTTTACACGCAGTTTACCTAAAAGGATTCTTATGTCCTTTTATCTTGGGCAAAACACAATGCGACATGAATTTTCTTATCACATTCAAAATCGAAATTGCATGTCGTACAGATTTTTTTTTACTGCAGATGTAGAAAAAGCGTTCACAATGCACGTATTAAGAAGCATAATTTATATGCTTAATACAATTTCTATAATTTCCTGCAAATTTACCTGCAAAGGAATCAACTATCAGAATACCATAACCTCTTGTTTGGCTGATATCGTATTGAATCATTTAAATATACAAGATTATTATCAGAGAAGCAAGCAAAATATCAGCATTAAACTCAGTTTTGTCATCAATCATGATACGAATTCCGCATTATCTGCAATACAAGATAATGTTATAAAACGAATTTTCGATGGTTCACCATGGATGTCTGCTACTATTACCGCAGTAGACCGACCTCGTCCTTTAACAGCTACACATTCTAAATATTCTACAAAGTTCTACGTTGTTATACTTGATAATCATTTAAATTTTGATTATGTGTTGAATAGAATCTCAAATTCTGTTACTTTCAATCCGAATGCATTTTTTGTGATTTATATTGAAGATAATTCAATGGGAAATGAATATATCGCGTACAATATTCTAGAGAGTATGAACCAACGATATTTGCTTCATGTCGCTATTTTGTTGAATGCGGAAGAAGTTTTGAATTTGTATCAATTCAATTACAACTCGAAACCGGGGCATACTTGTGCTGCGCATCCAAAGTTACGCATTACGGATCATTGTGTAAATGGTAAGTAAGTTTTTAACACAAAATGAAGTTATATAGTCCTCAAATCAGGACCCTTCGATACATGATGGCGGCAAGATTTAGTGGAAATTTGGCGCGCAGTCATTCGATCATTCTACAGGGTGCGCCAATTATTTCCACTCGGTCTCTAGCACCGAAACTAAAAGAGATATCAACAAGATTTTTTGTAGGGGTAGACAATGTCACTCGGACTACAATTTTAAAATATTTTGATGTGGCTAATTTTTGTGGAATGAAAATTAATTTAGTTTTTTTAAATTGAACACCCTGTATACGATTATATCTTCTGATTCTACTTAATATTAGATTTACGGTAGTTTTTTGTATTTGTAAATCCGACGCGGCGTTGACAAGTTATTCCTATTTTAAGCAGATTTAATGAAAAAACAGCACTTCAGAAATATTAGCACAAAAACCACATTTTTTAAAAAATTCCTCAAAAAAGCTACTATGATGTAAATGAAACATGCACCTATCACAATAATCACACAACATCTTCACCTGTTGCACAGGATGTTTGCTGATGGCGTGCCAATAGTCTAGTTTTCAAATGGCAATAACTTAATTTTTTCAAATGGGACACCCTATATATTTTTCTTCAGTTAGAAGCTCTCCTTAATACGCATTAAAAAAATATAGGGTTTTGCACATCTAACTTTACTATTTACTTTAATAATTGACGTTAAGTGACAAACAACATATTTTACACAATTTTTAATAAGAAATCAAGTTACCTACGAAAATGACAGTAGGTAGGTATATTTTGTTATGGCATTAATTGTCAACATAAAATTTTGTATTGTATTACGTCTACTATATTTAATCGGTATTGTGTATAAAAAATGGATTTTAATAAGAATTATAGTGTTCAAGAAAATATTGATATGATATGGATACCTACTGGGTGAATGTCAAAAAAATGCGTTTCTTGCTAGTAGGGTCTATCGTCAAAGATACCCAGAAAGACGTCATCCACAAGAGGATACTTTTGAGAATTTAAAGAATAGATTTGATAGAACAGCAACCGTGAAGTATGAAAAACATTCACGTGAAACTACAGGTGTTACTATTGACAACGAATATAAGGTATTGATCAGTATAGTTGAAGATCCCAATATAAGCACAAGGCAATTAAGCAATCAGTTAGATATTTCCAATACCACAATTAGACGCATAATAAAAAAGAATAAATAACCCCTATCATATCCAGCTCCACCAAGAATTGTTACCACGTGATTTCGCGCGTAGAGTGGAATACTGTAGATGGTTAATGAACAAGATAAATACAGAGCGTAACTTTTTAAACAAAGTTTTATTCTCCGACGAAGCCACGTTTCATAAGAACGGTTATGTAAATAGACACAACTTCCATTATTATTCGGACCACAATGAATATTTATTTAGAACCACATCACAGTATCGATGGTCTTTGAATGTGTGGGCAGGAATAATAGGTGATTATGTAATTGGTCCCTATTTCTTTGATGGGACTGTAAATGGAGCTATATTTTTAGATTTTTTAGAACATGATTTTCGCAACTTATTGCAAAATGTGCCTCAAAATTATCGCAACGGAATGTGGTTTCAATTAGATGGTGCCACACCACATTACCTATTAGATGTTCGCAATTGGTTAAATAGGGAATTTCAGGATCGTTGGATAGGAAGAGGAGGACCTATAAATTGGCCTACTGGATCGCCTTGCCTTACACCTTGCGATTTTTTCTTGTGGGGTTTTATTAAAAATATTGTTTACAAAGAAGAGGTTACCACAAAAGAAAATATGAAAGAAAGAATTACTGCAGCATTTAGACAGGTGACCCCCTAAGAGATGTGCGTAAATCAATGAAAAAAAGGGCAAGAAAATGTATAAATGAAAATGGAAGACATTTTGAACACCTACTATAAATTTTAACTTTCACTATTGTAGTTTTCTTACGATTAAACTTTGTAAAATTTTGTACTTATTAAAAATTGTGTAAAATATGTTGTTTGTCACTTAACGTCGATTATTAAAGTAAACAGTAAAGTTAGATGTGCAAAACCCTATATTTTTTTAATGCGTATTAGGGAGAGCTTCTAACTGAAGAAAAATATACAGGGTGTCCCATTTGAAAAAATGAAGTTATTGCCATTTGAAAACTAGACTATTGGCACGCCATCGGCAAACACCCTGTGCAACAGGTTAAGATGTTGTATGATTATTGTGATAGGTGCATGCTTCATTTACATCATAATAGCTTTTTTGGGGAATTTTTTAAAAAATGTGGTTTTTGAGCTAATATTTCTGAAGTGCTGTTTTTTCATTAAATCTGCTTAAAATAGGAATAACTTGTCAACGCCGCGTCGGATTTACAAATACAAAAAACTACCGTAAATCTAATATTAAGTCGAATCAGAAGACATAATCGTAAACAGGGTGTTCAATTTAAAAAAACCGAATTAATTTTCATTCCACAAAAATTAGCCACCCTGTATACATCAAAATATTTTAAAATTGTAGTCCGAGTGACACTGTCTACCCCTACAAAAAATCTTGTTGATATCTCTTTTAGTTTCGGTGCTAGAGATCGAGTGGTATAAAGTGTCATCATCATCATCATCATCACGTAGCCTCTCTTGTCCACTGCAGGAACGGTCTTGCGCTTCATTTATCCAGTTGTTTGGTACTCGCTTAAGATCGTCGGTCCACCAGGTTGGAGGACGTCCTCTGTTTCTATAAGCATCCTGTCTAAGTCGCCATTCAATAATTTTCTTCGTCCATCTGTCATCTCACTGTCTTGCCACGTGGCCCGCCCAACCTCTCAGATTATTCCCATTCCAAACAATTTTCGTAGTCTTCCATGGTATTTTATTTATTTTCGATTCACATTAATTCCCATTTTACTGTAACCTACATGGAAGTCACTCATTCCTTAGAAAATGAAATTGAAATACGTGTTGTATAAATATAACAATATATTACACTGTACCAAAGTATTCCAAATGGTACGACCCACTGTATCATAGTACGCTATTGCCCCTTCGCCCCCTCTCGTTATTTCCTCTCTAGAACCAAACAAACATTACAGGATGCCGTATCTAGCGAAGCATAATGATCTAAGATACTTATAAAGTGTACGGAAAAGTATTTTACTGTTTATGTCAAATTTGTAAACAATTGTACATTTTCTGTGCAAATGATCGTGGGCTAAAGCATGTTCAGCTATAATGTATTTTCCAGTTCTACCATATTTAAGGTGGGATATAGCGAAACGTCTAACGTTTTACACATAACTTTAATATTTCGAGACGATTGTCTCTAATACGATATATTACTCATTCTTTGACAGCTTGTAATCAAATAGTCACTTTTGTTTAGAAATGACACTATATTATTAGAGATTATTTCCCTTGATTTATATAAACCAATGAAATGTCACAATTTTTAAAATTCAGACCAATCAGAATCAATTATCAGCGACTATTTCTCTAGACCAAATATCAGCGACTATTTCCCTAGGGAAATAGTCACTTTGATACGTCACATAAAAATGTCAAATACTTCTGTCAGTTTTTGCTAAAGCAGTTCTGTCACAATTTGATAAATTATTGTTAAATGGAAAGATTCGGTGTTTTAGATAACAAATCTATAAAAAAAGCAGTCAAATCTTTGATACCTACGAATACGGTACGAAGTAAGAGTAGTAATTTAATTTTCGCGGGAAATAATCTTCCTAAATATAACTCAACCTTAATAAATTAGCGTCTATTTTTATTGTTGCTAAATTTTTCGTGTTTTTTGCAATTTGTTTCGGCATAATCAAAGATTATTAATGACAAAATTATGTCTCAACAAATTGATATCAAAAACACTCAAAATTTAGATCCAATAAAAATAGTCGACTATTTATCAAGGTCTCGTTATATTACCCTTGATAATACAAATGACTTTACTACAAGGTTTTAGAGAAATTAGCAAGGATATTAACACGTTTTAAGCACACAGTTCAAGCATGCCTAAATGTTTAGTTTAGATTGATATTACATTCACTATTATTGATATGATTAGTGAGATAATAACAATTAAAAATCAATCTGGCGTTCTTTGGATTCTCCATTTCGACAGTGAAACAGCTCTAACCACACAAAACAAAAACAGTGTCCATGCGCTAGCACGAGAGTTTTACGCTGTTGCCATATCTCAATATCAGTCGACTACTCGGGGAAGTTTGCACATAATTGGTTGATGCGAGAAAGTTTGACTATTCGCGACGTTCCACCTTTGAAACGGACATTTATAAATCTTCTAGTCAAGGGCGGATTTGGTACAGGGGGTAATTACCCCCCCTATGATTGTAATTTATAAAAAAATTTATAAAACATAATACACACAAAACTGTTTTACATCATAAAGAAAGTGGTGCTTCTTATAACGCGATAAAAAAAATGTATGCAGCTTCCTTATTTTACTAGACTTTTAATAGTAGCAGTTTAAAAGTGTTTTTTTTTGTTTTAACCATTTCTAAGTACTTTCCTAGTCTCCTTGTGATTATAATTTAGTATTAATAAAGTTTTTTTTTAAACAGATCGACTTGAAATTTATTGCAAATTGTTAGGAAAGGTGTTTAGTTCAGAAGTAGAAAACTTTCGATAGTGGCGTTTTTTCATCAAAAAGTGAGGGAAAAAAAGAAAATAAACTTGCGCAATCGATAAATTATTATTTGTTAATGAATTAATGTTAAATACAATTTTTCATGAGAATAAACCCATCCCGAGTTATAGGGCGTAAAAATTACGATTTTCACCATAAAAATCGTACATTTCTAGTTTTTTAAATATAACCGAAAATCTGATATTATTACGTAAAAATTTGTATGAACTAATTTTATGGCTTTGACCTAACAATTAAAATAATTTTTTTTATTTTTCTACGATTAATACGAAGGAAGATCTGGCAATTGAAAAATGGGTTTTTTAAGAAACTGGATCGTTCTAGCGCAGGGGTTCTCAAACTGTGGTACATGTACCACTGGTGGTACATTACAATGTTTTAGTGGTACAATTTAACATTTAACATTTTGTTTTCAGAAACACATATATTTTTCTTCAAGTTTTTGACTTTAACGGCTCTAGCTTTAATATTGAAATGACGACTTTTCCAAAAACTTCGAACAATTTCGCGACACATTGATTTTTAACGGCGAAATGCTTTTATGGTGGTACATATATTTTTGTTTCATATTTATGTGGTACAAAATTTGAAAAGTTTGAGAACCGCTGTTCTAGCGTAAATATCTGAAAAAATATGACTTCCACAAAAAAATGTTTATAACATCTTAATGAGAGAACAACATTGGGAACATTTTAAGACCTTCCAGAACCGTTTAACATAAGCAGAAAAAAAGTTATGGAAAAAATAAATTTTTTTTCAATTTTTTTACGCTATTTTTTTATCGCTATCTAGACTGTGGTATTTGACAAAAAAATCCTTTTGCAGAAAGTCGTAACATATGTTTTTACAATTTTTACAATTAGTAATTTTTAGCCCTATGGATAATTATTTTTTAAGTTTTGGTCTGTTAAAGTTGAGCTAAAGTTGACATTTTCAATTTTTGGTCAATACCGTGAAAAATATTGATTTTTGAAAAAAGATTAAAGTGACAAGGCTTTGAGCAAATGTTCTTCCGAATAATTACCATTTTTTTTTATCTTTGCGTTTATAACCGTCAATGTCATTTTTTCGGGTCAAATATTGAAAAAACGGTCATTCCAATAAAAAAGTTTGTCATAACATGATATTTCGGCGATATCCTAAGCTTTAAAATGGATTATTCTACATTGTTTAATATTATCAGCCAAAAAAAGTTACGGGTAAAAATACATTTTTTTTAGAAATGTACGAATATTGTGGTGAATATCGTATTTTTCTGCGCACTATAACTCGGGAGGGAACATAAATTCATTAAAAAAGGTAATTTATCAATTACGATTTTTTTTTTCTTTTTTTTCACACCCCCACCTGCCACCACTCAAAACGCAACTAACGAAAGTTTTCTACTTCCGGACACCTTTACTAGCAATTTGCAAAAAAATTTAAGTCGATCTGATCAGTTACTAGTTTCTGCTCGATATTACAAAAAAATTTACTAGCTTTCTTGGATTACTCGGTAAGTCTTACCCCATAAAAAAAGCTAAAGCCGCCCTTGCTTCTAGTAAGCCTAACATATTCGTCATGCTTTAAAATAACCCTTTTAAATATTTTTAGATACAATGGCGAATGTACGCAAGAAATACAATAGCGAAGTTCCTGTAGGAAATAATTGCACAGTTAAAGTAATAGCCAAAGTATATGAACCGTTTGTTATCAACGAGAACGAAGGATTTGAAATTGACTTTTTAAAAGCCATAGGTTCATATTTAAATATTAATTTTAATATAATTTTTTATTCGAGCGAAGTAAAACATTGGGGATATAACGTAAACGATACCTGGACAGGTTTAATGAAATATATTTTCGAAGAATGGTATTTGGGCATAGGAAATATAGATACTGGGATGATGGATACAAACGATTTCGATTATTCTTACTCCTATCATAAGGAATCTTTAATTTTTGTTGTCCCAAAGGCACAGTACGTTCCAAGCTGGAGGATATTATTTGCATTATTTTCTCCGGAAATATGGGGAATTTGTTTTTTAATTCTACTTCTATTTGCTGTAGGGTTTTATTTCAGTATAAAATTCGAAACTGGAAAATTTCCTAAGCATCCCTTTTTAACCGCAATTATGATTGTACTATATCAACCAGTACAACATTTGCCACGCAAAGATCTTCATAACGTCTTATTTTTGGGGCTTTGTATTTTCAGTATAATTTTAAGCTCGGCATATACTTGCTTCCTGCTCTTTTATTTGAAAAATCCAATGACCGAACATCAGATTACAGATATGACAGAATTTCGCGATTCTTTTGGAAATCCCAATTACGACATGGGTGGTTTACATAAATATAAACTTCTTTTTAATGATTCAAGTCCACATTCACAGGATTTTTATCAAAACTATAAAACAATTCCCGAAGAAGAAGAAACTGTAGATTATTGGCTGAAGTATGTCGGGGATAAGAGAGATACTTGGACCATCTCCAGTTTATCTTACGCGAGATACATAAACGCAATGGGTAGCAACACGACCAGAGATGAGGATGGAAAACCTAAAGTCTTTTTTTTAAAAGTACCATTTTCGATGTATGGCGTAAGCATAATATATAAAAAAGCGCATCCCCTTCTGAACGATATTGATTACGTGATTAAACATATGCTGTATGCAGGATTGGACCAGAAGTTTTGGTGGAAATATCAAAGATTAATCAATAAAATGGAGGTTATAGATAACTACGTGGACGTAGCTGCAGTACCATTGACGTTTGACGATTTAGAAGGAGCTTTCGCGATCCTACTTGGCGGCCACGTGTTTGCTTTTATTGTATTTATTTTGGAAATACTGTTCAACAAAGCTAAACTCATATGTAAACGTGTTTAATGTTTGTGCAATAAAATTAGCTTCTTAATTTTTTATTTTAATTTCAAGTATCAAATACTATTAAACGAGCAAGGTTTGTATGTATGTATGTATGTATGTATGTATGTATGTATGTATGTGTGTCCAGAAGATCTCGAAATCCACTCGTCAGAATTCAATGAAACTTTCAAGGTAGACTAATTCCTATCTAAATCGGCAAAAAATGTAGGTCTCATGTCTGTGAAAATTCGATCTTCCGAGATATTTACAAGAAAAGTTAAGGTTTTAGTTTTATTTCCTAGCAACGGCACATAATAATAACTTGTTTCTATAGTAATATATACTGTAAAGGATAGACGAGTACAGTAAAAGTGGGTATATAACGTCACATTCCATAGGCGTACTTTGCAAAATAAGTTTCTATAATATAAATAAGGTCACAGCATATAAAATATATATACGCACTTCGTAGATTAAATTTTGAAGTTATATTATTTACAAAAATTAAAAATAAACTTTATGCATCTGACACTTTAACATTGAACGAATTAAATTTAACCAATAAATAACAAGAAGGATTATATGTTGGGATTAAACTTTTTTTAATCTCTTGGCATTAAATGTAACGCTTCAGTACTTACCTAAACTCAAAGTTAAAAAAAAAGTTCAAGAACTATCTTTAAAAATCACTGTCTTCACTAAAACTACTGGTATCACTATAATTTTCTTTTCTGAGGTTTATTATTATCGGTTCTATTAAATTATCCATTGCTATATCCACTTTCCTAAATAAATTTTCCACCCTTTTAACATGACCAATGCATTTTCCCCAATGTTCTCTATTTACATCTGAAACTGCCTTCAACATAACCTTTTAATAATTGAGACCAGATCAGTTCAATGGAATTTAACTCTGCGTGGTTCTGAGGCAATCTGAGAATTTTAATTCCTTTTTCTCTGGCCATCTCATCTATAATATATTTTTTGAATTTGTTTTTATGTTGCCTTGCTATTACTAATAATTCTGCCTTCAAGGATTTAGCAGGACTGATAATATTTTTAGAATGAAGCCATTTTGAAATATATATTAATACAAAATTCTGAATCAATTAAAATACATACGATACGGCTATGAATAAATAAAGTCTGACTTATCTGTCAAAAGAACAGGTTTATTATATATTAGGCCGATTAGATGTATTAAAATTTAAATTTTAACTACAAATAAGCATTGAAGGATGAGGTAAAAATAAAATTTCTACCTCTTGAATCTGAAAGAATTCAATTTTAAATTTGCCGCTTTATATAAAAAAAGGAAAGGTTCATTTGACGGACATAAATAATTTGCTTGTCAAATGACAGCCATCTCATAAATTCAAAGTTGAAAATACAACGTTGCCAATTCAATTTCAGAAATCATGGGTTTAGGTAAATATGTATAGGAACGTTGAGTAACACTGTTAAAATGGACACTTATCAAAATGTGATACCTGTAAAAACGTGACAACTGTTAAAATGTGATACGTGTCAGAATGTAACAACTGTCAAAATGTAACAACTGTCAAAATGAACAAATCTCAAAATGAACAAATGTCAAAATATGACACCTGTCAGAATGTAACAAATGTCAAAATGTAACACGTATCGTACTTTTCTTTATTTATTACACAGATCTAACCTAACCTAAAGCTAGAGAGAGAGAGAGAGAGAAAGAGAGAGAAAGAGAGAGAGAGAGAGAGAGAGAGAGAGAGAGAGAGAGAGAGAGAGAGAGAGAGAGAGAGAGAGAGAGAGAGAGAGAGAGAGAGAGAGAGAGAGAGAGAGAGAGAGAGAGAGAGAGAGAGAGAGAGAATGAATGCTTGTACACGTGTACTATTAACATAGATTTCAATTTTTTATTTTACAAGAAACTTTAAAGAGACATTTAAAATTCTCTATTTTCGTAGTACATTTTAAGGTTGATTGTGACTTTGTATTTTCCAAGAAAAAATTGTAATGTAATGTACGAATGAACTATTTTTGTAACTGAAAATTTTTGAAAAAATTTGATATCAATATCTGCCACACGTCGAGAGTCTGGTCACAGGTTTTTGTGGAGGTTTTTACCCAAGTATGAATATTAGACCTATAATTTTCCTTCACTGCAGATCAATAAATAATAAAATCAATTGAACATAGAGTTTTTCTTATATAGTGATAAATAGAGTGAGCTGAGCGATCTTCTGTTGACGGGACCTGTGTCCTACACGCTGCTGTTGTCCGTCCCGGAAACGGGGCCTGTCCGCCGTGACTATTCGCGAAAATCAAGCGTCAGTAGATGTTGCCCTCTAAAAGGATGAAATCCCCAGAAACTAGGCAACTTTAATGCATTTAACTAACCTCTGTGACAAGCAGTTGATAAACGTCAACAACAACTGCAGCCAATTGAAAATTAACACTGACAGCTTTTTTAATTTTCAACCCAATCGCCAATCAACTTTTTATTTATCTCCCTTTCAGTAGTTCAAGTAGATGTCGCCCACTCCGTGATTTTCGCGAATTAATTAATAATTTGTCATGTTATAAATATACTTAAATTATATACTCATTGGGCCGCTTAAAAATGTAGATTTGAATATTAAGAGCGAAGCTCGGTGACCAGATATTTCTAATAAATACACAACCTGGCAACTCTGTATGACGTATCGACCTCAGCCATTTATAGCGGAGGATGACAGTAATAACAGAAATTACCCACTTCATGTATTCATTTTGAAGAAAAACAGTGTGACATGGCAACCTTGTACACGGAGGTTGATAATTCTCAAAAATCCTGCCTGACATCTTATCAGTCAGGTTTTTTATGCCACAGCATGCTATGATAAACCGTTTAATATGGGATAAAACGTATTTCAGCACACTGTATCGGTATTTTAAATAGAAAAATATCTCTTTATAGTTATAATTTAGGTTCTTCATATGCGTAAGAGCGTATATACTTTGGAATTGTTGTTCAGGAAATGTGGGAAGGTTAAAAAGCACTTTAAATACTATTTTAAATCTCATTGATTGCTACCCGCTAGCCACCGGCTAGCAATTAGCGATAGTGGCTATAAAAAAAATCGATGGTTCAAGTAGTTCATTCGCATCCGTTTTTTGTTTGTATTACAGGAAAATAACGATACGAAAATAAAATAGATATTTTACTAAAACCATACTCCTGAAATTTTATTTTATCCAAACAATTGATATCTTTTTGGAAGTCAAATATCTCAAGCTCAATAAAAAATGTATTTTCAAACACAATATTTTGGCGCTGTAATAACTCTCCAAACGTAAACAAATAGGTTGTAGACTGATAGATGCATATATTGAGGAATAAATATCTGTCATAAAGAAGTGAAGTGCATAATAGAGGCCAGTTGGTATCAAAGAAAGTTAAAATAAGTTAAAAAGGTTTTCTGATGCAGTGATAGCAAAATGTTTTTTTTCTATTAGAATTCTCAGACAAATATTTATTTTTGCAATTACTAATCAAGGGTAATATAACGAGACCTTGATAAATAGTCGACTATTTTTATTGGATCTAAATTTTGAGTGTTTTTGATATCAATTTGTTGAGACATAATTTTGTCATTAATAATCTTTGATTATTAATGACAAAATTATGCTGAAACAAATTGTAAAAAACACGAAAAATTTAGCAACAATAAAAATAGACGCTAATTTATTAAGGTTGAGTTATATTTAGGAAGATTATTTCCCGCGAAAATTAAATTACTACTCTTACTTCGTACCGTATTCGTAGGTATCAAAGATTTGACTGCTTTTTCTATAGATTTGTTACCTAAAACACCGAATCTTTCCATTTAACAATAATTTATCAAATTGTGACAGAACTGCTTTAGCAAAAAGTGACAGAAGTATTTGACATTTTTATGTGACGTATCAAAGTGACTATTTCCCTAGGGAAATAGTCGACAGTAATATCCCAAGACCTTGACAAATAGCCGACTATTTTTATTGTATCTAAATTTCGAGTTTATTTTAGGATCAATTCGTCGAGACTTAATTTTGGCATTAATAATCTGAATAACTCCCGAGAGCTTTAGCTCGAGGGAGTTATTCTTTGATTATTAATGCCAAAATTGTCGAGACAAATTGTAAAATATACGAGAAATTTAGTAGCAATAAAAATAGTAGCTAATTTGTCAAGGTCGCGTTATATTTAATAAGATTATTTCCCGAGTCACAAAAAATTCTGTACGTACGTATAAATTATACTAGTTTTGCTCTTTACTGTCTTGGCAGGTACGTTTAATTTAATCAGTTGGATTTGTGTATTTGCTACTAAAGATCGATAATTTATTAACTATAAGCAATTTTATAATACCATTAGTATAGGTTTTATTTGAAAAATTTGAAATTTACGGGCGGCTTCGTTATTGTTGGATACCGTCCTTCAGGTGAATATTGAGGACGATGATCAAATAGCCGATTATTGACCACCAAGGTGAATAGTCGCTTTATTTTGTTTTGATTGGCTGCGTCAAATCAGTTTCCAAGCACGTGATTGGTTAAAAATTGATATTTGACAGGCAAGGGAAATAATCGCTGATATTTGGTCTAGAGAAATAGTCGCTGATAATTGATTCCGATTGGTCTGAATTTTAAAAATTGTGACATTTCATTGGTTTATATAAATCAAGGGAAATAATCAAAATTATTCAAGTAAATAACATAAATTTCCCACTAAACGTTTCCTACGATATTGCAGAACATAAATTCAACTATTTGAATTTTAATTGCTCTCAATAACTTCTCGAAGCTGAAGTTAAAATAAGCTAAACCACTTCATTTATCTACTTGATCAACATACGAATTGAAATGGGAGAATTTCCTAGAATAAATTTGCATTTGATGGAAATCAAATTAAACGTGACGAAATAAACTTAATAATTAAATCTGAGCTATGTTCAGGGTGGTTGTTAAAGTTCATTAATAATATTATTCAATGCAACAATTTTTCGAACAATTATTTTACGATTTAGTCCTGAAATATCAAATACTTGCAATGTTGGGCTATGTGCTGCACTTTGCTTCGAAATGTATCACACAAAAGAACATTTTGAACAAGAATAATTTAAAAAAAATACTATTATTATTATTATTATTATTTCTATAAATACATGTTATAGATATAATTATTATTATTATTATTACTTCTGTTGAAAAAGTATAAATACATGTTATAGATATAATTCTAAAGCACTGAAGTGTCTCAAAACAAAATTAAAACATAAGTGCTTTCAGAACATCGGTGCGGCTTCACTGAAAATAGGTAAGCCTGAAATTTTAAGCGGATACTCTTATCAAATACATTTGCGATAATGTATAAAAACGGGCGCATGAGCCGCTGCACGGTGGAGCAAGTTGGGAATCCAGTTGGAGAATTATGTAGTCTAATGTTATACCTAATATAAAATGAAATCGTTTTTCAAGATGTCGGGCTGACTAGAGCATTAGACAGTATTAATTAAAGGGGCAATTATTTATCGCAAAAAAGCCAGATTTTTATAATATCAAAAGTACTGGCTGATATATTTACAAAAATCGAAATATTATCACTAGTAATCTCCCTAGTGCTTGAATTACTATCGAAGGTAATATCCCAAGACTATGACAAATAGCCGACTATTATTTTCTGCCTAATTCTATCGAGAGTATCTTGTATTTTGAGACAATTTGATGAGACCATATGAACATTTAATAATCTGAATAACTCCCGAGAGCTTTAGCTCGAGGGAGTTATTCTTTGATTATTAAAGTTCATATGGTCGAATTGAATTGTCTCGAAATGCAAGTTGCTCGAGATGAATTAAAAAAAATAATAGTCGGCTATTTGTCATAGTCGAGTGATATTCAGGAAAATTATTTCATGAACCCCACAAAATCATTCGCTAAGATTGTCTTCAAACAGACTCCTTTCTCTTTTTTATATTTTCTGGGATAGATTTGCTTATATTTTCACACTGATTTCCGTAGTGGAACATGAACCAAAACGAGACATTTTCAATTTTAAGTGAATGTTACGTCAAATTTTGACACTTAATAGCAAACAATATACAATCGACTAAAATAGCCGCTGATATTTTTTATTTACCTAAATATCCGATCATATTGCATATCATGTGACTAAATTCATGACTTTACATTGGCGCAGCCATGTGTGAATGAAATAATCGACAGTAATGTCCCAAGACCTTGACAAATAGCCGACTATTTTTATTGTATCTAAATTTCGAGTTTATTTTAGGATCAATTCGTCGAGACTTAATTTTGGCATTAATAATCTGAATGAAAGACAAATTGTAAAATATACGAGAAATTTAGTAGCAATAAAAATAGTAGCTAATTTGTCAAGGTCGCGTTATATTTAATAAGATTATTTCCCGAGTCACAAAAAATTCTGTACGTACGTATAAATTATACTACTTTTGCTCTTTACTGTCTTGGCAGGTACGTTTAATTTAATTATATTATCAATTTCTTGAAGATTTTTACTCCCGAATCTACTCTATGTTAATACTTTTTAACAAAATGTGTCAAATTTAATTCTGTAATAAACTTTAATGGCAAACTGTCAAAATTCAGATGACGCGCGCCTACTATGTTTGTCGTAAAATGGACGGTATTACATAGATATTGAATGAATGAATATATTTATAGTTTCAGAAAAAGTGCGAAATCAGTTGGATTTGTGTATTTGCTACTAAAGATCGATAATTTATTAACTATAAGCAATTTTATAATACCATTAGTATAGGTTTTATTATTGTTGGATACCGTCCTTCAGGTGAATATTGAGGACGATGATCAAATAGCCGAATATTTACCACCAAGGTGAATAGTCGCTTTATTTTGTTATGATTGGCTGCGTCAAATCAGTTTCCAAGCACGTGATTGGTTAAAAATTGATATTTGACAGGCAAGGGAAATAATCGGAAATATTTCCAGGTAGTAATTCAAGAACGTGGGAGATTTGGTAAAACTATTTCCCTCTTCTTAATTACCACCAATCACAAACGCGCAATTTTGAATTACAAATGGTTTCTAGCTGAAAAAACTGTATGACAGCTCCTGTCAGCAGTTTTTTCGAGATTACCCGCAGCAAAACTTGACAGCTGTTGTCACCAAAAATTACAATACCTTCGATAACAAGTAATTATGGTCTCCTGGGCACCAGAAAACGACGCTAAACAATTTTTCTGATTTTATAGTCAATAAATTTTGTAATATTGTTTTTAAACAGTGCTAGTCAGCTTATGTAGTGAAAATCAGTCGCTTTTAATAAATTCGAAGTACGCTCCTGTTAATCTCCTTTTATCTAAAAAGGCTACTGATGGTTACTTGACCACCTTTAAATAATGTTGCTAGATTAGATTTTCTTATATTCGTCCTAAATATTATATCCTAAGTACACCTGTTACCGAATTCGAATTAATTACACTCTATACATGCCAAATCGAGCATCTACCTTTTTATTTTTATATACGGGATATGCCCGACTGGCCTTCGAGTTTACCCGCGGCAAAACTTGACAGCTGTTGTCACCAAAAATTACAATACCTTTGATAACAAGTAATTATGGTCTACTAGGACACCAGAAAACGACGCTAAACAATTTTTCTGATTTTATTGTCAATAAATTTTGTAATATTGTTTTTAAACAGTGGCAGTCAGCTTATGGAATTGATTCTATGACTAATATTGATCTGGCGATCGAGAAAAGTGTACCGTACAATACCGTTAAAACCACAACCCCAACAGGTCATTCATAAGTTTCGAATATTCCGTGCCCAAGGATGAAGTGAGATAGATATATAAAAGTCCAGAACATGGCAACGAATTTATGCTGCGATGCATGGGCGTACCGTTACAGAGGGAAATGGGATGTGACACAATATATATTTATTTTTTTAACGATTTTAATTTTACCGGGAATAATTTTACATAGGAAATTTAAAATACTCTTGAAAATATATTTATTTAATCAAATTAATCGTAAAAAAATTTAGGATCAGTTATTTCGCTAGTTCGCTCTGAACACCTAGTGTTCGTCAATGCAGGATCAAGTGAAAATTCATCATTTCCTTGCAAATGTGTCGATGTTGTTTTTATCAGGCTGTTCGACTATCAGGCTATTCGGGATTGAGGTAGGAATAGGGATCTAACTACAAATTAAACACTGATGAATTATTAGTTGTATCATCCTGAAATAAAAAAAATATAGTTGGTATAGTAGGAACCTTCTACGTTTAGATAAATCCTGAAAAATATATAAACCGTTTTAATCTTATCGAACCTATAACAGAAAAAAATTAGTTAGTAAATATCAACTAACGAAAACGTTGGCAGAAGTAACAAATTTCTACATCTACTATTTTTTTGTGAGGCAAGCCTCGTTTTATTTTATTTTTTCTCCACTACGCTACATTAAAATTATATACATTCATAATCCACGAAGCAGGCGAGAAGGCATTCACAGTGAAACGACATACAAATCGAATCAAATAAGTAATTAGATAAAACTACAATTACAGAACACAAAAAGTTGAGATTAATGGGAAATCACTAGAGTTTAAGCAGTCGGTATTATGGAAATATTCAACATATTCTCAAAAGATTGGTTTGACCTTTTACATTACATAAATTTAAGCCATAATGTTTAAACAATATTACTGGAAGTACCTTATATTTTAAGTGAAAAATGTTTGTATTCTAGTAAAGCTTCCCAAAAGTATTTTTAAATCTTATATCCTAAATTTATTAAAAAACAAATAAACATAGGTATATTACCTCGATATTGGTTTTGCATCTGTTTTCAAATTTTTCGTTCCATTTGGTTTATATTCAAAGTCATTATCACGGAAATGAAGAACAAATATAATCATTTGTAGGTATGAACTTCACTGCCCTAAATACTTAGGTAGTTTGACAGAAAAACAAAATGTGATTTAATTTTTAACACAATATATGAAACTTACATAATTATAAGTCGTTGCAATAAGTTAAAACAATCCTTTAGGCATTATCAAAGAGTTTATACAGTCGATAAAATACTAATTCTACGCCTCTGAGCTTTGTTCATAATAGTACAATGTAACTTACCCATGAAATGATTTGCTGCATTCAAACACTAATAAACCATATTTATCTAATAAATCAACTTAAACCAATAAATTCAATGTGAAAAAGAAAATTATAATAATATAACCTAAAAAATCACACAATAATAAACAATCAAAGTATGTAGAAAATGGGCACTATTTTACTACGAAACATTCTATCCCCTGAGTTCATTTATAACGATATAACCACAGTATAGTAGAACCAGTACACAGTTGCCGCTTCTAACAATTTTTCGTAGAAATGGTCTAAACTTAAATCGTGGTAAAGTATCTTTGTCAATATTTATCTATCAATATGATTTGTTGTGTTAATAGTTACGAAAATTAGTGTTCGTAGATGTACAATTATTTTGGCGAATCAAAATATCTCATATTTCAAGATAATTTTTACATAGATTTAGGGTTTTGGTAATAACGGAAAAAAATTATGATAACTTTGACAACATTGAAACTTATAATATAAATTCAATAACACAGCGTTTAGACTGTTACGTGTTCTTGTCCCCAGCCGAAACAAACTCGATTTTATTGTTCTAAATCTATGGTTAAAACCCATACGTCAATATGGAAATAGTTTACGGAATTCTGCAAGACATAGAAACTAAACCTAATCCTGAAAGATTGGGTGTGGAATATAAAGAAAGAAAACGGTGAAAATTACAAAGTACTAGTTGTGAAGACAATGTGGAAAACCGTTGCAAAAAAACAACAGATGTATTTTATGAAGTAGAAAATAATTTTTGATCCATTTAAAGATGTTATCTTCAAGACTAGTAGGGAAGCTCGTAATGCGAAATGAAGGAATTTGCAGATGTGCGCCAATAAAAGGAAATCGAGCTCTGCTTCATTAAAATTGGAAGAATACTAGGCAATGATTTTATTATGGGACAAAGACTCCTACTGTGTACCAAAATTGCAATTTAAATTTTAATTGTACCATAAATAATTAAGTTTGTAGTATTTTGTTATTAAATAAATTACCTGTTTTTCAGTTTTCAAATTAATATCTACATATTTATTATGCATATATAATAGGTAGTATGTTTTGTAAGCTATCTGTATGCAGAATAATCTGTTACTCATGAAATAGTCTTGTCAAAAAAATTAGATGACCTTATGATATTAGGTACTTATGAACATTTCACACCAAAGCGATATAACACGATTAAACGACTAAAATTACCAAGTAGGCTCTGTGCCTGTCAACAGGTAAATTATGTCATTTCACATTTTTTGCTTTAGTTTTGTGGCATTTTTGTTTCAGGAAAGAAAGTGTGGAAGTTATAAGACTAAAATATATATAAATAATAGGTACTATCACTGTAATCACGCCAAGAGTACCCAGGAGGAAAAACTTTCCCAAAGTTTTGTGGTTGCTATAGTAACGAGCTGAAACCAGGCCCGGATTCAGAGCCGTGATTTGGGGGGGGGGGGCGTACCTTCCGGCGGGTCCAGAAAATTTTTGAAATAATGTCTTTATTACCTTTTAGTTATTTATTTGTATATGTGATTTTTTTCGTTTGGGAGGGGCGGTCGCCCCCATCGCCCCCCCCCCTTGTATCCGTGCCTGGCTGAAACGAAAGCTTCTTGTTGGTTAAAAATGGTGTGAAATTTTTAAATTTGATAAAATTTGGATCATTAGTTATTAATTACCCTGTATTATATTCAAAAAGGTACAAATTTAATCATTGAATAGTGATGATTTAAAAATAACGAAAATTCGTAAAAAAAAAATGTAAGTTTACATTTTCTGTCCAGCTGGAACATCATAGTCTTAATCACGCTACGACGCTAGATTTCCGAATGTACACAGAATTGAGCTGCTTTCAGTCAATGAAATTCCCTCCCGAAGTATAGCTGGAAAAGCTTCTAAAATCCAGTGACGTCAATGCCCGTCTGGCCAATGCCGTGCGAGTTGAGATATTGATCATTCGGAAAAATGGCTGAACTGTGAAAACATATGGAGAAAACCGAATGAAAATTTCACTATGAAATTCACCTTCATATGCATTGTCATCGTCATATCATGTAGTGTTTGTGCTTGCAACGATTTGGACATTTATTCTGGTAAGCGGGTTTAGATTTAAACGTTTTCTAAAATGTTGAAAAAAGTCCGCCAAAAAAACTGAATTATCGGAATATAAAATCTCGAAAAGTAAACACAAAATCACGACTAAAAAATAAATGATGAGCAATTCGTAAAAATCTTTCTTTAAATCCTGTTAGGGATAATAACAGTAATAAAATGAATAATAAATGATTTTATAGCGTGTAAAGAACATACTTGAAAATAAGATAATTAAAATAAAAAGGGCAAAGTTGAGATTTCCTCATAAAAGTTATTATTTTGAGCCAACAGCTGTTTAAAGATGCGATTTGACTCGTATATGTGTTACTTTTTAGCTCTAGTGCTAAAAAGTGGTGTAGCTAATAGTAAATCATTTACTCAAGGTTGTTAAAAAAGGGAACTCAGACATTTTTATATTAAAATATATTCTCTCCCTACAATAAGAGATATATACTGTTATGATATGAAATTCTTATGGTATAAAAAAAATGGGACAAAATTATAAAAATGTGGATGTTAAACGAATTAAAAAAAAATATGTGAAACGGACTTAGAAAAAAAATGGTGATGGTAGTTAGGAAAGTTTTTGTTAGTTGTTGAATATAGAATTTTGAAGTAAGTAAAAAAAATGTCAGAGATAAAGTTAAAAATAAAAGGAATTTAAAAAATAAAAATCGTATAATTACAATATTATAAATAATTACAATATTATCTCAGTTGGCGCCCAACGTGGGGCTCGAAATTGAGTGAACCCAAAAACATGAAGGAAGAACCAGAGTATAGAAGAAAGGAAGAAACAAGTAGAGTTCGGTTTAAGAAGATAATGGAGATGATGGTTCAGATGAATAGGGCATCGGAAGAATTTAAACAAGAAATTAAAAATATAGATAAGAAATTGGATGAAAATCGAAAAGAAAATCAAGCAAGATATGAAGAGTCGAAACAAGAAAAGAAAGATTTGGATAGGAGATTAGTAGGAATGGATAAAAAAAATCAAGAAAGATATGAAGAGTCTGATAAAAAAATTCAAACAATATTAGTAGAAATGAAACGGGAAAATCAAATAATATTGGTAGAATTCAAACAAGAAATAACCAAGAAATTTGTGGAGGAAGATAAAGATATTGATAATATCAAAAGTGAGATGAAACAAATTAGAAGAGATATAATAAAACAGAAGATAACAGTACAAGAAACAAAGACAGAACAAACAGAAAAAGAAATGAAAAGAATTGAAAGAAATATAATGAATAATAGTAAAGAGATTAATTTAATAGAGAAACGTATGGAAGAAATTACCCAAGACAATTGGAAAATTGCAGAAGAAGAGAATTTAAAAACAAGAAAAGATACAGAACAGAATTTGAGGAGGAGGAGAAGAATGAGGAAGAAATTAATAATTTAGAAGAGCATATTAAAGAAGGTTTTAAATTACACAAAGAAATTTTAAGGAATAAAAACAGGTTAGGTCAAACAATATTTTTGGAAAAATTTTGAAAATAACTAAACATTAAAGATAAATTAGTATTCATTTGTTATTTTTTTTTTAAAATACCAAATGAATGCAAATTTGGGGGAATTTGTTATGATATGAAATTCTTATGGTATAAAAAAAATGGGACAAAATTATAAAAATGTGGATGTTAAACGAATTAAAAAAAATATGTGAAACGGACTTAAAAAAAAATGGTGATGGTAGTTAGGAAAGTTTTTGTTAGTTGTTGAATATAGAATTTTGAAGTATGTAAAAAAAATGTCAGAGATAAAGTTAAAAATAAAAATCGTATAATTACAATATTATCTCAATACGACAGTAAGGATTAATAATGAACTTAGCAGCGAGAGAATTATAAAAACGTGTTCCCCAAGGTACTATTTTAGGCCCCACATTATTCTTTATCTTCGAAAATACACAGCCATCTAGGTATTATGAAGCAGACACTTGGGAAGAAATGAAAAATAAATCTGAAAATGATATAAAAGGAATAGTGGATTGGTGTACGCATAAAAAACTAACAATAAATTATACAAAATCATTTTTTTTTGCCTTTTGCAAGTTACTTTAATCATTTGCCAGACTTTAATAAACTCAGTTTTATATATAACAATATAAAACAGTTTTATTATTACTTTTGATGGGGAGGGTTAATAATTTTTTTGCCTAAGAAATTTCTAATAAAAGTTTAGTAAATTCCCCCATAGGTATTTTTTTTTGGTGAGCTAAAATGGTTGGTGTAGCTTCAAGGTACTGAAAAAATCACACTACAAAGAAAAAAGTATATAAAATATTTAGGCGTTAACTGAGATTGTCACTTACGATGGGATAAATTTTTCCCTCACTCATTTTTTGTTTAATATTAGTATAGGTAAAATTGTTTATTTGTTTTTATAAATTAGCAGGGTCTATTCGCATGAGTCCTTCTTATGATGGGCTCATGTTATCGGTTTAATAATCGTGAAAAGGTCCTTTTTTGCATTTTGTTAAACTACTGCAATTATGTATTGTAGTATGTATGACTAAGGCAAAATAAATTATTTGAATTTGAATTTGAATTTGAATAAATAGCTTAAGAATGTTATTATTTAAATTTAAATATCTCAAAAATATTATAAATACTCCGTATCTTATTGTTTCAAAGTAGGCTTTATTATGCTATTATCTGCTGTGGTGGAGCAACAAAAAATCATATAAACAAATTAGAAATACTTCTATAAATACTTCAGTTTTGGTATCATTCAACAGTATTGCCTTTATTGTATATTTACCGTTTTAGACGTAAAATTTCATGGGAATAATGAAAACGATTACAAAGTCTTTTTGAAGAAAGTTATAGATCATTTTATACATTTAGAATACCTCGAATTTACAAAAAAAAAACAAATGTATTTGCATTAAGAGATATCAAGTATTGTTTTGATTAATTTTGCACTGTTATCGATAATCTGATTAATTTTGTTTGGCCTTTTTTGAACTCAATAATTCCGATATGATTCTAACTTTGTTTTAAATATTCAGTAAAAAACGGTTACTGATAAGAAATCTTAATAAATATTCATGAGCGGTTGTTATCTGTATTTTTCAAGTTGACGTAACTTTAATAGGTATGGTAAACTAAAATTTAAAAAACATACAATATAGTCTTCCAGGATTTATAGTTAAGGGACGAATAATGATTCTGATATTATAAGATATGTAATAATTAAAATTGCTGACTTATTTATTGTCTTTTTTATATAGGAATATTAATCTGAAATTGTGCATAATTTTTTGCTACTTAATCACAATTTGAATGAACATTTTGCCCTCCACTACAGTTTGTACGTATTTTTCCCCCCATCCAAATCATTACTTTTTGTTTTCCCCGTATTCCATACGTTTTAAAAATTTTTATCAAGAATAATTTTTTTTGTGAAATGTAAGATACACTTTTTCGCAATTTGTATAAAACTTTTTGGGACACACTGTATAATAAATAACGGAATGTTAATTTATGATATCTTGTAACACGTTCACTACCAATGAAACATTCACGTGATATATTTATGTTTGGACAAATTCTAAATTTGAAAAAGTCCTAACAAAAAAATCCACTCCCCTTGGTGAATAATTTAGACACGATCATAAAAGTTGGAGCGTCTCTTATAAATAATAAATTAATCAAGCTCAGCAGCGATCGTAAAGTAAGAAAATGAGTTTTATTCATTTCTTAAACGTTTTAAACCATTTTAATTCTATTAAAATGACATAATATTGATTCGTTTTTCATGAATAATGTATACGAATTAACCTGAGAAAATTAAAACGTACTTTTATAACATTTACGTGCCGTGAAAAACGATTTCTATGTAGATTATGTAATAAAGAGCTAATTAACCCCTTGAAGTATGCATTTGAGTTAATTCGAACGCTCTAAATAGGCCAAACTCTCCACACTCGAGATAATTCGAGCGGCGCGTCGTATCTTAGCTAAGGAGAAAAAAAGCGCGCCGTCTGCACTCGTGACGAGTATTTTCGTGAATTTATATAATTATAGCCATCTGAAAATAAGATTGCAGCGCCACGGTGGCTTATATTGGAACCCTTTTCACAGACATTGGCTCTTTGTTGTGATTTGTTTGTGTATGTCCGATATTTTTATTTTAGCATTTTTTACCATTTATTAAAGACTAATTTGTTTGAAAAATTTATTATTAGTTATTATTTATCAGATAGGTAAGTAATCTTTTTCATTTCATGTAAAAATATACATTTATTTTGAAGTTAAAGTTGCCTTTCTAATTCACAATCTAATCAGTGTTTTCTTCTATTTAAGGATTTATGGAGGTTCAAATACATCTAGATGTATTGTAATGTATTATATAAAACAACTTTTATGCATGAGATTTTACCTCTATATTTAATTATATTTATTTATTTTTTTTTTTATTCTTAATCTCGGGGTCAGAAGCGAGTTCCTCTGGCTTTAATCTTGTTAATAGAGATATTTTTTTTTATGTTTTTAAATTTATACCAATTTTCTTTTAAAATATAAAAAATTTTTAAACATCAATAACAAATTTTTATTTTATGAATTCTTTTTCACACGAAAATGTTTATATTTTTTTTTTTTTTTTTTTTTTTACTTCAGTGTCAACGGCATCGACTACTCTGGTCATTAGCCTCGTGTTCTGTGTAGGCTTTGTTACTGTTTCCCAGCGCCACTTTAGGAACAGCACTGTTAATTAGAACCCAACAGTGAATGGTCGAGTGGGGAATCACACCTGGTATATGAAAATCAATTTCTAAATTTTTAATTAATTAAAAATCAGAAAATGATTTCTGCCGTCGGTGGGATTCGAACCCACAACCCTTGGGTTATGAGTCCAGTGCTCTACCACTGAGCCACCCACTCCTTTAATGTTTATAATTATATGAACATATAACACCGAAATTATCTAAGTCCAGACCTGTACTTGTGTATCTTAATCAATGCGACCATCAAAAATTAACTGTCAAATTTAAATTTGGAACTATGTGTTGGCTGCATTGATTTATCAACTTCCTAACATCCTAACCTAACTTAACCTTTGTGAATTTATAAAAGAACAATTAACAATGAAACTATACTATAGCTTATTACTACAAGACGACTATGAGTTAAATTTAAATTGTTTGTGATAAATTTGTTTTAGTTCTTTTTATGTTTTATTTTTATCACTGTTTAGAAAGTTTATTATAACCTTCATTACATTAGGATTCTGACACAGCTGGAAATCTGTGACAATGTTTAATACAGTCTTCTGTGTATTATTATTATACTTTTTCTTCTTGTTTAAGTTTATTTTACTTATTTTTAATTTTCTCCAAAATTTTTCTCTTATCACTTTCAATTCAAAATTTATTATCCTCCTTCTTTTTTTTGTTGCCCTGGAGATTCCTTTCTTTCCTAGATTCACTCCACAGGCATCCCGATTTTCAAATTTTCTCTTCATTCAAAATTGTCTTAACCTCACTTTATTCTTTTTTTATTTCACTACACTGATTAATTTAAAAACTTAATATTAAATACATTTATTTTATTTTTTTATAATTATAACATTTTCCATGTTTTTAGGTATGAAGAAGTTTAATTGATTAAAAATTTTATATATCAAAATTTGGTTCGATTATTTATTAGCCTTCAGGTACTACGAAATTTATAAAGTTTGTTTGCTGTTATGAATTATCAAGTAACGTTTAATTATCAAATACTATTAAACGAGCAAGGTTTGTATGTGTGTGTGTATGTGTGTCCAGAAGATCTCGAAATCCACTCGTCAGAATTCAATGAAACTTTCAGGGTAGACTAATTCCTATCTAAATCGACAGAAAATATAGGTCTCATGTCTGTGAAAATTCGATCTTCCGAGATATTTACAAGAAAAGTTAAGCTTTTAGTTTTATTTCCTAGCAACGGCAACTTGTTTCTATAGTAATATACTATAAAGGAGAGAGGATATAACGTCACATTCTATAGGCGTACTTTGCAAAATAAGTTTCTATAATATAAATAAGGTCACAGCATATAAAATATATATACCCACTTCGTAGATTAAATTTTGAAGTTATATTATTTACAAAAAATAAAAATAAACCTTATGCATCTGACACTTTAACATTGAACGAATTAAATTTAACCAATAAATAACAAGGAGGATTATATGTTTGGATTAAACTGTTTTTAATCTCTTGGCATTAAAAGTAACGCTTCAGTACTTACCTAAACTCAAAGATTAAAAAAAAAGTTAGTTCAAGAACTATCTATAAAAGTCACTGTCTTCACTAAAACTACTGGTATTACTATAATTGTCTTTTCTGAGGTTTATTATTATAGGTTCTATTAAATTATCCATTGATAGTGGATATACTTTCCTAAATGAATTTTCCACCTTTTTAACATGATCAATGCATTTTCCCCAATGTTCTCTATTTACATCTGAAAATGCTTTTAAAAACAAATTTCGCACATCAGGAAATTTAAATGTTTTATTGGTTTGAGAAACATAATCTTTTAACAATTGTGACCAGATCAGTTCAATGAGATTTAACTCTGCGTGGTACGGAGGCAATCTGAGAATTTTAATTAGTTTTTCTCTGGCCATCTCATCTATAATATATTTTTTGAATTTTGAATTTGAATTACTAATAATTCTGCCTTCAAGGATTTAGGACGACTGATAATATTTTTAGAATGAAGCCATTTTGAAATATATATTTTATTACAAAATTCCGAATCAATTAAAATACATACGATACGGCTATGAATAAATAAAGTCTGACTTATCTGTCAAAATAACAGGTTTATTACAGTAAAAACCATGGAAACAAGATTAAATCTAGACAAAAACTATATTAGGCCGATCAGATGTATTAAAATTTAAATTTTAACTACAAATAAGCATTGAAGGATGAAGTAAAAATAAAATTTCTACCTCTTGAACCTGTACTACGTTCTGCAAATTAAATACTGCACTCCTTTCTTCTGTATAGTATAGTACTAAAAAGGTTTGACTTTATTTAATTTCTGGCGTTTAAATCTGAAAGAATTCAATTTTAAATTTGCCGCTTTTTATCCATAATGACCTACAAATTTTGACAACTACTGACACGCACATCTCTGGTTAAACGTTAAGAAAATGGGACCGGCTGGGATTTTCATGAAATTTTCGCAGATGCTATAAAACATGATAAAATCAATATACCTACTTAGCAATAGAAATTTTTGCGCGGAAAAATATTTTTCACATTTTTTTATTCTGCAAATGCCCAAGTAGCAATTTATAACCAGAATAAACCTGAAAAGTATAAAAAAGAAAAGGTTCATTTGACGGACATAAATAATTTGCTTGTCAAATGACAGCCATCTCATAAATTCTAAGTTGAAAATACAACGTTGCCAATTCAATTTCGGAAATCATGGGTTTAGGTAAATATTTATAGGAACGTTGAGTAACACTGTTAAAATGGACACTTGTCAAAACGTGACAACTGTTAAAATGTGATACGTGTCAGAATGTTACAACTGTCAAAATATGACACCTGTCAGAATGTAACAAATGTCAAAATGTCACACGTATCGTACTTTTCTTTATTTATTACACAGATCTAACCTAACCTAAAGCTAATCTTTTTTTTTTTTGGCGGGTGGAAATTCTTTATGCACATCGGGTAAAGGTTCTACCCTTCCCCAATAGTGTGAGACTACCCCTTACGGTTACTCACTAAAACCACCCCACTGAAACCACTATGCCCTACACGCTGCTGTTGCCCGTCCCGGAAACGGGGCCTGTCCGCCGTGACTATTCGCGAAGATCAAGCGTCAGTAGATGTTGCCCCAAAAGGGTGAAATCTCCAGAAACTAGGCAACTTTTAATGCATTTAACTAACCTCTGGGACAAGCAGTTGATAAACGTCAACAACACCTGCAGCAAATTGAAAATTAACACTGACAGCTTTTTTAATTTTCCCGCCTACTTTCTATTTATCTACCTTTCTGTAGTTCAAGTAGATGTCGCCCACTCCGTGATTTTCACGAATTAATTAATAATTTGTCAGGTTATAAATATACTTAAATTATATACTCATTGGACTGCTTAAAAATGTAGATTTGAATATTAAGAGCGAAGCTCGGTGACCAGATATTACTATACTATTGATTTAACCTCATGCATAGCATATTTTATATTTTTTTAGATAACACTACAGTATATATGAAGAGGAGGAAGTTTTAAATGCTGGTCATTTAATTGTGTGGTCAATTGGATTCTAATAGGCAAAGCCAAAGTAAAAACATCTTTATAAGCGGTTTGTGTTTGCAAACAAGTGATTTGAAATCTGATCCACATAAAATAAGAGGCCAGCATAATAATATGAGGAGCTCATATAAGGCAGGAAATGGTGGGAAGTGCAAACATATTTCTGCACTTCTAATTACGTGTACAAGATGTAAGACGTTACAGCAATTCAAAATACTGGAAATTGATTATGATTAGGAGTTTACTAAAAATATGTTATGGACAGTAAAATATTGTCACGAGGTCCGGTTATTGGCCTTCGTGTTGCTGCTACGTATCCAGGGCGAAACGCCTTTCCGACCTTTACGAAGTTTTAAGTATTTACTTGCACCTCAAAGTCATGAAACTTAGTGGGTCCTTCATACTGATCTTGCTCATTTAAGAGCATTAGCCTTTCTGCACCTTCCAAATCATCGTTAGTACGTTCAGGCCCTGGTTCTTCATTGCACTGACAGTCTGTGAAATCTATAATTTTAACAGTATTTCTCCTGTTTAACCTTTCAGCGGCTTCTCGTTCTGGTTCTGCAGTTTGAACTAATGAAATCGACAAATTCTGACTGGGAACAGCTGTCAGCTTTAAACTTTTTCTTCCTATGGCATATAATTATTTTATTTACCTCTTGGGAAAAAATCGTCATCAATAAAATATTTTGAATAAACGACCATATACTTAGTCACAACTTTTCCAATTTTAAGTCTTAAAATCCAAGCTAAACCCTCGAGCAGATTGCCGCAACTTTTTGTTTTCGTGTTATAATTAAAATGTGACGATTCCTTCGAAACTGGGCATTTAGGTATTCCTTGTTTATGTTATTGACTTCGCTTATCGACACATCTGGTGCAATATAATATTTCTGTTCAGTTGGTACAAGCGAAAGTTCCAAACCAACGTGTTTGCGGCAGATTGCCGCTGGCGCGCCCGGTCGTGTAAGTTTTACTTATTACTAATTTTTTCATTTTACCTAGATTGTTTGTTTTGGAAATGTTATATATATTTTTTTACTATAATAAAATGATTATGAATGGCATCTTTGTCTTATTTTACTAAGTTAAATAAATTTTCTTCGTTATTTGTAAACTACAAACCTGAAAAACCAAATGCGGCAAATTGCAGAGGCGCGCCTTCTCGTGTAATTCTATAAGGCGCGCCCGCTCGAGGGTTAATAACGCCTACACATCCATGTGGGGCGTCCTAACTCAGATTCTACTTTCACGCGACATTTTCCAGCCTCTGGGAACAAATGGAAACTTAAATCCGTGTTTGTTTTCGCCCATGAAGAACACTGAGGTACGGAACAATATGAATTACTCATTCTTATTTGAAAAAACTACACCACACAACTGTTTTTTCAAGCAAATATAAAACGACCTATTCCACAAGTACAGAACAATAAAATGAATGTCTGTGAAAAGGGTTGCATTTGCCACCACGAGAGGGCGTATTAGTTATTTTGACTCGCCTATTGAGACAAATAATTACCGATGGCGGCGCCACAGTCGTCGATCAGCTGTTCACACTAAACGCGTAATTTTTGGTAAATAGTGCATTAAGTTATACTGAGTGAATGGTTTATTTGTAGTATTTTAAGACTTTTTGTGATTGTTTGAGGTTTTTGATTTGGAAATTACCATAATATACCTGTACATGTAAGTATTTAGACTCAATTGAACCTGTTTTTTGTGTCGTTATTCTAAAATTGAGGTTATTTATTTAGCATATCTTACGTTTTTCAGAAATTTATTGTTTACTTCTGTTTCTGTGTGCTTTTTTTGTGTTTCAGGGTGAATATAGCCTAGAGGTATTATCATCTTCACCTCTACTAATATAGAATGATATTGGAAGGGAGCTAAATCATATGCCAAAGAAACATACAACAGTTTTCTGCTGATAAATTTTATTTCAATTTTTTCAGGATAATAATTGTAATTGTAAAAGTGATTTAAATAAAAAATGATTTCTAAGAACCTACTTTTGATTGATTTATGGTAAAATATATCCTATTCGTTGTTTCAAAATTATTTTTTTGAATCATATCAAATTAAAATATAAAAAATTAAGAAAATTTTTTCTTGGCTTAAAACACTTCATAGGCCATCAAATGTATCTGTTGCAAAACTTTTTGTTTTGTTTATCTACTTTGTTTTTTTCAAAATAAACACAAAATGTATATTTTTTAATCCTTTATTTTAACATAAGTTCAAAGCTAACTTTGAATTGTTCAGTTTTAGTAGTATTTAACATTTTACTATAATAATTCATTACTAATTGTAACTGTATAATTATTGAAAACAGGTGTTGTACAAGAGGGGAACATAATAATGGTATTTTTAAAATTATGATGTGACAAAGGTTTTATTTTACTGAATATTACCTTTAGAAAAATGATAAGTTGAAATATCAGCAATGATGTGCACACCTAATTAGATTTTAAGTTTACATATATAAAAGTACAACTGTACACAGTTTGTAAGGACAGGTTTACTTAGTTTATAGGCAACACTTTGCTGTCTTCTAACTAACCATCATTCCTTGCACATTTAATGGTTTTAACATCAAGTGGCTTACTGGGCAAATGATGTGATGGCACACACTTTTTGCACTACTTGGGTGCTATTTTGTTTGAAATAATTCCTAAAAACATTTCAGTAGTAATCAAGAAATAATCTCAGAAATGCTAATCTTTATCTTACCTGATTTTGTAATATAATATTCAGATTTAAAATTGATTACACTTTTCCCGGAATTTATGACGATCAACTTCCTCGATGACACCTTTTTTGTTGCTTCTTGGGTGGATCATAATGGAAGTGTAATTCCGGATTTTTAGATTTCCTAGAGGTATACCCATAAACGCAATAGTTTGTATTATTTTTATTGGGCATTTTTAACGTTTAACTAACAAATAACAGCAAATTACACGAAGCACAAAATCAAAACACACGTTCGACTTGCAGGTAAACAAACAAAATTATGCTTCAAGGTTCAAATTAATACCGGTGGTGTCGCTTCAAAGTTGTGCTCGTCTCAATATAATCAGTGAAATAGGAACCCAAGTAGGCTATTTGTTCATGAAACATCTTGACAGTATAAAATTTATTGTAAAGTATGTTTATATTGGTCAAAATAGCAGAAATATTAAAAAACGAGTTGTAGAACATAAGAGAAATATTTTATACAGTAAAAATTTTGTATATATTTTTTAATTGACTGCAATATATTATTATTTAATTTACAATATTTATATTTAATTTTTTTTCTCACGATTTCAACACCCTGTATGATTTTTAAAGCAACTTTTTAAAGCAAATTTTGGAAAAACAAATCGCAAGTTTTCCGAATTTTATGTTCCTATTTAAATGGCGCGATAATTAAAACTTCAGACGATTACGTAAACTTGAAAAATATTACTAATAACCTCTCATGAATATTTATTAACATTGTTTATCAACAATCGTTTTATTTTTCCTACATATTTAAAGCAAATTAAAATCGATATTAAAATAATGTAAGTGGTCAAACCAAATTTCATTTTTCATTTTTTTTAATTCTCGATTATATTCGAGTGTCAAAATCGACTCGAGCGCACACGTTAAGGGCTTAATCAAAGCAACTGAAAAACACAAGATAATTTGTATTTGTTACTCTCCAAAGAAAAATTTTGAGACCACTTGAAACCACTGAAATATTCTAGTAATATTTTCAGAAATTATACGAAGATTTTTACAAAATTTTATATATTTTTCAGGCCTCAACTTCGATTTCAACAAACCAAGAAGCGTGCCAAGATTACCAGATTATGAACGACCAAACTATTATCCAAAATTCAGATACCCATTCGATAACGTCTTACCAGAGGATTATGAGGAACCAAAAGTCAGAGAACCTCCTCCACATTTTAATTCTATCCCAGGTAAAATCATCAAACCAGTTAGGAATTCTATTTATTCGATTCGACGTCGTCAGTTGGGCTTTCGAATCCAATAAATAAAATTCCAAACACGCGTAAGCTATTAGCTTTATTAGCTATCAGTAAACTTGTCAAAACTCACTTCTAAGTTCACCCGCTAGATGGTAGCTCATTTGCGAATGTACGAGATAATTTATATACAAATTATATTTTTTGTTTTAGATAAAATAAGACAATATAAACAAATAATCGATTGGGAACTGTCCCAATTACATAAACACCGTCCACGCTATGAATCTCATCCAGCATTACAGTATTATTTGGATAAACTCGACAAGCCTGAAAGATTTGACTTTGAAATTCCCTCGGTACCCCGTATGGAGGAGACCAGAATGTATCCATCAGAAGAGGATATAGGTAAGTTAAAAGATTATGAAAAATGTGCGGTTCTTAAGGAAGCTTCGCAACTGGATCTATGACGCGGTGTGATATTTTCGTGGTATTCGGATTCTACCAGACGGACTGATATTTAATATTCGATTTTTGTATTTTAAAGGTTTTAGACCCAACGCAGACGACGAGAAAAATGGCGAAATTTTCGACGATACGCCCTCTGAGAATGATTACGGAAATACCGAAAGATTGATACCAAACGAGATTGCTACAGATACGAATGAAGAACCTTCGCATAGTCACCACGAAGTGCATCCAAATGACAAAGATACAGTCGAATTTACAACTACACGATTTAAAAACGTCAGAGTTGCTCAAGATCCTTCAGAATTCGCTTATGCCCCATCCGATCCTAGATTTTACAGGAAAATTGATGCACCACCAGAAAAAACTACAGGTAAATGTCTTAGAAAATACGGTTTTTTGATTTTGAGGTTATGTTGATAATAAGTGTTATTTATTCCAGAAAAAACAACAACTACAACAATTAGGATACCCCAAATATCAGATTTGGAATCAGAGAAACTAATAATCAGTTCAAGGAGTGATCAACAAGCTGGATTGGTAGAAAAGTTCTACCAAGAAGATATAAACTCCAAGGATGGAATCGAGGTTGTACCGATTCAACCTAATTTGACAGACGGGGATTCGGCTGGAGTGTACATTATTGCCATCGTGGCGGGAATCAGTGCTGCAGCGACTGTGGGTCTTATTGCCGTCGGCATAGGATGGTACAAGTGAGTAGACTGATATATCCAAATAGAAGAATTTCTTTCAAAATATTTGGGTTTTTTATTAGGTACTTAAGGAACACGAAGCCTACTAGCGCCTCTAGCGGGCAATAGAGAACTTTTGGAGTGTAATTTTGTTATAGTTTATACCGAGAAATTAAAAAAACCTAATAATTGCGCCCAACATGGGGCGGGCGCCAATTATTAGGTTTTATTTAGATTAGAGGTACAAATATAATAATTACTCCCATCACTACATCTGTCAACAAACGACAGAAGCAACACTTATATATTAGAGTGTTGCCTAAATACTTATTTATACAGTTTAGGCACAGATCAGATACTTAGATATGAAGCTCCGCCCATTTCCTTTGATGTTTCGATTGCTGCTTTCTGTGACCTTGGACATTTAAATTGGAGTGCACCCATGTTGCCAGTTCTGAAAGGAACATCCCGGGTACAGTGTTGCCTTTTCATATAACGTATAAATTTGATTAATCAATTGCCATTAGAGTCAGAAATAAGAAAATATTGTTTTTGCTGTCATAGTGTTTTGAAAGATAATATTTTTGGCATAAACATTAGAAACTTAAAATCAAAGTAAACTGTTAATACAATGATTTTATGAACTGACAAATGCACTAGTATGCAAGTCATAACCGAAGAAATAAGAAGAAGAATATTGTGTTTTTGCGCAATCTGACACATAGATTGCTGACAGCCTTCAAAGTGGGTTTTAAATTGGCGTGAGACTCTATCTCTGTCTAATTTCGTTTGTCTTGTCTGACCTTCCTATCTGTAACTCTCTAATATGTGCTTTAGGGGTTGAATCAAATACTATTAAACGAGCAAGGTTTGTATGTGTGTGTGTATGTGTATCCAGAGGATCTCGAAATCCACTCGTCAGAATTCAATGAAACTTTCAGGGTAGACTAATTCCTATCTAAATCGACAGAAAATATAGGTCTCATGTCTGTGAAAATTCGATCTTCCGAGATATTTACAAGAAAAGTTAAGCTTTTAGTTTTATTTCCTAGCAACGGCAACTTGTTTCTATAGTAATATACTATAGGTTTGTTCCAACATAACACAAAACCAGTTTGCGTACTGTCGGGATTCTGCGCAGTCTAGATTTTGTGTTCCAACAAACTTCGGACTCAAACCTGTACAAAAATTTAGTGTTCCAACACAACCAAAACTAATCACAAACCAGTTTATGTACTGTCAAATCTGTTCCTGGGTTTGAGTAGGTACAAATTGTCAAGACTTGCGCAAAACGAGTTTGTAAAACGTCATCCTAACCTGAAAATTTTATTATTGCATTTTTATCATGTAAACATTCATATTATTTAATAGGTACACTTGTGTAAACACATAATTATTATTTAGGATTGTAGACATCCAAATTTATAAATATTTTCATTAGTTTTTGTTATTTCTCAAATTCAAAATTTAACATTGGTTGTGACGTTACTGACAGTATAAATTTGACAAAAAATTTGTTGGAACACTTCTGAATTGAGTGCCCGATCCTCGACAGGTCATCGACTAATAGTCGTTGACATGTCGTCGACAATAAGTTGTGGACAAGTTTACGCACAGTCACAAAATTGTTGTTGGAACAAACCTTATAAAGGAGAGAGGATATAACGTCACATTCCATAGGCGTACTTTGCAAAATAAGTTTCTATAATATAAATAAGGTCACAGCATATAAAATATATATACGCACTTCGTAGATTAAATTTTGAAGTTATATTATTTACAAAAAATAAAAATAAACCTTATGCATCTGACACTTTAACATTGAACGAATTAAATTTAACCAATAAATAACAAGGAGGATTATATGTTGCGATTAAACTGTTTTTAATCTCTTGGCATTAAAAGTAACGCTTCAGTACTTACCTAAACTCAAAGATTAAAAAAAAAGTTAGTTCAAGAACTATCTATAAAAGTCACTGTCTTCACTAAAACTACTGGTATCACTATAATTGTCTTTTCTGAGGTTTATTATTATAGGTTCTATTAAATTATCCATTGATAGTGGATATACTTTCCTAAATGAATTTTCCACCTTTTTAACATGATCAATGCATTTTCCCCAATGTTCTCTATTTACATCTGAAAATGCCTTCAAAAACAAATTTCGCACATCAGGAAATTTAAATGTTTTATTGGTTTGAGAAACATAACCTTTTAATAATTGTGACCAGATCAGTTCAATGGGATTTAACTCTGCGTGGTACGGAGGCATTCTGAGAATTTTAATTAGTTTTTCTCTGGCCATCTCATCTATAATATATTTTTTGAATTTTGAATTTGAATTACTAATAATTCTTCCTTCAAGGATTTAGGAGGACTGATAATATTTTTAGAATGAAGCCATTTTGAAATATATATTATTACAAAATTCCGAATCAATTAAAATACATACGATACGGATATGAATAAATAAAGTCTGACTTATCTGTCAAAATAACAGGTTAATTACAGTAAAAACCATGGAAACAAGATTAAATCTAGACAAAAACTATATTAGGCCGATCAGATATATTAAAATTTAAATTTTAACTAAAAATAAGCATTGAAGGATGAGGTGAAAATAAAATTTCTACCTCTTGAACCTGTACTACGTTCTGCAAATTAAATACTGCACTCCTTTCTTCTGTATAGTATAGTAGTAAAAAGGTTTGACTTTATTTAATTTCTGGCGTTTAAATCTGAAAGAATTCAATTTTAAATTTGCCACTTTTTATCCATAATGACCTACAAATTTTGACAACTACTGACACGCACATCTCTGGTTAATTGTTAAGAAAATGGGACCGGCTGGGATTTTCATGAAATTTTCGCAGTTGCTATAAAACATGATAAAATCAATATACTTAGCAATAGAAATTTTTGCGCGGAAAAATATTTTTCACATTTTTTTATTCTACAAATACCCAAGTAGCAATTTATAACCAGAATAAACCTGAAAAGTATAAAAAAGAAGAGGTTCATTTGACGGACATAAATAATTTGCTTGTCAAATGACAGCCATCTCATAAATTCTAAGTTGAAAATACAACGTTGCCAATTCAATTTCAGAAATCATGGGTTTAGGTAAATATTTATAGGAACGTTGAGTAACACTGTTAAAATGGACACTTGTCAAAATGTGACACCTGTCAAAACGTGACAACTGTTAAAATGTGATACGTGTCCGAATGTTACAACTGTCAAAATGAACAAATGTCAAAATATGACACCTGTCAGAATGTAACAAATGTCAAAATGTCACACGTATCGTACTTTTCTTTATTTATTACACAGATCTAACATAACCTAAAGCTAATCTTTTTTTTTTGGCGGGTGGTAATGCTTTATGCACATCGGGTAAAGGTTCTTCCCTTCCCCGATAGTGTGAGACTACCCCTTACGGTTACTCACTAAAACCACCCCACTGAAACCACTATGCCCTACACGCTGCTGTTGCCCGTCCCGGAAACGGGGCCTGTCCGCCGTGACTATTCGCGAAGACCAAGCGTCAGTAGATGTTGCCCTAAAAGGGTGAAATCTCCAGAAACTAGACAACTTTTAATGCATTTAACTAACCTCTGTGACAAGCAGTTGATAAACGTCAACAACACCTGCAGCAAATTGAAAATTAACACTGACAGCTTTTTTCAAGCCAATCGCCAATCAACTTTCTATTTATCTACCTTTCTGTAGTTCAAGTAGATGTCGCCCACTCCGTGATTTTCACGAATTAATTAATAATTTGTCAGGTTATAAATATACTTAAATTATATACTCATTGGACTGCTTAAAAATGTAGATTTGAATATTAAGAGCGAAAGCTCGGTGACCAGATATTTTGAGATTTAAAAGTGCAAATAAAATTCCAAACCAGATTTAAAAGTTTATTTAGAAGAAACTATGCCTAACAACTAGAAAAACTTAATCAAATCGTGTGGTCGGTTGATCCCGTAACACTCCAGCGGCTTTTTCAGGAGAGAGATCCCTCTGCGCTTGAGCCAACAGCTCATAACCTACCATAAACTTCTTGATTGTAGCAGATCGCAATAAAGGTGGAAAATACATTCCGTGAAACGTCCAATGAGGATGTGGTTTGTTCAAATCTTCGCCAGTAGGCGCCCCATGCCAACCCATCGAGTAGGGGAAGGTACACTTGAAAATGTTATCATACTTGGCGACAATGCATTGCAGAATTTCAGCCAGATATTGTTTTTGTATACAATTCATATTGGACATTCTTTCTATTTGTTTTTTCGGAAGTAACATAGTTTCGAAAGGCCAAAGAGCCCAGTACGGTACGAGTACCACCCATTCTTCGTTTTCGTACACTATTCTCTCTTTCTTGGCCAGTTCTTTGTTGACGTAGTCGATCAACATAGGTCTATTGTATTTTTCGTAATACGCTTTTAAGTTGGCATCTTTGATTCTGGGTTCGTTGGGGAAAAATGAAGATGCCCAGATTTGGCAGTGTGGATGGGGATTGGAGCAGCCCATCATTGCACCTATTAAAAAAGTTACGAATAATGGGTCTATAAGGAAAGTTTTGATAGACAGATATTAAAATATTAAGATAAAATCTAAAACATTACCCACCTCTATTTTCAAATATTTGGACCCATTTGTAAATTTTCCCGAGATCGTTTAATTGATTGATCCATTCGTCAATAACAACGATGACTTCTTCGATCGTAAATTTCGTAAAATAGACGTTGGATTTCGGGTGATAACAAATGACCTTGCACGTCCCTTTCGCGAGTGTGGTCTGAAAAAGTGGATCGTCGCTGATTGGAGGAGATGGTCCTTTCTCCAAGAGAGCTGGAAAGTCATTGGTAAAAACGTACGTAGACGTATAGTTTGGGTTAACAATCCCCGAGGATCTGGTGACACCGGGACACAAGGGATTATTTGGGTCAAACTCCGGAACGACTTCTAATGCAGTTGTCTCGACTTGGCCGCTCCATGGACGAAGAGATCTGTGGGGCGAAACCAAGATCCATTCGTCTCTTAGAGGATTGTATCTCAGATGTTGGTGTTCTAGAAGAGTAAATTATAGAAAATAATGCAGGGAGGCTCATTGACCAACAATCTGAAAATTGATTATTGACTATAACTTTTGTATTACTGACCTAAATGGCCAGTGGCATACGAAACATATTTATCCCCCTAAAGGTTACGCCACTATCCAAATATTAACTTTAAACATTATTTAGAACCTTGAGGGACCAGAGGTCGCGATAACTTCAGCCGATTGGATAACTACAGTCAATTTTCTATTGGACAGATACGAGAGGAACAATTCAATAAATGAATCGATCAAACCAAAATGAGGTGATAATTTGGACAGAAGAATACCGTGGTCAAATCGGTCGAAGAGAAATCTGTATAAATGACATCAACTTGACCACCGTGATCTAATTGTGTCGCAACATATTGGGTCAGATACATGAGATTGGTAACGGTTGATCTTCCATGTTGTTCCTGACATACAGAAGAAAAGAGAAAATAGGCTCGTAAAGAAGATGTTCGAATACTTCGGAAGCGTTACAGATAATTGTAATTGGACGAAAATATTCCACATCATCACTTTTGTCGCCTTTTTTGAAAATCGGGCAGATCCGCCCAAATTTCCATATATCAGGAAATCTACCTTCCTTTAAGGCAAGGTTGTATAAAAAGCACAAAGGTTTAACCAGTAAGGGAGCACAATCCTTGAGCAGAAATGCAGGAAGCCCGTCAGGGCTAGCTGTCGGTTTTGGTTTCAATTTTTAAGAGCCTTCAATACACTAGTTTCTGAAAAAGTGGGAACACCGCAAGAAGAACAAGTTAGATTTAATGTATCGAAATTTGGAGCTGACGAGGGAATATAACTGGACTGAAAGAACTTAGCAAAAGCGTACAATATCATAAGGATCTTTCAGAGGTTGGTTATTAAAAGTCATAGTGTTAGGAATGATAATCAAAAGGACCAAAACTGGTTAGGATTAGATGTTATCTGTTGCTCGATAGTCCTAATAGAATCGATATAACTAATATTTATGTCCCTTTTAATTTTAGCCCGTAGTTTTGTCGGTGAAAGACGCGATTCACTCTTTTACGATAACAAAAAATAGACCACTTTTTTTCCCACGGACACCTGGTGCGCCCTACCCTGGACGCGGACGTCATTTTCGAGAATTTTTCGAGAATTTTCCTGGGCATATCGACAAAGACGAACCGAAAATCGTTATGGGGACGTTTTGTAGGCGCTGAATCCGAATTTCATGTGGAAAACGACCCCTCGAACACCTTGTGCGCCCTAACCTGGCCCTGAACGTCATCCCCGAGGTTTTTTCAGACACAATTGAAAAAGACGAACCGAAAATCGTTGCGGGGGGTTTTTTGGGTCGCTGAATTCAAATATGGCATCGGCGAACACCCCACGGACACCTGGTGCGCCCTAACCTGGCCCTGAACGTCATCCCTGAGGGTTTTCCAGACGCAATTGAAAAAGAAAATCGTTACGGGGGGTTTTTGGGGTCGCTGAATTCAAATATGGCATCGGCGAACACCCCACGGACACCTGGTGCGCCCTAACCTGGCCCAGAACGTCATCCCCGAGGGTTTTCCAGACGCAATTGAAAAAGAAAATCGTTACGGGGGGTTTTTGGGGTCGCTGAATTCAAATATGGCATCGGCGAACACCCCACGGACACCTGGTGCGCCCTAACCTGGCCCAGAACGTCAACCCCGAGGGTTTTCCAGACACAATTGAAAAAGAAAATCGTTACGGGGGGTTTTTGGGGTCGCTGAATTCAAATATGGCATCGGCGAACACCCCACGGACACCTGGTGCGCCCTAACCTGGCCCAGAACGTCATCCCCGAGGGTTTTCCAGACGCAATTGAAAAAGAAAATCGTTACGGGGGGTTTTTGGGGTCGCTGAATTCAAATATGGCATCGGCGAACACCCCACGGACACCTGGTGCGCCCTAACCTGGCCCAGAACGTCATCCCCGAGGGTTTTCCAGACACAATTGAAAAAGAAAATCGTTACGGGGGTTTTTGGGGTCGCTGAATTCAAATATGGCATCGGCGAACACCCCACTGACACCTGGTGCGCCCTAACCTGGCCCTGAACGTCATCCCTGAGGGTTTTCCAGACACAATTGAAAAAGACGAACCGAAGTTATTGATTAATGAGGTTAGGTGAAGTAACGGTTGGATTGTATTTGATTTGAGTTCAATAAAAAGTTTTTAAATGTCAATTACATAAACATTGACTTTCTATTCATTCTCTTCATTTCCTCCATACATATTTTAACTAGAATCAACGATTCCATACAGTTATTTCAGTACATTGACGTCGGTCTCTAAAACATTCATGTTTGGGAATGACATCGATGTCGAGATAAAAGTTTCGGTGCATCAGGTGTTGGGAGGGTAGTTTTCGGCGTGAAATTTGGATGAAGCGCCCCGAAAAACCCCCCATAATGATTTTCGGTTTGTCTTTTTCAATTGTGTCTGAAAAAAACCTCGGGGATGACGTTCAGGGCCAGGTTAGGGGGCACCAGGTGTCCTTGGGGTGTTCGCCGATACCATATTTGAATTCAGCGACCCAAAAAATCCCCCGTAACGATTTTCGGTTCGTTATTTTCCATTGTGTCTGAAAAAATCTCGGGGATGACGTTCAGGACCAGGTTAGGGCGCACCAGGTGTTTGAGGGGTCGTTTTCCACATGAAATTCGGATTCAGCGCCCACAAAACGATTTTCAGTTCGTTTTTGTCGATGTTTCCAGGAAAATTCTCGAAGATGACGTCCGCGTCCAGGTTAGGGCGCACCAGCGACCCACGGAGATGACGTTCGTCGGCGTTCCTGAGCTCCAGGTGTTCGGGGGGTCAATATGAACATCATAATCGTGATCAGCTACCTCAAAAACCCCTGGGTACCCGACTTGGGCCAATTCTGACTCTTATTTACAAAGTTATTAAACTTGCCAAAAGGCCTCTCAAAAAATACATTTTTTGAATGCATTTTTGGCTGCAGCAATGCAACTTCCGGTTTCTAATAGGTAGAAATTAGGTAGGAATGGTATAAATAAAATTTTTGGAAGCGAATGCAAAAACCGCATATCTATAACGCGGCCCGGCAATGAAGATCCTTTTTCAAAGTTTTTTGATAAAAGTTTTAAGATAATAATACCTCAAACATACCTATCGAATTGAAGTGCTTTATTTTGATAATTTTTAATTATTAATTATAAGTTTATCTCGTGCGATAATTTTTCCTACATAACTATTTGATATTTTAAATATTTATAAAATTAAATTTGTATTTTCTATAATATATTTGTTTGTTCGAAATTCTTTACTAATTCAACGCCCTCAAGTGAGATTAAAAGGTTTTGCACAAAGGTGGGACATAGATTTTTAATGAGTAAAAAGGGATAAAAAAGAAGAGAGTGACATCTTGACTAGATTCAGTCAAAATTTAATGTCAATACTCTCTTCTTACCACAGATGGTAGCACATCGAAAAATAGATTTTTAATGTGCCTAAAAAGTGTTTTCTTAAATAAAACAAAATTTTTTTTGCCGGTTTTTTCAAAAAATGTGTGCGTTAAGGGGTTAAATTTTACCAAAATGAATTTAAGTGTAAAAGGGGAGAAAAAGTGTAGAAAAAACGCTGTTGAAAAATTAAAATCTCACAATAAAAATGGTACCGCACCTTAAAATTCAAAAGAAAACGAAGTAAAATCTTAAATTATTTTTCTAGAACACAATTAAGCAGCTACAAATTGCATCCCCCTCCGTTGAGGGTTGATACATACAGGGTGTTCCGATATTCGACCGACAACGCTTTACAGGTGATGATAGCCCTTGACAATGATGAAAAATGAGTTAGGTACATAAGCCCCTAAGATTCTTAGTTTACGAGATACAGGGTGTTAAAGTTGAGAAATTAAAATTGTAACTTCGGCCCCATATTTTTTACGACACTGTATTATTTATGTTACAAAAAGTTATTAACTTTTATTGCGCTAAAATCAAGGATTTTGGAGATATTTGACTTTGAAGAGAAATCTACAATTTGTTTTTTCTATCGTCGATGTTAAATCTGCAAAAGACGAATTGTAGACTTCTCTTCGAAGTCAAATATCTCCAAAATCGTTGATTTTAGCGCAATAAAAGTTAATAACTTTTTGTAACATAAATAACCAAAGGTTTAAATAAAATTAAAAAAAAATCGATTTATACAGTGTCGTAAAACATAGGGGGGCCGAAGATACCACTACCCATTATTGTGCGCCACTGGATGAAGTATGCCAAGTATATTTTTTGGTAAATTTTCAAGCTTCTAAAAAGTAAATTGACTGCCAAGTTTGAACAAAAAATTTAAAACGGTAGGTGAAATATCGAAAAAAAATAATTTTAATTTCTCAACTTTAACACCCTGTATCTCGTAAACTAAGAATCTTAGGGGCTTATATACCTATCTCATTTTTCATCATTTGTCAAGGGCTATCACCTGTAAAGCGTTGTCGGTTGAATATCGGAACACCCTGTATAAAAAAATACTTACTTGTTAATTTTCGAAAATCCAAATACGTTTCAGCTATTTTCGAAATTAGTAAATTCTACTTTCACAAACAGTGAGCCTCTATTAATTTGATTATTCTTATTATCTATCTATTACTCGATTAACGATTACTTTTTACCATTTTTAATTTTATAAAATAATAAATACGGTCCTGTACAAACAAATCCACACTTGCCATCCACTTAAAAGTATTTCGTTGAATTACAATTTTAAAAATATCGTTTGTTTAATAACTAACTTTTCAATGTCAAACAGATGTCAATATTAAGGAAGTATCTGACACAAATATAAAAATAGAAATCTTACCATCTCTGTTGAAATCTCCTGTATTTGACATTATGTCAAATCATAAACCAATTTAAATTTAAAACAGCTGCAAAATGTTTAACTCTTACTTGCCAGGAACCTTTCAACCGCTTTCGCGTATTATCGCGTTCTATTACACGATAACTTGATAAAGAACGATAGCAGGAACAGGGCCGTACTCAGTTAACATCTCGATTTCATAAAACACTTTTTAGTTAAGAGATGAATTGATATTTTTTAGTATAGTGGCGTCGAATTAACACAGTTAGAAATATGACTCGTTTAATTGTATTTTTAGTTTGCAAAAGCACGTAAAGAACGCTTCCGATGTCGAGTATCCAGCTTATGGTGTGACAGGACCAAACAAAGACACTTCACCGTCGGGAGATCGCCGACTTGCACAATCAGCTCAAATGTACCATTACCAACATCAGAAGCAACAGGTCATAGCTATGGAAAGGTAGTTTTTTTGCAAATAGTTACTGTAAATTTATAAAAATCAGCCTTTTACTACCCTCGGTCAGATTTCTAATCCACGTAAGTGTCATTTCGTTCAAATGTTTTGACCTGTCAAAGTATTTTTAGTAAGGTGCTGTCAGCTGTCAATTTGTACTTCGTTATTTAATGTTATATATATAATCTTATAAACAATTACGTAATTTAGTAAATGTAACAATTAAAAAAGAAAAAAAAGAATATATCAAATTTAAGCTGAAAAATCAATCACATAAAGAGAGGTGGTCTAGTCTTAAGACGATGGTGGGATTTAATAAAGATCGTAATGTTATGGATTTATCAAATAAGTGGAATGTGAATGATATTAATGAATTCTTCATAAATGCTGTTCCTAAATTGACTCCTGATTATGACACGAAACATTTCTATGAGCATAATATAAAGAAATCGGTTCATACAACCCTCACGTTTCAAACAGTCTCTGAAATTGATATTCTCAATATAATAAAAGGAATTAAAAGTAAAGCTGTTGGACCGGACGGCATTAATATTCTTACTTTAAATTTGTGTTTACTATTTCTGTTACCGTATATTACCCATATAATTAACTATTGTTTATTGAATTCCGTGTTTCCTCAAAATTGGAAAAAATCATTTGTTACTTACTCCCTTACCTAAAGTAAATAATCCACAAATGTTACAACAATTACGACCGATCAGTGTATTGCCAACTTTATCAAAGATTTTAGAAAAAGCTATTAATGTACAACTACAGAATCACTTGATTAAAAATTCCATAATACCATCAGTACAGTCCGGATTTAAAACTGGTCACAGTTGTACATCGGCACTATTAAAAATCTCTGATGATATTTTGGCTGCTCTTGATAGGAGTAAATTAACTGTGTTGTTCTTATTTGATTACTCGAAAGCATTTGACACTATTAATCTTAATTTACTATTTTCGATCCTATCATATAGTGGTTTGGATATTAAAGCTGTAGATTTATTTAAATCTTATCTATCTAAGAGAATCAAGCTGTAAAAAATCAAGATAGTAGGGAGGTTTTAAGCCACAACTTGAGCGTCATACGTTATATCCCTTTATCTGCTATTAAAGTAAACACAGAACGTTATAACGTATTTTGAAAATGAGTTTTTAAGCCATCCCACTCTTCCGTTATTTACGTGACAGATGCCAGAAACATTTATAACCTTATAAATGATAACCCTCACTTTGTGATAGTTTAAATAGTCATTTACGATTTTTTTTTTATTTTAACTGCCTTAAATCGTTTTTAAATGAAGCCAGAATGAAACAAATACTACAAAAGATAGGTTAGGTAAAAGACTTGTTGTGACATCTCTTCAATGTCCATATCCTATGTTGCCATAACACTTAATTTTATGAAATGTTTTCATTTCATATTTAAGAAAAAAAGTTGGTGAACACTATAGACTTACTCAAATCTTCTAAATTTCACATGTATTTATCATAGACTTTGGAGTTCACGATAAAACTTAAATATAAATTTTCTACATGCGGCACCATTGCGAAAACAATATCCGTTATTAGAGAGTTATTGCAAACTGGCAGAATGTATACCGTATACGTTATACCTTAGCGCTATGACTATGTAAGGTATGCGTAAAATAGTGAGTTATTGCAGTTGCTTTTCTCAAGGTAGTGACGTTTGACATGCTAATAGTGGGGTGTCAATGGTATCGAAATATAAATATTGGATATTGTGCTTGAGTTGATGGTAGAAAAGTATTAACGAAATTACGGAAGAACTTTTGAATATTTTTGTTGAGGAAGAACATGAAGATGAACACATAGATGAAGCCATATTATTTCACCTTATCAATAATAGGGAAGGTCGAGGAAGAAATATCAATGATCGCCTCAATTTAGATTTAATGTTAACTAACCCATTACATAAAATCAAATTTCCGATTTGAAAGAGAACACATTGTATTCTTAGCAGAACGTCTTATGTTACCAGCTGTAATTAGAACAAGAAGAAGTAATGTTATATCAGGTATAAACTATTGACTTTCTCCTAATGAAAGTAAAAACCTATTACCCCTAATTTTGTGTTACAGGACTTGAAGGATTGTGCATTTTGCTTAGAAGATTAGATTATACGAATAGGTTGAAGGGTTTTGATGAAATTTCAACAATCAAAACCGGGAACCAGGAAGTTCATACAAGAAAAGACTCTTAAGATCCATCGGAGCAAAAAACAAACCAAGAAATAGAAATATGTTGTAGAATTAAGTTTAAATTACTTTGAAATAAAATATTTTTAACTTTCTTACCTTTATTAAGCAATAAATTAAGACTGATAGTTTTTTAGTTTTATTTAAAACCTAAAATGCAAATATCAGATATCAAAACTAATGGAAAATTTCATTTTTTGTATTTTAAATAATTAACATCTTTTCAATAATATATATTTAAATACATATAGAGAAAACATTACAATTAAGCACAGAATTTTGGAAAATGATTTCTTTAATCCCCAGCCAGCAGTTAAATTTACATTATAACGATTGGATTATAGGTTTTTCCCAATCTGTTGTAATCCAAACAGACTAAGTTCCTTGAAATAATGCAATAATTTATTTTTCAAAATACTCATAAACTAATTCATCTAACAAACCCTTTTATGGTACCGAAGCCCTATGTTTTGAGGGTTGGATATTGGATTTTTAGAATTTGTAGCTGAAATATATCGTAAACAGTTTAATATAAATGTAGATAATTAAAACTTTTGTATTAATTTGTATTACTTTTCAACATAAACTCAAAATTATCGAGAATAATCGTTTTTATTAAAGTCTAATGTTCAGTCGAAAAATTTTGTTTACAAATTTTCAATTTTTTAACTTTATTTACGTTAACCATTGAATACGGTTTAACATTGCTCTTCTTCTGTTATTTAATTCTAAAATCGATCGCGAAAAAGCCGCTTTTTGGTTTTAGAACATCAAATATGCATAAGGTATAAGGTTTAAGGCTCTCCTTATGCCTTAGATATAGCGTACGACGTTATACCTTAAAAATGGTTGTTTACTGTTGCGCACGCGTAACTGTCACTGTAAGGCATACCGTATACCCCAAATGATGTGCAATAACTCTCTATTAAGGGAACCTTATTTCACCTCTAATAACGTAAAACAATATCAGTTAATAAAGTTTCCCTTATTTTAGTGCTATTGCGCATGCGATGTATAACGTTTAAAGTATATTGGTGTTCAAATAGGTGGCTTAAAACCTCCCTAGTCTATCAAGTTTTTTACTTGTGAGTACCGGATCAATATTGGGCCCGTTACTCTTTTCTGTTTATACATCGAATTTTCCAGATATTTTCTTTTCGTGTTTACAACATTACTACGCTGACGATACTCAGTTATATATGTCTTTTTCCTTAGATGAAGCAAATCAAGCGGTAACTGCTATTAATTACGACTTACATAATCTTTATACATTTTCAATTAATCATTGTCTACAATTAAATGCATCTAAGACCAATGCAATTATTTTTGGGAATAAAGTTGATTCGCTCGTGTTCAAGCAAGAATATTCATCAAATATTTTAATTAATGGTCATACTATACAATTTAACGAAAAAGTAAAAAACTTGGGAGTGTGGTTTGATGAAAACTTAAGATTTTCGCACCATGTTAGTAACTGTTTACAAAAAGCATATGCATCTTTAAAACTTATATTTCAATCTCGTCACGTGTTGGATAGATCGGTAAAAATCCTACTATGCGATTCACTAGTATTATCTAAACTAAATTTTTGTGACATTTTATATAATTCTTGCTAAAATTCATTTGATGTAAACAGAACTAGGGTTAGATGTAAGAGCAGATGTATGTTAAATGCCAAATTTAAACTTCATATTGTACTTTATTTATAAATACATACAAACTGAATCTCGCCCTAACTATATGTAAACAAAATGCAATTTTTTATTAATTGGTAATAAAGACATTTATTATTATTATTATAATGTAATAGGGCTTTTTTAGTTGTCTAAACTCTTTTTTCGGCATTATTCCAGTTTCGCTGATAGACATTTCAACGGCGGCTCCAATGGGGGCAGTAGGGGCAATTGCCCCCCCCCCAAGTCCGGCAATGAGAGGATATTTCTCATATCTGCGTAAACCAAATTTTTTTGTAGATTCTACGTCCATTTATATCCTAAAAAACTCACTTTTTCCCTCAAAAATGGCAAAAACATTTTTATTCGGTAATTTTGACATTACCAATCGTTTCTTATACAAAATTGATTCTGCGTAAACCAAATTTTAATTTTTTTGAATTTTTTTTGTAGATTCTAGGTCCATTTATATCCTAAAAACTCACTTTTTCCCTCAAAAATGGCACAAACATGTTTTTTTTTCGGTACTTTTGACATTGCCAATCGTTTCTTATACAAAATTGATTCTGCGTAAACCAAATTTTAATTTTTTTGAATTTTTTTGTAGATTCTAGGTCCATTTATGTCCTAAAAAACTCACTTTTTCCCTCAAAAATGGCCACAACATTTGTTTTCGGTAATTTTGTTATTACCAATCGTTTTTTAGACAAAATTCATTCTGCATAAACCACATTTTAATTTTTTGTAGATTCTAGGTCCATTTGTATCCCAAAAAACTCATTTTCTCCCTCAAAAATGGACCAAACATATTTTTTTTCGGTAATTTTGACATTGCCAATCGTTTCTTATACAAAATTCATTCTGCGTAAACCAAATTTTAATTTTTTTTGTAGATTCTAGGTCCATTTATATCCTAAAAACTCACTTTTTCCCTCAAAAATGGTACAAACATGTTTTTTTTTCGGTACTTTTGACATTGCCAATCGTTTCTTATACAAAATTGATTCTGCGTAAACCAAATTTTAATTTTTTTGTAGATTCTAGGTCCATTTATGTCCTAAAAAATTCACTTTTTCCCTCAAAAATGGCCACAACATTTGTTTTCGATAATTTTGTTATTACCAATCGTTTTTTAGATAAAATTCATTCTGCATAAACCACATTTTAATTTTTTGTAGATTCTAGGTCCATTTGTATCCCAAAAAACTCATTTTCTCCCTCAAAAATGGACCAAACATATTTTTTTTCGGTAATTTTGACATTGCCAATCGTTTCTTTTACAAAATTCATTCTGCGTAAACCAAATTTTAATTTTTTTTGTAGATTCTAGGTCCATTTATATCCTAAAAAACTCACTTTTCCCCTCAAAAATGGCACAAACATTTTTTTTCAGTAATTTTAAGATTGCCAATCGTTTCTTATACAAAATTCGTTCCAAATTTTAATTTTTTTGAACTTTTTTTGTAGATTCTAGGTCCATTTATATCCTAAAAAACTCACTTTTTCCCTCAAAAATGGCAAAAACATTTTTATTCGGTAATTTTGACATTACCAATCGTTTCTTATACAAAATTGATTCTGCGTAAACCAAATTTTAATTTTTTTGAATTTTTTTTGTAGATTCTAGGTCCATTTATATCCTAAAAACTCACTTTTTCCCTCAAAAATGGCACAAACATGTTTTTTTTTCGGTACTTTTGACATTGCCAATCGTTTCTTATACAAAATTGATTCTGCGTAAACCAAATTTTAATTTTTTTGAATTTTTTTGTAGATTCTAGGTCCATTTATGTCCTAAAAAATTCACTTTTTCCCTCAAAAATGGCCACAACATTTGTTTTCGGTAATTTTGTTATTACCAATCGTTTTTTAGACAAAATTCATTCTGCATAAACCACATTTTAATTTTTTGTAGATTCTAGGTCCATTTGTATCCCAAAAAACTCATTTTCTCCCTCAAAAATGGACCAAACATATTTTTTTTCGGTAATTTTGACATTGCCAATCGTTTCTTTTACAAAATTCATTCTGCGTAAACCAAATTTTAATTTTTTTTGTAGATTCTAGGTCCATTTATATCCTAAAAAACTCACTTTTCCCCTCAAAAATGGCACAAACATTCTTTTTTCGGTAATTTTGATATTGCCAATCGTTTCTTATACAAAATTCATTCTGCGTAAACCAAATTTTAATTTTTTTTGTAGATTCTAGGTCCATTTATATCCTAAACACTCACTTTTTCCCTCAAAAATGGTACAAACATGTTTTTTTTTCGGTACTTTTGACATTGCCAATCGTTTCTTATACAAAATTGATTCTGCGTAAACCAAATTTTAATTTTTTTGTAGATTCTAGGTCCATTTATGTCCTAAAAAATTCACTTTTTCCCTCAAAAATGGCCACAACATTTGTTTTCGATAATTTTGTTATTACCAATCGTTTTTTAGATAAAATTCATTCTGCATAAACCACATTTTAATTTTTTGTAGATTCTAGGTCCATTTGTATCCCAAAAAACTCATTTTCTCCCTCAAAAATGGACCAAACATATTTTTTTTCGGTAATTTTGACATTGCCAATCGTTTCTTTTACAAAATTCATTCTGCGTAAACCAAATTTTAATTTTTTTTGTAGATTCTAGGTCCATTTATATCCTAAAAAACTCACTTTTCCCCTCAAAAATGGCACAAACATTCTTTTTTCGGTAATTTTGATATTGCCAATCGTTTCTTATACAAAATTCATTCTGCGTAAACCAAATTTTAATTTTTTTTGTAGATTCTAGGTCCATTGATGTCCTAAAAAACTCACTTTTTCCGTCAAAAATGGTCCCAACATTTTTTTTTGGTAATTTTGACATTGCCAATCGTTTCTTTGACAAAATCCATTCGGCGTAATCCAAATTTTAATTTTTTTGAATTTTTTTTGTAGATCCAGTGGCGTGCAGTTAGAAGAGTATATCCCCTTTTCCCAACCATTTTCTACGCCCATGGTATTTGAAGCTATTTTTATTTTTTTGTATTGCTTAACAATTTTCAAGTAAAAAACGAAATAACCTTTACATACCGAAAATCTTGTGGTTTTTAAGATATTTAATGTTTTTATGAAGTCTGTAAGATCTTTTATTAATGAAATAACCAACAATATTTTCCTTGGATTTCTTTAATAATTTTTTCTTAATTTTTTATAACCACTAGACTTTTGTATAGTGTCTAGTATCTAGTGGTTATTAAAAAATAAGACAAACATTATTACAGAAATCCAAGAAAAATATTGTTGGTTATTTCATTAATAAAGGTAAGATCTTTTTTTCAAATGCCATGGGCGTAGAAAATGGTTGCGAAAAGGGGATATACCCTTCTAACTGCACGCCACTGGATCTAGATATGAAACATGATTTTTTACTGAAATATGTCTTTTTACATTTAAAAACGACCTGCTAAATTTCAAATTTATATATTAATCCGTTTTTTTAAATAAAAACATTTTTTTTTAACTTTAACGCCCTGTATTTCGAAAAGTAATCGAGTTGGACCCCTACAGCCAGACATTGTGTCATTTGGAAACACCCTGTATAACCCTAATAGCCGACGACGTTGCCCCCCCCCCCTCAAATCTCTGGGGTTGGAGCCGCCCTTGAGACATTTGCGGACGTGGTTTTCAATTATGACAGGTACTATTTGTGTGCAAGCTCATAAAATGTTTTTTTTATTAGGGCACCTCCAGGAGAGCGACATGGATCTGTATCTGAAGCAGAAAGCGATGAAGAAAATGAAGAAGGTGATTATACTGTATATGAGTGTCCAGGTCTGGCTCCAGTAAGTATTTTTTGCCCGCCAAGTGTTCGGGTATTTTTTTTATTTAATTTTGAAAAACGGAATTATGTCAACATCGAAAATTCCTTGATGCGAATTTGACATTTTTTATTTTCGCAGACAGGCGAAATGGAAGTGAAAAATCCGCTTTTCCAAGACGATCCCACTCCTGCACAAACTCCAGCACCAACCAAAACCACCGAGGAGGAGAAGAAGTAAATCGACCACATTAAATATCAACATTATTATTATTACTATTAGTTAAAACTTTTATTGATATATTTGAAATTTTATCATCAGTTGAAGTGTTCTAGAAAGTGATATGAATTTACAAATTAAAATTATTTATATAGAGAAAAAAAAATATCTATTAGAAAATTATATATATATATATATAATGAATATCTATTTATAATGAAAGAAAAAGCATTTTTGAGATTATTTACAGGTATCTACTGTCAGTTCATTCACGATTTTATTTCGCTCACAGTAACATACTCGAAAAAATCAATGGATGATAAATCAGGACACCTTGCTGGTTAATGAAATAAATTATTATTGATGTCGCGGAATCTCGAAGATGCTTATAGTACCATCCTATTGCTAAATACCTATGTAAACATATAAAATTACGTGAAAACTCCTCAAAAAAAAAATGTATATGTTAATACTAAAATCCTATCGATGTAAGCAAATAAACAAAATAAATTATATAGAAGCATTGCAATCAAATGTGTTTTATTTTAATAAATCCTATATAATTTATTATGTTTTTTTTTGTATACGCCCCGCCCCCCTTTGGTGTTTAGAAATTATAGGATATAAAAAAAATGACACTAAATGTATTGGTATTTATTTTAAAAAGTCATATAGTCAAATATATATATCAAATAAGTAAAAAATGCATCGTTGTATATTCCCTATTTTTTACAATTTTTAGTATGTATATTAACAATATATTTAGTTCTATCATGTATTAGTATTAACAATTTTTACTAAGATCCAGAATGTATTAAACCGAGGAAAAATTAAATCAAATTATCACAGTACGTGTGTATTTTAATCCATTTTCTCTCTTTACATTTTCTACAATGGCATCATATGTGCAAGTATTCCAACAACACTCTGTATACAAATAGCAGTAATTTTCGTCACGGGGCACCAGTTGAAGCAGAGGTATTGGGATCTGACATGGGGGCGTGGCCTATCCAAGATGGCGTCAATGAGGGTGAAGATTTAAATTTGACATAGGTGTTGCTCTCTCTTATTAAATATAAAAAATGAGTCTTACGATTGACAAAATTTGCGAAAGAGCTACAACAGACCCTAGAAAACTAAATTTCAAACGAGCTGAACGCATTTTGTACGCTGGACGTTTGGTTAAATGCGGGAAAAAAATTAATGAAAGTGACAGTAGCTGTGTGGACTAGGTAGTTTTCTGTTTATCAACGTCGAATTTGCGAGGTAATCCCCATCAAATTAATGGTAAAATTGCAGGAGATGAGTGTTGTTTATTCCTGCAAGGCTGGTTCAGGGGAAAATCCAAGCACTGCATTGCTACGTGCTATGTTGTTGCACTGTTACAGGTTATAGTGGGGTGTGTGAGTCGGAAGAATATAGACCAAAATTTACCCATTTTTGAGGATGCTGAAGACGATGGCGTCATCAGAATTTCTCTTTTCGCCAGTCGAACCCCTAAAACGGCCAAAAACAACCCCCTAAAGAGGTTAAACGAGAAGCACGTCATTTCTCTGTAAAAAAACGTATTTTCCCCCGTTTTCGAGGATGCTGAGCACGGTGTTGGTGTTGAAGATGACTTCCGACCCTCAACAACCCCTCCACCGGCCAAAAATCACCCCCGACAGGGGTGTTCTTTTTTATTTTTTATATCAGCGACAAATCGTCTTTCCCCCAGTTTTCAAGGATGCTGAACACGATGACGGTGTTTAATATCATGCACCAACCCTTCCACAGGTCAAAACTCGCCCCTGAAAGGGATACCGTTTTGCTGTTGATATAAAAAAAATTCGCTGGATGTCAGATCCCAATACAAATGTATAGGAATATAATATCGATGTTTCTATTAAATTTCGATAATTACAAATAAAAAATTATTAGTGAGTAAACCAGTAAGGAATTTTAATTTATTAGATTCGACATCCTAAGACCGGTTTCTGTCTTTCGACTTCATCAGTTAGGCTTTTCGAATCCAATAAATAAAAATTCCAAACTCGTACAAGTCAATAGCTATATCCGCTATAAGATAACATTTTTAGATGTGCTACCATCTATGGTAAGAAGAGAGTATTGACATTAAATTTTGACTGAATCTAGTCAAGATGTCACTCTCTTCTTTTTTATCCCTTTCAGAGATTAATACAAAGTGAGTAAACCAGTAAGGAATTTTAATTTATTAGATTCGACATCCTAAGACCGGTTTCTGTCTTTCGACTTCATCAGTTAGGCTTTTCGAATCCAATAAATAAAAATTCCAAACTCGTACAAGTCAATAGCTATATCCGCTATAAGATAACATTTTTAGATGTGCTACCATCTATGGTAAGAAGAGAGTATTGACATTAAATTTTGACTGAATCTAGTCAAGATGTCACTCTCTTCTTTTTTATCCCTTTTAGAGATTAATACAAAGTGAGTAAACCAGTAAGGAATTTTAATTTATTAGATTCGACATCCTAAGACCGGTTTCTGTCTTTCGACTTCATCAGTTAGGCTTTTCGAATCCAATAAATAAAAATTCCAAACTCGTACAAGTCAATAGCTATATCCGCTATAAGATAACATTTTTAGATGTGCTACCATCTATGGTAAGAAGAGAGTATTGACATTAAATTTTGACTGAATCTACTCACTTTGTATTAATCTCTGAAAGGGATAAAAAAGAAGAGAGTGGACATCTTGACTAGATTCAGTCAAAATTTAATGTCAATACTCTCTTCTTACCATAGATGGTAGCACATCTAAAAATGTTATCTTATAGCGGATATAGCTATTGACTTGTACGAGTTTGGAATTTTTATTTATTGGATTCGAAAAGCCTAACTGATGAAGTCGAAAGACAGAAACCGGTCTTAGGATGTCGAATCTAATAAATTAAAATTCCTTACTGGTTTACTCACTTTGTATTAATCTCTGAAAGGGATAAAAAAGAAGAGAGTGACATCTTGACTAGATTCAGTCAAAATTTAATGTCAATACTCTCTTCTTACCATAGATGGTAGCACATCTAAAAATGTTATCTTATAGCGGATATAGCTATTGACTTGTACGAGTTTGGAATTTTTATTTATTGGATTCGAAAAGCCTAACTGATGAAGTCGAAAGACAGAAACCGGTCTTAGGATGTCGAATCTAATAAATTAAAATTCCTTACTGGTTTACTCACTTTGTATTAATCTCTGAAAGGGATAAAAAAGAAGAGAGTGACATCTTGACTAGATTCAGTCAAAATTTAATGTCAATACTCTCTTCTTACCATAGATGGTAGCACATCTAAAAATGTTATCTTATAGCGGATATAGCTATTGACTTGTACGAGTTTGGAATTTTTATTTATTGGATTCGAAAAGCCTAACTGATGAAGTCGAAAGACAGAAACCGGTCTTAGGATGTCGAATCTAATAAATTAAAATTCCTTACTGGTTTACTCACTTTGTATTAATCTCTGAAAGGGATAAAAAAGAAGAGAGTGACATCTTGACTAGATTCAGTCAAAATTTAATGTCAATACTCTCTTCTTACCATAGATGGTAGCACATCTAAAAAATTATTATTTTAAATGAGTTTTAAAATGATGTCTCAAAGTATGCGGTCGTTTTGTTTCGAACGAACAAATGGTGCATTTACGCATTTTTACGTTTTTCATATGTTTCACCATGTGTTGTATGAGATTTGATTTATAGTGAGTCTTATAATCACAATTTGCGCAATACATGTAAATTTTATTTATTGAATGTCGCAAAACGTGCCTAGTAAAAGTTTGCTTTATGATGCTTTTGTATCCACAAGTATCGCAAATGTATGTTTTTACTTCAATGTCCATTTTATGTTCTTTTACTAAATGAAGAGTATAATGTTGTTTCATCTGGAATTTTTTCCCGCATGTTTCACATACAATTCGATACTGAGATGGTTGTTTCTTTAAATGAATGCGGTCCTAAAAAAATTAACTAAATGGATCGGTTCACTTTTCGTTTTACCGTTGTCTGTATTAGGGATGTGTAACTGGAACAGTACCTGTTCCTTTTGGAACAGGTTTTTACAAATATTTCTTGGAACAGGTATTATTAGAGACATGGAACAGGTACGTTGGAACAGTCACTGACGTCACTGTGACAGCGCGTACCCTGTTCCAAACGGAACGGGTACAGGTCCTGTTCCAGTGTCACATCCCTACTCGTAGAAGAAGCCTTTTACTTTTCTTAAAAATTGCTACTTTGATAATATCGGCGAAAATAGAAAAAAAAGTTAGGTTATGAAAAAGTCAGGAGTTAAGGGTATACAACTTGCAATACGTTGGAACTGGAACAGGTTGTACCTGTTATTCACTTACGGCTGTTCCACCCATCCCTAGTCTGTATAAAGGTATAGTCTTTCAACCTCCTGAGTATGAGGAAGAGAGTCAAAACAAAGATGCAAGGTGGTGCCACGGGTGTGATTTTGCGACAAAATCTGGGAACCTTATTTTACTGATGAATTGTACTTTTAAATTAAATTATTTTGAAAACTTAACAGCGCTCAGATAAAATCGATAAAATATTTCACATTCCATTGCAGGTATAGGTACCTAATGGTTTAGAAATTTTATGATATTTGAACTAATTTATTGTCTGTAATAAAATAATTTATCTGAAATGGTTTACGATGTTTGATTTAATTTGTTGCAAAATTGCTAATTTAGTATTTTGTTTACGGTCTAGCCAAAATACTTTTTTGAAGACATTGTTTTAGTTTCTTTAAAAACCAAAGTTATTATTAATAATTATGCATTTTACACGTTCATTGTTAGTGAACCAGTCTGGTAAACGTTGCTCCAATTATTATTTTATACCTACAAGCAAGGTCAATTGATATTTAGGACCAAATATGAAAATTATTACTTAGTTTGAAGTGAATAAAAATGGTTTCCTTGAGAATTTGCAACATCTATGATCGATAAAATTTAAAACACTGCTGAATGGACATAGTCCATCTCCACGTTTGAACCCACACTACAAAAATGTAGGTATTTATTTTTAAGTCCATATATGGATTCGATACAACACAATCATTAATCGATTTGACACAACACAATCGTCAATCGATTCGATACAACACAATCATTAATCGACTCTATATAACACGATCATTAATCGACTCGACATCATATGGACCTTATAAGGTTGTCTGACTATACCTTTATACAGACAACGGTTTTACTAAAATTCATTAACAGATAAAAATACATTTTTATACAACGAAAATGAAAATCCCAAAATAAAAATAGTTGTTAATTTAAAAAAATAACATCATTTTAACATTTTATGATTAAATTTTGTAGGTTATGAGCATTTTCTTCTATTTAATCTTAATTTTGCAAACAAAAGATCTAATTTACGTAGAATTGTCCGATTTTTAACAAAGTTTGCATAAACGCTAATAACTTGTCTGGTTTTAATTTTTGTTGAGTTTCCCATTTTCTATAAAGTATTTAAACATTTAGCTGTTAGCTTCTAGGGGTTAGAGGCCAAAGCAATAGAATATATTTGAAATTAATTTACGTTTTTAATAAAAATTTTTATTTTGATCTGTTACAAAGCGATGGAATATAATATTTAAAATAAATTAATATGTTTTCATTAATTAATATATAGTTTGAAAATTGCCAATTGACAAAGAGCGATGGGATTGAAGATTTTGTATTTAATTGTTGTTGAATGCTTACCTAACTACAGACACTTTATTGTAGATGTAAAATTAGAAACGATAAAGAAGAAGAATCTCATAACCTACAACATTTGGGCACAAAATGTCAAATATCAATTTTTAACAAAAAATTAATGTAACCTACCTTATGGCTATTCAAAGTAGTTCTTAATCTAGCACTGTAAGAACAAATATCGCAACTAAACTTTCTTTCACCACTATGTATGCCAGAGTGTCTTCGAAGATTTTGTAGGCTAGTAAATGAAAACCCACAAAGATTACAATTAAACACCTTCTGTTTCTTATTTCCGTGAGCAGTGGCTATATGCCGATGTAGGTTAGGTTTTCCATAAGTTCTATAGTCACACTGTTGGCATTGATACTCTACGGTTTTAAGATGTACAACATTTGTATGTGTTTCAAAAGTGGTCTTGTAGTAGGTTTTTAAGTCACAATGTTCACAGGAGTAGAGAATTTTATTTTTATTATTTGTCTTTTTTTTTCGTTCTTCTTTACTTAATGTGTGTAGATAGTTATGCCTTTTTAAACTAAATGAACGATTAGTCTTGAAGTCGCAATGTTCACAAAAGTGAAGCTTATGTTTACGGCGATACTTCACTTTTCTATAAGAATATTATTTATTGAAAACTTAGCGACACTTCGTCAGTGAGGATACTACACTATTAGTTAGACTTTTAAATTAAAATTACTCCAAACCATTTACTTATGTTTTTTTATAAAACTCCCTAAAGATAAAAACATTAAATAAATAATTTTCTATTTGCAGACTACAACTGGAAGATTTGCTAAAAATTTTAAAGTTTAGGTAGACTTTTAAATTAAAATTACTCCAAACCATTTATCTATCTGTTTCTTTATAAAACTCCCTAAAGATAAAACAATAATATATAATACTTTAAAGTTTGAAATTTATACAAATATAGCATTTTTACTTTAAAGTATATAATCTAAAAAAAAAACCAATTAATGGTGAAGTCTCTCCTACTGACTACACATTAAAAAAAATAAAATTACTTACCTGGTAACATTTTCAAAAGATTCAACTACTTTCCCATCTGATTTTCCTTCATCTAACTCTTTTTTAACAATTTCCGGTTTAACATCAATTTGTTCTATCTTAGGTGTTACAAAAAACTGATAATCAAGAATTTTCCCCGTTAATGTTTCATTTTCATCGCTGAATTCATTGTAGTCCAGAATCTCCCCTTTTATGGGATTGATATCAAAATCAGGTTCCATTTTAATTTTTGACTTTACCTTAATTGGTACTAAATGTATCAAATAAATTTATAAACATTAACACAATAACTAACATTATTTACGTTACTTGTATGTAGAGTACTTTTCAGCATTGTTTAAGATAAACAATTTAATAAAAGATTCAAGGGCCAATATAATTATAATAAATGCGATTCCATAGATTATCTAATCGAGTTTTGTTTAAAAAAAGCACTTCCTGTAATTATCGGAATTAAAATACCATTCCATAAAGTCTCAAATTCCACGTTCACGCATTTTCAAAGAAATTGGCTGGCACTCTCACCAGTTCTTCTATTTTTAACGATAAGGCATTTGAAACTATTACGAAGCAAAAATATGGCGCGAATTCAATTTAAGGTTAACAGACTCTTCTGTAAATTAGTAAAGAAGGCGGTTGGATGTACAGGACCGGTTTAGTTTTTTTAGATTGTTAATATGAAAAGTAGGTCGGTGAATGAATGTCAAACGTAAATAATATTTTTTCTGCAGCCGTCTCGAAAACAATATTTTTCTGCAGCAGTCTCGAAAACAAAATTTTCGGTATGATTTATTAAATCGAAAGTACCACTTTACACAAATCGTACCGAAAATGCTATTTTCGGGACGATTTTTTTCACTTTCGGAACGATTTCTTTACTTTCGGTATGATTCTTGATAATAGGGAGGTTTTAAGCCACCTATTTCAACACCAATATAGGCGAATCAAAATAACTAATACGCCCTCTCGTGGTGGCAAATGCAACCCTTTTCACAGACATTCATTTTATTATTTTGTACTTGTTGAATAGGTCGTTTTATATTTGCTTGTAAAAAACAGTTGTGTAGTGTAGTTTTTTCGAATAAGAATGAGTAATTCGTATTGTTCCGTACCTCAGTGTTCTTCATGGGTGAAAACAAACACGGATTTAAGTTTCCATTTGTTCCCAGAGGCTGGAAAATGTCGCGTGAAAGTAGAATCTGAGTTAGGACGCCCCACATGGATGTGTAGGCGTTAAGCTTGGATTTTAAGATTTAAAATTGGAAAAGTTGTGACTAAGAATATGGTCGTTTATTCAAAACATTTTATTGATGACGATTTTTTCCGAAGAGGTAAATAAAATAATTATATGCCATAGGAAGAAGAAGTTTAAAGGTGACAGCTGTTTCCAGTCAGAATTTGTCGATTTCATTAGTTCAAACTACAGAACCAGAACGAGAAGCCGCTGAAAGAAGTGAAAGGTTAAACAGGAGAAATACTGTTAAAATTATAGATTTCATAGACTGTCAGTGCAATGAAGAACGAGGGCCTGAACGTACTAACGATGATTTGGAAGGTGCACAAAGCCTGCTAATGATCTTAAATGAGCAAGAACAATATGAAGGACCCACTAAGTTTCGTGACTTTGAGGTGCAAGTAAATACTTAAAAAATATCAACATTGAGTGATCTCTTAAAAACAGATAGTGATCTTAATAGTTTTACTGGAATTTTCAGTTTTCAGCTTTTGGATACAATTGTGTAAGCAGTTCAAATGAATTATACTGACAATTTGCCTTGTTTTATACAACTATCGTATAACCTGTCAATATTTTTTTAGAAAATGTTATATTAAAAGCAATACTTAAAATAAAATTGTAGAAAATGGGAATGTTTTATTGAATGTGTTGGGAAAATGAAAGTAATATATTTATTTGTTACATACATAAATTATGAATCATTTTTATTAAAAAGTTATATTTTACTGTCCATAACTTATTTTTAGTAAACCCCTAATCAATCAATTTCCAGTATTTTGAATTGCTGTAACGTTTTACACCTTGTACAAGTAATTAGAAGTGCAGAAATGTTTGCACTTCCCACCATTTCCTGCCTTATATGAGCTCCTCATATTATTAAGCTGGCATCTTATTTTATGTGGATCAGATTTCAAATCACTTGTTTGCAAACACAAACCGCATATAAAGATGTTTTTACTTTGGCTTAGCCTATTAGAATCCAATTGACCACACAATTAAATGACTAGCATTTAAAACTTCCTCCTCTTCATATACACATCTAGATGTATTTGTACCTCCATAAATCCTTAAATACAAGAAAACACTGATTAGATTGTGAATTAGAAAGGCAACTTTAACATCCAAATAAATGCTTATTTTTACATGAAATGAAAAAGATTACTTACCTATATGATAAATAATAACTAATAATAAATTTTTCACACAAATTAGTCTTTAATAAATGGTAAAAAATGCTAAAATAAAAATATCAACATACACAAACAAATCACAACAATGAGCCAATGTCTATGAAAAGGGTTCCAATATAGCCACCGTGGCGGTGCCATCTTATTTTCAGATGCCTATACTTTAAACGTTATACATCGCATGCGCAATAGCGCTAAAATATGGGAAACTTTATTAACTGATATTGTTTTACGTTATTAGAGGTGAAATAAGGTTCCCTTAATAATGGATATTGTTTTCGCAATGGTGCCGCATGTAGAACATTTATATTTAAGTTTTATCGTGAACTCCAAAGTCTATGATAAATACATGTGAAATTTAGAAGATTCAAGTAAGTCTATAGTTTTCACCATTCTTACCACTTTTTTTCTTAAATATGAAATGAAAACATTTCATAAAATTAAGTGTTATGGCAACATAGGATATGGACATTGAAGAGATGTCACAACAAGTCTTTTACCTAACCTATATTTTGTAGTATTTGTTTCATTCTGGCTTCATTTAAAAACGATTTAAGGCAGTTAAAATAAAAAAAAAATCGTAAATGATTATTTAAACTATCACAAAGTGAGGGTTATCATTTATAAGGTTATAAATGTTTCTGGCATCTGTCACGTAAATAACGGAAGAGTGGGATGGCTTAAAAACTCATTTTCGAAATACGTTATAACGTTCTGTGTTTACTTTAATAGCTGATAAAGGGATATAACGTATGACGCTCAAGTTGTGGCTTAAAACCTCCCTACTTTCGGAACGATTTTGGATATTTAGTAGGCGGTTTTGACAATATCATGAATTGTATTTTATTCTGACAGCTCCTGTCATGTAATATTGGTGTTTTTTCGCTTTTCAAATCAAAAAAATGGAAATAAGTAGAGTGAAATGATTCCACATGAGATTAGTGAATCTGCTAAAGCGGATACTTATGAATTATTGCATAAGTATTGTATTCATAAGAGTGACTGTTATATGTAATTGTCTAGATATATAAAGTTCATACGTTATTATCCATCGATATCCTTTTTAACATACAAAACGGCTGCAGAAAAAATATTGTACGTAACACGATCCAAAAGTGATTTCACGGGACTCGCAAATTTCCTACTCTTCCCGTAAAATATCACTTTCGGAACTTGTTACGTAAATTCCTATTACGACGTTTTGAGCGGGATGTTCGACAGTAATATAATAAGACCTTGACAAATAGCCGACTATTTTTATTGCATCTAAATTTCAAGTTTATTTTAGGATCAATTTGTTGAGACAAATTGTAAAATATACGAGAAATTTAGTAGCAATAAAAATAGTAGCTAATTTAACAAGGTCGCGTTATATTTAATAGGATTATTTCCAGAGTCAAAAAAAAAATTGATAAATTGTCTCCAAATATTAGTTTTGCTTTTTACTGTGTTGGCAGGTACGCTTAATTTAATTATATTATCAATTTCTTGAAGATTTTTACTCCCGAATCTACGCATTGTTAATACTTTTTAATTCATTTCGGAAGCTCATAGTGGTTTGTATTTTAATTTCTCTCTCTCTCTTTCCACTGGATTAAAACCACTTAGTTGAGAGAGAGAGAAATTAATACTTTTTAACAAAATGTGTCAAATTTAATTCTGTAATAAACTTTAATGGCAAACTGTCAAAATTCAGATTGACAGTAGCGTGCCTACGATGTTTGTCGTAAAATGGACGGTATTACATAGAAAGGAAAATATATTTATAGTTTCAGAAAAAGTGCGAAATCAATTGGATTTGTGTATTTGCTACTAAAGATCGGTAATTTGTTAACTATAAGCAACTTTATAATACCATTAGTATATAGGTTTTATTTGAAAAATTTGAAATTTACGGGCGGCTTCTTTATTGTTGGATACCGTCCTTAAGGTGAATATTGAGGACGATGCGATGATCAAATAGCCGACTATTTACCACCAAGGTGAATAGTCGCTTTATTTTGTTTTGATTTGCTGCGTCAAATCAGTTTCCAAGCACGTGATTGGTTAAAAATTGGTATTTGACAGACAGAGTTGCACTAAAAATATTTACAAATATGATTCATCTTGTTTTATTTAAGGAACGGACATTGTTTTGTAAAAAAAGCAGTTTCGATATACACATTTTTTTAATTAAATCGCAATAAATAGAAATATAAAATAGTTATTTTAAATGAGTTTTAAAATGATGTCTCAAAGTATGCGGTCGTTTTGTTTCGAACGAACAAATGGTGCATTTATGCATTTTTACGTGTTTCATATGTTTCACCATGTGTTGTATGAGATTTGTTTTATTGTAAGTCTTATAATCACAATTTGCGCAATACATGTAAATTTTATTTATTGAATGTTGCAAAACGTGCGAAGTAAAATATTGTTTTCTGTTGCTTTTGTATCCACAGGTGTGGCAAATGTACGTTGGCACTTCAATGTCCATTTTATGTTCTTTTATTAAATGAAGAGTATAATGTAGTTTTATTTTGAATTCTTTTCCGCATATTTCACATACAATTAGATTCTGAGCTGGTGGTTTCTTTAAATGAATGCGGTCCTAAAAAAAAAATTAACAAAATGGATCGGCTCACTTTTAGTTTTACTAAAATTCATTAACACGTTGGCTGCTCACGACTCGGATCCGAGTCGGCTGCGACGTTTGCTCTGTGCGCATGACTCGGGGTCACCACTGTCACCAGTCACCAGAAATTCTAATTTCATTATTGCAGTGTGAGCTTAGCGTCGAAGCTGGACGGTTGTTTTTTGGAGAGCACACGTGAATAACATTATAAATTCGCAACTTTTTTGTCATTTGAAGTTACGTTTATTTAATTTTTTGGTATTTACACTTACATTGCAAATTGAATATATTTTGTGTAATAACAATGATTGACGGTTAGCTTGGGTCCTCTGGGAATAAAAAAAGGAGAAAGAGTTAGAAGGCCTTCAAATATTACTGACTCGTATACAAGTCATTCAACACATAATAATAAATCAATACTGATGTGCTGCTGAGTCGTTTCCGAGTCATAGCATCAAAAACTTTAACACTCTGTATATCTCGAAATATATACCTTTTATTATAATCTAACGACTTATTAAATATTTTTGATAATAGAATTTAAGTTAACACTCGACCTTACATGGTGAGCAGCCAACCTGTTAACAGATAAAAATACATTATTTTACAACGAAAATGAAATTTCCACAATAAAAATCGTAAAACAAGTTATTAATTTAAAAAAAATTGCTCAAACAGCATCATTTTAATATTTTATGATTAAATTTTGTAGCTTATGAGCATTTTCTTCTATTTAATCTTAATCTTGCAAAGTAAAAGTCTAATTTACGGAGAATTGTCAGATTTTTGACAAAATTTGCACAAACACTAATAACTTGTCTGGTCTCGTTTTAAAAACTTGTATACACAGTATAATCGCCAATGCGTTTTCTCTAGTTTTAATTTTTGTTGAGTTTCCCATTTTCTATCAAGTATTTAAACATTTAGCTGTTAGCTTCTAGGGGTTAGAGGCCAAAGCAATAGAATATATTTGAAATCAATTTACGTTTTTATTAAAAATCTTTAATTTGATGTCACATAATATTTAAAATGAATTAATATGTTTTTATTAATTATATATAGTTTGAAAATTGTCAATTGACAAAGAGCGATGGGATTGAAGATTTTGTATTTAATTGTTGTTGAATGCTTACCTAACTACAGACACTTTATTGTAAAGGTAAATTTAGAAACGATAAAAAAGAAGAATCTCATAACCAACAACATTTAGGCACAAAATGTCAAATATCAATTTTAATACAAAAAATTAATGTAACCTACCTTATGGTTATTCAGAGTATTTTTTAATCTAGCACTGTAAAGACAAAGATCGCAACTAAACTTTCTTTCATCTCTATGTATGCCAGAGTGTCTTCGAAGATCTTTCACGTTAGTACATGAAAACCCACAAATATTACAATTAAACACCTTCAGTTTCTTATTTCCATGAGCAGTGGCTACGTGCCGATGTAGGTAAGGTTTTCCATAAGTTCTATAGTCACACTGTTGGCTATTTTTATTATTTGTCTTTTTTTTTCGTTCTTCTTTACTTAATGTGTGTAGATAGTTATGCCTTTTTAATTATATGAAAAATTAGTCTTGAAGTCACAATGTTCACAGAAGTAACGCCTTTTATCTTTACTTAATGTGTGACAATAGTTATGCCTTTTTAAATTATATGAATGATTAGTCTTGAAGTCACAATGTTCACAAAAGTGAAGCTTACATTTACGGCGATACTTCACATTTCTAAAAGAATATTATTTATTGAAAACTTAGCGACACTTCGTCAGTGAGGACACTACACTATTAGTTAGACATTTCAATTTTAAATTAAAATTACTCCAAACCATTTACCTATCTGTTTTTTTTATAAAACTCCCTAAAGATAAAATATTAAATAAATATTTGTGGACTAAAACTGGAAGATTTACTAAAAACTTTAAAGTTGGGAATTTATACAAATATAGCATTTTTACTTTAAAGTATATAATCTAAAAAAACTACCCAACTAATGGTGAAGTCTCTCCTACTGACTACACATCAAAACAAAATTAAAATTACTTACCTGGTAACATTTTCAAAAGATTCAAACTGATAATCAAGAATTTTCGCCGTTAATGTTTCATTTTCATTGCTGAATTCATTGTAGTCCAGAATTTCTCCTTTTATGGGATTGATATCAAAATCAGGTTCCATTTTAATTTTTGACTTTACCTCTCAATTGGTACTAAATTTATCAAATAAATTTATAAACAGCACACATACTAACGTTATTCAATTCCCCTTTACAAGATATCTATGCTGTCAACTTAGCATTTCAAAAGCGTCCAAACATTAAACATAAAATTTGAGGTTATGAGTACTCGATACAACGCATCATCATATGAAAATGAAATCCACATAAAATTATATAAGAAAAATCAACTAATTGTGTGTCCCCTCCAACTTTTCTACACCGCCAGTTTATAGAATTCATATCGTATTTTTTATATCCAAGTTACTTGTAGAGTCAAAGTAGTAGAGTACTTTTCAGCATTGTTTAAGAAAAACAAAAACAATTTAATAAAAGATTCAAGGTCCAATGTCCAATATATTAGAGATGGGCGATACGATAAGATATTTTAAAGTATCGATATTCGATATTTACTTTTTTGGGTACATCCTGATATCGATACTTTTTTGTAGATATCGATGAAATGTATTGATGTTACTTACTCTGTATTTTTTATTTTCGGATTTTGGTTGTTATTGATTATGATTGTGTCAGTAGGGTAATGACTGACCAGCACAGTCAGCATTTCACTTGTTCTTTGTTTTATAATATATGAGAGATCTTCAAAGTCGAAATATAAATATTTCTATTTTTAGTTTGTGTTAGATAGTTGAAAAGGTTTTACGCAATACATTATTTTTTAACAGACCTCGTCGAAATGATTTGTGGAGGATAAAGGAACTTGTAAAATTTGCAATTCTTTAGTGAAAAGTGTCGGTACAACCACTAATTCAAAAAGAGATTTCGAAAGGCGCCACCACCAAGTGGGATTAAAAATAAAAAATTCAAAAAATGTATTGAAAAAATATCGATATTTATCGTAACGGTATTTTTTAATATTGATACTTTTGAAACAATACATATCGATACTTTACAGAGTATCGCCCATCTCTATAATAAATGCGATTGCATAGATTATGAACAGATGTTAAATTGTTAATTGAACCATGAACTTAAATTAGTAAAGCAGATGGTTGGATGTACAGGGCCGGTTTAGTTTTTTTAGATGGTTAATATGAAAGGTACGTCGGTGACTTTTTGATTATACATTAAATGCGCGTGATTGGGTAAAAATGGAGTGTGAATGAATGTCAAACGTAATAGTTATTTGTCCCGATGGGCGTTAGGATCCAGTAACGCTCGCGGTGCATACAAGATTTTATTTTTCAAATAAATATCGATTTTCCCAAAAATATTAAAGAAAATATGCACCCAAAGCAACCAAAAATGTATTGCCGGAGTAATCCAGACCCTCCTCACGCCCGCTCATTATGGCCTAGGGCATTATGAGTGTATTTATATAGCAACCCCGTATCCAAGGTAATTCATTTTGTTTTATTTAAGGAACGGACATTGTTTTGTAAAATAAGCAGTTTCGATTTACAGTTTTTTATTAAATCTCAATAATTAGAAATATAAAATAGTTATTTTAAATGAGTTTTAAAATGATGCCTCAAAGTGTGCGGTCGTTTTGTTTCGAACGAACAAATGGTGCATTTATGCATTTTTACGTTTTTCATATGTTTCACCATGTGCTGTACGAGATTATTTTTAATGGTAGTCTTATAATCACAATTTGCGCAATACAGGTAAGTTTTATTTGAATGTCGCAAAACGTGCGCAATAAAAGTTTGCCTTCTGTTGTTTTTGTATCCACACGTATGGCAAATAAACGTTGGCACTTCAATGTCCACTTTGTGTTCTTCCACTAAATGAACGTTATAATGTAGTTTCATCTGGAATTTTTTCCCGCATATTTCACATACAATTCGATCCTGAGGTGGTTGTTTCTTTAAATGAATGCGGTCCTAAAAAAATTAACTAAATGGATCGGTTCACTTTTAGTTTTATTAAAATTCATTAACAGAAAAAATAGATTTTTTTACAACTAAAATGAAAATCCCACAATAAAAATCGTAATAACATAAGTTATTAATTTAAAAAAATTGCTCAGAAGTAGCATCATTTTAACATTTTATGATTAAATTCTATTTAATCTTAATTTTGAAAAGTAAAAGTCTAATTTACGGATAATTGTCCGATTTTTGACAAAGCTTGCACAAACACTAATAACTTGTCTGGTGTCGTTTTTAAAAACTGTGTGCACAGTATAATCGCTAATACGTTTTCTCTAGTTTTAATTTTTGTTGAGTTTCCCATTTTCTATCAAGTATTTAAACATTTAGCTGTTAGCTTCTAGGGGTTAGAGGCCAAAGCAATAGAATATATTTGAAATAAATTTACGTTTTTATTAAAAATCTTTATTTTGGATCTGTCACAAAGCGATGGAATATACATATTATTTAGAATGAATTAACATGGTTTTATTAATAATATATAGTTTGAAAATTGTCAATTGACAAAGAGCGATGGTACATCACACAATCATTAAGAGGGGCGTCGCGACAGGTATGCCAAACTACAAACACCAAAAATCCCCATTTTTATCTTTATCTTTTATCACTGTCTTTCTGCAATAATGAAGAGAGATAGATATCTTAAGACTTCAGTGAATCTCCTGTATCCTAGGTGGCGCTGCTAGTATTAAAATATAATATATTATTTGGGATATCTAAGGAATCTGAGAGAATAAATTTTCTTTATTTTCACGATTGGTTTTATCGCAGAGAGCGCTAATAATCCATTTGTCATGAGTTCGATACCGGCTTCAGCCACGACAGAAATATTATTTTTTATTTTTAGGAAATGTCATTTTTTTTGTTTACTATTTTTTTTCTAGCATCAAAATAGAGTTTATATTTTATAATTTAATTAATTTTCAATTATTTTCGAATAAATCCGTTTATTTTAATATGAATAGCGCTGCCACGCGACTAATCTCTCTAAATACATCAGATAGGAATGGAGCTCGGAAAATAATATTTCTAACATAAAAAAAATATTTAAACATCAATGGATTCATACGAAAATTGAGAATTATATAAATGTATAATCTTTAAGGTGAAGCAAGAATTTTTTTAAAAAATGAATTAATAAATAATTGGCGGCCCCAAACGCAAAATGTTTTTATCAATATCTCTTTGTTTAAACAATTGCAGAATACATGAGTTATCGACACAAAAAACTGCGTTCTATGAACAAAATGCAACATTGTAACCACAATAAATTATCTGCAAGTCCTTTTATAAAAAAAAATTGTTAATGTTGGAGCATTAATTTGTATATAACAATTGAACGGTTACAGATAAAAAATCGCTGCAAGTCTTAAACCATGGGTTATGATAAATTGTTCATGTTTCATCCCTTGAAATTTTTTTTGTCCGTGTCACCATTTTCGTTAAAAAGTCCAAAAAATAGGGTTGAAAAATTAAAATGCTCAGAAACGATCGCTTTTAACAATGAAGACGGCTATTTATAAATTTTTTAATGTCACCATTGTATTCAGTGTGATTTTTCATATAAGAATAATATACAACAATAAACCTACTTTAAAATTTTACCCAAAAAACCAGTGACACGTATTTAGTATCCATTCTAAACTTTATACTTTATTTATTTACCGCAGCATCAGAACAGTGTCGAAAATACCTACCTAGATATTTCTTTATTATCAATATACGATATGAATTTATATGAAAAGCGTTTTTATATTACATTCCAAAATATTTTAAATGGAAAATATAATATGTACATTTATTTTAAAAAAGCTTTTTAGTCATTGATAATTTAGAGGTGCGGGCATTACGGCAACATTGGTGTGTTTTTTCATTACAGTTGTTAGTTTTTTGCCTGTTTGTCTTTGTTTTCGCTCTATCCGCTCTCTAATTCTGAAATAAAATAAGATAACACTACTAATTTTAATGATTAGACAAAGAGCGGCAGCAGTTCTTATTGTGTCTTCGAGCGGGGATTCTTTGAAAATGTTTGCAACTAATGTTTTGTGATTTTGGCGGTTTTTCCATCCGTTTTGTGACGTGATTTTACAATTTAGTTATTAGTCGTGATTTGGTTGGTCTCTGATTGAGTAACGCATATTGCATTTTTGCTTTTATCTCCATTAGAGCTATATTATTACGGTACAAAAGTGGTGTGAAACGGACACAACAGTATTTTTAGGTTTTAGGTTTTAGATTCTGATTGTTTACCCTCCTCGGTGAAAAAGGACACCATTTTCATTTTTGTGAAAAAAGACACAATTTTTTTTTTTATTATTTTTTATATATATCCAAAAGATGCCTCGAAGTTCGCGTAAAACTAGAAAGAAGAACAAACGCACTGCAGCTTCGCGATTGAATTGGGGAAATAGAGAAAACAGGGACATTTCCACAGAAATATTAGAAGAATCGTAAGTTTTCTAAAGTTATATTTTAGCCATATTTTTTATAAGTTATTAAGCTTTTTATTTCAATTTTTTGATTATGTACATTTTCTTAGGTTTAATGAAGAAAGTGTTCCAGAAGAGAACATCCAAAAAGAGGGATTCCCACAAGAAAGAATTACAGAAAGAAAGAAAGAAGCCGACAATCAAGAGGAGAGTTTTCTGCAAGAGGATATTTTAGAAGAGGTCATCCAACTCAATGACTTTCCACGAGAAGGAAATACAGAAGATATTGAAGAGGATTTCACACAAGAAAATTTAGAAGAGGATTTCCTGAGCCAAGAAGAAATAAATTTAAAATCATATAATAATTCAGAACCTGGAATAATTTCTTCAGATGAATATGACAGGTAAGAAATATTAGAATATTTGCATAAATAGAGTTTTTACATACCAAGAATTTAACTAGATAACAACAAGGAAATTCTTGTGTCCGTTTTGTTGACAGTATTGACCAAGGCATTCTAATTAGGTGAATTAATATTTTTAATGCATGGGTACATTATATCTATCTTTAGACTTATAAACCATAATGAAAATTCTTGGCCAGCTAGCTATCTACATGGTGTATCATAAGGAATGGTCAATATTTTAATAATTGGTTCAGGACCTCGAAATATTAATATTTTACTAAATAACTCAAATGTTATCTACTACTAAGATACAGGCAGGCCCGGATACAAGGGGGGCGATGGGGGCGACCGCCCCGTCAAACGCAAAAAATCACATATACAAATAAATAACTAAAAGGTAATAAATACATTATTTCAAAAATTTTCTGGACCCCCCGGAAGGTCCCCCCCCCCAAATCACGGCTCTGAATCCTGGCCTGGATACAGGGTGTTGAAGATAAAATGTATTTTTCGTTTTTTGCAATAATTTCTTAAAAATATAACCATACCAAATTTCAAGTCAATATATTAAATAATAAAGAAATTATTGCAAAAAAACGAAAAATACATTTTATCTTCAACACCCTGTATCTTAGTAGTAGATAACATTTGACCCAGAGTTATTTAGTAAAATATTAATATTTCTAGGTCCTGAACCTATGATTAAAATATTGACCATTCCTTATGATACACCCTGTATAATTTAATATTTCATTAATTTTCTAGCATAAACAAACATGAGCTAGAATATGAGAGAGTACCGAAACCTGAGAACCCGATAACAGGTATGAGAATTGTAGAACTTGGGTATGTACTGGATTGGGCTACTAATCTACAATACGATCACTCCAAAATATGTACTCTCGGAAAACTAAGTGTTAAAGAAGAACGCCGAAAGGGCAAGGGGTTGACTAGTACAATAGTCTGTCTGTGAAAGAGAATATCAATATGAAACTGAAAATCCAAATAAAATAAAATCCGTTGCTAATATTGGTGCAGTGTGGGGAACTATTGCATCTGGAAGCACATATTCACATACTAGTGAACTGCTTTCATCCATGGATATACCCACCATGAGTTCGAACATGTTCTATAAGATTGAAAATGAATTAGGACAGGTAAATAGTTGTAACTTACAGAATTAACAAATATTTATGAAATGATACATATTTTAGGAATGGGAATCTTCTCTTCTCAGGTCAATGAAAAGAGCTGGAGAAACCGAAAAAGAGATTGCAATTCAAAAGAAGCAGTTTTGTATGGATGGTACTCCTTGGATAACGGTTTATGTTGATGGATCATGGAGTAAACGGTCATATGGTACAAACTTCAATTCACTATCTGGCATGGTTGCAATAATAGGAAAAAATACTGGCCACGTATTATTTATTGCAATTAGAAATAAATTTTGTGCTATCTGCGCTAGAGCTGCTAAGCACAATATTGTTGCTAAAAACCACAATTGCTACAAAAATTGGGATCAATCGGCTCCTGCCATGGAATCTGACATGGTTGTCGAAGGATTTAACTCTAGCCAAGAGATGCATGGTGTAAAGTACTTGCATTTATTAATCATAAATTTATTTCAGATTCTTAGTTCTAGTACTTGCATTTATTAATCATAAATTTATTTCAGATTCTTAGTTCTAGTACTTGCATTTATTAATCATAAATTTATTTCAGATTTTCAGTTCGACTACTTGCATTTATTAATCATAAATTTATTTCAGATTTTCAGTTCGACTACTTGCATTTATTAATCATAAATTTATTTCAGATTCTTATTTCTAGTACTTGCATTTATTAATCATAAATTTATTTCAGATTCAGGGGTGTGTAAAGTTAGCTCGCCTCCACGTGGTGCACCCTGGGTAACGCTAAAGAGCTAACAAACTTGGCAGCCGGACAATCTTTTGATCTCCCGGCTAAAGCACATGATGCCTGACGCGACATTTAATCCAACCATCCAACCATATGCAGTGATACGATAAATAAATAAATAAGTGCTAGTACTTGCATTTATTAATCATAAATTTATTTCAGATTTTTAGTTCTAATATACTTGCATGTATTAATCGTAAACTCATTTCTTTAATGTTAACTTTATTGTAAATCATTAAATATTATAAAATCATTTTTGTAAGAAAATAAATTGAATAATTAATAATTATTTCTTTATTTAAAAGTACCTAATTACAGTTATTCACTAAAACAAAAACAAAACAATACACTTTGAAAAAACTGCATTGCTTTTTAGCAATGGACAAAAGACATAATAGCAAATAAAATGTGTAACAAACCTATATCAAGAGTCCCATGGATGGGTTAATATGTGAGACATACTGTAAATATTAATTTCTGCAAATGTCTGTGATTCCCAACTATGCAGACACTATTTTGAATGCACGAATAAAAATCACAAAAAACTGTTGAATTGCACATTCTCCATATTACTAATCACTAATTTTTCACATTGAATATGCATAAAAATTGAAGATTTTTTGAACAGCCTCTCGAGAATGGAATTTTTGTTCGTGGAAATATTTTTACCCGTTATAGCTTACACCTTGGAATAGGACATCTCCATTAATTGAAATACTTTAAACTGAAGAACTGGTTTTAGTTAATACTAATTTACTCATTAAAAAAAATTGCAAAACGAATAAATTAGCCAACATAACCTAAAATGTCAGTTCTAAACATCTAAACTTTCTTCGTATTCGTAAAACTGGTTGCATACATCGTTCAAAATAAAACCAAAAAGCGCCACCGTCTCAAAGTGTCAGGCGGAAAACGCCTGAACTATGGAAAGAGAAAATCTTACTGGGATATAGGCAACTTACATAAATTTTTTTTTTCTGGAGAGTTAATCTCAAAAATTATAAAGTTTTGCGAATTGGTATTCTCGGAAATTAATTCTGTATCCTTCATTTAGGACATCTCCTTTTCACGTTAAAATTGGTGATCACAAATTGTCAAAACTGTCAAAAACACACCTCCACTAAATGGCTGATATCTTTTTTATTAATCCTTAAAATTGACTCAAAAAAGGAGATGTCCTATTCCAAGGTATAAGCTATAACGGGTATAAATATTTCCACAAACAAAAATTCCGTTCTCGAGATTAACTCTCCAAAAAATCGTCAAATTTTTATGCATATTCAGTATTGCCAACTGAAAACGAGGTCGGCAGTGGCAAGGCCCCTCTTAATCGACTTGATACAACACAATCATTAATCCACTCAATACAACATAATAATTTACGTTTTTATTAAAAATCTTTATTTTGATCTGTCACAAAGCGAATATAATATTTAAAATAAATTAATGTTTTTGTTAATAATTTATAGTTTGATATTGGATATTGGGATTGAAGATTTTGTATTTAATTGTTGTTGAATGTTAAGTACATACACTTTATTTTAGAGTCAAAATTAGAAATATTAAAAAAGAAGAGGCATTTGTTTTGTATCGAGTCGATTGATGATTGTGTTATGTCAAGTCGATCGATGATTGTGTTGTATCGAATCGATTAATGATTGTGTTGTGTCGAATGGATCAATGACTGTAAACCTAGTTCAATATGAACCATGTCACTTGAAGACAACTTTATGTCAACATATATATAAAATTTCATTTCAGTGATTTAGGCTTTAGGCACAGAATGTTAAATATCAATTTTAATAAAAAAAATTAATGTAACCTACCCTATGGCTGGTCAGAGCAATTTTTGTTCTAGCCCTGTACGAACAGAGATCGCAACTGAACTTTCTTTCATCTCTATGTATGCCAGAATGTCTTCGAAGATTTTGTAGGCTAGTAAATGAAAACCCACAAAGATCACAATTAAACACCTTCTGTTTCTTATTTCCGTGAGCAGTGGCTACATGCCGATGTAGGTAAGCTTTTCCATAAGTTTTATAGTCACACTGTTGGCATTGATACTCTATGGTTTTAAGATGTACAACATCTGTATGTGTTTCAAAATTGGTCTTGTAGTAGGTTTTGAAGTCACAATGTTCACAGGAGTAGAGAATTTTATTTTTATTGTTTGGCGGTTTTTTTTCCTTTTCTCTCTCTTCTTTACTTAATGTGCGTAGATAGTTGTTTCTTTTTAAATTAAATTTAAGATTAGATTATTTATTGTGATGGTACCTACTATTAGTTAGCCATTTAAATTTTAAATTAAAATTACTACAATCCATTTATCTGTTTTTCTATAAAACTCCCCAAAAGAAAACATTTGTAACTCTCTAGTAAATAAATAAATAATTTTCTATTTGCAGTCTAAAACTGAAATATTTACAAATATAGCATTTTTACTTTAATAAGTATACAATTTAAAAAAAAAATACCCGACTAATGGCGAAGTCTCTCCTACTGACTACACGTTAAAACAAAATTAAAATTACTTACCTGATAATATTTTCAAAATATTCAAGTACTTTCACATCTGCATCTAACTCTTTTTTAACAATTTCCGGTTTTACATCAATTTTTTCTACCTTAGGTGTAACAAAAAACTGATAATCAAGAATTTTTCCCTTTAATGTTTCATCTTCATCACTAAATTCATTGTAGTCCAGAATCTCTCCTTTTATGGGATTGATATCAAAATCAGGTTCCATTGTAATTATTGACTTTAACTTAATTGGTACTAAATTTATAATTAGCACAATTACTAGCATTAATCAATTCCCCTTTACATCAACAAGAGATGTATTTTCATTATTTATTGTCTAGCATCTTAAAAGCGTTGAAACATTAAACAAAAAATTTGAGGTTATGGTTCATCATATGAAATATCAGATAATCAGAGACAACTAACAACAGGTTTGTGAACAACAGGTGAAAAGATGTTAATTGGCTAGCCTGGAACTAAACTGCTCTAAGTATAAAAAACTGGTTTACGAAAAAAAACCATAAACTCGTTTCGGTTTACGATATAGGTACTTACCCTTTTAAAAATTTTGTTTAAGTACGTGAAAATAAATTTTCAACGAGAAACGGATTGTTTTCATTTCAATTATTTTATTATAATTTTTTTATGAAAAATTATAACGCACCACTTTTATTACAATTACACATTGTTTGAATGTCAACATAACCCCACATCCGTTGAGGTCATTTTCATTTTGCTAGTTCCAGGCTAGCCAATTGATTAGTTAAAGCAGACGGTCGGATGTACAGGACCGGTTTAGTTTTTTTAGATTGTTAATATGAAAGATAGGTCGGTGGCCTTTTGGTTTACATTCAATGCGCGTGATTGGGTGAAAATGGTGTTGATTTTTAAACGATTTGATTGGCTAATTTGCGCTTGGTTCTGTGAATGAATGTCAAATAATATTTTACGATTTGTGCCTGAGAGTAATAATATAGGCCTCGTGCAGATGCGCGCGCATCGCATTTTTTGAGGCCGCTTTTTTATATTTTAGGCGAGCTGCGAAACGAAATTTTTTCAAAAAATAATAAATAAAACTATAAAATAACTTTGTTGAAAGTTGAATGAAGTCATTTACCATAATATTCATGCATAGAAGTAATAAAGTTTACATCATAATATTTTCGTAATTTTTAGTTTTTAATAACATAACCTCATTTCAGTTGTATTTTTAGAGAAATAATATAATATTCACGTAATATTATTAAAAAAAAAAATATGTGAATAGAACAATATTAAATTTACTATTTGATATAGATATTTTAACAGTCAATCGTTATTATAAATCCGTTTAATTACAACTTTCACGTAAAAGCTTATGTTAAGTAAATGGAGAGCGGCCTCAAAAAGTTTTCAAAATACGCCACCTGTTTCGCTGGTGTTCCACAGTGTTAGTATGCACGAGGCCTATACATACAGATGCCTTTCTATCCTTGTTTTTGAAGTTAACATTTATTTGTTTATGTTTACAACAGTCCTCCGAGTAACAAAAATTGATAATACCGGTTCGTGTTTCATCGAGTGCTGATGTAAGCGGGCATTCGTGTTCCATCGGAATTATATTATTTGTTGTCATTGTTTGTGCTTGTTGATCGTATAATTTTTGGAAGTTTTTGGTGATTTGAGTGCTTATTGACTGAGATATTGACTCTTTAGTGTAAAAAACAATATTGAAGATGGTTAAAACCTGCATTGTTTGTGGATTTTCGCAATCTTCTGATGTTGATGTAACATTTCACAGGTAAACAACACGTTAACCATGGGCGTAACCCAGAATTTTGGATAAAATTAATATTATAACACGAGTTTTTGATCGTGAAAATATTGTTTATAGGTTTTTCCCTCTGATAAGAATGTCTCGAACTTCAACTAGACAGGAATAAAATGAGGAATTACTCATACATTTGTTCCAACCATTTTCACCCTGAAAACATTGTTCACCTGCCAGGGAAAACTCTCATCAAGAATAATGTTATACCAGTGTGGATAATGTAGAATTAAATTCTTCCCCACAATCTGAGCGAGATATACGAATAGATGAACGTATTCTAGTAAAGTTTTGTCTTGTAAAACTTTTTTATTTATATATTTAATCAATTTCAGAACCCTCCAGTCACTAATATTCAATAGATTAGGACTATACCTAATCACAAAATTAATAACTACGCTTTTCTGAATTCTTAAATAATGTCAAGAAATTAATTGTTTGTTACCATTGGTAACAATATTGAATACATTCCGATTACAAATCTCCAAGCAAACAAACTAAAAATATTTATTAATAACATTTTCTAAATTTTTTAAAATTCATATTATCCGCACGCCTCTGGTGACACAGTCCTCTGGACTGTTTGCAAATCCCCGCGGTCCTCTTGCCCACATTCTATTAGAGATGAGAGACAACCATGATCTCATGGCTGTCTACAAATCTATTGTTTTTGAATAGGGAGGACATCTCTATGTATATTATTTTTTGATGTTCATTGAAACAGGGTCGTACTAAAAATATTTAAAAAGGTGATTGATTTTGTTTTATTTAAGGAAAGGACATTGTTTTGTTGATATTTTTAACAGTGAAAGTAAAATAAAAATCAGCAGTTTCGATTTATACATTTTTTTTTATTAAATATCAATAAATACAAATATAAAATAGTTATTTTGAATGAGTTTTAATGTGATGTCTCAAAGTGTGTGGTCGTTTCGTTTCAAATGAACAAATGCTGCATTTGTGCATTTTCACGTGCCGCATATGTTTCACCATGTGTTGTACGAGATTTGTTTTATTGTAAGTCTTATAATCACAATTTGCGCAATACATGTAAGTTTTATTTATTGAATGTTGAAGAACATGCGTACTAAATGCATTCTTGCTGATGCTTTTGTATCCACAAGTATCGCAAATGTATGTTTTTACTTCAATGTCCTTTTTATGTTCTTGTACTAGATGATAAGTTAATTGGTATTTGGTTTTGTATTCTTTTCCGCAAACTTCACATACAGTTGGATGTTTAATTATTGATTTCTTCAAATGAACAATATTCTAAAACAACGTTACGTTACTTTTTTTTACTAGGAAAACAAGTAAGGAATTTAATTTTTTCGATTCGACGTCCTAAGACCGGTTTCTGCCTTTTGGCTTCGTCAGTTGGGCTTTAGAATCCAATAAATCAAATTCCAAACATACTTAGCTATATCCATTCAGGAATTCAGAAGGTAAACACCTTCCATTAGACGTACCTTATGGGAGACGAGGTTACTTTTCGTTTTCGCCTTGTAAGCACAGATGTCGCAACTGTAATTTCTTTCATCTTTATGTAAGAGATAATGTTGTCGCAGATACCTCGATTGGGTAAACGAAAATCCACAAATATCGCATTGAAATAGCCTTTGTTTATTTTCGTGAACATTTTGTACATGTCGGGTAAGGTAGCATTTTCCGTAAGTTTTATATTCGCACTGTTGACATGAGTAAAGTATATTTTTAAGATGCACGCTCGATAAGTGTAGTTGAAATTTATTTTTAGATTTATATTTCATATCGCAATGTTCACATGAGTATTCCTTTTCGTATTTTTTCATTAATATTTGTCTATCTTCTTGGGATAAAGTGTGAATATAATTGTGCCTTTTTAAACTGTCTTTTCGTTTTGTTTCGAAGTCGCAATGTTCACAGAAATGTCTAACTTCTTTAGTAAATGTGTGAAGATAGTTGTGTCTTTTCAGATTATACTTTCGGTTTGTCTTGAAGTTACATTGTTCACAAAAATGAAGTTTGGATTCATCAGAATGATTCAATTTCCTGTAAGAATTTTTTATCTATTATCTACATTCGTAGAAAGACTATCTTGCATCAAAAGCATTTATAAATACATATTAAAACATATTTTTTTTAACAAAAACAAACATTATATATATGTAAATAAACCACACATAAATCTGTTGAAAATAATCATTTTTATGTTAGATCACAGCAGCCAGGTTATAGTTGTGTATATTGCCCCAGATACTAGAGTATCCTAAACAAGCTGTCCAGTTCTAACTTGCTTTGAATTAAAATATGAACTTAAATCAAGTTTAATTTTGTTCATTAAGATTTTTGTACAGTTTAACGGACATATTTAAATTATTCGTACTACTTGTCAGTCTAGTACAATCGTGATAGTTGAACTAACATTTGCAATGCTTGTAGGTTTAGATTTAGATGTAGATTTTTGTTCAGGACTATAAATATTATCACTTTAAAAATCACCAACTAAAATGCATCTTAAATTACAACTAAAAAAATAATCATACATATTTTCAAAAATTATCCAAAAATATAGCATCAGAGTTTGATGAAGAAGGATATGCAACATTGATTAGAATACATTCATAATTGAACACCAATAATTAACATTTAATACAAACGTTTTAACACTAGAATGGAAGCATTGACTCATTTAAAAATTATGTCCAATTCAGATTCGTGACCTTCCAATAATTAATTAAATTAAAAATTAAAATACTAAATAATTTAACAGTTGTTGGATTACTTATTGCATAAGATAAATTAAAAATAAACGCACTTATTCATCTTCTTCTGGAAATTTGAATAAACTTTTACTCTATTTTGTAAGAATTATCAATAATAAATACCTAATTAGAATCCTTTATTTTAAAAATTCAACGTCAACATCAAACAGTGTAAAAGTTTATCAATTTTGCCATGATAATATGAGTGATGTAATCAGTAAGCTCATTTGACAATTGGTCAAAAATGCTTTACCTACCTTGGACCTAAGCTGTTCAATAAATTACCACCAGATATAAAAAAAAATACATTCTTATAACTTATTCAAAAAGCATATCACAAATTGGCTACTGACTCTCCTTATACGGTTACATATCTGATATTGTATTCACAAATAGGTCTCAAAGTACGTGAAATTATATTAGTAGCAAATCAAGTTAGTCCAATAAACGAAGGTGCCAATACAACCCAGGCATCAGGTCTGTCCGGCACCATTTTTTTGTAATTTGCAGGTATTCATGGGTACATTCACCCCCGAAAATCTTAGGTGTCTGAAATTTGTGGAAGGGTGGGAAAATGGTTTCAAAAATGATTTTAAATCTCAGTGTAATTTTTAATTCTAAACAACTTTCCTAAATAAATTTTTTTATTTTGTCAAAAATAAGGGTACTTTACTCTTGGTTCCTATTTCTTGGCCGCCCGTGTATACCATTTACAAATTTGAAAGTTTGACGCTTGCAATAGCAGTTTTACGCAATGTACCAACTTTTATCAAGAATAAAATTTTCTGTCAAATGAATAATAAAAAATTTTTCCATATGGTGCAAACTTTTTGAGTCGCACTGTATATATCAAGTATTTTATTAAGTGCACGAGAAAAAACTCTGCCTTCAACTTTCTCAAATTGGATTTTTTACAATAAATTTATTAATCAAGTGCAAAAAGTGAAAAAAAGTTGGGTATTATTGCCTTATCTTTATCTTCCATATTTTGTAATTTCATGGTAAATAAATTATTGTTATTATTATTTATTTGTAATGTAATAATGCTTCCATTCTAGTCTTTTATATAAATTACCACACCAGCAGTATATCAACATTTATGCAATAAAATTTGAGCTTTTAAATAAGGAATGTCAGTATTGGGACCATTTTTTATTGGTATTTTTGACGGAAAAATAAATCTTTTTTAACAATAGTCGGTTTATTGTTAATAAATTTGATCATTTTGGAATTATCTCCCTGTCGAATGATATCATCCAACTGAGCTCTAACCTCCTTAAAATACTCTTGTTGAGCCTTCGTCTGATCAGCTACAATTTTAATTCCGGGAATTTTAGTTCTTAAAACAAACTTCGCATCTTCGGGTGAATTCAGAAACACTTTAATTGGCCGAGTTTTATTTCTATTGAATTTACCTAATCGAAACATCTTTATGTTATTTTTGTTAATATCGCAATCTTGGAGAATATTAATAATTGCTTCTTTGTCGTCTGCATTTTTCTCCGTTTGCGTGGTTTTGTTGGATTCGTTTACGTAAAAAACGATAACATTGGAGGCGCTACTTTGCCTCTCTAACATTTCAGAAATAACACTTTCCACATCCGGTATTTGATAAATAGTAGTGGGGTTATTATGATCGTTTACATAATTATCCTTATTGATAAATGTATTTAACGTTTGTCTAAATTCGGCAACATCTTTAATGAGAGTTGGTACTTTGTAAAATCCATTTTCGCAAACTTCACAGAAAAATTTCAACTTACGTTTGGTTTTCGCTTGCAAACACTTCACTTCAGATTCAGTCAAATTTCCGCAATCGATACATAAGGGGACTTTACAGCTGTCGCATGAAAAAATTTGTCCAATATAAAAGATTTTTTTACATTTTACGCACGTATCCATTTTTTTAAATTTAATTTATCCCACGCCACTGTCCAAATATATTTAAATAATAATAAGCTTTTATCACAATAGCAGACTTTCTGTTAACACCAATGATACGAATTTACTCAACAAACACTTTTTTTATATAATTTTCAGTATTTAAAACACTTATATATTTACAAAATTTAGGAGCAGTGTCTGTGAGCAAAACTGGTGCTGTATTGATTAACACAAAATGATATTTTGTTGTCTACCTAGCACAGAAGACCAGTTTATTTCTTCTCACAGGAGCTAATGTGAAATATTTCAACTTAATTGAGCTGCTAGGTCGTAAATCAATTTTTAACATAACCTATTTGTTTGAAAGGTCAGTACTTGCGTACAGGTATTTTCCGCTGTATTCTAGACATATTGGGGAAAATATTTGAATTTGAAAATAAAGATCTACAGGTTCAAACCCAGATACTTGTTTTAAATAATTACGAATGTTTGAAAAAACATTACAGGATCCGAAAACGACATATTAAAAATAATTTGTGAACTTACAAAATCAAATTAATGAAAATAACATAAAAATCAAGTTCTTTAGTTTAGCTAGTTAAAATGGATTTTGAAGACTAGTTTTTTAGCTAGTTAAATTGACTTTAGATAAATTATAATTGGTATTACTTACCTGATTATTAGGGGTTTAAAATCTTTATCAACGCACTCAGCAAAACTGTTATTCCCAAAAGTTTCATCTTCTTTCAGATATTTTACTTCACTTTCTAAATTTAATGGTTTTATTTCTGGTTTTATATCAATTTCTTCTATTTTGGGTGCCAGGAAAAACTGATAATCTACTATATTTTCTCTCGATGATTGGTCTTGATAACTGATATGTTCATCAACCAAAATCTCTTCCTTTATAGATTTGAATTCAAAAACAGATGTTTCCATTGTTATGTTCAATTTTTCCTCAATTTAAATCGAAATTATCAAACTAATTTTTGTAGATCAGCCCACAAACTATTATATATAATTTCAGATTTAATGTGGATAAGATAATTTTAAATGAAACTATAAAGTTTTCTTCTTAACATGACTCTACACCCCTTTGCACGGTATTTTATCAACAAAAAATTATGCAACTATTTTCACCTTTTGAAACTAAAAAAACCATCACTTTAACACGTTTTTTGGCTTTGTTCTAATGAAATGAACAATTAGCCTGTTTATTTTTTATAAGAAAATATAAATAATAGTTTTGAGGTTATGAATACTGTTCTTCTTTTTCAGTAAACGATGATGTAACGGGACCTTTTACAATCAGTTAGTTAGTCACTTAAAGGGTAGTTTGAGGGTTCTGAGGAAACGCAAATTTAACATAATAAGGACTTAAATGCTTTTATATCATTATAAAATCAATACAAAGGTATATAAAATAATGTCACAGGCACAGCCAAGCAGTGTTGTAAGGCCAAACAGTATATAAAAAAATATGTATCACTCAAAAATGTTACATAATTTTGAAAGCCCTCTGAGATAAAAATTTAACTAATAGTAGAGTAAGTCAAATTTTTTTAATTGTTTCTATTTTACACAGAAAGAGAAGCTTCGCGAGATATGTGCCAAAAACGGCATTTTTGGTATTTTTCAAGGGGATTGCTTCACTATTTCTTAAATATCACCGGCTCTAAGTATCGATCTGTATAGTAGGGTTTTTTTAAAAATGTATCCTAATCTCAAAAAATGAATTCGCGCACATTATTTATTTTTTTACTGAATTGGCAATAAATAACCAAAGAATCCTCGAATTTTCTTAAAAATTGGAGAAAATATGTATTTTTATGTTATAAAAAAAATAAAAAAGTATTTTCGAAAAAAATTAAATTGACCGCCATTTTTGAAAAAACAATAGTAGAGAAAAATTTTTTATCTTAAAAGAAGGATTTTGTGTGTACTTTTGTCTAAGATAATCCAACATTTTATTTCTTTATTTAAAATGCCCAATTTAGGGAATAATAAAAATAAAAAATTTGATTTTCATTTTTTATATTGATTCGTTCCCACACAAAAATCTTACTTTAGAACCTGAAATATATTTTTTATTTTTTTAAACATTTTTTGGACTGAAATACAGTTTTTCTAAGATAGTCAAGCATAAATATCGCGATATAAAAAGAGGAAAACAATGAAAATCGAATTTTTATTTTTTATTATTCCCTATATCACGGTCATTTTAATTTGTTTTTATTTTTCCACGACTCTTAGAGCCGGAGATATTTAAAAAATAGTGAAGCAATCCACTGGAAAAATACCAAAAATGCCATTTTTTGATATACCTCGCGAAGCTGCAGCCCAAATTTATTAAAAATTTATTAAAAAAAGCTTCACTTTACGTATAAAATCGAAAAAATTAAAAAAAAAATGACTTATCTCGTACATCCATTTTCAGAATATTTTCGTCTAATTTTAACTCCATTATAATGTTATACAGAGTGTTTCATTGGGAGAGGGAAACTTTTAAACAGTGGATAGGTGTCACTAGGGTGATTCCAAATAACCCATATTTTATGGGTCTAAAGTCCCTTATAGCTGAGATACAGAGTGTTTTGTACATTTTGGTCATTTCTTCATTGCCTCCTGTGCTTTTAACCACTCTGTGTAATTTTATAATATTTGGTACACATACTCTCTGTATCTTAACAAATTTATTGAGATATTATTAATATTGAAAATGCAGGCCCGGCTTCACTAAAAGTTGACAAATTCGTTCCGCTCATAAACAACATCCTGTATGTTAAATTTTCAAAAATATTTAACCATAGCTAAAAAGAGGACAAAAAATTAAATTTAACGATATACTTTTTATTTTTGCAAATATGATTTTACTACTCATAAATAGTTGTTTTCTTACATTTTTGGGGTACCAACGTGCTTAATTAAGTTGTAAACAATATTATTTGCCCTAATTATCTATTTGGTTTAACATTATGTTATTCCAAAATTATTTGTAGTCTTCTAGGCACATGAAAACTGATTTACAGGACCGTACTAGGAACTAAATGTCACCTTAGATTTACCTATGGAGTAGAAAAGTAAAAAAAAATTAAAATTAAATTTTTGTAACGGATAAAAATACATAAAAGCACATTTTTAGTTCAATAATATTTAATTAAATTATAAACAAAATTCAAAAATTACACAACCCTTAAAAGACTAGAAAAAACACTGAAGTTTAAACAATAATAATAATTGTTCGAAATGACTCCCATTCTGTTGAATGCATATTGTTTCTCGCTTAATAATTTGGTTTACAGATTTTCGAATAATGTTTTCGTTATTTTTATGCTCTTGGCATATTCTCTTGACATTCATTTGAGCTGAATAAACTTTGGACTTTAATACGGTAATCGAAGGGACTACAGTCCGGTGATATTGAAGGCCAATGTATAGGACAACCTCTACCTATCCACCTATTAGGAAAATTTTCATTTGGAAAATCCAGTACAATTACAATTAAATTCCAGTTGATGTATACACCTTTATCCTTTAAGGGCGCGGTCTTGTACGTCAAATGTCAGCGAAATTATGTCAAATAAGGTGCTGTCCGGGAGGTGCTGGTATCTCGTGATAAATGCTTAAATTAAACAAAGTAGTTACAGAAACCTTCCTTTGAAATTTTCTCATTACAGAAACCATTCGAGAAATTCATTGTCTGCTATATTTAATACAAGGGGAGAACAATATTTAGTATTACCAAAATGTATAATCTTAACTTTTTATTATTCATTTATGGGCAGAAGGACCTCGGTCTATAGCTCTTTATAAGTGGTTAGCTAACAATAAAGAACATAATGATAAATAATTATTCATTTATTTTCTTTGTAGGTATATATTATTTATACAGAGCCTTTCAATGAAAACTATCCATCCATAAAATCTTTCTTTTAATTCTTAAAATTAAAATAATTTGTTACTGGGGCATTGATAATATCAAAATAACATTTTCTTTTCAGTTATTTATATGAAGTGATTTTTTTCCTCGTTATGAAGTAAGTATATGAGAAACGAAAGAAAAATTTACCACGCAAACGATTTATTTATTTATTTATTACGATGAATTACGATTTAGGTAAACATGTCAAAGATATTTACAAGTAGGAAACAATTTTTTACTAGGGTATAATTGGTATTAAATTTTCGAAATAAAATGCCCCTTTCAAATGTATACAGAGTGATGTTATTGCTCATTTCAAAGTTAGTATATAGCTATGACAACTATTCCAGAATCGACACGTGTCAAGTTGCGTCGGCGCTTCTTTATAGATCAAAGAATCGCTTTTTTAAGTCAAGGCGGGCAGGCATCGTTTGAACTTTGGTTCAGCTCACGGTGGCCCTAGACTCCTTGACAATTGCATCAAAGGAGTAAGCCGCTTTAGCAATTTTTTTTCACCGAACTTTTCTTGAAGACTATTTAAACCCGAGATCCTTGATTTTATATAATAAAAAGTGCGTTTTATGATCTACTTATATTTTTGTGTTTTGAAGAAATTTTAATTTTAAAATTATAGCAATTCTATTTGTATTTTTAGTTTTATCAAAATGCTTAACTATAAAAACCAAGAATTAAAGTACAAACTGTAAAAAATTAAAAAATGCCAAATCTCCAATTAAATCACGGTAATAGGTTATGTCGAAAAAGATTTCGCGAACAATCGGACGGCGCCGGCGTTATTTAACTCGGGCCGCTAAGGCAAATGCAATACGCGTATAGTTCATGTGATACATAAAGTTGCCCCAATTTAACAGCTTTAAAGCGGCGCCTTTGTTGCTACCAAAAAAACTTCTAACGTACCGGCATATCGCGATTATAGTTTAAGTAATCGCTATAATCCAGCGATCGGATAATAAAAAATAAATAGTGAAAGGGTCTACAATTATCACAAAAAGCATTGTACTAAAAACACAGAAGAAAACAAAAATTATATGTTTTATCAATGAATTTGTTTATTAATAAATTCTTAAACAGATAAATGAATAATTTTAAAATAAATTTATAAATATATACTTTATAATATTTTTTCTTGATTTTTCAATAAGGTTGGGATCCAGAAATTAGGAGAATAAGAAATAGTTGATGATTTTATGGATTAAAGCTAGAAAAGTACCATTTGGGGAAGAATTTTTTTTTTATTTTTGTGCCACCTCATTATCGAAACATCTAGATTTAAGTCAAGTTAATAAGTAAAAAAGTTGTAAGCGGAAGCACCAAATATATTTAGTCTTACTTATTTTTTTCTGCTCTTTCCAAATAAAATATTAAAATATTAATATACTGGGTATTGTTTCGATTCGAAACCTACTCATTAACTTTTTAAGGCCGGACTTGGAATATGTTAATCGACACCACTGTAGACAAAGAACATACGAACCAAATATTACAAAAACGTATAGGGTCGTTCATAAGTTATGATTAATTGAAAAAATGGGGAAAATTAATAAATCACCCTGTATCTTGTTTATAAAGAACGATAGACCCATAGGTTATTTAGAAGCACCTCGGTGTTCTTCATCTACCCTTTCTGTATGCGCATTTCTCAATGAATTACCCCGTATAAAGTGATTTTGTTCTTCGTTATGAAGTGTGAGAAACGAAAGAAAAATTAACCGCGCGAACGATGAATTACGATTTAGGTGAACATTTCAAAGATATTTAGAAGTCCCAAACAATTTGAAAATAAATATATCTCTATAATTTTCAGATTAATGAATTTGAATATAAAATATGAAAGATTACATATTGATCGACATCTACCAAAATCAGAACTTTTTTTTAACCAATTTGACAACAGGAAGTTGATGTTTGAAAACAAAACAGAAGTGAAAATTTACATTTCTATGCCTATGCACAAAATTATTACATTTTTTTTAATTTGATAAATTAGAGTTCCATGGAAAGTAATAATTTGACACATTGACAATTTAATAGTTATTATAACTGATTAAAAAAGAAAAATCATGATTCCGACACATACTAACTATTAAAAAGTAAAAATTAATTTATTATGAAAGTCATACAACATATCAGTTATTTTGAATATATTCTTATCTTCTACTTTATAATATTCCCTAATTCTTTTCTAAAATACTTTCTATATTTTTATTCTAATGCATAACATATCTACACAAATAATTTTGAATTCTTTTTAAAAATTCCCGCGTTATGACAGTTAAACGACATGCGCAAAAAACATCTCGTCCTCGAGTAATAAAAAATATATCTATAAATACTCTAAAATCTCGTCAACTTTCAGACAAAACGTTGCCTAACCACTGATTCGACGTTGCCAAATGAACGTTATCAACAACAGCTGTGAGTTCCTGCGAAAATTTAAATTCATGATATATTATTATATTCGGCGTACTTAGAATGTTCCTTTCTGATTAAAGTTTTTTTAAATGTTTGGAGAGCAAAAACTTTACTTTACTTTATTTACAAAAACAATAAATACAATTGCAGCGTTCTTTTTGTGTTTTGAGTGCATGTTTCTTTTATTATGTGCCAACATTGCTATATTCTAAACCATAACAGATAGGAATACGATGAAATGGGAAAAAAATTGAATTTTTGGAAAAAATTAGAGATAAAAAAAATCTACAGAGTTTATTGATTTTCTTGAGTTGTACAGTAAAACCAAAAATGGCATTTTTATAGTTTGAGATAAAATTTGCTATAAGTGACGTTTATAGTTTACAAAATATTAATAATTTATTGTAGAATAATGAAAACAATTCAATGAATAAAATTGGTAAAATATTTTGAAGTTAATCTTTGAGGGAGTATATGGGGTCCAATTAACTCATTGTTAAAAACACTAGACCACAGATTTACCGAAAATTTATATTGCTAATGAGCTTCCCTGATGGTATCAAATGGATTATGTGTTTTTCTAGTCTTTTAAGTGTTGTGTAATTTTTGAATTTTGTTTGTAATTTAATAAGAAGATATTATTCAACTAAAAATGATTTTTATTTATTTGACTCATATGTTGTTGACGTATCTATTTAATTTTACAAATAGTACAGCGTACTACCAACTTTAAATAAATAACGCGTCACATTCACAATGCTTTTTATGTAGTTTTATCATTTACAAAAATTTGATTTTAGTTTTTTTACTCTTCTACTCCAAACTACATAATTTTTCAAAATAAATAAAATGGGTGGTGTATAGGTAAATATAATGAGACATTTAGTTCCTAGTACGGTCCTGTAAATCTGTTTTCATAGGCCTAGATGATCATAAAAATTTTTGGTATAACATACTTTTAAACCAAATAGTTAATTAGGTCAAATAATATTGATTACAACTTAATAGGATTAATTAAGCAAGTTAGTGCCCCAAAAATGTAAGAAAAATAAAAAGTATATCGTTAAATTTAATTTTTTGTCCTCTTTTTAGCTATGGTAAAATATTTTTGAAAATTTAACATACAGGGTGTTGTTTATGAGCGGAACGAATTTGTCAACTTTTAGTGAAGCCGGGCCTGGATTTTCAATATTAATAATATCTTAATTAATTTGTTAAGATACAGAGACTATGTGTACCAAATACTATAGAATTGTACAGAGTGGTTAAAAGCACAGGAGGCAATGAAGAAATGACCAAAATGTACAAAACACTCTGTATCTCAGCTATAAGGGACTTTAGACCCATAAAATATTGGTTATTTGGAATCACCCCAGTGACACATATCCACTGTTAAAAAGTTTCCCTCTCCCAATGAAACACCCTGTATAATAATATAATATAAATTTGACATACGAATTTTAGTATATTTTTTTAAACAAGATTAAGGAAAGAGTCTAAAAACGATGTCATAATAATATTAAATTTACTTACAAATTACACTTTTTCACTTAATTCATACTAATACAGCCACAAACTTAATCACATTTAATGAGAGAATAAGGAAACATCGACGGTTACTTAAAAACGGCGCCTTCATTTACATCCCTCTTCCTGTATTCTTTCTTCATAAGTTTTCAACAAAATTCTTAACGCAATATCGGTTCCTCGATGTCTTAATAAAAACGTTGTAACTCTTGATGTACGATACCGTAATCTGCATCTCATATTTTCCGTAGCCATATCTCTTATGTAAACAGCTAGTTTATCTGAATTTAATTTTCCTTTTCGTATATTATCAACTTCGATATTGACAGCTCTCTGAAGTAGATGGGCCACCATTTTCGCAACTTTTTTTTTGGTGGATTGATGTTCAACCAGGAAGTCGTATTTTTTGTATGCCAATTTCTTCAGATATTCGGGATACTCTTGAAAAGGTAATTGTTGAACAGAAACATCGGACTTTACCATTATGACTACTTTAACTGATTCAAAGGTAAATAAAACTAATGATGTTTAGAGGAAAGTATAAGAATTAATTTCGAACTAATATAAATTCGTTTTTAAATCCATATTGATTGCTCACTACACTGATAATTAAACAGTAATTATAGGCATTAACTGGGCTACTTCCAAAGTTGATTGTGTCATTAAATTTAATCTGTTGCAAACAACCACATTTAATTCTAATTTATTTATACAGTCAAAAAGGTTTTAAAAACTAATTCAACCCCACTAAAGTAATTTCATTATTTATACCTGTGCTCAAGGTAAACCATTTTAGTTTCAAAGAATTATCAAAATGGTAAAGTCGTGTTCATCCGTTAAAAAAAACTTTGTAGTTTCTTGCCACGATTTTCCTGAATATTTGAAGCAGTTATCGAATACCAAGTACAATTTTTTCGTCAGACATCGATATACCGACGAGACAGAAGCAAAAATTGTTAACGATATTTTGAACAATGCCATAAACATCGAAGTAGAGAATATACTCACCGGACAGTTAGATTCCGACCAACTGGGGAAGTACATAAAAGATGTTGCTACTGAAAATATGAAAACCAGATTGCGCTATCGTACAACGAAAGAGGATGATTTTTTGTACATACATCGAGGAACTGACAGCGCTTTGAGGATTTTGTTCAAAACTTATGAAGAAAGGATTGAAGAAAGGAAATATAAAGGTGACAAAGAACTGCAGACGATACTTTTGGGAATGTATAATTATTGATGATGATTTCGATTGAATGTATATATTTTTTTAGTGTGTAAAATTTTTTAAGTAAATTTATTTATATATTTTTTTAAATGTTGTTTTTTTTATTCAGTGATAAAGTCGGAAAATTGACGCCAGCATCGTTTTTATCGGATGGAAAAATATATCAAGTTGTGAATTTAAAAAATAAACTGTCGGTCTGTGTAATTTTTTGGTTAGATATAACGTTAAAAACTGCCTAATGCTGCCAGGGAGTATATTGGCAACATTTTTGTAGATTCTAGGGCCATTTTTATCATATAAAACTCACTTTTTCCCTCAAAAATGGCCCAAACATTTTTTTTCGGTAATTTTGGCATTGCCAATCCTTTCTTCGACAAAATTCATTCTGCGTAAATCAAATTTTAATTTTTTTGAATTTTTTTTGTAGTTTCTGGGTCCATTTTTATCCTAAAAAACTCAATTTTTCCCTCGAAAATGGCCCAAACATTTTTTTTCGATAATTTTGACATTGCCAATCGTTTCTTATACAAAATCCATTCTGCGTAAACCAAATTTTAATTTTATTTATTTGTTTTGCAGATTCTAGGTCCACTTATATCCTAAAAAACTAACTTTTTACCTCAACAATGGCCCAAACATTTTTTGTCTGTAATTTTAATATTGCCAATCGTTTCTTATACAAAATTCATTCTGCGTAAACCAAATTTTAATTTTTTTGAATTTTTTTTGTAGATTCTAGGTCCATTTTTATCCTAAAAAACTCACTTTTTTCCCCAAAAATGACCCAAACATTTTTTTTCGGTAATTTTGACATTGCCAATCATATCTTATACAAAATGCAATCTGCGTAAACCAAATTTTAATTTTTTTTAATTTGTTTTGTAGATTCTAGGTCCATTTATATCCTAAAAAACTCACTTTTTACCAAAAAAATGGCCCATACATTTTTTCTTCGGTAATTTTAATATTGCCAATCGTTTCTTATACAAAATTCATTTAGCGTAAACCAAATTTTAATTTTTTTGTAGATTCTAGGTCAATTTATAACCTAAAAGACTCACTTTTCTCCCAAAAATGACCCAAACATTTTTTTTCGGTAATTTTGACATTGCCAATCGTTTCTTATACAAAATCCATTCTGCGTAAACCAAATTTTAATTTTATTTATTTGTTTTGTAGATTGTAGGTCCATTTATATCCTAAAAAACTCACTTTTTACCAAAAAAATGGCCCATACATTTTTTCTTCGGTAATTTTAATATTGCCAATCGTTTCTTATACAAAATTCATTTAGCGTAAACCAAATTTTAATTTTTTTGTAGATTCTAGGTCAATTTATATCCTAAAAGACTCACTTTTCTCCCAAAAATGACCCAAACTTTTTTTTCGGTAATTTTGACATTGCCAATCGTTTCTTATACAAAATGCATTCTGCGTAAACCAAATTTTAATTTGTTTTGTAGATTCTAGGTCCATTTATATCCTAAAAAACTCACTTTTTACCAAAAAAATGGCCCATACATTTTTTCTTCGTTAATTTTAATATTGCCAATCGTTTCTTATACAAAATTCATTTAGCGTAAACCAAATTTTAATTTTTTTGTAGATTCTAGGTCAATTTATATCCTAAAAGACTCACTTTTCTCCCAAAAATGACCCAAATATTTTTTTTCGGTAATTTTGACATTGCCAATCGTTTCTTATACAAAATGCATTCTGCGTAAACCAAATTTTAATTTTTTTTAATTTGTTTTGTAGATTCTAGGTCCATTTATATCCTAAAAAACTCACTTTTTACCAAAAAAATGGCCCATACATTTTTTCCTCGTTAATTTTAATATTGCCAATCGTTTCTTATACAAAATTCATTTAGCGTAAACCAAATTTTAATTTTTTTGTAGATTCTAGGTCAATTTATATCCTAAAAGACTCACTTTTCTCCCAAAAATGACCCAAATATTTTTTTTCGGTAATTTTGACATTGCCAATCGTTTCTTATACAAAATGCATTCTGCGTAAACCAAATTTTAATTTTTTTTAATTTGTTTTGTAGATTCTAGGTCCATTTATATCCTAAAAAACTCACTTTTTACCAAAAAAATGGCCCATACATTTTTTCTTCGTTAATTTTAATATTGCCAATCGTTTCTTATACAAAATTCATTTAGCGTAAACCAAATTTTAATTTTTTTGTAGATTCTAGGTCAATTTATATCCTAAAAGACTCACTTTTCTCCCAAAAATGACCCAAATATTTTTTTTCGGTAATTTTGACATTGCCAATCGTTTCTTATACAAAATCCATTCTGCGTAAACCAAATTTTAATTTTATTTATTTGTTTTGCAGATTCTAGGTCCACTTATATCCTAAAAAACTAACTTTTTACCTCAACAATGGCCCAAACATTTTTTGTCTGTAATTTTAATATTGCCAATCGTTTCTTATACAAAATTCATTATGCGTAAACCAAATTTTAATTTTTTTGAATTTTTTTTGTAGATTCTAGGTCCATTTTTATCCTAAAAAACTCACTTTTTCCCCAAAAATGACCCAAACATTTTTTTTCGGTAATTTTGACATTGCCAATCGTTTCTTATACAAAATACATTCTGCGTAAACCAAATTTTAATTTTTTTTAATTTGTTTTGTAGATTCTAGGTCCATTTATATCCTAAAAAACTCACTTTTTACCAAAAAAATGGCCCATACATTTTTTCTTCGGTAATTTTAATATTGCCAATCGTTTCTTATACAAAATTCATTTAGCGTAAACCAAATTTTAATTTTTTTGTAGATTCTAGGTCAATTTATATCCTAAAAGACTCACTTTTCTCCCAAAAATGACCCAAACTTTTTTTTCGGTAATTTTGACATTGCCAATCGTTTCTTATACAAAATGCATTCTGCGTAAACCAAATTTTAATTTGTTTTGTAGATTCTAGGTCCATTTATATCCTAAAAAACTCACTTTTTACCAAAAAAATGGCCCATACATTTTTTCTTCGTTATATTTAATATTGCCAATCGTTTCTTATACAAAATTCATTTAGCGTAAACCAAATTTTAATTTTTTTTAATTGGTTTTGTAGATTCTAGGTCCATTTATATCCTAAAAAACTCACTTTTTACCAAAAAAATGGCCCATACATTTTTTCTTCGTTAATTTTAATATTGCCAATCGTTTCTTATACAAAATTCATTTAGCGTAAACCAAATTTTAATTTTTTTGTAGATTCTAGGTCAATTTATATCCTAAAAGACTCACTTTTCTCCCAAAAATGACCCAAATATTTTTTTTCGGTAATTTTGACATTGCCAATCGTTTCTTATACAAAATGCATTCTGCGTAAACCAAATTTTAATTTTTTTTATTTGTTTTGCAGATTCTAGGTCCACTTATATCCTAAAAAACTAACTTTTTACCTCAACAATGGCCCAAACATTTTTTGTCTGTAATTTTAATATTGCCAATCGTTTCTTATACAAAATTCATTATGCGTAAACCAAATTTTAATTTTTTTGAATTTTTTTTGTAGATTCTAGGTCCATTTTTATCCTAAAAAACTCACTTTTTCCCCAAAAATGACCCAAACATTTTTTTTCGGTAATTTTGACATTGCCAATCGTTTCTTATACAAAATACATTCTGCGTAAACCAAATTTTAATTTTATTTATTTGTTTTGCAGATTCTAGGTCCACTTATATCCTAAAAAACTAACTTTTTACCTCAACAATGGCCCAAACATTTTTTGTCTGTAATTTTAATATTGCCAATCGTTTCTTACACAAAATTCATTATGCGTAAACCAAATTTTAATTTTTTTGAATTTTTTTTGTAGATTCTAGGTCCATTTTTATCCTAAAAAACTCACTTTTTCCCCAAAAATGACCCAAACATTTTTTTTCGGTAATTTTGACATTGCCAATCGTTTCTTATACAAAATACATTCTGCGTAAACCAAATTTTAATTTTTTTTAATTTGTTTTGTAGATTCTAGGTCCATTTATATCCTAAAAAACTCACTTTTTACCAAAAAAATGGCCCATACATTTTTTCTTCGGTAATTTTAATATTGCCAATCGTTTCTTATACAAAATTCATTTAGCGTAAACCAAATTTTAATTTTTTTGTAGATTCTAGGTCAATTTATATCCTAAAAGACTCACTTTTCTCCCAAAAATGACCCAAACTTTTTTTTCGGTAATTTTGACATTGCCAATCGTTTCTTATACAAAATGCATTCTGCGTAAACCAAATTTTAATTTGTTTTGTAGATTCTAGGTCCATTTATATCCTAAAAAACTCACTTTTTACCAAAAAAATGGCCCATACATTTTTTCTTCGTTATATTTAATATTGCCAATCGTTTCTTATACAAAATTCATTTAGCGTAAACCAAATTTTAATTTTTTTTAATTGGTTTTGTAGATTCTAGGTCCATTTATATCCTAAAAAACTCACTTTTTACCAAAAAAATGGCCCATACATTTTTTCTTCGTTAATTTTAATATTGCCAATCGTTTCTTATACAAAATTCATTTAGCGTAAACCAAATTTTAATTTTTTTGTAGATTCTAGGTCAATTTATATCCTAAAAGACTCACTTTTCTCCCAAAAATGACCCAAATATTTTTTTTCGGTAATTTTGACATTGCCAATCGTTTCTTATACAAAATGCATTCTGCGTAAACCAAATTTTAATTTTTTTTAATTTGTTTTGTAGATTCTAGGTCCATTTATATCTTAAAAAACTCACTTTTTACCAAAAAAATGGCCCATACATTTTTTCCTCGTTAATTTTAATATTGCCAATCGTTTCTTATACAAAATTCATTTAGCGTAAACCAAATTTTAATTTTTTTGTAGATTCTAGGTCAATTTATATCCTAAAAGACTCACTTTTCTCCCAAAAATGACCCAAATATTTTTTTTCGGTAATTTTGACATTGCCAATCGTTTCTTATACAAAATGCATTCTGCGTAAACCAAATTTTAATTTTTTTTAATTTGTTTTGTAGATTCTAGGTCCATTTATATCCTAAAAAACTCACTTTTTACCAAAAAAATGGCCCATACATTTTTTCCTCGTTAATTTTAATATTGCCAATCGTTTCTTATACAAAATTCATTTAGCGTAAACCAAATTTTAATTTTTTTGTAGATTCTAGGTCAATTTATATCCTAAAAGACTCACTTTTCTCCCAAAAATGACCCAAATATTTTTTTTCGGTAATTTTGACATTGCCAATCGTTTCTTATACAAAATGCATTCTGCGTAAACCAAATTTTAATTTTTTGTTGATTGTGTCATTAAATTTAATCTGTTGCAAACAACCACATTTAATTCTAATTTATTTATGCAGTCAAAAAGGTTTTAAAAACTAATTCAACCCCACTAAAGTAATTTCATTATTTATACCTGTGCTCAAGGTAAACCATTTTAGTTTCAAAGAATTATCAAAATGGTAAAGTCGTGTTCATCCGTTAAAAAAAACTTTGTAGTTTCTTGCCACGATTTTCCTGAATATTTGAAGAAGTTATCGAATACCAAGTACAATTTTTTCGTCAGACATCGATATACCGACGAGACAGAAGCAAAAATTGTTAACGATATTTTGAACAATGCCATAAACATCGAAGTAGAGAATATACTCACCGGACAGTTAGATTTCGACCAACTGGGGAAGTACATAAAAGATGTTGCTACTGAAAATATGAAAACCAGATTGCGCTATCGTACAACGAAAGAGGATGATTTTTTGTACATACATCGAGGAACTGACAGCGCTTTGAGGATTTTGTTCAAAACTTATGAAGAAAGGATTGAAGAAAGGAAATATAAAGGTGACGAAGAACTGAAGACGACACTTTTGGGAATGTATAATTGATGATGATTTCGATTGAATGTATATATTTTTTTAATGTGTAAAATTTTTTAAGTAAATTTATTTATATATTTTTTTAAATGTTGTTTTTTTTATTCAGTGATAAAGTTGGAAAATTGACGCCAGCATCGTTTTTATCGGATGAAAAAATATATCAAGTTGTGAATTTAAAAAATAAACTGTCGGTCTGTGTAATTTTTTGGTTAGATATAACGTTAAAAACTGCCTAATGCTGCCAGGGAGTATATTGGCAACATTTTTGTAGATTCTAGGGCAATTTTTATCATATAAAACTCACTTTTTCCCTCAAAAATGGCCCAAACTTTTTTTTTCGGTAATTTTGGCATTGCCAATCCTTTCTTCGACAAAATTCATTCTGCGTAAATCAAATTTTAATTTTTTTGAATTTTTTTGTATTTTTTGGGTCCATTTTTATCCTAAAAAACTCAATTTTTCCCTCGAAAATGGCCCAAACATTTTTTTTCCGATAATTTTGACATTGCCAATCGTTTCTTATACAAAATCCATTCTGCGTAAACCAAATTTTAATTTTATTTATTTGTTTTGCAGATTCTAGGTCCACTTATATCCTAAAAAACTCACTTTTTACCTCAACAATGGCCCAAACATTTTTTGTCTGTAATTTTAATATTGCCAATCGTTTCTTATACAAAATCCATTCTGCGTAAACCAAATTTTAATTTTATTTATTTGTTTTGTAGATTCTAGGTCCATTTATATCCTAAAAAACTCACTTTTTACCAAAAAAATGGCCCATACATTTTTTCTTCGGTAATTTTAATATTGCCAATCGTTTCTTATACAAAATTCATTTAGCGTAAACCAAATTTTAATTTTTTTGTAGATTCTAGGTCAATTTATATCCTAAAAGACTCACTTTTCTCCCAAAAATGACCCAAACATTTTTTTTCGGTAATTTTGACATTGCCAATCGTTTCTTATACAAAATGCATTCTGCGTAAACCAAATTTTAATTTTTTTTAATTTGTTTTGTAGATTCTAGGTCCATTTATATCCTAAAAAACTCACTTTTTACCTCAACAATGGCCCAAACATTTTTTTTCGGTAATTTTAATATTGCCAATCTTTTCTTCTACAAAATTCATTCTGCGTAAACCAAATTTTAATTTTTTTGAATTTTTTTTGTAGATTCTAGGTCCATTTTTATCCTAAAAAACTCACTTTTTTCCCCAAAAATGACCCAAACATTTTTTTTCGGTAATTTTGACATTGCCAATCGTTTCTTATACAAAATCCATTCTGCGTAAACCAAATTTTAATTTTATTTATTTGTTTTGCAGATTCTAGGTCCACTTATATCCTAAAAAACTCACTTTTTACCTCAACAATGGCCCAAACATTTTTTGTCTGTAATTTTAATATTGCCAATCGTTTCTTATACAAAATTCATTCTGCGTAAACCAAATTTTAATTTTTTTGAATTTTTTTTGTAGATTCTAGGTCCATTTTTATCCTAAAAAACTCACTTGTTTCCCCAAAAATGACCCAACCATTTTTTTTTGGTAATTTTGACATTGCCAATCGTTTCTTATACAAAATGCATTCTGCGTAAACCAAATTTTAATTTTTTTTTAATTTGTTTTGTAGATTCTAGGTCAATTTATATCCTAAAAGACTCACTTTTCTCCCAAAAATGACCCAAACATTTTTTTTCGGTAATTTTGACATTGCCAATCGTTTCTTATACAAAATGCATTCTGCGTAAACCAAATTTTAATTTTTTTTAATTTGTTTTGTAGATTCTAGGTCCATTTATATCCTAAAAAACTCACTTTTTACCTCAACAATGGCCCAAACATTTTTTTTCGGTAATTTTAATATTGCCAATCTTTTCTTCTACAAAATTCATTCTGCGTAAACCAAATTTTAATTTTTTTGAATTTTTTTTGTAGATTCTAGGTCCATTTTTATCCTAAAAAACTCACTTTTTTCCCCAAAAATGACCCAAACATTTTTTTTCGGTAATTTTGACATTGCCAATCGTTTCTTATACAAAATCCATTCTGCGTAAACCAAATTTTAATTTTATTTATTTGTTTTGCAGATTCTAGGTCCACTTATATCCTAAAAAACTCACTTTTTACCTCAACAATGGCCCAAACATTTTTTGTCTGTAATTTTAATATTGCCAATCGTTTCTTATACAAAATTCATTCTGCGTAAACCAAATTTTAATTTTTTTGAATTTTTTTTGTAGATTCTAGGTCCATTTTTATCCTAAAAAACTCACTTGTTTCCCCAAAAATGACCCAACCATTTTTTTTTGGTAATTTTGACATTGCCAATCGTTTCTTATACAAAATGCATTCTGCGTAAACCAAATTTTAATTTTTTTTTAATTTGTTTTGTAGATTCTAGGTCAATTTATATCCTAAAAGACTCACTTTTCTCCCAAAAATGACCCAAACATTTTTTTTCGGTAATTTTGACATTGCCAATCGTTTCTTATACAAAATCCATTCTGCGTAAACCAAATTTTAATTTTATTTATTTGTTTTGCAGATTCTAGGTCCACTTATATCCTAAAAAACTCACTTTTTACCTCAACAATGGCCCAAACATTTTTTGTCTGTAATTTTAATATTGCCAATCGTTTCTTATACAAAATTCATTCTGCGTAAACCAAATTTTAATTTTTTTGAATTTTTTTTGTAGATTCTAGGTCCATTTTTATCCTAAAAAACTCACTTGTTTCCCCAAAAATGACCCAACCATTTTTTTTTGGTAATTTTGACATTGCCAATCGTTTCTTATACAAAATGCATTCTGCGTAAACCAAATTTTAATTTTTTTTTAATTTGTTTTGTAGATTCTAGGTCAATTTATATCCTAAAAGACTCACTTTTCTCCCAAAAATGACCCAAACATTTTTTTTCGATAATTTTGACATTGCCAATCGTTTCTTATACAAAATCCATTCTGCGTAAACCAAATTTTAATTTTATTTATTTGTTTTGCAGATTCTAGGTCCACTTATATCCTAAAAAACTCACTTTTTACCTCAACAATGGCCCAAACATTTTTTGTCTGTAATTTTAATATTGCCAATCGTTTCTTATACAAAATTCATTCTGCGTAAACCAAATTTTAATTTTTTTTAATTTGTTTTGTAGATTCTAGGTCCATTTATATCCTAAAAAACTCACTTTTTACCAAAAAAATGGCCCATACATTTTTTCTTCGGTAATTTTAATATTGCCAATCGTTTCTTATACAAAATTCATTTAGCGTAAACCAAATTTTAATTTTTTTGTAGATTCTAGGTCCATTTTTATCCTAAAAAACTCACTTTTTACCAAAAAAATGGCCCATACATTTTTTCTTCGGTAATTTTAATATTGCCAATCGTTTCTTATACAAAATTCATTTAGCGTAAACCAAATTTTAATTTTTTTTTAATTTGTTTTGTAGATTCTAGGTCCATTTTTATCCTAAAAAACTCACTTTTTTCCCCAAAAATGACCCAAACATTTTTTTCGATAATTTTGACATTGCCAATCGTTTCTTATACAAAATGCATTCTGCGTAAACCAAATTTTAATTTTTTTTAATTTGTTTTGTAGATTCTAGGTCCATTTATATCCTAAAAAACTCACTTTTTACCAAAAAAATGGCCCATACATTTTTTCTTCGGTAATTTTAATATTGCCAATCGTTTCTTATACAAAATTCATTTAGCGTAAACCAAATTTTAATTTTTTTGTAGATTCTAGGTCCATTTTTATCCTAAAAAACTCACTTTTTTCCCCAAAAATGACCCAAACATTTTTTTTCGGTAATTTTGACATTGCCAATCGTTTCTTATACAAAATCCATTCTGCGTAAACCAAATTTTAATTTTATTTATTTGTTTTGCAGATTCTAGGTCCACTTATATCCTAAAAAACTCACTTTTTACCTCAACAATGGCCCAAACATTTTTTGTCTGTAATTTTAATATTGCCAATCGTTTCTTATACAAAATTCATTCTGCGTAAACCAAATTTTAATTTTTTTGAATTTTTTTTGTAGATTCTAGGTCCATTTTTATCCTAAAAAACTCACTTGTTTCCCCAAAAATGACCCAACCATTTTTTTTTGGTAATTTTGACATTGCCAATCGTTTCTTATACAAAATGCATTCTGCGTAAACCAAATTTTAATTTTTTTTTAATTTGTTTTGTAGATTCTAGGTCAATTTATATCCTAAAAGACTCACTTTTCTCCCAAAAATGACCCAAACATTTTTTTTCGGTAATTTTGACATTGCCAATCGTTTCTTATACAAAATCCATTCTGCGTAAACCAAATTTTAATTTTATTTATTTGTTTTGCAGATTCTAGGTCCACTTATATCCTAAAAAACTCACTTTTTACCTCAACAATGGCCCAAACATTTTTTGTCTGTAATTTTAATATTGCCAATCGTTTCTTATACAAAATTCATTCTGCGTAAACCAAATTTTAATTTTTTTGAATTTTTTTTGTAGATTCTAGGTCCATTTTTATCCTAAAAAACTCACTTGTTTCCCCAAAAATGACCCAACCATTTTTTTTTGGTAATTTTGACATTGCCAATCGTTTCTTATACAAAATGCATTCTGCGTAAACCAAATTTTAATTTTTTTTTAATTTGTTTTGTAGATTCTAGGTCAATTTATATCCTAAAAGACTCACTTTTCTCCCAAAAATGACCCAAACATTTTTTTTCGATAATTTTGACATTGCCAATCGTTTCTTATACAAAATCCATTCTGCGTAAACCAAATTTTAATTTTTTTTAATTTGTTTTGTAGATTCTAGGTCCATTTATATCCTAAAAAACTCACTTTTTACCAAAAAAATGGCCCATACATTTTTTCTTCGGTAATTTTAATATTGCCAATCGTTTCTTATACAAAATTCATTTAGCGTAAACCAAATTTTAATTTTTTTGTAGATTCTAGGTCAATTTATATCCTAAAAGACTCACTTTTCTCCCAAAAATGTCCCAAACATTTTTTTTCGGTAATTTTAATATTGCCAATCTTTTCTTATACAAAATTCATTCTGCGTAAACCAGATTTTAATTTTTTTGAATTTTTTTTGTAGATTGTAGGTCCATTTTTATCCTAAAAAACTCACTTTTTTCCCCAAAAATGACCCAAACATTTTTTTCGATAATTTTGACATTGCCAATCGTTTCTTATACAAAATGCATTCTGCGTAAACCAAATTTTAATTTTTTTTAATTTGTTTTGTAGATTCTAGGTCCATTTATATCCTAAAAAACTCACTTTTTACCAAAAAAATGGCCCATACATTTTTTCTTCGGTAATTTTAATATTGCCAATCGTTTCTTATACAAAATTCATTTAGCGTAAACCAAATTTTAATTTTTTTGTAGATTCTAGGTCAATTTATATCCTAAAAGACTCACTTTTCTCCCAAAAATGACCCAAACATTTTTTTTCGGTAATTTTGACATTGCCAATCGTTTCTTATACAAAATGCATTCTGCGTAAACCAAATTTTAATTTTTTTTAATTTGTTTTGTAGATTCTAGGTCCATTTATATCCTAAAAAACTCACTTTTTACCAAAAAAATGGCCCATACATTTTTTCTTCGGTAATTTTAATATTGCCAATCGTTTCTTATACAAAATTCATTTAGCGTAAACCAAATTTTAATTTTTTTGTAGATTCTAGGTCAATTTATATCCTAAAAGACTCACTTTTCTCCCAAAAATGACCCAAACATTTTTTTTCGGTAATTTTGACATTGCCAATCGTTTCTTATACAAAATGCATTCTGCGTAAACCAAATTTTAATTTTTTGTTGATTGTGTCATTAAATTTAATCTGTTGCAAACAACCACATTTAATTCTAATTATTTATGCAGTCAAAAAGGTTTTAAAAACTAATTCAACCCCACTAAAGTAATTTCATTATTTATACCTGTGCTCAAGGTAAACCATTTTAGTTTCAAAGAATTATCAAAATGGTAAAGTCGTGTTCATCCGTTAAAAAAAACTTTGTAGTTTCTTGCCACGATTTTCCTGAATATTTGAAGCAGTTATCGAATACCAAGTACAATTTTTTCGTCAGACATCGATATACCGACGAGACAGAAGCAAAAATTGTTAACGATATTTTGAACAATGCCATAAACATCGAAGTAGAGAATATACTCACCGGACAGTTAGATTCCGACCAACTGGGGAAGTACATAAAAGATGTTGCTACTGAAAATATGAAAACCAGATTGCGCTATCGTACAACGAAAGAGGATGATTTTTTGTACATACATCGAGGAACTGACAGCGCTTTGAGGATTTTGTTCAAAACTTATGAAGAAAGGATTGAAGAAAGGAAATATAAAGGTGACGAAGAACTGCAGACGATACTTTTGGGAATGTATAATTGATGATGATTTCGATTGAATGTATATATTTTTTTAATGTGTAAAATTTTTTAAGTAAATTTATTTATATATTTTTTTAAATGTTGTTTTTTTATTCAGTGATAAAGTCGGAAAATTGACGCCAGCATCGTTTTTATCGGATGAAAAAATATATCAAGTTGTGAATTTAAAAAATAAACTGTCGGTCTGTGTAATTTTTTGGTTAGATATAACGTTAAAAACTGCCTAATGCTGCCAGGGAGTATATTGGCAACATTTTTGTAGATTCTAGGGCCATTTTTATCATATAAAACTCACTTTGTCCCTCAAAAATGGCCCAAACTTTTTTTTTCGGTAATTTTGGCATTGCCAATCCTTTCTTCGACAAAATTCATTCTGCGTAAATCAAATTTTATTTTTTTTGAATTTTTTTGTATTTTTTGGGTCCATTTTTATCCTAAAAAACTCAATTTTTCCCTCGAAAATAGCCCAAACATTTTTTTTCGATAATTTTGACATTGCCAATCGTTTCTTATACAAAATCCATTCTGCGTAAACCAAATTTTAATTTTATTTATTTGTTTTGCAGATTCTAGGTCCACTTATATCCTAAAAAACTCACTTTTTACCTCAACAATGGCCCAAACATTTTTTTTCGGTAATTTTGACATTGCCAATCGTTTCTTATACAAAATCCATTCTGCGTAAACCAAATTTTAATTTTTTTGAATTTTTTTTGTAGATTCTATGTCCATTTTTATCCTAAAAAACTCACTTTTTTCCCCAAAAATGACCCAAACATTTTTTTTCGGTAATTTTGACATTGCCAATCGTTTCTTATACAAAATGCATTCTGCGTAAACCAAATTTTAATTTTTTTTAATTTGTTTTGTAGATTCTAGGTCCATTTATATCCTAAAAAACTCACTTTTTACCAAAAAAATGGCCCATACATTTTTTCTTCTGTAATTTTAATATTGCCAATCGTTTCTTATACAAAATTCATTTAGCGTAAACCAAATTTTAATTTTTTTGTAGATTCTAGGTCAATTTATATCCTAAAAGACTCACTTTTCTCCCAAAAATGTCCCAAACATTTTTTTTCGGTAATTTTAATATTGCCAATCTTTTCTTATACAAAATTCATTCTGCGTAAACCAAATTTTAATTTTTTTGAATTTTTTTTGTAGATTGTAGGTCCATTTTTATCCTAAAAAACTCACTTTTTTCCCCAAAAATGACCCAAACATTTTTTTTGGTAATTTTGACATTGCCAATCGTTTCTTATACAAAATGCATTCTGCGTAAACCAAATTTTAATTTTTTTTAATTTGTTTTGTAGATTCTAGGTCCATTTATATCCTAAAAAACTCACTTTTTACCAAAAAAATGGCCCATACATTTTTTCTTCGGTAATTTTAATATTGCCAATCGTTTCTTATACAAAATTCATTTAGCGTAAACCAAATTTTAATTTTTTTGTAGATTCTAGGTCAATTTATATCCTAAAAGACTCACTTTTCTCCCAAAAATGTCCCAAACATTTTTTTTCGGTAATTTTAATATTGCCAATCTTTTCTTATACAAAATTCATTCTGCGTAAACCAAATTTTAATTTTTTTGAATTTTTTTTGTAGATTGTAGGTCCATTTTTATCCTAAAAAACTCACTTTTTTCCCCAAAAATGACCCAAACATTTTTTTTTGGTAATTTTGACATTGCCAATCGTTTCTTATACAAAATGCATTCTGCGTAAACCAAATTTTAATTTTTTTGTAGATTCTAGGTCAATTTATATCCTAAAAGACTCACTTTTCTCCCAAAAATGTCCCAAACATTTTTTTTCGGTAATTTTAATATTGCCAATCTTTTCTTATACAAAATTCATTCTGCGTAAACCAGATTTTAATTTTTTTGAATTTTTTTTGTAGATTGTAGGTCCATTTTTATCCTAAAAAACTCACTTTTTTCCCCAAAAATGACCCAAACATTTTTTTTCGATAATTTTGACATTGCCAATCGTTTCTTATACAAAATCCATTCTGCGTAAACCAAATTTTAATTTTATTTATTTGTTTTGCAGATTCTAGGTCCACTTATATCCTAAAAAACTCACTTTTTACCTCAACAATGGCCCAAACATTTTTTTCCGGTAATTTTGACATTGCCAATCGTTTCTTATACAAAATCCATTCTGCGTAAACCAAATTTTAATTTTTTTGAATTTTTTTTGTAGATTCTATGTCCATTTTTATCCTAAAAAACTCACTTTTTTCCCCAAAAATGACCCAAACATTTTTTTTCGGTAATTTTGACATTGCCAATCGTTTCTTATACAAAATGCATTCTGCGTAAACCAAATTTTAATTTTTTTTAATTTGTTTTGTAGATTCTAGGTCCATTTATATCCTAAAAAACTCACTTTTTATCAAAAAAATGGCCCATACATTTTTTCTTCTGTAATTTTAATATTGCCAATCGTTTCTTATACAAAATTCATTTAGCGTAAACCAAATTTTAATTTTTTTGTAGATTCTAGGTCAATTTATATCCTAAAAGACTCACTTTTCTCCCAAAAATGTCCCAAACATTTTTTTTCGGTAATTTTAATATTGCCAATCTTTTCTTATACAAAATTCATTCTGCGTAAACCAAATTTTAATTTTTTTGAATTTTTTTTGTAGATTGTAGGTCCATTTTTATCCTAAAAAACTCACTTTTTTCCCCAAAAATGACCCAAACATTTTTTTTTGGTAATTTTGACATTGCCAATCGTTTCTTATACAAAATGCATTCTGCGTAAACCAAATTTTAATTTTTTTTAATTTGTTTTGTAGATTCTAGGTCCATTTATATCCTAAAAAACTCACTTTTTACCAAAAAAATGGCCCATACATTTTTTCTTCGGTAATTTTAATATTGCCAATCGTTTCTTATACAAAATTCATTTAGCGTAAACCAAATTTTAATTTTTTTGTAGATTCTAGGTCAATTTATATCCTAAAAGACTCACTTTTCTCCCAAAAATGACCCAAACATTTTTTTTTGGTAATTTTGACATTGCCAATCGTTTCTTATACAAAATCCATTCTGCGTAAACCAAATTTTAATTTGTTTTGTAGATTCTAGGTCCATTTATATCCTAAAAAACTCACTTTTTACCAAAAAAATGGCCCATACATTTTTTCTTCGTTAATTTTAATATTGCCAATCGTTTCTTATACAAAATTCATTTAGCGTAAACCAAATTTTAATTTTTTTGTAGATTCTAGGTCAATTTATATCCTAAAAGACTCACTTTTCTCCCAAAAATGGCCCAAATATTTTTTTTCGGTAATTTTGACATTGCCAATCGTTTCTTATACAAAATGCATTCTGCGTAAACCAAATTTTAATTTTTTTTAATTTGTTTTGTAGATTCTAGGTCCATTTATATCCTAAAAAACTCAGTTTTTACCAAAAAAATGGCCCATACATTTTTTCTTCGGTAATTTTAATATTGCCAATCGTTTCTTATACAAAATTCATTTAGCGTAAACCAAATTTTAATTTTTTTGTAGATTCTAGGTCAATTTATATCCTAAAAGACTCACTTTTCTCCCAAAAATGACCCAAATATTTTTTTTCGGTAATTTTGACATTGCCAATCGTTTCTTATACAAAATGCATTCTGCGTAAACCAAATTTTAATTTGTTTTGTAGATTCTAGGTCCATTTATATCCTAAAAAACTCAGTTTTTACCAAAAAAATGGCCCATACATTTTTTCTTCGTTAATTTTAATATTGCCAATCGTTTCTTATACAAAATTCATTTAGCGTAAACCAAATTTTAATTTTTTTGTAGATTCTAGGTCAATTTATATCCTAAAAGACTCACTTTTCTCCCAAAAATGACCCAAACATTTTTTTTCGGTAATTTTGACATTGCCAATCGTTTCTTATACAAAATTCATTTAGCGTAAACCAAATTTTAATTTTATTTATTTGTTTTGTAGATTGTAGGTCCACTTATATCCTAAAAAACTCACTTTTTACCTCAACAATGGCCCAAACATTTTTTCTTCGGTAATTTTAATATTGCCAATCGTTTCTTATACAAAATTCATTTAGCGTAAACCAAATTTTAATTTTTTTGTAGATTCTAGGTCAATTTATATCCTAAAAGACTCACTTTTCTCCCAAAAATGACCCAAATATTTTTTTTCGGTAATTTTGACATTGCCAATCGTTTCTTATACAAATTTTAATTTTTTTTAATTTGTTTTGTAGATTCTAGGTCCATTTATATCCTAAAAAACTCACTTTTTACCAAAAAAATGGCCCATACATTTTTTCTTCCGTAATTTTAATATTGCCAATCGTTTCTTATACAAAATTCATTTAGCGTAAACCAAATTTTAATTTTTTTGTAGATTCTAGGTCAATTTATATCCTAAAAGACTCACTTTTCTCCCAAAAATGACCCAAATATTTTTTTTCTGTAATTTTGACATTGCCAATCGTTTCTTATACAAAATGCATTCTGCGTAAACCAAATTTTAATTTTTTGTTGATTGTGTCATTAAATTTAATCTGTTGCAAACAACCACATTTAATTCTAATTTATTTATGCAGTCAAAAAGGTTTTAAAAACTAATTCAACACCACTAAAGTAATTTGATTATTTATACCTGTGCTCAAGGTAAACCATTTTAGTTTCAAAGAATTATCAAAATGGTAAAGTCGTGCTCATCCGTTAAAAAAAACTTTGTAGTTTCTTGCCACGATTTTCCTGAATATTTGAAGCAGTTATCGAATACCAAGTACAATTTTTTCGTCAGACATCGATATACCGACGAGACAGAAGCAAAAATTGTTAACGATATTTTGAACAATGCCATAAACATCGAAGTAGAGAATATACTCACCGGACAGTTAGATTCCGACCAACTGGGGAAGTACATAAAAGATGTTGCTACTGAAAATATGAAAACCAGATTGCGCTATCGTACAACGAAAGAGGATGATTTTTTGTACATACATCGAGGAACTGACAGCGCTTTGAGGATTTTGTTCAAAACTTATGAAGAAAGGATTGAAGAAAGGAAATATAAAGGTGACGAAGAACTGAAGACGACACTTTTGGGAATGGATAATTATTGATGATGATTTCGATTGAATGTATATATTTTTTTAATGTGTAAAATTTTTTAAGTAAATTTATTTATATATTTTTTTAAATGTTGTTTTTTTTTATTTAGTGATAAAGTCGGAAAATTGACGCCAGCATCGTTTTTATCGGATGAAAAAATATATCAAGTTGTGAATTTAAAAAATAAACTGTCGGTCTGTGTAATTTTTTGGTTAGATATAACGTTAAAAACTGCCTAATGCTGCCAGGGAGTATATTGGCAACATTTTTGTAGATTCTAGGGCCATTTTTATCATATAAAATTCACTTTTTCCCTCAAAAATGGCCCAAACATTTTTTTTCGGTAATTTTGGCATTGCCAATCCTTTCTTCGACAAAATTCATTCTGCGTAAATCAAATTTTAATTTTTTTGAATTTTTTTTGTAGTTTCTGGGTCCATTTTTGTCCTAAAAAACTCAATTTTTCCCTCGAAAATGGCCCAAACATTTTTTTTCGATAATTTTGACATTGCCAATCGTTTCTTATACAAAATCCATTCTGCGTAAACCAAATTTTAATTTTATTTATTTGTTTTGTAGATTGTAGGTCCACTTATATCCTAAAAAACTCACTTTTTACCAAAAAAATGGCCCATACATTTTTTCTTCGGTAATTTTAATATTGCCAATCGTTTCTTATACAAAATTCATTTAGCGTAAACCAAATTTTAATTTTTTTGTAGATTCTAGGTCAATTTATATCCTAAAAGACTCACTTTTCTCCCAAAAATGACCCAAATATTTTTTTTCGGTAATTTTGACATTGCCAATCGTTTCTTATTCAAAATGCATTCTGCGTAAACCAAATTTTAATTTTTTGTTGATTGTGTCATTAAATTTAATCTGTTGCAAACAACCACATTTAATTCTAATTTATTTATGCAGTCAAAAAGGTTTTAAAAACTAATTCAACCCCCCTAAAGTAATTTCATTATTTATACCTGTGCTCAAGGTAAACCATTTTAGTTTCAAAGAATTATCAAAATGGTACAGTCGTGTTCATCCGTTAAAAAAAACTTTGTAGTTTCTTGCCACGATTTTCCTGAATATTTGAAGCAGTTATCGAATACCAAGTACAATTTTTTCGTCAGACATCGATATACCGACGAGACAGAAGCAAAAATTGTTAACGATATTTTGAACAATGCCATAAACATCGAAGTAGAGAATATACTCACCGGACAGTTAGATTCCGACCAACTGGGGAAGTACATAAAAGATGTTGCTACTGAAAATATGAAAACCAGATTGCGCTATCGTACAACGAAAGAGGATGATTTTTTGTACATACATCGAGGAACTGACAGCGCTTTGAGGATTTTGTTCAAAACTTATGAAGAAAGGATTGAAGAAAGGAAATATAAAGGTGACGAAGAACTGCAGACGACACTTTTGGGAATGTATAATTATTGATGATGATTTCGATTGAATGTATATATTTTTTTAGTGTGTAAAATTTTTTAAGTAAATTTATTTATATATTTTTTTAAATGTTGTTTTTTTTATTCAGTGATAAAGTCGGAAAATTGACGCCAGCATCGTTTTTATCGGATGAAAAAATATATCAAGTTATGAATTTAAAAAATAAACTGTCGGTCTGTGTAATTTTTTGGTTAGATATAACGTTAAAAACTGCCTAATGCTGCCAGGGAGTATATTGGCAACATTTTTGTAGATTCTAGGGCCATTTTTATCATATAAAATTCACTTTTTCCCTCAAAAATGGCCCAAACATTTTTTTTCGGTAATTTTGGCATTGCCAATCCTTTCTTCGACAAAATTCATTCTGCGTAAATCAAATTTTAATTTTTTTGAATTTTTTTTGTAGTTTCTGGGTCCATTTTTATCCTAAAAAACTCAATTTTTCCCCAAAAATGACCCAAACATTTTTTTTCGGTAATTTTGACATTGCCAATCGTTTCTTATACAAAATGCATTCTGCGTAAACCAAATTTTAATTTTTTTTAATTTGTTTTGTAGATTCTAGGTCCATTTATATCCTAAAAAACTCAGTTTTTACCAAAAAAATGGCCCATACATTTTTTCTTCGTTAATTTTAATATTGCCAATCGTTTCTTATACAAAATTCATTTAGCGTAAACCAAATTTTAATTTTTTTGTAGATTCTAGGTCAATTTATATCCTAAAAGACTCACTTTTCTCCCAAAAATGACCCAAATATTTTTTTTCGGTAATTTTGACATTGCCAATCGTTTCTTATTCAAAATGCATTCTGCGTAAACCAAATTTTAATTTTTTGTTGATTGTGTCATTAAATTTAATCTGTTGCAAACAACCACATTTAATTCTAATTTATTTATGCAGTCAAAAAGGTTTTAAAAACTAATTCAACCCCCCTAAAGTAATTTCATTATTTATACCTGTGCTCAAGGTAAACCATTTTAGTTTCAAAGAATTATCAAAATGGTACAGTCGTGTTCATCCGTTAAAAAAAACTTTGTAGTTTCTTGCCACGATTTTCCTGAATATTTGAAGCAGTTATCGAATACCAAGTACAATTTTTTCGTCAGACATCGATATACCGACGAGACAGAAGCAAAAATTGTTAACGATATTTTGAACAATGCCATAAACATCGAAGTAGAGAATATACTCACCGGACAGTTAGATTCCGACCAACTGGGGAAGTACATAAAAGATGTTGCTACTGAAAATATGAAAACCAGATTGCGCTATCGTACAACGAAAGAGGATGATTTTTTGTACATACATCGAGGAACTGACAGCGCTTTGAGGATTTAGTTCAAAACTTATGAAGAAAGGATTGAAGAAAGGAAATATAAAGGTGACGAAGAACTGCAGACGATACTTTTGGGAATGTGTAATTGATGATGATTTCGATTGAATGTATATATTTTTTTAATGTGTAAAATTTTTTAAGTAAATTTATTTATATATTTTTTTAAATGTTGTTTTTTTTATTTAGTGATAAAGTCGGAAAATTGACGCCAGCATCGTTTTTATCGGATGAAAAAATATATCAAGTTGTGAATTTAAAAAATAAACTGTCGGTCTGTGTAATTTTTTGGTTAGATATAACGTTAAAAACTGTGCTTAATGCTGCCAGGGAGTATATTGGCAACATTTTTGTAGATTTTACGGCCATTTTTATCATATAAAACTCACTTTTTCCCTCAAAAATGGCCCAAACATTTTTTTTCGGTAATTTTGGCATTGCCAATCCTTTCTTCGACAAAATTCATTCTGCGTAAATCAAATTTTAATTTTTTTGAATTTTTTTTGTAGTTTCTGGGTCCATTTTTATCCTAAAAAACTCAATTTTTCCCTCGAAAATGGTCCAAACATTTTTTTTCGATAATTTTGACATTGCCAATCGTTTCTTATACAAAATCCATTCTGCGTAAACCAAATTTTAATTTTATTTATTTGTTTTGCAGATTCTAGGTCCACTTATATCCTAAAAAACTAACTTTTTACCTCAACAATGGCCCAAACATTTTTTGTCTGTAATTTTAATATTGCCAATCGTTTCTTATACAAAATTCATTCTGCGTAAACCAAATTTTAATTTTTTTGAATTTTTTTTGTAGATTCTAGGTCCATTTTTATCCTAAAAAACTCACTTTTTTCCCCAAAAATGACCCAAACATTTTTTTTCGGTAATTTTGACATTGCCAATCGTTTCTTATACAAAATGCATTCTGCGTAAACCAAATTTTAATTTTTTTTAATTTGTTTTGTAGATTCTAGGTCCATTTATATCCTAAAAAACTCACTTTTTACCAAAAAAATGGCCCATACATTTTTTCTTCGTTAATTTTAATATTACCAATCGTTTCTTATACAAAATTCATTTAGCGTAAACCAAATTTTAATTTTTTTGTAGATTCTAGATCAATTTATATCCTAAAAGACTCACTTTTCTCCCAAAAATGACCCAAATATTTTTTTTCGGTAATTTTGACATTGCCAATCGTTTCTTATACAAAATGCATTCTGCGTAAACCAAATTTTAATTTTTTTTAATTTGTTTTGTAGATTCTAGGTCCATTTATATCCTAAAAAACTCACTTTTTACCAAAAAAATGGCCTATACATTTTTTCTTCGTTAATTTTAATATTGCCAATCGTTTCTTATACAAAATTCATTTAGCGTAAACCAAATTTTAATTTTTTTGTAGATTCTAGGTCAATTTATATCCTAAAAGACTCACTTTTCTCCCAAAAATAACCCAAATATTTTTTTTCGGTAATTTTGACATTGCCAATCGTTTCTTATACAAAATGCATTCTGCGTAAACCAAATTTTAATTTTTTTTAATTTGTTTTGTAGATTCTAGGTCCATTTATATCCTAAAAAACTCACTTTTTACCAAAAAAATGGCCCATACATTTTTTCTTCGTTAATTTTAATATTGCCAATCGTTTCTTATACAAAATTCATTTAGCGTAAACCAAATTTTAATTTTTTTGTAGATTCCAGGTCAATTTATATCCTAAAAGACTCACTTTTCTCCCAAAAATGACCCAAATATTTTTTTTCGGTAATTCTGACATTGCCATTCGTTTCTTATACAAAATGCATTCTGCGTAAACCAAATTTTAATTTTTTTTAATTTGTTTTGTAGATGCTAGGTCCATTTATATCCTAAAAAACTCACTTTTTACACAAAAAAATGGCCCATACATTTTTTCTTCGTTAATTTTAATATTGCCAATCGTTTCTTATACAAAATTCATTTAGCGTAAACCAAATTTTAATTTTTTTGTAGATTCTAGGTCAATTTATATCCTAAAAGACTCACTTTTCTCCCAAAAATGACCCAAATATTTTTTTTCGGTAATTCTGACATTGCCAATCGTTTCTTATACAAAATGCATTCTGCGTAAACCAAATTTTAATTTTTTGTTGATTGTGTCATTAAATTTAATCTGTTGCAAACAACCACATTTAATTCTAATTTATTTATGCAGTCAAAAAGGTTTTAAAAACTAATTCAACCCCACTAAAGTAATTTCATTATTTATACCTGTGCTCAAGGTAAACCATTTTAGTTTCAAAGAATTATCAAAATGGTAAAGTCGTGTTCATCCGTTAAAAAAAACTTTGTAGTTTCTTGCCACGATTTTCCTGAATATTTGAAGCAGTTATCGAATACCAAGTACAATTTTTTCGTCAGACATCGATATACCGACGAGACAGAAGCAAAAATTGTTAACGATATTTTGAACAATGCCATAAACATCGAAGTAGAGAATATACTCACCGGACAGTTAGATTCCGACCAACTGGGGAAGTACATAAAAGATGTTGCTACTGAAAATATGAAAACCAGATTGCGCTATCGTACAACGAAAGAGGATGATTTTTTGTACATACATCGAGGAACTGACAGCGCTTTGAGGATTTTGTTCAAAAGTTATGAAGAAAGGATTGAAGAAAGGAAATATAAAGGTGACGAAGAACTGCAGACGACACTTTTGGGAATATATAATTATTGATGATGATTTCGATTGAATGTATATATTTTTTTAGTGTGTAAAATTTTTTAAGTAAATTTATTTATATATTTTTTTAAATGTTGTTTTTTTTATGCAGTGATAAAGTCGGAAAATTGACGCCAGCATCGTTTTTATCGGATGAAAAAATATATCAAGTTATGAATTTAAAAAATAAACTGTCGGTCTGTGTAATTTTTTGGTTAGATATAACGTTAAAAACTGCCTAATGCTGCCAGGGAGTATATTGGCAACATTTTTGTAGATTCTAGGGCCATTTTTATCATATAAAACTCACTTTTTCCCTCAAAAATGGCCCAAACATTTTTTTTCGGTAATTTTGGCATTGACAATCCTTTCTTCGACAAAATTCATTCTGCGTAAATCAAATTTTAATTTTTTTGAATTTTTTTGTATTTTTTGGGTCCATTTTTATCCTAAAAAACTCACTTTTTTCCCCAAAAATGACCCAAACATTTTTTTTCGGTAATTTTGACATTGCCAATCGTTTCTTATTCAAAATCCATTCTGCGTAAACCAAATTTTAATTTTATTTATTTGTTTTGCAGATTCTAGGTCCACTTATATCCTAAAAAACTCACTTTTTACCTCAACAATGGCCCAAACATTTTTTGTCTGTAATTTTAATATTGCCAATCGTTTCTTATACAAAATTCATTCTGCGTAAACCAAATTATAATTTTTTTGAATTTTTTTTGTAGATTCTAGGTCCATTTTTATCCTAAAAAACTCACTTTTTTCCCCAAAAATGACCCAAACATTTTTTTTCGGTAATTTTGACATTGCCAATCGTTTCTTATACAAAATGCATTCTGCGTAAACCAAATTTTAATTTTTTTTAATTTGTTTTGTAGATTCTAGGTCCATTTATATCCTAAAAAACTCACTTTTTACCAAAAAAATGGCCCATACATTTTTTCTTCGGTAATTTTAATATTGCCAATCGTTTCTTATACAAAATTCATTTAGCGTAAACCAAATTTTAATTTTTTTGTAGATTCTAGGTCAATTTATATCCTAAAAGACTCACTTTTCTCCCAAAAATGACCCAAACATTTTTTTTCGATAATTTTGACATTGCCAATCGTTTCTTATACAAGATCCATTCTGCGTAAACCAAATTTTAATTTTATTTATTTGTTTTGTAGATTGTAGGTCCACTTATATCCTAAAAAACTCACTTTTTACCTCAACAATGGCCCAAACATTTTTTTTCGGTAATTTTGATATTGCCAATCTTTTCTTATACAAAATTCATTCTGCGTAAACCAAATTTTAATTTTTTTGAATTTTTTTTGTAGATTCTAGGTCCATTTTTATCCTAAAAAACTCACTTTTTTCCCCAAAAATGACCCAAACATTTTTTTTCGGTAATTTTGACATTGCCAATCGTTTCTTATACAAAATTCATTCTGCGTAAACCAAACTTTAATTTTTTTGTAGATTCTAAGTCCATTTATATCAACAAACTCAAAATATTAACCTTTTATATATATTGTTATGCTAATGATATTCTTCTCAATACTTTTAATCAACTCCACGTTGTTGCGCCAATTGTAATGCTTGTGAAATTTTTCTCTGAATACTTTTTATTAATAAACTTTATTTTAATAAAATTCACATTTGACATCTTATAAAATTCCAATTGGGTGTTTAACTAATTTTCAGATTCTATTTAAAATCTTATAAATAACAAGTACTATATAAATAATTAACAACACAATATGTTTTTTTAATTTTAGTTGCATACATAATTTTTACCAGCATTTTGTTAATTTTTATAATGTGCCTTTTGAATATTGCGCAATTGTTGAAATTACGTCACTGGTTGCGTAACTGAAGTCGAATCTAGTGATGGTCTTGGTCTGTTATGTTTCTTCTTTTTTAATCGTTTACCCTAAAGCAAATCAGTACCGTACCAGTGACGTATCTGTATTAAAAGTTGCATAAAATCTCAAATCTTTTCTTATTAGTTTTTATCTATTTTAAGCAAAAAAACATAAAAAAACATGCAATTATGTAGAAAGTAAAGTATGAGTAATTAGAAATACAAAACAAATGAGGTTAGATTTGGAGTTAAACACCTAATTAACATAAACTTCAAAAACTCAAATCTGTCAACACTACTATCTATTAAGTCTTTTTTACATAATTTATTTTAAAATACACTTACAAATTTTGCCCCGTTTTAACATCATAACAACATTCCCTAAAATTTCGTTGAACTTTTCTTGCAAAGTAATGAATAAGAAAAGTTCAACGAATTTTACAAATTTTACCCCATTTTCATTCAACTTCAACTTTTAAAAACAAAATCTGTATAATTGACTAATATTAAATACTCCTCGGACTCTATTAGTCACTGGATCTATTAATCGGTAACTATTTATTCCATTTTCATTATCTATAATATAAGGTCCTTCAAATGGTAATTGAAGCTTAGTACACTTCTTTTCTTTTCATATACTTAAATTCTCTTCCTCTGCTATTTCCAAATCCATTTTTTTTTAATTTTCTTCCAAAATCCAAATTTTTTTTTTTTAATTTAATTTTCCATCTATGATAATTTTTTTTAATTTTATTTCTATTTAAATTCCCATTCATTTCAATATCTTGTCTCATTATTTTCAAATTCTGTTCTGTATGTTTTCTTGTTTTTAAATTCTCTTCTTCGGCAATTTTCCAATTGTCTTGTATTATTTCTTCCTCTAAACTTGTAATTTCTCTACCTTTTATAATTATATTTCTTTTAATATTTTCTATTTCTTCTTTCGTTTTTTTTTTCAATTTCGCCCTTTGTTCTACTTATGTTTATTTCAGTGTTTCTTTGCACTTCTTTTTGTATATTTGTTTGCAAATTTATAATTTTCTCTTCTTGCATGATTAAAGAAATTTCTATTTCTTCTTGTTTATTTCTAATTTCTTGTAAATTGGTAATTTTCTCCCTTTGTATCATCATTTCCGCTTCTATCATTTCATATTTTCTAGTCGATTCTATTTCATGTTCTTTTAACTTCTTCTCCGTTGATTTCTTTAAATCACTAATTTTTTTTTCCATTAGATTTTTAATTTCTTCTTTCATTTGTTTCTGTTGTTCTCCCATTTTCTTCTGTTCTTCCCCCATTTTCTTCTGTTCTTCCCCCATTTTCTTCTGTTCTTCCCCATTTTCTTCTGTTCTTCCCCCATTTTCTTCTGTTCTTCCCCCTTTTTCTTCTGTTCTTCCCCCATTTTCTTCTGTTCTTCAGATATTTTTGAAAAATTTTCACTCAAAAATCGCATTAACATCTGTTCTTTGTCTTCCACATTTACCTCTTGTATTTGACTATCTCCTCCTTCCGAAGTGTCTGGATTTTCCATGTTATCCAGATTTTCTTCTGATATTTCTCCCATAGTTCTTTCTTCTAATATATTTCTTACTACTACTTCTTCCCCTGGCTTAATCGTTTCTTCTTCTAACTCGAAACCATATGTTTCTGTATCTCTTCCTTCATTAATTAATGCTTCCCTTAATCTCGCCATTTTAGTTAATTTTGTTCCTGTTTTATCTTTTTTCAAGAAACTCACTGATTTCCGAAGATTTCAACTCATTTAAAACTTTAATTTTACCCATTTTAATTTTAATTATGTTTTAGGCCCTGTTTTCAAAGAGCCCCACGTTGGGATGCCAATTGTTATGCTAATGATATTCTTCTCAATACTTTTTAATCAACTTTATTTTAATCAATTCACATTTGACATCCTATAAAATTCCAATTAACATAAACTTCAAAAACTCAAATCTATTAAGTCTTTTTCACATAATTTATTTTAAAATACACTTACAAATTTTGCCACATTTTAACATCATAACAATATATATCTATATATATATATATATATATATATATATATATATATATATATATATATATATATAACGTTATCGGCTGATGTTATATATATATAACATCAGCCGATAACGTTGCGCCTCCCAAATCCCCCTGGGGTGAAGCCGCCCTTGCAGTATTAGCGGGAATACAAAACACCTCTGTAATAAGGCCCAAAATAATATTAAAATTGTGTATTTGAAGAATGATGTTTAGGTAAATGTATTTATAGGAGAAACGAATTAAAAAAAAAAATCAAAATTCCGGTTTTAAGAAAAAAATGAGTTTGATTAAAAAGTTATTTGTGTTTATTATTATTTCGAGCTCCCCTTTTTTAACCGGGAAGCTCCCAAAAATTTTGAAATCTCGAGTCGACTTTTTGAACCTTATCAGTTCTCAGCCAACATGATACTTCGTATTTGGATAGTAATTAATACATCGACCTCAACACGCATATAATTAAAATATACGCTACTATCTATTTAATAGTTTCAATTTAAGCAATCGTATGATTCTTTCAAATAGCGACCTCTGTTGTTTATAAAATAAAGGGTGAAAATTGCGCCTGGTATTTAGGCAATTTACATTTCGGTCGAATTTATGTTATGTTGGTTGCCTATATAGTAAGGATGATTTTTTTGAATGAAAACCGTTATTATTTAAAAGTATCTTTTAGGTTCGGTAACGGGTAAGTTTAATAAAACCAATTTATACATTTAGTAAGTTTAATTTACAAATGCATATATCCTAATATAAGAACATACATACTATAGTGTATATATATACAAGATAAATAAATACTTATTTACATTGGTTAAAAATATTGTACAAATAAGGCCAAAAATGACAAAATTTTGTTTTTAAATACGTAATTACATTCCAAAGTATAGCTTCAATGCAATATTTATTTATATGAAGATCGAATATGCCACAATTTACTTTTAGAACAATTTTGGAAAGCGGAAATAAAAAAATGAAGTTACAGCCTTACAAGACTTACAGCAGCCGAACAACTTTTAATCTATCCCATTTACAGGTACTTCTTGTATGAGAGAAGTATCTGTTTCATCTCCAATGTTCTTGGATTCCCAGTCTACCCTTGAGGAACTGTAATAAAAATAAAGAAGGTTAAAAAATATATTTTCCAAAGTATATACAGGGTGACTACTTTTTATTTTCCTAACTAATGATATCCTAACCTAAACATTGTTGCCAATATCCAATTCATTAATTTGTTTATTGTTGAAAAACTTTGAAAATGGGTTTTCATATTGGCAGCACTGTTTCTAAAATCGATCAAGTATGTTAGCGTCGGGTCATTGAAAACGACTTAACCAATAAGAGGCAATTAAATATTTTAGAGAAGAGAGTGACATTTTGACTAGAATCAGTCAAATAAAAGCTTTGCAACACACAATGCAAATTGTGTATGCAACCCCAATACACCGGGAATTTTTTGCTTTTAGTAATTGTCAATACTCTCTTCTAATCATAGATGGCAGCACATCTAAAAATTTTATCTTATAGCGGATATAGCTATTGACTTGTACGAGTTTGGAATTTTATTTGTTGGATTCGAAAAGCCTAACTGACGAAGCCGAAAGGCAGAAATCGGTCTTAGGATGTCGAATCTGATAAATTAAATTACTTACTCGTTTTCTAAATATTTTAGGTTATGCTTTTAGATAGTTAAGTAAAAGAAAAAATTATGTAAAAAAGGTAAATTTGGGAAAAATAATATTAATAAAAAAAGTCTATTACGCTCAAGATGTGTTATTATTGGTTAAAACGTTTCCAAGGCCTAGTGTTGAGGAAATTGATATTCTGAATTATGAGTATATTTTAAATTTGATAAAAAAAGGAAGTGTTTTAATTATTTATTTACCATTACAGTGTTTTGTACTACGTAATGTTGATATTTACTGTTTTATGAACCTATCAAATGTAGTAAACCAACCTTTTTACAGGATTTGTTCCCAAGAGGGTTAGTTCTGTAATAATTGTTGAAGTATCCCTTCTCCTATTCGAAACATGTAGGCTAAACAGTAAAAAAATGGCAATAGAATGGATTATCGCTCTTTTTGTTTAAATCTATATCATGCATATTGTCGTTCGAAAACTTTACAACCCCCAATGCAAATTAGGGATTTTTGCTTTCTAAAGTTGTCACTTTTAAGCTTCATTTATAGATGGCAGCACATATTGTTGTTATTTACGCAATATTGCTAGCAAAAAATTGTTTGTGGATATAAAAACATACAGGAGAGTTGATTTACACAAATTAATAGGGCACATTAATTTCATGAGAGCACAAAATGATTTTTTTTTTTAGTATAATTTGTAATCTAAATATAAATAATCAAATGATAATTTGCCTAAACCACCCTGTATAATAAAAATGTACGTGGATGATTCAGTGTTGATAAACTCACTTTATTTCAGTCTCCTCTATTGACGGTCGTTTGTATTTGCAACAAAATACCCATTTTGTTGTTTTACCACTAGAAAAAAAAACGCTTTTACTATCGGGAATTCTATATAGACCAGGGTCAAACTGATTATACCCGAATTAATTGAAAATTCTTAGCAGTGTGTGGGTGGTTGGTAAATTAAGAAAAATTCAGACAATGGGTAAAAATTCTGGAAGGGGTGGGGGGTGAGTCCTCACCGTGAATATACGTTTTGAGGGATGGATATTGGTTTTTTACGATTTGTGGCTAAAATATGCACCCCATCGAAAAAAGTTTAATGTAAGAGTTGTAGATAATTAAAAAATCTAAAACTTTTGTAAAGATCATTTTTCAACATAATCTAAAAATTATTGAGAAAATCGCTAAAAACCGTTTTTTCGTTTTTAATTTTTATCTCCCACAAAAATAATTATTTTTTTATTAAACTTTGTGAAAACGTTTTTTGGTGTGTTTTAAATAAGCTGTAATTTTTTAAAAGCCAAATATTTATTTTTCGATTTTATACGAATTTAAATTTAAAAAAAGCCTTTTGTTTAAAAAATGACTGGCTCTGGTCTATACGAAGGTAAATGTTGGAAAAATTTTCAGTAGTAATACCCCTAGGGCCTTGATAATACCGAGATAATTTTGTCATAGAGAATGCTGAAAGCGTGTTGCTTGATAATGGCCCGAGCAACACGCTTGAAGGATTCTCTATGACAAAATTTTGAGGATTTATCAAGGCCCGAGGGGTATTCGATAAGATAATTTTTTACTTTGTAGATTTAAACATTTTTAAACTAGTTGTCAGTTTGACGTTTAATTAATTTTTAATCAAAAACTTGACTTGCTGAAAACACCAAACTGAAAACACCACATGTAGGGTGTTATCGCTGTAATCCATAGCTGATTGGATGAAATTTGACACATGACTCTAAATTAAGTAATTTGATTGGTTACAATAGTTAGTAAAAAATTATCAAGAAATTTTAAGAAAAATAACCTCTATTTTTGATAAATAAGCTTACTTTTGAAGGGTTCCATTTTCAGGTGCTACTGAAATTAGTGCAAAATTCCTACAAGGTGTGTAATCGTTATTTCTCAATGACATCCGGAGGTAAAAACTGTTTCTAATTGCTGTTTGTACCTAAAATTAAAAAAAAAAACTGTCTTGTACACTTGAAGACATGTAAATATATATCAAACCCCCTAGCGCCGACCCTGTTCTCTTGAAAACTATTTTAGGTGTGGTTATTAAATAACGGATTGTTTATTGTAGAACTGATGTGAAATAACAAATAGTTTTGTACAGTTTTATCATTGTATAAGGATAATATTATCCTTATACGATGGTTTTATGGAAATTCATAGCGGGTGACGTAGAATCGGCTCTATTCACATTGGCAACACCGCTATCCAGATTCTTATTGAAAGACAAACAAGTCGTCAATTCCAGAACGTTTTTTTTTAAACGAAACCTTTCATTACATAATCATTTTCACTTACAAAGTTTGAAAGAACGTCATTATAGAGTTCTCATAATAAAAGGATAATAATCTAATATTCCCCTTTTCAGGATATGACAGGAACAATAAAAGATTATACATTGATTATTATGAAATAGTAATAATAGCGGAAATACGTTTTTAAAACAAAAGAATGATAAAATGGTGGATTTACGCGCAGAAATAGTATAACTGCTGAAGTATGAGTACATAATTTAATATAGAGCGAGTGTTCTGAAGTCAAATATTTTACGCTATTTTTTTAATAAAATATAAATTAACATGCAATCTGTCACATAGTCCAAGGAGCAGTTGTTTTAGGTTCAGATGCAATGCAAACCTTTTCGAGATATATTTTGATATATTTCGAAATTGCGAGAAATAGGCCAGTAGATATAGACAATCAATTAACATTAATTCCAAAAGTTTTGAAACTTCGATGGTATATTAGCGCATTAATGAAAACAAACAAAGTGATTAAGTGATAAAAATTTGGGATATTTGAGTGTTTGAGAAAATATTCAACACAACGAATTTTGGTTTGCATAACGTGTTTTCTTCTTGTTGAAAACCAATCAAAAGGTATACTTGCATATCCAGACTCTAGTTGTTGAACCAATATCAACTATTCAGAACTCTAGCCCCCCCCCCCCCCCCCCCCCGATTTTTGGTGTTCTGTAAAGGCCATGGAGATGAGATTCAGGGCCAGGTTCCGGTGCACCAGGTAGTCGGGGGGTCGTTTTCGACACGAAATTCGGTTTCAGCGACCCAAAAACTCCCCTCAACGATTTTCAGTTCGTTTTTGTCGATATTTTCAGGAAAAGCCGCGAAGATGACGTTCAGGGCCAGGTTCAGGTGCACCAGGTGCTCGGGGGGGTCGTTTTCGGATTCAGCGCCTCAAAAAACCCCACCTTCACGATGTTCGATTCATCTTTTTCGATTATGTCTGGAAAAACCTCGGAGACGACGTTTAGGGCCAGGTTCTGGTGCACCAGGTGTTCGGGGGTCATTTTCGACGTGACATTTGGATCTAGCACCCCAAAAAACGCCCCCATAGAGATTTTCCTTTTGCTTTTGTCAATATTTTCTGGAAAATTCTCGGGGATGACGTCCACGTCCAGGTTCAGGTGCACCAGGTGTTCGGGGGTGTTCGCCGATGCCGTATTTGGATTCAGCGACCCAAAAAAACCCACGGGCACCGAGTTTCTCTACTTCCCCGCTTGAATTTTGAGATAGTCCCCCGAAGATGACGTTTATCGGGGTTCCTGAGCTCCAGGTGTTCGTGGGTCCAATTTGAACATCATAATCGTGATCAGCGACCTCAAAAACCCCTGGGTACCCGACTTGGGCCAATTCTGACTCTTATTTACAAAGTTATTAAATTTGCCAAAAGGCCTCTCAAATAATGCATTTTTTGGATGCATTTTTGGCTGCAGTAGTGCAATTTCCGATTTGTCATGGAATTCAAGTCGCAAAAACCGCATTCCAAACCGTTCACTCCGAAATTTTTCCCCGGTTCGGGCATTTTTAGTGCTTCATTGCCTCGACTAGTCACTTGTTTTAGCTTTTCGCTTATATCTCGAAAAATATGCATCGTAGCAAAAAAGATATTCTATAGAAAATTAAATATCATAAAATTTACTACAAGATTGTTTTATATTCATTTTTTCCCATCTCTTCTGGTTCTAGAGATATTTGCTAGAAAAAAATGCATATTTTTGATTTTTTTAATTATTTAGCTGCTAAACTTTTAGTTTTACAGCAAACTTTTTCTAAAAGAAGTTTGTTTAATTTTCAGATAATTAAACATGTAAACTCATATTCGTTTATTCGTTCAACCGGCAACGCCGCACCAAAATACGTTGGCGAGCGGCGTCAAACCAGGAAGCGGTGTCGACAAAGAGAATTTTTTGCTCTATTTCATAATGATGGTATTAAGCCGTAAATTTAACCGTCGCGTCTAGACAATAGAAAAAATTTTACAGGCTTGTTTACGCGGCTCACGATACTTTCGAGAAGGTGTTGCGCAATCCGGAAAGAAAGATTTTGAAGCAACGGAGGTTCGCCGATTTTAAAAACAGTGTGCTTCTAACTGCGAACCAAGTTAGATCCCTCCGTTGACACCAGCTCAACGTAAAAATATTTTCGTTTTACACAGTGGTACTTAGCTGCGTATCAGGCGGTCCACTTTATTTTTCATTTCATATTCAAACTTAAAATCAGTGTGCGTCTAACTGCGAACCAAGTTAGATCCCTCCGTTGACACCAGCTCAACGTAAAAATATTTCGTTTTACACAATGGTACTTAGCTGCGTATCAGGCGGTCCATTTTATTTTTCATTTCATATTCAAATTTAAAATCAGTGTGTTGCTAGCTGCGAACCAGGCTAGGACCCTCCAGTGTCTAATTATCACTCATGCAGAACACACGCAAATTAATATTTTCTGAATGATGTGGTCATTTCTTTAAATTAACTATAATACTTTGTTCACGATTACTAGTTTAATGTAATCTTTGTTACGTTGTTGTTCTTGTTGTTTTATTTATTTAACAAGTCTAATAAATGGTTAAATAAAAGTGTCCATTGTTTTTGTTGGATGAAGTTGAGAAGGCAAACCTACTACAGCACATTTCTTCAATCTAAAAGTACAGTCCACTCGAAATTCGAACTACGATGCAGTTTAAAAAGGCGGTAACACATTGTTGGCCGTCCTGGGAAACTGGCACAACATAGGGTTTATTCCAGAACCCTCAACAATTGTTTTATATTCATTTTTTCCCATCTCTTCTGGTTCTAGAGATATTTGTTAGAAAAAAATGCATATTTTTGATTTTTTTAATTATTTAGCTGCTAAACTTTTAGTTTTACAGCAAACTTTTTCTAAAAGAAGTTGTAGAGGATTTAACGATCTTTTAATTGATATATTTATTTATTATTTTAACCTAAACTAATCAAAAGCTACAGCAAATTTCTACATTCGCAAAAAAACTGTACATTCTAATTTTTGTTATTTATTCAAGAACTATAACCTTCTATACCTAAAAAATATTACTCAAGAAATTAATGTTGAGTTGTCTTGAGTGTCTTGGGGCGAGAGGTAAAAAAACTTTTTTCAAAACTTTGCATTTTTTGCTAGCAAATATCTTTAGAACCAAAAGAGATAGGAAAACTGAATATAAACAATCTTCATTTCGGAAGCTCATTGTGGTTTGTATTTTAATTTTTCTCTCTTTCCACTGGATTAAAACCACTTAGTTGTTAAAAAATATGACATCAACATAGTATACATAGAATAAGATTTTGAGATTGAAGATGTCAAAATCTGTTTCAATCATATTTTTGTGACGTTTCTGGGAACGAATTTTTGAAAGGATAGCGCATTTGCATATTATAAGAGAATTTATACTTCGTCATAAATGAAGTTTTCTTATTAATATTATCATAAGAAAAAACCAGATAAAAACTTATGATACTATCCCGATATAGAGGGTATCCTTTTTGCAATTAATTCTTTTTGTAAAATAGGTATCCAAATTTTTGAAATATCAACCGAACAATTAGAAACACATTCGTTATTTTGTCAAAATTTAGCAAGATTTCTACTTAAAATAATAGATCCGTTATCAGGAAATACTAATTCCTTTATCAAAAATTCAAAACATTTTTTAGAAAAATTATCAAAAATCAAAATTACAAATTCAGATATAATGGTTAGTTTTGATGTAGTCAGTTTATTTCCAAATGTTCCTGTCGATAAAACTCTTAATCTTGTGAGAAAAAAGTTGACAAGTGATAATACATTAATAAATAGAACTAAATTAAGCGTCTCAGCAATTCTAGAATTATTGGAACTATGTATTAAAACTACATATTTTCAATTAAATAGTGATTTTTATCAGCAAAATTTTGGCATGGCAATGGGTTCTCCTTTATCACCAAAATTGTGTGATATTTTCATGGAGAATTTTGAAATGGAAATTGTAAACAAACAAAATTTAAGACCTTCTGTCTGGTTTAGATATGTAGATGATATCTTTGCAATTTGGCAACACGATAGGGAAAATATTGATACATTTTTATATACAATTAATAATTCGGAACCTACTATTAAATTTACAACTGAAATTGAAAATAATAAAAAATTACCGTTTCTTGATGTACTAATACACAATAACAACAATTGTTTTGATACATCAGTTTTTAGAAAAGAAACACATACAAATAGATATCTAAATTTTAATTCAAACCACTCAATTTGTGTTAAACGAGGTATTGTCAAATCTCTTTCCGATAGAGCAAAAACAATTTGTTCAAATGACAATATCTTAAATAATGAATTATCACTTGTTAAATCTGTCTTGATTAAGAACAACTACCCAAGTAAATTTATAAATCGTGAACTTTACCGAGACATCAAAACTAAAGATTAAAATTTAAACCCCCCAATAATTCTTTCAAATATAGTAAAAATCCCTTATATTCCAAAATTATCCGAAAAAATTAGAAGGATTGGCAATAAATTTAATTTAAAAACAGTTTTTCAAACTAATAATACATTAAAATCTTTAATAGTAAATACAAAACCTTTTAATGAAATTCAAAACACAAAAAATTGTATTTACAAAATTCCAAGCGAATGTAATAAATTTTATATAGGAGAAACATCTAGACCTTTTCATATTAGACTTAATGAACACCAATCCTACATTAAAAATAAACAATTCGAAAAATCCAAAATATGTGAACACGCATGGGATTCTGGTCATAAAATACAATGGAATTTTTCAACTAGATTATTAAAAGAACCGAATAATTATAACCGCAAAGTTAAAGAAGCAGCATTGATATGCTTAAATAATAACGAATGTGTTTCTAATTGTTCGGTTGATATTTCAAAAATTTGGATACCTATTTTACAAAAAGTGTTAATTGCAAAAAGGATACCCTCTATATCGGGATAGTATCATAAGTTTTTATCTGGTTTTTTTCTTATGATAATATTAATAAGAAAACTTCATTTATGACGAAGTATAAATTCTCTTATAATATGCAAATGCGCTATCCTTTCAAAAATTCGTTCCCAGAAACGTCACAAAAATATGATTGAAACAGATTTTGACATCTTCAATCTCAAAATCTTATTCTATGTATACTATGTTGATGTCATATTTTTGCAAGATTATCAAGTGTTCTGTTTCTAGTAAATTTATTTATTTTATGTCATTTTGATAACGGCTTTCGATCTGGAAAGCCGAAACGTCAATAAAAAAACTTTTTTAACAACTAAGTGGTTTTAATCCAGTGGAAAGAGAGAGAAAATAAACAATCTTGTAGTAAATTTTATGATATTGGGTGACTTTTTTGCTATGGTGCATATTTTTCGAGATATAAGCGAAAAGCCGAAAAAAGTGACCTTCTCCATGCCCCCCTGCAGCCCTCGTACCTCCTACGCTCCGGGACCTTTAGTATATTTATTTCCTAACTACTCCAAATACATCACTCAAGTTCGTTTTTGCACGTTCGCTCACGTACTCTACACCCCCCTTTTAATCGTTCATTGACTGGACTATTATAACAACGACTAATATTTTGAGAGAGATTTGAAACCGTCTTTTTTCAACGGAACATTTTTTTATTCAATTGTTTTGTTTTTTGTTCGCCATATGACCATAAATTGGAAACTATTTGCAAATAGTTTTAAGATTACTCATTTATTTGGGAATTTAGCTGAATAAATTAGTGCAACACAAAAAAAGGCGACAGTGCAGTGGTCCAGTTAAGTACTTGATTATCCATAGAGTACATTTTTTATACGCTGTACTGATTGATTGTATTTCAAAATCGGGATGAACAACAATGTTTAATTTTCAGACAATTAAACATGTAAACTCATATTCATTCAACCGGCAACACCGCACTAGAATGCATTTGCAAAACAGCGCTCAAACACGAGACATCGACAAATAGTTTTTTTAGTCTTTTTTCCCATTACGCTACGATTAACACGTAGGCCAATATTTACCGCGTAGAATCTATAACGGATTTTTTAAGTTTACGCTACTATAGTCACGTCCGCCCCGAAATTCATGATGACGTGATTTGAGTTAATCCTTGTCTTCTCAAGCGGGAGAGAGAGACAGCATAAAAAACTTACAATCTTTCTAGAAGTAATCGTGCGACCCGGGAAGGGATAAATCTGAAACCGACAAACTTCGCCGATTTTAAACTCAGTGTGTCTCTAGCTGCGAATCAGGCTAGGACCCTCCAGTGTCTATTCATCACTCATGCAGAACACATGCAAAAAATATTTTCTGACTGATGCGGTCTTTTTAGTTTTTTACTTATGTGCTAGTTTTGTTAATACTTAATACTTTGTTCATTGATTACTAGTTTAATGTAATCCTTTGTTACGTTGTTGTGTTATTCATTTATTTATTTAACATTTTAATAAATAGTTAAATAAAAGTGTTCATTGTTTTTGTCGAATGAAGTTGAGAAGATAAACATACAGTACACCCATAACCAATATAAAAACTACAGTCCATTGAGAACTACGATGCAGTTTAAAAAGGCGATAACACATTGTTGGTCGTCCTGGGAAACTGGCACAACATAGGGTTTATTCCAGAACCCTCAACAAACAATTTGATTTCGATAAAAGAAATGTTTCCGTATTGTTTGAATGGTTGCAAATTTAACAGAGGATGTAAAAAGCTATTTTACAAAACTTCGAAAGTTTGTAGAACTTTTGAAATATTTTTCAGAAAAAAAGGTTGCAAAATCAGACACAATATCATTTGAACTTACTCTTCATTCAACTGAAGTTTTAAAACTTTTGTAATTATTGTTAAATTTTGTAAAAATTATGTCTATATCTACTGGCCTAAAAACAGAAATCTACAATTGATCAGGTTTAGTTATTACATGGTATTATTTTTTAAAGATTATTTTGTGGTGCTCGTGTCTGATTTTTACGAGCACACAATATCTTTACATGTTGTTTTAAGTTTGACAGTTTGTCATGGTTTTATTTTTTTTTTGGTTATATGCAATTCTTTTTAAGTAGCGATCATTTGGTCTCTTCTTTTTCAGTGATATTAATATCATTGATCAAGATTCTCTTCTTTTTGGAAAGCTCCATAAGACTATACGTACGGATAAGAAGATCGTCGTCGTGGGAACGCGTTGCTAAGAAAAGAGTTGTTATTATTTTTAGAATTTTTTTTGTCATTACATTTTTTGGTATGCATTCAGAAAAAATGTACAATTTGAATTTATATTTTTATTTTATTTAGTGTAATGATCCATACATTACACTAAATATTTGAAATTTGAAATCATTATTATTATTTGGACATCCACTCTGTACAAAATAAAGCTTAAATTCATGGGTATGAAGCGTTAACTCTTAATTGTGTATCCCAGCACCGTAAGGGGCAAAAATGTAAAAATAAAAGTTAAACTTACTTCTCCGTTGAGGAAACAGTATAACACAGCAACGAAAAATCCTTGAAACGTTCCCAAGAAATAGGATGAGAACATCCATGCAGCGAACTTCCAGGCGTCGTTAAATTTGTAATGGAAAAATAAAATGTGCGATATTCCCATAAGAGGTAATAAGAAGATTGCAGCACGAACAGCTTTTCTGAAATTTAACAAAAAACAAAATAATTATATTTTTACGTGTTTATGACATTTAAGGTTTTTTTACCTGGTGGGCAGGAGTTGTTTTTTTGGTAATAGTATATTACGTAATTGCTTTACAACACGCATTACGTACTATACTTTACCTACGGCCATATACAGTGTGCCAAAAGTCTGGACTTAGTTATTGCATCTTTAGATTTTTTTAACAATTTTATTTCGAACAATTTTACAAAATTATAGAGGATATATTATCATATAGGATAATTCGTTTTATTTATTAACATTGAAACTTTATTGAAACTTACCAAACAACTGTTTGGTACATTAACAAATTGTTAAATACCTATTAAAAATTGTTACACATACTTAAGTACAGGTTGGTAATAGAAATTACAATTTAAAATTAAACAAAGATACTAGTAAAAAAAAATAAATACTATATCCCAGCAATTTATACAACAAATACAATTTTATTAAAATTTTAAATACATTCAATAATTAAAAGTAAATTTATTGAAAATTTATTAAATATTTATAAATATGCTCCGATAATAGCAACCTGTAAGAATATAAGAATTTTTATAAACAAACAATTTACAGTAAACCAGTAAGAAGTAAGAAGAAGTAAGAAGAGAGTATTGACATTAAATTTTGACTGAATCTAGTCAAGATGTCACTCTCTTCTTTTTTATCCCTTTCAGAGATTAATACAAAGTGAGTAAACCAGTAAGGAATTTTAATTTATTAGATTCGACATCCTAAGACCGGTTTCTGTCTTTCGACTTCATCAGTTAGGCTTTTCGAATCCAATAAATAAAATTCCAAACTCGTACAAGTCAATAGCTATATCCGCTATAAGATAACCTTTTTAGATGTGCTACCATCTATGGTAAGAAGAGAGTATTGACATTAAATTTTGACTGAATCTAGTCAAGATGTCACTCTCTTCTTTTTTATCCCTTTCAGAGATTAATACAAAGTGAGTAAACCAGTAAGGAATTTTAATTTATTAGATTCGACATCCTAAGACCGGTTTCTGTCTTTCGACTTCATCAGTTAGGCTTTTCGAATCCAATAAATAAAATTCCAAACTCGTACAAGTCAATAGCTATATCCGCTATAAGATAACCTTTTTAGATGTGCTACCATCTATGGTAAGAAGAGAGTATTGACATTAAATTTTGACTGAATCTAGTCAAGATGTCACTCTCTTCTTTTTTATCCCTTTCAGAGATTAATACAAAGTGAGTAAACCAGTAAGGAATTTTAATTTATTAGATTCGACATCCTAAGACCGGTTTCTGTCTTTCGACTTCATCAGTTAGGCTTTTCGAATCCAATAAATAAAATTCCAAACTCGTACAAGTCAATAGCTATATCCGCTATAAGATAACCTTTTTAGATGTGCTACCATCTATGGTAAGAAGAGAGTATTGCCATTAAATTTTGACTGAATCTAGTCAAGATGTCACTCTCTTCTTTTTTATCCCTTTCAGAGATTAATACAAAGTGAGTAAACCAGTAAGGAATTTTAATTTATTAGATTCGACATCCTAAGACCGGTTTCTGTCTTTCGACTTCATCAGTTAGGCTTTTCGAATCCAATAAATAAAATTCCAAACTCGTACAAGTCAATAGCTATATCCGCTATAAGATAACCTTTTTAGATGTGCTACCATCTATGGTAAGAAGAGAGTATTGACATTAAATTTTGACTGAATCTAGTCAAGATGTCACTCTCTTCTTTTTTATCCCTTTCAGAGATTAATACAAAGTGAGTAAACCAGTAAGGAATTTTAATTTATTAGATTCGACATCCTAAGACCGGTTTCTGTCTTTCGACTTCATCAGTTAGGCTTTTCGAATCCAATAAATAAAATTCCAAACTCGTACAAGTCAATAGCTATATCCGCTATAAGATAACCTTTTTAGATGTGCTACCATCTATGGTAAGAAGAGAGTATTGACATTAAATTTTGACTGAATCTAGTCAAGATGTCACTCTCTTCTTTTTTATCCCTTTCAGAGATTAATACAAAGTGAGTAAACCAGTAAGGAATTTTAATTTATTAGATTCGACATCCTAAGACCGGTTTCTGTCTTTCGACTTCATCAGTTAGGCTTTTCGAATCCAATAAATAAAATTCCAAACTTCGAAAAGCCTAACTGATGAAGTCGAAAGACAGAAACCGGTCTTAGGATGTCGAATCTAATAAATTAAAATTCCTTACTGGTTTACTCACTTTGTATTAATCTCTGAAAGGGATAAAAAAGAAGAGAGTGACATCTTGACTAGATTCAGTCAAAATTTAATGTCAATACTCTCTTCTTACCATAGATGGTAGCACATCTAAAAACAATTTACAATTTACCATTAGGAACATTATAATTGTTTGCGGTTACTGAACAATTATTAAATATATTGGATGTATTTCGCTTTGTTGAGTCATAAGTCATTGTAAAATTTTCATGTGTTGCGGTTGTTGAAGTTGTATTTTGTAAAATAGCGGAGGATATTCGAGATGAAGTCAGCTCTTTGTTTTTTAATGAATCGTCAACATATCCTTCCGCTACTGAAGACGATTGCCAGCCACCATGTCTCTTTAAATCCAAGAGATCCCCGCCAGCGTCAACTAAAATAGTTGCTGAAGATCTTCGGAAACAGTGTCCTGTGTAGCGATTAGGATTTTCTAGTTTAAGAAATTGTAACGGTTTCATTTTTTCCCCAGATTCTAAATTATTTTTTGGATGTCCCTGGTATCAATCTTTTTTTTATTTTGACAGTAGTGACTGACGTTAGGAATGGATGACAATTGGGTGTTTAACTAATTCTCAGATTCTATTTAAAACCTTATAAATAACAAGTACGATATGAATAAATAACAATACAATATGTTTTTCTAATTTTAATTCCATACATAATTTTTACCAGCACTTTATTAATTTTTATAATGTGCCTTTTGAATATTGCGCAAATGTTGAAATTACGTCACTGGTTGCGTAACTGAAGTTAGATATAAGCCGAATCGAAAGTTCAACGAATTCACTCGACATCAAAGTTAAAATTGTTAAATGTCACTGTCAATAATGTCATTTCTTTGATTTTTGTTGAAGCGTGGGTTTTTGATTTTGCATTTATTTTTGATTTATTAATATTTTTTAATTAGTATATAATATTTTCTTTGTTTCTAAGTTAGTGTATTTGTGTTTTCCAGACTTTAAAATCGTTATTCTATATTTTTCTTCTTCTTCGTCTTCGTTTTTCGAAACTAGTGATGGTCTTGGTCTGTTATGTTTCTTCTTTTTTAATCGTTTACCGTAAAGCAAATCAGTACCGTCCCAGTGACGTATCTGTATTAGAAGTTGCATAAAATCTCAAATCTTTTCTTATTATTTTTTATCTATTTTAAGCAAAAAAAACATAAAAAAACATGCAATTACGTAGAAAGTAATTAAGTATGAGTAATTAGAAATACAATACAAATGAGGTTAGATTTGGAGTTAAACACCTAATTCCTAACTGTTCTAGTTTATTTTAATTTTGCGTTTTACTCCAATATATCCACCGTCTTAGTTTTAAAAGGGTATTTAATTTTTGGTATGCGCTAATATTTAAATTTTATAGTAAAAATTGTAAAACGAACGTTGACGACAAGTTCGTTTGTATTTTGATTTGGATCTTTTGGAAAGTCGGTAATGTAGATTTTATTTTCGGGTTGCTATTAGGATTGGTCCTAAAGGTCACATGACTGACGCCAAATTTTCCAATTGGTTACGGAAATTCAGAGATTTGGGGAGGATGCGCTGTTTTTGTTTTGAGAAAAGGGTTGTTGACGAACAGCTTTCAAATTTAGACAAGCGTCGGTTTATTTTTTCATTTGGAAGAAGCACTTATATAGTGGCAAATTGCCATCCCTAAGTTGTTTGGGGGATTAAAAGTGCCATTCCATCTGCGAACAAATTGTAGGCGACATTTTGGTTTGTTATATACTGTTAAGTATTGGGATAATCGCTTTTGTTCGCTCGACTGTCGTCGGATTTTTTATATTTTGCAGAGAATGATTGAATATTAAATAGTAAAACACTAGCTTGCAGAAAAACGTTTTTAATACGCATTGACATTAAACATTATGACATTTTTCGTTGCCAAGAAAATAGCATTACAAAAGAAAAACTAACAGAACTCAGTTCCCAATGAATCTCAAAAGTTCACACTAAATCTTAAAACTTTCCCTTTTTTCTTTTGACTACAAACAGAAAATTAAAAAAAAAACTTAATGTTACATAAATGCAAAATTATTGAACAATATATTTTCTATACACTTTGTAAAAGTCCCAACTTATTGTTCAAAATCACTAGTCGAGGTCTTGGAAGTGGCTTGGTCATGATGTCAGCTATCTGATCTTCAGTAGGAATATACTTGACTTGAAGAGCACCTTCCAACACCTTTTCTCTTATAAAGAAATACTTTATTTTTATATGTTTTGTCCGATGGTGATTTTCAGGGTTATGGCAAAGACGAATCGTTGCCTGGTTGTCTATCTGAAGAGTAGGAACTTGTTTTGGACAGCCCATCTCTTCATACAGTCTAGACAGCCATATAATTTCTTTGACTGCCTCATTTGCCGCTACCAGTTCGGCCTCAGTTGTTGACGTAGCAGTCAATTGTTGTCTTTGACTGAGCCATGATACGGCCCCTCCTGCATATGTCACTACAACTCCTGACGTAGAGCGACCAGTTTTGTTGCAGCCTCCGAAATCTGCATCACTGTAGCAGTCTAACTTGCAACTACCATCTGCACTGAACTGTATTCCTAAACTACAAGTACCTGCTATATAACGAAATACTCGTTTTAATCTTGCCACATCTTGCGTACTTGGGCAGTCTAGAGTTCTTGACAAAACACTAACACTGTAGGCTATATCTGGTCTAGTACCTACCATTAGGTACATTAATGCTCCTACAGCTTCTCTGTATGGAAAATTATGATTTTTGTCACTTTCTATTGCGTCCTCAATAGAATCTCCCAACTTTATCATAGGAGTCGAAACAGGTTTACATTCACTGAAGTTAAAACGTTCTAACAGCTTTCTTGCGTATGCTTGCTGACAAATTTTAATTGAACCCTCTTTCAAACGTTCGATTTCGAATCCCAGAAAATAAGATGCTGGTTTAACTGTGATTTTAAACTCTTTCTTTAACTCTTCTATAAAGAACTCAGCTTCTTTCTGACTACTTGCCATAACTAGGCCATCATCAACAAACAATGCAATCATTAACTTTTTATTGTGACTTCCTCTAATATGAAGACAAGGATCAGCTTCACTTGTTTTAAACCCTGCTTCTTTAAGATAACTACTGAATCTCTTATTCCAGCACCTTGGAGCTTGTTTAAGTCCATATAAGCTTCGTAATAATTTACAAACCTTTTTTGTTCCATCGGTAAAGCCCTCTGGCTGTTCCATGTATATTTCTTCATCTAAATATCCATATAAAAATGCAGTTGAAACGTCAAACTGAATCAAATGCAAATTTTTTGTAGCTGCAATACTTAGCATGGCTCTAATTGTGCTTAGTTTTGCTACTGGACTGAATGTTTCGTTAAAATCTACACCATACCTCTGACTGAAACCTTTTATAACCAATCTGGCTTTGTACTTATCCACTGACCCATCAGGATTTGTTTTTACTCTAAAAACCCACTTAGACGGTATCACTCTAGATCCTTTTGGTAGATTTATTAGTTCCCATGTATCGTTTTCCTTTAAGGATTTTATCTCATTGTCCATGGCTTCTTTCCAATAATTTTTATTATTTCCACTGAGAGCTTCTTCATAAGTTTCAGGTGTGGTGATTTGAAAAACTACTTCTTCTCCAAACATTACATAGTCTCTTAAGTGTGCCGGTTTGGACAACTTTGAACGGTCCCTCAAATTTTTGGAAAACGTTGATAGCGGATCTTCTCGTTCTTCATCTGATGAATCATACTCTTCACTCTCTGATGATTCTCCAGATTCACTTTCTTCTGCTCCTTCTGTCTCAACAGATACCTCTTGATCCGTTTGCTTTCCCTCATTTTGAACTTCTATGTCCTTTAATGGCAACTTTACATAATCACACTTACTTAATTTTTCTTGAAACAAGACATCTCTATTTAAAATAACTCTATTTTCTTCCTTCACCCAGATGCGATAACGCTCATCTCCATCGTAACCTATCAGGTAACCTTTTACAGTTTTTTTATCCATTTTTTTACGTTTTTGATAAGGAATGTGGGCGTAGCACACTGAACCAATTACCCTTAAATGTTTTATCCTTGGTTTCTTACCTATCCATAACTCATAGGGACTTACACCTTCAACAGATGACTTCCCAGTTCTATTCAGGATGTACAGTGACGTTGCTACAAGTTCTGCCCACATGGCTTCTGGAAAAATTAGATTATTATTACAATATTTAAATGTTCTCGCCATTTCAATAATAGTTCGGAAATCCCGCTCACAGATGGCGTTTTGCTGAGGTGTGTATGGAGCTGTTAACCTCTGCGTGACCCCCGCTGCACTCAGAATCTCTCTGATTTCTTTGTTATCCATTTCACCACCATTGTCAGTAATCAACTCTCTGATTGAATGGCCTAACATTTTGGAGTGTTGCAGTACCTTTTTAAGCATTTCTTTTACCTCTGATTTTTCTGACATCAGGTAGCCATATCTAAACTTTGTATAATTGTCCTTAAAAACAACTAAATACTTTTTCTTACTGAATGACTCTGCAAAAGGTCCACACACATCTGCTGAGAATAACTCACCTGGTTTTGTTGATTTTTCCCTATGGCCAAATGGCAGCCTGTGTGCTTTGCCATAGATACAAGGCTCACATAATTGCTTTTCTTCACTTGAAACTTTTAGATGCAGCTCTTTTTGCATCTTAGCTTGTACGTGCCTTTTATCTTGATGGCCCCACCTCTCGTGGTACAACTGCAACTTATTATCAACAAAATTTACCTCAGAGTTTTCTTTTGGTAGCACTGGTTTAATTTTTGCCTCGAATAAAGTGCCCTCTAGTTCTCTTGATCCATTTAGCAGCAGCTTTCCATGATTTGAGAGCCTGCACTTTGTTGCTGTTGACTCAAATACACTCTCTGGATTTCTATCTTGTGCTGCTAGAACGGAGAACAAATTTCTACACAAATTTGGTACATACCAGACATCCTTTAACAAAAATTCTTCCCCGGTTTCCAAAGTTTTTATTCTTACTGTTCCTGTTCCAATGGCGGGAAGGACTTCTTTTCCTGCTGATTTTATGCCAGACGCAGATTCAAATTTCTTAAAATCAATGTAATACAAATCAGTATTTGTTACATGTTTCGTCGCCCCATTGTCTATCCACCACCTTGACGGATGAATAGACGAATCTGCTGACATAGCCTCTACCTCCACAAACATAAGTCCTGCAACATCAGCTGCTGAAACCTGTTGGGTTTTCTTTGGTCTTCCGTCAGAAATCCATTTTTGACAATCTTTAACCCAATGTCCAGCCTGTCTGCAGTAGTTACATGTAAAATTCTTTTGCTTTGTTTTAGCTTTACTCTTACTATGCTTCGTGTTAGCCGCAACTAATGCCTCTTGTCTCTCTTGAGTAACTGTACCTTCTTGTTTCATAAAATTTCTTTCAAATGAACAGAGTTGAACGGTTAAATCGTCAAAAGTCTTATTTTGATCGTCTTTTAATATCATCCAACTTGATTTAAAACTAATAAAAGAACTGGGCAAAATATGCAGTGTCTTACACACTAGTAATAAGTCTGGTAAAGCATTCTCGTTTTTTGCTTTTAGACCATTATTTAATTCATTCCACAGTGACTTGAGCTTAGCTATATGCATCGATACATCTTCACCATCAATCCAGTTAAATGAAAAGAAATCTGTACAAATCTTAAATAACTGGTCTTTTGACGATGCCTCAAATTGATTTTTTAACATATTCCAAACATCAAAAGCCGTTTCTTGATCCATAATTTTCTGGTACACTGTTTCAGTAACAGAACTTGCGATCATTGACTTAGCATAACTGTTGGACTTTCTAAATAGATCACTCTTGGATTTGTGCTCTTTTACTTCAGCTTCTGAAGCTCCTTCTATCAGCTCTTTAGGTTTAACTAACTTGCCATCTATGACATCTAGAACACCTTCATGATAATCCAAAATATCTCTTATTTTACGTTTCCAAACTGGCCAATCTGACTCACCTGTCAAAGGTTTAATGTGTTTATAAAGCTCCATTCTGTATTTTTAAACAAATTGAAAAACTTTTTCTAACCAAAGACACTAACGAGTTTTCGTTTTGTTTGTTTCAGCATTCATAATATTAATATCACTAACTTTGATATTTTTTTATTCTCTACTTCTTTATAATGTTATTACACGTAACTGGCACCCATAACCTTTTATATTTTGCAGAGAATGATTGAATATTAAATAGTAAAACACTAGCTTGCAGAAAAACGTTTTTAATACGCATTGACATTAAACATTATGACATTTTTCGTTGCCAAGAAAATAGCATTACAAAAGAAAAACTAACAGAACTCAGTTCCCAATGAATCTCAAAAGTTCACACTAAATCTTAAAAGGATTATTGGAAGAATTTGCCGTACTTGTAAGACAACTCTACTGCCTAGCTGATTTCTGTTGACTATTGGAAAATTTGATTTGGATTTTATTATTTGGAAACTTTATTTTGGATTTGGTCTACTGGAAATTAATTTGATTTAGATTTGGTACATAGAAGATTTTAGAAGTCAAACGGTTTGATAAATTTATTTTTTGTATTCTTTCGTCAATGTTTTGTTGAGTTGCATTTTTGTAGTTTTCTTGTTATCGCCCTTAATTTTAAGTGTTTTATCATTCCATTCAGCCTTGGTACCACAGCTAAATGAGAACGTTTCTGTTTATTTAGTTGTTTTTGAACCATATTTTTTGTTTTTGAAATTGCCATTTGAACATTTTTATATTTAATTTTCGCACTTTTATATATATTTAATTATTTGTTTAGGATTGGGGTTATTTGTTTTAATAAATCGGTGATATATTGGAGTTTTGTCTTGCATTTACCCCTTTTGTTGGTTTTCAGAGGTAAATTAGGTCAGATAAGCTAATTTAAATCAACTGGCGCCTCCCGAGCACTTTAAAAAAGTAAGTTTTCGATCAATATTAAAAATTGGAACCACGACCGTCTCCACTACAGAGCTACGCCGATAGGCATAAGGTTGAGATCGACAACACACCTTTATATGTAGCCCTATATTGTTTTATAGGCGTATAGGGCGTTACAAAATGTTGCAATATCTTTTGGTATACTGCCTAATTTGTTTATCCCAACGGGTTGTTTGGTGCATTTTCCATTTGTATATTTTATAAAAAATGGTAAATTTTCTTTTAGTACCGTCTTGTGTATAGTGTAATATTTTTTGATTCTAGAATAAAAATGGTCAGAGATCACATGAGAACGTTGAATGTTGGTTTTTGTATTTGGAATTTTAATAATGAAGGATGTTTTGGGAAGTTCCAAATAATGCCAAATTTGGAGACCCAAACTTATTAGGCCACACCCTTTAGATGGGCCTGTCCCAACTTATTGTAGATTTAAGTTGGCTGAGAAATTGTATGTGGACTGTATATATAGGTTATAGCGAAATTATACACTGAGTACTTGGATTTTATGTATTAACGATAACTTCGTAAAACAAAACACTTTACAACAAACAGAATATAACAAAATTCAAAACTGTGTTTGCAATTGCTCAAAAAATAACTGAATGTGAATACGGGTATGTATGTAATAAGTAATTTATATAAGTTAAAAATTGATGAATTTATTACGTATAAAACAGTCCAATGATGCGACCTGTTTCTACGGAGATAGAAGTTCTACTGATTTAAATTTATTTATTTGAGACGCTTGTCGACAGGCGAGATCCTTCGGCTGCCAATGACGGGTATGTATTTTCGGCTTTATTGTTGTGCCTTTTTTTATCTCTTTGGCAACTTGCAGTCTCGCCAATGTGTCGCGGTATATGTAAAGGCGGCTGCCGCCAAAGGCGGCTTCTAGCATTGATGTTTATCTCGTCGGTGAGTTGCTTCCGCGTTGATTATCTGCGCGATGGCCTTGATTCACGATGTGTGCTGTACTGTTGCTATGCGTGCGGTTTGGTTATTTTTATTTCCTTTGTCGCCATGGGCGTAGGTAAAAATGTTCGATTTCGAACAAAGGATTTTCCTGTGCCCTCAACAAGTACTGATTGTCAGGAGCCGTTTCGAGGAAATCTTGAATATTTTTGGCCGTCAAAATTTTAGATTTTATGCTTCTAAAGCCATCCGATTTCCTTTTTAATAGCGCTATTAACTTGGAATGGGCTTCTATATTTATGTTGTTTTTTATGTTTAGAGTCGATCTAAGCATTGAGTAAAAGGACCATAGAGAGCTAGGTTTCATTTTTTCCGATAGGTGTTGAAAATATGCTACCAAAACATTTTCGGAGAAAAAATTCACCTTATTTTTTAGTCTCCAGTCCATGAATCTACTGTAACAATTTTCGTAGCGTTCGCGGGATTTACTTGGCAGTAAATTATTCGTTGCCATTTTTGCCATTTCCATGACGTTGGGAGGAGTTAAATTTTCGTTTTCACTATCACTTGACATATTCATATCTTATAATTATTATCTAAAACTTATTTGTCTTTCAAAAAGTTTGTTTCTATTATTTTGATTTTGACAGTTGCTATGGCTACGGTGATGACGGGTGGTTACGCGATTACTACCTACTTATAGTTGCCCTTCTAAATAAGTTGGACAAATTGTTTTGACCGTTTTTATTTCTAAAGAAATGCCATTCATATATATTTTTTTTATACATTATTTTTCTACAGATAAGATAATGATTTATAAAAACACTTTCTTTTTCAAGGAATAGGTCAGTAAGTTAAAACGATCAAAACAATTTGTCCAACTTATTTTGAAGGCAACTATATGTATAAACTGTGCGTTTTGTTTACCAAAACCGTGCGTTTTGTTTACGGTAAACAAATCGCACGGTTTTGTGTTTACCGTGCGTCATGAGCTATTTACTGAGGCTGTATGTCGTGTGTTTTTACTTGTTTTCTATAGTGGCCGTAGGTAAAAAATATTGTTCTTTATAATTGAATAACGTGGAAAAAAAGAATCAGCATCAAAGCTATTTTTCTACTAATTTTTACTTACCTAACTTGCTCAATTTCACTGGTACGGCTTTCTCTTAATTTTACTATTAAAACTCTGATGATGTTTAGTAGAAACATCAGGTTTATCTGTAACGAAAAATAAATTACAAGATTTTTTGCAAAAACGTGATACTGGATAGGGCGTAGGGGTTCAATCGAATGACCAGCTCGCTCTCCAGACTTGACTTATATTTCTTTTTGTGGAAGACAATATAAATTAAAAAAAAATTAAATTAAAACACTGGTCAATTAATAATGATTTAAGTAACGGACAACTGTTGTACCAAAAATTACAATACCTTGGATAACAAGTAATTCTGGTCTCCTAGGACACCAGAAAACGACATCTCTTCAATAAAACGGTCCAGGGTGGAGAAAAAAAATGGCCGATAGTAAATGGCTGGTCCCCAACACGAAGAACCCTACCTTTTGTCCAGTCCGTCTTTTTAGAATTCTAATGGTTAAACGTTCATCTAAAATAACAGCTGATAGATTAAACATGGAACAAAGGACAATCAAGTGGATGGCACAAAAACACTCCATTGGGAAAAAACGAACTTTTGAAATCGACTAAGGAAGCAACAGAGATTAAACAGGATTAAATACAAAAGAAATAAAAATAAACCACTCTATGCGGTCGACAACAGTCAGTAACCTGGCAAAAGGAGGGGTCGGTGAACAACAATAAATTAAAATTACTGGCCACAGTTCAGCCAACTCAATTAAGCCTTCCAACATCATAAACACCCTTAGAAGTGACGCCTCAGAACCTCCAGCTAAAAAACAGAAAACAGAAGATCCTGCAGCCACTCCTCGAGCTTCTCACTCTACAGCTGGACCCATCAATAACATTAATGATTTACCTACACCCAACGTTATCTATGAGTTAACAAAGATTTCAAACAATACTCCTACTGTGTACCAAAATTGCAATTTATATTTTAATTGTACAGGGTGGCCAAATAAGAATGCGAGGTACTGTATCTTGGAAACCATCCATCGTAGAGGCTTGCGGAAAAAAGAGTCCTGACTAAAACGACCGAGAGGAAAACCTGGAAAATATTTTCAAGTTTCTGAAATGGGCTCTAGGGGTCGTAACTGCGATCCTGAAGCTAAGAAAGTGATGTTTCTGCGAATTCCGCTATATTAACCTACCAAAAAAATACCTGGTCTTTAAAGTAGAGGATAATCTGAACCTTTTTTGTTTAACAATTTTTGCTATATCTCTAAAAATAAAGTGGTGGGGGGGTATTCAAAGGTTTCAGTAAAAACACCCTGTATATTCAAAACGGCTGAGCCGATTTTAACAAACTTGGGCTAGTTGAAAAGAGCTATTCTTGGGCTACAAATGCTATAATATTTGAAGTTTTGTTAGTTTCAGATGTCGCCGCTAGAGGGCTTTTGTCGACATCTCGTCAGAAATGGTTAGTTTTCTCAAAAAAATTAAACGCATTGGGATTTCTTTTTTATGAAAAAGTAGCTAAACAAGCTCCCGAAAACCGCATCTCGATATCTTGTTCCTAACCTAAAATTTAGCCCAAAGAAAATTTTATACGGAAATCCCTTAAATTTTTATTTTTTAAACTAATTAATTCCTTTTATTATGTAAGTTGTGGCCCTAAAAAGGACCGATTTAATAAAGAAAAGTTTTTAGTACCCCCGTAAATGCTCTAAATGCTGATCATCACGCTCTATGCATTGCTGAAGCCTCTCATGGGTAGACAAACCTGCACCTTCAATTTCGGCTCTCGGTATGTTACGTAATGCATTAACGAATCCGGTTTTTCATATGTATCTGATCGTAGGTTGAGTCTGAAAATCAAAACAAGTTAAGTCTGGTGATCGCGTAGGCCATGGAAACAGACTTCCTCTTCCAATCTACCACTGTTGGAATACTGCATTAATATGCTCTCGCACAATAATATCATAATGTGCTGGGCAACCATTCAACTGCAAAAACAAGTTTTGACGTGTTTCCAGTGAAACATCTTCCAACAACAACGGTAATTTATTGGCCAAAAAGTCAAGAAAGATATTGCCACTTAGGGATTGCTAAAAAAAATAATTCTGCCTCCCAATATGCCACACCACACATTTAAACTCCAACGTCCTTGGTGCTGAACTTCACGCAACCAATGTGGATTTTCTGCAGACCAATAATGCATATTGTGCAGATTTTAAAGGTGGCTTCATCGGTCCAAAGAATTAGAAATAAAAATTCTCCATTATTGTGTGAGAGCATATTAATGCAGTATTACAATAGCGATGGTTTGGAAGAGGAAGTCTGTTTCCATGGCCTGCGCGATCACCAGACTTAACTTGTCTTGAATTTTCATACTCAACCTACGACCAGAGAGATACGAAAAATCGGATTTGTAATACATTACGTAACATACCGAGAGCCGAAATTGAAGCTGCTGTTTTGTCTACCTATGAGAGGCTTCAGAATTTCGAGTATTTACGGGGACATTAAAAACCTTTCTTTTTTAATTCGGTCCTTTTTAGGGCTACAACTTACATAATAAAAGGAATTAATTAGTTTAAAAAATAAAAATTTAAGAGATTTCCGTATAAAATTTTCTTTGGGCTAAATTTTAGGTTAGGAACAAGATACCGAGATGCGGTTTTCGCGAGCTTATTTAGGCATCATTGAGCTACTTTTTTATGAAAAAGAAATCATACCAATGTATATAATTTTTTTGAGAAAATTAACCATTTCTGTCGAAATGTCGAAAAAAGCCCTCTAGCGGCGACATCTGAAACTAACAAAACTTCAAATATTATATCATTTTTAACCCAAGAATAGCTCTTTTCAACTAGCCCAAGTTTATTAAAATCGGCTCAGCCGTTTCGAATATACAGAGTGTTTTTTACTGAAACTTTTGAATACCCCCCACCACTTTATTTTTAGAGTTGCAGCAAAAATTGTCAAACAAAAAAGATTCAGGTTATCCTCTACTTTAAAGATCATGTATTTTTTGTTAGGTTAATATAGCGGAATTCACAGAAACATCACTTTTTTAGATTCAAGATTGCAGTTACGCCCCCTATTTTCCAGGTTTTTCTCTTGGCCGTTTTAATAATAACTTTTTTTTCCGCAAGCCTCTACGATGGATAGTTTCTCAGATACAGTACCTCGCATTCTTATTTGGCCATCCTGTACCATAAATAATTAAGTTTGTAGTATTTTGTGATCAAATAAATTACCTGTTTTTCAGTTTTCAAATTAATACCTACATATTTATTATGTATGCTGCACATATGAAATAGTCTTGTCAAATACCATTCGGACATCTAATTTTTCCTGTGAAAAAATTCGAAAAAACACAATGCAAAATAATATTTTTTTAACAAAATGCATTCGTGTTAAAATATTACTTAGCAACGTGTTTTGTCGATTTTTTTCGGAAAAATTAGATGCCCTTATGATATTACTTACGAAAAATTTCTCAAATACACTCACCACAATAACGGCCGATCTGGGTCCTTCAAGAATCCAATAGTAGTTCAAAAAATAGTAATATTCCCATGTTCTGTAACAAAAGCCATTGAAAGTTATTTAATAACGCTCCCTGAAGTTGAGGTAACTTTTTATTTCGCGATCTTTTAAACTTCAACTACTTGAAGAATTTAAGAGAATACGGATGATAATTAAATAACTTATTTTGACAGATAATAAACTTTTTATTTACTTTGCTTTCGAGTGCAGCCAGAGGATATTGGGTTGTCGAAAAATTAGATGTAGCCGATTTTTGCTGCGATTTTAGAATTTAACGCTATTTTTTTAGGAAAGGAAAAAAAAAACGTTGATAAATATTTTTTTATAATGCGGAGATTTGGCAACTTTAAATAAACGCTAAAATAAATTCTTAATAGTTCATTTTTCAACAAGTTTTCTACTTTTTTGTAAGAAAGATAAAATGCCAAAAAAATGTCTGTCATTGGGGGGGGGGGGGATTTCAAAGTAGTGAGTGCGGATTACTCTGTAATCCATTAGCCTAACCATATTTTTATGTATATCTGCTACAGGGTGACCCAGGGGTACGTGCATGCTCCATAACTTTTTTTCTATCCAAACTGTCGGTTTGATTTTTTTTTAAACGATAAGACCGACAATGGGGCACATTCTAAAAATATTTCTATTTATATACAGGATGTCCCAAATAAGATACACAACTAAGTTCTGGTTTTTTAAATGGCAACCTCGCATTTTTGTTACATTTTTAGATTCGCCATTAAATTGTCGATATAACGCACCCGGGTTTCTTAAACTTACCTGCAATAGTTTTTGACTTATGTCAATTTATGTGTCAAAATAGCGTCGTGCAGAGATGCACAAAAAATTCAGAACTTCAGAACTGTTCAAGATAACTTAATCAACTTTTTTTCAGTCGATTCCTTAGGCTTCAGCGCATCTTCTGAGTTATAGGCGAATTCGGAGTCGACGTTCTACCGCCTACTACGATTTTTTGAAAATTACAAATTACAAATAGCAATAACTCGACTTTTTCAAATGCATCACCCTATATTTTATTACATCATTGCATGGCATTTTTTAAGAGCTTTTTGCTGTTATAGGGTTTGTTGGGTCTATTTTGAAAAATTTGCGAGATTTATTGCAAAATAAGAAATGTTGACGGTTTATTCGAGAAAAAAAAAGGAATCGAGTAGGCCGCTGTCTTAAAATTTGACACATCCATATACTTTCAATAATTGTACGCGTCTAATTAAAAGAAAAAAAGAATCGAGTAGGCCACTGTTTGACACATTCATATAATTTTGAAAAGAATATGTTTCAACAAAAGGAAATTGTGATAGAAACAGAAATACATTACAAAGTAAACAATTTTTATAATATTTACAAGAACATGAAAGAATGATAAATAGGATACCATATAAATATTTTTGATTTATAACAAATGCTCGAATAGGTCACCATCATGTTCCACGCAAACTGCTAGTCTTCTAGTAAATGAGTCCCGAACTCTAGCAAGCATTGCTCCGTGATCCTGTTTTTCATATCATCTGCAGTTGTTGGACGATCTCTGAAAACAGTTTACTTCACGTACCCCCAAAGAAAAAAATCTATAGGAGTAAGGTCTGGAGATCGCGCGGGCCAAGGAATAGTACCTCTCCCTATCCAACGATTAGGGTAGGAATTATCTAAAAATTCTCGCACCATTCTATGGTTATGCACTGAAGCACCATCGTGTTGAAACAACATTGTCCCTCTGGTATTCAAATCCACTTCTTCTTAAATATTGGGAAGATGTTCGCGAAGAAACTGTAAATACCTTTCACCATGCAGCACATTGTCAAAAAAACAATTTCCTTTTTGGTATAAGATACACTACCAGTGAGTTCAAACCGATCTCTCAACTTTAGGAATAAAGACACCCGTGGAGTTCTTGCTTCTGGATATTTTTGCAGGTAGATTCTGCTTGCTAATAAAGGATTTCTGTCAGCTTCGCCAATACAGTACATATTCACTAATTCCTCGCGAGTAAAACTGATTAATAATTAGATGCGTACAATTATTGAAAGTATATGGATGTGTCAAATTTTAAGACAGCGGCCTACTTGATTCCTTTTTTTTAATTAGACGCATACAATTATTGAAAGTATATGGATGTGTCAAATTTTAAGACAGCGGCCTACTCGATTCCTTTTATTTCTCGAATAAACCGTCAACATTTCTTATTTTGCAATAAATCTCGCAAATTTTACAAAATAGACCCAACAAACCCGATATCAGCAAAAAGCGCTTAAAAAATGCCATGCAATGATGTAATAAAATATAGGGTGATGCATTTGAAAAAGTCGAGTTATTGCTATTTGTAATTTGTAATTTTCAAAAAATCGTAGTAGGCGGTAGAACGTCGACTCCGAATTCGCCTATAACTCAGAAGATGCGCTGAAGCCTAAGGAATCGACTGAAAAAAAGTTGATTAAGTTATCTTGAACAGTTCTGAAGTTCTGAACTTTTTTGTGGATCTCTGCACGACGCTATTTTGACACATAAATTGACATAAGTCAAAAACTATTGCAGATAAGTCTAAGAAACTCGGGTGCGTTATATCGACAATTTAATGACGAATCTAAAAATGTAACAAAAATGGGGGGTTGCCATTTAAAAAATCAGAACTTAGTTGTGTATCTTGTTTGGGACATCCTGTATATAAATAGAAATATTTTTAGAATGTGCCCCATTGTCGGTCTTATCGTTTAAAAAAAAATCAAATCGACAGCTTGGGTCACCCTGTATCTCTTGTGTGTTTACCTTTTACATTTAGCGTTAGTTCATACATATTTTCTTTGTTTTACATATATTTTTGTTAGTATTTGTTAAATTAAGCGTTATATATTTTTGTTAATATTTATTATGTTGTATAGTCGTTTTTTTTATATATATTAATAGGTATATTATTAATATTTTTTTTTATTATACAATTTGTTTTTTTTAATTTATTTTTTTTTATTTTTTTTTTATTTATCTTTCTTTTTTTTTACAATTTTTGTGATATCTTCCGTATGTGTTGATGAAGGATTCTATATATATATATATATATATATATATATATATATATATATATATATATATATATATATATAGCTATTTTCGCTAATTAATATCTCTGTCAAATTAAAATGCTTTTTCAATTCTTCAACTGTGATGTCTGTCATTGTCTAGTAAAATACATCAAATCTTAAATTCCATAAATTGTTTTCCAGACGAAAGTAAATGTGAACATTAATTTAAATTTAAAATTTTCTCGTAAGAAAAATGAAAAGTGTGTCAAACTGATAAAAATATAATAAAAATATCTGGAAAATTACATCAAAGCATAAATTTGACGTGTAAATAGGGGAAAGTGGTCTAATATCGACTAGCGGGCAATATCGACCACCACATTTTTTCGAAAGTGGCGCGTAATTTGAGTACCCTAATAGGTGCTGCCAACTTGCGACGTAGTTGGCGAACCAACGAAAATACATGTGACCCGTCAGACTTGCGATTATAGAAACACAAAATAAAATTGTTTGTTTGCGAATTTTTTTACATATTTCTGGCTTCAGAAAATAAGGTTTGTATTTTTGTATCGAAAATTTGATCTAGCTAATGTTATTAGTGTATAATTGTCAATCTATCGTGTCATTTGCATCGTCACAATTTTAACGTTAGGCCCTATATTTAATAAAAATATACTTTTATGCCCAATATCGACTATAGTGGTCGATATTGTACGATTTGTTTTTGAATGGTTATTTTGTTCTCATTTTTAGATGACAAGAAATTATACTAGAAAAACTGTCCCTTGTTCCTGGACAGAAGAAGGGATAAACCGAGCATTAAATGCGATTAACCAAAAGTTTCTTGTAAAATAAAAAATTGAAATCTATGTTAATAGTACACGTGTACAAGCATTCATTCTTTTTCTCTCTCTCTCTCTATGATAATGAAAACTTAAATATTAAAACTGTCCGCATAATAAAATAGTAGCCGTAAGGGGTAGTACCACACTATCGGGGAACCTTTACCCGATGTGCATAAAGCATTTCCACCCGCCAAAAAAAAAAGATTAGCTTTAGGTTAGGTTAGATCTTTGTAATAAATAAAGAAAAGTACGATACATGTGACATTTTGACATAGGATACATTCTGACAGGTGTCATATTTTGACATTTGTTCATTTTGAGATTTGTTCATTTTGACAGCTGTTACATTCTGACACGTATCACATTTTAACAGTTGTCACGTTTTTACAGGTGTCCCATTTTGACAAGTGTCCATTTTAACAGTGTTAACGTTTCTAAAAATATTTACCTAAACCCATGATTTCTGAAATTGAATTGGCAACGTTGTATTTTCAACTTTGAATTTATGAGATGGCTGTCATTTGACAAGCAAATTATTTATGTCCGTCAAATGAACCTTTCCTTTTTTATATAAGGCGGCAAATTTAAAATTGAATTCTTTCAGATTGAAACGCCAGAAATTAAATAAAGTCAAACCTTTTTACTACTATACTATACAGAAGAGAGGAGTGCAGTATTTAATTTGCAGAACGTAGTACAGGTTCAAGAGGTAGAAATTTTATTTTTACCTCATCCTTCAATGCTTATTTGTAGTTAAAATTTAAATTTTAATACATCTGATCGGCCTAATATAGTTTTTGTCTAGATTCTTGTTTCCATGGTCTTTACTGTAATAAATCTGTTCTTTTGACAGATAAGTCAGACTTTATTTATTCATAGCCGTATCGTATGTATTTTAATTGATTCAGAATTTTGTATTAATATATATTTCAAAATGGCTTCATTCTAAAAATATTATCAGTCCTCCTAAATCCTTGAAGGCAGAATTATAAGTAATAGCAAGGCAACATAAAATCAAATTCAAAAAATATATTATAGATGAGATGGCCAGAGAAAAAGGAATTAAAATTCTCAGATTGCCTCCGTACCACGCAGAGTTAAATCCCATTGAACTGATCTGGTCACAATTATTAAAAGGTTATGTTTCTCAAAACAATAAAACATTTAAATTTCCTGATGTGCGAAATTTGTTTTTGAAGGCAGTTTCAGATGTAAATAGAGAACATTGGGGAAAATGCATTGATCATGTTAGAAATGTGGAAAATTCATTTAGGAAAGTGGATATATCAATGGATAATTTAATAGAACCTATAATAATAAACCTCAGAAAAGACAATTATAGTGATACCAGTAGTTTTAGTGAAGACAGTGACTTTTAAAGATAGTTCTTGAACTAACTTTTTTTAATCTTTGAGTTTAGGTAAGTACTGAAGCGTTACTTTTAATGCCAAGAGATTAAAAAAGTTTAATCACAACATATAATCCTCCTTGTTATTTATTGGTTAAATTTAATTCGTTCAATGTTAAAGTGTCAGATGCATAAGGTTTATTTTTATTTTTTGTAAATAATATAACTTCAAAATTTAATCTACGAAGTGCGTATATATATTTTATATGCTGTGACCTTATTTATATTATAGAAACTTATTTCGCAAAGTACGCCTTTGGAATATGACGTTATATCCCCACTTTTACTGTACTCCTCTCTACTTTATAGTATATATTACTATAGAAACAAGTTATTATATCTGCGGTTGCTAGGAAATAAAACTAAAAGCTTAACTTTTCTTGTAAATATCTCGGAAGATCGAATTTTGACAGACATGAGACCTTCATTTTTTGCCGTTTTAGATAGGAATTAGTCTACCCTGAAAGTATTATTGAATTCTGACGAGTGGATTTTGATATCCTCCGGACACACATACACACATACATACAAACCTTGCTCGTTTAATAGTATTTGATTTTAAAAATCAAATTTTTGAAATTGTTATTTTTAAATTTGGGCCACTTTGTATATCACAAAATTCCAGTTTAATTTCGATTCTACGCATTGTATAGTGGGGAATCATCTAACAACAGAGGCTTCGAATTCGAATTTAGGAAATATTTTATTCACTTTCGATTGAGAACTTAGTTTGAAAAGTCTCTTTAAAATTAGTGTACTGTAAGCCTGGTAAGCACATTATTTTTTCTAATCTGTTATTTGTAAAAAAGTCTAAAAATCTTTACACAAATTTAGTAATTATTCTTAAATTATTTTATTAATGTTTTCGAGTTTTTTATATATTTATTGTACCTAGATGATTGATATTAATTTCTGTTTACAAAATATTATTTATATCGAAAGGCCATACTCAGAACAAGAATTATTTTTTCTTTAGTTGAGGCGGATTTCACACAGTCCATCCATTCATTGTTCATTCTTCACTCATTCGATAGTTCATTTGTTGTTCTGAACTAAATCTACAGCGTCGGCCACTGCACTTGTTTATTTTTGGGAATTTAGTAACATTCAATTACTAAACCAGTCGAAAGTCCAGAAATTGGAATTGATCCCGATTCCTGGTAACTGCCGATATATAAAAGTCGATGTAGACTTTTCTTCAGCGTTGGCCAAAAACTGTGAAAATGTCGGTAAATCTTAGTTAGTTTTATATTTGGTTTTTTTTCAACTGATTTAGTTTTTAAGAAATTTTGAGGTCATTTGTATTCTTACATTTTATAATAAATAAAATAAAATTGTAAAACCTTTGTAAACTATATTTCAACAAATAATTTTAATAAAGAGTAAATCATTTTATTATCTTTAAGTTTTCTTTAATATTTCCTCTAAAATATCTTAATTTTGCATTGATGATAAAGTTCTGTATTCATATTATTTTTGATCAAAGCTAGAATATTTATAATTCTAAACTAGCTTGAAAAATATTAACATAGAATTATTGGCGCCCTCTAACCCTTCAAATACTTCATTAAATGTCTATTGGAAAAGCTGGAACTCACACCTGAAAGTAAAAGTTTCATATGCTCAATTTTTTTCTTTTATTATTAATAAATCATTTAAAAAAAAGTAAGTATTCTGAGCTAGTAAAATAAAAAGTAAAATACTTAACGATACAAATTAACCAAAAATTGGTAAATTAGAAAAGCAGCTATGCTCTACTCGGTTCCATATGGTACCTTGCAGGGTCCTAGAAACCGATTTCCAACTCAAAAAATTGTGTTAGGAAGAAAACCAGTTTTTTCTAATGAACTAGAAAATATGTTGGCTGATTATGTTTTTAAATTATCAAACCTTTTTTATGGATTGACAGCAAACAGTATTCGGTCGATATTTCCCCACTCCTGTTCGATATTTCCCATTAGTAGGCGGGTAATATCGAGCTAGCAAGGGTTTTGTATTTTTTTTATTTTTTCAAAATAAAGGGTTTTTTGAAGTTCAATTGTGCTTACTTACCTACTTAAAAGATCATCAATACATGTTTATTTTATTGTCACGGATTTATAATATAATATATTTACGTTAAGTGGTCGATATTAGACCAACTTCCCCCAGTTGTTTTTGAAAAACACAAATGTTAATTGAGTTATTTAAGAAAAAAAATTGTAAGACAAGTAATAAAACTACCTAGAAAGAATATTTTTTATTCGAATATGTCAAAAAACGTAAAATTATTGGCTGAATCCACAAAATCTGACTATTTTGACATGAAAAAAAAATAATTGTAGAAAAATAACATTTTAATGGTAATAAACTACCTAGAAAAAATATTTTTTATTCGAATATGTCAAAAAACGTAAAATTATTGGCTGAATCCACAAAATCTGACTATTTTGACATGAAACAAAATAATTGTAGAAAAATAACATTTTAATGGTTTCATCTATAGGCATCATCCCGTTTTTTTACTATAAAGTAAAATACAATTTTTTTGAGTATTTGAAATAGTTTTTACAAAAATCATCAAAGCAAAAACCTGAATACAAGTGGACATGATTTTAGATATACATACGTTTTTCAACTTTTATCAATAAAGAGACGTAATGTGAGGCAAATTAAAGGATATGTTGATTGTGCTTGATTTTAGATGAATAAGTGGTAATGGTAACAATAGACAACGTCGTCGTCCTATTGTACGCTTAGAAAAACATTGTCGCGTTTATAGTCTATTTTTATGTATGAGAGAGTATTAAAATAATAAAGCGTTCGTAATCCATAGGCGTACCACTTCTTTTAGTAGACAGTTAAAATATTTTGTGAAGTTATACCTCGAGTATTTTCGTATGAAATAACCTTTGTATAAATATAATAAATATATCGGGTGTACACTTATATTTTCACCTAATTAACCTGCTTATAACCTGAAGGTAAAAAAGTGCAATTTTTTCTAAAATATTTTATTTTTCCACAAGGTATGTTAAGAACATTGTGTCAAACGGGTTATGTAGGTATAAGGGTTTAAACTTTGACTTTTAAACAACGTTACGTTCATAAATAATAATTTTAATATAAAAACTACTTCTTACCTACAAATCCAAATCAGAATCGAAATCAGAAGATGAACTGTCGCAACCAATATTTACAATGAGTGGCTCGATCATTTCATCAGTAATATTGTCCAACTTCCACATTTTCTCTTCTTCTTTAATCGTATGATTTACTGCCTTTTCCCAGTTTTCAGGCTTCACATTATTTACAGCCTCCAAAAACAACTGTTTAACATCACTCATTTTAAAAGAATTATTTTTTCTTTATCCCATATCAGTTCAATCGGGTTTACTTCGCAATGATATGGTGGTGATCTAACCACCGTCATCCCACGATTTTTTGCAATTTCATCAATTTCATATTTTTTTAATTTCTCTTTATGAAGGGAACACAAATGATACAGTTCTCTTCTCACAGAACCGGGATGGAACTTAATATTCTTTGAATTTAGCCAATTCTGTAAATCTTTTTTTAACCACTTGGTTGTGGGCATTTTTTCTGTAAGTCTCGAGTGATAACTTGCATTATCCATTACTATTATACAGTTCTGAGGAAGAAGATCTATCATTTGTTCGAACCACTCTTTAAAGACATCAGCATTCATGTCCTCATGGTAGTCACCGGTACGAGTAGATTCAAAAGTCAATAAACCACCTTTAACAAAACCGTTTGAACTACCGATGTGTACTATTATCAGTCTGCGCCCATTTCAGGGTAATCCTTATCATCTCGAACCGTGGCAAGAACTTTGTCTACTGTCGGAAATTCTTTTCTAAAGAAGAACGCATGCACTTTCCTTCGAAGTCTTTCTTTCAAATGATTTTCTATTTGAAATTTTGGTTTTCCTGGAGCTTTATGTGCTGTTTGAAACTCGCCACATTTCTCTTCTTTAACAACTCTGTAAATCGTAGATTTCCCAACACCAAGCGTACTAATAACTAATTCCACTGTGTCATCAACACTGTTACATAAATGTTTGTCTGTAAATGATTTAAAACAATTAAATATTAATGTTTTTTCATTAACTGTTAAAGGACCGATTTTTTGTCGTTTACGCGGTACTTCCAAATTTTCCATGATCACACTAGAATTCACAATAGACTGCACACTGCACCTTACATGTTGCAACTAAACGACATTTATACTGTATTTGAAAATCAAGAGAGAGTAAATTCCCAGAAATGTTTTGCAGTTATCAGTGTTAAAGGCAGTAAACCATAGACGTGCGTTTTCAAAATTAAATTAATATGGAAATAGAAATATTTAATTTGTTTTAGTTATTTATACCTAGATTACCAATTTTAGATAGATAAACATAATTCGTAAGTAGTCATTTAATTTGGGTAAAATGAAGAAAAAGTCAATATTATTTTAGGCATTTTGTTTTAGGCATATGTTTATTTACAAAATATGTATATAATATGTACAGATAATATGAGGAGCTAAAAAAACAATTAAGTAGGTATATGAGAAAAAAAAAAAACCAACCGCAAGGATAAAATTTGACGACCAACATGCAAAAAATACGACAATATTAAATCTTAAAAAATAAAAATCTAAAAATAAAATTAAAGTACATAAATTAATAATTTTAAAGTTATGGTTCCTCGCACTCTGTGTCAGAAGATTCACCATCTGATTCTAGAGAAATTACAATGGGCTCTATAGTAATATCAATTATGTTATCTAGCTCCCACATTTTTTTTTCTATTTCTGTAACGTGTCTAATACATTTTTGCCAATTTTCACTTGTTACTTCAGATATTGCCTTATTGAAGAGATTTTTAACATCTGATAATTTAAAAGTAGTGTTATTTCTGGCAACATAACCTTTAACTTGAGCCCATATTAATTCTATCGGATTCAGCTCACAATGGTAGGGTGGTAAACGAAGGATTTCAATTTCTCGTTTTTTGGCTATCTCCTCAATATTATATTTTTTATAATTTTGCTTATGTTTTTTAGCAATAGTTAACAATTCTGCCCTCAGCATTGTATTGTCAAAGGCTAAATTTTTAGAAGATAACCATTTTGCAATTTCACCCTTTTTACATTTAGTGGTTGGTAAAGGTTCAAGTAATCTGGAGTGGTAACTTGCATTGTCCATTACAATAACCGATCCTTTTGGTATGAATTGAATCATCTGTTCAAAATATTCCTCAAACACGTCTCCATTCATTTCTTCGTGATAATCAACGGTTTTTTTTTATTCAAATAAGAGTAAACCATTCTCAAAAAAACCGTTTGTACTGCCTATATGACAAATAATTAATCTTTTACCTTTTCCTATAGGTTCCTTAAAACCAGTAGTATATCCTTCTAGAAAAGCTTGATGGGATGATTTTATATTTTTGTCTTTCCAAACTCTTCCTACACAATGTCCTTCATTAACCCATGTTTCATCTAAATAATAAATGTTTTTATTTTGAGCTTTAACTTGTTGTATTCTTCTGAGGTACTGTCTTCTCCAACATACAATTTCTTCAGAATCAATTAGCATTGAGTGTCTGCCCATTTTTTCAAATTTAAAGTTTAACTCATGTAACACTTTCCATAGTTTATCCCGGCTTATTGTGGGTAAATCAACATCATTCGTAATGGCTTGCAAAACTTTATCTAAAGTTGGTATTTGCTTGTTTATAAAAAATGAGTGAACAAGCTTACGAATAGCATTTTTAAAAAACTCGTCCACGTTGACTTTTAATAGTTTTGGTCTACCTGGTTTCGGCTTTGGTGAGGTTACTCCACCTGATTTTTCCTCCTTTAGAACTCTATATATTGTAGATTTTCCATATCCCATTGCCTTAGATGTTGTTTCAACTACACTGTCAATAGTGTTTGAGGGATTTTGATGTTTAAAATAGTGGTACACATTCACTACAGCACTCTTTTCATTGAGCGATAAATGGTCTAGTTTTAATTTTTTCACTGGCGTATACTCACAAACTGCTTCCATTTTTAGTCACTACTATTTGTCACGTTTATCGAAAATCAAATAACTGCATTTCTAGAAACTATTTAAGTCAAAATATCTGTCATTAGAAGCTGTTGCCATTCGGAGGTCGTTAAATAACAATTATCCCTTTCTATTCTGGTTACGCCTATGACGCACGTTAATCCTCTTAGGCCTACTGTAGTAACAATGAAAGATCATAAAATAATGTGATAGTCCAAGAAATTTAATAAATTTTGTATTGAAATTAACAAACACAATTTAGAATGCATTACAAATATTGAAGTTTTACCGCACGTACTGTACTATAGTTTTTCATACCGAATTACTTTTTATTCTGGGAATTTACTCTCTCTTGATTTTCAAATACAGTATAGTAAGCTGTCAAGAATACACAACTGGACCTCCTTACTAAATGGAAAACCTACAATCGCATTTTCGGTGAAATTTGTTGGTAAGGGATTTATCTACTTATAATTCGATTACTGTAAGAAATTCTTGGAATTAAAATAAAACAAAATTGGCAAATAGGTACTTATTGAAAATAATCTTAAGATACGGCTATGTTATCTTTAATACACAGGGCTTTTGGCCTGTCCAAACCTTTTTCTATTGTTCTGTACAGCTTATGGTTATAAAAGACCAATAAAAAACCCAAAACTTGTATTAGCTCAGGTACATTTATGACAATTTTAGGAAATATTTAGATTATTCCGTAAAAATATTTAAAATGACCGTACTAAGTTTTGCATTAGAAATGCTGTTTTATTACTCTCTCATACATAAAAATAGACCATAACAAAGGCTTATTTAAGGCATAGTGATAATTAAAAATGAGAAATAAGTTCTTTTTCCTGATCTACAATGAAAATTCGACCGATTAAAAAAAACTTTTATAAAATTTATATAAATTTCAATTAAAAATGTTGATCAGTTTCTGTCGGCTTTCAGTTTGAATTATCTAGTGTAAAATGATATTTTTAGAATTTTCATTATAATTCAGCGTTCGTTTAGAACATTTATCTGTTAACGATGGCTGAATCTCAATCGAAAAATAAGCTGTTAGTTAGTTTTTATTGATTCATATATAAATATATATACTATTTCATTGTTATTTTATATACTGTATGGGAGGTTCTAAAAATACATTTTTCGCGCTTTTAACAAATAACACGCAATTTCAAAATGGGACTGGCCTAACGATACAATTAAATATAATTGAAGCGTTTTTGTATTACTTGTATACCGGGTGTATCAACGATGCGTGCGTGGAGGATAGCTGCTTCTCTTTTTAAGATAGGAAAAAATGTTTCAAATAAAAGTAGTGAAAGCTATGTTCCAAAAATAACTACCAACATACAGGGTGTCCCATAAATGTGTGACTTATCAAAGTTATGTTTTTTTAAATGAAACACCCTATATATTTTCACTAGACTGAATTCCTTCGAAAGAGTGCTTCTCAAAAATATAGGGTTGTATGTCTTTATACCAGGTGGTTCTGAAGTTATGGTCACATTTATGTCCCAAAATGGGTTCATTCAACACCAAATATCTCAAAATCAGTAACTCGGAATAACAAAATTTTTTCACCAAATATCCTCGAAAATGGTGTATTTTGATTTCATATTCATAAATTTACCGAATGGCACTTTTCCCATACAGGGGCAACCAAAACTCGGGATCATTTTTTTCTCCGTTTTTTCAAATGGAACACTCTTTAAATAAGGTCATACAAGAATAGTCTACACTATGAGCTTCCAAAAAATGTAGGGTTTGCCTACTTGATTTTCACGGGTAATGCATCTAATTCTTAAGGAAAGTATGAAAAATGTCATAAAAGCAATAATGAAATTTTTTTATTCAATGATGGATAAACAAAATAATCTCAAAAAAATGTAAATAACCGTCATTTCAGAGTAGATGTTCAAATAATCTCCCATTTTGAGCTATGCACAAATTGAGTCTATTTACCATGGCTCTTTGAACTTCAGTTAAAGTTCTTCTTGTAATAGAGCAAAAAACTTCTCGAATTCTATTCTTCATGTCTCCTGGTGTCGTTGGTTTCTCTTGATATACCTCGCTTTTAACATATCCCCAGAGATAGTAATCTAGGGGCGTGAGGTCTGGGGACCTTGCTGGCCACCGAATGGGCCCACTTCTTCCTATCCATTTATTTCGGCGCCGTCTGTTTAAAAACCTATTCACCTGATTGTGATGATATGGAGGCGCGCCAGCATGTTGATAATATAACCTGTATCTGGTCTCAATCGGTGTATCCCACAACAAATTTGGTAAATCATCTCGAAGAAAATCTCTGTAAACTTCTCCATTCAGAGGCTGATCAAAGAAATATGGCCATATCACCTGATCCCCAATTATGCCCCCCCCAAACATTTATCGACCATCTTTTTTGGTTATAAACTTATCTAACCCAATGGGGATTTTCTGTGGAGTAGTAGTGGCAATTGTGTCTATTAACCATTCCATTACTTTTAAATGTAGACTCGTCACTAAACAAAACGTATTTAAGAAAATTTGGTTCCTCGCGAATGAAATTTAATATATTTTCGCAATAGCGAACTCTGGTATCCAATCCCTTTCATACAGTTCTTGATGTAATTCAATTCGGTATGGATGAAGTTTATTTTTGATCAATATTCTGTTCACAGAAGTATGACTTATATCCAGCTCTCTTGCAATTTCCCTCGAACTAACATGAGGATTCTCAACTGTTGAAAGCATTACCGTTAATTGATTTTCTTCATTTGTTGCAATCTTATTCACTATTTGCCTTTTCTTGTGCTTGACACTGCCTGTCTCTTCAAATCTTTCTTTAACCCTCCGAAAACTCGCTGGTCGTATAGATCTTGAATCAGGATATCGAACTGCATACATTCTACTAGCTAATAAACAATTTCTGTCACAGTTACCCAAAATGTAGATCATGTTTATCATTTCTTCGGTGGATAATTTCATTTTGAAACTAGAAAATATTAGATTTAAACTATAAATTCACTTCGATAATTAAATGTCATGTTTGTTGACAGTTCCTGCAACATTCAAATGTTCCAAGGGTGATTTGATATAATTGATAAAATGATCTACATTCCGGATAGATGTTACAGAAACTGCTTTTAGCCAGTAGAATGTATGCAGTTCGATATGCGACTCGAGAGTTTTCGAAGGAGTGGTTTGTGGAAACAGAAAATGTGAAACACAAGAAGTGAGCAAAACGTGGAAGAAAAAAAATAAATTAATGGCAAACCAATGACGCTGAAGAAAAAATAGAATTCGAGGATTTTTTCGCTCTACTACAAGATCAACTTTAACTGAAGTCGTAGATAGACTTAATTTATGCATAGCTCAAAACAGGAGATTGTTTGAACATCTACTGCGAAATGACGGTTTTTTTACATTTTTTTGAGATTATTTTGTTCCATGTTTATTCATCATTGAATAAAAAAATATCAGTATTGCTTTTATGACATTTTTGATACTTTCCTTAAGAATTAGATGCATTACCGGTGAAAATCAAGTAGACAAACCCTACATTTTCTGAAGGCTCATAGTGTGGACTATTCTGGTATGACCCTATTTACAGGGTGTTCCATTTGAAAAAACTGAGAAAAAAATGATCCCGAGTTTTGGTTGCCCCTGTATGGGAAAAGTGCCATTCGGTAAATTTATGAATATGAAATCAAAATACACCATTTTCGAGGATATTTGGTGAAAAAATTTTGTTATTCCGAGTTACTGATTTTGAGATATTTGGTGTTGAATGAACCCATTTTGGGACATAAATGTGACCATAACTTCAGAACCACCTGGTATAAACCCATACAACTCTATATTTTTGAGAAGCACTCTTTCGAAGGAATTCAGTCTAGTGAAAATACATAGGGTGTTTCATTTAAAAAAACATAACTTTGATAAGTCACACATTTATGGGACACCCTGTATGTTGGTAGTTATTTTTGGAACATAGCTTTCATTGCTATCTACTACTTTTATTTGAAACATTTTTTCCTATCTTAAAAAGAGAAGCAGCTATCCTCCACGCACGCATCGTTGATACACCCGGTATTGCTGGACCATTTTAGCCAGCAATTTTTTTATTTATTTATTTATTTCTTTGTTTGGGACACAAACAGAACAAACCTAGAACAGTGTCCACTAAAATATGCAAAAAATGATTGATTAACAAAAAGTTTAAAGATTAAAAACTATGCTACAAATTAAATGCAAGGTACTTAGGTATTTATAATAAGCAATAAAAGTGAATAATTATAAGTTTTAAAGTATTAGTCACATTTGTAAAAAGTGAGTGCCTTAAGTGCATCTTTAACCTTAATAAAATTGCGGAGAAAAATGTCAATATCAACAGTATTCGACAATTTATTGTAAGTGTTAGTAGCTCTATGAAGGGGCGAATTTAAATAATAATTGGTTGATGCCTGATTTACGAAGAAAGTATAATAATTTCTCGTGTTGTAATTAGGAATAACAATTCGAATAAGATTCATTATTTCAACACAATCAATTGTTTTTTAAGATCTTGTGGATAAACATGATATCTGCTATTTGCCTACTTTGCTCAAGACTAATGATTTTCAAATTAAAACGGATATTTTGTCTTTCTGATATATGAGTATAAAATTCTCTTTGGCAATAAGAAATAAACTTATTTTGTATGGATTCTAATTTGTCAATATAAATCAAGTAGCGGGGGTTCCAAATGACAGACCCATACATAAGAATACTGTTGACATAGGCCATGTACAAGGTTCTGACAATATGAGGGTTTTTTAGTTCAAAACAAGATCTGAAGATGAAACCTAATTGTCTGTGTGCCTTGTTAGCCACATTATATACCGGGTGGCCAAATAAGCGAGGTAAGCGGCTGTATCTCAGGACCTGCTCATCTGACAACAATGGATTTTTTTTTATTACTATAAATGTGGCCATAGAAAAACTCTGGAAATTTTGGTATAAACATCTAATAAATCAACAGCCTCGTCATTAGTAAAAGGCATTTTGAATTGAGTTACATGACAACCAAAATGTAAAATGATCGTTTTGACGTTTAAACCCAATGTTTGCTTACCAACAAGTTTTTGTTTCCACTAACAATGTAGTAAAATGATTTTATTTCTTAACAACATCTCCGGCAAAAATATCAAATTATTAAATATAAAATATTAAATCCCCTTAGCGGACATTTTACAAACTTAAAAATAATAAAAACTGACTATTTTTAATACGTTCATGGCCCATTTGATTATGATTACTCGTTTATGGGACGAACAATGCGCCTGAGGACGCGCTTCCGGTGCCTTAAGAAAATTTGAAACATTATTGTTAATAACTTCGTTATAAATAGAGATATCGTTTTGCGGTTTTCACTATTTTTTTTAGTTTTTAATGCTCTATTTATTTTCGTAGGAAAAAATATATGATTTCATTTAACTTTTTAGAGATATTTAAAGAAATATGGTAAGTTATAAATCAACGCCCTCTCGCAGAACAATGGAAAAATAAATTGTTGTTTCATTTTTATAGAAAAATACTTCTAAAAATGCTCTTTTAATCAAATTTTTTTTCAGTAAAATCTATCAAGCCAAACTGACACTACAAGCATTTTTCTTTTTCATGGTAAAACCTTCCCCCACCACTTTATTTAACAGCTGTCAAAAAAATTGCAAGGTTTTTTATTCAACAATGATCGTAGATTGCCATGACAATATTTTCAGACCCACTTCATTGGGACTTTAAGCGAGAAAATTAAGCTTTTATGAACTATTATACCAAATACGCCCCCTAGCGGCCATCCTAGGAACTCGAAAGTAATTTCCAGAGTTTTTTTATGGCCACATTTATAGTAATAAAAAAAAAATCTATTGTTGTCAGATGAGCAGGTCCTGAGATACAGCCGCTTACCTCGCTTATTTGGCCACCCGGTACATGCTTGTCAAAAATTAATTTTGAGTCCAGAAAAATACCTAGATCTTTAACATTATCTACACGGTGAAGGATACAATTAGAGGTAGTATAGACATTGTTCAATATATCATTACCGCGAGAAAATTGTATATAACTACATTTAGATGTATTTAAAAATAAGTTATTTTGCCGACAATAATTAGACAATCTATACAAATCGTGTTGAAGTAAAACTCTGTCGTTGGGACATGATATTGAGTGAAATATTTTTAAATCATCAGCATACATGATAAAGTTAGCAAAATTAAAACACGTAAAAATATCGTTGATGTATAAATTAAAGAGTAGGGGTCCCAAGTGAGACCCCTGTGGTACTCCAGAAGTGGTAAAAACGGGATTGGATTTGTAATTGCCTAAAGTTACTTGTTGTAATCTATTTCTAACATAAGAGTCAAGCCATCTTAGTAGACTACCGTGGACACTGACGCCAACAAGTTTCGAAGTAAGAATTGAATGATCAATTTTATCGAATGCTGAAGTCGGTATAAACCGAGTCCACGACCATTCGGTCATTTAGGCTTTTCAAAAGGTATTCAATGTAAAGGAATAAGCTTGTATCAACAGAGCGTTTTTTAATAAAGCCATGCTGCTCGATGTTAATAATATTTTTTACGTCATAGGAAAGAAAATCAAAGATAATACTTTCAAATAGCTTACTAAAAATATCCAATTTAGAAATGGGTCTAAAATTATCGACAGTAATATCCCAAGACCTTGACAAATAGCCGACTATTTTTATTGTATCTAAATTTCGAGTTTATTTTAGGATCAATTCGTCGAGACTTAATTTTGGCATTAATAATCTGAATAACTCCCGAGAGCTTTAGCTCGAGGGAGTTATTCTTTGATTATTAATGCCAAAATTGTCGAGACAAATTGTAAAATATACAAAATTTCTTGAAGATTTTTACTCCCGAATCTACTCATTGTTAATACTTTTTAACAAAATGTGTCAAATTTAATTCTGTAATAAACTTTAATGGCAAACTGTCAAAATTCAGATGACGCGCGCCTACTATGTTTGTCGTAAATTGGACGGTATTACATAGAAAGGAATGAATGAATATATTTATAGTTTCAGAAAAAGTGCGAAATCAGTTGGATTTGTGTATTTGCTACTAAAGATCGATAATTTATTAACTATAAGCAATTTTATAATACCATTAGTATAGGTTTTATTTGAAAAATTTGAAATTTACGGGCGGCTTCGTTATTGTTGGATACCGTCCTTCAGGTGAACATTGAGGACGATGATCAAATAGCCGAATATTTACCACCAAGGTGAATAGTCGCTTTATTTTGTTTTGATTGGCTGCGTCAAATCGGTTTCCAAGCACGTGATTGGTTAAAAATTGATATTTGACAGGCAAGGGCAATAATCAACTTTATTTTTACTTCCAGATTTATGAATTGGAACAACAAAAGCCATCTTCCATTTATCAGGAAATATACCTTCATTCAGTGATTTATTAAATATCAGAAACAGGAGTTCTGTCAAGGAGTCTTTACATTTTTTAATAAAACATGTAGGTAATTTATCCGGACCGGGACCCTTATTAGGTAGATTGTCAATTTTTTTAGCAATGATATCTCGGGTGATATTATATTGAGTAATACTTAGTGGGGCATTAATTTGAGGCTGAGAAAAATTGCTAATACCGCTTGGCACGAAAACAGAAGAGAAATAGTCAGAGAAAGTGTTACAAATTGATTGTAAATCAGTAACAGGCCCCTGAGGAGTTAATAAGTTATTAGGAATACTCTGACTATTTTTTCTGTTTCTTACAAATTGCCAAAAGTATTTAGGAATCTGAACAATATTGTCTTCTACATTTAACAAATATTTTTTGTAATCTTCATCTATTATAAATTTTAATCTGCCGCGTAAAACTTTAAATGTTAAGTAGTCTAAACCATTATTATATTTTTTCCATCGAGAGTGAAACTTTAGTTTTTCTTTAATTACTTTTATGGTTGAGATGGAAAACCAATGAGGGTAATTTTTACAATAATTTGGGAATTTGGGAACATGTAAATCAACAATTTAGATGCGATAGAATAGACTTACCGATTCGTTTGTATTTAAGGATTTGAACTTTAGATTCCAATCAATTGCACATAAAAGTCGGTTAATTTCGTTATAATTAGATAAATTAAAATAATGATTACCGGCTCTAGTGTTAATTTTGATTGGTATATCAATATCGAAAGGATAAGGATAAGTAGATAATCGGACACTAAAAACTATTATTAAAAATAAGATCTAAGGTATTTCCTGCGTTATTTATATTTGAGTTATATTGATACATACCAGCCAGAGACATGGTGTCTACTAATAAACTTGATCTAGGATCATTGTAGTTATTTGGTTTGCAAAATTCGTCTACGGAATCGGTTAGCCATTGAATTTAAGGTAAATTGAAATCACCACAAATGACAAAAGTGTCGTTAGTATTATTTAGAGTGATATCGGCTAATTTAGAACAAAAAAAGTTTAGTAAACCAGTAAGGAATTTTAATTTATTAGATTCGACATCCTAAGACCGGTTTCTGTCTTTCGACTTCATCAGTTAGGCTTTTCGAATCCAATAAATAAAATTCCTTACTGGTTTACTCACTTTGTATTAATCTCTGAAAGGGATAAAAAAGAATAGAGTGACATCTTGACTCGATTCAGTCAAAATTTAATGTCAATACTCTCTTCTTACCATAGATAGTAGCACATCTAAAAATGTTATCTAATAAATTAAAATTCCTTACTGGTTTACTCACTTTGTATTAATCTCTGAAAGGGATAAAAAAGAAGAGAGTGACATCTTGACTCGATTCAGTCAAAATTTAATGTCAATACTCTCTTCTTACCATAGATGGTAGCACATCTAAAAATGTTATCTAATAAATTAAAATTCCTTACTGGTTTACTCACTTTGTATTAATCTCTGAAAGGGATAAAAAAGAAGAGAGTGACATCTTGACTAGATTCAGTCAAAATTTAATGTCAATACTCTCTTCTTACCATAGATGGTAGCACATCTAAAAATGTTATCTAATAAATTAAAATTCCTTACTGGTTTACTCACTTTGTATTAATCTCTGAAAGGGATAAAAAAGAAGAGAGTGACATCTTGACTAGATTCAGTCAAAATTTAATGTCAATACTCTCTTCTTACCATAGATGGTAGCACATCTAAAAATGTTATCTAATAAATTAAAATTCCTTACTGGTTTACTCACTTTGTATTAATCTCTGAAAGGGATAAAAAAGAAGAGAGTGACATCTTGACTAGATTCAGTCAAAATTTAATGTCAATACTCTCTTCTTACCATAGATGGTAGCACATCTAAAAATGTTATCTAATAAATTAAAATTCCTTACTGGTTTACTCACTTTGTATTAATCTCTGAAAGGGATAAAAAAGAAGAGAGTGACATCTTGACTAGATTCAGTCAAAATTTAATGTCAATACTCTCTTCTTACCATAGATGGTAAGAAGAGAGTATTGACATACCATAGATGGTAAGAAGAGAGTATTGACATTAAATTTTGACTGAATCTAGTCAAGATGTCACTCTCTTCTTTTTTATCCCTTTCAGAGATTAATACAAAGTGAGTAAACCAGTAAGGAATTTTAATTTATTAGATTCGACATCCTAAGACCGGTTTCTGTCTTTCGACTTCATCAATTAGGCTTTTCGAATCCAATAAATAAAATTTCAAACTCGTACAAGTCAATAGCTATATCCGCTATAAGATAACATTTTTAGATGTGCTACCATCTATGGTAAGAAGAGAGTATTGACATTAAATTTTGACTGAATCTAGTCAAGATGTCACTCTCTTCTTTTTTATCCCTTTCAGAGATTAATACAAAGTGAGTAAACCAGTAAGGAATTTTAATTTATTAGATTCGACATCCTAAGACCGGTTTCTGTCTTAGGATGTCGAATCTAAAAAATTAAAATTCCTTACTGGTTTACTCAATGAGTAAAAATACATAAACTCATCCTAAACTAAAAAAATTTATATTCTACCCAACTTGTTTTGTCAGAAAAATTATTTAATTAAAAAAAAATCTTCAACTGTACTCAACCTCTCTACGTACATTCATCTACAATTCTATAACAATTGTATAAGAATATTATTATTATATTATTATTCTTATACAATGCTGGAACTTCCCATCGTATTCGAGAGAGAAATTAGACTTCATATAAGCAGTGATGAACTATGCGGAAACAAACTTTATCGTTTTGCTTCAAGCTACATGCATACGGTATTTTTAAAAATACTTACAAATCCTCTATCAGCATTGCAATTAACCATCCAGCTGTCATTAGTCCAGGAATTATCCATCCAGCGTAACAATAAATTTTGATGTAGTTGTATTCTTGGAAAACTGTAACCGTTACCATATTATGGAGGTAAAGCCCTTCGATGAACATCCATAAAAACATGGCCGTTTTAGAGTATTCCAGGAGGGCTATGTTTATTTGAAGTAAGTATGCCTGAAAATACAAGTTGATAGTTATTTTTCCAACACAATTAGGTCTGCTAACATTAAATTTGTACTCTCCAGATCACTCAAAACCCTCAGTATAGGAGTTTATCTATACCCTCACAGTTTAAATCATCAATTATAACCCCTATTTTTAAAGCAGGTGATAAAACAAAAATTAGTAATTATAGACCGATAAGTGTTTTAAATAATTTTGGTAAATTATTAGAGAAATGTATAAAAGAAAGGCTAATGCATTTTATTACCTCGAACAAAATTTTAAATGAAAATCAATTCGGATTCCAAACTGGTAAAGCCACAAGTGATGCAATGTATAGTGTGGTAAGTGAACTAGTTGAGGGCTTAGATAAAAACAAAAAATGTCTAGCAGTTTTCCTAGACCTGGCGAAAGCATTTGACACTGTAAATCATGAGATTCTGTACACAAATGGAATAAGGGGAACAGCGTTAAATCTTTTTAAAAACTATCTGACTGATAGGATCCAACAAGTTAAAATAAATAATGCACTAAGTGATCCAGCCCTTGTAAAAATAGGCGTACCTCAAGGGACAGTTTTGGGTCCTATTCTTTTTTTACTTTATATTAATTCTATGCTTTCTCAAACAAGTGCAAAAGTCGTATCATATGCCGATGACACCGTAATTATCTTTAAATCAGATACCTGGTTGGACGTTAAATTAATTGCAGAGAGGGAACTTCATCTAATAACGAATTGGTTAAATACTTATCAATTATCTTTAAATGTTAATAAAACACATTCTCTGCAAATAATGCTAACAGACCAGCTTTTCAAAATATTAGGATTAATCAGTCAAACACAAGTATTACTGAGGTTAGTCAGGTAAAGTACTTAGGTATCGTTATTGATAAGAATTTAAAATGGGACAGTCATATCAACTACTTAACAACTAAACTTAGAAAACTAATTTATAAATTTTAGCAGTTACGTGAAATTCTCTCTACGAAACTGCTAATAATTATATACAAGGCTCTGGTTGAATCACTTTTACGTTATGGGATATTAGTTTGGGTTGGGCTCTACGAAAATTCTCTTTACTCGCTTAAAATTATACAAAATTATATTCTTAAAATTATTTTTAAACGTAATAAACGATTTTCTACTTGCTTGCTGTACTCCAGTGATATACTTAATATTAGATCTTTATATTTTTTAACAGTCCTAACATTTGCTTTTAAAAGGGGATATTTCCAACAAATAATGTGCACTCATGAATATAACACAAGGGGTACGACGGATAAACGTCTAAATATTCCAAAAAATTTCAAAAATATCAGTCATCGATTTGTAACATTCATCTTACCAAAAGCTTCAAATTTATTACCACTGACTATTCGACAAATTTCTAGAGTAACTAATTTTGTAAATGAAATAAAAATATTTCGAGTTTCAAAAACTTCTAGCCACATAATGCTTTCAATTGTATTTTTTTTTCTCTTGGATTAACATCAATTTATTGTCATTGTATATTATTTATGTAAACTGCATGTTATGCATTTATTTTGATATTTCTCTTCCAGATGATTGCACTAATACAAGTGTTTGGTCACTTAGGGTGCAATGTTTTGGAAAACTTTTACACATCTCATTCTATTGTAAATTAAAGGACCCCGCACAAAAAGATAGGAAATGGCCGCTCGGTAAAATTGTCTGAATTTTTGATATGTTATACATATTGTCATTCTGAACAAAAGTCTCAATGGGCACTAAGCTCCAAAGTCCATGGTTTGGCTGCTATGGAGCTCCGAAGCTCCGTGACTTCATCATAGTATAGAAACTTTTAAAACGCATATCACCTTTTTAAAAATCATATTTTAATTATTTTAATGTATGTCCTTAAGTTTTTGAGGATGCTGAATTCAAATAAGATGTCAAATCGATAATATTGACAGTTGACAGCTGTCAAACAGCTTCTCCTCTTATAATAACATATAGTGCCTTTTTTCTTTCGCGCAAACAGCTACCGGCCAGGCTGAGAGCCAGTATTGTATATACTCTTTATATACTTTTAATACACGCACGTCGCTTACTCTCTATATATAGTTTATATACTTTGTGTTTATCGGACAACTATTTGGGCAGACGTGCACAGGGGCGAGATATATTTTTTAACACTTACGTACATTCAAAAATCCATTTCACTTTCGAGAAATCTTAAGCAATTATTAAGTAATTAAGAATTTTCAGTTGGAAAAAATCATTTGACTGTAAGGTGACAGCTGCCAACTGTCAATTTCATTGGTTTCAACAAACGTATTTTAAAATCATGTTTGAATTCAGCGTCTTCAAAAACATAAGTTCCTATTCCTTAATGTCAGATTTATTTTTTTAAGAGCATTTGACAGCTATTTGACATCTGTCAACTGTCAATATTATCGATTTGACATCACATTTGAATTCAGCGTCCTCAAAAACATAAAGTTCTTATTCCTTAGTGTAAGATTAATTTTTTTAAGAGCATTTGACAGCTGTCAACTGTCAATATTATCGATTTGACATCTTATTTGAATTCAGCGTCCTCAAAAACATTCTTTAATTTAAGATTTCTTTTTTCTTTAAAACATTTGACAGCTGTCAACTGTCAATATTATGGATTTGACATCATATTTAAATTCAGCATCCTCAAAAACTTAAGGGCATACATTAAAATAATTAAAATATGATTTTTAAAAAGGTGATATGCGTTTTAAAGGTTTCTATACTAATATGGTGGAGTCACGGAGCTTCGGAGATCCATAGCAGCCAAACCATGGACTTTCGAGCTTAGTGCCCATTGATACTTTTGTTGAGAATGACATATCAAAAATTCAGACAATTTGACCGAGCGGCCATTTCCTATCTTTTTGTGCGGGGTCCTTTATAAATTATTCTTTAATTTCGACATATTTTGTAATTTTGTTCTACAATATTTCTTTTGTAATTTGTAATTTTCTTTTGTAATAATTTGTAATAATTGTAATATATTTTTCAATTTCAATTTCAAAAAAAAAAATCTTTTATACTGATTTGACATGCTAGAGAAACAAAAAAAAATGTGTGAGATTTTTTAACGATCCTTGAAAATCTGACATCAGCTACAAAAATGTTTAATTAAGCGGCAGAATGAACTTTTCCCCAAATTGGTTCATTACAAACTATTAGAGCTTCGAGTTTTTCGGATTAATTTTAATTGAACGACATTTAGACATTAAAACTTAAACTCACTGTATTTAAAAACTTTTTACCGGATACCAACTCCTGGTCTATGTACTTCACTAATCTAAATATCACATGTAATAACGTAGATATGAATAAGTTTTTGTGGATTTTCGTCCTGTTGTTCTTGAGGACCCTGAAAAATTAAAAAAAAATTCTGTACTTAGCCTAATTTGAATCCGAAAGAACAAAAAAATTACCTATACGAAAAAAATATGTATAATGAGATTATTAGAGACACTAAGGAGAATGATAACCCCACCATTTCGATGGTCCTTGTGATCCTTCCAACCTGAAATAATAAAAATAGAATGGGTAATTATAAAAATTACTTAAATGATAAAATGTTACTCTATTTCATTTATTTTTGTACGCAAGAAATCCCCTAAAAACATTTTTCTGGCTACGCCCTTTTGCCTCGTGTAAATGATAATTGATATAAAGATTATAACTAACAATTACTAATTAAACGATAAGAAAATTCAGTCTTTCGAAGTTAGTTGAAAGCAGATTTGAAGATTTAGACGTTTTGGAGGTTTAAATACACCAATTCTATTAAAAGAAAAAATATCATTTTCAAAAGATAAGAAGAAATGACTTATTGTTGAAAATTAGATTCGAAAAATTTTTAGTTATCAGTGGCGTACGAAAAAAAAACGATTTTACCTAACATTCTTATTTTTTTTTGTTTCTAATACATTAAAAGAGCTCTCTGGAACCAAAAATTAAAAAATGATCCAACAAAATTTAAAAAAATCCTCCACAAAAATTTTAAAAATCCTCCACCAAAATTTTAAAAATCCTCCGCCAAAATTTTAAAAATCCTCCACCAAAATTTACCAATCAAAACTGATAAAGAAGCTTTAGAAGGGGCTTTTGACATTTTCACAAATAAAAACGTTCCCAATTTGCATTGTTTTTTCCTTGTTAGTTAAATGAGAATGAACTAACATTGATTGACTCACCTCTCTACAAGTCGATTGACCAAATTCGTCACACATTTTAAGTAAATCTTGTAATTGTGATAACAGGCAATTTTCATAATGCGTGTAGGTAATATTGGAGGCGTTTTTTGTTTCCCAGGTACCTCCAACGAAGCAGTATCTATAAGCGGTGGCTAAAATCAAAATTATTACAGAAAATTTTCCAAACAGAGTTCAGAAATTATATTCAAACTTGTACCACTAGAGGAAGTACCAGAAATCACAATCAATACGACAGCAATTTTTTGGAAGGATTTAATAATAAAAAAACATTGGCAAGAACATCATCAAGCTATAAAATACATGAATCAAATGTATGACAAACCTGTAAAATTAATGTTTTCAAAATCATCACTAACATATTTTTTTGAACATTGTATCATAAATAAATATTTTTAGCTACTACATAAAAAATGTATCAGGTATAACCAAAAAAGATTTTTGAAATGTTAGTATCAGGGTTAATACATTGTAGGGTTAGCAGTAATGTTTTTTATACAGGGTGGGCCACGCTCAACGGGACGGAGGTTACTGGGAAAACGAAAAATGTTATGAAAAAGTTATTTGGCAGGAGCACGTAGGTTAGTGACGACTACATTTCTAAATTAGTTAGACATATAAAGGGTGTTCCAAAAAAGCGTGATATATCAAAGTTATGTTTTTTTTAATGAAACACCCTATATTTTGAAGTATATTGAACAAAATAATGTCACTTTATTAAGGGCTCCCTATACCCATTCTTGATAGTTTTCGATTTAAATGACTATTTTTGCGAAATTAATATGGTTTAAATACATTCATTACACTTCGTCCCATAAAAATTAACTAACGCATTTTTGTTTATTAATTGCCAATTAGGAAGGCCATCGATACGAATTATTGTAATGTAAAGTTTATTTACAGGGTGTTGTTAATTGAGAGTTTCATGACAATACAATATTTTATACGATTACTGCGTTATTCTAAATGGGACACCCTGTATTTTGTTATTGTAATAAAAGGGTAAAACAATTCCCTTTCAAATTACTACAAGGTTCCCTATACCAATATCCACCAATTTCAGACTTATTTGCATTATTTTACCTGCATCAATAAAAATCGGTAATTTTATAACACGTTTTTATTAAGTAAGCTATGAAATAGACAAAACAAATAACTTTACAACAAATGTTCAAAATGGTGCCCATTTTGTTCGATACATAATCGGACTCTCTTCTCAAAAATTTTTTTTACACTTCTTAACATTTCTGGCGTTACGGTTGCAAACGCTTTTTAATTTTCATATCTTGGGCAGTCGTGGGTGGAGTCTGATACACTAAATTTTTAATGTACCCCCATAAAAAGAAGTCCATGTTGGTTAAACAGGGAGATCTAGGGGGCCAATTGTTAGGACTACCTCTACCAATCCACTTTTCCGGAAATTTTCGATTTAAATATGATCTTACAATGAGAGAAAAATGTGCGGGAGCACCATCGAGCTGTACCCACATTCTGCTTCTTACATTCAAAGGGATATTTTCTAACAGAACAGAAAAATCTCTCTGAAGGAATTTGGAAAACTTACGTTCATTTAAAATGCCATTAAAAAAATACGGTCCCACAACATGTTCTCCTATTAATCCTCCATAAACGTTTAAAGACCATCGGTTTTGACGATCTATCATTCTAAATTCTTTTTTATTTTCGGTCCTGTAATAGTGAAAGTTGTGTCTATTCACTAGTCCACTATTATGGAACGTAGATTCGTCTGTGAATAATATTTTATCAAAAAAGAATTCGTCTTCTCCCGCTTTTTCGAGAAACCATAAACAAAATTCCAATCTACGGTGAAAATCCGTTCCATACAAATGTTGGTGCATCTGAATGTGGTATGGATGGTAACAATGATTTTTAATAATTCTTCTGATACTAGTCCGACTTATTTCCAATTTCCTGGCCATAACTCTTGTACTAGTGTTTGGTTTTTCAATAAGTGATTGGAGAACTTCCAACTCTGTATTTTCGTTGCGAGTTACGAGCTTTCTAATATCTCGTTTTTTGTAAGAAACACTGCCGGTTTCACGAAACCTTGCTAGCAGCCTTTCAAATACCTCTTTGCGAGGATGATCTTTTAAGGGATATCTCTCGGCATAAACTCGTGATGCTAATAGACAGTTTTGAAAACATTCTCCGAGTATGAAAATCATATTAACTCTATCTTCAACTGTATATTCTTTCATTTTGTATGTGAACGACAGCTAATAACACGGTAAAAATTAAACTATTGTCACAGTTTGACAGCAAACTAGTGTTTTGTCTATTTCATAGCTTACTTAATAAAAACGTGTTATAAAATTACCGATTTTTATTGATGCAGGTAAAATAATGCAAATAAGTCTGAAATTGGTGGATATTGGTATAGGGAACCTTGTAGTAATTTGAAAGGGAATTGTTTTACCCTTTTATTACAATAACAAAATACAGGGTGTCCCATTTAGAATAACGCAGTAATCGTATAAAATATTGTATTGTCATGAAACTCTCAATTAACAACACCCTGTAAATAAACTTTACATTACAATAATTCGTATCGATGGCCTTCCTAATTGGCAATTAATAAACAAAAATGCGTTAGTTAATTTTTATGGGACGAAGTGTAATGAATGTATTTAAACCATATTAATTTCGCAAAAAAAGTCATTTAAATCGAAAACTATCTAGAATGGGTATAGGGAGCCCTTAATAAAGTGTTCAATATACTTCAAAAATAAAATAAAATACAGGGTGTTCCATTAAAAAAAACATAACTTTGATATATCACGCTTTTTTGGAACACCCTGTATATGTCTAACTAATTTAGAAATGTAGTCGTCACTAACCTACGTACTCCTGCCAAATAACTTTTTCATAACATTTTTCGTTTTCCCAGTAACCTCCGTCCCGTTGAGCGTGGCCCACCCTGTAGACTGTGTTATCAAGATCAGAAAAATATTTGCCCTTTTACCTAACCAGGAATTCCAAACCAATAAGTGTAAGACCGCTCGACGACATTCGATATGATAATGTGGATCATTTTCCAATTTACGGAAGTAGAGGCCGCTGTAAATCTTGTCGGAGATTGCCTGTTATAAATGTGATGCACGCCTATGTCTTGTCGAAAATAGAAACTGTTTTTTAGATTTTCACAACATATAATCAATATTAGGTTGTTTAATGTTATAAGAAATTTTATTTGTTAAACTATTATCCTGGCAATGTATTAAATGTGATACATAGAATTTTTTTTTAGTTTTTACCAAATAAATAATTTTTTTGTTAAGTTTGCTTACACTCTAAATAACAGGATACACCACAGAAATATTTTTTTGCAGGGCTACGTCTATCCGTGCCTGAATAAGGGTTAAAACTTTCCAAAAAACTGCTGTTGTTATTTATAGGATCAAAAATAACACGCTAGTGATTGTTATTATTTGAAATAAAACTAAACAATAATCCTAAACTGTTTTAATTTGTTTGAATACCCTAAATTTGAAAAAGTTTTTTTTTTATTTAATTTCCCAATTAATTTATAATCTGTTCCTAAATAAGTAAATAGTTTGACAAGTAACCGAAAGGCATGCAAGTAAGTGGTTATTTCTTATTAAGTTATAGTTACCATAGCAACTAATATTAACTTGGGATATCACAGGTGCAAGTATAAATAAATAAAGATAAGTGAAAAGAAAAATTTTTGAAAAAGTAGAAAAAAAATATATTTCACCTCCTTTAACAACTCCTTCCATATTAGGACAATTCTGGGTGTAATTAGTTCCTGGCGGGGTGCTAGGCCAGCACAAGTATATATCGCAGTTGAGTGGGCACCATCCTGTAACAAAAAGAAACTTCGAGTACTGCTATAGGGAGCCTTAGGTATACCAAAAAAGCGGAGAACAGTTTCATAGGTTACTTTTATGGTTTTTTGTCGATAATTTTGAGGTTATGTTGAAAAATTATCAATACAAAAGTTTTAGATTTTTTAATTATCTACAACTTTTTTCGATGGGATACGTATTTCAGCCACAAATGGTAAAAAACCAATATCCAACCCTCAAAACCTATATTTTGCTACCCCTTAATTTACTTATAATTTACCCTAAATTTTCCGACCATCGACATATTGTTAAGCTTTTTTTGGTAATTATAATAAATGTTAATATCTGGTCACCGAGCTTCGCTCTTAATATTCAAATCTACATTTTTAAGCAGCCCAATGAGTATATAATTTAAGTATATGTATAACATGACAAATTATTAATTAATTCGCGAAAATCACGGAGTGGGCGACATCTACTTGAACTACTAATAGGGAGATAAATAAAAAGTTGATTGGCGATTGGCCTGAAAGTAGGCGGGAAAATTAAAAAAGCTGTCAGTGTTAATTTTCAATTGGCTGCAGCTGTTGTTGACGTTTATCAACTGCTTGTCACAGAGGTTAGTTAAATGCATTTCACCCTTTTAGAGGGCAACATCTACTGACGCTTGATCTTCGCGAATAGTCACGGCGGACAGGCCCCGTTTCCGGGACGGACAACAGCAGCCTGTAGGGCACAGGTCCCGTCAACAGAAGATCGGTCAGCTCACTCTATTTATCACTATATAAGAAAAACTTTATGTTCAATTGATTTTATTATTTATTGATCTGCAGTGAAGGAAAATTATAGGTTTGATATTCATACTTGGGTAAAAACCTCCACAAAAACCTGTGACCAGACTCTCGACGTGTGGCAGATATTGATATCATATTTTTTCAAAAATTTTCAGTTACAAAAATAGTTCATTCGTACATTACATTACAATTTGTTCTTGGAAAATACAAAGTCACAATCAACCTTAAAATGTACTATGAAAATAGAGAATTTTAAATGTCTCTTTAAAGTTTCTTGTAAAATAAAAAATTGAAATCTATGTTAATAGTACACGTGTACAAGCATTCATTCTTTCTCTCTCTCTCTCTCTCTCTCTCTCTCTCTCTCTCTCTCTCTCTCTCTCTCTCTCTCTATGATAATGAAAATTTAAATATTAAAACTGTCCGCATAATAAAATAGTAGCCGTAAGGGGTAGTCTCACACTATCGGGGAAGGGAAGAACCTTTACCCGATGTGCATAAAGCATTTCCACCCGCCAAAAAAAAAAGATTAGCTTTAGGTTAGGTTAGATCTTTGTAATAAATAAAGAAAAGTACGATACGTGTGACATTTTGACATTTGTTACATTCTGACAGGTGTCATATTTTGACATTTGTTCATTTTGACAGTTGTTACATTCTGACAGGTATCACATTTTAACAGTTGTCACGTTTTTACAGGTGTCACATTTTGACAAGTATCCATTTTAACAGTGTTACTCAACGTTCCTATAAATATTTACCTAAACCCATGATTTCTGAAATTGAATTGGCAACGTTGTATTTTCAACTTTGAATTTATGAGATGGCTGTCATTTGACAAGCAAATTATTTATGTCCGTCAAATGAACCTTTCCTTTTTTATATAAAGCGGCAAATTTAAAATTGAATTCTTTCAGATTCAAGAGGTACATATTTTATTTTTACCTCATCCTTCAATGCTTATTTGTAGTTAAAATTTAAATTTTTATACGTCTAATCGGCCTAATATAGTTTTTGTCTAGATAAACCTGTTCTTTTGACAGATAAGTCAGACTTTATTTATTCATAGCCGTATCGTATGTATTTTAATTGATTCAGAATTTTGTATTAATATATATTTCAAAATGGCTTCATTCTAAAAATATTATCAGTCCTCCTAAATCCTTGAAGGCAGAATTATTAGTAATAGCAAGGCAACATAAAAACAAATTCAAAAAGTATATTATGGATGAGATGGCCAGAGAAAAAGGAATTAAAATTCTCAGATTGCCACCGAACCACGCAGAGTTAAATTCCATTGAACTGATCTGGTCTCAATTATTAAAAGGTTATGTTTCTTAAAACAATAAAACATTTAAATTTCCTGATCTGCGAAATTTGTTTTTGAAGGCAGTTTCAGATGTAGATAGAGAACATTGGGGAAAATGCATTGATCATGTTAAAAATGTGGAAAATTCATTTAGGAAAGTGGATATATCAATGGATAATTTAATAGAACCGATAATAATAAACCTCAGAAAAGACAATTATAGTGATACCAGTAGTTTTAGTGAAGACAGTGACTTTTAAAGATAGTTCTTGAACTAACTTTTTTTAATCTTTGAGTTTAGGTAAGTATTGAAACGTTACTTTTAATGCCAAGAGATTAAAAAAAGTTTAATCCCAATATATAATCCTCCTTGTTATTTATTGGTTAAATTTAATTCATTCAATGTTAAAGTGTCAGATGCATAAGGTTTATTTTTATTTTTTGTAATAACATAACTTCAAAATTTAATCTACGAAGTGCGTATATATATTTTATATTATAGAAACTTATTTTGCAAAGTACGCCTATGGAATGTGACGTTATATCCCCACTTTTACTGTACTCATCTATCCTTTATAGTATATATTACTATAGAAACAAGTTATTATTATTATTATGTACTAATCATATAATTTTTGTAGTAGTTTTTACGCTGCTTTCAAAATGAATCCCGAACACGATCAAAATATACCTGCGGATATATTGGAAAGTGCCGAAGCAGTATATCTAAATCTTTTGCCACCCAAATCTCGCCAAGTTTATGAACTTGCATATCAGCGATTCATGGATTGGTGTAAAGAAAAAAATGTGCAAAACTATGCGGAGAGTGTTCTTAGGGTGTATTTCTCAAATTTAACGAAGACCGTCAAGCCATCCATTCTTTGGTCACAGTATTCAATGTTGCGATCCACACTGGATATCAAAAATTGTGTGGATATTAGTAAATATTCAAAATTACGAGCATTGTCAAAAAGGCAAAGTGATGGATATATACCTAAAAAGTCTAGGGTTTTTACAAAGGAGGAAGTGGATCGGTTTCTGGATATGGCACCTTATATTGTATATTTGATGATAAAGGTAGTTCTAGTATTAGGAATTGGAGGTGCTATGCGTTGTGACGAACTAGTTCATTTGAAAATTGATGACATTGAAGATATGGACTCGGTCCTGGTCGTAAAAATTTTGCAGACAAAAAACAAGAAACCTCGTTTGTTTACCATTATAGGCGATAATTATTTGCGTTTATTTCGAAAATATGTTGCACTACGGCCATCAAATATACAGGAACGTCGTTTATTTTTGAAGTATGTTAATGGGAAGTGTCAAAGAGTGGTTGTTGGTATTCACAAAATTAGTGCCGTGCCGCAAGAAATTGCAAAATTTTTGAATTTAGAAAATTGGAAGGAATATACTGGACATTCGCTAAGAAGAACATCTGCTACACTTCTTATTGATGGTGGCGGTGACCTCACTTGTCTTAAAAGACATGGAGGTTGGAAATCGAGTACGGTAGCATATTGAAGAATCACGTATCAACAAAGAGAATACTGCCAGAAAAATATTGCAACGTGACAAAGAAGGTACAAGTACCTGTTCAGATATTTCCTCGAATGTTTCATCAACAGTTACGGAGAATATTTTGAGTTATTCTAACATTAATGAAAATCTTTTGAATTGTTCGAAAATTGTTAGTGATAATTTCAGTGGTGCTTTGAATTTTGGCAATAATTATTCCAATTGTACATTCAATATCACTATAAATAACAAATAAATACCTATATATAGTTGCCCAATTAGTTTGTTTTACTAAGTTTGTAAGAGATAATGTTTTTTTAGAGAGCTCAAATGCAATTACTTTTAGTCCTAGGATTAAAAGTAGCGTTTTTAATCCTAGGATTAAAAGTGTTGCTAAGCAACGAGCAAATTTTTGTACGGTACGGGAATTGATAGCTTTTGCACCTGAAAATAGTACAAAAATGTCAACATTTTTTGATGGTTGGAGAAAAATAAAATTTCTACCTCTTAAACCTGTACTACTTCTACAAATTAAATTACTCCACTCCTCTCTTCAGAATATCAAACTAAAGAGAGATGAAAATAAAAAAATAATACTTCAACAGAAGAGTCTGTCAAAAAAATCAGTTTTCAAAAACGCTTACTAGATGTCAGCTGGCTTACGGTCGCCCGATTACAGTGCCAAGGAGACGGATTTTTTGTTTAAAATAAATGTGACACATCAAAATTTTGCAGTGGGGCTGAAAAACCCAAACATTTCACTTTTTCATCATAAAAATTATTTTGTGAATAATGTCCTCCTCTAATACAATACGACAGGTAGCCCTTTCAGTTATCGCTCTCCTGAGGAAAGTTAGAAATCCCGATGGGTTGACACTGAAGAACATTCATGAGTATATGAAAGCCGCGTATCCTAAGAGGTCTCCGAGTATTTTGTCTTTAAACAGTGTTTTGCAAAAAGCTGCGGCTATCGGAGCTATTAGGAAAAAGAACAATAGGTGAGGATTGTCAGACTGTGAAGGCTTTCACGGCCGGTCAAATTAAAATCTAAAGTGTTTTCCGGGCTTTGAAGCCGTGGTCCAATGGAATTTCTTCCTGACGTTTCGTCTACAGCTGCGGTAGACATTATCAAATGCGATGAGGGAGTGGGCGAAGTGATCTCCCGTGCTTCCCGACGTTGACTGATTCGACAGTGGTTCGCTCGGTCGTATTTATACCCCCGCCGTTGCGCTGCAGTAGGGGGGCTGGGGTGGGGATGGTGGTAGTGGGGATGGTGGTAGTGGTGGTGGTGGCGCGAGGTTTCGGCGTACTTGATGTATGTCGAAGAACTCGCTTCCAGTCTGGGTTTAGGAACGTAATTTCTTCCTTTCGGTTAAAATTGTTGTCGTGCTTAAATATCTCAATGGCTTCTCTGGTTAGTCACGGATAGTAACGCTGCGTTTGATGTAAAATCTCCACCTCGTTAAAAAGAATGTTGTGACCTTCAGAGAGAGCGTGCTCTGCTACGGCTGACTTTTGTGTTTGTCCCAGCCAGGTGAGGATTGTGTTTTTGTCTTATTTCGTTTTCTTGTTGTAGAAGAAATAAATAAAATCAAACGACCCAACATTTATCTAATAATGAATCATTATTTTCAGATATGTTCTCAGTCACATAATAAAAAAGGTGATTACACCCAAAGATAAAAGGAACAGCAGTACTTATGTAGCTAGAAGGAGGCGGAGCAGACGTAGAGGTAGAAGTAGAAGGAGAAGATCGAGGAGGAGAAGGAGGCGTTAAAGTAGTAGTTAAAGTAGAAGTTAAAAAGTGTTTGTGAAATAAAGTTTCGTCTTTAGAAAATTATTGTTCGTTTTACTTTTTTTAAAAAGACTTTAGTCAAATTTTGTTCCCCAAAACTGTACGCTTTATTTTGATTGATTTTATATGAATTTTTTCCCAAGTTCTACGACATATTTTCCGAAATATGACCAGTCCCTACTATATTAATGAATCCTCCTGTATAAATCAAAGTTTATAGTGAATCCAGCAATTCACTTTTAAATAGTTCTTCTACCTAACACAAAGGGGAAAATCTTTGATAATTATCGTCAGATTCTAATTACGGTTATAATAAAAATTAATGAAATACTTCTTCTAGGAACTTCTAATTTGAAATCTCTAAGGATTTTGAAGATTGTGAGAGAAGTAGTTCAGGTCCTTGAATTAAAATAAAACCTCGACTTGTACTTTCGCAATACATCGTTCTATAATCTTCTTTGCTTCTTATTGTGGCTTGGTAAATCCCCCAGCTGAAAGTGGAATGTGTTTCTAGGACATTAATTATATTTTGACAAGATTGAACTAGCACGGTAATAAAAATTTTAGTATATACATTATAAATTTTTTAGATACTCCCAAAAACTCCTTTGTTTAATATACCTCATATGCTATGCTTAAAACAATTCGTGTACCATGCGCCATATTGGATCCATGGTGAGGTAAATAAATAAAAAAATAAATAAATATTTTATTAATCCTTATTGACATTGAAAATGTAATATCTGGTCACCGAGCTTCGCTCTTAATATTCAAATCTACATTTTTAAGCAGCCCAATGAGTATATAATTTAAGTATATGTATAACATGACAAATTATTAATTCGCGAAAATCACGGAGTGGGCGACATCTACTTGAACTACTAATAGGGAGATAAATAAAAAGTTGATTGGCGATTGGCCTGAAAGTAGGCGGGAAAATTAAAAAAGCTGTCAGTGTTAATTTTCAATTGGCTGCAGCTGTTGTTGACGTTTATCAACTGCTTGTCACAGAGGTTAGTTAAATGCATTTCACCCTTTTAGGGCAACATCTACTGACGCTTGATCTTCACGAATTGTCACGGTGGACAGGCCCCGTTTCCGGGACGGGCAACAGCAGCGTGTAGGGCACACGTCCCGTCAACAGAAGATCGCCGAGCTCACTCTATTTATCACTATATAAGAAAAACTCTATGTTCAATTGATTTTATTATTTATTGATCTGCAGTGAAAGAAAATTATAGGTCTGATATTCATACTTGGGTAAAAACCTCCACAAAAACCTGTGACCAGACTCTCGACGTGTGGCAGATATTGATATCATATTTTTTCAAAAATTTTCAGTTACAAAAAAAGTTCATTCGTACATTACATTACAATTTGCTCTTGGAAAATACAAAGTCACAATCAACCTTAAAATGTACTATGAAAATAGAGAATTTTAAATGTCTCTTTAAAGTTTCTTGTAAAATAAAAAATTGAAATCTATGTTAATAGTACACGTGTACAAGCATTCATTCTTTTTCTCTCTCTATCTCTATGATAATGAAAACTTAAATATTAAAACTGTCCGCATAATAAAATAGTAGCCGTAAGGGGTAGTCTCACACTATCGGGGAAGGGAAGAACCTTTACCCGATGTGCATAAAGCATTTCCACCCGCCAAAAAAAAAAGATTAGCTTTAGGTTAGGTTAGATCTTTGTAATAAATAAAGAAAAGTACGATACGTGTGACATTTTGACATTTGTTACATTCTGACAGGTGTCATATTTTGACAGTTGTTATATTCTGACACGTATCACATTTTAACAGTTGTCACATTTTTACAGGTGTCACATTTTGACAAGTGTCCATTTTAACAGTGTTACTCAACGTTCCTATAAATATTTCCCTAAACCCATGATTTCTGAAATTGAATTGGCAACGTTGTATTTTCAACTTTGAATTTATGAGATGGCTGTCATTTGACAAGCAAACTATTTATGTTCGTCAAAAGAACCTTTCCTTTTTTATATAAAGCGGCAAATTTAAAATTGAATTCTTTCAGATTAAAACGCCAGAAATTAAATAAAGTCAAACCTTTTTACTAGCAACATGATTGCCTTTATCAAGGTTAGTATAAATAAATTCAAGTAAACTAAAAGCGTCAGTTTGCGTCGATTTTCCAGTGCGAAATCCTTGTTGACTTTCGCTCAGTATTTTAAATTTTGACAAAAAACTATAGATTTTGTTGTATACAACTTTTTCTATAACTTTAGAAAAAACACTTAAGATGGCTATCGGTCTGTAGTTAGCAATATTTGTAGGATCATTTTCTTTGTAAATAGGGATGACCGGTGCAGTTTTTAATGAGGATGGAAATTTACCTGTAGTTATTGATAGGTTAATTAAATAAATCTGATCTGCGATCGGAAGGATAACAGATTTTAAAATTTTCGTTGATACGTTATCAAAACCGGTACTTTTTGTGTTCTTTAGACCAACAACCACCGATATAACTTCATCTGAGGTTACAGGGTTAAAGAAGAAGGTTTTGAATCGCCAAAATGTGTTATTAAACTCTCTTCAGTAATAGTAGCAAAGTAGTTACCGAAAGCATTAGCAACATCCTTAGGAGTAGTATATATTCTACTCTCCATACTCAAGGTTATATCATTAGGTTTTTTAGTTCTTCCCAAGTCCTGTTTAACTAAATTCCACACTGTTTTTTGCCTATTAGTAGATTCTATAATAATTTTGTCATTAAAATTCTTTTTAGTATTATTAAGTAGTTTGTTGTAATTATGCTTTGCTTGTTTATAGATTTTCCTGGAATCCTCGTTAATACTTTCACACAACCAGTATAAATCCTTTAGATCCTGACTAGCTTTTCTTATGTCAGGTGTAATCCATTTAGGAGATTTATGCAAGGTGTCGCTGTTCTTTATAAGTAATATCTCCTACTATTATAAAATGATAAAGAAAACCACCCTTATTTGGTTTCACCGTAATCTATTTGTTTATATCCATTGGACAACTATTATTATTATTATTATTACAAATTAAGGGTAGAGGAACAGGCTCCTATTATGCCCAAAAATAGAAATTAAACATTATGGAAAATAAAAAAAAAATTTCACAAATTAAGGTCAGAAACTGTTAAATATGTTGCATTGATCTAGTCCGTTTTTGAAGATGTTGACACATCATGCTGAGATGATCTCGTGGTCTAATTTATTCCCGGTATAAAAAATTCTGTTGGGTAAAAAGTTTTGTGTTGATCTAGCTGTTAAATTTTCCTTCTTCAATTTGAACTGCTGTCCTCTAAGTCTTGTATCTGCGTTTAGAATGAAAGTTGTTTTTAGATCACCAAAATTATATTTTAGAATTCCAAAAGCTACAATTAGATTACCTCGCAACCAAAGTAGTTCAAATGTGGTAAGATTGGCCATGGACGATCTTTCTTCATATGCATTTCTAACGCGCCCAAACAAAACTTGTTGAAGAGCTCATGCGCGAACTTAAAGTTACCAGATTTTCTCTCATGTTGGCTAACATGAAAAATTAAGAATTTGACATACTTCAAAATTGTTAACATTTGTCAGTTAGGTTAGGTTATTTTAAAAGTGATTTGTGTTTAGTCAAAAGAAAATAATTTTTACTGCAACAGGCCCTTCCTAGGGCCACAATCTTTAATATAGGATATCTTAATTAATGCAAAAAAAAATCCTCACCAATTCTGCGTAACATATAAATTTAAACTATTTCATCTAAAAGCAATAAAATTAATCGAAATAGTGTATATGTTTTTAACAAAGGCTTTAATTTTAGTTTTAAAAACTGTAAATGCAAAGTGCTCTTCTCAGGGCCACAATTTATTTTTAAAAATAAAAGAAGTGTGCATTGATTGGACACACATTTTGTTTTTGTAAAAAGCAATTTTTGTAGTTTATTTTATACATAAAAACACATACTGTTTAATTTTCAAACAATTAAACAGATAAACTCATTCAACCGGCAACGCCGCACCAAAATACATTTGCGAACAGCGTTCAAACCAGGAAGCGGCATCATCAAAAAATAAGTTTTTTTTACTCTATTTCACAATAAAATATCACGCCATAATCTAAGATGCAATTCTAACCGTTTCGTCTAGACAATATAAAAAACCCACGCTAACGAACTTTCTAGAACAATTGAGCGAGCCGGGGAAGGGATAAAAACTTGAAGCGACAAAATTTCGCAGATTTCAAATTCAGTGTGTCTCTAGCTGCGAATCAGGCTAGGACCCTCCAGTGTTATTTCATCACTCATCCAGAACACACAAAAAATATTTTCTGACTGATGCGGTCTCTTTAGTTTTTTACCTATGTGCTAGTGTTTGTTAAGCACATATGGTACTTATAATACTTTGTTCATTGATTACCAGTTAATGTAATCCTTTGTTACGTTGTTGTTTATTTATTTATTTATTTAACTTAAAATAAATCGTTAAATAAAAGTGTTAGTTGTTTTTTGTCGAATGGAGTTGAGAAGACAAAATATTACAGTCCACTTAGAATACAACGATGCAGTTTAAAAAGGCGGTAACACATTGTTGGCCGTCCTGGGAAACTGGCACAACATAGGGTTTATTCCAGAACCCTCAACACATACATATATTTTATTTCTTTAATTTATACATGAAATTTGTATGCAAGATACAATTAAATTAATGGGAATTTTATTTGATAAAATTTTAAGTTTTTATTCTTCGGATAGCTCTCTCTGTTGTAAGACACGTGTAAAAGATAGAAGTTTATTAACTAGAATATATTAATTACATATAGAATTAACATGTGGTTACATCGACATATGAAGTACAAGTACAAAGTGAGGTTACTTCTATACACAATATATAAAGGCCCTGACAACCATTGGACAAACAGCTACTTAGTTCAAATACATTTCAACACCCTCCCTAAAAACTTAATTCGGTCCAAACCTTTTGTAAGCGAATCTGCTACCATAGATTCACTCGGAACATATTTTAATGCTAAAAGTCCACTACTTCATTTTTCTTTCAAGAAATGGTGACGCACATCAATATGTTTGGTACGAGCTTGATAAGCCCCGTTTAGAGCTAATTTCTTAGCACCTTGATTGTCTATACACAACAACGTCGGCACTGAATTCGAACACAACTCAAGACTTAGTCCACGAAACCATAAGGCCTCTTGAGTAGCAGATGATAAGGACATATACTCGGATTCTGTGGTAGACAATGCTACAGTTGTATTCCAAGAAATCGGAGACCCATTTTTAAAAAATATATATCCTGTTACGTTACGCCTATCGTCTTCATCGCTGGCTCAGTCTGCATCACAGTAACCGATTATATCTGAACCTTCCATTTTTTCACCCTTAAATTCAAGTTTGTAGTCGATAGTGCCTTTCAAGTATCGAAGAATACGTTTGACTGCACCCCAATGAGAAGGTCCTGGGTTTTTTTTAAACCTGCTAACACAACTAACGGCATAGAAAATGTCAGGCCTGGAAATTTGAGCAGCAAATAGCAAGGCTGCCAACTGGCTGCTGATATGGAATTGTTTCCATCTTCTTAATTTCATCTTCACTAGATGGACACTGTTTATTGGATAACTTTTCACCAGCACATAACGGAGTGCTTACAGGATTAGATTTGTCCATATTTAACCTTTTCAGAGTTTTTTCCAGATATGAACGCTCATCTATCCAAATTTTCTTATTTACTCGATCTCTTGTAATCTGAAATCCTAATATAGCGATATTTTACTGGATACGTGGAACTGTAGATCACTAGTGTATATTGTAAACAGTAATGGGCCCAGTACTGAGCCCTGTGGAACACCACTTTTAACAGGTCTTTTTTGAGAAAAGGCATCACCTTGTTGAAACGATCCGCATTGAACCATTCCGACTCTGCGATTTCGGTCGGTTTGAGCCAGCGTTGCCAAGTGTATCGAAACTCTGAGATCTAAGATATTTTTCCAATCTTTAAGGCCGAATATTTCCATTTAGGATAAAAATTTATAAGAACTACTAATATTATTTTCACCCTTCTACCCACTCAATGATAAATTATAAATACGACGATAACGGTAATTTAAATTAATTAGATAATATAAACTTTTTAGAAATTTGTGTCAGATAAATTCGACTCTCTCTAGTTTATTGGGCCCTTTGTGTGGACATCATTGAAGCGCAATTTCCAATGCAACACGCTCGTTTGCTTCATTTGTTCGATAATGTTCACTTTGGCTTTGAGCTTGATCTTTACTGAATAAATACAGGTGTGCGAGAGGGTTTCATATTGTCTACTAATTTTTCAAAAGCCTGTTTCTCAAACAAAATTATTTTTTAAAAAAAATCGAGTTAAAAAGTAATTTTTTCGCAATAAAAAGGCTGTAGTGTTTTTTTATAAGATAAATTTACGATAAAATAAACGAATAAATGAAAAAGTTTTTGTTTATATTTAATTATGTTTGCAGATTGTAAAATAATAATAAAAATAAACATATTATCTATGAAATTGTTAGTCATTTTTATGGGACGAAAATACGTTAAGGTGATAAAAATAAACCTGCCAAATGTATAAAAAAATTATGCCATATACATAAGGAAATATCCATCCAGAAGAATATTTGAAGACCCAAGCCACTATGAACTTATCCCAGAATAGTTAACTACACAGAAGGGAAGGCTTGTCTATTTCAGGGGGTCAATTCATCTGCTTATGTTCGCAATCGCCATGTTCTAAGTGGCAAAACTGTCACGCATTTTAGTCGTTTCGAGATGACGAAACTGTCGAAAACCTCAAACGTCAACCCACAAAATATGCAACACCAGCGACCTCAACGGTTGTCTCCCTCCTGAACAACGGAGATAGATGTATGTCCAGATTATTGTAAGAGAGAAAGAAAGTTATATCAAATACTATTAAACGAGCAAGGTTTGTATGTGTGTATGTGTGTGTGTCCAGAGGATCTCGAAATCCACTCGTCAGAATTCAATGAAACTTTCAGGGTAGACTAATTCCTACCTAAATCGGCAAAAAATGTAGGTCTCATGTCTGTGAAAATTCGATCTTCCGAGATATTTACAAGAAAAGTTAAGCTTTTAGTTTTATTTCCTAGCAACGGCAGATATAATAACTTGTTTCTATAGTAACATATTCTATAAAGGAGAGATGAGTACAGTAAAAGTGGGGATATAACGTCACATTCCATAGGCGTACTTTGCAAAATAAGTTTCTATAATATAAATAAGGTCACAGCATTATTTACAAAAAATAAAAATAAACTTTATGCATCTGACACTTTAACATTGAACGAATTAAATTTAATCAATAAATAATAAGGAGGATTATATGTTGGGATTAAACTTTTTTTAATCTCTTAAAAGTAACTCTTCAGTACTTACCTAAACTCAAAGATTAAAAAAAAAGTTAGTTCAAGAACTATCTTTAAAAGTCACTGTCTTCACTACAACTACTGGTATCACTATAATTGTCTTTTCTGAGGTTTATTATTATCGGTTCTATTAAATTATCCATTGATATATCCACTTTCCTAAATGAATTTTCCACATTTTTAACATGACCAATGCATTTTCCCCATTGTTCTCTATTTTCGCACATCAGGAAATTTAAATGTTTTATTGTTTTGAGAAACATAACCTTTTAATAATTGAGACCAGATCAGTTCAATGGAATTTAACTCTGCGTGGTTCGGAGGCAATCTGAGAATTTTAATTCCTTTTTCTCTGGCCATCTCATCTATAATATATTTTTTGAATTTGTTTTTATGTTGCCTTGCTTTTACTAATAATTCTGCCTTCAAGGATTTAGGAGGACTGATAATATTTTTAGAATGAAGCCATTTTGAAATATATATTAATACAATATTCTGAATCAATTAAAATACATACGATACGGCTATGAATAAATAAAGTCTGACTTATCTGTCAAAAGAACAGGTTTATCTAGACAAAAACTATATTAGGCCGATTAGATGTATTAAAATTTAAATTTTAACTACAAATACGCATTGAAGGATGAGGTAAAAATAAAATTTCTACCTCTTGAATCTGAAAGAATTCAATTTTAAATTTGCCGCTTTATATAAAAAAGGAAAGGTTCATTTGACGGACATAAATAATTTGCTTGTCAAATGACAGCCATCTCATAAATTCAAAGTTGAAAATACAACGTTGCCAATTCAATTTCAGAAATCATGGGTTTAGGTAAATATTTATAGGAACGTTAAGTAACACTGTTAAAATGGACACTTGTCAAAATGTGACACCTGTAAAACCGTGACAACTGTTAAAATGTGATACGTGTCAGAATGTAACAACTGTCAAAATGAACAAATCTCAAAATATGACACCTGTCAGAATGTAACAAATGTCAAAATGTCACACGTATCGTACTTTTCTTTATTTATTACAAAGATCTAACCTAAACTAAAGCTAATATTTTTTTTTTTTGGCGGGTGGAAATGCTTTATGCACATCGGGTAAAGGTTCTTCCCTTCCCCGATAGTGTGAGACTACCCCTTACGGCTACTATTTTATTATGCGGACAGTTTTAATATTTAAGTTTTCATTATCATAGAGAGAGAGAGAGAGAGAGAGAGAGAGAGAGAGAGAGAGAGAGAGAGAGAGAGAGAGAGAGAGAGAGAGAGAGAGAGAGAGAGAGAGAGAGAGAGAGAGAGAGAATGAATGCTTGTACACGTGTACTATTAACATAGATTTCAATTTTTTATTTTACAAGAAACCTTAAAGAGACATTTAAAATTCTCTATTTTCATAGTACATTTTAAGGTTGATTGTGACTTTGTATTTTCCAAGAACAAATTGTAATGTAATGTACGAATGAACTATTTTTGTAACTGAAAATTTTTGAAAAAATATGATATCAATATCTGCCACACGTCGAGAGCCTGGTCACAGGTTTTTGTGGAGGTTTTTACCCAAGTATGAATATCGGACCTATAATTTTCCTTCACTGCAGATCAATTAATAATAAAATCAATTGAACATAGAGTTTTTCTTATATAGTGATAAATAGAGTGAGCTGAGCGATCTTCTGTTGACGGGACCTGTGCCCTACACGCTGCTGTTGTCCGTCCCGGAAACGGGGCCTGTCCGCCGTGACTATTCGCGAATATCAAGCGTCAGTAGATGTTGCCCTCTAAAAGGGTGAAATCCCCAGAAACTAGGCAACTTTAATGCATTTAACTAACCTCTGTGACAAGCAGTTGATAAACGTCAATAACAGCTGCAGCCGATTGAAAATTAACACTGACAGCTTTTTTAATTTTCCCGCCTACTTTCAAGCCAATCGCCAATCAACTTTTTATTTATCTCCCTTTCAGTAGTTCAAGTAGATGTCGCCCACTCCGTGATTTTCGCGAATTAATTAATAATTTGTCATGTTATAAATATACTTAAATTATATACTCATTGGGCTGCTTAAAAATGTAGATTTGAATATTAAGAGCGAAGCTCGGTGACCAGATATTATAGAATTTATATGGGCTGCCGAACACTTTTTTCCATTAAGTTACCCGTCTCATAGTTGTCTCTGATCATAATTATGTAATTTTAATTGTTTCGTATTTTTTTCACCAAGTGGAAACCATAATATGAATAATTGATTTGTGCCGATGAAAGTGCTCAACAAATTGATTTGATGTATACAATTAATCAAACATCAGTTTATTTTTGCATTTTCAACCAGTTTTAAAAATTACTAACTCATCATTGAAGTATATTTATATTAAGTTTCAACGTTTTATATTTATGTACACAAATATGATAATTAAATATACATCGATTATTAGTGAAAAATAGATTTAAGCAATTTTTTTATTCACCGTTTACTAATAACAAATGACAATTTTTAATAATTAGCGATAAAATAATATAAAAGACTCGTACCTTCAATTGTGACATTTGTTGTGGCATTTTTGTACAAAGTCATTTTTCCTGAAACAAAAAAAATATTTTCAAAAAGTGAACCACTGTTGTTATGGTTAAAAAATGACACAAAATTATGGAAAGCTTATTTTGAAAAAGAACATAACCTTTTAAAAAAATAAATGTCAAAATTGCAAAATTTGAATTTTAATACCAACAAAGTAGCAATTTTGAAAGTAACCAAAAATTTGGTAATTTGATTTTTTTTTTAAAAAATGGTTGTTGATTAAAAAAAAGGGGGATATTTTTGTTTGATTTTTGAAGGAAGAAAAAGAAAATAATATAGTTGAAAAAGAAATGTTTTCCTTATTAAAATAGACAAATCAAAATTAGAAAATAGATACCCCTAAATTTTAGTATTAAAAACAGCGAAGAATTAAAAGAAAAGGTTTCCAGAGAAGGCATTATAGAAGAGTACACCATCTATTATTAATAATATTAGATGGTGTACTCTTTGATAGTACCTATTCTGTTTCCAAAAGACAGAATTAGTTATAGAGAAGGAATTATAGAAGATAGTATTAATTCTGTTTACAAAAGACTTAAAATTAGTGATTTTGTTGTTAGGATAGAGTATAATTTTTATTGATTTCTTTTAAAAAAAATTAAAGACGTTTTTCTACTAATGCCAAATAATAAACCAAAAATCAAACCGAAATTTGACCTTCGTTATTCAATAGTGTGATCAAAATTGATTTGATTGGTTAAAAAGCGTTGAATAATGAAAATTCAACACTTTTAATAACCAATAATCATAAGGCAACTAAATTTAACCAATCAATATCAAGAACGCATTTTCATTTACTATGTAGCACGACCTTTAATTTATACGTCAATGTCAAATTAAATTGATTACAGCACTCGCTCGCAAGCTCGCTCGTGCTGCAAACTTCATCCGCGTGTAATAAAATAACCCACCCAAACTCAGTGCCGGTCCTAGACATTTTTCTAGTGGATGCGAACAATGAAGAATATCACCAACTTTTGATTATTACCCTACAATAGACTCTATTAAAAATACAAAAATAGCGTACGTCTGATAGTTTCCGAGATATTTCATTTTTTAGCTAGGCGTGCGATGACTCGGAGTCATCGGCTGCTGTGACGTCACTTTACAACGGTCGGTCAATGCGTGATCTGCTCCCGACCTGTGTAAATGGACCAAAATTTACCCGGATCGATCCCCCCCTTTTTTGAGGATACTGAACACGATAGCGGTATCAGAATTTCTCTTTTCGCCAGCCGAACCCCTAAAACTGCCAAAAACTACCCCCTAATATGGTTAAACGGGCAGCACATCATTTCACTGTAAAAAAACGACTTTCCCCTCGTTTTCGAGGATGCTGAACACGGTGGTCGTGTTGAAGATTACTTTCGACCCTCACCAACTCCTCCACCGGCCAAAACTAACCTCCGACAGGGATTTTTTTTCTTTAACAGCGGCAAAATGCCTATTTCCCCGTTTTCGAGGATGCTGAACACGATGGTGGTGTTGAAGATTACTTCCGACCCTCACCGAACCCTCCAAAAGACCAAAGCCACCCCCGAAGCCGCTGGTATAAAAAAAATTCACCCCTTTCGGGGATGAGTTTTGGCCAATGGAGGGTTGGTGAGGGTCGGAAGTAATCTTCAACAACTCCACCGTGCTCAGCATCCTCGAAAAAGGGGGGAAAGACGTTTTTTTTACAGTGAAATGAGGAGATGCCCGTTTAACCATATTAGGGGGTAGTTTTTGGCAGTTTTAGGGGTTCGGCTGGCAAAAAGAGAAATTCTGATACCGCTATCGTGTTCAGTATAGCAGAAATATTTGAATAGGACGGAAACTAAAATTTAACACTACTTTTGCTTGATTTTAATGAAAACAGGCGTATTTCTAAACATTTAAGCTACACCACTACCGGTAACGTGTAACACAAATCCACACAATACTCTGTTTGTAACTAGCACTATCACTGAACTAGTTCAAAAGGTTTGGTCCTCTTGAGCCTTCTTACTAAATTGGTATTATCGAGGAGCTGGATGACCTCAACGTTTCCATGTTGGAGCAGCCGTTGTTCATGGCTGCTGGCAGATTTAGATATAGTCTTGTCAACAGTTTCTACATCCAGGTCCCTATGAAGATCACTGTTGCGACAGTACCAGGGTGCATCGACGATGTTCCTTAATACTTTATTTTGAAAACGTTGGATAACTTGGATGTTACTTTTACTGGCGCAGCCCCAAAGCTGACTACCATACGTCCAAACGGGTTTCAATATCTGCTTGTAGAGGAGCAGTTTGTTATGTGTGGACAACTTGGAGTTTCTTCCTAATAACCAATACATCTTTTTATATTTTATACCAAGCACTTCACGTTTCTTTTTAATGTGGACTTTCCAGCGAAGTCTAGCATCGAGTGTCATTCCAAGATATTTTGCTGTATTAGCATAGGGAATCTGAGCGTTATTTATTCTTATGGGAATGTGTTGGTTTCGTTTATTAGTAAAGTTAACATGAACAGATTTGTTTTCATTTAACTTAATACGCCATTTTTTAGTCCAGGTGTTAATCTGGTCTACAGATGTTTGTAATTTTCGGTTGGCTTCTTCATGGTCTTTTCCAACAGCCAGAATGGCAGTATCATTAGCAAATGTTGCAATAGTATCATGCTCAAGGTTAGGAATATCACTGGTATACAGTAAGTAGAGTACTGGACCTAGTACACTACCTTGGGGTACTCCTGCCCTAATTTCTCTTAGATCAGAATATACATCTTCCTGTTTTATTCTGAAGTATCTGTTTGATAAATAGGATTTTAAGAGTTCTGAATACTGACGTGGTAGTAACAAATTTAACTTGTGGTTAAGGCCCTCATGCCAGACTTTATCAAAAGCCTGGGCCACGTCTAGGAAGACGGTGGAGCAAACTTTCTTTTCCTCTAAAGACTTTTCAATTATGTCTGTGATTCTATGCACCTGGTCGATCGTTGAGTGTTTTTCTCTAAAACCAAATTGATGGGAGGGAATCAGGTCCTTTTCTTCTATTGTAGGTTTTAATCTCTTAAGAAGCAGTTTTTCGTAGAGTTTCGAAATAACAGGCAACAAAGAGATTGGTCGGTATGACGTTACTTCTTGGGGAGGTTTACCTGGCTTAGGTATCATTATAACCTCTGCTACTTTCCATAGCTGAGGTACGTATCTCATCCTAAATGATGCATTGATAAGGTTGGTCAGTTTGACAACAGCTTTACGTGGGAGTTGTTTCAAGATTTCCCCGGTGATCAGATCAAATCCAGGGGCTTTTTTAGGATTTATATTTGTTTCGATTTCCACATAAACTTCTTTTGGAGAAGTAGGTCTAATCACTGAATCTTTCTGTTCTGGTTCATTCCAGTCTTGGGTCTCTTCACCATCGTTGGTCTGGAAAGTCTTTTCTAAGTGTTCTGCGAATCTGGTTGCTTTTTGTATATTATTTCGTGCCCAACTCCCGTCTTCCTTTCTATTTGGTGGGTTATGTGTAATAGGACTTTTTAATCGTTTGGTTGCTTTCCAGAGTGAATAATCGGTACTGCTGTCATTAGTTAATTCACTCAAGTACTCACCAATCGATTCATTTTTAATACGCTGAATTTCGCGTTTTAACTGTTGTGTTGCATTATTTAAAGCTGTTTTATCAGCTGGTGCTCTGGACTGTTGCCATTTTCTTCTGATTTTTCTTTTTTCTAGTATAAGGTCTCTTATCTCTTTTGGATAATTATTTCCTTTTGTTTTGTATTTAAAATCAGGGGTGTTCTCCCAAGCTGCTTGTTGAATATCTTTGACAAAACGTTCGACTTCCTGGTCTAGTTGTTCTTCTGTTTTCAACGGAACCGAGAGATTAATTAACCGTTCAAGTTTGATTTTGAAGCTTTGCCAGTCCGTTCGTTTGTTGACTAATTTAGGCTGATTTTCTTTTTGAATCACACTATCACTCAGTGTAAGAAGTATGGGTGAGTGATCTGAGTTCATGTCCCAAGCTTCTTCTACATGTATATAATTTGAGGATATATTTCTAATTATAAAGAAATCTATAAGATCAGGAATTTTGTTCGGATCTGTGGGCCAGTACGTTGGCTTTCCAGTTGAGAGTGTTTGACATTTGAGATTGTTGCATGTTGCTAATAGTTCTTTACCTTTAGATGTTATTAGTCTGGATCCCCAGTGGGTATGTTTCGCATTGAAGTCTCCTCCAACTATGAATCTGTCTTCTTGGCAATCCAGAAAGTCAGCATATTGTTCTCTTTTTATAGCATGTCTCGGTGGGGAGTATAAAGCTGTGATTGTAACTTCGTAAGTCTTTGTTTTAATTTTAACAGATGTGGCCTGTATCTCTACCGTTTGGTAACCCATTTCTTGGTGGTGTAATATACATTCCTTTATTATAACTGCACTTCCGCCTTTTGCTGAATTGTCTGGATGGATCGTATGATATACCTTATAACCCTTAAATTTGATAAATGACTCCTTAGTGAAGTGTGTTTCAGCAATGAGACAGATATCAATTTTTTCTAGTTCCAGGATTGTTTGTAGTTCTTGTTGGTGCTGTAGTAACCCGTTTGCATTCCATTCTAGGATTCTTAAGTGTTTAGCCATTTCTGGTTTTAGGGATTGCTCCTTGAGCGCGTTTTTCTAGGTTTAAAATACGCTCATCCATCTTGTTTAGTTTGTCCAAGATTTGTTCGAGCATATTGTCAATATTTGTACTTGTTGTACCTTGGTGTTGCGGTTTTTTGTTAGTTTGAGCAATATTTTGTATTACTGCTTGACTATAGGCTTTATCTTGGCTATAACTCTGACCCTGTTTTGGAGGTTCTTTACTTTCTCTATTATCTCGCTGGGGTCTAGTAGGCAGTTTTGTTTTGTTCAGTTGTTTATTTTTAATTTTTTGAATTTCTTTGGCTACCATGCAGCCTCGATAGTTTGCTGGGTGACCTTCTCCACAGTGAACACATTTTGGGGTTGCATTTTTTGGCTTATCACAATCAACTGTGAGGTGCTTTCCAGTGCATCTCACACATCTGGGTTCTTTAGCGCAATATTTCTGGGTGTGCCCATAAGTTTGGCATTTTTTACATTGCGGGACTAATTTAGTTTTTCTAATTGGCTGAATTTGAACTCTTATTCCTAATATGTCAGTTATACTGAATATTTTATTAACATCTTCATCGTTGCTGAACGACAACATAAACATATTTAGAGGCTGTTTTGTTTTGTACTTCAGTTTTCTAGTAACTTCAATTATTTTATATCCTCTTCTTTTCATTTCCTGGATTATTTCTTCAGGATTACATGAATGATGAAGATTGATTGCCATTACCTTAATTGGACGGTTTTGTTTATTCTCATAGGAGTACCATGAGTATTCCTCGTTATTCAGTGTCCTAGTGAGTGCTTGATAGCATTCTTCATTCGGGACATTAATTTTTATATTTTTATCATTGATTACTTTGATCTGGAATCCACTCATTATTTTAGCTATGAGTTGATGGAGTGTATTAAAGTTTGTTATTCCGTCTACTATTATCGGAGGCGGTTGTGGTACTTTTTTAGTTTTTGGTTGATCTTTTTCTGGGACCTTTGGACTTGGTTGCGGAGGAGAGAGTGATGTATCCATTCTTCTTTTTTTTCGGCTCTTCTTCCTTATCCATTCTGTCTCTTCTGCGAGTTCTTCTTCGTCAGTGAAGTATTGTTCTGGGCTTATTTCCTCTTTTTGTGTTGGTAAAACGAATAATATACTATTAATTTCGTCGTGTGTCACACAGACAAGTATGACACGGATGTTATTTAATTTTAGGGTATGAATGTTAAGGATGAATGATTAATTTTAAGAACGTTAATAATGTAATATTTAATGAAGGTTACAGGAAGATTTAATTTTAAGAACGTTAATAATGTAATATTTAATGAAGGTTACAGGAAGATTTTATGTGTTATTAATTATGTGTTTTGATTTGTTTTTTTATTTCATTTATTTATTTACAATTTTGATCTTTTGAACTTTCCTTGAGAGAGATAATGTCTGCTCTAGTTTTGAAGTTAATTTATATTCAATGTAAAATCTATAAATTAAATTTTTAACATCATAATAATTTTGGCGCCCAACGTAAATTTCAAAATTTGATAAAATATTATTTTTGTTTATAACATTGTAATTAATCTTCATAACAATATATTTGGTTATTTGACTTAGCAAGAATATATTATACAGATAAAAAATCACTGATATTTTTAAGGTTATGTTGTTGATCTCCAACCTTAGGTTTTAGATCAGACAATTTTAGCCATAACTTTTGTCAAACGGCCAAAAATTTCATTCTACACCTGATATTTAACAATAATATCGTTATATACTTAGTATTTTCCATTAAATATTCCTGTTTTGTCCATTGAATTCCCATTACAATCGTAAAATAAACGTGACTTTCAAGTTACCGTGCACTATTTGGTAATCAACTCATTTTCAGGCATTCGACCCGAAACGTGTCACGTTTTCACATGCCTGCGTGTCAATTCGAAACTGCGAAGGCTTGAACGATATTATCGTCTATCACGTTGAACTGCTTTTAACGATGTTCCAAGAAACTAGACGGCGATTTTCCAGATTGTTTTTTGCATTTTCCCACACTTTTTCCCGCCATTATTTTTTCTTGGCTTCTTTCTGTTTCAGGTTAAATAAATATACCTAGTTTAATTTCGAAGATATCACAACAATTCATTGAGTATATTTAAAGATTACATTGCGTTTGTTTTCAATACCCCTAACTCAGCAAAAAATCCCAAATTTCAGTTTAATATTTAGTGGCAATTTTAGAAGCTTGAAACTACACATAGGCATTTTTAGATGTGCTACCATCTATGATTAGAAGAGAGTATTGACAATTTTTAAAGCAAAAAATTCCCGATGTATTGGGGTTGCATACACAATTTGCATTGTGTGTTGCAAAGCTTTTATTTGACTGATTCTAGTCAAAATGTCACTCTCTTCTTTCGTATCTCTTTCCCCGATGTTTGAAATGTGTGAGTACAACTCGTCTGCGAGAATGTACCACGTGACCATCTCGAAATCGTGTCAACGTTGCCAAATTTAAATTTAGACAGTTCAACAAAAAGTAGAGCAAAACATATATTTTAGTTCACTTGAAATCTTCGTACAAGAAGAAATAGAAGAAGTGATTAGGACAAACAGCCAAATTATTGGATCCAGACCAATTATAAGCTCTTTAGATCCGTTATGGAAATATTAATTCAAAATATAAAACATTTTTCAGAAAAATATTTATTTTTCACAGTTATACGAATTTAAATTAAGAAAAAGCTTAATTTTCAATCGAAAAAATTAGTTTATACATTTTCAATTTATAATTTTATCCAGAGCTCATTTGTTAATTATCTAAGGGTATGTCTACATAACTGCCTATCCTTAAAAATCAAATAACTCACTTATTTTTCATCTAAACTTCAACATATTATACATTGTCGGAAAGGGAAAGAGTTCACCTTTCAGATAGAATAAAAATATATAGGGTGTGTCGTTAAAAAAATCGACGTTATTTGCATTTTAAAAAGACCGCTTTTTTAAAACACCCTATATAATATTTTACTAAATAAACATTTATACTGAAAAAAACTTTATATAAAAAGAAACTGTTCAGTGAAAACCGCACCTTCCTACACTGAGAGAACAGTTTATTAACATTAAATAAATTTTATTTATTGTTAACAAATGACATTGTTGGATATGGCCTAACTTATCTATTTTCATGGCAAACTAATGGTATCTTAACGGATCCCAAACAAATATCTATTTCAATATTAAATGATATTGCTTTCGAACTAAAGGCACATTTGTTAAATATTAACAAATATCACTTCAAGTACAATACACCGCTGTTTTCAATAAGTTGCATATGTTTATTATTAAATAATATTACTTCAATTTTAAAAACTGTTCTTGAATGTTAAAGTGTTTATATTGAATATCAATATATATTTTATACACCATCAAAAGGCATTTGTTTGTATTTATCCTAATGTCTTATCTTTAAAAATATGTATCGTATTAATGTCAAATAATTATGTTTCAACTTAAAACATCGTTTTTGTATGATAAGTTTTTATATATTGTACATTACATTATTCATTGTTATTGATGACTTATATCTGTTAATTTTGAATATATTGTTTTTTTACCTTAAGATGAATTTTTTTTACATAAAGAAAAACAGAGATTTTATCAATTATCATTAAGTCGAAATAGTTTCAGTGGGGCGGAAAGTTGTATGAAAACAATTGTATCTCTCACGAAAAAAATTGATACTACTTTTAAAGAATTCTAACTTTAAAAAGAGTATACTTTTTTTCGTGAGAGACATAATTGCTTTCATATATAACTTTTCACCCCACTCAAACTATGTCGACTAAAATGAAAATTGATAAAGGCTCTCTTTTTCTTTATGTAAAAAAAATCCATCTTAAGGTAAAATAAAACAACATCAACATCTGGTAAAAACAATATATTCAAAATTAACAAATTATAAGTCATCAATAACAATGAATAATGTAAAGTACAATATATAAAAACTTATCATACAAAAACCATGTTTTAAGTTGAAACATAATTATTTGACATTAACAAAATTGATGTACATATATACACATTTCGACAAAAAAATTGGCATTTACCCCTTTTTCTTTATGTGAAAAAAATTTCCTAACAGCTGTTGTTCCTATTCAAATCGTTTTGTTGAAGACTGATAGAATTCCAAGTATTATTCTGATTTGGAGGTTCTCCTGTTGTCAAAAGAGTATGTTCAAAAATCAAACGTCAAATGATTAGGAAAAACTTTAATAAATATAACATCAGATACAAAAAGGAACATAGGATTCTTAAACTATTTATCACAAAGAAAAATCATATATCCTCAGATTCGGTTTGATATCGTAGATGAAAAACGTGGTATGTTTTGAAGCAAAAGTCTATATACCTTTCTAAACAGAAGCAACTTTGTAAAGTTGTCCATTGATGTACACATAAACTTATTTTTATCACTGTTTCACTTCCCTCTACCACAATGAAAGGCTGCACACTTATATCTAGATCTGCCAGTTTCTCAGTCTTTGATTTAATTTTAGATTCTATATCACCAGGTAGCTAAAACAAAAAATAAAATAGTGAATTTGCTAAGTCATAACCACTAAGAGTAAATGCAATTTTAAAATGACACACACATTTCCCCATAAATAATAAAAATACTTTTATTTTTTTTTGGAATTCTAGAAAAATTCCACAGATAGAAATGTAGACTTTTTATTTTTTGTGCTTCAAAACTCATACTCACAATTTGTAATGAAATTTGAAACTCGAATTTTCGGAAGATTGCAGTACCATTTTTGTGAAAATCAACAAAACAATAATATAACCTCCAAATATCGAAAAATTACATTCATTCGTCGGTTGTTCTCACTGGTCTGTTTTTCTCCTATTTGCGATACAAAAACTGTATTCATTTAAGTATTCGGACATGTACGGATCATTAATTAAATGGCAATGGACAATTAAAAGTACCCGGTAATTTTAACCTAACCTCAGATATGTCCTGTATCGATTTGTGATATTAGTAAATAAAATATAATAATTTTGGAATTACCATGGATAACTTAACAGTTAATAAATATTATTTTACAACATACATTCATATAATAACTAGGTATTAACAAATATTCGAAAATATTGCATATCATGTGATTAAATTCATGACTTTTCATTGGCGCAGCCATGTGTGAATGAAATAATCACTGATATCGAACCGACATTCATGAGCTTCCATTTTTAACGCCCGAATCTGGGAACTTGCATTTATATATATATATATATATATATATATATATATATATATATATATATATATATATATATATATATATATATATATAACAAAAGAAACCAATTACAGATCCCGAAAACACTCTCATAAAATTGTCAACAGAGGATGCCTTAAATAAAAATAATTACCATCGACAAGATCCACGTCACACAGCCATTTTGTACGTTAATACGCTTAAATCAAAAATAAGAAAACAATGAAAATTTCATTTGCACATGTACTGCGGCCTCATTGCTAAATATTAAGTTTCTACTACATTCGGCATAAAATACAAACGAATATATCATTTACCTTGGAATTTTTCCACATAACATCCAATGATTGTTAGAAGTTAGCACCAAATTTTTATCACGAATCTCATCTACTAACTGTTTTAAATAATGATTATCCACTTCTAAAGCGTCTTTCCCATCAATATCGAATTGCATTATGGGCCGGATAACCTCACTTTCGTCCTTGTTGACGTGTTTATCGGATAACGATTGATTTTCACAGCAAACCCTTCGTTGCGAACAACTATGGTGGAAGATCGCGGCACATTGAGATTATTGAGAACATTTAACACTTTTTAAGACTTTTTTACCACAATAAGAACACACATTTTAAGCACTTGAGTTTCCCGTCTCTGACTCGGGCGCCATCTTGTCAATTGAATGTATAACGGTTCACAACTGCACCAAATATTTGTTTCTGAGAAACAAACATATCTTATTCATCAAATAACTACATGTTTGCAAATATTTTTTAACCAGAAATAAATGTACATTTAACAATAATATTCTTGATATTTTGGCAGTAAGAAATTAGTTTGTGACAAAATGTAAGAAGTTTTAGACAAACGTATATATTTATATTAAAGAAATCAGCTCGCAACAAATCCTTTGTTATTCGTGAACTACACATTTTCAAATGGTATTGTTGTATTTAATAAGGTTGATTGACTGTAAGAAAATGGAGTTAATATTTAACAAACCATACCCAAACAAACCTATTCGTTAAGCATAAAGTAACCGTTCTCTCAGTGTATCATTTCTGAGTTCCGAGATATTTGCAGTTAAAATGGGTCAGAAACTTCTGGGACACCCGGTATTTCAAAAATAAAGGTACTTTATTCCTGAGTAAATTTCATATTTTTTGACAGCAGCAAATCATTTGTCGATTGTACCTACTTTTGTTATAATAAATCATATTATAATCGGGTAAGTTCGTTTATCTCCGCGCGGTGCGAACGCGAACACATAGAGAAAACCTTTCTGTGATTCCCTTAGTTTTAGACGCTTCTGATTTGCTAGCTTTGCGTTAGATAAATTGATTTTGTATTCTGTCGCGAAATAACGATACGATTTTGTGCAAATATGGATAAATGGTTAATAAAAGGTCAAAACAAAGAAGATAATCCTAAGGTAAGGTACTTAACCTATTGAGGGGAATTTTTGGGGAATCAGCAGATTTTTGTCCCCAAATTTTGGGAATTTGACTTGGGATATTGGGGAATATGATAAATTGGCATCGGCAACACTGCACTTAACGCCTTCACGGCACTATTGCGCATGTTTCCTCTCTTACTAAACTCAACTCTACTAGTACAACCCAGGAGAGCACTTCTATGCGAACTTGTAGATGATTTCTCTTGGTTTCAAGCATGCCGATTTTGTGACGCTGAGAGAGTGAGGAGTGATTACGTGGTACATTCTCGCACACGAATTGAAAATTTATAAACTAACTTTTTAGATTGAAAATTAGGCTTGTTCTTAATTTAAATTCGTATAAATTTGAAAATTAAATATTTTGCTTTGAAAAAATTACTACTTTAATACACAAAAAAGAACGTTTTCACCAGAGGTTTCATAAAAAAATTATTTTTGCAAGAGATAAAAATTAAAAACGAAAAACATGGTTTCATCGTATTGTAATATCTGGAAAAATGGCGAAAGAAATAAATGAAAGTTATAGATAATTTTAAAACACCCGGTATAGTCAAAGTAACAGTAGAAAAATCGAATCATCTAGAAAATTACCACAATGCAAGCTTTGCAAAAACCATACAAAATTTTGTTGCTTGTTGAAAAATTTCAAAATATAAGTTGAGCAATCCGACACCGTTCTGTTTTAATTCAAGGAAATTAAATATTGGATGTCATAAACAATTTTTCTCGTCAAAGTTCCTTTACAATGTAACACAAAAGACAAAAGTGCCGAATTGGCATTATTTTCATTTCTAGCAATTTGTATGATAAACAATAACGGAGTACGCGTGATTGGTCCGTATATAAGACAATTGTAATGGCGTCCAAGAAAATGATCGCGATTGGACCGTCTAATAAGTTGAGGAAAAATAGTATCCCTCCAACAAAGAGGGGACAAAATTTTATAAAAAGTAAAGTTTTTCTGATCGCGGGGACGAAAAGAGAGGTGAGAGCCGGTAATCATATACGGACCCCTCGTTAGTGGTCCACGGGTCGCGCTGTAAAAGTCGCGTTTTCTAGTAGAGAAAAATAAGTTTGGTTTTATGAGTAAGTTTGGTTTTTTTTGGATTTTGAGTTTTTTTTTATCGTACCGCGCGGTTCGGTTAGTGACGCGTTGCGCTAGTGATACAGTTTGGTTTGGCGTAGAACCAGGAATACGTTCGTCGCCCCCACGTCTACAAGGGATTTCCCGGGCTGTAGATTTCACCCCAATTTGAGGACGAGCTAAGAGTAAGATTTGATTCGATTTTTCTTAACCCTTCTATTCATTTCGAACCGACTCGTGTTGTTTGTAGAGAGTTAAGTCTAACTCCAGTTAATTGTTCTCGCATTTTTTTTCCGCTATTAGGAGTGCTTCCCAAAACGGTTGTTGGGTTAAGTATTGTATACAGTAAAGCCTGTCTGTAGGCATCAGAAATTTAACCTTTGTTCGTAAATTTTATCCAGTACTTGAATGGGCCTTTTCCTTTTATGTCACATGTATCGTGAGGTAACTAGCGAACTTCTGATAATTAGTAGAAACAAAGTTTCAATTTCACGTTAACCCTTTTGTAACTTAATTTCAAGTAGAAATATTACGTGTGGTTTCATTTTACCGCCACAGAGCGATTTTTTTAGTTTCTTTCATTATTAGTTTAATTTCTTATCATTTTGGGATCATTTTATGCATTTTCGTAGTAGTAAAGGATAGTCATTATTTTAATATTGTAGTCATGTCTTGTTAACCATTTTCTTTTATTAGTCAATAGATTCATTTAAATTTTAGCAAGCGTTTCTTTTAAATCCCCCAACCCCGAGAGTTTTAGACACTTCGTGAGACAAAGGTATATTCTGCACTGAATCGCTGCAGGGATCACGCCCTTCTAGGATTTTCTTTCAGGTATAAAACTCAGTAAGCCTTAATTGACCGCTCTGCCAAGGTTTGATAGACACGCAGCTAGGTAAAAAGTAACCTTAAATACACCGGTTATTACTTCTGGTGGGGTTATTACAGTATTTGTATTTTATCTTCTAAAGGCTGATGTTTTAAAACAAATTGTTATTGATGTTTATTAGTACATCAAGAAACGGTAATTTTTTTATATTTTCAATTTCAATTATAATTTTAATGTTATAACTTGTCTACTTTTTTCTCATAAGATTAAGAGACTTATTTATCGACAGCAACATTTGGAAATTTCTTTTTTGTGTTTTAAATAACCTGTAATTTTGCCAAGACAAAACACTGAATTTTCGATTTTATATTAAAAAAAATATTATAATTATTATACTTTTATTAAACAATATATATTGTTAATTATTAATTATTATTTAATTAAATTATTAATTATTATAAACTAACTTTTTTTGTATTAATCTCTGAAAGGGATAAAAAAGAAGAGAGTGACATCTTGACTAGATTCAGTCAAAATTTAATGTCAATACTCTCTTCTTACCATAGATGGTAGCACATCTAATAACTTTTTTTTCGATTGAAAATTAGGCTTTTTCTTCGTATAACTGAAAAATAGATATTTTGCATTGAAAAATTGTCATTTTAATTTTTGATAATTTTTCTAAAAAAAAAAAAATGTTTTGTATTTTTAAGAAAAGAATATTTCCATAACGGATCTAAAGAGCTTATAATTATTGGTCTGAATCCAATAATTTGGCTGTCTGTCTTAATCACTTCTTCTATTTCTTCTTGTACGAAGGTTTCAAGTGAACTAAAATATATGTTTTGCTCTACTTTTTGTTGAACTGTCTAAATTTAAATTTGGCAACGTTGACACGATTTCGAGATGGTCACGTGGTACATTCTCGCAGACGAGTTGTACTCACATATTTCAAACATCGGGGCCCAGGTAGTTTCAAAAGTTATGCATCACCTAAAATTTTCGCTATTAACTATTTTAAGAAACTACTGTTATAGATCATTTATAAAATAAATATTATAACGTTGACAGATATTTTTTGTTTTAAAAGAGATACTGTTTTTTTTTGAATAAATAAAAAATCCAAAAATAAAAAATTTATTTCTAATTGAAATTTATTTAACAGTTTTAATATCGTGTATTTCCACCACGGGCATCGCTGCAAGCCTAGCTTCGAGCTCGAATACTGCTAACAAGTCGATCAATCACTTCCTGTGACAGATTCTCCCATTCTTCTCTACAGGCAATTGTAAGTTCATGATGGGTTCTAGGAGGATTCCTTCGGACATAAACATCTCTGGGGAGCATATTCAATGGGGTTCATGTCTGGAGACATCGCAGGCTACTCCAAACGGCGAATAGCTTCTGTCTCAAGATAGTCACTTACCGCTTGTGGGCGGGCGTTATCATCCATAAATACAAAATTTTCACCCACAGCTACTCGCCATAATCTTACATGGGGTTATAAAATCTGTGTGACGTACCTTTGTTCTTTTCCGTCAATGACTACCAAAACATAACACTGCCACCAGCGAAAGGAAGTGTGGGACGCGCATGTGCTAGTTGTGCAGCTCGAATTCGCCGGCTATCACTATTTAAACAGATTCTGGTCTCGTCTGAAAAAAGCACAAAATTCCAGAACTGTTGAGGGACCTGTATGTGTTCTTGAGCCCACTGGAGGCCGTGCAAAACATGTCTAGGTTGTAGCTGAGGAACTCTAATTGGTCGATTCTAAAATTCTTCTTCTTATTGTAGCCAACGATACTCTGACTCCTCTTTTTTTGATTTGAATAACGTGATCCAACCTATCAATCTAGTGATATGTATGTATATTAAATAAATACAAACATAAATAAATATTAGTAATTGCTTTTTTCTGAGGCCATTAAACTTTCCACATAAATCCATCTATTGACACACACAAATATATTGACAAAATGAGTGTATCGACGTTCGAAATACCGATTAAAAAAAAATATTCACCCACAGTTATGTGAAAAAAGCTGATGTTTAATCTGCTCTCCGAAGGTGAAGGTTGACAATTTTGCCCTACGAAATGATAGATATTAAAGCATGTCGTTTGAGGTAAATACCAAAAAATGTTTCCTGAATTCTCAATGCCACATCGCATCTATTGCTGAAAGGCATTTTATCAGCGCACACGAGAGGTTAATGGATATATATGACTGTAAAAAAAACGTGTTAAAACATGAGTATGGAAATGTATTTGAATTTGTATTCGTATCAGATTACTGAAATGAAATTCGAATTAAAATACTATTTTTAGGTGTTTCCATGAATTCTCGTTGGAATTTGGACATAAATATATACGTTTTTTGGCCTTTGTTGTGTGGGTAATTTTTTCGTTTTTTAAAAAAAATTGTAATTTTAAAAACCACCCACGCCACAGAATAACAACAAATTGAATACATAAAAAAATAAGTCTATGTTAAAGTAGACAAGTTTTTTTTAAGAAATTTTTTTCAACTAAATTTTTCATCAAAATTGAAATTTTTTCTCAAAATTGGTTACTACACGATTTTTTCAAAATTTAAAAATTTTTTATTGATATTTTAAAAAAAATTCCACGTTTCATGACAGATTTTTTTAATTTTTCTATGGTCAATATTTTTTACATCATTTTTTTTGTTTTTTTTCGGATAATGGGCTTTTTTTTAAGAAAACAAAACCCCTTGAAAAATTTTAATAACCTTTTACGTCTTTAGTTTTAGCCTGATTTTCGTGAAATTTTCAGGAAATACTAACAATTACAAAACTTAGGGTGGAGATTACTTGATTTTTTTGTAAACCTTCGAAAAGTATTTATTTTGTTAATTTTAAATGGAAAATCACAAAAAGAAATATCCGCGCCATTCTGCATTAAATCTATGAAAATTTTCTCCTATTTGTTTTAATAAATATCAAGTAGTTTTTAAATAATATGGTTTCCCATTTTTTCTTAAATATCTTTGTAAAGTGCTGCCACATCGTTACAGACATTTAAAGCTGTCTAGAAATATTCCATCGCCAAGTGTTCCCAGGGGCGCGCATATAAATACAATTTTATATTAGAAAATCCTCATAAAATAGAATTGAAATTTGTTTCTCACAAGAACTCCGGTTGCCACTTAATTTAAATTCGTATAAAATCGAAAAATAAATATTTTGCTTTGAAAAAATTAGAGCTTATTTATAAAAAAACGGTTTTTAGCGATTTTCTCGGTAATTTTAAGGTTATGTTGAAAACCGATTAATAAAAAAGTTTTTGATTTTTTAATTATCTACAACTTTTACATTTACATACAACTTTTTTCGATAGGATGCATATTTCAGCTACAAATCGTAAAAAACCAACATCCAACCATCAAATTGTATATTTAGCTACCCCCACCCCCCTTCCGGAGCTTTTACTCAGTCTTCTTGATTTTTTTTTAATTTACCCGGATTTTTCCGACCATCCACATATGCTAAGAATTTTTTGTGTTTCAAAAATTATCTATTTTCCCAACGTATAATTAAAACTTTTAAATTGCGCCGTTAAAATTGCAAGAATGAAATTAATTACAGTTGGGATAAACTAATAATTGCTGTAAGCTACAACTATATATTTTTTTTTTTTTTTTTAATTTTAAATGATTAAAAGAAAATAATTACTTTTAATGCAGATCTATCGTTTCTTCGTTTATTCATTCGCGAATTATAATTACATCAAAGTTAACTGTGAAAATATTTAGTTACGCTTTTTATTATCATGTATTGCAAAAAGTGCATATGTGCTAGTATAAATCAAGTTTCTTTTATCTATTAAATTCTAGGATATTTATGTTTCCAGTCAGAAGTATTTGTTTGTGAATATCAACAGTCGACAGAACACTGTCTAAATTTTTGAATCTGAAATATTAAAATAACCAAAAAACTAAAAGGTTTGAAAAATTAGAATGCAAACAAAAATTTATTTATTTAATCTAATACACATTCGAGTTTAATTTACATATTCTTCTCCACTAATTTCTGTCTTGTGTTATTTTCTTGCTTTCCTCCCATTTTATATGTCATTTTGTAACGTTTAAATTCGGTATTAAGACCTTACTACATTAATTAGTTTCCATACCTTGTTTTTCTTGGGTAGATGTGAGCCACTGTAGGGACCGAATTATATTATTTAGGAACCATATATCACATAAGATATTTTACATTTAGCCTCAAGTTTTTGACTCACTTTATATCCATTTGTACGAGCTAGTTAGTTTCGTATAAAGTATTTCGAATATTAAAATAGATTGTTGTTTACGTCTATTTTATCGATGTCATGTTTCGATCTGTCGTTCCAGTCATTTCTTCTGTTAAATTTGAGGTACTGTGCGGCTGTGTTAGCCAGTCACCTGTGATATGATTGGTCAAGTCGCAGAATTTGACCAGTCATGTTATATGATTGGTCAAGTCGTTTTTATTGACCCGTGGCGGTTAATAAGTGAATCTCTTTCTGGACTTTCGTGGTTGAATTCGTTCTAGAAGGATTTAGAAGGAAATTTCGGACCGGTTTTTTTTCTTTCTTGTTGGGTGATAAAGTATAACGTGGTTTAGACAAAATTTTGAGGAATCGCCCGGTGTTTTATGAAGATTATTTCGTACCATTGATTGGGATAGACGAGCGATTCCCGTATTGTTAGACTTGCAGGGTGCCTATTTGATTTGGTGTGTTTACCCTGGTCTGATTCTCTTGAAGAGGAATTGATATTTTGTACCAAACCAAGCCACGTTCGTAACGACGCCATTTTTGTCAGGTAAGGCGTTTTTCATGACAGTCGAGTTTTATGTTATTTGGCAAGTGTGTAAGGCCTATTAATATTATAGGGATAGTACCTTCCACGGGAGACGATTTGATTCTCCGAGGATTCACCTTTCACGGAAGCCTCTGTCAGGAAAGTTCCTGATTCGCCGAGAATTTCCCTTCACTGTATAAAAGGGTATGTTGAGATCATTCCATTTTTTCCTTGATCTTTCCCTTACATTTTTCCTGATGTTACAGATTCATATATCCTTTATGCCACTCTTTCATCCGGCATTCATCCGCATCATCTTAATTGTCCTTCTACTATCTTGTCCTTGATTGGTATTATTTGTAGCTGTTGTATAAATGTTTCATTCCTTATTCTGTCTCTCCTTGTCTTTCTCCTTATCTAACTTTCTGTTACTTTACCATAGGTAAAGTATTGTAATCGCAAAAAAAAAGTTCAGCTTTCAGTGGATTTACATGTTTTGAGACCCCCTAAGTCATTTAAGACCATTTCCAGAAAATGTATGTATGGAGTATGGAGTATGGAAAATTTGTGTGCGCTCTAACTCCAACTGCGATCGGAATTTCCTAACCAAATTTTATATTTAGCATTTTTACAACATGTTAATGAGCTGATTAGATTTTGGGCAAAATCGGACAACCGGAAGTGGGGGTTTACTCTTGAGAATTTTCAGATTTTCGCAATTATTATCGTTTCTATTAAGTTTATGTAAAAATATTAAGAGAAAAAATTTATTTTAAATTAAATTTACTATAAATTTTGTTTAAAAACTTTTTTCAAATTTTGTATTATAAGCGAGTAAAAATAAAATATGGAATAACATAGTTGCATAATAGCGCAAGCGCAGTAGAAGTGTTTTGTTTCATGGAGACAATTGTACGCTCTTGCCAGGCATGGCCTGCCTTAAATATGTACGAGTAATTGGATTATGAGCCCTTATGGCCGTTAAAGTATGATAAAGTCATGTGCATGGCCACATCCGATTTTTTTTCTCTATTATCGTGCCCAAATATTTGAAATATCTGAACACTGTCTAAATTTTTGAATCTGAAGTATTAAAATAAACAAAAAACTAGAAGTTTTGAAAAATTAGAATGCAAACAAAAACGTTTTGGTAAAAATCCAACATCTTTCTTCTATGGATCCACCTTTTTCTTTAATATATTGCTTACCTACTACTGGCATATATGTATATAGGTACAGTATGTTGAGATATTCGATCGGTACAAGACTCTGCAGAAATCAGGGAACATTTTCATATCTGGTGCGCATTTTGCATATAAAATTATGCTTTCAGATAGCTTGGTAGGTACGCAATTTACTAAAATATCTTGCAGTAAAAATGCTTTTATAAGAGGTTTGATTCCGGGTATGAAAAAAAATAGAACATTTTACTATTAACTCGATTCAAAGGGTTTAAAAATTAAATAAAACAAATTGCTTTGTTACTTATTAAAATCCTGAGGCTTCCTAGAAAATTACTGCAATATTCTGATGAGTTGCATTTCCACGAAACCAGCTGTCTGGTTTACAAGAATTGTTTTGGACTTCTCCTTTACTTATTGTTTCGTTGAATATAATAATCTTTAAATAAAATTAGCAAATATGCTACCGATTTTATTGGAAGTCGAAAGTTGATTGTCTTAGCACCTCGATCTTGAGTAACATTATTGTTGTGCAGGTCCGTATTTTAGTATTATCTATCATTACCTATCTTTGGTTTCTCTACTCGATCTCATGTATTCATGTGTCTGACCATGTTGTTTAAGTGATGAATTATAGGTGTGTGGAGTTAATAAATAAATAATATATTCTTTATGTATGTATATAGAGAATTTTTTCGTAGCAAAATTTCCCTTTTCGGCTTCTTTGTAGTCTGGTAAAAACATAATGAAATACGTACGACAAATAACGATAAGTAGGTGTAATAATTTGACAGGTTAATTAATTACTTCGATAAATCAATCAAATTTTTATTACTGCCTGTTACGCATAATCTACAAACATTAATTTCATTAGGTAAAATCCAAGGTAATATTAGATAATGATCCAGTTCATACTTTAATTTTATTAATGAATTTGTCAACATATTAGGTATTATAAGATATTAAGGAAGAGTACGATGGTTTCTTGCGGGTCATAATATAGACCAGGGAGCAGGGTTGGATATTGTTTTTTACGATTTGTGGCTGAATTATACTTCCTATCGAAAAAAGTTTAATATAAGAGTTGTAGATAATTAAGAAATCTAAAACTTTTATATTAATCATTTTTCAACATAACCTCAAAATTATCCAGAAAAACGCTAAAAACCGTATTTTTCCTTAGGATCAATATATTTTTTTCATGTCATCTTAAAGTCGATGATTCAACGAAGAAAATGAGCACTGATAAAGTTAAAAAATTGAAAATTTGTAAACCAACTTGTTCGTTCCAATAAGGGTTTGAAAATATAGATATTATAATTTTTTTTTCATTGTTATGATTAATAAGAGCAGAGCAGAAAATTAAAAATGACAATATTCCAATATTTTGCGTACAATTTTCATTAGCTATTTGATGAAACCGAGACAGGAGAAATCAAATAGCGGAGGTATTTTTCATTTTTAATTATTCCCATACATCCGAAAGCCACTGCAAGGATTTAAAATTCAAAAAGTAGGTCAAACACACGTGCTAGCTTTCATTACGGTATATTTAACCTGACAGATTAAATTTTTAAGTTGTAAAAGTTTTTAGTTTTTGAGTTATTTTTTATTCTAGTTTAATTCCTCGTACCATCTTTTTTCTTTTTGCAAATTTCATTATATAAATACGCATTCTCGGGATTATAGCATCCCGTTAAGGGAACACACAAAGTTCCCAGAAGATTAAAACGTTGACAGTAATACTTTACGATTTACATCCAGTATTTATCGAGGGAAATTTATCTGGGGACTTATTGGATACTTGGACAGTGTAAACAGTGGCTTAAGCGAAAGAAAAGAAATCTAAGTACCATCGAAAAAATGGAAAATGAGTTGGCTTTACCATATATATAATATAAAATTGTCTGAACTTGTCTAGAATTATCTAAAATTGTCTATACTTGTATAGAATTATCTAAGTTTGTCTAGAATTATGTATAATTGTCTAAAAGTGTCTATAATTGTATAAAATTATCGAAACTTGTCTAGAATTATGTGTACTTATCTAAAAGTGTCTATAATTGTATAAAATTATCTAAACTTGTCTAGAATTATGTATAATTGTCTAAAAGTGCCTATAATTGTATACAATTATCTAAACTGGTCTAGAATTATGTATAATTGTCTAAAATGGTCTATAATTGTATAAAATTATCTATACTTGTCTGCAATTATGTATAATTGTCTAAAAATGTGTATAATTATCTAAAATATACTGTGTGAAATGAAAAAATAACACATTTAATTTATTTCTTTGAGTGTATAAATTTTTACAAGGAAAAACTTTTCCATTTCCATAATAACCGGTATTTCGTGTGGGAATGTACTAAAAAAAATATATGAAAGGTTAGTTAGACAAAGAGCTATTTCATAGTATCTATAAAAAGAATGAACATGCCACTCAAATCTTCTTACTTTAATGAAAAAACGGTTTTATACGTGTTTTTCTCTTCTATTCTGATAAAAATAGTAAAAACAAAGTTATAAGTTTTGTAACGAAAAACCCTTTTCAGAAATCACGAGGTACATAGAAGTTACTTTCTACAAAGAATATGAGGTAGAAATTGAAAATAAAATAAGTATACTGGTAACATAAAATGGATACATGATATCGAACTTTATAACTCGGTAAAAATATTCTTGAAGTTGCTATATAAGACTGTGACTACATATTCGAATATTCAGAAATGATAATAAAACCACTTTTTTTATATTAAAATGTTTTTTTTCATCCCTCCTGTGATCATTCCAATGTGGCTGAAGAATCCTGAAAGCATGCAGAGACCAACTCCCCCAGGAAGGATGAAAGACAATGCTTTATCAGTCTTCATACAGGGCGAACCTTTGGTAAATTCCCATAAGTTAAGGCTAGATGAAAGTGGTTATAAATTGATATAAAATCATTAATCTGAACAAAAAACTTAAAAACCAACATAAAATTAGGTTAAATATTAAATGAAACATCACCTAGAAATAAAGAAATAGTATTATTAAAATAAAGTTTAAAAGAATAATCAAAATGTTAATTTATTAATAAAGATAAAAGTTAAAAGTTAACTTACCTAAGGGAATGATTTAATGTGAGATAAATAGTGAAAATCCTTTTGAAGAGCTCTGATAATAATCTAATAATTAAAATCAAAATTAAATAAGATTCAAAATTCAAAATTTTTTCTAACAATTTAATTTCAGGACGATCTGTATAACAAAATGAAATAAAAAGTTGTAACAACCGTTTAAAATGAAATTCAGAGTTACCAACATTGGTAACTAAATTATAAATTAATGAAATGTATAAAAATAGACACCAGAATATAAAGAAAAAACATGTTAATCGTTATAATTAAAATTATAAAAACTAAAACACATAAAACTTAAAATAAAATATCATAGAATCAAAAATTTGAAATAATAAGAACGAATTCAGAAATAATTTGAGAGTTTTTTGTTTTACTTTATAAGGTAACATAGCAACGAAAAAAAGAGGGTGGAGTTGAAAAATGGTAGAGAAAGACTTGTCTAGAAAATTTTTAAGAAGATATTTTATTTAAAAATTACAGAAAAGGGAATTCAGTTTATAAAATGGTGGAAAGACTGGTATAGAAAAATTTTATGAAAATATTTATTGAAATTTTAAAAGAAGAAATTAAAAAAATAAAAAGTATTTATATTCTGGAGATCTAATTATGACTGCGATTATGTATAATAATTAGTAAGTGGATAATATCAAATATTATTTAAACAAAAAACTTACCTGGAAGACATCATTATTATTTTGTGTGAATCCTGAGGATTGTGTCCTAAGTAATTTACTCAACTGAGTAGATATCCGCCTGGAGAGTCAACAAATTTGGAAATATCACATCACTAGAAGTCCAGCTACAATATATCACTGGTTGTACGAGTTGGGAGAAGAACAATCACAAATATTTGAAGGTATAATCTCATCATTTCACTTAAAATGTGCTTCATACAAATAACAAAGTGTGGGACACGTGTCTCTTGTGTTTAAGGCAAGTAAATGAGTAATTGTCTTAAAAAAGTTGTGCCAACGTTAGTTTTTAAAGATTTTATTGCGCCAAATTCAAATCATAATTAGAAATAAGGTATCATTGAATGAATGTGAGGCATGCGAGTAACTCATATCAATAAATTTGTAGTCTGATCTTTGTTTATATTTTCTATATTTGCTTATAAAATAAATTCACTTAATTTTTGAACCAACATTTTATTTTATTGCAAGTTACAGAGACTATCAGTAGCGTAGATTAAAAGGAGGTTCTAAAAATATGAACTCACAATTAAATAATTCCTGAGATAAAAGATTTAAAGACATATAACATAAATTATGAGCATAGTCGTGGCGATAATAACAAATTATTAACATTATACCACAAAATTAAAAATTTCAAATTTACAAAAACATTATTTATTTAATATTAAATTCAATCAAAGTCAAATACAAAATCATAAAAACTTATATTAAATTAAATATAAAAATAAAAGTTAAAATTATAATTAAAGTAATAATAATTCAATATTATTACAATATAGTATACTTTAGTGGGTATTTGAATCTTTATAACCATTATCTGACAAATACAGAAAATGTTATACAGTTGTTGTCACTTTTAGATAATTATTCAAAATTCTAGACAAGTTTAGATAATTTTAAATAATTATAGACACTTTTAGACAATTATACATAATTCTAGTCAAGTTTAGATAATTTTGTACAATTATAGACACTTTTAGACAATTATACATAATTATAGTCAAGTTTAGATAATTTTATACAATTATAGACACATCAGGTCATAAAGTTAAAAGTCTAATAATATATTAATTGAAAAATAAAATTTAACTTTTCTGATCTCTAACAATTCTTATTTCTTACAATTGCATAATTATGAGGAAACAGGTAAAAATATTACAGTATTAGTAATATAAAAATCAACTTTCTCGGAACAAATTATCCTTGAAAATTTAATTTTCTAGACGATTTCAGGTAAATATAAATTGCAGTAACTTTCCTAGTTTGTATTTTAGAGAATGGGTGCAATTGTTCTTTAGTCTAGAGGTACATTTAACATGCCCATTCTACCAGACGCTTTCAAGGTAATGTCTTATTTCTGTTAAAACCAATTAATTGGTATCTGAAGTGAGAGGTTGCTAGGAACTGAAAAAGGCACATATATATGTTTCCTAGCAACGAACAAGTATTGGCAAAGTGTCCTATTAGAGTCTTATAGAGTTCAAGAAGGTAAATTCCACTTATTACTTTGGTACGAACTTTGAGACGTATGCCGTTGGAATACGTAGTTCATAGTTGGAATCAAATGGAAAACTTTTTTAATTATTAATTTTAGGAAAAGATACAATCATCAGATATAAAATTTATTCAGTCGTATACGAGGTTCGTCAACAAATAGAAATTTCGCTTAGGAATAAAGTACATTTATTTTTGACAACATCGAAAATTGTTATTAAAGTTAGAAAATTGTTATTAAAGTTAGGCTTTTCGAATCCAATAAATAAAATTCCAAACTCGTACAAGTCAATAGCTATATCCGCTATAAGATAAAATTTTTAGATGTGCTGCCATCTATGATTAGAAGAGAGTATTGACAATTACTAAAAGCAAAAAATTCCCGGTGTATTGGGGTTGCATACACAATTTGCATTGTGTGTTGCAAAGCTTTTATTTGACTGATTCTAGTCAAAATGTCACTCTCTTCTTTCGTATCCCTTTCAGAGATTAATACAAAGTTAGAAAACGAGTAAGGAATTAAATTTATCAGATTCGACATCCTAAGACCGGTTTCTGCCTTTCGGCTTCGTCAGTTAGGCTTTTCGAATTTTATTTACTGGATTCGGAAAGGCAGAAACCGGTCTTAGGATATCGAATCTGATAAATTAAATTCCTTACTCGTTTTCTAACTTTGTATTAATCTCTGAAAGGGATACGAAAGAAGAGAGTGACATTTTGACTAGAATCAGTCAAATAAAAGCTTTGCAACACACAATGCAAATTGTGTATGCAACCCCAATACACCGGGAATTTTTTGCTTTTAGTAATTGTCAATACTCTCTTCTAATCATAGATGGCAGCACATCTAAAAATTGTTATTAAAGTGTTATTAAACCACAAGGTATTAATATTATGGATTAGGAAAGGATATAATCAAAGATTGTACTGTAAATAAATATAATTTATTATAGAAACATTTCCAAAGAGTTTTTATTTATTTTTTTAAGCCACAGTTGGTAAACTGGTTAGGATACCATTAACCAAATTAGCTAAATCGGGCAGTACCTCTCCATTCAAAGAATTTCCTATGGCGTTGAGAATGAGTACCAAGAAATCGAGTAGTCCGTTGACGATGACATTTAGACCAAGTGGAAGGATGTTTATGAGTGGAGCCAAAGCGGTTTTAATGGTAACAACCAAATCTGAAATAAAAGACATTTTTGAGATAAAAAAATTCTTGTTTTACTGAAAAAAATATTAGAACTCACCTGTTACACCAGTCAACAAATTTGGGCAGGTACAGGCAGTCGTGGCTGCCCAACAGCTGGTAATTGCTGAAAATATAAAATATTGTATAAGGAAATCAAGTTGGCTGATTGTCCCAAACCTGCGTCCAGACATGCGACCGAACGAACGGCAACGGCAAATGTGCCTTCGGCTGCTTTCGTTATCAAGTTTTGACAGGATTTGTTGACATTTTATTTAAACTAACAACGAATTCGGAATAAGTTTGGACAGTATGTCAAACCTGAGCACAGATTAACGCCGAATGTGTCTTCGTTTGTATTCGTAGCATGTCTGGAGGCACCTTAACAATGTTTCATACAGGGTGTTTCCAAATGACACTTACAACGTCTGGCTGTAGATACCTCTCGTAAAATTGGACAAAATGATATGAGGAATGAGGGATCCAACTCGATTAATTTTCGTAATACAGTTAAAGTTAAAAAAAAATAAATGTTTTTATTTAAAAACTTTAAAACGGATTAATATATTAATTTGAAATTTAACAGGTCGTTTTTAAATTTAAAAAGACATATTTTAGTAAAAAATCATGTTTCATATCTAGATCCAGTGGCGTGAAGTTTTTCCTTTTCCCAACCATTTTCTACGCCCATGGTATTTAAAGCTAGTTTTATTTTTTTTTGTATTGCTTAACAGTTTTCAAGTAAAAAACGAATAACCTTTACATACCGAAAATCTTGTAGTTTTTAAGATATTTAATGTTTTTATGAAGTCTGTAAGATCGTTTATTAATGAAATAACCAACAATATTTTTCTTGGATTTCTTTAATAATTTTTTTCTTATTTTTTTATAACCACTAGACACTAGACACTATACATAAGTCTAGTGGTTATAAAAAATTAAGAAAAAATTATTAAAGCAATCCAAGAAAAATATTGTTGGTTATTTCATTAATAAAAGATCTTACAGACTTCATAAAAACATTAAATATCTTAAAAACCACAAGATTTTCGGTATGTAAAGGTTATTCGTTTTTTACTTGAAAACTGTAAAGCAATACAAAAAAAATAAAAATAGCTTTAAATACCATGGGCGTAGAAAATGGTTGGGAAAAGGGGATATACTCTTCTAACTTCACGCCACTGGATCTAGATATGAAACATGATTTTTTACTAAAATATGTCTTTTTACATTTAAAAACGACCTGCTAAATTTCAAATTAATATAATAATCCGTTTTAAAGTTTTTAAATAAAAACATTTATTTTTTATTAACTTTAACGCCCTGTATTACGAAAAGTAATCGAGTTGGACCCCTCATTTCCCATATCATTTTGTCCAATTTTACGAGAGGTATCTACAGCCAGACGTTGTAAGTGTCATTTGGAAACAGCCTGTATTTTAAAATTATTTTGAATTATGTTGTTTCGTGGTCGCAGTTAATTTGTTTTAATGGGACCCCCTGTAGGTCTTATTTAATATATAATGGGTATTTTAAATAGTTGTTAGTGTATTTTTGGATTTTTTTCATTTATATACAGGGTGATCCAAAATTCAAAAAATGTAGAACACTATGATTTTTTAAATGGATCCCCCTGAATTCTATTATTATTGGAAAATATAATTATTTATTACGTAATTTAAAAAATATATTTTTTTTTGGAAATTGCCGTAATGCTAATCGATTTTTCATAATATTATACCATTGCCAAACCGATTTTAAATAACTGAATTATTGAAAAGTTCTTAGCAGTATGTGGGTGGTCGAATAAATATGAATTGAAATTTAAAAAAGCCTAATTTTCAATAAAAAAAAAGTTGTTTACATACGGCCACTACAGAAAACAGGCAAAAACACACGACACACAGCCTCAGTATATAGCTCATTACGCACGATACATAAAAAAAGCACAGTTTATACATATAGTTGCCTTCAAAAAAAGTTAAAAAAATTCTTTGATCGTTTTAACTTACTGGCCTATTCCTTGAAAAAGAAAGTGTTTTTATCTTATCTGTAGAAAAATAATGTATAAAAAAATATATATGAATGGCATTTCTTTAGAAATAAAAAGGTAAAATGGTCAAAACAATTTGTCCAACTTATTTAGAAGGGCAACTATAAGTAGGTAGTAATCGCGTAACCGCCCGTCATCAGCGTTGCCATAGCGACTGTCAAAATCAAAATAATAGAAACAAACTTTTTGAAATAGTAGGGGATGCCGAGATGCTAAATTTGCAGTTACTAAAGCGTCATGGCGACCTATTGGATTGTGAAGATTAGGTTCTAAAACGAAAGAAATGTATGTTAAGTTTTCCATTTTAGTGGGGCGAAGAGCGTGTAAAAATTTTCAAAAATGTAAAAAAAAAAACCGTAATATGTCTAAACGGTTAATATTTTGAAAATTTTATTTTTTCATGGATATGTGGGTTGATAAAGGCTACGTTTTAAAATTATTTTGAAATATGCAGGTTGTCCCAAATCTATTAATTTTGGAGTTATTTTAACTTTTGTTATATTTTAGGTAGATTAGTTGTTACAATGTTTCTTGTTGTTTCATAAGTTTATTGTTTTTATTTTTTTAATCGGGTTTTATTTTTTATTAATTATAATTTTGATAAATAAAATTGTCACACATCAATATCCTTATAATAAAATGTTAAATTTCGTTACTGAATGTTCAATTTTTTAAGGGTGTTTCACCTGATAACATCCATAAATGGTTTATTTGCACTGTAGCTCCAACCATTGAAAATGGATATATAATATGTCATATCAGGTGAATGAGAATTAAAAAAGAAAACGAAAAACGTCAAAATATACAGGGTGTCCCATTTAAAAAAACATAAGTTTGCATTATATTTCCTTAGTGAGCCCCCTAAAAAAATAATCTGTACGCCACTGAACTCTTTAACATTATATCTATCAAAAGTTTTTATAACGATTTTTTATATTTTTCTTAATTAAGTTATAGTACCTTGTAGTTTTCGACAGTTTTCAATAATCGCCCTGTATCTTCCAACTGCAGGGAGTTACTAAAGATTTAATTAGGCTATCGTTACTTTAACAAAAAAAGAAGTCATAACATCTTAACTGCTTTTCTTCTATCTCTTCTAGTTTACGAGATACTCTGCAAAACACACCAATTTGGGACACCCTGTACAGTTAAATTCATCTTCTATCATCGTGTAACACTGCTTTTTTAAAATTTTGCAATAAATTTGACTTTATTTTAATGAGAAATGAGAACTGTCAGTAGTGACAGTGTCCGCATGCTAGATTTCATCTCGATTCATTGATATGTCTTGTTAATATGAGTTGTGTTGTCATTTTACTTTGCACACAGCGTGTGTAAACGTTTACACACGCTGTTTGAAATTGACGTTTGTCAAGGGAAGTTGACAGTGCGTTTTTATGCATATTCTAAGCAGCCGTAGGAAAAAATGTTTGCTCCTGATCTACATGTAATTAATAATTCCGTACAACTTTTTTTGTAAAAATATCAGAACAATCCGATGTTTAGACACGTTAATAAAAAACTTCTTACCAATAGCGAAAACAAGAGTAAAAGCTGCGAACTTCATGTTGGATTTTCAGAGATTGAATTGTTCTCAATACTGCCAATGCCAAAGCGTTTTCGCTATATATACAAAAAAATTATCAGGAAATAGAGTAAAATTATTAATATAAAAAATTATATTTTCAAATTAGACGTAAACCTACCCAATTAGCGTCTAATAAAACAATTATTACGCATTTATTTCTTCACGACACCGTAACATTTTGTGTCTGTGGGTTAGATAACAGAAACAAAAACAAAAAAATATGAATATGATAAGAAAATTGATGATTTTTAGAAACGTGGAGGTAATTTTTAACAAAGTAACAAATAATAGAACATTCTCCATAGTTTATGACTTATGATTGATGGTTCAATAAAAATTTTTAACGTCCTCGAACGTAGCTTTGTAAAGGAATAAAGTTGATTTTTTTACATTGAATACTAAACCAGGGCCAATCATTTTTGAGACAAAAAAATTCTTAGCAGCACGCGCTACCCCCGCTCCCTCTTCCAAAACTTTTATTCAATCGTCTTGATTTTTCTTAATTTACTCAAAATTTACCCTAAATTTTCCGACCATCCACACAATTTTTTTCATCTATTATCTATTAGTAGCCCTTACTTTCGAAGCCACCCATATTATATGACCTTGACTCGCACGTGGGTTGTTAAAAAACTATTTGAAAATATAATTTTTTTAATATAATTCTTTTTGTTTAATTTGCTGATAAGTTTTTGTATATATAGCGGGATTGTTTTAGCGTTTGTAGAATTAAAAAAAAAATAAATTCAAAATGAAATTCGCAGCTTCTGCTTTAGTTCTCGCTATTGGTAAGGACTTTTTAATTAATGACTTATATTTACTTTTATATTTTACGCCATATAAGGTAATTTTTAATTAAAAATCGCTCTAAATCGCTCAAAACCACTTTATATATCAAATTTTATTTTTATGTATCGTGTATATCGACCACCACTAAACGAAAATTTTGAATATCATTTTTTGATACAAGAGCGATTTTAAATTAAAAAAAAAAAAGAGTTAATGCATAAAAAATAAAATTACATAGGTCCCAAAAAATCTAGTTGGAAGGCAAAGGCGGCTCCAAGGGGAGCAGTAGGGGAAATTGCCCTTTCCAAAAAAAGTCCGGCAATTAGAGGATATTTCTCATATCTGCGTAAACCAAATTTTAATTTCTTTGAAATTTTTTTGTAGGTCCATTTATATAATGAAAAACTCACCTTTTCTCTCAAAAATGGCCCAAACATTTTTTTTCGGTAATTTTGACATTGCCAATCGTTTCTTATTCAAAATTCATTCTTCGTATACCAAATTTTAATTTTTTTTGAAATTTATTGTAGATTATACAGGGTGACCCTGGGGTACGTGCATGCTTCATAACTTTTTTCTATCCAAGCTATCGGTTTGATTTCTTTTTAAACGATAAGACCGACAATGGGGCACATTCTAAAAATATTTCTATTTATATACAGGATGTCCCAAATAAGATACACAACTAAGTTCTGGTTTTTTAAATGGCAACCCCGCATTTTGGTTACATTTTTAGATTCGCCATTAAATTGTCGATATAACGCACCCGGGTTTCTTAGACTTACCTGCAATATTTTTTGATGTATGTCAATTTATGTGTCAAAATAGCGTCGTGCAGAGATCCACCAAAAAAAAGAGAACTTCAGAACTGTTCAAGATAACTTAATCAACTTTTTTCCAGTCGATTCCTTAAGCTTCAGCGCATCTTCTGAGTTATAGGCGAATTCGGAGTCGACGTTCTAACGCCTACTACGATTTTTTGAAAATTACAAATTACAAATAGCAATAACTCGACTTTTTCAAATGCATCACCCTATATTTTATTACATCATTACATGGCATTTTTTAAGAGCTTTTTGCTGATATAGGGTTTGTTGGGTCTATTTTTTAAAATTTGCGAGATTTATTGCAAAATAAGAAATGTTGACGGTTTATTCGAGAAAAAAAAAGGAATCGAGTAGGCCGCTGTCTTAAAACTTTAGGAATGACGACATCCGTAGAGTTCTTGCTTCTGGATATTTTTGCAGGTAGATTCTGCTTGCTAATAAAGGATTTCTGTCAGCTTCGCTAATACAGTAGACCATATTCACTAATTCCTCGCGAGTAAAACTCATGATTATTAATTAGATGCGTACAATTATTGAAAGTATATGGATGTGTCAAATTTTAAGACAGCGGCCTACTCGATTCCTTTTTTTTTTAATTAGACGCATACAATTATTGAAAGTATATGGATGTGTCAAATTTTAAGACAGCGGCCTACTCGATTCTTTTTTTTTCTCGAATAAACCGTCAACATTTCTTATTTTGCAATAAATCTCGCAAATTTTACAAAATAGACCCAACAAACCTATATCAGCAAAAAGCTCTTAAAAAATACCATGCAATGATGTAATAAAATATAGGGTGATGCATTTGAAAAAGTCGAGTTATTGCTATTTGTAATTTGTAATTTTCAAAAAATCGTAGTAGGCGGTAGAACGTCGACTCCGAATTCGCCTACAACTCAGAAGATGCTTAAGGAATCGACTGGAAAACAGTTGATTAAGTTATCTTGAACAGTTCTGAAGTTCTGAATTTTTTTGCGGATCTCTGCACGACGCTATTTTGACACATAAATTGACATAAGTAAAAAACTATTGCAGATAAGGCTAAGAAACCTGGATGCGTTAAAAATAGCCCAAACATTTTTTTTCTGTAATTTTGGTATTGCCAATCGTTTTTTAGGCAAAATTCATTCTGCGTAAACAAAATTTTAATTTTTTTGAATTTTTTTGTAGATTCTAGGTCCATTTATATCCTAAAAAACTCACTTTTCCTTCAAAAATGGTCCAAACATTTTTTTCGGTAATTTTGACATTGCCAGTCGTTTCTTATTCAAAATTCATTCTGCGTAAACCAAATTTTAATTTTTTTGAACTTTTTTGTAGATCCTAGGTACTTTTATATCCTAAAAATTTTTTCCCTCAAAAATGGCCCAAACATTTTTTTTTCGGTAATTTTGGCATTGCCAATCGTTTTTTATTCAAAATTCAAAAGCTTATTAATTGTACTAACAAATTGTAAAAGAAACATCTTTCATCGATAGATAAAAATTTTCAAGCAGCCTGTTGTGGTTTTTATATTATCGATTATTTAATTTTTTACTTTTAGTTATTGTCGCTTGTTGGGCAGAAAATACAACAACAACGACAACCTCACCGACAATAAGCAACAATGTATTGAGTGATATTACAAGTAAGTCCTAATTTATTTAATAAATTGAAATAGATTGTTAGTAAAAAATACATCAAATTGGCTATTTTTTATTTTTATTTTAGATTTTGTTCTTACTATAAAAAACGCTGTAGCTCCATTTGTGAACGGTCTCCCACTAGGACTTAATAACATCATCAATGGACTACTAGATTTCTTGATTTTAGTTCTCAACTCCATCGGAAATGTCTTGTCTGAGATTCCCGTAGTTTCTGACCTTAGCAAATTGGTCAGTGGTATACTCGAAAAATTACCGATTATTGGTTAATAATATATTAATATATTAAAATGAATTACAAATAAAAACTGCTTGTTTATTTTACTTCCTCGTACTTCGAAAAAATCGAGATAGGTTTACGAATTTTCAATTTTTTAACTGTATCAGTGCTCATTTTTTTGGTTGAAACCTCGACTTTGAGTTGGTATGAATCAAATACATTGTTCGTATGGAAAAATTAGGCTTTCTTTAATTCTTAGAAGATCTCAGGGAAATCAAATAAGGGATCATAGGATAAATAAATAAATAAATAAAAACGTTTATTAACCTGTTGACATGTACATTACATACAGGGTGGGCCAATTATTTCCACTCGATCTCTAGCACCGAAACTAAAAGAGATATCAACAAGATTTTTTGTAGGGGTAGACAGTGTCACTCGGACTACAATTTTAAAATATTTTGATGTATACAGGGTGGCTAATTTTTGTGGAATAAAAATTAATTTGGTTTTTTTAAATTGAACACCCTATATACGATTATGTCTTCTGATTCTACTTAATATTAGATTTACGGTAGTTTTTTGTATTTGTAAATCCGACGCGGCGTTGACAAGTTATTCCTATTTTAAGCAGATTTAATGAAAAAACAGCACTTCAGAAATATTAGCACAAAAACCACATTTTTTAAAAAATTCCTCAAAATAGCTACTATGATGTAAATAAAACATGCACCTATCACAATAATCACACATCTTCACCTGTTGCACAGGGTGTTTGCCGATGGCGTGCCAATAGTCTAGTTTTCAAATGGCAATAACTTAATTTTTTCAAATGGGACACCCTGTATATTTTTCTTCAGTTAGAAGCTCTCCCTAATACGCATTAAAAAAATATATGGTTTTTCACACCTAACTTTACTATTTACTTTAATAATTGACGTTAAGTGACAAACAACATATTTTACACAATTTTTACAAAAAAAATTTTACAAAGTTTAATCGTAAGAAAACTACAATAGTGGAAGTTAAAATTTATAGTAGGTGTTCAAAATGTCTTCCATTTTCATTTATACATTTTCTTGCCGTTTTTTTCGTTGATTTACGCACATCTCTTAGCATTGCAGGGGTCACCTGTCTAAATGCTGCAGTAATTCTTTCTTTCATATTTTCTTTTGAGGTAACCTCTTCTTTGTAAACAATATTTTTAATAAAACCCCACAAGAAAAAATCGCAAGGTGTAAGGGGATCTAGTAGGCCAATTTATAGGTCCTCCCCTTCCTATCCAACGATCCTGAAATTCCCTATTTAATCAATTGCGAACATCTAATAGATAATGTGGTGTGGCACCATCTAATTGAAACCACATTCCGTTGCGATAATTTTGAGGCACATTTTGCAATAAGTTGCGAAAATCATGTTCTAAAAAATCTAAAAATATAGCTCCATTTACAGTTCCGTCAAAGAAATAGGGACCAATTACATAATCACCTATTATTCCCGCCCCACTGAGAGAACGGTTACTTTATGCTTAACGAATAGGTTTGTTTGGGTATGGTTTGTTAAATATTAACTCCATTTTCTTACAGTCAATCAACCTTATTAAATACAACAATACCATTTGAAAATGTGTAGTTCACGAATAACAAAGGATTTGTTGCGAGCTGATTTCTTTAATATAAATATATACGTTTGTCTAAAACTTCTTACATTTTGTCACAAACTAATTTCTTACTGCCAAAATATCAAGAATATTATTGTTAAATGTACATTTATTTCTGGTTAAAAAATATTTGCAAACATGTAGTTATTTGATGAATAAGATATGTTTGTTTCTCAGAAACAAATATTTGGTGCAGTTGTGAACCGTTATACATTCAATTGACAAGATGGCGCCCGAGTCAGAGACGGGAAACTCAAGTGCTTAAAATGTGTGTTCTTATTGTGGTAAAAAAGTCTTAAAAAGTGTTAAATGTTCTCAATAATCTCAATGTGCCGCGATCTTCCACCATAGTTGTTCGCAACGAAGGGTTTGCTGTGAAAATCAATCGTTATCCGATAAACACGTCAACACGGACGAAAGTGAGGTTATCCGAAAAGACGCTTTAGAAGTGGATAATCATTATTTAAAACAGTTAGTAGATGAGATTCGTGATAAAAACTTCTAACAATCATTGGATGTTATGTGGAAAAATTCCAAGGTAAATGATATATTCGTTTGTATTTTATGCCGAATGTAGTAGAAACTTAATATTTAGCAATGAGGCCGCAGTACATGTGCAAATGAAATTTTCATTGTTTTCTTATTTTTGATTTAAGCGTATTAACGTACAAAATGGCTGTGTGACGTGGATCTTGTCGATGGTAATTATTTTTATTTGAGGCATCCTCTGTTGAGAATTTTATGAGAGTGTTTTCGGGATCTGTAATTGGTTTCTTTTGTTATATATATAAATGCAAGTTCCCAGATTCATGCGTTAAAAATGGAAGCTCATGAATGTCGGTTCGATATCAGTGATTATTTCACACATGGCTGCGCCAATGAAAAGTCATGAATTTAGTCACATGATATGCAATATTTTCGAATATTTGTTAATACCTAGTTATTATATGAATGTATGTTGTAAAATAATATTTATTAACTGTTAAGTTATCCATGGTAATTCCAAAATTATTATATTTTATTTACTAATATCACAAGTCGATACAGGACATATCTGAGGTTAGGTTAAAATTACCGGGTACTTTTAATTCTCCATTGCCATTTAATTAATGATCCGTACATGTCCGAATACTTAAATGAATACAGTTTTTGTATCGCAAATAGGAGAAAAACAGACCAGTGAGAACAACCGACGAATGAATGTAATTTTTCGATATTTGGAGGTTATATTATTGTTTTGTTGATTTTCACAAAAATGGTACTGCAATCTTCCGAAAATTCGAGTTTCAAATTTCATTACAAATTGTGAGTATGAGTTTTGAAGCACAAAAAATAAAAAGTCTACATTTCTATCTGTGGAATTTTTCTAGAATTCCAAAAAAAAATAAAAGTATTTTTATTATTTATGGGGAAATGTGTGTGTCATTTTAAAATTGCATTTACTCTTAGTGGTTATGACTTAGCAAATTCACTATTTTATTTTTTGTTTTAGCTACCTGGTGATATAGAATCTAAAATTAAATCAAAGACTGAGAAACTGGCAGATCTAGATATAAGTGTGCAGCCTTTCATTGTGGTAGAGGGAAGTGAAACAGTGATAAAAAAAAGTTTATGTGTACATCAATGGACAACTTTACAATGTTGCTTCTGTTTAGAAAGGTATATAGACTTTTGCTTCAAAACATACCACGTTTTTCATCTACGATATCAAACCGAATCTGAGGATATATGATTTTTCTTTGTGATAAATAGTTTAAGAATCCTATGTTCCTTTTTGTATCTGATGTTATTCCTAATCATTTGACGTTTGATTTTTGAACATACTCTTTTGACAACAGGAGAACCTCCAAATCAGAATAATACTTGGAATTCTATCAGTCTTCAACAAAACGATTTGAATAGGAACAACAGCTGTTAGGAAATTTTTTTCACATAAAGAAAAAGGGGTAAATGCCAATTTTTTTGTCGAAATGTGTATATATGTACATCAATTTTGTTAATGTCAAATAATTATGTTTCAACTTAAAACATGGTTTTTGTATGATAAGTTTTTATATATTGTACTTTACATTATTCATTGTTATTGATGACTTATAATTTGTTAATTTTGAATATATTGTTTTTACCAGATTTTGATGTTGTTTTATTTTACCTTAAGATGGATTTTTTTTGCATAAAGAAAAAGAGAGCTTTTATCAATTTTCATTTTAGTCGACATAGTTTGAGTGGGGTGAAAAGTTATATATGAAAGCAATTATGTCTCTCACGAAAAAAAGTATACTCTTTTTAAAGTTAGAATTCTTTAAAAGTAGTATCAATTTTTTTAGTGAGAGATACAATTGTTTTCATACAACTTTCCGCCCCACTGAAACTATTTCGACTTAATGATAATTGATAAAATCTCTCTTTTTCTTTATGTAAAAAAAATCCATCTTAAGGTAAAAAAACAATATATTCAAAATTAACAGATATAAGTCATCAATAACAATGAATAATGTAATGTACAATATATAAAAACTTATCATACAAAAACGATGTTTTAAGTTGAAACATAATTATTTGACATTAATACGATACATATTTTTAAAGATAAGACATTAGGATAAATACAAACAAATGCCTTTTGATGGTGTATAAAATATATATTGATATTCAATATAAACACTTTAACATTCAAGAACAGTTTTTAAAATTGAAGTAATATTATTTAATAATAAACATATGCAACTTATTGAAAACAGCGGTGTATTGTACTTGAAGTGATATTTGTTAATATTTAACAAATGTGCCTTTAGTTCGAAAGCAATATCATTTAATATTGAAATAGATATTTGTTTGGGATCCGTTAAGATACCATTAGTTTGCCATGAAAATAGATAAGTTAGGCCATATTTTTTTAATGTTAATAAACTGTTCTCTCAGTGGCACACATTCAAAGACCATCGATACTGTGATGTGGTTCTAAATAAATATTCATTGTGGTCCGAATAATAATGGAAGTTGTGTCTATTTACACAACCGTTCTTATGAAACGTGGCTTCGTCGGAGAATAAAACTTTGTTTAAAAAGTTACGCTCTGTATTTATCTTGTTTATTAACCATCTACAGTATTCCACTCTACGCGCGAAATCACGTGGTAACAATTCTTGGAAGCTGGATATGATAGGGGTGATATTTATTCTTTTTTATTATGCGTCTAATTGTGGTATTGGAAATATCTAACTGATTGCTTAATTGCCTTGTGCTTATATTGGGATCTTCAACTATACTGATCATTACCTTATATTTGTTGTCAATAGTAACAGCTGTAGTTTCACGTGAATGTTTTTCATACTGTTCTATCAAATCTATTCTTTAAATTCTCAAAAGTATCCTTTTGTGGATGACGTCTTTCTGGGTATCGTTGACGATAGACCCTACTAGCAAGAAACGCATTTTTTGACATTCACCCAGTATCCATATCATATCAATATTTTCTTGAACACTATAATTCTTATTAAAATCCATTTTTTATACACAATACCGATTAAATATAGTAGACGTGATACGATACAAAATTTTATGTTGACAATTAATGCCATAACAAAATATACCTACTGTCATTTTCATAGGTAACTTGATTTCTTATTAAAAATTGTGTAAAATATGTTGTTTGTCACTTAACGTCAATTATTAAAGTAAATAGTAAAGTTAGATGTGAAAAACCATATATTTTTTTAATGCGTATTAGAGACAGCTTCTAATTGAAGAAAAATATACAGGGTGTCCCATTTGAAAAAATTAACTTATTGCCATTTGAAAACTAGACTATTGGAACGCCATCGGCAAACACCCTGTGCAACAGGTGAAGATGTTGTGTGATTATTGTGATAGGTGCATGTTTCATTTACATCATAGTAGATTTTTTAAGGATTTTTTTAAAAAAACGTGGTTTTTGTGCTAGTATTTCTGAAGTGCTGTTTTTTCATTAAATCTGCTTAAAATAGGAATAACTTGTCAACGCCGCGTCGGATTTACAAATACAAAAAACTACCGTAAATCTAATAATAAGTAGAATCAGAAGACATAATCGTATACAGGGTATTCAATTTAAAAAACCCAAATTAATTTTCATTCCACAAAAATTAGCCACCCTGTATAAATAAAAATATTTTAAAATTGTAGTACGAGTGACACTGTCTACCCCTACAAAAAATCTTGTTGATATCTCTTTTAGTTTCGGTGCTAGAGATCGAGTGGAAATAATTGGCGCACCCTGTAAAAAATAGATGAAGATACTAATAAATAAAATATTTATCTAAAAGAACAAAGTTAGGTACTTAAATTAAAAAGAGATAATGAGATACAAAGGGTATTACACTACATACAATTATAATATATAAATAAGACGTCTCTTTAGTTACCACAAAATTCATCTAAACTGTATATAGATTGTCCCAGCAGAAAAGGTTTTAATTTAGATTTGAAATTTACTAACACATCTTGAGGTAAATGATTATAAATTTTAAGTGCTAAACAATTTGGTGCTTTTAGCGAGATATTATATTTGCAAAAAGGTACATGATATTTGTTACATTGCCTTGTGTTATATTGATGTAGTTCTGAATTAAGGTGAAATTTATTTTTGTTTAAATACATATAAACATCCAGTTCAAATATATATATAATGAAATTAAGGTTAGAACGTTAGTTTTTATAAAAACATTTCTGCACGAATTTCTTTTGGGAATATTTTCTATTATTCTTAATATTCTTTTTTGTACGATAAAAACATCAGGTGATAGAGTAGACAAACCCCAGAACGCAATGCCATACCTAAGCCTCGACTCAACCTGAACATAATATAAGCTAACTAACTGGCTCTTTGTTAACATTTGGCTTAGATTTCTAAATAAATAACAGAGGGAATTTAATTTTGAAATTAATGAGTAGCAGTGCTCTTTCCAGTTTAAATTTCTGTCAATAGTTATGCCTAAGAATTTAACACTAACTTCATCTGAGGATATTAATGACTCTTTTACAGTTATGTCAATATTGTTGCAGTTATTTTGCCAGTTATGGAATCTAATCATTTTTGTTTTGTCAAAGGTAATACCACGAGTCCTCCAAATTTTATCGATTAAATTTTTGGTTTTCACGAAAACGGCTTTATTTGGAAAAACCACGAAAACAAACTGATTGATAAAGTGACGAGTCCGCAGGACGAGTGATTTTATCTTAAATTAGTTTGTTTGAGTGGTTTTGCCTAAAATAAAGGCGTTTGAGTATGAAGATCAAAAATTTAATCTATAAAATTTCAGAGGACGAGTCGTATTTGCAAGGATTATTTTTTGAATCATTTTGTATTAAAAACAGAGAACATTTATGCAAAAGACACTTTACACACAAATATTGAAAATTTTCTTTACCAATTTAAATTGAAACCTGAGCTGTTATAGTTTTACAATATCTGGTCACTGAGCTTCGCTCTTAATATTCAAATCTACATTTTTAAGCAGCCCAATGAGTATATAATTTAAGTATATTTATAACATGACAAATTATTAATTAATTCGCGAAAATCACGGAGTGGGCGACATCTACTTGAACTACTGATAGGGAGATAAATAAAAAGTTGATTGGCGATTGGCTTGAAAGTAGGCGGGAAAATTAAAAAAGCTGTCAGTGTTAATTTTCAATTGGCTGCAGATGTTGTTGACGTTTATCAACTGCTTGTCACAGAGGTTAGTTAAATGCATTAAAGTTGCCTAGTTTCTGGGGATTTCACCCTTTTAGGGCAACTTCTACTGACGCTTGATCTTCGCGAATTGTCACGGTGGACAGGCCCCGTTTCCGGGACGTGCAACAGCAGCGTGTAGGGCACACGTCCCGTCAACAGAAGATCGCTCAGCTCACTCTATTTATCACTATATAAGAAAAACTCTATGTTCAATTGATTTTATTATTTTTTGATCTGCAGTGAAGGAAAATTATAGGTCTGATATTCATACTTGGGTAAAAACCTCCACAAATACCTGTGACCAGACTCTCGAGGTGTGGCAGATATTGATATCATATTTTTTCAAAAATTCTTTCTCTCTCTCTCTCTCTCTCTCTCTCTCTCTCTCTCTCTGATCATGAAAACTTAAATATTAAAACTGTCCGCATAATAAAATAGTAGCCGTAAGGGGTAGTCTCACATTATCGGGGAAGGGAAGACAGGTGTCCATTTTAACAGTGTTACTCAATGTTCCTATAAATATTTACCTAAACCTTCTGAAATTGAATTGGCAACGTTGTATTTTCAACTTTGAATTAATAAGATGGCTGTCATTTGACAAGCAAATTATTTATGTCCGTCAAATGAACCTTTCCTTTTTTATATAAAGCGACAAATTTAAAATTGAATTCTTTCTGATTAAAACGCCAGAAATTAAATAAAGTCAAACCTTTTTACTACTATACTATACAGAAGAAAGGAGTGCAGTATTTAATTGGCAGAACGTAGTACAGGTTCAAGAGGTAGAAATTTTATTTTTACCTCATCCTTCAATGCTTATTTGTAGTTAAAATTTAAATTTTAATACATCTGATCGGCCTAATATAGTTTTTGTCTAGATTCTTGTTTCCATGGTTTTTACTGTAATAAATTTGTTCTTTTGACAGATAAGTCAGACTTTATTTATTCATAGCCGTATCGTATGTATTTTAATTGATTCAGAATTTTGTATTAATATATATTTCAAAATGGCTTCATTCTAAAAATATTATCAGTCCTCCTAAATCCTTGAAGGCAGAATTATTAGTAATAGCAAGGCAACATAAAAACAAATTCAAAAAATATATTATGGATGAGATGGCCAGAGAAAAAGGAATTAAAATTCTCAGATTTCCTCCGAACCACGCAGAGTTAAATTCCATTGAACTGATCTGGTCTCAATTATTAAAAGGTTATGTTTCTCAAAACAATAAAACATTTAAATTTCCTGATGTGCGAAATTTGTTTTTGAAGGCAGTTTCAGATGTAAATAGAGAACATTGGGGAAAATGCATTGATCATGTTTAAAAATGTGGAAAATTCATTTAGGAAAGTGGATATATCAATGGATAATTTAATAGAACCGATAATAATAAACATCAGAAAAGACAATTATAGTGATGCCAGTAGTTTTAGTGAAGACAGTAACTTTTAAAGATAGTTCTTGAACTAACTTTTTTTTTAATCTTTGAGTTTAGGTAAGTACTGAAGCGTTACTTTTAATGCCAAGAGATTTAATTTAATCCCAACATATAATCCTCCTTGTTATTTATTGGTTAAATTTAATTCGTTCAATGTTAAAGTGTCGGATGCATAAAGTTTATTTTTTATTTTTTGTAAATAATATAACTTCAAAATTTAATCTACGAAGTGCGTATATATATTTGATATGCTGTCACCTTATTTATATTATAGAAACTTATTTTGCAAAGTACGCCTATGGAATGTGACGTTATATCCCCACTTTGACTGTACTCATCTATCCTTTATAGTATATATTACTATAGAAACAAATTATTATTATGTGCCGTTGCTAGGAAATAAAACTAAAAGCTTAACTTTTCTTGTAAATATCTCGGAAGATCGAATTTTCACAGACATGGGACCTACATTTTTCGCCGATTTAGATAGGAATTAGTCTACCCTGAAAGTTTCATTGAATTCTGACGAGTGGATTTCGAGATCCTCTGGACACACATACACACACACACACATACAAACCTTGCTCGTTTAATAGTATTTGATACAGGGCCACCAAGGCGATTTTTTGACTGGCTACCCCGCGAAACGGCGCCGTAAATAAAAGCGAAGAAGAAGAATGAAATGAAGTCTTTCTTAATTTAATTAATTTTAAGTTTAGTGTTAAAGTGAGGTATGTAAAAATGTTAAAGGCGTTTTGAAATAAACTAATAAAAACAGGTTAGTTTACAAATACATTTTGAAATTTGGTTATTAACATAGATTTGCAATACATTTTAGTGTAATAATAATTGATAAATGTTTACATTTGACATCTCAAATAGGTAAACACAGTTTAATCAAAAAACAAAAACGACGAAGCGGTTTTATCAGTATAAAACACAATGATTGGTTAGGATCCTGAGTTGTTATTGGCTGAAACCACAAAATCTTACTGTTTTGACAGATGAAAAAAATAATCACTATTAAAATTCGAACCAGTTAACCAGCGAACCTTCGAATAACAGAGCACGTTTTATTGGTTCTTTCTCGGACTGCAAGGTTTCTAAAACTTTGCATTTATTCGAATGGACTTTACGAAAGTCTCTCTCAAAATAATCAAAGGCAATACCAAGAGTCCTCCAAAATTTATCGATTAAACGGCTTTATTTGGAAAAACCACGAAAACAAACTGTTTCTCGACTATTCGAAGAGATAGCTCAAATATTAAAAAAGATTCGGAATCTGCTCGTCCAAATCTACAAAATGCCCTTTAGTACCATTTGATATCGTTAATAATAAGGGAGATACGACACATGGATTTTTTAGAAAATCACTCAAAAATCCATATAACTCCTCCAAAATCGCCAGAATTTAAATTTCGAGATATATCATGAATTAGTACTTCCATTTACCTTGGTCGAGGGAAATTTCCGTGAAATAATTATTAACGAAAAAGCTATTTTCAGTGTGTGAGTTTTGGAAGAATTCGTCAATTTCAAACCGCGATATGTGGACAACCGGTAACGTAAAAATTGATATTGATGGGTGATTTTTAATGTACTCGTCGAGCACTATAAGATGGAATTCTTAAAATTTTGAGTTTTGGTAGTTTTTTTTTGAAAATTTTAAATTTATATTTGCATAAATTAAAAAAGATTCGGAATCTACTCGTCCAAATTTAAAAAATGCCCTTTAGTACCATTCGTTATCGTTAATAATAAGGGAGATACGACACATGGATTTTTTAGAAAATCACTCAAAAATCCATATAACTCCCCCAAAATCGCCAGAATTTAAATTTGTTTGAGTGAGTGGTTTGAGTATGGAGACCAAAAATTGAATCTATAAAATTTGAGAGGGCGTGTGGTATTTGGAAGGTTATTTTTTAATCATTTTGTATTAAAAACAGAGAACATAGTCATTTACGCAAAAGACACTTTACACAAAAATGTTCATTATTTTCTTTATCAAATTAAATTGAAACATCAAAAAATATTGAGCTGTTATAGTTTTAAATACAGGGCCACCAAGGCATACGTGATTGCGTTTGGCTTAATTCGGATATAGAGTTTGACATTTGTCAGTTTTAAAGAGATTTATGGATTTTTAGGTATTTGGGTTTTCAAAAACTGATGTTGTGTGTGTGTGTGAATAAACGAATAAACAGGTTTACAAATAAATTTTGAAATTTATATATTAACATAGAGTTGCAATACATTTTAGTATAATAATAATAATTGATAATGCTAAATAAAAGTTGTTAAATGTTTATATTTGACATTTCAAAAAAGGTAAACACAGTTTAATCAAAAATCAATTACGAAGAATCAGTTTTATCACTTGTAATCTCCCTAGAGCTTGAATTACTATCGGTTATCGGTTAAAAAATGTTGGTGTTTCAGTATAAAACACAATGATTGGTTAGGATCCTGAGCTGTTATTGGCTGAAACCACAAAATCTGACTGTTTTGACAGATGAAAAAAATAATCGTTGAAATTTGTTGAAAAAAATAGATGGGCGTATATAAAACGTGACCTAAATTTCCGTGGATAAATATAAACATTGAAAACAACCTCTGAAAATTATTGGATAGTTGGAAAAGCAAATAGACCTACGTGGTCAACAAATGTGGATTAATTCGATTAACAAAAATAAATAAATATTTTATCAATATAAAAGTATCGATATCATGAAATTTTAAATAGAAAGTAACAGATTTATAAAACAATATTAAATATGAATTTATAATACAGGACAAACAAAACGAGGCGTGAAAATATAGAAATACGAATAAATTTTATATAAAAATATTTTGTTGTCTAGCACTTCTGAGCCAATAGATTAAATATTTCTTTTAATTTTGAGCTGTCTCTTGCTGCCCATTTTTTTTTCAGCACCTTTCATTCCATTCGAGCACCTTTCAACCCTCTCTTTCCCCTTCTTCTAAATTGTTTCCAAATATTCCAACAATTTTAGTAGATATTAGCTAAAATCATTATCGTAACTTTCGTGTTATTTTAACCCTTACTGCAGCCGTACACTTTTGGGACACTCTGTATGTAAAATTCGTCATCTTTCCATCACTAATCCACTTTAAGAGTGCACATTTTTTAATTATACAATAATTACAGGACCATTGCTTGCTAAACCCTGCCTCATATTGCATTATACAATATTCGCCACAAAATTACGCAATCGTGTGACTGGAGCTTAATGATAAACCTGTTCCGTTAAACAGGGTTTATGAATAATACGTTGACGGGTGTGAAAGAGGATTTTACTATTGGCTCGGTGACTTTCCGTACTCTGTAATATCATCAAACGTAACTATTTAGGAGAAGGAATACAAAACAAGCTTTTTAAAACTTAAAATCAAGCAAATATCTTTATTAATAAAATTTGAACATTACAAAATGCGTTAATAAATTTTCCTAGCGTACAAAAACCCAGCACTCATTAGGAATTCCAAAAACCATGTGAGGTCAGCGTTATGTTCCTTAATCCTCACCTGCATTGAATGATTAGTTTCTCCTATATAAATTTGCCACGTCATTGTAAACACCATTTTCCATTATAACATTGTGTAGATTATTTCTGGTAATATATAATAGATGAAAAGAGAGAAGTATTCAGCAATGATCAGAAGGCTTTTGGTACATACTTGCATAGTACTGGAAGGGGCTAGAAGAAGTGGAACATTGTCTGGAAGAGAAAAACTTTCTGATCTGACTCATAATCTTTATCGTCACTTCTTTAACGGTAATTAAGAGTTTGGCAATAATTCCAAGCAGATTGACTGGAAGTAATTTTAAAAGCGGGGCCAAAGATTTATTGAAGCTTTTTGCTAGACCTGAAAATAAATTATTTGTGATAAAGTTACCAAAATTTTATTTTGTTAAACTTACTTGTTGGTCCTGTTGATGAGGATGGTTTTTGACAACTGTTACTTTTTGCCGTTACACAATTGGCTAAAAAAATTTTTTTTTAAAAATTAATCGATATTCTAAATATTATCTTTAAAGAAAAATTTCTAAAAATAAAACATTTACGCACTTAATATCTTATTTAATGATTGAAAAATTAATATTTATACTAAAAATTAGCAAATTTAAAATTTAAAATAAAAAAAAATGCGTACCAATAATAGCAAAAATTAAGGTAAAAGCAGCGAATTTCATGTTCGATTTTAATTTATTTATTAATATCCATAATACTTCCGTTATTTATACACAAAAATTGTTACGTCACATAGACGAATAATAAAAATTATATTTTCAAATTATAGATAATAAATTTTACCGGCAAACAATTAGTATTAATGATATACTTTTTCAATAGATCGTAACGCACAAACAAACAAAGTAAATAATTTATTTGAAGCCAAAGGGAATGGCCACTAAGTTCACCTGATTTAAATCAGTTTGAAAAAATTAGCACACTTTCAAGCTTGTTTTAATTACTTTCAGTCTTACAAAAAAAGCTGTAATAAAATTAAAATATAGGAAATTTACTACAATACGATATTTTTCGAGAAAATGCGTTTCCAATTGCTTGGATAGGCCGATATGGTCCAATATTGTGCCCTCCAAGGTCTCCAGACTTGACTCCCCTCGATTTTTATATTTTTATATTTTAAAGAAAATGAAAAAAAAATTCATAACAAAAAATCAGTAAAAATGTTTACTGTCGCAAATAGCCTAGATGTGCCCTATTCACCTATTATTTTCGTTTGGCTAACCCTCTACCAAACACCCTGTATAAACAAGGAAGCCATATGAGCTTCATGAATGAATTATAATACTGATATCCTTTTCTATCACACAAGAAATAGAAACAATTTTTTTATCCCTTTTAGAATTTGTCATTTGGATGAACTTATTAGAGATGCGCATAAACTTTTATTAATGTTTATATTAAAATATAGTAATGAACCAGCCTGTATATCACCAGAATATTTAATACGCGATTTTAATTGGAGCTTAGAAGTGAGCTTTGACAACTTTTGCACGCTGATGAAATTTTGTAATTTGAAATAAAACCAATTTACTGTAAAAAGAAGGTGCCAACCCAGGCATCAGGTTAATTTGCAGGTATTCATGTGTACATTCACCCCTGAAGATCTCAGGTGTCTGAAATTTGTGGAAAAAAGTTTTTTTTTTCGCCTATTTTCGCCGATATTTCCGAAAATATGAAACTTAGAGAATTTTTGTTTAGACGAACATGAAGATCAGTTCATTACCTACAAAAATCACCCTTATCATTTTTGTCAAAAATATGATACTTTTCGACATAAACGGCTCCAAAACGCACCCCCATTTTTAGCTCTGCCCTGCATTTAGAGAGCACGCTCTAAAGAATGACACTCCCAAGCGGATTACAAATTTTTCAATAAATAATATTTTTTCATGATCCAAAGTTCAGATGAAAGAAGGAACCTTTAGCTATAATATCACGAGAGAAAAACTCTGCCTTCAAACTTTCTCAAGTTGGATTTTTTTACAATATATTAAATATTAATCAAGTGCAAAAAGTGAAAAAAAGTTGGTTATTATTACCTTATCTTTTGCCTTCTGATAAAAACGGGAGGATATTCAAGTTTTGGGAGGATATTCAAATTTTCCATTTTCACCACAATAATTTTGATAAGGAAGATTTTCAAATTCTTAAAATTGCGAATTTTTGAAACGCCGTTTTTGCAAAAAATATTAGTGTAGCGAAAAAAATCAAAAAACAACTTATGTAGGTAATGAATTGCTCTTCATTTTTTGTCTAAACAAAAATGCGTCAGATCTCATCGAAAAACGTATTTTCGAGAACTCTAGAGCCATTTTCCCACCCTTCCACAAATTCCACGTACCTGAGATTTTCGGAGGTAAATGTACCTATGAACACCTGAATGAATTAAAAAAAATCGCTTATCAATAATTAATTTTATTCAGGATCATGTTACGGTATATTGAAGTAGGAAAATATTAGAATTTTTAAAAAGATCATTTGTAAATATAATTTTTATTGCAAATGCCGGAAACGTTGATAAAAATTGTATATAAATATTGAAACGAAAATTGAATGTGGCCAGTGTTGAAAAATAGTCAAACTGAAATCATCCAAAATGAAATTCGCAGTCTGTGCCTTGATCTTCTCCATCGGTAAGATACTTTTGTTTTTTAGCCAATGAGTAATTTTTTTTTTAGTCTTAAAGATAATACAATCCTGTCATAGTTTTGAGCAAAGTAACAGGGGAGTATTCGCACAACAACAGTTTGTAAAAATTTTTAAAAAACAGAATATTTTATTTTATTATACAGGGTGAGTCATGAGGAACTGTACATACTCCTCGTATTGATGTGGAACGCCGTTTTACTTTTTATTCATAAATATTTTTGTTTTTGTTTTCCATTTTAAACATAAAACCATTTTATTCAACTCAGTTTTATGTTTATTCATTTATTTCAGCACTATTAAACTGTTTCTTCAAAAAACTTTGACTATTTAAAATGTTTGATGAATAAAATTGCATCTTGATAAAATTACGTAAGTCGAATATATTTTATAGCTTTTAATTTTTATGATGTAATTAAAATTATCAACAGTCATTTTAATTCATGTAACATTTTAATTCAATCAACAAAAAAATAACAAACATTTTAAATAAGTTCTAAATAATGTTTTAAATGATTTCCTACAATTTTAGTACCCACATTAAAATTATAGGTATTTATTTGTTTGTTGAATTAAAATGTTACATGAATTAGAATGATTGTTGAATAAAAATGTTTGTTGATAATTTTAATTGGGCGTTGTAGTCAGCGGGTGCTACTAGAACTACCAAATGAATTTGGCAACGTAGGGGATGAACTCTGTTTAACGTCAAATGTTTGTGGAAAGTGTCAGGCGTCAGTCAAATTTGTTTTGGTTTTATTTTTATTACGCGTTTTACTACCACTATTTTTTAAGTTTCTCGTAATCTCGTATTTTGTGCCGTTCTTTGTCCTATTTACCTCAGAACAAGTACGGGTTACTTGTTTCAAATCCAACGTTGCCAAATTACTTATTTCGTAGTGCTCGATGACTCCAGCAACCAACATTACAATCTCGAATAAAAATTATCAACAGTCATTTTAAAACGAGTGTCATTTTTATTCAACAAACATTTTAATTCAAGGGACAAATAAATGAGAATATTTTTAATGTAGATATTAAAATTTTAAACAATCATCTAAATACCTTATTAAAAATGTTTGTTTTTTTTTTGTTGGTCGAATTAAAATGTTACATGAAATAAAATGACTGTTGATGTTCAGAACCTACATTTAAATATTAGATGTAAAAGGTAACTAATGAAAATATTTAGTCAGATTAATTTTAGGAAGTTGCATTTTTATTCAGTAAACAATTTAAACATTCTAAATTATTTCAAGTTATATTTTAAATAGGTCAATAGGATAAATTCTAAAATGTTTAAAAATAGAAATGTAAATAATGTAGTTTTAAAATATTTAGGTACTTTTTGAATTGTTTTCTTTATTTACTTTTTAAATAACTAGCAGTTGTATTTATCTGTTTCTATAATATTTTAAGTACTATTAATCTGTTTCTTCAAAAAATTTTAACTATTTAAAATGTTTGATGAATAAAATTGTATCTTGATAAAAATTGCGTAAGTCAAATATATTTGATAGATATATTTAAACCCTTTAATTTTTAGGAGGCAATTAAAATTATCAACAGTCATTTTAATTCATCTAACATTTTAATTCAATCAACAAAAAAATAACAAACATTTTAAATAAGTTCTAAATAATGTTTTAAATGATTTCCTACAATTTTAGTACCCACATTAAAATTATAGGTATTTATTTGTTTGTTGAATTAAAATGTTACATGAATTAGAATGATTGTTGAATAAAAATGTTTGTTGATAATTTTAATTGGGCGTTGTAGTCAGCGGGTGCTACTAGAACTACCAAATGAATTTGGCAACGTAGGGGATGAACTCTGTTTAACGTCAAATGTTTGTGGAAAGTGTCAGGCGTCAGTCAAATTTGTTTTGGTTTTATTTTTATTACGCGTTTTACTACCACTATTTTTTAAGTTTCTCGTAATCTCGTATTTTGTGCCGTTCTTTGTCCTATTTACCTCAGAACAAGTACGGGTTACTTGTTTCAAATCCAACGTTGCCAAATTACTTATTTCGTAGTGCTCGATGACTCCAGCAACCAACATTACAATCCCGAATAAAAATTATCAACAGTCATTTTAAAACGAGTGTCATTTTTATTCAACAAACATTTTAATTCAAGGGACAAATAAATGAGAATATTTTTAATGTAGATATTAAAATTTTAAACAATCATCTAAATACCTTATTAAAAATGTTTGTTTTTTTTTTGTTGGTCGAATTAAAATGTTACATGAAATAAAATGACTGTTGATGTTCAGAACCTACATTTAAATATTAGATGTAAAAGGTAACTAATGAAAATATTTAGTCAGATTAATTTTAGGAAGTTGCATTTTTATTCAGTAAACAATTTAAACATTCTAAATTATTTCAAGTTATATTTTAAATAGGTCAATAGGATAAATTCTAAAATGTTTAAAAATAGAAATGTAAATAATGTAATTTTAAAATATTTAGGTACTTTTTGAATTGTTTTCTTTATTTACTTTTTAAATAACTAGCAGTTGTATGTAACTAATTTACCTGCTTCTATAATATTTTAAGTACTATTAATCTGTTTCTTCAAAAAATTTTAACTATTTAAAATGTTTGATGAATAAAATTGTATCTTGATAAAAATTGCGTAAGTCAAATATATTTGATAGATATATTTAAACCCTTTAATTTTTAGGAGGCAATTAAAATTATCAACAGTCATTTTAATTCATCTAACATTTTAATTCAACCAACATAAAAATAACAAACATTTTAAATAAAGAATTAAAACGATTGTTGGTCATTTTTATTCCTCGATGTTTTGGTTTATGTAACTATATGTTTCCAAAAAAATATCAACAAACATTTAAATAACTTATTTAAAATGTAAAATGTATTTTTATGTTGTTTGAATTAAAATGTTACATGAATTAAAATGACTGTTGATAATTTCAATTGCATCCTAAAAATTAAAGTGTTTAAATATATCTATCAAATATATCTGACTTACGCAATTTTATCAAGATACAATTTTATTCATCAAATTTAATAGTGCTGAAATAAATGGATAAACATAAAACTGAGTTGAATAAAATGGATTTATGTTTAAAATGGAAAAAAAAACATTTATGAATAAAAAGTAAAACGGCGTTCCATATATTGAGGCCCCTATGGGGAATATCAAATGACCATTAAAAAGTGTCTGCTCCCATTGTTTGATAATATACAGGGGAAGTTGTGAATTTTGACTGAAATTTCCTTTGGTCATTACTTTGGAACGGGAAGTTCGATTTGTCTCATATTTTGGTAAAAAATCAGGTCCTGTCTTAAAAAATTAGGTTTAGGTTTTAAGTGCGCAATTTTTGGCAGTAACTTTTAGTTAATGCTTAGATAATAATTTTAAAATGCTTGAATGAACTGTTTATAAGTATAATGTGTTTTGTTGTAAACTTGCTGAATGCATTTGCGAAGGTTTCTGCTTAAAAATGTCTGGAAAAATATGATTTTGTTTCGTTTTACGATTTTGTAAAATTTGTTTATTATTTTCAGCCATTTCCACCTGTTCGGCAGCCACCTGCACAACATGTCCAGGCACATTGTCTGATGTTACAGGTGAGTTTGATTTTTTTAACTATTTGGGTTCATTACTAGTTTTTTTCATTCAATATAGTGATTCTAACTTAAATTTAAACTTTCTACTTACAGATATAATCACTTCTGTGAAGGATCTTTTGTGTCCACTTTTGGACGTCCTTCCTCTTGGTCTTGGTACTATCGTCAACGGACTTCTTGATTTCTTGGTTTCGGTTATCACCGCTCTAGGAAGTGCCTTATCAGGAGGTGCTGGATCTCTGTTAACTGAACTCGGCAATTTACTTCAGGGAGTTCTTGGAGCTCTACCAATTGTTGGTTAAATCCCTTTAAATTCGTTCAAATACACAAATGGCAAAATATCTTTTAAAATTATTAAATTAAATAAACTAAAAATAATACTGAAGAGTTTTGATTTTGTTTTACTTATCTCATCCATCTAAAAAATTTACATTTGGTGAAGTAAGTGGAGAAAACTGCCTTATTAGGAGGTGCTAGATCTCTGTTAACTCAACTGGGAAATTTGCTTAGGGGAGTTCTTTCATTTCTTGGTTAAATCTTTTCTGTTTGAGTAAAAATGACAAAAGCAATTAGGTAATACATTTTCAAAATTAAAAATAATAATAAACTAAAACATTTACAGCTTTTTTCATTAAATACAACCCGTCCCCTCGGAAACTACTTTGCTATGAGTTGATAATATGTTTTTCTACGATTACAACTTGAAACATTCACTTCAAGTGGTTGAGTTCCTACCTATCTGACAGAAATCAGTTAACAGTCTTTAATTCTTGTCTATCAGAAACACGTTTTGTTAAGTGTGGCGTACCTCAGGGCTCTGTCCTTAGGCCTCTTTTATTTTTAATCTTTATCAATCACTTAGCTCTGACGGTTAATGATGGCAGTATTGTACTATTTTTCGATGATACTTCCTATCTATTTTGTAATAATGATATCTCCCAATTAACTGTTGAATTTCAAATTAGAACAATTAAGCTGGTACAATGGTTTGACGAAAATAAAATTATTGTTAATAAAGAAAAAACTGTGTTTATTCATTTTACTCCTAGGGTGAATGATATACTTGAGAGTCATCTATTGAGAATATTCATCCAAGTACAGTCCACAAAATTCTTAGGTGTTCACATAAATAACTCTTTAAGCTGGAAATTTTATATTGATATACTGTGTAAAAAAACTTCCATCTGCATGTTTTGCACTTTTTATTCTTTTAGAAATAGAAATTAATAAATCTGTTCTGTTGGCATATTATTACGTACATTACTATTCTCTCATTAGATATGGTTTAATTTTTTGGGGCTCATCAGCTCATGTATTGAAGGTTTTTAAACTTCAAAAAAAAAGCTATAAGAAATATAACGTCACTGAGGTATAGGCAATCATGCAGAGAAAAGTTTAAGGGACTTCGTATATTACCACTTCCTTGTATTTATATTTTAGAGACTTGAGAGTCAACTATTGAGAATAGATGGAAAATCTATTCATCAAGTACAGTCCACAAAATTCTTTGACGTTCACATAAATAACTCTTTAAGCTGGGAATTTCATATTGATATACTGTGTAAAAAACTTTTATCTGCATGTTTTGCACTTTTTAGGATTTCAGTAAACTCAACTCGAAAATCAAATTAATTTTTTTCTTGGACTCTTAAAAATGTTTAATCTTTAAATAATAAATAATAAACCAAAAATTATTTTACCACATTTTTTACTTATTTTATTCCTTTCCCATCCTAATTAGAAAACGGCGGGTCGAAAATTCGGACCAAAAAGGGTGGACTACCTGTCACTAGAAATGGTCCTATTATCTTAGATGAAATTGGCGCACCAGAGCCTTTTTATTGTTTTATATATTATAGTAAACTGTTAACAGCTCATTAGAAAAACCCCCAAGCTCACCTCGCTTATGAAGCTATAATTTTAAGAATCATTTTTCGAATTTGTTTGTCTAGTGTGTACAATTTTTTAAATAATTATGGAAAAAAAGATTTGAAAAGTGGTGAAATTTTTTGGGGCTGTGCCAAAAAAAAATGTACAGCGAAAGTTTTTACTCATGGGCGGATCCAGCCGATTTTCAAGGGGAGGCTGTCTTTCACCCGGGGGCGATATGCAAAATCTCCTGCTCAGCTAATCTCTCATGGTTTTTCTAATCCAGTCCTTCAACCAACGAAGGGTTGAAAAGGACCCCTCAGCTTCTTGTAATTTTTCTTTGAATTAAAAAACTCGACCCCACAGCCCCCCCTGGATTTGCCCATGCACTTTCTTAATAACAATAATAATAAATATCAAGACGAAAAAAAAAGTCCACGAACTTCTGGGAAAACTAAGCTCTGGTAAAATCGCAAGGCTACATTTTTTCATTCCTCAGTATAATGCTAATTACCTTATATATTTTTTTATTAAATGAGTATAAACATTTTTAGTGTAAAATTAACTGAGCTACTATTTGTTCCGTTCAAAATGCATCAGCGTAAAATTGCTTAAATTACATATATGATTAAAGGACTTTTTCGGGTAACAGGTAGTCCACCCTTTTTGATCCGTTTTTTAGACCCGCCGCTCCTGGGTATTTTCTTGTCTGGTGTCCATTTTGCAAGTAGAATTATGCAGTACACTATAAATCTAGCAAATTAACATTATCCGGTAATATTTCATCATAAATGAAGTTTTCATAATATTATCATGAAAAGAATCCCAAACAAAAAGAAACTTAACTTATGATACTATCCCGAACAATTAGAAACACATTCGTTATTATTTAAGCCTAATTAAATCTTTAGTAACTCCCTGTAGTTTGAAGATACAGGGCGATTATTGAAAACTGTCGAAAACTACAAGGTACTATAACTTCTTAATTAAGAAAAATTTTAAAAAACGTTATAAAAACTTTTGATAGATATAATATTAAAGAGTTTAGTGGCGCACAGATTTTTTTTAAGGGGCTCACTAAGGAAATATAATGCAAACTTATGTTTTTTTTAAATGGGAAACCCTGTATATTTTGACGTTTTTCGTTTCCTTTTTTAATTCTCATTCACCTGATATGACATATTATATATCTATTTTCAATGGTTGGAGTTACAGTGCAAATAAACCATTTATGGATGTTATCAGGTGAAACACCCTTAAAAAATTGAACACTCAGTAACGAAATTTAACATTTTATTATAAGGATACTGATGTGTGACAATTTTATTTATCAAAATTATAATTAATAAAAATAAAACCAGATTAAAAAAATAAAAACAATAAACTTATGAAACAACAAGAAACATTGTAACAACTAATCTACCTATAACTAATTTTATTAGAATGTAAAAATTACATTAAATGTTCAAAATGCTCTCCGTTTTCATCGATTAAAAAGTTTTTCGTTTAAATAATCTCCAACCAATTCAGCATTACCAAAAATAAAATCAGTGAACTAACAACAAAGTAGGTAAATATAGCTGATTATTGGTTTTAAGAACCTATATTATTATTATTTTGAAATTATTGAATCCGTTTTTTGGTAAATAACATCACGAAATAAGACGTCTGTATTTTCTTACCGATTTCACTTTTATTTCTAATTATGTTTAACCCGATATGTTGTATATTTTAGTTTGTTTACCTCAATTGACATGATTGTTATATCTTATAAGAATGTTCATTTCATCAAGTAGGCTTTGGTCCTCTTACCATGGAAAATAAAACAAAACCTGTGTTACCTGTCAGAATAAATTTTATGACGTGCAGTCTTGTCAACAACATGAATTTTGAAAATTATGAAACATATGATATGCATGTGGCATATATTGAATGTCAAAAGAATGTTAGTGATGCGTCTGAATTATATTTTCAACGATATCCAGAAAGAAGGCAACCTTACAAGATAATTTTTAAAAAACTCGATTCAAATTTAATCGAGTATGGATGTTTTGTGAAACCACAGCGTAAGTACGAAAAGAATCATGAAGGAAGAGAGGTAAATACGTTGGGATATATCCAAGCACATCATGAATCTTCTCTGCGTCAAATTGAAAATGAAATAGGTGTTCCAAAAACTACTGCAGGAAGGATTTTAAAGAAATATAAATTTAAGCCTTATCCGTCCGTCAAAAATTATACCCAAACGATTTTTTGAGAAGAACACAATTTGCAGAGTGGCATATAGCCAAATTTTTATTTTTATTCAAAGGTAATATTTAGTGATGAAGCTCGCATAAACAGTGCAGGAATATTTAACAGACATAATGAACTATATTGGAATGACTCAAATCCACACTTAGTTCATGAGATCAGGGGACAAGGCAGATTCGGCTTTAACGTTAGTTGTTTTGTCAAACATAATAACTTTGTATTAATCTCTGAAAGGGATACGAAAGAAGAGAGTGACATTTTGACTAGAATCAGTCAAATAAAAGCTTTGCAACACACAATGCAAATTGTGTATGCAACCCCAATACACCGGGAATTTTTTGCTTTTAGTAATTGTCAATACTCTCTTCTAATCATAGATGGCAGCACATCTAAAAATAATAAATTAGTTTCATATATTTGATGATAAAATAACTGCTGCTGGATATATAGATATCTTGGAAATAAACTTACACCAACTTTTGGAGGAAGAAGTGTTGGCTGATAGGGACACATTTTGGTTCCAACATAATGCTCGATTCATTGGAGATTATTTAAACGAAAAATTTCCTAATCGGTGGATTGGTACTTATGGACCGGTTAGGTGGCCCCCTCGTTCTCCGGAATTAAATCCTCCTGATTTTTTTAATTGGGGATTTTTAAAAAATAATATTTACAAGACTAACTTCGAGAGTAGGGAAGATTTATTACAAAATATTCATGCCGCGTTTAGAAAAATAAAGCCAGTGCACATACTCAATTGTGTAAGATCAGTAAGAAAAAGGTGTCAATTATTACTACAACAAAACGGAGGACATTTTGAACATTTAATGTAATTTTCACATTCTAATAAAATTAGTTATAGGTAGATTAGTTGTTACAATGTTTCTTGTTGTTTCATAAGTTTATTGTTTATATTTTTTTAATCTGGTTTTATTTTTTATTAATTATAATTTTCAAAAATAAAATGGTCATACATCAGTATCCTTATAATAAAATGTTAAATTTCGTTACTGAGTGTTCAATTTTTTAAGGGTGTTTCACCTGATAGCATCCATAAATGGTTTATTTGCACTGTAGCTCCAACCATTGAAAATAGATATATAATATGTCATATCAGGTGAATGAGAATTAAAAAAGGAAACGAAAAACTTCAAAATATACAGGGTGTCCCATTTAAAAAAACATAAGTTTGCATTATATTTCCTTAGTGAGCCCCGTAAAAAAAAAATCTGTGCGCCACTGAACTCTTTAATATTATATCTATCAAAAGTTTTTAAAAAGTTTTTTTATATTTTTCTTAATTAAGAATTTATAGTACCTTGTAGTTTTCGACAGTTTTCAATAATCGCCCTGTATCTTCCAACTGTAGGGAGTTACTAAAGATTTAATTATACTGTATTTGAAAATCAAGAGAGAGTAAATTCCCAGAATAAAAAGTAATTCGGTATGAAAAACTATAGTACAGTACGTGCGGTAAAACTTCAATATTTGTAATGCATTCTAAATTGTGTTTGTTAATTTCAATACAAAATTTATTAAATTTCTTGGACTATCACATTATTTTATGATCTTTCATTGTTACTACAGTAGGCCTAAGAGGATTAACGTGCGTCATAGGCGTAACCAGAATAGAAAGGGATAATTGTTATTTAACGACCTCCGAATGGCAACAGCTTCTAATGACAGATATTTTGACTTAAATAGTTTCTAGAAATGCAGTTATTTGATTTTCGATAAACGTGACAAATAGTAGTGACTAAAAATGGAAGCAGTTTGTGAGTATACGCCAGTGAAAAAATTAAAACTAGACCATTTATCGCTCAATGAAAAGAGTGCTGTAGTGAATGTGTACCACTATTTTAAACATCAAAATCCCTCAAACACTATTGACAGTGTAGTTGAAACAACATCTAAGGCAATGGGATATGGAAAATCTACAATATATAGAGTTCTAAAGGAGGAAAAATCAGGTGGAGTAACCTCACCAAAGCCGAAACCAGGTAGACCAAAACTATTAAAAGTCAACGTGGACGAGTTTTTTAAAAATGCTATTCGTAAGCTTGTTCACTCATTTTTTATAAACAAGCAAATACCAACTTTAGATAAAGTTTTGCAAGCCATTACGAATGATGTTGATTTACCCACAATAAGCCGGGATAAACTATGGAAAGTGTTACATGAGTTAAACTTTAAATTTGAAAAAAATGGGCAGACACTCAATGCTAATTGATTCTGAAGAAATTGTATGTTGGAGAAGACAGTACCTCAGAAGAATACAACAAGTTAAAGCTCAAAATAAAAACATTTATTATTTAGATGAAACATGGGTTAATGAAGGACATTGTGTAGGAAGAGTTTGGAAAGACAAAAATATAAAATCATCCCATCAAGCTTTTCTAGAAGGATATACTACTGGTTTTAAGGAACCTATAGGAAAAGGTAAAAGATTAATTATTTGTCATATAGGCAGTACAAACGGTTTTTTTGAGAATGGTTTACTCTTATTTGAATCAAAAAAAACCGTTGATTATCACGAAGAAATGAATGGAGACGTGTTTGAGGAATATTTTGAACAGATGATTCAATTCATACCAAAAGGATCGGTTATTGTAATGGACAATGCAAGTTACCACTCCAGATTACTTGAACCTTTACCAACCACTAAATGGAAAAAGGGTGAAATTGCAAAATGGTTATCTTCTAAAAATTTAGCCTTTGACAATACAATGCTGAGGGCAGAATTGTTAACTATTGCTAAAAAACATAAGCAAAATTATAAAAAATATAATATTGAGGAGATAGCCAAAAAACGAGAAATTGAAATCCTTCGTTTACCACCCTACCATTGTGAGCTGAATCCGATAGAATTAATATGGGCTCAAGTTAAAGGTTATGTTGCCAGAAATAACACTACTTTTAAATTATCAGATATCAGATTGGCAAAAATGTATTAGACACGTTACAGAAATAGAAAAAAAAATGTGGGAGCTAGATAACATAATTGATATTACTATAGAGCCCATTGTAATTTCTCTAGAATCAGATGGTGAATCTTCTGACACAGAGTGCGAGGAACCATAACTTTAAAATTATTAATTTATGTACTTTAATTTTATTTTTAGATTTTTATTTTTTAAGATTTAATATTGTCGTATTTTTTGCATGTTGCTCGTCAAATTTTATCCTTGCGGTTGGTTTTTTTTTTCTCATATACCTACTTAATTGTTTTTTTAGCTCCTCATATTAATTTATAAATAATTGTAATTATCTGTACATATTATATACATATTTTGTAAATAAACATATGCCTAAAACAAAATGCCTAAAATAATATTGACTTTTTCTTCATTTTACCCAAATTAAATTACTACTTACGAATTATGTTTATCTATCTAAAATTGGTAATCTAGGTATAAATAACTAAAACAAATTAAATATTTCTATTTCCATATTAATTTAATTTTGAAAACGAACGTCTATGGTTTACTGCCTTTAACACTGATAACTGCAAAACATTTCTGGGAATTTACTCTCTCTTGATTTTCAAATACAGTATAGGCTATCGTTACTTTAACAAAAAAAGAAGTCATAACATCTTAACTGCTTTTCTTCTATCTCTTCTAGTTTACGAGATACCCTGCAAAACACACCAATTTGGGACACCCTGTACATATTCCGCCTTTTTTTGACTCAATTCAAATTATTATTTTTTTCTTACCTTTTGAGTGAACCAAACGTTTTTCTTTTTAAGTTTATACGATTTTTGTAGTAAAAAACCGACAAAAATGTTCAAAAATGAACTGTTTTTTTTTATAAAGTATGGAAATAAAATAAGTATTTATTGTAGTCTTATTATTTTGATTTTATTATAGTTTATAAAGATTGATAGTAATTTTTAAAATGTATCCAAATAAGAGCCAATTATACAACAGTTTGTAAACCTGCTAGGATACCATTAACCAAATTAGCTACTTCGGGAAGTACTTCTCCATTTAAAGAATTTCCTATAACGTTGAGAGCAAGTACTAAGAAATTCAGAAGTCCGTTGACGATGACATTAAGACCAAGTGGAAGGATGTTTATAAGTGGAGCCAAAGCGTTTTTAAGGGTAACAACCAAATCTAAAACAAAAATAAAAAAATAAAAAAAGGTGCTACAAAATGTATTTTTATTATACGCGATCAAAATAAGAAAATTCAAACTTACCTACAACACCAGTCAATAAATTGGGGCAAGTACAAGTTGTTGTTGCTGCCCAACAGGAGCTGATGGCTAAAAATACAAGTAAATTATAGAAAAGGTGTTTTTTACGATTCAATAAAGGATTAAAATATTTTCCATTTTCTTGTGTATTTTGAAATATTAACAATAATAATAATGTACGCCCTTCAATTCACCCCCTTACGAGTGAAACCCAGAAGCTCAGAAGCAAAGCTTGTAAGGGGGAGGACCTGCTATTATTATTTGCCGTGGCGCTCTGGGGCGACTTACTAATGATTTACAGTTGTGGGAAAACCAAGAAAAACCTCAAAACACCATTAATAAATGTAGTGATTGAAGAAAATAAGTATGTTGAGGATAAAAAATACAAGTTTTAAATAAAATGATCTCCATTTAAATAAAAATAAAGTTTCTTACCAATTGCGAAGATTAAAGCACAAGCTGCGAATTTCATTTTGGATTGTTGGATATCGATGGTATTTCAATACTGCGTATTCTGAGAAGTTTTCATGTATTTATACAAAAAAAATGTTATTCAAATATTAAAAACAGGGCAAGTAAAATAATTAAATTTTAAAATAATAGATAATAGAATAGAATCAAGATAATAGAAAATTATGAATTAATTATTATTAAGTTTTTTAGTAATTTGTGAATATTATTGAGTTGTTTTTAATATTAATCTAATTTAATACTAAGGGAAATAGGAAAAAATTAAAAATACACGTTACGGTTTATTGGAGATGTACATATTTTTAAATATTAATGCAAATTGTATTAAAATTTGTCTATAATTTGGAAATATAATTTTTTTTAATTTTCTTTTTACTTCAATTATGCTAAAGTTTTTGTATAAATACTGGAAAAAAAAACTGATATTAGCAGTCTTGAAAATTAATCAAACTGAAATCATCCATTATGAAATTCGCAGTCTGTGCCTTATTCTTTTCTCTCGGTAAGAAAGTTTTTATTTTTGTTGAGTACATTTTCTTGCTGGTTATTTAAAACGAAATTTTTAATTTCGCCTTATGTTTAACTACAATTTCTTCTAAAGAAACTAAGTAACATTTTATAAAAATAAGATTGAGTCTTTATTGTTTTGGAATATCTTAATATTGTTTTAGCCATTTCCACATGTTGGGCAGCCACTTGCACGACATGTCCTGGCACATTATCTGATGTTACAGGTGAGTTTGATTTTTTTTTAACAGTTTGGGTGCATTACTAGTTTTTTCTATCCAATATAGTGAATCTAACTTAAATTTAAACTTTCTACTTACAGATATAATCACTTCCGTGAAGAACCTTTTGGCTCCACTTTTGGCCGTACTTCCACTTTGTCTTGGTACTATCGTCAACGGACTTCTTGATTTCTTGGTTTTGGTTATCACCGTTCTAGGAAGTGCCTTATCAGGAGGTGCTGGACCTCTGTTAACTGAACTGGGCAATTCACTTCAGGGAATTCTTGCAGTTCTACCAATTGTTGATTAAATCGTTTTTTTTTTTGGTACACGATAAAATGGCAAATAATAAATAATAAACTAAAATTATTTTACCACATTTTTACTAATTTTGTTCCTCTCCCATCCTAATTAGAAAACGGCGGGTCGAAAATTCGGACCAAAAAGGGTGGACTACCTGTCACTAGAAATGGTACTATAATCTTAGATGAAATTTGCGTACCAAAGCTTTTTTATTATTTTATATATTATAGTAAACTGTTAACAACTCATTAGAAAAACCCCCAAGCTCACCTCGCTTATGTAGCTATAATTTTACGAATCATTTTTCAACTTTGTTTGTCTAAAGTGTAGTAAAAAGAAAACTTTTCTCGAAAAAAAAATTTTTTTGGACCAGTGCGAAAAAACCATGTACAGCGAAAATTTTTACACTTATCCATGGGCGGATCCAGCCCATTTTCAAGGAGGGGCTGTCTTTCACCCGGGGGCGATATGCAATATCCCCTGCTCAGCAAATCTCTCATTGTTGTTCTAATCCAGTCTTGTAACTTTTCTTTAAATTAAAAAACTCGACCTAAAGGGGGGGCTGCAGCGCCCCCCCCCCCGCCCTGGAACCGCCCATGCACTTACCTAATAACAATAATAATAAAATTAAGAATATCAAGACGAAAAGAAAACTCCAGAACATAACGAACTTCTGGTAAAATCGCAATGCTACATTTTTTGAGATTTGCGTCATTTTATTGATCAGTATTATGCAGTGTTAGACAAATATTTTCATTGCAAAATTAACTGAGCTAAATTTTTTTCCATTCAAAATGCATGACCGTAAAGGTGCTTAAATTCGGCGATAGTATATTCCATACTAAGACTAGTTGAAGAATTCCATTTTATTTTATGGCAAAAATCCCAAGCATGTTCACATATTTTTGATTTTTCGAATTGTTTATTTTTAATATATGATAGGTGTTCATTGCTACTTGGTTTTCAAAATGAAATCAAAACTGTAAAAGAAGAAATAAAGAAAAACACCATAGAAGAAAACAAAAAATTATTGGATAAGATTGATTTACAAACAGGAAAAATTAAGCTATTGGAAAAATTAAACACCGAACTTCAAACTAAAATTTTATATCTCGAAAGGATTCAAAGAAAGAATAATATAGTTGTGTTTGGTTTAAAGTATAGTGAAGATGATCTACACACCTCAGTCATAAATAAACTTAATCCTGTTAAATTAGAGTTTACATCTTATCTTATCAAACAGGAAATTTTCAAAAATATTGCATCTTTAAAAAATCTTGGTGAAAAACTTTTCATTGCCAACGACCTATATTACCAAGGCAGACACAATCAGAAAATTTTGAATAAGCATCTAAAGGCAGCTAAGGTGTTGGGGAAGGAAGCAAAAATTAAGCGCAATACCTTATTTGTTGACGGAGCCTCTTACAGAGTAAGCGATTTGAAAGAAATAGAAGGTGAGTTCGATAAAGTGAGAAACGAAGTAGAAAGTGAAAGTGATGTAACCACTACTGATAACGAAGCCGAAAACGATCCTAAAAATAAAGATCTGTCGCCAAAAGAACTGTCTCCAGCGAAAAGAACTAGAAGGCAACATAATAAAAATCAATAAGCAAAATAATTTGTGGTCCGCCTATGGTTCTCAAAGTGTGTTGCTCGAACCAAATTGAACTGACCATTATTAGGTATATTTTATAATTCCTTTTTGTTTTTGTTTTAAAATTATTAAGTACTAAAATTTAATACTTCTGTTTATTTTGATTGTTTGTTTACTTGATGAAATGAAATATTTTTCTTTTGCATTCTATAATGCTCGATCTCTTACTAAACATTTTATAGGGTTTAAAGAACATGTTTTGAGAGAAAAATATGTTGTAGTTGGAGTTTCAGAAACATGGCTGACAAATTTAATTTATGACATTAATGTGTGGTGGGGTATGTATGTATATACGAGCAAACGTCAAATATGAGATCTTAAATATAAAAACAAATGAAAATGTTGAACAATGATGGGTCGGAGTCCTATTTGATAAATATACATTTGCAATGGGAGTTTATTACAGACCGCCTAAAAAAAATATTCTCAACTTTTTAAATAACCTTGAAGAAAATGTAGCAGATTTAATTTCAAGCTATTCAAAAATAGTTATTGGTGGTGATATAAATATTAATCTTTTAGAAACATCAGATAATAAAGTAATAAAATTCTATGACACTATAAGCTTATTCAATTTTAAACAAATTATTGATAAACCTACTAGCATTACAAGAACATCGGAATCTCTTTTAGATGTTATTATCGTTTCAGATGATCTAGAAGTAAATCAATTCGGTAATATTGAATTGCACGACACTGACCATCAACTAGTATTTGGTCAACTTAATTTGAGTTTGCCTGAAATCACTACAAAAGTAATGAAGACCAGAAATTTAACAAATATTAACAAAGAGTTGTTGTATTGTCGCTTACAATCGGAAGATTTTAATAATATTTTCTATTTAGAGAATGTAAATGAAATGGTAACATATTTTACAAATACGTTGCTAAAGATATTTGATGATCTGGCACCGCTTAGGGATTTTAAAACAAAAAAACCTAAACCTCCTTGGCTTACCGACAATATTAAACTTATGATTAAATTACGCAATAAAGCATTTAAAAAATTCAAAAAAACAAAAAACCCTCATCATTGGGATTACTATAAAAATCTAAGGAATTTTACTAACACTGCAATCAGTAATGAAAAAAAGGGATATCTTCAATTTCTTGCCACTAATAGTAGAGGAAATAATTTGTGGAAAAAATTAAACGATCTCAATATTTATAGCAAACCTAAAAACAATACCCTTCCTGATAATCTGAACAAACCGAATGATATTAATGATCATTTTTTATTGCCCTCTGCAAATGTACAGTTACCAGATAATGAATTATTACATTTCTATCATACAAATATTAAAGCTAATATTACGGATTTATTTGAATTTGAATTAATAGATGAAAATATTGTATATAAATATTTGCTGGATATTAAGTCTAATGCTGTGGGTCCTGATCATGTGCAACTAAAAATGTTATTATTATGTTGTCCTTATATACTGCCTTACATGACACATATTATAAATTTTTGTTTAGAGAACAGTACCTTTCCAAAACAATGGAAATCTTCTAAAGTTATACCTGTACCTAAAAAGAAAAATATAAGCAGTTTCAATGAATTAAGACCCATTGCCATCCTACCTGTATTATCAAAAACTATTGAAAAAATTATTAAGTTTCAAATTAATCTACATATAAATAAATATAAAATTTTACCATCACATCAGTCAGGATTCCGCCAAGGTTACAGCTGCAACACAGCTTTGCTAGATATTACTGACGATATATTTAGAGATATAGATCATGGAAAGACAATAGTTTTGACTTTAATAGACTACTCGAAAGCATTTGATACTATCAATCACCACATTTTGTTAGCTATTTTAAAGTACATAGGTTTTTCTAACAATGTCACAAATTTTTTTAGAAGTTATCTATGTGGTAGGTGTCAGTTTGTCGAGACTAGTGTAGGTAGGTCGGATAATAAATCTATTTCCTGTGGAGTGCCACAAGGGTCAATTTTGGGACCAATACTGTTTTCACTGTACACTTGTAGCATTCATTATGTCCTAAGTCATTGCAAGTCTTACATGTATGCAGATGACACACAGTTGAAATACTCTTTTTTGAGTTCAGAGATACAGCATGCCAATCTAATGATTAATAGTGACCTTACCAAACTGTCCATTGAATCAAAAAGACATTTTCTCTCAATTAATCCATCTAAATCTATAGTTTTAGTATTTGGCAAACATAAAAAAAAAGTAGAAAATGAACTGCAAATAAAAATAGAAGATACAATTTTGCCGTTTGCTAAAGTTGCTAGAAACTTAGGTATCGAACTAGATAGTGAGCTTAGATTCAAACAGCATGTTACAAAGTGTATACAAAGATCGTATGCTAATTTAAAGATGTTATTTCCACATAGACGCAGTTTAACAATTTCAGTTAAAATCCTGCTTTGTGATACACTTATACTGAGTCATTTTAATTATTGCGACAGCGTATATGGTCCTTGTATAGATAATATTGACTTTAATCGTATTCAAAGAGTACAGAAATCGTGCTTAAGGTTTATTTACGGTATCAAAAAATTTGATAGAGTAACTCATAAACTACGTGATGCTAAATGGCTGAATATGTCCTCTAGAAGAAAATTACACATGGCAACCTTATTTCATAAAATTATTATGTTCAAGTCTCCACCATATCTGTTTAACAAAATTGTTTATAGGTCGCATGTTCACAACATCAATATTCGTTCTCGTGGTTACATATCTCCCCCACCACAGCGTACCCGTATGTTTCAAAGGTCGTTTTCATATAATATTTACAAGCTATACAATGGTATTCCCCAGTCTATTAAACAATTTGGAATCAGCCATTTTTCAAAAGAATATAAAAGAATTTTCTATAACTCTCCAGCATAACATTTTTTTCTCTCTAAAACTACTATATAGTGCAATGTGCTTTTAGATAAATTATTGTTTATCTTAAATCTTGTTTATTTTTGTTTTGTTTGCTAGGTCCGACACTTTGTATCAGTTTTTACTGTTTGTCGGCTCTATTTTGTAGTTACTGTGGGTACGATATTTATATATTTTTATTTTTTGTTATTTTTATTATATGTAGCTGCAAATAAAGATTATTATTATTATTATTATTATTATTTTTATTATTAAGTCTTATATGGAAAGGTCTAGATGTTTCTCCTATATAAAATTTTATTACATTCGCATGGAATTTTGTATACGCAATTCTTTGTATTCTGGATTTCATTAAATATTATTGAAGACTTTATTAATGTTAGTATTTATCAAGAGACAGCAGGAATTTTTGATTCTAATATTGTCGTTAATTAACCTCACTATTCCACATTTTTGCAAAATTTGAATGATCTACAACTATTTATTCAACCTTTTTACATTTCCCCCCTTTTTTTGACTCAATTCAAATTTTTTTTGCTTACCTTTTGAGTTCACCAAACGTTTGTCTTTTTAAGTTTACACGATGTTTTTAGAGGGCTTTGATTTAGTTTGGTAGAAAGCTGACAAAAATGTTCAAAAATGAACTTTTTATTTTATAGAGTAGAGAAATAAAATTAATATTTATTGTAGTCTTATTATTTTGATTTTATTATCGTTTATAAAGATTGATAGTCATTTTTAAAATGTATCCAAATAAGAGCTAATTATACAACAGTTTGTAAACCTGCTAAGACACCATTAACCAAATCAGCTAAATTGGGCAGTACATCTCCATTTAAAGAATTTCCTATAGCGTTGAGAGTAAGTACTAAGAAATCGAGAAGTCCGTTGACGATGACATTTAGACCAAGTGGAAGGATGTTTATGAGTGGAGCCAAAGCGTTTTTAAGGGTAACAATCAAATCTAAAATAAAAATATTATTAAAATGTATTTTTATTATAAGCGATCAAAATTAAACTTACCAACAACACCAGTCAATAAATTGGGGCAAGTACAAGATGTTGTTGCTGCCCAACAGGAGCTGATGGCTAAAAATACAAGTAAATTATAGAAAAGGTGTTTTTTACGATTCAATAAAGGATTAAAATATTTTCCATTTTCTTGTGTATTTTGAAATATTATTAATAATAATAATGTACGCCCTTCAATTCACCCCCTTACGAGTGAAAACCAGAAGCTCAAAAGCAAAGCTTGTAAGGGAGAGGACCGGCTATTATTATTTGCTGTGGCGCTCTGGGGCGACTTACTGATGATTTACAGTTGTGGGAAAACCAAGAAAAACCACAAAACACCATCAATAAATGTAGTGATTGAAGAAAATAAGTATGTTGAGGATAAAAAATACAAGTTTTAAAGAAAATGATCTCAATTTAAATAAAAATAAAGTTTCTTACCAATTGCGAAGATTAAAGCACAAGCTGCGAATTTCATTTTGAAGTTTTGGATATCGATGGTATTTCAATACTGCCTATTCTGAAAAGTTTTCAGGTATTTATGCAAAAAAAAATGTTATTCGAATATTAAAAACAACGCAAGTAAAATAATTAAATTTTAAAATAATAGATAATAGAATAGAATCAAGATAATAGAAAATTATGAATTAATTATTATTAACTTTTTTAGTAATTTATGAGTTGTTTTTAACGTAAATCTATTTGGAAACTATCGGAAATAGGAAAAAATTAAAAATACACGTTATGGTTTATTGAAGATGTACATATTTTTAAATATTAGTGCAAATTGTATTAAAATTTGGAAATATAATTTTTTTTAATTTTGTTTTTAGTTCAATTATGATAAAGTTTTTGTATAAATACTGGAAAAAAAACTGATATTAGCAGTCTTGAAAATTAATCAAACTGAAATCATCCATTATGAAATTCGCAGTCTGTGCCTTATTCTTTTCTCTCGGTAAGAAAGTTTTTTATTTTTGTTGAGTACATTTTCTTGATGGTTATTTAAAACGAGGTTTTTAATTTTAAATTCAACCTTAATTTCGCCTTATGTTTAACTACAATTTTTTCTAAAGAAACTAAGTAACATTTTATAAAAATAAGATTCATTTCGGAAGCTCATAGCGGTTTGTATTTTAATTTCTCTCTCTTTCCACTGGATTAAAACCACTTAGTTGTTAAAATAAAAATAAAAAAACTTTTTTAACAACTAAGTGGTTTTAATCCAGTGGAAAGAGAGAAAAATAAGATTGTGTCGTTATTGTTTTAATATTTTTTTATAAATTTTCAGCCATTTCCACATGTTGGGCAACCACCTGCACAACATGTCCGGGCACGTTATCTGATGTCACAGGTGAGTTTGATTTTTTTAATAAATATTTAATAATTTAAAAATAATTCTATATGATCAGTATTCTTTTCGCAGATATAATCACTTCCGTGAAGGACCTTTTGGCTCCACTTTTGAACGTCCTTCCTCTTGGTCTTGGTACTATCGTCAACGGACTTCTTGATTTCTTGGTTTCGGTTATCACCGCTCTAGGAAGTGCCTTATCAGGAGGTGCTGGATCTCTGTTAACTGAACTCGGCAATTTACTTCAGGGAGTTCTTGGAGCTCTACCAATTGTTGGTTAAATTCCTTTAAATTCGTTCAAATACAAAAATGGCAAAATATCTTTTAAAATTATTAAATTAAATAAACTAAAAATAATACTGAAGAGTTTTGATTTTGTTTTACTTATCTCATCCATCTAAAAAATTTACATTTGGTGAAGTAAGTGGAGAAAACTGCCTTATTAGGAGGTGCTAGATCTCTGTTAACTCAACTAGGAAATTTGCTTAAGGGAGTTCTTTCATTTCTTGGTTAAATCTTTTCTGTTTGAGTAAAAATGACAAAAACAAATAGGTAATACATTTTCAAAATTAAAAATAATAATAAACTAAAACATTTACAGCTCTTTTCATTAAATACAACCCGTCCCCTCGGAAACTACTTTGCTATGAGTTGATAATATATGTTTTTCTTTTTTTTCTTTCAGTCAACAGTTAATTCTTGTCTATCAGAAACACGTTTTGTTAATTGTGGCGTACCTCAGGGCTCTGTCCTTGGGCCTCTTTTATTTTTAATCTTTATCAATGACTTAGTTCTGACGGTTAATGATCGCAGTATTGTACTATTCGACGATGATATTTCCTATCTATTTTGTAATAATGATATCTCCCAATTAACTGTTGAATTTCAAATTAGAATAAATAAGCTAGTACAATGGTTTGACGAAAATAAACTTATTGTTAATAAAGAAAAAAGTGTGTTTATTCATTTTACTCCTAGGGTGAATGATATACTTGAGAGTCATCTATTGAGAATATTACAGTCCACAAAATTCTTAGGTGTTCACATAAATAACTCTTTAAGCTGGGAATTTTATATTGATATACTGTGTAAAAAACTTTCATCTGCATGTTTTGCACTTTTTAGGATTTCAGTAAACTCAACTCGAAAATCAAATTAATTTTTTCTCATCAGCTCATGTATTGAAGGTTTTTTAACTCCAAAAAAAAAGCTATAAGAAATATAACGTCACTGAGGTATAGGCAATCATGCAGAGAAAAGTTTAAGGGACTTCGTATATTACCACTTCCTTGTATTTATATTTTAGAACTTTTAATTTATGTCACATCAAACCTAGAACATTTTCGTACTAATAACTTCTACCATAATTATTTAACTCGAACTCGAAATGATTTGATGATACCAACATATAATTCTGCATTTTTTTAAAAAAACCCCTCAATACATCAGTGGCGGAACCAGAGACATGTTCTGGGGGGGGGGGGGATGGGCATCCTCTAACATGCGCTATTTTTTTTTGTTAACGAGTGGGCGACAAGGCCACAGATCACCTTATCTATACAGATGCGAAAGTCTGCCTTCCCGCCCAAACTTTTTCTGAGAGCGCTTGCGCGATGCTAAGGGTAAAAACACAGTGAAGCAGAGCAGGTCGCTGGTAGCCTAAATGGTCGCTTAAGCAAGGGTCAGACTAGGCTGGTTACCAGCTGCGAATTAAAGAAGCCGCTACTATCAGCTTGATGTGATTACAGAACCCGTAGCTGACACTTTCAGCCGGCGAATATTTGTCAGCAGCTGGCTAAGTTGGACATGTTCAACTTTTGGTAGCAGGTAGCGGGTCACGTGATTCAGCTGATCAGCAGCGGCTGCTAACCAGCCTAGTCTGACCCGTGCTTTACTCGCATACTCGCTGGTTACCTGACAGGAAGCTGTAAACAAACACACTGGAGCTTCAGTCAGTCGCTTGTCGGCGCGTTAAAGATGGAGAGTTTATTTTTATTAACAATAAAAACATTTTGTTGCATACTTGAAAACATTGTATCTCCAGAATATTCAAAGTAGGTATAAATTCAACATACAAAAGCGTGTCTTGCAGAATTAAATTACACATACAACTTAATTTTCGTAGTATAAATTACGCTACATGCTACATATCATGTTAATAATAATAAAATTGAATTACCAATCTATTTAGCTTTAAGAATTAATCACCTATTATTAATTAAATTGTGTTTTTATAAAATGGTATTATTTAAAGACATATAAAATGTGTTAATGCTCGCAAGCTCGCTCTAAGCGATCTAAACAAACGACTTGGCAATTATGTCAGCTTACAGCTAAAGCACGGGTCAGACTAGGCTGGTTATCAGCCGCTGCTGATCAGCGGCTGGCAGTAGCGGCTGCCTGCTACCAAAAGTTGAACATGTCCAACTTTGCCAGCTGTTGACAAATACTCACCGGCTGGCGAGTTCTGTGATCACACCAAGCTTCTTTAATTCGCGGCTGGTAACCAGCCTAGTCTGACCCGTGCTTAAAGGCTTGGTTTCCGGTCGCTGGTAGCCGCTACCTGCTACCGGGTAGCAGCGACCGAGTCGTTGAGAGATCTCTAAGGGTACTCGCTTAAGCACGGGTCAGACTAGGCTGCTGACAAATATTCGCCGGCTGACAGTGTCAGCTGCGGGTTCTGTGATCACACCCAGCTGAGAGTAGCGGCTTTTTTAATTCGCGGCTGGTAACCAGCCTAGTCTGACCCGTGCTTTAGAGCGAAGTAGAATTAAAGCGTGAATACTTACGGCCCCCCCTGGATCCGCCACTGCAATACATGGTTATTTTAGTTTATAATAAACTTCCTAATATTATGAAACTATTTTAAGAAAAAAGTAGCATTTAACTGTTAAATTTTAGCTGTACGTTTATTTTTTTTCTACTTCCTATATTTTTTGTATTTTTGTTTTATCTTCCACAACTTATAAACTGTCTTTTGACCTGTCCCATTTCATGTATAACTGATCATATTGACAATAAAGTAATTATTATTATTATTTAAACATCACAAATAGCCAAATATAAATTTACTTCCTGAAAAGTCAAAGAAAATTTAGGAAAATGGTACAAAAATTGTATGGATTGGTATAAAGACCAATACATCAATTCGTTTTCGGAGACAATTTTATTCTGCCAAACATTGTATTGAATAACTGTTGAAATGTAATGTTTCCTTTCAACAATAGTAGTTAAGGGCGCGGTCTTCCTGTGTATAAAATCCTATGCTGCAGACCAAAAGTTAAATCGACTGATTTCCGAATGTAATGGGATTTAAAATATAATTTTCAGACAAATTAAAGATAAAGGTCTAACTTAGGTAGTCTTACTATTCTAAATCGATAAATTTATTATTTTCTATGAAAACGACAGCTTCAAAATCATCCAATTTTTTTAACCTTAAAAGTGGCATTTAACAATCTATATATCCTCGATTCTGAAAAAATAAGAAAAATAAACATTAACTTGACCTAAGTTATACCTTTATCTACAATGTGGTTTAATCAGAATACATCAAAATACTTTAATTTATGAAATCAGTCGATTTGAAATTTTCAAATTAATTTGAAAGTTTGGTCAAACAATGGCGTCTAAAAATTCTTTACCCATAGGTATTCAGTATATATATATATATATATATATATATATATATATATATATATATATATATATATATAATTATATATAGAACATATAGGTTTTAACACTGTAAGAAAGATGGTGCCCGAAGCAAATCAAATTTGCAATGGATGCCAACCCATCAGCTGAGATATTTAGCGGGGTGATACCATAATTAGCCCAGTTGTGAGATACTTTGACCTCTCATAAAATGTGATATCGCTTTAAAAGGTGTAGAAAACGATAAAAAAATCTTTGCGGCTCTAAAGTGTATGCTAAATTCGAAAAACTAATAGCACAACTACGTGAAACAGCAAAAAATTTTACTATTATTTATATTTCAGATAACATTTGTTCACTTTAAATTTTATTTTAATGTAATATACTTAAATGTTTCTTTTCAAATTATATTGCTAATTTTATATTTTGTTTGTTAACTGTTTCATTTTATTCATTGAATTGTTTTCATTATTCTACAATAAATTATTGATATTTTGTAAACTATAAACGTCACTTATAGCAAATTTTATCTCAAACTATAAAAATGCCATTTTTGGTTTTACTGTACAACTCAAGAAAATCAATAAACTCTGTAGATTTTTTTTATCTCTAATTTTTTCCAAAAATTCAATTTTTTTCCCATTTCATCGTATTCCTATCTGTTATGGTTTAGAATATAGCAATGTTGGCACATAATAAAAGAAACTTGCACTCAAAACACAAAAAGAACGCTGCAATTGTATTTATTGTCTTTGTAAATAAAGTAAAGTAAAGTTTTTGCTCTCCAAACATTTAAAAAAACTTTAATCAGAAAGGAACATTCTAAGTACGCCGAATATAATAATATATCATGAATTTAAATTTTCGCGGGAACTCACAGCTGTTGGTTGAAACTGTTCATTTGGCAACTTGGGTTAGCTAACGTTTCGTCTAAAAGTTGACGAGATTTTAGAGCATGTATATTTTTTATTACTCTGAACACGAGATGCTTGTTGCGCATGTCGTTTAACTGTCATAACGCGGGAATTTTTAAAAATAATTCAACATTATTTGTGTCGATATGTTATCTATCCATTAGAATAAAAATATATAAAGTATTTTAGAAAAGAATTAGAGGTAATATTATAAAGTAAACGATAAGAATATATATTGAGATGAATTCCGTAAATTATACGATTTTACTTTTTTTTTAAAATTTATTTTCCATTTGTCCACTTTGACATCTTTCAAACATCTCCTCTTCCCAAACCAAAAAAAAAAATCAACATCCCATAGCAACCCTGTCAAATTTTAAATACCCCTACACATAATTTTAAAATAACTAAATTCCTAAATAACAATTGACAACATTTACATCATTACAATATATTCAAAATAAATGATATTTTGTATGACTTTCATAATAAATTAATTTTTACTTTTTAATAGTTAGTATGTGTAGGAATCATGATTTTTCTTAATCAGTTATAATCACTACTAAATTGTCAATGTTTCAAATTATTACTTTCCATGGAACACTTATTTATCAAATTAAAAAAATGTAATAATTTTGTGTATAGACCAATATAATGAAAAAATTAAATATGCGAATTTTGTCATGAAAATCGGTATATGGAGTTAAAATAATATTCTGAACAACTTTTTTTAATGTTTTTCGATATCTCTAACGCGAAGCAAAATATTGAGAGTTTGAAATTCTGATTATCTTAAAAAATATGACCCGTCACTTTGTCCAATTGTGCAAAAATTTAAAAGAAAACCTAATTTTCAATCGAAAAAGTTGGTTTACAAATTTTCAATTGTTTAACTTTATCAGAGTGCTCGATTTCTTCGTAAAACCTCGGCTTTAAGATGATATGAAAAAAATATTGTTCGTATAGAATTTCAATTCGTATAAAATCTAAAAATAAATATTTTGCTTTGAAAATTTACAGCTGCTTATTTAAAACACAAAAAAGAACGTTTTCACAAAAAAAATATTTTTCGGTCTTCCGTGCAGAAACAATAATATTGTAGACCAAAAGTTAAATCGACTGATTTCCGAATGTAATAGCATTTAAAATTTAATTTCCAGACAATTTTTTTTAATCTTTAATAGTACTTTTATCAACGCTGCTTTGTACACTCTATGGAATATTTTTTTCAAGAAATACAGCAGTAAGATTTTTTTAGGCTTCAAAGAACACTAAACGACAAAAGAATTTAACAGTGTAAACTGTAAACACACTGAAATCAAAACAAATCCCAAGTTCACACACGCATGCGCAGGCAGCAGGACTCTTGTGCAATTCCGGACCTTTGCCATTTATCACTTCGTGAATATTTTGGATTAATAAAAAGGTAAAAAGTTAATATTAACGCCGGCGCCGTCCGATTGCTCACGAAATCTTTTCCGACCTTACACCGGCTTGGCGGATAATTTGAAATTTGAGATTGTATAGGTACTGTGATTCTTCCATGATTGAGATGTTCACAAAACCATAGCATAACGAGTGTTGTCTGTATATACCTTTATAGAGACAACGGCATAACCTATTACAGTGGGATGCGAGATTTTGCATTTTTTAATTCTATTTAGGTCTTAGTTAAGGATTAACAAATTAAACATTGAGCTATAGTCAATATTCATTTTCAAAGGTGTAGAAAATAATAAGCATAGTTCAACAACAAAAATATAAATAGATGATAAAGCTTACTTTTTATCAGATAAAATCAAGGATCTCGGGTTTAAATAGTCTTCAAGAAAAATTCGGGAGAAAATTTGAACCAATAAAACCGAGGAAACAATATTGCTAAAGCGGCTTACTCCTTTGATACAATTATCTAGGAGTCTAGGGCCACCGTGAGCTGAACCAAAGTTCAAAGGAAGCCTGCCGCCTTGACTTAAAGAGTGGCTCTTTGATCTACAAAGAAGCGCCGATGCAACTTGACACGTGTCGATAGTTATCATAGCTATATACTAACTTTGAAATGAGCAATAACATCACTCTGTATCTATACATTTGAAAAGGGCATTTTATTTCGAATTGTTTCCGACTTGTAAATATCTTTGACATGTTCACCTAAATCGTATTTATTCATCGTTCGCGTGGTTAATTTTTCTTTCGTTTCTCACATAAGTAGGTACTTCATAACGAGGAACAAATAACTGAAAAGAAAATGTTATTTTGATATTATCAATGCCGCAGTAACAAATTATTTTAATTTTAAGAATTAAAAGAAAGATCTTATGGAAGTATCGTTTTCATTGAAAGGCTCTGTATAAATAAAATATACCTACAAAGAAAATAAATGAAAAATAAAAAGTTAAGATTATACATTTTGATGATACTAAATATTGTTCTCCCCTTGTATTAAACATAATAAACAGTGAATTTCTAGAATGATTTCTGTAACGAGAAAATTTCAAAGGAAGGTTTCTGTAACTATTTTGTTTAATTTAAGCATTTATCACGAGATACCAGCACCTCCCGGGCAGCATCTTATTTGACATAATTTGGCTGATATTTGACGTACAAGACCGCGCCCTTAAACTTTTTGTACGCTTTCATTTTGCAAATTAGAAATACATAATCGTAGAAAAAGTATAGTGTACAACTTGCAACAACAAAAAATACGATTTAACAAAAAAATTTGATAAAACCGTTGTGGGAAATAAAAAATGCCTTCAAATTTAACTAATACTATTTTTCTTGTTGGAAAAAAACCCAAAAACTAATTATTAAGTCTTTCAAAAACAACACGAGAAAACATTATAAATGTTTTAAATCTAATTTAACGAAAGGGTAATTAAAAACCATTATGTTTTTTATTTATTACAATTATATTTTTTCAAAACAATTCGTCAAACGATCCAAATTCATCCTATTTAGGCAAACTACCGATAACACCATTAAGCAATTCGGTAAGATCGGGCAATACTGGAGTGCCTCCAGCCAAAGCATCTCCTAGAGTGTTGAGAGTAAGGACCAAAAAATCGAGTAGTCCATTGACGACTGTATTAAGTCCAACTGGAAGGATGTTGACAACTGGAGCTAAAGTGTTTTTCAAACTAACCACCAAATCTGAAATTAAAATTAAAATTATTCGAGTAAAAGTAAGTTAAGGTCATTGAGAATCAGAGGAAGATCCATAAGAAGTTATGTAGCAGAGAAAAGTGGGTGAGATATCTCAGATAAAAGGGCTGAAAATAGCCAACACTGAAGAATAAAGTTTAACCTTCGTTATCTTGTACAAGATCCACATCTACGTTTTGTACTTCTACTGTACCTCTTTGCTTCGGATGAACCAAAGGCGTCATATCACTACTAACCTTTCTGGTCATTGACAACGACTTCTTATGCTTTTTTTGTACAAGAGAACGTTGGTTAATGGTAAACATGCCATCGAGAGTTTTTGATTTACAACGCCCACATCTCTACTACAAAAGTTTAATTTTTGTCAAGTTTTCAACGTTTCGGTCAACTTAAGGACTTCAAATGAAAAATGCGAGACTTACCTACAACTCCAGTCAATAAATTGGGACAAGTACAAGATGTTGTTTCTGCCCAACAGGTGGTTATAGCTACAAATATAAAATGATGTGAAATAGCCGTTTAAGAGCGGAATTTAACCACTTGAGTTACAAAGTTGTTGCAATTTATCTACATATAGTGGAGTGAAATTAGAGAATTGTAAAAATTTGGGCTGGAGTTTTTACAAAAAGAGTTAATTGCAAAAAGGATACCCACTATATCGGGATAGTTGTAATGTTTTTATTAGGGTGAATTCTTTATTAAAACTCTATGTTACTTAACATGCATTTATTCTAAGCTTGTTGCCAGCTGACTGATGGCTGATGACAGTTGTCATGAACAGGTCTGTCAACCTCCTCTTAAGGTAGGTTCACAAGAACCTGTTTATGTTACATCTCCCTTTTTACAAACTTACTTAAACACTATCAAACAAAAACAAGGTTCTTAAACTTAATGTACTTAATCTCTATAACGAGCCGGTTTTACAATACTACGACCAGAACGAGTTTTGTTAAAATCCTTTACTGGTGTAATTACCTTACTTTGAGTCATACCTGGTATTTCGTGACTGGTAGAAGTTTCTGCCTGATGCTCATATCTAGACTCACTACTACAATTTGCGAAACTTTTATTAATAGGTATTAAATCCTCAAAATCAGATTTGAGAGACACCGGATTTGGATTTGGTTTTAAGAATGATGAATTTCGTCTTAGGACCTTGTCCACGTCCTCTCTTACCAAGTATGACCTAGGAGTACTATGTTCTTGAACCACTTCACCTGGTACCCAATAATTGTCTTTTTTAATCATTACACTTTGCCCTTCTACAAATGAGGGTCTTTTATGAGCTTGTTTATCATATAAATTTTTTATTTTAACTCTCTTTTCTTTAATTTTATTAAACTCTATATCAGCTGTTTCTGTTAATAATTTTCTTGTAACAGGTAAAGTGGTACGAAGCAATCGTTTATTCAATAGTTCTGATGGGGAAATGTTTAGACTCTCTAATAAAGCTTTATGAATGTCATTACCCGAATCATGACATTTCTTTAGAATATTTTTGCAAATACTTACAGCTTTTTCACTTAATCCATTAGATTTTGGGTACTTTGGACTGGAGGTTATTAAATTTATTTCCCAACTTTTAGCAAAATCTTTAAATTTTATACTGTTAAATGGTTGGTTATCAGACATAAATTTAGTTGGTATGCCATGAGTAGAGAAAACAACTTTGAGCTTGCCAATTACTTCTTCTGCAGTTTTATATTTTAAAGGAATAAGCTCTATCCAGTTACTAAAGTAATCAACCAAAGTCAAATAATCTTTCCCAGCATAATTTAATATATCAGCACCCACTTTTTCAAAGGGAATATTTGATCTTTCATGCTGAATAAGTGGTTCTTTAGGGACTTTCCGACTGTATTTTAGACACGTATTACATTTTGATACAAAATTCTGCACATCTTGTGATAGACCAGGCCAATAGAATATTTTCCTGGCTCTAGCTTTGGACTTTTCTATTCCAAAATGTCCCACATGTAATTTTTTTAACATTTGCTCTCTCAATTGTTTCGGAACGACCAGTTTAAAATTATGAAAAACTAATTCATTGCTGATGTGTATATTATCCTTAGTCTTATAAAATGCTTTTATCTCTGGTTCTACCACTGATGATTTATCTGGCCATTCTGTACGACAAAACTCTTTTAATTGTAACAATACTTGGTCATTGTTTGTCGCATCTCTTATTTCTTGGACTCTGTCTTCAGACATAGGAAGATCCAACTCAAAGGAGTGAACAATTTCTCTCATCTCTTTGTCATCCTTAATGGGAGTAGTTAGGAAAGATCTCGACAGTAGGTCCGCTATATACATATATTTTCCTGGTAAGTACTGTATGTCGAAATTATATTTCAACATTTTTAATTTTAATCTTTGCAACCGGGAACTTATTTTGCAAATGTCTTTTTTGTTAATTGCCACCAACGGCTTATGATCAGATTTTATTAGCACTTTTCTACCATAAACGAATTGATGGAACTTATTTAGGCTATAACAAATTGCCAGATACTCTTTTTCAATCTGAGCCCACCTAGTTTCTGTGTCAGTCATGTTTCGAGAACAAAATGCTACTGGCCTACCTTCCTGTAGCAAACAACAGCCAATGCCATGTTGGCTAGCATCAGTTTGTATCTCTATGGGTAACTTAGGATCAAATATTTTTAACATAGGGATTTGTGATACTACATTTTTAATTTTTTGAAAGACTGCCAAATGGTCTTTTGTCCATTTCCATTCTACATTATTTTTAATCAAATTTCGCAAAGGTGACAATAGTTCAGAAAGATTTGGGAAGTATTTAGACAAATAATTAAACATACCTAATATTCTTAATAATTCTTTTTTATTTTCAGGCTCTTTGAGCATCAGGACAGCTTTGACATATTCAGTGTCAGGTTTAACACCCTCAGAAGAAAAGACCTGACCAAGATAGCTAACTTCCGAAACCTTGTATTGAATTTTACTTTTATTAAACCTTATGCCGAATCTTTCTACTCTTTTAATTACCTCTTTAAGAATTTTATCATGCTCTTCTTCTGTTGAAGCGCCTATGATAAAATCATCAAAATAGATTCCAATTGGTAAATCCCCAAATATTTTCTCATTCATGCGCTGAAATACCTCAGGACTGACATTTAAGCCGAATGGCAATCGATTAAAACAAAATTTTCCAAACGGTGTTATAAACGTACACAGTTTACTACTATTAGAGTCAAGCGGAACGTGATAAAACCCTTCTTTTAAATCAAGCACAGTGAAAATTTTCTTGTCTTTTAACTTAAGTGATAGCTCTTCCACCGTAGGAATAGGAAATTGGTCTAAACATATCCACTTGTTTAAATGAACTGGATCTAAGCAGATGCGCAGGGCCCCTGATGGTTTCTCTACTATAACTATATTGTTGACCCATTCAGTTGGCTCTTCAACTTTAGAAATTATTCCTCTTTTCTCAAGATCTTTTAGAGCCTCATTCAGACGTGGTTTTAAAGCATCAGGTATCCTCCGACAACTACTAGTTACAGGTTCAGCTTTTTTATGTAAAACAATCTTATACTGATAAGGAATTTTGCCAGTGCCATTAAAAACATTAGAATATTTTGTTATCATTTCATTTTTTCTTTAGAGTTATTTTTTACAGTATCTATTTTTTTGATTAGACCTAATTTAGTACACGAGTTTAAGCCTAAAATGGGCATACTGTTGTTACAGTCTATAACAATAAACTTAATATTATAACTTTTGTCTCTAATGAAACAACTTAAAATGATGGTACCTACAGCTACTACCTTATTGTTGCCATAGGTACTAAGTGCCATTTTATTGTTTACAATTTTGTCTTCAACCTTTAAATCTTTTATGAATTTTAGTGGTAGGCAGTTACAATTAGCTCCAGAATCTAACTTAAAACTTATAAATTTATTATTTATTACAATATCAATAGTCCAAACATTATTACCCTGCTTATTGTTACTTACATTATCAAGTGTTATTTCTTCAATATATGGTGTGCTGTCACTCTCTGAACTTGAGGTCTCAATCCCAATGTTATAAACAGCTTTTTGTTTTTTCTTAGAATAATTTCTTGGCTGTCCTTCATACTTTTTATTTTTACAACCAACAGCAAAATGATTTGTCTTGCTGCAATTATTACAAATCTTACCAAAAGCTGGACAACTTCTTGGACCATGCTTTGTGCCACATTTAAAACAATCATAGCGGTTGCTATTTATAGCTGCTGCAGGTGGTGCTGCTAACTTTTTGTTACTAGTGAGCCTATTAAACCTGATTTCATCAATTTCTGAATTTTTTCGAAGACTTTTAACTTGGAATGTACTAGCTTCCGCTATACGGCATTGACTTTCTGCTTCTGATGCAGTTAGGTTTGGTATTCTTAGGAGTCTTTTCTGTATTGACAGATCTCGAATTCCACTAACCACTTTGTCCCTTATTAGTGAATCTTCAAGACTGTCAAAATTGCAATTTTTTGCAAGTAATTTGACATCCTTCATGAAATGGTCAAATTCTTCATCTTCTTCCTGAACTCTGGTAAAAAACAGAAAACGATCATATGTTTCATTTCTCAGTGGTGAACAATATTTCTTAAATGCACCAATTACCACATCATATTTTTTCCTCTCCTCATCACTTAGCTTGAATGTTTTAAATATATCTTGTGCTTCTTCTCCTGCTACGTTTAAAAAAATCGCGATTCTTCTCGCTTCGTCTTTGCTGGCCAGACTCGTCGCTGTCATATATATGTTGAAACTATCCAGAAATTTATCAAAATTTTGACTGGCATTTTGATCAAAATGTAAGCTCTTAGGTGGCTTAAAATTCGAATCCATTATTTAAATAGGGTTCGGCAACATCTGACACCATGTAATGTTTTTATTAGGGTGAATTCTTTATTAAAACTCTATGTTACTTAACATGCATTTATTCTAAGCTTGTTGCCAGCTGACTGTTGGCTGATGACAGTTGTCATGAACAGGTCTGCCAACCTCCTCTTAAGGTAGGTTCACAAGAACCTGTTTATGTTACAATAGTATCATAAGTTTTTATCTGGTTTTTTCTTATGATAATATTAATAAGAAAACTTCATTTATGACGAAGTATAAATTCTCTTATAATATGCAAATGCGCTATCCTTTCAAAATTCGTTCCCAGAAACTTCACAAAAATATGATTGAAACAGATTTTGACATCTTCAATTTCAATTCAAAATCTATTCTTAGTGTACTATGTTTCTATGATTATCAAGTGTTCTGTTTCTATAGTGAATTTATTTATTTTGTTATGTCATTTTGATAACGGCTTTCGATAGGAAAGCCGAAACGTCAATTAAAAACTTTTTTAACAACTAAGTGGTTTTAATCCAGTGAAGAGAGAGAGAGAGAGAGAGAAATGGTAAAAAATTTAAAAAAATGTATTTGTCCAGCCAAAATAGGCGTTTTTCGAAAAAAAAATTTAATTGGCCGCCATTTTTGGAAAAACAATAGTAGAGAAAAATTTTTTATCTTAAAAAGAAGGATTTTCCGTGTACTTTTGTCTAAGAATATCCAACATTTTATTTCTTTATTTAAAGTGCCCAATTTAGGTAATAATAAAAAAAAATAGATTTTCATTTTTTATATTGATTTATATTGATTCGTTCCCTCACAAAAATCTTACGTTAGAACCTGAAATATATTTTTTATTTTTTTAAACATTTTTTGGACTGAAATACAGTTTTTCTAAGAGAATCAAGCATAAATATCGCGATAAAAAAATCGGAAAAAAATGAAAATCGAATTTTTATTTTTTTATTATTCCCTAAATTGGGCACTTTAAAGAAAGAAATAAAATGTTAGATTTTCTTAGATAAAAGTATACACAAAATCCTTCTTTTTAACATAAAAAAATTTTCTCTACTACTGTTTTTCCAAAAATGGCGGCCAATTCAATTTTTTTTTATTACCAATTCAGTAAAAAAAAAATATTGGACGTGGATTCGTTTTTTGAGGTTAGGTCATCACTGTCATTTTTTTTTATTTTTTCACGACTCTTAGAGCAGGAGATATTTAAAAAATGATGAAGCAATCCACTCGAAAAATACTAAAAATGTCGTTTTTAGCACATATCTCGCGAAGCTCCAGCCCAAATTTATTGAAAAATTTTTTACACGCTTCTCTTTATGTATAAAATCGAAAAATTTAAAAAAATGAACTTAGCTCTTACATCCATTTTCAGAATATTTTCGTCTAATTTCACTACATTAATACGAGATTTTTTCTACGATCACACGATATTAAAAATAAATAGTTTTTTTTATATTTTATTAGATAAGAATACAAAAAATAATTTAAAAATACATTTTCTGAATGACTACCTTTCTTTTATCTATTATAAATGAAAATAGGCAAGCGCCAAAGTAACTTTAGAGCTTTAGAGCGCCAATAATGTCAAATGATGACAGATCGCGGAAAAAATCAGCTTTCCAGTTAGATTTGAATGTACAAAAGCCTTTGCTTTAATTTTCTTGTAATACAAGAAGAATATATAGAAGAAAACATATATTTAAATAGAAATAAAATAAATTCTTACCAATGGCTAATATGAAAGTAGAAGCTGCAAATTTCATGTTGATTAAATTTTCAATAATGCCAATACCCCATTTACCGTTATTTATATCTGAAATTATCACAACAAAAACGTATTTAAAATAATAGTTTCAAATTATAATACAAACTGATTATTAATAATTATTAGCGGTTTTTTTTTAATGACATGTAACATTTCTGAGTAAGATAATATAATTACAAATAAACGCTCTATCCACGTCAATTACGATAACGTTTTTATTTATATACCGAAACAAAAACTGACACTGACAGTCCATACAATTCTCAATCAATCAAGTATGAAGTACGCAATCTTCGCCTTATTCTTCTCACTTTGTAAGACAGTTTTTAGTTATCCTTTATCTAATTGTTCACTAACTTTCAATCAGCATACCACGATTTTATCTATAATGAAAGAACTAAGTAGAAATTTGATTCCATTCATTTTATAAGAATTTGTTACTTTTTCTAGTTTTTTTTAATTTTTTTAACTCATTTTCAGTCGTTTCTACATGTTGGGCAGAAACTTGTTCAACATGTCCAGGTTCACTGTCTGCTGTTACAAGTAAGTTTGATTTTTTTAACAAACTAATAATAGTTTCTGAAGTAAATACATTTTAAAAAAAACCAAAACTATTTAAAAAAGTATAAGCACGTTGAAATTCTACAGACAAGGGTGTTACTCATTCAATTTTTTTCATAAGTCGTAAGCTTTTCTTTATTTTATAATCTTTTTGTAAATAAACAATGTTTTCGATACAATTTTTAATAACTGCAAAACAAAAATAATTTACAAGATAAAGTATCATTATCTACTTACCTTTAGGTATATCCATCATTAAACTTAATGAAAATCAACATTACAGTAAAGGAATGTTGTTTGGAAATTGTAGCACCGTACCTACCTGTACCTACCTATTCAAAAGTCGGTTCTCAACTTATCGACACTGCAAGAATTGTCCAATTGGTGCTTCAGAAAGACATTCTGCAAGATCTCACCTTTTAAATCCGTCATTTCACTTGCTGCGGTCGTATCCTTAACTGAGATACTATCTTCAGGAATATATGTCCTTGTAAAAAAAGAATAAGGATGGTTTTTGTCGAATTCACTACTGATAGATAGAATTCCTTTCACACCAACTGATAAATTCTTTTGATAAAATATTCATCTTTAAGATTAGCTCATCTGGAGATTCAGCATCAATCGCTAATGTGGTATCATCTGCATATAGTATCAAATGATTAGTGCAAACATATTTAGAGAGATCATTTATGTATACTAAAAATATCAGAGGGCCTAGGATTGATCCTTGAGGTACGCCAATTTCCACAGGTCGGGGAAGAGACTTCTGATCTTCAATCCAAGTATGATTTCATCCACGATAGAAATTTGCCCCTAAATAATAATAATAATAATAATAATAATAATAATAATAACGCCCCCTATACAAGATTCTATACCGCTAATGACTCAATTTTCGACTTTTTGGCCAGCTTTTTCGTATTTTAGACCTTTGTACGGCGAAAATAGCAATTTTAAAATTACTTACAGGAAAATTTAAAAAACAAAATACAATGGTTTCTAAAGCAGCATTCATGAACTCGTGGGTTGAAAATAAAACAAATTTATATCTCAGAAAATAGTCTTCCAGATTATTATACCGAATTTTCTGGATAATTCAAACAATATCCGTTGAGAAAGAGTATGAGAGCGGAAATGAAGAAACTAATGGAATTGCTTAAGAGTATTGTCCAAAATTTTATTTTCTTAATAGTACAGTCAGAAATTTAAATAGAATTTTCCAGTTTGCATTCAAATTTATTTCAAAATACAAACTTTTTGAGGTCAACTCTAATTCATAAATTATTATAAATAATATAAGTTAAAAATACGAACTTTTATTTGCATATTTTCCAATTTATAGCTTTCTGAAATTTTCTAAAAGTGGTAGAGCGAAAGGAAAACTATCTAGAAATATTTACATATAAATCATTAAAATATAACACTTTATCCTGTTCAATAGTTATTCTGTAACATTCGTAGAAAAAGTATAGTCTTCTACACGAGTATACTCGGTCAATTCCAACACTCCTACGCCTTTCAAAGAGTGCACAAGTTTCATATGTTTTTCTCTACTTGTAGATTTACTCACATCTCTGAAAACCACTTTGGCGCCACTTTTGAAAGCCCTTCCTCTTGGGCTTGGTATTATCATCAACGGACTGCTTGATTTCTTGGTGGTGGCTGTCAACGCTCTAGGAGAAGGCCTGTCTGGAGGAGGCGGACCTGCGTTAACCAAAGTCGGCGATACGCTTAAGCAGGCAGTAGGAGGTTTACCAGTTGCTACTTAAATCTCCGATATTGCAGAGAAAGTGAAGAAAAACAGCAAATGCATTTCTATATTTAATTGTAAACTAAAATATTTACAGCAAATCTTGTTTTTTTTTTCTACACTAAACCCATTCTTAAAAGATCTTTTTAGTAGTTTGGTGGTTCAAAATTTGTATGAGATTTAATATACAGTGCGACTCAAAAAGTCTGCACCATATCGGAAAAATTTTTATTATTCAATTGACAGAAAATTTTATTCTTGATAAAAGCTGTTGCATTGCGTAAAACTGCTATTGCAAGCGTCAAACTTTCAAATGTCTAAATGGTATACAGGGGCGGGCAAAAAATAGGAATTTTGACCAAGAGTAAAGTACCCTTATTTTTGACAATATCAAAAAAATTTATTTAAGAAAGTTGTTTAGAATAAAAAGTTACACTGAGATTTAAAATCATAGCCTCCTACGCAAAAAATCAATTTTTTTAATGTTTTTAGCCTAGCTCAAAATAATCGGATATACTTTAGGGGCCTTCCTTCGGTCACTATAATACATTTGGTTAAAAAAAATTGGTTTTTTTCGTTATTTATGCTTATACCATTCCCGGCCTTTTTTTTAATATTTTTATGATTTTTGGTTTTTTCTTGGTGCAAAATTTTTATTTCAATCTTAAAAAACTTAATCTTGTTTAGTTTAGGTTTGATTTTACACCTTTAAGATTAATAACCATTATTTTTATTTTCTTTTTTTTTATTTTAATTTTCAAAGATTCATTTTGTTTAGGTAATTTTAGCTAGGTTTTGTTTTACAATGTTAAATTTAAAAATATATTTTTGACGTAAATAAGTGAATGTTATTTACATTTTGGTACTAAAAACTTTTGAGTATCTTTTTTTTACCCATTTTCTTCAATTAAATCATAATGGTAGTTTTTATGTACATGTCTACAGGGTGAAATTTCAACTTTGCACCAAGAAAAAACCAAAAAACATAAAAATTTTAAAAAAAGGCCGAGAATGGTGTAAAAATAACAAAGAAAACCAAATTTTTTTAACCAAAATGTATTTAGTGATTGAAGGAAGGCCCCTAAAGTGGATCCGAAATGATATTATTTTGAGCTAGGCTAAAAACATAAAAAAAATGGATAGGAGGCTATGATTTTAAATCTCAATGTAATTTTTCCCAAATGGTGCATACTTTTTGAGTCGCACTGTATAAGTGAGTTTTTCGTTCTCGAAAGCTTAACTGATAACTGACGTAGCTAATAGGCAAAAACTAGATATTTTCTCATTCGTATAAGATTTTTGAAGAACATTAAAGATGATTGTTGAAATCTCCCTATAAATTCGTTTCCTTTAAATTTAAAATACGCCAACTCGTTATTCAAAATAAAATAAAAGAAATTTGCTGCACTAAGGAGCACTTAAAACTGATTTTAAATTGAAAATAACAATAAAGTGGACCGCCTGGTTCGCAGCTAAGTACCACTGTAAAAACGAAATATATTTAAAATAAAATGCACCGCTTGATTGCAGCCAAGTCCCACTGATGTGACGAGGTCTTACTTCCCCGGAGCGTAGTTTACACCCTTTCAAGTACTTAAGTATCAAGTTTCATCGATATCACATTTTGTGCGAGCTTTTGGTCAATATCCTTCTCTGGCAACTGGGCTATAATTATATTAGAAGAGGGTTTAGTTTAGTTTGGGAAAAAAACTAGAGCAATATAACATAAAAAATTCAAGTACGTCATATTGATTGCAGAAAAAATATAATAATTTGATATTACAATCTCAAATTCGCGATTATCACACTAGTCCTTGGTCAGTGACTCAAAAAAATCACTCGATCTGAATTTCTATGTTACATTAGATATCTCAGCATTTCAAAGCACTTTCTTATGTTTAAATCTAGAACAGGATCAGATCTGTCATAATCAGCGAGTGTTTTTATTCCGTCTAGGATTGGTGTAAATATTAATAAAAAGTAACTGAATAAAGAGTTTAAGTTTGAGCTTGAGCTAAACTTTACTTCCACCTCATAAACATGTTGAATATCTAAAACAGGAATATAGGGAAGTAACAATCAATCTGGCAAAATATATTGTTTATTTATGATAAAATATTTTTGGAGTTTTCAAATAATTCAAATGACTTAACCAAAACCTTATTGTAGTCTTATTATTTTGATTTTATTATAGTTTATAAAGATTGATAGTCATTTTTAAAATGTATCCAAATAAGAGTCAATTATACAACAGTTTGTAAACCTGCTAAGACACCATTAACCAAATCAGCTAAATTGGGCAGTACATCTCCATTTAAAGAATTTCCTATAGCGTTGAGAGTAAGTACTAAGAAATCGAGAAGTCCGTTGACGATGACATTTAGACCAAGTGGAAGGATGTTTATAAGTGGAGCCAAAGCGGTTTTAAGGGTAACAACCAAATCTAAAATAAAAATAAAAAAATTATTGCATTACAAAAAGTTGCTATAAAATGTATTTTTATTATACGCGATCAAAATCAAACTTACCTACAATACCAGTCAATAAATTGGGGCAAGTACAAGATGTTGTTGCTGCCCAACAGGAGCTGATGGCTAAAAATATTAAAAAAAAATAAAAAAGACTTTGTTTTAATTTCCAATGTAGATTTATAGTTATTTATGGTACTAGTGTGGTATTTTGAAAATAAGTCACGCGAGAAAATTTGTAAATTCTCAAGTGACTTAGGAAACATAACACGCGAGTGGCATACAATGTTTTATCGTTTTTTTATGAGATAATAATTAATAAGCTTTGTGATCAAATCAAAGCTACTTGCGTCTCAGTACCTTACAAATGTCAGAATGACTTGACAGTGACTTTTTTACATTTCGGTCAAAGTAGGTTGTTTGTTTGGTTGCCACGGGCATGATACATTGTTAGCAAATGTTTCAATAAATTTTGACACTTGTCAGTCTTTCTTTCAGAAAAGGGAAGCTTTTTTGAAGAAAGAAAAGTATAAAAAATGGAGGAAACCGATGAAAATTACGTTCCTGAGGATATCCTTACGGAAGCGGAAGAAGCAGCGCTGCAGGTTTTGCTACTAGTGAGTTATGAATTATAACACACTAGCAACTCAGTTGAGTTATGAAATAAGAAACAGACTTAAGAGATAAATTCAATCACGAGTGGAATTTTATTAGACTATTTCACAAACAAAGTCAAAGGTAAAAAATCTGAAATTCGGTAGAATTAGAGGAAATTAGCAGAAAAGGCAAGAAGTTGATCGGAAACATTAATAAAGTTTAATAAACAGGAACCTTTGACATCGAACAAAATACAAATTGAATTAAATCAGTATTAACATAACGTACTTAAATTACAGTACACTAGTGAGTTATGAATTATAACACACTAGCGTGTTATTTGATAGTTTACTTGTCTATAATGACATTAATAATGACAGTCATAACTGTCATGTGTTGGATAAAAATATTTTAATAAAAATTAAAACTTTTTTGAAATAAATAAGTGGTTTTAATATCCAAAGAGAAGGTATTTTCTTACCAATGGCGAATATTAGAGCACAAGCTGCGAATTTCATCTTGGATTTTTTGATATCGATATTTTTTCAATACTGATGTTAACACCAACTCGCTTTTCAGTATTTATATACAAACATTATCAGGGATTAGAATAATACGGAAGTTAAATAATTATATATTTAAATGATATATTATAAAATCAATTTTTATCAACTTAAGCATAACATTGTTTGTCACTTGTATAGATTACATAAAATATATTTTAAAAATATTATAATTATGAAAAAATGTAAAATATTTAATTTAACATATTCATTTCTCTTTAAATCTTCTTCTTTCTGGATAATTAATAAATTTATAGATCGTAAACTTTACAGAGATATTAAAAATAAAGAGAAAAATTTAAATAGCCCATTGTAAAAATCTCTTATATTTCAAAATTAGAAGGATTGGCAATAATTTTAATTTAAAAACAATTTTTTAAACAAATTTTATATAGGAGAAACGTCTAGACCTTTTCATATAAGACTTAATGAACACCAATCATACATTAAATATAAAGAATTCGAAAAATCACAAGCATGTGAATATATTATTATGAAAACTTTATTTATGAAGAAGTACAAATTCTCTTATAATATGCAAATACGCTGTCCTAATTTTATTTTTAATAATACAAAACTCGCTTAATTACTAATTTTTTGAATTTTTTAGATATGAAACAATCTAACAAAGTTTCCAAAAACTATATGCGTTTACTGGACCTGGCAATAAGTATGAGTTGTTCTGTTACCAGAGAAAACACATTTCTTGTTAACGAAGATGCCTACCATCCTTCACTACATATAGAACTTAATAAAATATACATTAAACGTGGTACAAATATTAGAAATATCATGTACAGGGTGGTCAAATAAGAATGCGAGGTACTATATCTTGAAAACCATCCATCGTAGACGCTTGCGGAAAAAAAGTTATGACTAAAACGACCAAGAGGAAAACCTGGAAAATATTTTCAAGTTTATGAAATGGCCGTTAGGGGGCGTAACTGCGATCTTGAAGCTAAGAAAGTGATGTTTCTGCGAATTCCGCTATATTAACCTACCAAAAAAATACCTGATCTTTAAAGTAGAGGATAATCTGAACCTTTTTTGTTTAACGATTTTTGCTATATCTCTAAAAATAAAGTGGTGGGGGGTATTCAAAGGTTTCAGTAAAAAACACCCTGTATATTCGAAACGGCTGAGCCGATTTTAACAAATTTGGGCCAGTTGAAGAGAGCTATTCTTGGGCTACAAATGCTATAATATTTGAAGTTTTGTTAGTTATAGATGTCGCCGCTAGAGGGCTCTTTTCGACATTTCGACAGAAATGGTTAATTTTCTCAAAAAAATTAAACGCACTGGTATGATTTCTTTTTCATGAAAAAGTAGCTAAATGATGCCTAAACAAGCTCCCGAAAACCGCATCTCGATATCTTGTTCCTAACCTAAAATTTAGCCCAAAGAAAATTTTATATGAAAATCCCTTAAATTTTTATTTTTTAAACTAATTAATTCCTTTTATTATGTAAGTTGTGGCCCTAAAAAGGACCGATTTAAAAAAGAAAATTTTTTAGTGCCCCCGTAAATGCTCTAAATGCTGATCATCACGCTCTATGCATTGCTGAAGCCTCTCATGGGTAGACAAACCTGCACCTTCAATTTCGGCTCTCGGTATGTAACGTAATGCATTAACGAATCCGGTTTTTCATATGTATCTGGTCGTAGGTTGAGTCTGAAAATCAAAACAAGTTAAGTCTGGTGATCGCGCAGGCCATGTAAACAGACTTCCTCTTCCAATCTACCAATGTTGGAATACTGCATTAATATGCTCTCGCACAATAATAGCATAATGAGATGGCAACCATTCAACTGCAAAAACAAGTTTTGACGTGTTTCCAGTGAAACATCTTTCAACAACAACGGTAATTTATTGGCCAAAAAGTCAAGAAAGATACTGCCACTTATGGATTGCTAAAAAAAATAATTCTGCCTCCCAGTATGTCACACCACACATTTAAACTCCAACGTCCTTGGTGCTGAACTTCACGCAACCAATGCGGATTTTCTGTAGACCAATAATGCATATCGTGCAGATTTTAAAGATGGCTTCATCGGCCCAAAGAATTAGAAATAAAAATTCTCCATTATTGTGTGAGAGCATATTAATGCAGTATTACAACAGCGTTGGATTGGAAGAGGAAGTCTGTTTCCATGGCCTGCGCGATCACCAGACTTAACTTGTCTTGAATTTTCTCTACCTACGAAAAATCGGATTCGTAATGCATTACGTAACATACCGAGAGCCGAAATTGAAGCTGCAGTTTTGTCAGTTGTGTCAGAAACATAAACAGACCCTTAATTTTAAGTAATGATACAGATTTTAAATTGTTCTTCTTCAAGTATCGATAAAAGCCATCCAAAGAAAGAAAATTTAATTGGAAGCCGAAATAAAGTCGCAGATTACGTTGTATTTTCCTGGAAAAACTAATTATTATCTACTCTTTTATTTAAATTCATAATATTTTAACAATTCCCACAATGTTTTTCTATAATAATTATATTATCGGTTTCCTTATTTCACGGTTTATTAAAGATGCGTATGTAATTATAAATTAGTATTAATTATATTTTTTATCTATAATTTAAAAATATAATTTATTCTATTGGGAACTACGATAAAATTTGTATATAAATACTGAAAGAAAAACTGATATCCAGGTAGTATTGAAACTAATCTTCAATAATTCAAAATGAAATTCGCAGTTTGTGCTTTGATATTCTCCATTGGTAAGAAATATTTAATTAATTTATATTTTTTAATATTATTACCACTGTCTGGATTAAATCCGGCTCGAAGGACCATGTCGAGGATTAGATGGGAAATTGAGGTTTTCCAACCCTAATCGCCTTATCGACTAGCCAAGACAAAAGTGGGGCTTAACCGAATGGAAAATTGATCTCACGGTCGCTGTGAATTGTTTGTTTCATTTGCAAATGATCATGGAAGTGCGTAATAGTTTTTTTAGAGCTCTCTGTTCAAAAATTTTAAAAAAATTATTAGCCGCGAATTAAGTTTTTAGATAGATTAACTTTTCAAGTATTTTAATATTTTTTTTTATATATATTTTTAGCCATTTCCACATGTTGGGCAGCAACTTGCACTACATGTCCAGGCACATTATCTGATGTTACAGGTGAGTTTGACTTTTTCAATAAATACAGTTCATTAATAATTTAAAAATAATTCCAATGTTTCTTTTTGCAGATATAATCACTTCCGTGAAGAACCTTTTGGCTCCACTTTTGAACGTCCTTCCTCTTGGTCTTGGTATTATCGTCAACGGACTTCTTGATTTCTTGGTTTTCGTTATCACCGCTCTAGGAAGTGCCTTATCAGGAGGTGCTGGATCTCTGTTAACTGAACTCGGCAATTTACTTCAGGGAGTTCTTGGAGCTCTACCAATTGTTGGTTAAATTCCTTTAAATTCGTTCAAATACAAAAATGGCAAAGTATCTTTTAAAATTATTAAATTAAATAAACTAAAAATAATACTGAAGAATTTTGATTTTGTTTTACTTATCTCATTCATTAGAAGTTCAATCTAAAAAATTAAAATTTGGTTAAAAGGGGTGAAGTAAGTCGAAATAACCATTGGTCGTATCAAATTTAACAAAATAATTCTTCAATTGGGCTTGTTGAAATCAACAAAATAATTTTTTTAAGGGATTTGGAAAATATGTTGGGTCAAATCTAAAAAAAAAACATCGTCTTAACAATGATTTAGTGATAAGCATCATCAATCTTTATAATAATAGAATCGAAGAAAAAAAAACTTTTTGTAAATTTTAAGAAATTAAAAATCTCTTTAAAGTGTGTAAAATTTTAATTTAATAATTAGCTAAGCGCTTTTGACCTAAAAGGTCATCCTCAGAGCCGCCACCTAAAATGCGGTTTACAAGTTTTTATATAAAAAATACAAGAAATTAACAATAAAAATTTACGTCAAAATTTGAGATACATCAAAAAGAGGTTCCAATATATATTGAAAAACATGACTAAGTGTAAAGTAAAATTGATAAAACCTCTTCAAGAGGGTGCACTGAACGTTTTACATTTGTTAGAAGGTTTTTTAAATTAAAATTGAAAAAATTTAAAAAAATTATTGTTATCGATGCGACGTCATATAAAGTAGTGAAAGTATTTTAAGTAAATGACAAGAGACAGCTGACTTTAAATGGTAGTGACTACAGTAACTAACAACGTTAAAATAACTCTTTTGACAAAGATTCTCAACAACTCTGAAACCAAAAGAATTGAAATTGAGAATCTCAATCAAAAAAGAAAGGAAGTAAATATGACATGTTAAATCTGAAAAGTTCCATCCTGACATAGCTTACAAAACACAAAAATCTATTAAGTCTTTATTTTCTAGGACAAAAGATAATTTGAATTTGTTGTCCAAAAGTGGTATTTATAAGTTACAATGTGGTGATTGTTCTGTTTCTTATGTTGGCAGAACAATCAGATCTCTGGATGTTCGAATTAAGGAACACCTGTCTAGACCTGACAAATGATTTAAAGTTTAGTAGACACAATTTTTCTCCTTCTGACAATAGTAAAATTTTACACAATATTACTTCATTTAACTTTATTAAATTTAATTTATACGAGGATTTAGAAATATTGAGAGAATTACAGAGGAATCCGGTTAACTGTGTCAATACTCAAGTCAATTTAAATTGCAATTTTAACACTTTATTTAAACTGTTGTGGGAATGTCAGGATGGAACTTTTCAGATTTAACGTGTCATATTTACTTCCTTTCTTCTTTGATTGAGATTCTCAATTTCAATTCTTTTGGTTTCAGAGTTGTTGAGAATCTTTGTCAAAAGAGCTATTTTAACGTTGTTAGTTACTGTAGTCACTACCATTTAAAGTCAGCTGTCTCTTGTCATTTACTTTTACTTAAAATACTTTCACTACTTTATATGACGTCGCATCGATAACAATAATTTTTATAAATTTTTTCAATTTTAATTTAAAAAACCTTCTAACAAATGTAAAACGTTCAGTGCACCCTCTTGAAGAGGTTTTATCAATTTTATCAATTTTACTTTACACTTAGTCATGTTTTTCAATTTATATTGGAACCCCTTTTTGAGGTGTCTCAAATTTTGACGTAAATTTTTATTGTTAATTTCTTGTATTTTTTATATAAAAACTTGTAAACCCCATTTTAGGTGGCGGGTCTGAGGATGACCTTTAAGGTCGAAAGCGCTTAGCTAATTATTACATTAAAATTTTACACACTTTAAAGAGATTTTTAATTTCTTAAAATTTACAAAAAGTTTTTTTTTTCTTCGATTCTACATTTAAGTGTGTACAAGTCATGCAGTCTATTCTAAATTTATAATAATAGTTTTATGATATTTCCAAAGTACTATTTTCTCAACAGTAATGAAGAAACTCGCGTTTTAGAAATTCTATTATAGAAAAATACAAATATTTAAATAATTATAATTATTTTATTAAGATTACATTTTACAGAAAAAATTACGTAGAAATGATATTTTTTAATCAAAAGTTTCATCAAAAACTTAATTTCATCATCAGGAATCATTCACGTGGAGCCCCCTATAACAAAATGTTAAATAATACATAAAATAATATTCCTTGTCCAAATCTATGCCTCTGTTGATAAATATACAGTGATATCATCAGATAAGTGACATCATCAGATAAAAACAAAAAAAATATCAACTTTAACTCCCTGTATCTTATTTCACAGCAATATTTTATTCGCATTATTTTATTCCAAATAACGCGCCCTTAGCCTATGTCCCAATAGTTATGAATCACCCTGTCTTAAAATATTAAAATTTTGTAAAATGTTTATTTTTTAAACCTTTTTTTTTCTTCTGTAAATATAAATTGTTAACAAAAGTAAGCCAAAATATTATATAAAAATATTCCATTTCATGAATAAAACTGCGAACTACTATTTACACTAAAAATTATCACAAATTATATTATATTATGATAAAAATTATCACAAATTTAGGAGTAAGGCGCGTGTTAAAAAATATATTTTCAAATGACAAATAAAATTAATTTATTTGCATATTTAATGAACCGTAATATTTACTATTATTTACTAACGTATTAATATTTTAAAATTAATGAGAAAACAGTTTTTGATAATAAATAAATAAAGCCAAACTAAAAACAAGATAATTTTTCAATTTTGAATTTTTGGCGGAAGCGCTACAGCATCCACCAAAATTTTAAAAAATTATAAAATTACAAAAAAACGTTTACACCGAAGGCAAACAAATAATAAATTATTTTACGTTATTAGGGGTAGATATATATTTTTATATAAATTTAACGATTTATAATTATTTCACTACTTCACCCATACTACTGGCGAACAATTTGGTTATTAGTTATATAATCAAATAATCTGCAAAAAATTTAAATTTGGCAAGCATTTGTTTTTGAAAACAGGGTTCAAAATTTCTTGTAAAATAACATTAAAGTATCAGAAGGCGTTATAGCCATTTTTTCCTATCTGTAGTCATCCAAGATGCAACCAAATTAGACACTGTTTGAGTTTATTGATAGCCTGTCTAAAAGACTATATCGCTTTTGACAAATGAGGTATCAATTCTTTTACATAGGCTGGCGTAAAACAAGGGATTGATGAGTGTCCCTTAATCATAATTTACGAAACACACTGTAGACAGAAAAAACTGTAAGGGCTAGATTAATGGTGCTTAACAAATTGTATTTTTGTAAAAAATATATGTTTTAATAAAATATTTACTCTATTATTTTTTATCTCCATTTCCTCATCTAAAAACCAGTTAGTTTTTTTATATTCGGATTTCTAGTTCAAGATGAAAGGAGTAATTATATACTGATGAAGGAAATTCAATATGGAGCGTTATTTTGTTTGGAATACTAACAGAAATTAATTAAAAGTCAGAACGCTTGGTATAAAAAGTTTGGCTACACAGTCAAATTTTTTTTATTCCCACAGGTTTTAAATTTCTTTCGAGACTTGTTTTTTATACTTTACCCTGTGATATATACTTACCTTACTGTGTTGAATTTAGAATTTTTCAGATTTTTGTTGTAGATTTATTACCGATTTTTCTAAAAAAAATCACTTTTTGCTGCTGAAATTCATTAAAAAAAATATTTTCGATATTTTTAACACATCTAATTGTTTTTTATACGTACTTTACACCATTTTGGTGAATTTGGGATTTTTCAGATTTTTTTTGTAGATTTGTTACACACTTTTTCTAAAAAAACTTACTTTTTGCTTCTGAAATCCGAAAAAAAAAATAATTTTCAACATTTTTAACACATCCAATTGTTTACTGTACTTACTTTACCACTTTGTCCTGAACTTGGAATTTTTTAGATTTTTTTGTAGATTTTAAAAAAAATTGCTTTATGATGCTGAAATCAGTAAAAAATTTTTTTTTTCGACATTTTTAAGACATCCAATTATTTTCTGTACTTACTTTACCACTCTGTGATAAATTTAGAATTTTTCAAACTTTTTTGTAGATTTATTAGCCATTTTTTCTAAAAAAAATCACTTTTTGCTGCTGAAATCCATAAAAAAAATAATTTTCGACATTTTTAATACATCTACTTGTTTTTTATACTTACTTTATACCATTTTGGTGAATTTGGGATTTTTCAAATTTTTTTTGTAGATTTATTACCCATTTTTTCTAAAAAAAATCACTTTTTGCTGCTGAAATCCATAAAAAAAATAATTTTTGACATTTTTAATACATCTAATTATTTTTTATACTTTCTTTACACCTCTTTGCTGAATTTGGGATTTTTCAGATTTTTTTTGTAGATTTATTACCCATTTTTTCTAAAAGAAATCACTTTTTGCTGCTGAAATCCATAAAAAAAATAATTTTCGACATTTTTAACACATCTAATTGTTTTTATACTTAATTTACACCTCTTTGCTGAATTGGGGATTTTTCAGATTTATTACCCATTTATTCTAAAAAAAATAACATTTTGCTGCCGTAATCCGTAAAAAAATAACTTTCGACATTTTTAACATACCCAATTGTTTTCTATACTTACTTTACCCCTCTGTGCTGAATTTTGAATTTTTCAGATTTTTTTTGTATACTTATTACCAATTTTTTCTAAAAAAAATTACTTTATGATGCTGAAATCAGTAAAAAAAATTTTTTTTGAGACGTCCAATTGTTTTCTATACCTACTTTACCGCTCTGTGCTGAATTTGGATTTTTTCAGATTTTTTTTTGTAGATTTAAAACCCAAAAAAAAAAAAAATCACTTTTTGTTTTTGAAATCCTTAATTCTAAATTTTTAAGCTTCAATTTATTCAAAAACTGATTAAACTAACAATCACTAAACAAAAATGTTTATTTATTATTCAACAATATATCAGTACTTTTTTCTATTTGTATACGCCTCAACAAATAATTGAACGTCAAATAGTCAATGCGTATTTCGATTGCGCTTTATTTCGATTTATGGTTGCCTTCACTTGCAAACATTTGCACCAGATAGACATAAATTAATGTTACTCTGTTTGTTAAAACTCAAATTACTACATTTTAATTTATTAAATTATTGTTGTCTTCATTTACTACCAAATATTTACCAATAATCTAATTTAAATTTTGCAAATCTACAATAAAAATATAATTTTAGATCATACAGAACTTTTTTCCTAAAATTTATAATAAAAAAGTATTCCATATGATTCCAACTCTTGTAGACACACTGTATATTAACGACATGCAAGTTTCGCTCATGAAATCCTCACAAAGGCGAATAATTTTCATATTTCGAAATAAAAATAATCAACGTCTATACTTTTATTTCATCCCGAAATTATTTTACATTGAAAATTCTCGCTTACTTTAAAAGGAATCCATTAAATATTAACGATCCCGCATTGTACCACTAAAATTAAATTTTGTTCAAAGTGTTTTTAATAAAATATAAAGAAGTTATTCAAAATGCTTTTTCCCTGGATTACTCAAAAGCCCTTTGTTTCAAAGTTGATTTATTCCCACTTGAAACGTTTCAATTAAAATGTATAAACATATAACAATTGTTGCTAACTTACCTTGTTTGGAGAAATAGGAGGTGCTGTTAAAGTCCATACTAAACAAATTGGGCGAATGTAGCCATTAATTTATATGCAGTGTTTCCCACCTGAAAACAAAATAAAATACCCATAAATTAATTTCAGTGATGAGTAAGCACGCCTAATTAAAGTATTTACATGCTTTTCAAATCTTAAGCTTTGATCTAAGATTACTCCTAAACTTTTTGCATGATCTTCAATTTGAATAATTTGGGCATTGACTGATACATTAAAAAAAACCTCGTTTCTTGTTAGTTTAGGACCAAAAATGAGAATATTAGATTTAGAAGAATTAATTAATAAACAATGATCGGTTGCCTGTTTAACAAAATTTAAATCATCATTTATTGTTTGGCACGCCTTATCAACATCTTGTGATGGAAAACTACAATATATTTGTGTATATCCGCGTAAAAATGAGCTTTACAATATTCAGATAGATAGATCTTTATGAATTAGGAATCCTAATATACATATAAAACTAGACTAAAAATTACATATAAATCTAAAAGTAGCATAAATAAATAAAAACCCTTACACATATACACATTTCAAATATAAAAAAATATAAGTTTAAAATAATATAGACAAAAATAATATACATTAAAAACATCAAGTAATGGAATTAGTAAAATCTTAATTAAATTGAATTTTTAATAAAGTCCTTAAGTTTAATTTTAAAACAGTTTATTGTGGTTCATTCGCGTATAGATAAAGGGAGATCATTGAATTTTTTGAAACCTTTAAAGAATAAAGAATTCATAGTTTTTTGATATGTAGTTCTTGCAATGTAGATGCTATTTGTACATCTTGTATTATAATTATGGATATTATTGTTGAACGTAATATATTGTTGGAAGTATTCTGGTGCCATATGATTTACTATTTTAAATACTAAAATCATTGTAAAATAGTACATTCCTTTCTCTACTGGAAACCTATTTAGAGTATTTAAAATTGACGTAATTGGAGTGTTTTCAGTATTACTCTCATTCCTCGATTTTGAAGTTTTTGTAGCATGTTTAATTTATTTAAGTTGAATAAGTATAATATAGATGCGCAATAATCAAAATGAGGCTGAATTATGGTATTATATACAGTAATTTTGGTTTCAGTTGATAAGTTTTGCGAAATTCTACTGAAGAAATAAAGTTTTTTAGATATTTTTTTATAAATATAGTTAAAGTGGCTATCGAAATTTAAGTAATTGTCTAGTTGAAATCCCAAATATTTTATATTAGAAACAACTTCATTGTGTTCATTATTAATGTTCAAATTTATGTTTTTAACGTCGATACTACTATATTTGAATTTCGTTGTGAAGACCATTGCTTTAGTTTTTCTTACATTTAATTTTAGCTTATTTATGTTCAAGTATTTATTTACCGATGATGATGAGGCATTCATTTTCTCTATGGCTTTATCCAGATTAGCATCACTACATGTTATTCAAGTATCATCAGCAAAAAGATTAATGAATTCACAATCAACAAAGAGTTCAATATCATTAATATATAAAATAAAAAGAAGAGGACCCAATACACTCCCTTGAGGAATCCCTATATCATTATTTATGTCACAGGATGTTTGGTCAGCAAAACGGACTCTCTGCTTGCGATTATTTAAATAGTTACTAACCCACTGCAATACTCTACCCCCAATACCATATTGTTTCAATTTTGATAACATAATTTGTCTGTCAATTGTCTCGAAAGCCCTTTTTAAGTCCAAAAATACTGCTACAACATATTTATTTTCGTCTAATTTAGTTTGAATGTTACAAAGTGTAAGTTGTAGCGCTGATTCACATGAAAATTTTTTTCTAAAACCAGATTGGTTACATATTAGGATCGAATTTTCAGAAACATGATTCATTAATTGATCATAAACAGCAATTTCTATAATTTTTTCTAGTGGAGGCAAGGTATTAATTGGTCTAAATTCATCAGCATTATTGGTATTGTTTATTTTTGGGATAGGTATAACTGTACTGATTTTTAATGAATTAGGAATTCTGCCAGTATCAAATGACGTATTTACTAGATTTAATATGACATGACCAATAGTTTCAAAAACTACTTTTAGCATTCTACTGTTTAAAATTTCGTGTAACGAGAATTTATTATCCAAATTGTTAATTATTTTTCGCAAATCATTCATAGATAGCATTTCAAAATTCTCAAATTGTATGTATAAGTTACTGTTTAAATTGCACCATGTTTCAGTACTATTGATACTATCAACAATATTTCCAATACTTTCAACAAAATATTTATTAAAACTTTGTGCTATTTCTAAACTATCATTTACTATTTTTCTCTCATCTCCTATTTCAAAAATTATACTGTTTGAAAAATCTTTATCTCTGTTATTATTAATGAGTTGTTTTAAGGTTCTCCACATTTCTTTTGGATTATTTCTAAAGCGATCTACTTTGTCAAAATAATACTGCTTCTTTTTTATTTTTAAAAGATTAACTACCCCATTTTTATGTTGTTTAAAAATTTGCCAATTATTTTGTTTTTCATTCTCAGGACATGATTTAAATATCTTGTATGCTATATCTCTATTTTTAATTTAATTGTGTACCTCACAGTCAAACCAAGGCAATTTAGGTTTATAATGACATGTTTCTATAGGAGCAATATTATTAATTACAGTTTCACAAGTTTCAAAAATCTCATTATAAATAAAATCAACATCAGTAGAGTTCAAATTAAACTCGCGCACAATAAGACTGGTTTTTATATCATTTAAATTTGGAATATTTAATTTTCTAAAATGTTTTACTTTCGTATAAATTTCAGCACTATTGCAAACATTAACAGAAATTATAGAATGGTCCGTTATTTTTGGACAATCATGTACATTGGTCACAGTATTATCATAATTAGACAGGACATAATCAACTAGTGTGCTACTCGTATCAGTAACCCGAGTAGGTTTTTTTGCACATTGCACATTTATCAAAAATGAGGAACAAATGGAAAAAAGTAATGGACCCAAAATAGATCCTTGGGGAACGCCTCTTTTTATAGGAAGACATTCAGAGGAAGCATTATTAATTGCTACTTTTTGATTTCGGTTAGAAAAATATTTTTCAAACAAGGTAACAGCAGAAGGTGACAGACCAATATAATGTAAAATATACAACAATAAATGATGATTTATAGTATCAAATGCCATACTGAAATCCAGTAGTAGTAGTAGAAAAAATAGTGTACGCAACTTTCATGTAATGATAGCCATTAATACACTCGCATGTATCATACTGGAATATTTAAATATTTTTTTAATTTTTACCCAGATTAAGGTCGCTGGTTTGTTGACTGGTCGTTTTGTAATTTTCTTATTCTATAAGACTGTTTCTGCTCTTTCACGTGCTGTGCTATTAGTTTTTCGAATTTAGCACTTTAGAGCAGCAAAGATTTTTTTTATCGTTTTCTACACCTTTTAAAGCGATATCACATTTTATGAGAGGTTAAAGTCTCTGACAACTGGGCTAATTATGGTGTGACCCCGCTAAACATACCAGCTGATCCATTTGCATGCGGTGCAAAGTAGATTTGCTTAGGGCACCATCTTTCTTGCAGTGTTAAAACCTATACGATCTATGTATAATTATATACATATATACTACGTACTTATGGACTAAGAAGTGTCAGTCGCCATTTTTTGACCAAACTATCAATTTAATTCGAAGTTCCTATAAAATGACTTCAAAATTTCAAATCGACTGATTTCATAAATTAAAGTATTTTGATGTATTATGATTAAACCACATTGCAGATAAAGGTTTAACTTAGGTCAAGTTAATGTTTATTTTTCTTATTTTTTCAGAAAAGAAAAAAAATTGGATGATTTTAAAGCGGTGGTTTTCATAGAAAATAATAAATTTATCGATTTAAAATAGTAAGACTACTTAAGTTAGACCTTTATCTTTAATTTGTCGATTTAACTTTTGGTCTGCAGCATAAGATTTTATACACAGGAAGACCGCGCCCTTAATAGCATAAATTCTACGTCAGAAAATGGAATAAAAATATTTTTACATTGTGGCAATTTTAAATCAGAACTTTTTAAAATTTCGCTATAAATTTTTTTCTTTTCTGTACCTCAGTAGCTTTCTCAGAGTTTTTTATTTCTATACGTAACAGAAAAATATACATTTTCACGGTATTTTACATTTTCGTTTTAACAACAACTTGGTCATAAATTGATACTGACATTTGTAGGTGATAAACTGTTTACGACACGGGATTTTAGGATTTGTATAAAGCAATAAAAATTTCAAAAACGTAAATAAAATCGTTTAAACTGAAATTGTATCTACAATCTTGACATGAGACAAACTTGTCTTCCGTAGAATATTTTAATGCACTATCGTGCGTCTAAACAAATTTAAATATGTAAACAAATTAACTTATTGCAGGTGAGTGCCCAGTTCTTTTGCAAAAGCTTCAAAAATATGGAAAAAATGAGTTTTTCTACGATCACTATCCACAGTAGACTTTTGCACATTCAAATCTAACTGGAAAGTTGATGGTTTTCGTGATCTGTCATCATTTGACATTATTGGCGCTCTAAAGCGCCAAAATTACTTTTTTAGTTTTAAAACAAACTGTAGATTAATCTGAATATTTTAGTTGAACATCCAATATTTTAAACTACCTAAGGTTGTGAAATAAATCACGCTTGTTCCCAAGAACAAAGACATTAAATGTCCTACACTGCACCAGCGTCTGGACTTCAACAACTACTCCTTGGGCTATATGCCCCCCCAGGTATTGAATTACGAAAGTGCAGACGTGGTTTGGCGCCCGACCAAGTCGGGGCCTTAAACCAAAAACTTTGATTTTATTATTAAAGGAGCTTGCCATTCTTAGACCGGTTTCGGAATTATTGTTCCTCTTCAGTAAGAACTAGCCTGCTCGAATTTCTATCTCTAAAGAAATTCTGAAGATCGCTTTGAACCCACCAACTCTTAGTACAAACGGTTAAGTCGAGAAAGAGGAGGTGAGTGCAACGCCATCTTCACTTTTCTAATAAAATCAAAGCTTGCAAAACTATAGAAAACTCTAACGGCGGTGGAATTTTTTGAACCATAAAAATACCAAAAAAGGACCATGGGCTTACCAAAACTACGTAAGGTTGTGAAATAAATCACACTTGTTCCCAAGAACAAAGACATTAAATGTCCTACACTGCACCAGCGTTTGGACTTCAACAACTACTCCTTGGTCTATATGCTCCCCCAGGTATTGAATTACGAAAGTCCAGACGTGGTTTGGCTTTAAAGTGTGATTTATTTCACAACCTTAGGTAGTTTTGGTACGCCCATGGTCCTTTTTTGGTATTTTTATGGTTCAAAAAATTCCACCGTCGTTAGAGTATCCAATATTTTAAGAAATTCAAACACATTTTTCTGAATACATATTTTAACGATAATTGAAATATTAAAAGTAGATTACCCCGTTTTTAACAATTAATTTTCACTTGTAATTTCCCATCAAGTGCTTGGATTATTGCCAGAAATTTCTGGTTATTAATCCAAACAATTAAGAAAATTTCACACCTAAATAATTTAAATGTAATTAATTTTAATTTGACACTAAAATTATTTAAGGACATGAAGAAGCAAGGGTTAGTTGACCATGAATGTTTGTTGATATGTCAAAAATTATATCACGTCAAAATTTTAAAGTAACTAAATAAAATCGTGAAAATAACAATGTTCCACTGATTTTACTTTAATAAATTTAGTAAAAATTGTTTAAAACAAATTTATTTGACAGTTATAACCTAACTTAGGTTCACGGAAGTAGGTGGAACATTTTTTTAAAGATGAAACAAACAGCAGCTTAGGACGCTTTGGAAAAATTGTAGACGATTATTTTGCTGACAGTTCAACTTATTGACAGTGCAGAATAATAACCTATTAATGCAATATGTGGCAGAGTGTTTGTGTCATTATTAAAAAAATCTTGGTAAATCGAATTAATATGGAAAAAGTTCAAAAATATACGTTATGCAAACATTGTAGCAATCCTGTAATCTCAAAGTGTATCACCCATATTTAAAATATTTGAAATACCTCATTGATGGATGTAGTTTGGAGTGCAGTTTACAAAATACAGATGAAAATATGTTTAGTAAAATACAGAACAATTTACTCAAAGTTTTCTCGGATTTGCATACTTAAGTTTAACCGAATTGTTTCAAAATATTATATTTATTTACTTAACCATATACATTTAGTTAATAGGAGTGTCCTTTTGAATTTTGAATTTAAAAAACATTTAATTGATGTACCTAATTAATGTTTGTTTATTTATTTAAGAAATAACAACTCGATGCTCGATGCATTTCGATCGAAAATTATAATTTAATATCAAAAAGAGAATCAATTGCGTCAATTCATTGTACATCATTTTGCAAATTTAAATGCGAGTTATACTAACGATGCGACTGAACAAATATGCGAGTGATTTTATTAATATTGTTGCATTTTCATTTCATTATGAAATACTGTTGATGAGGACATAAAATGCATCTTTTTATAGTAGGTACTACAATCAAGTATATATATTTGTGGGGTATGACAGCTGTATAGTATACGATGCCTTAGAAGTGTCCCGCTGTTATAATTGTAATGATTTTCACCATTCTTCCAAATCCTGCAGTAATTCTTTAAGCTGTCCTTTATGCGGGGGAAATCACAATGTGAAATCCTGTACATCCCAGACTCGAAAATGTTCTAATTGTGTTAAATTGTCAAGTACTCACAAGTCTACTATTTCTGTTGATCACGCAGTGTGGGATAAAAATCAATGTACTGCTTATAAAAATGCGTTAAATAAACTAAAAAAAGATTTGCTAGGCATATAGCAATCCGCGGCTTCACCGGCCTCTTCTACGCCATTGAGCATTTGCACTTCTGGTAATAATGTCAAAACAAATTACTCAAATTCTTTAAATGTGTACTATCAGAATACCAGAGGCCTGCGTTCTAAAACTGTAGATTTTTTTAATGCAATCGCTATGGCCGATTTAAAGATCGTAGCATTAACTGAAACATGGCTTAATAATTCTGTCTTTGACGGAGAACTGTTTTCCGACGACTACTCGGTCTATCGCGCCAATAGAAATTACAGGGAATTTAGTTGCTCAAGGGGCGGGGGTGTTCTTATAGCTGTAAATAATGAACTCCCGTCGTGCCAAATAGATATAGACGGTTTCATTCACCCCACCCTGATCTCGGTGGATATGGTTTTGGTCAAAATAAATGCTGATTCGGGTCATGTCTATGTACTAAATGTGTATGTTCCTCCATCTTCCAACAGCGAAATATATTTCAATCTGTTTGAAGCACTTAGTAGCATTGAATGTTTGCTTAATAATAACTTGCTTGTTCTGGGTGACTTTAATATACCTTCTTATGCCGCACATCTTCATAATAACTTAGGTAATGTAATTATTTCTGCTCTTACCAACTTTTTACCAATTTATAATTTAACTCAATACAATACTGTTATGAATGATTTTGGACATATTCTCGATCTTGTCTTGTATAACAATAACTGTGTGGTGGAAAAATCGTTAGAAAATTTGGTTGCTGAAGATCGACATCATCCCGCGCTAAATATATCGTGTAAACTAAATTTTAGCCATAGTTTAAAAAGAAATTTTCCCACAACTTCATGCAATGAATATAACTTCCGAAAAGCAAATTTCCCGTTATTATATCAACGTCTCTCAAATATAGATTGGACTTTCCTTCCAACATTTGACAGATCTGATGATGCCTGTACCTACCTTTATGGTAAGTTATATAATGCGTTGTGTTCCAATGCAACCAAAAAAAAAATGTAAAAGAAGTTTTCCGCCGTGGTTTACACGAGATATTATTAGGCAAATTCAACTTAAATCAAAATTAAATCAGCAATTTAAAAAAAACAAAGATGTAAATACTCTTAATCAATTTAAACATTTACGAGCAAAAGTGAAATCCGACATCGACAAGTCGTACAAAAACTACGCTAAATCTGCCGAATCTAACATGAAAGCAGATCCTAAAAAATTTTGGGCTTTTGTCAATAGCAAAAAAGGATCAACGAAATTTCTGACAGAATGACGTACAATGGCCAAACACTTAATAGTCCCACAGATATACTTAACGGCTTTTCCGACTATTTTGCAAAATCTTTCTCAGTTAGCACACCTCTTGTCTCCCATGATGACTCATTGACCTTACATGTTTTAAATATTGTGTCTTTTCTGGAAGATGAAGTCCTTATAGCCTTAAAACAATTTACGAATAAAATGACAACAGGACCTGATTTTATTCCGGCTTTTATTTTGAAAGATTGTGCGCCAGTACTTGCTCTGCCTTTAACAATATTGCTTAACACATGCCTTAAGACTTGCACTGTTCCTAACATCTGGAAGCTATCGAAAGTTATACCTATCTACAAGCATGGCGACAAATTTGATATTGGCAACTTTCGGCCTATCTCAATTATTTGTAACTTTTGTAAGGTATTTGAAATTCTGTTATACAATAGAATGTATGGTCACTTAAGTAACTGTATAACTATAAATCAACATGGGTTCGTAAAGGGTCGCTCTACTATCACCAATTTGGCAAATATGACTCAATTTATTGCTGAAAGCATTGATGGGCGGTCGCAAACTGACGTTGTGTACACCGACTTTTCCAAAGCGTTCGACAGACTAGACCACGGAATTCTTTTAAAAAAACTATCTCGGTATGGATTATCGGCACCTCTGATTAAATTATTTAGCTCCTATTTAAGTAGTAGACGGCAGTTTGTGGTCTTTAATGGTTACAAGTCTGTCGAACACTTAGTAACATCCGGAGTTCCTCAGGGAAGTAATCTGGGCCCTCTATTATTTAATGTTTTCATCAATGATATAGTTGATGACCTTGACGTTAACTATTTACTGTATGCTGATGACTTAAAATTATTCTGCCAAATCGATGATATAAGTGATTGTGTTTCACTTTCAGCTAACTTACGACGTGTTGAGGTGTGGTGTATAAATAATAAATTGTCACTTAACGCTGATAAATGTAAGGTAATGACATTTTCTCTTAAAACTGACAAGATTTTACATCATTATGAAATTAATAATTCTGTTCTTGAGCGCCCGACGACATTTGTTGATTTGGGTGTCACTTTTGACTCCAAACTTTCGTTCGTTCCTCATATTGAGGCTGCTTATTCGTCTGCTAACAAAATGTATGGTTTCTTAGCTCGAAACTCGCGTGACTTCACTGATCAGGATACTTTAAAGGTGCTGTACTATGCCTATGTTAGATCTAAAATTGAGTACGCGGATGTTATCTGGAGTCCATTTTATGACGTACACATTCAGAAACTTGAATCAGTTCAACGGAGATTTCTGAAGCTTCTTTCTTTCAAAATGGACGCTATTTATCCTCCTACTGGAGTTCTTAATAGTACGCTTCAAATGAGACATTGTGTGGATAGCTTAAGTTCTCGTCGTGACTGTCACCTATTGATATTCTTGTTTAAACTCGTAAATAATAAAATCAGCGACCCCAATTTTCTTCAAAAACTGAGGTTTAATATCCCGAGATTAGCTTCTAGAGTTGACAATACATTTTACCTTCCTACCCCTCGAACAAATATTTTAAAATTTTCGCCACTTTACAGGATGTGTTCAATTTGTAATAGTGTAAATTACCAGCTTGATATTTTCCACTGTCGTATATCTGCGATTAATGCATTTTTCTTTGAAAAATGATATTCTTGTTAAATAATATACGTGTATTCCTGTTCTGTAGTTGGGTTTGTCCTGTTTGAACAGTGTAACAATAAATAAAATAAATAAATAAATAAATAAATATATTCTGTCATGCACTGTAAAAAATAGGGTGAAAGTTACATTAAACTTTTCTAAAAAAACATAATTTTTAACGTATTTTTACGTTTAAATAAAATAAGTTATATTTGCTATATCCACTTTTCAAAATGAATTTTCCACTTTTCTCAAATGTTCTCCATTTACATTTGAAATTACCTTCAAAAACAGAGGAGGAGGCACACTTTTATCGGATTTCCAACAATGTACGAATTTGATAAAATTTTAGTATATTAAATAATTTTATATACCTCCTTACAGGTAAATATCGTACGTACAACTTAATTTAAATATGTAATAAGATACTACTTAATTTAAATGGTTTTAAATAATTTCTGGTAAAACATTTTCTTCGTTTTCCTGAGGATTACTACATCTAAAACACTGTTGTTTGGATATTTGACCACTGCTTAATGTCGGGCATAACTTAAATACCAAACAACACTGGAAATGTGGCACATACCTACTATCCCCGCGAAAGAAAATGTCTTACCAGAAATTATTTAAAATATTTTATATTTAAATTGAGTTTGACATACACTATTATTGTTATTTTTCAATTTACCCCTGTAGGTAGGTATATAAAATTATTTACGTTTTATTCTAGAATAATTAAAAAATATTTGCAAGTTGAGGTTGGAATTTGTCAGTTTTTGTTTTTGAGAGTATGTAAATAAATAGTATTAATAATACACTTATGAGTACCCCCTGTATATAAAAAATCGGCACGCGACATCCTGTACCAAGATAATATTGAATTGTTTGTATTATTATTTTTTAATAAAATACCATTAATTTTTCAAATTAATAATTTTTATGAGTTCCCCTGTACATAAAAAATCAGCCGCCTAAGATCGAATTAAATTGCTTGTACCACTTTTTTAAAGAAGATACCAACCTTTATAGTATTTTTCATTTAATTCGTGTTGTATTGTTTTCAGAAACATAACCTTTTAATTGTGACCAGATCAGTTCAATGGGATTTAACTTTGCATGGTAAGGAGGCAATCTGAGAATTTCAATTCCTTTTTCTCGAGCTATCTCGTCTATAATATATTTTTTGAATTTATTTTTATGTTGCTTTGCTATTAATAATGTGCACTGAGGTTAGAGATCTGGATTTGATAACAAAAATTGGATTTTATAATACATATTGAAAGGAAATGTCTTAAATTTTTATAATTTTATTAAAGAAACTTGCAAATATAATTATTAATCAAACATACACACTCACTCACTCTCTATAATCTAATGTTGAACAATAAAGGAAACGACAAAAATACTTTAATACTAAACACTGAAAATACCTAATAAAACACAGTACGGTTCGGTTCGGTGTGAGCAAGGCGTCCAGAATAAATTGAATATCAGTGGGAAATTCTTAATAAAGAAAACCAAAAATTATACCAAAATGTGCAGAAAGTTATGAACTATAAAAAGACTTTAAATACGAAAACGAAATAGTGAACTACGTTGAACTGTTAATTAAAAATTAAAAATAGTTTTGTCACGAAATACCGACAATAGATACAACAAAAAGACCTCATTAGCAATAGTGTTATTATAAGATAATATCTGGTCACCGAGCTTCGCTCTTAATATTCAAATCTACATTTTTAAGCAGCCCAATGAGTATATAATTTAAGTATATTTATAACATGACAAATTATTAATTAATTCGCGAAAATCACGGAGTGGGCGACATCTACTTGAACTACTGATAGGGAGATAAATAAAAAGTTGATTGGCGATTGGCTTGAAAGTAGGCGGGAAAATTAAAAAAGCTGTCAGTGTTAATTTTCAATTGGCTGCAGCTGTTGTTGACGTTTATCAACTGCTTGTCACAGAGGTTAGTTAAATGCATTAAAGTTGCCTAGTTTCTGGGGATTTCACCCTTTTAGGGCAACTTCTACTGACGCTTGATCTTCGCGAATTGTCACGGTGGACAGGCCCCGTTTCCGGGACGTGCAACAGCAGCGTGTAGGGCACACGTCCCGTCAACAGAAGATCGCTCAGCTCACTCTATTTATCACAATATAAGAAAAACTCTATGTTCAATTGATTTTATTATTTTTTGATCTGCAGTGAAGGAAAATTATAGGTCTGATATTCATACTTGGGTAAAAACCTCCACAAAAACCTGTGACCAGACTCTCGAGGTGTGGCAGATATTGATATCATATTTTTTCAAAAATTCTTTCTCTCTCTCTCTCTGATCATGAAACCTTAAATATTAAAACTGTCCGCATAATAGAATAGTAGCCGTAAGGGGTAGTCTCACACTATCGGGGAAGGGAAGACAGGTGTCCATTTTAACAGTGTTACTCAACGTTCCTATAAATATTTACCTAAACCCATGATTTCTGAAATTGAATTGGCAACGTTGTATTTTCAACTTTGAATTAATAAGATGGCTATCATTTGACAAGCAAATTATTTATGTCCGTCAAATGAACCTTTCCTTTTTTATATAAAGCGACAAATTTAAAATTGAATTCTTTCTGATTAAAACGCCAGAAATTAAATAAAGTCAAACCTTTTTACTACTATACTATACAGAAGAAAGGAGTGCAGTATTTAATTTGCAGAACGTAGTACAGGTTCAAGAGGTAGAAATTTTATTTTTACCTCATCCTTCAATGCTTATTTGTAGTTAAAATTTAAATTTTAATACATCTGATCGGCCTAATATAGTTTTTGTCTAGATTCTTGTTTCCATGGTTTTTACTGTAATAAATTTGTTCTTTTGACAGATAAGTCAGACTTTATTTATTCATAGCCGTATCTTATGTATTTTAATTGATTCAGAATTTTGTATTAATATATATTTCAAAATGGCTTCATTCTAAAAATATTATCAGTCCTCCTAAATCCTTGAAGGCAGAATTATTAGTAATAGCAAGGCAACATAAAAACAAATTCAAAAAATATATTATGGATGAGATGGCCAGAGAAAATGGAATTAAAATTCTCAGAACCACGCAGAGTTAAATTCCATTGAACTGATCTGGTCTCAATTATTAAAAGGTTATGTTTCTCAAAACAATAAAACATTTAAATTTCCTGATGTGCGAAATTTGTTTTTGAAGGCAGTTTCAGATGTAAATAGAGAACATTGGGGAAAATGCATTGATCATGTTTAAAAATGTGGAAAATTCATTTAGGAAAGTGGATATATCAATGGATAATTTAATAGAACCGATAATAATAAACATCAGAAAAGACAATTATAGTGATGCCAGTAGTTTTAGTGAAGACAGTGACTTTTAAAGATAGTTCTTGAACTAACTTTTTTTTTAATCTTTAAGTTTAGGTAAGTACTGAAGCGTTACTTTTAATGCCAAGAGATTTAATTTAATCCCAACATATAATCCTCCTTGTTATTTATTGGTTAAATTTAATTCGTTCAATGTTAAAGTGTCGGATGCATAAAGTTTATTTTTATTTTTTGTAAATAATATAACTTCAAAATTTAATCTACGAAGTGCGTATATATATATATTTTATATGCTGTGACCTTATTTATATTATAGAAACTTATTTTGCAAAGTACGCCTATGGAATGTGACGACGTTATATCCCCACTTTGACTGTACTCATCTATCCTTTATAGTATATATTACTATAGAAACAAGTTATTATTATGTGCCGTTGCTAGGAAATAAAACTAAAAGCTTAACTTTTCTTGTAAATATCTCGGAAGATCGAATTTTCACAGACATGAGACCTACATTTTCTGTCGATTTAGATAGGAATTAGTCTACCCTAAAAGTTTCATTGAATTCTGACGAGTGGATTTCGAGATCCTCTGGACACACACACATACACACACACATACAAACCTTGCTCGTTTAATAGTATTTGATTTTCGACACCAGTAGCGCACACTGAGAAATTGATATGGAAGATACAGAAGTGTCCATTAAAGAGGTTTATTTACTGCTGAGAGGAGTAAATGAGAATCTTAGTAAGAAAATCGAAGCAGTAGAAGAGACTACCAGAAGTTTGTCTACGATTGTCTGTAAAGAAGTGGAAGAAATAAGAAATAAAGTTGAAATACTCGAAAAAGAAAATATTTCACTAAAAAATCAAGTATCTAAATTTGAGAAACAGCTGAAACTCAACAACCTGGTAATTTACGGTATTGAAGAAAACCAAGACGAAAATCAAGAAATATTGATCAATACTTTTTCCAAATTGGTAGCAACAAAGTTGGAAGTGAAGATAACAAAAACCGAAATAAATAACATTTTTAGATTAGGGAAAAAGGCAGGACACAACAGACCTATACTTGTTTCGCTTGTTTCTCAAATCAGAAGACAAGAAATTCTTAGGAACGGACCAAAATTGAAAGGATCCAAAATAGTGATTGCCGAAGACCTAACAGACGAAGAACAGAAAGAAAGAAAAATTCTATTAGGGGCGCTAAAAGAAGCTAGGTTGAACAACAAAACGGCATTTTTGAAACGAAATAAGCTGATAGTAGAAGGTGATACATTTACAGCAGCAGATATTGAAAACGCGAAAAAATCAGATCAGGAGGAAAGTAACCTCCTACACCATCCCCAAGAGAATTCGAGATACAAGAAAACCTATCTATAATAGAAAGTGAGAAACAGGCAGCGAAGGAGACAGTGGACGACAAAATTGAAGTAGAAAGCGACAAAGAGTTACTGAAAAAGAAAAAGGAAGAATTGAAAAAATCTCTCAAAAGAGGAGCTCATTCAACGTCAGAGACCCCGAAGAAGAGTATTATTGCCCAGGGAAGAAGCTTGAGAATCCAAAAGAAAAACTAATAAGGTGAATTATTGTCTATTCATACATTTTTTTTTTTTGAATTTTTACCTACCAACGTCGTTTCTACCTATTTATATTGATGTGCGAAGTAAACCAACTTTTGATGCTTTAGATGTATTAAATGATGTCAGTATAAGATCTGTGAATGAATTTAAGTACTTAGGCATTGTTTTAGATAACCATCTAAGATGGGATAAACATATTAAATATGTTATTAAAAAAATTCAATTTTTAATCCATAGATTTAAAGTACTGCGGGATATACTTGATTTTAAATCATTAAAAACTATTTATATGTCTCTAGTACAGTCCCATCTTATGTATGGCATAGTAGCCTGGGGAAACGCCGGAAAAAGCACTTTAAAAATATTGGAAACAGCTCAGAAAAAAATATTAAAAACTATGATGAGAAAAAACTATATCTATTCTTCTGATAAATTGTACCACGAAGCCTCAGTAATGGATTTGCAACAATTGTATTATTATTTCAACAATCACAAATATAACACAAGAAATAAACTTAAAACATTTGTAATAGAAAAAACAAAAAAATCAACTGGAAAAAAAAGTGCTACATATATGGCTCCAAAAATTTATAATACTCTCCCAGATTTTATCAAAAAATCAAATAAAATAGAACATTTCAAACACAAATTAAAAAAATTTATTCTTGAAAATTCAAGAGAGACAATTCACAGCATACTTGAATCCATCGTACCAGTTGTTTAGCCCATCTTTTACCTTTTTTTACTAAAGAAATTCTATTTTGTCATTTTCAATTATACTTTTTATAAAAAAATTTTTTCTTTTTATATATATTTTATATTAGTATGTAAGTTTTAATTAATTATTATTATTATTGTATTACTCACGCACAGGCTCTGCCTATAGTGATTTTTTTCCCTCAATGTTGTTCAACTTATGTATTTTTAAAATTTCTTGTAAATTATTTTTTACTTTGAATAAACACATTTTTTTTTTTTTTTTTTTACTTTGAATAAACCTGTACGTCAAGGTCCTGTCCTTCTAATTCCTATTAAACATGTCTTCTTATCTAAAAGTTCAAACGTTCAAACCTCGTGCCTTGGCAAACTCTTCTAGTGGTTACGAACTACCATACAACTTAATATAATATACAACAACTATAACACAAGTTTTCCTCTATTACAATTTTCTGCAACTCCTGGATTTATATTTGTGGATTTATACTTTTTTTTTCTCAAATTTTCAAATCTCCAAAAAAAAACCTTTGACATTTTTTTTCAGTAACTCTCCTCTTTTTTTCCGTTCCCTGGTTACCTTCTTTAATATACTAGGTGATTATTTTTCATTGCAATATAAATAGTATCTGTTATCAAGCCACCAAACCCTTTGGATTTATAATCAGGAACTGCAAATCATTTTCTAAAGAGGATGCATTGAAAACGCTATTTTTCGCTCTAGTAAGATCAAAACTTGAATACGCTTCTATTGTGTGGAGTCCATATTACCTAAATCACAGGATTAGAATTAGAGGAGGTTTCTAAAATTTTTAGCTAGTAGGCTGGATGGGACCCCGAAAGAGGGATCGAACAATCTATTTTGATATATCGTTTTGGCATTGACTACTTGCAACTTAGAAGAATAAATAGTGGTCTGGTTTTCCTGTTTAAGTTGAATCGTAATTTTATTGGCTCTCCAAACTTATTAAGTCAGCTCAATTTTCTTATTCCAAGATTTCATTCACGTCGTAGTCTCACGTTTTACTCTGACAATGCAAGAAATAACATTCTTTCTCATTCTCCACTACACAGCATATGCTCAAATTTTAATCAAATCACTTCAATTCATTAATGCAGATTGTTGATAAATCTAAACAGAATTTTTATTTCAATTTACAATTAGGGTAGGTTTTTAATTAATGGGTAAATATAAGCTTTACATTATTTGTATTGTTTTTTAATTATGTAGGTAATTAACCGTTCAGTTATGTAATCAGTTTATTTATTTATTTATTTATTTTGTATTATAGTTTCTACTTTCTAATAAAATTATTCTATAAATGGATTTTCTGTTGGACAATAAATGATTATTATTATTCTGCCTTCAACGATTTAGGAGGACTGATAATATTTTTAGAATGAAGCCATTTTGAAATATTTATTAATACAAAATTCCGAATCAATTAAAATACATACGATACGGCTATGAATAAATAAAGTCTGACATATCTGTCAAAAGAACAGGTTTATTACAGTAAAAATTATGGAAACATGATTAAATCAAACTAAATCTTTTATTAGGCATTAAAGGATAAGGTAAAAATAAAATGTCTACCTCTTAAATCTGTACTACTTCTAAAAATTAAATTACTGCACTCCTTTCTTTTCTAAACTATAACCAAGTGAATACAGTATTTTAGATGTAACCAAATTTAAAAGAAAAACTAAAAACATTGTAATGGTTTTTTTTTCTGCTAAAAATGAAGCAGTGGATCACACCATATAGGAAATAAATCAATATTACTCAATAAATAAAAGATAGTAAATGGTAATATAAAAATTTTAATATCTAATAAACAATAACCATTTATGATGATATAATTCGGTTACAATTAAAAATGCAATAAACATGAAGATCAAATACGAGACCAAAAACCCGAACAAGCATATGGAATAATAAATTATGACGTACGTATATACCTTGATGATGTAGAGTGTTACTAATTTGAAACCAGGCCGATGTTTATTACCGAATTATATCCTAGTATTCAAGCAAGAGCGTAGGTATTTTTTTTTGTTTACAATCCGTCAGTAATATGTCATTTTCATAGCTTGTTAAAGATTCGAAAGTATGCCTTTTCTAACTCATTATTATTGATGTCAGAATTTTATTGTTGTTTGAATGCGAAAGTATAGCAACTTAATTTTTATGTTTTTATCTTTTCTGCTGTTTCTTTTAGTTCTGGTGGAGCTCAACTCATCAATTCGATCTTTTCTTATTAACAGAGATTGAATTTAGACTAAATTTGAAGACAGATAAAAATTGTAACAAATGTCAAATGCACCGACTACCATATTCTATTGTAAAAAGTGTTTAAACATATATTTTTTAAATTTTTATACAATTGCAAACGTATTTATAAAAGTATGATTATTTGTTAAGGTTATCCGAGATTGTTATTTTGATATAAAGCCGGATCTGGATTCCAAATTTTCTTAATAACGAAATTAACGTATAGATTGTTACAAAAACTTATACAGTGGAGTTCGTGAATTAATACTAACTAAAGAATAAGGAAGAATCGATAAAACACCCTGTATCCCATAAAATATAGGTTACTTAATTCACCATTTCCTACCTTTACCATATTTACTAATGAGACACCCTGTATAATAGCAAATTAATGGTATTTTTTTGGTATTTCGACAGTGCAAATTATTTGAAACGAATTATAGAATCTACTTGAAAATATATCCTGGTCTGATTAAACGCTATTGAATAAAAATAAACTTTTATTTTTAGAAAGCCACTCTGCTGATTTACTTTTTAAATATTTACCTATTTTCATCTCCCTAATTACTTAGACACCAAAAGCCAAGTGTAAAACAATAAACTCTGAGATTTATAGAAGGTGCTCAAAAAACATACGATATATTGGGATGTTATTGTAAAAACTATAAAAATATTTATTGACAGTAATAAAATAGATTTTCAATCGAATAAAATGGGCTTAGTGATGAGCTTCTTTGATATTTTTCACAAGTAGGTACAATTGTTTAAAAAACATTAATCTGATGAAAAATGGCTATTATTTTTTTATCTTATCTTTAGCTTTTTCAACGTTCATAAATAATAAAAACAGTTTGACATGACAACCTTGTATTTATCTTATATCTGCCTGGAATACAATTAATTTCAGAAGCTTTGGCAACACTGGTAATTTTATTTCCATGTCAAATCCAAAAATTTAAGCAGTAGGTATTGCATGCATGTTTGCGAATCTTAAAGGCTTCAAACGAATGCTAAAATAAAACCTTAATAAATGCTCAAAATACGCTAAAACTTGGCTTGTTTTCGCATTTGAAGCTTAGGTCCAGTACATATACATGGGAATATTTGGGACTTCAAAGACCCCTAAAATAATGGCATTACAGAGTAGTACAACAAGCGCGAAATAATACCCATTTCTCACGAGTAAAGTATTGATGTGTTTATAAAAGGATCAGTCACCTTTCTTATGGAAAAATGGCTTTCAAATTTTCTGAAACGTTGGTATGTTGTAGAACTCGATGCATTGACAAAAAGTGTCCATTGGCCCATACCCTATGGCTAGTTTTCGAGGTACAGAGGTACAGAGGTACGGAAATGCCACTTTACTAGTTTAAAGATGATTTTAATATCTATGGGTACACATTTTAGAAAACTGGTCATAGGATTACAACAAAATTTCGCTCAGTTAAATACTGAGCTTTTTTTGTTAATGTGAAAATGTATTAATTTATAAAGTTGACGGAGAAACTTTTAAAATACAGGGTGGTGCACAATACGCACCTTTTCTAATTTTTATGAGATTCGTAAACAAGTATGTATGTTTATTATTTGATGGCGTATATGAAAAAATAAGCTTTTTTTATGTTAAATATCAATTTTTCAGCAAGTAGACATGTTGATAAATGTATATTATTATAAAAAATTACCACACTTTATAACCATTTTTTTGTGTTTATCAACGAGATTTGATTAATCCTATGTTTTCATTTCAATTTAGTCTAACGTTTAAATAAACTTAACTATCTCTAAATACTCGTGCGTTGTAAATTAACTCTGATATTTTTATAAGCGTTGCTTTCCAGAACGGGTTTTTTACTGCAGGTAAATCAAGAAAAATATATGCTAATTGAAAAACAAACATAAATAGTTCAGGAACTGGACTTGATGTTTACATGTTATCTCCGTAGTAATAACATAGATATTAATTTAAAAGTAAAAAAATAGAAAGTATATTTGGATTTGTTTTATTTCAATATTATCTCACCGCAGTGGCGGGTTATCTTATGAGCTAGTACCTCACCCAAATACCGGGTGTCCCAGAATATCTCGGAACTCAGAAACGATAGGGAGGTGCGGTTTTCAATGAACAGTTTCTTTTTATATAAAGTTTTTTTCAGTATAAATGTTTATTTAGTAATATCTTATATAGAGTGTTTAAAAAAACCGGTCTTTTTCAAATGCAAATAACTTTGTTTTGTTATTTTCTATAATTATTTAGTTATTGGATTTCTATAGATAAGACGCGGGTCCTTTAAAAGCCCATCAACTTAAAACTACTTGACCTAGAAGCTAAAAATTCTAAAAAGACATGTAAAAAAGATGTAGAATTATTTTCTAGGAGAGAAAATTTTAATAAGTTAATCGGTTTTTAATTGGCGAGGTGTCAAAGTCAACCAACTTCAAACTACTTGATCTCAAGGGCGGATTTACGGGGGGGTACAGGGGGTAATTACCCCCCCCCATGATTGTAATTTATAAAAAAATTTATAAAACATAATACACACAAAACTGTTTTACATCATAAAGAAAGTGGTGCTTCTTATAACGCGATAAAAAAAATGTAAGTAGCTTCCTTATTTTACTAGACTTTTAATAGTAGCAGTTTAAAAGTGTTTTTTTTTTGTTTTAACCATTTCTAAGTCTCCTTGTGATTATAATTTAGTATTAATAAAGTTTTTTTTTAAACAGATCGACTTGAAATTTATTGCAAATTGTTAGGAAAGGTGTTTAGTTCAGAAGTAGAAAACTTTCGTTTTTTTCATCAAAAAGTGAGGGGAAAACAGAAAATAAACTTGCGCAATCGATAAATTATTATTTATTACTGAATTAATGTTAAATACAATTCTTCATGAGAATAAACCCATCCCGAGTTATAGGGCGTAAAAATTACGATTTTCACCATAAAAATCGTACATTTCTAGTTTTTTGAATATAACCGAAAATCTGATATTATTACGTAAAAATTTATATGAACCAATTTTATGGCCTTGAGCTAACAATTAAAATAATTTTTTTTATTTTTCTACGATTAATACGAAGGAAGACCTGGCAATTGAAAAATGAGTGTTTTAAGAAACTGGATCGTTCTAGCGCAGGGGTTCTCAAACTGTGGTACATGTACCACTGGTGGTACATTACAATGTTTTAGTGGTACAATTTAACATTTATCATTTTGTTTTCAGAAACACATATATATTTCTTCAAGTTTTTGACTTTAACGGCTCTAGCTTTAATATTGAAATGACGATTTTTCCAAAAACTTCGAACAATTTCGCGACACATTGATTTTTAACGGCGAAATGCTTTTATGGTGGCACATATATTTTTGTTTCATATTTATGTGGTACAAAATTTGAAAAGTTTGAGAACCGCTGTTCTAGCGTAAATATCTGAAAAAATATGACTTCCACAAAAAAATGTTTACAACATCTTAATGAGAGAACAACATTGGGAACATTTTAAGACCATCCAGAACCGTTTAACATAAGCAGAAAAAAAGTTATGGACAAAATAAATTTTTTTAAATTTTTTTACGCTATTTTTTTATCGCTATCTAGACTGTGGTATTTGACAAAAAAATACTTTTGCAGAAAGTCGTAACATATGTTTTTACAATTTTTACAATTAGTAATTTTTAGCCCTATGGATAATTATTTTTTAAGTTTTGGTCTGTTAAAGTTGAGCTAAATTTTTGTTTTTTATGACATTTTCAATTTTTGGTCAATACCGTGAAAGAGACAAGGCTTTGAGCAAATGTTCTTCCGAATAATTACCATTTTTTTTATCTTTGCGTTTATAACCGTCAATGTCATTTTTTCGGGTCAAATATTGAAAAAACGGTCATTCCAATGAAAAAGTTTGTCATAACATGATATTTCGACGATATCCTAAGCTTTAAAATGGATTATTCTACATTATTTAATATTATCAGCCAAAAAAAGTTACGGGAAAAAAATACATTTTTTTTAGAAATGTACGAATATTGGTGAATATCGTATTTTTCTGCGCACTATAACTCGGGAGGGAACATTAATTCATTAAAAAAGGTAATTTATCAATTACGAATTTTTTTTCTTTTTTTTCACACCCCCACCTGCCACCACTCAAAACGCAACTAACGAAAGTTTTCTACTTCTGGACTTTGCAATTTGCAAAAAAATTTAAGTCGATCTGATCAGTTACTAGTTTCTGCTCGATATTACTTTCTTGGACTACTTTTAGTTTTACCCCCCCCCCCCCCCCCCCCCCCATAAAAAAAGCTAAATCCGCCCTTGCTTGATCTAGAAGCTTGAAAAGCGTGAATTTATATAAAGGTCTTAAAAAAATTACCAGGTAAAGGTACATAATTGGCTCAATTTGGAATTCGGATGATTGAACGGTCAGTTCCTATATTTTGGCCAGCCAGCTCACCCGATCTCACCCTTCTAGATTTTTTTTTGTGGGAAAATATGAAAGAGCGCATTCGAGTTATTTTAATTGCTAAAAAATAATTAAAAAACAACTTTTTATATATATTATACGTAGAAAAACTACTTAATGTTGTATTACAGCAAACACAAGAATTCGCGGCTACTGTTGCAGTATCATCTTTCATACTGTTTCATGTCTCTTTTACTTGAAATTATATCTAAAGGTTAACGAGTTACGGATGAAAGATTGTTAATTATTTAAAACAATATTATTTGTAACTGTGTACACTTTACATCAAGGTACTGCTGGATACGACATGGCGAATTAAAATGGATGGTGTTCATAAACATCAATCCATTTGTCTGTATTTTTGTAAGGTGGAAACGCAGCAGGCGGAATAATACAAGAACGTGCAGAAATGCAAAGCATAAAAGGATAAAAAATCGCCATTTTCAAAATAGAGCCTTTCGTTCCAAAGTTATCGTTCTATTCAAATGATATTAAGAGTTTTCGATTCAAGTTTTACTTAGTATTTTTTAATTACAAGAATACTTGTTTGTTTTTTCTCAGCTTTTCGTCATTAATCACATTAAATTGCTCTAAGTAACAGAATATTCTAGAGACGTGAAATTTTGCATAAGCGATGATTAAGAAGTTTGCGAAACCAAATTTACCTCTATAAACGCCGTTTTAGATTCTATAGTTTGGTCAAAAAAACAACATGGATCAGAATCCATAAATTTCTGCCTGTCATACTCAATTGTAATAATTTAAATGTTAAAAAAATGTAAACACTTCTCTTAGTGTATAATGAAAACTGAAAACGTATTTCCTACATATTCCTAAATCCTGCAGAATTATCCATTAATAAAATATCGGAATACAAACTTCCAATAATTAAAGTTTTAAAAAAATCTCATTTACTATTCACGGAAGAGATATCTCTATTGAATTCGCGACTTTTTTAATGATCTAAAAAAATATTGCGCCAATTATATCGCGATTCAGATATTCGTGAGTGTATTTTTAGTGTCATTTTGCATATTTGATTTTGGACGAAATTTAAATTATCTATAGATATCATATAAAGTATCTATAAAGGTATAAAGAAGATTAATAATTCAGGAAAATTCTCCTGCCTATTTTTTTCTTTATAAAAGTATCATTTCATATATATTAAATATCGTTGATGTCAAAGTCTGAATCCGGCATGAGAATTTCATCTTATCTCAAATATTTTTTTCTAGTTCATCTTGAGTTGGAAATGACAAATGTTTTGGAGGCAAATCGAGAGTGTTTTTGACATTTCCACAAATTGTGGCTGAACTTATCCTTTAATGAAGTAATCGCTAGTTTTCTGCGAACTACACCTTGCGATTTTTTCTTGTGGGGTTTTATTAAAAATATTGTTTACAAAGAAGAGGTTACCACAAAAGAAAATATGAAAGAACGAATTACTGCAGCATTTAGACAGGTGACCCCTGCAATGCTAAGAGATGTGCGTAAATCAATAAAAAAAAGGGCAAGAAAATGTATAAATGAAAATGGAAGACATTTTGAACACCTACTATAAATTTTAACTTTCACTATTGTAGTTTTCTTACGATTAAACTTTGTAAAATTTTGTACTTATTAAAAATTGTGTAAAATATGTTGTTTGTCACTTAACGTCAATTATTAAAGTAAATAGTACAGTTAGATGTGCAAAACCCTATATTTTTTTAATACGTATTAGGGAGAGCTTCTAACTGAAGAAAAATATACAGGGTGTCCCATTTGAAAAAAATAAGTTATTGCCATTTGAAAACTAGACTATTGGCACGCCATCGGCAAACACCATGTGCAACAGGAGAAGATGTTGTGTGATTATTGTGATAGGTGCATGTTTCATTTACATCATAGTAGCTTTTTTGAGGAATTTTTTAAAAAATGTGGATTTTGTGCTAATATTTCTGAAGTGCTGTTTTTTCACTAAATCTGCTTAAAATAGGAATAACCTGTCAACGCCGCGTCGGATTTACAAATACAAAAAACTACCGTAAATCTAATATTTCGAAGAATTACGACTTAAATAATAATCTATAATTCTTCTTGATTTGATCTATTTAAAATCATCTAGTATAACAACCATCCTACTTATTATACAGGGTGAGTTACCAAGAACTGTATATAATTCTGTAGTATACAACGATATGTTACAACTTGGAACTTTGAGATGAAACTTTCACATTCTAGCACGTAAGACGTCATCCTAGCGGCCTTCATAGACATTATAAAGAAAATTGATAAAACAGGAGGAATCTCGTACTAAATAAGGTGTATACAGTGTGTTTACGTAGACACACTATATAAAACTACATCACTTGGGCATTTTCCAATGAAACATCCAGTATGAATGGTTATTTATCCATTTTTATTTTTTGTCAAAATTAAATGCCTTTAAAAATATTATGAATATCGTCCATTAAGAAGATTAAAAAAACATTTTCCAGAACACCTACATTAATGAGTTTTTCTAATGACCCAACGAAAGTTATTGATTGTAAATATAAACGATTTGGTATTTTGTTTTGAAAAATATTTCAATTTCAATTTTTAATATCCGGCTATAATTAATAAAAAGAATTTGTATAAGCTTTTAATTACTTTTACTCGACAGATTTACGTTATCGTTGTTTACATAAAGTACTGAACATTATTAGAAAAAGAAAAGTCCGGAAAATCTAATTTGTTAGAAAAATGCTTCCAAAAAGTGGGTCAAAACCCCCCGGGGGTGTCGCAGCAAGGAAGCAACTGGAACTGAAAGAAAAACGCATTATTAAGAATGTATTTTGACAACATGAATTAGTATATTATGTCACAAGGGTAGATAATGAGCTTTAGCTGCTAATAGTCGAGTCAAATTAGCAGGAAAAAATTGAAAACTAGGAACTTTTTAAGGAGAAATCCGAGAGATGTGCGGTTTTCTGCAAAATGTTCTGGGAATCATCTTGAATAAAACGTACATCTAACCTCTGTACGCTCGCAAATTTCTAATTGTTTATTTAACAAATGATCCAGTTTTGTTAGAGTATTGATGAACATATGGAAAATATCACAAACCATTCTATGGAAATGTTCTCTTGGGGGTTTTCAAGGTCGCTCTTTATCATGTTGAAGGTTGTTGCACACATTTGTTTATTGTTTATTTGTTGTAATCTGGATAATTAACCAATTAATAACACTACTCCGGGAATATATTGTTACTTACCGCTAATTAGACAAATCGTTCCATGCGAAACGAAATGTGAAACACCTAATTTTTTTGTTTTTGTATAAGTTTTAATTTATTTTGTAAGTAACTAACTTTCATAAAAGATTAATTTTACCTTCTGACATAATCTTAGCCAGAACGTGTTTATTTTTGTGGGGCGGCCTCTTTCAATTCAGCCGGAAGCATAAAAACCTTGAACCTTAGTCGTGCTTCTATAAATTGACTTTAAAGTTATAACATTCAATAATAACGACTCAGTTAGAAGAAAAATATGTGTGCATTTATTTACAATCAAAAACAGAAATCAAAATTTACGTTTATTATTATTATTATCTTTCAAATTTTATAATTACGTTATTCTGTTTTTATTATTATAAATTAAAAATATAGATTAAATTAGTTGAGTACTCTGGCCTTATTGTTTATTTTAAAGTTTTAAATATCGATATTTAAGAAAATGAAAAGGTACCTTTAATACTTTCTGAATTCTTTTAGCAAACTTTAGTTACTTGTTTGCAAATCGACGCTGTGGTCCAAATGATTCTACCAGGTTTCAATCAGGAATACGGGATTATGTTCTACAGGATACATATTAAACTGGATACACATTCAGAAAAAATTGCAGGAACTGGATTTACTTCAGGAAAGAATGATGAAATGTTGATTGGAAAGTCTATTTTATTTAAATTCCAAAATCTTCAGATGAAAAATTAGTTCTAACCTCACTTTAGAAATTGACAGGTAAATTTCTACAATTATTTCATCGATCTATAATGGCTTTGACATAGATTTTCATTTGTTTACGTTACAAGCATTGATGTGGACACTTCGGAGGTTTTTAAGCAAAAGCCCCGCTTGATCGCGAAATTTGGTTAATTATTATAATATAAAAAAATTACTTTTATACATCTTTTAACCATTACCAAATCATTCCTTAGATTAACAGAATGATTTTGGTGTAAATTATTTGCTATTTTGACTAATATTAAAAATACATGAAGGTTTTTCTGTTTTCGTTATTATTGAAGTTATAATTCTGTTTTTTATTGTTTATTTTACAATAATATTATGATTTTAGCAATTCCCACGCTTTGTTTTCTAATTTTCATTGACTTTCCCCTAAATTTAGATTAACGATTTGTTTAAATTTGAATATTTCATTTTGAGGTTATGTGGAAAATTTCTTTTTCACATAGTGTTTAAATTAATAATTTTTACTTAGATATAACAATTGAAGACTTGTCTGAGACTATTCAGTTTTGATTTTTACTATTGTATTATTTGCCAAAATATTTGTAATTGTCTAAAAATCGTCGATGAAAGCTGCTTATGAGGTTACTGCGTTAATATTAACCTTCAGAAATCTAATATTTTATGAATTAATTGCTACTTCAAGATTGATTTGAAATTGTATTTAATTAAACATGTTCTGTATAATGTTGGTTCAGATTAAAATAAATGATTATTTAATGTTATTTATTTATAAAATTTGATGATTATTATTATTCAACAAAAGTTAGGCATTTTATTCATTTACACCTTGTTTGACCGTTACAATATATTTTTTTATTTTTTTTATTTACCAAAAAATTCACACAAAATATATATAATTGAAGTACAGAAATATGTCTAAATTAATTATAAGTAACATTGAGTATGAGAAGTAAATAAACAATGAAAACCCACAAAGGCAAAGCCTGTACGTGGGTGTTGGCTATTCATTAGTATACTTTATAAATAAAAAAAAATGGACAAAATATAATAATATAATAAAACAAGGCTAAATGAGACAGAAAGAAGATAATATTTGGTCCTTTTTTTGAAGGAATATATACTTGAGACTTCTTTGATTTTTGTCGGGAGAAAGTTATAAAACCTACTAGCTAAAGAGAATATTTTTAGATGTGCTACCATCTATGGTAAGAAGAGAGTATTGACATTAAATTTTGACTGAATCTAGTCAAGATGTCACTCTCTAACTGATGAAGTCGAAAGACAGAAACCGGTCTTAGGATGTCGAATCTAATAAATTAAAATTCCTTACTGGTTTACTCACTTTGTATTAATCTCTGAAAGGGATAAAAAAGAAGAGAGTGACATCTTGACTAGATTCAGTCAAAATTTAATGTCAATACTCTCTTCTTACCATAGATGGTAGCACATCTAAAAATGTTATCTTATAGCGGATATAGCTATTGACTTGTACGAGTTTGGAATTTTATTTATTGGATTCGAAAAGCCTAACTGATGAAGTCGAAAGACAGAAACCGGTCTTAGGATGTCGAATCTAATAAATTAAAATTCCTTACTGGTTTACTCCTAAAGAGAATATGATTTCTCGTTCTAGATGATACCATTTTCAGAGAGTTATACGTTTTCAGAGGAGTTTGGTGGTTATGGTTGATGAGTGGTAGATTAAATATGTTTTTGAATTGTCTTATCACAATTTTATAATAATAGTGCTGACGTAAATCAAGTACTTCCGTTTCTGTAAATATTAGGTCTGATGGGTATCTGATTGTTTTGGATGATATAATTTTCAAAAATCTTTTTTGAATAACTTCGAGGTTCGTAGGTAAGTCGTGTTTTCACCAATGCTTGATAAAGAATTTTTAGATATTTGAAATCCAGTATTTGCCGAAGATGGCAATCAGCTATTATGCCCAGATATTTCGGGTTATTGGCTCTTTGTATCGTAATTGTTTCCTCAGAACTAGTATCGTGTCATAGTAAGTGAGGCCACTGACATAACAAAAAAAAGGAACGAAACAGGTTTTTTCATAATTTATCGAAAGTACTTTTTGGCCAAAACATTTAATTAAATTACCCGTATCTTTTTCTGCTTTTTCTTTTAACCCGTCCTCATACATAACGACAGTGTCGTCTGCGAAACTTGAAATCGTACCCGAGCTATTGAAGGTAAGTATAGAGTTTATGTAAATTATAAAAAGTATTGGACCCAGTACGGTTCCTTGTGGTACTCCACATCTTATTTTTAATTTTTTGCTCAATGTTTCGTCAATCTTAACACATTGTTTTCTATTTAGTAGGTAAGTTCTCAACAATTCAAGGGCTTTTCTTCTGAATCCTAGATCTTGCAATACTTCTAACAACTGTGTATGATTGACAGTGTCGAAGGTTTTTGCAAGAACTAAAAAAACACATAAGGATGGTCGACCTTTCCATATTTTCATATATTTTAGTTGTGAGTAAGTGGATTGCATCTTCTGAAGGTTTACCATCTCGAAACCCGAATTGTCTATTTGAAATCAAATTATATTTTTCTAAATACTTCATCTTCTTATTTCCAGTATTTTTGCTAAATTACTTATAAGAGAAATTGGGCGATAGTTATAGTAGAACCCACCGCTTTATGAGAAAGAAAAAACAGCAAAGGATACCGCCAATAGAAGAAATGCTAATTGATCTGGACATTTTTGAGTACTTTAATGTCGAAAACACCGCACACTATCCATATACATAAAAATAAAATGATATTTTGGCTATTAGGACCACTGTGCAAGGATTCAATAACCAACTTAGCTGGAGATCGTTAGGGGTAATATGCGTAAAATTTCTATATTGATTAACTTTCTTTAATACGAATTTACATTTTAATTTCTATAAAGCGGCGTTCAGACATTTACAAGTAACTTGAAAGGAGTAACCTGAATTCAAGTGAACGTTCATACTATTTCAATATTTGATTCAAGTCATTTCAAGTTGACATTTTTATTTAAATGATTCCTCTTTCAAGTTACAAAAATTGCGTCAAATGATGTGATTCCTGCTGGAATAAAAGTTGTAAATCAGCTAATTGTGGATGGATTCCTAAAAATCAGAGAAAAAATTCTACACTTTATTTTACAAAAAAAATACCTCAAATACCAAATAGACGCTGACGCTAGTGTGAACCATCCACGGAGGGTTCTAATTGTGAGGTTATTTTGTATAAAAATTTCAACTTGAAATTTTTTCTCTGATTTTTAGTAATCCATCCACAATTAGCTTATTTACAACTTTTATTCCAGCAGGAATTACATCATTCGACGCCATTTTTCTAACTTGAAAAAGGAATCAAGTAAAAATGTCAACTTGAAATGACACTTCTAAACATTTGTACATATCGTTTGGGCATCTTTACATATATATTATAAAAGGGGCCACGAGGTATTGCGCCTTCCGCCCTATTTTTGTGTATTTAACCCCACAGAATTAATTTGGGGACAAATTAAAAAAGAATAAGGCGTTATAACCTGTTTCCCAAATTTGACGGGTTGATAGCAAATTTGGTAAAAGAAGAAATTAACAAAAGTTCAGCTGATGATTGGCAGACAAAAATCAAACATGTTATCAAAGAAGAAAATTCTTATATAACGAGTCCGACCAAATTGATTATTAATGTTGATGACAGTGAATCCAATGGTGAGGGTTGAGATAGGGTAGGTAAGCTTAATTAATTTATAATATTTATGACTTTATTCACCGTGTTTTTAATTTTAGTAAAATTAGCAACGTTTGTGAATCTCACAAGAGATCAGAAAATGAACCTATGGGCGAGGTGGAGTGGTCAACCTCTATTGAAATCTAATATGCGTTATAAAAATTAAAATGTAAATTCATATTAAAGAAAGTTAATCAATATAGAAATTTTACGCAGTGGTCCTAATAGCCAAAATATCATTTTATTTTTATGTATATGGACAGTGTACGGCGTTTTCGACATTAAAGAACTCAAAAATGTCCAGATCAATTAGCATTTCTTCTATTGACGGTATCCTCTGCTGTTTTTATAGCGTTTTTTTTTTCTCATAAAGCGGTGGGTTCTACTATACCTGGGCTGTTTTTACAACCTTTTTTAAATAGAGGTTGGACAATGCCTTCTTTGAAAATTGCTGGAAAATGGCCTTCTATTAATACTTTGTTTATCAGATGTGTCAGGGGACTTGCGATTTCATTTTTAATTTCTTTTAGTGATTCTGATTTGATTCCATCGATTCCTGGTGCTTTGTTAGCTTTGAGGGAACTGATCAGATTTATAACTTCTCTTTTATCTGTTGGCTCAAAGAACATAGAATGATGGGAAGAAAATCTATTCAGAGGAGGAATTTTTGGGAGTACTCCCTGCCTAGCAAGATTTTCACCTACATTTATATAATAATTGTTAAAAATATCAGAAATTTCTTCTTTATTATCTGTAAGTTGGCTATTTTCATTCAGGATTTGTGCTATTCCTTTATTATTTTGGCTTTTATTCAATGTTTTTATTGTGTCCCACATTTTTTTCCAACAACTCCGGGTTCTTGAGGAGAACCATTGCCACAAGGTTGTTGCACATAATTGTTTCACACAATCACAAAACTACAAAATCGTGTTGTAATGACTTTAGCAGCCCAAGAGACGATAAACATTGTACAACTTCTCGAGAATTTGTTTGAAACCGTCCCTGCGTGGATTGTTTATTTAAAAAGTTACCCAAGTCATCCGTTTAACATTTCCTTCGGTAACTTACAAAATTACTTTGATATGTAAATATTATTAAATATAGTGAATACTTAATTTACTTAAATAAATAATGTTTCTTCAAACAAACAATTTCTAATTCCTAAAGATCTTAAAATACATTTTTAGATTTAAATTTTTGTACTGAATGAAAATTATGTATATTTTATAAGTTTCCTAGTAAATGCTTTGGAGCGATTTGAACTACCAAATACGCAGGATATTGCTCAAAGAGCATCTTCTTCCCTTATAAAATTATAAAATACATTTCTTCTTAATTTTTTTATTATAATCGTTTTTAAAACGCATTCTTACATTTCAAATATGTGGTAAATACTTCTGCAGGGAATCTCAGAAAGCTTTACTCATTTAGAAGATTGTAAAGGCTTTTTCTTGCCACAAAGAAAATTATGCCTTACGAGTGACGCTCAAATAACTAATTTGAAAGATTTTCTAAACTAATTTCCAAAAACAAAATCTCAAAACTCTAATTCGGAAAGAATCTAAATAAATAATTTAATTTTCCAAAAAGAAAAACAAAATCTCAAAACCTATTTAGGAAAGAATCTAAATAAATAAATTAATCTTTAAACACGATTCGGTAGTTGTTATTTATTTATTTATTTATTATACGAGTGGTGGATGACTAATTCATATATATATATATATATATATATATGAAGAGAAAAACATGACTGTAAAAGTTTTTGAAAATATTGTTGATTCAAAAAATTCTAGAAAATATAGTACAATTATTTTTAATCTAAAGGACCCCGCACCATTCTTATGGAAACGGGAGCACCGTCAAATTGTCTGAATTTTTTATATTGATACTACTTGATGTCCTGATCAATAGTGTCCATGGGCCCAATCCTATCCTATGGCTAGATTTCGATATACAGAACGTTAAAGTTCAAGATCCCGAAATTTTAAAATATGTACCAAAAAGTCCCTGTAAAAGTTTCTGGCGGATATGTGTAGTCAAAATACATATTTAATAAATAAAATCAAAATATATTTCCTTAGAGGGCGATTCATGTTTCCACAGGCCTTTTTGTTCAAAGTATGTATTTTCAAAATGCGGAAATAGCCTGAAATATCGATAAAAAAAATCACCATCAGTTTCTGAATATTGGATATAATGTAGATCTTGACGTCCTCATTCAAAAGTGTAATAGGTAAAATTGCTTGTTTTCGAGAAATTAAACGATTAAACTTTAAAAATATAAATTTTTACCAATAGCAACTTTTAGTAATAAAAAATAAACGAAATATTGTAAACTAAATATTTTTACACACTGTATTAGATTATTTTTAGATGTGCTATTATATTATTAGATTATATTGCACCGTTATAATAATTGGAGGCAGGCTAAAATTCATACTTACAGGGTGATCTCACATGAGCTTGTAAGATGACAAAATCAACAAATCTAAAACAGCTGCCAAACAATTAATAATTTAATTAATAATCCCAAAAACCTTAGATAGTAAGTGTGATATATAGTTGAAATCAGCTCATTGAGGAGATTTTAAAAATGTTAAAATACACCCTGTAATATTATAACTAATTTTAAAATGTATAGCTTAAAGCTCCCTACAATTTTTGTAAATAACATTTTTCCGTGTCTTTTACTCACACTGTATATATACAGGGTTGCTCAGTATATTTATTTTGATGCGTTGAAGCGTTTTAACACATACCGCATACATAGCGGTATTTTTTTCAGATTATTCAATTATTTATTGGATTTAATAAACTACATAGGAAAAATATAATTTTCACATGAAGAATTTCTCCTAAACATTAAGAAACGCTATTAAATAAATTTATACATATACATATATCCACCAGAAACTTTTAAAAATATTTTACAGGGACGTTTTGGTACACATTTTAAAATTTCGGAATCTTGAACTTTAACGCCATGTATATCGAAAGCTAGCCATAAGATAGGATTGGGCTCATGGACACTATTGATCAGGACATCAAGTACTATAACAATTCAGACAATTTGGCGGTGCTCCCGTTTCCATAAGAATGGTGCAAGGTCCTTTATAAATGCATTTTATATTTGCTTTTTGGTAACAATTTCGGCAGTAATTTTTGCGTGAAGTGTGTTTTTTGACTATTCTCTACAATATTAAGTTTGTAAAATTCATTTTTATTTTATTTTTAACATTATAAAATTTGGTTGTATTAAGAAAATTCAAAAGTTAATTTCATTAATGTATTGCAAAACTAATTGTCTGTTTCAAAGCGCAAAAATCAAATATTTGAAATATATACTTTAATAATAAATTGTATTATCATGTTTTAAGATATTTCACTTACCTCGAGACGAAGTTACTTCGCTAAAACAGAAACAACTTTCACTATCAAACCGGTGTTTTTTCACACAAAACAATTCATTATTCAGCGCGAACTTTCAAATCCACGAAAAATTCGCGAGACACTGTCGCGACGTTTCAGACCTTTAGGAGAGTTTGTGGAACGGCTGTTGAATGAAGTGCTCGAGCAGCATCCGCGTGCAACATTTGAAAATCTGAGGAATTGCCCATGCGCACTATTTCACGCATGAATTCTTCCGCAAAACTTTTGCTGCCGGCTGTTTTTTTTTTGTAAAAACATAGAGATAGTATAAGGAAACTCGGACAAGAGACTTTGCCTGACATAAATTCTTTCCGAAAGGGGAAAATGCAATCTGGGTTTATATTGTTATTCTTCAATCCGATTAGGATGTATTTCCTTATTGTTGACGTTCGAGTAAATTGTTTACAAACGATTTTTTTAGGAGAGGTATAGTCCAGTAAATTAACGTCACCTGGGCATCAAGTCTGTCCGTCAAAAAGTTAACTTTGTGAGATATAAAGGACTTTCCATCCCCCTTTTCTTCATTAATTTGTAATCCGCCTGGGAGTGTCATTCCTTTAGAGCGTGCTCTCTAAATGCAGGGCAGAAGCTAAAAATGGGGGTGCGTTTTGGAGCCGGTTATGTCGAAAAGTATCATATTTTTGACAAAAATGATAAGGATCAGTTTCGTCCAAACAAAAGTTCTCTGAGTGTCATAATTTCGGAAATATCGGCGAAAATAGGAGAGAGAAAATAGGGGGTGAATGTACCCATGAATACCTGCAAATTAAAAAAAATGGTACCGGACAAACCTGATGCTCGAGTTGGCACCTTCGTTTATTGGACTAGTACAAAAATAATACAAAAAAAAAGAATAGTAACAATACAACATTATTTTTTGGATATTTAAACAAACCCGGAGTTTAAGAAAAAACAATTATTTTTCGACAAATTGGGTATTAAGTGATATCAATATGAAATATCACCAAAAAATTGGAAAATTCTATAGACAATATTTTAAGAATTTGTCGAAAAAAACTTTTCAAAAATAAAAAAAATTATTATGAGTCAGTACTTGCGCTCAAAAATTACAAGAAAACATGACAACTTCATCATATTTATTTCACGAATCTTTTCTACAGTTCTATAGGATTTTCAAGAATTGTTAAACGTCCTTTGCGAGGATGCCATGTCAAACTGATTTTCTTTAAAACTGATACATTATGTAGGTACGTGTTTAATGTGATGATTTTTTTACAGCAATTTATGAACTTTGATAAAGATAAATTGCAAGTATACGATCCTAAGTTTGATTTACCATGTTATGAGTAACACTGTATATTCGAAAATATAAGCTTCATTTCTTGTTACAATAATAATTTTCCTTTCTCTAACTATAAAGGAATTATTGGTCTTCGTCGTACTAATGACCCATCCTGTATATTCACTACCATCATTAAATAATCATTCAAACTGCCCATTCTCCAGGGTGCGCCAATTATTTCCACTCGATCTCTAGCACCGAAACTAAAAGAGATATCAACAAGATTCTTTGTAGGGGTAGACATTGTCACTCGGACTACAATTTTAAAATATTTTGATGTATACAGGGTGGCTAATTTTTGTGGAATCAAAATTAATTTGGTTTTTTTAAATTGAACACCCTGTATACGATTATGTCTTCTGATTCTACTTAATATTAGATTTACGGTAGTTTTTTGTATTTGTAAATCCGACGCGGCGTTGACAAGTTATTCCTATTTTAAGCAGATTTAATGAAAAAACAGCACTTCAGAAATATTAGCACAAAAACCACATTTTTTTAAAAAATTCCTCAAAAAAGCTACTATGATGTAAATGAAAAATGCACCTATCACAATAATCACATAACATTTTTAGATGTGCTGCCATCTATGATTAGAAGAGAGTATTGACAATTATTAAAAGCAAAAAATTCCCGGTGTATTGGGGTTGCATACACAATTTGCATTGTGTGTTGCAAAGCTTTTATTTGACTGATTCTAGTCAAAATGTCACTCTCTTCTTTCGTATCCCTTTTAGAGATTAATACAAAGTTAGAAAACGAGTAAGGAATTCAATTTATCAGATTTTAATAATTGTCAATACTCTCTTCTAATCATAGATGGCAGCACATCTAAAAATTTTATCTTATAGCGGATATAGCTACTGACTTGTACGAGTTTGGAATTTTATTTATTGGATTCGAAAAGCCTAACTGACGAAGCCGAAAGGCAGAAACCGGTCTTAGGATGTCGAATCTGATAAATTGAATTCCTTACTCGTTTTCTAATCACATAACATCTTCACCAGTTGCACAGGGTGTTTGCCGATGGCGTGCCAATAGTCTAGTTTTCAAATGGCAATAACTTAATTTTTTCAAATGGGACACCCTGTATATTTTATTTCAGTTAGAAGCTCTCCCTAATACGCATTAAAAAAATATAGGGTTTTGCACATCTAACTTTACTATTTACTTTAATAATTGACGTTAAGTGACAAACAACATATTTTACACAATTTTTAATAAGAAATCAAGTTACCTATGAAAATGACAGTAGGTATATTTTGTTATGGCATTAATTGTCAACATAAAATTTTGTATTGTATCATGTCTACTATATTTAATCGGTATTGTGTATAAAAAATGGATTTTAATAAGAATTATAGTGTTCAAGAAAATATTGATGTGATATGGATACTGGGTGAATGTCAAAAAAATGCGTTTCTTGCTAGTAGGGTCTATCGTCAAAGATACCCAGAAAGACGTCATCCACAAAAGGATACTTTTGAGAATTTAAAGAATAGATTTGATAGAACAGGAACCGTCAAGTATGAAATACATTCACGTGAAACTATAGCTGTTACTATTGACAACGAATATAAGTATAGTTGAAGATCCCAATGTAAGCACAATGCAATTAAGCAATCAGTTATATATTTCCAATACCACAATTAGACGCATAATAAAAAAGAATAAATATCACCCCTATCATATCCAGCTTCACCAAGAATTGTTACCACGTGATTTCGCGCGTAGAGTGGAATACTGTAGATGGTTAATAAACAAGATAAATACAGAGCGTAACTTTTTAAACAAAGTTTTATTCTCCGACGAAGCCACGTTTCATAAAATAGACACAACTTCCATTATTATTCGGACCACAATGAACATTTATTTAGAACAACATCACAGTATCGATGGTCTTTGAATGTGTGGGCGGGAATAATAGGTGATTATGTAATTAGTCCCTATTTCTTTGATGGGACTGTAAATGGAGCTATATTTTTAGATTTATTGCAAAATGTGTCTCAAAATTATCGCAACGGAATGTGGTTTCAATTAGATGGTGCCACACCACATTACCTATTAGATGTTCGCAATTGGTTAAATAGGGAATTTCAGGATCGTTGGATAGGAAGGGGAGGACCTATAAATTGGCCTACTAGATCGCCTTGCCTTACACCTTGCGATTTTTTCTTGTGGGGTTTTATTAAAAATATTGTTTACAAAGAAGAGGTTAACATAAAAGAAAATATGAAAGAAAGAATTACTGCAGCATTCAGACAGGTGACCCCTGCAATGCTAAGAGATGTGCGTAAATCAATGAAAAAAAGGGCAAGAAAATGTATAAATGAAAATGGAAGACATTTTGAACACCTACTATAAATTTTAACTTTCACTATTGTAGTTTTCTTACGATTAAACTTTCTAAAATTTTGTACTTATTAAAAATTGTGTAAAATATGTTGTTTGTCACTTAACGTCAATTATTAAAGTAAATAGTAAAGCTAGACGTGCAAAACTCTATATTTTTTTAATGCGTATTAGGGAGAGCTTTTAACTGAAGAAAAATATACAGGGTGTCCCATTTGAAAAAATTAAGTTATTGCCATTTGAAAACTAGACTATTGGCACGCCATCGGCAAACACCCTGTGCAACAGGTGAAGATGTTGTGTGATTATTGTGATAGGGGCATGTTTCATTTACATCATAGTAGCTTTTTTGAGGAATTTTTTAAAAAATGTGGTTTTTGTGCTAATATTTCTGAAGTGCTGTTTTTTCATTAAATCTGCTTAAAATAGGAATAACTTGTCAACGCCGCATCGGATTTACAAATACAAAAAACTACCGTAAATCTAATATTAAGTAGAATCAGAAGACATATTCGTATACAGGGTGTTCAATTTAAAAAAAACCAAATTAATTTTCATTCCACAAAAATTAGCCACCCTGTATACATCAAAATATTTTAAAATTGTAGTCCGTGTGACACTGTCTACCGAGTGGAAATAATTGGCGCACCCTGTATAACTCGGGAGGTAGAGAGTGGAAAGTATAAATTAAAAAAATAAAAACACGTGCAATCGCTAAGTTATAAACGACTAATGGCTCGGCTACACGACCAAATCGTGGTTTAACTGTTCGGCATCCTTTGAAGCAGTCAATTAAAGGATGCCGCGTTCCCTTAAAGATTGAGGTCTTTTTAGTTGCATCAAAGGCACCGCGTTTTAAAGCTGTTAAATTGGGAATACTGTATGTATTACACGAACTATACCTACCTGCCAATATTGTCCGATTTTCGGTTAATTATCTATGCATCTAATATTGTATTCGTCACAAAAACGACTCGCTGAATCGTCAGGTTTAAAATATCTCTTAATCATAACCGCGCGATGTTCACCTGACAACTGTGCTATGGTGACAGAAGATCTGCACTCAGCGTAAGGCATTTCATAAAATAAAATCCATTAATGAAAATCCTGTATAAACATAATGAAAATACGCTCCTGTGTCAATTCGAATTAATTTCTTACCCAACTAAACACCAAACAAACGAAAAAAAAAGACACACAATACGAAATAAAACTACAAGAGCATCTTTAGAAAATGAAAATCGTTTTGCATTCATTTTTATTAACTGGCTTTCGGAGCAAATCGTTACCGACGGCCTGTGCCTCTCGAGTCCTGAAAATTCTTTAGTGGTACTTCAAAGTCGCTTCGACTTTTGTCAGTTGCCGTGCTGACACATCAGAATGACATTAAGGAAGGGATTTAACATGCACTTCTACTTCTTTTATAAGATTTCAAACAAACACGTGGGCGACACAATTCCTTGCCGTTTGAATTTTTAATCCCGAAAGAGTTCGGGAAATATATTCGGTTTAATGGAAGCATGGGATTTTATTGGAAAATATTTATACCGGGTGACCCAGGAGTACGTGCATGATCCATAACTTTTTTCTATCCAAGCTATCGGTTTGATTTTTAAAAAAAATATTTCTATTTGTATACAGGATGTCCCGAAATAAGATACACAACTTAGTTCAGCGGCCTACTCGATTCCTGTTTTTCTCGAATAAATTGTCAACATTCTCTCTCAAATTTTACAAAGTATAGACCTCACAATCCCTATATCAGCAAAAAGCTCGAAAAAAATGCCATGCAATGATGTAATAAAATATAGGGTGATGCATTTGAAGTTGGAAAACTATTGCAGATAAGTCTAAGAAACCCAGTGGCGGATCCAGAGGGGGGCCTCGGTGGTTCTGCACCCCCTCCCCCCAAAGGTTCTTAAATTATGATTATTATTGACACAAGCCCAAACTTCGTATTTCTTAACACTTTCTATAGAAGGAAAAGTAAACGCGAGAACGGGAGCAAAACATTAAAATTATAGCAAGTAAACAAAAAAATGGTGCATGTTAGACGATGCCCCCCCCCCCAGAGACGAGCCCCCCATCCAAAATAAATAGAGCAGGAAGGGTTAGAATTTTGAAATTTTTAAAGTAATTTTCACAGTGTGCCCTACTAATTAAATCAAATACATAACGAATTGCTCTTTTTTGTAATTTGAAAATAGATTCGAAGTGGTATAAGCTACAAGAACTCCAGAACGGCAATCCAGTAGTAGGGGTTAGCTCTTTAGAAACAGTTTTAATGACAAAACATGCAGAAGATAATTTTTTTGTCAAGGTATCAATATGAGTGGACCATTTCAGGAATTTGTCTATATAAAGAACTTAATTGAGTTCACCGTTAGAATCGGATCATTGCTTAGAGTTATAGGCTGTAAAGTACCTCTGTAAGACATTGCTACGGTTTTACTGGTGTTGAAATAAAACCCATTCGAGTTAGACCAGAACTTAATAGTTACTAGATCTTTGTTTATGCTAGATTGTAATGTCTGTATATCAGAACTACTCCAGTTTACACTCGTGTCATCGGCAAATAAAGTAATTCATCTACTTATTTTTAAGTCTGTGATATCGTTGATAAATAATAAAAATAAAATTGGACCTAATACTGAACCTTGAGGTACTCCACTGCTAATTGGCAATAAAATACTTATATCTACCTTATACAATGACATAATTACTGTAAATACTTGAGATCAATCAAATTATTGAAAATACATCTATTTTGATTTGAGATCCACCTCCTTATGCTAATTTTATAAGTTCGTAAATATCTTATATTTTTGATATCGATAGTCAATAAATTATACAATATAGGTGCAAAGTAACTGGGACAACGCTGACCAATGGTTTTGTGAGAAGTTGTTAAATATGCATTTTGATCTCTGGTCCATTAGTCATGTTGGGGAAAATTAATTTTTACTTTATTTTTGAAAGTATATTTTGGCAGTTTTTCATGTGACAATCTGCTGCGTCACTCCATCCAATAATTCCGTACATCAAGTGTGATTGTACCAGCGAGAAATATAAAATTTTAGTTTTTTTCTATATTCAATGTTAATGTTAATATGACTGGACTAAAGCGATTGCGATTATGTGCAATCAAATACTATTAAACGAGCAAGGTTTGTATGTATGTGTGTGTGTGTGTGTGTGTGTGTGTGTCCAGAGGATCTCGAAATCCACTCGTCAGAATTCAATGAAATTTTCAGGGTAGACTAATTCCTATCTAAATCGGCAAAAAATGTAGGTCTCATGTCTGTGAAAATTCGATCTTCCGAGGTATTTACAAGAAAAGTTAAGCTTTTAGTTTTATGTCCTAGCAACGGCAGATATAATAACTTGTTTCTAGAGTAATATATACTATAAAGGAGAGACGAGTACAGTAAAAGTGGGGATATAACGTCACATTCCATAGGCGTACTTTGCGAAATAAGTTTCTATAATATAAATAAGGTCACAGCATATAAAACATATATACGCACATCGTAGATTAAATTTTGAAGTTATATTATTTACAAAAAATAAAAATAAACCTTATGCATCTGACACTTTAACATTGAACGAATTAAATTTAATCAATAAATAACAAGGAGGATTATATGTTGGGATTAAACTTTTTTTAATCTCTTAGCATTAAAAGTAACGCTTCAGTACTTACCTAAACTCAAAGAAAAAAAAAGTTAGTTCAAGAACTATCTTTAAAAGTCACTGTCTTCACTAAAACTACTGGTATCACTATATTTGTCTTTTCTGAGGTTTATTATTATATGTTCTATTAAATTATCCATTGATATATCCACTTTCCTAAATGAATTTTCCACATTTTTAACATGATCAATGCATTTTCCCCAATGTTCTCTATTTACATCTGAAACTGCCTTCAAAAACAAATTTCGTACATCAGGAAATTTAAATGTTTTATTGTTTTGAGAAACATAACCTCTTAATAATTGTGACCAGATTAGTTCAATGGGATTTAACTCTGCGTGGTACGGAGGCAATCTGAGAATTTGAATTGCTTTTTCTCTGGCCATCTCATCTATAATATATTTTTTGAATTTGTTTTTATGTTGCCTTGCGATTACTAATAATTCTGCCTTCAAGGATTTAGGAGGACTGATAATATTTTTAGAATGAAGCCATTTTGAAATATATATTAATACAAAATTCTGAATCAATTAAAATACATACGATACGGCTATGAATAAATAAAGTCTGACTTATCTGTCAAAAGAACAGGTTTATTGCAGTAAAAACCATGGAAACAGATTAAATCTAGACAAAAACTATATTAGGCCGATCAGATGTATTAAAATATAAATTTTAACTACAAATAAGCATTGAAGGATGAGGTAAAAATAAAATTTCTACCTCTTGAACCTGTACTACGTTCTGCAAATTAAATACTGCACTCCTTTTTTCTGTATAGTATAGTAGTAAAAAGTTTGACTTTATTTAATTTCTGGCGTTTCAATCTGAAAGAATTCAATTTTAAATTTGCCGCTTTATATAAAAGAGGAAAGGTTCATTTGACGGGCATAAATAATTTGCTTGTCAAATTACAGCTATCTCATAAATTCAAAGTTGAAAATACAACGTTGCCAATTCAATTTCAGAAATCATGGGTTTAGGTAAATATTTATAGGAACGTTGAGTAACACTGTTAAAATGCACACTTGTCAAAATGTGACACCTGTAAAAACGTGACAACTGTTAAAATGTGATACGTGTCAGAATGTAACAACTGTCAAAATGAACAAATCTCAAAATGAACAAATGTCAAAATATGACACTTATCAGAATGTAACAAATGTCAAAATGTCACACGTATCGTACTTTTCTTTCTTTATTATAAAGATCTAACCTAACCTAAAGCTAATCTTTTTTTTAATAAAATCAATTGAACATAGAGTTTTTCTTATATAGTGATAAATAGAGTGAGCTGAGCGATCTTCTGTTGACCGGACCTGTGCCCTACACGCTGCTGTTGTCCGTCCCGGAAACGGGGCCTGTCCGCCGTGACTATTCGCGAAGATCAAGCGTCAATAGATGTTGCCCTAAAAGGGTGAAATCCCCAGAAACTAGGCAACTTTTAATGCATTTAACTAACCTCTGTGACAAGCAGTTGATAAACGTCAACAACACCTGCAGCAAATTGAAAATTAACACTGACAGCTTTTTTAATTTTCCCGCCTACTTTCAAGCCAATCGCCAATCAACTTTTTATTTATCTCCCTATCAGTAGTTCAAGTAGATGTCGCCCACTCCGTGATTTTCGCGAATTAATTAATAATTTGTCATGTTATAAATATACTTAAATTACATACTCATTGGGCTGCTTAAAAATGTAGATTTGAATATTAAGAGCGAAGCTCGGTGACCAGATATTTATTCATAAAATGTACTATTTTCTAGATTTTTTTCTACATTTTTTACCACTTTCTCGTACTTTGGATGTCAAAGTTCGTATTATTTTTCTTTTAAACGTTAAAATGCCGAGTAAAGTGATAATCCTACTGGAAAATAATTTAATTTCATCACAACCGCTTTTCGAGAAAGTTATAAGTGTAACGTATAAAATATGAGTCAGTTTCTAATTGAAAATTAATTATTTTCATACAAAACTAACAAAATTACTCATCATCGTTGCTAATTAGTTCAGGATGAGCTTATATGACATTCCTAGTTTAACCTAATAGTATTTTATCAACTCTAGGAGAATAGTCATAGTTTTGAAATAGAGGATTGATCTCTGCCAAATTATACGTCGTCGTTTTTTCGTGAATTTATACGATTTAGTCGTGAAATATTAATTACTTGCAATATTGGGCTATGTGTTGTATGTACGCATTTTAGTTATTTTTCTTGACTTTTGAGGAAGTAAATTTATGCAGGTTATTTGGCCCATTTCTGTGATGTTTAAAGGAGTTGAAGTAAATGTTTTACTTGTATTTTCACTACTAAATGAATCATTATATATATTTCTTAATTGATGACGCATATGAAACTTGTACTTTTCTGTAATCGTAGAAAATCATTTTCTGTTTCAGTTAATTTAAACGGGGAAAGCTTCATTTTACTGACATATTCAGATTCCGCATGGATAAGTTCAGTACAAATGGTATATTAAATGAAATTTTAATTGCTGCCACCACGTGCCACACAAATCACGTGTTTATTACACAATTTATACACCTCTAAGTCTATTTAAAATCTCCATTTTCTTCATAACCAGTACGCATTGTATATCTCAAGAACAATTTAATTTACGTAACTTTCTCTAACAAAAGCGCTTTATGCGATTCAATTGTGAAAATAATAGAATGGATATAATTGGAATTTAACACGTAGAAAACAGATATACAGTGTGGAAGTTAGTTATTTGCATATATGTATTTTTACAGGTTTTAATTTCTCATTCCTGCTCTTAAACCAGTACCAATAATTTGATAAGCTTTGACAAGAAGGCTTAATACATAAGCTCAAGCTTTTCCTTCCAAAACAATATACAGATATCCTCCATTCATATATGGGTGATTGTCATGAAATGGGGGTTTTTGTCGCCTCCGTAACCTGTCCATTTTCCGCTTTTACATCACGGCACTACGTTTACGGAAAAACAGTGCATTATTGCCGCGCGCCTAGGGTCTCAAACGATAGCAGCAGTGTTCCGAAACTGATCATCAGGGAATCAGATGATAACCCACCCTGCGTCACCCTAATGGCTCAGATAAACCTCCAGGGTCTTCATTTTGTAGATTAAAATAATTACCTTTTTTTTTTATTTTCCTCCCATCAAAATATAAAAATTCTCGCCTATTAAGATTTAGAATATTATGTTCATCATAAAAAACAAGTATAAATGTTATTGGATTAATAAACAACGCGGGACTCTGCTTACATTATGAAATAGAATTCCATTGATTTTGTGTCGCCTCCGAAGCCATATAATTTCTATATAGTTTCTCACTGTCTATTCCTCGTGTGTATTTATGTGGAAATATACAGAAAGTACTTCAAAATAATGTTGAAAATTTTTTTTTCAGCACTTTTTTGTTTGTTCACCAGCAAATCTCAAAAACCCCCATTTCATGACAATCACCCATATATCGGAAAGATACTTTAGAATTAGGAAAGACGAAGCTTATTCCATAACTATTTGAAGGTTAGATATTGATTATTTATTAAATCGGGAAATTGGAATCTTTGGTTTATCAACTAAGTTGAAAATTATCGTCGACCACTCAACCAAAACACAATTTTAACACACTAAGAAGAATTGGTCCTGTTTAAACTAGTTTTACATTTACCTATTTCTATACTTTCAAATGCGTCCAACAATTTATTATTGGATACATTTTTAAGTAATTTTACATTGTCTATACTTATTCTACGATTTTGATTAAAAGCATTTTCGGCTATACTAGATTTTTCCGTACGCCCATATTTTAAGTGAGCCGTGTGCTCTTTAAATCTGACCTGTACAGAGCAACTAGTCTGCCCAACATACTTTCTATCGCCATCCCCACAACTAATTTTGTAAATACCACTTTTTTCCAAATTACTGTTTTTATCCTTGGGATTACCTAATAACTGTTTTAAAATGTTGTTAGACTGAAAAACTAAACTTAAACCCGCTTTTTTGAACACGCTGGTAAGTCCTTTGGTGTAAGTGAGATTGAAACGAATTTTTCAGTCTGTTTTTCGTGTTGGAAAAACGTGGTAGGTTTTTCTTAAATTTATGTTTGTTGATTAGTTTGTCAACTAAGTCTTCGTCATAACCGTTTATTGCAGCTATATCCTTAATCAAATTCTTTTCTTTATTAAATCTTTCTTTACTTAGTGGGAAGTTAAATAAACGATGTACTAGAAATTGGAAGATAGCCATCTTGTGTTGATTACAATGAAACGAATCTGATGGGATATACCTGCTTGTGGCGGTATCTTTCCTTAAAATGTCAAATTCTAACTTATTCTCGTTCCTGATAACCAAAGTGTCTAAAAATGGTAGTTGTCCATTTTTTCTATTTCATAGGTAAACTTGAGAGTTTAATTTTGTCACGAAGTCAGCTAAGTTAGTTTTCTAAGTATCGAAAACAGCAAATACATCATCCACATATCTGTACCATATCCATGGGCGCCGCTACTTAAGGGCAAGGGGGGGCGGCCGCCCACCCCTGGATTTTAGATTTATTAGTCAAGATGCGATAAACTTAAATTTGCTAGTATCCAATTTCCATTTCGCAATGCTTTTTAAACCACACTCGTAGTAGGTATTGTTTCAAAGGATCTTCATTTCAAGTTATAGTGGAGTGAAATTAGACGAAATTATTCTGAGAATGGAGTCGTGGAAAATTAAAAAAAAAATTAAAATGACCGTGATGAAGTAAAGTATCGATCCGTATAGTAGGGGAGGGGGGATTTCAAAGTAGTGACTGCGGATTACTCTGTAATCCATTAGCCTAACCATAAATCCGTATAGTAGGTTTTTTTTTAAACTATCTTAACCTCAAAAAACGAATTCGCGCACATTATTTTTTTTTTTTTTTACTAATGTGCAATTTGTTCACGCCCATAAAATATATTTCGGTAGAAATATATATCAGCATTTAAAACATTCACAGGTCGCTGCTTCTTGCTAACTTTGAGTTTGTTATTATTGTGATAGATGGCGCTGTGCTTTCTCAGTTCTTTATACATTTGCTAACGCAACTGTATTCTATAGGAACTGGGCTAGTCGGATCCACTGTCAGACTCAGAGACAATTTAAAAGAGACTTATTGAAGGATAGGCGGTATAAGGCATAACGTTTCTGCGCTCCTGCCCGCGCATGGAGTCGCTGCAGTCGCGTGTACTACAAGACTGTTTTACATAAGCAGAATATAATAAAATAGTTTTAAATATTATAAATTACATTACACTTTAACATATCGCCTTTAATGTCGAAAAATATTATAAAATATCCTAGTACATTAACGTTTAAGTCATTAAAAATGAAAATATACAAAATCAATCATACATTGGTTGGTGTGAATCTGGCTTGTGTTTGTCAAAGTCAAAGTGAAAGCCAAGTGAAAGTGTCAAAAATTAGAATTGCACGCGAGGGCCGAGGGCGATGGTGAGTAGGTTATAGGATTAGTTTAGTTTTAAATTTATTTAGTTTATTATTGTTATAATATTATTATTTTCAGCTGCTGCAAAAATAATGAGCCACACTATGGCTGCTACCATTGAAAGTTTAATTGTTCCTGGACAGTTTTAATGGTAGGAAACCAACCTTTGATGCTGGTAAGGCACTTAGACGGTGTGTTTCAAAAAAGTCAAACCATATGCGTTTTTGGAATTCTATGTTACCAAAAATAAAATGTTGGAAGTTTTTACCGAAAAATAGAACGGCTATGAAAACCAAAATGCCTTTTAAAACATCTTGGTTAACTACTATTAGAGGTGTCAAATTGTTAACAAGAGAATGTTGGAAATTAGGATTCAAATTTATTAGAACGCGTTCTTTAAATCAGGACCCAGTTGAAAATATGTTTAGGGCAACTCGGCAGTATAGTGCTGCCAATACCTCTCCAAATTGTTACCAATTTATATCAGCTTTAAAAACGTCAATTTTAAATAGTTTAGTTTCTGCCAAGAACTACAACAGAAATTGTGAAGCAGATGATTGTACTTTATTAGATAACTTAAATTCTTTTTTAAATTTTCATAATGAACCAAAACCATTAAATTCTATTACAATTAATGAATTGGAAAATATTGAATTCTCGTTTTTAGATTCAGAATTAAATTTTGATACTCAGGCAATAAGCTATGTTTCTGGTTTCTGGTTTTGTTGATAAAAAAATTACAACTTTTAATTGCGAAGAATGTAAGGCTAATTTGCAGACAGACATTTTAGACGTTCACCATATTTTCACTTCCTTCAAAGAAAATGATGATAAAGCACGTCTGATTTATGTTCAAAGGGAAGTCATTAAATTTCTTTCAATGCTGCATGACATTGTATACCATATTTTACCACTTTTAGGTCATATAGAGAATATTATTGAAAAAACTGGACTCTTTGCAAAAGGTCATATTAATTTTGATTGGTTCACCTGTCAAGAACATAAATCATTCGTATTTTCTCAGCTCATAAAAGTTAGCGTCCCCTTATTAATTAAAAAATATAATGATGTTAAGAGGACTAACAAATAAAAATAATTCTTTTTTTTTTGTAACTTAGTGTACTGCGTTTAATTAAAATAAATTGTGTTATGTTATCAATATATGTGTTGATTTCTCATTTATCTAAATTATCTGTCTTAAAATTGTTTATTAATTATAATTATTTCATTAGAAAAAATGAAATTTAATTTTATTTTTTGTAATGAAATAATTATATAATAAACAATTTTAAGACAAATTGTAAAATTTACCCATAATCCAAACTAACAAATTTAAATATCCCGCCTTTAAAAATTAGTTCCGGCACCCCTTCGTGGTGCGCTGCGATCAACGCGATGCCAACTGTTCCTACAGGGTCGACAACTCTCATATATTACATTCTCTCTGGTCAGACTTTCATTAGAGATTGAAAGTCGAGCTTGTCTACGCCATACTGAAGAGGCACAATAATGCCGAAACTAGTCTATGGTTGACGGGCTCCTTTAATAACAAAATCAAAGTTGTTGGTTTAATGTCCTGATATCTCAGGTTCCAACCAACGTCGGGGCTTCTATAATTCAATACCTGTTGGGGCATATAGCCCAAGGAGTAGTTGTTTGAAGTCCAGACGTTGTGGCAACGTTGACATTCAATGTCCAATTCCTGGGTGTTTAGACTATTTTTCTTTTCATTTGTGCAATTTGTTTACTCCCATAAAATATATTTCGGTAGAAATATATATCAGCATTTAAAATGTAAAATTACTTAAAAATGTATCCAATAATACATTTTTGGACGCATTTGAAAGTATAGAAATAGGTAAATGTAAAACTAGTTTAAACAGAGACAAAGGACCAATTCCTCTTATCCTCATTAGGTACGGGCGGGTTAGTCATCCCTGGCTGATTAGTCACCCTTGGCTGATTACGTCACCCTTGGCTGATTACGTCACCGGGGTTGACGGTGCCAGGCACCGCCGGGGGGAGAGGGTGTTAGTCATTTGGTATAAATAGCTGTTAGAAATAGTTAATTGTTTAGTCTATCATCAACTCCTGATGATGCCAACATAGTTGGCGAAATGTTTTGGTTGAGTGGTCGACGATAGTTTTCAACTTAGTTGATTATTTATGATTTGTGGCTGAAATATACTGCAATGAAATAATCACCTGGTATATTAAAAGGAGGGTAACCAGGCAACAAAAAAAAAAAGAGTGACAGGTGATTTGGGGAGATCGATAGAAAATAAAGAAAAATGTCAAAGGTTTTAATTTTTGATAAGATAAAAGGTTTAAGGACGGAAATTGTATTGATGAAGAAAATTTTTGTATAATGTATAGAAAAGATTAATCTTATGGTACTTGGAAGGTTTATTGAGTGAAGAGTTTGTTAAGGCGTAAAGACAGGAGGTAGATTTTGATAAGAGGAGGAAGGACTTAGTAAAATTTAATAAGAATAGGAAAAAGTTTAAATTCACAGTTTAAAGGTAGTTTTAGTGTTAGTTATAGAGTATTTTTTATTGTTTAATAATTTAATATTAGATTTAATGAGTGTGAGTGTTAATTAGTCATTTAATTTTCAATTTCGATAAATCACTTTTTGCTAGTTTAATTAAATTATAAAAAAAACTTTGACATTTCGTATCAATACATCATATTGAAAAAAGTTTAACATAAAAGTTAGAGATAATTAAAAAATCTAGAACTTTTGTATTTATCATTATTCAAAATAACCTCAAAATATCGAGAAAACGCTAAAAACATTTTTTATGTATATATATATAAATTTAAAATCGGTTTTTGGTTCTGGTAGCAGTATTTTCCAAGTTATCTTCAGTTTACTCATCTCTCAAAAACTTTTAGTCCATCAAATTCCGCATTTCTATTCATCATATATATTTTTTAACAATTTTGTCAGTCCAACTAACTCAACCAAATAAGGATAAGTAGACGTAAACATATCCCGCTGAATTTCAGGATTACAAGGACAAGTGCCACTCTTAGGGCAAGGGATTATTTGGACTGGAAATTTCAACCACCGCAAAGTGTTTACAGGACCGGTTGTCGCTTAATACCGAAGATGTATGCGAAAACATGCAGGAAATGAACATTATCAACATTATCGCCATGATTACTATACATGGTGTCGTCATAAACTTTGCAAAAAATAATGTTAAAAGTACCTAAAAATCTCAAAATATTTTTTTTGTCTTTTTTAAATTTCTGTTTTTGTAATTAATCGTGATTTTGTGAGCGAAATAAAAAAAATAAGTGATGTATTTGCCGCACTCTGTATATTTAAAACGTATTAAACTTTCAATAAATCTAAATTTTTTATCTATGCCTCCAGTAATAATAGTATATTGTGCAACAAGTTTTGAAAATAGCACTTTTCACGCGCATGCGACGATTTGTGGCACGAGCCTGAAAGGCGGGTGCCACAAGTCACAAAGTGTGAAAAGTGCTTTTTCACACGAGTTACACACTATACTTTTCCTACGGCTGCGACTTTATTATCATATATATATTTTTATTGGTACCTATTTATTGTTAGGTAAAGCAAATCTTATTTAAAATGACTAGAACTGATTTATATTTTTATTTATAACCATATAGTTACATATTTACAACAATGAACAACAACAACAACAACAACAATGAACATACATGTTATTTGGGGCCGTATTCAGAAATTTATGAAAATCTTCGGATGTTAGAATTCTTGATTTCTTTGGCACATAATTTTCTGCCTGTCTCTTCAGATAAGCAAGTAACTTATGATATTTCGAGATATCAGTACTGTGTTTGATGTTTATAGTGCTTTTCAACATAGAATAGTGCGACCACAATGTTGAAGATTTATATTTTTGCGCTAATTCTTCAAAATAAACAAGCAGAACATTCTCCGATAACGAGTTTAGGTTTCGTTCATTTTTCCATTTTATGAATGTTTCATAAGAACTTTCATACCTCTCTTTGGAAATTAATGGTAAAAGATTTTGCGTGATTTGGGAGGCCCTTTCAAGTATTTCTGGAGGAGTACAGTTAAATTCATCTTCTATCATCGTGTAACACTGCTTTTTTAAAATTTTGCAATAAATTTGACTTTATTTTAATGAGAAATGAGAACTGTCAGTAGTGACAGTGTCCGCATGCTAGATTTCATCTCGATTCATTGATATGTGTTGTTAATATGAGTTGTGTTGTCATTTTACTTTGCAAACAGCGTGTGTAAACATTTACACACGCTGTTTGAAATTGACGTTTTTCAAGGGAAGTTGACAGTGCGTTTTTATGCATATTCTAAGCAGCCGTAGAAAAACAATATTTACTCTTGCCTTATGGTATATGCCCGTGATACAGGGTGTTTCCAAATGATACTTACAACGTCTGGCTGTAGATACCTCTCGCAAAATTGGACAAAATGATATAAGAAATGAGGGGTCCAACTCGATTACTTTTCGAAATACAGGGCGTTAAAGTTAAAAAAAATAAATGTTTTTATTTAAAAACTTTAAAACGAATTAATATATTAATTTGAAATTTAGCAGGTCGTTTTTAAATGTAAAAATACATATTTCAGTAAAAAATCATGTTTCATATCTAGATCCAGTGGCGTGCAGTTAGAAGAGTATATCCCCTTTTCCCAACCATTTTCTACGCCCATGGTATTTGAAGCTATTTTTATTTTTTTTGTATTGCTTAACAGTTGTCAAGTAAAAAACGAATAACCTTTACATACCGAAAATCTTCTGGTTTTTAAGATATTTAATGTTTTTATGAAGTCTGTAATAATATTTATCTTATTTTTTAATAACCACTAGATACTAGACACTATACAAAAGTCTAGTGGTTATAAAAAATTAAGAAAAAATTATTAGAGAAATCCAAGAAAAATATTGTTGCTTATTTCATTAATAAAAGCTCTTACAGACTTCATAAAAACATTAAATATCTTAAAAACCAGAAGATTTTCGGTATGTAAAGGTTATTCGTTTTTTACTTGAAAATTGTTAAGCAATACAAAAAAAATAAAAATAGCTTCAAATACCATGGGCGTAGAAAATGGTTGGGAAAAGGGGATATACTCTTCTAACTGCACGCCACTGGATCTAGATATGAAACATGATTTTTTACTGAAATATGTATTTTTACATTTAAAAACGACCTGCTAAATTTCAAATTAATATATTAATTCGTTTTAAAGTTTTTAAATAAAAACATTTATTTTTTTTTAACTTTAACGCCCTGTATTTCGAAAAGTAATCGAGTTGGATCTCTCATTCCTTATATCATTTTGTCCAATTCTACGAGAGGTATCTACAGCCAGACGTTGTAAGTGTCATTTGGAAACGCCCTGTATATAAACCTCCACCAAAATTTTAAATAAACATCAATACGGCTTTAAAATTCTATAATATGGTGAGAGCGCCCTGCGCTTTCGCCATATATATTTTTAATTCATTCGTATGATAAAATTTTATATATTTAATGAATTTAAGAGAACAAAAATTTCAAGGTTAGTTACACAAACCTGAATATCAAATCTATTGAATACCCCGACAGAAGTTTTTTTGTAGATTAATCAAATAAATATATTAAACCAGTGAAGGAAAAATAAAAATAATTGAGCCATAATTTTTAAACCGCTTCGAGTTTTTTTCTACAACCTTATAAGCTTTAATCTCTCATATTTTCCCATTCATTTCTTTTCAAATCAACAAGGTATAATTATTAAAGCATTTCAACGCAAATTTAAAATTTTCATTTTCATTTATTCAATCGGGAGAAATAAATCTAATATTGAATGTTGAACGTTAATGAATAGGATTAACAACGATTTGAAAGTTTTTAAGTGTTTGTAAAATTTTTCTGATTCTCTTTTCTCATTTTCTTCTTTCTTCCATATACGCATAAGGTCAATAGCTATATTAGCTAAAAAATAAAATTAGAAATGCAATTTCCCAATTAGTATTGGGGGTACAAAATTTATTTATACTTAAATATCGATATTGAGTTATCCTGCAAACGCAAATGAAGTTACCCCGCACTATAATGTTAATTATGGCAACTCTCTGAAACATACGGAATAATAATGTCCCATTGTTACGACATTTCATTATACGCAGTTGGCCCGTTCTGATGGGCAGCAGAAAAGACATGAATAAATTATTGAAAGCTCATTCTAAGCGACTTCACAAGAATTAAATATTCAAAGATCTGAGAATGTGGAGAATCTTTCAACGGAGCACATCCATTATAATGCGAACTTTGTGGAGGATACTTTACCATTGTGAAGGTTTCGTTCATGGACGAGAAAATTACTGAACGTTTCGTTTTTTTTTCTTCTGTTTTTAAGAATTTTTCGCAGTTCGTTTTGAGTGTTTTTTTTTATTTTTCGTACGGACAATTCAGCGAGAAATTCTATTGTTCATTGGTTCAAAATTTTTGTTGAAAAGGGAAATTTTGATTTTTAATTTTCTTTTTTAAATTATAAAAACCTATGACAGGCAAAATAGTTTAAACAAATAAATTGAATCAAGGCATATTCGGAAAGTAAGTACGGTTAAAAAAAATTCTAAAACAATTTTTTTGTAAAGCCAATTTTATTTTTACAAGAAAGAGCATACCTTAAGCTATTTTTCTAGATAGTTTTGTAATTTTGTATAAGAAACGATTGGCAATCTCAAAATTACCGAAAAAAAATGTTTGGGCCATTTTTGAGGGAAATAGTGAATTTTTTAGGATATAAAAGGAACTAGGATCTACAAAAAAATTCAAAAACATTAAAATTTGGTTTACGCAGAATGAATTTTGTATAAGAAACGATTGGAAATGTCAAAATTACCGAAAAAAAATGTTTGGGCCATTTTTTGAGAGAAAAAATGAATTTTTTAGGATATAAAGGGACCTAGAATCTTCAAATAAATTAAAATTTGGTTTACGCTGAATGAATTTCGTATAAGAAACGATTGGCAATGTCAAAATTACCGAAAAAAAATGTTTGGGCCATTCTTGAGTGAAAAAATTAGTTTTTTGGGATATAAATGGACCTAGAATGTACAAAAAAAATAAAATTTGGTTTACGCAGAATCACTTTTGAATAAGAAACGATTGACAATGTCAATATTATCGAATAAAAATGTTTGTGCCATTATTGAGGGAAGAAATGAGTTTTTTGGGATATAAATGGACCTGGAATCAACAAAAAAAATAAAAAAAAATAGAATTTGGTTTACGCAGAATGAATTTTGTATAAGAAACGATTGACAACGTCAAAATTACCGAATTAAAATGTTTGGGTCATTTTTGAGGGAAAAAGTGAGTTTTTTAGGATATAAATGGACCTAGAATCTACAAAAAAATTCAAAAAAATTAAAATTTGGTTTACGCAGAATGAATTTTGTATCAGAAACGATTGGTAGTGTCACAATTACCGAATAAAAATGTTTGGGCCATTTTTGAGGGAAAAAGTGAGTTTTTTGGGATATAAATGGACCTAGTATCTACAAAAAAAATAAAAAAAATTAAAATTTGGTTTACGCAGAATGAATTTTATATAAGAAACGATTGACAATGTCAAAATTACAGAATAAAAATGTTTGTGCCATTATTGAGGGAAGAAATGGGTTTTTTGGGATATAAATGGACCTAGAATCTACAAAAAAAATAAAAAAAAATAGAATTTAGTTTACGCAGAATGAATTTTGTATAAGAAACGATTGGCAATGTCAAAATTACCGAATGAAAATGTTTGGGCCAATTTTGAGGGAAAAAGTAAGTTTTTTGGGATATAAATGGACCTAGTATCTACAAAAAAAATAAAAAAAATTAAAATTTGGTTTACGCAGAATCAATTTTGTATAAGAAACGATTGACAATGTCAAAATTACAGAATAAAAATGTTTGTGCCATTATTGAGGGAAGAAATGAGTTTTTTGGGATATAAATGGACCTAGAATCTACAAAAAAAATTAAAAAAAATAGAATTTAGTTTACGCAGAATGAATTTTGTATAAGAAACGATTGGCAATGTCAAAATTACCGAATGAAAATGTTTGGGCCAATTTTGAGGGAAAAAGTAAGTTTTTTGGGATATAAATGGACCTAGTATCTACAAAAAAAATAAAAAAAATTAAAATTTGGTTTACGCAGAATCAATTTTGAATAAGAAACGATTGACAATGTCAATATTATCGAATAAAAATGTTTGTGCCATTATTGAGGGAAGAAATGAGTTTTTTGGGATATAAATGGACCTGGAATCAACAAAACAAATAAAAAAAAATAGAATTTGGTTTACGCAGAATGAATTTTGTATAAGAAACGATTGACAACGTCAAAATTACCGAATTAAAATGTTTGGGTCATTTTTGAGGGGAAAAGTGAGTTTTTTAGGATATAAATGGACCTAGAATCTACAAAAAAATTCAAAAAAATTAAAATTTGGTTTACGCAGAATGAATTTTGTATCAGAAACGATTGGTAGTGTCACAATTACCGAATAAAAATGTTTGGGCCATTTTTGAGGGAAAAAGTGAGTTTTTTGGGATATAAATGGACCTAGTATCTACAAAAAAAATAAAAAAAATTAAAATTTGGTTTACGCAGAATGAATTTTATATAAGAAACGATTGACAATGTCAAAATTACAGAATAAAAATGTTTGTGCCATTATTGAGGGAAGAAATGAGTTTTTTGGGATATAAATGGACCTAGAATCTACAAAAAAAATAAAAAAAAATAGAATTTAGTTTACGCAGAATGAATTTTGTATAAGAAACGATTGGCAATGTCAAAATTACCGAATGAAAATGTTTGGGCCAATTTTGAGGGAAAAAGTAAGTTTTTTGGGATATAAATGGACCTAGTATCTACAAAAAAAATAAAAAAAATTAAAATTTGGTTTACGCAGAATCAATTTTGTATAAGAAACGATTGACAATGTCAAAATTACAGAATAAAAATGTTTGTGCCATTATTGAGGGAAGAAATGAGTTTTTTGGGATATAAATGGACCTAGAATCTACAAAAAAAATTAAAAAAAATAGAATTTAGTTTACGCAGAATGAATTTTGTATAAGAAACGATTGGCAATGTCAAAATTACCGAATGAAAATGTTTGGGCCAATTTTGAGGGAAAAAGTAAGTTTTTTGGGATATAAATGGACCTAGTATCTACAAAAAAAATAAAAAAAATTAAAATTTGGTTTACGCAGAATCAATTTTGTATAAGAAACGATTGACAATGTCAAAATTACAGAATAAAAATGTTTGTGCCATTATTGAGGGAAAAAGTAAGTTTTTTGGGATATAAATGGACCTAGTATCTACAAAAAAAATAAAAAAAATTAAAATTTGGTTTACGCAGAATGAATTTTGTATAAGAAACGATTGACATTGTCAAAATTACCGAATAAAAATGTTTGGGCCATTTTTGAGGGAAAAAGTGAGTTTTTTGGCATATAAATGGACCTAGTATCTACAAAAAAATTCAAAAAAATTAAAATTTGGTTTACACTGAATGAATTTTGTATAAGAAACGATTGACAATGTCAAAATTACCGAATATAAATGTTTGGGCCATTTTTGAGGTGAAAAGTGAGTTTTTTAGGATATAAATGGACTTAGAATCTATAAAAAAATTCAAGAAAATTAAAATTTGGTTTACGCAGAATGAATTTTGTATAAGAAACGATTGACATTGTCAAAATTACCGAATAAAAATGTTTGTGCCATTTTTGAGGGAAAAAGTGAGTTTTTTGGGATATAAATGGACCTAGTATCTACAAAAAAAATAAAAAAAATTAAAATTTGGTTTACGCAGAATGAATTTTGTATAAGAAACGATTGGCAATGTCAAAATTACCGAAAAAAAAAATGTTTGGGCCATTTTTGAGAGAAAAAATGAATTTTTTATGATATAAATGGACCTAGTATCTACAAAAAAAAAATAAAAAAAATTAAAATTTGGTTTACGCAGAATGAATTTTGTATAAGAAAAGATTGGCAATGTCAAAATTACCGAAAAAAAATGTTTGGGCCATTTTTGAGAGAAAAAATGAATTTTTTAGGATATAAATGGACCTAGTATCTACAAAAAAAAATAAAAAAAATTAAAATTTGGTTTACGCAGAATGAATTTTGTATAAGGAACGATTGACAATGTCAAAATTACCGAATATAAATGTTTGTGCCATTTTTGAGGGGAAAAGTGAGTTTTTTAGGATATAAATGGACTGAGAATCTACAAAAAAATAAAAAAAATTAAAATTTGGTTTACGCAGAATGAATTTTGTATAAGAAACGATTGACATTGTCAAAATTACCGAATAAAAATGTTTGTGCCATTTTTGAGGGAAAAAATGAGTTTTTTGGGATATAAGTCGACCTAGAATTTACAAAAAAATTAAAATTTGATTTACGCAGAATAAATTTTGTATAAGAAACGATTGGCAATGTTAAAATTACCGAAAAAAAAATGTTTGGGCAATTTTTAAAGGAAAAAATTAGTTTTTTGGGATATAAATTGACCTAGAATCTACACAAAAAAATTAACAAAAAAAATAAAAATTGCCCCTACTGCCGCCGTTGTGAAACACCCCGTATAAATAGATGTAAATAATCCACACATTTTTTAATTGTTGAGAAAATAAATCGAGGCTTCTCTAAACTTCGATTTTTAATCATTTAGGATTTTTTTTAATTATGAAAAAGAAGAAGATTTTATACTTTGATTTAATTATTTATTTACTTATACACGAAAATATTAAAAAAGTACAAAAATACAAAAACAATACTCCAACTTATATATTTTTATGTTTAGTACCTTCCACTGCTAATTTCTTGAAAAACCCCAAAACATCGGTAACCAATCCGATTTCTTTCTGTATAAGAGGATCATCGTTGAACTCATTTAATACCGTAGACTCGTCTTGGAAAATTTTATCGTCAATTTTCGAATAATTATCGACGCTCTTATCGATATTATCCAGTTTCTTTGCGAGCTCATCTTCAAGTCCTTTAAATTTGTACATTTTTGATAAAGGAATTATATTCTCGTTGGTGTCTTCTAAAGTTTTCGATTCAAAAATATTCTGCTTCGGTTGATGGTTAGTAATTGTTTGGGTATTTTTTTGAACGTTCAAAATTGTCTTTTTTATATCTTTCAAGCCTTTTCCTACAGCAGATTTAAAGATTTTTGTCAATTTTACTTTTGTAGGAACTTTTGTTTCATCTCCACTTTCAAAGTTCTCTATAATATCGTTTTGTTCATTATTATTCTCCTGGATAGATCGTTTCTTCAAATTAATTTTTGCAGGATCATCAATGGACCTTTTTTGGATCCGTTCAGATTCAAACTTGGTTGCTATCCTATTTTTTAAATCAACGAAATTCCTTTCCGCACGTCTTTGACTACGATCTTGTTCTTTAACGTCATTCGGTGCTGCCATACCTAGCGGTACATCCCCCAAATCGTCCAGCTGATTTTTAAGCTCTGCTTCTTTTTCCAAAATAGCTTCGACCGTTTCTTCGAGTTCCTTGGCTGTATGGTTTTTAGGACAAGACGTTTTATTACAGGAACATAATTTCTCCATGTCTACGGAGAAGTGGACAGTTCCGTCGCTCTGTGGTACCATCTGAAGAGGAAGCTTGATGCCCCGACCAATAAAGTATATATCAGATGGATTCTTGAACGAGATATCCACTTCATTGCCGGCTGGAACGATTTTTCCTAAAGCGTTTGAATGGGATTGTTTATCTTCGAATTGTCCACGATTGCTTAGATCTGGTGCAGCCATTCCTAATTGTTCATCATTAACAGCTTCGAAAGGATCTTCTTCGGGAAGGCTTTTCTGTCTCTGATTATGCCAGGGGCGATGAATTGGTGCGTTGTCTGATGACATTCTTTCGAAACTGCTTTCCAAAGGTTGGCTTCCTACTATGTCTTCGTTATTTCTACTTGAAACTTGTGGTACACTGTTGGTTTGGGAGGTTATTGAATCTTTTGTTTCGTCTGGAGCTAATTTGGCTGTATTTGGAATGGAATCTGAAAAAAAATTATTGTTACAAAAAGACTTCAGGATAAATCTGGTCAACCTACTACCAAATCATTATATTAAATCATCCTCTGGGAATATTTCATGTAGCAAATCATCTCTGACACAATCTCATCGAGATATATTTCGCTCGGTCAAATTATAATTAAAAAGAATCGTCCTAACTAGTTTATTTTGAAATGTGCCATCCCAGGAGTAAATGGAGTTTCTCCCGAAGGTTGCATTAAGGGAAGCAAATCCCAGGAAACCATTATTAATTTAAGAATCGTTCCCATCAAAGCGAATTCCAAGATATATGTGATAGATTGATCGAGGACATGTAAACATTCTATCAGAGTTGGCGAATTAGTGGTAATGACAATTTCCTAGACAGAGACGGTTTCTCGTTTTGTCGCGGACATGGAGAATAAAATTTGAAGAACCAAATGGTTTTCCATTTCGGCAGTTACTTATAAAACTAGCAGAGACTAAAATGGGACAAGACACTATTTCCATCTGCACAACCAGAGGATGCCCACAAGGAGGAGTTGCCTCCCCTCTTATGTGGAGCCTAACAGTGGATCGACTCCTCTGCGATTTGACCGAGATTGGTATATCGTGTCCGTGTCAAGACTATGCAGATGACATAGTCATAATCACAAGAGACAAATTCGAGAATACCCTCTGCGATATAGTTCAAAGAGGGCTTAAAGAATGGTGTCAATCGATGGGACGGGATAGTTATTGAATGGAAGCCAGATGTCAAATATCTGGGACTAATACTAGATAATAAACTCATCTGGAATAAGCACGAAAAAGAAGTAACCAGCAAAGCCACGAAAGCTTTAATGGTGTGCAGAAATTTTTCGGGAAAAAACTCAGGATGTAACCCAAAGATCCTGCAGTGGATGTACACGTCAATAGTGAGACCGGTCATCATTTATGGAGCAGTAGTCTGGGGCAGCAGAACTAAGCTGGCCAGCACAAAGGCAAATCTAAGGAAAATCCAAAGACTAGCCTGCGTATGCGTAACAGGTGCAATGAGAATGTGCCCAACTGCCGCCATGGAGGTAATCCTAAGCCTTACATCCCTCCATATAGTAGTGGAAAGTATAGCGATAAGGACAACCTACAGAATGACCAGAGAAGGATCAACCAAACGCAAGTTCCGACTCCTTCCTGGAAATCACCAAACCTGGGACATGCCCCAAGATGAGACGACAAAGAAGTTTAGCTTTGTGAAAGAATTCAACGCAAAGCTAAGTAACAATAGCGAATGGGACAAAGATACCATCTCAAAACTCAAGAGAAGTACCATTAAATGGTACACAGATGGTTCTAGAACAACAGAAGGAACAAGAATAGGAGTATATGGGCCTGGAATCAAATATTCCGAAAGTTTAGGCAAATCTCCCAGCATTTTCCAAGCTGAAATATACGCGATCGAAAAATGTGTCCAGTTCAACATAGAAAGAAATTTTCGGAGACAAGAGATCATCATCATGTCAGACAGACAAGCAACCATTAATGCCTTGAACTCCCACGTAATCAACTCCAAGATAGTTTGGAAGTGCCTAGAGAATCTAAACGAAACTAGGCAAGAACAACACTGTTACCCTCCTATGGGTTCCGGGAGTGGAGTGGAGGGTAATGAAATAGCATATGTACTCGCAAAAAAGGGACTGAAACACCATTTCTGGGACCTGAACCCTTCTGCGGAATAAGCACCAGTACAATACTTGATGAACTTGGAAAAGAAGTAAATAACAAAAGATCCCATTACTGGATGGGACAAGAAATGAGGCAGGCCAAGACACTACTAGGAAACTATAACCAGAAGAGATCAGACGACTACATCAGCAAAAGTAAAGCTCAGAATACTAACGGATATCCTAACAGGGCACTGCCGGCTGAGAGGCCACCTAAAGACAAAGACAAAGACAAAGACAAAGACAAAGACAAAGACAAAGACAAAGACAAAGACAAAGACAAAGACAAAGACAAAGACAAAGACAAAGACAAAGACAAAGACAAAGACAAAGACAAAGACAAAGACAAAGACAAAGACAAAGACAAAGACAAAGACAAAGACAAAGACAAAGACAAAGACAAAGACAAAGACAAAGACAAAGACAAAGACAAAGACAAAGACAAAGACAAAGACAAAGACAAAGACAAAGACAAAGACAAAGACAAAGACAAAGACAAAGACAAAGACAAAGACAAAGACAAAGACAAAGACAAAGACAAAGACAAAGACAAAGACAAAGACAAAGACAAAGACAAAGACAAAGACAAAGACAAAGACAAAGACAAAGACAAAGACAAAGACAAAGACAAAGACAAAGACAAAGACAAAGACAAAGACAAAGACAAAGACAAAGACAAAGACAAAGACAAAGACAAAGACAAAGACAAAGACAAAGACAAAGACAAAGACAAAGACAAAGACAAAGACAAAGACAAAGACAAAGACAAAGACAAAGACAAAGACAAAGACAAAGACAAAGACAAAGACAAAGACAAAGACAAAGACAAAGACAAAGACAAAGACAAAGACAAAGACAAAGACAAAGACAAAGACAAAGACAAAGACAAAGACAAAGACAAAGACAAAGACAAAGACAAAGACAAAGACAAAGACAAAGACAAAGACAAAGACAAAGACAAAGACAAAGACAAAGACAAAGACAAAGACAAAGACAAAGACAAAGACAAAGACAAAGACAAAGACAAAGACAAAGACAAAGACAAAGACAAAGACAAAGACAAAGACAAAGACAAAGACAAAGACAAAGACAAAGACAAAGACAAAGACAAAGACAAAGACAAAGACAAAGACAAAGACAAAGACAAAGACAAAGACAAAGACAAAGACAAAGACAAAGACAAAGACAAAGACAAAGACAAAGACAAAGACAAAGACAAAGACAAAGACAAAGACAAAGACAAAGACAAAGACAAAGACAAAGACAAAGACAAAGACAAAGACAAAGACAAAGACAAAGACAAAGACAAAGACAAAGACAAAGACAAAGACAAAGACAAAGACAAAGACAAAGACAAAGACAAAGACAAAGACAAAGACAAAGACAAAGACAAAGACAAAGACAAAGACAAAGACAAAGACAAAGACAAAGACAAAGACAAAGACAAAGACAAAGACAAAGACAAAGACAAAGACAAAGACAAAGACAAAGACAAAGACAAAGACAAAGACAAAGACAAAGACAAAGACAAAGACAAAGACAAAGACAAAGACAAAGACAAAGACAAAGACAAAGACAAAGACAAAGACAAAGACAAAGACAAAGACAAAGACAAAGACAAAGACAAAGACAAAGACAAAGACAAAGACAAAGACAAAGACAAAGACAAAGACAAAGACAAAGACAAAGACAAAGACAAAGACAAAGACAAAGACAAAGACAAAGACAAAGACAAAGACAAAGACAAAGACAAAGACAAAGACAAAGACAAAGACAAAGACAAAGACAAAGACAAAGACAAAGACAAAGACAAAGACAAAGACAAAGACAAAGACAAAGACAAAGACAAAGACAAAGACAAAGACAAAGACAAAGACAAAGACAAAGACAAAGACAAAGACAAAGACAAAGACAAAGACAAAGACAAAGACAAAGACAAAGACAAAGACAAAGACAAAGACAAAGACAAAGACAAAGACAAAGACAAAGACAAAGACAAAGACAAAGACAAAGACAAAGACAAAGACAAAGACAAAGACAAAGACAAAGACAAAGACAAAGACAAAGACAAAGACAAAGACAAAGACAAAGACAAAGACAAAGACAAAGACAAAGACAAAGACAAAGACAAAGACAAAGACAAAGACAAAGACAAAGACAAAGACAAAGACAAAGACAAAGACAAAGACAAAGACAAAGACAAAGACAAAGACAAAGACAAAGACAAAGACAAAGACAAAGACAAAGACAAAGACAAAGACAAAGACAAAGACAAAGACAAAGACAAAGACAAAGACAAAGACAAAGACAAAGACAAAGACAAAGACAAAGACAAAGACAAAGACAAAGACAAAGACAAAGACAAAGACAAAGACAAAGACAAAGACAAAGACAAAGACAAAGACAAAGACAAAGACAAAGACAAAGACAAAGACAAAGACAAAGACAAAGACAAAGACAAAGACAAAGACAAAGACAAAGACAAAGACAAAGACAAAGACAAAGACAAAGACAAAGACAAAGACAAAGACAAAGACAAAGACAAAGACAAAGACAAAGACAAAGACAAAGACAAAGACAAAGACAAAGACAAAGACAAAGACAAAGACAAAGACAAAGACAAAGACAAAGACAAAGACAAAGACAAAGACAAAGACAAAGACAAAGACAAAGACAAAGACAAAGACAAAGACAAAGACAAAGACAAAGACAAAGACAAAGACAAAGACAAAGACAAAGACAAAGACAAAGACAAAGACAAAGACAAAGACAAAGACAAAGACAAAGACAAAGACAAAGACAAAGACAAAGACAAAGACAAAGACAAAGACAAAGACAAAGACAAAGACAAAGACAAAGACAAAGACAAAGACAAAGACAAAGACAAAGACAAAGACAAAGACAAAGACAAAGACAAAGACAAAGACAAAGACAAAGACAAAGACAAAGACAAAGACAAAGACAAAGACAAAGACAAAGACAAAGACAAAGACAAAGACAAGACAAAGACAAAGACAAAGACAAAGACAAAGACAAAGACAAAGACAAAGACAAAGACAAAGACAAAGACAAAGACAAAGACAAAGACAAAGACAAAGACAAAGACAAAGACAAAGACAAAGACAAAGACAAAGACAAAGACAAAGACAAAGACAAAGACAAAGACAAAGACAAAGACAAAGACAAAGACAAAGACAAAGACAAAGACAAAGACAAAGACAAAGACAAAGACAAAGACAAAGACAAAGACAAAGACAAAGACAAAGACAAAGACAAAGACAAAGACAAAGACAAAGACAAAGACAAAGACAAAGACAAAGACAAAGACAAAGACAAAGACAAAGACAAAGACAAAGACAAAGACAAAGACAAAGACAAAGACAAAGACAAAGACAAAGACAAAGACAAAGACAAAGACAAAGACAAAGACAAAGACAAAGACAAGACAAAGACAAAGACAAAGACAAAGACAAAGACAAAGACAAAGACAAAGACAAGACAAAGACAAAGACAAAGACAAAGACAAAGACAAGACAAAGACAAAGACAAAGACAAAGACAAAGACAAAGACAAAGACAAAGACAAAGACAAAGACAAAGACAAAGACAAAGACAAAGACAAAGACAAAGACAAAGACAAAGACAAAGACAAAGACAAAGACAAAGACAAAGACAAAGACAAAGACAAAGACAAAGACAAAGACAAAGACAAAGACAAAGACAAAGACAAAGACAAAGACAAAGACAAAGACAAAGACAAAGACAAAGACAAAGACAAAGACAAAGACAAAGACAAAGACAAAGACAAAGACAAAGACAAAGACAAAGACAAAGACAAAGACAAAGACAAAGACAAAGACAAAGACAAAGACAAAGACAAAGACAAAGACAAAGACAAAGACAAAGACAAAGACAAAGACAAAGACAAAGACAAAGACAAAGACAAAGACAAAGACAAAGACAAAGACAAAGACAAAGACAAAGACAAAGACAAAGACAAAGACAAAGACAAAGACAAAGACAAAGACAAAGACAAAGACAAAGACAAAGACAAAGACAAAGACAAAGACAAAGACAAAGACAAAGACAAAGACAAAGACAAAGACAAAGACAAAGACAAAGACAAAGACAAAGACAAAGACAAAGACAAAGACAAAGACAAAGACAAAGACAAAGACAAAGACAAAGACAAAGACAAAGACAAAGACAAAGACAAAGACAAAGACAAAGACAAAGACAAAGACAAAGACAAAGACAAAGACAAAGACAAAGACAAAGACAAAGACAAAGACAAAGACAAAGACAAAGACAAAGACAAAGACAAAGACAAAGACAAAGACAAAGACAAAGACAAAGACAAAGACAAAGACAAAGACAAAGACAAAGACAAAGACAAAGACAAAGACAAAGACAAAGACAAAGACAAAGACAAAGACAAAGACAAAGACAAAGACAAAGACAAAGACAAAGACAAAGACAAAGACAAAGACAAAGACAAAGACAAAGACAAAGACAAAGACAAAGACAAAGACAAAGACAAAGACAAAGACAAAGACAAAGACAAAGACAAAGACAAGACAAGACAAAGACAAAGACAAAGACAAAGACAAAGACAAAGACAAAGACAAAGACAAAGACAAAGACAAAGACAAAGACAAAGACAAAGACAAAGACAAAGACAAAGACAAAGACAAAGACAAAGACAAAGACAAAGACAAAGACAAAGACAAAGACAAAGACAAAGACAAAGACAAAGACAAAGACAAAGACAAAGACAAAGACAAAGACAAAGACAAAGACAAAGACAAAGACAAAGACAAAGACAAAGACAAAGACAAAGACAAAGACAAAGAAAGACAAAGACAAAGACAAAGACAAAGACAAAGACAAAGACAAAGACAAAGACAAAGACAAAGACAAAGACAAAGACAAAGACAAAGACAAAGACAAAGACAAAGAAGAATGCAGATTCTGCGAGGAAGAGGAGGAAACCTCTATCCCCATTTTCTCAGAATGCATTACCCTGCAAAATCAAAGGGTACGATACCTCAAAGAATATCAAATAGAAAAGGAAGATCTACTTAACCTGAAGCCTACCGACATCCTGAAATTTTTGAAAGCAATAGGACTGGAGGAACTGCACCCTTGACGATTGGACAGCAGTAGGGGGCACAATAGATCTTATAGGTCGCAGTGTATCGACACCCCCATCACAGATAGATACTTATGAAACATGAAAAACGATCTAACCTCACAAAACAGAAACAGTGCCCATGCGCTTGCAAGAGAGTTTTACGCCGTTGCCGGATTTCAGTAACAGTCGACTACTTGGGGAAGTTTGCACATGATTAAAAAATTAGTTACTCACCTCGATTGACAGCATTTTCTTCATCTATCGCGTTTGTCTCACCAAAAACATTTGCTCTAGCTTTTTCCAATTGCTGTTTATGGTTTTCTAACCTCTGAGCGGTCTGGTCTTGTTTATCCTTCAGCCTCTTAATCAATTCACTTGTCCTGGCACCGAGAGTATTTCTCTTGCTATCAGAATCAGTTTCGACTGGAGATTTGGGTGAATTGTCAGCTGGTACGACGAACTTTGATGTATCTGAGGAATGCGCTGCACCAACCGGACTATCATCATCCTCATTGTTCATTTCTAACAATTCAGTAGAAAGTTCTGGATCGCTCAAACGTGACACGGTAGGTTTAAAAGCGTCTTCTTTCTTAGGGAAGAAAAAAGAATTTGTCTCCATTGGAGCACCAGAAGGTAAGTCGCTTTGAGATGCGAGAAGAGTTTGATCTGACTTTTGTCGAGTCGATGACACATCATGACGATTCATAGGAACGTCGTGGTGTATTTTAGAAAAATCAGAATGATGTGATAAGAATTGAGATCTATCTAAAGGAACATACGCTTTTCTAGCGTCAGTAAATCTTTGTTCAGCAGGAGTATCAAATCTAGAATTGCTGATTGGTTGTCCAACCGTATTACCATACCGCTGAGGAGCAAATCTAGAATTCAATTGACTGTCACGATAAAATTGTTGTCCAACAAGATTGTCAAATTGATTAACCGGTTGTCCGAAAGAATTATCAAATTGCTGAGAAGCAAGTATAGAATTTAATTGATTTTGAGGGTGAACAAATTGTTGGGAAGCAAATCTAGAATTGAAAAGATTATCCCCATTTCTAATCGGTTGTCCAACGAGACCGTCATATTGCTGAGGAGCAAACATAGAATGTAATGGTTGTCCAACGGTACCATCGTGTCGTTGAGGAGCAAATTGAGTATTCATTTGATTTTCTCTGTTACTAATTGGTTGTCCAACGGTATTATCATATTGTTGAGAGAAAGGTTGTCCGACAAAACCGAATTCGGCGTCATCATTTGATCTATGATGATGGGGAAATCTAGAATGATGATGGGATTGATGGTGCCCGTGAATTGGATGATGTAAAACTTGATGATGATGAACGGGATGATGATGATGATGATGGATAAATCTAGCTCCGTTATCACTGTTTTCTTCATTTGCAAAGTTTGATTTTTGTTGCGATTGTAGTCTGTCCATTAATTCTTGAGGTTTTGGTTCGAAATTTAGATTTTTCATTTTTTCTAGTAAAGGTTTCGCACCCGATATCGCACCCATAGTATCTTTCTGTACTTCTTCTTCATCAAAATTGTTGTCAGATGCTTTGCTCAGAGTTTGATCGTTTGAGTTAAAAATATCTTCGTAATTGCTTCTAGCTTGTCCTATATTTTGCTGAAAAAAATATTTATTACCTATTAAGAGTTGTATCGAGATCATGGGCGCCGTTACTTAAGGGCAAGGGGGGGCGGACGCCTCCCCCCTGGATTTTAGATTTATTAGTCGCCGCGTGAGATGTGATAAAGTTAAATTTGCTGGAGTATCAAATTTCCATTTAGCAATGTTTTTTAAACCACACTCGTAGTAAGTATTGTTCAAAAGGATCATTTCAATTTATAGTCCAACAAAAGAAGATGCCAACCATTTTTCTTTTTTTCATATTTTTTGGTCTTCCGGAAAATTGAGAACATTCTCACCCCTATGAAAAATCGACTTTCTTTTTGAGAATTATTTTCTTTTCGTGCTAAAATTTTTTGGGATTAGGAATTGTACTAAATAAAAGATCACATTCTGACCTTTTCATCAATATATATTGCAATGAAATAATCACCTTGTATGTAGAAGGTAACCAGGTAACAAGAAAAGATAAAAATAGTGACAGAAGGGGATTTTGAGAGTTACTGAAAGAAAGGGGATGTCAAAAGGTTTTTTTTTTGGAAAATTAAGAAATATTAAAAAGAAAAATTTAAATCCACCATCAACAGAAAGTTGCAATTGATCAATAACAATAACTTATGTTAATATTAAGTTGTATGATATATGGAAGTTTGTAACTACCTAGAAGAGTTCTGTTAATGTACGAGGACGTCTAGATGAGAAGACTAGTTTGATTTGACTTAGAAGGACTTTCACATACAGGTCAAAGGTACTTGAAACTTTTAGTGTTTAATATTAGAATATTTTTGTTATTTTTATTGTTCAATATTATATTATAGAGAGTGAGTGAGTGTGAATGTTTTGTTAATAATTATACTTGCAATTTTCGGCAATGTTCAATGTTATCATCTGAAATTGTTTAAATAAAATTTAAAACTTTTGACATTTCGTATCAAATGGCGCCCAACGTGGGGCTCGGTAATCTCACTAGTTGAATTTTTTATAATAAAACAGAGTGATTATTTATTGTAATTGATTTGAAGATTTCACAACATAAAATTTTTTTTAATATTTTTTGACATTGACTTTGAAAAATTAAATAAAAATGAATGTGCAAATTATGAATATTTTACAAAGTATTAATAATAAATTAGAAACACGAATCAAAATTATCAACAATAAACTGGAAACACACTTTGAAAAACAAACTAAATTAATACAACAATTCATCAATAACACTATGGGAATACAACAGGTAAAAATAACAGAAATTGAAGGTAGGTTGGAGAAAACTGACACAGTAGTAACTAATATGAACATGAATTTTGATCAGAAAATGGAGATAAAACCGAAACGAAGGAAGATAAAAAATCAGAAAATAAAAACCGACGTTAGTAACACAGAAAAGAAGAAATTACTGAAGCTAAACAGGCGGAATGTAAGAGTACAGAAACTCTGCCTGAAAAAACTGAAGAATCTGTTAAAGTTGAGGAATCCAACAAACAAGTAAAAAAGAAGTTAAAACAAAATATTAGGAATATAGAGACTAACGGGAATATTAGGAAATATTGTTTAGCGGGCAATTTCATTAAGGAAACAGAAAAAAGATTCGAAATATTAAACAGAGAAATTACGAACTGGAAGAAAAGAAAAAGAAATGGGAAAACGTTTCAACAGGGAGATTTAGCTATAATCAAGATTTTTCCAATTTTAATTTTTATTGGTTCGTTTGTAAAATTATATCATATTGTTTTACTTTATTTAATTAATCATACAGTTAATATTTTGTTGTGAGCGTGAAATTTTGAAATAATATAAGATTGATTTTATAAAATTTACATCAACCTAAGAAATTTTATAAAATAAATCGGGAGAAGTTGCAATGAAATAATCACCTTGTATGTAGAAGGTAACCAGGTAACAAGAAAAAATAAAAATAGTGACAGAAGGGGATTTTGAGAGTTACTGAAAGAAAGGAGATGTCAAAAGGTTTTTTTTTGGAAAATTAAGAAATATTAAAAAGAAAAATTTAAATCCACCATCAACAGAAAGTTGCAATTAATCAATAACAATAACTTATGTTAATATTAAGTTGTATAATATATGGAAGTTTGTAACTACCTAGAAGAGTTCTGTTAATGTACGAGGACGTCTAGATGAGAAGACTAGTTTGATTTGACTTAGAATGACTTTCACATACAGGTCAAAGGTACTTGAAACTTTTAGTGTTTAATATTAGAATATTTTTGTTATTTTTATTGTTCAATATTATATTATAGAGAGTGAGTGAGTGTGAATGTTTTGTTAATAATTATATTTGCAATTTTCGGCAATGTTCAATGTTATCATCTGAAATTGTTTAAATAAAATTTATAACTTTTGACATTTTGTATCGATATATATATATATCAAGTATTTTATTAAGTGTACGAGAAAAACTCTCCTCAAACTTTCTCAAATTCGATTGGATAATCAAGTGCAAAAAGTTGGTTATTATTGCCTTTTCTTTTGTCTTCAGATAAAAACGGGAGGATATTCAAATTTTCCGTTTTCGCCACTATAATTTTGGAAGGAAGCGCCGTATTTTCAGATTTTCAAAATTGCGAATTTTTGAAACGCCGTTATTGCAAAAAATATTAGTTTAGCGAAAAAAATCATGGGGATAACTTTTGTGGGTGATGCTCTTCATTTTTTGTCTAAAGAAAAATGCTCTAAGGGTCATATTTCGACAGATATCGTCGGATTTTCGGGAACTCTAGAGCTATTTTCCCACCCTTCCACAAATTCCACGTAGCTGAGATTTTCGGAGGTAAATGTACCTATGAAAGGTTTGGGGTTTTTGTGGCGTTAATTTGCTGGACTATTAATGCAATGCTTTGATTTGAAAAAATCTGCCACCCCCTGACATTTTTTGTAACGGCGCCCATGATCGAGATATTTAAGGATATTTTACCTGTCTTTCCAAGTTATCAGAAGCTAATCGAGTCTCAGTAGGTCGTTCGACGTTTTTGTGTATTGTTGGAAATTGTTCTTCAATTTTTTGTTGTTCCTTTAAAATAAAAACACAAAGTAGAGATGTAACAGCTTCGGTAATTGACTATCGATTTTGAGATTGTTTAAGCCAAACTAGACGGGCGGTTTAATAAGAATTTTTAATAATTATGAATATACAAAGCTTCGGCATGAAAATATTATCAAGGAGAAAGTAAAAGGCGTTAGGAATTAGGTCAAAAAATGTCGCAACCCCCAATGCAAATTCATGGCATGCTAGATTATATTACCCAACAATTTATTTAAAATATCTCCAAATTATAACAAATCTAGCAATAACTCAGAAATACGTAACTTTAGGTATAGGGAATGCTTTGAAAGAAAATAAAAAACTGATCCAGGCGTGGTAACAAAATACAGGGTGTTTCATTTGAATGTATCGACTTATTGGGAATTGAAAATATGGACATTCTAGACACCCTGTATAAAATATCGCATTTGACGTTCCACTGTATGCTAGAAGGATACTCTCACAATCTCTGTATAAAATTTGAAATTAATTGCTTAAGAACTAAGCCAGATACGGAAATTAAAGTAAATGCGTGTTTTTCAAAAATTTTTATAAAAATCTCAAATATCTCGGAAACTGCTAAACTTAGACCTGTGGTATGTTAATAATTTTTTGTTCAAAATTTAATGCTGAACCCAAAAATAAAAAGAAAAATGGTACATGTCATTTGAAATAACAAAGTTGATTTGACTCCAAGAAAACTAGATTTTTCGCACAAAAATGACCCTACGGAACACGAGATTGAGATTTTGCCGGACTTTTTTATGGGGAAATGCTCGACTTGGGAAACCATCCACATAGAATTCGGGGAGAAATTTTCCGTTGCCCTTAAAATGGCCACAATCATCCAACATTTTCATATAAGAAATCGTTCTACTGAAAACTGGGAAAGTATTAAAAAAAATTCTCATCTGACAAAAATTATTTGTACACATTCGGGGAATGCGCAAATAATTTTCCAGAACTTTTGGGCACATTTTTGGACATCTATTGCGAGTTTAGATTTTTAATGGGGAGAATCTCTGTATGTGGCCATTTTTTTGAATGTCAAAATTTTTTGACATTCTTCCCGAATTCTAAATAGACAGTCTTGCCAAGACGAGCATTTCCCCATAAAAAAGTCCCGCAAAATCTCAATATCGTGTTCGGTAGGGTCATTTTTGTGCGAAAAATCTAGTTTTTTTTCATGCAAACCTATTTTTGGAGTCAAATTCCGCGAAAATGAAGACCCGAAGCAAAAATCGAGAAAGAGGGATCGATAGGGAATGTTATGACGAACATTTTCAAAAAAAAAACTCACCTCAAACGGCCCAACCCTAAGGGGCTTACATCAATTTGGGTACTATAAAATATACGTTTGCAAAGAACATATGCTGTTGAAAATTAAACATATTTTGCCACACGCCGCCACAGGTTAGACGTGAATCTGGTAAAATGGAATTCAATAAAATGTGTTGGTCCTGAGTCCAAGTGATAATTCATAACGCGATACGAATTACAAAAAAATATATATATATATACAAGCAACAGCCACTTTCTGAGCTACGAAGAAATCGTTCAATGGTTGAATTCCACTTGTCAAGAAGGTAGGAGAACAACAGAGCAAATCAATGGACTTAAATATCAACATCAAAAAAACAAAGCTTATGATTATCTCTAGAAACCTACCTAAATACGTTTGAAAACTCCACCATAGCATTTAACGCAGGGTCCATAGAAAGATTAGACAAATTTAAATACTTAGGCATCTGGCTTTTCGAAGACTGGCCATCTGACAGTGAAATAAAATGTCGCATTGAACAAGCTGGACAGGCGTTCCTGAGGTTTCGAAGAGTGCTTACTTGTTCCGATTTTGACCTTAACCTGAGACTCAGATTCATTAAATGCTACATTTGGTCGATGGGACAGAGGGTTGGACATTGAAGGAAACTGCAATTAACAAATAAGGGGCTTTCGAGATGTGGCTGCATCGCAAAAACCTGAATATACCTTGGACGGCTAGATTATCAAACGAAGATGTTCTAAGACGTGTCAACAGACAACGTGAACTGTTTGAATTGATTAAGAAAAGAAAAACGGCATATTTGGGGCATATAATGCGAAACACGAAATATCAATTCTTGCATCTATTGATCGAAGACAAAATCGAAGGCCGGAGAGGGATCGCTAGGAAAAAAATGTCCTGGCTACGAAATATCAGACCGTGGACAGGGATATACAATCGTTGATACACACCGCAAGGAATAAAGAAGCAATGGAAACATCCATTAGTGGATACGCATTGGAAGAAGAAGAAGGTTGAATTCCGACGTATTACTCAAACAAAAAAACGAACAGAGCGCTTAACCGCAGTGATAAAAAAATAGTTAAACTATACCTGTTGTTTTGCAGGATTACCCAACAAATCGGAATTCATTCTAACTCGTTGGTCTCTTACTTGCGACATATCTGGCGAATCTTCTATGACATCGGGATTCATCGGACCCTGGTGGATTATATTATTGCTTGGTTCTGGTTCTTGAAGTCTTGATTCAACTTCGGGGATAACGTTATTTGGGGAAGCAACTACTGAAGAATCGTCTCCATGTGAACGCAGCTAAAATTAAAATAAATAAAATTAAACTGAAAAAATCCAATACTGTGTATGTACTGACCTTGCTAATTAACTCTGATATTAATTTGTGAAGTTTTTCATGGCTTAAATCTCCATTATCATCAAATCGCAACTTATCACTCATGGAACACAAGTCTTTTAATTTTTCCGCCAATTTTTGCCCCCTCCCCGAGTTTTCTTCGAAACTGCTTAGAACAATAGGTTTGTCTCCTTTACCCTTGACTGGAATGAAAGTTTGATATTTATATTTACATTAAAAAATTGTAATAAAATTTAGTTTTAAAAAATCCGTACGGATCCAATGGATAACCCTGTATATATATACCTGCAATTGTCACGCTTTCAACATCTTTGGAATCATAAACGCCCAACAAACTCAAAATAATTTCCATCAAATTTCCCGGTTTTAGCTCAACAGTCTGAACATTATTAGACTCGGCTTCCTCTTCCTTGTCACCGAAACTTCCGCGATTTCCTATAGCCACCGTTTCGTCATTTGTTTGTTCAGCACCAGGTGCTAGTTTTCCTTTTGTGCCTCCATCGGCGTCGGTTTCCGTACAAACTTTCGAAGGATTGCACCAATGTTTACATAGAGTGCATTCGCTTATATTGTTGCATTTGTTTCTGATGAGGCAGGTCTTGCATAACGCGCTGTATAGTTTGTTTTTGTTGTCGTCGCCGGAATCCGAGTTCGGGGTTAGGGATGAACCGACTAATGATGAACCGAGTCTGAAATGTATATAATATAATTCATTTCGGAAGCTCATAGTGGTTTGTATTTTAATTTCTCTCTCTTTCCACTGGATTAAAACCACTTAGTTGTTAAAAAAGTTTTTTTATTGACGTTTCGGCTTTCCAGATCGAAAGCCGTTATCAAAATGACATAAAATAAATAAATTTACTAGAAACAGAACACTTGATAATCTTGCAAAAATATGACATCAACATAGTATACATAGAATAAGATTTTGAGATTGAAGATGTCAAAATCTGTTTCAATCATATTTTTGTGACGTTTCTGGGAACGAATTTTTGAAAGGATAGCGCATTTGCAGTCCAGGAAAGTTAGACGAAAATAGGGCCGAACTGCGGAATTGGACAAAGAAGGCTCGATTTTGATGGGACAAAGTGCGTTCTCTTCGTAATTGAATGTACATCAAAGTCTATAACGACTTATGCTCCGCTAATTTGTTTATTTATCGAGAATCGATTATTATTAACAAAATATCGTTTTAGGTTAGGGGGGGCCGATTTTGACGCGGTAAAGCTCATTTTCCTTGTTATTTTTTGTACTTTAACTGTAAGAGACCTCTCCCAGCCCCCCCCCCCCTCCCCCCCACTCCCTCGAACCCCGCTGATCTTCATTGGTTTTTGTTCCGCCTGTTATAAACGACAAATCGTGATGTCTGCTGTCTAGAGTAGATCTAGCAATTGTACTGGCCACCTGTGGCCGGAACTAGGAACTTTTGTTTTTGCACTTTGTAAACAGTAAACACGGCGAACGTAGTATAGAGATCATTGAAGTTTATTTAGAATTTTGCCCCCGACCGAAAATGCAGCGCAACAACATATTAAACGTGTCTATTTCCAAGTGCAGTCATGGTTAGGCAATAACTTGCAACCTGAAGAGTGGGGTTGGATATCTAAGAAAAATATCCTGATCCCAGTGCCAATGACTCAAGATCCAGCCCCCCAGGATATTCTTAGGACTTTATTTTGCAATTGCCAGAAAGGTTGTGCCCCATCATCAGCATGTAGTTGTCGGAAGAGCGGGTTGTCCTGTACAGAAGTATGTACTGGATGTCATGGAGCAAGTTGTCTCAATGTCACGTCCAGGATTCACGATGATGAAACTCCAGCACAGGATTTTAATTCTCAAGAATCAGCTGAAGATTATACAGAACATGAATCATTATGAATAAATGTTACCAACTTTTATTTGATTAAAAATTTAATTCAAAAATTCTAAGTCCCAGTTACAGATTGCACGTATATTTATGCCACAATGAATAATTAGGATAAATGAACGGATGGAGATCATTCGGGCCTTAACGGTTTTGAAATACCCCAAATGCCTATCAAAGTGACTCTTATTCCATTAAAATCAGACCTTTGTAGTACAGGTCACAGCCGCCAGCCTTTATTTGTATGTACTAGTTGATTAGGATGTACTAATTGATGACTGGACTAAGTGGTTTTAGATGACCTTGATATTCAAGCACCAGAAGAGCGGCAATTACCAAATCCCACCTTTCAGTGTGAATGCCCAATTTAGCCATATCGATCGAATAAAAGTCAACAAACAAGTGAAGATCGGGGGTAGTGTTCTAAAGGTAAAGTACAACTAATGGGAAGAAAAATGAGCCTTACCGCATCAAAATTGGCCTTTCCTACTCCTTGCAATAGCCGAAATACGCTAATTTGTTCATAACAATTGATTATCAATGAATAAACAAATTAGCGGTGCATGAGACGAGGGGCAGGGGGAGGGGGTCCCTTACAGTTAAAGTACAAAAAATAACAACGAAAATGAGCTTTACCGCATCAAAATCGGACCCTCCTAACCTAAAACGCTAATTTGTTAATAATAATCGATTATCAATAAATAAACAAATTAGCGGAGCATAAGTCGTTATAGACTTTGATGTACATTCAATTACGAAGAGAACGCACTTTGTCCCATCAAAATCGAGCCTTCTTTGTCCAATTCCGCAGTGAAATGCTAACTTTCCTGGACTAAAGAGAATTTATACTTCGTCATAAATGAAGTTTTCTTATTAATATTATCATAAGAAAAAACCAGATAAAAACTTATGATACTATCCCGATATAGAGGTTATCCTTTTTGCAATCTTTTTGTAAAATAGGTATCCAAATTTTTGAAATATCAAAATGCAAAATTTCAATAAATTTGTTCCTATCAGCAGGACTAATGTAACCTCCTATACTTGCATGTATTGGTTGAAGTAGTGTGTAAACTATGCATAATACTAAAACGGAAAATGTGGAAAAATTCATTTTTTAGTAATTAACTAACAAAAATTTTCACCGGCTCATAACTTCTTGACACGTACGCCTTGTACCCACTTAACATAACCAATAATAAGTTCTATAAATTCACCTTGTCAAAATTTAGCAAGATTTCTACTTAAAATAATAGATCCGTTATCAGGAAATACTAATTCCTTTATCAAAAATTCAAAACATTTTTTAGAAAAATTATCAAAAATCAAAATTACAAATTCAGATATAATGGTTAGTTTTGATGTAGTCAGTTTATTTCCAAATGTTCCTGTCGATAAAACTCTTAATCTTGTGAGAAAAAAGTTGACAAATGATAATACATTAATAAATAGAACTAAATTAAGCGTCTCAGCAATTCTAGAATTATTGGAACTTGTATTAAAACTACATATTTTCAATTAAATAGTGATTTTTATCAGCAAAATTTTGGCATGGCAATGGGTTCTCCTTTATCACCAAAATTGTGTGATATTTTCATGGAGAATTTTGAAATGGAAATTGTAAACAAACAAAATTTAAGACCTTCTGTCTGGTTTAGATATGTAGATGATATCTTTGCAATTTGGCAACACGATAGGGAAAATATTGATACATTTTTATATACTATTAATAATTCGGAACCTACTATTAAATTTACAATTGAAATTGAAAATAATAAAAAATTACCGTTTCTTGATGTACTAATACACAATAACAACAATTGTTTTGATACATCAGTTTTTAGAAAAGAAACACATACAAATAGATATCTAAATTTTAATTCAAATCACTCAATTTGTGTTAAACGAGGTATTGTCAAATCTCTTTCCGATAGAGCAAAAACAATTTGTTCAAATGACAATATCTTAAATAATGAATTATCACTTGTTAAATCTGTCTTGATTAAGAACAACTACCCAAGTAAATTTATAAATCGTGAACTTTACCGAGACATCAAAACTAAAGATCAAAATTTAAACCCCCCAATAATTCTTTCAAATATAGTAAAAATCCCTTATATTCCAAAATTATCCGAAAAAATTAGAAGGATTGGCAATAAATTTAATTTAAAAACAGTTTTTCAAACTAATAATACATTAAAATCTTTAATAGTAAATACAAAACCTTTTAATGAAATTCAAAACACAAAAAATTGTATTTACAAAATTCCATGCGAATGTAATAAATTTTATATAGGAGAAACATCTAGACCTTTTCATATTAGACTTAATGAACACCAATCGTACATTAAAAATAAACAATTCGAAAAATCCAAAATATGTGAACATGCATGGGATTTTGGTCATAAAATACAATGGAATTCTTCAACTAGATTATTAAAAGAACCGAATAAGTATAACCGCAAAGTTAAAGAAGCAGCATTGATATGCTTAAATAATAATGAATGTGTTTCTAATTGTTCGGTTGATATTTCAAAAATTTGGATACCTATTTTACAAAAAGAGTTAATTGCAAAAAGGATACCCTCTATATCGGGATAGTATCATAAGTTTTTATCTGGTTTTTTCTTATGATAATATTAATAAGAAAACTTCATTTATGACGAAGTATAAATTCTCTTATAATATGCAAATGCGCTATCCTTTCAAAAAATTCGTTCCCAGAAACGTCACAAAAATATGATTGAAACAGATTTTGACATCTTCAATCTCAAAATCTTATTCTATGTATACTATGTTGATGTCATATTTTTGCAAGATTATCAAGTGTTCTGTTTCTAGTAAATTTATTTATTTTATGTCATTTTGATAACGGCTTTCGATCTGGAAAGCCGAAACGTCAATAAAAAAACTTTTTTAACAACTAAGTGGTTTTAATCCAGTGGAAAGAGAGAGAAAGTATATAATATAATAAAAATTTCATAATATAGTAATAACTTCAAAACAAAGTGATATTAGTGGAGTCGATCTGGCTTTCGAAAACAGACGGGGGAAATCCTCTATCTAAAGAAATTGAAAACGGTTTTTCCGACAAATCTCGGCCGCGTTTGATCCCACAAAAAAAATTTCTTACCAAAATTGAAGAGCTTGACGAAACACGTAATCTCGTTCCAACCTGAACCCGATAACTCAATTAGTTCGCGAATTATCGCGATTTGAAATTGCAAAAATAAAAAAAATTCATTAATTATTTCTCGAGAGGCAGTAAATTTTTCGTGAATAAAAGGGTAATAACGAGTATTTTTAAGTGCCGGAGGGTGGGGGTGGTGGGACAAGTAGAGGGAGAGATATGGGGGGGGGGGACAAATATTATTGAAACGGTTGTAACTTCTGTACTAATTGAGCTAGCGCAACCAGTCGGGGCTCAAATTGTTCAATTTTTCATCCGCTAAAAGATCCGGAAAAAAATTATTTCAAAAATTTTTGGTTTCGAGCCGCTTTTTTCGCTTTTTTCCATTATATGGATAATTTTAAACGAAAAATTGATGTTTACGAATAAAACAAAATTTAGTAGTAAAAAGAATTAAACTGTGGAAAAGTCGGGAAAATTATGAAAAACTGCAGAAAATTAAGTAAAATCCTAGAATTTCCGTTAAAAACTTTTTGTTAAGAAATTGTGAGCATCCTGCTGATATTAAAAAAAAATTTACCCCTTCCGGGGGAGAGTATTGGCCGGTGGAGGGGTTGGTGGGGGTGCGAAGCAGTATCCAACACCACCACCGTGCTTAGCTTCCTCGAAAATGGGGGAAAGTGTATTTTTCTGCCGGGAAACCTTGTAAAGCCCGTTTAACCCCTCTATGGGGTGGTTTTTGACTGTTTCGCGGGGTTGCGCAACCCCAAAGAGAAATACTAACACCGCCATCGTGTTCAGCATCCTCTAAAACGGGGGGAGGGGGAAGTAATCTTGTTCCGCGCACATGCCACTATAAGAAAATAACATCAAATTGTTTTATTATTTTGACAGTTCAAAAAAAAATGAGAAAAGCATAAAGAAGTGTAAAAAAACTGTAATATGTAAAAAGATCTGCTAGAAATAAGCCATTATATCAAACTTTAGTAATTATTTTAGAAGATATTTAAAACCGAAATAGAAAATCGTGAAAATAAAACTGTTTATACCTGCGTAATCAATAACTACCCAATTAAAAAATTGAGATTAATTACCTGCCGCCTAAAAAAACTCATTAAAACGGGATATCTGGACAATATTTTTAAAATCTCGTTTAATTTAACTACGCAGATATACTCTACTTGTATAAATATTTTTGGTAATAAATCAGTTTTATTACACCAATATTTTAAACTTCAATGACGATTTGGGTTAATATCGCTAATTATATTTTACGAGCCTAGAAAATTCTTTTTACTCTATAATGAAAATAGGGACGATTTTTTACTTTTTAAATTTAAAAAATACGCGAATTCTTAAAAAAAAGGTATATAAAAGTATTTATACCAACCTGTATTTGGGACACCTTTTCTGCTTTACCGAAAAAGGATTTTCCGGTAACTCCGAATTATTGATTTCGGATAAAAGTGGTGAATTATGTTCATTCTGTCTTTCAATAATTTCTTCGATATTCTCGCCTTCTTTGTGACTTGCTAACCTGTAAAATAGTACTTTGTCTTGCTCAATCTATACTTAATAAGTATATTTATACAGGGTGTTTCATATGGAATGGTCAATATTTTAATCATAGGTTCAGGACCTCAAAATATTAATATTTTACTAAATAATTTTTGCAATAATTTCTTCATTATTTAACATATTGACTTGAGATTTGGTATGGTTATATTTTTAAGTTAGTAAATCATAAACGTGTTATCAATTTTGAGATTAGATAAAGAGCGCGCCACCTAAACTCTACTGGATTTTCTTATTCCTGGGCTTTTTTCTTTATTCTTGTTTTAATAGCATAAATTCAGCTCATTTCGAGATATTTATATTTAAAATATTCTAGCCACAGTATCTATTTAATTTACTTTAACATATTTCAACATAGTAGGCTTTGAAACTAAAATGAAACACCCTGTATGTATACCGGGGGACTGAAGTAGTACTTTTAATCTCTTAAGGTGTATACAATATTTTTCGTACTTTCTAATGATTTTCTTAATCATTTCAATCATTTTCTTTCTCTCTGTCATAACCCCTCTCCCCCAAAGCTCGAACATATTTTTTTTTGTAATTAATATTACTGCAACAGATGGGAGAGCTGTGCCATTTAAGGCCTAGCTTACCATGTGACTGACGACATTTGCACTTTATAAATAATTCAAAATCAACTTCGAAATTACATATTTGCAGGCCCGTGCGCAGGATTTGCTCGAAGGGGGGGTTTCAAAAAAAAAACCAAAAGAGCTATAGTTTGTCCATCATAAAGAAAAGTAATGCAAACAGACTTTTGGCACGGTTTGTCGAGTTGAACTATACATGGTTGGATAGAAGAAAAAAATGGGGATTTCAAAAATAAAATAAAACGCACAGGTCCGTATTTAAAAGACGAAACTTTGTTTAAAAGAAATTGTATACGCTATGTTAAGTTGTATTAATCATTCAATAAAGAAGATTAATCATTTTTTTTCTAGTAAACCAGTAAGGAATTTTAATTTATTGGATTCAACATCCTAAGACCGGTTTCTACCTTTCGGCTTCATCAGTTAGGCTTTTCGAATCCGATAAATAAAATTCCAAACTCGTACAAGTCAATAGCTATATCCGCTATAAGATAACATTTTTAGATGTGCTACCATCTATGGTAAGAAGAGAGTATTGACATTAAATTTTGACTGAATCTAGTCAAGATGTCACTCTCTTCTTTTTTATCCAAATTCCTTACTGGTTTACTCACTTTGTATTAATCTCTGAAAGGGATAAAAAAGAAGAGAGTGACATCTTGACTAGATTCAACATCTTGTCTAGATTCAGTCAAAATTTAATGTTAATACTCTCTTCTTACCATAGATGGTAGCACATCTAAAAAATTTTTTTCTAGTTTTCAAAATTAAGGTGTTAATTAAATAAAACGAAAATCGTCAATTTCGGTTTTCCCCAAATATATCTGAAACCGGATCTGATATTTTAATTTTGAAAAAACCAATCAATTTGTCTTGAAAATACGCATCTCTTTTCCCATTTAGCCAACTTTAACAATAGTGTTAAATTAAATAAAGAAAACTATCTAAAACGGACTAGTGGCGTCTGTGAGTCATGGACCAAAATTTACCGGTTTTCGAGGATGCTGAGCACGATGGCGGTATCAGAATTTCTATTTTCGACTGCTGAACCCCCTAAAACGGCCAAAAACTACCCCATAAAGGGGTTAAACGGGCAGCACATCGTTTCCCGGGTAATAAACGTCTTTCTTCCCGTTTTCGAGGATGTTGAGCACGGTGAGGTGAGTTTTGACCTGTGGAGGGGTAGGTGAGGGTCAGAAGTAATCTTCAACGCCACCATCCTCGAAAACGGGGGGAAAGAGGTTATTTTAAAGGGAATGATGTTCTATCCGTTTAACACCATTAGAGGGTAGTTTTTAGTCGTTTTAGGGGTTCGGCTGGCGAAAAGAGAAATTCTAATACCATCATATCGTGTTCAGCATCCTCGAAAATGTGGGCACAGGCGTTTGGTCGCTGTTAAAAAGAAGAAATAAAAACACCTCTGTCGGGGATGAATTTTGGCCGTTGAAGGGGTTGGTGAGATTCGGAAGTAATATTTAACACACCACCGTCTTCAGCATCCTCGAAAACGGGGGGAAAGACCTTTTTTAAAGGGAGATGAAGCGCTGCCCGTTTAACCCATTTAGGGGATAGTTTTTGACCGTTTTAGGGGGTTCAGCAGTCGAAAATAGAAATTCTGATACCGCCATCGTGTTCAGCATCCTCGAAAAGGAAGGTACTCTCGATCCGGGTAAATTTTGGTCCATTTTTCATGGTTTTTTACGACTCACAGACACCACTAGACGAACAAAATTTTTTCAAGTAAAGATACAGAAGTTTTCCTCTTGAGGGGGGGTTCCAACCCTCAAACCCCGCACTTGCGCTCGGGCCTGCATATTTGATACATTTGAAATCAGTAAAATACCTTCGTGACCCCTTCCCCAAATCAGTAGAAGTTCCTAATTTTCAATAGAAAACTTGGTTTAAAAATTTTCAATTTTTTAACTTTATCAGTGCTCATTTTCTTCGTTGAAACGTTAACTTTAAGGTGGTATGAAAAAATATATTGTTCGTATGGAAAAATATGAAAAAATTAGGCTTTTCTTTAATTTAAATTTGTATAAAATCGAAAAATTTACAGCCTATTTAAAATAAAAAATTAAAAAACCCAAAAAACTATTTTTAGTCACAAATCGTAAAAAACCAACGTGCAGCCATCAAATGCTGATGTGCACGAAAGACTAAATTCTGCCTCACTCTTTTACTTCATTAATCAATCTGAAGACTTGTCATCGTAATTTCCAGCTTTTAAAAGTACACTTTATTGTTATTTGAGTTTTTTATTTATTTACAGAACATGGGAAAGAAATTTTCCTCTTTTGTACTTATCATGATAATATAAGTTTCTTTGGCTTTTATTTGTTGCTAAATCGAAAAAATCATTCGCTCATTTTTATTTTCAAAAAACTTTGAACTCCCCCTAAATAATTTTAAAATATATATCACAGCCTAAATTACTCAGAAGAAATTTGTGGACATAAAATAAAATACCCTTTGAAATAATCAGAATTTTGCTTACCCTTCATTTTCCAAAATTGCCTCCTCACAATAAAATTCAACAAAAAAAATCGTTACTATCAAAATCACTTGCGTCTGAATCTTCATTTTTGATATTTTCAATATTGCATTTTTTTAATTACGTTAGAACGTCGTGATGAAAAAATTTGTACTAGAATTTTACATAAATAAACCGCGTATTTTCATAAAATTTTACTGGGTCAACAGTTTGTTAAGTCAGCAGTTAATGCAATTTTGTAAACAATTAATTCGCATTGGTTAAATAAAATATTGTGTAATCAACTGAGAATTTGTTTTTAAACAATGGCTGAATAAACATTTGGTGCATGTAAATCTAGAATTTTTTTACAAAATTTTTATTTCAATATTTTTTGTTATAAGTATCAGAAACCAAAAGTCCGGCAATGAGAGGATATTTCTCATATCAGCGTAAACCAAATTTTAATTTTTTTATAGATTCTAGGTCCATTTATATCCTAAAAAACTCCCCCAAAAATGGCCCAAATATTTTTTTTCAGTAATTTTTACATCGCCAATTGTTTCTTATACAAATTTTATTTTGCGTAGACCAAATTTTAATTTATTTTTGAATTTTTTGTAGATTCTAGGTCTTTAAATCCTAAAAACTCACTTTTTCCCTTAAAAATGGCCCAAACATTTTTTTTCGGTAATTTTGGCATTGCCAATCGTTTTTTAGACAAAATTCATTCTGCGTAAACCAAATTTTAATTTTTTTGAATTTTTTTTGTACATTCTAGGTCCACTTATATCCTAAAATCTTACTTTTTCCCTTAAAAATGGCCCAAACATTTTTTTTCGGTAATTTTGGCATTGCCAATCGTTTTTTAGACAAAATTCATTCTGCGTAAACCAAATTTTAATTTTTTTGAATTTTTTTTGTACATTATAGGTCCATTTATATCCTAAAATCTCACTTTTTCCCTCAAAAATGGCCCAAACATTTTTTTCGGTAATTTTGACATTGCCAATTGTTTCTTACACAAAATTCATTCTGCTTAAACCAAATTTTAATTTTTTTGAATTTTTTTTGTACATTCTAGGTCCATTTATATCCTAAAATCTTACTTTTTCCCTTAAAAATGGCCCAAACATTTTTTTTCGGTAATTTTGGCATTGCCAATCGTTTTTTAGACAAAATTCATTCTGCTTAAACCAAATTTTAATTTTTTTGAATTTTTTTTGTACATTATAGGCCCATTTATATCCTAAAATCTTACTTTTTCCCTTAAAAATGGCCCAAACATTTTTTTTCGGTAATTTTGGCATTGCCAATCGTTTTTTAGACAAAATTCATTCTGCGTAAACCAAATTTTAATTTTTTTGAATTTTTTTTGTACATTATAGGTCCATTTATATCCTAAAATCTCACTTTTTCCCTCAAAAATGGCCCAAACATTTTTTTCGGTAATTTTGACATTGCCCATTGTTTCTTACACAAAATTCATTCTGCTTAAACCAAATTTTAATTTTTTTGAATTTTTTTTGTACATTATAGGTCCATTTATATCCTAAAATCTCACTTTTTCCCTCAAAAATGGCCCAAACATTTTTTTCGGTAATTTTGACATTGCCAATTGTTTCTTACACAAAATTCATTCTGCTTAAACCAAATTTTAATTTTTTTGAATTTTTTTTGTACATTATAGGCCCATTTATATCCTAAAATCTTACTTTTTCCCTTAAAAATGGCCCAAACATTTTTTTTCGGTAATTTTGGCATTGCCAATCGTTTTTTAGACAAAATTCATTCTGCGTAAACCAAATTTTAATTTTTTTGAATTTTTTTTGTACATTCTAGGTCCATTTATATCCTAAAATCTTACTTTTTCCCTTAAAAATGGCCCAAACATTTTTTTCGGTAATTTTGACATTGCCAATTGTTTCTTACACAAAATTCATTCTGCTTAAACCAAATTTTAATTTTTTTGAATTTTTTTTGTACATTATAGGCCCATTTATATCCTAAAATCTTACTTTTTCCCTTAAAAATGGCCCAAACATTTTTTTTCGGTAATTTTGGCATTGCCAATCGTTTTTTAGACAAAATTCATTCTGCGTAAACCAAATTTTAATTTTTTTGAATTTTTTTTGTACATTCTAGGTCCATTTATATCCTAAAATCTTACTTTTTCCCTTAAAAATGGCCCAAACATTTTTTTTCGGTAATTTTGGCATTGCCAATCGTTTTTTAGACAAAATTCATTCTGCGTAAACCAAATTTTAATTTTTTTGAATTTTTTTTGTACATTATAGGTCCATTTATATCCTAAAATCTCACTTTTTCCCTCAAAAATGGCCCAAACATTTTTTTCGGTAATTTTGACATTGCCCATTGTTTCTTACACAAAATTCATTCTGCTTAAACCAATATTTAATTTTTTTGAATTTTTTTTGTACATTATAGGTCCATTTATATCCTAAAATCTCACTTTTTCCCTCAAAAATGGCCCAAACATTTTTTTCGGTAATTTTGACATTGCCAATTGTTTCTTACACAAAATTCATTCTGCTTAAACTAAATTTTAATTTTTTTGAATTTTTTTTGTACATTATAGGCCCATTTATATCCTAAAATCTTACTTTTTCCCTTAAAAATGGCCCAAACATTTTTTTTCGGTAATTTTGGCATTGCCAATCGTTTTTTAGACAAAATTCATTCTGCGTAAACCAAATTTTAATTTTTTTGAATTTTTTTTGTACATTCTAGGTCCATTTATATCCTAACATCTCACTTTTTCCCTCAAAAATGGCCCAAACATTTTTTTCGGTAATTTTGACATTGCCAATTGTTTCTTACACAAAATTCATTCTGCTTAAACCAAATTTTAATTTTTTTGAATTTTTTTTGTACATTCTAGATCCATTTATATCCTAAAATCTTACTTTTTCCCTTAAAAATGGCCCAAACATTTTTTTCGGTAATTTTGACATTGCCAATTGTTTCTTACACAAAATTCATTCTGCTTAAACCAAATTTTAATTTTTTTGAATTTTTTTTGTACATTCTAGATCCATTTATATCCTAAAATCTTACTTTTTCCCTTAAAAATGGCCCAAACATTTTTTTTCGGTAATTTTGACATTGCCAATCGTTTCTTACACAAAATTCATTCTGCTTAAACCAAATTTTAATTTTTTTGAATTTTTTTTGTACATTCTAGGTCCATTTATATCCTAAAATCTCACTTTTTCCCTCAAAAATAGCCCAAACATTTTTTTTCGGTAATTTTGACACTGCCAATCGTTTCTTATACAAAATTCAATCGGCGTAAAGCAAATTATAATTTTTTTTTGTAGATTCTAGGTCTATTTATATCAACAAACCCAAAATATTAAAATTTTTTATATATATATATATATATATATATATATATATATATATATATATATATATATATAACCCTAACAGCCCCCCCAAATCTCTGGGCTGGAGCCGCCCTTGGGACCCTGTATACTTGTTTTGTGATATTTTCAAAAACTCTGCGAATTTTGATTTCAGAATTGACTTCTAAGCCTCCAATTTCATAGTTTTAGATGCCCAAAGCTGTTAAAGTTGAAAAATTGAAAATTAGGAATGTTTTTACCCATTTTTCCAAGGTTTCTGATGCTTATAACAAAAAATTGAGTCGTAGGATCTTATTCAGACTTCATATTCTTTAATCAGAAAGGTTAGAAGGATTTTCACGAAATTTTCAGCCGATTTGACAGGAACCTTTTTTACATTTAAATGGTGCGGGGTCCTTTTATATTTATTTAAGAAAAATTTCGTTCTGATTTTTTTCAATTTCTGCTATCTTTGAGATATTTTTTCGATTCTTTTAAATAATTTTCTGCACAATTTTTATTTCAAAATATTTTGTTGTCAAACTTCAAATTTTTCTCCCAAACTGTTTAAAACTTTTCAAAAAATTATTTCTTGAACCTTTCTTCCAATTTTTTTTTTGAGAAATATTTTCAATATTTTTTTTAATAATTTTCCTCAATTTTTGTTTCAATATTTTTTTTTAGCCAATTTTTTTAATAAAATTCTTTCGAAGTATTGTCAAACTTCTAATATTTTCCTTCAAATTGTTCAAAACCTTTTTTTTACTTCAGAAAATTACTTGTTGAACTTTTTTTCAATTTTTTTTAATAATTTTCCTCAATTTCAATATTTTTCTTTAGCCAATTTTTTTAATAAAATTTTCTCGGAGTGTCAAACATCTAATATTTTCCTTCAAATTGTTCAAAACCTTTTTTTTACTTCAGAAAATTACTTGTTGAACTTTTTTTCAATTTTTTTTTAATAATTTTCCTCAATTTTTGTTTCAATATTTTTCTTTAGACAATTTTTTTAATAAAATTTTCTCGGAGTGTCAAACATCTAATATTTTCCTTCAAATTGTTCAAAACCTTTTTTTTACTTCAGAAAATTACTTGTTGAACTTTTTTTCAATTTTTTTTTAATAATTTTCCTCAATTTTTGTTTCAATATTTTTTTTTAGCCAATTTTTTTAATTAAATTTTTTCTAAGTATCAAACTTCTAATATTTTCCTTCAAATTTTTTTACTTCAGAAAATTACTTGTTGAACTTTTTTCAATTTTTTTTTAATAATTTTTCTCAATTTTTGTTTCAATATTTTTCTTTAGCCAATTTTTTTAATAAAATTTTCTCGGAGTATCAAACTTCTAATATTTTCCTTCAAATTGTTCAAAACCTTTTTTTTACTTCAGAAAATTACTTGTTGAACTTTTTTTCAATTTTTTTTTAATAATTTTCCTCAATTTTTGTTTCAATATTTTTCTTTAGACAATTTTTTTAATAAAATTTTCTCGGAGTGTCAAACATCTAATATTTTCCTTCAAATTGTTCAAAACCTTTTTTTTACTTCAGAAAATTACTTGTTGAACTTTTTTTCAATTTTTTTTTTAATAATTTTCCTCAATTTTTGTTTCAATATTTTTTTTTTAGCCAATTTTTTTAATTAAATTTTTTCTAAGTATCAAACTTCTAATATTTTCCTTCAAATTGTTCAAAACCTTTTTTTTTTACTTCAGAAAATTACTTGTTGAACTTTTTTTCAATTTTTTTTTAATAATTTTCCTCAATTTTTGTTTCAATATTTTTCTTTAGACAATTTTTTTAATAAAATTTTCTCGGAGTGTCAAACATCTAATATTTTCCTTCAAATTGTTCAAAACCTTTTTTTTACTTCAGAAAATTACTTGTTGAACTTTTTTTCAATTTTTTTTTAATAATTTTCCTCAATTTTTGTTTCAATATTTTTCTTTAGACAATTTTTTTAATAAAATTTTCTCGGAGTGTCAAACATCTAATATTTTCCTTCAAATTGTTCAAAACCTTTTTTTTACTTCAGAAAATTACTTGTTGAACTTTTTTTCAATTTTTTTTTAATAATTTTCCTCAATTTTTGTTTCAATATTTTTTTTTTAGCCAATTTTTTTAATTAAATTTTTTCTAAGTATCAAACTTCTAATATTTTCCTTCAAATTGTTCAAAACCTTTTTTTTTTACTTCAGAAAATTACTTGTTGAACTTTTTTTCAATTTTTTTTTAATAATTTTCCTCAATTTTTGTTTCAATATTTTTCTTTAGCCAATTTTTTTAATAAAATTTTCTCGGAGTGTCAAACTTCTAATATTTTCCTTCAAATTGTTCAAAACCTTTTTTTTACTTCAGAAAATTACTTGTTGAACTTTTTTTCAATTTTTTTTTAATAATTTTCCTCAATTTTTGTTTCAATATTTTTCTTTAGCCAATTTTTTTAATAAAATTTTCTCGGAATGTCAAACTTCTAATATTTTCCTTCAAATTGTTCAAAACCTTTTTTTTACTTCAGAAAATTACTTGTTGAACTTTTTTTCAATTTTTTTTTAATAATTTTCCTCAATTTTTGTTTCAATATTTTTCTTTAGCCAATTTTTTTAATAAAATTTTCTCGGAGTGTCAAACTTCTAATATTTTCCTTCAAATTGTTCAAAACCTTTTTTTTACTTCAGAAAATTACTTGTTGAACTTTTTTTCAATTTTTTTTTAATAATTTTCCTCAATTTTTGTTTCAATATTTTTTTTTAGCCAATTTTTTTAATTAAATTTTTTCTAAGTATCAAACTTCTAATATTTTCGTTCAAATTGTTCAAAACCTTTTTTTTTTACTTCAGAAAATTACTTGTTGAACTTTTTTTCAATGTTTTTTGAGAATTTCTTTTAATAATTTTCTTCAATTTTTATTTCAATATTTTTTTTGTTTAGCAAATTTTTTTAATTAAATTTTTTCGAGAAGTCAACCTTCAAATTTTTCTCCTTCAAACTGTTCAAAACTTTTTTTACTTCAAAAAATTATTTGTTGAACTTTTTCTCATTTTTTTCTACATTTTTTTTTAAATTTTCCTCAATTTTTGTTACAATATTTTTTTGTTTAGCCAATACTTTTAACAAAATATGTTATTGACTTCAAAAAATTATTTTTTTTTCGTCAAAATAACTTCAGTATCAATTTTGTTAACTTTTTCGTGTTTGAATTTTTCTTTTTTCGAAAATTGTTTTTTCCCAATTTTCAATTAAAAATTATAGCGCACCCTGTATATATCAGATCGAACATTTATTACTTACATGCTTCGTCGATGTATAAAAAAATTCAAATAATACAATAATCAATAAAACAATACAATTTTTAAATATTTATTACAAAAATTACAAAAAAAATATAACTTAATTCTAATTTATTTTATTATTCCTGGATAGCTACAAAAAAACAACAAATTATTATTATTTTTTAAAATTTTTCTTCAAAATATCTTGCGACTTTTACACTAAATAAAAACCAAATCGAACAAATTAAAATAATTAAATTCTGAACCAATGAAAGCCGGTAATTTTGAATAGAGCGCGAAGTCGTAACAAATAAAAATTTTAATTTTTAACACGTGACTTTCGTCAGTCTACGAACAGGAAGCAGCCAATGTAGGTTTTGGATAGTCATTAGCCAAACATTAAGGCGACAATTCCCGTCTATTCATCGACAGTTAAACCTCGTCTAAACTATTTTTTACTTACATTATACGTTCCCCATAAACCTTTTTCCTTTAAGCTATCCAGTTTGGAAAAATCAGTCTCGTTCTTTAAAATCTCCTTAAAAATAGAAATAATGAATAAATATCGACATAAATATATTATGATTAAAAAAAAGAAACTAAAAATTAAAACATTAATTTAATTAATCTCAAATGCCGCCCAACGTGGGGCTTCAAAATTAGAAACCACACAAATTATTTATTTAAATTGAAAACTAACATTTATATATTATATACCTTTAATATTAATGCTCTCTGTTCTTCTGGAATGTATTGCACAATCAAAAATGCGTATTCAGATTTCTTTAAATTAACGCAAATCTCTATAATTTTCTGGAAATTCAGAGAAAACACCGCGGGACAAGACTGCAACATAAAAATACCGGTTAATAATTTTATTAATTAATTATTATCTAAAAATACCTGAATCATTAAAAAATTTTTAACCAGAGTTTCTTCCAAATCATCTTCGGATACGTGAGCGATTTGTTGAAACGATTTATCGATTATCACTTGCCAAGCGTTAATGTAAAACATTTCTTCGCATTTGTCTTTTAGAAAATCGACGTAAATTTTTAATTGCGAGATCTAAAAAAAACAAAATCATTTTAGGTATAGTTTAAGTATTTTCAATTACATTTAGTCCATATGGACTTGATTGACGTGTGTCAGTATGCAGAATTAACCAATTAGAACGAAGCTTGGGGAGGCATTCGACTGGCTAAGAAATTTCGACTCATAAATTATAAATTGAGCGCTCGCTTCGGCAGAATACATTGACGGGTAGGGCAAGGGTTTTGGTAGGACACGTATGAATTCGATAATAAAGTTTAATTTTCAATCGTAAAAATCATACGTTCATAAAACTGACAACAACGCTAGATTATCCCTGCGCAGCGCTAAGGCAACGACGCATACCCTCAACAAATCTAAACAAAAGACATAATTAAGACCGTAAATAATCTCATAACTTTTCAATATGAGTTTGTCTACGACTACGTCATCACACACCTGACAAAAACGCATCAAAGCTCTCTTTCGCGTAGCAATAACGAATATTTAAGAACCCGCGTGGTAGGAAAAATTCAGCCGACACGCGGAAATATCACATCTAAAAGATCAGATTCCTCTTACAATTCATAGAGAACACATCTCCGTTCAGGAAACGTAAAAACAATTTTCAATTTCTGTTCATAAATTTTTTAACTAATTAACAAGTATCAGATGCTTCGTTTACTTTCTGAGTGAATTACTTTGTTGTGTTATTGAAAGATGTTAACCTTTACTGTTATAAATGTTTAATCAAGTTTGTTTTTAAATAAATAATGTTAAATTCATAACTTGTGCATTATTTGGTATCAACTCCGACAGCGCTTAAAAGGGCATCATAAACTAAACCAAAAGAGGCTAGTTCCCGGTAAGCGGCTGCATTAATAAGACATTGTTGCCACATTAGGACAAACAGGTCCGGCTTCAGTGTCAAAATATTACAAAGACAAATCACAAACTCATCAAGTCATTTTGAATATGTTCCGAGGCTGGAACAGCAGAATTTCCGTCTAATCTAAAAATTTCGTTACTCACCATTCCTAGTTTAATACAACTATTTATTATGTATTCCCAATATCTGGGTTCCTCTAGAGAATATGCTAACAATCTGTCATATGTCAACAGGTTTGCCAACAATCTGTCATCTGTCAGCAGGTTTGCTAACAATCTGTCATATGTCAACAGGTTTGCCAAAAATCTGTCCCAAAAACATTTTAACTGTCCCAGATGATTTTTTAGATCTTGTTCAAAAACGCCTTAGTCATTTCAGATCATGTAAAAAAACCCTAAACACATTTTATATTATTTAAAACACCTTGCAAGCATTTTAGATCTTATCATGTAAAAGACTTCACAGGGAGTTTAGACCATGTAAAACACCTTGCAAGCATGCGCATCATATATAAAGGTGATTTACATGGTCTAAAATCACTGTGAGGCATTCTAACTGTCCTAGATTTTTTAGGTCATGTTAAAAAACGTCATTTCAGATCATGTAAAACACCCTAAAAACATTTTATATTATTTAAAACACCTTGCAAGCATTTTAGATCATATAAAACACATTGCAGAGATTTTAGACCATGTAAAACACCTCACAGGGATTTTAGACCATGTAATACACTTTTATATATGATGTGAAATGCCTGCAAGGTGATTTACATGGTCTAATATCCCTGGAAGGTGTTTTATAAGTTTTAAAATGCTTGCAAGGTGTTTTAAATAATATAAAATGTTTTTAGGATGTTTTACGTAAAAATGAACAAATGAAAAATATTTAGTGTTAAAAACGTCCCAAAGGAATTCTAACTGTCCCAGATTATTTTTTAGATCATGTTAAAAAAACGCCTTCCAGTCCTTTCAGATCATGTAAAACACCCTAAAAACATTTTTATATTTTTTAAAACACCTTGCAAGCATTTTAGAACATATAAAACACCTTCCAGGGATATTAGACCATGTAAAACACCTCCCAGGGATTTTAGACCATATAAAACACCTTGCAATCATTTCACATCATATATAAAGGTGTTTTACATGGTCTAAAGTCCCTTGCAAGCATTTTAGATCATATAAAACACCTTGCAAGGATTTGAGACCATGTAAAACACCTTACAGTGATTTTAGACCATGTAAAACACCCTAAAAACATTTTATATTATTTAAAACACCTTGCAAGCATTTTAGATTATATAAAACACCTTACAGGGATTTTAGACCATGTAAATCATCTTACAGGAATTTTAGACCCTGTAAAACATCTTCGCATCATATATTTGTCAGCAGGTTTGCTAAATATGATGATCTCTACTTGTATAAATTTTTTCTTCGCCACAACCTCAATCAGTCCATATGAACTTGATTGACGTGTGTCAGTATGCAGAATTAACGAATTAGAACAAAGCTTGAAGAGACATTCGACTGGCTAAGAAATTTCGACTCATAAATCATTAATTGAGCGCTCGCTCGATAATAAAGACGAATACAAACTCAGCAAGGCATTTTGAATATGTTCCGAGGCTGGAACAGCACAATTTCCGTCTAATCCTCGACGCTCATTTATAACCATTAAAATTTCGTTACTCACCATTCCTAGTTTAATACAACTATTTATTATGTATTCCCAATATCTGGGTTCCTCTAGAGAATACGTGATACAAATGGTGCCCATGCATTTGATGGCCAACGGTTTACCCATATGGGACAATTTTTTCAGCAAATCTCTCTTACTGAACGCGTTTAAAGTTTCTATAGTCAGCGATATTCCCAAAGATTCTAGTTCACTTAAAAGACTAAGTTTATCTACGTAGTTCCTGAAAGAAGAAAATAATTATTTTTTTCAAGCGTATCACAATATGAATATTATATAAGTCCACATCCTCTCCACTTTTAATCCATACCCCTTCTGTCAAATGAATATGTCATCTGTCATATGTCAACTTTCATATGTCATCTGTCGTCTCTCAATAGGGTTGACATGTATACATGTATACAGCCTCGTTGAGGGTTTGTAGAAACCTAACCTAACTTTTCTTGGCTCCGCACTTAAACCTAACCTTTCGGGACACTAACACAAAACCATTTAATTAGGTAGTATAATTTATTGAGAATGAATCTATTATATCACGCGTAAAAATGTCTGAATTTTAAAAAAATTGTTTTATTTTTTGACAGATTGATTTTTGGTATTTTGAGATGTCAAAACTAAAATTTCAAATATTGCGCCCAACGTGGGGCTTCAAAAGTAGAAACCACCCAAATTACTTATTTAAATTGAAAACTAAAAGGAAGAAGAATATAAAGAAAAATGGAAAAAGAAACAGGAAAATTGAAAGAAGAGTTAAGAAGAAGAGGACAAGATGTAGATGGACTAAAAAAAGATTATATGCAAGTCTAACATCGAAAGGAGAAGATCCAGAAACTTTTGTTATTATAAAAGAAAATGAGGAAAATCTGCGCGTAAAAATATTTCAATTTTATACTCTACGTAGAGAAATTGTTTTATTTTTTGACAGTTCAATTTAACCTAAAAATACTTTTTCTAATAAAATTGTTTACGCTTGAAAAAAAAAATAAAAACAACTCAGCGATTTGCCTCGGCTGCGAACTCTGGACTCAGCTGTAATAAGAGATTAGATAATATACCATTTCCTTGCATTTTACCTCGAAAAATTTTGTAATAAAAAAAATGAACTTACAAAAATTCCGCATAAGACAAATTTGCAACTTCGACGATTCTCGCTCCATCCGAAACGGTGCAAAAACATTTGGCCGCATTCGCTTTGAAAGCCAAAGTTCTATACTGCACATCTAGGCTTTCATCCTCGCCTAATATGACTTGCAACAAATACGATTCCCAATATTCTTGATCACCGCTGGTGCATATGTAACTCGCTCGTTTTAAATTTTCGTCGTTATTGAGCTGATTAGAGGCTCGATCGAGTGTCGGCAACGTAAATTTCACATCCGTGTTTGTCGTTACGCTTTGACTGCTGCTCAACCAACGATTCAATATGTTAAATCTTATTTCTTGGATATCCAATTCGAAAAGCTCCGATAAGGCCTCCACTGCGTCGTTAATGTCTGTAACAAAACGTGTTGAGTAGCAATACAAAGAGAATTCTAGGACGCCTCCGAAGTTACCTACGAATTGACGGTTGGCAAACCTGTTGACATATTGTTGGCAAACCTGTTGACAGATGACAGATTATTGGCAACCCTGTTGACGGATTACAGGTATGTTGACAGATGGCAGGCCCTAACCTAACCAATATTTTACTTACTAAGTCCTATGTGCAGAATCCTATTTGTGCAGAGCCCCGAAGCCCGTTGACAGGTACCCAGAAAAGGTAGGATAGGGATTTCTGTAATAGAACCTAACATAAGCAATATTTTACTTTCTCGCTAGATGTTTTGTGACGTGTAGACCTAACCAACTTTCGCGCTAACAGTTTGTCATCCGTCAACAGGTTTGCCAACAATCTGTCATCTGTCAACAGGTTTACTAACAATTTCTCATCCGTCAACAGGTTTGCCAACAATCTGTCATCTGTCAGCAGGTTTGCTAATAATCTGTCATATGTCAACAGGTTTGCTAACAATCTGTCATATGTCAACAGGTTTGCCAACAATCTGTCATCTGTCAGCAGGTTTGCTAACAATCTGTCATATGTCAGCAGGTTTGCCAACAATCTGTCCCAAAAACATTCTTCAGTTGATATTTTAGACCATGTTAAAAAACGCCTTAGTCATTTCAGATCATGTAAAAAACCTTAAACACATTTTAGATCATATAAAACACCTTCCAGGCATATTAGACCATGTAAAACACCTCCCGGAGACTTTCGACCATGTAAAACACCTTGGAAGCATTTCACATCAGAAATAAAGGTGTTTTAAATGATCTAAATCCCTGTGAGATCTTTTACATGGTTTAATATCCCTGGAAGGTATTTTATATGATCTCAAATGCTTGCAAGGTGTTTTAAATAATATAAAATGTTTTCAGGGTGTTTTACATGATCTGAAAGGAGTGTAAGGCGTTTTTTAACATTATCTAAAAAATAATCTGGGACGTTTTTAACACTAAATACTGTTCATTTATTCATTTTTAGAGCATGTTAAAAAACGCCTTACAGTTATTTCAGATCACGTAAAACACCGTAAAAACATTTTATATTATTTAAAACACCTTGCAAGCATTTTAGATCATATAAAACACCTTTAAGGCATATTAGACCACGTAAAACACTTCCCAGGGATTTTAGACCATGTAAAACACCTTGCAAGCATTTCACATTATTTATAAAGGTGTTTTACATGGTCTAAAATCCCTGTTAGGTGTTTTAAATAATATAAAATGTTTTACGTTATCTGAAATGACTAAGGCATTTTTTAACATGATCTAAAAATGAACAAATGAACAGTATTTAGTGTTAAAAACGTCCCAGATCATTTTAGGATAATGTTAAAAAACACCTTACACTCCTTTCAGATCATACAAAACACCCTAAAAACATTTTATATTTTTTAAAACACCTTACAAGCATTTTAGATAATATAAAACACCTTTCAGGGATATTAGACCATTTAAAACACCTCCCAGGGATTTTAGACCATGTAAAATACCTTGCAAGCATTTCACATTATATATAAAGGTGTTTTACATGGTCTAAAATCCCTGTTAGGTGTTTTATATGATTTAAAATGCGTGCAAAGTGTTTTAAAAATATAAAATGTTTTAGGGTGTTTTATATGATCTGAAAGGAGTGTAAGGTGTTTTTTTAACATTAATCCGGGACGTTTTTAACACTAAATACTGTTCATTTGTTCATTTTTAGATCATGTTAAAAAACGCCTTACAGTCATTTCAGATAACGTAAAACATTTTATATTATTTAAAACACCTTTTAGATCAAATAAAACAACTTACAGAGATTATAGACCTTGTAAAACACTTCACAGTGATTTTAGCATTCGCACCATATATAAAGGTGATTTACATGGTCTAAAATCCCTGTGAGACATTTTAACTGTCCTAGATGATTTTTTAGGTCATGTTAAAAAACACCTTACAGTCATTTCTGATCATGTAAAACACCCTAAAACATTTTATATTATTTAAAACTCTTTGCAAGCATTTTAGATTATATAAAACACCTTATAGGGATTTTAGACCATGTAAATCATCTCACAGGGATTTTAGACCATGTAAAAGACCTTGCAAGCATTTCTCTTCATTTATCTGTCAGCAGGTTTGCTAACAATGTCATATGTCAACAGGTTTGCTGACAATATGTCATATGTCAACAGGTTCGCTAACAATCTGTCATCTGTCAGCAGGTTTGCCGTCGACTCGTAGCTAACTTCAAAGCCGCCCTAGAATTCTTTTTGTTTTACTTACTGTGTTGTGTGAAAATTTTTTTTGTACCTGAATATTTAAAAATCGACGAAACGGTCTGTTTGGAAATCCTTTCGTCCATGTAAAGATTTTCTATCAAAATTTCCGGTTGCATAAAAAATCTCAAATAATTTTCGTTCGCCAAATTGAATTTGTATAAAATATTCCAAACGGATAAATTGTAGAATTTATTTTTAACTTTAACGAAAGCTTGTTCCACCGCCGGATTGTTCGCGTTCTCCTCTCTATAACGGATGGCGTATTTCAAACATAATTCCGCCGCTTTCACTTTATCAGCGCCTAAAAAATAATATCGCCTAATTTTTCTCGTTGCGAATAGTTTTTAGGAAAAAATCGCTGACATGGCAGAGTCCGTAATTTCGATAAATTTCCCTACATTTACTTCTACTATAGTCTATCAATTAGGCAATCGATTTTCGGGTTTCTGCACATCAGCGAAATTTTGCAACGAGCTGGTTTAATAAAATGTTTATATTTTTCGTTCTCTATTGAGTAAATAAATTTAAAGTAAAATAGTTTTGATAAATAAAACTCCTAAATGTTTTTGACTTTGTTTTTTCGGAAAATAATTATTGTATATATATTTGGGATTCGTGACAATATGTTGCGTTAAAAATTTGTTCGTTTTAAGCAAATTTTACAAAAAACTTACCATTCGGAATGCTATTCAACAAATGGTAAACGGCGGACGCAGCTTGTTCTAAATTCGTCATATATTGAAGACATTCATCGACTTTGAGGAGCAGATCACCCAATCGCGATTGAGGGATCCACTCGTTCGATTTATTTCCTAAGACTCCACTGGAGACCTTAAAAATAACATTACAATACAAATGCCGTTAAAGATCAAGCGGGGTCAAATCTGGAGATAACACTGGTCACTTAATTTCGGTCCTTCCCCAATACTTACCAATTGTTTTACGGCATACACGCAAATATCGTTTATTTTCAAAGTTTCACTCAGAGTTGCAGCATCGAACCACAACTTGTACGAATGGAGATCGATTTCGGGTCTCAAAATATTCCAAATATCCAAAGTAAATAATAAGAGCGTAAAAGGGAAACGAAATTCCGAAAGAGGATCCAGAATTGGAGCGTCCGGAAACTTCGCAGTCCATTCTTCTATCTCTCTTTGACCGGGACCGCTAAATCTAGTGTAGCTCATTAAAAATTGCAGCATCCCTTCGTGCAGACAATACGATGCTTGAGTATCGTTATCTAATAATTCGTAAATTATCGAAAATACTTCGTAATAGTAGAAATTTACCTAAAAATATTAAGTAGAGCAGTAGTTATAATACTAAATACTGTTCATTTGTTGTTGTTGTTGTTCTCAGATGATTTTTTAGATCATGTTAAAAAATGCCTATATTATTTAAAACAACTTAAAAGCATTTTAGATCATATAAAACACCTTCCTGGGATATTAGACCATGTAAAACACCTATAAGGGATTTTAGACCATGTAAAACACCTTAAAAGCATTTCACATCAGATATAAAGGTGTTTTACATGGTCTAAAATCCCTGTGCTGTGTTTTACATGGTCTAAAATCCCTGATAGGTGTTTTACATGGTCTAAAATTCCTGCAAGGTGTTTTATATGATCTAAAATTCTTGCAAGGTGTTTTAAATAATATAAAATGTTTTTAGGGTGTTTTACATGATCTGAAATGAATGTACGGCGTTTTTTAACAAGACCTAAAAAATCATCTGGGACAGTTAAAATGCCTTTGGGACGTTTTTAACATTAAATACTGTTCATTTGTTGTTGTTGTTGTTCCCGGATGATTTTTTAGATCATGTTAAAAAACGCCTTACAGTTCTTTCAGATCATGTAAAACATTTTATATTATTTAAAACACCCTGCAAGCATTTTATATCATATAAAACACCTTCCAGGGATATTAGACCATGTAAAACACCTCCCAGGGATTTTAGACCATGTAAAACACCTTGAAAGCATTTCACATCAGATATAAAGGTGTTTTAGATGGTCTAAAATCCCTGTGCTGTGTTTTACATGGTCTAAAATCCCTGTTAGGTGTTTTACATGGTCTAAAATCCCTGCAAGGTGTTTTATTCATTTTATTTATTTATTCAATAAATACAATGATAAGCGATAAGTGCTACTGCATATGATCTAAAATGCTTGCAAGGTGTTTTAAATAATATAAAATGTTTTTATGGTGTTTTGCCTGATCTGAAATGACTACGGCGTTTTTTAACGTGACCTAAAAAATAATCAGACACAGTTAAAATGCCTTTGGGACGTTTTTAATACTAAATACTGTTCATTTGTTGTTGTTGTTCCCAGATGATTTTTTAGATCATGTTAAAAAACGCCCTACAGTCATTTCAGATCATGTAAAACACCGTAAAAACATTTTATATTATTTAAAACACCGTACAAGCAATTTAGATCAGATAAAACACCTTACAGAGTTATTAGACCATGTAAAACACCTCCCAGGGATTTTAGACCATGTAAAGCACCTTGCAAGCATTTCACATCATATATAAAGGTGTTTTGCATGGTCTAAAATCCCTGTGAGATGTTTTACATAATCTAAAATCCCTGCAAGGTTTTTTATATGATCTAAAATGCTTGCGAGTTGTTTTAAATAATATAAAATGTTTCTAGGGTGTTTTACGTGATCTTAAATGACTGTAATGCGTTTTTTAACATGATCTAAAAATAAACTGGGACAGTTAGAATGCCTTTGGGACGTTTTTAACACTAAATACTTTTCATTTGTTCATTTTTAGATCATGTTAAAAAACGCCTTACAGTCATTTCAGATCACGTAAAACATTTTATATTATTTAAAACAGTATTTTAGATCATATAAAACACCTTCCAGGGATATTAGACAATGTACAACACCTCCCAGGGATTTTAGATCATGTAAAACACCTTGCAAGCATGTCACATCATATATAAAGGTGTTTTCCATGGTCTAAAATTTATGTGAAGTGTTTTACATGGTCTAAAATCCCTGCAATGTGTTTTACATGATCTAAAATATTCTGTTATGTGTTTTACATGGTCTAAAATTCCTGTTAGGTGTTTTACATGGTCTAAAATCCTTGCAAGGTGTTTTAAATCATCATCATTTCAGATCACGCAAAATACTCTAAAAACATTTTATATCATTTAAAACACCTTGTAAGCATTTTAGATCATACAAAAAAACTTCCAGAGATATTAGACCATGTAAAACACCTCCCAGGGATTTTTGACCATGTAAAACGCCTTGCATGTCATATCATATATAAAGGTGTTTTACATGGTCTAAAATCCCATGATGCGTTTTACGTGGTCTAAAATCCCTGTTAGGTGTTTTACATGGTCTAAAATCCCTGTGAGGTGCTTTACATGGTCTAAAATTCTTGCAAGGTATTTTATATGATCTAAAATATTTGCAAGGTCTTTTACATCGTCTAAAATCTATGCAAGGTGCTTGCAAGATGTTTTAAATATAAAATGTTTTACATATAAAATGTTTTACATGATCTGAAAGGACTGTAAGGCGTTTTTTAACACGATCTAAAAAATCATCTGGGACGGTTAGAATGCCTTTGGGACGTTTTTAAACACCTGCGGGCTGTTTTTTTTCTATTTTACCTCTTTCAACATTTTTTCTAGAATCGTATTTGTTCCCTTTTTGTCTTTTATCAGATCAATAATGTCGCGGCACTTCTTGGAAAGAACACGCTCATCATCTTTCATCACAAGTATTCTTTTACCGTCAATATTTTTATTTATGTCATATTTCGGCTTAAAGTTTACCAAGGAGCTAAAACAAATAATTAATCTTCAGTAATAATAACAGATTTTCGTTCATCAGTTTATAGTTCTCCCAAACTCGATTGAATGAGCTGAAAAAACCGATAAAAACGTATATTATACACGGTACGCTACTGTTCTGCATGTCATAAATAACTTCAGACGACTGAATAGCAATAAAAATAATGTATGTTGATTTATGGTAATTTATATTCAACTGGTATAAGTTTCGAAGTTTCGAACACCGAATTTCTTACCTCCTCAAGTACTCCTTAAAATAATCATCGACTTCCAAATTAAAATCGCGACAGTACAATCTGATGTCCTCCACTTCGATCGCCTCTAAATTTATTAATTCCCTTAACCTCGTACCAGGAGTCGATACAAAAAACTCGTTATAAGTCATTTTGGAATGGACGGATAGTAATTTCCTCCACCATTTGCAACCTTTCACGGAATTAATCATGGCTTCTCTACCTTTGGTTTCGTTGTGAACGTTTAGCAACATTATTCCTGCAAATAAATATACAGAGAGATCCAATTTAACACCGTTCGACGATTAGATTTGTGGCACTTACCGACTCTGGATAGATCGTTCAATTTCCTGTCATTTCTCATATGTATTTGCAAATGTCCGACAAGATATTTTCGGTAACTTTGACGTGACGCCAGAAACAGATTGTACAATAGTTGTAAATCTATATTTTCCGCCGATATGACGGCCGGTATCAATTGCAAAACGCACGTATCTCGTAGCAGAGACGTTAAAGGATTCAATATTTTGTTATCTCTAGTCGGATGGAGAAGTAGAGAATTCAATAGACATCTAAGTAGAGAGAAAGCCGTAAGTTGTTGTCCCTCTTTACAAAATGTCACTACTGCCGATGAAAGAGACGATACGTCCGGTATCATTGATCGATCCTAAAAATATATGTGTTAAGAAACGGTCACATCGATCTCTATTAGGATCTGACATCCAACGATACGCCATCTGCCGCTTTGTTTTCGAACACAAAGTAAGATGAAGATTCGATAAGAAATACTATACGTCAAATTGTAGTAAAACACCGTGCTTTGCAGGATCAAACAACACTTATCACTTATCCATCTCCTGCAATTTTCCCATTCATTTGACAGAAATGACCTCACAAATTCGACGTTGATAAATAGAAAGCCACTACTTCCACACAGTCACTGTCACTTTCATTAATTTTTTCCCACATTTTTTATAAATAATACGCCACCAGCATTCATGTCAGATTTAAATCTTCACCCTAATTGACGCCATCTTGGGTGTCAGATTCCAATTAGCTCTACTGGACACTGGCTAAAGATCCCAAAAGGTGTACGAATTGTAGAAAAACTTCAATATTAGCGATTTCTGGCGAAATTGTCGATTATATTATAGATAGATCGTTGTAAATGAATTTGATCAAGAATTTGCGACAAAAATTTATCATTAATTACAGATATTAACGACGCAGTGGAGGCCTAATCGGAGCTTTTCAAGAGTATCCAAGAAATAAGATTTAAAATATTGAACCGTTGATCAAGCAACAGTCAAAGCGTAACAACAAACACGGATGGCAATTTTACGTTCCCGACACTCGATCGAGCCTCTAATCAGCTCAACAAAGACGCGAGCTTTAGAAAAATCAGTTGCCGTTAGACGAAATCACTAAAGAAAGTTAAAGAAGATGAAGAAACTGAAGAGTATATAAACAATCTGAATTTATATTTGCAGATGATTTAGTAGAAAAACTTGTGAAACATCACGACAACGGGAGTATTAGTAGTGCAACAATGCGGTTAATGTGCCAGCTAATGTGATAAATATTGGCGCCCAACATGGAGCAATTAAATTAAATAAATTTGGAAGATACAAATTTCAATGAGGAAAATAAAAGTAGCGATAATGAAGAAGAACAGCAAGGAGACGACGGCACAGAAAATAATACAGAAGAACCGGAAAGAGAAGATAGAAGATCAGATGAACGAATTATGCAAATGTTGATTGTCATGAATCAAAATATACAAGTAATAAACAGAAATCAAGAAAAGATTGAAAAAAATATGGAAAGAAATAAGGAAGAGATAAAAACAGGTATTCGAATGGATATGATAGAATTGAAGAACGATTTGAAGACAGATATAATGCAATTAGAAGAAACTATGAAATAAGAAGTGTAGGAAATAGCTTAGAAGAAATCAGACAAGATTCAAGAAAAGATACAGATAAGAAAATAGAAGAAACAAGATAGTAAAAAGAAATGATTGCAAGAATAATAGAGGTAGAAGAATTACAGGAGCAGAATAATAATAAAGTAATAGAAATAGGGTTTATTGAAGAAATATATCAAATAAAAGAGGATGGACTGAAGAATAAGAAAAATGTTAAACAATTTAGAAGAAATTAATGAAATTTCACAAATAAAATGAGCACAATTCGAAAATAAAAATGAAGAAATAAAACAACAAGAAAAGGAAAGAGAAAAACGATGCTGAGAAATAAAATTAAAAGAAATTATCACAGATGGAAGATAAAGTTCCAAATGTGGAAAACAAAATTGGTAACATGGAAGACAAAATAAATAATATTAAAGAAGATTTGGGAAATATTAAATATGAAATGATTAAAAACAAAGAAGAAATGAAAGAAAATTTGGGGAATATGATGAAAAAAGAAAGGAAAGTAAAAGAAACAGAACAAAATAAATAAAGAAGAGGTAAAGAAATTATAAAGAATCATTATAAAAAATAATAAAAATATCCAAATATTGGAAGAAAATTTAAATGAAGAAATAAACATGAATTTTGAAATAGCAGAAAAGAAATCAAAGAAAAATAAAATATATTAGTGGGAAAAATAGAAATTAAAATTTGGTTTTCTTATTTCTTTTCAAGATGAAAATAAATTAAGAAAACAAATTTTGGGAATGTCATTATGGTTTAAAAAATGACACAAAATTATGGGAAGCCTATTTTAAAAGAATTAAAAAAAAATTATGTAAAGTGGACTTAAAAAAGGTGACATGTTTGTTTTGATATGTTAAAAATGTCAGAGGTGACAAATTAGAAATAAAGAATTATAATAAAAGTAAAAAAATCTTGTAATTTCATAATCATTTCAATATATCGTAGGTTACACCGCATCTCGACTTAAAACAACTACTCCTGGGACTACTTGCCCCAACAAGTATTGAATTACAGCGCTCTGGATGCGGATATATAATAAATATTTATTTGTTGAATAAAAACATGAAAAAAGAATCTAATCGTTTTTTAGCATATACTCACCTCTTCTGATTCCGTATCTGTCGAGAAAAATTTGTAATAGTCCGAATAGAAATCTTTCTTTGTATCTAAAAAATACGCAATAATTATGGTTATACTTATGCCAATAAATAGAATTTTCCATTATTATTAATAATAATAATTTTATTCACCTATGCTATCGACGAAACCTTGATAGCAGCCTTGTACTGTACGCAATACCGTACTGCTGGGCATATTCTTCGGACAGTACAAATTCGGATATAATTCTTTGTGCAAGGTACTTTCCGGTCTAATTAAATAGAAACAACTATTTATCCAGCTGGAGATCTAGGAAATAAAAGTATATAATGAGCAGAAGTTTTATTCTACCGGAAAACGAATATTAAATTTCATAAAACAAGCGGCTACGACGGTACACTGTTCCCAGAAATAAATTGCTGGGGAGAAACTTTTTGGCACTTGCGATTCATTGAGAAATAGACATGTCTGATTGGACGACAATATTATAAAGAATTCATATGTGGGACATTCAGGGAGGGTCCAGAAATTTGATAAAAACTAAATTTTCCCGACAAAAAACTCACCTGTAGCTTTGAAAAACTACAAGCTGAACTTAACCGCGTTTGTATTTTTTTTTAGTAGAAAAAGTCACTCAAAAAGAGTGATATCTTAAAGCTTAAAATTTTACTACTATTTTTGATTACCAATACAAATCTTTCGAAACAGAATTTAGTCAGAAATTCTTTGCAACGAATACTAAAGTTCAGTTGCAACATATTTTATTTTTTATGCTACCGGAAAACAAATATTAAATTTCATAAAACAAGCTGTCACGAAGGTACACTGTTCCCAGAAATAAATTGCTGATGAGAGACTTTTTGTCACTTGCGATTCATTTCGGCCATGATAAAATTGAAAATAGCGTTCTATTGAACGACAATATTATAAAAAACTCGAATGTGAGACATTCAGGGAGGGTCCAGAAAAGACCCCGCACAAAAAGATAGGAACTTGTCTGAATTTTTGATATGTTATACATTTTGTCATTCTGAACAAATGTCTCAATGAGTACTAAGCTCCAAAGTCCATGGTTTGGCTGCTATGGAGCTCCGAAGCTCAACCATAGTATAGAATAATTTTAATGTATGCCCTTAAGTTTTTGATGATGTTGAATTTAAATATGTCAAATCGATAATATTGACAGTTGACAGCTGTCAAATGCTTAAAGAAAAAGGAAATCTTATATTAAAATTGGCAGCTGTCAAATGCTCTTAAAATAAAGAAATCTTACATTAAGGAAAAGAAACTTATGATTTTGAGGACGCTTAATTCGAATCTGTTGTCAAATTGATACAAATACCAGTAGATACAGCTGTTTTGTAAAGAGTACTTAAAAACTAGTTTACGGCTGTATCTACTGTTAATTGTATCGATTTGACAACAGATTCGAATTAAGCGTCCTCAAAATCATAAGTTACTTTTCCTTAATGCAAGATTTCTTTATTTTAAGAGCATTGACAACTATTTGACAGCTGTCAATTGTCAATATTATTGATTTTACATTACATTTAAATTCAGTGTCCTCAACAACATATGATTATATTCTTTAATATAAGATTTCTTATTACTAAAAAGCATCTGACAGCTGTCAACTGTCAATATTATCGATTTGACATCACATTTGAATTCAGCGTCCTCAAAAACAAAGTTCTTATTCCTTAGTGTAAGATTTATTTTTTTAAGAGCATTTGACAGCTATTTGACAGGTGTCAACTGTCATTATTATCGATTTGACATCTTATTTGAATTCAGCTATTTCACAGCTGTCAACTGTCAATATTATGTATTTGACATCATATTTAAATTCAGCATCCTCAAAAACTTATTTGAATAAATCCCAGACCCACTTAACAAGTTATTTACTAAGATCAGACTATCCCCGAGAAGTTTAGACACACCCAAGGGAATCCGTGCTATATTTGGCCACTAGGATAGTTTGATCTTTGGTAAAAAAACCAGTAAGCCTAAATACCGCTCCGCTCAACACTTTGGCAGACACGCAGCTAAAAAAATAACCAAAAAATCAATAAAACTACAAATAAGTATCACTCAAATAATAAAGATCTGATGTTATAAAAAAAATATATTAAATTGCCCCACGTTGGGCGCCAAAAATTATTTTTCATCCAAAATTATCTCTACGCCTTTAATTTCGTACGATTTTTATTACAAATAAAAAAACCAAAAACTTTTTTATTTATTTTTTCAATCATCTTACTAACCTCGTAAATCTGTAGATCGCTATCGCCGTTTACCATCGCTTTCGTAATAAGTTTCTCGCCCAATGTTAATCCTTTCAAAAATTTGTCGATTCCGGTCGTTTCGTCTTCGCAATTTAAATTGCCGAAAGTGGTCGGTAACGTTTCATCGTGAATGTTATCGAAGAGCGTAGCGTTAAACGGCGACGAATCTTGATATCCCAAATATTTCATAAAAAGCGTCGTCATCAGAGAAAGATTCTTCGCGCTGGACTCGTTTTCGTCGAAGTATTCTCCGGCTTTTATCAAAATATCGTAATTTTTTATACAGTCGCATAATCGAAGAAGGACTTCGTCTTTATCTTCGGACAAGTAGTACGCTATTTTCTCGGAATGTTGAAGAATATCGTTGAAACATAACGAAGCTGGAGAATCATGGATAATAATAAAATTATTACAAACACAGTTTTCATTACAATAATTTATTAATATATAGAATATTTCAGAAATTAACGAACAAATTCACCCGGTCTGTTTGCTTTCTTGCCAGCTCTTTTAGATGTCTGTCTTTCTGCATGTTTGTCTGTCTGACTGCGTCTTTCTGTTTGTCTACCTGCTGTCCTGTCAGCTCTTCTGTTTGCCTGTCTATCTGGCTGCCAGTTTTTCTGTATGTTTGATTACCTGCTTTCCTGTCAGCATTTTGCCTTTTTGTATGTCTGTCTGCTTTTTTGCCAGAGTTTTTGGTCTATCTTCCTATTTGTGTGCCTGTCTGTCCTTTTGTCTGCTTTTCTGTCCGCTTTTCTGTTTGCCTGTCTGACTGCGAGTTTTTCTGACCGTTTGTCTACCTGCTTTCCTGTCAGCATTTTGTATTTTGTATGTCTGTCTGCTTTTTTGCCAGAGTTTTTGTCTATCTTCCTATTTGTGTGCCTGTCTGTCCTTTTGTCTGCTTTCCTGTCCGCTCTTCTGTTTGCCTGTCTGACTGCGAGTTTTTCTGACCGTTTGACTACCTGCTTTCCTGTCAGCATTTTGTCTTTTTGTATGTCTGTCTGCTTTTTTGCCAGAGTTTTTGTCTGTTTTCCTATTTTTGCCTTCTTCTATGTCTGTCTGTTTTTTGCCAGAGTTTTTGTCTGTCTTCCTATTTGTATGCCTGTCTGTCCGTTTGTCTGCTTTCATGTCAGCTCTTATGTTTGCCTGTCTGTCTGACTGCCAGTTTTTCTGACCGTTTGTCTACCTGCTTTCCTGTCAGCATTTTGTATTTTGTATGTCTGTCTGCTTTTTTGCCAGAGTTTTTGTCTATCTTCCTATTTGTGTGCCTGTCTGTCCTTTTGTCTGCTTTCCTGTCCGCTCTTCTGTTTGCCTGTCTGACTGCCAGTTTTTCTGACCGTTTGACTACCTACTTTCCTGTCAGCATTTTGCCTTTTTGTATGTCTGTCTGCTTTTTTGCCAGAGCTTTTGCCTGTCTTCCTATTTTTGCCTTCTTGTATGTCTGTCTGTTTTTTTGCCAGAGTTTTTGTCTGTCTTCCTATTTGTGTGCCTGTCTGTCCGTTTGTCTGCTTTCCTGTCAGCTCTTCTGTTTGCCTGTTTTTCTGCCTGCCTGTCTGTCTGACTGCCAGTTTTTCTATCTGTTTGTCTACCTGCTTTCCTGTCAGCATTTTGTCTTTTGTATGTCTGTCTGCTTTTTTGCCAGAGTTTTTGTCTATCTTCCTATTTGTGTGCCTGTCTGTCAGTTTGTCTGATTTCCTGTTAGCTCTTCTGTTTGTCTTTATCTTCATCTTTTTGTCTGTCTATCTGCTTTTGTCAGTTTTTGTCTGTATGCCTGTTTGTCTATTTGCCTGATTTCCTGTCAGCTCTTGTTTGTTTGTTTGTCTGCCTGCTAGCATACAAAGCGTCACGTTAATGCAGTATTACAAAATGACGCTTTTTCACCTTCGTTGAATTCTGAAATATCCTATATAACATAACAAAAAAAACTTCTCACCAAAGTTAAGATTCCTCACAACGGTATCGATTAATTCCTTGTACTTCCGCTTTCTGTGCAGAGGGGATATAAAATCGCGGGAAGTAAAATCGGTTCCGAAGAGTTTGTTGAAATAGTAAACGCCTCTTATTAATCGATAATATTTTTCGAAATCGTTCATTTTCCATTCCTCCGTGGTGCTGCTTCTGACTTTTTTCATTAAATACGGCAAAACGTTATAATACTTTTCCTTAGTTTCAGTGTTATGATACTAAAATCGATACAAAAAATATATATATACCAGAGAAAAATAAAAATATTTCTTATCTTTTAGTATTTCAGTGTAAATCTCCTGTCAAAACTTGAAAGAATACCGGTTGACATGATAGATGACATATGACAGATCGAATAAGACATATGACAGGATAAAATGACGGAATGAGCGATGGCATATGACAGAACGAGAGTAAAAGTAAAAAATGAGGCACACTAAAATGCTTACCGTTTTCTCAAAAATGATTTCTACATAATCAAACAATTTCATCGCGCAGGAATTAATCAATTCTGCTTTATTCCTATCCACTATAGACATGGCTTGATCGAAATCGCTGTAGAGATAAAAAAAATACATACAAAAAAAAATAACTAACCGCCCAGAATTTCAAATAAAGTGCAGTAAAGACAATCCATTTTCTACACCGCAAGTTAGCTGGCAACGTCCATAGGTCTTCAAGACAGATTCTCAGAATACGGTGCAGGGAATATCATGATAGTAAAGACACATGACAGGCTGTCTTGTCTCCTGTCAAAAATGATGCCAATGTGAAAGATTGACATGATAAATGACAGATGACAGGCTATATAGAAGATAACATATGACAGATGACATGTGACAGGATAAAATGACAGAATGGGAGATGGCATATGACAGAATAAGAGATGACAGGTCTCCAGCTGGTTGAGAGTTCACTTCGGTAAGGAAAGGCTGTCCGGCCTCCTGTCAAAAATGATGTCAATGTGAAAGAATAGTGATTGACGTGATATATGACATGCTATACGGAAGATGACATGTGACAGGATAAAATGACAGAATGGGAAATGGCATATGACCGAATAAGAGATGGCATATGACCGAATAAGAGATGACATATGACAGAATAAGAGATGACAGGTCTCCAGATGGTTGATAGTTCACTTCCGGTGTAGAAAGGTTGTTTTGTCTCCTGTCAAAAATGATGTCAATGTGAAAGATTGACATGATACAGTTGACAGGCTATATGGAAGATGACATGTGAAAGGATAAAATGACAGAATGGGAGATGGCCTATGACAGAATAAGAAATGACAAGTATCCAGATGGTTGAGAGTTCACTTCCGGTGTAGAAAGGTTGTCTTGTCTCCTAGGCTATATGAAAGATGACATATGACATGTGAAAGAATAAAATGACAGAATAGGAGATGACAGGTCTCCAGATGGTTGAGAGTTCACTTCCGGTGTAGGAAGGTTGTCTTGTCTCCTGTCAAAACTTGAAAGAATACCGGTTGACATGATAGATGACATATGACAGATCGAATAAGACATATGACAGGATAAAATGACGGAATGGGAGATGGCATATGACAGAATGAGAGATGACATATGACAGGTTTCTAAATGGTTGAGAATGCACTTCCGGTGTAGAAAGCAGGTTGTCTTAACTGCTGAAAATCATTAAAAGAATTATTAAGAATTTTTTTATAAAATTGCATACCCCTTCAATATGAAATGATTGGCTAAGATGAAACTGGCCTTTAAATATTGATCATCCGTTTCGCACAAGTGAAATATGTCATCGATCATTTGAGGTTCGTTGACGTATATTATACGTTTGACAGCACGATGAAACTAAAAAAAATTGTTGCATTGAACGTAAGTTTGTAGATTTAAATATTAAAAAATAAAAATAACAAACCTGTTCCTCCTCTTCGTCGAGGATTCTTTGGTTTATCAAATATTTATCGTTTTTGATAACTTTCAATCGAGCTTCGTTGTTTAAAGTTCTCGATATTTCTTCGCACAAGGGATGCGAAAACTCCAACGTTCGATACGCTATCCTTTTGGTAACGTCGCACCAAGGTATCGGAGATTTTAGAAGGATTTCGTTCGTTAAATTCAATTTAATATCGAGCGAGTCGATGTTTCTTATAACGATTTCTACGGTGGATATCCAACTGTCGTCGTAAGTTAGCAGCTTTTTAATTTCCTCCTCGAAAATCGTATCGGGGTCCATGTCGTTCTGTATCAAGTAGACGTAGAGGATTTTTTTCAAAAAATCGTCGTAGAGTTCAGGCGGTAGCGATATTTTCAAAAGCGTGCTTATAAACGCTTTCGACCCCTAAAAAATACAGTGGAAAACGATATAGATCATTATGCAATAACAGGTAAGCGCGTTTGAGACTCGCTGCTTTTGGTAGTATAACATTCATTCTACAACATTTAGAGAAGAGTAATGAAAGTTTCGAAGTAAAAAATTGATCACGAAAAAAATTTACTTTAGATATACAGGGTGTCTAAAATGTACTATTAAAATTAACTATTTTATGAGCGATGCTGCTTAAACGATTTTTTTTATACGAAACACACTAAACAGTTACGAAAAAAATGCTTCACTTACGCTTAAATACTCAATCAACTCGACGACAATTCCATAATCCTTTTTCAATTTCTTCAATATCTGCAAACCCTTGGAGAGATGCGACATATCGTCCAAACTTTTACGATTCCTCATACACCGAGTCATACCGGTACGTTCTTCGACCGTTATAAGTTTCAAAATACCTTCGACCATGTTTATACCGTTTTCGGGAAAATTTACTTTATCTGTCTTTTCGATATAGAGGATTTTGTTGTGCAACCAATTGACGACGAGAGGCAAAACGGCTGGAAGATGCGACATGGTTCTTACGACGAAAGTCGGTAGGAAAGGTCGCAAAAGTTCCTGAGGGAGCTGGAAATAAAATTTTCGATGTCATCCATATTCGAAGAACTAAGAAAACAAATCAAGATAATAGAGGGCTGTCAACTTGAAAGAATATCGGGGGAGGGATGACACATGACAGATGACATATGACAAGATAAAATGACATGACAGGATACAATGACATATGACATGATAAAATGACATGAAAGGCTTAAATTGCAGAATGAGAAATGACGTATGATATGATGGAAGTTTTTTTAGCGAGTATGTACCATTTTTTACACTCATTACCCATAATCAATCGCGCATTTTAAAATATAAGGACTTTTAATGTTTAGTTTCGAAAAAACTTGTTAATTTGTGTTAAAAAAAATATAAATATAAAAAAATAAGGACAAAAACGAGCTTACCGTATCAAATATTTGTAATATATCATCGATAAAATCATCATTTAAAGAACGAATAGTTTCTTCATCCATTCTGTTGTAAATGAGAATAGCATCTTCTATTTGATACTAAAAAATAAAATTACTGCAAAATTGCTCGGTTTTGGGTATATACAAACTTACAAGTTTTAAACAGTACTTGATTTCCTCCAATAAATTACATTCGGAGAATCTCAGCCACGATTGTATATCATCGTTGTTTTTAGTCAAAACTGTAAATGTATACCATCTATAAAGGAGTGATAATAAAGTTTTCTTTAAATACAAAATATCTTCTTTACGTTCGTCCTGAAAGCCAAAAAGGTGCATTTAGAAATATTATGATGATTAAGTAAGTAATAAAATGTCATTCATTCCCTTTTCCTGTTTTTGTGTCTCTTTATTTTTTTTCTCTTCTTTATCACGTTCATCCTCTGATTCTTCTTCTGCACTAACTGTGGCTTCATCTTTTTCTTCCATGATTATTTCTTGTACCTTTTGTCGATCTGTCCTTTGTATATCTTCCTTCATCTTCTTCGTGTCGTTCCACTTCCCTTTGTTTGATCTGTTTACCTCCTCTTAGCTCCATTGTCTCTATTGTTTTATTTTATAACCCTATTTTCATTATTGCCCCACTTTATTTAAATTGGCCCCACGTTGGGCGCCAATTGTAATGATTAAATAATTATCAAATTTTGAATATCAATATTTCACGGAAATTTTTAAGATAACATTCTCAGATGAACGAAGGACATTTTCTTTCCATATTTTTTTCCTTGCCGCAATTTTTTTTGTCAATTTATGACTATTTTTAGTTATATTTTAATTTATTTTCGCCATTATTTTAAACAAAATTTTTAATTTTCAACAAGACAAATTTTGCTGTTTACTTTTAACATTTTTTTGACTCTTTATTTTTTCCCACAAATTATTTTTTATTTCGTCAACTCACCCATTTTTTAGGCGATATCTTAAAACCATAGTTTAATATTTTCCTAACATCTTCTAAACTGGAACAGTCAACGTTTGAGCAGCACTGAAGATTAAAGTAGCTCTCATCGATTGAATCCATTAAAGTAATCAAAGTATTTATATCTTCAGAACTGCATTCGGTTTTGTCTACTATAAACTGAGCTCTCGCCTTTAAAACGACAGAAGGATTTAAATTGAAGTCTTTAGCGAAAGCTTCGGCTTCATCGAATCTGAAAATTGTAAGTTTGTAAAAAAATTATGAAATATAAATTTTAAAAATTCTGAATTTTGGGCCGCTTGTAGATCAGGGCCAAAAATACTTAGCAGTATGTGGATGGTAGGGAAATGTAGGATAATTTATGAGCAAGTTATATATATAAAAGTTTAATATTTTCGGTTTGTTGATATAAATGGATCTATAATCTACAAAAAAAATAAAAATTTGGTTTCCTTATAATGAATTTTGTCTAAAAAACGATTGGCAATGTCAAAATTACCGAAAAAAATGTTTGGGCCATTTTTGAGGGGAAAAGTGAGTTTTTTAGGATATAAACGGACCTAGACTCGACAAAAAAAATTCAAAAAAATTAAAATCTGGTTTATGCAGAATGAATTTTATATAAGAAACGATTGGAGATGTCAAAATTACCGAAAAAAAAATGTTTGGGCCATTTTTTGGGGGGAAAAGTGAGTTTTTTAGGATATAAATGGACCTAGAATCTACAAAAAAAATAGAGAAACGTCTACATTACCTCTGCCGTTGAACAAGCCTATTATATCTCGATTCCGGTTCCGTTTCATACACAGTCTGCAAACGCAATTCCGTAATTTTCTCGTTTAAACACTTAATATACGATACGAACAAAACGTCGTCTATAGTGGAATTAATATCTACTAAGTGCACGGTATACTTCAATTTCAAAGAAAATATTTGTTCGTAATCTGAAAAACTACATTTAGTAACTCGTAATCTTTTAAAAATAACCCACAGATTTACCTATTTCTAGTAACTGCAAAAAAAATTCTCCTATTTCGTTAGGTTTAGTAACTGCAAGAATTTTCGTTCCATCTTGCAATACTAAGAAATCCTCTAATAGAAAATCGTAATCTATTAAGAAATATTTCATAGTCAAACCACACAATCTTCGCAGCTTCCCTTCAAAATCCAAACACAAAAATTTACTGGAAATAAAAACGGTTTATCAAAATTTAAACTTATTTCATTTCATTGTATTGCTAAATAAACGATATATATATATTTTAAAAAAATGCTTACCGCCTTAAAGGAAATATTTTTTTGATCTGAAAAGGTTTATCAGATATACATTTGTGCGTCTCTACATTAAAAACGTTGCAGCTTGAACCGTTTGTTACTATTAGAGGATAAAGAAATGAAGTTAAATTAACTTTGCAAGATAAGTTAAATATTTCATTAGTGTCGACTAAAAACCGATTTTCTTCTTTATTAGTTTCGTTTACAGAAATCCTAAAAATTAAAATCATATACCAAGAATTTACAACATGAAGATGTTTTTACCTGAAAATGATTCCATTTTGGAAAATAACCAAAAACTTTGTCATACAACCACTTAGATCTTCAGACATTTCATCTACATATACGTTTTGAGGAATGGCACCCTCAACAAGACATCTAAATTTAAAATTAAAAATAAGTTTAGGTGAAAATGTCATCAAATTTCTTTGATAACATTAACTTACTCACCCCGAAAAAATTGAAGTAAACTCCCCGTCTTCTTCGATTTTTAATAATTTAATAATTCCTGTTTCTAAACACACCACAAGTAACTGTTTGTCTGTGTGTACAGCCATAGAAACAATAGTGGACCCAAGTGATGCATGAAAAATTATCTCTGATAATTCGGCACCTTTGAATACTTTTAACATTTTCCCAATAGATAAATATAAATGCCCATTTTTCAAAATGGAATTTAATACAACATCTGATACACCCTGTAAATATTTTAACAAATAATAAAAGTACAGAATAAAAAGTATAAATAGATAGGTGCATACTCAGACCTTAAGATAAGAACCTGTTAACTTATGAACAAAATAGCATATAATATAAAGATTTATTTTGTAAAAATGGTTTATAACACAAGTAACTATTTATTACGGATTTAAAAGACCAAACTCAGCTAAAAATAATATTAATTGATGTTCTCCACAACTGGTACTCACAACAGAAAATTCATCATTAGATTTAAAACTAGTCAATGTTGAAATTTCAAACAAACTTTCACTTGCTGTTGTCCTGCTTCCAAAGTTTATGGTTTCATCGGCTTTTGAAAAACCTGTTTGAATAACTTCGAAATCTCCCATTTTTCTGGAAATAATAATCTTTATTTTTTTAAAAGAAGGTACAATTGACAATTGTTATTCTACCTTATAAAAATAAATTTCAAATCTGACACTAACGGCAGTTAGCTTCAGTGTAGCCAACCAAACAATCCTAAAATATTGAGTAGTTTAAAATTTTTTGAAGATCTTCCATTTTTTCAAAGTTGAAAAATGACTATTTTATTATATCTCATTTTCTTACTCTTTTTGTATCAATATTTTTAATAATAAACCTAAATCAAAAGTATTTTGTCTACAACTTATGGAAACATAGATCATATTTGACAGAAGAAAATGTCTGATAAAATGGACTGGTCTTTCTATACAAACCAGGCCATTAAATGAACAAGAAGAGCATACAGTAAATAGCGATCGATCCTGGCCAATTAGAAAAAGGGGATACGAAGAAACCCGAACATGCTTACTTCGAACGTCTACGACGACGATTACTGAAAATGACAGTTAACTTCTTGACTTCGTATCTAGAACTTAACTTTTTTGCAGAGAGAATGTAATAAATTAAATTTTTAAATTGTCTCTGCTTTTTTGCGAATGTGATTTTTTGGCTGATTTACGTTGAATTTCATATTTATGTGCTTTGAAAGCTTATATTCTATTGGCTTTTTCAAGTTTTAAGATAGAGACTTTTTAACATTTTTAAGACAGAGACTTTTTAACATTTAACAAATATTGTTATTACATATTAATAACGTTCTGTTGGCTGTTACAGGTTTACTTTTATTCTGAGCGATTTTTAAAGGACATTTGGTGTGAATAGTGTATAGATATTTCGTGTAATTTGATTGTTATTTTACAATCACGTGAAATTATGGATTTAGAAAGGTATGTAGAGGTTATTTAACTTGACGGGAACGTTGTTTAACTTTTACCATGTGACTAGCCACAGAGACCCACCAAGTAAAAAAAGAAAAATAGATAAGCAAACATATTACCCAAATAAAAAGTAAACTTGTAAGTGTAAGATTAAGAATTGTTCAATTACGAATTAACTACTATTTTTTGTTTTTTTTTATTTTTAGAATCCACTTTATAGTTTTAGAAAAGTTTGATGTATATTTTAAGATCAATGTACAGGGTAGGCGGTAACGGTTTTCTGTGGTTACCATTGCACAATCATACCGCCCTTATGTGAGCCCAGATATCCTCAGATATTCCCAAACATCCCTGATAGGTTAGCTAGGCATTCTTGTTTTATATAAAATTTCATACATTTATTTAGCTTAAGTAAAAATATATCATCATGTTAATGATCCCTAGTAGCGATCAAATGACAATTTCATGTCATCCTGAGGATGCTTGACATTTTTTATCTTTTAATAGTGGAGTTTTATTACTAAAAGAATTTTTTCTGAATATTTTCCAATTTTTTTGTTATATTTTTGCTAATAAATAAACAAAGTGAAAGAAAAGTTTATAACTATTGTAAAAATATTATGAAAAGCCTTAATTATAAATATATTTAAATATTGTTTGTGACTTTTTTATATCTATCCAATGCAAATAAAATAAAATTTTGATTTAAATGTTGATTTTCTTTATTAGCCTTTCACGAATATAAATATTATAACAAAAAAAGTACGTATACCTATCGCAAACTAAATAACATTTAAACTTGGCGGATGATTTTAAGTCAAACGTCTAACTAAATCTCGTTTAAATTTCGCGGGTTCCGCCTACAAACGGTGCGACGTTCTGATTGGCCAGGATCGATCGCTATTTAGGGTATCCTAACAAGAAGATTCAATTTTGTGGACATAGGCGTCCGTTGTTCCGTTAGTGAATTTATTGTAAAAATGAAGTGCTTTGTACTTTGGTGTAGAAATAATTCAACAAACCATCCCAAAGGTGTTATGTTTCATAGGTAAGTCAATATAAGAAACACACTAAAATTGTTGCATCCATTCAACAACTTTGATTCACACACATTTATTATACCAAAAAGTAATTATGAATGTATATTTGCTTCACAATGATATTTTAGAATACCTGAGGACCAACGCAATAAATGGTTGAAAGCTATCGGAAGGCCTTTAGAACCGCTTCCGCACTCGTCAAGAAGAATATGTTCAGAGCATTTTGCTTCTGAAAGTTATTTCAATGATCATTGCAATATCAAAAGATTAAAATCAAATGCAGTCCCAACTTTAAAGTTGAAAAATCAGTTACGAATGCCAATGAGGTAAGAATCAAATCAAATTTGTGAAAGTGTATAATTAGTTGAATGCTTTTTGTTTCAGTATTAAACCTGAAACTCAGGAAGCTTACCCATCAACATCATATTCACAGGAGAATCCCAATGTTTTGCAGGGGTGAGTAGATAGATAACTGTACTATTTTGCAATAAAAAACATTCTGTTCTCACAAATAATACTATATCCAATCGGTAAATGAAACTTCCAACCTAAATCCTGAATTGTTTTCATCATTCCACTTATCTTCGTTCGTACCCAATCATTTTCCCTAAGGTACGCCAATGTCGGAACATAGACTTTAAGGTTATGTCGGTGAATATGACAACCGTATAGTTTAAGGTTATGTCGCTGAGAAAAAGTAAATACAGTGATGGGTGACCTATAATTTAAATATTTAAAAACTGGATGAGCAGTGGTAAAAATATGCCAAATTGAATTCTCTCAAATTAAAAGTGTCCATGTGCATTGATCACAAAATTGTATCCCTGGGATAGAAGAATAAAAAGATTTCTATTTGATTTGTAAAACGTTTACACAACTTGGCCGAATACAAGTAGTGGTGAGCATGCGCTTTGATGATGGCGATGATCAGTTGATTGTAGATTCAGTTTGTTTTGATTGCATTTGTGCCTTATATCGACTTGTTTGAATAGTGTTTATTTATTTGGGTTGAAATGTCAAAGACTTGTTTAGTATTTAATTGTAAGACCCGCGGAAATATCCCTGGAATTACTTATCACAGGTAAAGCACATTATCAAACCTGTGTTATAGCAGGACCGTGTTGGCAAAATTTTCAATTTCTAGATTGGGAACTAAAAGACATACCAGTTGGTTACAGGCAATAGGTAGGTCAACCCAAGAAAATCTCAGCCTTCATAATGTGATATGCTCCAAACACTTTGAAAAATCTGACTTCACGTTTATAAATGGTAAAACAACATTGAAGGCTAATTCAGTTCCAAAGCTTTTTTTGCCCAAAAATGCCACATTACTTCCACTTCAGGATGGGGATTCTTTGAAGAAAGCCAGGTCAGTCCTTACTATTGATGAATAACTCGAGATTATTGCAAACCAATGTTCAAATTTCAGGTTAAAAAATCTGACTGAATAGTTTACATCACTAAAGTGAAAGAATTAATGCTTTAACGTTCAAAAATTTTCTACAATTATCCAATAACGTCGATTCACATAACTCATGCAATTAAAATTCACAGAAACAAAAAAATAATATTTGTTGGGTAATTTATATACATATATAAATAGCTATTGTGTTTCAAGTCCGGTCCTGATCACGGACATATAAACGCGTATGCGAAACGTAATCTCCCTTCTATCTCTGGGATACAGTTCTGTGGCAATTATCTCTAATGTCAATGTAATTTCTTCAGTTGTTGACTATCAGTGGCGTCTTTTTACTTGGTGTTTTAAATATTTTTTGTGTGTTTTACTGACTTAAAAATACTGTGGATTCCACTAAAAAATAACAATGAGGTGTTTTGTGCCAGGTTGCCTCAATGATTCTGGTTCCAAAGAAAGTGTTTCGTTTCATAGGTATTCACTGCTTCTTCTGTCTTTTTTGTGAATCTATTCAATTCGTTTTTTGAATTTCACTTTCACTTATTTACTTATAGAATACCTTCGGAACTGAAGAATGACTGGTTGAAAGCCATGGGAAGACATCATGCATATAAACTAATGACCAACTACAGAATATGTTCCGAACATTTTGCAGCAAAAGATTTTCGCGTTATTGGCGATAAAAAATTCTTGAAAAAAGATAGCGTACCAAGTTTGAAAGTACCTTCAAAAGAATACGTTCAATATGATTTCACTAAACCTTTATCAATGAGGTGAGTTATTGCGAAATGTATTTTGAACGCAAATGTGCATATAATTTCATTCTTTTTTAAATGCATCAAAATTGGCATATAAATTATTCTTTGGGACTCCAAACGCAGTATACATGTTTTAAAAACTTTCCAAAAATTTTCGAGATCATTTTCAATTAGATTGAAAATGTCCCTTATCCCTAACGAGACGCCTCTGCTTGACATATCATCAATGCGCATGTGCCCAGATCAAATGTGTTCATAGTAGAACTGTGTATCGAACTTAAAAACATCGATGTTTCATATTGATAGTTATCGAAATTAAAAATATCAATAGGTAAAAACCATGGGCGTTTTTCCTCATTTGACTTTATCTATCTGGTTTCAACCTATTTTTTCGTTGGTTCATGATGACAAATCACTAGACACCTTATTTACTAACTTTAGTGTTAAAAGTAAGTAAAAAAACATTGATATGTTTTTTGATCAAACATCGATATATCGAGCAGCTGCCCATCGCTGTTTTTAACAAAATATCGATGTTTCACAAACATCGAGTACTCGATACCCATTCCTAATTCCTAGTTCTGTGTTCTGGGTTTAAAGTTTTATTATAGGTTAGTGTGTACAGTACATAGAAAATTATAATTAACTTTTCGTTTTAAGTTTCAATAAAATGCCCAAGTGCTGTGTATCATCATGTATAAATGGAACATCGAATACAAGAAGAAAACCTGGCTTAACATTCCATCGGTACTGTAAGACTTTGAATAACTATTTAAACTATAATTTCACTCAGTGGCGTAAATAGGATTTGAATTTTAGGGGTGATTAAACTGGAACGAGACACCACGGGGGGCCTGGGGGTATGAAATGAAAAATTTTGGAAATTTATACTCGTAAAAACGTGATTTTAGCGCCTTTATTGCCTTAGTTTTATTAGAGTTTATTTTGGAACAATTATTTTTTCGGATTATCATTAGGCTTTGGGGGGTGATTGATCTCCATGATCACCCCCTTTATTTACGCCACTGTTTGTTAATATTTCGTCGTTTTTTAGATGCAACGTTTATCTCAAAATTTCCACCTTTAAAGGAGAAAAAATGTTGCATCTAAAACGATGATTTGCTTCCTAAAAAATATAACAGCAAGAACGTATCTATTTCCAATTCTTTTTAGTTTTCCCAAAAACCTTTATAAAGAATGGATAAAAGCTTTAGGGAAAGAACAATCTTTTGAAGTTTATTTTAATTATGTTTGCTCAGAACATTTTACCAAAGACGACTTTGAGCTACACAGTGCAAAGAAACGTTTGAAAGATGGTGTAATCCCTACACAGAAAATTGGCAAGGAAAATGACGAACATGCTGTGTTAGTACAACAAAATTTAAAAAGACTTACAATTTATTAATTTGAAAAGGTTTTTATTATTGTAGTAGTCAATCTAAATTTGACAGAAAAGGACTTTTTATTACTTCAGCATTACAATCACCAGTTAATCTGAAATCACCTGAAAATTTGTCAGAAGATGCAATATTTGTTGAAGAAAATGATATTAATTATGATGAAATACAAGAACAATCTGAAGGCGATTGTGATGAAGTTCCAGAACAAATATATATTGCGCAGAAAAAAATGATAGATACATTTCATTCGTATTCGTAAGTTTTTTTAATTTAATTCTTTTTCTAGCTATTTTTTTAATAAAGACAAGGAAATTCTTCCAAACCCTTTATTTCTTGATGCATTGTGCAAATTTTAATGAAAATTGAGAACTTTACCTACAGATTCATGTTTATTTATATTAATTTCTATATTGGGCTAACTAAACATTGTCTAGAGATCAGACTTAAACAGCTTAAACGCATTTTTTGTTTAAGTAAAGTACATAAAGCAGATTTTCGATACGCGGACGAACAAGAAGAAATTAGAGAAGAATTGAAACAATGTCGAAAACAATTAATCGCAACTCAAAAAATGAATTGGAAACGGCAACAGAGAGTGCTCTCCCAACGACAGACGATATTGGAGTTGAAAAAACAGTTATTTATGGCTACAAAAGCGCTACGTGGGGCAGAAAGACAATTAGCAATTCAAAAAAATGCAAAAGTACGTTCATTTAAAGCATTAAAATTCAATTAAAACTGTATAATAATTATTTTTAGCGAATCAGAGGTTATCAATAATTTGGAGATATTGAGAATTTCACCTAGATGGTCACATTTAATTGGTGGGAGTTTTTCTCCAAACTGTCAAATTTTTGGCATTTAAGAAAAGTTTAAAGAAATCACTGCCTGAAGAGGTTTCTATTTCTAGAAAAAAAAATGGCGGTATCTGTGATCGAGGAAATATAAAATAAATATATTTGTGAAATTTTGTTTTCTTTTAAATCCCAGTTTCCCAAAAAAAAACGGAAGTCGTTAGCACAGACTTTACTCAACTGTGCCAAAGCAGCTTTAACACTTTTTTTGATAATTTGTCAGTATCTCCAACAATTTTTTGGTTTTCTGTAAATTCCGCGTTTTCAATATTTTTTTTAAAGAACTGGCAACACTGAATGTCTCTGCTTATAAAATAGGTGACTCCTTATAGGCGCATGTTGCCGCACCTCCGATATATTACCTAGAGAGATGATTTTCAGTGGTAACGAGTTTTGGGAATAATTCATTGAACCATATGAAACTTTTCCATGCTGATGGGATGTCAAGAAAAAAGAGTATTGTCCGTATTCTCCTTCGTTTTTCCATCACTATTTTTAGGCCCACGGAAATTGCTAGTTTCTGTCTTTTGATAATAGCATCTTGTTTCTTGTTAAGAGTTGATTTTTGCTGTTGGTTCTCAATTGTTTTACTTTTTCTTCCAAGATATTAAGCAAACCGTTTTCCATGTTATAGGACTTCTGTCGATGGCCTTTTGTCTATAGTAGGAATTGCCTTACTATGGCCTGGGAAAATTTCCTATCTCAATAGCATTGTAGGCCACACCCCTTTTTTAAGATGGCCGCGTGTCACACTGGTCGCCATTTTTTATCCAAATTGCCGCGCCATCTGAGTGTCGGAACCTTTCATTTACGTAGAAATCTGTAATTCACCTGTCGATGAGTGTCGAAATCTGTTAATACCTGTCAACAATGTTGCCAACTCAACATGGGGAATCAGCGCCACCTGGGTTGCCAACTGGTAAACGCTGCGTACGTTCGATTGTGCGTACGAGCCATATGGGGTGTTGTAAACAAAACGTTACCTTATCTCAGCTGTTATCGAAATGGAAACCTATACGTAAACAAAACGTTTCGTAGCGTCTAACTTCGTTGTCATTGATTCGATTTCAATGGGACAAACGGCATTGTAATATAGATGGGGTAAATATTAGGTACGTAAAGAAAAATCATGCGCTACGTGGATTACAGGCACTCATTGACAGGTGGCGCTACATAGATTGCAGATTACAGGTTCCGGCACTCAGATGGCGCTGCAATTTGGATAAAAAATGGCGTACAGTATGACGCGCGGCCATCTTGAAAAAGGGGCGTGGCCTACAATGCTATTGAGATAGGAAATTTTGCCACGCTCTAGTAAGGCAATTTCTACTGTCTATTTTATCCAAAGAACTTTTAGTATTTAAATTTTTTTCACTTTGTAGATAAATATTCGAAAACAAAAATGTATCTATAGTTTGTTGTGAGGTGATATAAAAACAAATTTGGTCACTAACATAATATATTTCATTTAAATTAACTATAAAATTGATAATTAAATAATATCACTTTAGTTTTAAAAATAAAATCACGAATGAGCGGGCAACTGAAAAACGGATGCATTCGGTATCCGGTCGATTCTTTTAATAAATAAATAAAAATCACTCGTCATATTCAGAATCTGAATAGTATAAATATAAATATATATATTATTGCTATTTATATGAACACGAATAAGGAATGCATCGAACTTCAGATGCTTATCGGTTATCTAACAGTTTATCCCTACTGCAAATATATTCGTGTACCCAATAAATAATCGATTAAAGTTATTTTTTTATCAAAATTTAATATTCAAACTGGTCTAACTCGAATTTTCTTATTTTTCGGGTTAAATCTTATAACTTCATTCTGTTTTATTTTCATTCAAAATATTTGGAGGCATTTCATATTTAAATTTCATCATTCTTTTTTCATTTGCTACCAAAAAATAACACTTAAGGCGAAAACTTTACAATTAGCCCAATTTCCCTGTGATTTCTTATGCATTTAATAAAATATTACAAAATTTAAGTTAAAATTATAAGTCAGAGACAAAATCTACTTTTTCTAGGAGCGTGCGGAAAAGTAACACTTTGCGCACTTGTTAGCATATTTGTAATATTTTACAAAATTACTCAACACCCTAGAAAATAGTGCTAAGTCAATCAAAAAGCATATTATTATCCTCCAAAATTCCCGTTTTTGAAAAAAATACATTTTTCACTGCTCCACACTAACATTTGGGCGAATAATTCGAAAAAATAAGAAAGTTAGATTTAGATCGATTTGGAGCTGTAATAAGTGGGAAAAATAGTAAAATGTAAGATTTTCTAAACCAAAACCTTCCTACCACAAGTAACCATTTTACTTTTGAGAGATTATCCACATCATTTATAGTGGGTGCGAAAAAATCTGCATTAAATGATTTTTCTTTGAGGATGATCCTTTCAAGCTGAAATTGGCACTGCATGACAAATGATTGAGATTTTAGTGATTTTTTTCCAAATGAGCGGTTTTTCCTAAATAGTGTTTTTTTTTCAATTAGCGATTTTTCCCAATTTTTTTCAAATTAGCCTTTTTCCAAATTAGCCATTTTTTCCTAAACTGTGTTTTTCCAAATTAGCGATCTTTTCCCATTTTTTTTAAATTAGCGATTTTTTTTCAAAATTAGCGTTATTTCCAAATTAGCGTTTTTCCAAATTACCGAGTTTTTCCTAAACAGTGTTTTTTCCAAATTAGCGATCTTTCCCCATTTTTTTTTTCAAATTAGCGATTTTTTCAAAATTAGCCTTATTTCCAAATTAGCGATTTTTTCAAAATTCGCGATTTTTCTAAACAGTGTTTTTTTTCCAAATTAGCGATCTTTTCCAATTTTTTCAAATTAGCGATTTTTTTTTTCCAAATTAGCGATTTTTTTTTTCCAAATTAACGTTCTTGTTCACACAAATTTGACAAAATAATTCTTGTCGGTCGTTTGTGGTTGGAATATGTATCCTGGTTTAATTTTTTTTTTCGTTTAGTAGGTCCATAACCCTATTCTTTAAGGGTACACTAGTCAACAAATGCTTAAAATTTCTCCGTTGTCAAACACCAGATAAAAATGTATAATTTCCAATTCGAAACTTGAAGAATCCAAATGATGTTTTTTTTTTCTTATCTTTTCGTTCAAAATTCCATTTTTGTAATTTTTTTTAAGGTTAAATCTCGCACATAAGTTTACATTTTAATTCTTCGAGTTTTGAAAGCTTTTTTTTTAATAACAATACCGTAATCGTTTTTTAACAGTTCAACATTGATTTTTAACTGGATTAGTACGATGGTAAAAGGCCACAGATGGATTTGCTCAAGGCGGGAAACATGAGTAGATATTTTTTTCGTCCATGGAAAAGTTTCCTCCATATCCTCCAAAATCAATTGTACCAAAATAATAAAAATTAAAAATGAACAAACTCATTAAGGATTTTTCCAGTTCACCTTGTATATTGCACATTGAACGTCCTTGTAAGGTTTTCATATTAATTAAATTCCTTGTTTCAATTTTAAAGTGAGCGAGATAATAATAAAAACAATTTAAAAATTAAAAATGAACAAACTCATTAAGCTTTTTTGTAGTTCACCTTGTATAAATTTAAATTCTAGGCACATTGAATGTCCTGGTAGGTATTCATAAGAATTAAATCCAATTTTATAGTGAGCGGGATAAATTATAAAAAAACAACAGCCCAAAATTAAAAATGAACAAACTCATTAAGAGTTTTTGTAGTTCACCTTGTATAAATTTAAATTCTAGGCACATTGAATGTCCTGGTAGGTGTTCATAAGAATTAAATACAAACTCATTAAGGATTTTTCCAGTTCACCTTGTATACGTTTTAATTATTGACAGGTTGTACGTCCATGTGAGGTTTTCATATTAATTAAATTACTTCTGTTTCAATTTTAAAGTCAGCGAGATAATTAAAAAAAAAACGATTTAAAAATTAAAAATGAACAAACTCATTAAGCGTTTTTCTTGTTCACCTTGTATACATTTAAATTCTCAGCAGATTAAATATACTGGGAGGTTTTTATATGAATTAAAGCACCCGGATCAATTATATAACATGAAATAAAATAGAAGTAAAAATGGATACGCTGATTTATATATATTTTTTAATTTCAATTAAAAAGGGAAGATTATTCATTCATTCATAAAATTAAATTGATAAAAAATAGTTTTGAGTAAAAAAAGGAACGATTTGCCTCTCACCAAGTTCAAAAACATGCTTTAAAAATGTATTTGGCGCAGTCGGTAGGATTCGCCGGACATCAAATTCTCTTAAAACCGACAATTTCAAACGACGCGAAAAACTAGTTTTACTAGTATAAAAAAAATTATCTACCCATATTGTTGCCTCTTAGAAGTGATAACCGAACCGATAAAATTTATACGGTACGTTCATATAAGGTAATCTCTTTAATTTTATCCTAAAAAAAAACTACCCCCTGAATGTGCATTGAGAGCCTCGAAGGGTACAATCACAGTCTGTTTGAAGTATTGATGGAGTTTTTTCGAGAAGAACGCCTTTTTCCATTTCGTTCATTTCTTCGTTGTTGCCCATCGCGTTCGCTGAATTCCTTTGCCTACATATGTACGGGGTGTTGTTGGGAGAAGGTGTCTCCCGGCCCTGAAAAATTAACAAATATTTCATAAAAAATAGTGCACCACGAACATTTTTTGACGTAAAACCAAAATTTGTTAGTCTAATTATTTTTGATATTATTGTGTTAATTTTGGTTCATTTTTTCCAAAGTAGCGATTATTTCTAAAATAGTGTTTTTCCTAATTAGCGATTTTTTTACAAAATAGCCATTTTTGTTCCAAAATATTGATTTTTTTTACAAAATAGCGATTTTTTCGAAAATAGCATTTTTATCCAAATTAGCGATTTTTTTCCAAAATAGCATTTTTGTCAAAATTAGCGATTTTTTTACAAAATATCAATTTTTTTTCAAAATAGTGATTTTTTTGCAAAATATCAATTTTTTTTTACATAATAGTGATTTTTTAAAAAATAGCGATTTTTTCCAAAATTGTGTTTCTTTTAATAGCGATTTTTTTCCAAAATTGTGTTTCTTTTAATAGCGATTTTTTTCCAAAATAGCATTTTATTTAATTATAATTAGTGATTTTTTTCGAAAATTGTGTTTTTTTTCCAAATTAGCGATGCTTTTCAAAATAGAATTTTTGTCCAAATTAGCGATTTTTTTTATAAAATAGCATTTTTTTTTACAAAATAGTGGTTTTTTAAAAAATTGCGATTTTTTCCAAAATAGCATTTTATTTAATTATAATTAGTGATTTTTTCGAAAATAGTGTTTTTTTCCAAATTAGCGATGTTTTCCAAAATAGTGATTTTTTCCAAAATATAATTTTTGTCTAAATTAGTGATTTTTTCGAAAATAGTGTTTTCCAAATTAGCGATTTTTTTTTCAAAATAGCATTTTTGTCCAAATTAGCGATTTTTTTTACAAAATAGCATTGTTGTCCAAATTAGCGTTTTTTTTCAAAAAAGTGACTTTTTTGCAAAATAGCATTTTTTTTACAAAATAGTGGTTTTTTCAAAAATAGCAATTTTTTCCGAAATAACATTTTATTTAATTATAAATGATTTTTTCGAAAATAGTGTTTTTTTCCAAATTAGCGATGTTTTCCAAATTAGCGATTTTTTACAAAATAGCGATTTTTTTTCCAACATAGCATTTTTGTCCAAATTAGCGATTTTTCCCAAAATAGCATTGTTCAAATTAGCGTTTTTTTTCAAAATAGTGATTTTTTTGTAAAATAGCATTTTTTTTACAAAATAGTGGTTTTTAAAAAATAGGGATTTTTTTCCAAAATAGCATTTTATTTAATTATAATTAGTGATTTTTTCGAAAATAGTATTTTTTTCCAAAATAGAATTTTTGTCCAAATTAGTGATTTTTTCGAAAATAGTATTTTTTTCCAAAATAGAATTTTTGTCCAAAATAGTGTTTTTTCCAAATTAGCGATTTTTTTTCCAAAATAGCATTTTTCTCCAAATTAGTGATTTATTCGAAAATAAGTTTTTCCAAATTAGCGATTTTTTTTATTATTATTTCAAAATAATGATTTTTCCAAAATAGCATTTTTTTACAAAAGTGATTTTTTAAAAAATGGCAATTTTTTCCCAAAATAGTGATTTCTAAGGAATATGTGTATTTGAAAAATACCGGGTGTTCAACTGTCCAAATTTTTACATTTTTGGAAGAAATTTGAAATACACGAAACGGAAATGCGGCCCCAAGATAGATCCTTGTGGTAATACGAGGCGAATCTAAAACACACCAGACAAAAAATTACCTCCTAATTTTTACGCCTGTTAACTAATCAAAAAATGGCGTCGTACTGCTGATTTTGTAGTAGATTAAATATAATAAAAGTTTCTTGTTTAATTGTTCAGTTATACCGTCGTATTATTTCTTATTAAGAAGAATTTTTTTTTCCTAGAAACGGAATTAACCGCGCGCGAATTCCATTCGTCATCCTTTCTCTTCGGTTATTTTCACTTCTCCTATTCCTATGTTTTCATTAACGTCGCCTCCTTTTTCTATAGTCTCTCCTTTTTCCATCAAATCGGTCGCCTCTACTTTTTCAATCAATTCGTTTACTTCCTCGTTTTCCTTCGTTTCTACTAATTCTTTGCGATCGGATGCCTCTCCTCTTCCGTTCTTCGGTCTCGTTCTGTTTGCTTTCGCCCGCTTCGCCTTCAATTCTTTAGCTATTCTCTTTAATTCTTTCATTCTAGCTTTAGCTTCTCTCGCTATTCTAGCTTCTTCCTCTTGTTGCCGTAAATATTTCATGTACTATAAGAAATGGGAAACGGGTTAAAAGGGAAAATCGTTTTCTTTGTTACAACCTTTTAAAAAATCTATATAAAAAATAAAAAATCATAATTGGCGCCCAACGTGGGGCACCAACTAACAACCCTGAGTTTCATTTAGTGTTCCTGAGTTAAACGACAAAAATTTAGAAGTGGGTAGAAAGGTTTAAAATAGTTCATATTTTTAACGACGTTTTTAAAAAATCTTGTTATCAAAAATTCCCTTTTTGGGAAAAAAATTAGTGTTATTTTGACTCGTTCCACCTACTCCGATATTTTCGCCGTTAAATTCAAGGATACTCTGTATATATTTCCTAAACCCGCAAATCTTTTAAATGAACTGTTTTTTCTTAAATTCGGCTCGAAGGACCATGTCAGGGATTAGACGGGAATTGTGCTGTTCCAGTCCTAATCACCTAAATAGTTGGTTAAATATGTTGGACGTTTTCCAACACGTGATGTTGTTGAGTAAATTCGACGATTGAACATAACCTGCAAATAAATAATTGATAGCTTACCTGTTTGGAAGGTCCGCAGCAAGTGTTCCTCATGCAGTTATCGATGTTACTGCCTTTCGGGCAATCTAGAACGCAATCTTCGGATAAATCGGCTTGTTCTTTGGAAGTAGTCGGGATATCGGAATAATCTATGAATTCCGGTTGGATTGTCGTCGAATGAATACCCTCGTTGTGAAAGAACTCTTTCACTTTTTCCGCTATTTTCATGTATTCGGAAAGATTTCTACACCTGAAACATATTTTCCATATAGTGATTTTTTCCAAAATAGTGATTTTTTCCAAAATAGCGATTTTTTTACAAAATAGTGATTTTTTCGAAAATATTTTTTTCCAAATTAGCGATTTTTTCAAAGTAGTGATTTTTTCCAAAATAGTGATTTTTAAAAAATAGCGGTTTTTTTAAATCGCGTTTTTTCCAAAATATTGCATTTTCCAAAATAACATTTTTGTCAAAATTAGTGATTTTTTCGAAAATAGTGTTTTTCCAAATTAGCGATGTTTTCCAAAATAGTGATTTTTTCCAAAATGCATTTTTGTCCAAATTTAGTGATTTGTTCGAAAATAGTGTTTTTCCAAATTAGCGATTTTTTTCGAAAATATAGATTTTTTCAAATGAACGGTTTACTCCCAAATGAGCATTTTTTACAAAATAGCCATGTTTTTCAAATTAGCGATTTTTCCCAAAATTGCATTTTTTTCCAAAATATAGATTTTTTCAAATGAGCGATTTACCCCCAAATTAGCATTTTTTACAAAGTAGCAATTTTTTTACAAAATAGCGATTTTTTCCAAAATAGTTTTTTTAAATAACGTTTTTTTCCAAATATTGTATTTTTCCAAAATAACATTTTTGTCCAAATTAGTGATTTTTTGGAAAATAGTGTTTTTTCCAAATTAGCGATGTTTTCCAAAATAACACTTTTGTCAAAATTAGTGATTTGTTCGAAAATAGTGTTTTTCCAAATTAGCAATTTTTTCCAAAATATAGATTTTTTCAAATGAACGATTTACCACCAAATTTTTATAAAATAGTAATTTTTCCAAAATAGCGATTTTTTCCAAATTAGCGATGTTTTCCAAAATGGTGATTTTTTTCCAAAAATAGCGATTTTTTTCGAAAATAATGTTTTTTCCAAATTATAGATTTTTTCAAATGAGTGATTTACCCCCAAATTAGCATTTTTTACAAAATAGCAATTTTTTTACAAAATAGCGATTTTTTTCCAAAATAGTGGTTTTTTCCAAAATAGCATTTTAGTGCAAATTAGTGATTTTTTCAAAAATAGTGTTTTTCCAAATTAGCGATATTTTCCAAAATAGCATTTTTGTCCAAATTAGTGATTTGTCCGAAAATAGTGTTTTTCCAAATTAGCGATTTTTTTCGAAAATAGTGTTTTTTCCAAAATATAGATTTTTTCAAATGAGCGATTTACCCCCAAATTAGCATTTTTTACAAAATAATAATTTTTTTTCAAAATAGCGATGTTTTCCTAAATTGTGATTTTTTTTCAAAATTAGCAATTTTTTCGAAAATAACGTTTTTTCCAAATTAGCGATTTTTCTCCAAATTATACATTTTTTCCAAAATATAGATTTTTTCAAATGAGCGATTTACCCCCAAATTAGCATTTTTTACAACATAGCAATTTTTTCCAATATAGGATTTTTTTTCAAATTAGCGATTTACCCCCAAAATAGTGATTTTTCAAATTAGCGATTTTCCAAAAATAGTGTTTTTTCCAAATTCCCCAAAATAGCGATTTTTTTACAAAATAGTGATTTTTCCAAATTAGCGATTTTTTCAAAGTAGTGTTTTTTTTCCAAAATAGTGATTTTTTTTCCAAATTAGCAATTTTATTTCCAAATTAGCGATTTTTTCAAAAGAGTGATATTAAAATTAATTTCATGAGTGTTCATTCGTAAGTAGAGGGTAAATCTACTTACCTAATGTGTGCGGATGCTATAATCCTATCTCCGGCCAATTGCCAGACGTGGAACTCGTGAACGGCTAAGACCCCATCGACTTTGGCCAAAAGTTTGTTTTGAATGGCATCGACTTGAATGTGCGTCGGCACCGTTTGGAGCAATATTAAGGCGGAGTCTCTGAGAAGGGGCCATACCGAATTTAGGATTAACAAAACTAAAAGAATACTGAGAGCGGGATCGATATAATATTTGTATGTCCAATCGGTGAGCCAGAAAACCTGCAAAAGAAAAGTAAAATGATAGTGAATCTGCATTATTCGTTATTAGAAGAACTTACCAATGCAGAAACGATGACGATTACCGAACCCAAGGCGTCGGAGAGAACGTGTAAAAACACCCCGCGCATGTTCATCTGTCCAGCAGCAGAATGGCTATGCAAATCTCCCCTTTTTTCGTCCGTTGGAATCGGTGGAATTGGAAAAGTTTCGTCATTTTCATTGTCGTCTGTGATTGCCAGTTGCGTCAATCTATTTCTACTGTGGGATAACCTTCCGTGAGAATGACCATGGGAACTACCATGCTCTGTAAAAAAAAAATAAAAGATTCAGAACGTGCCAAAGCTGAAGTTCAAAAAAAACTCACCATGGAACAGAAGCAAACCGATTAAATTAACTAGAAGACCGATACCTCCAACGACGACGAGTAGTTGTGGATCGTGTATGGTCTCCATTTCTATGAACCTCTTGCAGGCTTCTACGGTGATTGAAAAACACAAAGCTACTAAAAATACGGCGTTTACGAGTGCGCCTAATACTTCGGCTCTCGCCCAGCCGAAAGTGTTTTTCGACCATTTCTTTGGTGACATCTGAAAGAAAAAAGAAACGGGTATAGATGGAAGGACAGTTTGATCCGTTGTTCGAACTTACCTTAACGGATAAAAAAGCTACTACTAACGCTGCTACATCGCTCAGCATGTGAAAACTATCTGCCACTAACGCCATAGAATTTGTGATGTAGCCGACGACTATTTCGACGAAGAAGAAGACCGTTGTTAGCCATAACATCGACAATAAACGACATTTTTTGCCAGTAAATTTTCCCATATCAACTGAAAAAAAAAAAAGAAAATACTTATGTATAATAAATATTGACGGTTAATATTTTGAAAATTTTGTTTATTCATGGATATGTGGGTTTATAAAGGCTACATTTTTTACAAAATAGTGTTTTTCCCCAAATAAGCGATTTTTCCAAAATAGCGATTTTTTTTCCAAATTAGCGATTTTTTTTACAAAATAGTGATTTATTTTCCAAATTAGTATTTTTTCCAAAATGGCGTTATTTTCCAAAATATAGATTTATTCAAATGAGCGATTTACCCCAAATTAGCAGTTTTTACAAAATACTAATTTTTCCAAATTAGCGTTTTTTTTCCAAATTAGCGTTTTTCCAAATTAGCGATTTAGCCCGAAATTAGTATTTTTATACAGGGTGAGTCACGGTAGACGCAACGGTCCATTGTGGCCAAACGTTTAATATTTTGAAAATTTTGTTTATTCATGGATATGTGGGTTGATAAAGGCTACATTTTAAAATTATACAGGTTGTCCCAAAAAAGTGTGGCGTATCAAGAAGCGATTTTTTTACAAAATAGTGTTTTTCCCAAAATAGTGATTTTTTCCAAATTAGCGATTTTTTCCAAATTAGCGATTTTTTTTACAAAATAGTGATTTATTTTCCAAATTAGCATTTTTTTACAAAATAATGATTTTTTCCAAAGTAGCGATTTTTTCCAAAATATAGATTTATTCAAATGAGCGATTTACCCCCAAATTAGCAGTTCTTACAAAATAGTAATTTTTCCAAATTAGCGATTTTTTCCAAAATAGATTTTTTAAATTAGCGATTTAGCCCCAAATTAGCATTTTTATACAGGGTGAGTCACGGTAGACGCAACGGTCCATTGTGGCCAAACGGTTAATATTTTGAAAATTTTGTTTATTCATGGATATGTGGGTTGATAAAGGCTACATTTTAAAATTATACAGGTTGTCCCAAAAAAGTGTGGCGTATCAAGAAGCGATTTTTTTACAAAATAGTGTTTTTCCCAAATAAGCGATTTTTCCAAAATAGCGATTTTTTTTCCAAATTAGCGATTTTTTTTACAAAATAGTGATTTATTTTCCAAATTAGTATTTTTTTACAAAATAATTATTTTTTCCAAAATATAGATTTATTCAAATGAGCGATTTACCCCAAATTAGCAGTTTTTACAAAATAGTAATTTTTCCAAATTAGCGTTTTTTTTTTCCAAATTAGCGTTTTTTCCAAATTAGCGATTTAGCCCGAAATTAGTATTTTTATACAGGGTGAGTCACGGTAGACGCAACGGTCCATTGTGGCCAAACGTTTAATATTTTGAAAATGTGGTTTATTCATGGATATGTGGGTTGATAAAGGCTACATTTTAAAATTATACAGGTTGTCCCAAAAAAGTGTGGCGTATCAAGAAGCGATTTTTTTACAAAATAGTGTTTTTCCCAAAATAGTGATTTTTTCCAAATTAGCGATTTTTTTTACAAAATAGTGATTTATTTTCCAAATTAGCATTTTTTTACAAAATAATGATTTTTTCCAAAATATAGATTTATTCAAATGAGCGATTTACCCCCAATTTAGCAGTTCTTACAAAATAGTAATTTTTCCAAAATAGCGATTTTTTCCAAAATAGATTTTTTAAATTAGCGATTTAGCCCCAAATTAGCATTTTTATACAGGGTGAGTCACGGTAGACGCAACGGTCCATTGTGGCCAAACGGTTAATATTTTGAAAATTTTGTTTATTCATGGATATGTGGGTTGATAAAGGCTACATTTTAAAATTATTTTGAATTATACAGGTTGTCCCAAAAAAGTTTGGCGTATCAAAGTTATATTATTTCTTATGGAAGACCCTATATTTTGTTGCATTTATAGATTATACCTATACCTAAGCTTTTTACTTTTCGAGATATTTTGATATTTCTAAAAATGGAAGCACTTACAAGAAAACCAATAACTTGGAAACCTATCGAATCAGCCAAATCAATTTTAACTGAAAAAAATTAGACTAAGAGTTGAAAGCAATAATGTATTTAGATTTGTTTAAAATTATACAGGGCGTCCCAAATGGGGCGATTTTCTAATGACATATTCAACCGACAATATAATTCTATTATGAAGCAAATTCCATTACCTTTTAAAAATTATAAAGGTCTACTATGCCTAAATCTATTAATTTTGGAGTTATTTTTATTTTTGTTAAATTTTACATTATTTTTCTACCATAATGCCTAAATATAACACCCTGTATTTGATCAGCTTAGACTATTGCAACATCATTTTTGTCTAATATCTAATGATACATATTCCAACAATTTCCAGAAACTTTTTCGTAAAAATTTCAAAAATATCCTCCCATTTAAATGGCCATCAAAGTAATATGGGCCAATAAAAAAAACTTATAAATAACGGATCTGTACGCACCTTTACCCTTCTATATAAAATATTTACACTTTTTCTTTTTTTTTAATTGGTCGTAACATATTTCATATGTCAAATTTTAAGAAGTTCTTGTGATTGTTTGACTTCAGATTTATTTTACACTTTGAATCGTTTACTTTTAAATATTTAAAATTTTTGTATGTAAATTTATATTTTAAAATTATTAATATTGGTATTTTTAAATAGATTTTAAAAAATGTTTTTTTTTTACCTCGTATAGGCAACACCTGTTGCTTCTGTGGATTTATAAATGTTTATTTACATAATGTATTGTTATTATTAGTATACTTGTATTATTTTGTGTGAATAAACATAAATTTATTATTATTATTTATTAATAACTTGTTCGCCCATAATTCCACCGAATACATTAATATTCCACAGGCTCTGATGATCTATTGTGTGGAACAAATGCTGGTATTGAGTATCATAATAATGAAAGTTATGACGGTTAACTAATCCATTATTATGAAAAGTGGATTCATCTGTAATTTTTGGGATCATAGTCTAAGCTGATCAAATACAGGGTGTTGTATTTAGGCATTACGGTGGAAAAATAATGTAAAATTTAACAAAAATAAAAATAACTCCAAAATTAATAGATTTAGGCATAGTAGACCTTTATAATTTTTAAAAGGTAATGGAATTTGCTTAATAACAGGATTATAAAATACAGGGTGTCCTATTTAAAATAAGAACGATATTGTCATTTGAATATGTCATTAGAGAATCGCCTGATTTTGGACGCCCTGTATAATTTTAAACAACTCTAAATACATTATTGCTTTCAATTATTAGTCTAATTTTTTTCAGTTAAAATTGGATTTGGCTGATTCCATAGGTTTCCAAGTTATTGGTTTTCTTGAAAATGCTTCCATTTTTTCAAATATCAAAATATCTCGAAAACTAAAAAACTTAGGTATAGGAAATACTTAAGAAAATTTATCTTATTTTTAACGTATAATCTATAAATGCAACAAAATATATAACTTTGATACGCCATAATTTTTTGGGACAACCTGTATAAATCAAAATAATTTTAAAATGTAGCCTTTATCAACCCGCATATCCATGAATAAACAAAATTTTCAAATTATTAACCGTTTAGCCACAGTAGACCGTGACTCACCCTGTATAGTATTTGAAAATAGTAATGTTTTTCTTAAGACCTTGGGGGTTTTCCAAAAAATTACCAGAAAAATTTTAAATTAGGAATTTTTAACAACAAATATTTTTGTTTTTAAAGTGGTTTTAAATTTAGATACAGAAGAAAATGTCACTTAAAAATGTTAGGAATTAAAAATTATTTGCAATTTAGATTCATGGTCTTTCAATAATTAATTAATAAAGTTAAAGTAAAATAAATAAATAGTTTAACATTTGTTGGATTACTTATTGCATAAAAATAAATGCACTTACCTGATTACATCGCTCATTTCCTCATGGAAAATTTGAAAAACTTTTACTTTGTTTTGCAAGAATGATCAATAATAAATACCTAATTAGAATCCTTTATTTTCAAAATGCAACATCAGCATCGAATTTGCCATGAGAAGATAAGTGATGTAATCGGTAAGGCCATGAATATAAACTTGGACATAATTTTTAATTCCTATCAATATTTTCAAATGACATTTTGTTCTGTATTTAAAAAAAGCAATATTTTTGATTTTCTCTGTACGCTACTAAATATTTTACAAATTTTCTTCTTGATTATTGATTTATATGTGATGCAGAACTTTTTATTAAAAAATATTTTCATTTGTTGCCAACGTATATTTTTTTTCGATTTACATTTTTTTTTTTAAATAAGCCAGTAAATAATATTTTTGCAACAATTAGTTTATCCCATAAACCAATTCAATCTACTTTTTTTGTATTCAAATATAGACTAAATTATTTATTTTATTCTAGAACTTTAATGGTGATATGAATAAATTATTGATAATAAATATTTTCATTTCCTGTTATTAAAAAACATCCAGAAAACATAAATATTTTTTTGTTATTGCCTAATATTTTTATTATATTATATATTTAAATTATCAGAATGATTAAAATTGACAATAATTATTACGTATTTTCAATGCTTTAATGTGATAATATCTGTCAATGAAATTCGGATCCCACGCAGAGAAAATCGATAGTAACTTTTATTTTTTGAAAAACCCAATTTAGAACCTTGTTTTTGCAAAAAAATATAATTGTAAATCCTTAGATTATAGAAATCTATAATCTAAGGGTAAATCATTATTTTATCATCTCTTAGGATTTGGTAAGAAGGTAAGGTAGGCAGTTGCAGTTAGTATCTTGATCAGTTCCCAATATTACCTATCCTGTTTATAATCACAATTTTTATAATACAAATTATGCTTTATTTTTTCTTCCATTTGGTTTCAGTTCTCTAACATAATTTTTAATTGAACTTTACGCGATTATGTTATCAGTTTTATTTTTTTTTAAGAATTTTTACTACCGCCTTGCTATTTTCAACAAACATCTAACATTCTATTTTTCAATAATTTATCTTTACATTGTCGATAACAAATGTTTTAAAATTAATCGCATTGCAGTTGGTCATTAAAAGCATGACATCATAATATTTATGATTATACATAGTAACAGGAATGAATATTTGGAATTGTTTGTTTACATACAAAACCGTACACCAGGTTAATTTAGTTGACTTTGAGATGTTCGATTTATATCGACGGATTCATTCGTTTAATTTTTATTAAAAAATTTAAAAACTTACTGTAAAAATCCTTGCAATAGAAATGTTATAGAATTTTAACTTTATGCGTTTTTTACTGAATTTGTGTATGGTTTAAATTTTATAAATAAAAAGTAATCTTTATTTCAGTAAGGAAGCCCCTTTAATTTTTTTTTCCTGGACATCCTGTAAATAGATAAAACATTTTTCTCTTATCTCTGCCTACTATAATCTTAGAATAATTTTAATACAAATAATCACTTTGTAAATATGTGCCGTGTGCATAATATTTATGATAACAAATTAGCGAAAAACTAACCGATGTATTTATGAATTATATCTTATTTTAAATTTTAGAAATTTCAATTTTTTAACTTTATCAGTGCTCATTTTCGTCGTTGAAACATCGACTTTAAGATGGTATAAAAAAATATATTGTTCGTATGGAATAATTAGGCTTTTTTAATTTAAATTTGGTATAAAATCGAAAAATAAATAATTTGCTTTGAAAAAATTACAGCTTATTTAAACACAAAGTTTCATAAAAAAATGTTTTTGCGGGAGATAAAACTTAAAAACAAAAAAAAAAGGTTTTTACCTTTTTTCTAGATAATTTTGAGGTTGAAGAATAGATTTTTTAATTATCTACAACTTTTGTATTAAACTTTTTTTGATAGGATGCATATTTCAGCCACAAATCGTAAAAAACCAATATCCAACCCTCAAAATGTACATTTAGCTACCCCCACCTCCCTTCTAGAACTTTTACTTAGTCGTCTTTATTTTTAATTTACTTATAATTTTCCCTAAACCCTAAACCATTTAAATGTAAAAAACGTACCGGTCAAATTTTCTGAAACTTTGGTATGTTGTAGAACTCGATGCTCAGACAAAAAGTGTCCATAGGCCCAAAGCGATCCTATGGCTAGTTTTCGAAGTACAGGGTGTTAAACATCGGAAATACCCTTTTTTGTAACCAGATTTCTCATAACAGACTCGTTTTATTGGCGTTTGTTGTAGAAAACATGAATTATAGATTATTTAGCATTAATTTTTTATAAACAATCACCGTAGAATTTGGTTAGTTACAGGGTGGTTGGAAAATAAGTAATACGGTTTTTTTGAAGAATTTATTTTTTTTAGAACAGCTTTAAAAATACAAGCAAATGTTATTGCATTATGAATATATAGTTTAAGTAATGACTTCTTGGTGATGAATCATATTTTATACAGGGTGACTCAGAAAATGTGGTTACAGAGGGCATATAGTGTTTTTAGCTTTAACGATGTGTTATAAAATTTTTGTATTATATTAAACAAATGTACGATCTGCCACTCTATGTCATACAGGGTGTTAAACTGATTGCAAAAACTTTAAAAATTAGAAAAGCTGTGTTTTGTGCACTACCCTGTATTTTAAAAGTTTCTCGGTCAACTTTATAAATTAATACATTTTCACGTTGACAAAAGTTTAGTATTTAACTTAACAAAATGTTGTTGTAATCCTATGACCAGTTGTCCTAAAATGTGTACCCATAGATTTAAAAACATCTTTCAACTAGTAAATATTTGTCGTATTTCTATTATTTTCTTATTGTATAAAACTTACAGATTCATTTGAAAGATATGGTTAAAAGCAAACATTTTAATATTATTTTCATGTATACAGGGTGGTCCATTAGTAAACTAGGCAAATTATTTAATTTTTTTCAAATGGAATGCAATACTTCATTTTTAGAATCGACATACTTTTCTTAGTAAGTTTTCTTACCTGCAGGAGGTAAATGTACATATGAATACCTGCAAATTAAAAAAATTTGATGCCCAGGTTTGGTGTTTTTCTGGCATTAATTTACTGGACTAATACTGCTAAGAGGTCCTTTTGTTTCAAAAATGATTGGCTCTATTCTATATTTGAATACAATAAAAGTTTGTTCCTGTAATTTAGAAACACTCTGTATGTAAACATTTAAAATAAGTATCAATTTAATGAAGATATGAAATTAATAATAGAAGCACGTATGTAATTGATGAAACACTATGAATCCGGGTGCAAAATATTATGACCTTGAAATTCTCTTATCGGAATTAATGACCGCAATATTAGTGCGCTACTGGTTTCTTTTACTACACCACAGATTGTATGATAATCCTGAAAACATAAGAACGCAAATATATTTTTTTAATAATTATTAAAATTTCTATTCAAGTAGGGACTTAAAAATATCTTAATCTGATAAAATAAAATATAATCCAATACTTGGGTAATATTTATAACAATAACAAATCTGATGGTGTGATAACCTTTTGTATGTATTTTTAAGACGATATTTTAAATTCGATAAAAGATAACGATATTATCATAGACAAATAAAGGAAAAATCTTCTGTTTTTATATAAACGTAAATTTTGATCCTTTTGGAAAAAAATTGGTAATCGTTCAAATAAACTATATATTGTTGTTCAAATAAAAAACCAATAATTTAAAATTAATATAATTTTATCAGAGTTTTCAATGACCTAAAAAATAATCTCCAGGATGTATAAATTTGATAATCTTCTGTTATTATTCAAATTGTAGCCTTTCTGAAAAATTCAATGCCCTAATTAGAAATTTAATGATCCAATAATCGTATGTTCTGCTGGCTTAAGAAAAATTTGATAGAGCAAAATAATTGAAGTTTGGAGAAAAATATGAAAGGATAATTAAATGCCCTAATTAGCAATTTAATTCTTTAAAATTAATTAAATATTCCTCAGTTTACTCAAGAAATATTATTTCCTTTGTGATAGAATGATAAGACTTTCTCTGTGTATTTATTTTTTATATAAAATAATAATTCAAATTCGTGACGCGTTTACAAATTATAGGGTGTTCAACTTAATTTGGTTTCACGTACGTGTAAGATCCTTCAATAATTTAGTCACGTATTGACTTGAAAGGCTAAGGATATTTTCATTAGATGACATTGTAATATTGTTATGCAATTTAGAATGTTAGATTTTTTTAGTTTATTTCTCTTTAAATTTAAAAATATAAACAACTTTTGTTGATAATTTTCAATCACCTATTGGGAAATAATATCCTGTTTATATTTGTTGAATGCAAATAGGGGAACCACAGATAATCGGAGGTAACCCCAAAAATCAATAAATACTTTAGGTAAACATGATAAACGTTCTGTTAAATAACAAAGTACTTGACCAGATATATTAATTTTCATTTAAATAGATTTGGGTCTATAAATAAACTTGTTTTTGTATCTTTCGAGGTTTTAAATTGCTATTTTTGAAATGTTTACCATTTTTTCTCAATTTCATCCTCAAAAACCTTTAAATAATTAATTTTCGTTGAATTTTACCGCTTTTTAAATTTTAATTTTTTTAGCTTCGAAATATCCCCTCAAAATATTGTTTTTTTGTCAATTTTGAACCCCCAATCATTTTTCTCATGAGCTTTCTCAGATTTTAATTTATAGTTTGTTCATTAAAACCGTCAAGATTCAAATACATTACATAACTATTGTTTGCACATTTTTATCACACTCTCCAGTAATTTTTATCCCTAGTTAGCATTTCTTCAAGGTTACACAATCCCAATTAACCACGCATAACTATAGAAATGAATTGAAGAGCTGTATCAATTAAAAAAGCGTCAATGATCTACTTACTAGCACAAAATAATTATAACAAGTCAGTGAACACAACTACATGCTTATTGAACAAATAGGAGACAGACAATAATTTACTACAAACTTAAGAAATTATTATTTACTTAAGTATATACGATAAAATCTTTAAGTAAATAGTCCATTTAAATTATGATAAGGATGAATGATTAGTTGTTCGAATTGTTGAATTTTCTCTGATGATATAAACTATTAATTTATAAATATAACTAATTTGAGAGATGTAGAATAATTTCTGTGAAACAATTAAATATGCGACGCAAAAAGGTAATTGATTGGCGTAATAAAAATTATTTAAAATTAAAAATTTCATTTCAACCACTCTGCAAATTAAATTTCTTTTCACTCGAGCCAAATTATTTAAAATTAGATTTTGATAAGTATAGATTTCAAGATGTCAATGTCAAGTTCAAGTTTCTACAGAAAAAAATAATATTTGGCACTCCATCAAATCGCAATACAATTAAATTTTAATTGTTTTTACAGTTCGTGAGAAAAAATATTTAAATAATAAAAAGAAAACCGAATAATAACAGTGTCTACATTATGTCTACTTTTTGAAAATTCAGTTTTACTTATATCTTCATTTGATTGATGACAAAATAAAATATATTTAAAAAATAAATCTTCACAGACGAAGACAATCTGTACAGGAAGTAGTGTAGAGTTTATATACAAAAATAAATGATAATTGTCTAATTTCAAACAGATTTTTTTCTTTCTAAAACTTTCACTTCGAATTTTCTAAATAATGATAGAAAACAACTCGATCTAAATTTGTTTAATGTTTAATTTCTGAACAATTAGGTTTGTATAGGTTTTTTCACAGAAGACTGCACCATAATTGATAATAAAACTAGACAAATAAATTACATAAACACTTTAAGTAGACTATGATTTTTACTAACATTTTTATTATGTCATGCACATATTAAAGTGTTACAAAACTGAAAATAAAATCATTTTTTCTATATATGATTATTTACTATCTAGTGTTTATGTAAACAAATCACTTTGTACTTATTTGCTATCATTTGATTGCTTTAAATCTAATTGTCATTCACATTTTTATAAAAGAGACTTCGAAAATGCAACACAACTTTTACACAGATCGTGATTTTTTTTCTGCAAATGCAAATAACGTTAAGAAAATTACAATTAAAAACGATGGTACTTTTTTTTATAAATGTATAATGAAAATGACTAATAGCTATAAATATATTTAGATAATTCTCTTCAATCAGGCAAGAATCTATGATTCATTTTTGTTAAAAGTGCAAAATTCCAGGTAAACAATTTATTGTTTTTCTGTAAAAACCATGAACTAAAATATATTCTTACCTTGAATGTGTGTATCAATTTATTCTCATCCTTTATCCTAGAGGCGTATTGGGACGACACAATTATTTGAATAATAAGCGAATTAGGGAACACTCTTTGATATACAGAACAATAGGCAAAATCGTGTACAAAAATAGAACTTTGATTCGACTCTCCAAACAATGTAGGTTTCAATGAAAATGTCTAAAAATTCTGAAATGTGCTAGATGATAATGAAAACTAGATATTTTTTATCATAATTATATAACATTGGAAATATGTCACGAAATAAATTTAATTAAAACAAAAAAAACTCCGAATTTTGTTCAACCAAATGAATATTTACCACGAGAATTCTAATCGAAAGAAGAGAAACTTACTTCTCCCGTCACCATCACGTCTCAAATGTCAAATACAAGTGTGACATTTGTCATGTATTTACCTCGCATCGTTGTCAGTTTGAAAATATTTACAGACTTTAAGACAATCTTGATTCCCTTGAAACAACCATCTTTTCATATTTCCAAAAAAATTATAAATTTAATTACTCAGAATATTTAAAATATTAAATTAATATTCATCTAGAAATATTTGATGTACTAAGAGAAATCCAGTGAAGTCATTTTATGGAATATTGGATAATTTGGTGCATTGATCAAATTTTACTGGCAACGCCGCGATCAACATTATGCTGGTGGGGTTTTTAAAGCCCGTTTCAAAGAATAAAGTGATGGCACAAATCTATAAAGGCTTTAATTTTAACGATATGACCCTAGAGCTTCAGGAAAAGTTGACAATTCAGTCTTGTATATGCAATTTATTTGAATATTGACGTTTTCAATAAACGAACCTCAAATTTTGAATCACTTAGAAAAAGAAGAAAATCCACATGACAGATGACGTCATTTGTTATGACATATAAGTCTTAAATGTCAGGATTCATAAATATTTGCAAAATAGTCAAAATACTGTGTTTAAATATTGTGCGTATAATTTAATAAAATGTACATCGTGTATCCGGCAACCAGAAATTATTGAGTGCATTATCTGTTTTATATTAACTATCAGATATTATGGAAATAGCAAAGGAAAAGTTGCAGACAAAGGTAAATGCACTACTGATTTTGGAATTTGATAATTTGTTTATATATTTTGGATTATGCTATTTCATGATTCATTAAAGGAAAAATATTCTTTTTTGCTTTTTGATTTTGCTATGCCTGTCAATACGTAATGTATGCGTTATTAAAAATATTTTATTGGTAACTTTTGAAAACAGTTTTTTAAACAATAGTTAATATATTGTTGTTGGCCATTTTGTTGTGTAAATGAAATATGATCTTTGCTACTTTGCTTTCGGATTGAATTTCAAGTAAAGTTATAATGCCTTAGTTAGCTGTTTTTATTTCAAATACACAACAATGTTATTTAAAAGATATCTAGGATTATTTTTCTACTTGCTTCTATGTATTTTGTTCAAATTATTATTTATCCTCGTCTTTTCCCAGATAACTCAATTTTTCATTTATCCAAAGGTACCAATTATTTTTCTATCTGAATTACCTTTTTGTGCTAAATTTGAAATTTCTTAGATTTTTTTATTTTATATATTATTTGTTGTATACATACAAACTGGGGGATCCACTATATGAAATTGAATTTTAAACAAAATTATAATGTCCTAGTTAACTATTTTTAGAAAAAGAAGAAAAACAAAGAAAAAACTGTGGACAAAAGTAGTTCAAATACACAACAATGTTCTTCAACAGATAATAAAGATTATTTTGAATCAATTTCAACGAGCCAGGTCGAACAAATTCCAGTTATTGAATGTAGTACGTCCGTGGAAAAAACAAAAAAACCGATAGATCATAATAAAGAAGAAATTCCAAATATTCAAGAAAATGTTGAAAATAGAGAAACTAATGAACCCAAAGACATAGAAATTACAGAAAATATTCAGGTTGATGAAAATGTACAGAACACTCACAAGCCTCAACATTTTGAAATAATTAATGACAATGCTGCATCAAAAGATGAAAGTTTGGTGGATACAGTGGCATCTAAAAGTGATGAGACAAAAACTAGTGAATCAAGTAATAATCTGATAATTATTTTAAATTTCTATAAAAAAAATATTAATTATTTTTAGAGCAAACTAGTACAGTCCTCGGTGATTTAGAGAATGCTGAAAAAGCGATTAAACTTGAGAAGATTCTCAACGACAATAGGCAGTTAATAAAAGAAATAGAAATGTCAGAAACAGTTTGTGAACCACCCAAAATATTGACCAAAAATGACGTAAAAGAGATTGAATTTTCGATGGAAATAAAACCATATACGGAAACACAATTAAGTGCATTGTATTATAATCAAGAATTGGATACATTAGAGGAATTTATTAATCAGTATATTCAGGCAGAATTAAAAGGTAATCACTTTACATTTACAGAGACTGTTACAACAAAAAATAACGATTTTAGGAGCAACTATGAAACAACACCCTCTTTACGAATTGCTAATGAGTTATTTACGAATTCAAGAAAAAATAACTGGAAATACCTTGGAATTGGATCAAATTCGAAAAGAGTATAAGAGTTTACAGGAAGATCTGTGGACCATTGAAACTGTGACGGTAACTGGTAAAGGGATGTGCCAAGATGGCAGTCCTGTATCAGCTTCACATAGTTATAATAGAAGTATATTTCACAGATCAGTGTTCCAGAATATTATCAGGATTTTAGGAAATGTGCAAGATTTGACATACGAAAACCATATGCTTTATTCTTTTACTGCTGAAGATTTGAGGCTGCAGGTATTTTTTGCTTTTTTACTGTAATTATTTAGTAGTTTTTATTTTTCAGCAGAGTTTTTGTGAGAAAATGCTTCTTGTTAACTCCATACTCAAATAATATATTGAGATGATTATGTTAATTAAAAGATTTTTTCACAACTGACATCTTTAACATCTCAAAACAAACATTATTATTTCTTGTACGTTTTGTCGATCTGTTCTTTGTATGTCTCCTTGCCATTGTTCTTCATCTTCTTCGTGTCGTTCCACTTCCCTTTGTTTACCTGTTTACGTCCTCTTAGCTCCATTGTCTCTATTGTTTTATTTTCGTTATTGCCCCACTTTATTTAAATTGGCCCCACGTTGGGCGCCAATTGTGATTAAATAATTATAAAATTTTTCAGGTTAAATACTTCAAAAAAAAAAAGTTGAAAAAATGTTATCTGCAGTTTTATTTTTTACTTTTCTGTTCGATGAAGGTTCCGGTTTTTTATTTTTAGAATAGAATTTATTCTTAGAAAAGTTGACACTGTTCTGGAAAAATGCTCCTAATTTTCAGTAGTATCAATTTGAAAATGGCTTTCATCGGGTTTTAGCGAATTTTTGAATTGGTTGAATGTATAGAAACATTTTGGGTTGAGTTCATAAAATCGTTCATAGCTTTCTTGAAAAAAATCAGGACTAGTCTCATTCGCTTTTTCATAAAATTTTACATTTAGAAGTGCAAATGTATTGACCTAAAAGATTTTCTTCTGATAGTTACAAAATTTTGAAAAAAAGTTTGTTAAAAATTGTTTAGAAAAAAGTATGACATGACTATATCAAATAATTCATAACTCGTTAAAAAAAAATCACACAGCTTTGGGACCAGTGTATTCGATTTTTCATAAAATTTTACATCTAGAATTGCAAATGTATTGACCTAAAAGATTTTCTTCTAATAGTTAGAAAATTTTGAAAAAGAAAAAGTTTGTTTTTATATCTAGAGTTGCAAATGTATTGACCAATACAGACGAAAATGTGACATGACTTCAGAAAACCGTCTATAACTTTTTTCAAAAAAATCATACCACTTTGAGACTTGTCTCATTTGATTTACAATAAAATTGTACGCCTAGAAATATATACGTGTTGAGCCAAAAAAATTTCTTGTGAACGCTAGAAAATTTCAAAACAAAGGTTGCTAAGAATGTGTATAGCCGAAAATGTGACATGACTTCAGAAAACCGTCTATAACTTTTTTCAAAAATATCATACCACTTTGGGACTTGTCTCATTCGATTTATGATAAAATTGTACGCCTAGAAATATATACGTGTTGAGCCAAAAAAAATTCTTGTGAACGTTAGAAAATTTCAAAACCAAAAGTTGCTAAAAATGTGTATAGACGAAAATTTGACATGACTTCAGAAAACCGTCTATAACTTTTTTCAAAAATATCATACCACTTTGGGACTTGTCTCATTTAATTTATGATAAAATTGTACGCCTAGAAATATATACGTGTTGAGCCAAAAAAAATTCTTGTGAACGCTAGAAAATTTCAAAAACAAAGGTCGCTAAAAATGTGTATAGACGAAAATTTTACATGACTTCAGAAAACCGTCTATAACTTTTTTCAAAAATATCATACCACTTTGGGACTTGTCTCATTCGATTTATGATAAAATTGTACGCCTAGAAATATATACGTGTTGAGCCAAAAAAATTTCTTGTGAACGCTAGAAAATTTCAAAAACTGTGTATAGACGAAAATTTGACATGACTTCAGAAAACCGTCTATAACTTTTTTCAAAAATATCATACCACTTTGGGACTTGTGTCATTTAATTTTTCATAAAATTGCGAATGTATCGACACAAAAATAAATTACTGAAAATTAGAAAATCGATTATTACGTGTAAGTGAATATTGGTGGAAATTGTCTACGGTATAATTTGTTTACCATTCTAAAAATACTTTATTCGACCGAATTATATCGAAAATTGATTTTGCAGATAGAATTATATCTTCAAAGCGTAATATACAACTGCATAAGTATAACTCAGCTCTCCAAAGATGCTCCTGTAGCTCTAACAATTCAGGACGAACCTCCGCATCTTAAACCGTATTTTGGCGAACTCAGGATGTGTATTTCAATATTATTTTCATTTCAAAGAAAGCTCGTTAGAGAGATGAAGTTCATTAAGGAGACCAGATCTTGGTTGTCGCAGTTAGTGGCTGTACTATTGAGAGTATCAAATTACCAAGATCATCTTTTCATTTTGAACCATATCTTAAGGTATGATTGTGTTTTTATATTTAAACGAGTTTTCATTTCTTTATTTTTTTAGATGTCCAGCTGGTGTGGGTTCTTGGGCTTCATCGTTTATTCAGACTCCCTTAAATATAAATGTAGGGGATTCCCCGTTCGCCAACTTTCAAATTAATCACGTACTAACAATTTTTTCTGCTATTCTAACGCCGGTGCATAGCAGAGAGCAGTTTCTTGAAGATTTATCAATGAAAAACGACTCGTGTTCCGAAGCCCTTTGGATTATGGTGGATTCTGATGGCGAGGAAGATGATGATTCGCCTATAAGACCGTTGAAGGAGAACGATTTGGTGGCTTTCTTGAACCAGTTGCCTTTGGACGATTTGTTTAGGAATGTTTTGTTGATTCGACAAAAGAATTTTCAGGTATTTAACATTTAAAAATAAAATTATTTTTCCCCAGATCTGGAGAAAATATAATTTTAAAAGAGTACATGGCAACACCGCAATTACCTTCGGATTTATTATGAGCTCAATTTTAGGGTGCCTCTTGCATATTTTAGAAGGTCTTATAATTTCAGTGACTGTAATTAGGAGAAAGTATGACATAACTTCAGAAAAACGTCAATAACTTTCTTAAAAAAAATCATACGATTTTCACACTTGTCTCGTTTGATTTCTAATAAAATCTTACATTTTGGAAAATTTATATATTTATCAAAAAAAATTTCCCCGTTACGTTAGAAAATTCCAAAAACAAAGTTTGCTAAAATTTTGAGTAGGAGAAAGTTTGACATTACTTCAGAAAATCGTCAATAACTTTCTTAAAAAAAATCATACGATTTTCACACTTGTCTCGTTTGATTTCTAATAAAATCTTACATTTTGGAAAGTGTATATATTTATCAAAAAAAATTTCCCGGTTACGTTAGAAAATTCCAAAAACAAAGGTTTCTAAATTTGTGAGTAAGAGAAAGTTTGACATAACTTCAGAAAAAAGAATCATACGATTTTCACACTTGTCTCGTTTGATTTCTAATAAAATCCTACATTTTAGAAAATTTATATATTTATCAAAAAAAAATTCCCCGCAACGTTAGAAAATTCCAAAAACAAAGTTTGCCAAAATTATGAGTAGGAGAAAGTATGACATAACTTCAGAAAATCGTCAATAACTTTCTTAAAAAAAATCATACGATTTTCACTCTTGTCTCGTTTAATTTCTAATAAAATTTTACATTTTAGAAAATTTATATATTTTTCAAAAAAAATTTCGCCGATACGTTAGAAAATTCCAAAAACAAAGTTTGCTAAATTTGTGAGTAAGAGAAAGCGTGACATAACTTCAGAAAATCGTCAATAACTTTCTTAAAAAAAATCATACGATTTTTACACTTATCTCGTTTGATTTCTAATAAAATCTTACATTTTGAAAATTTATATATTTATCCAAAAAAATTTCTTCTCAACATTAGAAAATTCCAAAAACAAAGTTTGTCAAAATTGTGAGTAGGAGAACGTATGACATGACTTCAGAAAACCGTCTATAACTTTTTTCAAAAATATCATACCACATTGGGACTTGTCTCATTTGATTTATGATAAAATTGTATGCCTAGAAATATATACGTGTTCAGCCAAAAAAATTTCTTGTGAACGCTAGAAAATTTCAAAAACAAAGGTTGCTAAAAATGTGTATAGAAGAAAATTTGACATGACTTCAGAAAACCGTCAATAACTTTCTTTAAAAAGGTCATACGTTGTTGGAACTGGTCTCATTCGATTTCTTATACAATTTCAAGTGTATAAAAATATATGTTGACCAAAAAATATTGATCTTGGACGTTAGAGAATTTAAAATTCGAAGGCGAAGTTTTTAGTTTGCTAGTATTTCTAGGGAAATTGAGTTTTCCGAATAGAAATAAATCGTTAGGTTAGTATATGTAGAAAGAAAAATATTTTCAGGATGTTTACGATGTAGAAGCTATAACAGAACACCACATTTTAAGATACCTGGCGTTTTCTACAGTCGTACTAAAATTATTGCATAAAGGTATCCAATCGTACGACCAACCCAGATACAATCAATTTTCAAAGAGACTAAGTCGCTTTATCCGCCATGTTGCGCAGTACGCGACGGACCAATGGGAGCAATTTTTAAAGGTATTTTATAAAAATTAAGTCCCCTTGAATGGTACAGAAAAACAAACATTTTTAGGTACAAAGGATAGAAGATAAGGCGATGTTGCGACGTCTCCAAGTGGAATACGATGCTTTCTTTCTTCGAGCAATTTACTATTTATATTCGTCTCAAAAATTGGGCGCTTGGCAATTTCTGGCCGTAGTGCCTTACAATATGGTGTCTGTAAAGACGTTGTGGAAGATTTTTTACTTCTTACATAGTACGGATAGTCAAGCTAAAGACATATTAAATCCTCTTGTGATGGAAAATTACAGTAAGAAAATTTGGGATAAGGAATTGAGGGGACAGTTTGAAGAAAAATTGGGGACATTAGAAGATGCCGAAGTTTATTATTTATTGAATACTTTCGCCAATATGGCGCTAGCGAGAGATGAAAGTGATATGGAATTTATTTATTCGTCAACCTTAGATTTGTTACAGGTAATCTGACTTGACTTCAGAAAATTGTTCATAACTTTCTTAAAAAAAATCATACGCGTTTGAAATTGGTTTCTTTTGATTTCTCATAAAATTATACGTCTAGTGCAGTATACATATTGACTCAAAAAAATTCCTTCTGAGCGGTAGAATTTTCCAAAAACAAAGTTTGTATAAATTCGTGCATATAAGAATCAGACATGACAACAGAAAATTGTTCATAACTTTCTTAAAAAAAACCATACGCGTTTGAAACTGGTTTCATTTGATTTTTCATAGAATTATACGTCTAGTAAAGTATAGAAATTGACTCAAAAAAATTCCTTCTGAGCGGTAGAATTTTCCAAAAACAAAGTTTGCATAAATTCGTGTATATAAAAATCTGACATGACATCAGAAAATTATCCATAACTTTCTTAAAAAAAATCATACGACTTTGAAACTAGTTTCATGTCATTTCTCATAAAATTATACGTCTGGTAAAGTATACAAATTTACTCAAAAAAATTCTTTCTGAGCGGTAGAATTTTCCAAAAACAAAGTTTGTATAAATTCGTGCATATAAAAATCTGACATGACATCAGAAAATTATCCATAACTTTCTTAAAAAAAAATCATACGACTTTGAAACTAGTTTCATGTCATTTCTCATAAAATTATACGTCTGGTAAAGTATACAAATTTACTCAAAAAAATTCTTTCTGAGCGGTAGAATTTTCCAAAAACAAAGTTTGCATAAATTCGTGCATATAAAAATCTGACATGACATCAGAAAATGGTCCATAACTTTTTTAAAAAAAATTGTACGTGTTTGGGACCTTTACAATCCGATTGCTCATGAAATTTCTCGTCTAGTGAGATAAATGTATTTTCTTGAAAAAAATCTTTTACTCATAAAATATTACAATTTCTGTCATCTCTCCTCTGAAATATTATGGATCCGCCCCTGACGTTTAATTTTCAGGTAGGATTTATAAGTGCATCTACTCAAGAAACCTGTTCCAAATCAGCACGAATATTGCTAACACACATTACTTCTAAATATCCTCATTTGCTGTCAAATATTTTGAAAGAAGTTAAAGATAATATGAGCCAAATCGGTGCTTTATCGCTCTATCTTTACGAAGAATTGCCTTTGTCGGTATGGAAAATTACAGACAATGATTTGGAATTAATTTCAAGGTCTGTTTTTAACTTTATTAACCGTTTGGTGATCTATAAGTGATACATTTTTTTAGACTTTTATTGAACAATCCCATGACTAGTTTTGAAAGCAAATTGTCTCGAATGATTTTATCCAGATTGAACTGGGACGATATTGTTTACGAAATTCACTGTGATGTCGCCATTTTGGTGGTACAAAGCGCCTTTCAGGAACCAGGAATTGAAAATTGGGCCTGGCAAACAGTTTTAAGACTGAAACTGCATATCAGTGATAAGGCGTTTCAAGAAATCGGTAGAGTGCAAGAACTTGAACGTTACGATGTTTTATTGAAAGGTGAGATTTCAGTTTTTAATTTCAGTATGTTGGGTTTTGTTTTTTTTTTAAATTTTTTTTCCGAAAATTCAGATTTGTCTTCACAAAATCGTACAAAACTTTCTTAAAAAAAATCAATCGACTTTGGGACTTGTCTCACTTGATTTACGATGAAATTGTACGTCTAGAAATATATACGTGTTGAGCCAAAAAAATTTCTTTTGAACGCTAGAAAATTTCAAAAATAAATTTTGCTAAAAATGTGTATAGACGAAAATTTGACGTGACTTCAGAAAACCGTCTATAACTTTTTTTTTAAAAAAAATCATATCACTTTGGGACTTGTCTCATTTCATTTATGATAAAATTGTACGTCTAGAAATATATACGTATTGAGTCAAAAAAAATTCTTGTGAACGCTAGAAAATTTCAAAAACAAAGGTTGCTAAAAATGGGTATAGAAGAAAATTTGACATAACTTCAGAAAACCGTCTATAACTTTTTAAAAAAAAATCATATCACTTTTGGACTTGTCTCATTTGATTTATGATAAATTTGTACGCCTAGAAATATATACGTATTGAGCTAAAAAAATTCTTGTGAACGCTAGAAAATTTCAAAAACAAAGTTTGCTAAAAATGTGTATAGACGAAAATTTGACATGACTTCCGAAAACCGTCTATAAATTTTTTCAAAAATATCATACCACTTTCGGACTTGTCTCATTTGATTTATGATAAAATTGTACGCCTAGCAATGTATACGGATAGAGCCAAAAAAAATTCTTGTGAACGCTACAAAATTTCAAAAACAAAGTTTCTAAAAATGTTTATAGACGAAAATTTGACATGACTTCAGAAAACCGTCTATAACTTTTTTCAAAAAAATCATATCACTTTGGGACTTGTTTCATTTGATTTATGATAAAATTGTACGTCTAGAAATATATACGTATTGAGCCAAAAAAATTTCTTGTGAACGCTAGAAAATTTCAAAAACAAAGTTTGCTAAAAATGTGTACAGACGAAAATGTGACATGGCTTCAGAAAACCGTCTATAACTTTTTTCAAAAAAACCATATCACTTTGGGACTTGTCTCATTTGATTTATGATAAAATTTTACGCCTATAAATATATACGTATTGAGCCAAAAAAATTTCTTGTAAACGCTAGAAAATTTCAAAAACAAAGGTTGCTAAAAATGTGTATAGACGAAAATTTGACATGATTTCAGAAAACCGTCTATAACTTTTTTCAAAAATATCACATCACTTTGGGACTTGTCTCATTTGATTTATGATACAATTGTACGTCTATAAATATAAACGGATGGAGCCAAAAAAAATTCTTGTGAACGCTAGAAAATGTCAAAAACAAAGTTTGTTAAAAATGTGTATAAGAGATTTGGTGCCCTTGTGATATCTCGAGAAAGGTAATAGCTATTAATGTGAACGTTTCATATTTGAATTGTACGTGAAAAATCCCGTTTTTAGACACCCATCTTGGTATATCTTTCTTTAAAGATGAAGGTACTACTAAAGCTACTTTATTATGCCATTCGAACACCGGAAAACGTTTTATTTTGGTGTATGCATATAATTTTTAACAATTTTTACAGGTGTAAGAGAGCAAAACTGCCTTGCTATATTCGTATCTCTTTTATTGACGTCTTGGGGACATTTGGTTCCTCTAATTTGCAGTAAAGGTTTGTCCCAGTTACTGTATCTCCAATCGCAACAAAAACACGAAGCGGTTCTTTTCGTACTATACTTGATGGTACCCTTATTCATAGAATCCCAAGAGTGTATGATCAATTTAGAAAAATTTCAAGAAATCCTGATGAATTTACTAAACGCCGATAGAGGTTATATCTCAATGGCGAAAAGTTTGGTATACGCCCAAAACACAGTGTTGCAACAATTCGGAAATATGGTAGAAACCCAGATTATGAATTTTAACTATTATAACCTAGAAAGTTCGCGGGCTTTGGTGAGGTTATGGACCAATTCTTTGGTATCGATACCCGGTTGGAACAAGGACATGGGTATTATGTACCTTTTGGACGTGATTGTTCGGACGGCTTTTCAACACACCGACGCCGTCGATGTCGTTTATGATATTTTGAGAGACCAATCGCAAGTAAGTGTATTTTATGTTTGATTTTACGATATACTTAAGCTCTTACAAATTTCTTTCAATTACTTATATTTTTAGAAATAATTTCTATCTTAATCTATCTAATAATACAGTATTTACATAGTAGGCATCGACATTATACTCGAGTGAACTTAGGCAGGTCACTCGCCGTACATGGACGCCCGACCTTGCCGTACATGTCGGTTTGTTATACAATAACAACACCGACGCCTACCTTATCTAAACAATTACATTAATACGGTATACTGGGTGATGGATTATGCCTGTTACTTGAAAAAAAAAACAAATTTAAGAATATTAGAGTTGAAGGTAACTAATAACTATAATTTATGCACAGGTATGGCAAAAGTGTGAATGTTAGATGACACTTATCTTTTTTTCGTCGAGACCATTGTCTCCTTGAGAGTCTTCTTTAATATCTAACGTTTCCTTTCAAATACTTCCCAGGTCTCCTTTAGCCTCCTTTATTAGACCTCGCAGGTCTCCCTTATTAAGCCTTCTTTTTAGAGGGAATAGATCACCTGGTCTCCTTTCAAATACTCATCAATACCTCCCAGGACTCCTTTATTAATTAAGCCTCTAATCTGTCATTTGTCTGCCAATTCAATTTAGAGCCAATTTACTTAATTAGGCCCCACGTTGGGCGCCAAATTTGTAAATGGTATATAATAAATTTTGATGACGTACCTAGATTCTTTAAATAACTTGTATTGGAAGTTTTAAAATATGAACAATAGACAAAATTTCTAGTTGAGTACAAAATAAAACAATTGCAGGCCGGTACTCCGCAAGAAAATCCAGGCACGATCAGTTCTCTCTTCAAATGGGTATCGAGCAACAATACCAATGGCAGTTTGATATCGAGTTCTCTGTCTACGTACACTTGGTTGGCCTATATCGTTATTTCTGTCGAACACGAAGAAAGGGAACACAGATCGGGGTTGTGGAGCGATATTTTGGTTCAATTGAGTAAACAAAAAGGGAAAGTCAGCGTGGACCAAGCGATTAAGGTATAAAAATAAAGATAAAACATTTTAAATAGACCAGGGCCAATCAGTTCTGAAACAAAAAACATGTGGAAATTAAAGTTCATTTTTGCGAGAGATACAAATTAATAACGAAAAAAAACTGTTTTTAGCGTTTTTCTCTATAATTTTGAGGTTATGTTGAAAAATCATTAATATAAAAGTTTTAGATTTTTTAATTATCTACAATTTTTGTATTAAACTTTTTTCGATAGGATGCATATTTCAGCCACAAATCGTAAAAAACTAATATCCAACCCCCATAACTTATATTTACCTACCCCCACCCCCCTTCCCGAACTTTTACTCAGTCGTCTTGATTTTTCTTAATTTTTTTTATTATTTACCCTAAATTTTCCGACCACCCACATACTGCTAAGGATTTATATGGAGAGGAACAAATTCATTTCACACTTATGTTCGTTAAACCACATTCGAAAATCTTATCCGTTTGACCTATATAAATCTTAAAGTTGAAGTAAAATTAATTAAGTACCATAGATGATTAAACTTTTAATTTCCAAAAAATTGCTCCAAATTATTGAAATTATTTTTTAATACAGGATTCTAATGTATCTATTTCTTCAGTTCATATTTTTTTTTAGAAAGCTTCAAGCTCTCTGAAAGTTGCTTCCTTCACTTCCGGCTACCTCTGCATTTATCGTTGGGCACAACAAGCGTTAGATACATCCTTGGATCATCCCCTTTTGCCACTACTGTGGCAGAAATTTTTTAATCTATACTTAGCTCGAATTCCGAATCCTAGTATTGTAGAAAAATCCTGCGTGGGGGAAAAATTCTTTGATGGACTCGTGAATTTTACGTTTTTTAAAAAGATTAAAAGAAGATTACAAGAATCGGTGGATTATTTCAGGTAAAAATAATTTTTTACTCAATTTTTACTTAATTATTCTGTATTTTTCTTTTGTATTTTTCTTGTTCGAAACAATTTTAGGGCCAAAATAGACATCAAGGACGAAGAAAATGTAGAATTAGCTAAAAAACCTTTCTACCAATCCTGCGAAAGGATATTCAGAGCCTTTTCTTTGTGGTTGGAGGAACCCAGGCTTCAGGAAAATAATATTTTGCTTAAAAGTTTACCGCCTCAATACGAACCTGGATTCTTGGTTCACATAATGCAGGGTGAAAATGTAGGTATATTTTGAGAGATTTTCCAAAAAAAAAACAACTGAATAATTGTCCTTTTTGTGTTGCGAAAGTCCCACACGATTACCAGATTTGATCCCGTTAGATTTTTATTGAAGATTATCTCAAATTTAAAGTTTCTAAATTGTATTCAATAGTTTTGGAAATATTGAATTGGGTCAAAATTTTTTCGCGAATTTCAAAAATAACGTTTGTAAAAATACATTATTTACCAAACCAAAGTTGAAACAGTAAAAACAAAATGGTAATTAGTTTTTTTAGCAAACGTTTTTCTAATTTTTCGAGGTTTGCAATAAATTTTATTTACCAAAAAAAAAAAAAAATAGTAATATAGGCGCCTACACACTCACCAGATTTATCCCTATGAAATTTTTATCGCACAAATTTAAAATCTACATAAAACGTTATACACAATGTAGTTTATACAATTCACTAAATATTTTTAGATACCTTGGATAGTATTTTTAGATACGGAAAAACTCAAACAAGAACAACAATCGCACATTAGAATATGGAGAGTGAACAACTTCCGCGAGAAAACGAACGTCAACAAACCATTGTTAAACGCAGGAAGTCGCGTCGAAAGCGACGATCCGATAGAACGCATCTTCAGACGACTCTCCTCCTACGACAAACCGAAATCCGCCCCTTCGATAACGCTCTCCGCCCCCGTCATACCGAACATAGAGTTCGGCAACAAGGAGGAGATGTTCAAATCGTTGGAACAGTGTTTCAAAACGTTGAAACAGTGCGCGCACAACCACGCGCTCAAGTTATCCGAGCAGAAGGCGTTGGATAGCGCTTACAAGGAATTGGTACCGCAACAGTATCGGTCGGTACTAAATCGCGTTAAGAAAAAAGTACCTTGCAAGGGGAGGAATCAGGCGGTCTATTGCTCCGGAGCGGCCGAGATTGTTCTAGAAATGCAGGTAAGTGACGATGTTGACACGTGTGAGGATGGAAGGTTTACAAAGTGGTCTATAATTTATAAAAAAAAGAAGAATACGCTAAGTAAAACGATTATCCAATTTGTGTGCTCGTCTTCTCGGAGTTTCTATTATTTATTCTTTTAGAATAATACAATTTCTTAGGTTAGATTTCTATCTTGAGATATAACAATAAATATGACCGCCATTTTGGATTGGAGCGACATACTAACCCGATGACATACGACAGATGACAGCTGACATAAGACAGATGAAAGCTGACATACGATAGGTGACAGATGACTTACAAAGTGGTCTATATTTTATAAAAAAAAAAGAAGAATACGCTAAGTAAAACGATTATCCAATTTGTGTGCTCGTCTTCTCGGAGTTTCTATTATTTTTTCTTTTAGAATAATACAAATTCTTAGGTTAGATTTCTATCTTGAGATATAACAATAAATATGACCGCCATTTTGGATTGGAGCGACATACTAACCCGATGACATACGACAGATGACAGCTGACATAAGAGATGAAAGCTGACATACGATAGGTGACAGCTGACATAGGACAGATGACTTACAAAGTGGTCTATATTTTATAAAAAAAAAGAAGAATACGCTAAGTAAAACGATTATCCAATTTGTGTGCTCGTCTTCTCGGAGTTTCTATTATTTTTTCTTTTAGAATAATACAAATTCTTAGGTTAGATTTCTATCTTGAGATATAACAATAAATATGACCGCCATTTTGGATTAGAACGACATACTAACCCGATGACATACGACAGATGACATCTGACATAAGACAGATGAAAGCTGACATACGATAGGTGACAGCTGACATAGGACAGATGACTTACAAAGTGGTCTATATTTTATAAAAAAAAAGAAGAATACACTAAATAAGACAATTATCCAATTTGTGTGGTCGTCTACTCGGAGTTTCTATTATTTATTCTTTTAGAATAATACAAATTCTTAGGTTAGATTTCTATCTTAAGATATAACAATAAATATGACCGCCATTTTGGATTGGAGCGACATACTAACCCGATGACATACGACAGATGACAGCTGACATAAGACAGATGAAAGCTGACATACGATAGGTGACAGATGACTTACAAAGTGGTCTATATTTTATAAAAAAAGAAGAATACGCTAAGTAAGACGATTATCTAATTTGTGTGGTCGTCTACTCAGAGTCTATTATTTTTTCTTTTAGAATATTACAAATTCTATTTATTTATTTATTTATTTGAACGGGCTCACCCCTCTTTACAAAATATATACAATACAATATGAGAAGATATATAAAAAGAAAGTAAAATAAAAGTAAGAGTAAAAGTAAAAGTAAAATATTTCACAAAACATCACAGAGTAGCTACTCCATTTAGAGTTTTTTTAAAAGTACAAAGGCTAACGCCAGTTATGCATACACCTTTAGCATTAATTAGATTACCTAGTCTCATAATACGAGATATGCTGCTATTGTAGCCATAGTTAGAATAATGAAGAGTTCACAATTTCGTGTAAGTATTCTAGGAAATCTAAAATTAATTTGTGCCAACAGTTCTGGGCATGATGTCATCCCATTAATTAATTTATGTAAAAGAATTAAATCAGCTTTATTACGGCTAGTTTCTAAGGTATAAATTGAAAGGTGCTCTAAGATCTCAGAATAATTGTATGTTCCATGACATAAGCCCATTTTGTAAGCAATACATCTCAAAAACTTGTTTTGGATACACTCCAGATGGTGTTTGTGAATTTGGTAATGAGGACTTCACACAGGAGAAGCATAATGAAGACAGGAATAAATGAGTGACATGTATAATGTTTTTGTTGAAAGAATTGACAATTGTTGTGTATTTCTAAGAACAAAACCTAGTTTTCGAGAACTACTACTTATAATTTATAATTGACTTAATATGCTGAACAAATGTAAGTTTTTCATCAAATAATACTCCAAGGTCTTTAACAACCGATACTCTTTCAATGATCTTATTGTCAATAAGGTAGTTATTTTGAATTTCAGCTTTTGTTCTACTAAAAGTAATACATTGGCATTTATCAGGATTCAATACCATTCCATTTGATTTAGACCAATTTAGTAAGGAATTAAGATCTTCTTGTAATTTATTACAATCAACTGGACTAGAGATGTCCGTATATAATTTTAAATCGTCAGCAAAAAGGAGGAATTTACAATTTTTAAAAATGGTTCCTAAGTCATTGATAAAAATGTTAAACAACAGGGGACCCAAGTGTGATCCCTGTGGAACACCTGATGTGACAAGGATAGAATTAGAAACAAAATTTTTAATTTTAACCAATTGATGTCTATTATAAAGATCGCTTTCTAACCATTTTGTCAACCATGGTGGAAAGCCAACAGCGGACAATTTGCTGATCAATAATTTATGATTCACTTTATTCTTTTTGGATTAGAATGACATACTAACCCGATGACAGATGACATCTGACATAAGACAGATGAAAGCTGACATACGATAGATGGCAGCTGACATAGGACAAGTGACAGCTGATATAAGACAGATGAAAGCTGGCATACGATAGATAACAGCTGACATACGACAGATGACTTACTTACTTTACTTTTTCGTGTCCGGAATATTCTACAATTTCTCGGCCCAATATTGGGCCACGTCCAATGCTTCGGATTTGCTTTGCCATAAATCGTCGAGGTTACAGTGTTCCATATCCTGCATCATCCGACATTCGCACTTGTCGTCAGTTGGTTGCGCAAGGCCCCACTTGATCAGGTTGGTTTTTACCGGGGCAACTCCTCATCTGATGCGGTTTAGCGTTCTCCAGGTCTTGAAGTTGTACGAGACACCACTCGGCGGGCTTTCTGACAGAGCATAGCTCGCGGGTGGTTGATCCAGGGGGTTGCTGAGGAATCGACGCCTAGATTTTAGCCTTTGGGATTCTTGATGTTGCCCGCGAAAGGGGATGGCGATTGTCCAATGTTTTCTTAAACTTCTCGTGAATTGAGACTGTGGAAACCCGCCGCTTGGTAGAGTTTGGTTAGGGGTGCAGCCTTAATGTACCCTGTTACAAGTCTGCAAGTTTCGTTGAGGCTTACATCGACCTCCCTGGCATGCGCCGATCTTGACCAGACAGGGCATGCGTATTCGGCTGCTGTAGAGAAACATAGTGCTTGTGACGTCGATCTAAGGACCTCGGGTTTAGCGCCCCACTTACTGGTGGATAGTTTTCTTAATATATTGTTTCTCGCAGCCACCTTTTGCCGACTGATGACAGCTGACATAAGACAGATGAAAGTTGACATACGACAGGTGACAGGAAAGTTTAGGAACGATGGGAAATATTTTCTATTTAAAAAAAGGATAAAAACAAAATCTCTCTCTCTGCTATTTTAAGTATTTACTGTTATTTTATAAATTTTACTTGACTTTCAGGAAGCTAGAATAAATGAAAGAATCGAGCATCAAATACAATCGAACAGAAGTACCTACGAATCGCTTCTGGCGAATGCTTTGCAATTATCTTCGATGAATTTGTGTACTGCTTCGGTGACAATACAGAAAACAATAAAGTAAGTATTTTGATAAAAAAAACGTACAATTTTATTTTTATATATTTATTTCAGAACGCTTCAATCCCAACTCCACTGCAATCCAGCGACAGCCGAACTGGGCGCCGAATTATTTTATTACATTCTCTCTATTTTAAACGAAGAATTGAACGCTTACCCGCCAACGAAAACTTTATTTTCGATGTGTCTGGAACGACTAGGACAATCGCATATTTGTGGAGTTGAATACGAGATGCCGAGATTGTTAAAGAAAATACTGCACGACTCGAATCTTGGCGAATATTTGGCTCCGCATTTTTCTCCGTGCAACGTCGGTACTGCCAATTTGCTGTTAATGTATTCCACAATTTGCAAGGAAATCGGTCAAAAATACGATGTGGCGTTTGCACTTTTGTCAAAGGTAAGTTACAAGCTAATTTTTTTAGCGTAAACTGCAGTTTTTACTTGAATTTGTGTAATGTAGAATGACCTGCGCGGTCACCGGATTTAATCATGTTGAATTTTTTTTCTCGAGTGAAATAAACGAAGGTCGATATTTTTATTTTGTCTGTAAAGGTATTATAGTGTTTTAACTGTGGTCCGAAAGTATGGTTAGAATATTGATCACTGATGTTTTAAATACATTTTTAGTCCCAAACTATTTCTGACATGACGACAGAAAATCGTCCATAAATTTCTTGGAAAAAACTAATGTCGACATTTCTTACCTCTCTCTATAACGGCTCAAAAAAGTTGCGCTTTTACTTTAATTTTTATAATGTAGAATGACCTACGCGGTCACCAGATTTCGTCATGTTGAATTTTTGTTTTCAAGTGAAATAATCGATATTTATATATTTGTAGATAAAAATTTTATAGATGTCAAAAGCATATTTTAATTATTTAAATATATAAGTTTATGTTTTTTAGGTCGCTGAATTCAAATCTGCTGTCAGATTTGAAAAATTGAGTTGACAGCTGTCAATTAATTGTCAAAGTAGAATAAAAAAGTAAATATTCTCTTTTGACATTGAAAGTTTATGTTTTTGAGGTCGCTGAATTCAAATCTGATGCCAGATTTAAAAAAATTGACAGTTGACAGCTGTCAATTAATTGTAAAAGTAGAATACAAAAGTAAATAATCTCTTTTGACATTGAAAGTTTATGTTTTTGAGGTCGCTGAAATCAAATATGATGTCAGATTTGAAAAAATGACAGTTGACAGGTGTCAATTAACTGTAAAAGTAAATATTCTCTTTTGACATTGAAAGTTTATGTTTTTGAGGTCGCTGAATTCAAATCTGATGCCAGATTTAAAAAAATTGACAGTTGACAGCTGTCAATTAATTGTAAAAGTAGAATACAAAAGTAAATAATCTCTTTTGACATTGAAAGTTTATGTTTTTGAGGTCGCTGAAATCAAATATGATGTCAGATTTCAAAAAAATGACAGTTGACAGGTGTCAATTAACTGTAAAAGTAAATATTCTCTTTTGACATTGAAAGTTTATGTTTTTGAGGTCGCTGAATTCAAATCTGATGCCAGATTTAAAAAATTGACAGTTGACAGCTGTCAATTAATTGTAAAAGTAGAATACAAAAGTAAATAATCTCTTTTGACATTGAAAGTTTATGTTTTTGAGGTCGCTGAAATCAAATATGATGTCAGATTTGAAAAAATGACAGTTGACAGGTGTCAACTGTAAAAGTAAATATTCTCTTTTGACATTGAAAGTTTATGTTTTTGAGGTCGCTGAATTCAAATCTGATGCCAGATTTAAAAAATTGACAGTTGACAGCTGTCAATTAATTGTAAAAGTAGAATACAAAAGTAAATAATCTCTTTTGACATTGAAAGTTTATGTTTTTGAGGTCGCTGAAATCAAATATGATGTCAGATTTGAAAAAATGACAGTTGACAGGTGTCAACTGTAAAAGTAAATATTCTCTTTTGACATTGAAAGTTTATGTTTTTGAGGTCGCTGAATTCAAATCTGATGCCAGATTTAAAAAATTGACAGTTGACAGCTGTCAATTAATTGTAAAAGTAGAATACAAAAGTAAATAATCTCTTTTGACATTGAAAGTTTATGTTTTTGAGGTCGCTGAAATCAAATATGATGTCAGATTTGAAAAAATGACAGTTGACAGGTGTCAACTGTAAAAGTAAATATTCTCTTTTGACATTGAAAGTTTATGTTTTTGAGGTCGCTGAATTCAAATCTGATGCCAGATTTAAAAAATTGACAGTTGACAGCTGTCAATTAATTGTAAAAGTAGAATACAAAAGTAAATAATCTCTTTTCACATTGAAAGTTTATGTTTTTGAGGTCGCTGAAATCAAATATGATGTCAGATTTGAAAAAATGACAGTTTCACAGGTGTCAATTAACTGTCAAAGTAGAATAAAAAAGTAATTATTAATATAATAATAATAATAGTTTATTTATTCAAAAATACAAATACGAATAAAACATCATCAAACAGTATAAATTTTTTTTACATCATTAAAACAATATAATTTTTTTTAAAAAGAACAAACAAACAAACTTGTGTCGTACATGCTCGTTAAAACCATATGAGGTCGTGCACGAGCTTATGACTAAGTTTAATTATATATCTTTCAAAAAATATAATACATATTAAAAAGAGAAAAATATCAAAAAATAGACAATAGAAACCTTTTAAATAACATGATATATAACATATTTTAATAATAGTAAGTTAACCAATAAGACCTTTTAATACAAAAAAAAAGACATTGAAAGTTTATGTTTTTGAGGTCGCTGAATTCAAATATGATGTCAGATTTAAAATATTGACAGTTGACAGCTGTCAATTAATTGTCAAAGTAGAATAAAAAGTAAATATTCTCTTTTGACATTGAAAGTTTATATTTTTGAGGTATCTGAATTTAAATATGATGTCATATTTGAAAAATTGACAGATGCCAGCTGTCAATTAGTTGTCAAAGTAGAATAAAAAAGTAAATATTCTCTTTTGACATTGAAAGTTTATGTTTTTGAGGTCGCTGAATTCAAATCTGCTGTCAGATATAAAAAATTGACAGTTGACAGCTGTTAATTAATTGTCAAAGTAGAATAAAAAAGTAAATATTCTCTTTTGACATTGAGAGTTTATGTTTTTCAGGTCACTGAACTTAAATCTAATGCCAGATCGGAGAAAGTGATAGTTGACAGCTGTCAATTAAATGTCAAAGAAGGATGAAAAAGTAATATTCTCTTTTGGCATTGAGAGTTTACATTGTTGAATTCGCTAAATTCAAAACTTATTTAAATCCGGAGAAAATGATAGTTGATAGCTGTCAATTATTATAATATCTAGTTGACAGCTGTAAACTTACGATGTCACCATAAATTTCTTGGAAAAAACTAATGACATTTCTTACTTCTCTCTATAACGATTCAAAAAAGTTGCGCTTTTAACTTAAATTTTTATAATGTAGAACGACCTGCGCGGTCACCAGATTTCGTCATGTTGAATTTTTGTTTTCAACTGAAATAATCGATATTTATATATTTATAGATAAAAATTTTACGTTTCAGTTTGAAATAGAATCATGGTTGAAAGCTAAAAACCCAAAAATAAGCCAAAGATCCCAATTTATCCAATTCATAACGCAAGCGTTATCTGCATTGGGATACGATCCTCCTATGGATGCATTAACTTTGCACGGCCTTTATCGCAGACATTTACTGATAGTTTTCGAATATCAATTTCCCGAACATTACGGGGAAGTACTGGTACTGCTGTTAAAGGCCAGTAGCGGGAATCCCGAATCGAATTTGCTTTCGGAATCCGTATGGATGGACGTACTTAATTTTTTGTCTCAACCCGTCGCTTTAAATCTTAAAGCTCCTTTGAGGTAAGTTTGTAATCGTCGAAAAAATATTGTGTGTTATAATTTGACGGATATCTTAGAGATCAACTTAGACAGTACGCTCAACACCAAAGCGTTCTGCAACACCAGGAACTATTAGAAACGGCGGAGCTATTAGCTCGACATTTTACCCAAGAACGACTTCAATACGGTATTTATGGTCTCTATCCGAAATGTCGTACCTACATGGACGTTTACATGCTTCTTCTTGGCATCGTGGGACATGGTATCATTGTTAGCATGCTGAACACTCACCAAGGTAGGACATTTCTATACAAATGTGGAAAAACTTCTCTCGTCCAAAATAATCCTATGTTCCGTTAAAATTTTTCCACATCTGTATACAAACTTTATCATAATTTTTGACTTTCTTATACTTTCTCATAATTTTAGACATTTTTTACTTTTTTAGAGTTTATCATAATTTTAGACTTTTTTTTTTTAATTTTATCATAATTTTGGACTTTTACTTTTTTTAGTTTTTATCATAATTTTCGACTTTTTTTGACTTATTTAAACTTTATCATAATTTTACTTTTTTTTTTTTTAATTTTATCACAATTTTAGATTCTTACTTTTTTTAGTTTTATCATAATTTTAGACTTTTTTTGACTTTTTTAGACTTTATCATAATTTTAGAATTTTTCTTATTTTTTTAGGCTTTATCCTAATTTTAAACTGTCACTTTTTGAATATTTTAGACTTTTTTTACTTTTTTAGACTTTATCATAATTTTAGACTTTTTTTGACTTTTTTAAACTTTATCATAATTTTACTTCTTTTTTTAATTTTATCATAATTTTAGACTTTTTTTAGTTTTTATCATAATTTTACTTTTTTTTTTTTTAAATTTATCATAATTTTAGATTCTTACTTTTTTAGACTTTATCATAACTTTAGAATTGTTCTTATTTTTTTTAGACTTTATCATAATTTTAGACTTTTTTAGTTTTATCATAATTTTGGACTTTTTTTGACTTTTTTAGACAATCATAATTTTAGAATTTTTTTTTACTTTTTAAACTTTATCATAATTTTAGACTTTCTTTGTCTTTTTTAGACTTTATCATAATTTTAATACTTTTTTAAACTTTATCATAATTTTAGCCTTTTTTTAATTTTTAGACTATCATAATTTTTGACTTTCTTAAACTTTATCATAATTTTAGACATTTTTTACTTTTTTAGAGTTTATCATAATTTTAGACTTTTTTTTTTTAATTTTATCATAATTTTGGACTTTTACTTTTTTTAGTTTTTATCATAATTTTCGACTTTTTTTGACTTATTTAAACTTTATCATAATTTTACTTTTTTTTTTTTTAATTTTATCACAATTTTAGATTCTTACTTTTTTTAGTTTTATCATAATTTTAGACTTTTTTTGACTTTTTTAGACTTTATCATAATTTTAGAATTTTTCTTATTTTTTTAGGCTTTATCCTAATTTTAAACTGTCACTTTTTGAATATTTTAGACTTTTTTTACTTTTTTAGACTTTATCATAATTTTAGACTTTTTTTGACTTTTTTAAACTTTATCATAATTTTACTTCTTTTTTTAATTTTATCATAATTTTAGACTTTTTTTAGTTTTTATCATAATTTTACTTTTTTTTTTTAAATTTATCATAATTTTAGATTCTTACTTTTTTAGACTTTATCATAACTTTAGAATTGTTCTTATTTTTTTAGACTTTATCATAATTTTAGACTTTTTTAGTTTTATCATAATTTTGGACTTTTTTTGACTTTTTTAGACAATCATAATTTTAGACTTTTTTTTTACTTTTTAAACTTTATCACAATTTTAGACTTTCTTTGTCTTTTTTAGACTTTATCATAATTTTAATACTTTTTTAAACTTTATCATAATTTTAGCCTTTTTTTAATTTTTCGACTATCATAATTTTTGACTTTTTTAAACTTTATCATAATTTAAGACTTTTTTTACTTTTTAGACTCTTAATTTTAGACTTTTTGACTTTTTTAGGTTTTATCATTATTTTCGAGTTTTTTTAGGGCTTTCGAATTTTTTCCCATTTTTCACATATTTTGAGTTTATTCGGGTTTTCGGCGTACTTTTTGAACATTTTTAGTTTTTTTAAACTTTATCATAATTATCGAGTTTTTTTGTTGCCTTACTTTTTGAATATTTTAGCCTTTTTTCACTTTTTTAGACTTTATCATAATTTTAGACTTTTTTTACTTTTTAGACTCATAATTTTAGACTTTTTGACTTTTTTAGGTTTTATCATTATTTTCGAGTTTTTTTCAATTTTTTTTAGGGCTTTCGAATTTTTTCCCATTTTTCACATATTTTGCGTTTATTCGGGTTTTCGGCGTACTTTTTGAACATTTTTAGTTTTTTTAAACTTTATCATAATTATCGAGTTTTTTTGTTGCCTTACTTTTTGAATATTTTAGCCTTTTTTCACTTTTTTAGACTTTATCATAATTTTAGACTTTTTTTACTTTTTAGACTCATAATTTTAGACTTTTTGACTTTTTTAGGTTTTATCATTATTTACGAGTTTTTTTCAATTTTTTTTAGTGCTTTCGAATTTTTTCCCATTTTTCACATATTTTGCGTTTATTCGGGTTTTCGGCGTACTTTTAGAACATTTTTAGTTTTTTTAAACTTTATCATAATTATCGAGTTTTTTTGTTGCCTTACTTTTTGAATATTTTAGCTTTTTTCACTTTTTTAGACTTTTTTTACGTTTTTAAACTTTATCATAATTTCAGACTTGTTTTTGACTTTTTTAAACTTTATCATAATTTTAGACTTTTTTGAATTTTTAAACTTTATCGTAATTTCAGAGTTGTTTTGACTTTTTTAGACTTTATCATAATTTCAGACTTGTTTTAGATTATAATTTTAGACTTTTTTTTCCACATCTATACATAATTTTTTGTTCCCGATAAAGTGAAACGTTAATTTTCCTCGTTTAGGATTAATCGGAGATAAACTGTGCGAGAAAATTTTAGTTTTATCATAATTTTGGACTTTTTTTGACTTTTTTAGACAATCATAATTTTAGACTTTTTTTTTTACTTTTTAAACTTTATCATAATTTTAGACTTTTTTGAATTTTTAAACTTTATAATAATTTTAGACTTTTTTAAACTTTATCGTAATTTCAGAGTTGTTTTGACTTTTTTAGACTTTATCATAATTTCAGACTTGTTTTAGACTTTATTATAATTTTAGACTTTTTTTTCCATATCTATACATAATTTTTTGTTCCCGATAAAGTGAAACGTTAATTTTCCTCGTTTAGGATTAATCGGAGATAAACTGTGCGAGAAAATTTGGCCGTATTTAAGAGATATGTTCGCACCTTGGTTAGTGCCCTACTCGATGCAAAATCTTAAAGAAAATATGGCGTCTTGGATTCAACAACTCGCCGATGATAGATCGGTACTGCTTCCTTGGATTCCCGCCGATACAGGGTTTGCTCAGAAAGTACTGTGCGCTTTTAGAGAATGTATATCGTTTGTCATTCACACTCTGCCAGGTAAGTAACCGCAATTTTGAGTAAATATTGAAAAATGCTGCAATTCCTTAGTGTTCTTGAGATTTTTCTCTCTAGCCTCTCAGAATTTTGACCCGATTATTGTAGGAAATTTTCCATATTTTCCATACTTTCCATTCTTTCAATTCTCCCAAATTCTGATATTATACACGGTACGCTACTGTTCGGTATGTCATAAATAACTTCCAGACGACTGAATAGCAATTTAATTTATGCAGTTCCACTCAACTTTTTTGACTTTTTTTTTGAGACTTTTTTTGACTTTTTTGACTTTTGACTTTTTTTAACTTTTTTGAGTTTTTTTGACTTTTTTTACTTTTTTTACTTTTTTTTACTTTTTCGACTTTTTTTTGAGTTTTTTTGACGTTTTTGACTTTTTTTACTTTTTTGACTTTTTGATTTTTTTTGTTTTTTTTTACCTTTTTTACTTTTTTTTACTTTTTTTGACTTTTGACTTTTTTTGAGACTTTTTTGACTTTTTTTTACTTTTTTGACTTTTTTTTACTTTTTTGACTTTTGACTTTTTTGACTTTTTTTTTACTTTTTTGGACTTTTTTGGACTTTTTTGACGTTTTTGACTTTTTTTAACTTTTTTGGACTTTTTTGACTTTTTTGATTTTTTTTTACTTTTTTGACTTTTTTTGACTTTTTTTTAACTTTTTTGACTTTTTTTGATTTTTTTGTTTTTTTTTGTTTTTTTAAATTTTTTTTGACTGTTTTTTTAACTTTTTTGACTTTTTTTGACTTTTTTTTGACTTTTTTGACTTTTTTTGACTTTTTTTTGACTTTTTTTGACTTTTTTTTGACTTTTTTTGACTTTTTTTTGACTTTTTTTACTTTTTTGACTTTTCCTGACTTTTTTTGACTTTTCCTGACTGTTTACTTTATATAGGAAATAATATTTCTTATTTTTTTTTAACTTTTGGCGCTCGTAGCTTAAACATTTATTCGTTTTTAGCTTCCAGCAGCATATTAAGTTACATTTGGCAATGGTACGTGACCTGCTACGCCCACAAGTCCGTCAAAGATCACATACTAATTTCGGTTCATCAAACTTTCTTAACGTTTCCGTGGCATAATTTTTGGCCCTCAGTGGTAGACGTTGAATTTATGCTCAAGGTAAGCGCGATGGGCGTGGTTACGTGTCAAACATTAATGAGAAATATTTTAGGTAGTGGATCAGTACCTGCCGGACTGTCACGCTTTCTTGGGCCACATTTTCATGTCGGTACCGTGGTCGAATTGGCTTAACAATTTGAACACAGCACCGATGCAATTGCGTACTCGAGTGTACCAGTGTTTTCTCAACCTAACAGTTAAACTGTGCAACGAACCGAATGTGAGAAAAAATCAATCCGAACAAGCCAAATCGCTTTTGGTTCAAGCGGAAAATTTCGATTGGACCATACTGGATTCTTTTTTCTACCAGTACGTTTTAGACTGGCTCGTGATGAGCTGTGATTCGTCTGTGATCTTCAAGAATGATCCTTTAGATTTAGATTATAGAATATTACAGTAAGTATACGTTTTGGAGTAGTAACGAATTCTTAAAAGGTCTTTGGGTCAGTCAGATAATAAGGAAAATCGAAAATTGTGTTTTGTTTGGAACAATTTTGATTTTTCCATATTTTTTTTTGATTGTCATACTTTTTGAATATTTTAGATTTTTTTAGACTTTTATCATAATTTTAGACCTTATCATAATTTTAGACTTTTTTTGCCGTTTTAGACTTCATCATAATTTTAGACTTTTTTTTTACTTTTTTAAAACTTTTCGGGTTTTTTTTTGGTTGTCATAGTTTTTGAATATTTTAGACTTTTTTAGACTTTTATCATAATTTTAGACCTTATCATAATTTTAGAATTTTTTTTTGCCGTTTTAGATTTTATCATAATTTTAGACTTTTTTTTTACTTTTTTAAAACTTTTCGGGTTTTTTTTTGGTTGTCATAGTTTTTGAATATTTTAGACTTTTTTAGACTTTTATCATAATTTTAGACCTTATCATAATTTTAGACTTTTTTTGCCGTTTTAGATTTTATCATAATTTTAGACTTTTTTTTTACTTTTTTAAAACTTTATCATAATTCGCGTTTTTTTTGGTTGTCATTCTTTTTGAATATTTTAGACTTTTTTTACATTTTTAGACTTTATCATAATTTCATACTTTTTTGGTCTTTTTGAGATTTTATCATAATTTTAGATTGTTCTACTTTTTTTAGACTATCATAATTTTAGACTTTTTTTACTTTTTTAGACTTTTATCATAATATTAGACTTTTTTTACTTTTTTAAAATTTTATCATAATTTTCGAGTTTTTTTTTGGTCGTCATACTTTTTGAATAATCATAATTTCAGGCTTTTTTGGACTTTTTGAGACTTTGTCATAATTTTAGACTTTTTTTTATTTTTTAAAACTTTATCATAATTACGCGTTTTTTTTTGGTTGTCATACTTTTTGAATATTTCAGACTTTTTTTCTTTTTTTTTAGATTTTATCATAATTTTAGACTTTTTTTTTACTTTTTTAGACTTCTTTTTTACTTTTTAAAATCTGTATCATAATTTTCGACTGTTTTGACTTTTTTATACTTTTATCATAATTACGCGTTTTTTTGGTTGTCATACTTTTTGAATATTTTAGACTTTTTTAGATTTTATCATAATTTTAGACTTTTCTTGCCTTTTTAAGACTTCACCATAATTTTAGACTTTATCATAATTTTAGACTTTTTTTTACTTTTTTAAAACTTTATCTTAATTTCAGGCTTTTTTGGACTTTTTGAGACTTTATCAAAATTTCAGACTTTTTTTACTTTTTAAAACTTTATCATACTTTTCTAGTTTTTTTGGTTGTCATGCTTTTTAAATATTTTAGACTTTTTTTACTTTTTTAGATTTTATCATAATTTTAGACCTTTTTTAGGTTTCCTCATAATTTTAGACTTTTTTGACTTTTTTATCATAATTTTCGAGGTTTTTTGTTATACTTTTTGAATATTTTAGACTTTTTGACTTTTTAGTCTACCATAATTTTTGACTTTTTAGACTTTAACATAATTTTAGACCTTTTTTACCTTTTTAGATTTTATCATAATTTTAGACTTTTTTTGCCTTTTTAGACTTCATCATAATTTTAGACTTTTTACTTTTTTAGACTTTTTTCTTACTTTTTTAAACTTTATTATAATTTCAGGCTTTTTTGGACTTTTTTAGACTTTATCATAATTTTAGACTTTTTTTACTTTTTAAAACTTTATCATACCTTTCTAGTTTTTTTGTTGGTTGTCATACTTTTTGAATATTTTAGACTTTTTTTACATTTTTAGACTTTATCATAATTTCAGACTTTTTTTCTTTTTTTTTAGATTTTATCATAATTTTAGACTTTTTTTTACTTTTTTAGACTTCTTTTTTACTTTTTAAAATCTGTATCATAATTTTCGACTGTTTTGACTTTTTTATACTTTTATCATAATTACGCGTTTTTTTGGTTGTCATACTTTTTGAATATTTTAGACATTTTAGATTTTATCATAATTTTAGACTTTTCTTGCCTTTTTAAGACTTCACCATAATTTTAGACTTTATCATAATTTTAGACTTTTTTTTACTTTTTTAAAACTTTATCTTAATTTCAGGCTTTTTTGGACTTTTTGAGACTTTATCAAAATTTCAGACTTTTTTTACTTTTTAAAACTTTATCATACTTTTCTAGTTTTTTTGGTTGTCATGCTTTTTAAATATTTTAGACTTTTTTTACTTTTTTAGATTTTATCATAATTTTAGACCTTTTTTAGGTTTCCTCATAATTTTAGACTTTTTTGACTTTTTTATCATAATTTTCGAGGTTTTTTGTTATACTTTTTGAATATTATAGACTTTTTGACTTTTTAGTCTACCATAATTTTTGACTTTTTTAGACTTTAACATAATTTTAGACCTTTTTTACCTTTTTAGATTTTATCATAATTTTAGACTTTTTTTGCCTTTTTAGACTTCATCATAATTTTAGACTTTTTACTTTTTTAGACTTTTTTCTTACTTTTTTAAACTTTATTATAATTTCAGGCTTTTTTGGACTTTTTTAGACTTTATCATAATTTTAGACTTTTTTTACTTTTTAAAACTTTATCATACCTTTCTAGTCTTTTTGGTTGTCATACTTTTTGAATATTTTAGACTTTTTTTACATTTTTAGACTTTATCATAATTTCAGACTTTTTTTCTTTTTTTTTAGATTTTATCATAATTTTAGACTTTTTACTTTTTTAGACTTTTTTCTTACTTTTTTAAACTTTATTATAATTTCAGGCTTTTTTGGACTTTTTTAGACTTTATCATAATTTTAGACTTTTTTTACTTTTTAAAACTTTATCATACCTTTCTAGTTTTTTTGGTTGTCATACTTTTTGAATATTTTAGACTTTTTTAGATTTTATCATAATTTTAGACTTTTCTTGCCTTTTTAAGACTTCACCATAATTTTAGACTTTATCATAATTTTAGACTTTTTTTTACTTTTTTAAAACTTTATCTTAATTTCAGGCTTTTTTGGACTTTTTGAGACTTTATCAAAATTTAAGACTTTTTTTACTTTTTAAAACTTTATCATACTTTTCTAGTTTTTTTGGTTGTCATGCTTTTTAAATATTTTAGACTTTTTTTACTTTTTTAGATTTTATCATAATTTTAGACCTTTTTTAGGTTTCCTCATAATTTTAGACTTTTTTGACTTTTTTATCATAATTTTCGAGGTTTTTTGTTATACTTTTTGAATATTTTAGACTTTTTGACTTTTTAGTCTACCATAATTTTTGACTTTTTTAGACTTTAACATAATTTTAGACCTTTTTTACCTTTTTAGATTTTATCATAATTTTAGACTTTTTTTGCCTTTTTAGACTTCATCATAATTTTAGACTTTTTACTTTTTTAGACTTTTTTCTTACTTTTTTAAACTTTATTATAATTTCAGGCTTTTTTGGACTTTTTTAGACTTTATCATAATTTTAGACTTTTTTTACTTTTTAAAACTTTATCATACCTTTCTAGTTTTTTTGGTTGTCATGCTTTTTAAATATTTTAGACTTTTTTTACTTTTTTAGATTTTATCATAATTTTCCAGTTTTTTTTGGGCTTTCCAATTTTTTCCTATTTTTGACATATTTTGCGTTTATTCGGGTTTCTAGACGATTTATTTTGAACGACTTCAATTATTTTTGGGTTTTGTCATACTTTTTGAACATTTTAGACTTTTTTTTGACTTTCGCCCAAACAAAAACACATCTAACTTTTAAGTAGATATTCAGGCCACTAACAGGACGGCGACGTACAAATCTTTCTTCGTCGTAGCGACGTCACAAATGAATAACGACCTCTTATCTACAAAAAAGAGATGTGGATTGATTAAATATTTTACAAATTTCGATTTAACGAATTACTAATGGCATCTTTATGTCTTTATTTCAGTTTTCTTAAAGTCGTAGCGAACTGCAATAGCGAGCAACCAAACACATCTACCGAGACACTGAACAAAAGACTGATATACCTAAAAACCCACATAAAATTATTATCCGTGTATACAAATCGCAACAAATCGATCATCACCCGGAAAGAACAAGATATATCCGTTTTAATATCGCGCCAATTGAGCGATTTAGAAATAATGGCCGATACCGAAGAAGAACTCATAACTTTACTCAAAGAAATTTTGAGCGCCTTGAACATAGAACACGCGAAAAATATCGTTCTGGGATGTTTCGTCAAATGGATCGAGAATAAACCTGGAAACGGACTTATTATAAGATCGTTGTTGAAAACTTTAGGTACCGCCGTTGCCGATTACGAAGTCTTGGCCAGTCTATTAGAAGTTACCATTAATAGTTACTTTGTAAATACAGGTAAATATATGGGCGTGAATTTAGGACATCCTGTATACAAATTCTGTAATTAGTTTCAGACGATTTCCAGCCGAGTTGGAGGGAAATAGGGGAACTGTTGAATATTTTAATTCCGAAACAGACCGAATTGCAACAAGCCGTCTTGAATAAAAGTTGTTTGCTAGCTTTAAACGCCATATTGGTACAGATGATGTCCAAACAAAATAATACGGAAATTTTATTAAACTTGTGCCTAGAATGGATGGTAAACGTTAAAATTAGGTAAGCATGATAATAAATAGAACAAAACCCAGATCGTCACGTGGTAGGACGTCAAACGTCATAGAACGAACGTCATACGTCAGAATAAACGTCAAACGTCAAAGAACGAACGTCAAACGTCAAAGAACGAACGTCAAATGTCAAAGAACGAACGTCAAACGTCGAAAACGTGTCAAACGTCACATTTTCAAGTTTAAAGTTTTTCTTTATGTTAAACGTTCTTCTCTGGACGTTTAACGATTTACTGATTAAAATTAATGAATGTACTTACAAAAAATTCCTTATAGCACCATCTCTAAACAACAGATTTCTTCTTGACCCTCTTCCGCGTGGTAATTTCATAATATTTGACATATTTTGTGTCAAAAAAAATATTGCCAGTATCTTAATATTTACTTTAAATACATAGATCTGATAACTATTTGAGTTTATATTAAAAAAAATCAGAGAACGAACGTCAAACGTCAAAGAACAAACGTCAAACGTCAGAGAGCGAACGTCAAATGTCGAAAACATTCGTCAAACGTCACATTTTCAAATTTCAAGTATTTCTTTATGTTAAACGTTCTTTTCTGATAACTTTTTGAGTTTATACAAAAAAAATTCAGAGAGCGAACGTCAAACGTCAAAGAACGAACGTCAAACGTCAGAGAGCCAACGTCAAATGTCTAAAACATTTGTCAAACGTCACATTTTCAAATTTCAAGTATTTCTTGACGTTAAACGTTCTTTTCTGATAACGTTTTGAGTTTATACAAAAAAAATTCAGAGAACGAACGTCAAACGTTAGAGAACGAACATCAGACGTCAAAGAAAGAACGTCAAAGAACGAACGTCAAACGTCAGAGAACGAACGTCAAATGTCAAAAACATTCGTCAAACGTCACATTTTCAAATTTCAAGTATTTCTTTATGTTAAACGTTCTTTTCTGATAACTTTTTGAGTTTATACAAAAAAAATTCAGAGAGCGAACGTCAAACGTCAAAGAACGAACGTCAAACGTCAGAGAGCCAACGTCAAATGTCTAAAACATTTGTCAAACGTCACATTTTCAAATTTCAAGTATTTCTTGACGTTAAACGTTCTTTTCTGATAACGTTTTGAGTTTATACAAAAAAAATTCAGAGAACGAACGTCAAACGTTAGAGAACGAACATCAGACGTCAAAGAAAGAACGTCAAAGAACGAACGTCAAACGTCAGAGAACGAACGTCAAATGTCAAAAACATTCGTCAAACGTCACATCTTCAAATTTCAAGTATTTCTTGACGTTAAACGTTCTTTTCTGATAACGTTTTGAGTTTATACAAAAAAAATTCAGAGAACGAACGTCAAACGTCAAAGAACGAACGTCAAACGTCAGAGAGCCAATGTCTAAAACATTTGTCAAACGTCACATTTTCAAATTTCAAGTATTTCTTGACGTTAAACGTTCTTTTCTGATAACGTTTTGAGTTTATACAAAAAAAATTCAGAAAACGAACGTCAAACGTTAGGGAACGAACATCAGACGTCAAAGAAAGAACGTCAAACATCAAAGAACGAACGTCAAACGTCAGAGAACGAACGTCAAATGTCGAAAACATTTGTCAAACGTCACATTTTCAAATTTCAAGTATTTCTTTATGTTAAACGTTCTTTTCTGATAGCTTTTTGAGTTTATACAAAAAAAAATCAGAGAGCGAACGTCAAACGTCAAAGAACGAACGTCAAACGTCAGAGAGCCAACGCCAAATGTCGAAAACATTTGTCAAACGTCACATTTTCAAATTTCAAGTATTTCTTGACGTTAAACGTTCTTTTCTGATAACGTTTTGAGTTTATACAAAAAAAATTCAGAGAACGAACGTCAAACGTTAGAGAACGAACATCAGACGTCAAAGAAAGAACGTCAAACATCAAAGAACGAACGTCAAACGTCAGAGAACGAACGTCAAATGTCGAAAACATTTGTCAAACGTCACATTTTCAAATTTCAAGTATTTCTTTATGTTAAACGTTCTTTTCTGATAGCTTTTTGAGTTTATACAAAAAAAATTCAGAGAGCGGACGTCAAACGTCAAAGAACGAACGTCAAACGTCAGAGAGCCAACGTCAAATGTCTAAAACATTTGTCAAACGTCACATTTTCAAATTTCAAGTATTTCTTGACGTTAAACGTTCTTTTCTGATAACGTTTTGAGTTTATACAAAAAAAATTCAGAGAACGAACGTCAAACGTTAGAGAACGAACATCAGACGTCAACGAAAGAACGTCAAACGTCAAAGAACGAACGTCAAACGTCAGAGAACGAACGTCAAATGTCAAAAACATTCGTCAAACGTCACATTTTCAAATTTCAAGTATTTCTTTATGTTAAACGTTCTTTTCTGATAGCTTTTTGAGTTTATACAAAAAAAATTCAGAGAGCGAACGTCAAACGTCAAAGAACGAACGTCAAACGTCAGAGAGCCAACGTCAAATGTCTAAAACATTTGTCAAACGTCACATTTTCAAATTTCAAGTATTTCTTGACGTTAAACGTTCTTTTCTGATAACGTTTTGAGTTTATACAAAAAAAATTCAGAGAACGAACGTCAAACGTTAGGGAACGAACATCAGACGTCAAAGAAAGAACGTCAAACGTCAAAGAACGAACGTCAAACGTCAGAGAACGAACGTCAAATGTCAAAAACATTCGTCAAACGTCACATTTTCAAATTTCAAGTATTTCTTTATGTTAAACGTTCTTTTCTGATAACGTTTTGAGTTTATACAAAAAAAATTCAGAGAGCGAACGTCAAACGTTAGAGAACGAACATCAGACGTCAAAGAAAGAACGTCAAACGTCAAAGAACGAACGTCAAACGTCAGAGAACGAACGTCAAATGTCAAAAACATTCGTCAAACGTCACATCTTCAAATTTCAAGTATTTCTTTATGTTAAACGTTCTTTTCTGATAACGTTTTGAGTTTATACAAAAAAAAATCAGAGAACGAACGTCAAACGTTAGAGAACGAACATCAGACGTCAAAGAAAGAACGTCAAACGTCAAAGAACGAACGTCAAACGTCAAAAACATTCGTCAAACGTCACATTTTCAAATTTCAAGTATTTCTTTATGTTAAACGTTCTTTTCTGATAACTTTTTGAGTTTATACAAAAAAAATTCAGAGAGCGAACGTCAAACGTCAAAGAACGAACGTCAAACGTCAGAGAGCCAACGTCAAATGTCTAAAACATTTGTCAAACGTCACATTTTCAAATTTCAAGTATTTCTTGACGTTAAACGTTCTTTTCTGATAACGTTTTGAGTTTATACAAAAAAAATTCAGAGAGCGAACGTCAAACGTTAGAGAACGAACATCAGACGTCAAAGAAAGAACGTCAAACGTCAAAGAACGAACGTCAAACGTCAGAGAACGAACGTCAAATGTCAAAAACATTCGTCAAACGTCACATCTTCAAATTTCAAGTATTTCTTTATGTTAAACGTTCTTTTCTGATAACGTTTTGAGTTTATACAAAAAAAAATCAGAGAACGAACGTCAAACGTTAGAGAACGAACATCAGACGTCAAAGAAAGAACGTCAAACGTCAAAGAACGAACGTCAAACGTCAAAAACATTCGTCAAACGTCACATTTTCAAATTTCAAGTATTTCTTTATGTTAAACGTTCTTTTCTGATAACTTTTTGAGTTTATACAAAAAAAATTCAGAGAGCGAACGTCAAACGTCAAAGAACGAACGTCAAACGTCAGAGAGCCAACGTCAAATGTCTAAAACATTTGTCAAACGTCACATTTTCAAATTTCAAGTATTTCTTGACGTTAAACGTTCTTTTCTGATAACGTTTTGAGTTTATACAAAAAAAATTCAGAGAACGAACGTCAAACGTTAGAGAACGAACATCAGACGTCAAAGAAAGAACGTCAAACGTCAAAGAACGAACGTCAAACGTCAGAGAACGAACGTCAAATGTCAAAAACATTCGTCAAACGTCACATCTTCAAATTTCAAGTATTTCTTTATGTTAAACGTTCTTTTCTGATAGCTTTTTGAGTTTATACAAAAAAAATTCAGAGAGCGAACGTCAAACGTCAAAGAACGAACGTCAAACGTCAGAGAGCCAACGTCAAATGTCTAAAACATTTGTCAAACGTCACATTTTCAAATTTCAAGTATTTCTTGACGTTAAACGTTCTTTTCTGATAACTTTTTGAGTTTATACAAAAAAAATTCAGAGAGCGAACGTCAAACGTCAAAGAACGAACGTCAAACGTCAGAGAGCCAACGTCAAATGTCTAAAACATTTGTCAAACGTCACATTTTCAAATTTCAAGTATTTCTTGACGTTAAACGTTCTTTTCTGATAACGTTTTGAGTTTATACAAAAAAAATTCAGAGAACGAACGTCAAACGTTAGAGAACGAACATCAGACGTCAAAGAAAGAACGTCAAACGTCAGAGAACGAACGTCAAATGTCAAAAACATTCGTCAAACGTCACATTTTCAAATTTCAAGTATTTCTTTATGTTAAACGTTCTTTTCTGATAACTTTTTGAGTTTATACAAAAAAAATTCAGAGAGCGAACGTCAAACGTCAAAGAACGAACGTCAAACGTCAGAGAGCCAACGTCAAATGTCTAAAACATTTGTCAAACGTCACATTTTCAAATTTAAAGTATTTCTTTACGTTAAACGTTCTTTTCTGATAACTTTTCGAGTTTATATAAAAAAAATTCAGAGAACGATCGTCAAACGTCAAAGAAAGAACGTCAAACGTCAAAGAACGAACGTCAAAGAACGAACGTCAAAGAACGAACGTCAAACGTCAGAGAGCGAACGTCAAATGTCGAAAACATTTATCAAACGTCACATTTTCAAATTTCAAGTATTTCTTTACGTTAAACGTTCTTTTCCGATAACTTTTTGAGTTTATACAAAAAAAAATCCCTTACGCGCTAGATTGAGATAATAAAAATTCGTTGTAACTTATTTTTTACTACTTTCAGCGAATCTACGGAACCAAAAATACCTCTGATCTGGTGCGGTTTTATCATGTTGGTATTGCAACACGCCGAAAAAGACGAACCCTATTGCGGCGCCATTTTGCACAAATTCGCGCAAATCTTATTACAAATTTCCGACGAAAAAGGTACTAACAAATGGAGTCGGGGTTTGTTGAGCGCGATAGGGCTTAGCAAACAGGGAAACGTCTCTTTGGATTTCAAATTTCTATGCCGCGCTTTATCAGGTACGCATCTCACCACCCATTTGATGCTAAAACGATCTATAACTATAAATTTTTCTAGGTTATATTCTGGCCCAACTGCCAGAAATGAAAGGAGAGCCACAGGTGATTAGGAAATTCGCAAATGCGCCCGCTAAAGTAGGTCAGAGCGGCGGAAATACGGAGTGCGTGAAAATTCTTTTAACGATGGATTTTGGTCAGTCGCAAGGGAAGATTAAGGAATGTGCAGAATTAGCTTTGAAACAAGTACGTTTTAATTGAAAATATTTTTATTTATATTATATCCTTTGAGTATCTCCTGAAATATCGCAGTAAAAACAAGTTAAACGTCAAAGAAAGAACGTCAAACGTCAAAGAACGAACGTCAAACGTCAGACAATGATCGTCAAACGTCAGAATGATCGTCAAACGTCAGAATGATCGTCAAACGTCAAATAAAGAACGTCAACCGTAAAGTACGAACGTCAAACGTCAAAGAACGAATGTCAAACGTCGAAAACATGTGTCAAACGTCACATTTTCAAGTTTTTTTTTATGTTAAACGTTCTTTTCTGGACGATTAACGATTTAGTTATTAAAATTAATGAATGTGGTTACAAAAAATACCTCATAGCACCATCTGTAAACAATAGATTCCTTCTTGACCCTCTTCCGCGTGGCAATTTCATAATATTTGACATATTTTGTATAAAAAAAAAATATTGCCAGTATCTTTGAGTTATATAAAAAAAATTCAGAGAACAAACGTCAAACGTCAAAGAAAGAATGTAAACGTCAAAGAACGAGCGTCAAACGTCAGAGAATGATCGTCAAACGTCAAAGAAAGAACGTCAACCGTCAAATAACGAACGTTAAACGTCAGAGAATGATTGTCAAACGTCAAAAAACATGTGTCAAACGTCATATTTCCAAGTTTGAAGTTTTTCTTTATGTTAAAACGTTCTCTTCTGGACGATTAACGATTTAGTGATTAAAATTAATGAATGTACTTAAAAAAAAATACCTTATGTAAACAACAGATTCCTTACCTCTTCCTCGTGGTAATTTCATAAAATATCGCAGTAAAAACAAGTTGTTGACTAGAAATCAAGTGATCCGGATCTCTCACCGTTCAATTTACCGTCCGACTGTAAAGCAATGTCGTATTTTCAATGAGAAGAATACTTTTTGCAACGGTTTCCGATGCAGGTTTTACGCCATTTTAAGCATTTTTTGAAAAATCATATAAAGTGGACTGTATACTTTCGTTTGTCCAGAAAACCTCCAAATCAAACACACACACTAGTAAAGAAAAACGTAACAACAAACAATTACTATATTTGGTAACACAAAATAACTACGAAATGATTTATGTTACTGTTACACAGATTGAACTTGTATTTTTATAACATTTTGTGAAAGATAACGGAGTTGCAGTCACTTGAACAGTCAAAACTACACTGGTTCAATTTGAATTTGTCAAAGATATATTGGGCATTTAATATTCCAGAAGCAAGCCCTTATGAGAAGGAAACTTGCGGTAGTTTAGGGTTATTGTTGACAACCCCTTGGACGTATCATGCGCCAAAGGGATGCTTCACCATAGAAGTCATCTAGAATTCGTCAGAGTAATATTGACGAGGTTTCGTTACTCCGGAGTGATGCGCTCATGATGGGAGCTCGATGCACACTGGTTAAAATGATTTTCTAAGCGTTTAGTCACGCCCAGAATTGGTTACGTTCAAAAATGCGAGTACGTGAAAGAATGCGACGCAGGTGTTCGGGGAAACGGAAGTCCGAGATGCTTAACTGTAGTTCTTCCGTCTCAAAGTTGGCGATAACTTTATTTTATTGTCTTATTTAAATATATTTGGCGATTTGCTAGTAGCGCGGTTGCCAATACTGTTCGTTGTCAGGGACGCGGTTGGCGCGGTTGCCAATTTGTTTATTAAATATGAATGAAATTAAACACACCTTCATCTATCGATATATGTTAAAGTCGGACAAACTTAAGAATAGACCGGTAATTGTCACCGCCTACTTGCGCGCGCGTGTGTACGTTGCCTAGCAACGAGGTAGTACCGAGCGATGACAGGAGCATCGCAGGAGCGGATAAAACAATAACTAAGCTGACATGATCACTTGTAAAAAATCTTTCTACCTGCGCTACTGGGTAATTAGCTCCGCCTTTACGCATTGGCAGCCATATTTGCGATATATTCTTAAGTTTGTCCATTATGCAATAAATTTTATTTTTTTTTTAGATTCAGGATTCCAACAACTCGTTACATAATGCAAGAAAATTCGCGATGCTTCTAGTGAAACAGTTTTATACGAAACCTTATTTAATAGACATCGGATAAAGATTAAATTTATTTCTATCGTATAGGAAATACATTATTTGTTGCCATTTCGAGAGGTTCGGTCTACATTTCGCATTTTTTATTAATTCGTTATTGACTTATTTAAAGAAATTTTAAATGTGGGACGAACCTCCTTAATAATATTTTTGTTTTATTGGTTTATTGTTACTATGATCATTTTTCGTTTAGTTATGGATAAGTTTTATTACAAAAAAATAAATATAGTGATTTTGTTGGTGATATACTTTGAACTAAATATGTTATGATTTAATAAATATTTTTTACACAATTATGGTTTTTTTATTTAATTTTTTTACTACCAATTAACATTATTGAAAGAATCATGTGAATCACAAGTTTCCTTTACTGTACGGGGAGGCAAAGTGAAAATTTAGATTTTCGTCCTTCTGACATTTTGATCTTTGTTACATCGTAACTCTAAAACTAATACTCCTAGAACTTTTATTTTTGAAGGAGATGTTAAGAAGGGATGTAGAAATGTTCTGTTCAAGACCGCTTTTTGATATCTTTATTGGTTTATACTGTACGGGGAGGCAAATGAAAATTTAGATTTTCGTCCTTCTGACATTTTGGTCATTGTTACATTGTAACTCCAAAACTAATACTTCTAGTACTTTTATTTTTGAAGGAGATGTTAAGAAGGGATGTAGAAATGTTCTGTTCAAGACCGCTTTGTGATATCTTTATTGGTTTGGACTGTACGGGGAGGCAAAGTGAAAATTTAGATTTTCGTCCTTCTGACATTTTGATCTTTGTTACATCGTAACTCTAAAACTAATACTCCTAGAACTTTTATTTTTGAAGGAGATGTTAAGAAGGGATGTAGAAATGTTCTGTTCAAGACCGCTTTGTGATATCTTTATTGGTTTGGACTGTACGGGGAGGCAAAGTGAAAATTTAGATTTTCGTCGTTCTGACATTTTGGTCTTTGTTACATTGTAACTCCAAAACTAATACTTCTAGTACTTTTATTTTTGAAGGAGATGTTAAGAAGGGATGTAGAAATGTTCTGTTGAAGACCGCTTTGTGATATCTTTATTGGTTTGGACTGTACGGGGAGGCAAAGTGAAAATTTAGATTTTCGTCCTTCTGACATTTTGATCTTTGTTACATCGTAACTCTAAAACTAATACTCCTAGAACTTTTATTTTTGAAGGAGATGGTAAGAAGGGATGTAGAAATGTTCTGTTCAAGACCACTTTGTGATATCTTCATTGGTTTGGACTGTACGGGGAGGCAAAGTGAAAATTTAGATTTTCGTCCTTCTGACATTTTGATATTTGTTACTTCATAACTCCAAAACTAATACTCCTAGAACTTTTATGTTTGGAAGAGATGTTAATAAGGGATGTAAAAATGTTCTGTTGAAGACGGCTTTGAGATATCTTTATTGGTTTGGACTATACGGGGAGGCAAAGTGAAAATTTAGATTTTCGTCCTTCTGACATTTTGATCTTTGTTACATCGTAACTCTAAAACTAATACTCCTAGAACTTTTATTTTTGAAGGAGATGTTAAGAAGGGATGTAGAAATGTTCTGTTCAAGACCGCTTTTTGATATCTTTATTGGTTTGGACTGTACGGGGAGGCAAATGAAAATTTAGATTTTCGTCGTTCTGACATTTTGGTCTTTGTTACATTGTAACTCCAAAACTAATACTTCTAGTACTTTTATTTTTGAAGGAGATGTTAAGAAGGGATGTAGAAATGTTCTGTTGAAGACCGCTTTGTGATATCTTTATTGGTTTGGAATGTACGGTGAGGCAAATTCAAAATTGAGATTTTCGTCCTGACATTTTGATATTTGTTACTTCATAACTCCAAAACTAATACTCCTAGAACTTTTATTTTTGGAAGAGATGCTAATAAGGGATGTAGAAATGTTCTGTTGAAGACGGCTTTGAGATATCTTTATTGGTTTGGACTGTACGGGGAGGCAAAGTAAAAATTTAAATTTTCGTCCTTCTGACATTTTGATCTTTGTTACATCGTAACTCTAAAACTAATACTCCTAGAACTTTTATTTTTGAAGGAGATGTTAAGAAGGGATGTAGAAATGTTCTGTTCAAGACCGCTTTTTGATATCTTTATTGGTTTGGACTGTACGGGGAGACAAATGAAAATTTAGATTTTCGTCGTTCTGACATTTGGTCCAAAACTAATACTTCTAGTACTTTTATTTTTGAAGGAGATGTTAAGAAGGGATGTAGAAATGTTCTGTTGAAGACCGCTTTGTGATATCTTTATTGGTTTGGAATGTACGGGGAGGCAATGTAATGCAAGGAAAGCGGAAAATCTGATTGTTCCATTTATCATGCTACTCTACAATAATATAAAATTTGATTGAAAAAAATAATAAAAAATCTAAACCATAAATAAGAGTTTCAGAAAATGAATAAAGGTTTTGGAACACTCTGTTGGAGAAAGTTTTGTTTAACAAATTTTCTTTAATGCTGCTAAATAATTTAGTCCACCAGATATGAAGCCAACCAAGTATTCTAAAAATAAAAAAGGTATAAATATAGATAAATAAATATTCAAATTAAGTATTTTGTTGTTTTGATGTTTTGTTTCTACTGTAAATATAGCAACGATTAGTTTACATATCTTTTAACTCACAAAAAACAAGATTTTTGAACAGTAGGTAACAGGTTTAATTTGGGAAAGTTTAAGTAACATTCTTAAGTATATTTTTCTTCTCGGCATATATCACACGCATTAGAAGATAAGAACACTTAATTTGAACTAAGATTACATTATTTAATTTCACATACTTTGATTATTTTTAATTTAAAAACATAGATAACACACAATCTAATTTATATAATATTCTTCCAATTCCGTTACTTAATTCTAACAGGCTTGAATTTATTTCTGTTCCTCAAAATGGCAAGTATTTTATAATATTGTAGAGATTATTTTCTTTCTAATGTTGCTTACAGGTTAATTTTACGTATAGAGGATTATGCGCACCAGTTTTCACAATTTTTAACAAAGATCAGTGAGTAGATATTTATAATACAGGGTGTACCATAAGTAAGATATGCAGACGATGAATTTTTTTCGATTTTTTTATTAATTAATAGTAAAAAATTGGTTTGGTGCCGACTTAATTGGACACACTGTATATATATTTTTTTTTTCATATTTTTTAGGACAGTTAATACAAAACTAATACCTCAATACGCGAAATTTTTGGCACAAAATGGAATTGACGGAGTTTTGGGTAAGTAAAAAATTAATAAATAATATTAAATTAAAATAGATCTGTTTTGAAAGATTTCGTAAATTTTAAAATTGAGTGGGAAAATGTCATTTTTAATCTACTCGCCGAGCTCTACAGGGTGGTATAAACAAAAATCTGAAATTTTTTGAAAATCGAAAAAAGAAACTTCCAAAAAACCGCGAAACTCCACCCAAAATCGCTCGAATTTTAATTTTTTCTTACTTTTTTCACTTTTCTTGTACGTTCATCTACTACATTTTGGCCCATGGAAATCTCGAAAAAGTTCATGGGAATTTGTATTGATTTTTTTCAAATCCATAGTGGATTTTTCTTTTTTTTTCAAATCCATAGTGGATTTTTCAATTTTTTTCAAATCCATAGTGGATTTTTCTTTTTTTTTTCAAATCCATAGTGGATTTTTCTAATTTTTTCAAATCCATAGTGGATTTTTCTTTTTTTTTTCAAATCCATAGTGGATTTTTCTAATTTTTTCAAATCCATAGTGGATTTTTCTATTTTTTTCAAATCCATAGTGGATTTTTCTAATTTTTTCAAATCCATAGTGGATTTTTCTTTTTTTTTTCAAATCCATAGTGGATTTTTCTAATTTTTTCAAATCCATAGTGGATTTTTCTTTTTTTTTTCAAATCCATAGTGGATTTTTCTAATTTTTTCAAATCCATAGTGGATTTTTCTTTTTTTTTTCAAATCCATAGTGGATTTTTCTAATTTTTTTAAATCCATAGTGGATTTTTCTTTTTTTTTTCAAATCCATAGTGGATTTTTCTAATTTTTTCAAATCCATAGTGGATTTTTCTATTTTTTTCAAATCCATAGTGGATTTTTCTAATTTTTTCAAATCCATAGTGGATTTTTCTTTTTTTTTTCAAATCCATAGTGGATTTTTCTAATTTTTTCAAATCCATAGTGGATTTTTCTTTTTTTTTTCAAATCCATAGTGGATTTTTCTAATTTTTTCAAATCCATAGTGGATTTTTCTATTTTTTTCAAATCCATAGTGGATTTTTCTAATTTTTTCAAATCCATAGTGGATTTTTCTTTTTTTTTTCAAATCCATAGTGGATTTTTCTAATTTTTTCAAGTCCATAGTGGATTTTTCTTTTTTTTTTCAAATCCATAGTGGATTTTTCTAATTTTTTCAAATCCATAGTGGATTTTTCTTTTTTTTTTCAAATCCATAGTGGATTTTTCTAATTTTTTCAAATCCATAGTGGATTTTTCTATTTTTTTCAAATCCATAGTGGATTTTTCTAATTTTTTCAAATCCATAGTGGATTTTTCTTTTTTTTTTCAAATCCATAGTGGATTTTTCTAATTTTTTCAAATCCATAGTGGATTTTTCTTTTTTTTTTCAAATCCATAGTGGATTTTTCTAATTTTTTCAAATCCATAGTGGATTTTTCTATTTTTTTCAAATCCATAGTGGATTTTTCTAATTTTTTCAAATCCATAGTGGATTTTTCTTTTTTTTTTTTCAAATCCATAGTGGATTTTTCTAATTTTTTCAAATCCATAGTGGATTTTTCTTTTTTTTTTCAAATCCATAGTGGATTTTTCTAATTTTTTCAAATCCATAGTGGATTTTTCTATTTTTTTCAAATCCATAGTGGATTTTTCTAATTTTTTCAAATCCATAGTGGATTTTTCTTTTTTTTTTCAAATCCATAGTGGATTTTTCTAATTTTTTCAAATCCATAGTGGATTTTTCTATTTTTTCCAAATACACAGTGGATTTTTCTTTTTTTTTCAAATCCATAGTGGATTTTTCTTTTTTTTTTTCAAATCCATAGTGGTTTTTCTATTTTTTTCAAATCCATAGTGGATTTTTCTATTTTTTTCAAATCCATAGTGGATTTTTCTATTTTTTTCAAATCCATAGTGAATTTTTCTATTTTTTTCAAATCCATAGTAGATTTTTCTATTTTTTCCAAATGCATAGTGGATTTTTCTACTTTTTCAAATTCATAGTGGATTTTTCTATTTTTTTCAAATCCATCGTGGTTTTTCTATTTTTTTCAAATCCATAGTGGATTTTCTATTTTTTTCAAATCCATAGTGGATTTTTCTATTTTTTTCAAATCCATCGTGGTTTTTCTATTTTTTTCAAATCCATAGTGGATTTTTCTATTTTTTTCAAATCCATAGTGGATTTTTCTATTTTTTTAAAATCCATAGTGGATTTTTCTATTTTTTTCAAATGCATAGTGAATTTTTCTATTTTTTTCAAATCTATATTGGATTTTTCTATTTTTTTCAAATCCATAGTGGATTTTTCTAATTTTTCCAAATCCATAGTGAATTTTTCTATTTTTTTCAAATCCATAGTAGATTTTTCTATTTTTTCCAAATGCATAGTGGATTTTTCTATTTTTTTCAAATCCATAGTGGATTTTTCTATTTTTTTCAAATCCATAGTGGATTTTTCTATTTTTTTCAAATCCATAGTGGATTTTTCTATTTTTTTCAAATCTATAGTGGATTTTTCTAATTTTTCCAAATCCATAGTGAATTTTTCTATTTTTTTCAAATCCATAGTAGATTTTTCTATTTTTTCCAAATGCATAGTGGATTTTTCTACTTTTTTCAAATTTATAGTCGTATTTTCTATTTTTTTCAAATCCATAGTAGATTTTTCTATTTTTTCCAAATGCATAGTGGATTTTTCTACTTTTTTCAAATTCATAGTGGATTTTTCTATTTTTTTCAAATCCATAGTGGATTTTTCTATTTTTTCAAATCCATAGTGGATTTTTCTATTTTTTTCAAATGCATAGTGAATTTTTCTATTTTTTTCAAATCTATAGTGGATTTTTCTATTTTTTTCAAATCCATAGTGGATTTTTCTATTTTTTTCAAATCCATAGTGGATTTTTCTATTTTTTTCAAATCCATAGTGGATTTTTCTATTTTTTTCAAATCCATAGTGGATTTTTCTATTTTTTTCAAATCCATAGTGGATTTTTCTATTTTTTTCAAATCCATAGTGGATTTTTCTATTTTTTTCAAATCTATAGTGGATTTTTCTAATTTTTCCAAATCCATAGTGAATTTTTCTATTTTTTTCAAATCCATAGTAGATTTTTCTATTTTTTCCAAATGCATAGTGGTATTTTCTATTTTTATCAAATCCATAGTAGATTTTTCTATTTTTTCCAAATGCATAGTGGATTTTTCTACTTTTTTCAAATTCATAGTGGTATTTTCTATTTTTTTCAAATTCATAGTGGATTTTTCTATTTTTTTCAAATCCATAGTGGATTTTTCTATTTTTTCAAATCCATAATGGATTTTTCTATTTTTTTTGGATGATTTTTGGCATAAACTTTCAAGGGCGGCTCCAGCCCAGAGATTTGGGGGGGGGGCAACGTCGTCAGCTCTTAGGGTTATATATATATATATATATATATATATATATATATATATATATATATATATATATAAGTTGTTTAATATTTTGGGTTTGTTGATATAAATGGACCTAGAATCTACAAAAAAATTAAAATTTGGTTTATGCAGAATGAACTTTGTTTAAGAAACGATTGGCAATATCAAAATTACCGAAAAAAATGTTTGGGCCATTTTTGAGGTAAAAAGTGAGTTTTTTAGGATATAAATGGACCTAGAACCTACAAAAAAATTAAAATTTGGTTTACGCACAATGAATTTTGTCCAAGAAACGATTGGCAAAATTGTCAAAATTACCGAAAAAAAAAGTTTGGGCCATTTTTTGAGGATATAAATGAACCTAGAATTTACAAAAAAATTCCAAAAAATTAAAATTAGGTTTATGCTTAATTAATTTTTAATAAGAAACGATTGGTAATATCAAAATTACCAAAAAAAAATGTATGGGACATTTTTGAGGTAAAAAGTGAGTTTTTAGGATATAAATGGACCTAGAATCTACAAAAAAATTAAAATTTGATTTACGCAGATTTGAGAAATATCCTCTCATTGCCGGAATTTGGGGGAGGGGGGTGCAATTGCCCCTACTTCCCCCCCTTGGAGCCGCCTTTGTAAACTTTAAACTACATTGTAAAAAAGATTCTTTTCAGTTCACGGAACCTCAGGCGAAGGAATGTCGATGACCGTAGCAGAGAGGAAATCGGTCGTAGAAGAATGGGTGAAAGCGGTAAAATCCACCAAGCAACATTTAATGGTCCAAGTAGGCGGCTGTCCTCTACCCGACGTCCTTGACTTAGCAAGACATTCCGAAAAAGTTGGGGTAGATTCGATTTTATGCCTTCCAGAGCTGTATTTCAAACCAAGCACTACCAAAGAGCTTATCAATTATTTAAAACCTGTAGGAGAAGCTGCTCCAAATACTCCATTGTTGTATTATCATATTCCAGGATGGACTGGAATTAACAGTAAGTCTGGAACGCCTCTGGAATAATATAATAATAATAATTTATTATTTCAGTAAACATGGAACAATTCCTGAACCAAGTTGGCGATGTAATACCAAATTTCAAAGGTATCAAATATACTTCTAACGATTTAGACGGTGGTTTGGCTGCGCTTAGGGTAAAAAATCGTCAGTTTGCTGTATTTTTAGGAGCCGATACAGTAAGTTGATTATCAAACCGTTCAATTTAAAAAGGTATGGAGAAATCAAATTGGTAATTTTTTTAGTTAATAGCACCTGCATTTTCCATGGGATTTGATTCAGCTATCGCTACTTCATTGAATATGTTGCCACAATACTCGACAGCAATTGTAAAAGCTATTAAAGAAAATAACGCACCTGAAGCTAGAAAGATCCAGGATCAATTGTCTGCTGCTGTAGCAGTTATCACTAAAGATGGTGAGTAAGCTTTACAAACACTATCTAGCACCCCTGAAGTATATTTAAGGATAAATATCAGGAATCCTGACATACATAATATTTATGTTACAACAGCATTACTATCCTTCCAACATTCAATTATATTTTCAAACCAGGTTCGCTCCGATTATACAAAGACTCTAAAATTATTCATGAATTTATCAAAAAACTTATTTCTCCTCATAGACCGATTTTATATACCCGAAGCCTTGCAGGAACAAACAACACTCGTCACTTGTCCATCTACTGCAATTTTCCCATTCATTTGAGTCGCAAATTCGACGTTGATTAAACAGAAAGCCTCTATGTCCACACAGCCACTGTCACTTTCATTAATTTTGTCCCCGCATTTGAACAAGTGTCCAGCGTTCAGCTTGTTTTTTATATTTAATAAACCAGCACTCATGCCACATTCAAATCTTCACCCTAATTGACATATTGGATAGGCCCAAATGCGGGAAAGGAAAGTCGATTTATTATTATTATTATTATTAAACCTACAACCTGGCTAAGCAGGACATTTGATTTTTTTTCTATTTTACATCACGAGTTTAACTATTGTTTCTGGTTTTTCTTCAAAATGTTCCTTTAGATTTCAATATTTTTATTATTTTTTTTATTATAAGGTGCTTGGGTTCCAACTATGAAAGTTGCTAATAGTTTAATGACACCGATTGATGTTGGAAAAGCTAGACCTCCATTACTAAATTTGACTGAGGCTCAAGTAACTGAGATGAAGGAGACTCTAAAAAGTTTGTCACTTTTATAATGAGAAGTAAAATTAAGAGGCTAAAAACTAAAAAATAAAAATATGGCTAAAGTGCTTCGTAAAAAATAAAGAGGATACTTTTAAATATATGTTGTTTCATTAACTCCTTTCTTAAAATAATTACGTGAAACGAAAAAGAATAGTAATCCAAAGAAATGGTAAGAGCCAGTTTGATTGTCTTTTAAAGCAAATATTTTTAATTTTCCATTGTTTTACCCAATAAAATTGGATGCGTTTTTGAATAGTAACACGTCCCGGTTTATTGTAAAATTGACGAATAAAGGAAAGAAAAAGTTGTTCTTAAATAAAACTCATATATATGCAACATATTTATTATATTAATTTATTCTCAAATAATCCACTTGAAATACTTTTTAACAATCACAATTTTGTGGTTCTAATGTAGTTACATTTTTATATACATATTTATTCATATGGAGAGAAGAAAAATGTTCGCAAACTTAACTTTTGATAGTTCTCCCAAACTCAATCGAATGAGCTGAAAAAACCGATAAAAACATTCATGGATTCGCCGCTTTTAACAGTTCTGCATGTCACAAATAACTCCAGACGTCTGAATAGCAATTCAAATAATGTACGGTGATTTTGTTTTCCACGCAGTGAACGGTTCATCTCAATCTGGTCTACTGTTTACTTTATATAGGGAATAATATTTATTTAAGTTTCCTTTTTCGTTATTATATTATTATACCGTGTACTAACTCTATATATTGAACTGAAGGTAATAAATATTCAACTGAGATTAGAAAAAGTGTATCTAAAATTGTTTATCCAAATAACAAAGTTTTTTTCTGGATGAATATTGTCACTTTTGTATTGTCAATATTGGTATAATTATAGGTTTGTTTCTTTCAATATTTGGTGTAACACCATGCACCCGACAGGTGCAGCACCAACACCAGTATCTAGTGTAGATGAGTATTGCAAAATGAAAAAAACGTGGTGGTGTAGAAAGGTTTTTTTAATGTTGACATTTTATGTATTTAATCCATACCTCTCATACAGTACAATGATGTTGTCCCTATTAAAATCAGACCAATAATACCCGAGATATTAGCTAAGGCCCTTCTGTCACTGCGCATGATTTTTGTTACGTGTTTAATCTGTATACCCAATACATTACTATGTCGTTTTCCCCGTTCAAATCGGACCAATAATAGCAGAGATAATGCCCCCTCGCTACTGCGCATGATTTTTGTTTATGTACTGTAACCTTGCGCCCCCTTGCGTCTGCCCCTTGAGTTAGATCCCACCTCGATTAACCCTCTGTGATAACAATCTAACTTTTTTGTAACACACTTTATTTTTTTTATATAGAGTTTATGGTTAAAAAGTTATCTAGAGAAATTTTGTGAATAAAAATTTGTTAAAAAATATGTATCTACTGAAGTGTGTACTGTGTGTATTTATTGAAAAATTTGTATTTAAAAAAGGTAAGTTTGCGAACGTACATATTGTATTTTCAACACATAGATATGCAAAATATTTGACACTAAACATTAGTAAATATATTTGTATGTTATTGCCTCTACACTATCTGCTCTATTCGAAAAAATTAATTTACCAAAAACAGTAATTTCCGATTATATTTATTTTGGTGAATTAATCTTTTCGTTTCATAATAGAAAATCAAAATTTACATGATATTAAGCCTACAAGCATATATTGCTTTAAAAAAAACATTTATATATAATAGACATAATTTTTGAAATTTTTTTTTTAAATATTGTACACATAATACCGTAAGCATCTTTTTTTAACAATTAAATAGAATTTAATAAAAAAAGTAAAGGTAGATAAGAAGTAACGTTTTGTCACTTACTTAACCTCCTTTTTATGTTTCACTAACCATGTTAGCACCCCCAGGAGAAACATTTAGAGAGTTTATAAAAAAATAGTTTAGGTCAATGCTTAAACAGTGTATAAAGCTCCCTAGGTGCCCTTTGAAACTGTAGATTTTGTCCACTACATATGACATAATAGTAGTAGGTTTATGCCATTACTGGGTCACGCCTGCCCATTTCTAACGGGATTTTAGGTAAACAAACACTTCAAATGTTGGAGTATATATGAAACAATTTGAACTTTGGTGGGGGCATCCAGGAAGCTGTTACTTGATTTCAATGATAATTTTTGATTATTTTATGAGTCAAATGCTTACGGATTTTTACATTACCAAAATACCAACAATATTGACATGTTAGAGAGACAGTTTACAACACGTCATTTTTTCGAGATGAGAGAAATGTTTTATTATTTAAAAATACCACGAACAGAGTACTGATTTAAAGATTACAAATTTCAAAAGTTAACAGTTATCTCTCTATTTTGTACGTTTATCTTACTAAACAAGTTAAATATTTTATCAACAATAACCGACACTGACGGTGGAAATGTCATAGTGGCGAGAAAATTATCGAAACTTTTGTAGGGATGTTTTAATAGTGCCTTCGCTAGCGGCACCGGTTCCTGTAATTTATTTTCTTGACAATTGAAGTTACTAAATATTATTAGCAATATATTTAATACATAATCGTTTTGGAGACAATCAGCCTTCTCAAAAGTAAAAAACGTCAAACATAGTACCTGTAGTTAGTTGGCTGCTCCATCATTTATTGAAGGTCAGTGTCAGAGAGGGAAAGTACTGGTTATCTAGTACTTGATACCATCGAGCCACCTACGTATGTTGGAAAAAATTGAAATCTATTTGACAGAAGGAGAACCCAACGCACAACAGCAAAGAGTGCATTGGACCAGGAAAAGGCTGATCACCGACCTCTGTTGTTGGGTCAAGCAATGCACGTTTTGGCTCGTACTTGAATGAAATAGGGAAAGTTAAATCGGATGGCAGAAAACAGTATATGGATGGGATGGGTACATGGAAACATCTCCAGGGGTATATGGTAGAGAAATTATTATAAATAGTGGTGACATCACAAAAAGTAAAAAGATAATGGCGGCAAGGAAAAGAGGGGAAAGAACCTGAGAAAGTTATGACGGCAAATTTCCATCCTGAAATAATGGATGTTTCAGAGGTGGAGTTTTACAATCATTTTATTATTATTTTTTGTGGGTTTTACTGTAAGTGGAATATTTATTTAGTTTTGCAGATAAAAATTATTTTTATGAGTTCTAAGAAGGATTAGGCTATATATTTTTGAAGCTATTAGAATTACACGTAACTACCAGTTTTTCTAAAATTAATTGACAGTTGTTTGTGAACGCTGTTACGTCAAAACGTTTGTGAGATCACAATCAGTAAATTCATACTTTTTTTTTTTGTGGTACCTACAGAAATTATTCCTATATAAAACTACATATCCTATATTTATATCCAAAGTAATGAACAAAATTAATATTTTTTGCCCAGCTATTTTTTTCTGTTCAATACTTTGGAATCTGAAATGTTCTGCATAAAAATATAGCTCGCAACTAATATGTCAAGTAATATTTTTTAAGTTCAGCATCTAAATTTACTGATCATACCAGTTATGTCATTACACTCGTTCGTATTATTAATTGCACAAATAGTTTACATGAACACGCATACATTTATTAAAAATTTAAACTATACCAATATTTTAGGAAGCTAGTTTTTATATTATTTATTTATTCTATGTATACAGAATGTTCCACCGAGATTTATTGCAAAAAAACCTGTTTATTGAGATGGTTTGTTGCTAAAAATTAAAAAAAATTGTTCAAGAAAATCTTGATCCCAAAAAAAGATATATTAACAGAAAATTTCTCAGATTTGGGAAAAAGGGATCAAAATATCCAATTTTCCCCCAGATTCAGGAAAGTATGACCCCGTAATGTTCAAAATCCTGCAGAACATTGTTCAACATTGGATTTTGGTTTTTTCAAAATGGAGATTACGTTCAAAAACGCTTTGCTAAATTTTGAACATTGTCACCTCATACTCCTTCTTTAATCTGAGGAAAAATGGGCTATTTTGGGCAATTTTCTCTAGAAACGGCGTAGCTTCTCTACTTAGTCAACTTTAATTTTTAAACCAGCAAAGAGGCTTAACAAGGATCAACATTTTTAAGGATACAAACAATCGAAGAAGTTTAAATTTATAATAATAATAAAAATAATTTTTGACGATAAAACTATGTTACGAACCTGCTCAGCTATGGTATTTTCCAAGATTTCGTAACAGAGACATCACAAAGATGTAACATTCGAAGTGTTTCCTCTTCCATATACTTAAATCCTCGATGAAACAATAAGTATAAACATCCACTCAAATCACAACATTCTCTTAAAACTAATTATTATCTTAGACATGGTAGGATGACCTACCATTTATTATTGTCAGCACAGCCCTGAGGAATTAACCTCAAATATCTTAAAACTATTATAAAATAATACTTCGGTAATATAACACAAGATACCATTTTTTTTGTACATGTTAAAATTAATAACAATTCTCAACAAAAACGATACTTACAAATTAATCTTCCTGTATATTTTAAGCTAACAACAACTTAGTTTTTAAAGCACAACCAAATGTAAAATATTGTAAAATGCAAAATTAATGGGAAACAAGTTTTAAGTACTTTGATGCACATATTGTTTTAATTTTAAGTAGTAATACTATGAGAGTTCAAGCATACTTGGGCCATTGACCTTTAAGAGGTCAATGACCGGAATAATTGAGCTCGAACTGTTCTAGTATCTCATGTTGAGTTATACATTTTTGAAAATATCCCGGTCGAAAAAGTGTTCTTGAACAATTTATAAATATAACCCAATAGAGTTTTGAAATAGTTGTTCAAAAAAGTAATTAAATTATGTTTCCTTTTGTCTTTCCAACGGTATACTTGTAAAATTGTGCAGATTGTGTTTATTATCGAATTTATTGTCCATGTAGTCTGTATTATTTGGGATATTTTGTACAGTTCAACTCATAAAGACTAAAAACTTCTTTGGGTTGAACTGGTACGTTTAAAGTCTTTTAAGTATTTCACAATGTATACCATTTTAACTTAAAAACAATCTAAATCCTAATCATGGGATCGTTTTATCACACATGATATTTTTTTGTTTAAAAATATCAGCATGAGTCATCTTTCTAGAAGAAGCAGGCCCTTATGCTCGTTCTAAAATGACGATAAAAGGCTCATATTTCAGTATAAAATTGTCCAAAAAAGGGGAGTACGTCTTTCTAAATCACTTCAATTCGTGTTAATAAATTCTTCTTGAACTGGTTCTTGCAGATGAAAAATTAATTTGTCAGATCAAAGTGACTTTGACATCTTCGATTTTTCTATTGTACGATTTTATCCCCCCCCCCGGTAACTGACCTTTACTAATAATTTTATGTTGGTAAAACTTATCCAACTGCAAAGACAAATTCAAGCTGTCATTTTGAATTTTTTGTTTTTTTTCATTATACGAATTTAATAACTGTCAAAACATACTCCTCATTCATATTATTGTCAATAGCAGCTAAAAATCAGCTACTTAAGAAAACGAATAACTGCTTTTGTAAAAATACGGTTTTATATCGTCTAAACCAACTTTTCTAGAGAGTAAATTAAAAATATTTATATATATTTATATTTGTTGGCTATCTAAACGAGAACTATAAATTTTATACAAACATCAATATGTATAATTTTCTAAATAGAGATCTACAGCACGACATGATTTTTATTTTATGAATGAAAGTTTGTGGAAGAGTTAAAAAATATATTTAACTCTCTTTGACATTGGTTTTTTTTATTAGATTGGTAGCTTGCAGTTTCAGCTTGTTGCCCTTAAATGCCCTTCTAAAAATATTAGAAATCAAATATATTTTTTATCTCATTATTTTCCGAAAAATATTTATTTTAATGTACCCACTACTTGCAAAAACAAAAAAATCTAATGCACTGTAGGGGGTCGTTTATTAGAATCTAATTTTGATTTTTTCGATTTCTATAAATTTTTTAAGTATATATCGAATAAGTAACAATTTTTTTTTTACAAATTGACAATACATATCTAAATATATCTTCAGATAGTGCTACTAGTTAACAGTTGCAATATTTGTATTTTTTTCTAGTCAATACTTTTTGCGTTTATATATTACGTTATTTATAATTATTATTTAATACAGGATTTGTCATTCAAGTTGACACACTCGAATATTTCAAGAAAAAACAATTTGGAGAGAAAAGTTATTCCACTTTAAAACATATACAGAGTGAAACAGCGATTATGCAACATCTTGTAACGTTAATATATTTCAAGGATATACTCTTTGAAAAAAAATGGTTTTATTTAAAAAAGTTTGATATATTTTCTTAAATTCATTAAGTAAATATCATTTTAATTTTAAAAATTTAAAACCACAATTATGTCAGGAATTAATTTTTATATTAAAAGTATATAGGATGGTATTTGAAATACTAAAGTTAGACGCACTCTTGGTTAATCCGGAAGTAGAAAAAAATTACTGAAATTACATCTAAAAAAGCCACAAAACTTCAATAAATTTTATCTTAAAAAATATAAAATTTAGAAGCCGATACATGATCGCTGTGTCATTCGGTATTTTCTAATACACAAGAACAAGTTACTAAACTCAAATGACTCACCCAGTATATTTTTTAGTTGATAAATGTTTGAATTAGAAATTAATTTTTCAAAAAAAATACACACAAGAGTCTGTTTCTGTTTTAAGTTCGTGTGTTACTTCATAAAATTTGAAAGAATCATTGCAGAGTTGTTGTGTGTATTTTTTGGTGTAGTTCTATTTTCAAAATATGTTTAGTTTAGTCTATTCTTGCCTGAAATACAAAAGTATTTTCTGGATATTTTGAACTTTGTTTAAATTTTCAATGTGTTTTAAATATTTTTTACTAAAACAATTTGTTGCGTCGAATAATAGGTGCATATAGGAGGCACTATATTGAAAAAGTCAATATTTTTAATGTAGAGTGACATTTAAATTTCGTTGTTTTGTAGGTGTATGAACAATGAAATAAAATTGCATTTTGTAAAAACGTCACTCTGTTAAATTTTGATTTCATTTTGATTAAAATAAACAAAAATTCGTAATTAAACATTTATGTAAATAAAATATGAGAAATAAAATAGTTTTTTTTTCGTTCGTATCATAACTATGCTTTCTTGACCATTTGAGAAAAAATTCAAATAAAATTTATATCAGTATTCATCTCTCTCATTTTTTAGCATATTTAACAATTTAACTACGGATTATTGTTAATTTTTACAGTGCTAAAGATGGGATTGAAAATTATTAGACAAACTAGTTAATTTTCTCCAATTAAAATTAATTTAAAATTATCATTATCCTAATTTTTTTTTAAAAAACGATAAAATCGTATGAGACCACTATCACGTAACAGGTGAATTTAGAGGTCTTGCGCAACGACAATGCATTAATCAGAGAGTCCGATCTAAAATTTGGTTGCAATTATATATAGCACAAAATATACTCACGTATAGTGTTTAAAAATACCATTTACAACTATCCAGTGTATTTAAAAGATAAAAACAGTTACGAGAAGATTTCATAAAAGAAAACAATAAGGGATCCATCTGTATAGTTGTGTATTTAATGTTATCGATTAGTATACAAATAAAATTTATTCAAATTATGACGTCCATAGTTCATCATCTGATGATTCTTGCTATCATAGTTTTGACTTCCGAAGGTAAATTATAATGATCTTGAATTGTTTTACATACGTCGCGGTTATTATTCGCATGCAACATAGCAACAGGAATCAGGTAAAAAATTAAATTTCTTCTAGGGCCTTCGGAAGTCGAAAAAATAATATCAACAATTATCAGATGAGAAATATGGACGTCCTACCCTAAATATATATTTTTGTAATAATATTAAACCATGTTAAGTTATTTTTTAGGTTTTTCAAGTACCCGAAATAGTTTTAAATGATTTAAAAATAAATAATTTTAATCTTTGACTTCTTGATGTCAAAAGGGCAAGCAAATATTTTTATTGTTTGTATTTAATAACCCATAAAAAGCTTGAATGTTTATCTTTATTGGTAAATTTAATCAATAATCTAATTGGAAGTTTAATTGGAGAAAATTGGTAACTTACCGGGATTGGAATTTAAAAGATTCATCTATTATCTAAACAACTCAATTGAAATTTCCCATAAGGGTGTAGACAAAAACCTAATTTTGTCTTTTTAAGGCCTACCAATACGATCTCATCCAACTTTATGATTTTACCAATTAACTACTGCCAACTGCTTAAGTAGACGAAAAAAATTGGCTTTTTACTACACCCCATTTCCAACGGATATCAAATTTCAACATTCGACATTTTTAATAAGTTCTATCTTTAATAGTACCGTGTAAGTAAGGGTCTTGAGCAGTCGGTTGTACAGCTTCAGAACGGAACGGATTCGAAGAAGACCGAAAGGGATTCCCCGACTGAACGACGGGAACCTCCGGCGGGAAAATCTGCTGAGCAGAAGGTTCTTGCGAAATTTGTTGAGATGATTGAGGCGAAATCGATGGTGGTCTTGGTGGACGGGGAGGAAGTGGCGTTTCTACTGATCCGTAGTTCGCGGCGTTACTAGGTTGTCTTTGAAACAGCCCGTTTTGAGCCTAGAAAAAGTAAGTATTCAATATATATGGGAATCTAACAAGAAAATAAGAAAAAAATACTCACTTGTGGTTTTTTAATGGGCATAGCTTCGTTCATTTGGTTCCACTGTTTTTCTTCTTCAGCCGTAGGATCTGCCCAAGGTTGTAGATCTCCAGAAGCAAATATCCCATAAAATATTATTCCAGAATAATGCACGAATGCTGATATGATAAAGACAACCCTCCATTCTTCTTTCGTCTATAATAAAAATTTAAGAATTAGAAATAGTGCAGTTATGTTTCAGTTGTGATATACCAGGTATAACCCATCACCCAGTATATCGTATTAATGTTATTGTTTAGATAAAATTGCGTCATGTACGGCAAGGTCGGGCGTCCGTGTACGGCGAGTGAACTGTCTAAGTTTACTCGAGGATAAGGTCGATGCCTACTATATATACTGTTAGATAGATTAAGTGAGACCTGAATTACATATTAGGTAGACATATATCTAACATCCTAGATGTAAGACTAAATGTTATATCCAGTAATTGTATTATTGTGACGGGTTAATCCCGAATATAGTTACTGTTATTGTTAAGGTAGAATTTGATTCCTTTCCTTTCACTAAACTACCCTACACAGTCAATAAATTTGTTATTTATAGACTGATAAAGAAAAAAATATATATTTTCTGTTTCAAAAGTTAGTTCGAAACTCGAAGACTTATAAAACCCACGTGACACTACTGCAGAACGACCCAGCTCTTTAATTCTGCACACTTCCATAAAAGCGCTAGCTCAACACAGCATCCCACACGAAAATCACCGTGTAACAAATCACGTCACCGAAGCCACTTTAAAATAAAAAGCCTCGACCAGATTATATTTCACATGGCGCGGTCGACGAAGTAGAACAACCCCAACTTTTTCCACGTGACTGACTCCGACGCTTTCGCAAAAACGAGCCCTCTGTATGCATGTCATTTCTGTGTCCCGACAATGATACCATTGTTCTCCAAGTTAATACAGAGGCGGCCATGCAAGGCAAAATACGAAACAATGTGCGTTTTGCTGATTAATTTGTCGTTTGGATATCTGATACAGTTAACGCTTTTGATGTGCGATTTTGTATTACATATTGGAAAGGTTTAAATAGTACATAATACAATACGAGAACAGAATCCGGATTCCCGTATAGATGTCACCACCAATGTAAAAATGCATCTCTGCTCCACCGGAATCAATGGTAAATAATGAGTTTTCGACGACCGAAGGTATCTCGTCAATCCATCGAGTTAATCCAGATCTACTAAAAGAGATAATGAAATGTAGAGGCCACTAAAGGATTTTGCAAGGAGCACCCTGGAAGATACATCTAATAAAAGAGTTTGGAAGACGGAGAAAAAGTCTCCGGAGGGCTATGTAAGAAATTCCCTAGAGGATGCGGAGTGTCAAACCTCTGAAGAGCTCTGCAAGAAGTGTTTTAGGGGATAGAAGATTTTCTGAAGTTATACAAAAATTTTTCTCAATCTTTCAACCATAGAAATCTGTTTTTAAATCTTACCTTTTCTTTGACGATCAAACGTACGACGAATGGGACTATCGCTCCCGCAATGGTTCCTATACCATTCGACATTCCCATCAAAATACTGGCATATCTCGGAGCGATGTCCAGATGATTGACATTGAATCCCGATATAGCGAAACCGCTGAAGCCTACTCCAATGGAAAGAGCTGTCATTCCTTGGGTTATCGTATGTGAATATGCCATTATTAGAAAAAATGTGGCTTCCATTCCAAATCCTGCAAAAAAAATATTAGAGATATTTTTCATCGGTTATCGAAGTAGTAAAAGCTTTGAGCTTTTTTTAGTATCACTGTAACTAATTCTTAGATATAAAAAAACTTGCCCCCGCAATTGAAGAGCTTCCTAACTTGGGTGGTGGTTAATATTCCCCTTTTTCTTAAGCGATCAGCGAGAATTCCTCCAGTTGGAACGATAACTGTCATCAATAGATGTGGTAGTGCTCCCAATAATGCGTTCTGCAAATAAATGTTACAAAAGGACTTAAAAATGTTATTTAATTTGTAAGTGATAAGATAAATGTGTCTGAACTAATGAAAAATTTGATAAAGAAAGTCTAGGGAATGGAGCAGAACTCCTCCTGGCCTTTATCGATCGCTGAGCAGCGTTCGACTTAATAGAGATCTTTTTTACTTACCTCCGTCATTCCAGAATGGAAACTGTCTTGAAAATACGATGCCTGGAACAACACCAACAAGTAAAAATTCCAAGACCTGCAAAAATTCGCTACGAATATCGCGTAACATGGTAGAGATTTGAAAAAAGACTTCCAAGGAGTATTTGTTAATGTTGGTATTATATAAGTTTGATGCGCCGTTCCCAACGAATGCTCTATAAATGCTAATTCTTTCATTTCTATACAGGTGTGATAGGTCGGTTTTTCGAACACCAACCACAGCCAAGACACATACCTAAAAAAAAGAAGAAAAATGGTCAACCAATATGGACGTCCTATCCGTCAAACAATATTTGTAGATTGCGCTAGGCTAACCTGTCGAATAGTTTTTTAATAATATGTGTTGTACTTACCACACTATTCCTACTACCCCGTAGAAATAAAACGGAGACAAAACCCCGAAATGTTCTATTAGTTCGCCAGAAATAGGCATTGAAAACATTACCCCTGCATAACAACCGCTGAAAGCAAGGGTTGCTAGACGAGATCTTTCTAACGGAGGAGCCCAGTGCCTCATTATACCATGGCAAGCTGGATATGTAACGCCCTGAAGAAAAAACGTCACTGTTTAATAAAGAAACATATCAGTTATTTCGATATTTACCTCTACTAGACCCTGCATAACTTTAATGACTATTAGAAAATCCGGTTTCTGATACAAAGCCGGAATGATCAGATTGAGAACGCAGGAAGACGCAATGGCAGCTCCAAATAATTTATTGGCCGGATAAGCGGCTGCTATTAGACCACCGGGTATTTGAGTTACGAAATATCCCCAGAAGATGGCGGCGTCTACGGCTGATAGCGTTTCCGGCGTCCACGTGTTGTTCTAAAATATATATAAATTTTATTCAATATTAAATACGATTTTTTTTTGGCTTACCATTTTAATTTTGACAAGCCCCATGCTAGTCCTCATCCCGAACATGATGATAAAGCCCAAACAGCTGAGTAATGCCACCGTAGCTCTTTTGCTGAGACAAGGTATCTCAGCTCTGATATATTGGTCGATTTTTCTAGGAGGCGGTCTCTCATATTCGGGCAGACTTTCTGGTGGTGTGACGTCTGCTAAGTCTGCGGTAGTGGTACCATCGTCTTGTTTTATCGAGGACGGGTTGAACTCATCGTATTGCTTCCTGCATGCAACAATAAAAATTGAGTTGGTGGGTTCAAAGCGATCTTCAGAATTTCTTTAGAGATAGAAATTCGAGCTAGTCTACTTCCTACTGACGAGGCAAAATAATGCCGAAACCGGTATAGGAATGACGGGTTCCTTTAATAACAAAAGCAGAGGTTTTGGATATGTCTTGAGGATGCCAGTCGATTTGGGAGATTGTGTGATCTTAATTTATTTTATTTTATTTTCACACCTCTCTTGTGCAAAAATTGAGTTAAGGTTGAGTGGTGTCAAATTTAGTAAGCAATATGATAGACCCATCTCATATCTCGCATTTTAGCTAGAGCTCGTGCGCGAAAAAGCTTTTTTCTACTAGCGTGCGGAAAAGTCCACTTTTACGCACTCATTTTAGTGTTGGGGGGGGGGGGGGATTTCAAAGTAGTGACTGCGGATTACTCTGTAATCCATTAGCCTAACCATATTCTTATGTATATCTGCTATCTCTTGTGTGTTTACCTTTTACATTTAGCGTTAGTTCATACATATTTTCTTTGTTTTACATATATTTTTGTTAGTATTTGTTAAATTAAGCGTTAGATATTTTTGTTAATATTTATTATGTTGTATAGTCGTTCTTTTTATATATATATATATATATATATATATATATATATATATATATATATATATATATATATATTAATAGGTATATTATTAGTATTTTTTTTTTTTTTTATTTTTTTTTTATTTTTTTTAATTTATTTTTATTTTTTTATTATTATTTTTTTTTTTTTTTTACAATTTTTGTGATATCTTCCGTATGTTTTGATGAAGGATTTTATATATATAGCTATTTTCGCTAATTAATATCTCTGTTAAATTAAAAGGCTTCTTATACAAATGTGATGGAATCAAGGAGTGATCAAATCTCATTCTACATATAATACGAGTTATCTCTTTTCCCAAATTTTTATCTTTAAACCAAGGTTGATTATTAATTTTAGTGTTGAAAGAGTAACTTTTCCGCACTAGTGCGGAAAAAACTATTTTTCGCACTAGTAAATTTGTTAAGTTTTTGGGGAGTATACTGACATTTGAATATTTAAAATATACATTTGTATGGTTGTAGTTTACAAAATGACTGAAAAATTAAGAAACTTATTAGAATTCTGCTATAATTTTTAATAAAAAGAAACGTACGTTTCAATAATTTTTTAATGGCCCTGGTATAAGCCTTATCAAATGAATGTCAAATAATAATAAACATCTGACATTTTTTATTTGTCACTTTGAATCACCGTAGCAACAAAGAAAAAATAAACGTGTCAGTCAAACACTACCTTATCAAAACCAATTTTACCGTCGCATCTTTTTCTAGAAGATAATTTTTCATGGATTCTTCAGACGAAGATTTGCCAGAGTCAGTTTTGGAAGCGGCTAGAACTACTACCATCAAAATCCCGTTATAGGTATGAAAAGGAATAAATTTTGTTTGAAAACTGGTGTCAGAATAAGGGAATTAAAACTTTTAAAGAAGACGTTTATTTGGCTGAAATTTCCAAAACATGCAAGCCAAACACTCTTTGGTCCAGGTACTCAATGTTGAAAAGTGTAATTAAACTCAAAAAAGACGTCGATTTAAGCAAGTTTTTCAAGGTCACGGCATATATAAAAAACAAAACATTGGATTTAGACCCAAAAAGGCAAAAATTTTCTCAAAAGAAGAAATTTTTAAGTTTATAAATGAAGCGCCTGACAAAATTTATCTTCATATAAAAGTCGCTACGATTTTTGGTTTGGCGGGCGCATGTAGGCGAGAAGAATTAACAAAGATCATATTGATGATAAAGGAAATATTTTATTGATAAATATCCCAGACACAAAAAACTCTTTCAGAAGCTTTGCGATTTCTGAGGAAGCTGAAAATGGAAAATTGCTAAATTTGTTTAGAAAGTATGTATTTTAGCCTCTGCAATTAATTTGCAGAATGCTACAAATTGCACGTTCAATATTAATATTAAGAATAATTAATTTGTTGATATGTATTTAATAATAAATGTTTCTTTATGTTAACTTTTGGGTTAGTAGAAAAAATAGTGTACCTAACACGTGCGTAAAGTGACTTTTCCGCACTTGTTAGGTAAACTACTATTAGATGAAATAGTTTAAATTTATATGTTACGCAGAATTGATGAGGATTTTTTGCATTAATTCAGATATCCTATTATATTAAAAATTGTGGTCCTAGAAAGGGTCTGTTGCATTAGAAATTATTTTCTTTTAATTAAACAAAAATCACTATAAAATAACCTAACAATTTTGAAGTATGTCAAATTCTTAACTTTTCATATTAGCCAACCTTCATGTTCCGATATTCCTGGTATTACTGGCCACAGTAAGTAATTTTGGAACGCTTTACAGTAACAGTAATTTTAAACTGCTGATGATTTTCGGAACGTTCGGGCAGTAACAGTGAAAAGGGAACCAAATAAAACATAACCGATTGGGAAAAGTAGAATTCGATAGGTGGCGCTGCAAAATGTCATTAGCGGGTGGGTAAAAGAAACCATCGTCCATATAAGCCCTTTGCTATTTTTGTGGTGTTATTTTAGGTGTGTGATTTTGTAAAACTTATGCTTTTTATTTGATTAAGCTTAAATATTTTGTGTTATAAAACTCTATTTTCACCCCTAATATTTATATTTTTGGAAAATAAGTATGGGTGATATTTGTGAAGTCGAACAAACATAAAATAACTGTTTAGTTTTATGGAGTTTACAATAACCATTCAGAGTTTATTTGAATTTTTGAATGCTGAGCCTTCTTCTAGATGCATAAATGAGGGTCAAGCAGTTTTAAAAGCTGGACATATCAACCCACAATAATGTTTTTAAAGAATTTAGTGAGTACAAAGAGTTACCTTGTGAAATAAAAAACAGTGCTACGTTAGGTATATTTAAAGCAAAATTAAAAAGGTTTTTATTGGGGTACTATATTTTGTGATTCTTTATATTTATTATTTTAATTACCTGTTATTATTGTATTACTTGTGGCATTTTTATATGTTGTATAAGAACTTTTTTTACCAAGGTGAAGTTTTAATTGTAATTATTTAATGACTATTTTTAATACTGCTAACTGTTATATGTAATTTTTTAACATTTATATTGTTATATATACTGTAGTTTTTTTGACTTAATAAACGATTTATATAGAAGATATTCTACGAACCATGGCTTAAAGGCTTTCATCGAGGGTTTCAGTTTATATAATTTCTATAAAAGTTTACATTAGTAACTCAATAACAAATGAAACTTGAAAAATATATATACATCTTAGTAAATAGATACTTTTCCAGACATAGGATAAACTTACATCTACTGATAAAAAATTGAATACACAGTCAGATAGAGGTTTTTGTTTAAATCTCACTTGAAGAATTAGAGCATAGTATAAAATTCAAAGCACTGATGAACTGGAGGTATAACAAATAATTTTTTTATCTCATAAACAGAAAAAAAAACAATCCGAGAAGTGAAATTTTAATCATTGAATATATTATTTAATTCACACATTAAATTAACTTAATTTAACTGTTGACTTTTTGTTACAGTTCAATTACAAATAATAATAATACAAAAACACATTTTCAATTAATACAAATAGTTAGGTAGATTAACAGAAGAAACATTATATTCAAGTATTATACAAAATAAAAAGATTCTATCAATAGTTTAAAACCAATGTATAAAATATTTCAGAAAGAAATTTCATCCACTTCAAACTTTGAGACACTTATTTCAGCAGCTTAGATGTTCTATGCTTAGGACGTTTTTGTTTTCGGGATCATACTTCATGACTAGACTTTGGTAGTTTTACACTAGAGGTACTGCAGTTAAACAAAGAAACTTTATTTTACCAAGTCCTGAAAAAGATGTTACTCATTTATATGTTTGTTGTTTACCTTTACAAATTTCCAATACAACTCTAAACATTTTTCACTAGGAATAGGAAATTTCCAGTCACAAAACTTGTTGTTATTTCAGTAATGGGATCATTCGAATGAAAAATAATCGGTCATTCGAATTCTTCCGATTTTCGCATTCGAGTATTCGAATGATAATCTGTGAAATTCAAATTTGGTAGCCAATTTCAAAGAAAAGGTGCACTTTTTGGAGGAAATAAGGAAAATGGTGCCATAGTGCGCACTTAGTTGAAAAACGGCGTCAAAGTGCACAATCGTGCAGCCAGGACCAACACATCTCTTGACATAACTTATTTCAATTTGGGGAAGGGATACTGGAACTACCTGACCACTTCTGTAACAGTAGTATCAGTAAGTTTTTAGCCTCCAACAGGGTTTCTTGACAAGTGGCGCGAAATCATTGCCAGTTTATTTCAGTAAAATCGGAACGACTAAGTTTACTGGGCAGTACTGTTCAGGAATATCGGAAGTGTTTAGCCTCTAACAGGGTTTCTTGAAAAGTGGCGCGAAATCATTGCCAGTGAATTTCAGTAAAATCGGAAGGACCAAGTTTACTGGGCAGTACTGTTCAGGAATTTCGGAACATGACCAACATCAGAGAAAATCTGGTAACTTTGAGTTCGCGCATGAGCTCTTCAACGAAAAGATATGAGGTGAGTCTATTGTCGAAATTTTACGAACATTGTGTCAAATTTATCCGCCAAAAACATCTAAATTTTATTATGAAAGAAATCGTCTACTGATTTATTTGAAAGAGAGCCTCTGAATTCGAATGAAAACAGGTGGTAGACACGAAGGAAGTACGAAAGAAAATGAAAATGTAATTGAGACCGAAAAGGTAATTTACAAATTGAAACGAATCGGTGGGAAAAAAACAGCCACAAATTGTGCACATTATTTAATTTGTGTACATTGGATTTTAGATGTTTCGTAATTTAATCTCAGTTTACTTAAGTTTCTGGGGATAATCTGCTGATTTCGAGTTTCGGCACGTCTGGCGATTACAAGGTTCGAAAAGATGGTGTTAAAGAATTACGGACTTTTATATGAAAAAGATTTATTGTCTTATAGTTTGTTTGAAAAATAAGGTGAAGTAAATTCTCGTAACAAACTGGTTTTTTATATAGAATTTGCTTCTATAATTAACAAGATTAACAATAGAGAGAACTGAGCTGTTTTCAAAATCTTCCCTCGGTCATTAAAACTTTCCCACGGTCGATAAAATTTTCCCAGGCCAAACCTCTACTACTCAGAAGTTATATCGCAAGAAAAATAATTTAAGAACCTCTAAGAGTTGAATCTACGCTGATTATCCCAAGGAATACATTAATAGATTTTTGCTGGAGAATTTCCTTCATAACCAGGTGAGCAAATTTACTATTATAGATGGCTTTGGAGAAATATTTCTCGGGTACGTCACTGGGTCTTTTTGATATGATTCCTCATCGTCGGTTGATTGTGAACCACTTAGAGACGACCGCAATGAATGCTGAGCAGATGGGAATGGAGCGAGAGCGAAAGCCGGCAAGTGACGTCTAGTGGTCTCAGAAATTGCTTCTCAGAAATTGCACGACCGAAGCCTTCGAAGTCATCTGGATCGAGATTGACTACAGAACAAATGTACTAATATTTACACTGGATTTTTTTTAATTTAACAATGTTTTTGTTGTATCTTTTTTGCCAGTTTTTTTAGCAAAGAGTGTAGGTGTATCTACAAATTTTGACATGCAGATAAAAGTTTAAACAGGCATTGCTAAGGCTTTCAGAAAAATATCAGGATTATGGATGACATCCAAACACAGAACACATAGAACTAGAAGGCTAAAATAGGTGGAAGAAATTAATATTATTCGTAACCACATGTATTGTATAGATGGGACAACTTTGATCATGCGCAGATCATCAACAACATTGCCAGTTGCTCATGTACTTGTACGAAAATCTAAGATAATGGCAATTTGATTTAAAAATATTACATTATAATCCCATAAAAGAGCCCGAACTCATTATTTTACGATTATTTAGGATCATTAAATTCTTTTTTCATATGTATTCAGAAGAAAATATACATGTTTGAGCATACCGGGTGACAATAAGACTAGGGCCATGCCTATATCTCCTTCACTTTTCAACCGATTTGAATAAAATTTGGTACATAGATATAAGACACCATTTTGGATTGACAGACGTATAAAAACAAAATGGCCGACTTCCGGTTTTGCCAGAAATGTCATCAACTTCGATTTTTTAAATGGAACACCCTATATATTTTATATTTTTTGGATTCTATGGCTCAAATTACATACGACAGTGTTGCCAAATTTTTTATTTTTCAATAAAAAAATTCAAATTCTCAGATTTTTTTTTCAAGAAATGATTATGTTTAGTTGTTAACAAAAAGAAAATAAGTAGTACGTAATGTATATCGTTGAATTTGTAATTAAATTCTCTATTGAATGACAAGATGGCCCTCGGTAGGTACCATTTGAAAAAAACGATTTATTCGTTAAAAATGAATTTATAAACTTTAAATTCCCGCTGTAGGATTTGTTATTGATCCTATCGATGAAAAGTTTATTACTATGAATTACTGATGTCAATTAGAATAGATTTTGACCAGATAAAGGCCTCCTGTGCTAAAAAAATTTTTTGGAAATTTGAATTTTTTTACTGAAAACTAAAAAAGTTGGCAACTCTGTCGTATGTAATTTGAGCCATAGAATCTAAAAAACATCAAATATACAGGGTGTTCCATTTAAAAAATCGAAGTTGGTAACATTTCTGGCGAAACCGGAAGTCCGCCATTTTGTTTTTATACGACTGTCAATCCAAAATTGTGTCTTATATCTATTTTCCAAATTTTATTCAAATCGGTTGAAAAATGACCGAGATATAGGCATGGCCCTAGTCTCATTGTCACCCGGTATAACAACTGCTGGCATCGTAATAAAGAATTAGGATTTCCCACAACTCATTTGGCAACGCTGTTATTTAACATCAACACCTTTGACTTAGTCTGACGAAATTTTGATCAGAGCCGGTCTTAGGTATGTTGTTGTTGTTGAATTTTGTTCTTGCTTCAGTGTTTTATTAATTCCGCATTATCGTGTTAGGTATATACTTTTTGTGTTGTTTTCATTATGTTGTCGTGTAGTATTTAAGAGACCTCACTAGTTTTTAGTATAGTTAGAGTTATTTGACTCAGTGTTTCCTAGATGTCTAAGTGCAATGTGGTTTCCTGTAAAAGCAAAGGACAAATTCCAGGAATATCTTACTTCAATTTCTCCCTACATTATCTAACTTGACAGAAAATGTTGTTGCATACATTGCAGGTTTTGTTGTAAAGAACATAAAAAATATAATCAAGTGTAATGTGTGCCTTTCTGAAATGGAAGAAGAGAGAAAAGGAAGTGTAGATCTTATTTACTTCAAATTATTGCATAGAAAACACAGAGCTGCCTCTTTTTCTGGATTAACCAAGCCTTCTGCAGATGTCGTGAAGTGTTGTATGTTCACAGAGAGAAAAATTAAGCAAATAATGGTCTGACGAACAACTGAATGCCAAAAGAAAAAAATGTATAGATGTTTTTGTGACAAATATATATTGGAACTCTATTCGAAGATAGGAAATTGTTTTCTTCATTAGAGAACCATGTTTTTGACATTTCAATGTACGAAATGAACCATAAAATGAAATTAATCAAATTTATTGTAAAAATTTATAGTAAAATACGTTACTATAGTTTTGCTAGGATGCAAACAGAAAATGTAAGGGGAGAACTGAAACGGAAGAAATTATCCAAACTGATCCTTTTTTCTTATCAATAATATTTTAAACAATAAATTATGTTAAATGATTTTTTGTTTTATTTATTTATAGTGTGTAACAAAAAGTATGCAACAAATGGAAAACTTGGTGAAATAGCTTTGACAAGAAAGGATTTACCAGTTTACAGTTATTCAGGCACAATCCCACCGAAATTTCCTTTTAATTCGTACCTACTACAATTTCAGTTGTACTTACTTCACTATTCCATCTTTAGAAAGTACTCACGGTGAAAATCTACATTTCAGTGGCCATGAATCCCACTTAAAACACCCCTGTCATGGCAGCGGTTTCACTGCGCATGTTCATAGTTGTCTCTTGTGCTACACTAGGGATCGTTTCAGCAAAACTGTATTGGCCTTCTAGTTCTATGAGTTCTGTGCATCCAAAGTATGGAACAAATTAAAGAAGCAACAAATCTACCTAATAAATAAAAATATTAACCCAAGTAAATTGTAAATATGTTGGGAGATAGAGAAGGAGAAACTGAAAGTTTGCGAAATATGATGATTATTTGGAGAATTTTAACGTTAAAAAATTATTTAAAAAATGACCAGACTATTATTCGGTTATATATATATATTTTTTTTTTATGATAAACTTAGCTAGACTTATTGGGGAATTCAGCAAAAGGTTTTAAAGAAAACTCTTTAAAGATGGTCCAAGCTTTCGGAAATTTTATTACTTATTTCCATCATCAGGGAATCTACAATGTGTGGCAAGTCTTAGTTACAATTGGTAAAGTTGGTGAGTATTTAATTTAATAACTAAGCACGTGTTGTCGCGGTTAGACGTGCGTAATACTTTTGATTGTAACCTTTGAATGATGTTTACGTTTGATGCTGTGGTACAGCCCCATAGCTATATCCCATAAGTCCATATAGGCTTTAATATGCACTTGTATAATAGCAGCTTATTCTCGATGAATAATTTTATCTTACGTCCTATCAGCCAGGACATTTCTCTTGTTTTTAGGTTTAGTTGCTGTCGTTTGGTTTTAACGTGTTTTCATTAAGAGGGGCGTCGCGACAGGTATGCCAAACAAACTACAAACACCAAAAATCCCCATCTTTATCTTTATCTTTTATCACTGTCTTTCTGCAATAATGAAGAGAGATAGATATCTTAAGACTTCAGTGAATCTCCTGTATGCTAGGTGGCGCTGCTAGTATTAAAATATAATATATTATTTGGGATATCTAAGGAATCTGAGAGAATAAATTTTCTTTATTTTCACGGTTAGTCTTGTCGCAGAGAGCGTTAATAATCCATTTGTCATGAGTTCGATACCGGCTTCAGCCACGACAGAAATTTTATTTTTTATTTTTAGGAAATTTCATTTTTTTTGTTTACTATTTTTTTTCTAGCATCAAAATAGAGTTTATATTTTATTAATTTAATTAATTTTCAATTATTTTCGTATAAATCCGTTTATTTTAATATGCCACGCGACTAATCCCACTAAATACATCAGATAGGAATGGAGCTCGGAAAATAATATTTCTAACATAAAAAAAATACTTAAACATGAATGGATTCATACGAAAATTGAGAATTATATAAATGTATAATCTTTAGGATGAAGCAAGAAATTTTTAAAAAATGAATTAATAAATAATTGGCAGCCCCAAACGCAAAATGTTTTTATCAATATCTATTTGTTTAAACAATTGCAGAATACATGAGTTATCGACACAAAAAACTGCGTTCTATGAACAAAATGCAACATTGTAACCACAATAAATTATCTGCAAGTCCTTTTATAAAAAAAATTGTTAATGTTGGAACATTAATTTGTATATAACAATTGAACGGTTACAGATAAAAAATCGCTGCAAGTCTTAAACCATGGGTTATGATAAATTGTTCATGTTTCATCCCTTGAAATTTTTTTTGTCCGTGTCACTGTTTTCGTTAAAAAGTCCAAAAAAAAAGGTTGAAAAATTAAAATGCTCACCAAAAACCATCGCTTTTAACAATGAAGACGGCTATTTGTTTGCAACTAATGTTTTGTGATGTTTTTGGCGGTTTTTCCATCCGTTTTGTGACGTGATTTTACAATTTAGTTATTGTTATTATTCGTGATTTGGTTGGTCTCTGATTGAGCAGGTCACCTAACGCATATTGCATTTTTGCTTTTATCTCCATTAGAGCTACATTATTACGGTACAAAAGTGGTGTGAAACGAACACAACAGTATTTTTAGGTTTTAGATTCTGATTGTTTACCCTCCTCGGTGAAAAAGGACACCCTTTTCATTTTTGTGAAAAAAGACACAATTTTTTTTTATTATTTTTTATATAGGGTAGGATATTATCCAAAGATGCCTCGAAGTTCGCGTAAAACTAGAAAGAAGAACAAGTGCACTGCAGCAGCGCGATTGAATTGGGAAAATAGAGAAAACAGGGACATTTCCACAGAAATATTAGAAGAATCGTAAGTTTTCTAAAGTTATGTTTTAACCATATTTTTTATAAGTTATTAAGCTTTTCATTTCAATTTTTTGATTATGTACATTTTCCTAGATTTAATGAAGAAAGTGTCCCAGAACAGAACATCGAAGAAGAGGGATTCCCAAATGATTGCAGCGAAATATTACAAGAATTGTAAGTTTTCATAAAGTTTTATTTTTTATAAGTTATTCCTATGAAGTACACATAATAAAAAGTCTGTCAAAGTAATTTTCATATACCTAGCTTTTTATTTCAATTTTTTGATTATGTACATTTTCTTAGGTTTAATGAAGAAAGTGTCCCAGATGCGAACGTCCCAGAAGAGAACATCCAAAAAGAGGGATTCCCACAAGAAAGAATTACAGAAAGAAAGAAAGAAGCTGACAAGATGAGAGTTTTCTGCAAGAGGATATTTTAGAAGAGGTCATCCAACTCAATGACTTTCCACGAGAAGGAAATACAGAAGAGGATTTCACACAAGAAAATTTAGAAGAGCACTTCCTGAGCCAAGAAGAAATAAATTTAAAATCATATAATAATTCCAAACCTGGAATAATTTCTTCAGATGAATATGACAGATAAGAAATATTAGAATATTTGCATAAATAGAGTTTTTACATACCAAGAATTTAACTAGATAACAACAAGGAAATTCTTGTGTCCGTTTTGTTGACAGTATTGACCAAGGCATTCTAATTAGGTGAATTAATATCTTTAATGCATGGGTACATTATATCTATCATTAGACTTATAAACCATAATGAAAATTCTTGGCCAGCTAGCTATCGACATGTTCTAGTACTTGCATTTATTAATCATAAATTTATTTCAGATTTTCAGTTCGAGTACTTGCATTTATTTCATATTTTCAGTTTGAGTACTTGTATTTATTAATCATAAATTTATTTCAGAATCTTATTTCTAGTACCGAGTACTTGCATTTATTAATCATATATTTATTTCAGATTCTTATTTCTAGTACTTGCATTTATTAATCACAAATTTATTTCAGATTCTTAGTTCTAATACTTGCATGTATTAATTGTAAACTCATTTCTTTAATGTTAACTTTATTGTAAATCATTAAATATTATAAAATCATTTTTGTAAGAAAATAAATTGAACAATTAATAATTATTTCTTTATTTAAAAGTACCTAATTACAGTTATTCACTAAAACAAAAACAAAACAATACACTATGAAAAAACTGCATTGCTTTTTAGCAATGGACAAAAGACATAATAGCAAATAAAATGTGTAACAAACCTACATCAAGAGTCCCATGGATGGGTTAATATGTGAGACATACTGTAAATATTAATTTCTGCAAATGTCTGTGATTCCCAACTATGCAGGCACTATTTTGAATGCACGAATAAAAATCACAAAAAACTGTTATAGTTGAATTGCACATTCTCCATATTACTAATCACTAATTTTGCACACTGTCACACTTCCTTCGAATATGCATAAAAATTGAAGATTTTTTGAACAGCCTCTCGAGAATGGAATTTTTGTTCGTGGAAATATTTTTACCCGTTATAGCTTACACCTTGGAATAGGACATCTCCATTTTTCAACAAATTTTAAAGAATAATAAACATATTAATCATTTAGTGGAAGGTGTGCTTTTGACAATTTGTGATCACCAATTTTAAAGTGAAACATGTCCTACATGAGGTATACGGCATTAATTGAAATACTTTAAATTGAAGAACTGGTTTTAGTTAATACTAATTTACTCAAAAAAATTGCAAAACACACGAATAAATTAGCCAACATAACCTAAAATGTCAGTTCTAAACATCTAAACTTTCTTTCTTCCTAACTTCGTATTCGTAAAACTGGTTGCATACATCGTTCAAAATAAAACCAAAAAGCGCCACTGTCTCAAAGTATCAGGCGGAAAACGCCTGAACTATGGAAAGAGAAAATCTTACTGGGATATAGGCAACTTACATAAAATTTTTTTTTCTGGAGAGTTAATCTCAAAAATTATAAAGTTTTGCGAATTGGTATTCTCGGAAATTAATTCTGTACCTTCACTGTCAAAAACACACCTCCACTAAATGGCTGATATCTTTTTTATTAATCCTTAAAATTGACTCAAAAAAGGAGATGTCCTATTCCAAGGTATAAGCTATAACGGGTATAAATATTTCCACAAACAAAAATTCCGTTCTCGAGATTAACTCTCCAAAAAATCGTCAAATTTTTATGCATATTCAGTATTGCCAACTGAAAACGAGGTCGGCAGTGGCAAGGCCCCTCTTAACATAAGGTATGTCTAGTTGTGAACGTTATTTGTGCTGATTTGTTCTGGTTAATTTTAATTCTCCATGTGTCGAACCAGTTTTGAAGGGCGTCGAGGTGTACTTGAAGGTGGTTGGATGCTACAGCTCGATCTTCGTTTACTGCTAATACAGCAGTGTCATCTGCGAATGTAGCAATAGTTGTATTACATAATACAGGTAAGTCTGCAGTATAAACCAGATAGAGCAGTGGCCGCAGCACACTTCCCTGTGGTACGCCTGAGCATATAGGATGACATCTTGAAACCGTCGTATTGTATTTCGTTTGGAAATATCTTTCAGATAAATAAAATTTCATTAGCAGGGATATCTTCAATTACAAAGCGATTTTTAATGATCTTACACGAATTTTTTTATATAAAAAGATTTATCGGTATATTTGCATTCTTAAACACTACTATTTTTTAGTAATACTAATTTAAGATTCGAATACTTTCCACATTCCCTTAAGAAAGAATATTCGGTTTGTATATTTATTTTTTGGGGAAATAGGTTCCCAGAGGTGCAATATAAAGTCCCATTTGGTGAATTCAACAGGTAGGACAAGAGTGCGTGTTTATTATTTAGACCCTTCTCATGCTCGTAGATTCTCCCTGATGCTCCCTGTGGACATTTATTACCCCTATAATGGAACGTGTTTTTCCTTGATTTCTCTCCAAAATTCTTCCTTGTGAGTTTATTGAATTGTTTACGTCAATATTTGGTTGGTAGTTGAATTAATTGGGCAAAAAATGAATATATTTATTTGTAATAAAGAGATTTTTTGTTTTTGGTTTCACTCTGAAATGTTTCCAGTCAATGAAAAACCCCGTAAAACAAAGTCATAACCTCGTCGTACATTTTCAGATGAAAACTGCAGTATATTATACTTTGAAAACCATCTAGTTTTCATTAGCACGATTGACAAGCGAGAATGAATTCAACGAGCATGAAAACTTCGTAAAAATGCAATTTCGATTTAATTTTCCGCCATCCAATTATGAAGAAATAAATGATTTTTATTTGGACGATTTATATGCTACGGGTTTTAAAATTGCAGACGCTTCCATTAACTCATAGGCGGGTTGAAAATTGAAAATTAAAGAAAAATAACAGCTTAGGAAATGTTTCATTTCATTTCATAGACTACACAGGCATTCAATCTTTATTCCGTATAATCAACGAATTATGCGTCTAGGTGGCTTTGACAGTTTGACAAGACTTGACAGCAACTGACAGTTTGATAAAACATCATTGACAACAACTGACAGCTTTGACAGTTTGATCAAGCTTAACTGACAGCTTTGACAGTTCTTAAAGGCAATAAATTCAATAAGTTTGCACGAATTAAATTGAAAATATGAATAGTAATAACAAAAATTTGGTTCCACGCCATAATTTCAGTCAACTTCATCGAACTGGTATGGTCCTGTAAAAGAAAACTCTCCGATTTAAACGGATGATATTCGAAATGATAGAAAAGTGGCATGTTTGACAAGATTTCACTGAAAGCAACTGACAGTTTGATAAAACTTCACTGACAACGATTCACAGCTTTGACAGTTTGATCAAGCTTAACTGACAGCTTTGACAGTTTGATAAAACTTCGGTGACAGCAACTGACAGTGTTGACAGTTAGATAAACCTTCAGTGACAGCTTTGACAGTTCTTAAAGGCAATAAATTCATTTCGGAAGCTCATTGAAACAGATTTTGACATCTTCAATCTCAAAATCTTATTCTATGTATACTATGTTGATGTCATATTTTTGCAAGATTATCAAGTGTTCTGTTTCTAGTAAATTTATTTATTTTATGTCATTTTGATAACGGCTTTCGATCTGGAAAGCCGAAACGTCAATAAAAAAAAACTTTTTTAACAACTAAGTGGTTTTAATCCAGTGGAAAGAGAGAGAAAGCAATAAATTCAATAAGTTTGCACAAATTAAATTGAAAATATGAGTAGTAATAATAAAAAATTGTTTCCACACCATAATTTCAGTCAACTTCATCGAATCGGTATGATCCTGTAAAAGAAAACTCTCCGATTTTAACGGATGATATTCGAAATGATAGAAAAGTGGCATGTTTGACAAGACTTCACTGAAAGCAACTGACAGTTTGATAAAACTTCACCGACAACGACTCACAGCTTTGACAGTTTGGTCAAGCTTAACTGACAGCTTTGACAGTTTGATAAAACTTCGCTGACAGCAACTGACAGTTTTGACAGTGAGATAAAACTTCAGTGACAACTTTGACAGTTTTTAAAGGCAATAAATTCAATAAGTTTGCACGAATTAAATTGAAAATATGAATAGTAGTAACAAAAATATGTTTCCACTCCATAATTTCAGTCGACTTCATCGAATCGGTATGATCCCGTAAAAGAAAACTCTCCGATTTAAACGGATGATATTCGAAATGATAGAAAAGTGGCATGTTTGACAAGACTTCACTGAAAGCAACTGACAGTTTGATAAAACTTCACTGACAACGACTCACAGCTTTGACAGTTTGATCAAGCTTAACTGACAGCTTTGACAGTTTGATAAAACTTCGCTGACAGCAACTGACAGTTTTGACAGTGAGATAAAACTTCAGTGACAACTTTGACAGTTCTTAAAGGCAATAAATTCAATAAGTTTGCAGGAATTAAATTGAAAATATGAATAGTAATAACAAAAATTTTGTTTCCACAACATAATTTCAGTCAACTTCATCGAATCGGTATGATCCCGTAAAAGAAAACTCTCCGATTTAAACGGATGATATTCGAAATGATAGAAAAGTGGCATGTTGCAATTCTGATGCGTAGTACGTGCCCAAACAACAAAACAGCCTCTTAGAGGAAAATCCCTCGTTCAACTTTACGAATTGATAGGAATTGTGTTTGGGAGAAATACAGACGTCGGCGTTGGCATCGCGACGCGAATTCCGCTTCCCATTGAAATGAATAACCGATTTGGGAGGGTCTATGATATGGTGGTTTGTCGAACTGGAAGGGATTATTTCAACGATTTCATTTATAATCGTTCTCGTTCGATTCGCGCGATGTCTACATTTTTTTTATTAAAGTCAATAAATATTTATTTATTTTATATAAAACACAAGAACGTTTTCAATAGGTTCGATAAAGAACTTGCAAAATTGCATAGTAGCTGCTACATACTTTCTTAACAAGAGAGTGATGAGCCCATAAAATTTCTAAGAAATTTTGTTATCTCAGAAGACGTCATATTTAAATTCTCAGTGTGTATTTCAAAATCGTTGTTGGAATCATTTGCTAGATAAAATTTCATTAAAACTGTTTTCCATGATTTAGAATTAGATGGTTCTTCAAACACCATTCACTAAATTTGTTGTAGAGCATACATAATTTATCTGATAGTTCTTTAGGAGAATTGCCATGAGTTACGAAGTTACATCAGTCTGCCATACCATGAGTTACATCATCTGCGTATATAACAGTCCGTATCCATATATTCTGGTAAATCATTAATGAACATTAAAAATATAAGTGGCCCAAGTACAGACCCCTGAGGAACACCCAGATTAATAACTGTTTCATTTGATTGACTTTGACAATTTTCCTATCTCTTAAATATGCCATCAGCCAAGACAAAACATTACCATGCACATAGTTGTTCTGTTGAAAAAAAATATATACCGTAACCCCTGTTTTCAACCACGAAATAACTACGAAACCGCGAGCAAAACAGTCCGCCCACAAAAGAAGAGTTTCGAATATAATTCCGGAGCGAAGCAATTGAGAAAATTGCAATTTGTTTATTTTTGATCCGGCATAATTAGAAGTTGAATTTAAAGTCACCCTCCGAATGGACAGGAAGGGGGTGTTACGACATACATTCGTCAAATTGTCAGGACACGGTTATTAATGGATGACCATTTCGATCGTCGGGGGTCTTCTTTTATCATGTTTCTAACAGGACCGTATTGCCACTATTTAAATTCGTCTTAGAAACTAAGAAATGTCAATGGGAATGTATTTGCTAAGTTAATTTGAGAAATTAAGGAGAGTAGTAACAACTCCTTTAAAAAAATTGTTTCTGACGTTTTCACTTGTGGTTTACTGTGTTTTACTCTTAGTGATTTTATTTTTCCACAAATTTTTCTGCTATTAACTTTATATCCACCTTTTAGTTCGTTTTCAAAATACTTATTCCCAAGCTTTCTGCTTTGCGTTTTTATTTATTTTCTTGAAAAATTCTGTTTATTTAGATCTCCTTCATTTTTGTAAATTGTTTGTTCGTTTGAGCTTAAAAGAAATATTTCAAAATCAATAACATAATTACTGAGAGCAAGCATGGCTTCAGAAATGGCAGATCAACCCAAACAGCTGCCTATAAGTTTACTGAATTCATCTACAAATCTTTGGACGAGAGGCGGCATGTTGCTGGATTATGTTTCGATCTCTCACGGGCATTCGATTGTCTTAATTTTAAGTTCATTGAAAATAAATTATATAACGTCGGTTTTAGAGGCATATTTTTAGATTGGCTTCGTAGTTTCATCTCGGATCGATCTATGATGGTTAGGGTCAAGAATTGTAGATCTGACAGTTATCCGATAGATCTAGGTGTACCTCAGGGTTCGGTTTTAGGACCTCTTTTTTTTTTACTTTTTATTAACGATTTGCCTCAGCATATTGATGCTAATATGTTGACCTTGTTTGCTGATGACACATCTATAGGTGTCTCAGCTAAATCGATTGATGAGTTGATCGAATTACGCGATTCTTTAATCCTACAATTTATTGATTGGTGTCACATTAATGGTCTGATGGTTAATGTTAATAAAACTGAATGTATTTATTTTAGTAACCATCCAAGAAATTACCCCTTAAATTCATCCTATGATGGCATGGTTTTAAACTCAACCAATACCGTAAAATTTTTAGGTCTATATATAGATAACAATTTAAAATGGGACCATCATATTAACAATTTAAGTAAAAAATTAAATACCTCGTACTATGCTATTAATAAAATAAAAAATTCTTTACCATTACATGCGATTATTTATTTATTTATTTATTTATTTTGATACACCACCCAACAGTTGTACCAACCATTTAATGGGTGGGAAAAGGACAACATAACAAAAATGTTAATAATAACAAGCACAATATATATAATACAAAAACTGCCAGCAGTCCAGGGTTAACGTCCATTAAAAAAAACCTGTGTCTGCGTGAGACAGGAAAAAAAATGGACGTTAACATTGGACAACTTGGTAGTGTACGGAACATCTACTATGCAATTACACAATTTTCTAAAAGTTCGTAATACTTATATAATACACATCAGTACCTAGAGAATTACACTTTTGATTTGGTATTTATTACAGGCAAATATATCCAAGCTGTCCTGGATGTTATGATACTCATTGATTGCTTGGTATAATGGGGATGAATTTAAAATATTTGTTCTTGCAGCTGGCAAATAGAAACTACAATAAACTCTTAGACCCGCGCGTGGTATTTTAAAATGAACATAATTTAACAAATCAATGCTATCTATTTGACCATTAAGAATTTTCCAGAGTAATGAAATTTGCTGATAGGTTCGACGTTTTTCTAGATCAGGAAGTTTAAATCGTGTTAATAGTAGATCATGAGGGTAGCCCCTTGGAGGGTAAATACCGTCCAATATAAAAGAAGCCGATTTCATAAATTTCCTTTGAACTTTTTCAATTAGGTCAATATAGACTTTCTGCCTAGGACACCATACCTCCGATGCATATTCGAGTTTCGATCGGACGAAGCTGTTAAATAAGATTTTTAATGTAGAGATATCTGAGAATTCTTTGCAGCTTCTTATGACAAACCCTAAACTTTTATTAGCAGATGACACCATTGATTCTATATGTTTACCAAAATTTAGCTCGGGATCAAAGTATATTCCAAGATCTCTCACAAAATTCGGCCTGCTAAGAATAATATTATGCAATTCATAATTAAAAATAAGAGCTGTATGTCGCCTGGTAAAAGACATAACAGAACATTTGTCTGGATTTAACGGAAGTGAGTTATTTTGACACCAATTTGCTATATCATTTAGACAGTTTTGGAGAAGTAAAGAGTCATTAAAAGAACGAATTTCAACTAATAGTTTCAGGTCATCTGCGTACATTAAAACTTTTATATCGTTGGTGTTAATAACAATATGATTTAGAAAAATAGTAAATAAAAGCGGTCCCAAAATTGATCCCTGCGGAACTCCTGATGCCTGATGGGATTTATCTGATCTGAAACCGCGACACTGGACATACTGATGTCTGTTCTTCAAATACGAAGACATTAGCAGATGTAGCTGTGGACTTAAACCTATAGATGACAGCTTCTGGAGTAAAATGACATGGTCAATTCTATCAAAGGCCTTAGAAAAGTCAGTATATATTACATCTACTTGACCTCTTCTATCTAAGGCCTCCGATATGAACTGTGTAGAGCAAATAAGATTTGACACCGTAGACCTACCTGCCATGAATCCGTGTTGATCAGGGGATATAGATCGTTTGATATGATTTGACATATGATCATGCAGAACGATCTCGAATATCTTAGCGAAGTTACATATGATGCTAATGGGTCTATAATTCTGAACATCATTTTTGTTGCCTTTTTTATGAATAGGAGTTACGCGAGATATTTTCCAGTCACTAGGGAGAGTACAAGATTTTAAGATCATATTAAAAATTATTTGTAAGGGAGTAGCAAGAATGTATGCACAGTCTTTAACAAGAAATGAAGGAAGTAAGTCAGGCCCCATTGTAATGTTAGATTTCAATTTTTTAATAGCTTTGATAGTTTCATCGTGTGATACTGATGTTATATGTAGCATTGGCAAATTTGATGTTAATTCAGTTACATAATTGGTGGTTGCTGTCTGAGAAAAATTGTTGCAAAAATGATCTGCAAAAGCCTGGACAATTGATTGTGGAGATTCAATAAAGCAGCCATTATACTCAACTGATGTTGGTACGGAAAATGAAGAATTTTTAGAATTCACATAACTCCAGAATTGTTTGAGATCTCTTTTTATGTCTCTTTCAATATTTTGCAAATATAAAGTGCGAGCAGTTGAAATTTCTCGTTTAATTTTAGAGCGGAGGATTTTAAATTTATTCAAAGTGTCCAAGAGCTGAATGTATACTATAGTCTTGTTTACAGCCACTTAACTTACAATGTTATACTCTGGGGTAATGCAACTGACAGCTCAAGAATATTTATTTCTCAGAAAAGAATTATTCGAATGATTTTTAATATAAAACATAGAGATTCATGTAAACCCGTATTCCAGGAAAATGACAGTTCCAAGTATTTACATCTACAGATGCTTGTTACTTATCTATGATAACTTGAACAATATGACCAAACTTTCAAGTCATCACAACTACTCGACCAGACATGCAGACACACTCAGTGTTCCTGTGCATAGAACTTTCAAGTATGAACAGTCGCCAACATATCAAGGTATTAAATTTTATAATATTCTACCAGACTAATTCAAATGTCTGAGTAAATTTCACTTTAAAAAAGCGATAAAAAACATATTACTTAGGAAGGTGTACTATAGTGTTGATGAATACCTTCATGACAATAATTTTAATTATTCTGATGAATAATTTTAAATGTATTTTATTTGTTTTCTTATTTCTTATATTTTTATCTATAGTTTTGTACTTTTATCTATTCGTAGATAGGTATATATATTGTTGCTGTAATGACCTGTCCTATACATTTGTATAATGTCTTCAAGGATCAATAAATTATTTTATTATTATTATTATAATTAACCCCTTACCGCATGAATTTTTTGTTTTTGGTAAAAAAAATGCACTATGTGGAAAAAAAATTCAGGATTTCGGTAAAAATATTTAAAAAAATCTTTATTAACTTTTTTTAATTTTTTTTTTGTATTTTTTTTTTGCCATATGTGGCACAATATGCAATAATACAACAAAACATCAAAATAATGTATAAGCAAATCAATCAACTAAAAGTCATTCAGTATGGAACTTATAAAAGCAGTTTCTGTCTTTGTTCAAGCAAAGATGAACACCACATTTTTCACACTTTACAAAAGATTTTTTACCACAGAAATATTTGCACCTTTGCCGATTATCACACCATACTGGAAGATGGCTATATTGATCTCTTCGAACCTCTTGGATGGGAAAATCTGATGTCGGGCCCCTTTTTTTCTTGTTTTGCAAGTTATCCATGACTCCACTGGGACAGCCTCTTTTCTTTGTCGAGCTGGCTTTATTCAATTTACACAAGCACTCTGCAATGGCCATTTTGAAATCTGCCAGAGCTAAATCTTTTTCACTTCTTCTCCAAAGTATCCATGCATTGACAACCATCAAATCAATAATATGAAAAAATATCCTCATATACCATTTTTTTGACCTAAGTTTGATTCTATAGTATCCTAGCATGGAATCCAGGAGATCTACTCCTCCCATATATTTGTTGTAGATTGTTACAGCCTTTGGACACGGAACCGTTATATGTTTGTTATCCTTCTTCGAAAATCTTCGAAACTCAACTGTTGGTGTACTTCCAGCATATGTAGACAACATGTTGACCAATTTGTTGTCATACCATGAGACAACAGATATTTTTGTTCCATCAATTGTGGCGACTTTCTCTAGCATCGCTCCACGGCCATTCTTTTTCAGTTCAGCCTCTTTTGGCATATTGCTATTTGGCACTCTGTTTATTCTAACAGTTCCGAGCGGTAACATACCATTTTGTGCCAAGTAAATTTGTAATGGGACGCTATTGAACCAGTTATCAAAAAATAGCTTGTGATTTATGTGCCTTGGAACAGTTTCTGTTAGCCGAAGAACTACGTTTGAACTCATTCCCAGGTCAGGAAAACCATTGGGGAGAATATTGGTTTGCTTTCCTGCAAAAATTTCATAATCGTAGGAAAATCCGCTTACACCACTAAGAACAAACGCCTTATACCCCCATTTATGAGGTTTTTTTGGATTGTATTGTTTGATGGACGAACGTGCTTTCGTTGGAATAATCTGCTCGTCTATAGCCAAGTACTCTTCCTTTGGAACTTTTAGTAGTTGCTCCCTCAGTTTTCTAAGTACAGGTCGTATTTTGAATAGTTTATCATGAGCAGGATTTCCGGCTGCAACAGCATCGTCATTATTCGCAAAGTGCAAAAACCGTTTTATTTCTTCCCATCTGTTGCATGACATAACATCTGAGATCAAGCGGTGATTTAGGTTCAGGTTCCAATAACTTCTGGAACTAGGTAACTGGACTATTGACATATAAATACAGGTCCCTATAAACTGTTCGAGCTCCTTTTCAGTAAGATCCAAAGGTTTTTGTGGTCTCGTTTGAGCAGAATATAAGATACTTTGGTAAACTATATCAGTAATCATCTCATTTGTTAGAAAAAAGTTAAAAAATGCATAAGGAGAGTCTGCATTTTCCAATTCAAGTGACATGTCAGTAGAACCAAGAAATGTTAGGTTCTCATCCGATGTAACTAAATTACCCCGTTTCCAAGTAGGATGATTCTTGTTTCTATTCTTATTTAGTTTACGAAACCGTTCGAGCAGAGGTAGATCGTCGTCGCTATCGGAACTGAATTCTAAATCCGTTTCTGGGATGATAATATCTGATTGGTTATCGTCCATATCATTTTCGTCTTTGTAATCAGAATCTGGAGCTAATTTACCAGGCGGTTCTTCATCTTCTGAAAGTCTCTCGTCTTCACTACCATCTGGTACATCCATTGGCACATATCTACTGGCACCATAAAACGTTTGTGTATCCATTTTCTGAAATAAATTTAGTGTCCGGAGTGCATATTGTGCCATATATGTCCACGAGAGTTTTGGCGAATGTGCATACAGTTCCACATATGACACAACAATATTTCTCATCAAAAACAGTCAAAAAATAAAGAATTACATGGGTCTACTTACAGCAATTCCTTCGAAAAACTCTAGTCTTTACGTGGCTATTTTTTTTGTACCAAAATCTGCTACAGAAACTCGGATGATCGTGGATCAAAATTTATAAAAACTGATAACACCTGTTCACACGACGGCCATTTGCAAAATTGTATGAAACTTCACCAAACTGTTAAGAGATGTCGCTACACTACCAGAATTATGAAATATATACCACATATGGCCACCTATGCAAAAATAGTTTGGTCTGCGGCTTTATTTATAATAGTTATGTATGAAAATATTAATTGTGCCAAATATGACCCATGATGCGGTAAGGGGTTAAATGAAAAACGTACATTTTCTTAACTTTCAGTCTTCTTTCCATTCTTTCAGGGTCCTGTTGCGTTTTCGATCGTATATCGCGCAACACCATATAGAACATTTTCTAAAGCTTTCCATCTTTTATCCAAGTTGTTTCTTGTTAATTTTAGCTGTAATAGTTTCAGATCAACATTCTTCTTCTGTATTTCTTTATTATTTTCTTTTTTCTTCTTCAAAATTAAATTTGTTTCGAAAATATTTATTTTTCGATTTTATAAGAATTTAATTTAAAAAAAAGGCTAAGAAAATGAACACTAATAAAGTTAAAAAATGGAAAATCCACCCCTGCGCACTTTCTATCTTCGTCTCTCCCCTTTTTTTGCTGATGACTAAAATACATTAACATGGTTCCCTTCATAATGCTGAGATAGTGATTACATGTTATGGAAGTCTGCGTTAAAATGCATTATACAAGTCTTTTAGGGGACATTTATCATAAAACAGCGATTTAAATGGCGCTTAATCTAATCTACGGTTTTGTCTAAAATTACTGGTGTGTGTGTGCCATCCATTTGCTGTTCCATCAACATGCGACTAATCGACACGTAAATGGTAAAACTGATACAAACATCATAGAAAAGGTCTCCATTAATACAGAAAAAATATATTACGGAGTCTTGTATTAATTCTATAATATTGTGATGATTTTTTATAGTAAAAAGATAAAACAAAGTTAATTTAAAACTATAATAATTTACTTCATTACATATAGTTGTCGTATTTAATATATTTCAGGGTTATAATGCAAAATTCCCCTTTAGGGGGGTCATAAGATATCGTGTTTGTATTGTTAAACTAATATTTATGGATTTGATTTGGATGTTATTCTTGAAATAAACTTTGTTGTCTAATCACAATATCTAAGCTCGCGCACGTACACATTGATCTACTCACAAACTAATAATGTAACGTCGAGCTTCGATAATAGTTTTTTTTATTAATTTTCTAGACTGATGTAATGTGTGACAGGGTATACCAAAGATATCCTTGATCAGCTTCCTTATTTATTAATATATCCCGACATTAAAATGCTTTTTTCTTTAACCACTATGCAAAACACGCTTTTCTACACAAATTTTTATACGCAAGCAAAAAAAAGTAATAATTTAAAATGGTAAAAGTACACGCTATGGCACTTTTCCCCCCAGAAATGTCAAAATTTTATAGTTACAAACAGCAAACAACCATAATGAATTGATTTTGTTAGATACATCAACACAGCTATGACCTGTCAACATTTTTTTGACAATTTAACATTATCATTGTAGTGAATAATTTCTAGGTGTTAAAATTTTATATTTTAACTAACAATTCTGTTATTAAACTATTTATTTGATTGATCGGAGGGAAGAATGATGGAAATTAACGATTGATTATATAACAGATTTACAAGAAGCCTTATTAGTTACTATTCCAACAACTAAAACAAAAATTCCACGTACATTTACTGTAGTTGGAAAATTCTATGATTTATACAAACAATATGCATTTCTGCGTCCACAAAATACAAGTGAGAAGAGGCTATTTCTCAATTATCAACAAGGAAAATGCACACGGAAAATAAATTCGGAAATGTGTCTAAACAAAATGCAAAATATTTAAAATTAAATTGTACATGGGTCATTGTTTTCGCCGATCTTCAGCAATAATTTTAGAAAATTCAAGCGGAGACTTATTATTAACATTGAAGCGAGATGGTGGATGGCGCTCAAATACAGTAGCGGAAGGATATATTGACGATTTGATCTCCAACAAAATTGAAATTGCCAATAAAACAGAAAAATCTATTATACCTGGGGCTTCTAATTCATATGATATTATTACTAATGAAGAACAAGCATCAACATCTTCGTTGACAAACACCAATATTAGATTTAATAAAAACTTACTTACAAAAAAAGATACACCAGGCATAACAATTCAAAATTGTTCAATTTTCACTATTAACTATAAGTTTAACTGATTTTTCTATATTCAAAAATAAATAAATACCTATATAAGTTACTATTTTTCTTTCATTAATAAACGTGGTTGTAGAAAAAATATTGTGTACAACTCGTACGCAAAGTACTTTTCCCACTCGCTTTGCGCACTTGTTGTATTTCCTAACGTGAATTCCAGCTTATTGTCTCGTGTGGCAGTTCTGTTAATTGGACTATTATTTCAACAAGATTCCTATTGTCATAATCATATTTAGTTTAGTCAAATTTCTTGAGCAAATGAAATCATTGTCTCGGGCGCGGATTTTCCTTTTATACTCGTTATACTCGTTTATGTTAGCATCATTGATATTTTCACTAACATATAAGAACTATTTTTAGATGTGCTACCATCTATGGTTAGAAGAGAGTACTGACAATAAATTTTGACTGATTCTAGTCAAGATGTCACTCTCTTCCCTTTAAGAGATTAGTACAAAGTTAGTAAACCAGTAAGGAATTTTAATTTATTAGATTCGACATCCTAAGACCGGTTTCTGCCTTTCGGCTTCATCAGTTAGGTTTTTCGAATCCAATACTCTCTTCTAACCATAGATGGTAGCACATCTAAAAATGTTATCTTATAGCGGATATAGCTATTGACTTGTACGAGTTTGGAATTTTATTTATTGGATTCGAAAAGCCTAACTGATGAAGCCGAAAGGCAGAAACCGGTCTTAGGATGTCGAATCTAATAAATTAAAATTCCTTACTGGTTTACTATATAAGAACTATTTCAGACAAAAAGTCAATTTTTGAACTGAGACACTTTTGAAATTTCCAACGATCTGAGCAAAAAGTTTTCACTTTCTTTTACCTTGAAAATATAATTCCAATTTGGAAGTAACCGTGAAACAAAATTGAGAGAGCAATTAGGAAATTAAATTGTGGTAATTATTTTCCGTCTGCGTTTCTTGGATATCGTTAATTGTGGGAAAATATTTTTGTGATATTTTCAACATGTATTAATAGATTTTTCTTGCCACTGGAATCACTATTTTTAAATTAATAGATGTTTAGAAAATGAGAAAGTAATAAAAATATCAGGCCACAATATTTTTCCGCAAATTTAGATCCTGAAAACCACCTTATCTACAGTTTCCAGAAATTATGCTTATATTTAGAAATAGAGGAATATAAATAAGCAAAATTTTTAAATTTTTTTGGAATTTTAAATTGAAAAACATTAAATCTAAAACTTCGTCAATAAAAAAACGCTTACCCCCTTTTAGCCATTTATAAACAATCTTTCAACCACTATTTATTTTTTTTCTAACGCCCTTCGTCATCCAACTTTATGATGCCTCTACTAAATTCCCCGTCTGACGTTCTAGAGTTCGCGATTCGGACTGAAGTCACGTGTTTACGGCTTTTCCGCTTTTCCGATGCTTACGTCTTGATTTTCTTTAAGTCTTCCGCAGTTTTTCCGACATTTATTACCCATATCAGCTCCTAGTTTGTTCTCATTCCAAACTCAATTCGTCAAAAGCATTGACAACGTTGTTTTTTGGATTTCCATAAAGAGGTCTGGGAGATTCGAGAGTTTAAAATTTCTTTTTTTTTGCAATGAAAGAAGTAATTTTACATATAATCAGAAATAATATCTGAATGAATAATTTTGTCGCCTAAAATTTCATTTTGTCGCTCAAAATTTTACTTTGTGGGGCAATTTCTTTTCGATTCCCAAAATATATGCAAATATTAAGAAAATAGAGAATTTTCCAAGAGCTTTTTAAATTTTTTACAATAAAAAAATTAAATTTCACATTAAAAACCATATAAACTTTAAAATTCACATAATGGGGGGGGGGTAAGGGGTGAAAAATTGATGGACATTTAGAAAAAAAAATTGGAACAATCATACTTCCATTTTTATATACCGTGATCATTAAAGAAACAATATTTTTTAATCATTTATCAAGTAAAAAACAACGTAAACTCGTTACTGATGGAAAACTATACAAATGATGTTTTAAATAGAGAAATTAGGGATTTTACGAGTACGAGAAGTTCCAAAAGTAAGATGCATACATTTTATTTTCAAATAATTACACAATTTGTTTACCTAAAATGCCGATAGAGGGCGAGTCGCGTGTCGGGGGTCTCGTGAAATAAATAAAACAAGAATTATGAACATTCAAGTTGCCTGTTTTTACAAAACTAGACTTTTCTACGCAATTTAACCCGCTATATTTTTGGATGGAATTTTTTACAGTGTATCGCATTGATTGGCCGATTGAATAGACCCGAAAATATAGTTACCTACATAATTCGAAAAAGCATTAACCGAAATAGAGTAAAAGAGTTCTATCAACGGCAGTCAGTGGGACGTGTAGCATCATCCACATCCAACATCCACATGCAGTGAATAAGAGACCGAGCGTCGGTGGTTTAGCTGATTTCCCAAGGGTCTTGCTTCAATGCCTATCGCACGGTCACACTTCAATGGCTACGGAAAGAACCGTTCACATCATTTCCTGATGGATTACACACCGAATCCAGATTCAACTTTTGCTTGACGGACATGACATAATCGCGGACTATTTTCCTGCAGTCCTTTTTTTCCTCGAAAAGGATTAATTTTTATTGCCAATGATATGAAAGTTTTACGGTGGTGGTTGTTTTTTTTAATTACTTTTCGAAGTAGATTTTTCTGGGCATTTGATGCCAGGATTTTAAAATGACTATTTCCCTCGTCTTAATTTCCACCAATCACAAACGCGCAATAATGAATTACAAATGGTTTTTAGATGAAAAAACTGTATGCCAGCTCCTGTCAGTAGTTTTTTCGAGTTTACCCACGGCTGTTGTCACCAAAAATTACAATACCTTTGATAACAAGCAATTATGGTCTCCTAGGACACCAGAAAACGACGCTAACCAATTTTTCTGATTTTATTGTCAATTGTCAACCCATACGTCAATAGAGAGTTGAAGTAAACACAGTACGTAAAGCTTTACGTAGAAAATAGCGTACGAAATATAACGTAATAAAATTGTATGAAATTTGAGTTGAAGTGTTCATGTACGTACGTAAAATAGATGTCAACTGTCAACCTTTAATTAATTGGTCTGTATTTTGCTTTTATGTTGTTTTATGTGAGCAGAAAGTCGAAAAGTCAAAATTAAAAAAATTTTTAATAAAATAAGAGGTTTTATTATATCCATTAAGAAGAGTATTTGAAGTACAAAGCCACTAATGAGTTATAGAAATGAAAAACAAAATAATATATATATTGGAATTGGATTTCTTGAAATTCTACTAAAATAGAAGTTACATATTTATGGTAAGCACGTCTTTATACATGTTCAATTAGGCTCTATTTATTTCATTTAAGGTGGAAGGTATTCTTGATGCAGCACAACTTGGGGATTCAGATTTCGAAGAAGATGAAATGGATGAGGTAATCTTGCTACATATATTCAACAATGATCCTGTTGGGAATCGAGCAGAGCTTTATGGGCGATTGAGCCTCCACACAACTGGAACAATATTTGGGAAATTTAATGTTCTGTTCAGCACACACATATTTTCAAAATCCATCATGCTGATTAAATTTTAGTAAATGCACCTAGATTGATTTTTGTAAAGTTAGTATCGCAATATTAAAGTAGCATACCTTTTATCAAGCAAAAACAACTTTAATGTTTGTTTTATTACCAATATTTTGTTTGCTAGTCTCAAGATGTAAAAAGAGCCATCAACTAAATTTAGTTGAACATTTCTACACTTTGTAAATGTAATTTTATTGAGTATATTTTCTAAAAATGTAAAGATTCGTTGTTTTGTAGTTTTAGAGATAAATATTCTGTAATATTGTTTTATTGTTATTGTGATTAATAAATAAATATTTATATAATAAAAAATGTTTTAACTTGAAAGTTTTTTATTATCTTACTGAAATATGAGAAATAACCTTTAGAAACATAATAAGCGAATATTTAGTAACTTCTAAATCACACTTAAATTCCTAAATTATATAAATCAAATGAAACAAAAACGAATATTTAGTAACTTCTTTATTATGGGACGAAGACACTCCGGCGGGATGCCTGCGAAAATTTTACCATATCGCTTCAGTAGAACATGCCTGGAGAGGTGGAGAAGCAGTCAATTGCAGAATTCATTATTTTAAAGAGGAAGTGGATAATTCTGGGATTAAAACAGGTAGATAACTTTTAAAATAACTGATTTTCAAAAATCTTACTTTTTAGGAAGAGTAGAATATAATCTTCTCTTCAATAAAACGGCCCAGGGTGGAGAAAAAAAAATGGCCGATAGTAAATGGCTGGTCCCTAACACTAAGAACCTTACCTTTTGTCCAGTCCATCTTTTTAAAATTCTAATGGTTAAACGTTCATCTACAATAACAACTGATAGATTATTCTTAACAGTAAAACCATCATGGAACAAAGAACAATCAAGTGGATGGTACAAAAACAGTCCAGTGGGAAAAAACGAACTTTCGAAATGGACTAAAGAAGCAGGAGTAACCTGGCTAAAGAAGGGGTAGGTGAACAACAATTAATTAAAATTACTGGCCACAGTTCAGCCAACTCAATTAAGCCTTATCTGCAAATGGATAATGAGCATTATTCCAACATCATAAACATCCTTAGAAGTGACGCTTCAGAACCTTCAGCTACAAAACAGAAAACAGAAGATCCTGCAGCCACTCCTCGAGCTTCTCACTCTACAGCTGGACCCATCAACAACATGAATGATTTACCTACACGCAACGTTATCAATGAGTTAACAAAGATTTCAAACAATACTCCTACTGTGTACCAAAATTGCAATTTATATTTTAATTGTACCATAAATAATGAAGTTTGTAGTATTTTGTGATTAAATAAATTACCTGTTTTTCAGTTTTCAAATTAATACCTACATATTTATTATGTATATGTGTATGCAGAATAATCTGTTACTCATGAAATAGTCTTGTCAAATACCATTCGGGCATCTAATTTTTCCTGTGAAAAAAATTAGATGCTCTTATGATATTACTTACGAATAAACGCATCGACGCATCAAATTCGTGAGTAATTAAGGGGCTTGTGATATACCACATGTATATCGAGCACCCCGTATAGTGTATAATTATTATTGTTATGTTAATGTTAGGTTATTGCTATTGTATTTGTTATCAAGACATCGACTTATACGACAAGGTCGAGCCTTGATCTTACGTGGATGACCTGTAGATGATTCTTGACTAGAGGTCAATGCATGTATATATATACCAAATTATTGTAGGCGTTAGATTAAATATAACTTAAGATTGGTTCATACCTATCATAAGTATTGTATTTATTATTAGGGGTTAATCCCCAAATTATAATTGTTATTGTTATTACCAAGAGTTTTACTTTCTCTCCCTACGACATCAGTACATGTCATAGGCTAATAGTAACGATGATAGTTTAATTGGAAGAAAGCCGAAGGACTGAATCTGCAAAAAAAATACCAATTTGAAAAAATTCTATGCTATTCGCTTCTCGTCCTAACTGATACGCCCTCTGGTGAAAACTGCGAAAACTGAGCTAAGGAGTAGTTTTGACATTTTGGGTTATTTCTTTAGCGTTGTTAAGTAATTTTCATAGTGTTTTTGTCTTGTTTTTACAAATAATTTTGATTTGTTGATCTTTTTTATAATGAGTAATCATTATTGTTGTGTACCTAAGTGTTCATCATGGGGAAAAAGAAACCCTGAACTAAGTTTTCATTTGTTTCCAAAAGCAGGAACGTCCAAAGTTTTTTTTGAAACCAAACTTGGCAATAGAGAATTAGTGGATAGGAAAAGATTGTGGATCACAACATTAAAAATTGGCAAGAAAGTTTTAAATACCATGAGAGTGTGTTCTCTACATTTTGCTGAAAGTGATTTTATTCAAAAAGGTATGGTAAAAATATTTAATTATTATTTACCACTTTGCTTTGATTTATTATTTACAGTTAGAGTAAAACGGAGAACATTAAAGCCTCATGCTATTCCTAGCAGAAATTTGCCAGTAACTTCAATTGATCTACCAGGATCATCTTCCAGACCCTAGAAGAATTCAGACAGGTGATGAAACAATTTCAAGTGATATTCAAAATGTCTCTGCCTTGTGAAAATATGCTTGTTGTTGAAGGCCAGAAAGGTAGGGAAGCAGCAGAAATCTTAATTGCCCTACTTAACTTTACAAGAACATAAGAGGTTCTCCACTTTTACAGTGTTAGAAATAGATAATTTCCCAGTAATTTCATGTGGATTAGATTCCAATGCACTCGTTTGTAAACACAAACCATATATTTCTATCCACTCATAAGTTTCTATGGTCTTTCCCGCTAAAATAAGATGTCCTGCATTCAGGACATTTTCACCTTCAACTACAGATTTAGAATTAGCCGATCCGCCCAAATAGTTCATGTACTCTAAAATGCTTAACTTCATTTCTAAAAAATAATGGAAACAATAATTTGAGACTAAAATGTATTTGAGTAAAACTCCTGACTACTACTCACCTAAATACAACTGGAAATATCACACTTTAAAAGATATAAAATAAATGTTTATGTATAGTTTATAAAATAAAATGAATGGCACACTAAACACTAGACAAAAACAATACACAATTTACACCTAGTAATAATTCAAAAAAACAAAACTGATACCAAATAAACAACTTAAATACACATGAAATATCCCATAAGAAAGCACGAAGTAAAACTACTACTCCTTAGCACAGTTCCAATTTCACCGCATGAGCGCTGCAATCTTAATCCGAGTTACCTATACAGAAAAAATAAACAATCAGAAGGCTACATAAGGTGATCCAAGTGTTTGAAAAGTTATTGAAACTTTTGTTGATTCCAAAAATATTATTACAACTTTTTATCTTTATTTACGTCAATTGTACAGTTAATACAAAATAGGCTTCAGTTCTTTTTCCTGCAATAAGTTTGTAAGAAGTCGGTCATCTAATGAAATTTTGAAGAGATCGAGATTTTTATTTGATTCCGCAAATAAAATCAACACACCCTCCCAGACAGACGAGACGATTTAGGGAGAAATTGATCTATTTCATTCTGGTACACTGCATCCAGCGATAACAGTTTTTCGGATGACGTTTTCGCGAACAAAAATATTTGTATTAAAGTAATTTTTCTTGGTCTTATTATTTCAAAACTCACAACTTTTATACATCTGAGTATATTTTATTTAAAAACGCAAGGAATTTTAGTTAGATAATATCTTGTACTTGACTGTAAAGTATGTTGCCTAATCTAAATTAAACGACTCATTACTTGTCGTCAATGTGTCGACCAATCAGAAGACAGGGATTCAAAGCGCTAATCAAATCTATATAGAGAAATGAGTTTATAACAATACTATAAAGTAGCAGCATGGCCGCTTTTGTCACATCGCCATTTTAAAAGTAATAAAGATAGAAGTTTAAAATTTGGAACAGATGTTAAGAATAGATGTAGAAATGTTTCCCTGAAGACGAGATTTTAATAGTTGTATTGGTTTATAATATATGAGGGGTTAAAGTTGAAATTTGTCTTTTTAAGAATTTGATATGGTTGCATTTATCATTTCACCATTTAAAAAAATAATAAAGTTAGGAATTTGAAATTTTGGAAACATGTCCAAAAAAGATGTAGAAATGTTTTCTTGAAAATCAAATGTTGACAATTTTGTTGGTTTTTAATATGCGATGGGTCAAAGTTGAAATTTGTCTTTTTATGAATTTGACAAGGTTGCCATTATAATTTCACCATTTTAAAAATAATAAAGTTAGAAATTTGAAATTTTTGTGATATGTCTAGAAAAGATGTAGAAACGTTTTATTGAAAGTAGTATTTTAACAATTTTTTTCGTTTTAAATATGCGAGGGGTCAAAGTTGAAATTTGTCTTTTTATGAATTTGACAAGGTTGCCATTATAATTTCACCATTTTAAAAGTAATAAAGATAGAGTTTTGAAATTTTGAAAAGATGTCCAAAAAAGATGTACAAACGTTTTCTTGAAAATCGCATTTTGACAATTTTGTTGGTTTTTAATATACAAGGGGTCAAAGTGGAAATTTGTCTTTATTGTGCCCAAGTTTGCATTCTACTTTCTTCTCTCGATGTGAATACCTCATTTATATTTCAACAATATCGAAATTTAAAATTTCACAATGTATTTCCAAATCCATTCGGAGCGAATATGATCACGGAGCTTTCGGGATGATATTCTTCTATTCACATCGACGAGGGGTCAGTCTCGAATCCTTATCTGGTATCTTTAATGTGCATTTTATACTTCTATCTTTCTCAATCAAGAGATACGATTCATGGCGGGGCTTTAAGGAGCTTTCTTTTCTCTCAACATCCGGTTTGTCACAACAGAAAGGGGATTTTTCAACAATAAAGAAAATTGCGCCTCGAAGAATATTTCAGACGATTGTAACGTGTCAATTTTGAAGAGGGATAAGGAAAATGCGCGAAAATTACGGAGGTTTATAAAACTGTTTGCTTTTAATAGATTGATTTGAGAAATAAACTGGAAATTGTATTTTTATTCGAAAGGAAAGCTTATGTGTTTGGTAGCCTTGAAACAAACTCAACAGTTATCCATATCTCGCATAGAAACAGTATGACGTAACAAAAGCCGTTGCACCACTTGCTAATTAGGCACGCGGCTAGCTTTGAGCGGCAAACTTCAATCTTTGCCGAAAACAATCACAAAAAACGCCAAGCCGGTAAAAAACACACATCGATAAGACCGCGAGCGACGCGTTGCGATTGGCTAGAAAAACCGTTAGAAATTAAATAAAAAAGATAGAAACACATAATCAGAGATCGACTTATCCAAAACTTGGTATCGAAAGCTTCCAGTTCAAAAATTCAGTAGAACCTTTTCTCTTCGAGTGAATAGGTCGGTGGACCTTTTACTCCTAATTAAGTAAATAATAATAATAATAATAATAATAATAATAATAATAATAATAATAATAATAATAATAATAATAATAATAATAATAATAATAATAATAATAATAATAATAATTAATAATAATAAATTGCCTTTATTTGCCTGTAAAAATACAAACAATGAGTAGGTACAACAGGCGAAGTCTAGCTAGAGCTACTCTACTTAACCTCAAGTTTACACAGATGATAATAAAATACAAAATTAGTCAGACCTTACACATTTAAAATATTCACTAAAATTTTACATCACAAATATAAAAAAATGATCAAAATTACTTCACAAATATCAAAAAATGATCAAAATTACTGACGCTGTAGTAGTTTGTTTTTGTTTGTAATTTTGTTTTAAAAAACTCAGAGAATTAACTCTTAGACTTTGTGAAATACTGTTAAAAACTAAAACTGAATTATAAGTAAATGACAGACTATGAGCTTCTCCACGAAAAACTAATTTGTTCCTCGAATAAATAGGATTCGACGTCAAAATAACTCGGTATATCAAAGAGGCAAGGTGGTAGTTTTACAAGTTACTTATGTTCAACTATTAACAATTTTAATGGTTCATTTTTAATAAATAGTTTTAAGTTTTGTTCAACACTGACTTTGGAGGTATGAGGACAATATAGCCGAGAATTACATTTTTTAGCATTTAGTTTAAGGTTATGATTACTTGAGTAGGTACAAATAGCTTCTAAATCCCGATTTATTATTTGAGATGCTAAATTTACAATTTCAGGTACAAATGAAAAATACAGTTGTGTATCATCTGCAAATGAGTGTAATTTTAAACTATCCAAAGATTTATAAAGGTCAGAGATATATATTGAGAAAAGAAGGGGTCCAAGGACAGAACCTTGGGGTACCCCTGAAGTGACTGGTGTAAAATCGGATGAGTTGTTGTCGATAATTACTGTTTGATAGCGGTTTGATAAATAATATTTGAAAAATCGTAGGGAAATTTCATCAAATCCAAAATGTTTAAGTTTAGCACACAGAAGAGCATGATCGATAGTGTCAAAAGCTTTAGAAAAATCTAGCAGAATGACTGATGTAGCTTTTCCCTCATCTAATGACCGAAGTATATTATCGGTTAAATCTAGAAGTTCAGTAGAACATTTTCTCTCCTAGTAAATAGGTCGGTGGACATTTTACTAGTTCAAAAATTCAGTAGCACATAGTCTCTCATAGTGTCTACCATAAAAAAACTTGCACAATCGATAAATGCGTACATATTGATAACAAAATTTCTTTGAGCAATTGCACAACATTTACAAACCAGTTGTTAAATTTTACCGTTGTTATAAAGTGTTACGCAATTGTTGTTAATAGAAATTTACAAGTTAAACAGTGTTTTCTTTCATTACAATTCATCGTACATTTTACAATCAAAAGAAAATACAGTCCACAGCTTAAGTTACCTTAAACTGGAACAGAGGCATCTATAGGGCGTCGCCTAATAAGTTTGGGTCTACAATATCTATAGGGGATTTGTAACCGCCCAAATCAGACTGGACAAGTATTATGGTAGAGGAATGAGAAACATGTATTTTTTTCCTTTCTCCTAGGATCTAAGATCTTCGATATCGCTGAAGTCTATTGGCTTATTAGATTTTCTTCCTTGCTAGTTTGTACAGTTGTTTTGCTGATGAATTAAAAAATCTACCCTAAATGTAAATTGAAATAAAAATTCTCATTAGATTTATCAACAATCTGCATTAATGAATTGAAGTGAAGGTCGTAGTCATTTGCATTTGATTTAAAATTGAGCATATGATGTGTAGTGGAGAGTGCATTGTCAGAGGAAAACGTAAGATTACAACTTGAGTGAAATCTTGGAATATGAAAATTGAGCTGACTTAATAAGTTTGGAGAGTCAATAAAATTATGATTCAACTTAAACAGGAAAGCCAGACTACTAGCTAAAAATTTCAGAAATCTCCTCTGAAGGGTCTCTAACAAATTAATGTGATTTAGGTAATACGGACTCCACACAACAGAAGCTTATTTAAGTTTTGATCTTACTAGAGCGAAAAATGTTCCTGTAAAGTTGATTTTTGAATTAGAAGAAACTTTAAAGTTCAAATAAAAATAAAACTTGGAATATGGCAGGAAATTGGACGTTAAAAAGAGAGTCAAAGTCTAGAACAAAATGTTTCTGGAGGTTTTTTTTGTATAGGAAAATCTCTTTTATTTTAAGTTTTTTAAGTTATGGCATTGAAATTTGAAACCCCCTCTATCTGGAATAATAAATAAGTAGATATTTTTATTTTTTTTTCGAAAATTTCAAGACAAATTTGACTCTATTTTTGTTAAAAAATCAATTTTTATCTTCCATTCGCAAAAAATATCACAAACGATTCTTTTTATTCGAACTGTACCAAAGCAATTTGCATCTAGTAGCAATATAATGTCTGGTATTGTTGAAATACAAGGAAAAAGCGTGGCTTTTAGAGTTTGAAATGATTTTAAAGCGCTACTCTTTGCCTTCCCAAAGCGTCCGCTCCCTATATAATGCCGCCCTTTTCAGCTCTTAAATAAATGTAATGCATTCTCGACAGATCGAGCATTTTCTAAGATCTATTAGGGGATTTAGTCCTATAGAAACTGATTTATGTTCTAAAAACTTATTATAGAAAAATCATAATTAATTATAAAATATTTTTTTGTACAACTGTCAAAAAAACTTAACATTTCTGCATCTCTATTGATGCGTAAATATTTACTTTTACAATTCACAAAATAAACACGAAATATTACTTTATGAAGGATTTATTTTTAACAGAGTCAATTATTAATTGATTATTCATCATAAAACAATTTCAATTATTGGAATAATAATTGATAGTAAAGTTTGAACAATTACTTCCAACATAAATTCTACCACTATCATAATCAACATCCATCTTCTTGAAAATAACTTGAAATTGAAGCAACTACGAGCAAACACAGTCAAACAGTCAATCACGCGGCGTGCCAACAAACCTTTTCTATAGTAAAGACTGCCATAACTTATCTATTTTTAATATATTTCAGGCGATATAAATTCACATTCACAGTTGTACAAAAAATGTTGTTTGTATTTCGGGTATAAAATTCGTGTTTTCGTGGCACATCTAATAGAATTTTTGGCGTCGACCTGCGGTCTCGGCCAAGAGGTACAAATTTTATTTTTACCTCATCTTTCAATGCTTATTTGTAGTTAAAATTTAAATTTTAATACATCTGATCGGCCTAATATAGTTTTTGTCTAGATTCTTGTTTCCATGGTTTTTACTGTAATAAATTTGTTCTTTTGACAGATAAGTCAGACTTTATTTATTCATAGCCGTATCGTATGTATTTTAATTGATTCAGAATTTTGTATAAATATATATTTCAAAATGGCTTCATTCTAAAAATATTATCAGTCCTCCTAAATCCTTGAAGGCAGAATTATTAGTAATAGCAAGGCAACATAAAAACAAATTCAAAAAATATATTATAGATGAGATGGCCAGAGAAAAAGGAATTAAAATTCTCAGATTGCCTCCGTACCACGCAGAGTTAAATCCCATTGAACTGATCTGGTCACAATTATTAAAAGATTATGTTTCTCAAAACAATAAAACATTTAAATTTCCTGATGTGCTTTTGAAGGCAGTTTCAGATGTAAATAGAGAACATTGGGGAAAATGCATTGATCATGTTAAAAAGGTGGAAAATTCATTTAGGAAAGTGGATATATCAATGGAAAATTTAATAGAACCTATAATAATAAACCTCAGAAAAGACGATTATAGTGATACCAGTAGTATTAGTGAAGACAGTGACTTTTAAAGATAGTTCTTGAACTAACTTTTTTTTTTAATATTTGAGTTTAGGTAAGTATTGAAGCGTTACTTTTAATGTCAAGAGATTAAAAAAAGTTTAATCCCAACATATAATCCTCCTTGTTATTTATTGGTTAAATTTAATTCGTTCAATGTTAAAGTGTCAGATGCATACAGTTTATTTTTATTTTTTGTAAATAATATAACTTCAAAATTTAATCTACGAAGTGCGTATATATATTTTATATGCTGTAACCTTATTTATATTATAGAAACTTATTTTGCAAAGTAGGCCTATGGAATGTGACGTTATATCCCCACTTTTACTGCACTCCTCTCTCCTTTATAGTATATATTACTATAGAAACAAGTTATATTATCTCTGTCGTTGCTAGGAAATAAACTAAAAGCTTAACTTTTCTTGTAAATATCTCGGAAGATCAAATTTTCACAGACATGAGACCTGCATTTTTTGCCGATTAGATAGGAATTAGTTTACCCTGAAAGTTTCATTGAATTCTGACGAGTGGATTTTGAGATCCTCTGGACACACACACATACATACATACAAACCTTGCTCGTTTAATAGTATTTGATAACTATTTCCGTTACTTAGGTATTGATTTTTTTTATTAACTGGCTTTTTTATGCACTGTTGTTGATTGATTTTAATTTTTAATTCTTATAAAACATTACTTTTCTTCTATGCCGGTATTTACACCCCTGGCTAAGCGGAGTTGGTATCTAGCTTATGACATATAGATTTAAGCTGGTGTTTTTAATCCTTCAGGAACCAGAGACAGTGAAATATGTACTGTGCGAATGCTACAGTAGACCCAGTAGCAGAAGGAGAAGAAAAAAAAACACTTCATTTTTAGTTTAATCTCCTAGAACATCTCTCTCATTTAGAAAAATGTCTCCAAAAATGGAAAATTAAAATAAATGAGTCCAAATTCAAACATATTACTTTTACCACTAGAAAAGAACAATCTCCACCTGTTTTTATTGACAATGTACAACTTCCTAGCACGACAAGTGTCAAGTACTTAGGGATCCATCTAACAAAAGAGAGCAGCTGGACCTAAATATGAGAGAACTATATTGGCTAGTAGGAAGAAAATAAAGCTTTAATATATGAAGCTGTTATTACCCCTATTTGGACTTGGACATAGATCTCTGGGGATGCGATAGTAAGTCAAATTAACGTTTACTTTTTTAAATCTTATATCCCCGATACATCTCCACCTTTACTTTGACAATAGGCCGAAGAGTATCAGGTGTACCCAAACTTGAATAATAATTAGCATAGAATATCATTAGGGCGAAAGCATATTGCGTTAATTCTCCCATCAATCACATAATTAAACCTGATATTTGATATAATTTCGTGAAGAACTTCCTGATATGAAATAACGAACGGTTTATTAACGCCGAAAGTTTTCTCGTTAGTCTTCATTAAATTGAAACGTTTCCGATATGCAGGGTCTTACCTATACTCTATTCGTTATAAGGAGATAGTATAATTAAACCTATTTTTGTATTCAAACGACAGCTCGAGTGTATATAATACGCAATATGTCAATTGGGCAAAAATATCAGGTAGTTCTTAATCCTACCATTCAGTTGGGCAAAAAATAAGACATCCAGAGATTAACTATCCCCCAACCTTTAATGTCATTTTCGTGTACTTGAACACCTGTTTTAATGAATTGGGAATAATTATTTCTAGTTTAGGCATCAGTATTCATTATTTTATATTAGAAGAATGCATGCGTGTCATTCCACTCCCAATTTAACTCAAATTTTTATTCGGCACAGTTAGTACATATAAAATTAACAAACTCAAAGGGTATACGAAAAAAAGGCAACGGATTATAGCAGGTATTTTTGCCCACCTGAATGGTCTCCATATAATAATAGGCGACCCTTTTATAATCCCAGATAAAATGAACTGAAGGACATTAGTTAGTTGGAGAATAGTTGATTCAAAATAAATTTGACTGTATAACGGATGCATGGTTAAAGATCAACAATTTTACATATTTTTTGTTTGCAATTTTTAATGTTCCTTTGTAATTTCTAATTTGTGATATATTCCCGCTAATAAAACCCCGTTTTTAATCAACCGCGAGTGATACCTTTTTCGTAAGAGTGAATTTCCAACAATACGATATAGGGATATTGTTGTGGCGTCTTGAGTGTGGAAAGTCAGCACAAAGGGCATCACAAAGGATATCTCCGTACCGGTTTAATCAACTTAATGGAGAGCAGAAAACAATTTTTAGAAATCCGAATTCTACGTTGTTTCTCCTATCGTAATACTATAAAAAATAAATTGGTTTAAAGGATTTAATTTTTGAGGTTGTGTACGGGGCTGAAAATCGATAAATCTATTTAAAAATAAACAAAGCGATTTCAAACTTTGTTTTTAAATTTTCTAACGAGTGTTAGGTCAAGTAAGGTTAGATAAAATTTTAAGACTAAAATATTTATAAACTGAAATATTTCAGATTATAATAATTATTAATAAAAATTAAAGAAAAAGCAATATTTTTTTACTTACTTGAATCCATTTTAAAACGAATGTAATAAAACATGTCGATCAATACTCACCTGAAACAAAATAATATTTCAAATAATTAAAAAAATATATTTTATTAAAAATCGCTTTTTTATAAATTAAATTAGACTATTTCTCTCGTCTCAATTTCCACCAATATGACAGCTCCTGTCAGCAGTTTTTCCGAGTTTACCTGCGGCAAAACTTGACAGCTGTTGTCACCAAAAATTACAATACGTTTGATAACAAGTAATTCGGTATATTGTGATTGCGCGCAGCGGTCAAATACCTCCTGGGGTACTGAAATTTGGATACTGTGATTGCGCACAACGGAAGGATTAAGGCAGGTAATCCAAATTCTTTAGAAAATGTAATCCATTTTCGTAATAGACATTATGTGCCGTTAGTTTTTGCACTTATAAAAAATAAAAAGACAGAAGCTCATGAGCAAGTGTTCAGATCTGTAATATCTGTTTGTGATAGCAAGAATTTGACATTTGATCCCAGTAAAATTGTGTGTGATTTCGAAGAAGCTATTCACAAAGCAAGCCGAAACGTTTAGCCTCAGCTACAGATAACTGGCTGCAGATTCTACATCAGCCAAGCTTGGCTGAGGAAAATACAGAAAATACAGAATGTTGGACAAGGACAGTGAGTTTGGGAAATGGTTACGCTGGTCTTTCGGCCTTATATATTTAGACAGTGTTGATGTTTCGGAATGCTTCGTTGAAGAATTGATTGCTGAAGCTCCCAACGATACACGTCTAGCGTCCTTCTGCGACTATTTAACGGAGAATTATATTTCTGAATCTGCGAGATTTCCTCCAGAATGTGGGCTTCATGTAGCCCAAGCCGAGACCCTACAACCAACGCCTGTGAATCTTTTCATAGCCACTTTAATAAAAGATTTTATTCTCCGCATCCTAATATTTTTGTCTTTTTAAATGAATTGAAAAATGTTCAAATAGGAACTTATGTGCATTTACAAAAAAATATTAATTACGAAAAAAAATTAAAATGTGTACTTAACAAACTTGATAGGTAAATTTAAAAATAAAGAAATATCCAGAATAGAATTTGTAAAAACTATATATTACAAGTCATGTTCAAATGAAATATATGTATGATTTTAGAAGAAGTACCCACTTTTTATTATCTTAATTATTTAAAATTAGTAAATTTTCCGTTCAAACATATAAGAAGTAAATAAAACTTCCGTTTACTATAGTTTCAGACTTTGCGCGCAATCATAGTATACCTTTTCAAAGACATGCGCCATGGGCCTAAGACACCCTGTTGAGAACCCTGACCGCTGCGCGCAATTGCAGTCTGCCCCAGAGCTGGGTAAAGCACTTTTGGAAAGTGCTTTACTAAAGTGCTTGAAGCACATTCGGTGCTTTAAGCCCTGTGCTTCAACTACTTCTGGAAAAGAGTATTTGGTGCTTTGTAATTAAAGCATTTTGTACAAATGCTTGTGGCTTTCAAGCCTTTCGGGGAATTTTGGAAGTGCTTGAATTACTTTCAATGTGCGTTAATTATTTTAAGTGCTTCAATTACTTTCAAAGTGCTTCAATTACATTTGTAGTAATTGAAATTAAACCGTTTCAGAAATTAAAGCACTTTTAAAAGTTCTCGAATTATTTTCTTAGACAAGTCTCTCAAAATTTGGAAAAAAATCTATGCATCTGCGATTCTAGCTCGATAACCGTAGTATTGCGTCTATTGTGTAACAGTATACACGCGCGTGTTTGTTTTGTTTCCTAATCTTTTAAGAAAAAAAGAGAATTTTGTTTTTTTATGTTTGTTTTGTATTCCTATTCTTTTAATATAAAATACCTTACTATCACTAGTTTTCTTAAAATTAGTTCTTCTATTTTTTTAAAACGATTTTTAAAGCTCGTTTAAAAGGCTTCAAGCACTTTTAAAGTGCTTCAAGCTCTCTTAAAGGGCTTTAAGCACTTTCAAAGTGCTTTAAGCTTGGAGCCTTATCAAATATTTTTAACGTTTCAAGAGTTTCAAATACTTTATGAGTATTTGATGCTTGATGCTTCGTGATTGATGATTGGTGCTTGACAATAAAATCACTTTTAAAATAAAAAGTATTTGATACGTTCAACTCTAAAGCACTCGATTGAAGTGCTGTCTGCTTGGTAATTGAAGCACTTTCCAAAAGTGATTTACCCAGCTCTGGTCTGCCCAAGTAATTATGGTCTCCTAGGACACCAGAAAACGACGATAAACAATTCTTTTGATTTTATTGTCAATACATTTTGTAATATTGTTTTTAAACAGTGCTAGTCAGCTTATGTAGTGAAAATAAGTCGCTTTGGAAGTGATTCTATGACTAATATTGATCTGGCGATTGAGAAAAGTGTACCGTACAATACCGTTAAAACCCATACGTCAATATGGAAACAGTTTATGGAATTCTGCAAGGCAAAGAAATACGAGTACTATAAGTTTAGAGCAACTAAACCTAATCCTGAAAGATTGGGCGTGGAATATGAAGAAAGAAAACGGTGAAAATTACAAAGAACTAGTTGTGAAGACAATGTGGAACATTTAAAGATATTTATCTTCAAATCTAGTAGAGAAGCTCGTAATGTGAAACGAAGGAATTTGCCGATGTGCACAAATAAAAGGAAATCGAGCTCTGCTTCATTAACATTGGAAGAATACTACGCAATGGTTTTATTATGGGACGAAGACACTCCGGCGGGACTCCAGCGAAAATTTTACCATATCGCTTCATTAGAACTTGCCTGGAGAGGTGGAGAAGCAATCAAGTGCAGAGTTCATTATTTTAAAGAGGAAGTGGATAATTCTAGGATTAAAACAGGTAGATAATATAGTTACATATCTTTTTAAATAACTGATTTTCAAAATTCCTACTTTTTAGGAAGAGTAGAATGTAATTCTTTCTTCAATAAAAAGGCCCAGGGTGGAGAAAAAAAATGGCCGATAGTAAATGGCTGGTCCCCAACACGAAGAACCCTACCTTTTATCCAGTCCGTCTTTTTAAAATTCTAATGGTTAAACGTTCATCTAGAATAACAACTGATAGGTTATTCTTAACAGTAAACCCATCATAGAACAAAAAACAATCAAGTAGCACAAAAACACTCCAGTGGGAAAAGAAATAAAAATAATAAACAACTTTATGCGGTCGACAGCAGTCAGTAACCTGGCTAAAGGAGGGCTGGGTGAACAACAATTAATTAAAATTACTGGTCACAGTTCAGCCAATTCAATTAAGCCTTATCAAATGGATAATGAGCATTATTCTTACATCATAAACACTCTTAGAAGTGACGCCTCAGAATCTCCAGCTAAAAAACAGAAAACAGAAGATCCTGCAGCCACTCCTCGAGCTTCTCACTCTACAGCTGGACCCATCAACAACATTAATGATTTACCTACACCCAACGTTATCAATGAGTTAACAAAGATTTCAAACAATACTCCTACTGTGTACCAAAATTGCAATTTATATATATATTTTTTTTACTGAAGGTATGGAAGAAAATAAAGTCCTTTTTATCTCACAAGTTATTTATTTGAAGAAGCGACCGGTTTCGGCGATCAAGATATGGCGATATCATCAGGCTCTGCGTGGAAAAATTATGGAGTTAAAAGGCAAATTTGTTAAATTCTTTAAATCATGTAACTTAACAAATTTGCCTTTTAACTCCATAATTTTTCCACGCAGGGCCTGATGATGGCGATATCTTGATCGCCGAAACCGGTCGCTTCTTCAAATAAATAACTTGTGAGATAAAAAGGACTTTATTTTCTTCCATACCTTCAGGAATTTATATTTTAATTGTACCATTAATAATTAAGTATTTTGTGATTAAATAAATTACACCCGTTTTTCAGTTTTCAAGTTAATACCTACATATTTATTATGTATGCATATATAATAGGTAGTATGTTTTATAAGCTATGTGTATGCAGAATAATTTGTTACTCATGAAATAGTCTTGTTAAATATCATTCGGGCATCTAATTTTTCCTGTGAAAAAAATCGAAAAAACACAATGCAAAGTAATATTTTTTTAACAAAATGCATTCGTGCAGGTGCAAAAATCCTTGTCTTCGACTAGGATTTTTGTTGCCAACAGCACTCATGCTTCTTGTTAAAATATTACTTAGCAACGTGTTTTTTCGATTTTTTCTGAAAAATTTGATGTCCTTAAAATATTGAAAATCTACTCTTACATTTGATTTGAAATCGTTTAAAAATATATTTATTTTGACTGACCCTGTAGGTACAAACACTTCGTATAATAAAGTCTTAGGACATTTATGGATTTATCTTTTAGGTTGTATGAATGGCATGAAAATGAAGGCATACGAAAAGATACATTATATACCGACCCTACATAAAGGATGTCATTAGAGCAAATATCCTGAGGCATTAGGATTGTACATTGTCACTCAGTCAGACCTCGATCTATGCAGTAGGGTGTCGACATGGTAATGGCAATAAATTTGTCGTTATCCTGATTTTTTACCAGAGAGAATTTTTTTAATGATTAATTTTTTTTTGGATCATAAAAACATCTACATATTGTTACCTAAAGTTCTGAAATTTAAATGGAGCATTTTTTAGAGATTCTAATTGGGTATTTATTATTTTTTTTATTCATTTCTTGTAGAATAACATAGGATTAAAGTAAAATAAACTTGTTTTACCTTTTTTCCTATTAAATCAGTTATTATACAAAAAAAATCTTTAATTAACTATTAATTAACATTTCATCAAACAATTATCTGATGTAGAACTATAATTTATTTTAGATTCAGTTCGCTTGAAATAAAGCCTGGATTTATCTCCTAGATACTGCAGAATATTCAGGAAAAAAAGTAATTCCTTCATTAGGAACACTAATTTTACTAGTTTTATTTCACATCATCATTCCTTTCAGTGAATAATCTCATATTCCTATCCCATAAAGCCCCGTAATAAACCTCAACTCATTCAAATCCAAAGACAGATCTCAGACGGCGCTGAGATCTAGATACACTGGCGCCAGATTTTCTCCTAGGGTTGAATAACACGAGTGGTCGGTCTGGGTGTGATGGCGCCCGAAAACTTACCCAAAAACTATTTTTATTTGTTATCATTCCGTTGTCTCTCAAGATGGAATGCGAAGGGAACTGCTCGGTCTATCGATTTTCATGACATAAATATATAGGGATCAAGGACAATAAAACTTGGCGCAGTCACAATAATATAGTAGGATTAATTTCTTAGGAGATGCTTCATGTAATTCTCCCTCGGAGTTTTGTAAACAGTAAACAGCTGTAAGAAGGTTTTAAAAGCGTTTTCGTGCAATGTACAGGGTGTTTGGTGGGTGGATGCATACCTTTAAGAGGCTGATAGAAGACATCATTTTGAACATATTTAGGTAAACTTGCCTTAGTACGAAGTTTGATGTATTATGAAATATTCGCCATTTTGTAGTTTTCTGCAAATCCACTACACAATCTTTATTATTCAGTATTAGAATAAAAATTAAACGTGGAGGCTGTATGTATTTGACTTTTTATGATGTTGTAAGTATGTACTGATGTTGCAAAAACGTTTACACTTATCGATAGATGCGTTAAATGATAGTAATCGAATGTTGAATTTACACATACCATGTTTTGGTTCAATGACTTCGAATTTTCATGGAAATTCATGAAGCAATGGCGATAACTTTATGACTTAAAATACTTGTGAAAACTACTAGATTGTATGCTCTTTCAAACAACATATCAGACAAGACAGTAAGTTGCCAGTTCGTAAAGTTACAGTCCAATAAAGCAGTGCAAGTCAGTATGACTGAAAGTGATCAATAAAAAAAATCATCAAATTTGATACTTGATTATCAAATTTTAAACAGGAAATAAGTAAAAAATAAAAACTAATAACAACACGTATTCAAAATGTGAAACCGCGTTTCTAATAGAGGCGCGCGCTCTACGCCTTACTTCAGCTGTTATATCTGGAAATCTAGCAGGCCATGCTATGGGTCCAGCTCTGCCTATCCAGCTATTGGGGAAGATATTAAGATATTCCTTTACTAAACGACAGTCAGATATCACTTCTATGGACTTTCATGTTTGGGGACGTTGTTACTTTCAAGAACATTTCAATTCTTATTTGGTCGAATGCTGCTTGTATATTTTGAATCAGATATTCCCTTATTTGGATTTCTTCGTTGTAAATCAATTCTTTCGTACGTTCTCAAACATGAAAGTCCATAGAAGTGATATCTGACAGTCGTTTTGTAAAGGAATATCTTAATATCTTCCCCAATAGCTGGATAGGCAGAGCTGGACCCACAGCATGGCCTGCTAGATTTCCAGATATAACAACTGAAGTAAGGCGGTTTCACATTTTGAATACATGTTGTAATTAGTTTTTATTTTTTACTTATTTGCTGTTTAAAATTTGATGATTTTTTTTATTTATCACTTTCAGACTTGCACTGCTTTATTGTACTGTAACTTTACGAACTTGCAACTTAGTTGCTTGTATGATATGTCGTTTGAAAGAGCATACAATCTAGTAGTTTTGACAAATATTTTAGGTCGTGAAGTTATCGCCATTGCTTCATGAATTTTCATGAAAATTCGAAGTCATTGAACCAAAACATGGTATTTGTAAATTCAACATTCGATTACTATCATTTAACGCATCTATCGATAAGTGTAAACATTTTTGCAACATCAGTACATACTTACAACATCATAAAAAGTCAAATACATACAGCCTCCACGTTCAATTTTTATTTTAATACTGAGTAATAAAGATTTTGTAGTGTATTTGCAGAAAATTACAAAATTGCGAATATTTCATAATACATCAAACTTCGTACTAAGGTAAGTTTACCTAAAGATGTTCAAAATGATGTCTTCTATTAGCCTCTCAAAGGTATGCATCGACCCACCAAACACCCTGTATAATAATGTCGACATGTGTTTTTGACGCTTGTGGATCAATAAAATAGTATATTTATGCAACGATGACGTTAAAATTAAAAATCCACACAAAAGTGTAGAAAAATGGTAGATAGACATTGGCAGGATTAAATGAGCAACCTTTGAATTTTGACGTCGATTATCTTGGTAAGGTTAAATATTTTTAATTTTTTAGTATGTCTGAAAATAAAACTTCCCATCGTTTTAATAAAACAAGAAAGAGAATACTCGAAAATAGAGTGCCTGATCTAAATATTTTTCTTAAACTAAAAACAAATAATCAACACTATATGCGGTTTTGGTTGATAGTCTAAAAACCGTGATGAAAGACTTTTAGGGATTTCCAAATCGATTTTCGCTCGTATTTGTAACAACACACTGAATTTGAGCGGGAACAATGAAAAACTTTTCACGGTCATTAAATCCAACGTTCTGCTTTCAATCGGAGAGATTTCGCCGTCAAAATATGACTCTGAGAGGATTTAGTCAAAAGGGAATCAGTTCCGATATATGACGTATTGTATTGTTAGAGAGATTTTATATACGCTAACCCAGACCCTTCGTGGTATGTATATGTAATGCTGAAAATATAAAAATGTATGAAAAGGTTGAATTTATGATTTTAATTAACTCTCATTTTAACATCTTAATAAAAAAATAATACTTTAGTTTCATGTCTCAAAAAAAAATGTTTACCAAATGTATACTAAACCAGTTGCCAATTAGCCAGTACATTTTTCTATAGGGAAAAATCATGAACCGTCAGATGGCACTGCGAATGACATAATGTCGGATTGAGTGGTGAACAACAAAATATCTGGTCACCGAGCTTTCGCTCTTAATATTCAAATCTACATTTTTAAGCAGTCCAATGAGTATATAATTTAAGTATATTTATAACCTGACAAATTATTAATTAATTCGTGAAAATCACGGAGTGGGCGACATCTACTTGAACTACAGAAAGGTAGATAATTTTCAATTTGCTGCAGGTGTTGTTGACGTTTATCAACTGCTTGTCACAGAGGTTAGTTAAATGCATTAAAAGTTGCCTAGTTTCTGGAGATTTCACCTTTTTAGGGCAACATCTACTGACGCTTGGTCTTCGCGAATAGTCACAGCGGACAGGCCCCGTTTCCGGGACGGGCAACAGCAGCGTGTAGGGCATAGTGGTTTCAGTGGGGTGGTTTTAGTGATTAACCGTAAGGGGTAGTCTCACACTATCGGGGAAGGGAAGAACCTTTACCCGATGTGCATAAAGCATTACCACCCGCCAAAAAAAAAAGATTAGCTTTAGGTTAGGTTAGATCTGTGTAATAAATAAAGAAAAGTACGATACGTGTGACATTTTGACATTTGTTACATTCTGACAGGTGTCATATTTTGACATTTGTTCATTTTGACAGTTGTAACATTCTGACACGTATCACATTTTAACAGTTGTCACGTTTTGACAGGTGTCACATTTTGACAAGTGTCCATTTTAACAGTGTTACTCAGCGTTCCTATAAATATTTCAACTTAGAATTTATGAGATGGCTGTCATTTGACAAGCAAATTATTTATGTCCGTCAAATGAACCTTTTCTTTTTTATACTTTTCAGGTTTATTCTGGTTATAAATTGCTACTTGGGCATTTGTAGAATAAAAAAATGTGAAAAATATTTTTCCGCGCAAAAATTTCTATTGCTAAGTATATTGATTTTATCATGTTTTATAGCATCTGCGAAAATTTCATGAAAATCCCAGCCGGTCCCATTTTCTTAACAATTAACCAGAGATGTGCGTGTCAGTAGTTGTCAAAATTTGTAGGTCATTATGGATAAAAAGCGGCAAATTTAAAATTGAATTCTTTCAGATTTAAACGCCAGAAATTAAATAAAGTCAAACCTTTTTACTACTATACTATACAGAAGAAAGGAGTGCAGTATTTAATTTGCAGAACGTAGTACAGGTTCAAGAGGTAGAAATTTTATTTTCACCTCATCCTTCAATGCTTATTTTTAGTTAAAATTTAAATTTTAATACATCTGATCGGCCTAATATACTTTTTGTCTAGATTTAATCTTGTTTCCATGGTTTTTACTGTAATTAACCTGTTATTTTGACAGATAAGTCAGACTTTATTTATTCATAGCCGTATCGTATGTATTTTAATTGATTCGGAATTTTGTAATAATATATATTTCAAAATGGCTTCATTCTAAAAATATTATCAGTCCTCCTAAATCATTGAAGAATTATTAGTAATTCAAATTCAAAATTCAAAAAATATATTATAGATGAGATGGCCAGAGAAAAACTAATTAAAATTCTCAGATTGCCTCCGTACCACGCAGAGTTAAATCCCATTGAACTGATCTGGTCACAATTATTAAAAGGTTATGTTTCTCAAACCAATAAAACATTTAAATTTCCTGATGTGCGAAATTTGTTTTTGAAGGCATTTTCAGATGTAAATAGAGAACATTGGGGAAAATGCATTGATCATGTTAAAAAGGTGGAAAATTCATTTAGGAAAGTATATCCACTATCAATGGATAATTTAATAGAACCTATAATAATAAACCTCAGAAAAGACAATTATAGTGATACCAGTAGTTTTAGTGAAGACAGTGACTTTTATAGATAGTTCTTGAACTAACTTTTTTTTTAATCTTTGAGTTTAGGTAAGTACTGAAGCGTTACTTTTAATGCCAAGAGATTAAAAACAGTTTAATCCCAACATATAATCCTCCTTGTTATTTATTGGTTAAATTTAATTCGTTCAATGTTAAAGTGTCAGATGCATAAGGTTTATTTTTTGTAAATAATATAACTTCAAAATTTAATCTACGAAGTGGGTATATATATTTTATATGCTGTGACCTTATTTATATTATAGAAACTTATTTTGCAAAGTACGCCTATGGAATGTGACGTTATATCCTCTCTCCTTTATAGTATATTACTATAGAAACAAGTTGCCGTTGCTAGGAAATAAAACTAAAAGCTTAACTTTTCTTGTAAATATCTCGGAAGATCGAATTTTCACAGACATGAGACCTATATTTTCTGTCGATTTAGATAGGAATTAGTCTACCCTGAAAGTTTCATTGAATTCTGACGAGTGGATTTCGAGATCCTCTGGACACACACACACACATACACACACACACACACACACACATACAAACCTTGCTCGTTTAATAGTATTTGATATTCTGTCATTTGATCACTTTAAAAATCAGTTTTTATAAGAGTTGTTTTTTCGTATTCTCAGAGATTTAGGTAAGTTTATTTTTATTCATTGTACAAGTGGATTGAAGGTTAATTTTCGAATTTCAGTTGGTTTTAGAGTTACTGTCATTGGATTTTTATGATAAAAGTTGAAATATCAATGTCGGACATTCTGGATTATGTGGGTGAACGTGTTAGGCAAATAAGGAAGGTGAAGAGGTTTTTAAGAATTGTCACATCATTTTATGTGGAACTGACGGCCCCAATGGGAAAATCATCAAAAGAATATGAACAATTTTACAATCCCCACAAAACTGAATGATTGTCAATGTTCCTGTAAAGCAGAATTAGGCCCTAATCATTAGGGGGATATTGCAAACATATCATTGCTACAATGATATATGTCCACAGATTAATAATTATTGAAGATATTATTTTCAAACTGTATTTCCTGTTCAACTTGTTTCTTTCATGTTTTAGATTTGAGATGTTGGAACCAGCACAGATTTGACACAAAAATGAGGGAAAGAAAAAATATTTCAATAAGATGAAACATGTTTATTGTTTAAATAAATGATTGCCTAAGCAAAAATACGTTTTTTTTTCATAATAATAAATTTAGTACATCTTTCATCATGTTCACTTGATAATTCTACCCCCATTTGCTCAGCTCCATGTTGTTTGCCCTGCATTTCATTTTCATTTGATTTCTGCTTAAGCCTGAAATGAATTAAATATGATGTAATGAAAGTTATTATTTTCTGAGTCCTTTCTCACCTACTTTGGTTACTTCTTTCCTAATTCCTTAGTGTTTGAGCACTGGAAGGTTCTGGCTAGGAAGAGATCCATTTTTCAAACGCTTTCTCTGTGTTGTTGCAGCCACTGTATTGTAAAATTACAAATAAATTCAAAGAATTTGATAGCAAATGAAAAGAGAATTGAATATTATATGTGGAAGTCTCTGCAAGAACCTTCATCAAACTTATCACTAAAAAAATCGTCTTTCACAAAGTGCTTGCTACAAACAAACATATACTTTAATAAAGATTATCTTCCATTTCTTGATTTCTTTGGGATTCAAAGGAAATATATGACCGAATTGCCATATGTAGAGCATTGTGGAACAGAGCACATTTTTCGTAATCTTATCTCCATATCGCCTTTTATAATCCTCTGCATTTTTAGGTCGTTCGTTGTATGGTTTATTCACAATAATTCTTCACAAAACACCTTCCAAATATACCACTTTTAATGCACAAATAACTTAAAAATAAATTCGAACTTCACATTACGCCCATGCAAATAAAGTTTATTGTTCACCACTTGAGTCATTCAAATGCTCAATGATAGATGTCGCCCACTCCGTGATTCTTCACTATATTTCCAAGTTCTTCTCTTTTTTAACATGCATTTTCCATCGAAGTTTGGCATCTAAGGTAATATCTAAGTATTGTGTTGTATTTGAATATTGACCACTATACATGGCTTTAATTCTTACTTATTCCATATTTTCGGTTATTCCTCTTCCTCCTTGTTCTATTTGACTTTTAATACTCTGTATCTCTCCTTTTAACTTATTTACCGTTCTTCTATTTTCTTCTTCAGATATTTTAAAATTGTTTTGTATCTCTTGATTACATTTTTCTTCTATTATTTGGATATTTTTGTTATTCTTAATAATGTCTCTTTCTATTTTCTTTCTTCTTCGTTTCTATTTTATTTTAATTTTTCCCATTGTTGAATTGATGTTACTTTTGTTGTCTTGTATCTCTTTCTTTAAATTGTTCTCAGTTTCTTTTAATTGTAATTTTATTTCTTGTAACACCTCTACTTCTTCTATTCTAGCTTATTTCTTTTTTTGTCTCTTCTATTTTATTTTCCGTGTATTGCTTTGACACTTCTATTTTCTCAATACACTCGCTATTTCCCGTCCTCTTTTTTTATCATGTCTTCTTGTCATTTTCCCCAAATCATTTCATCTTCTATATTTCCCATTTTGTCTTCCATATTTCCCAAATCTTCTGTATTTTTTAGTTTATTTCCTTAATCTTCTTAACTCCATTAATATCATCTTTATTCCATCATTCTCTTCTTCTTGATCTTCTGTTATTTAATTGTCTACATTTCCTATTTCTTTCTGCTCATCTATTGCTCTCACTTTCAATCATATTTGCTTCCACTTCCGTATCTTGTCCTTCTTCCACTTCTTCCTGTCTTCGTAATCCTATTATTTGCGATTTCGTAAGCTTATTACAATCTAGTACAGTTACTGATGTAACCCCCTCGTTTTTCCAAACTAACGTCTGCATGATCAGCAAAATTTAATTACGGTCCTGTAGACCGATTGTAACGAATATTTTATTAGAGTTATTATGCAACCAGCACGGCTCTATATTAAAACACTCAAACGATGAGATACAACGATGTTCGACCGCATCCCTAATCAACTCTCGCTCTCACTGAAGTACATATTTGAATAGTAGTCATTTTTCAACCCTCCTATATGCCGGAGAATTTATTAAAATGCTCTCGTTTATTTGATTTCTGCTTATAGTTTGATACTTTTAACTGATGCCGATATTAAATTTTCAAAACAAATATTAGAGATCAACGGTGATGTGAAAGTTGCTAATGAAGAGATTTATCAGTTGGAAATGTTTTATTTATAGTCTATTTTTATGTATGAGAGAGTATTAAAATAATAAAGCGTTCGTAATCCATAGGCGTACCACTTCTTTTAGTAGACAGTTAAAATATTTTGTGAAGTTATACCTCGAGTATTTTCGTATGAAATAACCTTTGTATAAATATAATAAATATATCGGGTGTACACTTATATTTTCACCTAATTAACCTGCTTATAACTTCTAAGCAGCTGAAGGTAAAAAAGTGCAATTTTTTCTAAAATATTTTATTTTTCCACAAGGTATGTTAAGAACATTGTGTCAAACGGGTTATGTAGGTATAAGGGTTTAAACTTTGACTTTTAAACAACGTTACGTTCATAAATAATAATTTTAATATAAAAACTACTTCTTACTTACAAATCCAAATCAGAATCGAAATCAGAAGATGAACTGTCGCAACCAATATTTACAATGAGTAGCTCGATCATTTCATCAGTAATATTGTCCAACTTCCACATTTTCTCTTCTTCTTTAATCGTATGATTTACTGCCTTTTCCCAGTTTTCAGGCTTCACATTATTTACAGCCTCCAAAAACAACTGTTTAACATCACTCATTTTAAAAGAATTATTTTTTCCTGAAACTTCTCCCTTTATCTGTGCCCATATCAGTTCAATCGGGTTTACTTCGCAATGATATGGTGGTGATCTAACCACCGTCATCCCACGATTTTTTGCAATTTCATCAATTTCATATTTTTTTAATTTCTCTTTATGAAGGGAACACAAATGATACAGTTCTCTTCTCACAGAACCGGGATGGAACTTAATATTCTTTGAATTTAGCCAATTCTGTAAATCTTTTTTTAACCACTTGGTTGTGGGCATTTTTTCTGTAAGTCTCGAGTGATAACTTGCATTATCCATTACTATTATATAGTTCTGAGGAAGAAGATCTATCATTTGTTCGAACCACTCTTTAAAGACATCAGCATTCATGTCCTCATGGTAGTCACCGGTACGAGTAGATTCAAAAGTCAATAAACCACCTTTAACAAAACCGTTTGAACTACCGATGTGTACTATTATCAGTCTGCGCCCCTTTCCTGATGGTGGATTTAAACCAGTAGATAAATTATTTAAAAAAGCCTGTCTTCCACTTGTAACAGTTTCATCTTGCCAAAATTTATTTGGTGTATGTCCCTCGTTGATCCATGTTTCATCTAAATAAAATATATTTCTTCTTTGGTTTCTCATTTTTTTTATAGTCCTTAGGTAATTTCTTCTCCATACTACAATATCGCTTCTTTCTATTAAAATAGACTTTCTGGAATGCTTTTTCCATAGAAAACCTATTTCTTTTAAAAGTTTCCATAGTGTGCTTCGACTCATTTCAGGGTAATCCTTATCATCTGGAACCGTGGCAAGAACTTTGTCTACTGTCGGAAATTCTTTTCTAAAGAAGAACGCATGCACTTTCCTTCGAAGTCTTTCTTTCAAATGATTTTCTATTTGAAATTTTGGTTTTCCTGGAGCTTTACGTGCTGTTTGAAACTCGCCACATTTCTCTTCTTTAACAACTCTGTAAATCGTAGATTTCCCAACACCAAGCGTACTACTAACTAATTCCACTGTGTCATCAACACTTTTACATAAATGTTTGTCTGTAAATGATTTAAAACAATTAAATATTAATGTTTTTTCATTAACTGTTAAAGGACCGATTTTTTGTCGTTTACGCGGTACTTCCAAATTTTCCATGATCACACTAGAATTCACAATAGACTGCACACTGCACCTTGCATGTTGCAACTAAACGACATTTAGTAAGCTGTCAAGAATACACAACTGGACCTCCTTACTAAATGGAAAACCTACAATCGCATTTTCGGTGAAATTTGTTGGTAAGGGATTTATCTATTTATAATTCGATTACTGTAAGAAATTCTTGGAATTAAAATAAAACAAAATTGGCAAATAGGTACTTATTGAAAATAATCTTAAGATACGGCTATGTTATCTTTAATACACAGGGCTTTTGGCCTGTCTAAACCTTTTTCTATTGTTCTGTACAGCTTATGGTTATAAAAGACCAATAAAAGACGCAAAACTTGTATTAGCTCAGGTACATTTATGACAATTTTAGGAAATATTTAGATTATTCCGTAAAAATATTTAAAATGACCGTACTAAGTTTTGCATTAGAAATGCTGTTTTATTACTCTCTCATACATAAAAATAGACCATATATTGAAACTGTATTATTTATTTAAGATGTCCGTTTATGAATTTATTCCTTTAGTTTATAGTTAGTTTTAGGAAAGAGAAATCATGTAATTAGGTCCTTATGTTCAGTGCCGGTTCTAGACATTTTTCTAGTGGATGCGAACAATGAAGAATATCACCAACTTTTGATTTTTACCCTACAATAGACTCCATTAAAAATACAAAAATACCGTAAAAAAATTTTTATGATACGTCTGATAGTTTCCGAGATATTTAATTTTTTAGCTATGCGTGCGACGACGCGGTGTCATCGGCTGCTGTGACGTCACTTTACAACGGTCGGTCTGCTCCCCACCTGTGGAAATGGACCAAAATTTACCCGGATCGATCCCCCCCTCCCTTTTTTGAGGATACTGAACACGATAGCGGTATCAGAATTTCTCTTTTTGCCAGCCGAACCCCTAAAACTGCCAAAAACTACCCCCTAATGTGGTTAAACGGGCACCACATCATGTCACTGTAAAAACACGTCTTCCCTTTCGGGGATGACTTTGGCCAGTGGAGGGTTGGTGAGGGTTGGAAGTAATCTTCAACAACACCACCGTGCTCAGCATCCTCAAAAATGGGAGGAAAGACGTGATATTCTTCATTCACTGGCGCCCCTCATATACCAGTGTCGTAATTTAGGGGGGCGTAATACCGGGGGGTCTGGGAGAATTTTTAAAATTTGAGTAGCCTAAAACGCTGTTTGGGCTACTTTTTATTACATTACATTCACAAAAAAAATTTCAATCTGGGCGCCCCCATGGCCGCGGCCGCATCCTTCGCGTCTGCCTTAAACCGGCCCTGCTTATGTTCCTGTGTGTATTTCTTCCAAATAAATAAATAAACGCTGCTTTGAGATCTATAAAAGTCTTTCAATAACGCTTTTTTCTAAGCATTGTTAGTAATATTCAACATCCATTCTCTCTACGCAGTCTTCTTCACCTGATTTTCCTATTTTTAATTTTTGTTATTTCGTTTTCTTGTTTTTTAACTTCCTAGTTGTTTTTTCTTTTAATATTTCCTGTTGATGTTCAAGATTTCTTCACTGAAAAAATATTTGTACGTAAAATCAATAAAGTATCGTCGTCAATTTTTTGGACATTAATGCTATGATTCGGTGATTGGGAGAATAATTTTACGTCATAAAAAAATAACCGAAAAATCGTTAAGCAATAAACGCAAAACATCAAAAACTAATTAACTGTATCCTTAATATAATACAAAAATTAATCAAATCAATGTTTTGCGATTATAAACCTATGTACTTTACCATTAAAACCATAAAATATTTTTATAAATCCAAGAACTACAAACTTTGAAAATTAATTAACGGTTTTTATTGTTTTGATGAACACTAAACGTTAAATCTATGAATGCCACCATTGACTGCTTAAAAACGCGCCAAAATAGTGCTACCTAATAGTAAATCAATCTTTACGAACATTAATATTACGAACAACTAGCGTAGATGTTTAACTCTTCGCGCCGCGCCCATAGCCCGTATAAGTACAACCACATGCAGAGGTTAGGTGTTCCGATACAGTTTGTGTTTTTGTGGACAGTAAAATAATAATTATTGTGCCAAATTAGTTAATTCTGGACTGGAGATCGACAAAGAAAGGAAGGTACATGCTGATAGTTATAAAAAACACTGGGGATACCTATACCTATACTAAAATTATATGTCTAAGATGTTAAAATAAAAAATTGCTGTTTTTTTCACTTAAATATTTATTTTAGGTTCACTTCACTTTTATATTTGGTGCCAAAAATTCATTTCGAAAGACGACCCATATAAAATTTACAATAAAGGACTCCCAGGAATCATTTTTGTTTTGTGCTGAAACCCAACAAGAGCAGGAAATTGAGACAATTAGCAATTCAAACCTTTATTTTATGCCTTGGAGATGACATCTCTAAAATTTCAAATATTTGCCTCTACTTTGACGAAATTCGTTTTAAATTTTTTCATATACTTAAGGCAGTTGATAAATGTTTTAAAATTATTTACTTGTTCAATTTAGATTTTCCACAAGAGAGCAAAATGTTTTGGAACTTTTTGGAAAAGTGTTTTTATAAACATGCTGTTCCCTTTGAAAGACCTAGGGTATACATGATTTGTGAATCAATAACATTAGGACAATAAAAAATAACTACCTAATATATTTTTTTGTATAATCCTCTTCCGGTTGGTTGAATCTTGATTGTTCATATGGGAAATTCGAAAATATAGGTTTTGGGAAAACGCGACACATCAAATCAGTAGACATCAGTGACGTAGCCAAGGGGGGCCCCCAGAGACTTCTATAATTTTATAAGAAAATGCAGTAACTATATAAATCATAATTATTTTACGTTTTTGAGCCAGCGATTAAGTTATATTCAGATGATTTACAAACAATATACACGGTTATTCTACGCAGTGAATGGGATATTTGGACAGTGAAATGCCAAAAAGTAGATCCCTGTCTTCCTCAAAGTGCAGTCGATACTTTAAATGTAGCATGTTTCCGAACATTTTTAAGCTATTCCAAATTTTAGCCGTTTTACCCGTTACCACTGCCTTTGTAGACCGAACTGAACGAAGTTTCTCAACGATGAAAAGACTGAAATCATATTTTCGGAATAATACATCTACCAATTGATTAACAGGCCTAGATTTGATGTCAGACAAACTCGCAGAATTGCCTTTGAATAATGCTCATTCAAAGTTCAATCTTATATTAATAATTAGTTGTCTTTTAATCTTATCTTAATAATTAACAAATTGTTAGTAAATAAAATAATGTATTTAAATAGCCTACATTGTATTCAAGGTGACTCAGAGTTAAACCTTAGGTAAACGTTCAGGATCGGGTTTTCAGGAAAAAAATAAGATTTTAATTTTTTTCTCAAAAACTAAGCGAGATACGAATAAAATTGAAGAAGAAAAAATTTTGTGTGTTCAACTGTTTAATCCAAGAAAAGTAACGAACATACAAAAAACAGTGGCGTACAATGATTTGTCCCAATATCAATTAAATTACCTTGTGGAACGTCACTGGAATTAATAATTTAATTCTAATAATATTTAAATTATTGCCGCAAATAAGTGTGCCAAGTTTTATCAAAATCAACCAAATTGTTTTTTGAGCAATTCATAAAAAACTCTTTTGTTCTAAAATCAAAACAAGTTAGGACCCAGGATTATGGGAATAAAATATCTTATTTTTTTCTGAAAAATCGATCCTGAACGTTTGACGGTTTAACCCTGGGTCACCCTGTATATTTACCCCAAAAAAGTATTTATAGTAAGTATTATCTACGAGAAATAGTGGGCCCCCTCCGAAAAAAATTCCTGGCTACGCCACTGGTAGACATAGATGAGCCAATGATTAGTAGGTAGGTGTTTTAAATTTTTTTAGAAATATCGTTTTGTTTTAACATTTTTGATAAAGTAATTACCAGTATATCTAATTTAGCGAGGTCTGATAAATAAAACTTAATAATATTAATAACTGGTGATTATGAATCTATGCTCACTATTTATTGTTTTAATGTACTGGTGTTATAGATTAATGTCGATTATCCCTAACGTTAATAATCGACGATCGTAGACCCATGCTTTTTATTTATGGTTTTAATGTACAGGGTGTCCCAAATTGGTGTGTTTTGCAGGGTATCTCGTAAACTAGAAGAGATAGAAGAAAAGCAGTTAAGATGTTATGACTTCTTTTTTTGTTAAAGTAACGATATCCTAATTAAATCTTTAGTAACTCCCTGCAGTTGGAAGATACCGGGCGATTATTGAAAACTGTCGAAAATTACAAGGTACTATAACTTCTTAATTAAGAAAAATATAAAAAAACGTTATAAAAACTTTTGATAGATATAGTATTAAAGAGTTCAGTGGCGCGCAGATTATTTTTTTTAGGGGGCTCACTAAGGAAATATAATGCAAACTTATGTTTTTTTAAATGGGACACCCTGTATATTTTGACGTTTTTCGTTTCCTTTTTTAATTCTCATTCACCTGATATGACATATTATATATCTATTTTCAATGGTTGGAGCTACAGTGCAAATAAACCATTTATGGATGTTATCAGGTGAAACACCCTTAAAAAATTGAACACTCAGTAACGAAATTTAACATTTTATTATAAGGATACTGATGTGTGACAATTTTATTTATCAAAATTATAATTAATAAAAAATAAAACCAGATTAAAAAAATAAAAACAATAAACTTATGAAACAACAAGTATAGGTAGATTAGTTGTTACAATGTTTCTTGTTGTTTCATAAGTTTATTGTTTTGATTTTTTTAATCTGGTTTTATTTTTTATTAATTATAATTTTGATAAATAAAATTGTCACACATCAGTATCCTTATAATAAAATGTTAAATTTCGTTACTGAGTGTTCAATTTTTTAAGGGTGTTTCACCTGATAACATCCATAAATGGTTTATTTGCACTGTAGCTCCAACCATTGAAAATAGATATATAATATGTCATATCAGGTGAATGAGAATTAAAAAAGGAAACGAAAAACGTCAAAATATACAGGGTGTCCCATTTAAAAAAACATAAGTTTGCATTATATTTCCTTAGTGAGCCCCCTAAAAAAAATAATCTGTGCGCGACTGAACTCTTTAATATTATATCTATCAAAAGTTTTTACAACGTTTTTTTATATTTTTCTTAATTAAGAAGTTATAGTACCTTGTAGTTTTCGACAGTTTTCAATAATCGCCCTGTATCTTCCAACTGCAGGGAGTTACTAAAGATTTAATTAGGCTATCGATACTTTAACAAAAAAAGAAGTCATGACATCTTAACTGCTTTTCTTATATCTCTTCTAGTTTACCCTGCAAAACACACCAATTTGGGACACCCTGTACAGAGATCATGGATGTATACTTACTTTTCATTGTTTTTAAAAACATTAACCATAGATTAATATCCATCGTTCGTAACATTGATAACCAGCTACCATAGGCCTATCATTGCGATCATAAATCTATGCTCATATTTTATTGATTTTACGTACAAAAATCGTAACTTAAGGATTAAGAAAATTTACGTACGAACGTTTATTGTATTGATTATGGCTGTCAGCGGCTGAAAATTAATGTTGAAGTCCATTGATTTGATGTACTTTTTTATTAATTACACGTACTTTTTTCATACACATTTTCCTCAAGGCTCTAGATTTGGTGCTTGCTAATTTCAAGTTCATCAAATAATTTTAAACTAGTTCTTAACTGGTCCATTTCCAAAAAAACCATAGCCTTTTAGAAATTTAAAAAGTATCAAGAAAGTAATCAAACCCTCTGGCTGCGAGCTTGGCGTAGCCTCTGCGGAACTACAATTGTTAGGTTATCATAATGCCATCTCACAAATCTCCTCAGCGTAATTATTAAGTCTCTTAATATTCCAAAGAGGATTTTAATGAATGGAAGGAGGGATAGACATCAGTGATAATTGAAAACGTAAAAATCAGAGCAAAGCGATGAGAAACGGAAATGGATTTAGAATGGGGTGTCTTATCTCCAAACTCTGCTCGACAGTAATTGTGATGGACCGATAGTCTATGCTTAATCAACGTTTCGGCGATGGCGCATCATCGAAACAATTTCCGGTTTAACGCTTTTTTTTATTTTCGCTTTCATTCGTTTTTTACTTCAAACTTTTGTTTGTCTTTTTTTTTTGGATAAAAATAATAGTAGTTAGTTGAATGGGGATTAAAAAGGGATGAAAATATTTGTGTCTTTATAGAAGTAAAATGTTTTTTTTATGAAACTTTCCTAAAGTTCGCAAGAGTTTTATTTGGATTACCTAATAAAAGAGATAAAATATTGCTACTTAGCTTGGCTTTGTTTACGATTTTGAGCATAAATTGTTTTTATTTATGTCTTACAAATATAAATATTAATAATTATTTTAAACATAAAACCTTGACTCGATTTTTATTTAAAGGTCAAAATGTTTACAGGAAATTAAATTATTTTTTTTGTAGGTGAGTAATTTTGTTTTGGTAAAAATAATAAAAAATAAAGAAATATTCACGGATTGTATTTTATGAATATCTGTTTATTCTCAATTTGCCATGTATTTTACTTCTAAAAAAAGTCACTTCTGAAAAATTTCAGGCAACTTAACATAATACGTCCCATTTATTATATTTCAAAATTACGAAGTTGTACCAAAAAGAAACTCAAAATAAACCTAATCCTTTTTAGATGTGCTACCATCTATTTTATTGGATTCGAAAAGCCTAACTGATGAAGTCGAAAGACAGAAACCGGTCTTAGGATGTCGAATCTAATAAATTAAAATTCCTTACTGGTTTACTCACTTTGTATTAATCTCTAAAAGGGATAAAAAAGAAGAGAGTGACATCTTGACTAGATTCAGTCAAAATTTAATGTCAATACTCTCTTCTTACCATAGATGGTAGCACATCTACAAATGTTATCTTATAGCGGATATAGCTATTGACTTGTACGAGTTTGGAATTTTATTTATTGGATTCGAAAAGCCTAACTGATGAAGTCGAAAGACAGAAACCGGTCTTAGGATGTCGAATCTAATAAATTAAAATTCCTTACTGGTTTACTCACTTTGTATTAATCTCTGAAAGGGATAAAAAAGAAGAGAGTGACATCTTGACTAGATTCAGTCAAAATTTAATGTCAATACTCTCTTCTTACCATAGATGGTAGCACATCTACAAATTTTATCTTATAGCGGATATAGCTATTGACTTGTACGAGTTTGGAATTTTATTTATTGGATTCGAAAAGCCTAACTGATGAAGTCGAAAGACAGAAACCGGTCTTAGGATGTCGAATCTAATAAATTAAAATTCCTTGCTGGTTTACTCACTTTGTATTAATCTCTGAAAGGGATAAAAAAGAAGAGAGTGACATCTTGACTAGATTCAGTCAAAATTTAATGTCAATACTCTCTTCTTACCATAGATGGTAGCACATCTACAAATGTTATCTTATAGCGGATATAGCTATTGACTTGTACGAGTTTGGAATTTTATTTATTGGATTCGAAAAGCCTAACTGATGAAGTCGAAAGACAGAAACCGGTCTTAGGATGTCGAATCTAATAAATTAAAATTCCTTACTGGTTTACTCACTTTGTATTAATCTCTGAAAGGGATAAAAAAGAAGAGAGTGACATCTTGACTAGATTCAGTCAAAATTTAATGTCAATACTCTCTTCTTACCATAGATGGTAGCACATCTACAAATTTTATCTTATAGCGGATATAGCTATTGACTTGTACGAGTTTGGAATTTTATTTATTGGATTCGAAAAGCCTAACTGATGAAGTCGAAAGACAGAAACCGGTCTTAGGATGTCGAATCTAATAAATTAAAATTCCTTACTGGTTTACTCACTTTGTATTAATCTCTGAAAGGGATAAAAAAGAAGAGAGTGACATCTTGACTAGATTCAGTCAAAATTTAATGTCAATACTCTCTTCTTACCATAGATGGTAGCACATCTACAAATGTTATCTTATAGCGGATATAGCTATTGACTTGTACGAGTTTGGAATTTTATTTATTGGATTCGAAAAGCCTAACTGATGAAGTCGAAAGACAGAAACCGGTCTTGGGATGTCGAATCTAATAAATTAATTGTAGATATAAGATCTTTTGTGTATACTCTACATCTATGTTTTAGTCCAAAATATCTAGGCTTTTTAGAAAGCCTAGTATCCGTTTTTGAGCTAGTTCTGTAACCTGGTCAGGCTCTAGGACAATCTGTTTCAGGTATTTAAGGCGTTGGCGGACAATTACCCTGCAGGCCTGCAGTTGCAGATAATACGTTCCACCGTCTCATCTGCATCATTGCGGAATCTGCATGTTCCACTGTCCCCTTTGCCCATTTTACAGATATGGTTTCTGAGTAAGCAGTTTCCAATGAGAATTCCTGGGATTGCTCTGAGATCAGATTTCTGAATATCCAAGAGCAATTCAACCTTTTTGCTTGTCTTTGGCCTGGAATGTTTTCCAGTAGGCTGTACTAAGTTCCTTTTCCCATTTTCGGACTTCTTCCACAAAGCGGCTTTTTGGGATACCACAGAATGGTTCTGGTCCGATAAAAGGAGTACAAGCCCATTCTTTTGCGAGACCATCAGCAATCTCATTTCCGACAATTCTTTTATGCCCTGGCACCCATAACAATGTTACTTTGTTGTAACTAGCCAGTTGCTTAAGGGATTGTTTGCAGTTCCAGACTGTTCATAAGTAGACTTCAGAACCTTTAAAGCAGCCTGTCTAGCGGATGCAATAAATATTCTGGCTGAATTGAGGCTTTTTTTAAGGTACTCTTGAGCATAGAAATCTATTGCTAATAGTTCCGCTTGGAATATTAACGTATGAGCTCGAGTTAATTCGAGCGCGATAAACAGGCCAAACTGTGCTTGCTCGAGATAATTCTTTTTTATGCTGCTGTAATTTTCACACTCGAATATAATCGAGAATTGAAAATAATATGAAAGCGAAGAAAAGAAATCGTTTTATTGATATTTATCATTTACATAAAATTGTAAGGTATATTACCGGGTGTTCTAGAAGGTTCTGCAAATATCTCTAAACTCAGAAACGATAGGGAGAAAGTCTATGTACGCGCAAGAACGCAATATTCGGTTATTTTCTGCAATGTGGATTAAAATCGAAAAAATTGCAATAATTTTCTATTTCTTTTTAATTTTTGCCAAAACAAGATTCTAAAATTGTTAAAATATTTATAGTCCAGTAACTTTATACAATCACAGTATGCGTCAAATCCGGTAGTTCTGATTTTTTACAGGCTTGTTTATGATGTTGGCCTAATGAATAATCCAAGTTTTTGACCTCGAGCGCCGAACGCAACTTTGTCAAAAATCGAAAAAACCGCGAAAAAATCGGTTTTTTTTAAGGACTAGTTTTTGAAAGTAGACTAAATTTGCTACAATATGATACTAGAACTGTCTCTGTAGACCTAATAGTTTCCGAGATTAAAAACCTTTCAAAGTTTATCATTTTTTTCGAAGTTCGCAATTTTTTGCAATTCTGTCGTTCTGAATAAATTCTGACTCTGATTATACTATCGAAGCCCTGTGCTTTTATGATGGGATGTCAGAAAAGAAAATGAGAAGTGTGAACGATGATGTTTAAGCTAAGCTACGAATAATGAAGTAAAAAAGATAAGTACAACAAAAGTTTATTTGTTAGGAAATTGAGTAATATTCAAAATAAAAAAATTAAATTACTTTAGCCCTCTTGGAAGGTCCCGTATTTAGATCGATGTATTGGGAAGCCACATCCCCATCAAGGGATTGTGATGAATCGTCGACGTCTTGTGCCCACAAGTCATCCTCCATTTCGACATCAGGCAGATCGTCGCCTTCTGGGATATCTACTACATCAGGTATATTGTCACAAGAGGCCCCGCTGCAGTGCCTGAAGACTGATGAGCATTTTAATCCTGCCTTCCTGCAGCTGCACGCGTTCCCACAACCCTTCGTACAGCCGCAAGAAATCATCGTCAAGAGGTGTTGTGGGGCTGCATCTCTGGTCATCATTTTGGGGTTGAGGCCTTGTGACGTGGATATCCACCCCCAGGAGGGAGGGTTCAGTGTAACTCCTAACCACGCCTGTACCTGTAAGAAGCTTGTACATGAGAATAGAAAATGATGAATGATATGTAATGTGTATTACTGATGCAAGGACAAATTTTTACCTACCACTATATCCTAGGTAAAGGCTGTAGTGATGATGAGCCTATCAGCATCTTCCTCTGCTTGGAGTACGTTGTGAGTATGTTGTGATTTTCCGAACGAATCTTGTTTTTGTCATTTGACAATAATTTCTGTTGAGGAACCTGTGCCATGGTTTTCTCATCAACGATTATCTCTCGCGAAGAGTGTAACTTGGCTCTTCGAAGACGCTCAGAGCTCTTTGTGTTTTTCTGTACAGTATCTACTGCGTAACCATCGAAAACTACTGCCACGTTTGAGCCGTAGTGAGCAGTGATGTACTGTATGTAGCTGTCAGCTATCGCACCAAATGATGAGCTTCGAGGCCACACTACTGTGAAGTAGAAGCCCTCCATCCACTACTACAAATTTCGTTAACCCTTGCTGCTCATTTAAGGTTACAGGTTGAAATACTGAATATAAGGTGGATTTTGTGCCCATTTCTCATTCCCTCTTCAGAGAACAATGACATAAAATAATGCAAATAAAATGATAAACTTTGAAAGGCGACAAAGTTACTGGATTATTATCATTCTTTAAAAATTTTTATCTAAAGAATCTATTTTATATTCCTAACCAGAATTTAGTAAAGTTCCCGATTTTCTCGCGCCACCTCCATCTCCGTGAGTTTACCAGAAGTAGCAGTCGATTAAGCCGAAAGAACGCCGTTAAAAGGGAAAAAGATCGTGATATGAAGAGAGCGGCATCGAGTGGAAAACTCTCTCTCTTCGGGTGGATATTAAACACCGATATGAGGAGAGCAATGTGTACACAGGAGATGGATTCGTCAGTACGCGTGTTGACTAGTCAAATATTTGTTCTCATCGCTTGTTTGCTCCAATATCGTTGCTGCCTAGCCGGGGGTCAAACCGTTTATCGCTTTTCGCTACCCACTTTATCAACAGATATCAAAAGTTCTCCGATGCATTTTACTTGGTAATGATAGCGAGTCAGCGCGTTCTTGAGAATTCATTTCGCTCTTTGCGTATGCTAAATACTGAAAGTATTGGGGAGGAAAGTCAACAATTTCGGCTTTATTGAAAGTTAGGAGTGTCGTTGTCAGCAGGTTTACATCCAATGGCTGAAAGATATTAAAGAGAGTTTTAAACACTACAGTTGTCTTCAAGTTTATTTGACTATGATTTACAGGGTGTTTCGCGACGAGCTTTAGTTGCCTGTTTAGTTGCCTATCAAAACCTCTTCTAACATGTTTAAGAATGTTCTGACTTGTTTCTGTGATATTTTGTCGAACAGGTCTCGATCAGGCCTTGAACAGATTCTATTAACCGCAGGTTGAATGGCTGTTATCAGTTTGGGGGTTATCAAAACCTGTTCCAACCTGTTTCAGAATGTTTTGACTTGTTTCTGTGATATTTTTTGAACAGATTACGACCAGGCTTTGAACAGATTTTAATAACCGCAGGCTGAATGGCTGTTATCACTTTGGGGTTAGCAAAACCGCTTCTAACCTGTTTAAGAATGTTCTGACTTGTTTCTGTGATATTTTGTTGTCTATTACCCGCAGGCTGAATCGCTGTTATCAGTTTGGGGTTATCAAAACCTGTTCTAACCTGTTTCAGAATGTTTTGACTTGTTTCTGTGATATTTTTTGAACAGATTTTAATAACCGCAGGCTGAATGGCTGTTATCACTTTGGGGTTAGCAAAACCGCTTCTAACCTGTTTAAGAATGTTCTGACTTGTTTCCGTGATATTTTGTTGAACAGGTCAGAACCAGGCCTTGAACAAATTCTATTACCCGCAGGCTGAATCGCTGTTATCAGTTTGGGGTTATCAAAACCTGTTCTAACCTGTTTCAGAATGTTTTGACTTGTTTCTGTGATATTTTTTGAACAGATTTTAATAACCGCAGGCTGAATGGCTGTTATCACTTTGGGGTTAGCAAAACCGCTTCTAACCTGTTTAAGAATGTTCTGACTTGTTTCTGTGATATTTTGTTAAACAGGTCAGAACCAGGCCTTGAACAAATTCTATTACCCGCAGGCTGAATCGCTGTTATCAGTTTGGGGTTATCAAAACCTGTGATATTTTTTGAACAGATTTTAATAACCGCAGGCTGAATGGCTGTTATCACTTTGGGGTTAGCAAAACCGCTTCTAACCTGTTTAAGAATGTTCTGACTTGTTTCTGTGATATTTTGTTAAACAGGTCAGAACCAGGCCTTGAACAAATTCTATTACCCGCAGGCTGAATCGCTGTTATCAGTTTGGGGTTATCAAAACCTGTGATATTTTTGGAACAGATTTTAATAACCGCAGACTGAATGGCTGTTATCACTTTGGGGTTAGCAAAACCGCTTCTAACCTGTTTAAGAATGTTCTGACTTGTTTCCGTGATATTTTGTTGAACAGGTCAGAACCAGGCCTTGAACAAATTCTATTACCCGCAGGCTGAATCGCTGTTATCAGTTTGGGGTTATCAAAACCTGTTCTAACCTGTTTCAGAATGTTTTGACTTGTTTCTGTGATATTTTTTGAACAGATTTTAATAACCGCGGGCTGAATGGCTGTTATCACTTTGGGGTTAGCAAAACCGCTTCAAACCTGTTTAAGAATGTTCTGACTTGTTTATGTGATATTTTGTTGAACAGGTCACGACCAGGCCTTGAACAGATTCTATTAACCGCAGGCTGAATGGCTGTTATCAGTTTGGGGCTATCAAAACCTCTTCTAACCTGTTTAAGAATATTCTGACTTGTTCCTGTCATATTTTTTGACCAGGTCACGGGTTTTGAACAGATTTTATTAACTAAAAACTGTACAAATTTGCAATGGTGGGGTGTTCATAACCTCGGGTATTGTTAAATCGATATAAAGGCCGAAAAAGTGAAAAAAAAATTTAAAACGATGAACTCTAATAAAAATAAATGAACACAATCCATTTCGGTATAGAGAGTTGGCTTTCAAGAGGTAAATAAGAACGTCTAGGGGTGAAATGTGACGTTAACCGACCCTGATTGATGACAAAAGTCGTTGAAGAGTGACCAGAGACCGGCATTTGTTTTCTTTTGGGGGCACTTTATATGTAGAAGATCTTCTACCCGTTGAAAGCTCCGACATAAAAAATGCATTCGCGGAACATTATTTTTATTCGGGATTTATGTAAGCCTGAGTGCTGAATTTTTCATTTTTTTTTTACCAGAAACGATTTCTATTCAAATGAATTTCAGAGTGAAATATGAATATTGGACAAGGGCCAAACCGATTTTAAATACCCGAATTCTCGAAAAACCCTTAGCAGTAAGTGGGTGGTTGGAAAATTTAAGGTAAATTATAAATAAATTAAAAAAGTTTAATGTAAAAGTTGTAGATAATTGAAAAATCTAAAACTTTTTATTTTAATTATTTTTCAATATAACCTCAAAATTATCGAGAAAATCGCTAAAAACGGTTTTTGATGATTTTTTCGATATTTTTTAAAAAATGGTCAATACAAAAGTTTTAGATTTTTTAATTATCTACAAATTTTACATTAAACTTTTTTCGATAGGATGCATATTTCAGCCACAAATCGTAAAAAACCAATATACAACCCTCAAAACGTATATCTACCTATCCCCACCCCTTCCAGAACTTTGACTCAGTGGTCTTGATTTATCTTAATTTTCTTATGATTTACACTAAATTTTCCGACCATTTTTATTCAAAAATGATTCTCCCTGAAATATTGAATGATATTTCCAAAAAACATATGAGGATATTGCTTGTTTATTTTTGATATTAAAGTTTCATTTATTTCAGGATTTTTTTATTTGAAGACTGACTAAATATGAAATGCGTTCAGTACGGTCCTGAAGTAAAACATAGTAAACAAAGATAGTATACAGGGTATACAAGGAAAATAGATCCTAGATTGGAATAAATGTATATTATGTATAGTTTATCTATTTTCAATTGCAGAACAAAATGATCCCGTTTTATGCAAGCCCCAAATGTCAAAGCAACTTGTTCGTACATCATTGCAACTTGTCGGCACATCTGGGAGTTTTGTTTTTATATTTCTGCAATTCAAAATGGAAAAACTGTACCATTTCGCATCTGTTGAGGGCTCTGGAATAAGCCCTATGTTGTGCCAGTTTCCCAGGACGGCCAACAATGTGTTACCGCCTTTTTAAACTGCATCGAAGTTCTAATTTAGAGTGGACTGTACTTTTAGATTGAAGAAATGTGCTGTAGTAGGTTTGCCTTCTCAACTTCATCCAATAAAAACAATGGACACTTTTATTTAACCATTTATTAGACTTGTTAAATAAATAAATGAACAAAAACAACAACGTAACAAAGATTACATTAAACTAGTAATCGTGAACAAAGTATTATAGTTAATTTAAAGAAATGACCACATCATTCAGAAAATATTAATTTGCTGTACTACGAAGCACTGATATGCAGCAAAGTACCACTGTGAAGAAATATTTTTACGTTGAGTTGGTGTCAACGGAGGGTCTAGCCTGTTTCGCGGCTAACAACACACTGATTTTAAATTTGACGAAGTTCATCGGTTTCAGATATATCCCTTCTCCCGATGGCAACCGTTCTCGAAAGATTCTTTATCGTGAGCCGCGCAAACAAGTGTAATATTTTTTCTATTGTCTAGACGCGACCATTAGATTTACGACTTGATGCCATCATTATGAAATAGAGCAAAAAATTCTCTTTGATGAAGCGCTTCCTGGTTCGATGCCGCTCGCCAACGTATTTGGTGCGGCGTTGCCGGTTGTACAAATAAACGAATATGAGTTTACATGTTTAATTATCTGAAAATTAAACAGCATCTTAAAAAGACTCAAATTAAATTTCCAACTAACAAGTGCAAATCAGGTTTTATCTTTAAATTGATTAAACATAAAACATAATGATATCCTCTTCATCCACTTAAAAGTGTAATAAAGGCTGTATTTGTAACGGGTGCATCCTGGCGGACAGCTCATCGCTAAGCAACGGCCCTAGAGTATTCGGGAACACAGCACGGCTTTAGAGCGGGATTTGCAGGATCGACAGTGCAATAAAGGAGATTTTCTTGTTGAGAGGAGCTTCGAGGGCTCTCCACACTCATATATTCCTTGTTCCCAGATTTATGAACTCGTTTCTTGTTTATTTGTTCCTCTATATAGGGCGGCTTCTTTTTTTCTCGGCTTGTCTCGGTGCCAAATCGACGACAATTTAACCTAGTTCGTGTTGCAATAAAAAATATGAAACGGATATGGATCGTACAAAAGATACGTAAATTATTAATTCATTTCGGAAGCTCATTGTGGTTTGTATTTTAATTTCTCTCTCTTTCCACTGGATTAAAACCACTTAGTTGTTAAAAAAGTTTTTTTATTGACGTTTCGGCTTTCCAGATCGAAAGCCGTTATCAAAATGACATAAAATAAATAAATTTACTAGAAACAGAACACTTGATAATCTTGCAAAAATATGACATCAACATAGTATACATAGAATAAGATTTTGAGATTGAAGATGTCAAAATCTGTTTCAATCATATTTTTGTGACGTTTCTGGGAACGAATTTTTGAAAGGATAGCGCATTTGCATATTATAAGAGAATTTATACTTCGTCATAAATGAAGTTTTCTTATTAATATTATCATAAGAAAAAACCAGATAAAAACTTATGATACTATCCCGATATAGAGGGTATCCTTTTTGCAATTAACTCTTTTTGTAAAATAGGTATCCAAATTTTTGAAATATCAACCGAACAATTAGAAACACATTCGTTATTATTTAAGCATATCAATGCTGCTTCTTTAACTTTGCGGTTATAATTATTCGGTTCTTTTAATAATCTAGTTGAAAAATTCCATTGTATTTTATGACCAGAATCCCATGCGTGTTCACATATTTTGGATTTTTCGAATTGTTTATTTTTAATGTACGATTGGTGTTCATTAAGTCTAATATGAAAAGGTCTAGATGTTTCTCCTATATAAAATTTATTACATTCGCATGGAATTTTGTAAATACAATTTTTTGTGTTTTGAATTTCATTAAAAGGTTTTGTATTTACTATTAAAGATTTTAATGTATTATTAGTTTGAAAAACTGTTTTTAAATTAAATTTATTGCCAATCCTTCTAATTTTTTCGGATAATTTTGGAATATAAAGGATTTTTACTATATTTGAAAGAATTATTGGGGGGTTTAAATTTTGATCTTTAGTTTTGATGTCTCGGTAAAGTTCACGATTTATAAATTTACTTGGGTAGTTGTTCTTAATCAAGACAGATTTAACAAGTGATAATTCATTATTTAAGATATTGTCATTTGAACAAATTGTTTTTGCTCTATCGGAAAGAGATTTGACAATACCTCGTTTAACACAAATTGAGTGGTTTGAATTAAAATTTAGATATCTATTTGTATGTGTTTCTTTTCTAAAAACTGATGTATCAAAACAATTGTTGTTATTGTGTATTAGTACATCAAGAAACGGTAATTTTTTATTATTTTCAATTTCAATTGTAAATTTAATAGTAGGTTCCGAATTATTAATAGTATATAAAAATGTATCAATATTTTCCCTATCGTGTTGCCAAATTGCAAAGATATCATCTACATATCTAAACCAGACAGAAGGTCTTAAATTTTGTTTGTTTACAATTTCCATTTCAAAATTCTCCATGAAAATATCACACAATTTTAGTGATAAAGGAGAACCCATTGCCATGCCAAAATTTTGCTGATAAAAATCACTATTTAATTGAAAATATGTAGTTTTAATACATAGTTCCAATAATTCTAGAATTGCTGAGACGCTTAATTTAGTTCTATTTATTAATGTATTATCACTTGTCAACTTTTTTCTCACAAGATTAAGAGTTTTATCGACAGGAACATTTGGAAATAAACTGACTACATCAAAACTAACCATTATATCTGAATTTGTAATTTTGATTTTTGATAATTTTTCTAAAAAATGTTTTGAATTTTTGATAAAGGAATTAGTATTTCCTGATAACGGATCTATTATTTTAAGTAGAAATCTTGCTAAATTTTGACAAGGTGAATTTATAGAACTTATTATTGGTCTTAATGATATTTGTTGTTTATGAATTTTGGGTAAACCATAAAAATGTGGAGGTTTACTATAATGAGAAGTAAGAGATCTTCGTTCTTTATCACTTAGGAATTTTTTATTTTTATATAAAGTTTTGTAAATTTTGTTTTCAATACTAGTAGTTGGATCTTTATTTAATTTTGAATAGCTACCGTTTTCAATAATTTCGTTAATTTTGTTATCATAATCTGTTTTGTTCATGACAACCGTCGCGTTACCTTTATCTGCCGGTAAAATCTTAATTGTATTGTCATTTTTTAAATTTTGTATTGTCAAATCTCTTTCCGATAGAGCAAAAACAATTTGTTCAAATGACAATATCTTAAATAATGAATTATCACTTGTTAAATCTGTCTTGATTAAGAACAACTACCCAAGTAAATTTATAAATCGTGAACTTTACCGAGACATCAAAACTAAAGATCAAAATTTAAACCCCCCAATAATTCTTTCAAATATAGTAAAAATCCCTTATATTCCAAAATTATCCGAAAAAATTAGAAGGATTGGCAATAAATTTAATTTAAAAACAGTTTTTCAAACTAATAATACATTAAAATCTTTAATAGTAAATACAAAACCTTTTAATGAAATTCAAAACACAAAAAATTGTATTTACAAAATTCCATGCGAATGTAATAAATTTTATATAGGAGAAACATCTAGACCTTTTCATATTAGACTTAATGAACACCAATCGTACATTAAAAATAAACAATTCGAAAAATCCAAAATATGATAACACGCATGGGATTCTGGTCATAAAATACAATGGAATTTTTCAACTAGATTATTAAAAGAACCGAATAATTATAACCGCAAAGTTAAAGAAGCAGCATTGATATGCTTAAATAATAACGAATGTGTTTCTAATTGTTCGGTTGATATTTCAAAAATTTGGATACCTATTTTACAAAAAGAGTTAATTGCAAAAAGGATACCCTCTATATCGGGATAGTATCATAAGTTTTTATCTGGTTTTTTCTTATGATAATATTAATAAGAAAACTTCATTTATGACGAAGTATAAATTCTCTTATAATATGCAAATGCGCGATCCTTTCAAAATTCGTTCCCAGAAACGTCACAAAAATATGATTGAAACAGATTTTGACATCTTCAATCTCAAAATCTTATTCTATGTATACTATGTTGATGTCATATTTTTGCAAGATTATCAAGTGTTCTGTTTCTAGTAAATTTATTTATTTTATGTCATTTTGATAACGGCTTTCGATCTGGAAAGCCGAAACGTCAATAAAAAAACTTTTTTAACAACTAAGTGGTTTTAATCCAGTGGAAAGAGAGAGAAAGTAAATTATTAAATCTCAAATGCAGCCTCCGGGCAGTAGTTTGCAAAATCTCTAGAAGCTTAATCAGAATTGGCTGAAACCCCAAAAAAATGTTAAATACACACAAGTTACATACACACAAATTAAAAATGGTTCATAAATTGAATGAGGATGATCCAGATTTTACTCAAATTTAGAGAAACCCGTACTCAGAATCTTGAACTGCTGGAAACTAGTGAAATCATATTTGGATCTCATAAATATCCTTCAAGCACCTTCTCAATCAATTCTGGAGTACCCCAAGGAAGCCTCCTAGGCCCAATATTATATCTCTTCTACACATCTGTTTTACTCTCAACACCAAATACAATGACAGGAACCTTTGCAGACGATACAGCAAGTCTAGGCAATCAAAAATACTCAGGCAACTAGCAAATGCCCCCTGGTATGTATGTTTCTGCATAACGACCTACACATTGAAGAAATCAGACGTGAAAAAGAAGCCAAACATCATGAAAAAATAGAGAATCACTCAAACCCACTAGTAGAGCAGCTGCTGCTTTCTCCAGACAACCGACAACTCAAGAAATTGTGGCTTATAGACTTAATATAATATAAATAAGTTCAGAGGCAATGTCAATGGACGTTGACCTCATCATGTCATTATAGATGCTAGCTTGCTTAGCACTCGTGAGCAATTTAGTTTATAGAATGTGTAATATATATTTCTGAATGCTAATAAAATATCCTGTTAGATGAATTATTGGAGTATTGAAAGGCCAGCACGTTCTCCAGATTCTCCAGAATCACAAATGTATTTTACTTGTTTCATAAAGACGGTAAATAACTGTGACGTAACTCGATTTTGGCAAGGTCAAGACCCTCGTGCAAACAAAAAATGCGAAATTACATTCACAACTGAAAATTTTAGCGGAACGTCCGTTGACATAACCGTTGTCGGCGTTCGGAGATGCGGGATGTGTAATGGAAAGTGAAGCCCCCCCAAAGATGGCTTCTAAATATCGGGAGTCGTTTGCAAATTGAGTTACAGTCATACAATGGCCCTGTTTACATCAAGGGTTTTCGGCTACGAGACTAAACGCACTCAATAGCAAACCCCGTAATTGATTTTGCCGCCCACAATTCTGAATCCCTATATTTACTACTTAATTTGAAATGTAATTTTGTTGTTGGGTTTCGGTGCTTTGGGAATAGCGGAAAGGTTGCGGAGAAATAGTTTTTTTTTGCTACAAGAGGATTCTTTACATAGTGGTTTGGGTCATTCTCCGTAAAAGGCGAAAAATGAGATGTGAAAATAAAAAAAAATACAAAGTAGTAAAATGATCTATTTTGTAGATTAAAGTATGTCTAATGTTAATAGAATCCTCTGTTATTGTTGGCAACGAATAACTAGATAAGATTTTTGAAATATTTGGGTTTTAAAAAAACCACTTGTTACGGTAATGATGATTCTTTACTACGGAGTTGATAAAAGTTAACGTATTTCTGAATAATATTAATCTCTATGTAACAATTCGTAAATAATAATATATATTTTTTATATTAACCAATTATTAGCCATAAACAATACTTATAAAGACAGAATTATTGTTATTATTTAACTATTTAGGCAAAAACCTCGGAGATGATTTTAATCCTATCCGGAGTTGACGAAATGAAAAACAAATTTTATATTCAAAATGTAAGTATTTTTTATTATTATTATTAATACAAAATAATAAAAAACAAAAAATAAAACTAAAAATATTTATTCTTTGGAACTAAACGTAACTGACATTATTTTTTGCATTATTATAATTGCTTACAGTATTTATCAAAACTAAAATTAAACGTGTAACGATTGCGGCTGATATCAGCCTGTGGAAGTATGCCTTCAATATCTGATTTACCGATTGCACATGAATCTTCAATATCAGGTAATACGAAAATAAAACTGTTGCTTTTTCTTCTTAAAAATTTCGCAATGATAATTCCAGTCTGGCTCATTTCCAAAATAGTAGCAACATAATACTTTAAACTTTTCTTGCCTGGCAACTTCACTAGGACAAAGTTATTCTTTTTAGGTTGATCTTCACTAAAAGTTCTCTCTGGGGACGCTTCTACCTCCGGCTCCGAATCAGAGTCACATTTTCTAAGTAAACATTCTTCATTTAATGTATCATTTTCATTGCAGCAAATAGTTTTAAATAATGTTTCAATACAATTTACATTCACTATATTCAATATTTTTAATTTTTTTATAAGTAAGTTGCCATTCTCACATTTCAAACATAAACATGTGTCTCTTTTGTTGACATTTTGGTGGACAATCCAAAATGGCCTAAGTTTGCAAAATGTGGAATAAGAGACAAAACATTTATGTTGAGTTATAAATGCTTTGTAAATGATACGTAACGGCTTGTTTAAGTACCGTTTTTGTTTTTTCAACTTATTACGAGTTATTGTATCTCTCTTCCCTGGACAAAGTTTGCTGTATTCGTCTCTCTCCAGAAAAGCTATTATCTCGTCTTTGACTCTATGATAGATTTTTTTTGTTTTTTCCATGTCTCTAGTTTTGGATTGTTTAACTATGCTACTTACGAAATTTAATTGATTCAAGCATTTGTATTTCCTCACAACGTTTCCCGTTAACACTTGTTGAAACATAGACTTACGGTTGTGGTTCCCACGTCTTTTATAATTTACTTTTATTTGTTCCAGTTAAATATTAGTTTTTTTTTCACTTCTCTCGGAACTATATGGCCTTTTAATACTTTTTCTACACTACTTTTGGGACTTACTTTTCTTATTTTTGTTTCCTTCAGTCTGTGATATTTCATTTTGTATTTATGAAATTTCGCTTTCATTATTTCATAATTTTTACTTAGTTTTTTTAATGTTCTGTAAACTTTTGTCCGATCTTTTCTTACTTTTTTCCTTCCGCGTATCGAAGCCCTACTAGGACCCGCGATTTGGGGTATTGGAGTAGAGGGAGGAGTGCATTCTTCGATAAATCTACGTGTTTGCTGTTTTTTTTCTTTTTTATTATCCCTATATTTTTTGGAACATACCTTCCAAGACTTCCTCTTCATTCTTTGCTCTCTTGCTGTAAGGGAAGTAATATTTTTTATTTTACCTTCCTCTTTTCTTCTACGATATCTTGACCTTTCACTCTCCTTTTCTTTCTCATGGCTTTCTGGATTTTTCTTCAATTTTTCTCTTCTCAACCTTTGTAATTCGGTTTTTCTTCTTCGTTTTTCTTCCGCATTAGCTTTTGCCGTAGCTACCTAGAATAGGTGAATAAATTTTTGGATGTTTCATTTAAATCTGTGATATAAGTCGGCCGAATAATCATTTCCGAAGTAAGACATCATTACCGAAGCCTATTAAGACTTCGGGGATGATGGCCTCGGAAAAGATGTTATTGAACATTTTTTAAAATTATTAGAAATCTGTTCAAATTATACCAAATATAATTATTCCAGGTAAAAGTATCAGTCATAACAAATCGAGCAAACTAAAAATATTACGAAAAAACCAAAATTTGATACTACTTTCAAATATCTACGGAAATGATCTATAATAAATGTACGCACCTGCTTTGTGAAATATAAAAACACTTTCACTGTTTCCACTAAAAAACGTGCTTTTCCAATGGATGTCTACGTGTAACTGAGGCATAAATAGTTTTAGTTTTAGTCGTACCAAACCGAAACATCAACAAGGTTAGTAAACCAGTAAGGAATTTTAATTTATTAGATTCGACATCCTAAGACCGGTTTCTGTCTTTCGACTTCATCAGTTAGGCTTTTAAAATTCCTTACTGGTTTACTCACTTTGTATTAATCTCTGAAAGGGATAAAAAAGAAGAGAGTGATATCTTGACTAGATTCAGTCAAAATTTAATGTCAATACTCTCTTCTTACCATAGATGGTAGCACATCAACAAGGTTGCCAATTATGGCGCTTTTTATGTGGTGCTTCGGAAATGACTCAGAATGTGGTAACATATCATTTTACCGATATTAAACTTATAAAAATTATAATGTTTCTAATAAATTACGAATTTTGATCAATATAACTATAGGCCTCGATAATGAGACAGTAAATTTAAAAATTGATTAGAAACTTTTCAAATTAAAGGAATAAATGCAACAAATCTTGTGCTAGTAACAGCCTCGGAATATGATAAAAGTCACATTAAATAAAAATTATAAAATAATGACAATGGATTCTTAAAATTCTTTTTTAGGAATAATTATTGAGCTTAAATTTGCAACAAAAGACATGTAAAATCGTTAATCTGTTACTCATATTTTCGCTGTAATACAGAAGTAACAAGGTTTTCTACCTTTCTGGGAGAATGACCCGTTTGTTCTTTTAAATGGATAATTAAACCACTTTTTTGTATTAAAATCTTTTTAAATTGACGTTTCCACATTTATAATAATTACTATTTCCCTTGACTTAATTTCGATCAATCACAAACGCGCAATTTTGAATTACAAATGGTTTCTAGATGAAAAAACTATATGACAGCTCCTGTCAGCAGTTTTTTCGAGTTTACTCGCGGCAAACTTGACAGCTGTTGAATTTTCGAAATATCGACCGAACAAAATCCCATGCATGTTCACATATTGTTGATTTTTCGAATTGTTTATTTTTAATGTATGATTGGTGTTCATTAAGTCTAATATGAAAAGATCTAGATGTTTCTTCTTTATAAAATTTATTACATTCTCATGGAATTTTGTAAATATAATATTTTGAATTTCATTAAAAGGTTTTGTATTTATTAATAAAGATTTTAATGTATTATCAGTTTGAAAAACTGTTTTTAAATTAAATTTATTGCCAATCCTTCTAATTTTTTCGGATAATTTTGGAATATAAGGGATTATTACTATATTTGAATGAAGTATTGGGGGATTTAAATTTTATTCTTTATTTTTGGTGTCTCGGTAAAGTTTACGATTTATTTTACTTGGGTAGTTGTTCTTAATCAAAACAGATTTGACAAGCGATAATTCATTATTTAAAATATTGTCTCAGACAGGTAACGATCGAGAAATCATAATACTGGGAGACCTAAATGCTAGAATTGGCAAAGAAACGAAGCATGAGATAATAGGGCCCTATGGTGAAAATACCAGGAATGATAATGGCTCCAGATTGATAGATGTCTGTCAACATAACTTACTAAGAATAATGAATGGGTATTTTAAACATAAGGAAATACACACATATACATGGACGCAAATAACTAGAAATCTAAGATCAATAATCGACTATCTTATAATGAAACAAAAAACGAAGATAAAAGCGCACAATGTCAGAGTATATCTGTTGGAGAAACTCGATTTTATACCCTGTATATAGATTTTAGATTTTTGACGTTGTCAGTTAGTGAAATATATGTTTTGAAGTTGTCAGTTTTGAATTTATTTTTACTTTAATAGTTATTTTTGGAGCCTCATTTGAAACAGAATTTGTTTACCTTTCTCCATAGCAGACGTCTTTGTTCACCGGGTAGGTGTCCTTTGGAGACGAAACAATATCGATCCGCAGAATGTGGAAGTGACCATCATCTGATAAAAGCTAAGTTAATAATGCCAATAATCAAAGACAACAAACAAAAGAATCAAATGCAAAACAGTAACGATTTAACAGATATAGATATACCAACAAAGACTGGACCAAAACCTCCCACAGGAGTACGAACAAGAACCAACAGAAAATCTTAACAAAGTAGTAAATGACAGCATACACAAAGCAGCCAAAGAAGCCTTAGGATATAAAGAACTGAGAAAGAGAACACGAAATTATTGGTGGACTGAACAACTGCAAAATTTAAAAGAACAAAAACAACGATTGTATCATACCTGGCTAAGCACTAAAAGAGCAGAGCATAGAGAAAAATATAGAGAAGCTGTATCAAAATTTAAAACCGCTGCGATAGAGGCCAAAAACCTCAGCTGGGATAATAAATGCAAGGAATTAGATACCTATTTAGGAGGACGCCAATACAGGGAATCGTGGAGATTTATAGATAATGTTAGATCTGGCAGAAAAGAAAAAATCCCAATAGGCGCCATATCACCAAATAAATGGCAAGACTATTACTGCTCATTACTCAGAGAGCAGAGATCTGAATATAGTAACATGCCGGTTGAAGACATACGGATTACAGGTGAACCAATAAAAATCAACGTAGAAAAAACAAAGAAAGCTATAACACTACTTAAAAATGGGCGCGCTCCTGGTCCAGAGGGAATACCTGCAGAATTAATGAAAGCAGGAACAAATAGGCTGTTCAATATCCTAACAGAAATTATCAATAGACATCTAAATGGAGAACCAGTACCGCAAACGTGGAAAGAAGGATGGATCACGTCCATATACAAGAAGGGAAATAAGGAAGATTGCAATAATTATAAGGGCATTACAGTGACTAGTGCGCTCAGTAGATTATACGGAAAAATAATAAAGGAGATCATTTGTGAAGAATATCGCCCATACGAATCCGAGGAACAAAACGGCTTCAGAGCAGGTTGATCGACGATAGATAGTATTTTCTGTCTATCACGAATAATCGAAAAGAGAACCGTAATATCACAAGAAGTGCACCTACTATTGGTAGACTTGAAGAAAGCGTATGACACAGTACCTGTCTCAAAATTATGGGAGGTTCTGGAAAGAACGAGCATAAATACCACTCTAACAAAGGCTATAAAAGAACTGTACAGAGACACAACAGCAAAAATAAAAATAGGTAACAAGGTGACAGACGGCTTCAAAACAACCAAAGGCTTAAGACAAGGGTGTTGTTTATCCCCAATTCTGTTCAACATATACATAGATGAAGCCCTAAGAGTTTGGAAGAAAAAATGTAAAGGAATGGGACTAACTATTGGGAAGACTGCACTATGCCGATGACCAGGTAGTGGTAGCACAAGAAAAAGAAGATCTGGAGTACATGTCTAGAAAACTTATAGAAGAATACCAAAAATGGGGTCTACAGGTTAACACTGAGAAGACACAATACATACGTATAGGATCAGAAGATTCACCTGGGGATTTAGACCTAGAGGGAAAAATAATTCAAAACCGTAAGGAATGCGTATACCTAGGTGTAAAACTAACAACAACAGGACGAAACGAGGAAACAATTAGGGACAGAATAACCAAAGGAAGAAAAGTAATAGGAGCCCTGAACTCAGTGCTGTGGCAAAAGAATATTAGACCAGAAACAAAAAAGAGAATATACAACGCCATTTTACAACCAGTAATTACATATAGCTCCGAGGTTTGGCAACTTACAGAAAAGCAAAAAAATAACTTAAATGCAGTGGAAATGGATTTCTGGAGGAGAGCAGCAAGAATATCTAGAACGGAACATATAAGAAACGAGGAAATAAGAAGACAAATGAAAGTAGAAAGAACTTTAGTAGAAGATATAGAAAAGAAACAGTTGATTTGGTACGGACACGTTAAGAGAATGGGAAGAGAACGACTACCAAGAAGAATATTAGAATGGACCCCCACAGAAAAAAGAAAGAGGGGAAGACCACCTACAACATGGCTACAAGGAATCACTAAAGCAATGTCCGAAAGGAACCTAGCAGTCGACGACTGGCAAGATAGACAGGCCTGGAGATTAGGAACCCAAAGGCGTATAACGCTATAAAAGGGAATAAAAAAAAAAAAAAATATTGTCATTTGAACAAATTGTTTTTGATCTATCTGAAAGAGATTTGACAATACCTCGTTTAACACAAATTGAATGGTTTGAATTAAAATTTAGATACCTATTTGTATGTGTTTCTTTTCTAAAAACTGATGTTTCAATACAATTGTTGTTATTGTGTATTAGTACATCAAGAAACGGTAATTTTTTATTATTTTCAATTTCAATTGTAAATTTAATAGTAGGTTCCGAATTATTAATATTATATAAAAATCTGTCAATATTTTCCCTATCGTGTTGCCAAATTGCAAAGATATCATCTACATATCTAAACCAGACAGAAGGTCTTAAATTTTGTTTATTTAGAATTTCCATTTCAAAATCCTCTATGAAAATATCACACAATTTTGGTGATAAAGGTGAACCCATTGCCATGCCAAAATTTTGCTGATAAAAATCACTATTTAATTGAAAATATGTAGTTTTAATACATAGTTCCAATAATTCTAGAATTGCTGAGACGCTTAATTTAGTTCTATTTATTAATGTATTATCACTTGTCAAAACTAACCATTATATCTGAATTTGTAATTTTGATTGTTGATAATTTTTCTAAAAAAATGTTTTGAATTTTTGATAAAGTAATTAGTGTTTCCTGATAACGGATCTCTTAAGTAGAAATCTTGCTAAATTTTGACAAGGTGAATTTATAGAACTTATTATTGGTCTTAATGGTATTTTTTAATTTCTTCAACCTCAGTTGATCTTCTATACGTATTTTGGCTTCAATTTTTTGCAGTTTTTCTTTTTCAAACTCTTTTTGCTTTATCTTCCATTCTCTGAGTAAATCTTCTTTTTCCTTGTGTCATCTACTTGTTAAATTGGCGTCTGTCAATTCACGGAATGAGGGAGCCTTTAACATTTCTTTCCGTTGAAGAAATTCTTAATCTTGATCCCAAGGAAAAAGAAGATTTAGTCAGAGAATGGAAGTTAATGGTATTTGTTGTTTTGAATTTTAGGTAAACCATAAAAATGTGGAGGTTTACTATAATGAGAAGTAAGAGATCTTCGTTCTTTATCACTTAGGAATTTTTTATTTTTATATAAAGTTTTGTAAATTTTGTTTTCAATACTAGTAGTTGGAGCTTTATTTAATTTTGTTAATTTTGTTATCATAATCTGTTTTTGAAGGTATGGAAGAAAAAGTCCTTTTTATCTCACAAGTTATTTATTGAAGGTGCGACCGGTTTCGGCGATCAAATCGCCATCATCCGGTCCTACGTGGAAAAATTATGGAGTTAAAAAACAAATTTGTTAAGTTACATGATTTTAAGGAATTTATTTTTATTTTTAATTTATAATTTAATTTAATTTTATTTCAAAAAAGCAAAACTCACCATAACTTTTCCACGCAGGAATTACCACAGGAAAAACACCAACAACATGTCAGCACATAAATCAAAATAAGGAACGAATTGTACAGGTCCCAATATATAAATGTAATTTATAAAAATTTAAAATATTGTTATAAAATTTTTGTTTAATTTTCAGACAATTAAACAGATAAACTCATTCAACCGGCAACGCCGCACCAAAATACATTTGCGAACAGCGTTCAAACCAGGAAGCGGCATCGTCAAAAATAAGTTTTTTTTACTCTATTTCACAATGATAATATCACGCCATATATCTAACCGTCTCGTCTAGACAATAGAAAAAATTTTACATGTTTGTTTACGCGGCTCACGCTAAAGAATCTTTCTAGAAGTAATCGTGCGACCCGGGAAGGGATAAATTTGAAACCGACAAACTTCGCCGATTTTAAACTCAGTGCGTTTTTAACTGCGAATCAGGTTAGACCCTCCGTTGACACCAGCTCAACGTAAAAATATTTCGTTATCACAGTGGTACTTAGCTGCAATCAGGCGGTACACTTTATTGTTTATTATATTTCAAACTAAACTCAGTGTGTTTCGAGCCCTCATTATGAGCGCATACTCCGGGGTTACAGAAAACCTCGTAAATAAATTCATTTTTCATAATGCCTCTTAGTACGGCAAGTTAGTGTGTCTCTAGCTGCGAATCAGGCTAGGACCCTCCAGTGTCTATTCATCACTCATGCAGAACACACGCAAAAAATATTTTCTGACTGATGCGGTATTTTTAGTTTTTTACCTATGTGCTAGTTTTTGTTAAGCACATAAGGTACTTAATACTTTGTTCATTCATTACCAGTTTAATGTAATCCTTTGTTACGTTGTTGTTTTATTCATTTATTTATTTAACAGTTTAATAAATAGTTAAATAAAAGTGTTCATTGTTTTTGTTGAATGGAGTTGAGAAGATAAACATACAGTACACCCATAACCAATATAAGATACTACAGTCCACTTTACGAATACCACGATGCAGTTTAAAAAGGCGATAACACATTGTTGGTCGTCCTGGGAAACTGGCACAACATAGGGTTTATTCCAGAACCCTCAACAATTTTAAAGCTTTTTAAAAAACCAGTCATAAGGACATTTACATACAAATTAAAAATTAAACTAACAAAGAGACATTTTAAAAATTAGCTGGTTAAACAAAGGAATAAATTTTATCTCTATCAACAAAGTTTTTATACAAGTGAGACGTCATAAAATATTTTAACCAATAGGAAATGGTTAGATTTAATATGGGTAAAACAGAAATTAATTAATAAGATGATAAAGTAATCTGTAATAAGAACTATCGAAAACGTATGGTTTGTTGAATATGAGGTAGGTGGCGTTAACATATATAATATAATTATTTAAATATTAGAATTTATTTTAAAAATAAGAAATTGTAATGTAACATTTTAAACTGAAAACATTTAATATGAAAATTTAATATTAGAAGCTTTTGTATTTGGCCAAGGGTTAGACAATAAAAAGAAAAATTAATTGTAGGAGAGAAAAGGACGAAGATAATGAAAGAAACGAACAAACCGTTTCAAACTGAAAAGAATTGGAAAAATTGATTGAATCCCACATGTTCATTAAACTCCCAAATTAACTTCAATAGTACCCCAACTTTTTTAGCATTAATTTAAGAATACTTTATCATTTAATTATTTAATTTCCTTAAAATCTTTTCAATCATAATTTACTTATCCGTACAGTTTTTTACAATTTTATAACTTACTTTTCTCACGTCAAATAACTTCAGCCTTCCATTGTTTTAGCACACTTAAAAAGAACATCATTGCTCCTTTTCATGCTATTTATCAGCGAACCCCCACTCTTGTCATTTTTCCAATTCTTTTCAGTTTGAAACGGTCTGTTCATTTCTTTCATTATCTTCGTCCTTTTCTCTCCTACAATTAATTTTTCTTTTTATTGTCTAACCCTTGGCCAAATACAAAAGCTTCTAATATTAAATTCTCATATTAAATGTTTTCAGTTTAAAATGTTACATTACAATTTCTTATTTTTAAAATAAATTCTAATATTTAAATAATTATATTATATATGTTAACGCCACCTACCTCATATTCAGATAGTTACAGATTACAGATTACAGATTACTTTATCATCTTATTAATCAATTTCTGTTTTACCCATATTAAATCTAACCATTTCCTATTGGTTAAAATATTTTATGACGTCTCACTTGTATAAAAACTTTGTTGATAGAGATAAAATTTATTCCTTTGTTTAACCAGCTAATTTTTAAAATGTCTCTTTGTTAGTTTAATGTTTAATTTGTATGTAAATGTCCTTATGACTGGTTTTTTAAAAAGCTTTAAAATTTTATAACAATATTTTAAATTTTTATAAATTACATTTATATATTGGGACCTGTACAATTCGTTCCTTATTTTGATTTATGTGCTGACATCTTGTTGGTGTTTTTCCTGTGGTAATTCCTGCGTGGAAAAGTTATGGTGAGTTTTGCTTTTTTGAAATAAAATTAAATTAAATTATAAATTAAAAATAAAAATAAGTTCCTTAAAATCATGTAACTTAACAAATTTGTTTTTTAACTCCATAATTTTTCCACGCAGGGCCTGATGATGGCGATTTGATCGCCGAAACCGGTCGCACCTTCAATAAATAACTTGTGAGATAAAAAGGACTTTTTCTTCCATACCTTCAATAATTATTACTCACATATGGCTAACCCTACTTTAAATAATCTGTTTTGTTCATGACAACCGTCGCGTTATCTTTATCTGCCGGTAAAATCTTAATTGTATTGTCATTTTTTAAATTTTTAATTGTTTTAAATTCTGCGGAGGTTAAATTTTGATTAATTTCATAAGATTTTTCTAATTCAATTTTGCAATGTACCTTGTATTCGTTGCTTAAGTCAGTTGGTAAATTTTGAGAAGCGTTTTCTATAGAACTAATAATATCAAATTTTTGTACATATTTTGGAGTTACCGAAGAATTTAAACCTTTAGCCCAATAATAAATTTTCTGTATGGTTAAGATCTCTACTTGAAATATTGGTTTGGTTGTTTTAAATTGATAGTAAAACCACTTTTTTTTATTAAAATGATTTTAAATTGACGTTTCTACATTTATAATAATTTACTATAGAAACAGTGAAACAAAGAAATGGGTGTTAAAATTTAACACATATATTGAGTGGATGTGCTACCATCTATGGTAAGAAGAGAGTATTGACATTAAATTTTGACTGGATCTAGTCAAGATGTCACTCTCTTCTTTTTTATCCCTTTCAGAGATTAATACAAAGTGAGTAAACCAGTAAGGAATTTTAATTTATTAGATTCGACATCCTAAGACCGGTTTCTGTCTTTCGACTTCATCAGTTAGGCTTTTCGAATCCAATAAATAAAATTCCAAACTCGTACAAGTTAATAGCTATATCCGCTATAAGATAACCTTTTTAGATGTGCTACCATCTATGGTAAGAAGAGAGTATTGACATTAAATTTTGACTGAATCTAGTCAAGATGTCACTCTCTTCTTTTTTATCCCTTTCAGAGATTAATACAAAGTGAGTAAACCAGTAAGGAATTTCTTGACAGAAACCGGTCTTAGGATGTCGAATCTAATAAATTAAAATTCCTTACTGGTTTACTCACTTTGTATTAATCTCTGAAAGGGATAAAAAAGAAGAGAGTGACATCTTGACTAGATTCAGTCAAAATTTAATGTCAATACTCTCTTCTTACCATAGATGGTAGCACATCTACAAATGTTATCTTATAGCGGATATAGCTATTGACTTGTACGAGTTTGGAATTTTATTTATTGGATTCGAAAAGCCTAACTGATGAAGTCGAAAGACAGAAACCGGTCTTAGGATGTCGAATCTAATAAATTAAAATTCCTTACTGGTTTACTCATATATTGAGTGGTTTTGATTTTTTCAGAATTCAGAACTTTGACCCACCCGGTATTCTCTTTAAAAAGATATTCAAGTAAACGAAAATCAACAATCTTTAAAAATTTAGCGATTCATTAAAAAGTGGCTAGATTATTATGGTTTTTATGTTTCTACCTATCAATTAAATTAAACTATCAATTAAACCGACATTCATTTCGATAAATCCAAAAAAATATTTGTTTTATTATATTATTGTATATTATTAGACCCATAAATGATTGTTTATCGTCCAAATTTCTGTAGAAACTACCAAGGTCACGAAAAGCTGGTTTAAATGGAAATTAAAAATTGAGGTCAAAATAAAAATTTATTTTTTTCCTGCCGTATCAATATGTGAAACTAAAATTAAAAAACTGCGCTGTCTACCCTAACTCAGGCGAGGCTTTTAAGCGGGCAACTAGAATATAAAATATTCTTTTCTGCTAATGGCTTCATTTTTGGGGACCCCCCCAATTATTTCTTGGCCTCAGCTTAATTTAAAATTTCTCTCAATCAACGAAATTCTTTTCCTAATTTTACATTAGAATTCTAGGTCGTTAATATTAATTGATTTTTAATATTTGTATACCTTTATGTTCTGATTTTATCCACGTATTTATTTTTTGAAAATCCAATAGTTTACGAAATTTGATTCCACAAATATGATTACGTTCGTAAAATTATAACGAGGTTTTTTTTATCAAAATAAAATCTACCATAAATTAGAAAAAGAGGTATATATAGAAAGTGGAATTTTCTTAAGGCGTTGTTCCTATTTTATTTCGAAGAAATTTTAAAATTTTTAATAATTTTAAAATGCATAAATTACTGGTAAGTTTTAATTTTTTCATTTCTATATTTTCATATCTGAATTAAACCGAGAAAAGTATTATTTCACGTTTTACTGTAAGAGATAGAAAAAATGTTATTAAGACAAAAGTTGAAGCATATTTAGAGACACACCTTGAAAACTTTTTCGAATATACAGGGTCCCCCATTACGGCAAGATGAACCCAAATTACTTTGTGGGATAATTTGTATATTTTTATCTAATCTACTTTCCTCAGAAATGTTTGGTTAATTAAAATATTTAATACTTGTATACAGAGCGAGTCAAAACTTGGAATGATTATTTTCTCGCTGTTTTTAAATGTCGTATATCTGATTTTATAAGTATTTTTACGAAATTTTATTACAAAAATCAAAATCCCCACAGTAGATGCAATTTTTGACAAAAAAAAATTGTTAGGAAAAAGGTTTTTTCGTATAAAAATTTATGGATGAAAAATGAATTGAGATTAAATTATAAATTATATCGAAAGGGCGGAAAATTATTGAAAAATGCAAAAAAAATACATTAGATCCTAAAATATTATTTTTCTTTCAAGGTGTTTGCTATATTAGTAGCCTGCGCACTAGCAGCTCCTTATGAATATGACAGTTTCAACGGATATGGTAACTATGGAGACGATGATTATAATCAGGGTTATGGACATTATGATCAATATCAACATCAACATAATCATCATCACCATCATCATGGAGGTTACGATAATCATCATCATCATCATCATGGCGGTTATAATAATCATCACCATCATCAGCATGGCGGTTATGATAATTACGGCTACGATGGATACGGAGGTCAAAATCATTTCTATTATTAAGCGAAATTTATGTTTTTAATTGCAAATTAATTGGTTTAATTAAAAAATCGTGTTTTATTATATAATTTTTTATTATTTAATTTTTAGTTAGAGATAAATAAAGAAGATATTTTCACTTGTAATCTCCCAAATGCTTAGATTATTTAAGGACATGAAGAAGCAAAGGCTAGTTGGCCGTGAGTGTTTGTTGGTATGTCAAAAATTATACCACGTCAAAATTTTAAACTTTTATTCAGCCGTCTTGATTTTTCTAAATTTTATTATAATTTTGCCTTAAGAGGGGCATCGCGACAGGTATGCCAAACTACAAACACCAAAAATCCCCATTTTTATCTTTATCTTTTATCACTGTCTTTCTGCAATAATGAAGAGAGATAGATATCTTAAGACTTCAGTGAATCTCCTGTATCCTAGGTGGCGCTGCTAGTATTAAAATATAATATATTATTTGGGATATCTAAGGAATCTGAGAGAATAAATTTTCTTTATTTTCACGATTGGCCTTGTCGCAGAGAGCGCTAATAATCCATTTGTCATGAGTTCGATACCTGCTTCAGCCTCGACAGAAATTTTATTTTTTATTTTTAGGAAATTTCATTTTTTTTGTTTACTATTTTTTTTCTAGCATCAAAATAGAGTTTATATTTTATTAATTTAATTAATTTTCAATTATTTTCGTATAAATCCGTTTATTTTAATACAAATAGCGCTGCCACGCGACTAATCTCATTAAATACATCAGATAGGAATGGAGCTCGGAAAATAATATTTCTAACATAAAAAAAATATTTAAACATCAATGGATTCATACGAAAATTGAGAATTATATAAATGTATAATCTTTAAGGTGAAGCAAGAATTTTTTTAAAAAATGAATTAATAAATAATTGGCGGCCCCAAATGCAAAATGTTTTTATCAATATCTATTTGTTTAAACAATTGCAGAATACATGAGTTATCGACACAAAAAACTGCGTTCTATGAACAAAATGCAACATTGTAACTACAATAAATTATCTGCAAGTCCTTTTATAAAAAAAAATTGTTAATGTTGGAGCATTAATTTGTATATAACAATTGAACGGTTACAGATAAAAAATCGCTGCAAGTCTTAAACCATGGGTTATGATAAATTGTTCATGTTTCATCCCTTGAAATTTTTTTTGTCCGTGTCACCATTTTCGTTAAAAAGTCCAAAAAATAGGGTTGAAAAATTAAAATGCTCACAAACGATCGCTTTTAACAATGAAGACGGCTATTTATAAATTTTTTAATGTCACCATTGTATTCAGTGTGATTTTTCATATAAGAATAATATACAACAATAAACCTACTTTAAAATTTTACCCAAAAAACCAGTGACACGTATTTAGTATCCATACTAAACTTTATACTTTATTTATTTACCGCAGCATCAGAACAGTGTCGAAAATACCTACCTAGATATTTCTTTATTATCAATATACGATATGAATTTATATGAAAAGCGTTTTTATATTACATTCCAAAATATTTTAAATGGAAAATATAATATGTACATTTATTTTAAAAAAGTGAAAAACAGCTTTTTAGTAATTGATAATTTCGAGGTTGCGGGCATTACGGCAACATTGGTGTGTTTTTTCATTTCAGTTTTTAGTTTTTTGCTGTTTTGTCTTTGTTTTCGCTCTCTAATTCTTAAATAAAATAAGATAACACTACTAATTTTAATGATTAGACAAAGAGCCGAAGCAGTTCTTATTGTGTCTTCGAGCGGGGATTCTTTGAAAATGTTTGCAACTAATGTTTTGTGATGTTTTTGGCGGTTTTTCCATCCGTTTTGTGACGTGATTTTACAATTTAGTTATTGTTATTAGTCGTGATTTGGTTGGTTTCTGATTGAACAGGTCACCTAACGCATATTGCATTTTTGCTTTTATCTCCATTAGAGCTACATTATTACGGTACAAAAGTGGTGTGAAACGAACACAACAGTATTTTTAGGTTTTAGATTCTGATTGTTTACCCTCCTCGGTGAAAAAGGACACCCTTTTCATTTTTGTGAAAAAAGACACAATTTTTTTTTATTATTTTTTATATAGGGTAGGATATTATCCAAAGATGCCTCAAAGTTCGCGTAAAACTAGAAAGAAGAACAAGTGCACTTGGGAAAATAGAGAAAACAGGGACATTTCCACAGAAATATTAGAAGAATCGTAAGTTTTCTAAAGTTATGTTTTAGCCATATTTTTTATAAGTTATTAAGCTTTTTATTTCAATTTTTTGATTATGTACATTTTCCTAGATTTAATGAAAAAAGTGTCCAAGAACAGAACATCGAAGAAGAGGGATTCCCAAATGATTGCAGCGAAATATTACAAGAATTGTAAGTTTTCATAAAGTTTTATTTTTTATAAGTTATTCCTATGAAGTACCCATAATCAAAAGTCTGTCAAAGTAATTTTCATATACCTAGCTTTTTATTTCAATTTTTTAATTATGTACATTTTCTTAGGTTTAATGAAGAAAGTGTCCCAGATGCGAACGTCCCAGAAGAGAACATCCAAAAAGAGGGATTCCCACAAGAAAGAATTACAGAAAGAAAGAAAGAAGCTGACAAGATGAGAGTTTTCTGCAAGAGGATATTTTAGAAGAGGTCATCCAACTCAATGACTTTCCACGAGAAGGAAATACAGAGGATATTGAAGAGGATTTCACACAAGAAAATTTAGAAGAGCATTTCCTGAGCCAAGAAGAAATAAATTTAAAATCATATACCTAATAATTCAAAACCTGGAATAATTTCTTCAGATGAATATGACAGATAAGAAATATTAGAATATTTGCATAAATAGAGTTTTTACATACCAAGAATTTAACTAGATAACAACAAGGAAATTCTTGTGTCCGTTTTGTTGACAGTATTGACCAAGGCATTCTAATTAGGTGAATTAATATTTTTAATGCATGGGTACATTATATCTATCTTTAGACTTATAAACCATAATGAAAATTCTTGGCCAGCTATCTACATGTTCTAGTACTTGCCAGCTATCTACATGTTCTAGTACTTGCATTTATTAATCATAAATTTATTTCAGATTTTCAGTTCGAGTACTTGCATTTATTTCATATTTTCAGTTTGAGTACTTGTATTTATTAATCAAATTTATTTCAGAATCTTATTTCTAGTACCGAGTACTTGCATTTATTAATCATATATTTATTTCAGATTCTTATTTCTAGTACTTGCATTTATTAATCATAAATTTATTTCAGATTTTCAGTTCGAGTACTTGCATTTATTAATCACAAATTTATTTCAGATTCTTAGTTTTAATACTTGCATGTATTAATTGTAAACTCATTTCTTTAATGTTAACTTTATTGTAAATCATTAAATATTATAAAATCAGTTTTGTAAGAAAATAAATTGAATAATTAATAATTATTTCTTTATTTAAAAGTACCTAATTACAGTTATTCACTAAAACAAAAACAAAACAATACACTATGAAAAAACTGCATTGCTTTTTAGCAATGGACAAAAGACATAATAGCAAATAAAATGTGGAACAAACCTACATCGAGAGTCCCATGGACGCGTTAATATGTGAGACATACTGTAAATATTAATTTCTGCAAATGTCTATGATTCCCAACTGTGCAGACACTATTTTGAATGCACGAATAAAAATCACAAACTGTTATAGTTGAATTGCACATTCTCCATATTACTAATCACTAATTTTTCAAACTGACAACTTCCTTCGAATATGCATAAAAATTGAAGATTTTTTGAACAGCCTCTCGAGAATGGAATTTTTGTTCGTGGAAATATTTTTACCCGTTATAGCTTACACCTTGGAATAGGACATCTCCATTTTTCAACAAATTTTAAAAAATAAACATATTAATCATTTAGTGGAAGGTGTGCTTTTGACAATTTGTGATCACCAATTTAAAAGTGAAACATGTCCTACATGAGGTATACGGCATTAATTGAAATACTTTAAACTGAAGAACTGGTTTTAGTTAATACTAATTTACTCATTAAAAAAAATTGCAAAACACGAATAAATTAGCCAACATAACCTAAAATGTCAGTTCTAAACATCTAAACTTTCTTCGTATTCGTAAAACTGGTTGCATACATCGTTCAAAATAAAACCAAAAAGCGCCACCGTCTCAAAGTGTCAGGCGGAAAACGCCTGAACTATGGAAAGAGAAAATCTTACTGGGATATAGGCAACTTACATAAATTTTTTTTTTCTGGAGAGTTAATCTCAAAAATTATAAAGTTTTGCGAATTGGTATTCTCGGAAATTAATTCTGTATCCTTCATTTAGGACATCTCCTTTTCACGTTAAAATTGGTGATCACAAATTGTCAAAACTGTCAAAAACACACCTCCACTAAATGGCTGATATCTTTTTTATTAATCCTTAAAATTGACTCAAAAAAGGAGATGTCCTATTCCAAGGTATAAGCTATAACGGGTATAAATATTTCCACAAACAAAAATTCCGTTCTCGAGATTAACTCTCCAAAAAATCGTCAAATTTTTATGCATATTCAGTATTGCCAACTGAAAACGAGGTCGGCAGTGGCAAGGCCCCTCTTAAATTTACCGACCTTCCACATACTGCTAAGAATTTGTTTATTTTCAAAAATGATTGGCCCTGATCAACGAAATTCTTTTACCAATTTTATATTAGAATTCAAGGTCGTAAATATTAATTGATTTTTAATATTTGTATACCTTTATATTCTGATTTTGTCCACGTACTTATTTTTTGAAAATTCACAAATATGATAACGCCTGTAAAATTAATAACCAATGGTGGCGATTTGGGGGGGGGGGCGTGGGGGGCAGCCGCCTCTCCACTTTTAAAGGCATATATCGTTAAATAAATGTAATGTTTATTGTGTTTTATACATTTCAGGCTAGGAGTTATGGGAAAATTATTTGTACCCCTCAAAGGAAACAATAATAACCCGAAAAAAAATACTAATTCATTCAAACAGCTTAAAAATCTATTTCGAATCTATTTTTCAAAATTTTCCGGGTAATGGTGGAGGGGTATTCAATAACCCCAGGCCTTCCGGATGATTTTCGCCCCACCCCCTACTTCTAATGTCCAAACGCCACCACTGATTATAACGAGTTTTTTCTATCAAAAGAATCTACCTAAAATTAGAAAAAGAGGTATATATACAAAGTCGAATCTTCTTAAGACGTTGTTTCTATTTTATTTCGAAGAAGTTTACAATTTTTAATCATTTTAAAATGGATAAATTACTGGTAAGTTTTAAATTTTTCATTTCTAAGTTTAAACCGAGAAAAGTATTATTATTATTATTGTAAAAGATAGAAAAAAGTGTTATTAAGACAAAAGTTGAAGCACGTATAAGGCCATATCATGAAAACATTTTAGAATATACAGGGTCACCCATTAAGATGAACCCAAATTACTTTGTGGGATAATTTGTATATTTTTATCTAATCTACTTTTCTCAGAAATGTTTGGTTAATTAAAATATTTAATACTTATACGTATAATTTGTGGATGGAAAATGATTAGATCGAATGAAATCCTAAAATATTGTTTATTTCAAGGTGATTGCCATCTTAGTAGCCTGCGCACTAGCACTTCCTCATGAATATGACAGTTATGACTCCCAACAGAACTACCAACCTGTAAAATTAGAACCCTTCAACGAATTTGGTAACTATGGAGACGGTAATTACAATCAGGGTTATGGTCATGGTCAAGAACACTATAATCATCATCATCATCACCATGGAGGTTATGATAATCATCATCTTCATGGAGGTTACGAAAATTATCACCATCGTGGAGATTATGATAATTATCACCATCGTGGAGATTACAAAAATTATCATCATCGTGGAGATTATGATAATTATCACCAACATCACCATCATGGCGGTTATGATAATTACGGCTATGATAGATAAAATCCTTAGCGTTATTAAACGACATTTATGTTTTTAATTGTGTGATAATTGGTTTAATTAAAAAATCATGTTTTATTATTTAATTTTTCATTTGCTATAGGTATTAGTATTATTTTATTATTATAAGAGAAGACGATATTTTTACTTTAAAAAATAATTAAATTTTCTTATAAGTTGACAGCATGTTAGAAGTGTATGAAATTAATATTAAATAAAAAGTTTTCAATATTAAACCGTTGGCATTATTTTTGTACCGTTTTGCTGTGATTAATAATTTTAAATACAGGAAGGTCAAGCGAAAACTGGTAGACTTGAACTGAGCACAGTTCCTTGAAAACAATAAAAGTAGATTCATAAACTGAGCACTTTTACCTTTACCTTTAATAAATCTTTTTAATTGTTATTAATAAGAAAAGTACCATAAGTTAATTAAAATTGATTTTATTTGTAAGAGTGCATTGACAACTAATGTTTTTTTTATAAATATTTAGAAGGAAATTAAACAAAATAAAAATTTTGATTCACATAACATATATTATGATCTATTTTTATGTATGAGAGAGTAATAAAACAGCATTTCTAATGCAAAACTTAGTACGGTCATTTTAAATATTTTTACGGAATAATCTAAATATTTCCTAAAATTGTCATAAATGTACCTGAGCTAATACAAGTTTTGGGTCTTTTATTGCTCTTTTATAACCATAAGCTGTACAGAACAATAGAAAAGGTTTGGACAGGCCAAAAGCCCTGTGTATTAAAGATAACATAGCCGTATCTTAAGATTATTTTCAATAAGATCTATTTGCCAATTTTGTTTTATTTTAATTCCAAGAATTTCTTACAGTAATCGAATTATAAGTAGATAAATCCCTTACCAACAAATTTCACCGAAAATGCTATTGTAGGTTTTCCATTTAGTAAGGAGGTCCAGTCGTGTATTCTTGACAGCTTACTAAATGTCGTTTAGTTGCAACATGCAAGGTGCAGTGTGCAGTCTATTGTGAATTCTAGTGTGATCATGGAAAATTTGGAAGTACCGCGTAAACGACAAAAAATCGGTCCTTTAACAGTTAATGAAAAAACATTAATATTTAATTGTTTTAAATCATTTACAGACAAACATTTATGTAAAAGTGTTGATGACACAGTGGAATTAGTTAGTAGTACGCTTGGTGTTGGGAAATCTACGATTTACAGAGTTGTTAAAGAAGAGAAATGTGGCGAGTTTCAAACAGCATGTAAAACTCCAGGAAAACCAAAATTTCAAATAGAAAATCATTTGAAAGAAAGACTTCGAAGGAAAGTGCATGCGTTCTTCTTTAGAAAAGAATTTCCGACAGTAGACAAAGTTCTTGCCACGGTTCGAGATGATAAGGATAACCCTAAAATGAGTCGAAGCACACTATGGAAACTTTTAAAAGAAATAGGTTTTCTATGGAAAAAGCATTCCAGAAAGTCTATTTTAATAGAAAGAAGCGATATTGTAGTATGGAGAAGAAATTACCTAAGGACTATAAAAGAAATGAGAAACCAAAGAAGAAATATATTTTATTTAGATGAAACATGGATCAACGAGGGACATACATCAAATAAATTTTGGCAAGATGAAACTGTTACAAGTCGAAGACAGGCTTTTTTAAATAATTTATCTACTGGTTTAAATCCACCATCAGGAAAGGGGCGCAGACTGATAATAGTACACATCGGTAGTTCAAACGGTTTTGTTAAAGGTGGTTTATTGACTTTTGAATCTACTCGTACCGGTGACTACCATGAGGACATGAATGCTGATGTCCTTAAAGAGTGGTTCGAACAAATGATAGATCTTCTTCCTCAGAACTGTATAATAGTAATGGATAATGCAAGTTATCACTCGAGACTTACAGAAAAAATGCCCACAACCAAGTGGTTAAAAAAAGATTTACAGAATTGGCTAAATTCAAAGAATATTAAGTTCCATCCCGGTTCTGTGAGAAGAGAACTGTATCATTTGTGTTCCCATCATAAAGAGAAATTAAAAAAATATGAAATTGATGAAATTGCAAAAAATCGTGGGATGATGGTGGTTAGATCACCACCATATCATTGCGAAGTAAACCCGATTGAACTGATATGGGCACAGATAAAGGGAGAAGTTTCAAGAAAAAATAATTCTTTTAAAAATGTGGAAGTTGGACAATATTACTGATGAAATGATCGAGCCACTCATTGTAAATATTGGTTGCGACAGTTCATCTTTTGATTTCGATTCTGATTTGGATTTGTAGGGAACAAGTAGTTTTTATATTAAAATTATTATTTATGAACGTAACGTTGTTTAAAAGTCAAAGTTTAAACCCTTATACCTACATAACCCGTTTGACACAATGTTCTTAACATACCTTGTGGAAAAATAAAATATTTTAGAAAAAATTGTACTTTTTTACCTTCAGCTGTTTAGAAGATATAAGCAGGTTAATTAGGTGAAAATATAAGTGTACACCCGATATATTTATTATATTTATACAAAGGTTATTTCATACGAAAATACTCGAGGTATAACTTCACAAAATATTTTAACTGTCTACTAAAAGAAGTGGTACGCCTATGGATTACGAACGCTTTATTATTTTAATACTCTCTCATACATAAAAATAGACTATAAGTAAATAAAAAAAATATCAATATAAAAATAAAAGCTTAAAATATATCGATTATAATTTGTATCTGTTTGCAATTAATTTCACATATTCAAATTCTGAAATTTCTCCATTATTTAATAATTTTTTTTTGTGAATTTTTCTGCCACTAACTTTTTTAGTTAATAAACAATTTAATGATTTTATTTCATTTTATTCTCCTGATGAAATTTACAAAAAAATTAAATATTAAATGGATTCCAAAATATTTTATTTTGGATGGAAATACATGGAAATTGTGAATTTGAAAAATAGTTCAAATAGCGGAAAATGTTATAAAAATTAAATAATCACGAAAAATATTTGAATGTGAAAAATTTATTGGCAATATGGAAATTTTCGATAGGAATATTTTTTTAAAAGGGGACAGAATGATAAAAAATATTTTTAATTTTTTATTACAACCCCCTCAATTTTTATCACCCGCCTTAAAATTAATATAGCAAACAAATTATCGTTGATCCACCCTGTAAGAACTTCTTTGATAACTGATAAAAATGTGTAAATCCCGTTTGGTAACGTTGACTCTTCTCGTATTTATTTATTTTTTTCTAGAATAATAACAAAACTTGAATCTGGTATAAATTAAAATATTTTATTTACTAAATATGGTAATTTCCGCTCAACTTCCCAAGAGGTTCCCAATTTATGATTCTAAGAAGGTGACCGTAAGATCAGCTAGATTTTAATTCGTATATAAATTGACAATTTTCTTGGCGGTGGTTATAGTATCTTTGAATTTGTCAAGTCTAACTAGTTCATCTGAAATGATTAAAGTAGCTGTAAGTATCTTTTTATAATTATCTATAAACGTTTTATTATTCTGAAGTCGTTATATATTACTAGTGCAACAAGGGTGAATGAAATAAGGTTTTAAAATCATCGAAATGTTTTTTTTTAATTGGCCAAGGTGTTTGATACAGTCTGCTCCGAAATTTGTTAGAAAAATTTAGAAAACCACCAAAAGTATATCCATCAAAAATTAAAAATAACGTCAGTTTTAAACCTTGATTGAAAATAGGAGTGCCATAAATGATAGTGAGATCAATTGTTATTAATATAATTAAAAAAAAATCTATTCTACAAATGATACGTTAATTTTTACTGGAACAACAATTTTTCTATGTCAAGTAGTTTTCGATTGGTATAATTTTCAAGACAACCATGTCAAATTCTAAAATCCGCAAATTTCAAATTTGGCACCTCGCTTCTTGAACACAAGTCAAGATATCAAAATTCTGTTTTCAAGAAATCATTTGTAGATCTATTCTTCATATCCCCTAGAAATGTTAAACTTCCATCTGAAGTATTTTTTTATTAATATGGTTATGAGGACAATAATGTCAAACCTCCAAAAACGTAAATATCAACTTTGACACCTCGCTTCTTAAAAATTAGTGAAAATATCAACACTCTGTTTACCAAAAACTATTTCTACACCTTTTCTTTATAACCTCTTCCAAGTTTAGACTTTTATCTCAAGTAGTTTGAGATTGATGGGTTTTTATTTGGTAGACTTAATAATTTTTTATTTCAGATTGTCGCCATCGTACTGGTAGCTTGCGCAACCGCCTCCCCTGGCGGTTACGGCAAACAACAGTACCAACCAGTTTACCAGGAAGAACACAAAGGTGGATACGGACACCACGAAACCCAACACTACCCACAACAACAAGTACATCACGATGTTTACCACGAGCCTTCTCACCACGAGCCTGTTTACCAACACGAACCTGTTCATCATCACGAATCTCACCACCAACCCCAACATCATCATCATCAAGCCCAAAGTCATTTTGAAGAACAGGGAGGTGGATATGGAGGACACAAATCTGGCGGATATGATGGGCATCAATCTTCTAGTGGGTATGGCGGATATGACGGACATAAATCTTCTGGTGGATATGGAAGTTCCCATTATTAAGTTATTTAGTTTCTAATTTATTATTAATAATAAAATCTATTTTTAATAGTTTTTGTTTTATTTTACTATTGACTGTTTATTCAAAATCTTTGCGTAATATTTTTTAATTATTACTTTATTTATTTGTGCAATAAAATTATCAATAATCGTTTACTGAAACCCCAAAATACAATAACAAATCACCCTTCTCTGGCCACGCGTATAGAAATTGATATTTTTCAGAAGGTACTCGACGGTATAAAGAAATCTTTGAAATCTGATACTAGCAGGAGCGCTTTGCAGAAATTAATTATCCTTCTACAGAGAGGGACATGAATGCACGGATCTAATAATATCGCATTCAAACGAGAACGAACGTTATTCAACTAATGAAGTCTTTAAAGTTGGTTAATTAGACCAAAAATTCTTCGGTAATAAGTTTGATGGAGAATAATAATTCAAAGGAAACGAATCACAGGACAGGTAATAGTAATGATGTCGCTGATTGCAAGCCGGTTTACTAGATTCCTCTAGTAGTCAGATGGGTATTATTTAGAAAAAGAAAATTCTATTGACTGCTTCAAAGTGTTACAGTGCTGTAAGAGTAAACTCTTGATTTATTTTTCCATACAAAAACAATCCCTGCATCCCTGTATCAGGGAGATTTATTTAGCATGATAATGTCCATGTTTGGCAAAACGTTTGAAGTGGTCTGGTATAATAGGAGAAAAGGGCTGTTTAATATCATAATAGGCTTTTCGTGAGACTGCTTACCGAAGCACAGCCTACTCTCTATACTCGCTAATGGCCTGATTAAGAGATTTCAGCAGGAGCAGGAGAGGAACTAATGGACGTTTTCCGTCATCGCCGACGCCGCCGACGTCGACGTCGCTGTCTCGTTGTCATGTTGTCAGCACTTTTAGAGTTTTACATTTTTAAAGGAAATTACAAAGTTTCCTCGTCGATTGCAATTTTGTTTTAAAGATAATATTTTTTTTGAGTCCTAGTTATACAGGGGCATTCGTTAAATGGTCTTTAAAAAGTGTTTACTGCTCTTTTTTAAGAATATGCAAATTTTTGGGTCGAAACTTTCTAACATAAACTTTGATTTTTTGTTGGACTTAAAAAAATTAGTTCATGTCAAAAAGTTCACCCTGTATATGGTTTTTTTACAGTAAACTCTCGCAAAATTATTTTTTTTTATTTTTTCAATAGAGTTTTTGTTCTACTGTTACATAAGCCGAAACAAAAATAGGTTTTATAAAAATTCTGAATGAATACAGCAGTTTAGGCTGGGAATGGCAAAAGTATGGAACAAATAAAAAGCCATATCTCGTGCATTTACCCATTCACCACTGACTGCGTTACATATTCAATCGATATTTTGACAATGTGGATTTATAAAAGCAAAGAAAATAGTGAAACCAAAAAAAAGAATTAGAATTTTAATTTTATAGCCGTAAAACAGTTTTATAAAAAAATTGTAATAATTGTTACCTTAACTTATATATTATACAACTAGCGCGAAATGCGTATTTATTTATTAAAGTTTTGCTACAACTTTTTTAATTCCTATTTTAATAAATAGTTGTAGAATAATTTTAACAAACTGTTTATTGTATTTTTTATTTTATATACTGTAATTTATATCTTATATGTATATTAGGGGTTCCTATTTAATAAATAAATTTGGTCATTTGTGCCATTCTCATTTTTCCACTGCTCATATTTTCTGACAGATTTGACATATATTTCTTGCATCAATGCACAAGTTTGAGCTTGCACATCTTTTTTGTTTTTGAAAACTACTTTAAAATATTCAAGTCATAATTTTCCCTTATTCCACATAATTCAAGCATTAGGAAAAGTCTGTAACTTTATTCAAAGAGGAAGTTTGCAAGCGCATTATACGACAGACCACGTACAGTGTTTTGCTTATTATTAACCTTGTCATGAATGAAATTTTTTAAAGGAGCTTTATGAAGTAGCGGAAGAAGCCGGATACGTTCTTTTGAACTTTTCTTTTAATATGCTTTTATTTCTTGTTATGTATTTCCTGGGAATTTTCCTCGTTAAAAGATAAATTAATCAGATATAAAAAAGGAGATTTGTATCAAAATCCTTTCCAACATAGATCTGAGGGATTTCCATGGTTACTAAGTAACATCTATTGAATATAATATGCTGTAGAAACGGCTATACAAAAAAAATAGGAATAAAAATATATTTTTGTCAAGTATAAAAGATAAACATCATTTCATCATCAGAATATTTTGTCAAAAAAAAACTCTGAGTTCTTTTTATTTATTTATTTATTTATTTTGATACACCACCCAACAGTTGTACCAACCATTTAATGGGTGGGAAAAGGACAACATAACAAAAATGTTAATAATAACAAGCACAATATATAATTTATCTCGGGATCAAAGTATATTCCAAGTTCTCTCACAAAATTCGGCCTGTTAAGAATAATATTATGCAATTCATAATTAAAAATAAGAGCTGTATGTCGCCTGGTAAAAGACATAACAGAACATTTGTCTGGATTTAACGGAAGTGAGTTATTTTGACACCAATTTGCTATATCATTTAGACAGTTTTGGAGAAGTAAAGAGTCATTGAAAGAACGAATTTCAACTAATAGTTTCAGGTCATCTGCGTACATTAAAACTTTTATATCGTTGATGTTAATAACAATATCATTTAGAAAAATAGTAAATAAAAGCGGTCCCAAAATTGATCCCTGCGGAACTCCTGATGCCTGATGGAATTTATCTGATCTGGACATACTGATGTCTGTTCTTCAAATACGAAGACATTAGCAGATGTAGCTGTGGACTTAAACCTATAGATGACAGCTTCTGGAGTAAAATGACATGGTCAATTCTATCAAAGGCCTTAGAAAAGTCAGTATATATTACATCTACTTGACCTCTTCTATCTAAGGCCTCCGATATGAACTGTGTAGAGCAAATAAGATTTGAGACCGTAGACCTACCTGCCATGAATCCGTGTTGATCAGGGGATATAGATCGTTTGATATGATTTGACACATGATCATGCAGAACGATCTCGAATATCTAAGCGAAGTTACATATGATGCTAATGGGTCTATAATTCTGAACATCATTTTTGTTGCCTTTTTTATGAATAGGAGTTACGCGAGATATTTTTCAGTCACTAGGGAGAGTACAAGATTTTAAGATCATATTAAAAATTATTTGTAAGGGAGTAGCAAGAATGTATGCACAGTCTTTAACAAGAAATGATGGAAGTAAGTCAGGCCCCATTGTCATGTTAGATTTCAATTTTTTAATAGCTTTGATAGTTTCATCGTGTGATACTGATGTTATATGTAGCATTGGCAAATTTGATGTTAATTCAGTTACATAATTGGTGGTTGCTGTCAGAGAAAAATTGTTGCAAAAATGATCTGCAAAAGCCTGGACAATTTTTAGAATTCACATAACTCCAGAATTGTTTGGGATCTCTTTTTATGTCTCTTTCAATGTTTTGCAAATATAAAGTGCGAGCAGTTGAAATGTCTCGTTTAATTTTAGAGCGGAGGATTTTAAATTTATTCAAAGTGTCCAAGAGCGGGGTGATTTATAGCTTTTGAACGCTTTTTCTTTTTGTCGAATCATGTGAATTATATTGCCATTAAACCACGGCGGATAAGTTCTGGAGCTTGTTTTCTTGATAGGAATATGATCTCTAAAAATATCATATAATTTATTGTTCAATAGATGAACACCAATATCTACATTCTCAACATTTTGCAGAAAACTCCAATCAATATTATTTAATGCATTGTAGAGATTTGGAAAAATAGCTTTTTTATAATTGAACTGTATATTATCAGGTTTACAGGGTATTGGTGCATGTTTATTTTTTGTTGATATCTCTATGCACAATGATGGGTGGTAATCGTCTTCATTCAAGACTATTTCATCAGGTCTAGAAACTTGGCATGCGTTATTTGAGAAAACTAGATCTAATATACGCTGAAATTTATTTTTGATTAAATTGAACTGTTTTAAATTAAAGAAATTTGCAAAAGTTTGGACAACGTTTAGTTTGGAGGACATACCACTGATTTGAGAGACATACTCAGGTATATTGAAATCTCCGAGTACAAGAAGATGTTTATCGTATAAAGCTGTAAATAGAGATATTGTGTATGTAAATAAGCAAGATGTATATGCATTGGTAACATGGTCTTATTTTAACCAGTAAGAAATCAATATTCGTATTTGGGGGAATTGGTATACTATGATCAATTATATTAACCATACTGGAATTTAAATCCTTCCTGAGTGCACAGATAACTCCACCACCTCTTTTGGAATCAGTTTCTTTATATTTTCGATCAACCCTGTATACATCAAAAGAAGAGAGATCAAATAGTTCACCATCTTGGATCGTATCATTACACCAGCTTTCTGTAAAAAAGTAGCCTGCATATTCAGTAATAGCCGAAATACTGTTGAATAACTGGGTAGTTTTCGTTCTAAGGCCTCTAACATTTTGATAGTAGAATACAAATTTGGAATCTAAACTGTCAGCGATTCTTTAGCCCTTTAGGGATTGACTGTATAGTAATTAATCTCTTTTAAATTAAGCAAAAACAAAAAACTAACGAATTCGAATGACTTCATAAACGTTTTCAATAAAGCCAAACGGCAAGTAAATTTCCATTTAGATTAAGTCCACTTTAGAACGGTGATAGCCAAGACAAATGGTGGCATACATTGAAGGTAAATCGCGGAACATTTAGTTAATTGAAACGTCTGGGGCTGAACTGAACACCAGAACAATTACACTGAGTGTTAACAGATGATAATGTATTCATTTCTCCCCTTTTATGTTCTCCTTCTGCAGCGGGAGCTGTACCGGGTTATAGCTCAAAAAAGGTTTGTTCCATGAACTAGACTGTGTGCCATATAGAATTCTCGATTTTTTCTTTCCCTCTCTCATAGAGAGATTTTCTTTCTCTCACTTCTGGGAAATTATTGAAACAGAAAATGATTCACAATGTTATGTCAGATTTTACGTGAAATAAATTTCTTTCAATTTAGAAGATTGTATAATTTTGTTAGAAGAAAGGAAACTAATTCCATCACACCAGTTTGGATTTAGAAAAAAACCTTAGAAGAAAAAAGTTAGCTTTACTGTCTTTCTTGACATAGCGCAAGCTTTCGATAGAGTTTGGCATGAAGGACTCAAACACAAAATGAATCGATTATTGCCAAAACAGTATTCAGAATTATTAGCATCATTTATATCAGAAAGATACTTTAGGATTAAACTCTAAAATTAAAGAAATTAAGGCAGGAGTACCACAAGGAAGTGTATTAGGGCCAGTCCTATATCTATTATACACTAGTGATATTCCTGAATTAGAGCAAAATACAATTGCCACCTTTGCAGATGACACCGTTATCATTGCAGTAGGGAAACCCACGAAGAGGCTGTAAGAGAACTACAAACATCATTAGATAGAATTAATAATTGGACCAATTAGAATACATAATACCCAGAGCCCTAATGCTAATTCAGCAATACAGAGATTCCAGAACAAAGAATTAGGGAGCATAGTCAACGCTCCCTGGTACTGCAGAAATAGTGAACTCCACCAGGACTTGGAGATATACACTGTTTACCAGACAATTAACAAATTTGCAAGAAGTCACGAACATCGACTCCACCAACACGTGAATGTCGACGCCATCTTGCTCTTGGACAACAGTGATCTAGTAAGTAGACTCAAGAGAAAGAAGCCCTTTGAGTTAGTGTAAGTAATTGTAGATTGTAATATTAATAAGGGGTATTTTAATATAAAAAAAATATATATAATTTTGTAATTAAAAATTTCTTTGATAAATGATAAAGCAAAATTGTTACAGTATACATTTAATGGTAAAAACATGTTATCCTATTTAACAACGACATTCGAAGCTATTAATCTATGTTTAAGGATATCGAATGTAAGAGGTGCCCCATTTTCGGCGACTTCCGGTATTTGAAAAACCCTCCAGAATACAATTCCCGATGCCCGATATATATATTGAGACGTGAACTCCCAATTCTTCGCACGTCCTCTGACGGCGAGACTAATACTCGATTCATTGCGTAATTTCGTCACGTGATGCATTCTTCTCCTTCGCCCCGCCGTCGTCAGCGCCCCCCCTCCGGCCCCTTACAATGTTATTATGTATTATACCTACTAAGTGGGCATGAACGTGCACGGTTAAAATGACATCTTTGTAGCTGAGGGTCTTAAATGACACTCTGATACTTGTCCATCACAAAGACGTACAGGGGCTGCTTTAAAGGGTCATTATTTTTTTTTTGTCGGTGATGATGCAATTTGGCACCTGATGGTTAGGAATTTAAGTACTCCTGTGTGTTGTATGGATATATGTCTATTAAAAAGTTCTTAACTTTGACTCTGAATTTTGAATATGTTTTAATGTCTTTAAAATGAGTCGGCAGTTTGTTGTATAACTGAATTCCAAGAACAGTTGAAGATTTTGATGTAATATCAATACGTCTAAAGGGTACAGACAAATTGTCTTTTTGACGTGTATTATAAATATATACGTTGCTATTGCAGACATAATTAGTTTTATTCTTATGTATTGACGTAAGCAACTCCAATATAAAAAGGCCAGCCATAGTCAAAATTCTTAAATATTTAAATAAATATTAATAGATATATTAAGGTCAGGCAATAATGTTTTTTGACGAGTATGAAAAGTTACGAAGTTAGTTTTTGACATGTTAAACAATAAAGATTGATCCCTGGACCACGCAGAGAATTTCAACAAAGCATTTCTTATTTTGGCTTGCAATATATTTATGATTTTTTCACTAAATAACAATGTTGAGTCATCAGCATAAAGTGATGTAAAGCATTCAGGCAATGTCAGAGGCAATTCATTAATATATAGAATAAATAAAATCGGGCCTAGGATTGATCCTTGAGGCACGCAATTAGTGTTAATTCTTTGCTTGGAAAACATATTAGAGCCAATTTTATTTTTTTAATTAATCTGATTTTAATACTGAATTTTTATTTTATGAATGTATTTGAAATATTTGTGTTATATTTACTAGTGCATTACTTTTTAAAAATGACTTGTCTCCTTTATTGTTAAATTTTTATGAGATCAATAAAAAATCTATCTATTATTTTTTTGATGTTTTAATTGATTTTTGTTAGAAAATATTTTTTTATAATTTTTTAGTGGAGAAAATAAGTGGAAAATTACGTATATTTTTTTTTACAAATATTTTGGTTAGGAATTTTTTTTTACCATTTTTTTTTCAATGACATAAAATTGTGGGGAAATTTTTTTTTCGCGAAATTGTTTTTTGATGCCCTTTTTATAGAATTTTTTAAATTTATTTTAAGTAAAAAAAGAGTGGGGAAAGACGGTAAAATTTTGTGGAAAATTGTGAAAAAATAAGAAAAATTACGTAAAATTTTTTAATGAAAATTTTTTTGCTCTTTTTTTGACATACCTCTTGGTTAGGAATTTATTTTTCATAGAATTGGTTTTCAAATTATTTAAATTTATTATCAATAAAATAAAATAGTGGGGAAAATGGTAGGTACATTTTATTTTTGATCAGATTTATTTTCAGTAATTTGTTTTACGAAATATTTTTTTATTGGCTTTTTTTAATTTATTAAAGAACCCCGCACAAATCTTATGGGAATTGGCTTCCGGTCAAATTGGCTGAAATTTGGATATGTTGTTCGTTTCGGCATCCTGAGCAAAAGTCTCAATGGTCACAAAGCTAAATTTTGCGTATTTCGGCTCCTACGGAGCTAAAAAGCTCCACGGATTTAACTTTATTTACTACTTAAAAAGGTAATCTTTTCAAAAGTTTAGTATTTGCTGCGTTACAAAAAGTACCCTCTTATGTTTTCGAGGTCGCTGCATTCAAATTTAATGCCAATATAATAATATTGACAGTTGACAGCTGTCAAACTAACTGTCAAACAGCATGTAACAATCACAATTGATAAAATTAATATGTAAACATATGTTTTTAAGGTTGCTCAATTCAAATCTGTTGTCAAAAAGACGATACTGACAGTTGGCATCTGTCAACTAGCTGTCAAACAACAAGCAATAATCAAAATAGATAAAATCCACATGTAAATATATGTTTTTGAGGTTGCTGAGTTCAAAACTGATGTTAAAAAATCGATATTGACAGTTGGCAGATGTCAAGTAATTCTCAAACAGCATGTAACAAGCCACATTGATAAAATTGACACGTAAGCATATGTCTTTAAGGTTGCTTAATTCAAATCTGATACCAAAAAGACGATATTGACAGTTGAGTACTATCGTTAATTAAATATTTGACTGTGCATGATAATGTGTCAAGATAGAGTAATAATTAGGTGACAGCAAGCATGCTTCAGTTGTTATTAAAATATCGTTTTTTTTACCTTCAGTTTTCAATTTAGCGATCTCAGAAACATATATTTTCATGTGCATTTTATCAATTTTGATTATTGCTTGTTGTTTGACAGCTAGTTGACAACTGTCAACTGTCAATATCCTCTTTTTGGTATCAGATTTTAATTAAGCAACCTTAAAGACATATGCTTACATGTCAATTTTATCAATTTCGATTGTTACATGCTGTTTGAGAATTATTTGACAGCTGTCAACTGTCAATATTATTATATTGGCATTAGATTTGAATGCAGCGACCTCTTAAACATAAAATTGTGAAAAATACGGAAAATATTGACACATTTTTATCAATAAATATTTTTTTATTTTCTTTATCAGTTCTAGAAATTTAGTGTATGAAGAAATTTGTTAGTATCATTCATATGTTAACAAACATGGTCAAAATATCTCAAAATATCAATAATAATTATTTTTTTAACAAAAAAATCTCCAACTAAAAATTGTAAAAATTGTAAAAAAAAAGTTTAGTATTTGCTGCGTTACAAAAAGTACCCTCTTATGTTTTCGAGGTCGCTGCATTCAAATTTAATGCCAATATAATAATATTGACAGTTGACAGGTGTCAAACTAACTGTCAAACAGCATGTAACAACCAACATTGATAAAATTAATATGTAAACATATGTTTTAAGGTTGCTCAATTCAAATCTGTTGTCAAAAAGACGATACTGACAGGTGGCATCTGTCAACTAGCTGTCAAACAACAAGCAATAATCAAAATTGATAAAATCCACATGTAAATATATGTTTTTGAGGTTGCTGAGTTCAAAACTGATGTTAAAAAATCGATATTGACAGTTGGCAGATGTCAAGTAATTCTCAAACAGCATGTAACAAGCAACATTGATAAAATTGACATGTAAGCATATGTCTTTAAGGTTGCTTAATTCAAATCTGATACTAAAAAGACGATATTGACAGTTGAGTACTATCGTTAATTAAATATTTGACTGTGCATGATAATGTGTCAAGATAGAGTAATAATTAGGTGACAGCAAGCATGCTTCAGTTGTTCTTAAAATATCGTTTTTTTTACCTTCAGTTTTGAATTTAGCGATCTCAGAAACATATATTTTCATGTGCATTTTATCAATTTTGATTATTGCTTGTTGTTTGACAGCTAGTTGACAACTGTCAACTGTCAATATCCTCTTTTTGGTATCAGATTTTAATTAAGCAACCTTAAAGACATATGCTTACATGTCAATTTTATCAATTTCGATTGTTACATGCTGTTTGAGAATTATTTGACAGCTGTCAACTGTCAATATTATTATATTGGCATTAGATTTGAATGCAGCGACCTCTTAAACATAAAATTGTGAAAAATACGGAAAATATTGACACATTTTTATCAATAAATATTTTTTTATTTTCTTTATCAGTTCTAGAAATTTAGTGTATGAAGAAATTTGTTAGTATCATTCATATGTTAACAAACATGGTCAAAATATCTCAAAATATCAATAATAATTATTTTTTTAACAAAAAAATCTCCAACTAAAAATTGTAAAAATTGTAAAAAAAAAGTTTAGTATTTGCTGCGTTACAAAAAGTACCCTCTTATGTTTTCGAGGTCGCTGCATTCAAATTTAATGCCAATATAATAATATTGACAGTTGACAGGTGTCAAACTAACTGTCAAACAGCATGTAACAACCAACATTGATAAAATTAATATGTAAACATATGTTTTAAGGTTGCTCAATTCAAATCTGTTGTCAAAAAGACGATACTGACAGTTGGCATCTGTCAACTAGCTGTCAAACAACAAGCAATAATCAAAATTGATAAAATCCATATGTAAATATATGTTTTTGAGGTTGCTGAGTTTAAAACTGATGTTAAAAAATCGATATTGACAGTTGGCAGATGTCAAGTAATTCTCAAACAGCATGTAACAAGCAACATTGATAAAATTGACATGTAAGCATATGTCTTTAAGGTTGCTTAATTCAAATCTGATACTAAAAAGACGATATTGACAGTTGAGTACTATCGTTAATTAAATATTTGACTGTGCATGATGTGTCAAGATAGAGTAATAATTAGGTGACAGCAAGCATGCTTCAGTTGTTCTTAAAATATCGTTTTTTTTTACCTTCAGTTTTGAATTTAGCGATCTCAGAAACATATATTTTCATGTGCATTTTATCAATTTTGATCATTGCTTGTTGTTTGACAGCTAGTTGACAACTTTCAACTGTCAATATCCTCTTTTTGGTATCAGATTTTAATTAATCAACCTTAAAAACATATGCTTACATGTCAATTTTATCAATTTCGATTGTTACATGCTGTTTGAGAATTATTTGACAGCTGTCAACTGTCAATATTATTATATTGGCATTAGATTTGAATGCAGCGACCTCTTAAACATAAAATTGTGAAAAATACGGAAAATATTGACAAATTTTTATTGTTAAATATTTTTTTATTTTCTTTATTAGTTCTAGAAATTTAGTGTATCATTCATATGTTAACAAACATGGTCAAAATATCTCAAAATATCAATAATTATTTTTTTAACAAAAAAATCTCCAACTAAAAATTGTAAAATATCGCCAAAATATTTTCATTTGATGCAACATCTACGCACGAATTTCTGATAATGATTAGATGAACCATCTTGACAATTCATTCACGTACATCGATACGCAATTAGAGTAAATCGAATCGGATATCATCGGTTTCTCGTTCTTTTTCCATTCTTTTGTTTTGAATATTGGATTTTCTTCTTCGTAGCCTTTTATCGAATTTTAAAGAGGGTTACAAAAATTAGGTCTAATCAACTTAGATGTCATGCAAATCGACGAGGAATATTTTATTTACTGAACAAGTTTTACGAAGTTCTGTACTTGTGCCTTTCACTGTTTTTTGTTTTGTTGTATTTTTTTTTGTCTATTTGATTTTGAGGAAAAAAATAGATGGTATCACATTTCGGCTGCTCTAAGGAAAAACCAATTATGTGCATCCACACAAATTTTACAGGAGAGCCAAAAAACGTTGTGCGCCTGTCACTTAAGTCTGCGCTTACTTGGTATTTCTCAGCTTTAAAAACTCAACTTCCAGTAAGGTTTCATGTATAGTAGAACCCACTTGTTTATGAGAATGAAAAAACGTTATAAAAACACAAAGGATACCGCCAATAGAAGGAATGCTGATGAATCTGGACATTTTTGAGCAGTTTAATGTCGAAAACGCCATACACATATGTATAAAAACGCTTTAAAATTCGAAACCGTTGAAATCGAACCTAAATATTATGCAGACGGTGAAGATGCATACTCCATGAGAAGAGATCTTTCCGAATTTTCTAGAAAAGCCAAACCTAAGGCTGATTATAAAAATGAGTAGTGTAATAATTTTGTATATTTCTTTTTTGTATAATGAATTACAAATAAACCTTAAAAAATGTTTGTGTTCATTACAATATAATATATATCTAGATTTAAACAGCAAGACATTTTGACCTTCTTTACATAATAAAAGTATTGTTGAAAATAAAAATCGAATCGAACAAATTAAAATAAAATAATTAAGTGCTGTTCCTAAAGTGGCGCTGGGAAACAGTAACAAAGCCTACACAAAACACGAGGCGAAATAACCATAGTCCATATACATAAAAATAAAATAATATTTTGGCTATTAGGACCACTGTGTAAAGATTCAATAACCAACTTAGCTGGATATCGTTATAGGGGAGAATGGCGTATAATTATTTAATATGAATTTACATTTTAATTTCTATAACACATATTAGATTTGAATAGAGGTTGATATCTTCATTTTTTGATCTCTTGTGAGATTAACAAACGTTACTAATTAAAATTTTGTCTCAAATTTTAATTCTAAAATTAAAAACACAGCGAATAAAGTCATAAATATTATAAATTACTTAAGCTTACCTACCCTATCTCAATCCTCACCATCGGATTCACTGTCATCAACATTGATAATAAATTGGGTCGGACTCGTTACATAAGAATTTTCTTCTTTGATGACATGTTTGATTTTTTTCTGCCAATCATCAGCTGAAATTTTGGTAATTTCTTCTTTTACCAAATTTGCAACCAACCCGTCAAATTTTGGAAACACGTTATGACGCCTTATTCTTTTTTTAAGTTGTCCCTAAATTAATTCTATGGGGTTAAATACACAAAAATAGGGGGGAAGGCGCAATACCTCGTGGCCCCTTTTTGATGCCATTTCATCAATAAAGAATTTTTTTTCAAATGATTGTGTGCCTAATACTTGAAGCAATTGTTTTTTTATATAATTTTCTTCGAAATAAAGTTCATGATTTCTTAAAAATTCCTGAATCTCAGACTTATTTGAGTTGGTATTGGGAACTTTTTCTATTAAGCGGGAATGATATGAAACATTATCCATCACTATTGTCACAAATTCTAACGAATAATTTTCCAAATTCCATTTAATAACAATTTTCAATATTCAATATATAATTATTTAAAATTTCATATAAAAATCGTCTACAATATAATTGCAAGTACATTTACCTTTATTTCTATCATGAGAATTTTTTAATAAAACATATCATATTCTAATTAATTATAAACAATTTTCAGTTTTTATTTCATGCTTTTATTTCATATACTTCCGTTCATTCTGCATAATATTAAATATGGTTAATTCAGCTGAACTAGCAATTTGCTAAAGGTACAAAAATCATGACGTTGAATCAACCTAAAATATTATGCAGATCTCAGCAAATGAGTTGTAAAGGTAACTGTACGAACAAATTGATTTTATTCAGATTCTGAATTCAGGACTCTCCTGATATTCAAGTGCCAAGAGCTCCGCGCCTTCAAAAATAAAATAAAATAAAATAAAAAGAATTTGTGAAGTGCCCCAGCAGATAAATGTGGTAAGAATTAACTTTAATTATATATTTTCATTTTTTATTTTGGGAACTATAGAGTCCTTACTTTTGTAATAATCCATTTTTGCTTGTATTGGTTTTTGTTTGGTTGGACAAACAGACAAATTTTAAGTTTTCCATTTTTTTATATTTTGGCATAAAAAGTTTTTAGTTTTCTGAAATAAATCATTTTTCATTTGTTTTGTTTCCCTTGTAAATAATTTAGTATAAATAAATGTATATAATTTTTAAATCAGTGATTTTATTTCTGTTTCTAATCAGTAATTAAAATAAAGCGTTTTTCTTGGCAAACCTCTCCAGGTTGTATTTTGGGTCGGGCGGACTTTATTCAAACCCTGAAGAAGTCCGAGCTACCCTGAATACAGCGTGGCGGGCTAGAGCTCGTCGTGGCGTCAGATAAAAATCTGAGCTACAAAACCCCAAAAAACGAACTGAACGTCACGACGTGACACTATGATGCTATTCTCTTCAATATTGTTTAACAGCTGATTTTCAAACCAATCTTCAAAACTTTCTCCAGACATATTTTTGTGGTAATCTAAATTACAATCTTCCAAATTTTTTCCAGAGAGTTTGAGGCAATTTTGTACCCACCCTGAGTCCGATCCACAGTGAAGAATTGTAAGTCGAGTTCCCTTGTTACAAGGAACGTTTACTGAACATCTTCTTGTTCCGTCAGACTATCCTTTCTTTGGCGTATTGAACCACGTTTCATCTAAATAGTATATTTTTCTGTTACTATTTCGAGATGCCTTAATTTTTTCCAAATATTGTATCCTCCATTTTATGATCCTCTGGCTTTCCATTATTACAGTCCTCTTGTTGATAGTTTGGTATTTAAATCCAATTTTCGATATCCAACGCTGTGTTGTGCTTTTAGAAATTCTTAAATCTGGCCTTTTACTTTTTAGTAAAGAAAATATACTATCCACTGTTGGGAACTCATTTCTTTGGTAAGATTCATAAATAATACTACCAATTAATTTTGATATTGAAGGATATAAAGTTTTAACACATCCTTTATCACACCTCTCTTACGATTTTCACTGTATGAATATTTTCCTAGCCCCCACTACTGAAGACAATATTTGTCTAACTTCTACTTCCTACTTTAATTGCAGAACAAAATGATCCCGCTTTATACAAGTCGCTAATACCGACAAATCCACTTGTCGGCACATCTACATGCCGCTAATACCGACAAAGCCACTTGTCGGCACATCTACATGCCGCTAATACCGACAAAGCCACTTGTCGGCACATCTACATGCCGCTAATACCGACAAAGCCACTTGTCGGCACATCTACATGCCGCTAATACCGACAAAGCCACTTGTCGGCACATCTACATGCCGCTAATACCGACAAAGCCACTTGTCGGCACATCTACAAGCCGCCAATGCAACATGTCTGCACATCTGAGAATTTTGTTTCTGCAATTAAAAATGTAAAAACTATAACCACACTTCCATTGTCGCCTTTTATGAGTGTAACCTCACACCCCACAGTTTAGTTAAATTAATTTAAGACAAAATTTTAATTAGTAACGTTTGTTAATCTCACAAGAGATCAAAAAATGAATATATCAACCTCTATTCAAATCTAATATGCGTTATAGAAATTAAAATGTAAATTCATATTAAATAATTATACGCCATTCTCCCCTATAACGATATCCAGCTAAGTTGGTTATTGAATCTTTGCACAGTGGTGCTAATAGCCAAAATATTATTTTATTTTTATGTATATGGACAGTGTACGGTGTTTTCGACATTAAACTGCTCAAAAATGTCCAGATTCATCAGCATTCCTTCTATTGGCGGTATCCTTTGTGTTTTTATAACGTTTTTTCATTCTCATAAACAAGTGGGTTCTACTATACTTATTTTGTTTAGCTGGATAAAGGGGGTACTAATTACACTATATATGTAAAAAACCAAATTTAGGAAAAAATGGCGCTTGCTTGGTTTTTCCTTAGAACAGCCGATTTGCGAAAGATTGTTTTGTTGTTCTCAAAATTTGAACAACATTTTAAAGTTCACACGCCACTGCGAACTTTCCTAAAGTTTCTTGATCACCCAGAAGAATGGATTCGTTCGAATGAACGTTCCCAATGAAATTTAAAAACTTTTAATTCGACCGCTACCCTCCCGTTCGTCTGAAATATTACATGAAATAACTATAAATCTAAAAAAGCTTTTTGTCATTCTCGTATTTTATTTTCGAGCCCTTTATCTTACTTATATGTCCTCGTTTGCTCCCTCGCTACGCTACGGGTTTCGTCTCCCTCCAATATGGATTTGGTTTACAACAACGGACAAATAACTTGCGGAGTTCCGATGAAGTCATAACTGAAACTAACTAGCACTTGTCTTACTTTTATAGGAACATTGATTTATGCCGGTGTCATATTTCATGTTCGCTATATTATATTTATTCGATGATCAGTGTTACGGGGAGCAATAAGAATTTTATTGGTCTTTTATTAACCAGCGAGGCTCACAGTGATTTGCTCGTCTATATACCCTTCTTCATTGATAACAAAAACCAGTTTTTCTATTAAAATGTTTTTAATTTTAGACCACATAACGTTAATTTCTTCAAAACAGACTGGATCTCTTTTAGCGCCCACGTTCTCTAATCTCTAGCTGTCAGGTTTCCAGAAGACAGGGAGAAGGCGTATCCCTTCGAAGAGTCCCCAAAACGAACTCCAAAGTCAGAAAACGGACGTCAAATGTCAAAAATGTACGTCAAACATTAAAAACGAAAGATAAACTTCGAAAACGAACGTCAAATGTCAGAAATGTACGTCAAACTTTAAAAACGAAATAAAAACTTTGAAAAACGAATGTCAAATGTCAAAAATGTACCTGAAACTTTAGAAACGAACGATAAACTTTCTAAAACGAACGTCAAATATTAGAAATGTACGTCAAACTTTAAAAACGAAAGATTAACTTTCAAAAACGAACGTCAACTGTCAAAAATGTACATGAAACTTTAGAAACGAAAGATAAACTTCTAAAAACAAACGTCAAATGCCATAAATGTACGTCAAACTTTAAAAACGAAAGATAAACTTTTAAAAACGAATGTCAAATGTCAAAAATGTACATGAAACTTTAGAAACGAAAGATAAACTTTGAAAAACGAACGTCAAATATTAGAAATGTACGTCAAACTTTAAAAACGAAAGATTAACTTTCAAAAACGAACATCAACTGTCAAAAATGTACATGAAACTTAAGAAACGAAAGATGAACTTCGAAAAATGAATGTCAAATGTCAGAAATGTACGTCAAACTTTAAAAACGAAAGATAAACTTTCAATAACGAATGTCAAATGTCAAAAATGTACCTGAAACTTTAGAAACGAAAGATAAACTTCGAAAAATGAACGTCAAATGTCAGAAATGAACGTCAAACATTAAAAACGAAATAAAAACTTTGAAAAACGAATGTCAAACGCCAAAAATGTACATGAAACTTTAGAAATGAAAGATAAACTTTCAAAAACGAACATCAAATGTCAGACATGTACATCAAACTTTAAAAACGAAAAATAAACTTTCAATAACGAATGTCAAATGTCAAAAATGTACCTGAAACTTTAGAAACGAAAGATAAACTTCGAAAACGAACGTCAAATGTCAGACATGTACGTCAAACTTTAAAAACGAAAGATAAACTTTTAAAAATGAACGTCAAATGTCAGAAATGTACGTGAAACTTTAAAAACGAAAGATAAACTTTTAAAAACGAATGTCAACTGTCAAAAATATATATGAACCTTTAAAAACGAAAGATAAACTTCGAAAAACGAAGGTCAAATGTCAGAAATGTAAGTCAAACTTTAAAAACGAAAGATTAACTTTCAAAAACGAACATCAACTGTCAAAAATGTACATGAAACTTAAGAAACGAAAGATAGACTTCTAAAAACGAACGTCAGATGTCAGAAATGTACGTCAAACTTTAAAAACGAAAGATATACTTTCAAAAACGAATGTCAAATGTCAAAAATTTACCTGAAACTTTAGAAACGAAAGATAAACTTCGACAAACGAACGTCAAATGTCAGAAATGTACGTCAAACTTTAAAAACGAAAGATTAACTTTCAAAAACGAACATCAACTGTCAAAAATGTACATGAAACTTAAGAAACGAAAGATAAACTTCGAAAAATGAACGTCAAATGTCAGAAATGTACGTCAAACTTTAAAAACGAAAGATAAACTTTTAAAAACGAATGTCAACTGTCAAAAATGTATATGAAACTTTAAAAACGAAAGATAAACTTCGAAAAACGAAGGTCAAATGTCAGAAATGTAAGTCAAACTTTAAAAACGAAAGATAAACTTTTAAAAACGAATGTCAACTGTCAAAAATGTACATGAAACTTTAGAAACGAAAGATAGACTTCGAAAAACGAACGTAAAATGTCAGAAATATACGTCAAACTTTAGAAATAAAAGATAAACTTTCAAAAACGAATGTCAAATGTCAAAAATATGCATGAAACTTTAGAAACGAAAGATAAACTTCGAAAAAGATCGTCAAATGTCAGAAATGAACGTCAAACATTAAAAACGAAAGATAAACTTTGAAAAACGAATATAAAACATCCAAAAACTTTAAACTATCACGTTTAGTACACGATCTTTCCGTGGATCCGGCCTCAGATCCTCTCGGGTTACGACAACTGATATTTATTGATTTAAATATGCCTATTCCACAACAAGGATACAAAATTAATGTCTAAAAAAAGGTTGTACTACGGTGTAATATCGATACAACGAAATCTTGCAAAGCAATCAGTTTATAGCGAGACGCACCGGCGGATCCAGAAATAACATAAATCCTGGATTAGAAGCGCTATCAGTTGAAACCACTGAACAGTAAAGAGGATGAACTGAAAGCGTTTTGCCATAACTGCCCTTGCTGCAGCTCGATCATCGTTTCCCGTATGCGGATCTTATTCGGCGGGTTTGGTAATAAAAAATTTTATTATTGTCAAAGCAATTTTTTTAATAAATTCCAGTTTTACATCACGTAAAATATATTTAAATTTGATTATATCAAGAAACTAATCAAGGTCTCAAAGATTAGTTAAAAAAACCACCACCAAACCGATTTTAAATGACCAATTTATGGAGAATTTAGGGTAAATTATAAGTAAATTAATAAAAATCAAGACGACTGGGAAAAACTTCCGGAAGGTTGGGGGGTAGCTAAATATACGTGTTGAGGGTTGGATATTGGTTTTTTACCATTTGTTGCTGAAATATGCGTCCTATCGAAAAAAGTTTAATGTAAAAGTTGTAGATAATTAAAAAATCTACAACTTTTGTATTAATCGTTTTTCAAAATAACCTCAAAATTATCAAGAAAATCGCTAAAAACAGATTTTTTGGTGTTTTTCTCGATAATTTTGAGGTTATGTTGAAAGATGATTAATATAAAAGTTTTAGATTTTTTAATTATCTACAACTTTTACCTTAAACTTTTTTCGATAGTATGCATATTTTAGCCACAAACCGTAACAAACGAATATCCAATCCCCAAAACTTATATTACCTACCCCCACCCCCTTCCGGAACTTTTCTACTCATTCATCTTGATCTTTCTTACTTTACTTATAATTTGTCCAAATTGGCGCTTTTTTAATGACTTTTGAAGCGGAGAATTGTTAAAAAATGTTGTTTTTAAAATTTCATAATTTTCTTGTTAATCGGTATAAAATTTAGGTATTTTTTTGGGAATTTGGTATTATTGAATTTACTACATTTATTATGGCATAGGAATAGCGTTCTTTTCCGTAATTTTTGGTTTTATTGTGAATAAATTAGGTATTTCTTTTTCTTTTTTAATGTAATCTAGTGTTTAAAATTTTTTTATAACGTTTGTTAATAAATTCGTTGTGTAAATTTTAATTTTTGTTTTTTTTTAGGTTAGGTTTGATTTTGGGGCCACCGATGGACGTTTAGTAGGTTATTTCTTGTGTATCTTTAGGTAATCTACCTACTACTAAGAATTTTATTTGTTTAAAAAATTCGCCTCATACTACAATTTTCAAAATATCAATTTCCTATGTATTTTAGTATTTTTCCCTAATTTTTTTCACCTATTTTTCCTCTAATTTTTTTTTTTAAATTTCGTTATTTTCCACATTTTATGATGTTTAATTTCGTACGATATTTTTGGTACAATTTTATCAAATGCATTGAAATTAGGGCTTTCTCGACTTTTGCTGCATTCGCTGTTACTAGGCAGACTTAATAGCTATTTATTTATTTATTTATTTATTTATTTATTTATTTATTTATTTATTTATTTATTTTATTTATTTATTTATTTATTTATTTATTTATTTATTTATTTATTTATTTATTTATTTATTTATTTATTTATTTATTTATTTATTTATTTATTTATTTATTTATTTATTTATTTATTTATTTATTTATTTATTTATTTATTTATTTATTTATTTATTTATTTATTTATTTATTTATGTTACGAATTAATGGCGACGTAGATATCAGCAAGCATTTTAAGCTTATTGAGTTTCTGAAGCATTAAGGAGAAGGTTACCAACCCAAAAAATTAAAGACCAAATTGAACAGTTTTTGAAGTGCGCACCGGATGACGAGTATCCTATGATGAAAGTAGCTATTATTTTGGAAATATTTGGTGCCTGCCGTAGAGAGAAACATTGCCAGTTGACTCTCGATAACTTGAAACTTCCAGTTCAATATTGGCTAAGATATTAGATACCAAAACCAAGGTTCCACGAAATTTTACTATCGTTAAAGAATTTTATTTGGATTTTTATCAAAGATACATGGCTCTTCGTCCAACAAATGTGGAACATCGGAGGATTTTCCTAAAGTATGTGAAAGGCAAGTGTACGAAAAACCCTGTTGGAAAAAATACGTTTCGAAAAATTCCTGCTGCTATCCTGAATCTGTTTGTGCGAAATTCTCTGACGTCTACGAATCCCACAAATTAACATAAGACACAAATTTTGCACCTTTTGAATTCTATTTGCAGACTGGATAGTTAAATGTGGGCCATAGACTGAGTCAGCGAAATTAAAAATCTGCATCCATCAAGACACCAAGATTTCTCGCTTCTTTCACAATTGCCAAATATTCCCCCCGAATGTTTATATTTACAGACTGGTATACATGATTTTTTGGCCCAAATATTAAGACCTTCTGTTTCGTTGAGTTTATGCATAAACAATGTTCATCTGGAGCAGTAACAAATTTATTTAAGCCTGTTTTAACCAGGTTACAAGCACAAGTAACGTCAGCATATAGATGAGTTTGACATGACTGAATACTACAATAGTATGATAATAAATGAGACGTATATATTGAAAATAGCAAATGCCCTAATATTGATCCATGTGGTTCACCAGATTTGAGACTTAAGAAACTTGAACTATAATCATTTATCAATACTTTTTGTTGTCTATCTTTTAAATAGTTACCGAATAATTCCAGCGCATTTGGAGAGAACTAGTGCTTTAAAGTGATCATTTTAAGGCACTGTTGCCTTGAAGTAATATTTTTAATGCTACAAGTGGGTGTTAAAAATTGTATTTTTAACATGTTTGTAGAAAAATATAGTTTTCGCCTTAAGAGAACCGCAATAGAATATTCTGTAATTCATTAAATATGTACAAGTTAATAAAAGTCAAGTATTAATTTCTACTAAAATAAATTACTTTAATTAATATTATATTGAACCCTGCTGATCCCCCCTGGCTACTACCTTACTACGGGGTTAACATTTCTAACCAACCAACCCTAAACAGAGATAAATATTATATCGTACACCCTTTAACAGAGTAGAAAGATAAGATTTCCAGAATCACGATGCATTAAGAAATAATTACTCACCATCCTCCACCAGCAACCATTTTGCTGGCTATTAGCACCCGTACGTATTCCCAGTGGAGATGAGTAAACTTCACACGGATTTTCCCGCGTCACGTCGGATTCACTAGACCTCGCGATATCACTTTTATCACTTTTGATGATGGCACAGAATCAAACCATTTCGGATCTAAAACAAAGTCATATATTGTATTTATTTTCTGCTTTTTATAAGTGGAAAAATCAACTCTATCAATTATTAAATTCATTTTTAAAGAGTTGATATGCATTTTTGCTAAATATTTAGAAGTCAGCAGGAATTCTAGTCAAGGAATATATTCAGGAATACATATTTTTACCACTTTTATAGATTGTGCAGGTAAAATACCATTTTATGCTTATTTAAATCAACCTATTGCAATTTTATGGTCGATGTTTTGTTGACATTTTATACGTCCAAAATTTTGAGCGAGCTACGATGATTTTAATTTTTTTGAGATGTAGAAAGCTGAAAAAGATCTCCTTCAAGAATTTTACATTAACCAGGGTCCGAGTAAAAAGAAAACACATTTTGGGGAAGTGGCGTGACCTGTGGAACCTACCAAACATGGTTTTTTAAAGCCAAAAAATATTCAACAGCTTATTTCAGGAATTTGAAAACAACCATCCTACATTATTATGGACAATGTTAGATCTATGGATGTGTCTACCAGGTCTCAATCAGAAGATAGGATTGCTGTATCATCAGCAAATGTTTTTACGGTTGAAGATCCTTGTCGGTAGGTTAGGGGTAAGGCACAGCCCCAAGGTAAAATTATTAACTTATCAGTTGTGTCTAGGATTTAGAATTCCCACCAATCATTCAGTAGTATTGATGTGATTTGATTCCCAGTTGTTTCCACCCATCGAGAAACATATACGCCTAAATATTTTAGCTTGTTTGTAGATTTCTAGTCGCGATTACCTGTTATCTATCAGAAAGAAGAATTGCTCTATCAAAAACGATTGTTTCTACTGTTATAGATCCTTCTTTTGATAGGTTGGGGGTAAAAATTAGATCAAGCCTAGTACCAAGGACATTTCCTCGTAAATTTCCTATAAGAAAATTATCTACTAATTGAAAAAGCTGGTACTGAGGTACCGTGATAAAAATATATCTCACTATAACCAGTTTAACACTATTTTCACTACCTAAATAACTAACAAAACAATACAAATTATTATTATTCCTTCACTAAGCTGATACCTTTAAATTCTGCAAAACTTGTTACTAACATTCAAGGTGAAATTCAGAAATCTAGTCTAGCCTTCTGAGGTGCGAAAAAGACTCGTTTCAATCAAAGAAAACGTTAAAAAATATTATGGCAACCTACGTGTTAAATCAAGTGACATTTACTGAAATCAATTTGTAAAAAAGAAGCACTCAAAAAACTTAAAATAATTCCACATACATTCAAAAGCTAAAATATTATTTCCAAAAATTTTAAACCGAAAAAAATCTTAACTACATTCAAAATGTCAAAATTTCAGCTTACCATGATAGCGGGATGCCTGCAACCGACGTAAGCTTCGGGTAACGTTTGCGTCCCGCCGCAGCACTGATAGACGTCGCGGCGCCGTCTCCGGGCGGCGGCGTCTATTGGCCGCCCCCGACCTCGCTACAGTGTGCCCTTCGAGTGGGCGGCCAACCGGCGATCAGTAGGGCGGTTCTTGCCGCTACATTTCACATTGTTTCAATTTTAACTCGGAAAAAATTTGAACAGTTTCAGCGAAAATAGGGTCGGCCATTTTGGAAAGCCCAATGATTGTTTTAGAGATCTCATTAACTGATTTTAGGAAAATTTCGCGTCGGCGGGGGAGCCATAACTGGCTGGGACCCACCTTCGACTTTTGCGAAATTAAAAAAAAATCGGACTAATCGGTTTGAACTTTGTCTCTTTGACGATTTGTAAGTTTTATGATTTCTTCGTTTATCGTTGGTTATTAAACAAGAAATTTTAGTACTTCGTAATTAGCGAAGTTTGGTTTAAATGTCATAATTGTAGTTACTTATGTCTGTTTGTTATATATTGAGATATTAAACTAGTTTGTGATTGTAAATGCCAGTAAAAACGCTCGTTAATAAAAAGCAACACGTTGAAAAATTGTTTATTTGTTAAAAAAGGGCATGAAGAATAAAAATTGTATTGAAACTTCAGTTTTTAGAAAAGGAACACCTACAAATAGATATCTAAATTATCATTTAAACCACTCAATTTGCATGACAATATTTTAAATAAGGAATTATCACCCCAAATAAATTTATGTATCATGAACTTTCTTGAGATATTAAAAATAAAGCATAGTAAAAATCCCTTATATTCCAAAATTATCGGAAAAAATTAAAAGGATTGGCGATAAGTTTAATCTAAGAACAGTTTTTCAAACAAATAAAACATTAAAATTTTTAATAGTAAACACAAAACCTTTTAATGAAATCCAGAATACAATATAAGTTTTATATAAGAGAAACATCTAAACCTTTTCATTTAAGACTTAATTAACATAATCGTACATTAAAATTAAATAATTCGAAAATTTAAAAGTATTTGAACATTCTTGGGAGTTTGGCCATAAAATACAATGGCATTCTTCAACTAGATTATTAAAAAAAACTAATAATTATAAGGGGGATAGGCGAACTGGGTGCCGACCGTATTATGTCCTTAAATCTCATAGGCGAGTTGGGTACCAGCTATAGGCGAGTTGGGTGCCGAAGTAAAAACCATTAGGTAGAAGATTCAATGATCCCTTCATAGAAAATCATTATTTTTTTCTCAAGGTACAGAAAAATCCAAGCTTTAGGACTCGCACCTATAAAATCCTATCTAACTTATCTTTTTTGATTACCTTTGCTGTCTCCAAAAGATGTCGGTGATTGTTTTGCAATGGAATTCTCGTCTTTCCAACAGTTACAAAACTTGCCGACTATTTAGTGGAAACTTATATTGCGGAAGACGCCTTGTTTCCACCTAATTTATGAGCTCAACATTCGTTATCATTGACAAGAACAACAAACGCCTGCGAATCCTTCCATGCGAAATTTAATTCTAATTTTTATAACGCTCATCCAAATATTTTTCAGTTTGTGGATATCCTACTGAACTTTTAAGTATAAACATATATAAAAATAAAGTTTATCTCTTATAAAAAAAAGTGTATACGAAAAAAGCAATAGAAAAAGAAATAATTTTTGACATTACTTACTCTGCTTAATCAAATACTATTAAACGAGCAAGGTTTGTATGTGTGTGTGTATGTGTGTCCAGAGGATCTCGAAATCCACTCGTCAGAATTCAATGAAACTTTCAGGGTAGACTAATTCCTATCTAAATCGACAGAAAATATAGGTCTCATGTCTGTGATCTTCCGAGATATTTACAAGAAAAGTTAAGCTTTTAGTTTTATTTCCTAGCAACGGCAACTTGTTTCTATAGTAATATACTATAAAGGAGAGAGGATATAACGTCACATTCCATAGGCGTACTTTGCAAAATAAGTTTCTATAATATAAATAAGGTCACAGCATATAAAATATATATACCCACTTCGTAGATTAAATTTTGAAGTTATATTATTTACAAAAAATAAAAATAAACCTTATGCATCTGACACTTTAACATTGAACGAATTAAATTTAACCAATAAATAACAAGGAGGATTATGTGTTGGGATTAAACTGTTTTTAATCTCTTGGCATTAAAAGTAACGCTTCAGTACTTACCTAAACTCAAAGATTAAAAAAAAAGTTAGTTCAAGAACTATCTATAAAAGTCACTGTCTTCACTAAAACTACTGGTATCACTATAATTATCTTTTCTGAGGTTTATTATTATAGGTTCTATTAAATTATCCATTGATAGAGGATATACTTTCCTAAATGAATTTTCCACCTTTTTAACATGATCAATGCATTTTCCCCAATGTTCTCTATTTACATCTGAAAATGCCTTCAAAAACAAATTTCGCACATCAGGAAATTTAAATGTTTTATTGGTTTGAGAAACATAACCTTTTAATAATTGTGACCAGATCAGTTCAATGGGATTTAACTCTGCGTGGTACGGAGGCAATCTGAGAATTTTAATTAGTTTTTCTCTGGCCATCTCATCTATAATATATTTTTTGAATTTTGAATTTGAATTACTAATAATTCTTCCTTCAAGGATTTAGGAGGACTGATAATATTTTTAGAATGAAGCCATTTTGAAATATATATTATTACAAAATTCCGAATCAATTAAAATACATACGATACGGCTATGAATAAATAAAGTCTGACTTATCTGTCAAAATAACAGGTTAATTACAGTAAAAACCATGGAAACAAGATTAAATCTAGACAAAAACTATATTAGGTCGATCAGATGTATTAAAATTTAAATTTTAACTAAAAATAAGCATTGAAGGATGAGGTGAAAATAAAATTTCTACCTCTTGAACCTGTACTACGTTCTGCAAATTAAATACTGCACTCCTTTCTTCTGTATAGTATAGTAGTAAAAAGGTTTGACTTTATTTAATTTCTGGCGTTTAAATCTGAAAGAATTCAATTTTAAGTTTGCCGCTTTTTATCCATAATGACCTACAAATTTTGACAACTACTGACACGCACATCTCTGGTTAATTGTTAAGAAAACCGGACCGGACCGGACCGGCTGGGATTTTCATGAAATTTTCGCAGATGCTATAAAACATGATAAAAATCAATATACTTAGCAATAGAAATTTTTGCGCGGAAAAATATTTTTCACATTTTTTTATTCTACAAATGCCCAAGTAGCAATTTATAACCAGAATAAACCTGAAAAGTATAAAAAAGAAAAGGTTCATTTGACGGACATAAATAATTTGCTTGTCAAATGACAGCCATCTCATAAATTCTAAGTTGAAAATACAACGTTGCCAATTCAATTTCAGAAATCATGGGTTTAGGTAAATATTTATAGGAACGTTGAGTAACACTGTTAAAATGGACACTTGTCAAAATGTGACACCTGTCAAAACATGACAACTGTTAAAATGTGATACGTGTCAGAATGTTACAACTGTCAAAATGAACAAATGTCAAAATATGACACCTGTCAGAATGTAACAAATGTCAAATGTCACACGTATCGTACTTTTCTTTATTTATTACACAGATCTAACCTAACCTAAAGCTAATCTTTTTTTTTTGGCGGGTGGTAATGCTTTATGCACATCGGGTAAAGGTTCTTCCCTTCCCCGATAGTGTGAGACTACCCCTTACGGTTACTCACTAAAACCACCCCACTGAAACCACTATGCCCTACACGCTGCTGTTGCCAAGCCAAGACCAAGCGTCAGTAGATGTTGCCCTAAAAGGGTGAAATCTCCAGAAACTAGGCAACTTTTAATGCATTTAACTAACCTCTGTGACAAGCAGTTGATAAACGTCAACAACACCTGCAGCAAATTGAAAATTAACACTGACAGCTTTTTTTAATTTTCCCGCCTACTTTCAAGCCAATCGCCAATCAACTTTCTATTTATCTACCTTTCTGTAGTTCAAGTAGATGTCGCCCACTCCGTGATTTTCACGAATTAATTAATAATTTGTCAGGTTATAAATATACTTAAATTATATACTCATTGGACTGCTTAAAAATGTAGATTTGAATATTAAGAGCGAAAGCTCGGTGACCAGATATTTTCGTTAAAAGAAAGAAAAAAACAGCTGTAAATACGTGTAATGATTATATGTACATATTAATACTTTAAGATAATCAAAGCTTTATTTATATTATAGAAAAAGAATTTTAATGGGGGTATTTATAATTTTTCTTTGTTATACCAGCAGTTCAGTTATTTTTCCCTGAGTTTTTCCAAATGAGCATTTTACGACCGCGCCAATGATACGGGCGGATGTAATTTCGGCCGGAAAAAGGGCAGGTACTAAAAGCCGGTAGGTAAATTCGGCCGGAGGTTTTAAGTTGCTTCCTTATCTCATAGGTATTTTCGGCCGCAAATCAAAATCAAAGTGACGTAGAAAGTGAAAACGAAGATAATACGGAGGCTCCGCCTCAGACATCACAACAACAACAGCCTGCGGCTATTGATAAAAAAATTATACCTCAGCGGGCTACGCAGTCCTTTGCTCCGGCTACGCAGTCCGGCGTTGAAGCTGACGGCATTGAGGGCCCAAGTCCTAGTTACTCCCCAATGATTGACGAAGGAATTGATACAGTAGACGCCTCGGCCGAAATTACCCCTGTCATAAATGGTACCCCTTGATTTATGCAGGTAGGCCAAGGGATTACCGGCCGAAATTACGCCCGCCGAATGATACCCACCATGGTAGTCTCCAGCAGAGTAAGCCATAATCCAATAATCCTCAGACTTATCAGAGACAATTTATGAGACGGGCAACTCAATGTATTATTCTTGTTCGGTAAAAGTTGTTTGGGCGATTGTAAACGGAAGGCAATAGGAGAGGGCGCACTAGTCAATGTTCTTCTTTCTCAAGGCCTCTTACTGCTGTGAGTATCCATTCATCGGTGGCGGGAAAATTTAAAATTATACTGGACCCAAAAATGTGTATATTAGAAATAAATCATGTTTCTACACAAAATTTACAGGACAATAAAAACTGTCATTTACTACAAACTTGAAAAGTGTTAAAATTACAGTTCAACATGTGTAGTGAAAATAACGTTTTTATTGCTCCTGTAAATTTTGCCAAAGAAACACAAATTACACTAGATTATTAATATTTAGACTTAGACTAGAAAAAAATGATAGACCAAACTCTTTTTGCTTTCTATAAATTGTGTATTGTTTAAGATACAGAATAACAAACTACACTAACAATAATACAAAATAATGGGGGTAGAGCACTGGACTTTAATTTCGCCCTCTTCCACTACATTTACAGTGTTAAGATCTGCCTCTTTGAATTTAAGTGGTACAGCGGTTGGTTTTAACTTCCAATTAATTTCATTAGTATAATTATTTCTACTAAAATGATTTCTGCAGATTGTGTAGTTCCTCATATTAATGTTTGGATAAGTTACACCCAGACTTTGGTACTACATGTTGCACCTAATATGAATTAAAATCATTACTAATAAAACTATTTTTGCATGTGTATTGCTTAATTAAATGAGAAGATAAAATGATTACATGTCACTATTTCTTTGAAAACAACGCAGTTTCTGAACTTCTACGTCACTGCAACCACAAATTAAGCAAGAATTCACCATTGTTTTTAAAAGTCTCACAATCATCACTATACAAACTAAAATTACTTAACAATATCACACAGAGAGAAATAAACGAAATCATAAAAACAAAATGGATTCTTCAAATACATATCAACAAACAATAACATGCAACGTCTGACACTGTCGAAAACCTCAAACGTCAATCACAAAATAAGCAACACCAGCGACCTCAACGGCTGCCTACCTCCTGAACAACGGAGATAGATGTATGTTCAGATTATTGTAAGAGAGAAAGAAAGTTATATATAGTACCATCTCTGGCACCCAACTCGCACCCATCCATTATAACTACAAAGTTAAAGAAGCGGCACTGATATACTTAAACAATAAAAAGGGATACCCTTTATGTCGGGATAGTATCACAAGTTATTTTTTCTCTGGGTTTTTTATTATTATAAAAACTTTTTAATATAAAAAGAGAGAAAAAGAAGAAAATTTAACATAACAAACCACTATAATCTACATCTACAGAAACAAGTATTTTAGGAATGCTTATTTGGGACTCAAGCAGAGGTAAATTTAGGAAAAGTAACATTTTACAAGACGAAGTAGGTGGTTTCCAGGACGGGCTGAGTATACCTATATTTTTATATTAAATTGTAAATGAGAAAAGGAAAGTAAACACAAAGTCTTCCCCACATCAAAAAGGAGGTTAAATTTAATTATATATTTTTACAAACATGTTTCGACACCAGCTGTGGTCATCATCGGTGTTAAAACGACACAAAAGTACCTAAAAATAAGAAAAAACTATTAAATACCTGAATTATTGGTTAAAGAACGCTATAAACTTACATAAACTTACATTTTCACAACATTTACTTTGATGATCATGTTTTTTGTACTTTGGGGTATTTCCCCTAAATTTAAAACAGCTCCATAATCGTAAATAAGGAGATGCCTCTGATTTTTGTATTTAATTTTCGTTAGTTTGACGGGAAAAAGTTTATAGCGTTCTTTAATCAATAATTACAGTTTTTCCTTATGTTTTTGGCACTTTTCTTTTGTTTTGACACTGACAATGACCACAACTGCGGTCGAAACATGTTTGTAACACATTAAAAAAATATATAATTAAATTTAACCTCTTTTTTGGTGTGGAGAAGACTGTGTCTACTTTCCTTTTCTCAAATCTTGATACTCCACTTGAAATTATGGATATTTTAATAATTATTTGCTGTCGTGATATTTGTCTAGTGTGTCGCACTTAATCTTTATTGAATAAATACAAAGGATGATAAGCGATAAGGGCTGCCCTTGTTTCACATGCCATGAGAGGCATCGTAAATCATCATTATCAACATTATAAATAGAATAGAATTATACCCAAAGACCAGACTGAACCTTGACTGATCTTCTTTCCAAATAAGTATTTCCTTTTTTCCAGAGCATTTACTTCAGAATTTCATGGACTCGAAAAAGTCGCCAGGTGTCAATTAAGCAAGTTTTACTTTCCCGGCCCTTCGCAAAGGGAAAGTATTGTGAACGCTCTAAAAAAAAATTGAGATAACGACGGAAATATCCATTTTAAGGTCCCCTAAGATGATTAAAACGATTTTCAGATGGAAGTCTGTCCGTCTGTCTGTCTGTGTGTCTGTATTCTTCCACGATAGCGTCCGCACGCTTAATCCGATTGAGCTGAAATTTGGTATATGGGTTTTTGGGTGATCGGGGATTGAACCCATTTTGGTTTTTGGTTTTTGGTTGAAATCGCCCCACCAGGGGGCGCAGGAGCCCTATGTACATCGCAAAAAAATATAAGACTTAAAGTTTTTATTTGATATTTAGATGCCTCACTGGCTTGTCAATACATCCTGAAATTTTCATTCCTTAATTATGAACCTAATCTAAAAAAAAAAAATTTTAAACTAAAAAATCACAACCCGTAGCGTCCAAACGCTTGATCTGAGTGAGCTCAAATTTCGTATGTGGGTATCGGATCATCGCGAAATGAACCCGTTTGTTTTTGGTTGAAATCGCCCCACCAGGGGGCGCAGTAGCCATATGTACATTTCAAAAAAAATAAACGAACTAAAGGTTTTATTTGGTATTTAGGTGCCTGATTGGCTTGTAAATGCATCCTGAAATTTTCATTCCTTAATTTTAAAACTAAGAAATGGAAAAAAAATTTAAAATTTAAAATCCAAATGACATTTGACATGTCAAAGAAAAAGTAAACAAAATTCCGACCCTAAAAAAAATTCGAAACAAATTTTTTTTGGGATACCAAATATCCTTGATTTGGACTATTTTAACACCAAATTAATTTTTTTAATGTCTTGTGGCGACACAACAGATTTTTTTCTTTACATTTGATTTTCCAAAAATATCTATTCAGGCAAGTCGTTCCCTCAAATACACCTACTTGAATTTCCTTTCCAGTGTTTTGGTATTGCTCGACATAGATTTAAATTACAAAAATTTGGAGAAAATGACGTGTCATACTTTTATTTTAATCTGTTTAAATTATAGTCAATTTCTGAGACGATTATTGTGTTTGAGCTTCTGCTTTTCTGAATCATGTTAACTATATTAACTTTGTTCTGAATTGAGTCTTCAGTAACTTTAGATGATCTCCCACCACCGTCTAGTTGTCAGCGTTCCTAATTGCTGAATTATGCCAAAAGCAGTGCCCTGTCAATTCTTCTGTACTTCCTAATGATCAATTTCCTGTTTTTTTACATTTCTCGGTACAGTCGACGCGTAACTGGATTATAAGATTTACATTTTTTAAAGATATTTAGCAGCCATAAAAATAACCATGTGCCATCTTTTCTGTAGTAGATTGTTGCTTTCTCTACTCCTTGGACTACTCGCCCCCATATGTATTGAATTACATTGGTCCAGATGCGTGTTGGAACCCAAACTTTGTCGGGACAGTCCATTTTCAATTGAAAAAATATATAAAAAATCTCAATTGCTTTGATAGGCATTCACGGCTTGTAGATGTGACGACAAGTTGCTTTAATCGGCACTGGCGGCTTGTTTTGCAATTGAAAATAGATAAATTGTACCTTCCCCGCGCTGACAAGCTCCTTTAATATCAGAATCAAAGGGTTTGACACGCATATGGATCGATGTAATTCAATACCGGTGGGGGCAAGTAGTCCAAGGAGTAGTTGTTTTAGGTTCGATATATTTCGAAATTAGGAGAAAAGAAGACACATATATTTAAGAGCGTCATGAGGATGTTGGGGTTACTTTTGTTTTGTGGGTTCTTCAATAAAACTGATTAGCTTTATTAAGTAACTTTATTAACTTTCCAAGTAAACGTGGTAATACAACAATGCTTGTTCACCTCAAGTTGTCGGCCATTGCCCATCTCCCGGAAGTGACGATGAAAGTGACACGTCTGACACCTGTCATTGATAGTGTGTTCGATCGTATATTAAGATGTTAAGATACGTTCGATATCTTATTACATACAACATATATAACAACTTTAAGGGTACTTATAAGGTATGAGTGATCGTGAACGTTTGATTCTCTGGATGAGAGCGTTGAATGAGTAAAAACTTGTTATTGTGGAACGGATAATATAAATATAGTAAGTGTAGTCCAAAAATATCCATACCTAATAAAATGACATCAATTCTAGCGTATAGGTAGACAAATAAAAATATTCCTAAAATGAGAAAGGTAAATCGAATGATTAACCCCGATTTTAATAAAACCCACTTAAGTTACGTCAATTGAAACAATTTACTCACGGTTGAAAGATTCCCTTTAACAATTGGCGTTGCCGTCTTGGCAACGTGGCAGGGGATATGATGGGCGTCCTTGGGGATGTCCTTTGAATCTCTCTAAAATTTGCACATTTAATATAACAGCAATATTTTAAAATGAAATCGAGTTTTTTCTAGCTAAAATTTTAAAGCGATTCAGGCAGGTCACTTTTTGATTTTTCCAAAATAGAAAAATTTTCGTTGACAGAAGTACCTACAAGAAAAAGTAGAAATTATCATATGAAGACCAATATATGGCTTGAATGACTTAAATATTAAAAAGCTGCTTTAAATAATTTAAAATTACAGAAATAAATATTATCTTTGAATTTTATATAAAATTCTTAAAGGTATTATGATATACCCTGTACTTTTTAATAAAATAAAATGTTGGATTGACAATTAAATGAGTTTATTTTAATAACGAATATAAAAAAAAATTACAAAGATCAGACTAAATTTATTAGTATGGAATACTTGCACTCACATCCATTCATTCAATGATACCTTATTTCTAAAATGATTTTAAATTTGGCGCAATAAATTTTTAAACTAAAGTTGGCACACCGAGTTACTAAGACAGTGAGTAACATGTCTGTCTTAACCACAAAAAAAAACGTATCCCGCACGTCATTTTTAGTATGCAGCACGTTAAAAATGATATAATGAGTTTATACCTTCATACCTCTTCTACCTCGTACAACACGTGATATGTTACAACTAGACTTCTAGTTATGTGATGTTTCCAATTTCTGTTGATTCTTCAAGTGATATATGCTGGATTGAGCAAGTTATTGGAAACAATATCCAGATGATACACAAAAACCACCAACTTCTAGGTAAGTTGTTGTTTGAATATTAATTGATATTATCCACTTACTAATCATAAAACAAAGTCGCAGTAATAATTGGACTTCCAGAATATAAATGCCTTTTTAATTTTGTACCTTCTTCTTGTAAAATTTTGGTAAATAATTTTCCAAAATTTCTATCCTAAACTCTCCTTCCTTTTATAACTTTTAAATTCAAATTTCTTAAATTTCTCTTTTTACTAGCCTTTCTACCATTTTTTCACTAACTTTTAAAACTTTTTTAATTTTTATAATTTTAAAAAAAATCTTCTTAAAATTTTTATACTAGCCTCTTTTTTCATTTCATCAAACTTACTACCTTCTTTTTTTTCTGTTGCTATGTTACCTTCTGACGTCATACAGAAACTCCCAAATTGTTTCTGAATTTGTTCTAATATTATATTTATTATCAATTTTATGTGTTTTGATTTTCATAATTTTAAATATAACAATTAACATACTTCTCCTTTATATTCTGGTGTCTAATTTTATACATTTTATTAATTTCTAATTTAGTTATCAAAGTTGGTATCTTTGGATTTCATTTTAAACAGTTGTCAAAACTTTTATTTTATTTTGCTGTACAGGTTGTCCTGACATTATAATTTGTAATATAGATTGTCCAGAAAATTGAATCGTTAAAAAAAATTTTGAATTTTGAATATTATTTAATTTTGGTTTTAATTTTTAGGTTAATATCAGAGCTTTTAAGAAGGATTTTCACTGTAATATTGATCTCACATTAAATCATTCCCTTAGGTAAGTTTAACTTTTTTCTTTATCAATAAAATAACATTTTGTTTAATCTTTTAAATTTTATTTTAATAATACTATTTCTTTATTTTTAGGTGATGTTTCATTTAATATTTAACGTGACAAGATGTTTTTAAGAAGAAATATTCGATTGGGCATAGTCATTAATTTTTAATTTAATTTTATCTAAATATTATAATTTTGATAATGTTAAAATTCCATTTCAAATTCTTCCACATTATTTAAATTTACAATATGCTGATCTCTTTTAAAATATTATTCTATACTCTTATGTAACATTATTAACTTCACCATATATATCAAGTATTTTGTTAACTGCACGAGAAAAAACTCTGCCTTCAAACTTTTTTTACAATAAATTTATTAATCAAGTGCAAAAAGCGAAAAAAAGTTGGTTATCATTGCCTTATTTTTTGCGTTCAGACAAAAACGGGAGGATATTCAAGTTTTGGGAGGATTTTCCGTTTTTACCACAATAATTTTGGATTCTCAAAATTGCGAATTTTTGAAACGGCGTTTTTGCAAAAAATATTAGTGTAGCGAAAAAAATCATAGGGAGAACTTTTGTAGGTAATAAACTGCTCTTCATTTTTTGTCTTAACAAAAATGCTCTAAGGGTCATATTTCGGCAGATATCGTCGAAAAACGGATATTCGGGAACTCTAGAGCCATTTTCCCTCCCTTCCACAAATTCCACGTAGCTGAGATTTTCGGAGGTACATGTACCTATGAATACCTGCAAATTAAATTTTAGCGGACAGACATTATGGCCAGGTTTGGGGTTTTTGTGGCGTTAATTAGTGGACTATATGTTGTTAAGTAGATTGTAAATTAACTGTGAATAAAAAAAAGAAAAAAATATTTTAAAAAAATCATAGGAAATAGTGAAGATGTAGAAAGCATATTTCCAATTGTCTAATTTTCAGATTTTCTTTCGTGAATCTAATTTTTATCAAAGTTTACGAAAAAAGAAATATTGGTGGAAAATTCGCGGAAAAATCTGGAAAAATTCGACAAAAGATACGTCAAATCCTAAAATCCATATATATCACATCATCATTCTCCCACTGTGCTCCTCTAATGGCATCCCAACACCTTTATAAAACTATATCGCGTCCTTAATTTGATATATTTTATTTTTCAAAAATTCCCTATCAAAATATTTCCAATTTTTTTTATCAAAGCTTCCAAACACCATTTAAATGAAATATTCGAAAGGGGCTGATTCGATGCATCTGATAGCAATAACTGTGTGCGTACAAACAGAACGGGAAGAGGAAGGGACCGAATACATCTTGAGCACGCTCCCCAGGGAGGGATCAATACCACCGTTTTGGACCTCGACCTATTTAACCCATTTTCAAATTTCCTCACAAAGAAATTAGCATTTAGAATTTGTTCGAAAAGTAGTTTTATTTTGAGAGAGAAAAAACGGAGTCGAAAGTAAAAACTAATCTGCGATTATAATTAAATCAACAGAGGTGTCACTAGGATTCTTTTTAGGAAGGCGGTGATTATTAATTAAAAATATTCAGTATATAAAAGAAAAACATGAAAATAGTTGGGTATCTATAGTACAAATAAGTGCTTATTTGACGAAAATAAATAAATTAAGAAGGCTGCTATTAATGGTGTGTTTTGAATAACTTATAAGAGATGGCGCTACACATATACTAGTGTCCCCTGTAATCTGAAATAAGAAATAAATAGTTGCGTCATGATTTATTCTTTTAAAGTGGTTCTATACTAAAATTTTACCAGAACATTTATATTTCGAAAGGTTTGTCTTGTGTGTAGCGGCTCCCGGGACCTCTCGCATTGCGCTCGTGCTCTGTCGGAGTTTTACAGAATCCTGGCCAATCAGAAAAGGTCAAACGAGGAAGTTAATTGAAGACAACAGTTATTCTGATTGCACTTATTTACATTGGATTGTTGTGCTGACTTGAATATAGACCATTCCAGGATGACGTAGGTGACAGGTCGGCCATATTTGCTGGGAGGCACACAACTTTATGACACAACGTTAGTTTCATATGTAAACATTAGAAAGTTTTTTTTTTAAGTTCTTTATTCAGAGGAAATAAATAGAAAATGCCACATTTTTGTAGTGTTATTAATTGCTCAATGCGTTCTGATAGAGATAATGTATCATTTTTCCGGTTTCCTGCTGTTTTGACAAACGGAGGGGACCATTTAAATGCGTTGTCTAGTGAATTAAAGCTTTGAAACGAGGTACATTTTCTGAAAGCCAAGTGAATAATAGACGTGTTTGTATTTTTCGCGATCTTTTATATGTATTTTTTTATTATTACTTGTGTAAATAATAAATCCCGAAAACTAACCATTTTAGAAACTTTAAAACTGAATAATAGCCCGTCAAAGTAGATTTCCCTTTTTGACGCGCATTGTTTCAGGAACATAATGTGGCCAAAGAATGGTACGGTTACTTCTCGCCACGGTTGCGTAGCCACCCCTCCGTATTCGGGCCGAGATTGAGGTGTAACCGTGTGGAAGTTATCACTGACGATAAGTCATACACCATGACTTCATCATCCCCGGCTAATAAACATCACCCTATTTAAATGTCGACGATGTGACGTTTCCACCGCAGCAGTGGTGTATCTTGAAATTGATTTGCAGGAATTAAGTTCGTCTGTCCAGAACCTATTTATACGAAAAATTTCCTTAATCATTTAAGATCACTGTAAATGATAAGCGACAATAAAACACGAAGCAAACTGAAGTCTTGTCCAGAACTCCCTATAAAGTGGCAACTAGATGAATAATGGAAGAGACAAATTGAGAGGAAAACGAAGAAAAGGAAAATCGGGGATTGAAGGAAAGGTACTTAGACGCATATGCAAGGAATCAGAATCTTTGCATTTAAAGCGAATGGTGGCGGGTTCAGCAAATGATAAGAAATCGTCGAATAAATATTTTTTTAGTACCTAATTATTTAAAATATTTTCTATTTACCCGATACACTGTTATTAGATACTCCATAGGATCCTATAATAAATATAAATGACGGTTTTGTAATCCTTATTCTTGTATATACCAATAGATAAATGTTGATCGATATTTTCAATCTGAAAATAATGAATTTTATCTTAAAAGCTTTCGAGCTTAAGAGCTTTCGAGAATATAGTGAAAAAATGAATTTCGAAGGTAAAATTTCACGTGAATTCATATAATCGTCTACTAAGTGATTGCCTATATTTCAGAAGTAATACTGGTTGCATAAGGAGTTAGGCGTTAGTATAAATACGTTTGGTGTCTAACAAGGACATTTCATAAAAAATCAGAAGGGTAGAATGGGGCAAGATCTCCAAAAAATCTATGAGGAAGAAAAGTTGTGGATTTTTTCAAACTGTTAAGGACCATTAAGCACGCATCCTTACTTTTAACGGACTATTAATAAAATGTAGATAAAACGTCTATTATGGTAGTACATCTAAAAACGTCTATTATGTTTGGCTTATTTAAAATATCTATTTTATATTTTTTAAACTAATATCCTTGATAATTTTGCTTTTATTTTATATACCAGACCATTTAGGGTACAATTTTACTTGAAAAAATTGTTGTTGCTTTGCAATTTTTAGATGTAAAAAACTAAATTCCGCAAAATTCGTTATTTAGCATTATTAACAAAGCTTCGCTGTATTTTGTGTTTAAAATGTTGTCTCAAAATTCAGGTATATGATTTGGCATATAAAATAATACCAAAATTCATCGTATAATTTAAAAATACGAGGAACTTGATACCATATCCGGATGTACCGGATTATTCTAAATATTTTAGATCAATTAAGAAACCTTGAAAACACCATTTTTCCAAAGTTTCACATTTTAATTCTGCCTGCTTCTCCTAAGACGCCTTATGAAAGAATTCTGTATAATTCTGTATAATATTAATTTTATTATTTGCATTGCCCCGCTTTCTCTCGAATTCTTGATTTTTTATGAGGAGTGCAAGTTAGACTTTGTTGACGTGAGACAGCAGAAGGAACGGGCAATTTCAAAATAAATAGAAGAAGAAAAGTACATGTTACGTGTATATCTGAAGATCCGTTACGGTAAAATATGTTTTAAAATGTTTTTTATTTAAACGTTGATAAAACTTGCTATTTTTACTAAAATTTGAATTCAATTTTTTTACATAAATATGCCACTACTTTATAACTGCTGGAATACCGTTTCATAAAAGTCAAATCAGAAAAAAATTAGTTTAGTTTAGTTTAGTGTTTATAGTTTACATAAAAAGTTACTCTATTCTACATTTATTTGTGACGATTGTATCTTTACATTAAACAAGTTCCTAATTTGCTCCCTAATGACAGGTAATTAGTAAAATTCTGCTTATCTAGTAACCATTAAAAATAGTAATTGTCAAATAAAATTGAACAAAATTCTACTGTGTTTTACAAAAAAAATTACATTTAGAAGCTGATACTGGAAAAACACTACAAATGAAATGTTTGTATAGAAGTCATTACATTTGTAGTTTTTTTCCCTGTACTGGCTTCTAAAACAGCAAATTTAAATGTGAAAGAATAATAAGTGTTATTTTGTTGGATATTATATAAAACCTCTTAATTTGGTGCTAAATTTTGGATTTAAGTTAATGTAAGTCTGACAGATTTCACTACTATTAACATTATTATCATGTAAATATATAAACTCTTACTGTGGCTACTCATACACAAACTATATAAATGAATATAGAATAAATTAAGTAGTCGGGTTCTACAGTCAAAAAATCAAATTCACACATTGCAAAAACTTTGAAAAAACTTTTCAACAACACTTATGTAAAAAGTCACGTTTCTACTGTACATTTAGATCAAAGAAATGTAATATTTGTTTAAAGTCCTATAACACGAAAGGTTTAATAGAAAAAAACCAATATCCAACCCTCAAAACGTATATTTAGCCTTTCGGAACTTTTACTCAGATTTTTCTTAATTTACTTATAATTTACCCTTAATTTTCCGACAATCCACATACTGCTAAGAATTTTTTTTAAATAATTGACCTTGGTGTATATTTGAATAGAGGAATATACAATAAAAGTTTGTTCCTGTAATTTAGAAACACTCTGTGTGTAAACATTGGTTATCATTTTTAATGCATTTAAAATAAGTATCAATTTAATGGAGATATAAAATTAATAATAGAAGCACGAAGACTCTGGTCAAGATGTCACTCTCTCTTAGGATGTCGAATCGAATAAATTATATTCCAGGGTTCCCATAGACCTGGAAAACAGGGAAAAGTCGGGGAAATCAAAAAGTGTTGACGAAGTCAGGGAATTTTGTATTTTTCAGCAGAAGTCAGGGAATTCAACCAGTGTATATGGGTGATTCTTCCAATAGAAGCAGATTTATGATTGCAAAATTTCAAAAATTAAAAAGGCTTGTTCAGATCTGAAAAAAATATGTATATGAGCTAGAATGACTAAGATTACAGTGGTATATAATGACATGCTTAAATCAGTATTCACGACAATGGCGAAATTGACACGAGTTCACTGCCATATATCTCGGGTTTTTCTTAATTCTGTCTCTTCTCATCTGTTCACACTCCCTTTTCCTCTTCTTCCCCTCCTCACACGTCATTTTTTTAGGCGACATCGTCAGGATTATATGAAATTAAACAGAAACATTTGAAGGTGGTCATTAACGTGGACAATTTGTCTTTGTCGAGGATGAGAAAGTCCACGACAATATCATTCAACAACATCCACGACAATGATGTTTTGAGGTTAAAACATTCTAAACAACATAAGAACATTCTATGTACATGTACAATAAGTAGGCACATAACACGTCTACACTCCAATATTGTCTTATTTTTCAATACTTACTGATGTCTAATGTTGCTGCCACGTCAATGAGCCTTTACTAAAATATGCACTACAGTTGGACAACGTTTCATCTGATTTTATCAATAACTAACTGGATTAAAAGGATTCTTGTCCTGAAAAAAGTCAGGGAAAATTTTCTCGCTTCCATTGTATATTATGTGTATTTATAGAACTCCCAAATCAAATGTCCATCTTTTCCTCGAGAATCTTCTTAATTTACTTGACGCATGGCCTATAAAAAGTAGGAAAATTTTATTGACTTTACTAATGTATGTGCTACTCAAAAGTCTTTGACAAATATTTTTCAATCATTCAGTCTCACTATGCACGTAGATTCGCCAACTAGAATCACCAAAACATCATCTACAATCGTAGATTACGTAGTCTCCGATTTTAAACCCGCTGATGTTGAACACCAAGTAATTAGCTCAGGTCTTTCGGACCATGAAGCAGTTTTTGCCAACTTTGTGATAGCACGCACAACCCCAAAAAAAGTCAGCCAGTTGGGTAGAATTTTCTCTCAGCGTAATTTTGAAAAATTTTATAACTTGTGTCTAGCTACTAATTGGAATGGTCTTTCTGAAGATATTGACTCTAAATTCTTGGACTTCCTAAATAAATTAATTAAGTGTTTCAATACAGCATTTCCCCTTCGTCCCATTAAAACTAAACGTCATAAACCTTGGACAACTAAAGGAATAAGAATCTCTTAAAAAAATATGAGGTCACTTATGTATATTAAAAATTCTCAGATAACCCCCTAATATTAAATTATATCAACAACTACAGAATACTGTATCGGAAAATTATCAAATCTACTAAGAAAAACTATTATAAAAATCGCATCTCAAGAGCTAAAAACTCTTCCAAAGAAACCTGGTCTATAATAAAGGACTTAAGAAATAAAACCCGTTCTTCAAACACTGTTAATCCTAGTCCTGATGAACTAAACAATTATTTTGTTAATGTAAGTAAGAATATCAGCTCTAACATAGCTCCGGGCCAGGATGCTCTCTCCTTCCTCCTACCTACTATAGTCTATTTTTATGTATGAGAGAGTATTAAAATAATAAAGCGTTCGTAATCCATAGGCGTACCACTTCTTTTAGTAGACAGTTAAAATATTTTGTGAAGTTATACCTCGAGTATTTTCGTATGAAATAACCTTTGTATAAATATAATAAATATATCGGGTGTACACTTATATTTTCACCTAATTAACCTGCTTATAACTTCTAAACAGCTGAAGGTAAAAAAGTGCAATTTTTTCTAAAATATTTTATTTTTCCACAAGGTATGTTAAGAACATTGTGTCAAACGGGTTATGTAGGTATAAGGGTTTAAACTTTGACTTTTAAACAACGTTACGTTCATAAATAATAATTTTAATATAAAAACTACTTCTTACCTACAAATCCAAATCAGAATCGAAATCAGAAGATGAACTGTCGCAACCAATATTTACAATGAGTGGCTCGATCATTTCATCAGTAATATTGTCCAACTTCCACATTTTCTCTTCTTTAATCGTATGATTTACTGCCTTTTCCCAGTTTTCAGGCTTCACATTATTTACAGCCTCCAAAAACAACTATTTAACATCACTCATTTTAAAAGAATTATTTTTTCTTGAAACTTCTCCCTTTATCTGTGCCCATATCAGTTCAATCGGGTTTACTTCGCAATGATATGGTGGTGATCTAACACCGTCATCCTACGATTTTTTGCAATTTCATCAATTTCATATTTTTCTAATTTCTCTTTATGAAGGAAACACAAATGATACAGTTCTCTTCTCACAGAACCGGGATGGAACTTAATATTCTTTGAATTTAGCCAATTCTGTAAATCTTTTTTTAACCACTTGGTTGTGGGCATTTTTTCTGTAAGTCTCGAGTGATAACTTGCATTATCCATTACTATTATACAGTTCTGAGGAAGAAGATCTATCATTTGTTCGAACCACTCTTTAAAGACATCAGCATTCATGTCCTCATGGTAGTCACCGGTACGAGTAGATTCAAAAGTCAATAAACCACCTTTAACAAAACCGTTTGAACTACCGATGTGTACTATTATCAGTCTGCGCCCCTTTCCTGATGGTGGATTTAAACCAGTAGATAAATTATTTAAAAAAACCTGTCTTCGACTTGTAACAGTTTCATCTTGCCAAAATTTATTTGGTGTATGTCCCTCGTTGATCCATGTGTCATCTAAATAAAATATATTTCTTCTTTGGTTTCTCATTTCTTTTATAGTCCTTAGGTAATTTCTTCTCCATACTACAATATCGCTTCTTTCTATTAAAATAGACTTTCTGGAATGCTTTTTCCATAGAAAACCTATTTCTTTTAAAAGTTTCCATAGTGTGCTTCGACTTATTTCAGGGTAATCCTTATCATCTCGAACCGTGGCAAGAACTTTGTCTACTGTCGGAAATTCTTTTCTAAAGAAGAACGCATGCACTTTCCTTCGAAGTCTTTCTTTCAAATGATTTTCTATTTGAAATTTTGGTTTTCCTGGAGCTTTACGTGCTGTTTGAAACTCGCCACATTTCTCTTCTTTAACAACTCTGTAAATCGTAGATTTCCCAACACCAAGCGTACTACTAACTAATTCCACTGTGTCATCAACACTTTTACATAAATGTTTGTCTGTAAATGATTTAAAACAATTAAATATTAATGTTTTTTCATTAACTGTTAAAGGACCGATTTTTTGTCGTTTACGCGGTACTTCCAAATTCATGATCACACTAGAATTCACAATAGACTGCACACTGCACCTTGCATGTTGCAACTAAACGACATTTAGTAAGCTGTCAAGAATACACAACTGGACCTCCTTACTAAATGGAAAACTTACAATCGCATTTTCGGTGAAATTTGTTGGTAAGGGATTTATCTACTTATACTGTAAGAAATTCTTGGAATTAAAATAAAACAAAATTGGCAAATAGGTACTTATTGAAAATAATTTTAAGATACGGCTATGTTATCTTTAATACACAGGGCTTTTGGTCTGTCCAAACCTTTTTCTATTGTTTTGTACAGCTTATGGTTATAAAAGATCAATAAAAGGACCAAAACTTGTATTAGCTCAGGGACATTTATGACAATTTTAGGAAATATTTAGATTATTCCGTAAAAATATTTAAAATGAAGTTTTGCATTAGAAATGCTGTTTTATTACTCTCTCATACATAAAAATAGATCAAAAAGGATCACTAATAGTTTCTTCCTAGGACCAGTAGATAAGCACGAACCAGTGCAAACCATAAACAGCATTCAAAATAAATCTCCCAGTGGAAATGATGGCTTGTCCACTAAAATATTTTCAAATATACCTGATGTAGTAATTAACATGTTAACTTCGCTGATTAATGAATCCTTCGAATCTGGTAGCTTTCCGAGCTGTCTAAAAACAGCTATAATAATCCTACTTCATAAGGGTGACTACAAAACCGAAACCTGTAACTATAGACCTATTGCTTTATTACCTACCTTATCGAAGATAATAGAAAGGCTAATGAAAAATCGCCTACTGCCCTTTCTTTCCAAACAAAACATCCTAATACCTCATTAATATGGTTTCCTTCCAAAAAAATGCACTAGTGACGCAATGTTTTCCGTTCTTAATGAAATATACACATCACTTAATGATAAACTTTTCACAGCTTCAGTATTTTGTGACTCCGCAAAGGCCTTTGATTGTGTTAATCATGAAATCTTAATTAAGAAACTACAAATTTATGGCGTACGGGGTTCTCATTTGCAATGGTTTAAAACTTACTTAGAAAATAGAAATCAGCAGGTACGTGCTAATGGTGCTGATTCTTCAAATCTGCCAATTAGCAGTGGCGTACCTCAAGGTTCAGTGTTAGGTCCAATTTTATTTTTATTATTCATCAACGATATCACAGACTTAAAAATAAGTGGAAGAATTACTTTATTTGCCGATGATACGAGTGTAACCTGGAGTAGTTCTGATATACAGACATTACAATCTAGCATAAACAAAGATCTAGTAACTATCAAGTCCTGGTCTGACTCGAATGGGCTTTGTTTCAACACCAGTAAAACCGTAGCAATGTCTTACAGAGGTACTTTACAGCATATAACTCTAAGCAATAATCCGATTCTAACGGTGAACTCAATTAAGTTTTTAGGTCTTTATATAGACAACAGGTCACACAATTTAAATATTTAGGATGTATGTTAAATTCGAATTGGGATCCCGACCAAGAAATTAAATGCAGGATTGAACAGGCAAGAGCAACCTTCCTCAGACTAGGATCAGGTACAGAACTGTCAAATGTTACGTTTGGTCAGTTCTGTTATATGGTGTAGAGGCCTGGACTCTAAAAGCAACTTCCATAAATAAATTAGAAGCATTCGAGATGTGGTGTTTGCGAGAATTAGCAGATCGCGAACTTTTCGACACTATAAAACATAGGAAAGACATATTCTGAGAGGAGAACGATATGAGTTCCAACGCCTTATCCTTCAAGGTAAGATCGAAGGAGGAAGGAGAGGAATAGGAAGAAGGAAACTGTCATGGCTTCGAAATATTAGACAGTGGACAGGAATACACAATCTTCAGGAACTCCAAACCGCTGCAGTTAACAGGAACATATGACGGAAGCGAACGCCTACGCAGGAATCTGCATGGCACCTAAAGAAGAAGAATAGACAAATTCCTAAATTGGTTCACTCATATTGATACCTTGGCAAAAAAAGTATCTTCTGCCTATAAAATTTGTCTGTCTATAAAATTTTTGTAATTTTTCTATGACAATAAAGCATATTCTCTCTCTCCACGTTACAGTCGTTTTTTTTTGCTTTTAGGTTCGTTTACTATGGTTTCTCACGTTGAAAGCGGCACTTTTGAGGAAGTCAACGTTTCCTTTGACAATAATGAATCAAATGAAGAAGCCATAAATAATGGTTTCAAAAAACCAAATACTAAAGAAATTAGAGTTTTAATAAATAGGCTTTCAGAAAATACAGAAAGCATTCATAATGAAAAAGTTGAAAAGGACCATTTTAAACCTAAAAAGGAAATTAGAATTTTGGTAGAAAGATTTGAACCTGCACCAGAATTTAAAAATTTAAATAATGCTATCAAAAAACCATATCATGTACTTGGTAATAACAACTTTATTTGTAATACTTGCAATCACTGTTTCACTGAGCTCCGTTTACTCAAGAGGCATTTACATAGTCACAATAAAGTCCACAAATGTGACCGATGCGGTACAGTTTTTTCACAAAGCGATTCATTAACTAAACATTATTTGCAACACACCGACGAAAAAAAAATTAAATGTGAAATGTGTGACAAAACCTTTCGAACAAACTCGAAATTAAAAGCGCACGTTTCTGCTGTACATTTGAAAGAAAGGAACTTTAAATGTAATATTTGTTCGAAATCCTTTAATACGAAATCAAAATTAAAGGACCACAGTCTAAGACACGTCGACGAAAAAAGATTCGCTTGTTCGATTTGTGATTACAAGTGTCACTTCAGAGGTACCTTGAGGAATCATTTACGCACTCACACCGGGGAAAAACCTTACGAGTGTAAGATTTGTTCGAAAACTTTTGCTACTATTTGTTCACGAAAGACCCACCAAACCACGCATACTGATGAAAGAAAGTTCGAGTGTAATATTTGTGGTATGAAGTTCAAAGACAAATCAAAAGTTAAAAGGCACTTTCTTGTACATACAGAAGAAAGGAATTATGAATGCGAAGTTTGTGAAAAATCCTTTAAGGAGAAGAATACTTTGAGGCAACATTTTCGAGTAGTCCATGCAGGAGAAGGGAGAGTCGAGTGTAAAATTTGCAATAAATTGGTGCATAATCTAAAGGAACACCTTGATATCCATACCGGTGTTAGAAGACACGTTTGTTCTATTTGTAACCATCGTTTTATCAATAGAGGAAATCTTGCGGCTCATATAAAGTGTCATACGGGAGAAAAACCGCATAAGTGTAAATTATGTGACAAGAGTTTTATTTCTACATCCGGTTTGAAAATACATATTATATGTCATACCGGTGAAAAAAACTATATTTGTTCTGTTTGTAATAAGACATTTTCTGCTAGAAGCAATTTAATGGCTCATATGCGAGTGCATACGGGAGAGAAACCGTATCAGTGCAAATTTTGCGATATGTCTTTTGCGCATAGTCCTAATTTGAATCGACACATGCGAACTCAACATAATATAAAAGGTGTTTCAAAAAAATCCAAATTAGTGAAATAGATAAGCAAATTACCCCGCATTACTTCGGAAATTTATTCGCCATCCCATCCCCATCAAAAGTGTCCACGGGCCCAAGTCCATCCTATGTACAGATTTCGAGCTAGCGCGAATGTAAGCTGATTAGAGCGAACTCGATATACGCGCATTTATCGGCAAGTTAGGTGTTCACCGCTTTACGTTTATGGTACACACTCACATACACACATACAGCGTCTTTTAGAAGGTTTTATGTTATAGTAGAACCCACCGCTTTATGAGAAAGAAAAAACGCTATAACAACAGCAATGTGTGACATCTTAAAGGACTGGCAGGATCGCCATGTGACATCTTAAAGGACTGGCAGGATCGCCATGTGACATCTGGTGACATGTGCCATGTACTGATGTCGTAGGGAAGTAAAACTCTTTGTAACAACAACAATTATAATTTGGGGATTAACCCCTAGTAATGGATACAAGACTTATCATAGGTATAAACCAATCTTAGGTTATATCTAATATATATCTACTTGATATCTCGTATATATCTAATCTAACGCCTACAATAATTTGGTATATATATATATACATGTATTGACCTCTATCAATAACATCTACCTGGTTCACATACGGTCAAGGATCGACCTTGTCGCACAAGTCGATGTCTTTATAACAATACAATAGCAATAACCTAACATTAACATAACAATAATAATTATACACTATACGGGGTGCTCGATATACCTGTGGTATATCACAATAGAAGAAATGCTAATTGATCTGGACATTTTTGAGTTCTTTAAACGCCGTACACTGTCCATATACATAAAAATAAAATAATATTTTGGCTATTAGGACCACTGTGCAAAGATTCAATAACCAACTTAGCTGGATATCGTTATAGGGGAGAATGGCGAATAATTATTAATTATGAGTTTAATATGAATTTACATTTTAATTTCTATAACGCATATTAGATTTGAATTACTAATTAAAATTTTGTCTTAAATTAATTTAACTAAACTGTGGGGTGTGAGGTTACACTCATAAGAGGCGACAATGGATAAAATATGCAAGAATAGAAATTGCAGTTGGCGATTGGAGGGGGTTTAACACGTTAAGGGCCATTGTGACGATAAACTTGCTTAAGTTGTTTAATGTTTAAGTTTCCAAGTTTCTTAGGCTAGCTGATGAAGAGCTTTCAGGGCGAGAATCGGCTATACTTTGAGTTATTTCCCTGAGGGCGCCATCACATTTGAAATTTTCTTTTATTTAAAAATAGAAACATGTAAAAACAAAGAAAAAAATTATCTGTGCCTTTGAAAATAATTAACTTTAAATTAAATATAATAATAATAATTGATATTTGTCAATTTATACTGAGAACCTTGAGGAAATCAAACACGATAAAAATTTAATGAGATTTATTAATAATAAAACAAAAATTAATATACAAACAATAATATAGCTGGAAGTGTAGAATTATTATGAATAATTTAAAAAAATTAAATAGGATGAATAAATATGTTTTAAGAATATCTTTACAAAATTTATGACAATAATAACTGAGCTTGTTTTCTGTGAGTTGGATGAATCTCACCGTTTATCCTGTTGGAGGTTGAATTGAAATAATTTAGTTTTCAATACTCAAAAATGAGCATTATTCCTCATATCCGATGGTATAGTAGAACCCACCGATTTATGAGAAAGAAAAAACGCTATAAAAACAGCAAAGGATACCGCCAATAGAAGAAATACTGATTGATCTGGACATTTTAATGTCGAAAACACCGTACACTGTCCATATACATAAAAATAAAATAATATTTTGGCTATTAGGACCACTGTGCAAAGATTCAATAACCAACTTACTGGAGATCGTTAGGGGTAATTTGCGTAAAATTTCTATATTGATTAACTTTCTTTAATATGAATTTACATTTTAATTTCTGTAACGCATATTAGATTTCAATAGAGGTTGACCACTCCACCTCGCCCATAGGTTTATTATCTGATCTCTTGTGAGATTCACAAACGTTGCTAATTAAAATTTTTGTCTCAAATTTTAATTCTAAAATTAAAAACACGGTGAATAAAGTCATAAATATTATAAATTAATTAAGCTTACCTACCCTATCTCAACCCTCACCATTTGATTCACTGACATTGATAATCAATTTGGTTATATAAGACTCGTTATATAAGAATTTTCTTCTTTTGTCTGCCAATCATCAGCTGAACTTTTGTTAATTTCTTCTTTTACCAAATTTGCTATCAACCTGTCAAATTTGGGAAACACGTTATAACGCCTTATTCTTTTTTAATTTGTCCCCAAATTAATTCTGTGGGGTTAAATACACAAAAATAGGGCGGAAGGCGCAATACCTCGTAGCCCCTTTTTGATGCCATTTCATCAATAAAAAGTTTTATAATATATACAGGGTGATTCATTAGTGCGATAAAGGCCAATATCTTCTAAATCATTAAAGGTATAAAAACAAAATTTTGCAAGATTGTAGCCGGCCTTAAGGCTCATATTTTAAAATTAGTTGCAATTATACAAGGTGTTCCAGAAATTTGAATTCTGCTTGACTTCGCAATTGCAACAATATGAAGTTGTAATAAGTTATACAGGGTATTTAAAAAGTTTTGACCACTTTTTCATGAGAATCGTAATGAGTTCAACGCTCTGCATCCTTTAAACAACACAAATGCAAATTAATCTTTTACATTCATACGACTGTGATGGTCGTCTAGTTTAATAATTCATTAGACCTCCTTCCATATTTTGAAAATCGTATACAGGGCGAGTCCAAACTCGAATACATCGAAATATAAATCTTCTGGTAAAATTTTAATTTTCAATTGCTTTAAAAGAAGACCGTCTGGGGGCAGCACCTCTCGGTACCCTCTGAGATTTTGAAGCAATGTTCAATTTTAGAACAAACTACTTACTTTTTTCAAAAATGGTAAATACAAAAGTTGTTCAGTGGCAAATGAAGAACGGCGGATGATAACTTATATACGTATATGACTTTTTTTGTATTTTTTTCATGTGATGGTAACAAAAAAGCCATCGTAAATGATATAAAATAAAAAAATGTAGTCAATAAAAAATAAATTCTAAAAAAAAAGTTTAGAAATCAAAATAAAATCTTCTAAAAGACGCTGTATGTGTGCGTGTGTGTGTGTGTGTGGGTGTGTATGACATGTATCCATCATATAAACCAAACGTAAAGCGGTGAACACTTGCCTATAAATGAGCATATATATCGAGTTCGCTCTAATCAGGTTAAACTCGCTCTAGCTCGAAATCTGTACACAGGATTGACTTGGGCCCGTGGACACTGTTGATTGGGATAGGATGACTAATAAATTTCCCGAAGTTTGGGAAAAAAAAAGACTGCGGGGTACTTTTTATTTTTTTAATTAACTATTGAAGGGCGTTTATTATTATTATTATAACTATAATTGAGTTGTCTAATTTTATTTACATTTTTTTGATTTATTATATTGTCTATTCACATTATACAGTAGTTACAATTATAGATTTCTATAGTTATTTTAATTAATAATTTTAGTTTGTTATATTTTGACGGTTCAGAGTTTTTTTTACTTATTTAAGTTTTGTAATATATTTTGATAAATAAAGACTGAATGTTTTTCAATATGATCGTTATAAGTAAAGGTCACATAAAAAAATTGAAGTCCTATTACGATGGTGCCTGTTGGGAACAAGTGTGATTTATTTCACAACCTCAGGAAGTCCTATTTTCAACACAAAAATTATTTGTGAACACATCATTCTTTAAAAAAAAATTACTACTCTTTTAAACACTTTCATAATGTCTAATTTAGATAAATAAATATTGAAAACCTCTGAAGATGGCAGATTGCCGAAACTAGTCTGGAAATAATATTAAAATTATTAATCTTGTGTTGCGCCCAATAATTTCAGTTCCCTTTTCCCCTTTGAAGTAAAAATTATTAGATTTAGTATACTAGCGACATCTATTGGTAATAAGCAAAACTGACCTCAATGATTCAATCTCGTAAAATAGGATTCTAACAGCACAATAATTATCTCAAGGATAGTTTGAAACATTGCCTAAAGGGGGACTATATTATATCGGGTTCCTAGAGTAAGTAAATCGAATATCATTGGGTAGTGCAGAAATTTAAATGTTAATCTTTATAAAATTTATAAAAAAGAAAATAAAGTTACTATACCATATATTTGCCTGATGTAAGGGTGCAATACTTTTTGTTTTGATTTATTTCAAAGGTGTGCTAAATAATTTAACTTTATTACGATTTGAAGACTGTTTAATTAATTGACAAAATGGGTTTTATAAAGTGCTTTTTTGATTTAGGAGACAAATTCATATGTACTCATTTTTCTCATGTTATAAAACGAATAAACATTTAACGAATACAATAATATATCTACTTAAAATATTGACAACAAATACAAAATGGCTTCATACCGCCAGTAAATAAATGGGACCAACATTAGAACAATGGATATCACCATATCACCAACTTAGAAAATTTATTCTCTCAGATTCCTCAGATATCCCAAATAATATATTATATTTTAATACTGGCAGTACCACATAGCACACAGGAGATTCACTGAAGTCTTAAGATATCTATCTCTTTTAATTATTGCAGAAAGACAGTGATATACTGACAAAATGACTGTCGATTGATGAACGCGAAGGATGGGGATTTCGCAGGAATTTTTGGTGTTTGTAGTTTGGCATACCTGTGGCACGACCCCTCTTAAGTTCTGACAATGTTGCCTGTTTATAAACTGTTCGGATTTTATAGATTTATTTTAGTTTTTTTTTTAAATATCTACTATTGTATATGTATAGCTCACCTTTTAAAATTTATTCCGGAATAATTATAAATAAAAGCTAAGGAATTAGTTTATAAAACGTCAATTGCTGCGTATCCTTGTCAATATAAGTCTATTTTATTTAGGAACCATAACATTTTACAATAATCATTCTAAGTAGAAAAGATATTATTAAATCTTGGTTTGATATCACAATAGCAACTGTATCTTACAGTGTTTTGATGTTACATACATTTTAATCGAACTTTGTTTCAACATAATACTCATGATTATCAAAAAATTGACACACATAACCTCAACTATATTGTGCAGTGAACAATACAAATTTCTTACAAGAGTGAAAGTGTTTCATAGACTAATGTCGAGCAATCAAATTATTCGTGAAATTTTTCTAAAATCCGTAGAATCTGTGCAACCGCAACAGCTTATTAAAAAAGAAATTCAACTGCGCCAGTGCGATCTTGTGGTGAGGGGAAAAAGTTATAGACTGAAGCAGCCATGTTACGTGGTAGGTTTCGGTAAAGCAGTTTACGGCATGGCTACCGAGTTAGAATATATTTTAGGAGATCGCCTCGAGATGGGGATAGTGAACGTTCCTGTGGGAATATTTGAAAAGTTCAAGAGGGTCGGCCAGTCAAAGATTAAATACGTCGAAGGTGCTGAAAATAATTTACCTGATGAAATGGCCTTAAAAGGTGCGAGGATGATTAAGGATTTGGTCGAAAAGTTGAGCGAGGATGATTTATTAATTGTTCTGGTTTCTGGTAAGTCTACACTGAGATAAATATGTTCCACATGCGGTGCTTTTTGATAGAGAGTTATTTTTTGGAACAAAACATTTACAGGGTGTCCCAATTAAAATTTGCACCCAAATATTTAGAGTTTTGTTCAAATTTTGAAAAAATGCCGAAACAGATTAATTTTATCCTAGAGGGGGCTCAATTTTTATCGTAAATTCTTTTTTCATCCCTCTAGCGCCCAGAACCACCCCTTGAAAAATATTAAATGGCAAAGGGTGTTAAGTGACACATCAGTTTGAAGCTGCTTTCATTATTTTGAATGACTCTTTTTTGAGAAAACTGCTTAGATTACACAGCTCCATAAAAAAAAAATTTGTCTCCGCCAAGAACTTCAATATTGTAACTAGGGGTTTTTGGGGTCGTTGAATCAGAATCCGAGGTCCGCTTGACCTCATCAGGTCAGCGTCAAAGTCATTTGAAGGTCAAATTGAGGAAAACTTCTAGAAAGATCGGAAAAAATTCATACAAAGGTTTTCAGGGTCGCTGAATCCGAATCAGAGGTCCTTTTGACCTCATCAGGTCAGGGTCAAGGTCATTTGAGGGTCAAATGGAGGAAACCTTCTGGAAAAAATCGGAAAAAATTTATACATAGGTTTTCAGGGTCGCTGAATCCCAATTAGAGGTCCTCTTGACCTCAGCAGATCAGGATCAAGGTCAAATTGAGGAAAACTTCTGGGAAAAATCTGGTTCTGGGCGCTAGAGGGAATTTGAACAAAACTCTAAATGTTTGGGTGCAAATTTTAGTTGGGACACCCTGTAGCTTACTAGACGTACAATCAGTGCCGGTGTTAGGGCAAAATAAAATATTAATAAATATATTGTAATGGTATTGAATATAAAGCCTTTTTTAAACGTATAACTAATAACTTAAACAGGAAGAAAATATTACTTATAAAAGTTAGAATAAAAATAATATAAAAGTATCTACTTGCATTTTAACGTAGAACTGAATAGAAAAATCCATAATAGAATGATCACAGATAAATCTGCTGATATAATAACACTAAGAACGTTATTATATCAAATCCTAGCAGAGAAAGAAAATCAAAAGTTAACCTTAAAATTCAATCTAATAATAATTCAACATAATTAGTTTAAGTTAAACGAAACGATGGTAAATTAAATGACAAAGAGTTTAGGATTTCTAAAATTAAAGAAATATAGTAAAAAAGTACAATAATAGTAAAGTTTAATGATAATTAGAAAATCAATGATGACGAACAAAAAGTGTCTTTGTACAAAGTTAATATAATTCGAAATTATATAAAAAGTATATCAAAAATTTTCTTTTAATAACTAGAATAAGATGTTATTAGTCAAAATTTGCAACAAAATCAATAATTTTTTTAATTTTGTAAAAATTTAGGTTAAGAAATGTCAAATTTTCATCTAGCAAACTATGACTTTGTACTTTATAAAAACCATTTCGCGTGTCAAAGTGAGGCTTTTTACCGAAATCTTTTGAAGAGTTCACGTCGCTCCGTATCATAAAAACAAAAGAAAAACTCAAAGCAACGCGATTTAAAAGAATAAATTGTTACCTGTCAGAAAAAGTGAGGTGAATGAAAAATAAAAATAAATCAAGAAAAACAACAATCTTAGAAGGTGGCTTTTTCCAAAATTATCCATCCTATCCTGTGTTCCTGTTTGGACATTTCCAGTCCCAGCTGTATGCCTGTATAAAAATATCCAGATCCAACTATATTCGGCACAAAAATATCCATTCTGTTTCCTGATTTTGGTGTAAAAACGATTTTATAGAATCCCATTTATTTGAACAACTAAAATGAGAACGAAAAGCTTAAATTGAATAAAAGGTACCATTTTAATTACTAAATATCGATATTTAAAAAGTTTAAACTATAAAAGGCCACAATAATAAAGTTTAATTATGTTAGGTTAGAAAGTGATTCTGTGAATAAGGTAAGAAGTTTAAGAAAATTTCGTATCACACTTGCAAATATTATTTTAATAAAAACTACACTTACCGTATTCCACCAAACAATTGTTCCTGTATAGATAAAGTTTATCGTTAATTTTTCTTCAATAAATGTATATAATTTTTCACAGCGTTCGTTGTCATTGACTTTTATAAAAATCTAACCTCTTAGAAAACCGTACTACCTGAGATTGAGTTTGTCTATACTTTCCTACGTAATAAAGACAGATGGCGCCCAACAACAACAACAACAATATTTATAAAACACATTCTGTCTAAATTTACGAAAGAAGGTAAAATAAAAATTAATAATAAATAAAAAGAAAAATCACATACCATTATAATATATTTGATTTAAGAACTACATAACTTTCAAGTTGTTTTAACGTATTGTTTGATTTTAGGAGGAGGATCTGCCCTATTACCTTTACCAATTCCTCCGATTACGTTAGAAGAGAAACAGAGTCTAGTTAAGAATTTAGCCAAAAAAGGTAGAACAATTTTATAACTTAATTTTTTAAAGAAAATCTTATTTTACCTATTTTTTTTAAATCCTTGACACGAACTTTTCAAATATGGGCTCTATATTTCCGAGTATCATTGACAAAAGCATTTTTTTTAAATAAAATCAATAAAATATTCATGAGTTGACATAACTGTTGAATATTTTTTCGCAGGAGCGGACATCAACGAGCTAAATTGCGTTCGAAAACGAATTTCCCAATTGAAAGGCGGCGGATTGGCCGTACTGGCTTATCCCTGCCCGGTCATTTGTTTTGTGCTTTCCGATATTATTGGAGACCCATTAGATTTTATAGCCAGCGGACCAACAATGTCGAACGCAGATCCATCGGAGATGGCCCTGGCCGTTTTAAAGAAATACCATCTAGATAGCGAAATTCCGGCGTCGATAAAAAGCGTCATGGAAGGGGAGAAGTGCGATTGCGGGACGAAGATTGTCAACGGAGAATACGAGCATGTCGAAACGTACGTGATAGGTAATGTATCGGGGATATTGGACATCCTTTTTTACTTTTACATATGAAAAAAAATAAATGTATAAAAGACATGGGTCATCAGTGTGGAACTTATGAATGTACTGCAGTAATTTCTCACTGGAATACTGTCAGTTATTTGCTTGATTTCGTAGAAGATTTATTGAATGCTCCCTTAATATTTGCTAATAATACTACTGCCATTTCTTTGCCTTCCTAAGTTTTTAACAGTAGCCTATTTGTATCATCCAAAGCCTGTTGATTTTCCTGGTTAATGTGCGTATAGGCAACTATCGAAGCGCCACCTTGCGTACTTTTTGTCGAAATATGTCCATTAAGCAATGTACCTTTGCCGTATGCAACACGCGATACCATGTTGTGTACTAGAAGTAACAAAAACGTACTAGAGTAAGTCGTGTCAAATCTGATGTTCAAGTTTGTAGTGAGTTCAATAAGATTATAAAAAGCAAAGAACTGAGTTTAATTTGACAGCTAGCACTAACACTAAATGCTCAATTAAACACTTTTGACGCATCAGCGTTAGTATCAGACTTGCCATATAAACACACAATAAAATGAGTGAAAATATGAAAAGAAAAGTTTCAAATGCAAGTTGTTGTGTTGTGGGGTGCAGAGGCATATGGGACTGACGATTCCATCAAATTTTATTCTTTTCCGTCGATTGACGTTCAAAAATGATGAAAGAAAAGCGGGAATTTACGTCACGAGTCTTTGGCCAATCACTGAAAGCGCTTGAAGGCTGAACGAACGAAGAACAAACGGAAATTGCCGAGTAATGGAAGCTTCGCGCCTCAAAGTTGCTTGTTTGAATGTTCCCTGAAATTTTATCCATTTCAAATGGTGTTATTCAAAATATTGCAGAAGAATTTATAACAAAAATTATATAAACATGAGTAAACCAGCAAGGAATTTTAATTTATTAGATTCGACATCCTAAGACCGGTTTCTGTCTTTCGACTTCATCAGTTAGGCTTTTCGAATCCAATAAATAAAATTCCAAACTCGTACAAGTCAATAGCTATATCCGCTATAAGATAACATTTTTAGATGTGCTACCATCTATGGTAAGAAGAGAGTATTGACATTAAATTTTGACTGAATCTAGTCAAGATGTCACTCTCTTCTTTTTTATCCCTTTCAGAGATAAATACAAAGTGAGTAAACCAGTAAGGAATTTTAATTTATTAGATTCGACATCCTAAGACCGGTTTCTGTCTTTCGACTTCATCAGTTAGGCTTTTCGAATCCAATAAATAAAATTCCAAACTCGTACAAGTCAATAGCTATATCCGCTATAAGATAACATTTTTAGATGTGCTACCATCTATGGTAAGAAGAGAGTATTGACATTAAATTTTGACTGAATCTAGTCAAGATGTCACTCTCTTCTTTTTTATCCCTTTCAGAGATTAATACAAAGTGAGTAAACCAGTAAGGAATTTTAATTTATTAGATTCGACATCCTAAGACCGGTTTCTGTCTTTCGACTTCATCAGTTAGGCTTTTCGAAACCAATAAATAAAATTCCAAACTCGTACAAGTCAATAGCTATATCCGCTATAAGATAACATTTTTAGATGTCCTACCATCTATGGTAAGAAGAGAGTATTGACATTAAATTTTGACTGAATCTAGTCAAGATGTCACTCTCTTCTTTTTTATCCCTTTCAGAGATTAATACAAAGTGAGTAAACCAGCAAGGAATTTTAATTTATTAGATTCGACATCCTAAGACCTGTTTCTGTCTTTCGACTTCATCAGTTAGGCTTACTCACTTTGTATTAATCTCTGAAAGGGATAAAAAAGAAGAGAGTGACATCTTGACTAGATTCAGTCAAAATTTAATGTCAATACTCTCTTCTTACCATAGATGGTAGCACATCTAAAAATGTTATCTTATAGCGGATATAGCTATTGACTTGTACGAGTTTGGAATTTTATTTATTGGATTCGAAAAGCCTAACTGATGAAGTCGAAAGACAGAAACCGGTCTTAGGATGTCGAATCTAATAAATTAAAATTCCTTGCTGGTTTACTCACTTTGTATTAATCTCTGAAAGGGATAAAAAAGAAGAGAGTGACATCTTGACTAGATTCAGTCAAAATTTAATGTCAATACTCTCTTCTTACCATAGATGGTAGCACATCTAAATGTTATCTTATAGCGGATATAGCTATTGACTTGTACGAGTTTGGAATTTTTATTTATTGGATTCGAAAAGCCTAACTGATGAAGCCGAAAGGCAGAAACCGGTCTTAGGATGTCGAATCTAATAAATTAAAATTCCTTACTGATTTACTCACTTTGTATTAATCTCTGAAAGGGATAAAAAAGAAGAGAGTGACATCTTGACTAGATTCAGTCAAAATTTAATGTCAATACTCTCTTCTTACCATAGATGGTAGCACATCTAAAAATTATATAAACATGTCATTTAGTGGTTATATTTTAATTATTTGCACATTTAAACGGGATTTTGCAAAATTTGTTAGTTTTTTAATGAATAAACTGCGAATTTCTACTACGTGTTTACATGCGATTCATTCAAAATAATATTACCGCTGTTTCGTAAATAATCTGTAAGGGGGCGCGTCGGTCATGTAAATCTGATAGTTGCGTTGCCTATACGCCAACTCAGCAACCCTCAAAGCGACATCTTGTTTCGCGGCCCGTAAGTTAATAGTTGTTGAGGGCTCTGGAATAAGCCCTATGTTGTGCCAGTTTCCCAGGACGGCCAACAATGTGTTACCGCCTTTTTAAACTGCATCGTAGTTCGAATTTCGTGGACTGTACTTTTAGATTGAAGAAAATGTGCTGTAGTAGGTTTACCTTCTCAACTTCATCCAACAAAAACAATGGACACTTTTATTTAACCATTTATTAGACTTGTTAAATAAATAAATGAACAAAAACAACAACGTAACAAAGATTACATTAAACTAGTAATCGTGAACAAAGTATTATAGTTAATTTAAAGAAATGACCACATCATTCAGAAAATATTAATTTTGCTGTACTACGAAGCACTGAGTTTAGATTTAAATATAAAATGAAAAATAAAGTGGACCGCCTGATACGCAGCTAAGTACCACTGTGTAAAACGAAATATTTTTACGTTGAGTTGGTGTCAACGGAGGGATCTAACTTGGTTCGCAGTTAGACGCACACTGATTCGCCGTACTAAGAGGCATTATGAATAATTTGTCAGAGAATTTTGGATATATAACATCCCTAACAAGCCCTTATGCGAAGGAACTTGCAATACGTCGCACTTGACGGAGTAGTGAATCGGTTGACGATCAAACACACACTCAAAAGGTTCTGAATACATTGTTTTAGACAATGGAGCGGCTAGTCTGGTACGCGACTGAAAACACACTGAGTTTAAATTCGACGAACCTCCGTCGCTTCAAAATCTTTCTTTCCGGATTGCGCAACACCTTCTCGAAAGATTCTTTAACGTGAGCCGCGTAAACAACTGTAAGATTTTTTCTATTGTCTAGACGCGACGGTTAAAACGGCTTGATACCATCATTATGAAATAGAGCAAAAAATTATCTTTGATGAAACCGCTTCCTGGTTTGATGCCGCTCGCCAACGTATTTTGGTGCGGCGTTGCCGGTTGAACGAATAAACGAATATGAGTTTACATGTTTAATTATCTGAAAATTAAACAATAGTTGTGTTTGTTCAAGGACAGTAAAATACAGGAGTTTCGGATACAAACAAGGAAGATAGGAATCGAGCAGCCCTGTATATATTGTCTTTGATGTTTGTTTACTTAAAGTGACATCATGCGGTTCGGAGCGTAAGTTAATAGTTGTGTTTGTTTACCTAAAATTCCGTTAGAGCGCCGCTCGTGTTTTTCGAGCTGTTTTATCAGAAATTATGATAGGCGATTAACCATATTAACCTATATATTCTTTTTACTTAAATTATATTTTAAAATACAGCTGACACTTTAAATCCATCCCATATTCCTATAAGTTTCGTTTGCTACGACTCGTTCGGATTTAAAATTTCACTGAAATCTCATATTTTCAGACGAATTGACACTTTTTCTCATTGCCATAGGTATAAAATATGCACGCCAAAAGACACTTCCGAACGAGTTTCGTCTTAAATAAAACAAATGGAGCCGGAGGTCGGGTCCCAGTGTGTTCACTTTCAAAAGTTTAAATGTTTTAAAGGAAATGTCAGTTCTACTTAAAAAGAAGAAGAAAAAGCAAAGATAAAATATGCAAGAATAGAAATTGCAGTTGGCGATTGGAGGGGGTTTAACACGTTAAGGGCCATGGTGTGGTCAAAAATTGTGACGATAAACTTGCTTAAGTTGTTTAATGCTTAAGTTTCCAAGTTTCTTAGGCTAGCTGATGAAGAGCTTTCAGGGCGAGAATCGGCTATACTTTGAGTTATTTCCCTGAGGGCGCCATTACATTTGAAATTTTCTTTTATTTAAAAATAGAAACATGTAAAAACAAAGAAAAAAAAGTATCTGTGCCTGTTGAGGGTTCTGGAATAAACCCTATGTTGTGCCAGTTTCCCAGGACGACCAACACTGTGTTATCGCCTTTTTAAACTGCATCGTTGTATTCGTAAAATGGACTGTATTAGGATTGCTTCTCAACTTCATTCAGCAAAAAAACTATGAACCCTTTTATTTAACTATTTATTAAACTTGTTAAATAAAATAAAACAACAACGTAACAAAGGATTACCTTAAACTAGTAATCAATGAACAAGTATTACAATTAATATGTGCTTAACAAGCACTAGCACATATTAATGAAAATGAATTAAAATAAATGATCACATCATTCAGAAAATATTGTTTTGCGTGTGTTCTGCGTGAGTGATAATTAGACACTGAAAGGTCCTAGCCTGATCATGGCTAGCACCACACTGAATTCGCCGTACTAGGAGGCATTATGAATAACAAGCCCTTATGTGAAGGAAATTGCGATACGTCGCACTTGACGGAGTAGTGAATCGTTTGACGATCAAAGACATACTAAAAAAGGTTCTGAATACATTGTTTTAGACAATGGAGCGGCTAGTCTGGTACGCGACTGAAAACACACTGAATTTAAATTTGACGAACCTCCGTCGCTTCAAAAAAATCTTTCTTTTCAGATTGCGCAACACCTTCCCGAAAAATCCTTTTAACTTGAGCCGCGTAACACGTGCAAGCTTTTTTTTATTGTCTAGATTCGACGGTTAAATTTACGACCCAATACCATTATTAACATCGAGCAAAAAATAACTTTGATGAGCCGCGCTTCCGGGTTTGATACCGCAATTATGAAATGGAGCAAAAAATTATTTTTGCCGACACCGCGTCTTTGTGATGCCGCTCGTCAACATATTTTGGTGCACCGTTGCCGGTTCTACGAGTAACGAATATGAGTTTACATGTTTAATTATCTGAAAATTAAACAGTGCCTTTGAAAATAACTAACTTTAAATTAAATATAATAATAATTGATATTTGTCAATTTATACTGAGAACCTTGAGGAAATCAAACACGATAAAAATTTAATGAGATTTATTAATAATAAAACAAAAATTATAATAGCAGAAGGCTTTTAAGTAAACAAACAATAATATAGCTGAAGTCTAGAATTATTATGAATAATTTAACAAAACTAAATAGGATGAATAAATATGTTTTAAGAATATCTTTACAAAATTTATGACAATAATAACTGAGCTTGTTTTCTGTGAGTTGGATGGATCTCACCGTTTATCCTGTTGGAGGTTGAATTGTCAGAAATAATTTAGTTTTGAATATTCAAAAATGAACATTATTCCTCATATCCAGTGCCGGTCCTAGACATTTTTCTAGTGGATGCGAACAATTCACTGGCGCCTCTCATAACAGTGGCGTAGCTTGGGGGGCGTAATACGGGGGGGGGTCAGGGAAAATTTTTAAAATTTAGGTAGCCTAAAACGCTGTTTTGGACTATACAGGGTGGTTCATAACTATTAGGACAAAAGGCTAAGGGCAAGTTATTGGGACCAAAATATTGCAATAGGACCAAATATACCTTAATAAAATATTGCTGTGGAATAAGATACAGGGCGTTAAATTTGAATTTTTTTTTTCGTTTTTTCTGATAATGTCCCTGTATATTTATCAATTGTTATCAAAATCGACACAGAGGCATAACTTTAAACAAGGAATATTATGTTATGTATTATTTCACATTTTGTTATAGGGGGCGCCACTTGAATGATTCCTGATGATGAAATTAAGTGGTATCTTTTTTTGACGAAATTTTTTAGTGATTTTGATTAGAAAATATGACGTAAACATCATTTCTACATAATATATTAGTACTCTTGTTTATACACGATAATTTAACCCATTTTCGAGAAAAACGCAATTGAACAGGTAATTTTATAATGTTTTCTTTGATATCCTTTGTTACAAGAATTAGAAAAGGTATAGAGGTCGGAGGAGGCCACATTATGCAAAAATTATTTTTAATTCTGCTTTATAAACCGTTGAAATAGAAGTCTTATGTCATAAGTTTTTTATTGTCTGTTGTTTGAAATCCCCTTCTCAGAACTGTTCAATCGCGTTTTTCTCGAAAACGGTTGAAATTATCGTGTTTAAATAAAAGTACCAATATTACGTAGAAATGATATTTACGCCAGATTTTCTAATCAAAATCACTAAAAAGTTTCGTCAAAAAAAGATACCACTTAATTTCATCATCACGAATCATTCACGTGGCGCCCCCTATACCAAAATGTGAAATAATACATAAAATAATATTCCTTGTCCAAAGTTATGGCTCTGTGCCGATTTTGATAACAATTGATAAATATACAGGGACATCAAAAAAAATTTCAACTTTAACGCCCTGTATCTTATTCCACAGCAATATTTTATTAAGGTATATTTGGTCCTATCGCCATATTTTGGTCCAAATAACCTGTCTTTAGCCCCTGTCCCAATAGTTATGAACCACCCTGTACATTACATTCAGAAAAAAATTTCAAGCTGTGGCGCCCCCTTGGCTCGGCGCCCGCATACTTCGCGTATGCCTTAAACCGGCCCTGCTCATATCCGATGGTAACGTTACACAGTTTTAAAAATTATGACTATACCAAGATACATGGTATTAAAGTTTTTCCGGTGATGCGAAATATTCCATGTCCAGCCCAAACTGCTGGAGCTGGAAAAAATCTAAAATTGATACTGGTCACGATTTACTCAATATTTTAAAACGCTAAAGGTATCAATCGCGATATTCGTCTATAAAACGACGTGGACAAGCCGCCATTTCACCTCCATCTTAAAAATACATAAAACTATCTTATTTTTCGGACAGTATTGACATTCTTCTGTCTCCCGTATCGTAAAATATTCAAGCTACAGGATATTTTCCGGAAAGTTTTACGTTCTAGCTGGAATAAAATAAATATGTAGAGAGCGCAGATCAAGTTTTTACATTTTAACCTCGAAGTAAAACTTTGTGACATTTTGTAAAGTTCGATACACATTTATTTCTCAACTGACAAATGTATTATGAAACAGAACGTTGGAGCGACGGCGTTTTTGTCTCTTGAGTATTCTTTTTTTATATTTTAAAATGTATGAATACAAAAAAAAGTTTAATAAGGCAGAATTATGTGCGAGATATAAAACTTTGCTTGTTATACGACGGCTCTGTAACATTGTAACTTAATTACAAGTAGTTAGGCAATGCCAGTTCTGGAAGGAGGAAGAGTGACCTTGACCTTGAATTTAATGTCATCTAAGCTGGTTGACCTTTTCGTGAAGCTCTGACTGGGGTCGATTTTGAAACTTGTTTTTTTTACAATCTCCTGAGTTTCAAAAAAATCTTTTGTGACATACAGGGTGACCCAGGGGTACGTGCATGCTCCATAACTTTTTTTCTATCCAAGCTATCGGTTTGATTTTTTTTAAACGATAAGACCTACAATGGGGCACATTCTAAAAATATTTCTATTTATATACAGGATGTCCCAAATAACAACTAAGTTCTGGTTTTTTAAATGGCAACCCCGCATTTTTAGATTCGCCATTAAATTGTCAATATAACGCACCCGGGTTTCTTAGACTTACCTGCAATAGTTTTTGACTTATGTATCAAAATAGCGTCGTGCAGAGATCCACAAAAAAATTCAGAACTTCAGAACTGTTCAAGATAACTTAATCAACTTTTTTCCAGTCGATTCCTTAAGCTTCAGCGCATCTTCTGAGTTATAGGCGAATTCGGAGTCGACGTTCTACCGCCTACTACGATTTTTTGAAAATTACAAATTACAAATAGCAATAACTCGACTTTTTCAAATGCATCACCCTATATTTTATTACATCATTGCATGGCATTTTTTAAGAGCTTTTTGCTGATATAGGGTTTGTTGGGTCTATTTTGTAAAATTTGCGAGATTTATTGCAAAATAAGAAATGTTGACGGTTTATTCGAGAAAAAAAAGGAATCGAGTAGGCCGCTGTCTTAAAATTTGACACATCCATATACTGTATGCGTCTAATTAAAAAAAAAAGGAATCGAGTAGGCCGCTGTCTTAAAATTTGACACATCCATATACTTTCAATAATTGTACGCATCTAATTATTAATCATGAGTTTTACTCGCAAGGAATTAGTGAATATGGTCTACTGTATTAGCGAAGCTGACAGAAATCCTTTATTAGCAAGCAGAATCTACCTGCAAAAATATCCAGAAGCAAGAACTCCACGGGTGTTTTCATTCTTAAAGTTGAGAGATCGGTTTGAACTCACTGGTAGTGTATCTTATACCAAAATAGTCCAGGAAAGTTAGCATTTCACTGCGGAATTGGACAAAGAAGGCTCGATTTTGATGGGACAAAGTGCGTTCTCTTCGTAATTGAATGTACATCAAAGTCTATAACGACTTATGCTCCGCTAATTTGTTTATTTATTGATAATCGATTATTATTAACAAATTAGCGTTTTAGGTTAGGAGGGTCCGATTTTGATGCGGTAAAGCTCATTTTCGTTGTTATTTTTTGTACTTTAACTGTAAGGAACCCCCTCCCCCTGCCCCTCGTCTCATGCACCGCTAATTTGTTTATTCATTGATAATCAATTGTTATGAACAAATTAGCGTATTTCGGCTATTGCAAGGAGTAGGAAAGGCCAATTTTGATGCGGTAAGGCTCATTTTTCTTCCCATTAGTTGTACTTTACCTTTAGAACACTACCCCCGATCTTCACCCCCATTTCGGCCTTTGAGGGAGTCGTTGCAAGGCGTTTGACCGGTTCCCGTGGCATCAAACCATTTCCTGGGGAGATTATGGCAATACGACCCAGATTATGAAAGGTGTTCTTACCATCTGGAGTGTCGACGTTGAAATCCGAGTTGTCAACCACATATTGAATGGTAGTGCCGGGTGCAATTTCAAATGAAGACCGAAAAGTGACTGAGGTCTCATACAACCTTGCCTCGTTGTAGGAGGCGCAAAATCCTAGATCATTGCAAATATCAATGATTTTCTTGGTGCCGAATTTCCGATGAAGTGATACAGCTAGACCGATTTGTAAAGACGATAAAAAACTTCTGGGTCTCACTGCGGTAACAATTGCGTGTGCAATAGAGATGCATTTCCTCTGATAAGAATCCATAGTTTCTTGTCCTCCTTTCTTGTTGGTCATAATGATTTCCTGCAGAAGGAATCTCAAATTTTTCGGTATACAGTCACTGACGTTTGCAAAGAACTGCTGACTGGGTGGATAAAGTTCCTAGTTCCGGCCACAGGTGGCCAGTACAATTGCTAGATCTACTCTAGACAGCAGATATCACGATTTGTCGTTTATAACAGGCGGAACAAAAACCAATGAAGATCAGCGGGGTTCGAGGGAGTGGGGGGGGAGGGGGGGGGGGGGCTGGGAGAGGTCTTTTACAGTTAAAGTACAAAAAATAACAAGGAAAATGAGCTTTACCGCGTCAAAATCGGCCCCCCCTAACCTAAAACGATATTTTGTTAATAATAATCGATTCTCGATAAATAAACAAATTAGCGGAGCATAAGTCGTTATAGACTTTGATGTACATTCAATTACGAAGAGAACGCACTTTGTCCCATCAAAATCGAGCCTTCTTTGTCCAATTCCGCAGTTCGGCCCTATTTTCGTCTAACTTTCCTGGACTAAAAAGGAAATTGTTTTTTGACAATGTGCTGCATGGTGAAAGGTATTTACAGTTTCTTCGCGAACATCTTCCCAATATTTAAGAAGAAGTGGATTTGAATACCAGAGGGACAATGTGGTTTTAACACGATGGTGCTTCAGTGCAGTGCAGTGAAAGTATATGAATGTGTCAAATTTTAAGACAGCGGCCTACTCGATTCCTTTTTTTTCTCGAATAAACCGTCAACATTTCTTATTTTGCAATAAATCTCGCAAATTTCACAAAATAGACCCAACAAACCCTATATCAGCAAAAAGCTCTTAAAAAATGCCATGCAATGATGTAATAAAATATAGGGTGATGTATTTGAAAAAGTCGAGTTATTGCTATTTGTAATTTGTAATTTTCAAAAAATCGTAGTAGGCGGTAGAACGTCGACTCCGAATTCGCCTACAACTCAGAAGATGCGCTGAAGCTTAAGGAATCGACTGGAAAAAAGTTGATTAAGTTATCTTGAACAGTTCTGAAGTTCTGAATTTTTTTGTGGATCTCTGCACGACGCTATTTTGACACATAAATTGACATAAGTCAAAAACTATTGCAGATAAGTCTAAGAAACCCGGGTGCGTTATATCGACAATTTAATGGCGAATCTAAAAATGTAACAAAAATGCGGGGTTGCCATTTAAAAAACCAGAACTTAGTTGTGTATCTTATTTGGGACATCCTGAATATAAATAGAAATATTTTTAGAATGTGCCTCATTGTCGGTCTTATCGTTTAAAAAAAAATCAAACCGATAACTTGAATAGAAAAAAAGTTATGGAGCACCCTGTATATTTTATGAGATATATTTTAATAGAAATAAAAATTAATATTTGATACGAACTTTTCATATCCTCGCTTTCTTGCTCATTGATTAAATAAATGAAACATGTTTCACACCTAGACAGCTCGAGATCTAATTCATTTACAGGCAATAACAAAATAGCAGCCGAAGCAGCCAAACAAGAAGCAATAAACAAGGGGTTTCAATCAACCATCATATCCACCGAAATCGATGGAGACGTGGAGAAAATTAGCAAGATTTATGCGCAATTGGCACGCAACGTCGCTTCCGTAATTACCAATTCTGGTAACAAGGACAATCTAAAAGTTTTCCTGGAAACTTTTTCCAAGGATTTGCGTGTTCAACAAGGATTTATCCAGGAAGTTCTCGATATGGATTACTCGAGAGGGATTTGCTTGATAGCTGCTGGTAAGAGAAACTATTGTATTTTTGTAAGAATGTTCATAAATTAGCTTTATAGCGATTAAGTAAAAAGTTTTTTTTTTAGATTTAAAATTTTTATGTTTTACTAAACTTTTACCAACTATAGTGCAGGGTCTATCCTGCTGCAAAAAGTGTTTATAGCTCGGGAGCCAGAGAAGTCGTTATGCGACCAAATACATTTCACGACGCGGTACGTTGATATCCAAACAATTGGATTAATCTCCTGTTTCTACTATACCCTAAAATAATAAATTTTAAACTACAACAATGCCCACGAACTTTTTAAGTATAGACGTTTTTATTTTAATATTTTAACCTCTCCTGTTTACCTGTTAAACAGAAATTGCCAAATTGCCGTGCCAATAAAACTTCGCTTAATTACCAATTCTAGCAACAAGAACAATTTAAAAGTTGTTCTGCAAAAGTTTTTTCGAGAATTTGCGTGATAAACGAGAGACTCCATGCTCTCTCCCAATACGGGATTACCGGAGAGGGATTTGTTTGATCTTGCAGGTACGGGGAAGTTTTTAACTCTACATTCGCAAATATAAAATCCTCGACGAGATTGGAATTTTCTGGGTTAGCTCAGAGATTGGTAAGTCGATTTGGATTTACTTTGATGGCTATTTTTCATGCAAAAATGTTAATAGTGCTTTATAAAGGACTGTTTTTTTATATTTAGGTCAGTAAGTCTAAAATAATCAGTCAGTTACCCACAACCCCAGCCGCCTGTAGCGTCTTCTTCGTTAATTAAATTATGAAATCTGATGTTGTACCATGCGATAACAAAAAATATCTTTGCATGCCTCATTCCAGTATTTTGTAACGGCACATTTACTTCACTAAGAATGAAATAAAACAAAAATAATAGTAAACCAGTGTCTGGAAACTTCAGATATGCTATCTAGGATGACCATTATATCCAGCAAACCTTTAGGAATAGTAGATTTTACGTTTAGGCCAGGAGCTCGAAGAAAAGCATCTTAATTAAATTTCTTATTGTCACGCGGTCCAATTATTGGCTTACGTGTTGCTGCTACGTATCCAGGGCGAAACGCCTTTTCGAGCTTTACGAAGATACGGGGGTCTCTCCCCGAATACCACCCCTCACCTTAAGAAATAAAACAAGAAGTACAAAACAAATACACTTTTATTGGGTCACCTTTCAAACATACATAGATTAAATATAAACTAACAATAAAATCTTACCTAAGCATACTGGGACTAGAGGCTTGTCACTATTCCCTTATTGGCTTTTTTTCCTTTAAAGAACTGACTAATAATTTTCTCAGAGGAACTTAACTTTTTAATTACTCTTCGGCCGACCAATAGACTCTGCAGCCAACCACTGACTCTGCGACTCTGCAGCTAACTACCGACTGCCCAATTTTTTTCGTCGTGAATAGTTTTTAGGCAAAAATCGCTGACATGGCAGAATCCGTAATTTTGATAGATTGCCCTACATTTTAGGCAATCTAACATCGATTTTCGGGTTTCTGCACCTCAGCGAAATTTTGCAACGACCTGGTTTAATTAGACGTTTATATTGTTTGTTCTCTATTGAGTAAATAATAATAATAGATTTAAACTAAAATAATTTTGATAAATTTTGATAAATTTTGATAAATTTTGATAAATTTTGATAAATTTTGATAAATTTTGATAAATTTTGATAAATTTTGATAAATTTTGATAAATTTTGATAAATTTTGATATATATATATATAGCTCTACAGGCCTTATTGGCCCATGGCTTGGTATGTGATCTCTTTCCATTTCTTTCTATCCTTGGCTCTCGTTTTCCAGTTGTTTATTCCCATACTTTGCAGATCTCGTTCAACTTGGCTGCTCCATCTGTCTTTTGGTCTTCTCTTCCGTTTCTTTCCGCCAATTTTCTTTTGTAACAACATTTTCGGCACTCTTTCCTCGCTCATTCTATATACATGACCGAGCCATCTAATCCTTTGTGTTCTTACAATCGCTGTTATTATATAGATTCTTTAAGTCCTGGTTAGTTCTCCGCTCCCATATTCCGTCTACTTTCTTTTCCCCAAAAATTTTTCTTAAGATTTTCCTTTCCCAAACCTCTATCATATTTATTTCTGCCTTTCCAAGTGACCATACTTCACAACCGTACAACACAATAGGGCGTACAGCTTACTTTTTAGGAAGCTATTTAAGCTATGTATACACTTGGTCCCTTTTATTAATCGCGACTTAATTTCCTCATTTAAATTAGGTTTTCTTTTGAACTCGGTTCCTAAATAGGTAAATCTCTCTACTTCTTCGAACTCTAGTTGTTTTCCTGTACCTGTTGTCACGTTCAGCATACTTCCCTTCTTAAAGACTGCGTCGGTCTATTTCATGTATTTAGTTTTTCCGCAGTTTATTTCTAGACCGTATGCTCTTGCCTTTTCCTCCAGTGCCACTATTACCCTTTTCAACTCCGCGCTACTCCGTGTCATAATTGCTATGTCATCTGCGTATCCTACACATTGGTGTTTCTTGAAGTAGAGGAGTCTAGTTCAGTTAATTCTTGCGTCTCTTATTATCTTTTCTAAGACTAGAAGAGTAGCGACGATAGCGGATCACCCTGCCTCAGACCTGTCTTAACATGAAACTTTTCCGATATGTCCCCATTTACTTTGACTCTGCCCGTTGTACCTTCTAGTGTCAATTTCACTAGATTTATCAGTTTTTGATTTATATTCAATACTTTCATTGCCTTATACAGGGCCTTCCTACTGACGGTGTCATACGCTTTTTTAAAATCTATAAAAACTACGTACGTATCTTTCTGGTGTTGGTAACTCTCAGCTTGTATTTCTCTTAGTGTATATAATTGGTCAACCCTAAATCCCTAAATCCACTTTGATATTCTCCAACAACGTTATTTACGACTTTATTTACGACTTTATTTTTTATACACTTTGCTAATATCTTATACACAACACTCAGCAAGGCGATTCCTCTATAATTGGCACATTCGTACTTTCCACCTTTTTTATACACCACCAGATTTTTCTTATTAAGCTACATATCTCCTCTTCTAGTTGATCCCCTCCATGTTTCAGCATTTCTATCGTGATTTCGTCTATACCTGGACTTTTATTTGCCTTCGAGCTAGCTAGTATCTTCTTTATATTTTTGATAAATAAATATCCTAAACGTTTTTTCGGAAATTAATATTTTATATATATTTGGGATTCGTGACATTATACCCTTAAAAATAATACACAAATGAGTTTAAAATTTAAAAAAGAGATGTAGAAATGTTTTCTTAAAGCCAAAATTGATTATATTTATAAAGGTACTACGATCTAAACTATCATTTTTACATGTAAATCTCAATAAGGAATTTATTTATTTATTTAGCGTAAGGCAACACATGATTTAAAAACAGTAAACAAAACAGAATTTATAAAATACAAAAATGTAAAGGTGTATATATAAAACACATACACAAACATAAACGTAGAAACATAAAAGAAATAACACATTTATATCTCTATCGATAAATTTTCAATCCATTGAATCGCCGTATGTGGGAGTGTGAGGAAATCAGACATTACACCAGGGTAGGCCGTGGTCTCGCAGTTCTCCACAATATGCTGAATGGTCTGGTTTTCCCTTCCGCAGTCACACAGTGGGTCCCGAATTTTATCCCATTTATGTAGTGAGTCCCTACAAAGACCGTGATTTGTCCGAATTCGGTTAGCGATTTTCCAGATGCGACGTGGTAGGTCGAAACCGGCTGGCTTATCATGCGTCTTCAAGTGCTGACTTACTTCAGGAGGGACAGCTCGATTCCATGATGATTCCCATCTCTGCTCGATGGACAAATTCTCGTCGAGCAGGTTTTTATTACGGGGCATCTGGATTTAAGCCTAGTGGATGTGGCTGCCGGGATGTAGTTATGGATTGTTCGTTATGCAGTATTTTTCTATATTCTCGGATTAGAGCTCCTTGTCTTCTTAATTGAGGTGGTGGGATATGGCTGAGAGTGGGGAGCCAATGGATCGGGGTACTCTTTATGCAGCCAGTGATTGTTCTCATAGTAGAGTTTAGTTGAACGTCTAATTTGCCAGTATGACTACTATTAAGCCATATGGGAGCGCCATACTCGGCTGAGCTATACACAAGTCTAAGAGCTGCACTTCGCAGGGTTGAGGCTGTAGATCCCCACGTTGTACCGCATAACTTCTAGATGATGTTGTTTCTTGTGCGGGCTTTAGCTGCTGTTTTTTGCAAGTGAGAGTTGTATGTGAGGGACCTATCAAGAGTGATACCAAGGTACTTCGGGGTTGGGTTATGTTTCACTAGGTGTCCATCAAACTGGATGTTCAGTTGGCGTGCGGCTTCCTTGTTGTTGAGATGGAAACATATGCACTCTGTCTTGTTTGGATTTGGTGTCAGTCTCCATTTTCTGTAATATAAGGAATTAGCAAAATTTGTCCATATCAAGGTTACGCGTCGTATGTCAACTGTCATACCTCAACGGTAATATATCAAATGTCATATGTCAACTGTCATAAGTCAACTGTCACATGTCAACGGCCACATGCCAACTGTCACATGTCGACTGCCATATGTCAACTGTCTGTCTTAGTACTCCGTGAAAAAATTGCTTGACATTTATGATTATAAAAATAATTTATATTCTATAAAAGTGTACGACGATCGGGGTACAGCGACTTTACTAAAAAACACTTTGTTCCAGGCGAGCCGACCGTGGTCGTTACTGGTAAAGGAAAAGGAGGTAGAAACCAACAATTAGCTCTGGCTTTTTCAGTCGAACTTAATAAGCTGGCAATAGAATCGGCTGATATTTCATTTTTAAGTTGCGGAACAGATGGGATCGACGGTCCGACGGACGCCGCGGGGGCCATAGCAATTAGGGATACTCTGGAAAACTGGCGGAATATTAAACCGGAATCCTTTTTGAACAATAACGACGCTTACGGCTTTTACGAGAAGTATAATGGGGGGGAATGCTTGGTGAAGACTGGTCATACTGGGACTAATGTTATGGACGTTCATGTTATGATTATTGACCCTAAAGTTTAAATTGTTTACAATAAATAATTAGTGCTGAATTTTTGTTTTTCTATCTCTCCAAATAAAAACTAATGGTTTTAGCCTAAAATGAACTTTTCCGCTCAAAATACTAATAGAAGATTTTCTTATATTATTTTTTTTTGTTTTCTACACGGATCACGTGTTTTTATGCGCATTGGAGCAAAAAAAAAAATTCAAAAATTTTTCCAATCTCTTTTTAATTTTTTAAATTTTTTTTTTTTTTTTTTTTTTTTATTATAAATTCTTGTTTATTTACAATCTACTCTAATTTACATGAGTATTTAGCAAATATTTTGGCAGCATTCAACTTGAAAGGGTGCTGTCCATCGACAGCTCTCCATTACACCTAGTTAACTAAGTCTTCTGGCCAAGTCCTTTTTAATCTTCTGTCAATTAGTGGTTGTTGGTACAGATCAGTGATTATTTGACTGTTGTGGGCAGCATTTCGTTCCTCTGCTTTGTTGGCATATTTTGTAATTACTTCATTTATGAAGGGTATTCTCAAATCCTGGTGAATCGTCTGGTTGCTTACATACCATGGAGCGTTTGCCATCATTCGAAGCGTCTTTGATTGGAAGGTCTGTAATATTTTTGTATTCGAGGGCTTGCTGCATCCCCAGAGTTCTATTCCATACGTCCATATGGGTTTGAGTATAGTCTTGTATATTAATACTTTGTTGCTTAGTGACAGTTGCGATTTCTTTCCGAGTAGCCAGTTCATTTGTCTTGTTTTTAAGGTAAGTTGTATTTTCTTTGCTCTGATGTGATTTTTCCACGTAAGTTTCTGATCCAGATGGAGGCCTAGATATTTAACTTCTGTTTTCACTGGGATGAGAGCATTATTTAATCTGACTTCCGGGCAGTTACTTCTTTTAGTTGTAAATGTAATTTGTACAGACTTATCATTGTTGACGGTAATCTTCCATCTTTGTAGCCAATCTTCAAGTTGGTGTAGATGATTTTGCAGTCTTTCTGATGCTATATCAGGGTTAACGTCTGAGGTTAATATTGCCGTATCATCAGCAAATGTCGCCATTGTGATGTTTTCTGTGACAGGTATGTCGGCTGTATATAGTAGATATAGGAACGGACCAAGGACACTTCCTTGAGGAACACCGGATTGGATAGGATGGTAATTGGACAGAGATTTATTAATTTTTACTTGGAAGGAGCGTGTGCTTAGATACGATTTGAGGATTAGGTATATTTCACTTGGCATGAAATTTTTTTTTGTTTGAATATACACGACCTGCCCCAAAATCAATAGATGCAATCTTTGTATCAGCCCCAATAGGCCCCTATAGACCAAATAACGATGAATGAACGCAAAATTTTTTATTTTTTACTTTTTTTGCACGATAACATTACTTTTCCTCTATGATATAGTGGATGGCGGAAAGGTAAGAAGAAGTAGCAAATTTGGTAAAAGTGACTGCAGTATTTACTAATATTCGAGTAGATGTTTCATATACATACTGGGTGGTCCTTAAGTAATTGTACATAGAAATATGATAGATTCCTCACTTTAAAATATTACGATTTGAACTAACTTGCTCTAATAAAATGTTGCTAATAAGGAATGTACAGGGTGTTAATGGTTAAATTTTAAGATTTATGTTTAATTTTCAGACAATTAAACAGATAAACTCATTCAACCGGCAACGCCGCACCAAAATACATTTGCGAACAGCGTTCAAACCAGGAAGCGGCATCGTCAAAAATAAGTTTCACAATAAAATATCACGCCATAATCTAAGACGCAATTCTAACCGTTTCGTCTAGACAATATAAAAAACCCACGCTAACGAACTTTCTAGAACAATTGCGCAATCCGGGAAGGGATAAAAATTTGAAGCGAAGAGCTTCGAGACAAATTTAAACTCAGTGCGTCTTTAACTGCGAATCAGGTTAGACCCTCCGTTGACACCGGCTCAACGTAAAAATATTTCATCTTCACAGTGGTACTTTGCTGCGTATCAGGCGGTACACTTTATTGTTCACTTTATTTTCTCAAAATCAAAACTCAGTGCACAGCGACGCTCCGGGGCAACAAGGCCTCGTCAAACCAGTGGGACTTAGCTGCAATCAAGCGGTCCATTTTATTTTAAAAATATTTCATCGAATCAGTGGGACTTAGCTGCAATCAAGCGGTCCACTTTATTGTTCATTTTATATTCAAAGCACAGCGACGCTCCGGGGCAACAAGGCCTCGTCAAACCAGTGTGTCTCTAGCTGCGAATCAGGCTAGGACCCTCCAGTGTCTATTCATCACTCATGCAGAACACACGCAAAAAATATTTTCTGACTGATGCGGTCTTTTTAGTTTTGTACTTATGTGCTAGTGCTTGTTAAGCACATAAGGTACTTAATACTTTGTTCATTGATTACTAGTTTAATGTAATCCTTTGTTACGTTGTTGTTTTATTCATTTATTTATTTAACAGTTTAATAAATAGTTAAATAAAAGTGTTCATTGTTTTTGTTGAATGGAGTTGAGAAGATAAACATACAGTACACCCATAACCAATATAAGATACTACAGTCCACTTTACGAATACCACGATGCAGTTTAAAAAGGCGATAACACATTGTTAGTCGTCCTGGGAAACTGGCACAACATAGGGTTTATTCCAGAACCCTCAACAATTTATTTTTCGCAATAACTCCAGCGTTTTTGCAAATGGATACATAAAAATTTGGAACTGGGGGTTTTTGGGCACGAGAAATCATAATCTGGTACCTACTTCGATATAATTTGTAGAGGGCGCTAGTTAGGCCAAATTTCTTGCATAAATGTGCAATAAACTTTTTTGCTCTTTAAGTTAGCTCTATTCTTGAAGAAGAATATTAAAGCCACGTTATTTTAATAGAAAAAACTATACTTGTTATTAACCTTAAAACTTAACAGTTTACGAGATAATCGCATTTTACGGATCAGCTGCACGATTACACTGGTCGGCAAAAAAATTTTTTTCTGGCCCTGACACTATAGACCAGTGCAGATAGCTTTGAAAATGGTAAAAAGTGAAATAAAATAATAGTAGGATGAAAAGGAAGAGAATATAACAAACATGAAAGGAAAAATAATTTACAGGCGCTCTGGGGTCGGGAAGTGGAAGGGGGGGAGTTTTTAAGGGTAGAAAACTGTTTATCTCGATTTCCGGCAAAACTACAAGTTCCATGGAAAAAAGTTAAATGTTAAAGTTGTAGGTAATAAAAAGATCTACAACTTTTGTATTTACACTTTTTTCACATAACCTAAAAATTTATGTGAAAAATTCAAATAACCAAGTTTTTGGTTTTTTATTTTTATCTTTTACAAACGAAATTTGGTGTAAACTTACCTTTTTATGTCCCAAACACTTTAATTACTCTTTTGTTTATCAATGTAACACGGAATCTTAGGTTTTTCGAGTAATTTTTGATTAATTGTAATCCATTTTTTATAAATAGCTTAAAATTGTACAGGGTGTCCCAAATTGGTGAGTTTTGCAGGGTATCTCGTAAACTAGAAGAGATAGAAGAAAAGCAGTTAAGATGTTATGACTTCTTTTTTTGTTAAAGTAACGATAGCCTGATTAAATCTTTAGTAACTCCCTGCAGTTGGAAGATACAGGGCGATTATTGAAAACTGTCGAAAACTACAAGGTACTATAACTTCTTAATTAAGAAAAATATAAAAAAACGTTATAAAAACTTTTGATAGATATAATATTAAAGAGTTTAGTGGCGCACAGATTATTTTTTTAGGGGGCTCACTAAGGAAATATAATGCAAACTTATGTTTTTTTAAATGGGACACCCTGTATATTTTGACGTTTTTCGTTTCCTTTTTTAATTCTCATTCACCTGATATGACATATTATATATCTATTTTCAATGGTTGGAGCTACAGTGCAAATAAACCATTTATGGATGTTATCAGGTGAAACACCCTTAAAAAATTGAACACTCAGTAACGAAATTTAACATTTTATTATAAGGATACTGATGTGTGACAATTTTATTTATCAAAATTATAATTAATAAAAAATAAAACCAGATTAAAAAAATAAAAACAATAAACTTATGAAACAACAAGAAACATTGTAACAACTAATCTACCTATAACTAAAATTATTAGAATGTGAAAATTACATTAAATGTTCAAAATGTCCTCCGTTTTGTTGTGTAATAATTGACACCTTTTTCTTACTGATCTTACACAATTGAGTATGTGCACTGGCTTTATTTTTCTAAATGCGGCATGAATATTTTGGAATAAATCTTCCCTACTCTCTTGTAAATATTATTTTTTGATTTTATTTTTGGTAATGCTGAAATGGTTGGAGATTATTTAAACGAAAAACTTTTTAATCGATGAAAACGGAGAGCATTTTGAACATTTAATGTAATTTTTACATTCTAATAAAATTAGTTATAGGTAGATTAGTTGTTACAATGTTTCTTGTTGTTTCATAAGTTTATTGTTTTTATTTTTTTAATCTGGTTTTATTTTTTATTAATTATAATTTTGATAAATAAAATTGTCACACATCAGTATCCTTATAATAAAATGTTAAATTTCGTTACTGAGTGTTCAATTTTTTAAGGGTGTTTCACCTGATAACATCCATAAATGGTTTATTGAAAATAGATATATAGTATATATAGTATGTCATATCAGGTGAATGAGAATTAAAAAAGAAAACGAAAAACGTCAAAATATACAGGGTGTCCCGTTTAAGAAAACATAAGTTTGCATTATATTTCCTTAGTGAGCCCCCTAAAAAAAATAATCTGTGCGCCACTGAACTCTTTAATATTATATCTATCAAAAGTTTTTATAACGTTTTTTTATATTTTTCTTAATTAAGAAGTTATAGTACCTTGTAGTTTTCGACAGTTTTCAATAATCGCCCTGTATCTTCCAACTGCAGGGAGTTACTAAATTAGGCTATCGTTACTTTAACAAAAAAAGAAGTCATAACATCTTAACTGCTTTTCTTCTATCTCTTCTAGTTTACGCACCAATTTGGGACACCCTGTACATGAAACAAAATTTCGTTTCTTTGCATTTTTTGAGAACATTTACCATAGTAATGTATATTGTTTGTACACCATCAAAAAGTAGAGATGTCATCGAACAAAAAGCCCACCGAGTTTTTTATAAAAGCAGATATTTTAACGTGAGAATTTTCGATTGAAAATTAGACTGCTTTTTCGATATTAAGTCAAAATAAGGTGAAAAATTACAGTGTGTTTGGGACATAAAAAGGTAAGTTTACAACAAATTTCGTGAAAAAAATTTTTTTTTTGTAAAAGATAAAAATAAAAATCCAAAAACTTGGTTACTTGAATTTTTCACATAAATTTTGAGGTTATGTGAAAAAAGTGCAAATACAAAAGTTGTAGATCTTTTTATTATCTAGAACTTTGCTATTTAACTTTTTTCCATAGGACCTGTAGTTTTGCCGGAAATCGAGATAAACAGTTTTCTACCCTTAAAAACTCCCCCCCTTCCACTTCCCGACCCCAGAGCGCCTGTAAATTATTTTTCCTTTCATGTTTGTTATATTCTCTTCCTTTTCATCCTACTATTATTTTATTTCACTTTTTACCATTTTCAAAGCTATCTGCACTGGTCTATAGTGTCAGGGCCAGAAAAAAATTTTTTTGCCGACCAGTGTAATCGTGCAGCTGATCCCTAAAATGCGATTATCTCGTAAACTGTTAAGTTTTAAGGTTAATAACAAGTATAGTTTTTTCTATTAAAATAACGTGGCTTTAATATTCTTCTTCAAGAATAAAGCTAACTTAAAGAGCAAAAAAGTTTATCGCACATTTATGCAAGAAATTTGGCCTAACTAGCGCCCTCTACAAATTATATCGAAGTAGGTACCAGATTATGATTTCTCGTGCCCAAAAACCCCCAGTTCCAAATTTTTATGTATCCATTTGCAAAAACGCTGCAGTTATTGCGAAAAATAAATCTTAAAATTTAACCGAGATAAACAGTTTTCTACCTTTAAAAACTCCCCCCCCCCCCTTCCACTTCCCGACCCCAAAGCGCCTGTAAATTATTTTTCCTATCATTTTTGTCATATTCTCTTCCTTTTCCAATGAGTTTCACCCTACTATTATTTTATTTGGTTTCAAAAATTATCTGCAGTAGACCATTCCTGTTGATTCAAATGACCTCCCGAATCCGAATATGACCTCAGTCTTTCGTAATTACCCATCGTTGTTTTCATCCCCCGAAAACGGCGGGTGATGGGGAAAAACTGAGATCATATTCGGATTCAGGAGGTCATTTTACATAAGATTCAGCAAGAATACCGTTAAGTTTTAAGGTTAATAATAAGTATGCTTTTTTTCTACTAAATAAGGTGGCCTTAATATTATTTTATAAAAAACTTAAAGGAAAAAAAGCGCCCTCTACAAATTACATGGAAGTAGGTACTAGATTATGATTTCTCGTGCCCAAAAATCCCCAGTTCTAAAATTTTAAGTATATATATCCAAAAAAAAGTTATTGCAAAAAGTAAATCTTAAAATTTAAACTTTATCGCCCAGTATATTCCTTATTAGCAACATTTTATTAGAGCAAGTTGGTTCAAATCGTAATATTTTAAAGTGAGGAATCTACCATACTTCATTGTACAATTACTTAAGGACCACTCTGTATAAAATTGTAGAGGAAACCGAAAATTTGGTGGATGATTTTAACTCATTCACCATAATTTACGATTATGGCTTTATCGATGTGATATTTCAAATTTTGGTGGAGAATCATAAATATTTTCCTGAATTTTGTTTAGCATTCTTTAATTACACAACAATAATTATATTAGTTTGTTACTTAAATTGTAGGATATGTTTTTTTAATTGATAAATAATTGCTTATACAATCTTCAAAATAACCCCGTTAGAATTAACCTAAAAGATTGATTTTGCATATTAAAATGATTTTTATATACATAAATTATTCCTTTCCTGCGCTAAAAATTTTAAAGGGATTTAACAAACGTTTAAATTTTGGTGGAGGAGCTTCGATTTAAATAGATTTTTAAATTGTGATCCTCCACCAAAATTTAAAAATTACGTTTTGGGGGTTATATATTGGTTTTTTACGACTTGTGGCTGAAATATGCATCCCATCGAAAAAAAGTTTAACGTAAAAGTTGTAGATAATTAAAAAATATAAAAATCTTTTTTCAACATAACCTCAAATTGCCATCAAAGACGGAATTTAGGGTGCAATAACATTCCTATCGAATCAACGCCATCACAAATTTCCAACTTTACGGCGACACAGCAAATGAATCAGGCTCCTACACAACTAATGCATCTTCATCAAAATTTCCATTTTAGGGCTACACATAAATTCCTTAATGATTCATAAAGCAGTGAAATGATGGAAATTCCTGAAAACAGTAATTTAGACTCGCAGGCCATCTCCCCAACTTTAAACAATTTCACGTTTTAGCCCTTTGTCATGGGCGTACTTGAAAGGGCAACAAAATGTTAGCCAAGTTTCAAGATAGCTGTTTTCGCGTCATTTATATCTGATAAGATGATAATGCTGTACGCTGAGTTATCAAATACTAGAATTCCAGTGGCGTACCGAAAGGTTTATTTACAAAAATTTATTTATATATCTCAAGTACGTGGGAAACACTTAAAGACCTTCGTTTGAATTTTTGACATCTGAAATATTTTAGGGTTTCACTTCACTATTAGAACCTGGGGCCAGAGCTGGGTAAAGCACTTTTGGAAAGTGTTTTAATTACCAAGCACAAAGCACTTCAATCGAGTGCTTTAGAGTTGAACGTACCAAATACTTTTTATTTTAAAAGTGCTTTTACTGTCAAGCATCAAATACTCAAAGTATTTGAAGCCCTTGAAACGTTAAAAATATTTGATAAAGCACTTTGAAAGTACTTATAGCCCTTAAGAGTGCTTAAAGCCCTTTAGGAGTGCTTGAAGCCCTTTAAGAGTGCTTGAAGCCTTTTAAATGATCTTTAAAAGTCGTTTTAAAAAAATAGATGATCTAGTCTTCACACTAGTAAGTAAGTAAGCTATTTTATATTAAATACTACTGTTATCAAGTTAGAATCGCAGACGCATTGATTTTTTTCCAAATTTTCAAGCAGTCTTAGAAAATAATTCGAGAACTTTTAAAAGTGCTTTAATTTCTGAAAAGGTCTGAAAAGGTTTAATTTCAATTACTTCAAATGTAATTGAAGGACTTTGAAAGTAATTGAAGCACTTAAAAGTAATTAAAGCACTTTGAAAGTAATTCAAGCACTTCCAGAATTCCCTGAAAGGCTTGAAAGCCATAAGCATTTGTACAAAATGCTTGTGGCTTAAAGCACCGAATGTGCTTCAAGCACTTTATTAAAGCACTTTCCAGGCAGAGCTGGGGCCCATTATTAATCATTTACTTTGAATACAATTTTCTTGAGGTAAAATTTCATGAGAAATCGAACGAGAATGTTCCAATCTCGTTTGATTTTTTCCTCAGTTTTCGTCGATTTTAAATGACGTTATTTTCACATCAATGTAAGTGAAATTAATAAAATGTTCGCAATTAATTTGTGGACCAGCGCACAGTGGGACGAAACGCCACTGTCGCATCCAAATTACTCTACACCTCACATAGTTCCACTGTTTGAGGTGGATTTTTTTTTAAATTGTTCGTCTCGGATTTCCCTATCGATATTTCATTTACGATTTTTCATTTCGGTTTTTATTTTTCTGAAATTCGACTCCAAAGTTTGATTTTTTTGAAAAAAAAACTGATTTTCCTCCCCTTTAACTCAAAAATTGGAATATGAAAAATTTTTCTCCTCACTTTCTCGCACAGTTTTGTAGTATTTATGAAAACGAAGATTTTCAGCTGATTATTTTTTTCATCTGTCAAACGAGTCAGATTTTGTGGTTTCAGCCAATAACAGCTCAGGATCCTAACCAATCATTGTGTTTTATACTGATAAAACCGCTTCTTCGTATTTGTTTCTTGATTAAACTGTGTTTACCTTTTTTGAAATGTCAAATGTAAACATTTAACAATTTTTATTATACTAAAATGCAAATCTATGTTAATAATCAAATTTCAAAATGTATTTGTAAACTAACCTGTTTTTATTAGTTGATTTCAAAACGCCTTTAACATTTTTACATACCTCACTTCAACACTAAACTTAAAATTAATTAAATTAAGAAAGACTTCATTTCATTCTTCTTCTTCGCTTTTATTTACGGCGCCGTTTCGCGGGGTAGCCAGTCAAAAAATCGCCTTGGTGGCTCTGTATGTAAAACTATAACAGCTCAGGTTTCAATTTAAATTGGTAAAGAAAATTTTCAATATTTGTGTGTAAAGTGTCTTTTGCATAAATGACTATGTTCTCTGTTTTTAATACAAAATGATTAAAAAAATAATCCTTTCAAATACGACTCGTCCTCTGAAATTTTATAGATTAAATTTTTGATCTTCATACTCAAACGCCTTTATTTTAGGCAAAACCACTCAAACAAACTGATTTAAGATAAAATCACTCGTCCTGCGGACTCGTGATTTTATCAATCAGTTTTTTTTCGTGAAAACCAAAAATTTAATCGATAAAATTTGGAGGACTCGTGGTATTACCTTTGAAAAAATTTTCGAAAAACATCTTGCACCACCCCAGTAAACACAGGATATCAGATGGACATCCATCAATAGTCCATAATTGGTCCACATGGACATGGACCAGAAAAGGACGTCCAATGGATGTCTAGTGGACGTCGTTCATGGACATACAATGGATAACCAATATATTTAACCAATTGTTAGCATTCTTACTGTTGGCATTCCTGGGAATAATTTCAACTTCACAACTGACAATTGACAAGTTATTTATTTGGTTGCAAGTTCATATTAAGTTCATATTAAATAAAAAATGGACATCCATTGGATGTGCAAGTTGGTGTCGAAAACTACAAGGTACTATAACTTCTTAATTAAGAAAAATATAAAAAAACGTTATAACAACTTTTGATAGATATAATATTAAAGAGTTCAGTGGCGCACGGATTATTTCTTTTAGGGGGCTCACTAAGGAAATATAATGCAAACTTATGTTTTTTTAAATGGGACACCCTGTATATTTTGACGTTTTTCGTTTCCTTTTTTAATTCTCATTCACCTGATATGACATATTATATATCTATTTTCAATGGTTGGAGCTACAGTGCAAATAAACCATTTATGGATGTTATCAGGTGAAACACCCTTAAAAAATTGAACACTCAGTAACGAAATTTAACATTTTATTATAAGGATACTGATGTGTGACAATTTTATTTATCAAAATTATAATTAATAAAAAATAAAACCAGATTAAAAAAATAAAAACAATAAACTTATGAATCAACAAGAAACGTTGTAACAACTAATCTACCTATAACTAATTTTATTAGAATGTAAAAATTACATTAAATGTTCAAAATGCTCTCCGTTTTCATCGATTAAAAAGTTTTTCGTTTAAATAATCTCCAACCAATTCAGCATTACCAAAAATAAAATCATAAAATAATATTTACAAGACTAACTTCGAGAGTAGGGAAGATTTATTACAAAATATTTAGAAAAATAAAGCCAGTGCACATCCTCAATTGTGTAAGATCAGTAAGAAAAAGGTGTCAATTATTACTACAACAAAATGGAGGACATTTTGAACATTTAATGTAATTTTCACATTCTAATAAGATTAGTTCTTACAATGTTTCTTGTTGTTTCATAAGTTTAATGTTTTTATTTTTTTAATCTGGTTTTATTTTTTATTAATTATAATTTTGATAAATAAAATTGTCACACATCAGTATCCTTATAATAAAATGTTAAATTTCGTTACTGAGTGTTCAATTTGTTAAGGGTGTTTCACCTGATAACATCCATAAATGGTTTATTTGCACTGTAGCTCCAACCATTGAAAATAGATATATAGTATGTCATATCAGGTGAATGAGAATTAAAAAAGGAAACGAAAAACGTCAAAATATACAGGGTGTCCCATTTAAAAAAACATAAGTTTGCATTATATTTCCTTAGTGAGCCCCCTAAAAAAAATAATCTGTGCGCCACTGAACTCTTTAATATTATATCTATCAAAAGTTTTTATAACGTTTTTTTATATTTTTCTTAATTAAGAAGTTATAGTACCTTGTAGTTTTTGACAGTTTTCAATAATCGCCCTGTATCTTCCAACTGCGGATCAGAATTTTATTTAAAAATATGTAAGTATAAGTCCGTATTTGGTACAGAATATTGGTAACTTTTAAATGCCCTGTATGTAATAAAATTTTGAAAAAACTGGCAAAATTTTGGATCGAAATAATATATGTATAAGGTTAAAGTATTTTGTTCCAAAAAAACAAATTTTAATTGTTTAATTACTTAAAATGAAATCAAAAATTAAAACATTCAAATTTATTTAAAAAAATCAAAACATTTAATGGGTTGGTTTTATTATCCTTATTCAGATGTAACTGAATTAATATTTGTGTTTGTTATATTATTAAAGAAACGAACGTATATTGTAAATGTTTACAAAAGATAATCATTAAATAGTCAGATATGAATATCCCATAAAAATTATTTTTATCACGAGTGCCAAATTGTTTATTACATTTTTACGTATAAAATGTGTTTCTCGAGTAAGTTAAATTTGCATTAAATCAAAATTTATATAGTGACTGTCTGTGGTGTTCTTCAAGGAACATGTTATGGGCCCCTTATTTTCATTAATATTATATCTATCAAAAGTTTTTATAACGTTTTTTTATATTTTTCTTAATTAAGAAGTTATAGTACCTTGTAGTTTTCGACAGTTTTCACAATAATCGCCCTGTATCTTCCAACTGCAGGGAGTTACTAAAGATTTAATTAGGCTATCGTTACTTTAACAACAACAAAAGAAGTCATAACATATTAACTGCTTTTCTTCTATCTCTACTAGTTTAACGCACCAATTTGGGACACCCTGTACATATTGTACGTTTTGGATATACATTGGCCATCCATTGGATATCCTTGTCTTTACTGGGACGTAGGACCCCATTTTCGTCAAAGATTGAGGTGTAGAGTAATTTGAATGCGACAGTGGCGTTTCGTCCCACTATGCAGCGCCTGTATTTGCAGTAGTTAATATTTTTGTGTAAAATCCTGAAGATGAAAATTGTAAAATTCAATTACATTTAGGAGACCTTTTTGGGGCGCTCAAGCTGCGCCTATGGAATCGATACTGTCTGAAATCCACATGTTGGCGAACTTGCGCAAACCGTCATCAGAACGCGAAAGCGTGTTGAGTTGCCTACCCGCTGTAGACCTCGTCGCATTGTGTGCCTCTCACTTAGCCGAAATATGACGGTCGGAAGCTGGTAGACGTCAAATCGTTACTAAAATAACCGAAAAATGTGCGAAAAACGAAAGGGTTTAGCGTTTAGGAACTTTTTGTTGTTGTATTTTTGTGTTTTGGTGGATTTTACGGACACCCAGTTAATTATTAACGTCAGAAATCAGGTATGTTTAGAAAAACATGTGTCCTAACCTCATTTCTGTTAACATTGTTGGTTTGTTTTTGTTGTTATTTATCATTAAAATTATTTATAACTTAATTTGTTAGTTTATTGCTTTATTTGAATTGAACCATTTTATTTATAGAATACATTTCTGCAGTTATAACTCTTACAGTTAGTTGCTATAAACTTGTAAAATATCTTCTTGGTTTTTAAAAGTGTTTACGATGTTTTTTGGGTCAAGGTTTCGGTTTTAACTATGACATCTTCAGGCATAGAAAATGGTATTTAACATTTATTTAAGTACAAATTTATATAAGGAAGATTCATCATTTAATGTTTTAAAATTTAAATGTTTCCTAACCTCCAAAGTGAGGGCATGGAAGTTGCATTAATTTTACTGTCAATAATTACGTCACCGTATTTATCACCAATTGTTATTTTCTAATTTGTAAAAAAAATAAAAATTCCTCTTAAATAAATTGTTTCGTTAGTTTCAAATAACTTCAAAGATTGACAACGTTGAATGGCTTCCAAGTAAAGCCGATTTGGATTCTTCTAAATCTTCTTCGGGGTATTTTAGTCAATAATCCATTCACCGATAGACACAAATCAGAAATAATAAATACGAACTAATGTCGTTGTCGTTGCCGTTGGTAAATAATTTAAACATTCGTCCAATCCGATTTGCGAGGGTACAAAAAATGAAGCCTAAAAAGGTTTCTAAGGCCTTGATTAAAATTTAACCATATTAGTGGAAACCGTATCCAAATGGGATAAAGAATGAGAGTGAGAAGCTTTTAACAGATTAGTGTCAAATTTAGAATTTTAATTAAAATATAAATTAAAGAAAAGTTGAGAAAATATCGAGTTTGAAATATAATTCATTTGATTTGACATCCCATGATAGGTCGTTTCTGTCGTTTGTCATTTCTGAAACTTCAACAAAATTAACTTTGACATACCATAAATGATGTTGATGTTTAGAAATCCACTGCAAAGTGCCAAAATATGTGCAGATTATTTGGAAAAATATTTTAACCACATGGCCAAAACACATTAAAAAATAGATTGATAACTCACATCTTTAAAAATGGAAATTCTCATAAAATGGAAAATTATAGGCCGATAGCCATAAGTCCAGTAATCTCTAAGATATTTGAGTATGCCATGTTGGAACAATTATTACATTTTTTGGATCTTAACAATGTAATATACGAAAACCAATACGGTTTTAGGAAAAATCATAATACAACAACTGCAATTCATTCATGTTGTGGTTTCAGACATATCTATCTGATCGTCCACAGGCTGTAAAAATAAGCTCAAAAAATGGCCAAAACTCAACGAAGAATTATTCATCATGGATACTGAATAATACTGGAGTTCCACAGGGTTCAATCCTGGGGGCCATTATTATTCACTCTCACTCTCTTACTTGTTTATATGCAGATGATGCAACTCTTCTTTGTAATATTTCTAGGTTCTTTTCCTTAATTACAGCATTTGTAGAATAAAACAATGAATGAAGTTTATACCAGCCCTTTATTAACTAATAAAATTATATACCTTTTCTACATTTGTATTAAGTATATGGTTAAAATGCTAATGAATAACTAACCGTCAAATATCGCTTCAATAGGTCATTTGCTAGCTAAAGAGAATTGGAAACAATGAACTTTAGAATAAATGACATTGCATTATTTGTATTGGATAACAACTAATTATTATTTTAATAATATTGAAGTTCATCGAACTGATATTCCTTTATTACATCTTATTACTGACAAATCTCAGTTAAATATTCAATTCAAATTTAAATTCAGTATGTAACACACTATTCATTTGGTTTAGCTATAACTCATTATACAGGGTGCGCCAATTATTTCCACTCGATCTCTAGCACCGAAACTAAAAGAGATATCAACAAGATTTTTTGTAGGGGTAGACAGTGTCACTCGGACTACAATTTTAAAATATTTTGATGTATACACGGTGGCTAATTTTTGTGGAATTAAAATTAATTTGGTTTTTTTAAATTGAACACCCTGTATACGGTTATGTCATCTGATTCTACTTAATATTATATTTACGGTAGTTTTTTGTATTTGTAAATCCGACGCGGCGTTGACAAGTTATTCCTATTTTAAGCAGATTTAATGAAAAAACAGCACTTCAGAAATATTAGCACAAAAACCACATTTTTTAAAAAAATCCTCAAAAAAGCTACTATGATGTAAATGAAACATGCACCTATCACAATAATCACACAACATCGTAACCTGTTGCACAGGGTGTTTGCCGATGGCGTGCCAATAGTCTAGTTTTCAAATGACAATAACTTAATTTTTTCAAATGGGACACCCTGTATATTTTTCTTCAGTTAGAAGCTCTCCCTAATACGCATTAAAAAAATATAGGGTTTTGCACATCTAACTTTACTATTTACTTTAATAATTGACGTTAAGTGACAAACAACATATTTTACACAATTTTTAATAAGAAATCAAGTTACCTATGAAAATGACAGTAGGTATATTTTGTTATGGCATTAATTGTCAACATAAAATTTTGTATTGTATCACGTCTACTATATTTAATCGGTATTGTGTATAAAAAATGGATTTTAATAAGAATTATAGTGTTCAAGAAAATATTGATATGATATGGATACTGGGTGAATGTCAAAAAAATGCGTTTCTTGCTAGTCAAAGATACCCAGAAAGACGTCATCCACAAAAGGATACTTTTGAGAATTTAAAGAATAGATTTGATAGAACAGGAACCGTCAAGTATGAAAAACATTCACGTGAAACTACAGCTGTTACTATTGACAACGAATATAAGGTAATGAAGTTGAAGATCCCAATATAAGCACAAGGCAATTAAGCAATCAGTTAGATATTTCCAATACCACAATTAGACGCATAATAAAAAAGAATAAATATCACCCCTATCATATCCAGCTTCACCAAGAATTGTTACCACGTGATTTCGCGCGTAGAGTGGAATACTGTAGATGGTTAATAAACAAGATAAATACAGAGCGTAACTTTTTAAACAAAGTTTTATTCTCCGACGAAGCCACGTTTCATAAGAACGGTTGTGTAAATAGACACAACTTCCATTATTATTCGGACCACAATGAACATTTATTTAGAACCACATCACAGTATCGATGGTCTTTGAATGTATGGACGGGAATAATAGGTGATTATGTAATTGGTCCCTATTTCTTTGATGGGACTGTAAATGGAGCTATATTTTTAGATTTTAGAACATGATTTTCGCAACTTATTGCAAAATGTGCCTCAAAATTATCGCAACGGAATGTGGTTTCAATTAGATGGTGCCACACCACATTACCTATTAGATGTTCGCAATTGGTTAAATAGGGAATTTCAGGATCGTTGGATAGGAAGGGGAGGACCTATAAATTGGCCTACTAGATCGCCTTGCCTTACACCTTGCGATTTTTTCTTGTGGGGTTTTATTAAAAATATTGTTTACAAAGAAGAGGTTACCACAAAAGAAAATATGAAAGAAAGAATTACTGCAGCTTTTAAAAAGGTGACCCCTGCAATGCGTAAATCAAGAAAAAAAGGGCAAGAAAATGTATAAATGAAAATGGAAGACATTTTGAACACCTACTATAAATTTTAACTTTCACTATTGTAGTTTTCTTACGATTAAACTTTGTAAAATTTTGTACTTATTAAAAATTGTGTAAATTATGTTGTTTGTCACTTACCGTCAATTATTAAAGTAAATAGTAAAGTTAGATGTGCAAAACCCTATATTTTTTTAATGCGTATTAGGGGGAGCTTCTAACTGAAGAAAAATATACAGGGTGTCCCATTTGAAAAAATTAAGTTATTGCCATTTGAAAACTAGACTATTGGCACGCCATCGGCAAACACCCTGTGCAACAGGTGAAGATGTTTTGTGATTATTGTGATAGGTGCATGTTTCGTTTACATCATAGTAGCTTTTTTGAGGAATTTTTTAAAAAATGTGGTTTTTGTGCTAATATTTCTGAAGTGCTGTTTTTTCATTAAATCTGCTTAAAATAGGAATAACTTGTCAACGCCGCGTCGGATTTACAAATACAAAAAACTACCGTAAATCTAATATTAAGTAGAATCAGAAGACATAATCGTATACAGGGTGTTCAATTTAAAAAAACCAAATTAATTTTCATTCCACAAAACTTAGCCACCCTGTATACATCAAAATATTTTCAAATTGTAGTCCGAGTGACACTGTCTACCCCTACAAAAAATCTTGTTGATATCTCTTTTAGTTTCGGTGCTAGAGATCGAGTGGAAATAATTGGCGCACCCTGTATATAAACCCCAGTAAAATCAATTATATGACCTTCCACACTCAGTGGATGTCAAACTTACCATCATATGATGTAATACTAAATAATGAATCTGTTGAACAAACAGATTCTGTTACATTTTTAGGAATTAGAATGGACAGTAATATGACTTACAACTCGCAATGTATTAAAATGACAAAATCACTGAACACTGTGTTATCAGATTAGAATACTAAAAGAGGTTCTTAAAACCTTCAATTTTGGTCAAGTGCTACTAGTAGCCACGATGTTTTTTTAGCTCAAAAATGAATATTAAGGGCTCTTGCAAATAAACCATCTTTACCATTTTACCATCTTTATAATGCTTTTACCTACTGATCTGAAAAACATTACTTCACTTAATTTTTTTAAGAGGAAGGTATATCGAATATTGCTTCATATAACTTATACTTTAGAGAAGTTTTATGATCATCTTAAAAACTAGAACTGTCTTTACGAAGGTGGAATTTTTTGAACCATAAAAATACCAAAAAAGGACCATGGGAGTGACAAAACTGCACAAAGGATGTGAAATACAATCACACAAGTTCCCCAAGAACAAGGACATTAAAAATGTCCTACACTGCACCAGCGTCTGGATTTCAACAACTACTCCTTGGGCTATATGTCCCACCAGGTATTGGTTGCTTCTTACTGACGAGGCACAATAATGCCGAAACCGGTCTAAGAATGGCAAGCTCCTTTAATAACAAAATCGAAGTTTTTGGTTTAAAGCCCCGACTTCGTCGGCCACCAAACCACGTCTGGATTTTCGTAATTCAATACCTGGTGGGGCATATAGCCCAAGGAGTAGTTGTTGAAGTCCAGACGCTGGTGCAGTGTAGGACATTTTTAATGTCCTTGTTCTTGGGGAGCTTGTGTGATTTTATTTCACATCCTTTGTACAGTTTAGAACTGTCTTGTATTGTGTCTTTTTCTTTCTTTTTAAAATAAATCGCAAAAACCTCTTTAAATTTTACTGAATTGCTAAAACCCTCTGTAAGGTACTGCCCTAATATTTAATTTATTAAGTTATTATAAAATATGTACGTTAATTTCACGTTTAAATATTATTCTGCGATTCCTTTTTGTTGTTGTATTCAATGTTTGTAGATTTTGACTTGTCCAATGGCCATTTGGCTCTAAATGTATTTATGGCTCACAAATAATTTAAATTTGAATTTTTTTGAACACAATGAAGTTAGTGATTGGGAGAAAATTTTACAAGAAGGCAAGATTTTAACACCTAAGTAAAGAGAAAAATTTAAAGAAAGAAAAAATCTTCCAAGAAAAGCCGTACTTAGACTGACCGTATTAATAAATGGCTCAAGTATATTTATTTATTTATTTATTTATTTATTTATTGTTACACTGTTCAAACAGGACAAACCCAACTACAGAACAGGAATACACGTATATTGTTTAACAAGAATATCATTTTTCAAAGAAAAATGCATTAATCGCAGATATACGACAGTGGAAAATATCAAGCTGGTAATTTACAGTATTACAAATTGAACACATCCTGTAAAGTGGCGAAAATTTTAAAATATTTGTTCGAGGTGTAGGAAGGTAAAATGTATTGTCAACTTTAGAAGCTAATCTCGGGATATTAAACCTCAGTTTTTGAAGAAAATTGGGGTCGCTGATTTTATTATTTACGAGTTTAAACAAGAATATCAATAGGTGACAGTCACGACGAGAACTTAAGCTATCCACACAATGTCTCATTTGAAGCGTACTATTAAGAACTCCAGTAGGAGGATAAATAGCGTCCATTTTGAAAGAAAGGAGCTTCAGAAATCTCCGTTGAACTGATTCAAGTTTCTGAATGTGTACGTCATAAAATGGACTCCAGATAACATCCGCGTACTCAATTTTAGATCTAACATAGGCATAGTACAGCACCTTTAAAGTATCCTGATCAGTGAAGTCGCGCGAGTTTCGAGCTAAGAAACCATACATTTTGTTAGCAGACGAATAAGCAGCCTCAATATGAGGAACGAACGAAAGTTTGGAGTCAAAAGTGACACCCAAATCAACAAATGTCGTCGGGCGCTCAAGAACAGAATTATTAATGTCATAATGATGTAAAATCTTGTCAATTTTAAGAGAAAATGTCATTACCTTACATTTATCAGCGTTAAGTGACAATTTATTACTTATACACCACACCTCAACACGTCGTAAGTTAGCTGAAAGTGAAACACAATCACTTATATCATCGATTTGGCAGAATAATTTTAAGTCATCAGCATACAGTAAATAGTTAACGTCAAGGTCATCAACTATATCATTGATGAAAACATTAAATAATAGAGGGCCCAGATTACTTCCCTGAGGAACTCCGGATGTTACTAAGTGTTCGACGGACTTGTAACCATTAAAGACCACAAACTGCCGTCTACTACTTAAATAGCAGCTAAATAATTTAATCAGAGGTGCCGATAATCCATACCGAGATAGTTTCTTTAAAAGAATTCCGTGGTCTAGTCTGTCGAACGCTTTGGAAAAGTCGGTGTACACAACGTCAGTTTGCGACCGCCCATCAATGCTTTCAGCAATAAATTGAGTTATATTTGCCAAATTGGTGATAGTAGAGCGACCCTTTACGAACCCATGTTGATTTATAGCTATACAGTTACTTAAGTGACCATACATTCTATTGTATAACAGAATTTCAAATACCTTACAAAAGTTACAAATAATTGAGATAGGCCGAAAGTTGCCAATATCAAATTTGTCGCCATGCTTGTAGATAGGTATAACTTTCGATAGCTTCCAGATGTTAGGAACAGTGCAAGTCTTAAGGCATGTGTTAAGCAATATTGTTAAAGGCAGAGCAAGTACAGGCGCACAATCTTTCAAAATAAAAGCCGGAATAAAATCAGGTCCTGTTGTCATTTTATTTGTAAATTGTTTTAAGGCTATAAGGACTTCATCTTCCAGAAAAGACACAATATTTAAAACATGTGAGGTCAATGAGTCATCATGGGAGACAAGAGGTGTGCTAACTGAGAAAGATTTTGCAAAATAGTCGGAAAAGCCGTTAAGTATATCTGTGGGACTATTAAGTGTTTGGCCATTGTACGTCATTCTGTCAGAAATATTCGTTATATAAGCAACTTGCTGGAAAAATTGTTCTATGAAGTTTCATCTTGAAGACCTAAATCTTTGTTAGAGCTGAGATTGTAGACGTGGTCACTCTGCTCCAAGAGCACTGACGCGCAAACATCCAACAAGCCACACCTTACGACGTAATGTATTCTCCTTAAAATAATCAAGCTCTGCCTGTAACATCTAAACAGGTGAAAAAGCCGTTACTTAAAAGAAGAAAAAGGACTGAGAAAGTTCTTAATCTGTTTAGAAAACGGTCTAAAAAGTAAAAGTAACTAACAATTAACCTAATAGTTCGAAATTGATGCGGTAATCACCCTGTAGCGTACAAAAGAGCGATAAATTGAAAGCGCCACTGTGAGTAGAAATAACGTGTGTTCGGTTATAATTAACGGCCGAACCGCAAATAATAGTTTTTGGCGTCATTGTTTTCAGCTCTGACATATTGAGCATTAACACATTTAACCGTATAATACATCTGTGTGTTAGAGAAGCGCCATGTAGTCAAACGAAATGAATTTTCCGGTTGATAAATGAAAAAAGCAAACGAGCGTTCGGATAACACGGATTTTAGCTTTGAAAAAGTGCGAATTAAAATTATTGTAAAGAGAAAATTTCAGATGATAGAACGTAAGAGAACAAAGTGAAAATTAATAATAGAACTTTGAAGTCAAAGACGGAGATCCATTATCCATCGATATTGTTCAGTCTTATATTAAAAAAAACATCAGTTTTTAACTTTCCCGAGAAGCAAAATGAAAATAAAAGAAATTGACTTTGCTTAGATTGCTGAAAGCAGTGAAAAAAAGTCTAGAGAGAGAGAGAGAGAGAAAAAAAAAGGAAATAATTTAAAATAGATGCTAGTTAGACCAGGGTCAGTTAATTTTGAAACAAATTTGACCCTGGTCTAATTGATGAGATTGTAAATATAAATTTGATGAAGATTTGTATGCTACGAACTTTTTATCAGGGAAAAGAGGCATAGTGGCACTTCTGTATCTGTATCTGTAAAGATAGAAGGGTGGGTCACCCCTCAGCACGTATGCCACATTGGGCCCATTGTGCGTTCTTTTGAGGTTGAGCCTTCCTTCTAGCTCGTCAGCCAGCCTACTTGTTTAAAGTAAGTGATGACTTCGCCTGGAGGTAGCTCCCTCATGTTGGCATGAATGTGTTCGACAGTCTCATCTTCTTGCTCACATCCTCTGCACAGTGGAGTGTCAGATAACCCCATCCTGTAGAGATGTTTTCGTAGATGGCAGTGGCCAGTACCTGTGGCTATGCGCAGGTTCTGTCTGTTCAAAGTCATGTATTTTTTGGCTGTTTCGCGGTTCGGATACTCTAGTAGTTCTTTGGCTAGCTCACAGCCTTTTTCGTCATCCCATCTACCCTTAAACTTGTCAAGAGAGTGCTTCTTTAGAAGGTCAGCCACAACTGATGCCGATAAACCTATGAAAGTGCCAGGTCCCAAAAGTGGCACTTTATAAAGTATTTAAATAATTGTAATATGTTCACTATCTTCTAGCCGTCTGTATACAGTTTTTAGAACACCGATTTTTATCGGCTTTAAATGTTTAATACCAGGATTAACCTCGAGTGTAGGAGTGATTCATGTTTACTTTAATTCACTCCTTCGGCAATTTGTTTTGTCTTACAACAATGTAATCCCAGAATTACAAACATCCCCAACCATCTACAACGCTTTTTACGTTCCCGAATAAAATTACAAACTTAATCAAAAATTTCCTTTTACACAAAATGAAATAATCTAACTTTAATCTGTGAGATATAATGTTTTTGTGGTCTCGTTACGATTTACAATTTCGAGTTTCGACATGTGCATTGTGTGGAAAAGTTCAGTTCGTATATTCAGCACGAAACTTAGATTACTTTATTCCTAGGAGTTAGCAGGATTTTGTCATTAAAACGTTAGTCTTCCTTGGATGATAAATTTACAACTTAAGATTATTCTCTGGAATTTTAGTTGCCTCGTTAAATTGTGTCAGAACAAATGCAAATATGAAAATTTGTGATGGACTACAAAAAAACTCTTCTTTTCTAAAAGCGCTCTATAGCAAATGTCAATAAACTTTTACTGTAGCAGAAGTAAGGTCACTTGAACCATCGCTTACTCTTCTACTGAAAGCGCACCGTATCAAATGTAAATATAGTTGTGGCATGTAGAGACACACCGCCCAGTATAATCTTTAACATATTGTTAGTAATAGTTTAAGGTCATGTTATTGTACATATTTATATTACGTGTAAATAGGAAGGTTGATGTCTTACCACGTTCGTTATTGTTTAGACATTACTTGTATATATAACCGGTTAAGGTCAATCTTCCTCAGATCGATATTGATATTCTTATAGGGTTCAATACGAAGTCATTCATAGATTGTTATTAGATCGACTCATTATTATTACATCCTGTCAGTTCTTTAGGACATCACATAGTAACCATGGAGTGATTGATACCTTGATATAGCTATTACAGTCTTAAGTGACAACGTCTAATGTAGAAGTGAGGTTACTTGAGTCATTCCCTACTCTTCCACATCACTAGGGGCTACTGGTATCAAATATTAATCGAGGAGTCAAAAATAAATTTGGAAAACATGGATTGGAAAGCTCTGGATGAAGTTAGAAGTGTTTAAAGTGGCTGCCTTCTACCAGCTATAAGAGAACTAATTAACTTTGTTAATATCGTCTCGACCTGTGGGTTGATTGGATCATTATACCGTGTGTTTTGGACGCCATAAAATCTTTCTCCATGACCGCCATTTCCAATCTACGATACGTATTCGATCAGACGGTAATTAGCCAGACAGATTCGGACCTTGTCATTGGCGGCGACAATTTCCCGAACACGATCTCGTTAATTAAACGATTTTTTTTTTTACATTTTTCCCTATTAGCTTGCGATGGAAGTCCAACGAGTCTGGCGCTAAAATTAAAAAAGAGATTGATTGAAAAGGGAAAGGGAGAAAGAGAGAGAGGCGATTTTTGTTCGAGGTCGAATAAACATCCAATCAAATTCTTTTTCGTAGCGACTGAAGGCGATGCCAGCTAACGAACCCATTAGTAACGCATTAACTTAACGTAAAACTAACGAGCTGAATCAATTTGGAGTTTTTTTTTGTTGAAAAACAATTCGTTTGTCAAATATTCAATTTTGTTTTTTTTTAGATAATTTAGGAGCAATATTAGAGCTTCCTTTTTGTCACAATCAAGTGATCACAAAAAATATGTAATAATTTTCATAGAATTTTCCACGTATGATCCAGCTTCTGTATTACCTAATACTGACTCTATTTCCCAATCATCCTAATGTTTCGGAACGTTCATACCCAAGTCCATAACGCAGGAACTCAAAAGTTTATGACCCATGAAAATAATGATCTACCTGCCTGTTCTAAACCGAGCATGGAAGAAAATGGGAGAAATTATTCTACTGGACACTGAGCATGATAAATTATCTAGTTTCAGATGGTCAACTGGAACACTGTAAGGTTACCATTAATATTTATGAAGAGTTGTTGAAAATAGGGAAAAATTCTTTCAGTTTCAGCAATTTTTAGTTTTCTAGCAAACATTTTTTGTTTGATAAATAATTCAACATGTAACATCATGTTTAAATTTCTTTTTGGAAATTCAGTTCAAGAAATGCATTGCCATGACATTTTTTTCTAGCTTTTTTGCGTAATTCAATAGTTAGTTATCTTGCAAGATGTCAGATAACAAGTAAGAAAATAATGTTTAAACATTAGTGAATATCAAACGACTTTATTATACCGTAGGAAAGAGTTCTCTGTCATAAAAGAACATTATATAGTATGGATTTTTCATTTAATGTATTTTTTTGGTTAGGAAAAGTTTTATGTCGGTACATTATATCAAATTTCGTTTTGGTTGCAGTGTGGTACGAGTTGGGAAGGATCAACGTACACAATGAAAATGTCGATGCTTCCTAACTATTTCACTCTCGTTTTTTTAAAGATAAAATCTCAAAAACTTTACAGTATCCAAATGAAAATTTAATATAGATAAACTACGTATTTTATATGACTTACTTTTTTAGCTTTCTTTATGCGTACGAATACACTACATCAAATTTCGTTTTGGCGCAGTGTGGTAGGATTTCTGAGAGGGATATACATCATATACATTTTTATGCACGTTTTTTATTTGTTTGAGAATTGAAACAACGGGCATGGAATATAGATAACGTTCATATATTTTTATATAAGGTTACAAAAATAGTGGAAAATAAGAATTCGTGATATTATTGGAAATGCATATCTGCTTTCGAGTATATAAAGTGTAAAATGATTTATATTTATTTGGTTTTATGGATTTGGGATGATATATCAGCGTACGTGAGGTTTTTAAGAGAGTATTGATATCTAGTACAATCGTTAGTAGGCAATAGTTGATTTGGAATTTATAGACAACCGGTATTTTCGCCAGATTTAGCCCCTACAGACTATTATTTACTTTTGGAACTACAAAAACATTTTATATGTAACACGTTTTAATGAAATGAAGGCTTTAGAGGCATGAGTTTCGTAGTAGAAAAGATGGTGAAGGTATTTCTCAATATTGTTGTAACGGCACCCGCAAGAGAGCGGTAACAATAGACTTCTAAACTAAACAAAAATCATTTATTAAATTTGAAAAATCGTCGTAGAAAGCTGACAGTTAGGCGTGCACACGTTCAAGGTATCCTGAGTTCATATCCGTTGTCCGTTAGTCTCTATCGGTTCTGAAAGCTGAGTTATAAATGCTTACAGACGGACAGACAGACGAACAGACTGACAGACAGACAGAAGCGATCCATAAGACTTTTCTAAACTTTATGGTTTAGAAGTCTAAAAACTAATGATTTGTTGATTTTTTGCCGCACCACCTATCAGTTTTCTCTTATTGCTGATAGAAGCACATTTTTACATGGTTCTTAAAATGAAATGTATCTTCGTATGAAAAGTTTGAGTAAATGTTCCACCACGTATTCTCCAAAGTCATCGGGGAAGGTTAATCCATGGAAAAGTAGAACGTAAAATATTTGACAAGTTGAATGATTGGAAGTTCAAACAAAATCGAACTTTCGAAGAGGTTTCGAGATTTTTGCTTGTCATATAAATTAATTATTAAAAATAAATTGGGGCAAATAAACCGCGTCTACACCGATGTAGGAACATATTAAACATTTCATTTCGTACTGTTATGTTCTAATGACTTTCCCCCTTTGTGCCGAAAATTAGGCGATATTGATTCTCGGGCAGGACGTGGGCATTCAACCACATTCGAACCGGCTCCAGACTGGAAGAGGCCGAAACGTATTGTAATGATAGTTCTGCGACAAAATTAGAAACGTGATCCGTTTGTCCTACAGGTGCTCGTATACAGGATGTAGTTATGTCAACAAACGCATCGGCACGTCACATCGAATGATGGATTATTAGAATTGCTTCGGGGAAAACGGAATTAGTCCTGTTGATGCCGATATATGGATTATTTGTAACTGCAAAGCGAATTTAATGAAAATCAATGTTGAATACTTTTTTATTTTTTAAACATCGAGATATCCGTTTCGAAATTGGATAAAATAAATACCCTTAACCCTATACGGCAGTCCAGAAAGTCACTTTGCAGGGATAATAAGGAGAATAACCAATTAGTGCAACAAAGGCACTCTCTCTCTTATCTTTGAGGTACAGAGAGCGCTACGCTCTTCGTTAAAGCCGTGAGTAGTGTTACCTAATGGAATTAAAAACAAAAAAGAAGCGCAAGACTGAAGTGGGTATATATAGTAGCATTTGGGTCAACTTTCAACGAAAAAGTTTCAAGGTTTAAGTGGTCTTAAATAAAAAGATTGTAGGAAACGTGTAGACAATTCGGAGTTTCGCATGGGAATGAAATAAACAATCGTTTTAGTTAATTTTACTGATGTATTTTATTTTAGCCAGTACCATATGAAACGTACAGAAAATACCTTATTTGTTGTTGACCTAAATTCTAACAGAAATTAAACTCTCGAAAATATTAACCCCAATTGAGTTCCTTCTCCTGATAGAGAATCTAGTCTACTGCTACTTTATTGCCCTCCTCACTATTATACCCACACTTTGTTGTCTTTCATGTTTAAGTTCAACTATTTTTTTGGTACCAGATCAAGGGTATGCCAATTAGGTTGACAGTAGGTACCAGGTCACTTGAGCCATCCCCCATCCTTCATGTTTTCTGTCAAACACTAATAGTGAAGTGAAGTAGCACAATTGATCTCACTCCTACTGTTAAAGATACCTATCGTACTGAAACAGAACAGCATTTCTTCTCATAATTATCCAAATTCCCCACTTTTGGTTTAGATATTGTAAATCCCTGCGAAAGTTTGGTGTAAATTGATCGACAATTACTTAGAAGGACGCCAAAAAGTAAAGATGTACCTAATTTTTTTTATAAAATACTTTACCAGATGCAGAAATACTCGAGTATCTAGAATTACCAGTAACAACAGATCAATTAATACATCATGTTCATACAAAGAAATCGCCAGACATGGATCTAATTACACCCAAAATGCTGAAGCAATTACCACAAAAAGGCATAGTACTGTTGTCATACATATTTAATGCAATCTTGAGAACACAGTATTGGCCCCACCAATTAAAGATAGCGGATATAATCTTAATCCCTAAACCTGATAAAGATCCACACAACTTACATCGTACAGGCCTATAAGTCTTCTGTCAACTGTTTCAAAACTGCTTGAGAAATTAATTAAAAAAGATTAAAGACTAAACAATGTCACAGGATAACGAACTTCATATTAAATGCTCTAAATAATAAAGAATACTGCACATCCGTATTTCTAGTTGTAAGACAATCTTTTGATCGAGTTTGGCATGCAGGACTGCTGTATAAAATTAAAAAGTACCTACCTGAATTATTCGGCTTGTTGTAATCGACAATTTAGAACCTCAGTAAAAGGTGAAACATCAGACTTGCTACCAATTAACTTTGGTGTACCCCAGGGTAGTGTTTCGGGTCCTTTACTATACCTGCTATATACCTCAGATCTTCCAACCTCGCCAAGCTTCCTAATGGGAACATTTGCTGATGACACAGTCATACTTGCCATCCATAATGAAATTTTACGAGCACACTCACTCTTACAAGAATATACATATACCCTCTCTTGAACTGTGGCTCAAAAAGTGGAACATAAAAATAAACGAAACCAAATCTAACCATGTCACATTTACACTAAGAAAAGGCCCGTGCCCTTCTCTTTACTTAAATAACACACAAATACCACAGACTACATCCGTAACATACTTGGGACTACACTTGGACAATAAATTAAACTGGAAGCAGCATATAATCAAAAAAAGAAAACAGCTAGAACTAAAACACAAAGATCTATACTGGCTAATCGGAAGGAAGTTATCTCTGACAATTGAAAATAAAATACTGATCTACAAATCAATAATAAAACCCATATGCATCTATGGACTTGAGCTATGGGGCTGCTCAAGCAAATCAAATATTGCAATAATTCAAAGGTATAGTTCGTGTAATACATATAGTCCAGCCATCTAAAATTTCTTTAAAGTCGATGCCCGAGTGTTCTACTTTAATATATAACTCGGGAGCCAGAGAATATTTCTCGAGTGGTTAAAATAGAAACTTGCATTCAATAAGATGTAATCGAAGCGACTAAAGGCTCGGCCTCCCGACCAAATCATAGTTTAACTGGTCCTTGCGTCTCCGGCAACGTAGCGTCACCCTTTGCGGCAGTCTCAAAGGATGCCGGTACGTTAGAAGTTTTGTTGGTAGCAACAAAGGCGCCGCTTTAAAGCTGTTAAATTGGGGCTACTATATGTATTACACGAACTATAACGATCCAAAATACTGCGAGCAATTGTTGACGCCCCGTGGTACATCACAAATGACATGATTCACAACGACTTAAAGGTACCAACTATAAAAGAAGTCATACACGAAAAAAGCCTCGCCCACCATGAAAAGTTACAGGACAACCCAAATCCGCTAAAGCAACCACTACTGGATCAAGACATAACAAGACGATTATTAAGACTATGGCCAGCTGACCTTTAAAAAGGAAGAGATCTCGTCGCTGGAGGGGATCTTATCATGCTCCCAGATTCACGCAGTGGATCTTAAGCTAACCAATTGACTTGTGTTTTGATTATCAATTTAAATATATACAAAAAAATAAAATACTTTGCCAGGAATAGTAGATTTTCTTTTTCCTAAATTTATGGCCTTGGGGATATCCAATTGGCCAGACTATTTTTTAAAGGAATAGTAGATGGAATACGACAGAGCATCTCCACATTTTCCAGGACCTATAAGTGACATTTATCTACTCAAGTCGATAATGAAGAACTATAGCATTCGATCGACATATTTTAAATTAAAAAGAAAAAATTCTCACTTTTTCAGGGTTCGATTTCACGATCCATGTAAAGTATGCGTCCGTCCCCCTATTTATGCTATGAACGTGGAAGAAAATGACAAAATTAATTCCTACGGACATGATAAATTCTCTCTTTTATGACCGAAGTTGGCTCGTCCCAGGTGGTCAAACGGAATCTTAATAGGTTGTCATTAATATTTATGGGAAGTTGATGGAAATCGCCACATGTTCCTAAGTCACTGGGGAAATTGAAACATAGTACGTGAAACTTTGCCGTAAAGTGTATTTGGTTTTGAGGTGAACGGGAAATTTGATAAAACGGAAACTTGATTGACGTGTTTAAATTACGGCTTTCTTGGAAACCCTTTGTTTAATTCAGTCGAAAAATAAATGTGAATAAAAATGGCTTTGCTCTCAACTCAAGAGCGATACATCTTGTGCAAACAAAACAACTTCCTGGTCTTTTCATTCTGCAACTCTTTCATTGTGTTCGGGCAATGATCTAATCAGTCATGTTGTCAAGTTGATTTTTTTTCAACCCTTGTTCTTCCTAAACAAACAATTCGATAGCGTCTGCAAATATATACACAGCTCTGATTTTTAGAGCGTCAATATATAACAGGAATAACTAATGTCATCGTGGATTTATTGTTTAAAAACTATTTCGTCAATACTGTTCAATTATTTCAATTCATTTTCTGCGTCAATGTATACGCTTATACAAAAAAAAATTCAACGAATTGTATGAGGCCTGCAATTTTTTTGAACAAGATGGAAATCGTGTAAATATAACAAGAAAATACTTGACAAGTTTTTTCTTAAAAATTGAATTTCTCCTTCTCGACAAACAACTAGTTTAGTTATGACTAAGATGCGGTTATGTCTAATGCAACGATTTGTACTTATATTTGTTTTTGTTTTAGTATTCATTCCTTATTTAGTATAATAATAAGTATTTAATTTATATATTTGTTTGTTTCATAACAAATACAACTGCATTTCCCAGGTAAAAAGGGATTTGGCTATTGGGGATACCACTTAAAATATTATTTGTTTCCTTAAACAAATAAGGTTAGAATGACATACATCATGAATGATTAAATAAAATAAAAACACATTTATGAGCACAAGTATAAGCGTATACATTGTGACAGGCTTGTCATCACAAAGTCGATATAAAAAAACCGATCATAGTAACTTTACAAAACTTCTATAGGGGACTAACAAATTCAAATTAAAGACAATAAGAAAAAATTAGAGAAATTAACGGAGGAAATATTAAATCACAAAAAATTTAATACATTTTAAAAAATGGCCATTTTTCAACTTCATCACGCTGTAAGTTGAAAACTGGCCATAGGATTGAGTTGTGCCCATCTCTATCTATCTATCTATCTGTGATGGAGGTGTCGATACACTTCGACCTATAAGATCTATTGTGCCCCCTACTGCTGCCCAGATGTCTCCAGTCCTATTGCTTTCAAAAAGTTCAGGATGTCCGTAGGCTTCAGGTTAGGTAGATCTTCCTCTTCTATTTGATATTCTCCAAGGTATCGTACCCTTGGATTTTGCAGGGTAATGCATTCTGAGAGAATGTGGTTAGAGGTTTCCTCCTCTTCCTCGCAGAATCTGCATTCTTCTTTGTCTATTAATCCGAGTTTCTTTAGGTGGCCTCTCAGACGGCAGTGCCCTGTTAGGATACCCGTTAGTATTCTGAGCTTATTTTTACTTTTACTGATGCAGTCGTCAGATCTCCCAGTAGCGTGCCACGAATTATTCTCGTTTAAAGATTTTACTCCGTGGGATTATGTAAGTTGTTAACTAAAAAGAAAATGGGCGCTAGGAGATTGTTTTACCCTCATCCAAAATACAGTCAATTTAGTCACTCAACCTCCAGAATGGATCTAAATTGAGCCCACTAATAAAAAAATAAACTACGTCGCAACCAAAAATTTGCTTACCTTAGTTCGGGTCAAGACTATTCGTGACTATTAGTAATTGAAAGAAAAGTAGTTAATTACTCAATAACTGTTTAATAATTGCACTTACATAAAACTGTACAGGTCAAAATTGCGCTAGTAAAAAAAAAACGATTAAATTATTTAATCAATTAAATGACGAACAATAGGGGTGTTACACCGTCCGCGAGAGCTCTCAAGGTCGTTGGAATTGGGCGTAAAAAAAAAGAATACCACTCGCCCCTATAAGTCGCTTACAAAATACCAAAAAAAAAAAATTAGAGAAAATATATATAAATACTAATTTAGAGACCTGTAAAAATTACGAATTAACAAATAATATCTATGAACCAATATAAAAAAAAAAGGAAAAACTTGCGGTTGTTCAAAATTAAATAGCGGCAACTTGCGGCTACTAACTCGTCAGGTCAGGTCAGCTCAACCCGGAAATCTGGTTGACAATCAGCCCAACACGAGAATCTGGACGTCTATCAGCCCAACACGAGAAGCTGGACGTGAATCAGCCCAACACGAGATTGTGGTTCACAATCGCCCAGTACGAGAACCCCTTTATACAGTGAAGGGAAATTCTCGGCAAACTTTCCTTCCGTATAAGGTGAATCCTCGGAGAATCAAATCGTCTAACGTGGGAAGTACTATCCCTGACAAAAATGGCGTCGTTACGAACGTGGCTTGGTTCGATACAAAATATCAATTCCTCTTCAAGAGAATCAGACCAGGGTAAACACACCAAATCAAATAGGCACCCTGCACGTCTAACAATACGGGAATAGCTCGTCTATCCCAATCAATGGTACGAAATAATCTTCATAAACACCGGGCGACTCCTCAAAATTTTGTCTAAACCACGTTATACTTATCACCCACAAGAAAGAAAGACAAGCCCGTCCCAAAATTTCCTTCGAAATCATTCTCGAACGAATCTCACCACGCAAGACCAGAAACAGATTCACCTAATAATCGCCACGGGTCACTTAATACGACTTGCGATCTGACCAATGAAATAACTAGTGACTGGCTAACACAGCCGTACAACACCTTAAAGTTAACAGAAGAAATGAACGAACCGACAGAAGGAAATTAGACGTAAACAATCTATTTGTGCAATCTATTTTAATGTTCGAAATACTTTATATGAAACTAACTAGCTCGTTCAAATGGATATAAACTGAGTCAAAAAATTGAGGCTATCTTATGTGATATATGGTTCCTAAATAATATAATTCGATCCCTACAGTGGCTCACATCTACAAGGTATGAAAAATTAATTAATGTAGTAAGGTCTTAATGCCGAATTTAAACGTTACAAGCGTCTTGGCCTGCCTCATTCCTTGTAGTCCTATCCAGTATTGGGATATTTTCTTATTTACTTCTTTTCCAAGTTCATCAAGTATTGTACTGGTGCTTATTCCGCAGAAGGGTTCAGGTTGTAGAAATGGTGTTTCAGCCCCTTTCTTTGCGAGTACGTCTGCTATTTCATTACCCTCCGCTCCAGTATGTCCCGGAACCCATAATAGGTTAACAGTGTTGTTCTTGCCTAGTTCGTTTAGATTCTCTAGGCACTCCCAAACTATCTTGGAGTTGATTACGTGGGAGTTCAAAGCATTAATGGCTGCTTGGCTGTCTGACATGATGATGATCTCTTGTCTGCGAAAATTTCTTTCTATGTTGACACATTTTCCGATGGCGTATATTTCAGCTTGGAAAATGCTCGGGGATTTGCCTAAACTTTCGGAATATTCGGTTCTAGCCCCATATACTCCTATTCCTGTTCCTTCTGTTGTTCTAGAACCATCTGTGTACCATTTCATGGCACTTCTCTTGTTGAATTTATTGTACCCATGGACACTATTGTTCAGGAAGTCGATATGTTCAACATACCAAAAATTCAGGCAAATTAACCGGAACCCATTTCTCCACAAGCCGGCTGCCTGGTCCTTTCGACTAACTTTAAAGACAAATTCGACATTAATATGTTTCAAAAACCACATTGTTCTATTAATAACCACACCACTTGTAATGTTGTAGTTGAAACTATTAGAAATTCCAGTCATTGTTCGGAGGAAAATGTTTGTATACGAGTAACAACATAAGCCGGCATGTAAATTCAATAAAATTCTAAATTAAATTTCGTTGGCGGGCAACAAAACGGCGCGTCGGTTTCGTCGGGGCGGAGTAAACAAGATAACAAAAAGTGAAATGTTACATCTCGATCGCAGGCGGCCTTGCATTCCAACGACGAGCGTCGCGGCGGCAGACCGTCCGACGCCGCGACCCTTCCGGGCACGATGCTCTTGTTACTGGGGCTTGACGTCGTTAAAGTTTTAAGACCGAGTCGTTCTTTCTGACGATTATTCGTTCCGCATTCTGAAAAACTTTATCGCAAGGACATAAACATATCCTGTACGATACGACTATCTTTATAGATCGGAAAAAATTAGAATAAACAAACTTAAAAACTCCATTAAAAATCCAAACATGAAAAAAATATCCATTCAAAACTGTAAACCAATTTGGCCCGACAACCGAAACTTTTTAGCCCGTTTAGGATCAATGATGTCTAGTTGAAGTTTAAACGAAAACGTATCATCAGTCTGGCTTCATTATACTCGAATCTTTCACCCGAATCTGCGAGAGAATTCAGTCTGTCTGGCGCCATAACAGCAGTGCAAAGGGTAAAGAAGGGTCAGAAGGAAATGTTTTTGAATTAGTTTGAAATTTTTGATGATTTGATATAATTTACTTTCTCGAAATACATCGACATATCAAATAGTGCAAGTTTAAGTAATGTTAATGGAGACTGTTTAGGGCTCTGGATTAAGCCCTATGTTCGAATTTCGTGGACTGTATTTTTTAGGTGAAGAAATATGCTGTAGGTTTACTTCCTCAACTTCATCCAATAAAACCAATGGACACTTTTATTTAACCATTTATTAAAGCTCGTCAAATAAATAAATGAACAACAAAAAAAACAACAACGTAACAAAGATTACATTAAATTAGTAATCTTGAACAAGAACAAAATATCAAAGTTGATTTAACGAAATGACCACATCATTCAGAAAATATTAGTTTGCGTGTGTACTGTATGAGTGATAGGTAGACACTGAGAGGTCCTAGCCTGATAGCAGCTAGAGACGCACTGATTTTAGATTTTACGAATTTTACCGGTTTCAGATATATCCCTTCCTTCGCCGGCAATTTGTTCTAGAAAGATTCGAAAGATTCTTTTAACTTGTACCGCGTAAACAAGTGTAATATTTTTTTCTATTGTCTAGACTCGACGGTTAAATTTACGACCCATTAATTAACATCGAGCAAAAAATAACTTTGATGAGCCGCGCTTCCGGGTTTGATACCGCAATTATGAAATGGAGAAAAAAATTGTTTTTGCCGACCCCGCGCCTTTGTGATGCCGTTGGTGCATCGTTGCCGGTTTTACGGTTTTACGAATAAACGAATATGAGTTTAGATGTTTAATTATCTGAAAATTAAACAGAGACGAAACAAGTTTACATGGCCTCTAATTTTTTATAATACAATACAATACAATACATTTATTGACCACCTTTACATACATTATTATTTGTACATTTGAAGTCCTAATATAACAAGCAAACTAATTATTATAATTACGATATTCCGCAACCGAGTAAAAACAATGTTTTACAAGAAATGATTTAACCAAATTATAAAATTCGTTTAAACACATGTTCTTGATGCGCCTTTCTGTAAAGATTAAATCTAATTTGTTATATAATCTCAAATCTAATTTATTATTTGCTGTAGTACAAATTCTTGAAAAAGAAGTAACAAGATTATATGTCCCTCTCGTATTGTAGCCAATTCGGAATGTTGAATAAAATTAGGTAGATTTCTATGTAACTCTAAGAAATATTTAAATAAGTAAATGCAGGGCAGCGGCATAATCTTGTATTTTATGAATAGATCTTTGCAGTGAGCACGACACTATGCTTCATCAACAATGCGTACGGTCGCCTTTTGATTTGAAAAGGCTTTATGCGCACTGCTGGACCTGCCTCATAGTATCACACCATATGACAAATGGCTGTGCACTAAGGCATAGTATACTGTGACCATAATTTTATCGGATGTGATACTACTGTGTAACTGTCTCATAACAAAAAGTTGAGTGGAGAGTTTAGAACAGAGAGTGTCGATATGACTAGACCAATTTAATCTCGTATAATAATAAATATCTGGTCACCGAGCTTCGCTCTTAATATTCAAATCTACATTTTTAAGCAGCCCAATGAGTATATAATTTAAGTATATTTATAACATGACAAATTATTAATTAATTCGCGAAAATCACGGAGTGGGCGACATCTACTTGAACTACTGATAGGGAGATAAATAAAAAGTTGATTGGCGATTGGCTTGAAAGTAGGCGGGAAAATTAAAAAAGCTGTCAGTGTTAATTTTCAATTGGCTGCAGCTGTTGTTGACGTTTATCAACTGCTTGTCACAGAGGTTAGTTAAATGCATTAAAGTTGCCTAGTTTCTGGGGATTTCACCCTTTTAGGGCAACTTCTACTGACGCTTGATCTTCGCGAATTGTCACGGTGGACAGGCCCCGTTTCCGGGACGTGCAACAGCAGCGTGTAGGGCACACGTCCCGTCAACAGAAGATCGCTCAGCTCACTCTATTTATCACTATATAAGAAAAACTCTATGTTCAATTGATTTTATTATTTTTTATCTGCAGTGAAGGAAAATTATAGGTCTGATATTCATACTTGGGTAAAAACCTCCACAAAAACCTGTGACCAGACTCTCGAGGTGTGGCAGATATTGATATCATATTTTTTCAAAAATTCTTTCTCTCTCTCTCTCTCTCTCTCTCTCTCTCTCTCTGATCATGAAAATTTAAATATTAAAACTGTCCGCATAATAAAATAGTAGCCGTAAGGGGTAGTCTCACACTATCGGGGAAGGGAAGACAGGTGTCCATTTTAACAGTGTTACTCAACGTTCCTATAAATATTTACCTAAACCCATGATTTCTGCAATTGAATTGGCAACGTTGTATTTTCAACTTTGAATTAATAAGATGGCTGTCATTTGACAAGCAAATTATTTATGTCCGTCAAATGAACCTTTCCTTTTTTATATAAAGCGACAAATTTAAAATCGAATTCTTTCTGATTAAAACGCCAGAAATGAAATAAAGTCAAACCTTTTTACTACTATACTATACAGAAGAAAGGAGTGCAGTATTTAATTTGCAGAACGTAGTACAGGTTCAAGAGGTAGAAATTTTATTTTTACCTCATCCTTCAATGCTTATTTGTAGTTAAAATTTAAATTTTAATACATCTGATCGGCCTAATATAGTTTTTGTCTAGATTCTTGTTTCCATGGTTTTTACTGTAATAAATTTGTTCTTTTGACAGATAAGTCAGACTTTATTTATTCATAGCCGTATCGTATGTATTTTAATTGATTCAGAATTTTGTATTAATATATATTTCAAAATGGCCTCATTCTAAAAATATTATCAGTCCTCCTAAATCCTTGAAGGCAGAATTATTAGTAATAGCAAGGCAACATAAAAACAAATTCAAAAAATATATTATGGATGAGATGGCCAGAGAAAAAGGAATTAAAATTCTCAGATTTCCTCCGAACCACGCAGAGTTAAATTCCATTGAACTGATCTGGTCTCAATTATTAAAAGGTTATGTTTCTCAAAACAATAAAACATTTAAATTTCCTGATGTGCGAAATTTGTTTTTGAAGGCAGTTTCAGATGTAAATAGAGAACATTGGGGAAAATGCATTGATCATGTTTAAAAATGTGGAAAATTCATTTAGGAAAGTGGATATATCAATGGATAATTTAATAGAACCGATAATAATAAACATCAGAAAAGACAATTATAGTGATGCCAGTAGTTTTAGTGAAGACAGTGACTTTTAAAGGTAGTTCTTGAACTAACTTTTTTTTTAATCTTTGAGTTTAGGTAAGTACTGAAGCGTTACTTTTAATGCCAAGAGATTTAATTTAATCCCAACATATAATCCTCCTTGTTATTTATTGGTTAAATTTAATTCGTTCAATGTTAAAGTGTCTTATGTGCCGTTGCTAGGAAATAAAACTAAAAGCTTAACTTTTCTTGTAAATATCTCGGAAGATCGAATTTTCACAGACATGAGACCTACATTTTTCGCCGATTTAGATAGGAATTAGTCTACCCTGAAAGTTTCATTGAATTCTGACGAGTGGATTTCGAGATCCTCTGGACACACATACACACACACACACACATACAAACCTTGCTCGTTTAATAGTATTTGATAATAATAATAATAATATTTATTAAGGGGGTGAGTGGCTCAGCGGTAGAGCACTGGACTCATAATCCAAGGGTTGTGGGTTCGAATCACACCAAAGGCAGAAATCATTTTCTGATTTTTAATTAATTAAAAATTTAGAAATTGATTTTCATATACCAGGTGTGATTCCTCACTCAACCATTAACTGTTGGGTTCTAATTAACAGTGCTGTTCCTAAAGTGGCGCTGGGAAACAGTAACAAAGCCTACACAGAACACGAGGCTAATGACCATAGTAGTCGATGCCGTTGACACAGAAGTAAAAAAAAAAAAAAAAAAAAAATAATATTTATTTCAAAATTTTTAGTTATTACATTTATTTTTATAATATATTACATTTAAATGAAATAAACAGTTATCCCTTAGAAACCATTATGGTTGTATTAGGGATGGCTGTTTGTATTCTAGTATTAATTGCTGTTTAATCTCATGTAGTTATATAAAAATGTAAAACGTGAATTTAAAGAAAGAGAATACTCTAAAGAAAAAATAAAAACAAATTTAATTATTATAAAAGGGCGTTTTGTATATCAGAGATTTCAATAAAATCGCAGACTATATAACTATCTAATTGAAATGTGAAGGATTTGAAATATTTTTTAAATAAATTGAAGTTGTTTAAGGTTAATAGAAGAGTTTTGTAGAATTCTGGTAAGTTATTATAAATTTTTTTTATTGAAAGATCCTTCACTATACATCACATTATAGTTATTAATTTTATGGCAGTTAATATCCGGAACTTTAAAAGTTTCTGTCAAAACAATAATATCAAAGTCTATATTTATTTGCTTCAAATAAATGTTGTACTCATTTAAATTTTTATTTATGCTTTGAATGTTTTGGTGAAGAATTTTGAAGTTTTTTTTATTGCAATATCTAAAGTTTCTATTTAATTCGGTAATATCGTCGCATTCTTTAGCGATAACGGGGACATAATTGAAATCTCTGATAAACTGATTCATTTAAGTGATTAAAGTTTCTCAGAATAATAATATTAAAAATATAGAATAATAGTAGTATTTCTAAAGGATATCAAATCAAATACTATTAAACGAGCAAGGTTTGTATGTGTGTGTGTGTGTGTGTGTGTGTGTGTGTGTGTGTGTGTGTGTGTGTGTGTGTGTGTGTGTGTGTGTGTGTGTGTGTGTGTGTGTATGTGTGTCCAGAGGATCTCGAAATCCACTCGTCAGAATTCAATGAAACTTTCAGGGTAGACTAATTCCTATCTAAATCGACAGAAAATGTAGGTCTCATGTCTGTGAAAATTCGATCTTCCGAGATATTTACAAGAAAAGTTAAGCTTTTAGTTTTATTTCCTAGCAACGGCAACTTGTTTCTATAGTAATATACTATAAAGGAGAGAGGATATAACGTCACATTCCATAGGCGTACTTTGCAAAATAAGTTTCTATAATATAAATAAGGTCACAGCATATAAAATATATATACCCACTTCGTAGATTAAATTTTGAAGTTATATTATTTACAAAAAATAAAAATAAACCTTATGCATCTGACACTTTAACATTGAACGAATTAAATTTAACCAATAAATAACAAGGAGGATTATATGTTGGGATTAAACTGTTTTTAATCTCTTGGCATTAAAAGTAACGCTTCAGTACTTACCTAAACTCAAAGATTAAAAAAAAAGTTAGTTCAAGAACTATCTTTAAAAGTCACTGTCTTCACTAAAACTACTGGTATCACTATAATTGTCTTTTCTGAGATTTATTACTATAGGTTCTATTAAATTATCCATTGATATATCCACTTTCCTAAATGAATTTTCCACATTTTTACCATGACCAATGCATTTTCCCCAATGTTCTCTATTTACATCTGAAACTGCCTTCAAAAACAAATTTCGCACATCAGGAAATTTAAATGTTTTATTGTTTTGAGAAACATAACGTTTTAATAATTGTGACCAGATCAGTTCAATTGAATTTAACTCTGCGTGGTTCGGAGGCAATCTGAGAATTCTAATTCCTTTTTCTCTGGCCATCTCATCTATAATATATTTTTTGAATTTGTTTTTATGTTGCCTTGCTATTACTAATAATTCTGCCTTCAAGGATGTAGGAGGACTGATAATATTTTTAGAATGAAGCCATTTTGAAATATATATTAATACAAAATTCTGAATCAATTAAAATACATACGATACGGCTATGAATAAATAAAGTCTGACCTATCTGTCAAAAGAACAGGTTTATTAGAGTAAAAACCATGGAAACGAGATTAAATCTAGACAAAAACTATATTAGGCCGATCAGATGTATTAAAATTTAAATTTTAACTACAAATAAGCATTGAAGGATGAGGTAAAAATAAAATTTCTGCCTCTTGAACCTGTACTACGTTCTGCAAATTAAATACTGCACTCCTTTCTTCTGTATAGTATAGTAGTAAAAAGGTTTGACTTTATTTAATTTCTGGCGTTTTAATCTGAAAGAATTCAATTTTAAATTTGCCGCTTTATATAAAAAAGGAAAGGTTCATTTGACGGATATAAATAATTTGCTTGTCAAATGACAGATATCTCATAAATTTAAAGTTGAAAATACAACGTTGCCAATTCAATTTCAGAAATCATGGGTTTAGGTAAATATTTATAGGAACGTTGAGTAACACTGTTAAAATGGACACTTGTCAAAATGTGACACCTGTAAAAACGTGACAACTGTTAAAATGTGATACGTGTCAGAATATAACAACTATCAAAATGAACAAATGTCAAAATATGACACCTGTCAGAATGTAACAAATGTCAAAATGTCACACGTATCGTACTTTTCTTTATTTATTACAAAGATCTAACCTAAGCTAAAGCTAATCTTTTTTTTTTGCGGGTGGAAATGCTTTATGCACATCGGGTAAAGGTTCTTCCCTTCCCCGATAGTGTGAGACTACCCCTTACGGCTACTATTTTATTATGCGGACAGTTTTAATATTTAAGTTTTCACTATCATAGAGAGAGAGAGAAAAAGAATAAATGCTTGTACACGTGTACTATTAACATAGATTTCAATTTTTTATTTTACAAGAAACTTTAAAGAGACATTTAAAATTCTCTATTTTCATAGTACATTTTAAGGTTGATTGTGACTTTGTATTTTCCAAGAACAAATTGTAATGTAATGTACGAATGAACTATTTTTGTAACTGAACTGCCACACGTCGAGAGTCTGGTCACAGGTTTTTGTGGAGGTTTTTACCCAAGTATGAATATCAGACCTATAATTTTCCTTCACTGCAGATCAATAAATAATAAAATCAATTGAACATAGAGTTTTTCTTATATAGTGATAAATAGAGTGAGCTGAGCGATCTTCTGTTGACGGGACGTGTGCCCTACACGCTGCTGTTGCCCGTCCCGGAAACGGGGCCTGTCCACCGTGACAATTCGCGAAGATCAAGCGTCAGTAGATGTTGCTCTAAAAGGGTGAAATCCCCAAAAACTAGGCAACTTTTAATGCATTTAACTAACCTCTGTGACAAGCAGTTGATAAACGTCAACAACAGCTGCAGCCAATTGAAAATTAACACTGACAGCTTTTTTAATTTTCCCGCCTACTTTCAAGCCAATCGCCAATCAACTTTTTATTTATCTCCCTTTCAGTAGTTCAAGTAGATGTCGCCCACTCCGTGATTTTCGCGAATTAATTAATAATTTGTCATGTTATAAAAATACTTAAATTATATATTCATTGGACTGCTTAAAAATGTAGATTTGAATATTAAGAGCGAAGCTCGGTGACCAGATATTTATAATTAATGTTTAAACCAAAACGTTTACAAATATAGCTACCTAAGATAAGATAATAGAGTAAAATAAGGATAATGAAAATAAATTTGTGTTTTAATCACCTATACAAGGAGACAAGATAGTATGAAAAACAAAAAAACTAATAACACAAATCAGACGTTCTTTTAAAGTGGGTATGTGCCGATTGCACGTGCCCTGCCTAATTTAAATAAATTTTGAGATTGAACTTAAGTGAAAATAATATATATTCTTATTTTAATTATATTTATAAAAACCTGCATATTGTCCAACACATATTATTTAAGGATACAGTTATATTTTTATTTTCCATTGTTCATCATTTAAGATTGTTTAGGTTATCCAATGATTCAATCTTACGTACATCATCTTCATTTTGCAATTTCAGAAAAACGTTTCCAAAGCTACTCCATACCCGGCCTTCTTTACCAACCTTAGTAATTGCATGTTTCAATAATTTTTGTTGTTCAATCTTCACGTATAATTATTTTAGTATTTTTAAGTAACTTCTTGCTAAAAAATACTAAGTTCCTATGTCGGGTGTTGCAAAATTTTACCAACACTGCCTGTTTAGTTTTTATGCTATTATTGCCTAGTTTGTAGCATCCTTCGATATCAATGTCTTGAATGCCTAGTTTCATTTTATCGTTAAAAACATTTAAGACGGCGTCGGTAATCATTTTATTGTTATTATCGTTAACACCAAGTCCAAAGAGTATAATGTTGTTTCTGCGGGTATATTTTTCATAGTTTTCATTTCGTCTTTCCAGTGTTTCGATTTTTTTACTTTGATTATCAACTGTCTTCTCCAGCTCAGTTATTTTTTCTACCAACGGTTTTAATTTACAATCAAACTTTTTTGCCAGCATATCAGAAACAGCATCGCTTATTTGCGAAATAAACTCATCCGAACTACATATTTTGACAAGGACCATTTTTACTGCTGCGTGCAGTTCTTCTTCTCCCTTTCTTGTTGACGGCATTTTTGAACCGAAACTTATTACAACACTTAGAAAGAAAAACTACTTGTATGTGTCCTTTTTCCACACGGTTTCTTGTTGAGGTACACTACCCGATGTATTTTTCCAGAAACACTAATTATTTTATCACTTTTTTCCAGCAGAATTTAAACTTTTAACAGAGCACATGTACAGCACGTCTACTCTACTCTACGGCCATTACAGTATCAAGCATTATACCTAATAGTTTTACTGGTTCTGATTTTCTTGCAAATTTATCTGAACTAAAAAAAATATGCTGAGTTTTATTTTCATTAAGCTGAAGCTTATTAGCTGCAAACCAAGTTTTTGCTTCATCTAGACTTTCTCTGCTCGCCTCTTCGTCACCCTTAGTTAGTACGGTGCTATCTTCCGCGAATAACACACATCAAATACTATTAAACGAGCAAGGTTTGTATGTGTGTGTGTGTGTGTGTGTGTGTGTGTGTGTGTATGTGTGTCCAGAGGATCTCGAAATCCACTCGTCAGAATTCAATGAAACTTTCAGGGTAGACTAATTCCTATCTAAATCGGCGAAAAATGTAGGTCTCATGTCTGTGAAAATTCGATCTTCCGAGATATTTACAAGAAAAGTCAAGCTTTTAGTTTTATTTCCTAGCAACGGCACATAATAATAACTTGTTTCTATAGTAATATATACTATAAAGGATAGATGAGTACAGTCAAAGTGGGGATATAACGTCACATTCCATAGGCGTACTTTGCAAAATAAGTTTCTATAATATAAATAAGGTCACAGCATATAAAATATATATACGCACTTCGTAGATTAAATTTTGAAGTTATATTATTTACAAAAAATAAAAATAAACTTTATGCATCCGACACTTTAACATTGAACGAATTAAATTTAACCAATAAATAACAAGGAGGATTATATGTTGGGATTAAATTAAATCTCTTGGCATTAAAAGTAACGCTTCAGTACTTACCTAAACTCAAAGATTAAAAAAAAAGTTAGTTCAAGAACTATCTTTAAAAGTCACTGTCTTCACTAAAACTACTGGCATCACTATAATTGTCTTTTCTGATGTTTATTATTATCGGTTCTATTAAATTATCCATTGATATATCCACTTTCCTAAATGAATTTTCCACATTTTTAAACATGATCAATGCATTTTCCCCAATGTTCTCTATTTACATCTGAAACTGCCTTCAAAAACAAATTTCGCACATCAGGAAATTTAAATGTTTTATTGTTTTGAGAAACATAACCTTTTAATAATTGAGACCAGATCAGTTCAATGGAATTTAACTCTGCGTGGTTCGAAGGAAATCTGAGAATTTTAATTCCATTTTCTCTGGCCATCTCATCCATAATATATTTTTTGAATTTGTTTTTATGTTGCCTTGCTATTACTAATAATTCTGCCTTCAAGGATTTAGGAGGACTGATAATATTTTTAGAATGAAGCCATTTTGAAATATATATTAATACAAAATTCTGAATCAATTAAAATACATACGATACGGCTATGAATAAATAAAGTCTGACTTATCTGTCAAAAGAACAAATTTATTACAGTAAAAACCATGGAAACAAGAATCTAGACAAAAACTATATTAGGCCGATCAGATGTATTAAAATTTAAATTTTAACTACAAATAAGCATTGAAGGATGAGGTAAAAATAAAATTTCTACCTCTTGAACCTGTACTACGTTCTGCAAATTAAATACTGCACTCCTTTCTTCTGTATAGTATAGTAGTAAAAAGGTTTGACTTTATTTAATTTCTGGCGTTTTAATCAGAAAGAATTCAATTTTAAATTTGTCGCTTTATATAAAAAAGGTTCATTTGACGGACATAAATAATTTGCTTGTCAAATGACAGCCATCTTATTAATTCAAAGTTGAAAATACAACGTTGCCAATTCAATTTCAGAAATCATGGGTTTAGGTAAATATTTATAGGAACGTTGAGTAACACTGTTAAAATGGACACCTGTCTTCCCTTCCCCGATAGTGTGAGACTACCCCTTACGGCTACTAGAGAGAGAGAGAGAAAGAATTTTTGAAAAAATATGATATCAATATCTGCCACACCTCGAGAGTCTGGTCACAGGTTTTTGTGGAGGTTTTTACCCAAGTATGAATATCAGACCTATAATTTTCCTTCACTGCAGATCAAAAAATAATAAAATCAATTGAACATAGAGTTTTTCTTATATAGTGATAAATAGAGTGAGCTGAGCGATCTTCTGTTGACGGGACGTGTGCCCTACACGCTGCTGTTGCCCGTCCCGGAAACGGGGCCTGTCCACCGTGACAATTCGCGAAGATCAAGCGTCAGTAGAAGTTTCCCTAAAAGTTTGAAATCCCCAGAAACTAGGCAACTTTAATGCATTTAACTAACCTCTGTGACAAGCAGTTGATAAACGTCAACAACAGCTGCAGCCAATTGAAAATTAACACTGACAGCTTTTTTAATTTTCCCGCCTACTTTCAAGCCAATCGCCAATCAACTTTTTATTTATCTCCCTATCAGTAGTTCAAGTAGATGTCGCCCACTCCGTGATTTTCGCGAATTAATTAATAATTTATCATGTTATAAATATACTTAAATTATATACTCATTGGGCTGCTTAAAAATGTAGATTTGAATATTAAGAGCGAAGCTCGGTGACCAGATATTTTACTTTGTCTGCACACTTCAGAGGGCAAATCATTAATATACAGTAAGAAAAGTATGGGGCCCAAGACTGAGCCTTGGGGCACTCCATTTTTTGTAGCAGTCCGTAAAACTCCATTTTTTTTTTATTAAAATATCAGTGCTGACGCAGTCGAAGGCTTTGGTTAGATCGCACACGATGGCGTTAGTAGTATGCCCTTGATCCAGTCCCCCGACTACCTGCTCAAGAACGCTAGTTAAGGCAGTGATTGTTGATTTATGCTTTTGGAAGCCAAATTGAGCACTTGACAGTAACGAATTAGTTTCCAGATACGAAACCAGTTTTTGTTTAATAATTTTTTCGAGTACTTTTGATGAACTATCGCTATAGTTACCCATATAATATTTATTGCCTTTTTTAAACACCGAAACTATTTTAGAGATCTTTAGCGACAGAGGCCAATTGCCCTCATCTAGACATTTATTGAATAAAACTGTTAACGGTCCAACTAGGGAATCGAGAGAACATTTAATGATTCATTTAGACCGTAATAATCAAGTCCAGGTTTATTTGGAAGAGATAGAATTGTTTCGCGTATATCGGATAGGAGACATGAAGTTTGTCCATCGTAAAGAAAAAGAGTATAACTTTTATCTGAATTTAGCGACGGAATATTTTCGGCAAACATAAAATAAATTTTGCGAGAATATAGTGTTTCTCGGAATGCATATACGCGATTTATTTTTAGTAGAAATACATTCTTGTCTAAAACATTCCAAATAATATCAATCGATCACACAAATAGATCGCAGTCTAAATCTCCTAAACGCCAAAACCAACCGCGTATCCCTTATCTGAAATGGATTTAAACGCGGGCAAAAAAGAGACAGAAAACAAATGACACGAAGCTTTCAACGGCCTGAACGGCTACGGATAATAGGTAGAGTTATAGATTTTTCCCGACGCTTTTATGCCAAAGTCCCACCACCCCAAAAGCTGTTCCATTATTCACTGTCAGTTTTTCACTTCATATTTTACACAGTTTACATAATCTAATAAGTGTCCGGGCTCGAAATAAAATAAAGGCTCTTGTTCATTTGTTGAATATTTGAGAAAAGAGGGAGGATTGAATTGTGGAAAATATCAGAATGGGTATAGCGTAATTAATTCAAGATTAGAGTTGCCTCAAGTTAATAATTGTTTTTGTTTACTTTTAATTATTCCGACTATCTTCGATGGTTGTAACAAGTTTCAAATCGCTTCGAAAGTTTTATTTTTTAATTAATTGACATGAAGGGATTTACAGAATAAATGCTGTAAGGATAAAATAAAACGCAGTGAAGTAAATAAAACAGATTTCCATTGGAAAGAGCGGTAATTATCATTACTACTTTTAACTGCAGACTTTCGTGCAAATACTCAAGCTTGATTTAGCCCTACAAATTTTAATGAAGTCAAGTTTACAGTAGAAATCATGAGTCCGTTGTAGGATAAAATGAATGCCTGTTTATCCCCCAATTAAACCACGACGTGTATAACAGAAATGTTTAATGATACGGAGAGAAATACGCAGAAAATGAAGTGAAATAATTGAACGGTATTGACGAAATAGTTTTTAGACAATAAATCCACGATGACATTAGTTATTCCTGTTATATATTGACGCTCTAAAAATCAGAGCTGTGTATATATTTGCAGACGCTATCGAATTGTTTGTTGGAGCCTAAATGGAAGCCCTGAGGGACCCCAGAAGTAATAAGAATCTCATTAGAGTTAAAATTGTTGATGGCGACGTACTGTCTTATATGTAGGAAGTCAGGCGACTCAACAGATTACCGTGCTCACCGAAATTCTCCAGTTTGGTTATCAAAGTAGGAAGGTTGTTTTAAGATGCCAGATGCCTTGATTTTGACAGGTTGCTATGACGACAACCAGAATTTTCCGAAAGTTTTTTCTGCAAAATTAATAAATGATAATTTCCCTGGCTTGACAGCTGTCACGTGCAGATGTCAGAATAACAGAAGCGTAGATTATTTTTGACAAGTATTTATTTTCAATTTAAAAATAAGTACATTTATTATTGACAACATCAATTATTAATTGCAAGTGTTTTTGAAATTCATTTTCCACTTCTTTCTTTCTTCACTTTTTTCTACCAAAGTGCTGCAGTCACAGCCAACTTCACAGATTTTATGTTGCCGCTTAAAATTGCCCTTGATATTGCATTATTAATTTTCCTTTCTCTCTAGTAGTATAAAATTATTTATAGTATGACGATTAAGTAAGAATTTTTTCAGAAATTATTCAAGCTCTAGGGAGAATATTCCTATTTCATATTGAGAAGAGCACAACTTTGAAGCGACACCACCGGTATTAACTTGAACCTTCACGAAAAGCATAATTTTGTTTGTTTACCTGCAAGTCGAACGTGTGTTTTGATTTTGTGCTTCGTGTATTTTGCTGTTATTTGTTAGTTAAACGTTAAAAATGCCCAATAAAAATAATACAAACTATTGCGTTTATGGGTATACCTCTAGGAAATCTAAAAATCCGGAATTACACTTCCATTATGATCCACCCAAGAAGCAACAAAAAAGGTGTCATCGAGGAAGTTGATCGTCGTAAATTCCGGGAAAAGTGTAATCAATTTTAAATCTGAAGATTATATTACAAAATCAGGTAAGATAAAGATTAGCATTTCTGAGATTATTTCTTGATTACTACTGAAATGTTTTTAGGAATTATTTCAAACAAAATAGCACCCAAGTAGTGCAACATCATTTGCCCAGTAAGCCACTTGATGTTAAAACCATTAAATGTGCAAGGAATGATGGTTAGTTAGAAGACAGCAAAATGTTGCCTATAAACTAAGTAAACTTGTCTTTACAAACTGTGTACAGTTGTACTTCTATATATGTAAACTTAAAATCTAATTAGATGTGCACATCATTGCTGATATTTCAACTTATCATTTTTCTAAAGGTAAAATTCAGTAAAATAAAACCTTTGTCACATCATAATTTTAAAAATACCATTATTATGTTCCCCTCTTGTACAACACCTGTTTTCAATAATTATACAGTTACAATTGTAATGAATTATTATAATAAAATGTTAAATACTACTAAAACTGAATAATTCAAAGTTAGCTTTGAACTTATGTTAAAATAAAGGCTTAAAAATATACATTTTGTGTTTATTTTGAAAAAAACAAAGTAGATAAACAAAACAAGAAGTTTTGCAACAGATACATTTGATGGCCTATGAAGTGTTTTAAGCCAAGAAAAAATTTTCTTATTTTTTTATATTTTAATTTGATATTGATTTAAAAAAATAATTTTGAAACAACGAATAGGATATATTTTACCATAAATCAATCAAAAGTAGGTTCTTAGAAATCATTTTTTATTTAAATCACTTTTACAATTACTATTATTATCCTGAAAAAATTGAAATAAAATTTATCGGCAGAAAACTGTTGTATGTTTCTTTGGCATATGATTTAGCTCCCTTCCAATATCATTCTATATTAGTAGAGGTGAAGATGATAATACCTCTAGGCTATATTCATCCTGAAACACAAAAAAAGCACACAGAAACAGAAGTAAACAATAAATTTCTGAAAAACGTAAGATATGCTAAATAAATATCCTCACTCAAATACTATTAAACGAGCAAGGTTTGTATGTGTGTGTGTCCAGAGGATCTCGAAATCCACTCGTCAGAATTCAATGAAACTTTCAGGCTAGACTAATTCCTATCCAAATCGGCGAAAAATGTAGGTCTCATGTCTGTGAAAATTCGATCTTCCGAGATATTTACAAGAAAAGTTAAGCTTTTAGTTTTATTTCCTAGCAACGGCACATAATAATAACTTGTTTCTATAGTAATATATACTATAAAGGATAGATGAGTACAGTGAAAGTGGGGATATAACGTCACATTCCATAGGCGTACTTTGCAAAATAAGTTTCTATAATATAAATAAGGTCACAGCATATAAAATATATATACGCACTTCGTAGATTAAATTTTGAAGTTATATTATTTACAAAAAATAAAAATAAACTTTATGCATCCGACACTTTAACATTGAACGAATTAAATTTAACCAATAAATAACAAGGAGGATTATATGTTGGGATTAAATTAAATCTCTTGGCATTAAAAGTAACGCTTCAGTACTTACCTAAACTCAAAGATTAAAAAAAAAGTTAGTTCAAGAACTATCTTTAAAAGTCACTGTCTTCACTAAAACTACTGGCATCACTATAATTGTCTTTTCTGATGTTTATTATTATCGGTTCTATTAAATTATCCATTGATATATCCACTTTCCTAAATGAATTTTCCACATTTTTAAACATGATCAAAGCATTTTCCCCAATGTTCTCTATTTACATCTGAAACTGCCTTCAAAAACAAATTTCGCACATCAGGAAATTTAAATGTTTTATTGTTTTGAGAAACATAACCTTTTAATAATTGAGACCAGATCAGTTCAATGGAATTTAACTCTGCGTGGTTCGGAGGAAATCTGAGAATTTTAATTCCTTTTTCTCTGGCCATCTCATCCATAATATATTTTTTGAATTTGTTTTTATGTTGCCTTGCTATTACTAATAATTCTGCCTTCAAGGATTTAGGAGGACTGATGAAGCCATTTTGAAATATATATTAATACAAAATTCTGAATCAATTAAAATACATACGATACGGCTATGAATAAATAAAGTCTGACTTATCTGTCAAAAGAACAAATTTATTACAGTGTTTAATTTTCAGATAATTAAACATGTAAACTCATATTCGTTACTCGTAAAACCGGCAACGATGCACCAAACGATGCACCAAAATATGTTGACGAGCGGCATCTCAAAGACGCGGTGTCAGCAAAAACAATATTTTTTATTGCTCCATTTCATAATTGCGGTATCAAACCCGGAAGCGCGGCTCATCAAAGTTATTTTTTGCTCGATGTTAATAATGGTATTGGGCAAATTTAACCGTCGAATCTAGACAATAAAAAAAAAGCTTACACGTGTTGCGCAATCTGGAAAGAAAGATTTTGAAGCGACGGAGGTTGTCGAATAAAGAGAGAAGTGGGGCTAGCCATGATCAAGCTTCAGTGTCTAATTATCACTCACGCAGAACACACGCAAACAATATTTTCTGAATGATGTGATCATTTTTATTTTAACTCATTTTCATTAATATGTGTTAGTGCTTGTTAAGCACATATTAATTATAATACTTGTTCATTGATTACTAGTTTAAGGTAATCCTTTGTTATGTTGTTGTTTGTTTTATTTAACAAGTTTAATAAATAGTTAAATAAAAGGGTTCATAGTTTTTGTTGAATGAAGTTGAGAAGCAATCCTTATACAGTCCATTTTTTTACGAATACAACGATGCAGTTTAAAAAGGCGATAACCCAGTGTTGGTCGTCCTGGGAAACTGGCACAACATAGGGTTTATTCCAGAACCCTCAACATACAGTAAAAACCATGGAAACAAGAATCTAGACAAAAACTATATTAGGCCGATCAGATGTATTAAAATTTAAATTTTAACTACAAATAAGCATTGAAGGATGAGGTAAAAATAAAATTTCTACCTCTTGAACCTGTACTACGTTCTGCAAATTAAATACTGCACTCCTTTCTTCTGTATAGTATAGTAGTAAAAAGGTTTGACTTTATTTAATTTCTGGGGTTTTAATCATAAAGAATTCAATTTTAAATTTGTCGCTTTATATAAAAAAGGAAAGGTTCATTTGACGGACATAAATAATTTGCTTGTCAAATGACAGCCATCTTATTAATTCAAAGTTGAAAATACAACGTTGCCAATTCAATTTCAGAAATCATGGGTTTAGGTAAATATTTATAGGAACGTTGAGTAACACTGTTAAAATGGACACCTGTCTTCCCTTCCCCGATAGTGTGAGACTACCCCTTACGGCTACTATTTTATTATGCGGACAGTTTTAATATTTAAGTTTTCATGATCAGAGAGAGAGAGAGAGAGAAAGAATTTTTGAAAAAATATGATATCAATATCTGCCACACCTCGAGAGTCTGGTCACAGGTTTTTGTGGAGGTTTTTACCCAAGTATGAATATCAGACCTATAATTTTCCTTCACTGCAGATCAAAAAATAATAAAATCAATTGAACATAGAGTTTTTCTCATATAGTGATAAATAGAGTGAGCTGAGCGATCTTCTGTTGACGGGACGTGTGCCCTACACGCTGCTGTTGCACGTCCCGGAAACGGGGCCTGTCCACCGTGACAATTCGCGAAGATCAAGCGTCAGTAGAAGTTGCCGTAAAAGGGTGAAATCCCCAGAAACTAGGCAACTTTAATGCATTTAACTAACCTCTGTGACAAGCAGTTGATAAACGTCAACAACAGCTGCAGCCAATTGAAAATTAACACTGACAGCTTTTTTAATTTTCCCGCCTACTTTCAAGCCAATCGCCAATCAACTTTTTATTTATCTCCCTATCAGTAGTTCAAGTAGATGTCGCCCACTCCGTGATTTTCGCGAATTAATTAATAATTTGTCATGTTATAAATATACTTAAATTATATACTCATTGGGCTGCTTAAAAATGTAGATTTGAATATTAAGAGCGAAGCTCGGTGACCAGATATTTTTAGAATAACGACACAAAAAACAGGTTCAATTGAGTCTAAATACTTACATGTACAGGTATATTATGGTAATTTCCAAATCAAAAACCTACAAATACTACAAATAAACCATTCACTCAGTATAACTTAATGCACTATTTACCAAAAATTACGCGTTTCGTGTGAACAGCTGATCGACGACTGTGGCGCCGCCATCGGTAATTATTTGTCTCAATAAGCATGGAGACCCTCAGCAATGATTGGCTCATCATCCAAGTTTTTATTGAACAATTTAACAGGGTCATCTGGTATAGGTTACGTGCTGGAGTTGGAATGAAGATTGGAGTAGCGCTTTTGTTGCGATTTCTTCCTCACCTCTTTCGTTATATATTTAGACGAATTGTTTTTTAGATCTTAACGAAATCCGTCATCCAAACGTTACCAAAGCGAATGCTCGCAAAACATGGCGCAGACTGTCGTCGGAAGTTTCAATTCCTAATCGCAGGTAGACATTGTTGTATTTACGTTAAACAAAAGCTGAAATATAATCTCACGTCTGGGAGTTATTGAAAAATCCATCTAAAGCTGACACTTAATAAAAGTTCGGGTCGGAGAGCGCGGTTCATCCAAATTTTATTAGCATAGTGCGCCATTAAGAGGAAAGTTTCCCACTAGAGACGTAGAGAAACTATTAAAACCCGAGGGATTTGTTTGAGGTCACACATTTCTAGTGGATTATAAGCGAGTTTAGTTTTGGTGATGGAGGAATTATAATTTAATTAAGAGACATTAACCAGAAATGGAATTTCGTGTTTCGAATGTGGATAAAGAGGGTGCGGGATGTTGTTGTGGGGAAAATATACTTTTGTTTGCTAATTATAGAAGTGCGGGAATTTAATTTTCCCGCAACGAACGTGCCATGATTAAATGCCGCGAAAGTGTCAGAAATAATTTTGGGTGAACGATTAATTAACCAATTTCCAAGGAACCACTTATAGACCAGGGCCAAAGAAAATTAATAAAAATCATGGCGACTGAGTAAAAGTCGCGGAAGAGAAGTGGAGGTAAGAAAATATACTGATATAGTAAATAAAAAAATTTAAACTAATTTGAAGACTTTGTGGGAAAAGGATTCAAATTGTTTATTTGTTTTTTTACTTTACCATACGAAGTGGTAAAGTATTGTAATCGCAAAAAAAAAAGTTCAGCTTTCAGTGGATTTACATGTTTTGAGATCCCATAAGTCATTTAAGACCATTTCCAGAAAATGTATGTATGAAGTATGTAGTAGAAAAATTTGTGTGCGCTCTAACTCCAACTGCGATCGGAATTTCCTAACCAAATTTTATATTTAGCATTTTTACAACATGACAATGAGCTGATTAGATTTTGGGCAAAATCGGACAACCAGAAGTGGGGGTTTACTCTTGAGAATTTTCAGATTTTCGCAATTATTATCGTTTCTATTAAGTTTATGTAAAAATATTAAGAGAAAAAATTTATTTTAAATTAAATTTACTACAAATTTTGTTTAAAAACTTTTTTCAAATTTTGTATTATAAGCGAGTTAAAAATAAAATATGGAATAACATAGTTGCATAATAGCGCAAGCGCAGTAGAAGTGTTTTGTTTCATGGAGACAATTGTACGCTCTTGCCAGGCATGGCCTGCCTTAAATATGTACGAGTAATTGGATTATGAGCCGATAGGGCCGTTAAAGTATGGTAAAGTCATGTGCATGGCCACATCCGATTTTTTTATTATTAGTTTGGAAAATGTAATCAATGGAGTACATTCTAAAACAAAAATAAATGTTATTTAATATAGATCACAACCTATGTTGCCAAGATGGTTTTTGAATAGGTCGAAGGAAGAACGAAAATTAAGAAAGATTTCAAATTTTGATCAAAATTCGAGTCACTTTGCTTTAAAACATATTAGATTTTAACAAAAAGTAAAAGTTTACAAGAAATAAAAGCTTATTTAATCAAAGAAAACTTCTCAATTGTAAATTTAACATTGAAGTCCCATAAGATCATTTTATATACAATTTTAAGCTATTTGTCAAAAATTTAGAGCAAAGTAATTAAATAAAACTAAAATATACTATACAGACATAAGACTGAAAGAGTAAAACCAACAGAAAATATAATTTTTGGAAAGTTATTTACAAAATAAAAAAATCAATATAACCTCAAAATTTACATTCCTCAAAACCTTCAAGAAAATCACTTTAGCATAAAAGAATCATTAAAAATCAAAATAACGAGACTCAATTTACCAAAAATTTATTATAAACATTGAAGAACATGAATACTTAATAACTAAAGAATTTGAATATTTGAAAAATACAGGGTGAACAAATTCTAATGCTTACAAAATGTTATTGTTAAATTTTGATTTAAAATAATTAATTTTTATTATTGGATGTAAAATTTTAAGAAATTTTTCAAAATTTTACACAAGAGTGCTGTGAAATGGGAGAACGATAAAACCGATTTCACAGAATTTTCGAGGCTTTTTGAACTAGAACCATCGAATAGGGCGCATCGCTTCGAAACTAGAAAAACAATTGAAAAAAGTGAAAATTAGAAATTTTAGACTTTAATTGATAAATAAGAGTGAATTAACACGCATTGCACAATTTAACTTAAAGTTTTTACAAACAACAAATAATTTACAACGCCTTTTCCCGATGTAAAAACCAATGGTGCAGAAAGTTGTTTCCTTTTTTGCCTAAGCGACCCTATTCCTGTTTCCCTGAACTATTTGAGCCCACTATCCTGACTGTACAACTCTCCATCCCTAGGAACACGTATAATTGATCTTACGTGAATTATAAAGGTACCAAAAACAAATATCTAGATATTTTGCAAAAATTAAAATTAAAAAAAGGCCTATTAACAAAATAATTAAACAGAAAAGGAATAGTTCAGACAATTAAACCTAAATAAATTAAGGTTAGAATTTGATAAAATAAAAAAGGGTGCAAATAATACATAATCCTACTTTAGATTGAAAGATTATTGTCTGTAAATATTAATTTATCGTTTTGTTTTGTTTTCTTTCTTTCCATTTATGTTGTGTATGTTAAAATAAAGAAAATTTATGTTATATCTGATTATTTAACCAACTGTGTTATGAACCGACTCCTGAGGTAAAATGTCTCAGGTTTCTTCTTTTTGATAGAAGGTGGCGCCCTAGTAAGTAAGTAATATTTATTAAACAAGAGGTGAATTTCAAAATAAGATTTATTTTCGCAATTTATTTACAAGAAAATTCGCTTTGCAAAATAGGTGAACTGAAAATTTAAATTAACAATAAAAAAAGAAAATTAACAATAAATTCAAGCTATTTAAAAAAAAGAAAAGGAAATTTCTAAAAATATAAATTAACAAGAAGAAAATTGGAGCACAATTTAATAATAATAAATAAATGAATTTAATTTTCAAAACGTTATAAATTATAACAAACCAACAAACTTTAATAAAAAAAATAAAGTGGGAAAATTAAACTATATAAACAATGATAATAATTAAAAAATTTAATAACCCAACATTATAACAATACGTTTAGAGAGCTGGATATTGGTTTTTTACGATTTGTGGCTGAAATAGGTATCCTATCGAAAACAGTTCAATGTAAAAGTTGTAGATAATTAAAGAATCTAAAACTTTTGTATTTATCATTTTTTAACATAACCATTATGTTGAGGGTTCTGGAATAAACCCTATGTTGTGCCAGTTTCCCAGGACGGCCAACAATGTGTTACCGCCTTTTTAAACTGCATCGTAGTTCGAATTTCTAGTGGACTGTAATTTTAGATTGAAGATATGTGTACTGTAGTATGTTTGTCTTCTCAACTTCATCCAACAAAAACAATGAACACTTTTATTTAACCATTTATTAAACTTGTTAAATAAATAAATGAACAAAAACAACAACGTAACAAAGATTACATTAAACTAGTAATCATGAACAAAGTATTATAATTAATTAAAAGAAATGATCACATCATTCAGAAAATATTATTTTGCGTGCATTCTGCGTGAGTGATGAAAAGACACTGGAGGGTCCTAGCCTGATTGCAGCTAGAGACGCACTGATATGAACTGATTTGAGAAACGATATGTATTTACGTTGTGTTGGACAACGGAGGGTTCTAGCCTGATTCGCAGCTAGATACACACTGATATGAACTGATTTGAGAAACGACATGTATTTACGTTGTGTTGGACAACGGAGGGTTCTAGCCTGATTCGCAGCTAGATACACACTGATTTTAAAATCGGCGAAGTTTATCGGTTTCAAATGTATCCCTTCCCGATTGCGCAATTGTTCTAGAAAGTTCGTTAGCGTGAACCGCGTAAACAAGCATGTAAAATTTTTTCTATTGTCTAGACGAGACGGTTAGGTTTACGACGTGATATTTATTGTGAAATAGAGTAAAAAATTATCTTTGATGAAACCGCTTCCTGGTTTGAATGCCGTTTGCAAATGTATTTTGGTGCGGCGTTGCCGGTTGAACGAATATGAGTTTACATGTTTAATTATCTGAAAATTAAACACATTATTTTTGCGAGAGATAGAGATAAAAATAAAAAATAGGTTTTAGCATTTTTCTGGATAATTTTGATGTTATGTTGAAAAATAATCAATAAAAAAGTTGTAGATTTTTTAATTATCTACAACTTGTACAGGGTGTCCCAAATTGGTGTGTTTTGAAGGGTATCTCGTTAACTAGAAGAGATAGAAGAAAAGCAGTTAAGATGTTATGACTTCTTTTTTTGTTAAAGTAACGATAGCCTAATTAAATCTTTAGTAACTCCCTGCAGTTGGAAGATGCATGGCGATTATTGAAAACTGTCGAAAACTACAAGGTACTATAACTTCTTAATTAAGAAAAACATAAAAAAACGTTATAAAAACTTTTGATAGATATAATATTAAAGACTTCAGTGGCGCACAGATTATTTTTTTAGGGGTCTCCTTTTTTAATTCTCATTCACCTGATATGACATATTATATATCTATTTTCAATGGTTGGAGCTACAGTGCAAATAAACCATTTATGGATGTTATCAGGTGAAACACCCTTAAAAAATTGAACACTCAGTAACGAAATTTAACATTTTATTATAAGGATACTGATGTGTGACAATTTTATTTATCAAAATTATAATTAATAAAAAATAAAACCAGATTAAAAAAATAAAAACAATAAACTTATGAAACAACAAGAAACATTGTAACAACTAATCTACCTATAACTAATTTTATTAAAATGTAAAAATTACATTAAATTTTCAAAATGCTCTCCGTTTTCATCGATTAAAAAGTTTTTGGTTTAAATAATCTCCAACCAATTCAGCATTACCAAAAATAAAATCATAAAATAATATTTACAAGACTAACTTCGAGAGTAGGGAAGATTTATTACAAAATATTCATGCCGCATTTAGAAAAATAATGCCAGTGCACATACTCAATTGTGTAAGATCAGTAAGAAAAAGGTGTCAATACAACAAAACGGAGGATATTTTGAACATTTAATGTAATTTTCACATTCTAATAAAATTAGTTATAGGTAGATTAGTTGTTACAATGTTTCTTGTTGTTTCATAAGTTTATTGTTTTTATTTTTTATTAATTATAATTTTGATAAATAAAATTGTTACACATCAGTATCCTTATAATAAAATGTTAAATTTCGTCACTGAGTGTTCAATTTTTTAAGGGTGTTTCACCTGATAACATCCATAAATGGTTTATTTGCACTGTAGCTCCAACCATTGAAAATAGATATATAATATGTCATATCAGGTGAATGAGAATTAAAAAAGGAAACGAAAAACGTCAAAATATACAGGGTGTCCCATTTAAAAAAACATAAGTTTGCATTATATTTCCTTAGTGAGCCCCCTAAAAAAAATAATCTGTGCGCCACTGAATTCTTTAATATTATATCCATCAAAAGTTTTTATAACGTTTTTTTATATTTTTCTTAATTAAGTTATAGTACCTTGTAGTTTTCGACAGTTTTCAATAATCGCCCTGTATCTTCCAACTGCAGGGAGTTACTAAAGATTTAATTAGGATATCGTTACTTTAACAAAAAAAGAAGTCATAACATCTTAACTGCTTTTCTTCTATCTCTTCTAGTTTACGAGATACCCTGCAAAACATACCAATTTGGGACACCCTGTACATTAAACTTTTCGATAGGATGCATATTTCAGCTACAAATCGTATAAACCTATATCCAACCTTCAAAATGTATTGTTATGGTTTAAAAAATGACATAAAATTATGGAAAGCTTATTTAAAAAAAAGAACATGACCTTTTTAAAAAATAAATGTCAAAATTACGAAGTTTTCAATTTTAATACCAACATAAATTAGAAATTTGAAAGTAACTAAAAATTTGGTAATTTGAGTTAAAAAAAAATAGAGGGATGTTTTGTTTGATTTTGAAGGAAGAATAAAATAGTATATTGTGCAACAAGTTTTTAAAATAGCACTTTTCACACGCATGTGACGACAAGTCACAAAGTGTGAAAAGTGCTTTTTTACACACTATACTTTTCCTACGGCTGCGACTTTATTATCATATATATATTTTTATTGGTACCTATTTATTGTTAGGTAAAGCAAATCTTATTTAAAACGACCAGAACTGATTTATATTTTTATTTATAACCATATAGTTACATAATTACAACAATGAACAACAACAACAATAACAATGAACAAACAATTTTTATTCGCTTATTAATAGTCTTTACAGCTGTTTTATTTGAAATTGTAATTTACTGTTATGTTAGAACAGTTTTCAAAATTAATTGCAGGAAGGTCCCGCCCTTTCAACACATTTTCAGTAATTGATATGTTTGTTTTGTTTGAACAAGATGGCTCAGAATATTGAGAACTGAAAGGAAGCATTTCGTGTAGCTGGTTATCTGATTTGTCTATTAAGCTTTCTTCTAAATTCTGTCCAGACCGTCCAGAAGGATTTACTGATCCGACAATTTTTTTGGAAATTTCAATTTTGAACTTTCATACCTCTCTTTGGAAATTAATGGTAAAAGATTTTGCGTGATTTGGGAGGCCCTTTCAAGTATTTCTGGAGGAGTACAGTTAAATTCATCTTCTATCATCGTGTAACACTGCTTTTTTAAAATTTTGCAATAAATTTGACTTTATTTTAATGAGAAATGAGAACTGTCAGTAGTGACAGTGTCCGCATGCTAGATTTCATCTCGATTCATTGATATGTGTTGTTAATATGAGTTGTGTTGTCATTTTACTTTGCACACAGCGTGTGTAAACGTTTACACAGGCTGTTTGAAATTGACGTTTTTCAAGGGAAGTTGACAGTGCGTTTTTATGCATATTCTAAGCAGCCGTAGGAAAAACAATATAGTTCGAAAAGAAATGTTTTTCTTATTAAAATTAGAAAAATATATGTACCCCTGAATTTTAGTATTAAAAATAGCGAAGAATTAAACGAAAGGTTTCCAGGGAAGGCATTATAGAATATATTCGGTTTCCAGAAGACAGAATTAGTGACAGAGAAGGAATTATATTACACAATAACAACAATTGTTTTGATACATCAGTTTTTAGAAAAGAAACACATACAAATAGATATCTAAATTTTAATTCAAACCACTCAATTTGTGTTAAACGAGGTATTGTCAAATCTCTTTCCGATAGAGCAAAAACAATTTGTTCAAATGACAATATCTTAAATAATGAATTATCACTTGTTAAATCTGTCTTGATTAAGAACAACTACCCAAGTAAATTTATAAATCGTGAACTTTACCGAGACATCAAAACTAAAGATCAAAATTTAAACCCCCCAATAATTCTTTCAAATATAGTAAAAATCCCTTATATTCCAAAATTATCCGAAAAAATTAGAAGGATTGGCAATAAATTTAATTTAAAAACAGTTTTTCAAACTAATAATACATTAAAATCTTTAATAGTAAATACAAAACCTTTTAATGAAATTCAAAACACAAAAAAATTGTATTTACAAAATTCCATGCGAATGTAATAAATTTTATATAGGAGAAACATCTAGACCCTTTCATATTAGACTTAATGAACACCAATCGTACATTAAAAATAAACAATTCGAAAAATCCAAAATATGTGAACACGCATGGGATTCTGGTCATAAAATACAATGGACTTTTTCAACTAGATTATTAAAAGAACCGAATAATTATAACCGCAAAGTTAAAGAAGCAGCATTGATATGCTTAAATAATAACGAATGTGTTTCTAATTGTTCGGTTGATATTTCAAAAATTTGGATACCTATTTTACAAAAAGAGTTAATTGCAAAAAGGATACCCTCTATATCGGGATAGTATCATAAGTTTTTATCTGGTTTTTTCTTATGATAATATTAATAAGAAAACTTCATTTATGACGAAGTATAAATTCTCTTATAATATGCAAATGCGCTATCCTTTCAAAAATTCGTTCCCAGAAACGTCACAAAAATATGATTGAAACAGATTTTGACATCTTCAATCTCAAAATCTTATTCTATGTATACTATGTTGATGTCATATTTTTGCAAGATTATCAAGTGTTCTGTTTCTAGTAAATTTATTTATTTTATGTCATTTTGATAACGGCTTTCGATCTGGAAAGCCGAAACGTCAATAAAAAAACTTTTTTAACAACTAAGTGGTTTTAATCCAGTGGAAAGAGAGAGAAATTAAAATACAAACCACAATGAGCTTCCGAAATTAATTCTGTTTCCAAAAGACATAAAATTAGGGATTTTGTTGTGAGTATAGACTAAAATTTTTATTGATTTTTCAAAAAAAAAATAAAGACAGACAAGTATTACATGGATGTTATTTAATGTTAGGGTATGAATGTTAAGGATGAATGATTGAATGATAAGAACGTTAATAATGTAATATCGATAAAAAAGTCACCGTCAAAGTTTCTGAATATTGGATATAATGTAGATCTTGACGTCCTCGTTCAAAATTGTAATAATATACTATGGCTTGTTTGTTGTTAAACTGTAAAAATATCAATTTTTGCCAATAGCAACTTTTAGTAATAAAAAACGAAATATTGTAAACTAAATATTTTTACACACTGTATTAGATTATATTGCACCGTTATAATAATTGGAGGCAGGCTAAACATTCATACTTACAGGGTGATCTCACTTGAGCTTGAAAATAAATAAAAAAATAGGTAGGTATATTTTAGTTTTTTTATCGAACCCATAATTCATATTTTAAGCTTTTTGAAATTTTTATTTTTTTTCGAGATATAATTGAAAAATCAAATTTTTGATTTTATTTTCGAAATTGTGAAGTTAGCTTACACTTTAGAGCAGCAAAGATTTTTTTATCGTTTTCTACACCCATTCAAGTACTTAAGTGCCAAGTTTCATCGATATCGAAATCTCATAGCAGATGATTTTAATAACTTCTTTACAAATATAGGAATAAACTTAGCAAAAAAAATTAAAAAAACAAAAAATTATCAAGAAAGAAAGAATGTATGTAATAATTCCATATTTTTAACTCCCACAACTAATACCGAAGTAAAAAATATAATAACCAGTTTAAAAAAGAAGAAAGCTCCAGGATTGGACAACGTAACTGCAGAAACGCTGCAGCACATTTCAGACTTTATAGCTGCCCCACTCACTAATATTATTAATACAAGTCTCTCTACGGGTATCTTTCCTCAACATTTTAAGCAGTCTTTGATTATTCCCATATATAAAAATGGCGAAAAAAACGAAATATCAAACTATAGACCGATAGCTCTGATATCTGCACTAGGGAAGATTCTAGAAAAAGTAATAAAAAAACGACTAAATGGTTTTTTAGACAAAACTAAATTGCTATCGACAGCCCAATATGGTTTCAGGGAGGGAATATCTACTCAAGATGCGATTAGGGAACTGACTAATAAAATTTACCAATCAATTGACAAGAAAAAGCCATCAATAGGAATATTTTTAGACCTGGCTAAAGCTTTCGACACTGTGAACTACTGGCATTTACTAAATGCTCTTGAAGATATGGGTATAAGGGGTATAGCCTATAATTTAATGAAATCGTATTTAAGTAACAGAACACAGAAAACTAAAATACAAAATGTCATCAGCAAAGATCAAACAGTTATATGTGGTGTACCACAGGGAATAGTTTTGGGACCCCTGCTATTTATTGTATACTTAAACAATCTCTTTTTAGTTGAAAGTAAGGCAAATATTATTAGCTTTGCTGATGACACAGTAATGTACTATGAAGCTTCTGACTGGAATAACTTGAAACAGTTGATTGAAGAAGATTTACCCAAAATAAAAATATGGTTTGACTACAAATTACTATCTATTAATTTTAAGAAAACAGTATACTTACCCTTCTGCAGTCTAGCTTCAGGTCTTCCCCAATTTCAAAATATCGCTATCGGGGACGGTACATGTATATTATCTGAAAACAAAATAAAATATTTAGGTATAGTAGTAGACAATCACTTGCGTTGGGATAAGCATATTCAATACTTACTAAACAAATTGCGTAGTGTATTATTTAAATTCATACAAATATCACCAATCCTAAAGTTACCAGAGAGAAAAATTTTGTATCACAGTCTGTTTGAATCTCATCTCAGTTATGGAATAATCGGATGGGGTGGAGTCACTAAAACTCAATTAAAACCAATAGAAATTATTCAAAAAAGTTTTTAAAAATAATGCTTAACAAAAACCGAAGATATCCTACTGAAAATTTTTATCATGAAACTCAAATATTTGATTTAAGGCAATTATTCTATCAAGCAATACTCACCCATCAATTCCAAAATCAAAATGAACTTCACACAGCTTTACATCAATATGGCACAAGGAATAGAGAAAATTTCTTGCCGCCACGTATGAATAAATCAGTTGGACAAAACAGTTACAGCTATCTAGGACCAAAAATCTTTAATAGTATTCCACCAGAGATTAGAGAAATAAAATCAATAAAAAATTTTAAAAAATCTACAAAAGAATTTATAAAAAAAATGCCGCGTCACTTCTTCCACAATATAATAAAATAAAGTATTCAAAAAAAAAATTAAACTGTAAGCTTTAAAAATACTAAAATTATAATAATAATAATAAAGTATAAAGTTTAATCAAATTCATGTTGTAAAGGTAATTATTTAAAATTAAAAATAAATGGGTCACTTTCTTTCGCTAAAATTTAAAAAAAAAATTTAAAAAAAAAAAAAAAAAAATTAAATTATGTATATTTATGTATATAGTATATTTTTACATTATGTTTTTTCTATATATATATATTATGTATGTCATGCACAATCTGTCATTGTACATAGTACAGTGAACAGATTCAGTGGCATTCCTAGTTTATTTACATTGTGTAATATTTATGTATATTTTTGTATTTTAGTAAATAAACATTATTATTATTATTATTATTATCAAATTTTGTGCGAGGTCAAACTCTCTGACAACTGGACTACAAATAGAGTTATGTGAAACAATCTTTATATGATGAGTTACGATCTTTTTTTATGGTTATATGTAAATCCCAACAATTTTTAAAATTAAAATTTTGATGCTAACGCACAAAAATTCGGAAAATTTATATACTGTATTGGTTAGAGGTAACCCATCTTGTGTAAATGCATTTGGTCTCTTTCATTTTTGATCTTTTAATTTTTATACCCTCCTATCTTTCTCGCAAGCAAATAACGTTATAGTTTTTCCATTTTCAATTGCAGAAACAAAATTCCCAGTTGTGCCGACAAGTTGCTTTGATCGGCTTGTAGATGTGCCGACATGTGGCTTTGTCGGCATTGGCGGCTTGTATAAAGCGGGATCATTATGTTCTGCAATTGAAAATGGACAAACTATACTCTTACTCCTATTATTACGCCTTTGAATTAAAAGAATCATAGCCATAAACTAAAACCCATAATAAAACATGACCTGCTAATTAAAACATATTGTAAAAACATTAGGAATATCGGTGTCGTACACTTTGGCCTTGAAAGAGTATGAGGCGAGATGTATTTTCAGAATTTTAACAAGTTGTCGGAAAGATCGGAGGGTATACTATTGTTTCAAGCTACAACACCGATGCGTTAGAGCCCTGGCGTTTTGGTTTACTTGTTATCCCTTTTTAGGAATATTTCACTGATATTTTTGGAGAATCATATGCAATTGTGGAAAATTCCACAGAGTTTTAAATTACCTCCTAGTACACCACCCGATACATTTATTTAATAGCGTTTCTTAATTTTTACGAGAGATTCTTCATATGAAAATTATATTTTTCCTATGTCTGAAAAAAATACAGTGTAAATAATTAAACAATCCACTATGTATGCGATATGAGTTTAAAAATTTATTATGATATTAAAGCTGTTTCAAAGACCATTATTTCAATTTTTTAACAATTTTTTAATTATCAAAGTACCAAATAAATATACTGAGCAACCCTGTATATATACAGGGTGATTTATTATTGTGACAAAGCTCAGTAAATCGTTATAATAAAATATACGGAAAATGTTATTTACAAAAATTGCAGGCAGCTTTAAGCTTTACATTTTAAAATTAGTTATAATGTTACAGGGTGTTTCATAACGCCCTGCCAGATCAAAGTTTTTAATGGAACGCCCTATGTATTTTAACATTTTTAAAATATCTCCAATGAGCTGATTTCAACGATATATCACACTTACTATCTAAGGTAAATAGCAAAGGATCTACAGCTACTCAAAAATCACATTTTTGTAAATTCTGGTGGCTCCTTTAGCTGTAAGACTAAATTATTAAAATTTTGTCATCTTACAAGCTCAAGTGAGATTACCCTGTACGTGTGAATTTGTAGCCTGCCTCCAATTAATATAACGGTGCAATATAATCTAATACAGTGTGTAAAAATATTTAGTTTACAATATTTCGTTTATTTTTTATTACTAAAAGTTGCTATTGATATTTTCACAGTTTAATCGTTTAATTTCTCGAAAACAAGCCATAGGATCCAGTTTAACCAATTATAGTCCAGTAAACGAAGCCCGAAAAACACCCTAACCTCCCCATCTCATTATTGACGGACTTTTTTTTTTTTAACTTGTAGGTATTGACGGGTAGATTACTCTCTGAAAATATGTCCTCCGGGAAATGTGCCGATCGGCTGGAAAATGGCCAATGATCCCGAAAATTCAGTTTTTCGCCGATATCTCCCGAAATATGACACATAGAGAAGCGGGGTTGGGCTAGAAATGGAGAGCAGTTCGTTACCTACAAAAATGGTCCTTACCATTTTTTTCGCAGCGCCAATATTTCTTGCAAAAAAAGCGTTCCAAAAATTCTCGATTTTCAGAGGCTGAAAATGTGGTTTTTTCTTATCAAATTCTGGCACCAAGGGTCTGTAAATACACCAGTCTCTTATTTTGCAACCAGTGAAAGCCCATTGCAGATGGCGCCACCTCATTTCTTCCCGTTTGCGAAATCATTACGGCGATGAACAAGGCTCCGGGAATGATTGGCCTCTTAACAACTTTTGAGCTCGGTACATGATTATTTATTTTTGGACTGTGCCCTCCAGGACCCTTAATAGACCCATATTGAATTTCCGGAAACGAGGCTGACAAATAGGAGTCAAAATTGCGAAAAAAAAGTTCTGCATGTGACGATATCTTCAAGTCTGGGGGTTTTGTCTTGAGCGGGTTAATCATTGTTGAAGAGGTTCTAATTTTTCCTCGTCATTGCCCTCGGCACCGTAGTGCAAAATTTTGCCAAATTTTCGCATTTTTTTTTGCAATAATTTACAGTCACAGTTTTTGAAAAATAGAATTTTTTATTGAAAAATGTATAAGCATTAACCATATATGAAATGTGAAACAACTATTTTTAATCACCAACCGTTCACGCTTTCTCCCTCTTGTTCTATTACATATTCTGTTTGTTGCTCTTCTGACTCTTCTACCTCTACCCTTTCTTCTTCAGGTACTGTTGTATCTTCTTTTTCAATATCATTGTAATTACAACACGGTCCAGCATGACATGAACCACAAAGAACAGAGCATTTCAGCCCTACTTTGATACATGAACAATTCTTGCTACAGTCTGACTTACACTGACAAGAGATCAATTTCAACAGATCCGGATGCGCTGGGTCTTTTGTCGTCTGGATCGGTGATAATACATCCCCTGCACGTTTCCACCCCCAATCTTCTGGCGGCAGTTCGTTCCCCATCCAATTCTGCCTTGTCTTATTGCAGCGTACTTTAGCCTACACTTAGAGTGCATTTGTAAAGAGGATTGCCGTTTCAGGAACAAATGGTGATTGTCCTTCCTCTCCTTGCTCACACTGATTAAAGTGTCCAACCCACGAGTGACCGTTATGACCTCATCCTGATCGGTTATAAGATCTTGATCACAAATGAAACACACCGTCAAATCAGAATTTTCTTCCGTTTCCATTTTCTAAAATAAAGAACAACAAACTCTTAGACTTGTCTATAGTAAATGAGTATTCTGGACTCAAGTTTGGATAACACAATAAAAAAACATTACCTTATACTCCAAAACGGAAAACTTTAAAAACTCAGATATTCCAATAAGACCACTAACAAATTTCTTTTCACTTTTTTGTTAATCAATAAATTTCACCATTCAATGTTGTTTGGGAACAAGTTTCACACTTTGTTTGTCAACAAAGTTCACAGGTTGTTTGTCAACAAAGTTCTCACGTTGTTTATCAACAAAGCAGAAAGCAAATGAAATCAACGTGGGCTCACGCACTATAGCACGCGCATGTACGATACTATACATGGCCGCCGCGTGGTCGCGATGAATAAAAGTGTATAACAAATGAAGGAAGTTTGGAGGCAGAATTTATTCGTATGCACGTAATAAAATACTTGATATATATATTGATGAAAAGCTGGGAGTCTGATCTTTTATCTTGTACAACCCTTAGCCTCCAAAAATTCAACCCTGAGAAGAAAACAATGGTTAAAAAAAATCGTTGATTTTTCATTGAAGCGGGAATTTTCCCGATTTTCCAGAAAACCAAAAAACTTGGACAAAAATTAAACACGCCATCGAAAAGAGGACATTTTCAGCTTTCCAATGATGTGTATTGAACCCCGATATTGTCAATCATTATTTATTAATTTACGGTAGACCCGAGAATTTTGGAAAACTCCGAAAATGAAAGAAAAAACGTCCCAAGAAAAACATGTTGTTTATAAGAATACACAAAAATTATTTATTAATTCTTTCTGGAATACATTCACAACCTACCAGAGCCCCATTATTCGGTAAAAGAACTCTTAATTAAAAAAATATGAATGGATTGATAAGGAGGTTCAAATATCGAGGAAAAAAAAAGTTTGGCCAGTTTTTTCAATATTCCAGAAAAATAAGAAAATGGACAAAGTTACCCGATATTGAAGCTACAGATCCCTCCTTTCATATGAGCTTTGAATCATCAAAAAAGATTAATTTTTACCCAAGTTATGGGCTAATTTGCCCGCCCGCCCATGCCTACATTCACGGAGCGTGCTCTCTTAGACGCGGCGCAGCAGCTCGAAAAACATGCTACGGTTAGGGCTGGTTATCTCAAAAACGGTTAAACTTTTGATAAAAATGATAAGGATCATTTTCGTAGATAATAAACTGCTCTCCATTTCTAGCCCAACCCCGCTTCTCTAAGTGTCATATTTCGGGAGATATCGGCGAAAAACTGAATTTTCGGGATCATTGGCCATTTTACAGCCGATCGGCACATTTCCCGGAGGACATATTTTCGGAGAGTAATCTACCCGTCAATACCTACAAGTTAAAAAAAAAAAAGTCCGTCAATAATGAGATGGGGAGGTTGGTACCTTCGTTTACTGGACTATTACAATTTTGAACGAGGACGTCAAGATCTACATTATATCCATATTATCGATATTTCAGGCCATTTCTGCATGTAAAAAATACATACTTTGAACAAAAAGGCCCTTGGAAACATGAATCGCCTTGTAAGGAAATATATTTTGATTTTATTTATTACGTATGTATTTTGACTACATATATCCGCCAGAAACTTTTAAAAATATTTTGCAGGGACTTTTTGGTACACATTTTAAAATTTCGGTATCTTGAACTTTATCTGTATATCGAAATCTAGCCATTGGATAGGATTGGGCCCATGGACACTATTGATGAGGACATCAAGTCAGGCAATTTGACGGTGCTCCCGTTTCCATAAGAATGATGCGGGGTCCTTTCATTTAATAATACACATAACAGTATATTTACCTACCCCTACTTCCTGCGGGAACTTTTACTCAGTCGCTTTGATTTTTCTTAATTTAATTATAATTTTCGAAGGAAAAAGTGATACAGCACGCATGTACCAAATTCAATATAGATGTTGTTATTATCACCTTCCTGTATACGGTCAACCATTCGGTTCGACGCTTTGTTTATTATTAAGACAAAATTGATTTCGGGAACTGAATAGCGTCCCGGATTTGAATGGATTATCCGTTCGACATAATAAGGAATATTACTGGCATTCAGATGTTTGAATTTATGGCTGATTACTTCCTACGGCCATTAATTATTGTGGAGTTTCTAGGATTCATATCCTCGTCGACAGCGGATTTGGATATTTACTTTTCGGTTTACAGATGCGTACGTATTTAGAAAGTTTTGTTGTTTTAGTAACTGTGGAAATTTCTACCTTTTTAAATAGTTTTAAAGTATTTTTTTCTCCTGTTGTATATACCTTGCAGCTTTCTAAATAAAGTATAAACGATTTTGATATTTTAATTATCATATTATTTAGTTTTTCCAAAAAACCATTTTATATTCTAAACATAAAATGACTTTCTCCAAGAAAAATTATAATAAATACATCAAAAAGTAAAAAATTAGTCACGTAAAATTGCACATTTCATTCTACTCTGATTTTCGAACACATTAACTTTAAAATTTCCTCATAATTCATATTAAATTATTAAAAAAATCATAAAAAAACTAAAATTCCTACTACATCCATTACAAATCACACAATAGAATGATTAATTCACCCTCCCGCTAACCAGACTCAAACTCGATTGTGATGTTTATTTTCTTGAACAAATAAAGCGTACATAAAATATTTGATATCAAATTTCAGAGGAATCCTATTACTGCGCCAACGGCAAGTTTTATATACTCATCCTACACGCGTCCTGAACAAACCTGACATTATACTCTGAGCTTGTAATGCGAAATTTACAAGATACCGACCCAACTCCATAATGTACCGACCTGAAGCTTAGCGTCCCTTTAAAATAATGCTCTGATCTATGCAGAGGTGGCTTTAAATATTCTTTCAAATTAATGAGTTTCTTAATATCAACGTCGCACAGAGGGGCAAACAACCTTTAAAGTTGGCAACAAATAACAGACTCTATGAATGGACTTCCACATTATATATTTCGCTTTATAGACGTTATTAGTGTAGAAAGAAGTCATAAACAACATTATACATTTTCCTTTATTTCAAAATAATAATAATAATTACACTGCTTCCAGAACAGCTCATAATATCCAGCAAAAAATAAATACGATTGACTGGACTATAAAAAACTCGAGAACCGACGAAAAGAGCAAATAAGTGCAAAAAATTTAACTATTTCTGAAATTTACAATCAATATACAATACAAAAACTCAATAATTAAAACTCGGACTATCTTGGAACACAACTAATAATCATAGCAACTGTCAAACTAATAAAAGTATGACATGTCATTTTCCCCAAATTTTTGTAATTTAAATCTATGTTGAGCAATACCAAAAGACTGGAACGAAAATTCAAGTAGGTGAATATGCGGGAACGACTTGCCTGAATGGATATTTTTGGAAAATCAAAGGTAAAGAAAAAACCTGCTTAATTAACACATGGCGAGCCCTCGAAATTCTGAAGTAAATGCTCTGGCAAAAAGGGAATATTTAATTGGAAAGAAGATCGCTCAAGGTTCATACAGATGTCTGGTCTTTGGGTATAATTCTATTTATAATGTTGATGATGATGTTTTATGATGCCTTTCACGCGAAACAAGTGCAGTAGCACTTATCGCTTATCATTCATTGTATTTATATATATATTGAATAAACTATTAAACTATTAATAATATTTCTGAGATCAATATAAATATCAAACAATTGGAAGTTATGTTACTTTATAGCTATTTTTTAAAACTATATAAACTTTTCTGCTAATTTGCAGCTATTAAAATTTTAATACATACCTGAGCTTCAAGAATCTATAGCAAAATTATAATATAATTTGCACAATACAGTTCAAACACAACTAAAGAAGTAGCTAAAAATATTACAATAACAACACACATATAGTCATCAAAGGTACCTGGCTTAGTCTGAAAGCTCTATTCTGAACTATAGCGTGAATAAGGACTTTACATAAGCGTTTTATGGTAGAAGGGATAATGGTTTATTGAAATGTAATAAAAATTTAATTTTACGGAACATTTTAATTTTTGACTTATTGCCAACTTTAAATGTCGATTGCCCCACTGTGCGTCAGTGTCCAAGTTACATATTTCAGGCAAAATCGAATGAATCTAATAATGAACTGATGAAGGTTGACCTTAACCGCTTATATTTACAACTAGTGTATAAACAATAAGCAAACGAGGTAAGACATCAACCTTAGCCTATTACTAACAATACATGAAATTATTATATGCCACAGCTGTTGGCCACTGATAAAAAAGTTTATGTAAAATCATGTGAAAATACAGATATTTATGTACTAATCCTATTACCTTACGAATTCTGTAAAAATACAATGTAAACTCACTAGATTTATTGTGTAATCTTACGAAATGATTACTGTGATTTCTTCATTAATCTGTGAATTTACTTGGTAATTATTTGGTGTGAATTCACAGTGACATTCAAACACATAATATAAAGAAACATGCAATTTCATTCAGAATAAGTATATTTATTATTTGAAAAATACCAATACACTAATGTGAATACATGATTCACATAGCCACTAACTTCTTAATGAAATTGAAAACCTTCTTTTCTTGAATCTTAAGGAACATTCTCTGTATGAATTCCATAGTTGTAGGTTGTGGATAAATCCTTGAGGTATTTTATATTCAAAATCAGGAAATTTTCGTATCCAGTATCATTTATATTTGTCTATTCCAGATATACAAAATAAAGTGTCTAGAAGTGCCTAGAAAATATTGATAGCATTAGTTATACAACATTCATACAATTGAATACTCACCTACTTCGATTTCTCAGTAAAAATAAATATTACTTAGGTTAATTAGAAATAGGTAAAACATTACATCTACTATAAAACAAAGATTGCAGGATAATATTAAATTTGCAGAAAATCTTTCAAAGCAAGTATTATACAAACAAATAACCTCTATCACTGACAGACAGAAACACCAACCTGGAGACGGCACTGTTTGCATTTTATATGAGGCGCGGGAGAAAATGGAGAAAATTAATTCCACCGGACGTGATAAATACCCTCTTTGAAAAACGAGGTGAGCTCAGGTGGTCAAATGGTATCTTAATATACAGCCATTATGTTTTGGGTAAAATTATTTAAAATTCCTACCCGACACTTTAAATGTTAAATTCATTTAAGGGCACAACCTAGTGTAATATACAGTAAGAATCCATAAAGCAAAAAAAATTAGAATAATTGGTGGTATACATAAAAAATAATGACTTATACAGTCTGTATAAATAAAAGGATAAAGTTTTGACATGAGATGATGTGTTGTCAATCACTCAATAAAACCTTGAGATTAAAATTATTTGGTGCCCTATTATCAAAACATATGGCGCCCAACGTGGGGCTGGCAACAGGAAAGTGAAAGACACATATAGTATAATTTTTATTGGAGGAAAAGGTAATTGTCATTTGCTGTCAAGAAAATTTAAAGAGTTAAATATAATTTGGCAAGATAGCAAACATGGAAGAACGTACGGTTAAGTTACTTAAGGATCTTAACATAAATGAATTAAAATGTGAATTGGAAAAAAGGGGTTTGTAGAAAACGGGAGTTAAAGTAATATTGGTGGAGAGATTAAGAAAAATTTTACAAGATCAAGGGGAAGATCCAGAGGTTTACAATTTCTATGTAGAACAGGAACAAGTAGAAGATAATGGTGAAGAAATAGCAGGAGCAGGAGATATGGAAAAGGAATTTCCAGAACCAATTCAAACAACAGTAGAACAGAATATACTAGAGATATTAAAAAACTTAATGGAAGAAAATAGAAGTAAAATACGGAAGAATATGGAGAAATAATATAAACCAACATATAAATCAAATAAATATAGACTTGAAAAAATCTTTACAAGATATGCAGGAAAAACAGCTAATTTTGGAAAACATAGTATTACAAAATGAAAAACAAATAGAAGAAGATAAAAATGATATAAGAAGAATCACAATGAATAATACTAAGGATATACATGATATAAGAGATGAAATGAAACATGGCAATCAAGTGAATATCGATATTATGGAACAAGAAAATTATAAAATAAAAAGAGAAATTGCAGAATTGATGAATGAAGCAAGAGAAAAAGGGAATAGAGGAACGAAAAGCATCAAAAAGAGAAATACAACAAGTGAAAGAAAAATTAGAAATATTAGAACAAAAACAAGGGATTTGTACAGTTATCAGAGAACCACTCTTGGGAATGATATTTTTTATTATGGTGATTTAACATACCATCCAATGAAATATTTGAAACATATTGAAGAAAATATGAAAGAACGAAACCAATTATGTATATGGAAAAATTATATTTCAAAATCATTAAGAGTGGTGGCCAAAGCTTGGTATGACGTAATGGAAGAGCATTTTCTCAATTGGGAACAATTTAAGGTAGAATTTCAATCATATTTTTGGGGAGATCAGATTGAAGATAAAATTAGAGAAAATTTATATATGGGCAAATATATTGAAAACCGGGGACCTAGAGAAATGTATGCAATGAAAAAAATCGATGTTGCTAAACAATTACAGCCTAGAATGCAGATGAAATACATTATAAAATATGTCTCAAGACATTTTTCTGATGAAATTAGGGAATATGTGGGTATACAAGTGATAAATAAAGATGTAAATTTTTTATCATATCTTAGGAGAGTTGATGAGGTAAAAAATTTTAGGTGGGAAGGTGGGCGTACTGAGAGGTCAAGAAGTTTTTACAGAGATGGGGGGCGGAAGGATTTTTCAGGGAATTTTCAGTGGGATGGAGTGGGTTAAACAGCACTATCTGGTTGGAGATATAAATATAGATATTCTAAAAGGGGAACAAAACGAAATTATAACTGAATATTTGAACTTAATGAGTGAATTTAATTTTGTTTCATTAATAAATGCAACAACAAATGAACAGGGTGATTCTACTAGCTGCATTAATCACATATTCTTAAAAACTAAACAAGATATACAAAATACAAGCTTTTCCTTTACTTGTAGAACTGGTATAAATAATCACAAAAGTATAGTTGGCGGTGCTCTTTTAGAACGTGAAGAGACTAATGATATAGAGAAAAATATATATAAGTTTTTTATTAATTATCAAAAACTAAAGGAAGATATTGTTGATATAAATTGGAATACTTTTTACTCCTCCAAGGATCCAGTCTTTTTATCTGAATATTTAACGTAAAAAATAAAATATCTGATAAACTCGAATACAACTAAAGTTAAAATTAAAAAAAAACTACAACCACGTAAAGACTGGATTACAGATGGTATCATAAACTCCACAAAAACAAAAGCTGAACTATACAAAATTCATAAATCAGATCCGGATAATGCTACAAAAAAAAAGATTACTCAAAATACAGAAATAGGTTAAATAGGCTAATAATTGATGCTAAATCGGTATACTATCAAAAACAAATTGAATATAATAAAGGTAACACAAAAAATCTTTGGAAGACTGTACAGGAAATAACTTGTGAAAATAAAGATCATACAATTAAAGAAATACAATCTGATATAGCTAATTATTTTAATGATCATTACTCATTGGTAGGCAAAAAGTATGCTTCCAAAATAAAAAAACCACATTCACCACCCCCTAAAACTCAAACAACTCTGAGATCCTTTTATCTGTTTCCAACCGAAAACAAAGAAATCTCCTCGTTAATAAAAAACCTGAAAACAGGAAAAGCACCTGGCGAAGACGGAATTAAATCAGAAACAGTTAAAATGATCTCAGATGAAATAACCCCAGCTTTAGTGTACTTAATAAACAAAATTTACGAGACGGGAATATGTCCCGATTTATTCAAAAAGGCTATAGTCATTCCAATCTACAAAAAAGGGTGATAAAAAAAAAAGTAGCTAATTATAGACCAATTTCATTAATTAACACCTTTGCTAAAATATTTGAAACTTCTTTGAAAAATAGGCTAAACGATTATCTGGATATAACGCACCAAATCTCAAATAAACAGTTTGGATTCCGCGCGGGTATCTCAACAAATGACGCGACAGCTGCGTTAATCGGTGAAGTTTATAATAGAGTTGACACTAGGAAACCTACTGCATGTATTTTCTTAGATCTTGCCAAGGCCTTTGACACTGTGGATCATACACAGCTGTTAGAAACCTTGGAGGATGCTGGTATAAGGGGACCAACACTAGCACTACTTAAAAATTATTTAAAAGATCGCAAACAAGCTGTAAAAATCAAACAAACACTAAGCAATGAAAAATTATTGGGTTACGGAGTGCCTCAAGGTTCCATCCTCGGGCCCTTATTATTCTCCTTATATATAAATGGATTACTAACCCAAAAAATTGCAGGGACCATATATAGTTTTGCTGATGATACTGCAATACTGTACTCATCTGATTCGTGGCTGAACCTAAAAACAAAAATGGAGTTAGATCTGGCAAAAATCTTCAATTGGTTTAATCACAAGTTACTATCCATAAACTTTGAGAAAACTTTTTACGTGCCTTTTGCTAGTTATGAAAACCACTTACCGAATTTTAATACCCTTAGTATAGGTAATGACGCCGTAATACACCAATTAACTCATATAAAATATGTAGGTATTACCATCGACTCTCATTTAAGATGGGATCACCACATCGAATCTATAACTAAAACACTTAGGCTTCTAATTTACAAATTTAAATGTCTAAGTAAAATACTAACACTAAGTCAACTAAAAATTTTGTACCATGCACTAGTAGAATCACGCCTGCAGTATTGCATACTTAGCTGGGGTGCTTGCTCAAATACATACCTTAATAAACTTCAGGTCCTACAAAAAAGAATTCTAAAAATAATCTATAAGAAACCAATACTATACCCCACAGATTTACTTTTTAAAGAAAGTCACATATTTGATCTAAGAAAACTGTACTTCTACAATCTCCTGATCTATACCTACAAACATAAACAGATATTAAAAAACATCGAACACAACTATGACACAAGACAAAAAATAAATAAATTTGTTATTACTAATTATGCCAACAAATTATTAGGCCAAATGTGCTATACTTACCTCTCCCTAAAAATTTATAATAACTTACCAGAATTCTACAAAACTCTTCTATTAACCTTAAACAACTTCAATTTATTTAAAAAATATTTCAAATCCTTCACATTTCAATTAGATAGTTATATAGTCTGCGATTTTATTGAAATCTCTGATATACAAACGCCCTTTTATAATAATTAAATTTGTTTTTATTTTTTCTTTAGAGTATTCTCTTTCTTTAAATTCACGTTTTACATTTTTATATAACTACATGAGATTAAACAGCAATTAATACTAGAATACAAACAGCCATCCCTAATACAACCATAATGGTTTCTAAGGGATAACTGTTTATTTCATTTAAATGTAATATATTATAAAAATAAATGTAATAACTAAAAATTTTGAAATAAATATTATTATTATATTATTATTATTATACAAGTCAAAACAACAGACTTGAGAAAGTTGATCTGCTCAGAAATGAAGAGAAACTAGAAAAAATGAAAGTAATAAATTATAAAATGATAAACAAGATAAATTTGAAAAGAATAAACAGGTTAAACGATTGAAGAAAAGAAATCGATACAAGAAAAATGACAGAGCAAGACAAAAGGTATGAGATATACAAATAGTGTAAGAGGTTGTGAGGGAATAAATAGTCTACTGTACACAGAAATGAAAATTAGAAAATACCAAATCGAATCAATATATCCCTATGATGAAACAAAAATAATGTAATAGGACTACAGTGAAGTCCATATTATTGTTAAAATAGAAAGTATAAAGTTATTAGAATAGATAGTTGGTAGACGAAAAAGAAGTCAAGAAAACCATTAGAAAGATGCCTAGAATAAAAATTCAATTTGTATTTAGAATAAGGTATTTGATTCATGTCCTACAGAATAATAATTATTATTATTATGTGAACATGAAGGGGGGCGTATGTATTGTATTTAAAAATTGTTACACTCTGTATAAAAAAAAAGTTTTGACATGAGATGATGTGTTGACAATCACTTTCCAAAAATTCGTAGAATTTTGACAGATACCCTCAATAAAACTCTGAGATTAAAATTATTTGTTGCCCTATTATCAAAACAGTATGTTAAAATTTAAATACAGAGCAAAATTATAATTGAAAATGTTAATAGGAACTTAAAAATTATACTCACGTTCAGATTTGTGGTCTAGAGACAATTTTTAAAACACATAAGCAGATAAATAATTATTTTTGACTATACTACCAACATTTTTTATAAGTTCAAAAACATCTCAAATGTGAAAAAAAAATCAGATGCCGTTTGAATTGGCTTGTAATGGTTTTGTCATAATTCACTATGTCGCTCTAATTTTGTTCTCTTGTTCGCGCTGAAGGAATCGCAGGTACATTCCCCAAACCGGGTTGTCCATTCTGAATAAAACATTCGCGTTACATTTCTATCTACCCTCTAATCAAGACCTACTTGTCAAAAAGAAGCGAAAGCTATTCCATTATTCATTGTCAGTTTTTCACTTCATATTTTACATGGTTTACATAATCTAATAAGTGTCCGGGCTCAAAATAAAATAGAGGCTTTTGTTCATTTGTTGAATGAAAGAATAAAAGCGGCATGGATTGTGGAAAATAGCGCGGACAAAGTACATTTCTTTTTGTTTCGAATTTGCATTATGTTGCGCACATAATGGTAGAATTATTTAATTGGAAAAGAGAAGTATCGCGGAATGAGCGCTGTCGCGTTCTTTGTTGATTCCTGTAAATAAAGTTTTGGATGAAGTTCTTAGAATTTATATCATGGAACAGAAAGAAAAATAGAGAGATTTTGGGTACGTACTTGAGCCTAAAGTCAGCATTTCTTCATAGATCATGGGCGTGTGGTTATAAAGTGGAGTGGTGGGGATGGTTTCAACCGTCCCTATACCTACTGAAGGTTTGTTTAGTATTTATCGAGCAAGTCAAATCCAGGTACTTTTTTCGGGTCACCAGATCTGAAAATCTGTCTTCAAAAAAACATTTGTATATCTGTCCGCCATCTATTAAAGATCTACCGTTCAGAAATGGTCGAGAGATATAGACAGGAATGTCATACTAACAAATGGACCCCGCGCAAAAAGATAGGAAATGGCCGCTCGGTCAAATTGTCTGAATTTTTGATATTTTGTCATTCTGAACAAAAGTCTCAATGGGCACTAAGCTCCAAAGCCCATGGTTTGGCTGCTATGGAGCTCCGAAGCTCCGTGACTCCACCATAGTATAGAAACCTTTAAAACGCATATCACCTTTTTAAAAATCATATCTCATCACTTTCAAATCAATCAAGGTTTTAAACCCTCTTACTGGTGGTGTGACCAGTTTTTGGAGTTTGAAAAAAAGTTTATTTGCCTCTATTGGAGACTAAATTAAAAGAAAGATCATTCAGCTTCCTTTCCGCTTTAGTTAGAGCTTAGAGCATTCCAAGTTTTAGAAAATAATGTTTAACATTCCAATATTTTTAGCGCGTATGTTTTTTTTTTTTTTTTTTTTTTTTGCGGAGGTGAAGGAAAACCCTTTATGGGGAAGTTATGAGCCTAAAATCTCAAGGTTTACTGTGAGACTCTCCTTTCAAAGCATACTCACTAAAAAACTTCACCCCCTGGTTGGGTCCGTCTGACCGAAGCCTCCGGTGACACTTAGGCCTGTCGGCCCATTGTATCTTCCCTCTCTGTTTACAATACCCAGTCCAGTACCTTAGTGCCCTGTACAAGCTTGTACAGGTCCTGTACTGAGTGGGAGTTGTATAGTTCTGGGTCACCTATTGGCTGCCCAAAAATTTGCTGTCTTTTGCGGTCCAGTGCCTCGCATCTACACAGTATATGTGTCACTGTTTCTGTTTCCTTACCGCACAGTCTGCAGGTAAGGTCACCATTGTACAGTCCCATCTTGTTGAGGTGCCCCTTAACTGTCGCGTGGCCAGTAAGGAGTCCCGTAACTGTTTTCAGCTGGCTCCTGTTCATCTTTAACAGGTCTGCCGCTCTTTTGTGGCACGGTCCTTTGATGTATTCTTTCCCGTGTTTGTTTCCCGGGACGTTTTCCCAGTAATTTTTATGTTTGTCCCAGATCCAGTTTATTACAGACACTCTTGCTGTACGCTTTGGTACCTCTAGTGTCTGTCCATGGTTTGGGGGGTTTTCCGAGCCTCTTCTTGCGAGTTCGTCTGCTTTCTCGTTACCTGCAATTCCCTGATGTCCTGGCACCCATATCAGTTTGACGTGATTATGGTCTGCCAGCGATCTCAGTTCCTTTTTGCAGTCCCATACCAGTCTCGACGTCACTTCCTTGCTGCACAAGGCCTTGAGTGCCGCCTGACTGTCTGATTAATACGCGCGTTAGCTATATCTCTCCTGTTATTCTCCCTCGCGCATTGGAGAATAGCATATACCTCTGCCTGAAAGACAGAAGTGTGAGTACCCAATGAGTAGTAGCGCGTATGTTACAGTATGTTATAATTTTAAATTACCGCTACTAATTACCCACGAAAAAATCTAAATTTTAATATCTGGTTTCAGGATTTAAGCGTAATTTCCAACAATATACATGAGCAAACAAAAAACTTTAAAGGTTGATTTATTCCCGAATGAATCTCTCCCCAATGAATAAAATTACTTTGCTAAAATCTTTTTAAATATTTGGCCAGGGCGTGCCGGAACGGCTGTAATAGGAATATATTTCCGGGAACGAGATGACCGTATCATAAATTTTAATCTTTCTGTGATTAGTTTGACCCAGAATGGTAGGACCGTTTCGGTTGGGAGATAATGAAAACTTTGTTGAAGTCTGATATTATGGGATTTCTAAAAGACTTCCATAATGGGATGTTCTGTAAAAATTTGTTTTAATATCTTTAACCCCTTACCGCATCATGGGTCATATTTGGCACAATTAATATTTTCATACATAACTATTATAAATAAAGCCGCAGACCAAACTATTTTTGCATAGGTGGCCATATGTGGTATATATTTCATAATTCTGGTAGTGTAGCGACATCTCTTAACAGTTTGGTGAAGTTTCATACAATTTTGCAAATGGCCGTCGTGTGAACAGGTGTTATCAGTTTTTATAAATTTTGATCCACGATCATCCGAGTTTCTGTAGCAGATTTTGGTACAAAAAAAATAGCCACGTAAAGACTAGAGTTTTTCGAAGGAATTGCTGTAAGTAGACCCATGTAATTCTTTATTTTTTGACTGTTTTTGATGAGAAATATTGTTGTGTCATATGTGGAACTGTATGCACATTCGCCAAAACTCTCGTGGACATATATGGCACAATATGCACTCCGGACACTAAATTTATTTCAGAAAATGGATACACAAACGTTTTATGGTGCCAGTAGATATGTGCCAATGGATGTACCAGATGGTAGTGAAGACGAGAGACTTTCAGAAGATGAAGAACCGCCTGGTAAATTAGCTCCAGATTCTGATTACAAAGACGAAAATGATATGGACGATAACCAATCAGATATTATCATCCCAGAAACGGATTTAGAATTCAGTTCCGATAGCGACGACGATCTACCTCTGCTCGAACGGTTTCGTAAACTAAATAAGAATAGAAACAAGAATCATCCTACTTGGAAACGGGGTAATTTAGTTACATCGGATGAGAACCTAACATTTCTTGGTTCTACTGACATGCCACCTGAATTGGAAAATGCAGACTCTCCTTATGCATTTTTTAACTTTTTTCTAACAAATGAGATGATTACTGATATAGTTTACCAAAGTATCTTATATTCTGCTCAAACGAGACCACAAAAACCTTTGGATCTTACTGAAAAGGAGCTCGAACAGTTTATAGGGACCTGTATTTATATGTCAATAGTCCAGTTACCTAGTTCCAGAAGTTATTGGAACCTGAACCTAAATCACCGCTTGATCTCAGATGTTATGTCATGCAACAGATGGGAAGAAATAAAACGGTTTTTGCACTTTGCGAATAATGACGATGCTGTTGCAGCCGGAAATCCTGCTCATGATAAACTATTCAAAATACGACCTGTACTTAGAAAACTGAGGGAGCAACTACTAAAAGTTCCAAAGGAAGAGTACTTGGCTATAGACGAGCAGATTATTCCAACGAAAGCACGTTCGTCCATCAAACAATACAATCCAAAAAAACCTCATAAATGGGGGTATAAGGCGTTTGTTCTTAGTGGTGTAAGCGGATTTTCCTACGATTATGAAATTTTTGCAGGAAAGCAAACCAATATTCTCCCCAATGGTTTTCCTGACCTGGGAATGAGTTCAAACGTAGTTCTTCGGCTAACAGAAACTGTTCCAAGGCACATAAATCACAAGCTACTTTTTGATAACTGGTTCAATAGCGTCCCATTACAAATTTACTTGGCACAAAATGGTATGTTACCGCTCGGAACTGTTAGAATAAACAGAGTGCCAAATAGCAATATGCCAAAAGAGGCTGAACTGAAAAAGAATGGCCGTGGAGCGATGCTAGAGAAAGTCGCAACAATTGATGGAACAAAAATATCTGTTGTCTCATGGTATGACAACAAATTGGTCAACATGTTGTCTACATATGCTGGAAGTACACCAACAGTTGAGGTTCGAAGATTTTCGAAGAAGGATAACAAACATATAACGGTTCCGTGTCCAAAGGCTGTAACAATCTACAACAAATATATGGGAGGAGTAGATCTCCTGGATTCCATGCTAGGATACTATAGAATCAAACTTAGGTCAAAAAAATGGTATATGAGGATATTTTTTCATATTATTGATTTGATGGTTGTCAATGCATGGATACTTTGGAGAAGAAGTGAAAACGAGTTCAAAGATTTAGCTCTGGCAGATTTCAAAATGGCCATTGCAGAGTGCTTGTGTAAATTGAATAAAGCCAGCTCGACAAAGAAAAGAGGCCGTCCCAGTGGAGTCATGGATAACTTGCAAAACAAGAAAAAAAGGGGCCCGACATCAGATTTTCCCATCCAAGAGGTTCGAAGAGATCAATATGGCCATCTTCCAGTATGGTGTGATAATCGGCAAAGGTGCAAATATTTCTGTGGTAAAAAATCTTTTGTAAAGTGTGAAAAATGTGGTGTTCATCTTTGCTTGAACAAAGACAGAAACTGCTTTTATAAGTTCCATACTGAATGACTTTTAGTTGATTGATTTGCTTATACATTATTTTGATGTTTTGTTGTATTATTGCATATTGTGCCACATATGGCAAAAAAAAAAATACAAAAAAAAAATTAAAAAAAGTTAATAAAGATTTTTTTAAATATTTTTACCGAAATCCTGAATTTTTTTTCCACATAGTGCTTTTTTTTTACCAAAAACAAAAAATTTATGCGGTAAGGGGTTAAAAGAAACTGCATATATTGGGAGAATAAAAATTAACGAAAAAAAATGTCTGAAAAAGGACAAAAATGTGGGAAACATTTTTAAAAACATTTGGTAAATTACTTTATATCCTAAAATGGAAGCCAACATTTTTTTAGGTGAAAATATATTTAAATTTAATTAGTTCATAAACACCAAATTTCCCCCTCTCCTTTTAAATATTTTTCTGGCAAAAATCTGTCTGCTTACCAATAGTTTTTCAGCCTGTACAATTTTCGACGTGTTTCAGCAGCTGGTTGAACCATTAAACATAAAATAATTAAATTATTTAGACTTTGATACTCTTATTCTTATTTGCCAGTTCTGAACTGTAATTAATATAATCTCGTTTCAAGACTACTTCTTAAACATTTCAATTAGTCAAAAACTTTGAAACGTCTAGATTCGAATTGCTATTCCAACAAAACGAAAATCGTTTCGATAATGAAATGCACAAGGCAATGGCAAATATTTGTCATTTGCAACCCTGAAAATGAAATGTAAATTTAAATCAGATAAAAACTTTCTTAATTCTAGTTTCCACTCGTTTCCTATTTACCACATCTTAAAAAGTTGTTTGTTCTACCAAAGGAAATGAGAACACAATTTCTACTCCTTATTTTGCATATCTCATGAAAGCAATTTCTAAATCTTATTTTTCCAACGGATATTTTTCAATGCCAATGTTCCTCAGGGTAGTGTCCTTGTACCACTGCTATTCTTAATCTTCACTGTCGATATTCCTGAAACCAACTACACAAGAGCCTCTGAAAAATTACAATGACATCTGGATCTTCTCAGTGACTGGTATACAAAATGGACAACCAAAATCCAACCAAATTACTTGTACCCTCCGACACAACGTTTGTCTACCCTTAAGGATACAACAAAATACCTACGTCTTCATCTCGACCAAAGAATAACTTGGAAAAAGCACATACAAAGCAAGAGAAGGCAGCTCGATATCAAATTTAGACAGATTTATTGGCTCCTGGGTAGAAAACCCAAATTATCCCCTAAGTTCTATTGTACAAAGCTATGCTTAAACCTATATGGCCGTACGGACTACAACTGTGGGGCTGTGGTAAAGGAACCTCAATAAACAGCATCCCGCGGTTTCAAACCAAAGTTCTGAGGTCACTTGTAAACGCACTATGGTATGTAACAAATCGCCATGTGACATCTGTGACATGTGCCATGTACTGATGTCGTAGGGAAGTAAAAACTCTTCGTAAACAACAACAATTATAATTTGGGGATTAACCCCTAATAATGGATACAAGACTTATCATAGGTATGAACCAATCTTAGGTTATATCTAATCTATATCTACAGTATATCTAATTATATCTAGTTATATCTACATGATATCTAATCTAACGCCTACAATAATTTGGTATATATATATATACATGTATTGACCTCTAGTCAAGAGCAACTACCCGTCGTTCACATACGGTCAAGGATCGACCTTGTCGCACAAGTCGATGTCTTGATAACAAATACAATAGCAATAACCTAACATTAACATAACAATAATAATTATACACTATACGGGGTGCTCGATATACCTGTGGTATATGACAAAACCCTTCATAGACACCTGAAGATCCCCTTCATCACAGATGAGTAGCTCATAAATCATGCAAAGGATAAGGAGAAACATCAAGTTACATTTACTTAGTGCTCTGTCAATTGTATATGCAAATTTGAGTAAAACATTGCCCAACCATATTAGTATTTTAGATCGTAATCGAGAAGGTACAACTATTAAACATTTTTACGGTGTATATTTCGTCTTCTATTTTATTATAGTAATCTTTTCTGGTCTAGAAGTCGGAATGTGACACATTTTCGCTTAGTATGATTAATAGGCGAAAGTTGCAGCGAAAAATCCTTGCTAACTGCCATAAATGGTAGTTAAATCTTTAACATTCTCACTTTAAAAATTTGAGGTTAAACTATTACCTCCTGAGGTGAATAAAAGTGCAGCCATTATCGTAAATTACCTTGACACTTTCAAAAATGTCTTTTATCGTGAAATAAAAAATATTATATCGAAAAATTCTTCGATATACTTAATAGAAAGTCCAGCATTTACAAACTTTTAACTTTTAAATTCAACTCTGAATACATTTATCAGCAACAAAGTTTGAAACGCGATTTCACAATACAATCAATCATTTGATTCATATTCATATTTTATTCCAAATGATCAAACAATTTTCGAGTTCGAACGTTTCTATGTCCTTAAGGAATTCATCAGAGTGATGTTGATATATGGTCCTTTTTCGTTTTATTAGAGTTTGGAAGAGTTCCAAATTCCAGAACTGAAGGCGTTGCAAATCGTTTAATCTTTTTTAAACAACTCATTTGGGTCTCAAATTTAATAAACAGTTCTTTGAAAATATAACAAAATCACAGGCTAATATTTGTCCTCATCATCTCCCAAATTGAATGTAAATTTAAACCTGATAAAAACTTTCTTAATTTTACTTAAAGCTTTATCCCTATTTTCGACGTCAGAAAAAGGGCTTTATTCCCAAAACGGAATCAAAACATAATTTACATTTTTTTCGCAGCTTAGAAGAGAGAATACAGTGAAACAGCGAAGAAAAACAGGGTCGCATTGGATTTGTTACAATCCTACAAGAATTTCTGCTGTCTGTCATTTTTTGCTGCAAATTACCAAAACTGGAAGAATTATATTATTTAGAACAGTCAAAAATACACCAAGAAAAAAAAGAGGGAAAATAGAATGCTTAGGGGAACTTTGCAGAAGAAACTGTTGACACTAATACTGAAACAAATTAAATTTTAGATAATATAACTTTAAAATTAATTAAGCACCATTGGGGAATTACGCATCTATATTTCAAGCAGAAGTACCTGCTATAGAGCTTTGTTTGAGGGAGAATATTGTCAGGGGGTATAGAGGGAAAACAATCCTCATTTACTCTGACAGGCAAGCTGCCCTACAGGCCTTATCATGTAACAAAATCAGATAAAAATTGGTCTGGCCAATTAAAATAAGGTAACACTTAGATGGGTCCCAGGGCATAAAGGGATAAAAGTTAACGAGGAAGCAGACGCCCTGGTAAGGAAAGCCTTACTGGTCCTGAACTGGCGTTTGGCATTCCCAAATCCTCAGTATGACTCTCGTTGACTAGGTGGATGTTAAAAGAACACCGGTCCCTCTGGGATCCCGTGCCGGGCCAACAAAACAGTAAACGAATGGTTAAAGCGCCTTCAAAAGTACTGACAGGTTATATTCTAAATCTAAGCAGAAATCAAATAAGGCATGTCACGGGACTAATAACCGGACATTGTCACCTTAGGGAACACCTACATAAAATGGGAATCTTTCAAGATGAAGATCTAGATTATGCAATGAGGAGGATGAAACAGCCTCTCATATCATATATGAGTGTCAGGCACTCACGCACTGGAGGTATAAAAGGCTACTCAATGTGATACCACGTATATCCATCACCCAGTATATTGTATAAGAGTATTATTGTTTAAATAAGGTTACCGTCGGTCGTGTTATTGTTATCAGCGACGTGTAGCAACAAGGTCGTTCACTCAACCATTACGTGAGTGAACTCTCAGAAGGTATTCCAGGATAAGGCCAATGCATACTATATATACTGTATTATTAGATGGATTAAGTGAGATCTGAGTGACAAATGACTTTCCCTGATCCAGTTTTTTCGGTGCTCCGGGGAACTGTTCTTTTCCGGGTATTTCTCCTGATCCCCTTCTTGCAAGTTGGTCAACTCTGATGTCTAGGCACCCACGCCAGTTCAACTCTGTTCTGGTTTCCCAGGATTTTTAGTTCTTGGATGTATTCCTATACAAGTTTAGACAACACTTCCTGGCTCGACAATGCCTTCAGTGCCGCCTGACTGTCTAATTAGGATCTGTTGGTTTTTGCTTTTGGTCTTGCTTAATCATCTGTTAATCTATTAACTTTTCTTGAAGACAGCCCCAAATAGTTTTTTAATACCGTATTACTTAATCAGGGCGTGTCCGATACTGTTTCTGACAGAATGGGAGGAGACGCTTAATTATGAATTCAGGAAATTAAAAATATTTGCATGGCAAATTCCTTAGTTAAAAAGTACAAGTCGGAACGTCAAGATGTCTTCGAGTTTTAAAGCTCTCCCGTTTCTGTTCTTAATTAGTAATTGCTATTCAGTCAATAGTTACTTTTGTGTGACTTGGAAATTCGAAAAGAGAAATGAAATAACGACGAAAAGAAAATCATTTGTTTACGTTTATTTCAAAACAAAACGCCCGGGGAAATTCTTTATGATTATTAAAATATTGGAACTATAAAAATATAGAGAACTCGATTTTATAGTCAGTAAAGATCATTTTTCTAGTAAATTATAATGAGATGTATGGTTGGTTGGCGTAATTGGAAATATATTTTTATTTTGTATCAAAAATTTTCCAGCAATGAAAGATTTAATAAAAATCATCAAGGAAGCAAGTATGTTAGTAGAAGGCAAATGGGAGAGCAGAATGGGCAAACCCCATAAGAGAGATGTCTGAACATCTGGAATCCACCCCGCCAGATGTTCAGCACGTGGCCGGAAGTGCTCCATTTGTTCTGTCATTACCCTTTCGGCGACACTGGTTGCGCGCCAGATGTTTGTTAGGCAGATAACCCACTGGCGCGACAGGTCGCGCGCGACATGCCCCGAGAAGTCGCGTGCGACAACAATTGATATGTAAATGTATGGCGCAAAACCCATTGATGCGACAAAGCAGCGTGGTCGCGCACGGAAAAATTACTGGCCGCGACAACCCGCGACTTTTCCGTCGCGCGCGGCCAGTGTTACTATAGATTCATATGGAGCATAACCCATAGACGCGATTATTCGAGCGCGATTCACAGAGAGAGGTGGAAAGTACGGCGTAATTCGGCAGTTCTGTTTGAACAATGGGTGCAAACGTATTGACGTTGCTACCTCATCCACCTCCATTTTAAGACTAAAGGATAAATAATAAATTATATATTGAGCCGCGGCTTGCCGCCTATGCAAAAGTCGCGCTTCCAAAACCGTGCGCGGCTTGCCGCGTGCGACGTGTCGCGCCAATGGATTATCTGCCTTCGAGATATCGAGATATTACGCCAGATGTTCAGACAGGATGCAAGCAAGACCGGATGCGCGCCAGTTGGGGTTTTCCTATTTGGATCAAATATCTGAACATCTGGCATCCACCCCGCCAGATGTTCAGCACGTGGCCGGAAGTGCTGCATTTGTTCTGTCATTACCCCATCGGCGACACCGGATGCGCGCCAGATGTTTGTTAGCGATATCAAATTACGCCAGATGTTCAGACCGGATGCGCGCCAGATGTTCACCATTTCGCTCTCTCATGGGGTTTGCCCATTTTGAACTCTCAGAGGTTTAAGAAAACAGCGAAGAAATGTATGATGTTCAGCACGTGGCCGGAAGTGCTGCATTTGTTCTGTCATTACCCCATCGGCGACACCGGATGCGCGCCAGATGTTTGTTAGAGATATCAAATTACGCCAGATGTTCAGACCGGATGCGCGCCAGATGTTCACCATTTCGCTCTCTCATGGGGTTTGCCCATTTTGAACTCTCAGGGGTTTAAGAAAACAGCGAAGAAATGTATGATGTTCAGCACGTGGCCGGAAGTGCTGCATTTGTTCTGTCATTACCCCATCGGCGACACCGGATGCGCGCCAGATGTTTGTTAGAGATATCAAATTACGCCAGATGTTCAGACCGGATGCGCGCCAGATGTTCACCATTTCGCTCTCTCATGGGGTTTGCCCATTTTGAACTCTCAGGGGTTTAAGAAAACAGCGAAGAAATGTATGATGTTCAGCACGTGGCTGGAAGTGCTGCATTTGTTCTGTAATTACCCCATCGGCGACACCGGATGCGCGCCAGATGTTTGTTAGCGATATCAAATTACGTCAGATGTTCAGAAAGGATGCAAGCAAGACCAGATGTGCGGTAGATGTTCACCATTTCGCTCTCTCATGGGATTTTCCCATTTTGAACTCTCCGGGTGTTTAATAAAAATATTAAGAACAGCAGGAAATTAACGCTAAAATGAAGCAAATCTTTAAGCATCCTAACTTAGGCGAAATATTATATTTTTGGTGCCGGCTATCCATAGAAGCTTATAATTTGTATTTTCCGTGGAAAATGATAATAAAATAAACTCGTGCATACCAAGCGGCAGTTAGTTGTGTCGTGTTACAGTAAAATAAGGACTACGAAGTCTAGTAATTTATATTCAGCTCAAGCTGTGAATTTTTAAATAAAAATCGCAGGTAACACGTTTAGATGTTTTCGTAATTATACTGTGAACTATTTAAAGTTCTAAATTTAGTTGAATAAGAAGTAAACCAAAGAGAATAAGAGGTATACTTGAAGAATTACATAGAATTAAGGGTGGGATCTTTTGCCATAAAATTGAACGAATATCAAAGAAAACTAAAATAGTTTGGGTCGCTTGAGAATTTCGGAGAATCAAGAAAATATAAATACAACTTTTATTTCTATTTAAAAAAGAATTTTCTATAATAAATGATTTATTTATAAAAGAATTTAGTAATCCAACAACAGTCCGTTCTCGCATAAAAGAACCTTCATCAACCTGATGCAAATTAATGTTGTTTAATCAATATATGACCGACATTGGTAGGCCCGATTCGCTATGATGGTGTACGCTCATTTTTATATCCCATCGCCGATATAAAGGATTCCAATATTGCTTTTACTAATAACCCTGCACAGCTTTTTCTAGTCCTTTTTATAAAACGTTTCGGTGCTAAATTTATTTTCTCTCATTTTCCATATTTCTAGAAAAATCTCCATTTACAGAAAATATTTTATCTGCCAAATTAACTCTAGTCCATCCATTTCATATTCTTTCGATAAATCAATTTGGATTTAGGGAAAAGGTTGCTACAGAAGATGCAATTCTTTCATTGACATCAAATATCACGGAAGCCTTAAATCAGGGTAAGCCGTCCTTGTGTCTATTTATAGACCTAACAAAAGCTTTTGACACTGTCAGTCATCATCTACTCCTGCAGTCCAGAAGATATAGGCCTGCGTGGCAATACTCTTAAACTATTTAAAAGCTATCTAACAGGAAGTTACCAGGCTGTAGGGGTGGATGATGTTCTAAGTTGTTACAAGGAGATAGAGTATGGAGTGTCTCAAGGTTCGGTGCTAGGGCCCACCTTATTTATTATTTACATTGATGGCTTGTTTTCAATAACTAATGGAAAAATTATCGGCTATGCAGATGATACAGCCATCTTCTACAAAGATGATAATTGGATTAAGTTAAAAACAAAAGTACAAATTGACTTTGAAAGAATAAAATGTTGACTGGATAAAATATTATTAACAGTAAACGTAGACAAAACAATATTTGTGGAATCCAACGCGCACATAACTTCCGAACTCCCAAATGTTCGTGCAAAATCTTATGGATGCTGTGTAACGTGTAAATTTTGGTTTTAGGCTTTCTCATTTATTTATGCAGTTGATTCTCCTTTTATTTCGGTTCTTAAAACATGTCTTTTGTCCTTACTGACTGGTAAGCATAGGTTAGTACATACTTTGAAGGGATTATACCCGAGGAATTTAAGGGTAACAATTTTAGCTTATTCTGGAGGTTGGGTAGTTAAAATTTGGATGTGGGAAATTTAATCTCCTGGCGCTCATTTGAATTAAGATCTTTTAAAAACCCACGACCATTCTCCACTGTGGTTGACCGGCATCCAAAGCGGATTATACATAATCCCACGAAAAGTATTTAGGGAAATATTTAGTCGTGGCAGCTGGTCATACTAATGCTTAAATATGTCTCAATTTCACGATATGTCACACGTCGATCTTCTTCAACTAGTTTTCGCACAGTATCGATGTTTTCCGGCACCACGACCGATTATGGACGACCTTCTTTAACTTCGTTCGTGAAAAATTTCAATTTCATTTTTAAATATGTTTATTAATATGATAAATTTTACATTTTTTTACAATTGTTTGGGTTTGTTATCCTAGTGCCCTACTATAGGAAACTGCCCTTTTCAGGGCTTGAAAGAAAAAAAGGTTAGATGTTTACAATAAATGTCCCTACTAGCTGTCTGAGTTTTGGTTTTGGGAGAAGGCTGTGGCCCCCTGTTGTCCCGTTTAAGAGTTAATTTTGGTGTGCAATGGCCTAGGGAAACCACAGAAAACCTAGTGCCGAGACTCTTTACAATGCTGCTTAGTTATTTGATTTTACAATTTTGTTTTTATCTTAGGTCTAGGGGGGAGTTTTCCAATAGGTCTTCGTAGTCTTCTTGGAGGTCCTGGGCTTCTCTGATGATCCGGAGGTTGGGTTGGGGTAGCTTCTTGTTGGGTATCCTGTGTCCTTGTCTGTACGTCGTCTTGATGGTGGTCAGGGCGGCGGTGTTCTCTCCTTGGATGGTCCTGTTGGCGTAGTTAGCTTGTAGTTTCAGTTCTTGTAGAAACGTCTACGGCAATCTTCAGACAAATGCTCAGCCCAAACTGTAGCTAATGCCTTAAGACGATGTGGAGTCTTAATGTATCCAACAACACATACTACAACCATTGGAGGGTTTCCAAAATGGTTACAGCCTCTACAATCTCTTTCTTGTTTATTTTTGAACACTGGTCTGTCGGCTTTCTTCACAACGTGGGTCATACCGGCTTTATAACCGATAAAAGCTGTTAAGTGGACAGGTTTTGATGGATCATCCTTGGGGAAAGCCTTAACCTTTCCACGATGTCTTTGTGATCTCTTCTTGGCGTATAATCCCATAGATCCATGACGTGGTGCACTGAATTTCCTGTGAGACATTGCGAAGATAAATTACAAATGGTCGTCCGTGAGGGAGCTACGGCCAAATTTGAATTCGGTGTACCAGCGATATACAGTTGCTTTGGATGGTGCTTCATCGCCAAAAGTTGAATTAAGTTGATTGATGTACACCACGTTGAAAGTCATAGTAAATCATAATTCCATTTGGAAAAATTTTACTATTGGGGCTCAGCCCCTCATCAAACAACAAAATTATGAATTTTTTTTAAGTAAAATGGTCACCTGAATAGCGGTCAGAACGTAAACTCTTGTCATATTTTTCGCTGTGGCTAGGGTCCCGTCCCTCGGAACTCCAATTTTTTCCCGTCTAACAAACGCATGCGCATTGCGTAACATAATAAATATATTTACTTGAAATATTACTTTGTACCTCATTAATATGAGCACACCTGAACTTATCTTTTACCTGACCTCATTATTTTGCACCTGAACTTATATTTTACCTGACTTCATTATTTTGCACATCATTAATCTGAGCACACCTGAACGTATCTTTTACCTGACCTCATATTATTTTGTACCTCATTAATATGAGCACACCTGAACTTATCTTTTACCTGACCTCATATTACTTTGTACCTCATTAATATGAGCACACCTGAACTTATCTTTTACCTGACCTCATATTATTTTGTAAATCATTAATATGAGCACACTTGAACTTATCTCTTACCTGACCTCATATTATTTTGTACCTCATTAATATGAGCACACCTGAACTTATCTTTTACCTGACTTCATATTATTTTGTACATCATTAATATGAGAACACTTAAACTTATCTCTTACCTGACCTCATATTATTTTGTACCTCATTAATATGAGCACACCTGAACTTATCATTTACCTGACCTCATATTATTTTGTACTTCATTAATATGAGCACACCTGAACTTATCTTTTACCTGACCTCATATTATTTTGTACGTCATTAATATGAGCACACCTGATCTTATCTCTTACCTGACCTCATTATTTTGCACATCATTAATCTGAGTACACCTGAACTTATCTTTTACCTGACCTCATATTACTTTGTACCTCATTAATATGAGCACACCTGAACTTATCTTTTACCTGACCTCATGTTATTTTGTAAATCATTAATATGAGCACACTTGAACTTATCTCTTACCTGGCCTCATATTATTTTGTACCTCATTAATATGAGCACACCTGAACTTATCTTTTACCTGACCTCATATTATTTTGTACATCATTAATATGAGAACACTTAAACTTATCTCTTACCTGACCTCATATTATTTTGTACCTCATTAATATGAGCATACCTGAACTTATCATTTACCTGACCTCATATTATTTTGTACCTCATTAATATGAGCACACCTGAACTTATCTTTTACCTGACCTTATATTATTTTGTACATCATTAATATGAGCACACCTGACCTTATCTCTTATCTGACCTTATTATTTTGTACATCGTTAATCTGATCACACCTGACCTTATCTTATCTGATCTCACCTGATCTGTTAAATTCTGGTTTATTCAGACGTCCATTGGATATTGGTATTTTTCAATAACCAATAATCATGGCGGTTTCCTATTCAGGTGCACATTGAAAGTTGAAACACAACTGGCATTAGTTCTTCAATAGCCCTATTCAGAAGATCATTTTTAAGCAAGAACAGATAATTGAATATTGGATTTTAAAAATAGTGCTCAGGCTACTATTTTGAGTATTGGTTATTTGAATTTTGTCTGTTACACATTTGTTTTGTTGTGTCAGAAGAATAATAATTGATATTTGTGAGTAAAATTTTTACTTTTCCGCCCACCGCTATACCATAGAGGAAAAGTAATGTAATCGTGCAAAAAAAAAGTCCAAAAAATATTCTTTTTTTGCGTCCATTCATCGTTATTTGGCCTGAAAAACGCGAAAAAATACAAATGGAACCGATCGGGTTGAGACCACTGAAATGATACAAGGATGACGCCTATTGATTTTGGGACAGGTCGGATATCTCCATACAAAAAAATTCTTGGAAAAATTTAACATTGAGGAATCCTGATAACCAATGTTGTTTATTGAGAAATAATTGTCGTCTGAATAAGCCAGATTCTATTAATTTCAAGTAATACGCAATACAGATGCGTTCATCGGACGAGAAAAAAATTGAGTCACGGTAGGACGGGACGCTAGCCACAGCGAGAGTTTACGCTAATCGCAACTCAAGTGACCCTAGTATTGCCAAATGTCAATACGTCAAATTGCTGTATTAATTTTTAGGTTATCTTTTATAATTTAGTATATTTAGCTGAAATATTACTGTGTACATCATTAATCTAACCAGACTTGACCTATCTTGTACCTTAAGTCTTTTGGTTTTAATATATATTTATATAAACCTACTTATATACATATTTTTCTGGTAAGTATTAAAGAAAAGTTGACAATTTATTTCACTTAAAAAATTCAAAACTTTTTTGTTTAATGAGACCGCAAGTAACTGATCAGTTTGATGACCGAATAAATAATGTACAAAGCTTTAGTAGAATCTACTACACGTATTACAACACCGATTCAAAGTTTGTTAAAACGACCGGAATATAACACTAATTATCACGGTAGTAGAAAATAGCAGAATATTAGAAAAAAATACAAAGAAAACCAATTTTAGAAGACCAAATAGAGGAATAAACTTATTTATTATGAGACAATTGGGAGAGAAAACGTCTCTTATCTCTGCTTAATAGATAAATAAAAGGTATAGAGAACTCAAAAGAACATAAAAATCGTCATGTTCGAGAATTTTTCTAAAAACTGAGTTACCGGGACAGGAGAATACTTTTTCTACACCCTTTACAGTAAATTCTCATCGTTTCTGACATACATCTAGGTAAAAAATGTCGACAAATTTTAATACCAAAACAAAAAATGATCGCAGCATATCAACATCCAACTAATCGGTAGAAAGTTTATTTTTACATTAATCACTGATATTTGTGTCACTGAGTTAATCAGGCCGACCTTCATGAGGGCGAGGGTCACAAGATGAAACTAAGCTTAATAAAATTCGTGATCAGCGACTCCAAATTAGTCTAAAAAAAATATCTCATCAAAATTGGGGCTGAGCCCCAATAGTAAAATTTTACCTTCCATTTCTTGACGGAGATGAAATGAAAACAACACAAATATTGCTCGCACGTCAAAACGTTCTGAATACTTATACTGTCAAAAACGTCAAACTTTAAGATGGCTATGACAGATTTCACCTGGCAACGCCAGTATTGCCGGTTCTCAATATATAAATAGCAACCCTCGTATGTAGTGCATGAAAAACAACTGGATATTCCGCGATCAACTGGAAATATTATTCTCTCCCTTTGTCAATTCGTTTTTCAAATTATAATTTGAGTTGCGGAAAAATTTAACCGAAACATATAAAATAGCAGTGAATATATTCAAATACCGTTCACATAAAAAAAACTGACGGAAAAATGGGGAAACCATCGAAGCATTATTAAACGGATAAAAGTTTATATCGAACTTTCCTATATACATCGTAAAATTCAAAATGTTTAATAAAAATACGGAAAAATGAACACTTTATCTCTCTTAATCTGTCAATTCCTTTCACCGAACTCGCTCCGTGAATATTCCGACGCAGATATTAAAAAAAATCGTATTGAAACCCCAAGCTTCGAACGAGGGGCACAGTGGATAGAAGTAACTCAAAACCGTGCCAAAATTATAAAACTGAACTTTTGTTTTGAATTAATCTGATTTTTAAAAAAAATGTTAATTAAATTGTCTATGAAAACTATATTTCCTACTTTGCCATCCCACCATTTTAAAACGAGACAATATTTTAAAATTTGATTTTAATATTAATTTCTACGTTTCTCCTACAACATTTCATCAAGTTTCAAATCAATCGGAGTGGAGGGTAATGAAATAGCAGACGTACTCGCAAAAAAAGAGGCTGAAACACCATTTCTGGGACCTGAACCCTTTTGCGGAATAAGCACCCAGTACAATACTTGATGAACTTGTAAAAGAAGTAAATAACAAAAGATCCCAATACTGGATAGGACTACAAGGAATGAGGCAGGCCAAGACACTACTGGAAAACTATAACCAGAAGAGATCTGACGACTGCGTCAGTAAAAGTAAAAGTAAGCTTGGAATACTAATGGGCATCCTAACAGGGCACTGCCGGCTGAGAGGCCACCTAAAGAAACTCGGATTAGTAGACAAAGAAGAATGCAGATTCTGCGAGGAAGATGAGGGAACCTCTATCCACATTACCCTGCAAAATCCTAGGGTACGATACCTCGGAGAATATCAAATAGAAGAGGAAGATCTACCTAACCTCAAGCCTACCGATATTCTGAACTTTTTGAAAGCAATAGGACTGGAGGAACTGCTCTAATTCTTCTATGTCTGTATCAGCCCTCCAAAGAGACTTCAGGTATTCTACAGGAGTCAGAGTATCGTTGGCTACAATAAGAAGAAGAATTTCAGAGTCAGGTTTGAGGAGTCGTCGACCAATTAGAGAGCCTCCGCACCACCTCCAGTGGGCTCAAGAACACATTCAGGTCCCTCAACAGTTTTGGAATTTTGTGCTTTTTTCAGACGAGATCAGAATCTGTTTAAGGGCGCGGTCTTCCTGTGTATAAAATCCTATGCTGCAGACCAAAAGTTAAATCGACTGATTTCCGAATGTAATGGGATTTAAAATATAATTTTCAGACAAATTAAAGATAAAGGTCTAACTTAGGTAGTCTTACTATTCTAAATTGATAAATTTATTATTTTCTATGAAAACGACAGCTTCAAAATCATCCAATTTTTTTAACCTTAAAAGTGGCATTTAACAATCTATATATCCTCGATTCAGAAAAAATAAGAAAAATAAACATTAACTTGACCTGAGTTAGACCTTTATCTACAATGTGGTTTAATCAGAATACATCAAAATACTTTAATTTATGAAATCAGTCGATTTGAAATTTTGAAGTCATTTCAAATTAATTTGAAAGTTTGGTCAAACAATAGCGTCTAAAAATTCTTTACCCATAGGTATTCAGTATATATATATATATAATTATATATAGATCATATAGGTTTTAACACTGTAAGAAAGATGGTGCCCGAAGCAAATCAAATTTGCAATGGATGCCAACCCATCAGCTGAGATATTTAGCGGGGTGATACCATAATTAGCCCAGTTGTGAGAGACTTTGACCTCTCATAAAATGTGATATCGCTTTAAAAGGTGTAGAAAACGATAAAAAAATCTTTGCGGCTCTAAAGTGTATGCTAAATTCGAAAAACTAATAGCACAACCACGTGAAACAGCAAAAAATTTTACTATTATTTATATTTCAGATAACATTTGTTCACTTTAAATTTTATTTTAATGTAATATACTTAAATGTTTCTTTTCAAATTATATTGCTAATTTTATATTTTGTTTGTTAACTGTTTCATTTTATTCATTGAATTGTTTTCATTATTCTACAATAAATTATTGATATTTTGTAAACTATAAACGTCACTTCTAGCAAATTTTATCTCAAACTATAAAAATGCCATTTTTGGTTTTACTGTATAACTCAAGAAAATCAATAAACTCTGTACATTTTTTTTATCTCTAATTTTTTCCAAAAATTCAATTTTTTTCCCATTTCATCGTATTCCTATCTGTTATGGTTTAGAATATAGCAATGTTGGCACATAATAAAAGAAACATGCACTAAAAACACAAAAAGAACGCTGCAATTGTATTTATTGTCTTTGTAAATAAAGTAAAGTAAAGTTTTTGCTCTCCAAACATTTAAAAAAACTTTAATCAGAAAGGAACATTCTAAGTACGCCGAATATAATAATATATCATGAATTTAAATTTTAGCAGGAACTCACAGCTGTTGTTGATAAGTTCATTTGGCAACGTCGAATCAGTGGTTAGGCAACGTTTTGTCTCAAAGTTGACGAGATTTTAGAGTATTTATAGATATATTTTTTATTACTCGAGGACGAGATGCTTTTTGCGCATGTCGTTTAACTGTCATAACGCGGGAATTTTTAAAAAGAATTCAAAATTATTTGTGTAGATATGTTATGCATTAGAATAAAAATATAGAAAGTATTTTAGAAAAGAATTAGGGAATATTATAAATTAGAAGATAAGAATATATTCAAAATAACTGATATGTTGTATGACTTTCATAATAAATTAATTTTTACTTTTTAATAGTTAGTATGTGTCGGAATCATGATTTTTCTTTTTTAATCAGTTATAATAACTATTAAATTGTCAATGTGTCAAATTATTACTTTCCATGGAACTCTAATTTATCAAATTAAAAAAAATGTAATAATTTTGTGCATAGGCATAGAAATGTAAATTTTCACTTCTGTTTTGTTTTCAAACATCAACTTCCTGTTGTCAAATTGGTTAAAAAAAAGTTCTGATTTTGGTAGATGTCGATCAATATGTAATCTTTCATATTTTATATTCAAATTCATTAATCTGAAAATTATAGAGATATATTTATTTTCAAATTGTTTGGGACTTCTAAATATCTTTGAAATGTTCACCTAAATCGTAATTCATCGTTCGCGCGGTTAATTTTTCTTTCGTTTCTCACACTTCATAACGAAGAACAAAATCACTTTATACGGGGTAATTCATTGAGAAATGCGCATACAGAAAGGGTAGATGGAGAACACCGAGGTGCTTCTAAATAACCTATGGGTCTATAGTTCTTTATAACCAAGATACAGGGTGATTTATTAATTTTCCCCATTTTTTCAATTAATCATAACTTATGAACGACCCTATACGTTTTTGTAATATTTGGTTCGTATGTTCTTTGTCTACAGTGGTGTCGATTAACATATTCCAAGTCCGGCCTTAAAAAGTTAATGAGTAGGTTTCGAATCGAAACAATACTCAGTATATTAATCTTTTAAAATTTTATTTGGAAAGAGCAGAAAAAAATAAGTAAGACTAAATATATTTGGTGCTTCCGCTTACAACTTTTTTACTTATTAACTTGACTTAAATCTAGATGTTTCGATAATGAGGTGGCACAAAAATAAAAAAAAAATTCTTCCCCAAATGGTACTTTTCTAGCTTTAATCCATAAAATCATCAACTATTTCTTATTCTCCTAATTTCTGGATCCCAACCTTATTGAAAAATCAAGAAAAAATATTATAAAGTATATATTTGTAAATTTATTTTAAAATTATTCATTTATCTGTTTAAGAATTTATTAATAAACAAATTCATTGATAAAACATATAATTTTTGTTTTCTTCTGTGTTTTTAGTACAATGCTTTTTGTGATCATTGTAGGCCCTTTCACTATTTATTTTTTATTATCCGATCGCTGGATTATAGCGATTACTTAAACTATAATCGCGATATGCCGGTACGTTAGAAGTTTTTTTGGTAGCAACAAAGGCGCCGCTTTAAAACTGTTAAATTGGGGCAACTTTATATATTACACGAACTATACGCGTATTGCATTTGCCTTAGCGACCCGAGTTAAATAACGCCGGCGCCGTCCGATTGTTCGCGAAATCTCTTTCGACATAACCTATTACCGTGATTTAATTGGGGATTTGACATTTTTTAATTTTTTACAGTTTGTACTTTCATTCTTGGTTTTTATAGTTAAGCATTTTGATAAAACTAAACATACAAATAGAATTGCTATAATTTTAAAATTAATATTTCTTCAAACCACAAAAATATAAGTAGATCATAAACGCACTTTTTATTATATAAAATCAAGGATCTCGGGTTTAAATAGTCTTCAAGAAAAGTTCTGTGAAAAAAGATGCAATTGTCTAGGAGTCTAGGGCCACCATGAGCTGAACCAAAGTTCAAACGATGCCTGCCCGCCTTGACTTAAAAAAGCGATTCTTTGATCTACAAAGAAGCGCCGACGCAACTTGACACGTGTCGATTCTGGAATAGTTGTCATAGCTATATACTAACTTTGAAATGAGCAATAACATCACTCTGTATACATTTGAAAGGGGCATTTTATTTCGAAAATTTAATACCAATTATACCCTAGTAAAAAATTGTTTCCTACTTGTAAATATCTTTGACATGTTTACCTAAATCGTAATTCATCGTAATAAATAAATAAATAAATCGTTTGCGTGGTAAATTTTTCTTTCGTTTCTCATATACTTCATAACGAGGAACAAAATCACTTTATATAAATAACTGAAAAGAAAATGTTATTTTGATATTATCAATGCTTCAGTAACAAATTATTTTAATTTTAAGAATTAAAAGAAAGATTTTATGGATGAATAGTTTTCATTGAAAGGCTCTGTATAAATAATATATACCTACAAAGAAAATAAATGAATAATTATTTATCATTATGTTCTTTATTGTTAGCTAACCACTTACAAAGAGCTATAGACCGAGGTCCTTCTGCCCATAAATGAATAATAAAAAGTTAAGATTATACATTTTGGTAATACTAAATATTGTTCTCCCCTTGTATTAAATATAGCAGACAATGAATTTCTCGAATGGTTTCTGTAATGAGAAAATTTCAAAGGAAGGTTTCTGTAACTACTTTGTTTAATTTAAGCATTTATCACGAGATACCAGCACCTCCCGGACAGCACCTTATTTGACATAATTTCGCTGACTTTTGACGTACAAGACCGCGCCCTTAAATAGTGATAGCCGGCGAATTCGTGTTATGTTTTGTTTTGGGCAGGTATTATGGCAGGTGGACGCACGGAATTGGCAGTCATTGACGGAACTCTAACAGAACAAAGGTACATCACATAGATTTTAGAATCTCATGTAAGATTATGGCGAGGAGCTGTGGGTGAATATTTTGTATTTATGGATGATAACGCCCGCCCACATAGGACTCAAGCAGTTAATGACTATCTTGAGACAGAAGGTATTCGCCATTTGGAGTGGCCTGCGATGTCTCAAGACATGAACCCCATTGAACATGTATGGGATATGCTCTCCAGAGCTGTTCATGCCCGAAGGAATCCTCCTAGAACCCATCATGAACTTATAATTGCCTGTAGAGAAGAATGGGAGAATCTGTCACAGGAAGTGATTGATCGACTTGTTAGCAGTATTATAGAGCTCGAATCCAGGCTTGCATCGATGCCCGTGGTGGAAATACACGATATTAAAACTGTTGAATAAATTTAAATTAGAAATACATTTTTTGTTTTGGATTTTTTATTTATTAAAAAAAAGCAAAAAATATCTCTAACGTTATAATATTTCTCTCTCTTTCCACTGGATTAAAACCACTTAGTTGTTAAAAAAGTTTTTTTTATTGACGTTTCGGCTTTCCAGATCGAAAGCCGTTATCAAAATGACATTAAATAAATAATTTTACTAGAAACAGAACACTTGATAATCTTGCAAAAATATGACATCAACATAGTATACATAGAATAAGATTTTGAGATTGAAGATGTCAAAATCTGTTTCAATCATATTTTTGTGACGTTTCTGGGAACGAATTTTTTGAAAGAAGGATAGCGCATTTGCATATTATAAGAGAATTTATACTTCGTCATAAATGAAGTTTTCTTATTAATATTATCATAAGAAAAAACCAGATAAAAACTTATGATACTATCCCGATATAGAGGGTATCCTTTTTGCAATTAACTCTTTTTGTAAAATAGGTATCCAAATTTTTGAAATATCAACCGAACAATTAGAAACACATTCGTTATTATTTAAGCATATCAATGCTGCTTCTTTAACTTTGCGGTTATAATTATTCGGTTCTTTTAATAATCTAGTTGAAAAATTCCATTGTATTTTATGACCAGAATCCCATGCGTGTTCACATATTTTGGATTTTTCGAATTGTTTATTTTTAATGTACGATTGGTGTTCATTAAGTCTAATATGAAAAGGTCTAGATGTTTCTCCTATATAAAATTTATTACATTCGCATGGAATTTTGTAAATACAATTTTTTGTGTTTTGAATTTCATTAAAAGGTTTTGTATTTACTATTAAAGATTTTAATGTATTATTAGTTTGAAAAACTGTTTTTAAATTAAATTTATTGCCAATCCTTCTAATTTTTTCGGATAATTTTGGAATATAAGGGATTTTTACTATATTTGAAAGAATTATTGGGGGGGTTTAAATTTTGATCTTTAGTTTTGATGTATTAAAACTACATATTTTCAATTAAATAGTGATTTTTATCAGCAAAATTTTGGCATGGCAATGGGTTCTCCTTTATCACCAAAATTGTGTGATATTTTCATGGAGAATTTTGAAATGGAAATTGTAAACAAACAAAATTTTAAGACCTTCTGTCTGGTTTAGATATGTAGATGATATCTTTGCAATTTGGCAACACGATAGGGAAAATATTGATACATTTTTATATACTATTAATAATTCGGAACCTACTATTAAATTTACAATTGAAATTGAAAATAATAAAAAATTACCGTTTCTTGATGTACTAATACACAATAACAACAATTGTTTTGATACATCAGTTTTTAGAAAAGAAACACATACAAATAGATATCTAAATTTTAATTCAAACCACTCAATTTGTGTTAAACGAGGTATTGTCAAATCTCTTTCCGATAGAGCAAAAACAATTTGTTCAAATGACAATATCTTAAATAATGAATTATCACTTGTTAAATCTGTCTTGATTAAGAATAACTACCCAAGTAAATTTATAAATCGTGAACTTTACCGAGACATCAAAACTAAAGATCAAAATTTAAACCCCCCAATAATTCCTTCAAATATAGTAAAAATCCCAAAATTATCCGAAAAAATTAGAAGGATTGGCAATAAATTTAATTTAAAAACAGTTTTTCAAACTAATAATACATTAAAATCTTTAATAGTAAATACAAAACCTTTTAATGAAATTCAAAACACAAAAAATTGTATTTACAAAATTCCATGCGAATGTAATAAATTTTATATAGGAGAAACATCTAGACCTTTTCATATTAGACTTAATGAACACCAATCGTACATTAAAAATAAACAATTCGAAAAATCCAAAATATGTGAACACGCATGGGATTCTGGTCATAAAATACAATGGAATTTTTCAACTAGATTATTAAAAGAACCGAATAATTATAACCGCAAAGTTAAAGAAGCAGCATTGATATGCTTAAATAATAACGAATGTGTTTCTAATTGTTCGGTTGATATTTCAAAAATTTGGATACCTATTTTACAAAAAGAGTTAATTGCAAAAAGGATACCCTCTATATCGGGATAGTATCATAAGTTTTTATCTGGTTTTTTCTTATGATAATATTAATAAGAAAACTTCATTTATGACGAAGTATAAATTCTCTTATAATATGCAAATGCGCTATCCTTTCAAAAAATTCGTTCCCAGAAACGTCACAAAAATATGATTGAAACAGATTTTGACATCTTCAATCTCAAAATCTTATTCTATGTATACTATGTTGATGTCATATTTTTGCAAGATTATCAAGTGTTCTGTTTCTAGTAAATTTATTTATTTTATGTCATTTTGATAACGGCTTTCGATCTGGAAAGCCGAAACGTCAATAAAAAAACTTTTTTAACAACTAAGTGGTTTTAATCCAGTGGAAAGAGAGAGAAATTAAAATACAAACCACAATGAGCTTCCGAAATGAGTTATAATATTTATTTTATAAATGATCTATAACAGTAGTTTCTTAAAATAGTTAATAATAGCGAAAATTATAGGTGATGCATAACTTTTGAAACTATGTGTATAATAAACTCGGTAACAAAAACTAAATTCCTTAGAGATCATATAGATTATATCTGCAAAAAACTTAACAAAACTTATTTTCTGATATATTAACTTAAAAATGATATCCCAACAGAATCACTATTGTCAATTTACTATGCTCATGTATACGCAAACTTAAATCAAAACATTAATCATTTGGGGCCCAGCAACAGACAGTTACAAAAAAGAATAATTCAGTTAATTTTTAATTTAGACTATACAGACAGTTGCCGAAAAAATATTCTGACCCTTCCTTCCCTGTATCTATACAAGTTGTTACCTTTCACTTTCAATAAAATGAATGATTTAACAAAGCACAGCGATGTGTATGGATATTTTTTTTTTTTTTTTTTTTATTTATTTACTGCATTTTACAATCTACTCATGATAAATATAGAGTAATCAGTAAATGTGATAGTGGAGAGAGATGGCTTGAGTAGGTTCCATCCAGCGATGGATCTCTAGGGTTCTATCTTGCAAGATCTTCTGGCCATAATCTACTGAGTCTTCTTTCGACTGGTTGGTTGAACAGTTCGTTAATGAGCTGTTTTCTGTGTTCTGTGCTACGGTTTTTGTACTTGTTGGCATTGGATCGGATAACTTCTGCGATGAATGGGATGTGTAAGTCGTTATGCAACGTCCGGTTTGAAACGTACCATGGGGCGGCGGCTATCATTCGTAGGAGTTTTGATTGATATGTCTGGAGAATGTTGATATTGCTTGGTTTACTGCAACCCCATAACTCTATCCCATATGTCCAGATAGGTTTCAGAATGGCTTTGTATATTGTTGTTTTATTTTCTAGGGAAAGTTTCGATCGTTTGTTTATTAGCCAGCTCATGTTTCTTGTCTTGAGTTCTAACTGGCGACGCTTGGTGCTTATGTGTGTTTTCCACGTCAGTTTCTGGTCCAGATGGAGCCCGAGGTATTTTACCTCAGTTTTTACGGGTATAAGTGAATTGTTTATATTTACTCGTGGGCAGCTATCTCGTCGTGTTGTGAATGTTATGTGGGCGGACTTGGTTGGGTTCACTTTGATTTTCCATTTTGTTAGCCAGTTTTGGAGTAGAAGGAGGTGGTTTTGAAGTTTCTCTGCAGCTCTTACTGGGTCAGGATCTGATGATAGTATTGCTGTGTCGTCCGCGAAAGTTGCAATTACCGTGTTGTTTGTTATTGGGACATCAGCTGTGTATAACAGGTAGAGGATTGGACCTAGGACACTTCCTTGTGGGACTCCAGCTTTTATAGGTTGATAGGCAGAAAGTTCATCATCTATTTTGACTTGGAAGTAGCGTTCACTTAAGTAGGATTTAATAGTCAGATAAAGTTGATCGGGCAGGTATTGTTTTAGTTTGTATAGTAAACCCAGGTGCCATACTTTATCGAAAGCTTGTTGTATGTCAAGGAAGACCGAAGTGCACATTTCCCTTCCTTCAATGCTTTCTTTGATTTGATTGACAATCCTGTGGCATTGTTGGGTTGTAGAGTGGTTTTCCTGGAATCCATATTGGTGTGTAGGAATTATGTCATCTAGGCTCACTGATTCTTCTAGTCTGCTGAGTAACAATCTTTCGAAAATTTTTGACAGTATCGGCAGAAGACTTATAGGGCCTGTTCGAGCTGACTTCAGTGGGAGGTTTGCCAGGCTTAGCAACCATAATTATCTGTGCGTATTTCCATTGCACAGGGAAGTAACAGGTACGAAGTATGCTATTGTATATAGTTGTAAGTAGTGTGATACCTTTGCGTGGAAGTTTTTTTAATATGGTAGCATCGATTAGGTCGTATCCTGGTGCTTTGCGAGGATTGAGTTGGCTGAGGCAGCGTCGTACTTCTGTTGGAGAAAAATGTCTTATGGGCGGTGACAGTTGACATGGTGCATCTAGATATGCTCTGATTTCATCGTCGGTGTTGTTCAGTAAGTGTGATGCGAATGTGTTTGTTAGGTGTTCTGCGAATTGATTTGTTTGAACGGGCCCAGCTTCCGTCTGTTTTTCTGATTGGTGGTATAGTTAGAGTTGGACTCTTGAATTTTTTCGTGGCTTTCCATGTATGGATATAGCACTAGAAATGCTGAAAAGATATATATCTGACGCAGCATAACCATGCAAACTTTAAGAAATCACCCTGTTATGGTGGATCTTTATTTTATAACAAGTTACCGCCAAACCTAAAAAACGTTAAATCACTAAAACTATTTCAAAGATATCTTAAAACAATGTTTTCTACTTTCTAAATGAATATCAATCACGCTTGTTAACATAAATACTGATATATGAGATTTTTAATGTTTGTTTTGATTTGTAATTTGTCTTACTGTTTTGTCTAATTCTGATTTGTAATTTTGTTAATTACTGCATATCTTTTGCATTGAGTTATCTTCCTACTGTGTTGCTAACTTGTGTATATTTTTATTGCACAAAGGATGTGAAATAAAATCACACAAGCTCCCAAGAACAAGGACATTAAAAATGTCCTACACTGCACCAGCGTCTGGACTTCAACAACTACTCCTTGGCCTATATGCCCCAACATGTATTGAATTACGAAAGTCCAGACGTGGTTTGGTGCCAGACCAAGTCGGGGCTTTAACCCAAAAACTTCGATTTTGTTATTAAAGGAGCTTGCCATTCTTAGACCGGTTTCGGCATTATTGTGCCTCATCAGTAAGAAGCAGGCACCAAACACGTCTGGACTTTCGTAATTCAATACCTGTTGGGGCATATAGCCCAAGGAGTAGTTGTTGAAGTCCAGACGCTGGTGCAGTGTAGGACATTTTTAATGTCCTTGTTCTTGGGAGCTTGTGTGATTTTATTTCATATCCTTTGTGCAGTTTTGTCACTTCCATGGTCCTTTTTTTGTAATTTTTATGGTTAAAAAAATTCCACTTCGTGTATATTTTTATATTTTTTATATTATTTTATATTTTTTATATTTTTTACTTTGACGCGCCTTATTCATTATGTATGACAACAAAAGGTCAATAAAGATGATTATGATTATTTTAACTTATTTTTGATTATTTACATAAACAAATAACACTCATGGAATACAATAAAAATAAAATTATAAGTTTTGGCCCACTTTTTAGTCGCTTTGGACCAACATGCGTTAGCGAGGGGTTAAAAATGAAGAGAATTAGAAGAGGGCTGTTTGTAAAAAGAAAAAATAATTTTTTATCGAAAAAGGCTGTAATGCAAAACTTCTTCATTGAAACTTCTTTGCGATCAAAAGAATTTGTAAAAAGAAGTGAATTCGGATTTTATATTAATTTGAAATCGTTGTCTCTCAGAATCCTTGATGAACTCTCAGTAGATGTCAAATAAAACAATCGAAAATATCCGATGGAGATCTTGGCTCGGGACGATTATATCCGCATGGTATTAAAACTTGATATTTAGATATTCGGTAGTTGTTTTTTTATTAAAAAAAAATTTCACGTACATCGATCTAAGAGTCGTCGATGCTGATGACTGATATTTTTACTACTGCCTAAGGTTGTGAAATAAATCACACTTGTTCCCAAGAACAAAGACATTAAATGTCCTACACTGCACCAGCGTCTGGACTTCAACAACTACTCCTTGGGCTATATGCCCCCCCAGGTATTGAATTACGAAAGTCCAGACGTGGTTTGGCGCCCGACCAAGTCGGGGGGGGGGGGCATATAGCCCAAGGAGTAGTTGTTGAAGTCCAGACGCTGGTGCAGTGTAGGACATTTAATGTCTTTGTTCTTGGGAACAAGTGTGATTTATTTCACAACCTTAGGTAGTACTAATGGTAAGTTATTGTAAAACTTCAAGCCTTCGATAAAAATAGTGTTTTCTCCATAGCGCTAGTGTTGAACCTTTGTATTTGGTAATGTTCACTAGATCTTAAATTATAATCTACCAACTCTGATCTTTTAACAAGATAATCTATTAATTATGCAGGAGTTTGCTTATGAACAATCTCATATACTAACACTAAGTATGACTCGGTAATGAGTTGACGGACATTCATGATAGAGATTATCGGAGTATATCTGTTGGCGCCAACGTTGGCTCAGGTTCGCGGTATCTGTTAAATTTTGTAAGAGCATCCACACATTGGAGCCAACAAACATGCGACTGCCGTAACATAACCTCACAATATAATATAGGATATAGGATATAGGAAATAGAAAAGAAATTTTTGTGGGTCCGATTGCTTCACAATCACACAACAACAATAGAAATAATTTCACGCTGAAAATGCTGAAATGACAATATTGACAGCAGCCTACCCTCGCTAATGTGTCGTCGGCAACACGAATATTGGGGCCAATCCCTTTGATGTGTTGTCGAAAAACCGACAAGAGACGGGCCAACTTCCAACGTTGACGCGAATCATAAAAACATTGGCGCTATTTTGTCGGTACACACATTGGACGAATGCTGTTGGCGCCAACGTTAGGTCCCATGTGTGTTCCAACATTTGCTGTTCTTTCACACACCACAAGTGGGCGTTTATATATTGGCTCACAAGTGCCAACTTCTCAGTTCACAAGTTGTAGAGCCAATGGTAACATGTCTTTTTATGCTAAACGAATTTTTAGGGGGTGGGATCCCAAACAACAATTTCTGTTTGGTAGAGTTCTAAGAACTCTAAAACTTGTTAATTAGGCCAAGACATAATTTTAATTTTCAATTAAAACTGTTTTATTTATTTAAATAAAGGTTAATTGATTTGCAAAATAAATGACAGTCATAGACAAGACAAAAACTGATAGTAAACAAGGTGATAATAAATATATGGCCAATGTGTGGAGGGAGAACTTGTCATGTGGGAACATGCGCTAATTTCTTTAAAGCGGGACAGAAAACAGACAACCCTGTGGCCAGTCGCCAATGCATGTGCCAACCTCCACCAGCCCATTCACAAGCGTTAACTTCTTCATCCACACATTGGCCATGTGGAGCCGGCTTCAGGAAATGTTTCTGCTGATATGTGGGTTCATTCGTCGAAAGCAATCATCTTTCCGACTGTACGACTTGAAAATTGACGGATCGTCTGAGATCAAAGGGACCGTTTCATTTAAAGTTCGAATAACAGATAACAAGTTAAAAAAAAGTAAACGCCACTGACTCGGACAATTATTGTCGGCATTGGCCGCTAGATATCGCGCCGAGAGATGTCGGATTGGCGTATAATAAAAAGAATGAACGTCTCGTTTGACATTTCCTTAAAACCTACGTCACGTACAGTATTGTCGGTTCATGTGACAGTTTTACAAACTACCAGCGCTTAGTTAGCATTTCTTTTTCGTTTGTCGAACGCGCGAACTTAAATTGACAGCGTTAAAGGAGAAAGTCAACATGCAAATCGCGTGTATCGCAAAGTTGCCGAGATGATCGGATGGACGTGAACGTTGAGTACGTGTCACATGGGCGAAATCAATGACAACCCCTTATTTTACCCTTATTTTGAATACTAATAGTGTTTGGCGATACTTCAACGGCTTCGTTCTAATATACTATACTTACTATATAAATTCCGGACGTTTTCTGGAAAGGGAAAGCACGTAATGCATGTAAAATAGAGCAGAGGATTGTATTAAGCTTTGTATACTGTACTGCTACATTTTTTATTTCAAATAATGCTTCATTACTTGAATTTAACGCCTACTATGTTCACGTTAAATCTAAATTTGTCTCTAAAACTGAACTGATTGTTTTTATTGACAGATCAAGACTATTTTATTATGTGTAAGGAAGAGAAAGTGTAGACAAAACTCTTTAAAAAAGTGACAACGCATCCACAATAGCAGAATCATTTTTGCACGATTCCTCTTCAACATAAATGTGTTGAAATAAAAAAAATACAGCTAAAAATAAATATTGACCGAATACAAAAAAAAAATAAATAAACAGGCATCCACTCAAAAGAGTCCGATTGTTATTTTTGCAGCAACCAATTTTTTTTTTCCATTTCGTCCCTTTGTACGAATTTTCTAGTTCATCTCCGTATTTGTTGTTTCAGCATTCAGCAATAATTCGATCGTATTAAACTCGCGCGGATTAAAAATCACCATTAAATCGGTTATCGTTAATGGAAGGGTCGGCCATGTCACATATTCTCTCCATTTCCCGCCTCGGGTCTTGCCGGATGTTCCGTTTCATATTGACGAAATATTCCATGAGCTAAAAATTACAGCGGCCGTTCCGTTGGAACGAAATGAAAAAAAAATAGTCCGAAACGGTAAATCTGTTTATATTTGATATTCCGAAGAGAAAACGTATGAAGCGGAAAGCAGAAAAAACTTGCGGTTTACATACAACACGTAACAACTAAATCGTTTTATAAATTCGGGTTTATGGTTTTTTAATGCTTCTAGAAATTCCTCAAAGGTAGGGAAAAGGTCAATTTTAGTATTGATTTACTGTTCATACCTATTTCTCTATTTCAAGGTCAACTAATTGGATTTTCCCGATATGATAGGGTTCCAACACATGCTTGGACTAATGCAATTTGATCTATGTCGGGGCGGGTAATCCGAGGAGTAGTTGTTTAAGGGTTCGATATGGTGCAACCCTTCGGTATAATTTAAATAATAATTTGCTGCCAGAAATCGGAAATTTTTAGTAATTATCGTCATTTCTTTCTTAATATGTTATAAGGAAAATTTTTGTGTTTAAATTTTATATTAGTTTTTGAATTTTGAATCTTTCAATTATTCAATTTTTAAAATTTTTTAATTTTTTAATTTTTTAATTTTTTAATTTTTTAATTTTTTAATTTTTTAATTTTTTAATTTTTTAATTTTTCAATTTTTTAATTGAATTTCTAAATTTAAAAATTTTTAAATTTTGGTATTTTTCAATTTTTTATTTTTTTCAATTTTTCAATTTCTTAAATTTGCAATTTCTTCAATTTTGAATTTTTAAATTTTCGAATATTTGAATTTTTTTCAATTTTTGAATTGAATTTCTAAATTTAAAAATTTTTAAATTTTGGTATTTTTCAATTTTTTATTTTTTTCAATTTTTCAATTTCTTAAATTTGCAATTTCTTCAATTTTGAATTTTTAAATTTTCGAATATTTGAGTTTTTTTAAATTTTTGAATTTTAGAAATTTTTCAATTTTTGAATTGTTTAATTTTTCAACTTTTCAATTTTTAAATTTACGAATTTTTGAATTTTTATATTTTTAGATTTTGGAATTTTTCAGTTTTTCACATTTTCAATTGTTTAAATATTTGAATGTTTGAATTTTTAAATTTTGGAATTTTTCAATATTTCAATTTTTAAATTTTCGAATATTTAAATTTTTAAATTTTGTAATTTTTCAATTGTTTAATTTTTCAATTTCTTCAATTTTACAATTTTTTAATTATTAAATTTTCGAATATTTGAATTTTTAAATGTTTGAATTTTTCAATTTGTTAATTTTGGATTTTTTCAATTGTTTAATTTTTCAATTTCTTCAATTTTTCAATTTTTTAATTATTAAATTTTCGAAAATTTGAATTTTTGAATTTTTAAATTTTTAAATTTTGGACTTTTTCAATTTTTCAATTGTTTAATTTTTCAACTTTTCAATTTCTTCAATTTGTTAATTTTTGAATATTTGAATTTTTGAATTTTTGAATTTTTGAATTTTTGAATTTTTGAATTTTTGAATTTTTGAATTTTTGACTTTTTGAATTTTTGAATTTTTAAATTTTGGAATTTTTAATTTTTTCAATTTTCCAGTTTCTCAATTTTTCAATTTTTAATATTTGAATTTTTGAATATTTGAACTTTTAAATTTTTGAACTTTTGAATTTTTCATTTTCTTCAATTTTTCAATTTCTCAATTTTTTAATTTTAAAATTTTTCAATTTTTTAATTTTTCAATTTTTCGATTTTTAAAATTTCGAATATTTGAATTTTTAAATTTTTGCAACTTTTCAATTTCTTGAATTTTTCAATTTTCCAGTTTCTCAATTTTTCAATTTTTGAATATTTGAATTTTTGAATATTTGAACTTTTAAATTTTTGAACTTTTGAATTTTTGAGTTTTTAAATTCTTCTATTTTTGAATATTTGAATTTTTCATTTTCTTGAATTTTTCAATTTCTCAATATTTCAATTTTTAAATTTTCGATTTTTAAAATTTCGAATATTTGAATGTTTGAATTTTTAAATTTTTGCAACTTTTCAATTTCTTCAATTTTTCAATTTTTGAATATTTGAACTTTTAAATTTTTGAATTTTTGAGTTTTTAAATTCTTCCATTTTTGAATATTTGAATTTTTCATTTTCTTGAATTTTTCAATTTCTCAATTTTTAAATTTTTCACTTTTTCGATTTTTAAAATTTCGAATATTTGAATGTTTGAATTTTTAAATTTTTGCAACTTTACAATTTTTTCAATTTTTGAATATTTGAATTTTTGAATAAGTATTTGAACTTTTAAATTTTTGAACTTTTGAATTTTTGAGTTTTTAAATTCTTCCATTTTTGAATATTTGAATTTTTCATTTTCTTGAATTTTTCAATTTCTCAATTTTTAAATTTTTCAATTTTTTAATTTTTCACTTTTTCGATTTTTAAAATTTCGAATATTTGAATGTTTGAATTTTTAAATTTTTGCAACTTTACAATTTTTTCAATTTTTGAATATTTGAATTTTTGAATATTTGAACTTTTAAATTTTTGAACTTTTGAATTTTTGAGTTTTTAAATTCTTCCATTTTTGAATATTTGAATTTTTCATTTTCTTGAATTTTTCAATTTCTCAATTTTTAAATTTTTCAATTTTTTAATTTTTCACTTTTTCGATTTTTAAAATTTCGAATATTTGAATGTTTGAATTTTTAAATTTTTGCAACTTTACAATTTTTTCAATTTTTGAATATTTGAATTTTTGAATATTTGAACTTTTAAATTTTTGAACTTTTGAATTTTTGAGTTTTTAAATTCTTCCATTTTTGAATATTTGAATTTTTCATTTTCTTGAATTTTTCAATTTCTCAATTTTTAAATTTTTCAATTTTTTAATTTTTCACTTTTTCGATTTTTAAAATTTCGAATATTTGAATGTTTGAATTTTTAAATTTTTGCAACTTTACAATTTTTTCAATTTTTGAATATTTGAACTTTTAAATTTTTGAACTTTTGAATTTTTGAGTTTTTAAATTCTTCCATTTTTGAATATTTGAATTTTTCATTTTCTTGAATTTTTCAATTTCTCAATTTTTAAATTTTTCAATTTTTTAATTTTTCACTTTTTCGATTTTTAAAATTTCGAATATTTGAATGTTTGAATTTTTAAATTTTTGCAACTTTACAATTTTTTCAATTTTTGAATATTTGAATTTTTGAATATTTGAACTTTTAAATTTTTGAACTTTTGAATTTTTGAGTTTTTAAATTCTTCCATTTTTGAATATTTGAATTTTTCATTTTCTTGAATTTTTCAATTTCTCAATTTTTAAATTTTTCAATTTTTTAATTTTTCACTTTTTCGATTTTTAAAATTTCGAATATTTGAATGTTTGAATTTTTAAATTTTTGCAACTTTACAATTTTTTCAATTTTTGAATATTTGAATTTTTGAATATTTGAACTTTTAAATTTTTGAACTTTTGAATTTTTGAGTTTTTAAATTCTTCTATTTTTGAATATTTGAATTTTTCATTTTCTTGAATTTTTCAATTTCTCAATATTTCAATTTTTAAATTTTTCAATTTTTAAATTTTCGATTTTTAAAATTTCGAATATTTGAATGTTTGAATTTTTAAATTTTTGCAACTTTTCAATTTCTTCAATTTTTGAATTTTTGAATATTTGAACTTTTAAATTTTTGAATTTTTGAGTTTTTAAATTCTTCCATTTTTGAATATTTGAATTTTTCATTTTCTTGAATTTTTCAATTTCTCAATTTTTAAATTTTTCACTTTTTCGATTTTTAAAATTTCGAATATTTGAATGTTTGAATTTTTAAATTTTTGCAACTTTACAATTTTTTCAATTTTTGAATATTTGAATTTTTGAATAAGTATTTGAACTTTTAAATTTTTGAACTTTTGAATTTTTGAGTTTTTAAATTCTTCCATTTTTGAATATTTGAATTTTTCATTTTCTTGAATTTTTCAATTTCTCAATTTTTAAATTTTTCAATTTTTTAATTTTTCACTTTTTCGATTTTTAAAATTTCGAATATTTGAATGTTTGAATTTTTAAATTTTTGCAACTTTACAATTTTTTCAATTTTTGAATATTTGAATTTTTGAATATTTGAACTTTTAAATTTTTGAACTTTTGAATTTTTGAGTTTTTAAATTCTTCCATTTTTGAATATTTGAATTTTTCATTTTCTTGAATTTTTCAATTTCTCAATTTTTAAATTTTTCAATTTTTTAATTTTTCACTTTTTCGATTTTTAAAATTTCGAATATTTGAATGTTTGAATTTTTAAATTTTTGCAACTTTACAATTTTTTCAATTTTTGAATATTTGAACTTTTAAATTTTTGAACTTTTGAATTTTTGAGTTTTTAAATTCTTCCATTTTTGAATATTTGAATTTTTCATTTTCTTGAATTTTTCAATTTCTCAATTTTTAAATTTTTCAATTTTTTAATTTTTCACTTTTTCGATTTTTAAAATTTCGAATATTTGAATGTTTGAATTTTTAAATTTTTGCAACTTTACAATTTTTTCAATTTTTGAATATTTGAATTTTTGAATATTTGAACTTTTAAATTTTTGAACTTTTGAATTTTTGAGTTTTTAAATTCTTCTATTTTTGAATATTTGAATTTTTCATTTTCTTGAATTTTTCAATTTCTCAATATTTCAATTTTTAAATTTTTCAATTTTTAAATTTTCGATTTTTAAAATTTCGAATATTTGAATGTTTGAATTTTTAAATTTTTGCAACTTTTCAATTTCTTCAATTTTTGAATTTTTGAATATTTGAACTTTTAAATTTTTGAATTTTTGAGTTTTTAAATTCTTCCATTTTTGAATATTTGAATTTTTCATTTTCTTGAATTTTTCAATTTCTCAATTTTTAAATTTTTCACTTTTTCGATTTTTAAAATTTCGAATATTTGAATGTTTGAATTTTTAAATTTTTGCAACTTTACAATTTTTTCAATTTTTGAATATTTGAATTTTTGAATAAGTATTTGAACTTTTAAATTTTTGAACTTTTGAATTTTTGAGTTTTTAAATTCTTCCATTTTTGAATATTTGAATTTTTCATTTTCTTGAATTTTTCAATTTCTCAATTTTTAAATTTTTCAATTTTTTAATTTTTCACTTTTTCGATTTTTAAAATTTCGAATATTTGAATGTTTGAATTTTTAAATTTTTGCAACTTTACAATTTTTTCAATTTTTGAATATTTGAATTTTTGAATATTTGAACTTTTAAATTTTTGAACTTTTGAATTTTTGAGTTTTTAAATTCTTCCATTTTTGAATATTTGAATTTTTCATTTTCTTGAATTTTTCAATTTCTCAATTTTTAAATTTTTCAATTTTTTAATTTTTCACTTTTTCGATTTTTAAAATTTCGAATATTTGAATGTTTGAATTTTTAAATTTTTGCAACTTTACAATTTTTTCAATTTTTGAATATTTGAACTTTTAAATTTTTGAACTTTTGAATTTTTGAGTTTTTAAATTCTTCCATTTTTGAATATTTGAATTTTTCATTTTCTTGAATTTTTCAATTTCTCAATTTTTAAATTTTTCAATTTTTTAATTTTTCACTTTTTCGATTTTTAAAATTTCGAATATTTGAATGTTTGAATTTTTAAATTTTTGCAACTTTACAATTTTTTCAATTTTTGAATATTTGAATTTTTGAATATTTGAACTTTTAAATTTTTGAACTTTTGAATTTTTGAGTTTTTAAATTCTTCTATTTTTGAATATTTGAATTTTTCATTTTCTTGAATTTTTCAATTTCTCAATATTTCAATTTTTAAATTTTTCAATTTTTAAATTTTCGATTTTTAAAATTTCGAATATTTGAATGTTTGAATTTTTAAATTTTTGCAACTTTTCAATTTCTTCAATTTTTGAATTTTTGAATATTTGAACTTTTAAATTTTTGAATTTTTGAGTTTTTAAATTCTTCCATTTTTGAATATTTGAATTTTTCATTTTCTTGAATTTTTCAATTTCTCAATTTTTAAATTTTTCACTTTTTCGATTTTTAAAATTTCGAATATTTGAATGTTTGAATTTTTAAATTTTTGCAACTTTACAATTTTTTCAATTTTTGAATATTTGAATTTTTGAATAAGTATTTGAACTTTTAAATTTTTGAACTTTTGAATTTTTGAGTTTTTAAATTCTTCCATTTTTGAATATTTGAATTTTTCATTTTCTTGATTTTTTCAATTTCTCAATTTTTAAATTTTTCAATTTTTTAATTTTTCACTTTTTCGATTTTTAAAATTTCGAATATTTGAATGTTTGAATTTTTAAATTTTTGCAACTTTACAATTTTTTCAATTTTTGAATATTTGAATTTTTGAATAAGTATTTGAACTTTTAAATTTTTGAACTTTTGAATTTTTGAGTTTTTAAATTCTTCCATTTTTGAATATTTGAATTTTTCATTTTCTTGAATTTTTCAATTTCTCAATTTTTAAATTTTTCAATTTTTTAATTTTTCACTTTTTCGATTTTTAAAATTTCGAATATTTGAATGTTTGAATTTTTAAATTTTTGCAACTTTACAATTTTTTCAATTTTTGAATATTTGAACTTTTAAATTTTTGAACTTTTGAATTTGAGTTTTTAAATTCTTCCATTTTTGAATATTTGAATTTTTCATTTTCTTGAATTTTTCAATTTCTCAATTTTTAAATTTTTCAATTTTTTAATTTTTCACTTTTTCGATTTTTAAAATTTCGAATATTTGAATGTTTGAATTTTTAAATTTTTGCAACTTTACAATTTTTTCAATTTTTGAATATTTGAATTTTTGAATATTTGAACTTTTAAATTTTTGAACTTTTGAATTTTTGAGTTTTTAAATTCTTCCATTTTTGAATATTTGAATTTTTCATTTTCTTGAATTTTTCAATTTCTCAATTTTTAAATTTTTCAATTTTTTAATTTTTCACTTTTTCGATTTTTAAAATTTCGAATATTTGAATGTTTGAATTTTTAAATTTTTGCAACTTTACAATTTTTTCAATTTTTGAATATTTGAACTTTTAAATTTTTGAACTTTTGAATTTTTGAGTTTTTAAATTCTTCCATTTTTGAATATTTGAATTTTTCATTTTCTTGAATTTTTCAATTTCTCAATTTTTAAATTTTTCAATTTTTTAATTTTTCACTTTTTCGATTTTTAAAATTTCGAATATTTGAATGTTTGAATTTTTAAATTTTTGCAACTTTACAATTTTTTCAATTTTTGAATATTTGAATTTTTGAATATTTGAACTTTTAAATTTTTGAACTTTTGAATTTTTGAGTTTTTAAATTCTTCTATTTTTGAATATTTGAATTTTTCATTTTCTTGAATTTTTCAATTTCTCAATATTTCAATTTTTAAATTTTTCAATTTTTAAATTTTCGATTTTTAAAATTTCGAATATTTGAATGTTTGAATTTTTAAATTTTTGCAACTTTTCAATTTCTTCAATTTTTGAATTTTTGAATATTTGAACTTTTAAATTTTTGAATTTTTGAGTTTTTAAATTCTTCCATTTTTGAATATTTGAATTTTTCATTTTCTTGAATTTTTCAATTTCTCAATTTTTAAATTTTTCACTTTTTCGATTTTTAAAATTTCGAATATTTGAATGTTTGAATTTTTAAATTTTTGCAACTTTACAATTTTTTCAATTTTTGAATATTTGAATTTTTGAATAAGTATTTGAACTTTTAAATTTTTGAACTTTTGAATTTTTGAGTTTTTAAATTCTTCCATTTTTGAATATTTGAATTTTTCATTTTCTTGAATTTTTCAATTTCTCAATTTTTAAATTTTTCAATTTTTTAATTTTTCACTTTTTCGATTTTTAAAATTTCGAATATTTGAATGTTTGAATTTTTAAATTTTTGCAACTTTACAATTTTTTCAATTTTTGAATATTTGAATTTTTGAATATTTGAACTTTTAAATTTTTGAACTTTTGAATTTTTGAGTTTTTAAATTCTTCCATTTTTGAATATTTGAATTTTTCATTTTCTTGAATTTTTCAATTTCTCAATTTTTAAATTTTTCAATTTTTTAATTTTTCACTTTTTCGATTTTTAAAATTTCGAATATTTGAATGTTTGAATTTTTAAATTTTTGCAACTTTACAATTTTTTCAATTTTTGAATATTTGAACTTTTAAATTTTTGAACTTTTGAATTTTTGAGTTTTTAAATTCTTCCATTTTTGAATATTTGAATTTTTCATTTTCTTGAATTTTTCAATTTCTCAATTTTTAAATTTTTCAATTTTTTAATTTTTCACTTTTTCGATTTTTAAAATTTCGAATATTTGAATGTTTGAATTTTTAAATTTTTGCAACTTTACAATTTTTTCAATTTTTGAATATTTGAATTTTTGAATATTTGAACTTTTAAATTTTTGAACTTTAGAATTTTTGAGTTTTTAAATTCTTCTATTTTTGAATATTTGAATTTTTCATTTTCTTGAATTTTTCAATTTCTCAATATTTCAATTTTTAAATTTTTCAATTTTTAAATTTTCGATTTTTAAAATTTCGAATATTTGAATGTTTGAATTTTTAAATTTTTGCAACTTTTCAATTTCTTCAATTTTTGAATTTTTGAATATTTGAACTTTTAAATTTTTGAATTTTTGAGTTTTTAAATTCTTCCATTTTTGAATATTTGAATTTTTCATTTTCTTGAATTTTTCAATTTCTCAATTTTTAAATTTTTCACTTTTTCGATTTTTAAAATTTCGAATATTTGAATGTTTGAATTTTTAAATTTTTGCAACTTTACAATTTTTTCAATTTTTGAATATTTGAATTTTTGAATAAGTATTTGAACTTTTAAATTTTTGAACTTTTGAATTTTTGAGTTTTTAAATTCTTCCATTTTTGAATATTTGAATTTTTCATTTTCTTGATTTTTTCAATTTCTCAATTTTTAAATTTTTCAATTTTTTAATTTTTCACTTTTTCGATTTTTAAAATTTCGAATATTTGAATGTTTGAATTTTTAAATTTTTGCAACTTTACAATTTTTTCAATTTTTGAATATTTGAATTTTTGAATATTTGAACTTTTAAATTTTTGAACTTTTGAATTTTTGAGTTTTTAAATTCTTCCATTTTTGAATATTTGAATTTTTCATTTTCTTGAATTTTTCAATTTCTCAATTTTTAAATTTTTCAATTTTTTAATTTTTCACTTTTTCGATTTTTAAAATTTCGAATATTTGAATGTTTGAATTTTTAAATTTTTGCAACTTTACAATTTTTTCAATTTTTGAATATTTGAACTTTTAAATTTTTGAACTTTTGAATTTTTGAGTTTTTAAATTCTTCCATTTTTGAATATTTGAATTTTTCATTTTCTTGAATTTTTCAATTTCTCAATTTTTAAATTTTTCAATTTTTTAATTTTTCACTTTTTCGATTTTTAAAATTTCGAATATTTGAATGTTTGAATTTTTAAATTTTTGCAACTTTACAATTTTTTCAATTTTTGAATATTTGAATTTTTGAATATTTGAACTTTTAAATTTTTGAACTTTTGAATTTTTGAGTTTTTAAATTCTTCTATTTTTGAATATTTGAATTTTTCATTTTCTTGAATTTTTCAATTTCTCAATATTTCAATTTTTAAATTTTTCAATTTTTAAATTTTCGATTTTTAAAATTTCGAATATTTGAATGTTTGAATTTTTAAATTTTTGCAACTTTTCAATTTCTTCAATTTTTGAATTTTTGAATATTTGAACTTTTAAATTTTTGAATTTTTGAGTTTTTAAATTCTTCCATTTTTGAATATTTGAATTTTTCATTTTCTTGAATTTTTCAATTTCTCAATTTTTAAATTTTTCACTTTTTCGATTTTTAAAATTTCGAATATTTGAATGTTTGAATTTTTAAATTTTTGCAACTTTACAATTTTTTCAATTTTTGAATATTTGAATTTTTGAATAAGTATTTGAACTTTTAAATTTTTGAACTTTTGAATTTTTGAGTTTTTAAATTCTTCCATTTTTGAATATTTGAATTTTTCATTTTCTTGATTTTTTCAATTTCTCAATTTTTAAATTTTTCAATTTTTTAATTTTTCACTTTTTCGATTTTTAAAATTTCGAATATTTGAATGTTTGAATTTTTAAATTTTTGCAACTTTACAATTTTTTCAATTTTTGAATATTTGAATTTTTGAATATTTGAACTTTTAAATTTTTGAACTTTTGAATTTTTGAGTTTTTAAATTCTTCCATTTTTGAATATTTGAATTTTTCATTTTCTTGAATTTTTCAATTTCTCAATTTTTAAATTTTTCAATTTTTTAATTTTTCACTTTTTCGATTTTTAAAATTTCGAATATTTGAATGTTTGAATTTTTAAATTTTTGCAACTTTACAATTTTTTCAATTTTTGAATATTTGAACTTTTAAATTTTTGAACTTTTGAATTTTTGAGTTTTTAAATTCTTCCATTTTTGAATATTTGAATTTTTCATTTTCTTGAATTTTTCAATTTCTCAATTTTTAAATTTTTCAATTTTTTAATTTTTCACTTTTTCGATTTTTAAAATTTCGAATATTTGAATGTTTGAATTTTTAAATTTTTGCAACTTTACAATTTTTTCAATTTTTGAATATTTGAATTTTTGAATATTTGAACTTTTAAATTTTTGAACTTTTGAATTTTTGAGTTTTTAAATTCTTCTATTTTTGAATATTTGAATTTTTCATTTTCTTGAATTTTTCAATTTCTCAATATTTCAATTTTTAAATTTTTCAATTTTTAAATTTTCGATTTTTAAAATTTCGAATATTTGAATGTTTGAATTTTTAAATTTTTGCAACTTTTCAATTTCTTCAATTTTTGAATTTTTGAATATTTGAACTTTTAAATTTTTGAATTTTTGAGTTTTTAAATTCTTCCATTTTTGAATATTTGAATTTTTCATTTTCTTGAATTTTTCAATTTCTCAATTTTTAAATTTTTCACTTTTTCGATTTTTAAAATTTCGAATATTTGAATGTTTGAATTTTTAAATTTTTGCAACTTTACAATTTTTTCAATTTTTGAATATTTGAATTTTTGAATAAGTATTTGAACTTTTAAATTTTTGAACTTTTGAATTTTTGAGTTTTTAAATTCTTCCATTTTTGAATATTTGAATTTTTCATTTTCTTGATTTTTTCAATTTCTCAATTTTTAAATTTTTCAATTTTTTAATTTTTCACTTTTTCGATTTTTAAAATTTCGAATATTTGAATGTTTGAATTTTTAAATTTTTGCAACTTTACAATTTTTTCAATTTTTGAATATTTGAATTTTTGAATAAGTATTTGAACTTTTAAATTTTTGAACTTTTGAATTTTTGAGTTTTTAAATTCTTCCATTTTTGAATATTTGAATTTTTCATTTTCTTGAATTTTTCAATTTCTCAATTTTTAAATTTTTCAATTTTTTAATTTTTCACTTTTTCGATTTTTAAAATTTCGAATATTTGAATGTTTGAATTTTTAAATTTTTGCAACTTTACAATTTTTTCAATTTTTGAATATTTGAACTTTTAAATTTTTGAACTTTTGAATTTTTGAGTTTTTAAATTCTTCCATTTTTGAATATTTGAATTTTTCATTTTCTTGAATTTTTCAATTTCTCAATTTTTAAATTTTTCAATTTTTTAATTTTTCACTTTTTCGATTTTTAAAATTTCGAATATTTGAATGTTTGAATTTTTAAATTTTTGCAACTTTACAATTTTTTCAATTTTTGAATATTTGAATTTTTGAATATTTGAACTTTTAAATTTTTGAACTTTTGAATTTTTGAGTTTTTAAATTCTTCCATTTTTGAATATTTGAATTTTTCATTTTCTTGAATTTTTCAATTTCTCAATTTTTAAATTTTTCAATTTTTTAATTTTTCACTTTTTCGATTTTTAAAATTTCGAATATTTGAATGTTTGAATTTTTAAATTTTTGCAACTTTACAATTTTTTCAATTTTTGAATATTTGAACTTTTAAATTTTTGAACTTTTGAATTTTTGAGTTTTTAAATTCTTCCATTTTTGAATATTTGAATTTTTCATTTTCTTGAATTTTTCAATTTCTCAATTTTTAAATTTTTCAATTTTTTAATTTTTCACTTTTTCGATTTTTAAAATTTCGAATATTTGAATGTTTGAATTTTTAAATTTTTGCAACTTTACAATTTTTTCAATTTTTGAATATTTGAATTTTTGAATATTTGAACTTTTAAATTTTTGAACTTTTGAATTTTTGAGTTTTTAAATTCTTCTATTTTTGAATATTTGAATTTTTCATTTTCTTGAATTTTTCAATTTCTCAATATTTCAATTTTTAAATTTTTCAATTTTTAAATTTTCGATTTTTAAAATTTCGAATATTTGAATGTTTGAATTTTTAAATTTTTGCAACTTTTCAATTTCTTCAATTTTTGAATTTTTGAATATTTGAACTTTTAAATTTTTGAATTTTTGAGTTTTTAAATTCTTCCATTTTTGAATATTTGAATTTTTCATTTTCTTGAATTTTTCAATTTCTCAATTTTTAAATTTTTCACTTTTTCGATTTTTAAAATTTCGAATATTTGAATGTTTGAATTTTTAAATTTTTGCAACTTTACAATTTTTTCAATTTTTGAATATTTGAATTTTTGAATAAGTATTTGAACTTTTAAATTTTTGAACTTTTGAATTTTTGAGTTTTTAAATTCTTCCATTTTTGAATATTTGAATTTTTCATTTTCTTGAATTTTTCAATTTCTCAATTTTTAAATTTTTCAATTTTTTAATTTTTCACTTTTTCGATTTTTAAAATTTCGAATATTTGAATGTTTGAATTTTTAAATTTTTGCAACTTTACAATTTTTTCAATTTTTGAATATTTGAATTTTTGAATATTTGAACTTTTAAATTTTTGAACTTTTGAATTTTTGAGTTTTTAAATTCTTCCATTTTTGAATATTTGAATTTTTCATTTTCTTGAATTTTTCAATTTCTCAATTTTTAAATTTTTCAATTTTTTAATTTTTCACTTTTTCGATTTTTAAAATTTCGAATATTTGAATGTTTGAATTTTTAAATTTTTGCAACTTTACAATTTTTTCAATTTTTGAATATTTGAACTTTTAAATTTTTGAACTTTTGAATTTGAGTTTTTAAATTCTTCCATTTTTGAATATTTGAATTTTTCATTTTCTTGAATTTTTCAATTTCTCAATTTTTAAATTTTTCAATTTTTTAATTTTTCACTTTTTCGATTTTTAAAATTTCGAATATTTGAATGTTTGAATTTTTAAATTTTTGCAACTTTACAATTTTTTCAATTTTTGAATATTTGAATTTTTGAATATTTGAACTTTTAAATTTTTGAACTTTTGAATTTTTGAGTTTTTAAATTCTTCCATTTTTGAATATTTGAATTTTTCATTTTCTTGAATTTTTCAATTTCTCAATTTTTAAATTTTTCAATTTTTTAATTTTTCACTTTTTCGATTTTTAAAATTTCGAATATTTGAATGTTTGAATTTTTAAATTTTTGCAACTTTACAATTTTTTCAATTTTTGAATATTTGAATTTTTGAATATTTGAACTTTTAAATTTTTGAACTTTTGAATTTTTGAGTTTTTAAATTCTTCTATTTTTGAATATTTGAATTTTTCATTTTCTTGAATTTTTCAATTTCTCAATATTTCAATTTTTAAATTTTTCAATTTTTAAATTTTCGATTTTTAAAATTTCGAATATTTGAATGTTTGAATTTTTAAATTTTTGCAACTTTTCAATTTCTTCAATTTTTGAATTTTTGAATATTTGAACTTTTAAATTTTTGAATTTTTGAGTTTTTAAATTCTTCCATTTTTGAATATTTGAATTTTTCATTTTCTTGAATTTTTCAATTTCTCAATTTTTAAATTTTTCACTTTTTCGATTTTTAAAATTTCGAATATTTGAATGTTTGAATTTTTAAATTTTTGCAACTTTACAATTTTTTCAATTTTTGAATATTTGAATTTTTGAATAAGTATTTGAACTTTTAAATTTTTGAACTTTTGAATTTTTGAGTTTTTAAATTCTTCCATTTTTGAATATTTGAATTTTTCATTTTCTTGATTTTTTCAATTTCTCAATTTTTAAATTTTTCAATTTTTTAATTTTTCACTTTTTCGATTTTTAAAATTTCGAATATTTGAATGTTTGAATTTTTAAATTTTTGCAACTTTACAATTTTTTCAATTTTTGAATATTTGAATTTTTGAATATTTGAACTTTTAAATTTTTGAACTTTTGAATTTTTGAGTTTTTAAATTCTTCCATTTTTGAATATTTGAATTTTTCATTTTCTTGAATTTTTCAATTTCTCAATTTTTAAATTTTTCAATTTTTTAATTTTTCACTTTTTCGATTTTTAAAATTTCGAATATTTGAATGTTTGAATTTTTAAATTTTTGCAACTTTACAATTTTTTCAATTTTTGAATATTTGAACTTTTAAATTTTTGAACTTTTGAATTTTTGAGTTTTTAAATTCTTCCATTTTTGAATATTTGAATTTTTCATTTTCTTGAATTTTTCAATTTCTCAATTTTTAAATTTTTCAATTTTTTAATTTTTCACTTTTTCGATTTTTAAAATTTCGAATATTTGAATGTTTGAATTTTTAAATTTTTGCAACTTTACAATTTTTTCAATTTTTGAATATTTGAATTTTTGAATATTTGAACTTTTAAATTTTTGAACTTTTGAATTTTTGAGTTTTTAAATTCTTCTATTTTTGAATATTTGAATTTTTCATTTTCTTGAATTTTTCAATTTCTCAATATTTCAATTTTTAAATTTTTCAATTTTTAAATTTTCGATTTTTAAAATTTCGAATATTTGAATGTTTGAATTTTTAAATTTTTGCAACTTTTCAATTTCTTCAATTTTTGAATTTTTGAATATTTGAACTTTTAAATTTTTGAATTTTTGAGTTTTTAAATTCTTCCATTTTTGAATATTTGAATTTTTGAATATTTGAACTTTTAAATTTTTGAACTTTTGAATTTTTGAGTTTTTAAATTCTTCCATTTTTGAATATTTGAATTTTTCATTTTCTTGAATTTTTCAATTTCTCAATTTTTAAATTTTTCAATTTTTTAATTTTTCACTTTTTCGATTTTTAAAATTTCGAATATTTGAATGTTTGAATTTTTAAATTTTTGCAACTTTACAATTTTTTCAATTTTTGAATATTTGAACTTTTAAATTTTTGAACTTTTGAATTTGAGTTTTTAAATTCTTCCATTTTTGAATATTTGAATTTTTCATTTTCTTGAATTTTTCAATTTCTCAATTTTTAAATTTTTCAATTTTTTAATTTTTCACTTTTTCGATTTTTAAAATTTCGAATATTTGAATGTTTGAATTTTTAAATTTTTGCAACTTTACAATTTTTTCAATTTTTGAATATTTGAATTTTTGAATATTTGAACTTTTAAATTTTTGAACTTTTGAATTTTTGAGTTTTTAAATTCTTCCATTTTTGAATATTTGAATTTTTCATTTTCTTGATTTTTTCAATTTCTCAATTTTTAAATTTTTCAATTTTTTAATTTTTCACTTTTTCGATTTTTAAAATTTCGAATATTTGAATGTTTGAATTTTTAAATTTTTGCAACTTTACAATTTTTTCAATTTTTGAATATTTGAATTTTTGAATATTTGAACTTTTAAATTTTTGAACTTTTGAATTTTTGAGTTTTTAAATTCTTCCATTTTTGAATATTTGAATTTTTCATTTTCTTGAATTTTTCAATTTCTCAATTTTTAAATTTTTCAATTTTTTAATTTTTCACTTTTTCGATTTTTAAAATTTCGAATATTTGAATGTTTGAATTTTTAAATTTTTGCAACTTTACAATTTTTTCAATTTTTGAATATTTGAACTTTTAAATTTTTGAACTTTTGAATTTTTGAGTTTTTAAATTCTTCCATTTTTGAATATTTGAATTTTTCATTTTCTTGAATTTTTCAATTTCTCAATTTTTAAATTTTTCAATTTTTTAATTTTTCACTTTTTCGATTTTTAAAATTTCGAATATTTGAATGTTTGAATTTTTAAATTTTTGCAACTTTACAATTTTTTCAATTTTTGAATATTTGAACTTTTAAATTTTTGAACTTTTGAATTTGAGTTTTTAAATTCTTCCATTTTTGAATATTTGAATTTTTCATTTTCTTGAATTTTTCAATTTCTCAATTTTTAAATTTTTCAATTTTTTAATTTTTCACTTTTTCGATTTTTAAAATTTCGAATATTTGAATGTTTGAATTTTTAAATTTTTGCAACTTTACAATTTTTTCAATTTTTGAATATTTGAACTTTTAAATTTTTGAACTTTTGAATTTTTGAGTTTTTAAATTCTTCCATTTTTGAATATTTGAATTTTTCATTTTCTTGAATTTTTCAATTTCTCAATTTTTAAATTTTTCAATTTTTTAATTTTTCACTTTTTCGATTTTTAAAATTTCGAATATTTGAATGTTTGAATTTTTAAATTTTTGCAACTTTACAATTTTTTCAATTTTTGAATATTTGAATTTTTGAATATTTGAACTTTTAAATTTTTGAACTTTTGAATTTTTGAGTTTTTAAATTCTTCTATTTTTGAATATTTGAATTTTTCATTTTCTTGAATTTTTCAATTTCTCAATATTTCAATTTTTAAATTTTTCAATTTTTAAATTTTCGATTTTTAAAATTTCGAATATTTGAATGTTTGAATTTTTAAATTTTTGCAACTTTTCAATTTCTTCAATTTTTGAATTTTTGAATATTTGAACTTTTAAATTTTTGAATTTTTGAGTTTTTAAATTCTTCCATTTTTGAATATTTGAATTTTTCATTTTCTTGAATTTTTCAATTTCTCAATTTTTAAATTTTTCACTTTTTCGATTTTTAAAATTTCGAATATTTGAATGTTTGAATTTTTAAATTTTTGCAACTTTACAATTTTTTCAATTTTTGAATATTTGAATTTTTGAATAAGTATTTGAACTTTTAAATTTTTGAACTTTTGAATTTTTGAGTTTTTAAATTCTTCCATTTTTGAATATTTGAATTTTTCATTTTCTTGATTTTTTCAATTTCTCAATTTTTAAATTTTTCAATTTTTTAATTTTTCACTTTTTCGATTTTTAAAATTTCGAATATTTGAATGTTTGAATTTTTAAATTTTTGCAACTTTACAATTTTTTCAATTTTTGAATATTTGAATTTTTGAATATTTGAACTTTTAAATTTTTGAACTTTTGAATTTTTGAGTTTTTAAATTCTTCCATTTTTGAATATTTGAATTTTTCATTTTCTTGAATTTTTCAATTTCTCAATTTTTAAATTTTTCAATTTTTTAATTTTTCACTTTTTCGATTTTTAAAATTTCGAATATTTGAATGTTTGAATTTTTAAATTTTTGCAACTTTACAATTTTTTCAATTTTTGAATATTTGAACTTTTAAATTTTTGAACTTTTGAATTTTTGAGTTTTTAAATTCTTCCATTTTTGAATATTTGAATTTTTCATTTTCTTGAATTTTTCAATTTCTCAATTTTTAAATTTTTCAATTTTTTAATTTTTCACTTTTTCGATTTTTAAAATTTCGAATATTTGAATGTTTGAATTTTTAAATTTTTGCAACTTTACAATTTTTTCAATTTTTGAATATTTGAATTTTTGAATATTTGAACTTTTAAATTTTTGAACTTTTGAATTTTTGAGTTTTTAAATTCTTCTATTTTTGAATATTTGAATTTTTCATTTTCTTGAATTTTTCAATTTCTCAATATTTCAATTTTTAAATTTTTCAATTTTTAAATTTTCGATTTTTAAAATTTCGAATATTTGAATGTTTGAATTTTTAAATTTTTGCAACTTTTCAATTTCTTCAATTTTTGAATTTTTGAATATTTGAACTTTTAAATTTTTGAATTTTTGAGTTTTTAAATTCTTCCATTTTTGAATATTTGAATTTTTCATTTTCTTGAATTTTTCAATTTCTCAATTTTTAAATTTTTCACTTTTTCGATTTTTAAAATTTCGAATATTTGAATGTTTGAATTTTTAAATTTTTGCAACTTTACAATTTTTTCAATTTTTGAATATTTGAATTTTTGAATAAGTATTTGAACTTTTAAATTTTTGAACTTTTGAATTTTTGAGTTTTTAAATTCTTCCATTTTTGAATATTTGAATTTTTCATTTTCTTGATTTTTTCAATTTCTCAATTTTTAAATTTTTCAATTTTTTAATTTTTCACTTTTTCGATTTTTAAAATTTCGAATATTTGAATGTTTGAATTTTTAAATTTTTGCAACTTTACAATTTTTTCAATTTTTGAATATTTGAATTTTTGAATAAGTATTTGAACTTTTAAATTTTTGAACTTTTGAATTTTTGAGTTTTTAAATTCTTCCATTTTTGAATATTTGAATTTTTCATTTTCTTGAATTTTTCAATTTCTCAATTTTTAAATTTTTCAATTTTTTAATTTTTCACTTTTTCGATTTTTAAAATTTCGAATATTTGAATGTTTGAATTTTTAAATTTTTGCAACTTTACAATTTTTTCAATTTTTGAATATTTGAACTTTTAAATTTTTGAACTTTTGAATTTTTGAGTTTTTAAATTCTTCCATTTTTGAATATTTGAATTTTTCATTTTCTTGAATTTTTCAATTTCTCAATTTTTAAATTTTTCAATTTTTTAATTTTTCACTTTTTCGATTTTTAAAATTTCGAATATTTGAATGTTTGAATTTTTAAATTTTTGCAACTTTACAATTTTTTCAATTTTTGAATATTTGAATTTTTGAATATTTGAACTTTTAAATTTTTGAACTTTTGAATTTTTGAGTTTTTAAATTCTTCCATTTTTGAATATTTGAATTTTTCATTTTCTTGAATTTTTCAATTTCTCAATTTTTAAATTTTTCAATTTTTTAATTTTTCACTTTTTCGATTTTTAAAATTTCGAATATTTGAATGTTTGAATTTTTAAATTTTTGCAACTTTACAATTTTTTCAATTTTTGAATATTTGAACTTTTAAATTTTTGAACTTTTGAATTTTTGAGTTTTTAAATTCTTCCATTTTTGAATATTTGAATTTTTCATTTTCTTGAATTTTTCAATTTCTCAATTTTTAAATTTTTCAATTTTTTAATTTTTCACTTTTTCGATTTTTAAAATTTCGAATATTTGAATGTTTGAATTTTTAAATTTTTGCAACTTTACAATTTTTTCAATTTTTGAATATTTGAATTTTTGAATATTTGAACTTTTAAATTTTTGAACTTTAGAATTTTTGAGTTTTTAAATTCTTCTATTTTTGAATATTTGAATTTTTCATTTTCTTGAATTTTTCAATTTCTCAATATTTCAATTTTTAAATTTTTCAATTTTTAAATTTTCGATTTTTAAAATTTCGAATATTTGAATGTTTGAATTTTTAAATTTTTGCAACTTTTCAATTTCTTCAATTTTTGAATTTTTGAATATTTGAACTTTTAAATTTTTGAATTTTTGAGTTTTTAAATTCTTCCATTTTTGAATATTTGAATTTTTCATTTTCTTGAATTTTTCAATTTCTCAATTTTTAAATTTTTCACTTTTTCGATTTTTAAAATTTCGAATATTTGAATGTTTGAATTTTTAAATTTTTGCAACTTTACAATTTTTTCAATTTTTGAATATTTGAATTTTTGAATAAGTATTTGAACTTTTAAATTTTTGAACTTTTGAATTTTTGAGTTTTTAAATTCTTCCATTTTTGAATATTTGAATTTTTCATTTTCTTGAATTTTTCAATTTCTCAATTTTTAAATTTTTCAATTTTTTAATTTTTCACTTTTTCGATTTTTAAAATTTCGAATATTTGAATGTTTGAATTTTTAAATTTTTGCAACTTTACAATTTTTTCAATTTTTGAATATTTGAATTTTTGAATATTTGAACTTTTAAATTTTTGAACTTTTGAATTTTTGAGTTTTTAAATTCTTCCATTTTTGAATATTTGAATTTTTCATTTTCTTGAATTTTTCAATTTCTCAATTTTTAAATTTTTCAATTTTTTAATTTTTCACTTTTTCGATTTTTAAAATTTCGAATATTTGAATGTTTGAATTTTTAAATTTTTGCAACTTTACAATTTTTTCAATTTTTGAATATTTGAACTTTTAAATTTTTGAACTTTTGAATTTTTGAGTTTTTAAATTCTTCCATTTTTGAATATTTGAATTTTTCATTTTCTTGAATTTTTCAATTTCTCAATTTTTAAATTTTTCAATTTTTTAATTTTTCACTTTTTCGATTTTTAAAATTTCGAATATTTGAATGTTTGAATTTTTAAATTTTTGCAACTTTACAATTTTTTCAATTTTTGAATATTTGAATTTTTGAATATTTGAACTTTTAAATTTTTGAACTTTTGAATTTTTGAGTTTTTAAATTCTTCTATTTTTGAATATTTGAATTTTTCATTTTCTTGAATTTTTCAATTTCTCAATATTTCAATTTTTAAATTTTTCAATTTTTAAATTTTCGATTTTTAAAATTTCGAATATTTGAATGTTTGAATTTTTAAATTTTTGCAACTTTTCAATTTCTTCAATTTTTGAATTTTTGAATATTTGAACTTTTAAATTTTTGAATTTTTGAGTTTTTAAATTCTTCCATTTTTGAATATTTGAATTTTTCATTTTCTTGAATTTTTCAATTTCTCAATTTTTAAATTTTTCACTTTTTCGATTTTTAAAATTTCGAATATTTGAATGTTTGAATTTTTAAATTTTTGCAACTTTACAATTTTTTCAATTTTTGAATATTTGAATTTTTGAATAAGTATTTGTTCGGGATCACCAGAGCTCGTCGCTCGAGCCGCCCCTGTCCAAATCACATGGACCACGACGGGTCGGGACCATGAGCGCCTGCGCGCCTGTCGACGCGACCATGCGCGGTTGTCTGAAGCGAAGTGACTTTTGAGAACGAAGTGTGCTCGAAAAGACAATAATTTTATGCCATTTTATTACTGTTTGATATTATATGTTAAATCTACATTACAGTCCATAAATAATATTTGAAATTAAACTAGAGTCTTTCTACCTTCATTCACGAAAATACATGGTCCATTCGAAGCCGATAAGGATAAGGAAGAGTGTAATTATAATACACCTGTTCCGGCAAGATACCGCTTCCATGATGCACACAGTAAAAAATGGCGATTGCTGTTAAAGTTGGAGGATTGCTAGCCAGATAGGCATAAGGAAGAAGAACTCGGGTGAGCTTGTTCCTTAGTACTTTTTTCCTTTATACTTTTTTCCTTTGACTTGATGCAAAAATAATGCACAATTATATAAGCTATTTTTAGTATTTTCTCAAGCTGTGAGAATATTTCTAAGATATTTGTTACTTCATTTACCTATGATACTTGGTTTAAGAAGTTGTTGAGTTACTTGTTCGATAATTTGATAATTTTATCGGGTATAATAAAGTTGTTTTAACATTTAGTCACAATGAGTGACGACGATTTAGCTACGTTAAAACAAAAACGAGGTCAAATAAAAGCTCAGTTGACAAGATTTGATACTTTTTATAGAAGTTTAACATCAGATCCCTTAAACGAGGTTGTAATAAAAGAATTGGGGAACAGATTAAATAAAATACAGGCTTGTTTTGAGAATTTTAGTGAAATTCAAAATACTATTGATATTTTAAGTCCGACCGACAATGATGATGAAAGATTGTCTTTTGAAAATTCGTTTTTTAATCTAACCGCGATGGCTGAAATGATAATTGAGAACTTTTACAAAGAGTTAGCCTCGGGAGCGGAGAATAACCGTGAGGCTAGATCGGAAAACGGATCAGAAACGAGTCAAGGTGGTGCGCGACAAAATATAAAACTTCCGACTATAAAATTACCGGTCTTTGACGGGGAATATGACCGATTTTTAGAATACCGCGATCTATTTACTGCGCTAGTTGATCGTAATACAGATCTAACAGACATAGAAAAGTTTTATCATTTAAAAATGTCGCTAAATGCCGAACCGCGTAAATTAATTGCAAAGCTAGACATGACTGCTGATAACTATACAGTGGCATGGACGCTTTTATCAGATAGGTACGAAAATAAAGGTATGATGATCCATAATCATATCAAAGCGATTTTCGAGGCACCGACTTTATATAAAGAGTCTCATATCGAGTTGAGACACTTAACCGATAATATTAATGATCATTTATTGTCATTGAAAACGCTAGGCGAAAATATCGATACATGGGATCGTCTCATCCTGTACATTATCTCCCAAAAAATAGACGAAAAATCCCGATGTCAATGGGAGTCTTATAAAATTGAGGGTCAATTACCAACGATGAATGACATGAAAAAATTCTTAAACGAGAGATGCAATATATTAGAAAAATTGCATTGTGATATTAAACCAAAAAACTCGGCATCTGTAAAAAGTGACAAATTCAAAAAATATAATAATAATTCTAGCTACTCATTGCACACATCTGAGCCGAAATGTTATTTTTGTAACAAAAACCACACAATGTATGTGTGTGAAGAATTTCTCAAGCTCTCAATAGATAACCGAATTGCCGAAATTAATAAAAGAAAACTCTGCAGAAATTGCTTCAGTCCCAGTCATGAGACGAAGACTTGCCGCTTCAGAACGTGTGTTAAATGTAAACAGAAACATAATTCTCTAATTCATTTCGATAAATCAGTCACAAATCAAAATAATATTTGTCTGACGACAGAATCTGATGACAATTCAAAGGCCGATACGGTATCTTATGTCGCTACTCCTGATAATAGTTTTATTGTGCGACCATTAATACAACAAGTTTTATTATCTACCGCTGTAGTAAAGGTAAACGTGAATAATAATATTTGTAAAGCTAGAGTTCTCTTGGACAGCGGGTCTCAGAGTAATTTCGTCACTCAATCATTTTGTGATAAAATGGGAGTGACTATGCAACCCATAGTTCATTCTGTTAAAGGGATAGGAGAGGGTTTGGTAAAGATAAAAAACCAAACTAATATTAATATAACTTCTATTTACAATGATTTCAATATTAACATAAATTGCTTAATAATTAAGCAGATAACCGAGAAATTACCTAAAGTATCTTTTAATAAAACCAGTCTAAATATCCCTAAAATCTTGAATTTAGCGGACCCAACGTTTAATGAAGCTAATGATATTGACATTCTTTTGGGCTCTACTATATTCTGGCAAATTTTAACTACCGGTCAAAAAATATTAGGAAATAATTTGCCTGTTTTACAAAACTCCAAATTAGGCTGGATTATTGCAGGTAATTTAGGAGGCAAATCTGATACTTCTGTAACTCATTTAATTACCGATTCTAAATGCGAGTTAAATGATCTAATCTCAAAATTTTGGGTTGTAGAGAACGTTAACAATAATAAACCGGTTATGTCTGATGATGATAAATACTGTGAAAGCCTTTTTGTGAATACTTTATCTAAGGACAATTCCGGCAGGTTAATAGTTAGAATACCGTTTAAAGATAATATTAAAGATTTAGGGAATTCGAAAGAAATAGCTAAAAATAGGTTTTTTAATCTCGAAAAAAGACTTGCGAAAAATCCGGATTTGCGCGGAGAATATGTCAAATTCATGCAAGAATATATCGAATTAGGTCATATGTCAGAACTTTCTGCTGAAGATTCTGAAAGAAATGAAGGTTATTTCATACCACATCACGCAATAATTAAAACCACGAGCCTTACAACGCGATGCCGTGTTGTTTTTAATGCCAGTTGTGCTACTGATACTGGGTTATCACTTAATGACGTTCAATATGTGGGACCAGCCTTACAGAATGACATATTTAATATTTTGGCTAGGTTTAGAATACACAAATTCGTAATAGCAGGCGATATCTCTAAGATGTATCGTCAGATTCTGATACATCCCGAAGATAGGTGCTACCAAAAAATCTTCTGGAGACCTGAAACAAAAAATGAGTTAAAATGCTACCAATTAAATACTGTTTCTTATGGAACTGCATCAGCTCCATTTTTAGCAGTAAGGTCTTTAATCCAAGTGGCGAAAGAAAATTACACAAAATTTCCGATGGTGAGTAATATCATCGAAAACGATTTTTACATTGACGATCTGTTAACTGGTGCTAGCTCAGAAACAGAACTGTTATATATTCAGAAAAATATTTCTGAAATATTAGCTAAATCAGGATTTGAACTGCGCAAATGGCTCTGCAACAGTGAATCCATTTTAAATAAATTCGCGGTCAATAATAATACAGAGGCTACTTTTATTCCCATTGGAGAAAATGAAAATAATAAAACGCTAGGAATCTATTGGAATGCTCGTTCTGATACTTTGCAATATTCGGTCTCAGGTATGAATGAAAATATACTCACTAAAAGAGGTATCTTATCCACCATTTGCCAAATTTACGATCCTCTTGGTTTGATAAACCCGATTATAGTTGTAGGTAAATTGTTTATCCAAGAGTTGTGGAAATTAAAGCAATCTTGGGACGATGAGGTTCCTGAAACTTTAAAAATATCCTGGATAAATTTTCAAAATGATCTTCAAATCATTAACAATTTTAAAATACCTAGAATGTGTGTTTTTTCGGAGTACTCATTTATCGAACTTCACGGCTTCTCCGACGCCAGCGAAAAGGCTTATGGCGGAGTAATATATCTAAGATCTTTTGTTCCTACTCGTGGATATTTTGTGCACTTGTTATGTTCGAAATCAAGAGTAGCACCCCTTAAACAGATAAGTATTCCACGGTTGGAACTATGTGGTGCGGTTCTGATGGCTAACTTGATGAATAAAGTTTGCGATGCGTTGCCACTTGAGTTTAGTAAGAAATATTATTGGACAGACTCCACTATTACGCTAGCGTGGATTAAAGCGGAGCCCATTAACTGGAAAACGTTTGTTGCCAATAGGGTTACAGAGGTCCAAAACCTATCAAACGTTGCTGATTGGCACCATATAAAAGGGATTGATAACCCTGCCGATTTATTATCTAGAGGGGCACACCCTCACGTCCTAGAACGCTCCTCTTTATGGTGGCATGGTCCGCAATTTTTGTTGAATGATTTAGAACTATCTAATTTTGATACAACTTCTACTCTCGAAATTCCTGAACAGAAAAAGGTGTCTTCTGTTTCAATAGCTCTTTTAGAGCCTAATTTTATTGTCTCTTTGCTAAATCGTATTTCTAATTACTTAAGATTACTTAGAATTACTGCATACGTTTTACGATTCATTAATAATATTAATGTAAAAAAATCAGATAAATACACAGGACCACTTACAGTTGCAGAACTAGATACTGCGTTAAAACTCTTAATCAAGACAATCCAGCTTGAATGCTTCCCTAAAGAGTATACCTCACTTATCAAAGACAAGAATCTTTCCCATAATAGTAAGATCCTCAATCTGAAACCGTTTCTTTATGACGAAATTATTCGAGTTGGGGGGAGACTCATCAATTCTACTTGTTCTTTTGATAAGAAACATCAAATTCTCCTGCCAAGTAGCCATCCGTTAACCGACATGATAATACGACATTATCATCTCAAACTGTTGCACTGCGGTGCACAAATGTTATTATGTGCGGTTCGCGAAAAGTTTTGGCCTATAAATGGAAAAAATATATGTAAAAAAATTGTACGTACCTGTGTCAAATGTTTTCATGTAAAACCTCCTTCACATGATTATATAATGGGTAATCTCCCATCATACCGTGTAAACCCCTCCCTTCCGTTTTTAAATGTTGGTCTAGATTACGGAGGACCGTTTCTGATCAAAGATCGGCGTGGGCGTGGTTGTAAAACAACCAAATGCTATATATCTTTGTTTGTATGTATGTCCAGTAAGGCGCTCCACCTTGAGCTCGTTACTGATCTTACTACCGACGCTTTTATGAACTCACTAAAAAGATTCATGTCACGAAGAGGTAAGCCTCATAATATCTACTCAGATAATGGGACTAATTATGTTGGGGCGAGTAATGAGTTGCAAGACTTATACAATTTCTTAAACCAAGAGTCAGCAGATATCGGCGCTATGCTGGCAAACGAAAGAATCGTTTGGCACTTCATCCCGGCTTATTCCCCTTCATTTGGCGGTATTTGGGAAGCCGGAATCAAAAGCACAAAATTTCATATAAAAAGAGTTATTGGAGATTTGCTATTTACCTATGAAGATTTTTCAACTTTTTTGTGTCAAGTCGAAAGTATTCTTAACTCCCGTCCTTTATGTCCCCTCTCTTCCGATCCTCATGATACGATACCCTTAACCCCAGCTCACCTGCTCATCGGGCGATCGTTAATTGCTATCCCTGAAGGGGATCTTACTTCTCTTCCAACTAATCGCTTGGATCAATATCAACGAGTCCAAGCCACCGTACAGTCCTTCTGGAAAAGATGGACCAAAGAATATTTATCTGAGCTCCAAACTCGCTCAAAATGGAAATCTTCCACTGATGTAAAATTAGAACCTGGAGTATTGGTTCTTCTAAAAGATGAAAATCTTCCTCCACTTAGATGGGCTCTCGGACGTATAGTCAAGACATATCCTGGCTCTGATAACATCATTCGAGTTGCGGATGTCCAAACTCCTAAAGGAACCTATCGACGAGCTGTCAACAAACTTTGTGTTCTTCCTCTCCAACCTTAGTTGAAAATAATGTTTCAAGGTGGGCGGAATGTTCGGGATCACCAGAGCTCGTCGCTCGAGCCGCCCCTGTCCAAATCACATGGACCACGACGGGTCGGGACCATGAGCGCCTGCGCGCCTGTCGACGCGACCATGCGCGGTTGTCTGAAGCGAAGTGACTTTTGAGAACGAAGTGTGCTCGAAAAGACAATAATTTTATGCCATTTTATTACTGTTTGATATTATATGTTAAATCTACATTACAGTCCATAAATAATATTTGAAATTAAACTAGAGTCTTTCTACCTTCATTCACGAAAATACAGTATTTGAACTTTTAAATTTTTGAACTTTTGAATTTTTGAGTTTTTAAATTCTTCCATTTTTGAATATTTGAATTTTTCATTTTCTTGATTTTTTCAATTTCTCAATTTTTAAATTTTTCAATTTTTTAATTTTTCACTTTTTCGATTTTTAAAATTTCGAATATTTGAATGTTTGAATTTTTAAATTTTTGCAACTTTACAATTTTTTCAATTTTTGAATATTTGAATTTTTGAATATTTGAACTTTTAAATTTTTGAACTTTTGAATTTTTGAGTTTTTAAATTCTTCCATTTTTGAATATTTGAATTTTTCATTTTCTTGAATTTTTCAATTTCTCAATTTTTAAATTTTTCAATTTTTTAATTTTTCACTTTTTCGATTTTTAAAATTTCGAATATTTGAATGTTTGAATTTTTAAATTTTTGCAACTTTACAATTTTTTCAATTTTTGAATATTTGAACTTTTAAATTTTTGAACTTTTGAATTTTTGAGTTTTTAAATTCTTCCATTTTTGAATATTTGAATTTTTCATTTTCTTGAATTTTTCAATTTCTCAATTTTTAAATTTTTCAATTTTTTAATTTTTCACTTTTTCGATTTTTAAAATTTCGAATATTTGAATGTTTGAATTTTTAAATTTTTGCAACTTTACAATTTTTTCAATTTTTGAATATTTGAATTTTTGAATATTTGAACTTTTAAATTTTTGAACTTTTGAATTTTTGAGTTTTTAAATTCTTCTATTTTTGAATATTTGAATTTTTCATTTTCTTGAATTTTTCAATTTCTCAATATTTCAATTTTTAAATTTTTCAATTTTTAAATTTTCGATTTTTAAAATTTCGAATATTTGAATGTTTGAATTTTTAAATTTTTGCAACTTTTCAATTTCTTCAATTTTTGAATTTTTGAATATTTGAACTTTTAAATTTTTGAATTTTTGAGTTTTTAAATTCTTCCATTTTTGAATATTTGAATTTTTCATTTTCTTGAATTTTTCAATTTCTCAATTTTTAAATTTTTCACTTTTTCGATTTTTAAAATTTCGAATATTTGAATGTTTGAATTTTTAAATTTTTGCAACTTTACAATTTTTTCAATTTTTGAATATTTGAATTTTTGAATAAGTATTTGAACTTTTAAATTTTTGAACTTTTGAATTTTTGAGTTTTTAAATTCTTCCATTTTTGAATATTTGAATTTTTCATTTTCTTGATTTTTTCAATTTCTCAATTTTTAAATTTTTCAATTTTTTAATTTTTCACTTTTTCGATTTTTAAAATTTCGAATATTTGAATGTTTGAATTTTTAAATTTTTGCAACTTTACAATTTTTTCAATTTTTGAATATTTGAATTTTTGAATATTTGAACTTTTAAATTTTTGAACTTTTGAATTTTTGAGTTTTTAAATTCTTCCATTTTTGAATATTTGAATTTTTCATTTTCTTGAATTTTTCAATTTCTCAATTTTTAAATTTTTCAATTTTTTAATTTTTCACTTTTTCGATTTTTAAAATTTCGAATATTTGAATGTTTGAATTTTTAAATTTTTGCAACTTTACAATTTTTTCAATTTTTGAATATTTGAACTTTTAAATTTTTGAACTTTTGAATTTTTGAGTTTTTAAATTCTTCCATTTTTGAATATTTGAATTTTTCATTTTCTTGAATTTTTCAATTTCTCAATTTTTAAATTTTTCAATTTTTTAATTTTTCACTTTTTCGATTTTTAAAATTTCGAATATTTGAATGTTTGAATTTTTAAATTTTTGCAACTTTACAATTTTTTCAATTTTTGAATATTTGAATTTTTGAATATTTGAACTTTTAAATTTTTGAACTTTTGAATTTTTGAGTTTTTAAATTCTTCTATTTTTGAATATTTGAATTTTTCATTTTCTTGAATTTTTCAATTTCTCAATATTTCAATTTTTAAATTTTTCAATTTTTAAATTTTCGATTTTTAAAATTTCGAATATTTGAATGTTTGAATTTTTAAATTTTTGCAACTTTTCAATTTCTTCAATTTTTGAATTTTTGAATATTTGAACTTTTAAATTTTTGAATTTTTGAGTTTTTAAATTCTTCCATTTTTGAATATTTGAATTTTTCATTTTCTTGAATTTTTCAATTTCTCAATTTTTAAATTTTTCACTTTTTCGATTTTTAAAATTTCGAATATTTGAATGTTTGAATTTTTAAATTTTTGCAACTTTACAATTTTTTCAATTTTTGAATATTTGAATTTTTGAATAAGTATTTGAACTTTTAAATTTTTGAACTTTTGAATTTTTGAGTTTTTAAATTCTTCCATTTTTGAATTTTTGAATATTTGAATTTTGAAATTTTTGAATATATGTATTTGTTCCCTTAATCTCCAATTCAATTTGATTTGTAACCTAATTTAAAGAACTACAAAACGCAATGAATAAATATAACGCGAATTACTTAGGATATTCTCAAATACGGTCAATAGACCGAACTTGAGTATACAAAAGTTCTTCAGTACGCGAATTGAACAGGCTTTCGGAGCTTTACAAACGATTTCAAATAACACCCCACAAGAAAAGAAGCCAATTCCTTCTTATATACGTCGCAGGGCTTCCTCCAATTTATTTTCGGAGTGTTCGGTGTTCAGGTCAAAAGTGCTCGAGAAGGATTTCAGTGAAGATTTATACATTTTTCGATATCTATCCTTGACGACGTTAAGTGGACACGTCCGCGTCGGACGGACAAATTTCCTCCTTAAAAACTCTATTTTTATATTTTCTCTTGAGCGATGACCGGAAGAATTATTATTGATGTCTCCATTAATTTTTCTACGTAAAGTATGTTTAACATTGTGTCTGTCTTTTTAGGGTTTAAACCTCTCAACCGCTGCATTTTAACGCTACTGACTGACTGAATGAAGCGGCGGCGTCCTGTTTGTTAGCACAGTTTAATTTGATTTTGAAAAGGGGTAAAATTGCCGTCGGTCCAAGCGGAAAATTTCCAATCGGGTTCGGTGACACATCCAAACAAAGACCTGCCACCAAATTAAATCGTTCGTTTCGCAACATTACCTATTATGCAACTAAATAAATTACTGATGTGGACATTAATAAATGCAAAATGTTCTAATTTACTCTAATGGTTCTTCCTTTTTGAATGCTTGAGTATAGTTATTATAGACTAGAACTAAGAGAGTCATTCAACTTTGAAGTAGGACAAATGGTCTGAAACGCAATTCAAATCAAATTACAGAGTACAAAGGGATACTAAGATGGGACACGCCCAGTATTATACAGTTCAGGTTTAGGTGGCAAAAATGTTGTAAACATTTTTAAATGAAATACTCAGTATATAGACCAGGGCCAATCATTTTTATCGGAAAATGTAAAAGATATGGTGAATTTTCAATTAAAAAACAGATATCCAACCCTCAAAACGTCTATTTAGCTACCTTACCGATTTAACAATTTAAAATACAATCTGGCTAATGTGGAATACCCCGAAAGCCTTGCCAGACTCGTCTAATGATCGTCTGGCGCGCTAAATTTGGCTATTTCTTTCCTCGTTTAACTACCTGGCTTGTGAGTCTGGCAACGCCTTCGTGATTGTAAATGTCAGCCAGACTCAACTGAATAATTTTTCTTCCATATCTCCTCTTTTTTTATCCATGATAATACAGTTGTAGAATCAGTCTACCAAAACATTGTCAAATCTTCCAAATTTATACTCGACTTTTTTTTTAATTCATCCAGAAACTTTAACCAGACTCAAAAATTTTGTTTTTTGTCACTAAGAGAACAGCTTTGTCAATTTCATACATAACCTCGAAATCCTCGCCCCTTAAGTCTTTGCTGAACCCCCCTTTAAAGAAATTGTTAGGCAGCATGAAATACATCTGTGTATTTGCGGTTGCATAGTTACCAATTCTCGGATAAGGACGACATCTGGACGTAGCATTTTAAGTCGTGGATGGAAATTAGATTTCTATCGACATGAACACGACTTTATGCGATCTAGCGGTATTAATTTGAACTGCCCGAAACGCGTAATGTTTGTTTATCTGCAGTTTGACATTTGAGCATTTTAATTTGAGCGCGAACGAAACTAATATGAGTACAGAAACCTCTTTTCTACAAATTTTATATACTAACAGTTTTTATTCGGGACAACAGCTTAAGGCTTACAAAAGTTTGCAAGCCTATAAGCAGTATGAGGCCAGGGCTGTTCAAAGTGTTTTAGCCAAATTGTGAAAATTGTGTTTATTATACAGAAATAATACAAATAAAGCAAATTGTAAATGTTAGACGTTTATATATTAACATATTTATATATGCACTTCACACTACTACAATTTTGTCTAATGCAGTATATAACCATCTCTTTTTTTAGACAACATACTCATTGGTATTGTTTCATGAAAAATCTTATTTTTTTTTAAAGACCAATAATTCGTTCTACAGTTGCAATATTATGTGTATTTTCCAAATGGGATGTAGTTGATTTTTTCGCTTTTTATATCTAAATTCGCACCTAATATTTGTAGAGAATCTTGAACTAAAAGATCGCCAAAATACCTGTTATAAAGTGCCTAGAACAAACACGTCTATTATTCTCTTGGCTTTCAGAAAATATACCTCGTTTCAAAGCTTTAATCCAAGCATTCCTTCATTCACTAGACAACGCATTTAAATGATCCCCTCCGTTTGTCAAAGCAGCAGGAAACCGGAAAAATGATTCATTATCTCTATCTGAACGCATTGAGCAATTAATAACAATACAAAAATGTAGCATTTTCTATTTATTTCCTCTGAATAAAGAACTTAAAAAAAATCTTTCTGATGTTTACATATGAAACTAACGTTGTGTCATAAAGTTGTGTGCCTCCCAGCAAATATGGCCGACCTGTCACCTACGTCATCCTGGAATGGTCTATATATAAATAAGTGCAATCAGAATAACTGTTGTCTTCAATTAACTTCATCGTTTGCGTTTACGAAACTCGAATTCGGGTTTCGCCATATAATGACCTTTTCTGATTGGCCAGGATTTGTAACGTTTAAATTCGGCATTAAGACCTTACTACGTTAATTAGTTTTTCGTACCTTGTAGATGTGAGCCACTGTAGGGATCGAATTATATTATTTAGGAACCATATATCACATAAGATAGCCTCAATTTTTTTTGACTCAATTTATATCCATTTGAACGAGCTAGTTAGTTTCAGATAAAGTATTTCGAACATTAAAATAGATCGTAAAATTGATTGTTTTCTTTATTCTTATCGATGTCATGTTTCGAACTGTCGGTTCGTTCATTTCTTCTGTTGACTTTAAGGTGTTGTACGGCTGTGTTAGCCAGTCACCAGTTATTTCATTCGTCCCATCACAAGTCGTATTTAGTGACCCGTGGCGATTATTAGGTGAATCTCTTTCTGGTCTTGCGTGGTGAGATTCGTTCGAGAAGGATTTCGAAGGAAATTTTGGGACGGGCCTTGTTTCTTTCTTTCTTGTGGGTGATAAGTATAAAGTGGTTTAGACAAAATTTTGAGGAGTCGCTCGGTGCTTATGAAGATTATTTCGTACCGTTGATTGGGATAGACGAGCGATTCCCGTATTTGTTGGACGTACAGGGTGCCTATTTGATTTGGTGTGTTACCTTAGTCCGAATCTCGTGAAGAGGAATTGATATTTTGTGCCGAACCACGCCACGATAGTCGCCATTTTGTCAGGTAAGGCGTTTTTCATGAAAGTCGAGTTTTATGTTATCTGGCAAGTGTGTAAGGCCTGTTAATATTACAGGGGGTAGTATCATCCACGTTAGACGATCCGAGGATTCACCTTATACGAAGCATCTGTCAGGGAAGTTTGCCGAGAATTCCCCTTCACTGTAAAAAAGGGTATGTTGAGTTATTTAAATGTTTTTATAGTATGTAAATTTCTTTCTGGGTCGAGGGGTATTTGATTAGGGGTTTAATATATATTATTTTAGGGTTCTCGTGTTGGGCTATCATCCAGATTTCTCGTGTTGGGCTATCATCCAGATTTCTCGTGTTGGGCTATCATCCAGATTTCTCGTGTTGGGCTGACAGCCAGATTTCCGGGTTGAGCTGACCTGACCGGACGGATTAGTGGCCGCAAGTTGCCGCCATTTAACTTTGGACAACCGCAAGTTTTTCCTTTTTTTCCTTTTGTTGTTTTATATCGGTACATAGACATTATTTGTCAATTTGTAATTTTTTTCTTATAGGTCTTTAAATTAGCACTTATAGATATTTTCTCTAATTTTTATTTGGTACTTGTAAGCGACTTATAGGGGCGAGTGGTATTTTATTTTACGCCCAATACCAACGACCTTGAGAGCTCTCGCGGACGGTGTAACACCCCTATTACTCGTGATTTAATCAGTTATTTGAATAATTTGTTTTAATTAGCGAAACTTTAGTGGGATCGTTTGGATCCCTTGTCTTTTTTTATTCTTTTTATGCGACCTTGACAGTTTGTATAAGTAACGTTATTAAACCGATATTAAAAAAATTAATTACTTTTCTTTCTATCTCTAATAGTCACAAATAGTCGAACGAAGGTAAGCAAATTTTTGATTGCGACGTAGTTTATTTTTTTTTTATTAGTGGGCTCAATTTAGATCCATTCTGGAGATTGAGTGACTAAATTGACTGAATTTGGATGAGGGTAAAACAATCTCCTGGCGCCCATTTTCTTTTAGTTAACGCCATATACCAATCCACACCCCACTTCACTGTGGTTAGCCGGCATCCAAAGCGGATTACATAATCCCACGGAGGAAAATCGTTAAACGAGATTAACGCGTGGCAGATTCTGTAAAACTCCGACAGAGCACGAGCGCAATGCGAGATGTCCCGGGAGCCGCTACACACAAGACAAACTTATCGAAATATAAATCTTCTGGTTAAATTTTAATTGCTTTAAAAGAGGACCGTGGGGGGGCAGCACCTCCCGGTACCCTCTGAGATTTTAGAAAAAACTACTTACTTTTTTCAAAAATGGTAAATACAAAAGTTGTTCAGTGGCAATTGAAGAACGGCGGATGATAACTTATATACGTATATAATAATAATAATAATAATAAACGTCTTTATTTCCCAGGTGAAAGAATACAAATTATAATTTAAACAAATAAAAAACAAAAGTGGGAGTGGCGAAGTTTAGCCTAGGGCTACTCATACTTAACCACATTGACAAACAAAAGATATATATAAAAAAGTAATAATACAATATCAAAAAAGAAATTTTTAAAAATGTAAAAAAAAATATTTTACTATATAGTCAAATATTAATTTTTCTAAGGAAGGGAACATTGAACAGAGCTCCGAATTGCAAAAGTGTCATATGCCATATTAATCTTTTTTTTGCTCATCTAAAAAGAATTTTTTTGCTTTAGACCTAAATGTAGAGTGTTTAAAAATTTTAATTTCATTTGGTATCGCGTTATATAATGACACTGCGTTATATATAAAACTGCGATTAAACATTACTGAACTATGGATTGGCATAGTGAGACTTTTATTTTATGAGTGATATGATCATATTTTCTTAAACCAAAGATAATCCGACAACATGAGTTTTGAATATATTGTACCTTTGTCCTATCAGCTTCATCTAAGCAAAAATAGTAAATGTAGTCACAATAAGTGAAGTGTGAAAGAACCAATGACTCACACAAAAGCTTTCGCATATTGTGACTAAGAAGTGCTTTATTGGCATAAATAAATTTAAGAGACATGTAACATTTTTGCATTAGATTACGTACATGTGTATGAAATCTCAATTCATTGTCAAAAATAACACCAAGATTACGGGTTTCATCCACTATAGGTAAAGGTACCCCATCTATACTAATATTAATATTTTCGGAAAGAAAGACTTTGTTATTTCGGGATGAAAATATCATTACTTTTGATTTTGATGAATTTAATTTTAAATTATGTTGTTTGGATAAATCAGAAATACCTTGAAGGTCTTGGTTAACGAGTCGGCAAGTTTCTTCACAATTTTTAGTAGAAAAACGGTAGTAATATTGCGTATCATCTGCATAAGCCTGTACCTTACCACGTCTTGCCGAAGTTAAGATATCAGCCGTGTAAAAAATAAACAATAACGGCCCAAGGATAGATCCTTGAGGAATACCACTTAAAATACTAATAGCTTCTGATCTGACACCATCAACCTCGACTACTTGTGACCTATCAGTTAGATATGAAAAAATAAGAGAGACTGCAGCTTGTGACGCACCATAATAGCGAAGTTTAGCACAAAGTAGTTTATGGTTAATGGTGTCAAATGCTTTTGAAAAATCTAATAAAATAAGAAGACTATTATCTTTTTTATCAAGTGCATTAATAATGTCATCCATTACAACGGCTAAAGCTGTGGCCGTACTATAACCTTTTCTAAAACCTGCTTGGGTATCAGGTATTAATTGGTTTTCTATAAAAAAGTTGCATAGCTGATTAAATAATATTTTTTCTAATATTTTCGAAAAAACTGGCAAAATGCTAATCATTCTCAGGTCAGAGTATTCTTTGGGATTAGAAATTTTAGGTAACGGCTTACCAACTGAAGTTTTCCAAGCCTTAGGGACGTAACTTTTTTCTATGCAGGAATTGATGAGGTGGATTAAATAAGTGTCAATAAATGGTCTACAAAAAGTTAACATTAAAAGTGATACGTTATCATTTCCAACAGCATTACTTTTAATTTCATCTAATACCCTAGAAACTTCATCAAGTGTTGCCATACGAAGAGAAAAAATATTTTGACCTAAATTACCAACATTATTTGTGTAGAAATCTATTTTTCCTTTGCACTTATCATCAGAATTATCACGCAGAAAATCAGAAAAGTAATTATTAATATCATTGGGATCTGCTAAGTTATCTGGAATATCAAATTTGGCATTTTTGCATAAGTTTAAATATTTAAACGTTTTCCATAATTTCTTTTTGTCTTTTTCTTTAGCAACATTATTAATAACATTTTTACGATTTTGTCTTACTAATTTTACAGTTTCATTTCTAATTTTTTTGTAAACCTGAAGGTCACTATCCAATTTGGTTTGTTTAAACTTTTGCAGAGCTAAGTTTCTTTCTCTCATTTTAATTTTTAAAGGTTGATCAAGCCATGGTGCTGGCTTCTTGGTAACCCGAACTAATCTCAAAGGCGCATGTACATCAAAAACAGCTGTTAAATACGTGTTAAAAATATTTAATTTTGCTTCAATATCCTTCTCACTAAGGTACCTTTGCCAATATAAATTTTCTAGGTCATTTTGAAGTGCGTTTAAATTAATTCCCTTAAACTGCCTTTGCTTAATGAACTTAATTTTAGTTGAAAATATAGACATATCTAAGTAGCAAAAGCCCATCTTATGATCAGATATATTATTGCAGTTAATTGTACCAGAATTGGTGATCATGTCAACATTAGATGTAAAAATAGGGTCCAAAAGTTTTGTACCCCTTGTGGGTTCGTTTAAAATTTGCACTAGGTCATAAGTTGAAAAGCATTCATTTATACAATTTTCTACGTCCAAAAAATCTTCATTTAGATCACCCAGTATTATAGTTTCATCTACCGTTGGTATAAAAAAGTTAAGCATGTTATCAAAATCACTGTTGAAATTTGGGGTTTTAGGTGGCCTATAATAAGCTCCTATGCCCAAAGTAATGTTCTTTAGAAAAATTTTTAAAAAAAGAAATTCAAGTTTTTGACTTACCTGAAACTCAAAATTGACTACTTCATATTTTATATTATTGCGAACATATGACTTTTTTATATATTTTTTCATGTTATTTCTTTTATGTATATAAAAAAAAGTGATCATCCGCCATTCTACGATGAATAATAAGAACGGATACAAAAAAAGATTTTTTTTTTGTTAAGTATTAAGCCCGCAATTTTAACATCAGCATTTCCAATATGTCGGAACCCCCTTAATTGTATATATTTGAATGCCTTTTATGGCAATTTAATTTTTATCGATGTGTTATTGTTGTATAACAATTCAGTTTTTCTGGTAGTATTAATTAGCTGGTTAACTGTCATTAGCCTTATTTTCAAAAAATGTATTTTGTTATTTTGTGTCACCCTATCATAGAATAATCAAATACTATTAAACGAGCAATGTTTGTATGTGTGTGTGTATGTGTGTCCAGAGGATCTCGAAATCCACTCGTCAGAATTCAATGAAACTTTTAGGGTAGACTAATTCCTATCTAAATCGACAGAAAATATAGGTCTCATGTCTGTGAAAATTCGATCTTCCGAGATATTTACAAGAAAAGTTAAGCTTTTAGTTTTATTTCCTAGCAACGGCAACTTGTTTCTATAGTAATATACTATAAAGGAGAGAGGATATAACGTCACATTCCATTGGCGTACTTTGCAAAATAAGTTTCTATAATATAAATAAGGTCACAGCATATAAAATATATATACCCACTTCGTAGATTAAATTTTGAAGTTATATTATTTACAAAAAATAAAAATAAACCTTATGCATCTGACACTTTAACATTGAACGAATTAAATTTAACCAATAAATAACAAGAAGGATTATATGTTGGGATTAAACTGTTTTTAATCTCTTGGCATTAAAAGTAACGCTTCAGTACTTACCTAAACTCAAAGATTAAAAAAAAAGTTAGTTCAAGAACTATCTGAAAAAGTTACTGTAATAATTGTCTTTTCTGAGATTTATTATTATAGGTTCTATTAAATTATCCATTGATAGTGGATATACTTTCCTAAATGAATTTTCCACCTTTTTAACATGATCAATGCATTTTCCCCAATGTTCTCTATTTACATCTGAAAATGCCTTCAAAAACAAATTTCGCACATCAGGAAATTTAAATGTTTTAGTGGTTTGAGAAACATAACCTTTTAATAATTGTGACCAGATCAGTTCAATGGGATTTAACTCTGCGTGGTACGGAGGCAATCTGAGAATTTTAATTAGTTTTTCTCTGGCCATCTCATCTATAATATATTTTTTGAATTTTGAATTTGAATTACTAATAATTCTTCCTTCAAGGATTTAGGAGGACTGATAATATTTTTAGAATGAAGCCATTTTGAAATATATATTATTACAAAATTCCGAATCAATTAAAATACATACTTAATAGTATTTGAATACGATACGGCTATGAATAAATAAAGTCTGACTTATCTGTCAAAATAACAGGTTAATTACAGTAAAAACCATGGAAACAAGATTAAATCTAGACAAAAACTATATTAGGCCGATCAGATGTATTAAAATTTAAATTTTAACTAAAAATAAGCATTGAAGAATGAGGTAAAAATAAAATTTCTACCTCTTGAACCTGTACTACGTTCTGCAAATTAAATACTGCACTTCTTTCTTCTGTATAGTATAGTAGTAAAAAGGTTTGACTTTATTTAATTTCTGGCGTTTAAATCTGAAAGAATTCAATTTTAAATTTGCCGCTTTTTATCCATAATGACCTACAAATTTTGACAACTACTGACACGCACATCTCTGGTTAATTGTTAAGAAAATGGGACCGGCTGGGATTTTCATGAAATTTTCGCAGATGCTATAAAACATGATAAAATCAATATACTTAGCAATAGAAATTTTTGCGCACATTTTTTTATTCTACAAATGCCCAAGTAGCAATTTATAACCAGAATAAACCTGAAAAGTATAAAAAAGAAAAGGTTCATTTGACGGACATAAATAATTTGCTTGTCAAATGACAGCCATCTCATAAATTCTAAGTTGAAAATACAACGTTGCCAATTCAATTTCAGAAATCATGGGTTTAGGTAAATATTTATAAGAACGTTAAGTAACACTGTTAAAATGTACACTTGTCAAAATGTGACACCTGTCAAAACGTGACAACTGTTAAAATGTGATACGTGTCAGAATGTTACAACTGTCAAAATGAACAAATGTCAAAATATGACACCTGTCAGAATGTAACAAATGTCAAAATGTCACACGTATCGTACTTTTCTTTATTAATTACACAGATCTAACCTAACCTAAAGCTAATCTTTTTTTTTTTGGCGGGTGGTAATGCTTTATGCACATCGGGTAAAGGTTCTTCCCTTCCCCGATAGTGTGAGACTACCCCTTACGGTTACTCACTAAAACCACCCCACTGAAACCACTATGCCCTACACGCTGCTGTTGCCCGTCCCGGAAACAGGGCCTGTCCGCCGTGACTATTCGCGAAGACCAAGCGTCAGTAGATGTTGCCCTAAAAGGGTGAAATCTCCAGAAACTAGGCAACTTTTAATGCATTTAACTAACCTCTGTGACAAGCAGTTGATAAACGTCAACAACACCTGCAGCAAATTGAAAATTAACACTGACAGCTTTTTTTAATTTTCCCGCCTACTTTCAAGCCAATCGCCAATCAACTTTCTATTTATCTACCTTTCTGTAGTTCAAGTAGATGTCGCCCACTCCGTGATTTTCACGAATTAATTAATAATTTGTCAGGTTATAAATATACTTAAATTATATACTCATTGGACTGCTTAAAAATGTAGATTTGAATATTAAGAGCGAAGCTCGGTGACCAGATATTCTCTTTGATTATTTGTTGAGTGACCCGATTTATTAAAATAAAAAAAATATACCGCTTGGAAAAATTAGTACGAAAAAAAATTCACTGCCTCCTTTATTTGCTACCCGTACAGCAGCAAAAATCTTCTTACAAAAATCGATCCGTTTTAATTATTATAATAAGCGCGAAACATGCACGAAAGGCGCGCGGTTAATTTCCACACACTCTAGATTAGGGCAATATCCAATATGGCCATTAAGATTTTATTAGGATAAGCGGGAAAATAGGCCATTTGCATTACTGATTCTACCCTTTGGGCGACCACCAGCGTTAACACTGGCGACATAAAAAAACCCTGGATTATGTACACAACGTTCGCCCCTCCTCTAATAACTTTAAATTGCAAAGACCTGCGACACGCTTCATTTTTTTAGCCTTAAGAAGATTTGCGCATCAAAATATAAGGTAAATAATTAAAAAAACAATTTCCAGAAAACACAAAAACAAAGTTAAGTGCAGCACGTCCCTTAGAACGCTCACTAGCCTTGATTAAGGACCCTTTCTGCAGAGATATCAATTTCTCTAGAAACCCAGGGCCGAACATAATATGTTTTCTAATCAGGATAGCCATGAATCCACCTACTCGAACATGTTTCCAAATACATTTTCTGGGCTTTCGGTGACGTATGTGGGCCGAGGCGATGCCGCCTTCGATGCCTGATCGAGATTGGTGGGCATTGTGTTAGATCAATGGACCGCAGCGGGTAGGGAACCCGGTGACTTATTGCTATTACCACTTTGTTCTTTTATCCACCCGACGCGTTTTTCCCAGAGGGTACATTTCATTCCATTTCGGTGCGGCGGTGAAATGTCCAGCTTTATAAAATGACTTGCGGATTCGAGGTCCATTCTACTTTGAAGGGTTAAAAAAAATTGAAAGCCTTTTTATAATAGCACAATTAAAGGGGATCCAAAAAAATATCATAAGACTTTGTTGCCAATAAAATTATTTAAATTAATTAAAGCCAAAATAGACTTCTATAAAATACAGTAGAGTCATACAACCCACCCCTTTCTGTTCAAGCAAATAAATTATCTCACAAGTGTCAGAAGTTTAATCTATTTGGACTCTTACCATCAAAAAACGTGACCCAATTCCCCAAAACGCTGTAAATAACCTTTTTATGTAGTTGAGGTGGTTTTTTATTTCCAATGGAGAAATATATATTATCCCAGACGCCCTGAAAAGACCAAAAACGATATCAATAATGGTTATGGTCAGCCCGATCTAAAGAAAATAAAATAAAAAAACGAAGTCTTAAAAATAAAATGTTTTCCCGAAACGTGTCCACTTAACGTCGTTGGGGGTTGATATCCGAAAAATATGAAATTTTCTTAAGGTTGGTTTTCATCGAATTCGGTTTTAACACATTCGCTGCATTGCCGTACTCTACGAGTCACAACAGATTTACCACAGTCTATAAAAAATATACTAACATCTCTTATTTATATCCTTTCCAAATTTTAGACTTCTATGACAAGTAGTTTTAGATTGATAGCATTTTATAAGCAGCTATGTCAAATTCCCAAAAACGCAAATTTGATTTTTCACACATTAATCCTTAAAAACTAGTAAATATATCGACATTCTGCTTTAAAAAAAATATTTCTACATCTTTTCTTTATCACCTCTCCAAATTTTAGACATCTATGTCGAGTTGTTTTAGATTGATAGCATTTTATAGATATCTTAGTCAAATTCCCAAAAAATCAAATTTCAAGCAAGATGTCAAGGTCCTTAAAAACTAGTAAATATATGAACGTTCTGTTTTCTAAGAACTATTTCTACGTCTTTTATTTATATCCTCTCTTAATTTTAGACTTCTATGACAAGTTGTTTTAGATTAATACCATTTTATAGACAGTTATGTCAAATTTCTAAATAAGCAAATTTCAATTTTGACACCTTGATCCTTAAAAACTAGTAAATGTATCAACGTTCTCTTTTCTAAGAACTATTTCTACATCTTTTATTTATATCCTCTCCAAATTTTAGACTTCTATGACAAGTAGTTTTAGATTGATACCATTTTATAGACAGCTATGTCAAATTTCCAAAAAAGCAAATTTCAACTTTGACATCTTGCTCCTTAAAAACTAGTAAAGACATCAACGTTCTGTTTTCCAAGAACTATATCTACATCTTTTATTTATATCCTCTCCAAATTTTAGACTTCTATGGCAAGTAGTTTTAGATTGATGGCAGTTTATAAGCAGCTACGTCAAATTCCCAAAAAAGCAAATTTCAATTTTGACACCTTGCTCCTTAAAAACTAGTAAAGATATCAACGTTCTGTTTTCTAAGAAATATTTCTACATCCTTTATTTATAACCTCTCCAAATGTTAGACTTCTATGACAAGTAGTTTTAGGATTCACGAAGAAGCAAAATTGATCTTTCACACCTTACTCCTTAAAAACTACTAAGGATATCAATGTTCTGTTTTCTAAGAACTATTTCAACATCTTTTGTTTATGTCCTCTCCAAATTTTAGACTTCTATGACAAGTAGTTGTGGATTGATAGCATTTTATAGACATTCATGTCGAATTCCCAAAAAAGCAAATGTCAACTTTGACACCTCGCTTTTTAAAAACTAAAGAAGGTATCAACATTCTGTTTTCTTAAAACTATTTCTACATCTTTTATTTATATCCCATCCAAATTTTAGACTTCTATGACAAGTGGTTATTGATAGCATTTTATAGACAGCTATGTCAAATTCCCAAAAAAGCAAATTTCAATGTTGACACCTTGCTCCTTAAAAACTAGTAAAGATATCAACGTTCTGTTTTCCAAGAACTATATCTACATCTTTTATTTATAACGTCTCCAAATTTTAGACTTCTATGACAAGTTGTTTTAGATTGGTAGCATTTTATAGACATCTATGTCAAATTACAAAAAAAAAACAAATTTCAATTTTGACAACTTGTTCCTTAAAAACTAGTAAATATATCAACTTTCTGTTTTCTAAGAACTATTTCTACATCTTTTGTTTATGTCCTCTCCAAATTTTAGACTTCTATGACAAGTAGTTTTAGATTGATAGCATTTTATAGATCAGCTATGTCAAATTCCCAAAAAAGCAATTGTCAACTTTGACACCTCGCTTCTGAAAAACTAGAGAAGATATCAACATTCTGTTTTCTAAAAACTATTTCTAAATCTTTTATTTCTATCCTCTCCAAATTTGAGACTTCTATGACAAGTAGTTTTAGATTGATAGCATTTTAAAGACAGCCATGTCTATTCCACAAAAACGCAAATTTGATCATTCACACCTCAGTCCTTCAAAACTAGTGAAGATATCAACGTTCTGTTTTCTAAGAACTATATCTACATCTTTTATTTATCAATTCTCCAAATTTTAGACTTTTGTGACAAGTAGTTTTAGATTGATAGCATTTTATAGACAGCTATGTTAAATTCCCAAAAAAGCAAATTTTAACTTTAACACCTTGCTCTTTAAAAACTAGTAAAGATATCAACGTTCTGTTTCCCAAGAACTATTTATAAATCTTTTATTTATATCATCTCCAAATTTTAGACTTCTATGACAAGTAGTTTTAGTTTCATAGCATTTTAAAGTCAAATTTACTTCTGGACCATTCTAAATTAGTCGTTACCTTAATGGTAGTTTCGCATATGCCCTCAATTTCACTCTTCCCCACCGTCGGGCAGACCAAATCCAATGCCGTTCAACATTTATCAGATAAGAGAGAGGGACTTTCCGGCACCCTATCGGGATGAACGGCAAGCATCGGCACATGGGTCAGATGTCTCTTCTCCCTAATGAAACGAAATTAATGTGCTTCAACAAATTACGATAATGGCCTGGCCCGAACTAACAACTTAAACGTCGTAAAATTATTGCAACACATCCGTCGTATTAGATCCTCGTCATTGTGTGACGACAGCTCGACGTTTAATTAAAACATTATACGAGAACGTATCAGTTTACTGATTTATAGATAGGTTGGGAGTCAGCTGCACGGACAAATCGTATTTTGGAGGGATTTGAAGTCTGCGTTTCAAAATTTTCGTTAGTTTTGAAAGGAGGAGGCGACAAAGTCAAAGTTCAGATGTTCAGACCCTTAATATTTGGAGGAAGTATGCAGAAATGATGTAGAAATGTTTCTTTATGACCGCGTCTTAAAATCTGTTGAGGGTTCTGGAACTATCCCTATGGTGTACCAGTTTACCAGGACGGCCGATGTATTATCATCGCCTTTTTAAACCGTATCGTAGCTTCTAAATGGACTGTATACTTTATGTGGACTGTAGTATTTATTGTCTTCCCAACTCCATTAACAAAAACAACAAACTCCTTTTATTTAACGGTTTATTAAAAAATGTTAAATAAATAAATCACAAATTAACAACTTAACAATAAAATTACTTTAGTAAGTAATGAACGAACAACGCACAAATTATTAGTAAACGTATGTTTTAACAATCACTAAAACATATTAGTAATTCAGAAAATATTTATAATGCGCGTTTTAGGTGTTTTGTCTATGAGTGATGATGTTGCACTAACTGAAAAGTTCGCGTCACGCCTGTGTATATCAAAATCGTACGTGACAACGTCTGTAACGGCGATGGACGTGTTGTGTCCGTCTTTGTCAATAACGTTGGAGGAAACGAAGTCGAATTTATTAAAAGTTTTTTAAGTTTGTGGGCTACGTGACAAACCTCATGTCGCGTGTTAAAATGTTTGAACGTATTTGGTGCGATGTTGTCGGATTGAGATTATGTGAAAGTGTTTAATTTGTTTTTGAAAATTAAACAAAATCTTTATTAGTTTAGAAATAAGAAGACGTCAAAGTTTAGGCTTTTAGATTTAGATATTACATCCACCAAATTCCATAAATAAAACAATAATTTAAGTGTCTGCGTTCCGATCTTCATCAAATCCAAAGTTAATCGTCGAGAGAAGTTTGTCGACACTCAAGTGCTTGAAAACTTGTTACACCCATTCAAATAGGAAACAATCCTTTTACAAGTTGGGGCACTGATGTAGTAACGAAGTATTTCTAAGTTTATCAGATTGAGTACGTATTGTTAAGGATATGTTTGTAAAGATATTCGGAATTAGCATAAGAAAACTTTTAGAAAACTTTCTGTTTAACCGAGAACGTTAATAGAAGTCGTTGAAAATTGCTGTTTTAAGTTTTCAGTTTCCAAAGCTCAAATAAGAATTAATTTTTTTTTGGTTTTAAAGTTTCTATGAGGAACGATGATAATGGTTTTTATTGGGATTCATCTTTGGGGAAATTGGGTAACAAAAATATGTAAAAAACCAGTACATAGTGGGTAAAAAATAAAAAGTACGGAACATTTTTTACAATAATAGAATTTTTCCGTTCGAAATACATAGAAGTTTCAGTTAGGAATCATCCCTTAGAAGATGGGAAAACTAGAGGCTTTGGCATCGGCACCAGCGGTAATTAGAGGTCAATATATCGATTTTTGAAGGAGAAATTGGAAGACATTTGAGGGATTACTAGACCCACAAAAATATCAAATACTGAATATAATAAAACTAATTGGAAATATTGCTTTGGGTATTTCCAGCTTCACAACTCACGGCCTCTAGTGAAAACAGGAATAAGTTTAGTTATGCCCTTATGTTTTTATTTGTTTTTTAGCACCGGCCGATCCAACTCTATACCCTAGCAAAACGGTATAACTCTATCTTACTCCTAAATAGTATTTTCAAAAAGCACTAAGGGCATAACTCGTCGTGTATATCGATCTAAATATTGGTTATCCAGACATGAGTAAGTCCACAAAGGCATAAATCGCGTTACGTCAGATTTTTTAGATACCTTAGAGACATAACTATAATTATAAAATAGTTTGATGCTGTTACTAGGGAACAACTAATGATGTGGAAAGCAATAATTCGTTCATAAGGGCACATTTCAAATAAATTGCAAAAAAAAATTATTGAATTGCAGTATTTCAATATATAAATATTGTGCTAAGAAATAGTAACCCATAACCTTTTTATGACAGCAATTACTTTACCTAATATTGTTATGGCTTAGGAATGGTTTAGACTATTTTATTGTAAGCAGTCTCCTGAAAAGTACCGTTTTCCAGTTATGCCGTTTTTCACTAGAGCCAGTGAAATATTGTTTGAGTTATTGGAAGTTCAATTAAAAGTTGATATAGACAAAAGCAATGCAGGATAACAGATTATTTTAGTTTTTTCTTCTTACATTTTTACATCACATTTTATTTTAAAAATTTGATTGTAATTATAGTTCTTTATAAAATAAATACGACATATTTAATAAAAATTAAATTGTACCCAATATGCATTAAAATTGTGGTTGAAACCATGACAATTATTTGCCACAGGTCCCGCTTTGCCATATATTCATATTATCTCAATGTCAAATTGCGTCGTCATTTGTTTATGTATAATTACGACCAAACAAAGGATGCTATGACAACAGAAGTTTTTGATTATAAACAGAGTTGCCGACTATCGATTAATTAATATATTTTCTAGCAATTATAACCAATCAATATTGTATTTAATAACTGTGATATTAATTTTGAATTCAATTTAGTTTGTTTCCTAAATCAATCGTCAATCATTATATATAAATTTCCAAGGTTTGACGTTATGCCTAATCCTGATCTAGAAACGTGAAATTTTGCATACAGACCTGCTGTATATTATGAGGGATAATTAAGAAATAGAAGGAACAAAAAATTAATTTCATTTGGCTGAAATTTGGTATACTTTTTTGTTATAGAAAAAGTAAGTTAAAGCATAAAAGGTAAAGATATCAACGTTCTGTTTCATAAAAATTCTTTTTACATCTTTTCATTGTATCCTCTCCAAATTTTAGACTTCTGTGACAAGTAATTTTAGATTTATAGCATTTCTAAGACATCCATGTCGAATTCCCAAAAATGCAAATGTCAACTTTGACATCTCACTTCTGAAAAGCTAGAGACGATATCAACATCATGTTTTCTAAAAACTCTTTCTACAACTTTTATTTATATTCTATCCAAATTTTAGAGTTCTATGACAAGTTGTTTTAGATTGATAGCATTTTATAGACATTGATGTCGAATTTCCAAAAAAGCAAATGTCAACTTTGACACCTCGCTTCTGAAAAACTAGAGAAGATATCAACCTTCTGTTTTCTAAAAACTATTTCTACGTCTTTTATTTATATCGTATCCAAATTTTAGACTTCTATGGCAAGTTGTTTTAGATTGATAGCATTTTATAGATATTGATGTCGAATTCCCAAAAAAGCAAATGTCAACTTTGACACCTCGCTTCTGATAAACTAGAAAAGATATTAACATTCTGTTTTCTAAAAACCATTTCTGCATCTTTTATTAATATCCTATCTAAATTTTAGACTTATATGACAAGTTGTTTTAGATCGATAGCATTTTATAGATATTGATGTCGAATTCCCAAAAAAGCAAATGTCAACTTTGACACCTCGCTTCTGAAAAACTAGAGAAGATATCAACATTCTGTTTCCTAAAAACTATTTCCACATCTTTTATTTATATCTTATCCAAATTTTAGACTTCTATGACAAGTTGTTTAAATTGATAGCATTTTATAGACATTGATGTCGAATTCCCAAAAAAGCAAATGTCAACTTTGACACCTCGCTTCTGATAAACTAGAAAAGATATTAACATTCTGTTTTCTAAAAACCATTTCTGCATCTTTTATTAATATCCTATCTAAATTTTAGACTTATATGACAAGTTGTTTTAGATCGATAGCATTTTATAGACATTGATGTCGAATTTCCAAAAAAGCAAATGTCAACTTTGACACCTCGCTTCTGAAAAACTAGAGAAGATATCAACCTTCTGTTTTCTAAAAACTATTTCTACGTCTTTTATTTATAACGTTTCCAAATTTTAGACTTCTATGGCAAGTTGTTTTAGATTGATAGCATTTTATAGATATTGATGTCGAATTCCCAAAAAAGCAAATGTCAACTTTGACACCTCGCTTCTGATAAACTAGAAAAGATATTAACATTCTGTTTTTTAAAAACCATTTCTGCATCTTTTATTAATATCCTATCTAAATTTTAGACTTATATGACAAGTTGTTTTAGATCGATAGCATTTTATAGACATTTATGTCGAATTCCCAAAAAAGCAAATGTCAACTTTGACACCTCGCTTCTGAAAAACTAGAGAAGATATCAACATTCTGTTTCCTAAAAACTATTTCCACATCTTTTATTTATATCTTATCCAAATTTTAGACTTCTATGACAAGTTGTTTTAGATTGATAGCATTTTATAGACATTGATGTCGAATTCCCAAAAATGCAAATGTCAACTTTGACACCTCGCTTTTTAAAACCTAGATGAGATATCAACATTCTGTTTTCTAAAAACTCTTTCTACATCTTTTATTTATATCCTATCCAAATTTTAGACTTCTATGATAAGTTGTTTGAGATTGATAGCATTTCAAAGACATCCATGTCGAATTCTGAAAAACTAGAGAAGATATCAACATTCCGTTTTCTAATTTTAAATGCAGGCTAATTCAAATGCCAATGGTTTGTTCTCTTTAAACGATTTCCCGAACTACTGATCTTTTACCGTTTCGGAACGCTAGAAAACGTTTCAGCATTAAAACAATTCACCAGTATATTTTCCCTAATTCGGAACGATTCTTTCTTTGCGGTCATAAACATTGTTCGTGACAAGAAAAATTCCAGCGGTGGAAACAACTGTAGCGTTTAAAATCGGAAATGAACGCATTTGTATGCAACAATGGGAAAGCAATTATCTAAAAAGGAGGAGTCCCGATTTATTAATCCCGGTGCATGTGGCGTATGAAATACGTTAAAAACATATTCCTGATGGTCTTTCTAGGCCAGGAATATAGGATGTTCACTTTCAAGCATTCTTAGTTAGAAAACAATTTTTCTCGTGTAGTTGAACATCATATTTTAAACGATTATGTTATATCCTTTGAGTCCTGTCAATATCCTTGGTGGTGTTTTTATAGTAGGAGGTTAGAATGTTCATGTTCAACCAAGCCTTGAAGGTTCACTATAAAATGATTGTTCTCATAGATACTGATTCTATTCTGTCAATTATGTAAGTCTACGTCATATCCTATGAGTCCTCAAAATCCCTGTGTTCCTTCTAGATCAGGAGAATGTTCAATTTAAGGATTGGTTTGTTAGAAAAAGATTTTATAGACTTTAGGAAACATATGAATTAGGTCTAGTACCACATTATCCTATTATTTTATAATCTAAATTAAACTTGACTACAGAAACTTCTGTAACATCCCGTATAACTGTAAAATACAATCAAAGCCTTTCGAAATTCTTTTGTTACTTTTCTTTATTGCGCCTTTCGCGATGTAATTTAAGACCGAAGACAAACAAAAAAAGAAGGAAACAATTTTACGCGACAATTTGTCACCTCGCAATGTTAGGGAAAATTTTAGTAGAGCTCTATTGGTCGGGAAGAGTTAAATGAAAGTTTAGAGTCGCAATATCGGATGTAGGGTAAAACGGGATAGAGATATATGGGCGATATTAAATTTTCAATTGAATGAGAATAAACTGTTTGTAGACAATAATTTTAAACTCATTTTTTTATTATATTGTTTTCTGAATTGATTCTTGTGCTTTTTACATTGTAAATGGTTATTAACCTGTTCAGACATAACCTAATATATGCAGTTTTATAAGTGTTGCATTTTATTCCATCTTTTCAAAGTCTATGAGAACGAACAGGAAGCTGCAAATGCAGATAACCTGATTTTACAGTCCACTTTTGTCCTTAGGCGATTAGGGCGTATTTTTAATAATTGTTTAATTTCATATGCTAAGGGATTATACCCAAGGAATTTAAGGGGAACAATTTTAGCTTATTCTGGAGGTTGGGTAGTTAAAATTGGTAAAAATTTCGATGTGGAAAATTTAATCTCCTGGCGCCCATTTGAATTAAGATCTTTTAAAAGCCCACGACCATTCTTCACTGTGGTTGACCGGCATCCAAAGCGGATTATACATAATCCCACGAAAAGTATTCAGGGAAATATTTAGTCGTGGCAAACCAGTACGTCCGAACTTGTTTAGGTACTGATGAATTTGTCAAAAAAGAATAGTTCGTTTTAACGTCATCACTAGGATCTTTACTGATTTGATCTGTCAAATTCTACTGATTTCCATTAGCTCACTTAGGAATGATCGAATCAGTAAAAATTGACAGAAATTCATTGAGAATGTACTGATTTAAACTTAGAGAGTAACCTAGCAGGATAAATTCTCTGAAAACAACATGTTTTATATTTAAAAAGAAATGTGTCTACACCCTACTTATATTTTTTACGAATCTTGTTTTAATCTAATAATATATGGATATGAATAAAATTCAAATTTGCGCTCGTTCGGCTTGAAGCGACGTTCTCGTGCTAATGGTGTGAAGTATCCTTTAGAGTTAAATTTAAATGGCGAGATGTTGTAAAGCATGTATTTGAATATATTAACCGAGGTTCTATACTACGTTATGAATAATACATGCAAGGTTCCATAACTTAGGGGTATAAGCTCCAGCTTCTGCAACTGGATGTAATTTCAACAAATCATAAACAGTTATGTACATCTTAATAGAACACCGATAGCAGATGTACTCGTATCTGTGAACATTGTCGCAAAAAGTAGGAACGTGTGTATGTTAGTTTTCTTGAAGTAGCAATTAATTCATAGAATGTTAGATTTCTGAAGGTTAAAATTAACACAGTAACTTCATAAGCAACTTGCATCGACGATTTTAAGACAATTACAAATATTTTGGCAAATAATACTATAGTAAAAATCAAAACTGAATAGTCTCAGACAAGTCTGCAATCGTCACATCTAAGTAAAAGTTATTATTTTAAACACTATGTGAAAAAGAAATTTTCCACATAACCTCAAAATGAAATATTCAAATTTAAACAAATCATTAATCTAAATTTAGGGGAAAGTCAATGAAAATTAGAAATATTATTGTAAAATAAACAACAATAATAGAGTTTAACAGAATTATAACTTCAATAATAAGGAAAACAGAAAAACCTTCAGAATTTTATGTCAAATTCCGATCTAGGAAGCTGTGACATACAAGTTCATAAAACCAAATTCCTCGATCAAGCGAGGCTTTTTGCTAAAAAACCTCCGAAGTGTCCACATCAATACTCGTTACGTAAACAAATGAAAATCTATGTCAAAGCCATTGTAGATCGATGAAATAATTGTAGAAATTTACCTGTCAATTTCTAAAGTGAGGTTAGAATTAATTTTTCATCTGAAGATTTTGGAATTTAAATAAAATAGACTTTCCAATCAACATTTCATCATCCTGTCCTGAGGTAAATCCAGTTCGTGCAATTTTTCCTGAATTTGTATCCAGTTAATGTATCCTGTAGAACATAGTCCCGTATGCCTGATTGAAACCTGGTAGAATCATTTGGACCACAACGTTGATTTGCAAACAAGCAACTAAAGTTTGCTAAAAGAATTCAGAAAGTATTAAAGGTACCTTTTCATTTTCTTAAATATCGATATTTAAAACTTTAAAAGAAACAATAAGGCCAGAGTACTCAACTAATTTAACTTATATTTTTAATTTATAATAATAAAAACAGAATAACGTAAGAAAGAATTTTACACAATAAATAACAACTATAAAATTTGAAAGATAATAATAATAATAAACATTACACTTACTTTTTTCTGTTTTAAATATTTCACACTGCAATCGCCAATTTTGATTACTGTTTTTTTTATTGTGAATAAATGCACACATATTTTTCTTCTAACTGTGTCGTTATTATTGAAGGTTAAAACTTTAAAAGTCAATTTACAGAAGCACGGCTAAGATTCAAGGTTTTTATGCTTCCGGCTGAAGTGAAAGAAGCCACCCCACAAAAATAAACACGTTCTGGCTAAGATTACGTCAGAAGGTAAAATTAATCTTTTAAGAAAGTTACTTACTCACAAAATAAATTAAACATACAAAGACAAAAAAAGATTAGGTGTTTCACATCACGTTTCGCGTGGATAAGTAACAATATATTTCACCTTCTATTAGATGTTTCATTAGAAATACCGTGCGTGATATAATACTGCAACCTGATAAACGTCATTAGCATCTTTTCGGTGGCGCCGCTTAGTTGGATGGCCTCCAAGAAGTCCCGATTTTACCCTTACATAATTTAACCAGATTCGGTTGATAAGAAAATCATATATCAATACATACATATCAATATTTATAAAGTAATGAGAGGATGCAAATATTTTAGTAAATAAATTAAAATAATTTACAATATTTTAATATTTTTTAAATATTTTACATTTACTAAATAGGTAATTTTATTTGTTTAAAAAAATATTAGATAATTCTCAAGTTATTATTTTAAAATTAAAATACATGAGTCATATACTACGTAATACCCCAATCAACTGAGTTTTAGTTTCTATTTTTGAAACTGTTAAATCCTAATGACCATAAATGTTTGCATTTCTATTTAAATAAATTATGTGTAAATCACTATATAATCCAAAAAAATACAGCTAAAAATACTCAAGAAATTTGCAACGATGAAAGTAACAGCCTTTGTTCTCTTTGTAGTAATTGGTAAGTAAAATTTTAAAGTTTCTAGTGTTAAAATGTTTGAGCAAATATTTAGAATACAGAATAAGCACAACATGTCATTTTATTAGGCCTATCCTTTGACATAAAACAATAGTTTGGTGGCATCACTAACGTGCTATATATCTAGGCATAACTGCAGTAATTGTAGCACGTTTAAACATGTCTATAGAGGAGGAAGTTCTCATACTGGAAGAGGCGTCTTACATTAAATAACTTCTGGACAGTACCAGTGACTACAAGTCCCCAAAATTTGTATTCGTCAAAAAATTTAAACTAACATTAAATCCAGGTGATTTAATACCATCCTAGATCTTCATCTTCTCTGATGGATCAAAAACGATCGAGTGTACAGGTGCAGGAATTTTATTCGAGGTCCTGCAACCACAAAAGAGTATGAGCGACACCCTGGCATTAGCCCTGCAGCCTAAAGTGATTGCAGGAAAGCTTAAGGACAGAACTATTAAGGTTCTACATATGACAAATATTAGCTGAGACAATCAAATTTTCAGGCGTTTTCGTCGTTAGCGCTCGAAGAGGTCCCCCAGAAGGTAGAGGTCCCCCAGAAGGTAGAGGCCCCCTAGAAGGCAGAGATCCTGGTCCAGAAGATTCTTCGATAAGTCGATCTGATGATTCAACTTCAAATGAAAATCAAAGAGGAAATGGTGCTATAGTGGAGGTTCCTAGCAGAGATCGATCTAATTCAACTTCAGATGAAAGTCAAAGAGGAAATGGTCCTAGGAGAGGTCAATCTGATGATTAAACTGGAAAAATCCAGAGAGAAATTAGTTTAGGTCGAAAATTTTAATAAAAAATAAATTAACGTATATTTCTTCAAATTTTCATGTCAAAAGCTATAACAAAAATAAAATAATTAAACAGTATTCATAAACTCGAGTTTCATATAAATATATAGTCGGAAAATTTAATTTTATTGTATAAGTGTCTCGCAATGGTTACTTACTTCAAAGTTACAACTTCAAGGATTTTAATAAACGTATTTCAAGGTATGTTTCGTTTTATTCTATAAGTAGAGTGAGTTTTAGAACGTCCCCATCGCAGAATTTCATTTTACCATTATGAAGCTTGAAGTAGGTGAAAGATCAAAGGTTGTTTGCTTTACCGTTGATTTCTCGAAATTAATTGCAACTTTTTTTATTAAAAATTAAAATTAAATGTTTGGGATGTTTGCGATTTTATGTACCTACTATATAAAAAATTAAAATTGAAAATATATACCTGAAATTTTCACTACCGAAATGGTTCAACCCCTATTTACGACTATCCGCAATTTTCTGTTTGAGGCAGCTTCAAATTCCACGCTCAATCAAGTTTTAAAAGGTTCTATGTTAGTCGAGATCTATTGCTTGTCCTCCAATTGAATTTCTACGACTAGTTTAATATTCTTTCCGGCATCGTATTGCCTTGTAAATAATTTAATACGCGGTTTTTCTTTCTTGCAATCGGCAATGGGAAGATGCAGCTGCGGTAAAGAATAAATAATGCGAACAAACGGGTTAGGCTTGTTAGATACAGTATAGACTTTGAAAAAATATATATTTTGTTTGTTGAAATGCATATGTAATCTTCGCCAATAAGCATTCTCCCAGCACTGTCTAAAATCTTAGAAAAAGTTATTTATCAACAAATATACGACTATGTATTTAATAATAATAATCAGGCTTTCGAAAGGAGTTTAGTACAACGACACTACTTCTAGATTTAACCGATAATGTACTTCGGTCATTAGATGAGTGAAAAGCTACATCAGTCACTCTGCTAGATTTTTGTAAAGGTTTTGACACTATCGATCATGTTCTTCTGTGTGCTAAACTTAAACATTTTGGATTTGACGAATATCTACAATCAATCAACAAAACAACTATTATTATTCCACTTATCTCTTTATCTATTCTTCACTTCCTTCTGACCTCGACAACACTCAAAGGTCTCCTACCAGTCAAATTCTACAATCACCTACGAACCTCTGATATTTTTCTTCTTTCTCCTTTCTTTACTATGTCTTTATATTTATTTAATATTTGTTATTTGTGTATTCACTGACCGAATAAAAGCACATTCGAAGAAGAAATAGCTTTAATTGACTCTTAAATTGTGATAAGTTTAAGTCTTTTAAATTTGATGGCAAAACATTATATAAGTTAAAGTTCAGTGAATTTTTTTGGGATTTAGATAATCAAAATTTATGTTTTCTTAGATTTCCAGCTTGTCTGGTATTATAGTGGTGGAAATCAGATTACTTAATTATATTGGCACTATTTTGGTGAATCTCGAGAATTGTATTAAAAATAAATAATGATGTTAATGTCATAATATCTGGTCACCGAGCTTCGCTCTTAATATTCAAATCTACATTTTTAAGCAGCCCAATGAGTATATAATTTAAGTATATTTATAACCTGACAAATTATTAATTAATTCGCGAAAATCACGGAGTGGGCGACATCTACTTGAACTACTGATAGGAAGATAAATAAAAAGTTGATTGGCGATTGGCTTGAAAATTAAAAAAGCTGTCAGTGTTAATTTTCAATTGGCTGCAGCTGTTGTTGACGTTTATCAACTGCTTGTCACAGAGGTTAGTTAAATGCATTAAAAGTTGCCTAGTTTCTGAGGATTTCACTCTTTTAGGGCAACATCTACTGACGCTTGATCTTCGCGAATTGTCACGGTGGACAGGCCCCGTTTCCGGGACGGGCAACAGCAGCGTGTAGGGCACACGTCCCGTCAACAGAAGATCGCTCAGCTCACTCTATTTATCACTATATAAGAAAAACTCTATATTCAATTGATTTTATTATTTATTGATCTGCAGTGAAGGAAAATTATAGGTCTGATATTCATACTTGGGTAAAAACCTCCACAAAAACCTGTGACCAGACTCTCGACGTGTGGCAGATATTGATATCATATTTTTTCAAAAATTTTCAGTTCCAAAATAGTTCATTCGTACATTGCATTACAATTTGTTCTTGGAAAATACAAAGTCACAATCAACCTTAAAATGTAGTATGAAAATAGAGAATTTTAAATGTCTCTTTAAAGTTTCTTGTAAAATAAAAAATTGAAATCTATCTTAATAGTACACGTGTACAAGCATTCATTCTTTTTCTCTCTCTCTCTCTCTCTATGATAATGAAAACTTAAATATTAAAACTGTCCGCATAATAAAATAGTAGCCGTAAGGGGTAGTCTCACACTATCGGGGAAGGGAAGAACCTTTACCCGATGTGCATAAAGCATTTCCACCCGCCAAAAAAAAAAAATTAGCTTTAGGTTAGGTTAGATCTTTGTAATAAATAAAGAAAAGTACGATACGTGTGACATTTTGACATGTGTTACATTCTGACAGGTGTCATATTTTGACATTTGTTCATTTTGAGATTTGTTCATTTTGACAGTTGTTACATTCTGACACGTATCACATTTTAACAGTTGTCACGTTTTTACATGTGTCACATTTTGACAAGTGTTCATCTTAACAGTGTTACTCAACGTTCCTATAAATATTTACCTAAACCCATGATTTCTGAAATTGAATTGGCAACGTTGTATTTTCAACTTTGAATTTATGAGATGGCTGTCATTTGACAAGCAAATTATTTATGTCCGTCAAATGAATCTTTCCTTTTTTATATAAAGGGCAAATTTAAAATTGAATTCTTTCAGATTAAAATGCCAGAAATTAAATAAAGTCAAACCTTTTTACTACTATACTATACAGAAGAAAGGAGTGCAGTATTTAATTTGCAGAACGTAGTACAGGTTTAAGAGGTAGAAATTTTATTTTTCCTCATCCTTCAATGCTTATTTGTAGTTAAAATTTAAATTTTAATACATCTGATCGGCCTAATATAGTTTTTGCCAAGATTTAATCTTGTTTCCATGGTTTTTACTGTAATAAACCTGTTCTTTGGACAGATAAGTCAGACTTTATTTATTCATAGCCGTATCGTATGTATTTTAATTAATTCAGAATTTTGTATTAATATATATTTCAAAATGGCTTCATTCTAAAAATATTATCAGTCTTCCTAAATCCTTGAAGGCAGAATTATTAGTAATAGCAAGGCAACATAAAAACAAATTCAATATTATAGATGAGATGGCCCGAGAAAAAGGAATTAAAATTCTCAGATTGCCTCCTTACCACGCAGAGTTAAATCCCATTGAACTGATCTGGTCACAATTATTAAAAGGTTATGTTTCTCAAAACAATACAACATTTAAATTTCCTGATGTGCGAAATGTGTTTTTGAAGGCAGTTTCAGATGTAAATAGAGAACATTGGGGAAAATGCATTGATCATGTTAAAAAGGTGGAAAATTCATTTAGAAAATGGAAAATTTAATAGAACCTATAATAATAAACCTCAGAAAAGAAAATTATAGTGACACCAGTAGTTTTAGTGAAGACTTTTTTTTTTAATCTTTGAGTTTAGGTAAGTACTGAAGCGTTACTTTTAATGCCAAGAGATTAAAACAAGTTTAATCCCAACATATAATCCTCCTTGTTATTTATTGGTTAAATTTAATTCATTCAATGTTAAAGTGTCAGATGCATAAGGTTTATTTTTATTTTTTGTAAATAATATAACTTCAACATTTAATCTACGAAGTGCGTATATATATTTTATATGCTGTGACCTTATTTATATTATAGAAACTTATTTTGCAAAGTACGCCTATGGAATGTGACGTTATATCCCCACTTTTACTGTACTTATCTATCCTTTATAGTATATATTACTATAGAAACAAGTTATTATTTGTGCTGTTGCTAGGAAATAAAACTAAAAGCTTAACTTTTCTTGTAAATATCTCGGAAGATCGAATTTTCACAGACATGAGACCTACATTTTTTGCCGATTTAGATAGGAATTAGTCTTCCCTGAAAGTTTCATTGAATTCTGACGAGTGGATTTCGAGATCTTCTGGACACACACACACGCACACATATATACATACATACATACAAACCTTGCTCGTTTAATAGTAATTGAATAGAACATTTTTTGAAAAGTGGTTGACAGTGCTCAAGATAACCAACATTTGCTATGATTCTTATGGCTTTCTTTTGCATACGAAATAATTTAATTGCTGCTGACGAATTATCCCCAAGAATAACTCCGTAAGCTATCTGAGAATGAAACAATGAAAAATATACCATTTTTAAGCGTTCAATATTGTAACTAAGACCAAACGCCGAAGCAAAAACAACACACTAGATAATCTTCCATCTAAATACATTAAAAAAAACCAAAGTTGTTTTGATAGTTAATTAAAATTTGAAGTTCCAGAACGTCTACTAAGCAAGCATATATGTAAATCAACAATTAACAATCGTATACAAACATCTAGCTGAATACCCTCCCATCACTAATCGCGATTCTCCCTCCGACACTGAATTATTAAACAGCTATTGATTCGGAATAATGTTCGATACACCAACAGCATTAAAGTATTTACTGAAGGAAATTGGAGAACTATAGAAACTCAGAATGCTAAATACTTTTGGTCGAATGACAGGAAATGGATCCGGAATTTTAGAAAGCTTTTAAAAGTTGGGAGAGTGAACGCCGATATCGCAGTTTCGAACAAAACAAAATTAGCCGTAAATTGGAACGGAGATTTCAAAGAAAAGAACGATTTGCGTGCCGAATGCTGGATACTGTTTGAATTGATAATTGGTTTTAAAAATGTATACGTCGAACTTTCAAGGTATGATTTGGAAAGATAGCAAATTTTATTATCGGAACCTTTCGGCTTGCTTCAACCAGTTAAAATTAATTTCTGTAAAAAAGGTAAAATAAGAATTATAATCGTACAAATATCTATCTAAAGTATCATTTTTTTTTACTTTAAACAAAATATCTGCAGGAAAAATCAGAGTCCTTGATGTTATAGACGCGAATCCAGCCTCATCCAAATTCAGCGCTACGTAAGTTTAATTTACTGTGCCGATGATTTCACGTATTTCGTGGTCGATACAACTTCTGAATTATTCAAAGTAAGTCTGGAAATGTCGGAAATTATAGTCATAGCAGTGTTGGTGATTCGCCGGTAGTCAGTTTCGTTGTCTGCCATCCTAAACATTTAATTCCATTGTGATTTCCAAAGTATCGATTCATGTTATCATAAATTATCAGTCGAAATACAATTGGCGGCACGTCATGAAACAGTTCTCTATGAATACAATGAGACTGCGTATACAGGATGTCCCGTTGGTAAACGGAGATATTTTAAAGGCATAGGTAGAGGTCACAATCGTGATTCTAAATAACCCATATACAGGATGCGCCAATTATTTCCACTCGATCTCTAGCACCGAAACTAAAAGAGATATCAACAAGATTTTTTGTAGGGGTAGACAGTCTCACTCGGACTACAATTTTAAAATATTTTAATTATAAAGGGTGGTTAATTTTTGTGGAATGAAAATTAATTTGGTTTTTTTAAATTGAACACCCTGTATACGATTATGTCTTCTGATTCTACTTAATATTAGATTTGCGGTAGTTTTTTGTATTTGTAAATCCGACGCGGCGTTGACAAATTATTCCTATTTTAAGCAGATTTAATGAAAAAACAGCACTTCAGAAATATTAGCACAAAAACCACATTTTTTAAAAAATTCCTCATAAAAGCTACTATGATGTAAATGAAACATGCACCTATCACAATAATCACACAACATCTTCACCTGTTGCACAGGGTGTTTGCCGATGGCGTGCCATTAGTCTAGTTTTCAAATGGCAATAACTTAATTTTTTCAAATGGGACACCCTGTATATTTTTCTTCAGTTAGAAGCTCTCCCTAATACGCATTAAAAAAATATAGGATTTTGCACATCTAACTTTACTATTTACTTTAATAATTGACGTTAAGTGACAAACAACATATTTTACACAATTTTTAATAGGTACAAAATTTTACAAAGTTTAATCGTAAGAAAACTACAATAGTGAAAGTTAAAATTTATAGTAGGTGTTCAAAATGTCTTCCATTTTCATTTATACATTTTCTTGCCCTTTTCTTCATTGATTTACGCATATCTCTTAGCATTGCAGGGGTCACCTGTCTAAATGCTGCAGTAATTCTTTCTTTCATATTTTCTTTTGTGGTAACCTCTTCTTTGTAAACAATATTTTTAATAAAACCCCACGAGAAAAAATCGCAAGTTGTAAGGCAAGGCGATCTAGTAGGCCAATTTATAGGTCCTCCCCCTCCTATCCAACGATCCCGAAATTCCCTATTTAACTAATTGCGAACATCTAATAGGTAATGTGGTGTGGCACCATCTAATTGAAACCACATTCCGTTGCGATAATTTTGAGGCACATTTTGCAATAAGTTGCGAAAATCATGTTCTAAAAAATCTAAAAATATAGCTCCATTTACAGTCCCATCAAAGAAATAGGGACCAATTACATAATCACCTATTATTCCCGCCCACACATTCAAAGACCATCGACACTGTGATGTGGTTCTAAATAAATGTTCATTGTGGTCCGAATAATAATGGAAGTTGTGTCTATTTACACAACCGTTCTTATGAAACGTGGCTTCGTCGGAGAATAAAACTTTGTTTAAAAAGTTACGCTCTGTATTTATCTTTCATTTCGGAAACTCATTGTGGTTTGTATTTTAATTTCTCTCTCTTTCCACTGGATTAAAACCACTTAGTTGTTAAAAAAGTTTTTTTATTGACGTTTCGGCTTTCCAGATCGAAAGCCGTTATCAAAATGACATAAAATAAATAAATGTACTAAAAACAGAACACTTGATAATCTTGCAAAAATATGACATCAACATAGTATACATAGAATAAGATTTTGAGATTGAAGATGTCAAAATCTGTTTCAATCATATTTTTGTGACGTTTCTGGGAACGAATTTTTAAAAGGATAGCGCATTTGCATATTATAAGAGAATTTATACTTCGTCATAAATGAAGTTTTCTTATTAATATTATCATAAGAAAAAACCAGATAAAAACTTATGATACTATCCCGATATAGAGGGTATCCTTTTTGCAATTAACTCTTTTTGTAAAATAGGTATCCAAATTTTTGAAATATCAACCGAACAATTAGAAACACATTCGTTATTATTTAAGCATATCAATGCTGCTTCTTTAACTTTGCGGTTATAATTATTCGGTTCTTTTAATAATCTAGTTGAAAAATTCCATTGTATTTTATGACCAGAATCCCATGCGTGTTCACATATTTTGGATTTTTCGAATTGTTTATTTTTAATGTACGATTGGTGTTCATTAAGTCTAATATGAAAAGGTCTAGATGTTTCTCCTATATAAAATTTATTACATTCGCATGGAATTTTGTAAATACAATTTTTTGTGTTTTGAATTTCATTAAAAGGTTTTGTATTTACTATTAAAGATTTTAATGTATTATTAGTTTGAAAAACTGTTTTTAAATTAAATTTATTGCCAATCCTTCTAATTTTTTCGGATAATTTTGGAATATAAGGGATTTTTACTATATTTGAAAGAATTATTGGGGGGTTTAAATTTTGATCTTTAGTTTTGATGTCTCGGTAAAGTTCACGATTTATTTATGTATTTATCTTGTTTATTAACCATCTACAGTATTCCACTCTACGCGCGAAATCACTTGGTAACAATTCTTGGTGAAGCTGGATATGATAGGGGTGATATTTATTCTTTTTTATTATGCGTCTAATTGTGGTATTGGAAATATCTAACTGATTGCTTAATTGCCTTATATTGGGATCTTCAACTATACTGATCATTACCTTATATTCGTTGTCAATAGTAACAGCTGTAGTTTCACGTGAATGTTTTTCATACTTGACGGTTCCTGTTCTATCAAATCTATTCTTTAAATTCTCAAAAGTATCCTTTTGTGGATGACGTCTTTCTGGGTATCTTTGACGATAGACCCTACTAGCAAGAAACGCATTTTTTTGACATTCACCCAGTATCCATATCATATCAATATTTTCTTGAACACTATAATTCTTATTAAAATCCATTTTTTATACACAATACCGATTAAATATAGTAGACGTGATACAATACAAAATTTTATGTTGACAATTAATGCCATAACAAAATATACCTACTGTCATTTTCATAGGTAACTTGATTTCTTATTAAAAATTGTGTAAAATATGTTGTTTGTCACTTAACGTCAATTATTAAAGTAAATAGTAAAGTTAGATGTGCAAAACCCTATATTTTTTTAATGCGTATTAGGGAGAGCTTCTAACTGAAGAAAAATATACAGGGTGTCCCATTTGAAAAAATTAAGTTATTGCCATTTGAAAACTAGACTATTGGCACGCCATCGGCAAACACCCTGTGCAACAGGTGAAGATGTTGTGTGATTATTGTGATAGGTGCATGTTTCATTTACATCATAGTAGCTTTTATGAGGAATTTTTTAAAAAATGTGGTTTTTGTGCTAATATTTCTGAAGTGCTGTTTTTTCATTAAATCTGCTTAAAATAGGAATAACTTGTCAACGCCGCGTCGGATTTACAAATACAAAAAACTACCGTAAATCTAATAACCAAATTAATTTTCATTCCACAAAAATTAGCCACCCTGTATACATCAAAATATTTTAAAATTGTAGTCCGAGTGACACTGTCTACCCCTACAAAAAATCTTGTTGATATCTCTTTTAGTTTCGGTGCTAGAGATCGAGTGGAAATAATTGGCGTACCCTGTATAATGGGTTTCTTGGCTTTTTATCAATTTTGCGTAATTAGACAAGATATACTAAGTGATTTAAAAGTTCTGGTCAAATGACTAATTATGCATAATTGATAAAATACCCTGTATCTCCGTTATGGAACCAAGAGACCCATTTACCAACGGGACACCCTGTATAATTGTACTTAAGATGGTAGAGAATCTGTTGGAAATTTTATACAATTATATTTTTTTGATTTTCCTTGAGTGCTCGATTCAATCTCATCAAAATTCCCACTTGGGTGTTTCCATTATTAAAAAAAGTATTTTGGGACGCTTATGAAGCAGTAGTTTCCTGTTTGGGTAGTAATAATTAATGCGTTAATCAAATACTATTAAACGAGCAAGGTTTGTATGTGTGTGTGTGTGTGTGTATGTGTGTGTGTGTGTCCAGAGGATCTCGAAATCCACTCGTCAGAATTCAATGAAACTTTCAGGGTAGACTAATTCCTATCTAAATCGGCGAAAAATGTAGGTCTCATGTCTGTGAAAATTCGATCTTCCGAGATATTTACAAGAAAAGTTAAGCTTTTAGTTTTATTTCCTAGCAACGGCACATAATAATAACTTGTTTCTATAGTAATGTATACTATAAAGGATAGATGAGTACAGTCAAAGTGGGGATATAACGTCACATTCCATAGGCGTACTTTGTAAAATAAGTTTCTATAATATAAATAAGGTCACAGCATATAAAATATATATACGCACTTCGTAGATTAAATTTTGAAGTTATATTATTTACAAAAAATAAAAATAAACTTTATGCATCCGACACTTTAACATTGAACGAATTAAATTTAACCAATAAATAACAAGGAGGATTATATGTTGGGATTAAATTAAATCTCTTGGCATTAAAAGTAACGCTTCAGTACTTACCTAAACTCAAAGATTAAAAAAAAAGTTAGTTCAAGAACTATCTTTAAAAGTCACTGTCTTCACTAAAACTACTGGCATCACTATAATTGTCTTTTCTGATGTTTATTATTATCGGTTCTATTAAATTATCCATTGATATATCCACTTTCCTAAATGAATTTTCCACATTTTTAAACATGATCAATGCATTTTCCCCAATGTTCTCTATTTACATCTGAAACTGCCTTCAAAAACAAATTTCGCACATCAGGAAATTTAAATGTTTTATTGTTTTGAGAAACATAACCTTTTAATAATTGAGACCAGATCAGTTCAATGGAATTTAACTCTGCGTGGTTCGGAGGAAATCTGAGAATTTTAATTCCTTTTTCTCTGGCCGTCTCATCCATAATATATTTTTTGAATTTGTTTTTATGTTGCCTTGCTATTACTAATAATTCTGCCTTCAAGGATTTAGGAGGACTGATAATATTTTTAGAATGAAGCCATTTTGAAATATATATTAATACAAAATTCTGAATCAATTAAAATACATACGATACGGCTATGAATAAATAAAGTCTGACTTATCTGTCAAAAGAACAAATTTATTACAGTAAAAACCATGGAAACAAGAATCTAGACAAAAACTATATTAGGCCGATCAGATGTATTAAAATTTAAATTTTAACTACAAATAAGCATTGAAGGATGAGGTAAAAATAAAATTTCTACCTCTTGAACCTGTACTACGTTCTGCAAATTAAATACTGCACTCCTTTCTTCTGTATAGTATAGTAGTAAAAAGGTTTGACTTTATTTAATTTCTGGCGTTTTAATCAGAAAGAATTCAATTTTAAATTTGTCGCTTTATATAAAAAAGGAAAGGTTCATTTGACGGACATAAATAATTTGCTTGTCAAATGACAGCCATCTTATTAATTCAAAGTTGAAAATACAATGTTGCCAATTCAATTTCAGAAATCATGGGTTTAGGTAAATATTTATAGGAACGTTGAGTAGCACTGTTAAAATGGACACCTGTCTTCCCTTCCCCGATAGTGTGAGACTACCCCTTACGGCTACTATTTTATTATGCGGACAGTTTTAATATTTAAGTTTTCATGATCATAGAGAGAGAGAGAGAGAGAAAGAATTTTTGAAAAAATATGATATCAATATCTGCCACACCTCGAGAGTCTGGTCACAGGTTTTTGTGGAGGTTTTTACCCAAGTATGAATATCAGACCTATAATTTTCCTTCACTGCAGATCAAAAAATAATAAAATCAATTGTACATAGAGTTTTTCTTATATAGTGATAAATAGAGTGAGCTGAGCGATCTTCTGTTGACGGGACGTGTGCCCTACACGCTGCTGTTGCACGTCCCGGAAACGGGGCCTGTCCACCGTGACAATTCGCGAAGATCAAGCGTCAGTAGAAGTTGCCCTAAAAGGGTGAAATCCCCAGAAACTAGGCAACTTTAATGCATTTAACTAACCTCTGTGACAAGCAGTTGATAAACGTCAACAACAGCTGCAGCCAATTGAAAATTAACACTGACAGCTTTTTTAATTTTCCCGCCTACTTTCAAGCCAATCGCCAATCAACTTTTTATTTATGTCCCTTTCAGTAGTTCAAGTAGATGTCGCCCACTCCGTGATTTTCGCGAATTAATTAATAATTTGTCATGTTATAAATATACTTAAATTATATACTCATTGGGCTGCTTAAAAATGTAGATTTGAATATTAAGAGCGAAGCTCGGTGACCAGATATTTGAAACTAACCACCGATAATGTTTACGTCAATATCAGAACATGTATTATGTAATCGATTATTAGAATGACAATTACGGTACACAATATTCAGTTTATATACCCACACGGACGTTAATCGATAAACAAATTATAGTTGTAAAAAAAGACAGAGGTCATGATCACCTAACTGTTATTTGACCTCTAGTGAGGTGTATTTAACACCCCCAAAAAAGATTGTGTACGAATTAGTCACGTCGAAGACGAACAGGTTATTTGGGCCTAGGACTTTCATCTTCTTCTTGGCCCAGTAGGCCTTCATTTTTTGGCGGCGTTCCCTTTTTTCTGTGTACATTTGGGTCCATTTGCTTAATGGCATAATTGGCAATTTATAGGGCTACCAAATAAAGGATAACTAAAATCATTTTGGTTTTCAATGAATCCACTAGACCTACACTTTCTACCATTATGTATGAATCACTCTAAAACAGGGGCTCGCAATTTATACATTCTTAAAAAACACTTCCTCGCTTCAACATTTAAATAATGATGTTCATCTCTCGAGCGAATATTTAAATCGTTAAAATTGCGGACACGCAATATAAATTTTCACCATGAAACACCAAGAAAGTTTTATGGAGCGTTAACATTAGGGCGCCGTGGTCCTACACAAATTCAATTACTTAAATCATTTCCATTAACCGGTAACAAGGCAAAAGGGATATAAATCTATTCTCCAATTACTCCGAAAAAATATGGGAAGAAGGGAAATTTCGACTTCCGTAGCCGAAACCAGTTGATTGCTTATCAAACAAACAAGTAAAAAAATGTCGTTCATAAGCAATGAATTTGTCTCTAGAGTCCATTGTTTTTATGTCCCAAGAACCTAACCAAAGAAAACAAAGCTCTCTAGTGTATTTATTTTAATTAATATTATTTCTATCACTAGATGTCTCGTGTGTCATCTCTCAAGTGTATCAAATGTTGTACGAGTAATCAAAGTTTTTCCTGCAATAAAAATATGTTCCGCCTACTATCTTGGGCTCATTAAACCGCACAATAAAGTTCAAGGTGAAGCGGAAAATAAATCAATCTTATCTTATGAATATCCACTCCGCAATCGAATTTGCTAGAGGCGTAATTTATTTGAAAAGAAAATAAATAGCTTGTCGACCTGCCCCCGATATTCAAAAGCCTTTCGGAACATTTATAAAACAGATGTATTTACTTGAATGGGATTTGCAAATAATAATCGTTAATAATCGCAGAAGAATGAAAATTAGGCCAGTCTTCCAAGCCGAATTGTAACTCGTGACGATTAAAACATTGGTAACACTAACCAACACTAATTGGTAACAATAAATAACTCTAAAATGTTACTATTAGATACTCAGAGTGAACTTGTATTTTTATAACATTTGTGAAAATAAATATTTTTACGTTACATTAACGGAGATGTAACAGTTAAACAATCAAAGCCACACTGTTTTAATTTGTATTTTTTAGAGATACACTGGGCGTTTAATATCCCAAAGCAAACTCATTTTGCTGCACTATTGGAGCACTTGAATTTGTCAGAGATATATTGGGCATTTAATATCCCAGAAGCAAACCCTTATGAGAAGGAAACTTGTTAGTTCAGGGGTAAAATATGAAAATATGGGCATGCATTATCCCTGAACAAAAGCCTTATTTGAAGGACAATTTGTACAAACAAAATACGGTTTAGAAATTAAGCACACACTAATTTGCCGTACTAGGAGGCATTTGAATTTGAAAAATATTACGTTGTAGTTTAACAACTTCAAAAAATGAAAGATGAAAGAGATTGATACATTAAAAGAAGCCAGAAAACAAGAAGGAAATAAAGGTACAATTAATTTGGATTGAAGTAACAAGACAGCATCATTTAATTATAGTTGACTAATAATTATTATGACAACCCTCTCAAAGATGTTATTTTGTTTTCAATTATCAATCAACTCATGTATCTCTCTCCTGGATCTACTTCTGATATAAGATATAAGACTCGTTTGAATTTTCTAGAAGTATTCTGACTTTTGACAGCTTCTGGTAGGTAATTTAATTCCCATGTATGAATAACTCCTTTGTCATTCATAGTAACCGTTACATGAGCTCGAGCCGGTTTATTATTATTCAAAATAAGATAGCCCAAAGAGTTTCCAGTAATTTTGAATAAAGCGCGAAGTCTAAACCAATAAAAAATGTCATTTTTGCACCGGACAGTACAGTGACTTTCGACCTCTTCAAAACGAATGGAGCTTCGGAAAAAGCTCACTTTTCTATACTTGGTTATCCATTGCTTTAGAAAACGAGTAAGGAATTTAATTTATCAGATTCGACATCCTAAGACCGGTTTCTGCCTTTCGGCTTCGTCAGTTAGGCTTTTCGAATCCAATAAATAAAATTCCAAACTCGTACAAGTCAGTAGCTATATCCGCTATAAGATAAAATTTTTAGATGTGCTGCCATCTATGATTAGAAGAGAGTATTGACAATTATTAAAAGCAAAAAATTCCCGGTGTATTGGGGTTGCATACACAATTTGCATTGTGTGTTGCAAAGCTTTTATTTGACTGATTCTAGTCAAAATGTCACTCTCTTCTTTCGTATCCCTTTCAGAGATTAATACAAAGTTAGAAAACGAGTAAGGAATTTAATTTATCAGATTCGACATCCTAAGACCGGTTTCTGCCTTTCGGCTTCGTCAGTTAGGCTTTTCGAATCCAATAAATAAAATTCCAAACTCGTACAAGTCAGTAGCTATATTAATAATTGTCAATACTCTCTTCTAATCATAGATGGCAGCACATCTAAAAATTTTATCTTATAGCGGATATAGCTACTGACTTGTACGAGTTTGGAATTTTATTTATTGGATTCGAAAAGCCTAACTGACGAAGCCGAAAGGCAGAAACCGGTCTTAGGATGTCGAATCTGATAAATTAAATTCCTTACTCGTTTTCTAACTTTGTATTAATCTCTGAAAGGGATACGAAAGAAGAGAGTGACATTTTGACTAGAATCAGTCAAATAAAAGCTTTGCAACACACAATGCAAATTGTGTATGCAACCCCAATACACCGGGAATTTTTTGCTTTTAATAATTGTCAATACTCTCTTCTAATCATAGATGGCAGCACATCTAAAAATCCATTGCTTTGTTTTGGAAAATATCTTTCTATAGAAAATTCTCTATTTAATGTGAAAATAATTAGAATCTCTTTTTGGTGTATATATTCTTGTTTGCCAGCAACTTAACTACCCTAGAACTTCATTATTACGGAGAAAAATGCGCTCTACTAATTTCCCTACTCAAATATTTGTTCTCTCCAGGGGATTTGAAACATCCTCTAGACTTTTCAACATTTTAACGAAACTCTCCCTTAGAACTGGTCTAAAATGCTAAACTGACGATTATTAAGCGTTCTTCGAGCTTCCATTGGCTCTTTGTTGTTTCTTTCTTAAACAAACCCATACAAATCAAATGAAATTTGTTTGGAAGAAACACGCACAAGGCGTGCCCGAACTTTTGGATAATAAACGGTTATGATTACTTTTTCGGGACCCAGTTCGAAGAAGAAACGGGAAAATGGAAATGTAACGTTGTTTAGAAAGTGTGCTGGATAATTAAAATGTAGAAAATATACTTCGTAATTAGGGCTATATTAATTGCTGAATATCAAATAATAATTTGCTGAGATGCTAATTAATTTCAACTCGAGGTTTAAGGCCGGAGAATTTTAGATCGTTCTGAAAAATAAACACTGAACGAAAAAAGTACGTGTAATTAATAAAAAAGTACATCAAATCTTCTTCTTCTTCTTCTTCTTTTTCTTTTTATAGATCTGTTGATCTGTTAATTTCGAGCCTGCCGTAAAATTTCTTGAGAGGTAGACTGCCAGCTATCTCTCCATCTTTTTGGTGGTCTTCCCAGTGGACGCCTGCCTATAGGGTTTCCTTCTAACACGATCTTCGGTAGTCGGTGTTCCTCCATTCTTCTAACGTGATTGTACCATTGTCTTCTTCGTTGCCTTCCCCACCTTACTATATCCTGGATACCGCATTGCTCTCTGGTATCGGTGTTTCGTATTCGGTCCCTCCTTGTGATGCCCACTATAGCTCTTAATGTTTTCATTTCGGCGACCCGCAGCATTTTCTTCGTTTTACTGGTGTCTTCTCGAGCTTCTATACCATAGGTCATTATAGGTCTAACGCAAGTTTTATAGATCTTGATCTTACTGTCCAGTCCCATGTATCGGTTATCCCATATCACATCTCTCAAACATCCTGAGGTAATTGCTGCCTTGTTAATTAGGCTTCTGAGGTCCTTAACTGGGTCATGGCAACTTGAAAGATCTACACCAAGGTATCTAAACTGTGATAATTGTTCTATTGGTTTATTTTCTACTACGAGTTTGCATCTAATTGGGTCTTTAGAAATTGTGATGGTTTTGGTCTTTTCGATAGATATATTCATGTTAAGCTGTCGACTAACTTGGTAGAACCTAAAAAGCTCTCTTTGCAGGTCATCCTCATTTTCCGTGATTAGGGCAGCATCATCTGCATAGCACACTATGCCCACTCTGCTATTGCCGATTCTGTATCCTAACCTTAGTGTTTCTACTTCTTCTATCATTCTGTCCATTAATATATTAAACAGCAAGGGACTAAGGCTGTCACCCTGTCTTATTCCTCCTGGCGTGGGAATATTTCCGGTGGTGTCTCCGCCTGTTTTGATTTTTGTTGTGCAATTTGAGTTTAAGTTTTTAATAACCTTTAGCATGTTGGCCGGTGTGCCTTTCTCCATGAGAATCCGTAGTATGTCTTCAAGTCTGACTTTATCAAATGCTTTAGTTAAGTCTATAAAGCACATATAAGCGGGTGTGTTGTACTCTATTGCCTTTTCCTTAATTTGCTTCATGATAAATATTGCATCTGTAGTGGACCTGCCTTTACGGAAGCCCTGTTGTTCTTCTCTGTTCTCTATTTGTGTTTCCAATTTATCTTTTAGTAAAGCTGTAAATAATTTCATTGTTGTGTTTAGAAGAGTTACTCCTCTATAGTTTTCTGGGCTTGTTTTTTGTCCTTTTTTGAAGATTGGTATCGTTATGCTTGTGTGCCAATTGCTTGGTATTTCTGATCTTTCTAATATTTTATTGAACAATGTTGTGAGGCTCTTGCTGAGTTCTTTGCCTCCGTATTTCAGAAGTTCGTTTGGTATACCGTCCGTTCCAGGAGCTTTTCTGTTCTTTAATCTTTTCAATCTTGATCCTACTTCCGTTTCTTCAAGAGATACTTTGACTTCTGTTTCGTAATCGTCTATGTCGTAACTATCCTCAGAGTTATAGAGCGTCAAATCAATAATAATAATAATAATAATAATAATATACGCCCTGCAATTCACTCCCTTACGAGTGAACCCCAGAAGCTTTGCAGCTTGTGCGGGGGAGGGACGGCTATTATTATTATTATTTGCCGTGGCGCTCTGGGGCGACTTACTAATGCTTGATGGCGCATTATACTCAATACAATAAACGTTCGTAAGCTTATGGGATTAATATTCGGGGGTTATGCTGGTCATTGCAATACTTCAATTCGCTCTTTGTACTTTTATTGCGCATTTTTTTATTTTTGTTTCCGAACAACCGCCACTGTCCTGCAATTTCTTTTAATAGATTATTCATGCAAGAAATTCTAGTCTTAGATAAATATTCATAAGGCTAGGATTTATCCATTGTAAACACAAAAGCCCTGATTCATTTTGCATGGAATTTTCTTTGTACTATTATTGCATTTTGTGTGTGGAAGAACTTTATGAAATAAGCAGTCCTGGGGGAAGTATAGTCCTTATTTTTATGTTTAAGGATTCATGTTTTTTATTACTTTTATTAAGGGGGTGAAAATTTTTGAAGAAATCATTTTTTTAATATTCGAACTCTTCTATATTGTGTTGTAACACGTTTCGCTAATTATGGCGTACCTCAGGGCTCTATCCTTGGGCCTCTTTTATTTTTAATCTTTATCAATGACTTACCTCTGATGGTTAATGGTGGCAGTATTGTACTATTTGCCGATGATTCTTCCTATGTAATAATAATATCTCCCAATTAACTGTTGAATTTCAAATTAGAATAAATAAGATAGTACGAAAATAAACGAAAATAAACTTATTGTTAATAAAGAAAAACTGTGTTTATTCATTTTACTCCTGAGGTGTTTCCATAAATAACTCTTTAAGCTGGGAATTTCATATTGATATACTGTGTAAAAAACTTTCATTTGCATGTTTTGCACTTTTTAGGCTTAGAAATCTGTTGTGTTGGCATATTATTACGCACATTACTACTCTCTCATTAGATATGGTTTAATCTATTTGGAGCTAATCAGCTCATGTATCTGTTGTAAGACACGTGTAAAAGGTAGAAGTTTATTAAGTAGAATATATTAATTGCATATATAATTAACATGTGGTTACAACGACATATAAAGTACAAGTACGAAGTGAGGTTACTTCTACACACAATATATAAAGGCCCTGACAACCATTGGACAAACAGCTACTTAGTTCAAATACATTTCAACACCCTCCCTATTTGAAATAAGTCCTTGGTTTTTAATACACTTTAAAAACTTAATTCGGTCCAAACCTTTTGTAAGCGAATCTGCTACCATAGATTCACTCGGAACATATTTTAATGCTAAAAGTCCACTGCTTAATTTTTCTTTCAAGAAATGGTGACGCACATCAATATGTTTGGTACGAGCTTGATAAGCCCCATTTAGAGCTAATTTCTGAGCACCTTGATAGTCTATACACAACAACGTCGGCACTGAATTCGAACACAACTCAAGACTTAGTCCACGAAACCATAAAGCCTCTTGAGCAGCAGATGATAAGGACATATACTCGGATTCTGTGGTAGACAATGCTACAGTTGGCTGTTTTCTTGTATTCCAAGAAATCGGAGACCCATTTTTAAAAAAATATATATCCTGTTACGGAACGCCTATCGTCTTCATCGCTGGCCCAGTCTGCATCACAGTAACCAATTATATCTGAACCTTCCAATTTTTCACCCTTAAATTCAAGTTTGTAGTCGATAGTGCCTTTCAAGTATCGAAGAATACGTTTGACTGCACCCCAATGAGAAGGTCCTGGGTTTTGGTTAAACCGGCTAACACAACTAACGGCATAGCAAATGTCAGGCCTGGAAATTTGAGCAGCAAATAGCAAGCTGCCAACTGCCTGCTGATATGGAATTGTTTCCATCTTCTTAATTTCATCTTCACTAGATGGACACTGTTTATTTGATAACTTTTCACCAGCACATAACGGAGTGCTTACAGGATTAGATTTGTCCATATTGAACCTTTTCAGAGTTTTTTCCAGATATGAACGCTGATCTATCCAAATTTTCTTATTTACTCGATCTCTTGTAATCTGAAATCCTAATACAGATTTTGCCTGACCTATGTATTTCATTTTGAAATGCTTCATTAATTTACATTTTAAATCAATTTTTGAATCCTTATCATTAGAAAAGATTAACATGTCATCAACATAAATTGCCAAAATCAATATCAATTTATCTGTTATTTTAAAATAAATGCAAGATTCAGTTTTAGATTGTGTAAGTCCAATCTCCTTTAAGAAGTTGTCAAGTTTCTGATTCCAAATACGGCTGGCCTGTTTTAGACCGTACAGTGATTTTTTTAAGCGACAAACTTTATTTGTTTCATTAAAACATTCTGGAGGCACCATATATATTTCCTCAGTCAGGTCACCTTGTAAAAATGCTGTCACTGCATCCAGTTGGTCTATATCAAGATTGTATTCCGCTGCAAGTGCAAGTAAATATCTGATTGAACTGTACCTAACAACTGGAGAATATGTCTCTTCAAAATCAATTCCCTTGCGCTGTGCACAACCTTTGATTACCAATCGTGCTTTATACTGTGGGTCTGTTTCACCTTCTTTATATTTAGTTTTAAAGACCCATTTACTATTAATTGTTTTTTTACCTGGGGGTAGGTCTACCATATCCCAAGTACAATTCTCTATTAGAGCATCATATTCATTGTTCATAGCTTGAATCCATTTATCCTTTTCTGGTCTGCTGAGAGCTTCTTCAACAGTTATAGGATCTGAGGTTTTATCAATCATTGCAGAATATGTTACATAATCTTTCATAGATTCAGGAGGTTTTTTTACCCTCTGGGGTCTATTTAAATTTAATGGTTCTATTTGTTGTACTGCTACCTCTTCTTCATAGGTAGGATCATCATCGTGATCAATATCTTGATTTATTTCTATGTCAGAGAAATCTGCATCATACTCTTCTGAAGAACTTGAAGTTTCACTTTCTGAAGAACTTGAAGTTGCACTCTCTTCTATAAGATTTTCTTCGAATATGGGTTCTTCATTTTCAACCTCTGGAAAGTACAAATATTTTTCTTCCTGAATATTGTCATTTATTAACAAAGTGGAACCTTTTTCACTTTCAATGAACTGCACATCTCTAGATACAAACACAATATTCTTTTTTGGATTGTAAAGTCTGTATGCCTTTGATTCTAGACTGTAGCCAACAAAAATACACGGAGTAGCTTTAGCATCTAACTTTTGTCTTTTTTGGCTAGGAATGTGTGCAAATGCCTTACAACCAAAGATTTTAAAATGTTTCACTGTAGGTTTTGTGTTGGTCCACAATTCTTCAGGTGTCTTTTCAATGCTTCTACTTGGTAAGCGATTGAGTATGTACACTGATGCATATACCGCTTCAGCCCAAAAAATATTTGGCAATGATGCTTCAATTAAAAGACAACGAGCCTTCTCTATAATAGAACGATTTAGCCTCTCTGCTTTACCATTTTGCTCTGAGGTATACGGAGCAGATAGCTGATGTTGTATGCCTGCAACTTTAAATAAATTTGTTATTTCTTTGCCACAATATTCACCACCATTATCAGTTCTGATACATTTAATTGTGTGACCTGTCTGGGTTTCAGCAAAATTTTTAAAAAGTTTAAAATACTCAAAAACCTGGTTTTTACTCTTTAAAAAATATACAAATGCTTTGTGAGTGAAGTCATCAAGAAAGGTAAGTACATAACGTGAACCAGATAGAGATTCTACTTGAATTGGTCCACATAAATCTGAATGTACCAACTCTAACGGCCTTGTTGAACGAGTTTCACTTGCTGCAAATGGTAAACGGTGACTTTTACCTAATATACACACTTCACATCTGAAATCAGATGGAACACTATCAGAAAAATCAAAACCATATACAAGTCCATTTTTCAATTTATTAAAACTAGCTGAATTTACATGTGCCAGACGTTTGTGCCACAAATTACACTGTTTTACTGCAGATACACTGAGCAACGCTGAACCTTGAACATTGGTTGTAACTGTATCTAATTTGAACAGATTATTCTCTAGTGTGGCAGAAGCAATCAACTGGCCACAAGGATTAACAATTTTTGCACCATTGGAGTCAAAAATAACTGTGTTACCCTTATTAACAATTTGGCTGACTGATAATAAATTAACATTTAACTGAGGTACAAAATAAACATCTCCAACTTTGATATTAGAAGTTTTCTTGCTCACTGATAGGGACAAACTTACATACCTATAATGTCTGTATTCATCTCTTCATTGTTGGCAGTAGTTATGGACAGTTTTGCTGATTGCCTTTCTGATTCTAATATATCACGACTTGCTGTCATATGAGCCGAACAGCCTGAGTCCAAATACCACAAAATATTATTTTTCTGCTGCACGGTAAATGCAGAAAATAATGCAGATTCATTAGAATGGTTATTATTTTTATTTTTGTTCACACTGTCCTTTTTCTTACCACAATTGTTCGCGAAATGTCCGTATCTATTGCACTGATAACAACGTACACTTTTTAGCTTATTTTTGCTACCTGAGGATGTATTGTCCTTGTCTTTGAACCTAACTGAACCTGAACCACTAGCGCCATACATAGCTACACATTTGTCTTGATTTTTGACAACTGAAATGTCCTGCAAGAGTTTGGTCTTAATAGAGTCAGCAGTAATGGGAGTACCTGAACTTTCTATTCCCATTATCATCGGTTTATGGCTTTCTGGTAGGCCTGCAAGTAGTATTGTACCTACCCACTCATCACTGACTTGTAATCCAATTCCTGATAGTTTATGTGCTGTAGTAATAATTGTGTTTACATAATTTTCTACAGAACCACTACTTTCTAAGGTTGTAGTTATAAGAATACGGAGTAAACCAACTTTTCTTGTTAAGCCTGTGTCTTGAAATGCGTTTGCCAGACTTTCCCAAGCTTCTTTTGCAGTTTTTGTTGACTGCACATGAACAAAATTTAATGGATCCACAAGTAAGATGATTTTTGAACGTGCTTTGGTAACCTTTTTTACATCTTCCTCGGTACCTTTTACTGCGTCCCATAGTTCTTCGAGTTCGAGGTAAGTCTGAACGGCAAACTTCCATGTGTCGTAGTTCTCGCGGCCTTTTAGTTTTTCTATCGGAGGCAACTGGTAACTAGACATTGTTTGAGACTTTTAAACAAACTGCGATAACACGAATAACTATAATTCACTACTGAAAGCTTTTTAAGAAGCCCTGAGCCCATAACCTGTTGTAAGACACGTGTAAAAGGTAGAAGTTTATTAAGTAGAATATATTAATTGCATATATAATTAACATGTGGTTACAACGACATATAAAGTACAAGTACGAAGTGAGGTTACTTCTACACACAATATATAAAGGCCCTGACAACCATTGGACAAACAGCTACTTAGTTCAAATACATTTCAACAGTATCGAGGGTTTTTAAACTTCAAAAAAAGCTTTAAGAAATATAGCGTCACTGAGGTATAGGCAGTCATGCAGAGAAAAGTTTAAGGAACTTCGTATATTACCACTTGCTTGTATTTATATTCTAGAACTTTTAATTTATGTCAAATCAAACCTAGAACATTTCGTACTAATAACTTCTACCATAATTATTTAACTCGAACTCGAAATGATTTGATGATACCAACACATATCTCTGCATTTTTTTAAAAAAGTCCTCAATACATGGGTATTTTAGTTTATAATAAACTTCCTAATATTATGAAATCAATGGGAAACTATTTAATATAGAAAGTAGAAAAGTTATTGATGGATAATTGTTTTTATTCTGTTGAAGAATATTTGGCGTATATATTTTAACTGTTAAATTTTAGCTAAACGTTTATTTTTTTCTCCTTCCTATATTTTTTTATATTTTTATGTTTTATGTACCACATCTTATAAACTATTCTTTGACTTGTCCCATTTCATGTATAACTGATCATATGGACAATAAAGTTATTATAAGTTCAATTTCTCTTTTTACGGAATAAGAAAAAATCACTTATTTTGTTGAAACAGTTTTAATTTTTGACGTTTAGACTTCTAAAAAGAGAAATTGAACTAACAAGGGAACCACTATGAGCTTTAGAGATAAAGTTATTATTATTATTATCCCTATTCAAACCGTGTCCTTTCCCCAGAAAAATATTATGTTGGGAAAACTCTTAATTTGTATAATAAATCATTTTTTTGATCTACTTGCAAAACGTTATTTTAGTCCCTAAAAACTCCTCTACTTAATACAGTTTTAAATTTTTACAATTCTGATTAACTTTAATATCTCTACAAATGGTATGAAGCCAGCTTCTTGGAATATTTAACAGTCCCCACAGATTCCGAGGATGTTAACTTTAACTTTGTAGTCACGCAATTTCTGTGGCCGTATCTTTCTCATTAAAATACAATCCTTGGCTCACTTAGGGGTTTTCTGCCAAGTGGGACGCATACAGGGTGGGATGCAATCGATAAATGCTTTTCCTCATCCAATACTAGAAGAGATTTTGATCTTATATGTAATAACAATTTTTGTCTACGAAAGAAAAACGCAAGTTTGATCTCTCGACTCCTCAAAGCATGACATAAAAAATAAAAAAAATCGGATGTGGCCATGCACATGACTTTACCATACTTTAACGGCCATACGGGCTCATAATCCAATTACTCGTACATATTTAAGGCAGGCCATGCCTGGCAAGAGCGTACAATTGTCTCCATGAAACAAAACACTTCTACTGCGCTTGCGCTATTATGCAACTATGTTATTCCATATTTTATTTTTAACTCGCTTATAATACAAAATTTGAAAAAAGTTTTTAAACAAAATTTATAGTAAATTTAATTTAAAATAAATTTTTTTTCTTAATATTTTTACATAAACTTAATAGAAACGATAATAATTGCGAAATTCTGAAAATTCTCAAGAGTAAACCCCCACTTCCGGTTGTCCGATTTTGCCCAAAATCTAATCAGTTCATTAGCATGTTGTAAAAATGCTAAATATAAAATTTGGTTAGGAAATTTCGATCGCAGTTGGAGTTAGAGCGCACACAAATTATTCCGGACTACATACTCCATACTCCATACTCCATACATACATTTTCTGGAAATGGTCTTAAATGACTTAGGGGGTCTCAAAACATGTAAATCCACTGAAAGCTGGTAAAGTAATAGATTCTTCCTGCGTACGATGTGAAACAAATAAGAGCATACGGGAGCAATATAACATCCAGAGCATCAACAAATGGGTAAAAGCAAGGAAAAGAGACTGGGATAGTTATGTTAATAGAATGACACATGACAGATTAGCTAACATCTGCAAAAATAATAAATCCTACAACAAAAGACCAACAGGAAGACCAAAGAAAAGATTGAAGGACAACCTACTGACAACAACAACACCAGAAACAGAATGAGAGGCTGACAAACAGGAGCAATCCCCAAGAAGAAGAAGAAGAAGTATGATGTGAATTTGTGAATCCTTGCAAAAGCAACCATCGGCTAGAATCATTCATAAAGTTCCAATTATCGCTCTGATATAAAAAATTATATTGCAGCATCTAAACATACCGAATAATCTTCTCCTCTATCCCTGTATCTATTCTCCACTTGAAATTTGCCTCGTCAAAATCCTTGAGACTTATGGAACACATTTAGGTGGTCCCCAATCGCACCATTTCCCTGCTATACTCTTACACCTACACGTCATTTCTTTCAAGCCAGAAGCTTAATGGAAACAAAAGCAAACACAAGGGCATACGCCATTTAGAATTTTCATGTTAGGCAAATGTTGATTATACGGATTTTTTCGCTTTAACACGGTTTTGCCCTTAGATTTAGTTAGCGAGGGGTTGTAAAAGGTGAAGTTTTATTTTAGTTGTTACGATCTTATACCCAGTGGCTTGTTTTACTTACGTATGACGTAGACGATTTCAATTGACATTTCTGACCTTCAATTTTGGGTCTCAGTAGAGTAAATTCTCAATCGAAAAATTTGTTTTACCAGTTTTCAATTTTTTAACTTTATCAGTGCTCATTTTCTTTGTTGAAAACTTGTCTTAACTTATGGCGCTATTCCTTTTGCAGATATTTTCAACCCGCGCTATTCTTATGGTCGAAAGACCCTAATATAACAACGGGCTGATATCAACATATTTTAAAATAGCAGGAACCACAAATATCAGCGTCTCCATCTACTTCATATTTTCTCAAAGATAGCAATCATAAACCCGTCGTCTTATATCCTGTCTGGTCTGTAATCCCAACTATAAACAATAAAATTATCTGAGGGACATCCCATAAAACCAATATCGTGGTTTATATGAGGATGGATATAAAATGGGAAGCAGGATTACATACTGGGAATGGTCGTTGTCCACTCCGCTACTACAGCTACCTAATAAATTCGCCATTTTAGAACTTTATGATTTCTGGAGTTCAGATTTAGCTTTCGGCGGTTTGTCGTCTGGAAAAGGTTTATGCGGCTTCCAGGAATGCAATCTCGGTTTTCTCGTATGTTCCGAGTTTCTAAGTGAATGCACAAAAATTGTAACTCCATTCATACGTCTTGACATTTTGACCAGAACCGGTCAATAAACTTAGTAACCTTCAATGCAAATTGGGAATTATCGTAAGTAAGGACGTCTAATTTTTCCGAAAAAAATCGAAAAAATAATATTTTAACAAGAAGCATCAGTACTATATACTACCTATTATATATGCATACATAATAAATATGTAGGTATTAATTTGAAAACTGAAAAACAGGTAATTTATTTAATCACAAAATACTACAAACTTAATTATTTATGGTACAATTAAAATATAAATTGCAATTTTGGTACACAGTAGGAGTATTGTTTGAAATCTTTGTTAACTCATTGATAACGTTGGGTGTAGGTAAATCATTAATGTTGTTGATGGGTCCAGCTGTAAAGTGAGAAGCTCGAGGAGTGGCTGCAGGTTCCTCTGTTTTCCGTTTTTTTGCTGGAGGTTTTTAGGCGTCACTTCTAAGGGTGTTTATGATGTTGGAATAATGCTCATTTAGTCCATTGAATTGTTACAATTTAAGGACCGAATATTGCATTTTTTAGAGAACGCAATTTTAATTTTGGGACATGTGTGGGGGGTCAATAGAAACTTAACCTCAAGTTTGTGGGGCGCCACCCTTGTCCCCCGGCCGCTATCACCCCTTTGGTGAAAACACTTTTATCGCGATATCTCGGAAACTATGCGTCTTACAAAAAATTTATAAAGTCATAATTTGTAGCAAATTATTTTGCCTACAAATATGTTTGCCCTAAATTAAAAATTAAAGACAGGAGATTTTTCTACTTCAATAGTGCTTGTCATAGCACTAAAGGGAAAAACCTTTGATTTGCGACTAAATGACAGTCCTTGAAAATTAGATCCAATGATGTTAGTTATTAAGCCTTCTCCTATTTCAAAAGCACGATGACAATTGACGATATCTGAAGCAACTATTCCATTTGCTATACAAATCAATTCAGTGTGATCTATAGTAAAATCATGAGAAGAGAGCCAATTATCAATTTTTTCAAGGTCTTCATTGTCACGTTGGACACGTGCATCTCTGTAATCTACATGCTGTTCTGAAGTATCCATAGTGATGTTACAGTATTCTGTAATCTGCTCGCAAACATCTTGTAAGCGTATCCTTCCAAGAGTCCATGATGCCACCGTGCTCTCAGAGATACCACGCCCGTGTGTTAACCCTCCAGATGATATAAACATTCTCATGAGAGTGTGCTCAACAGTTTGGTCAGACATTATCCTGCTCCAAAATTTGTCAGTTCGTCGAATAGTAAAACAGCCCTTAACAGTGAACGAGTGGTATTCATCAGGTTCTTGCAGGTCAACTTTGGAGCGCTCTAACAGCGTTTTAAATGAACGAAATTAATTAATTAAAATTTTCCTCATAAGATCATCTACAAGATTGGTCTGAAGTAATTTTTTTGTAAAATGTATAAAAAAAAAGTTATAGAGCAAAAAAGAAAATTTTTATAAAAATTTTCTCACTCTTTTGCTTATAACTTCTTTAATTTTTAATTTAGGGTAAAAAGGTATATAAATATATTTGTAGGCAAAACAATTTGCTACAAATTATGACTTTACAAATTTTTTTAAGGCGCATAGTTTCCGAGATATCGCGATAAAAGTGTTTTCACCCCTTTTTTCAAGATGGGGCCGGGGGATAAGGGTGGCGACCCCACAAACTTGAGGTTAAGCTTCTATTGACCCCCCACACAGTTGTCACAGAACTTACCACTAACTCTTAAGAAAGAACCCCACAGTCACTAAATCGAGTAAATATCAGAACCCCAGCCCTCAGAAGAGGCACATCCCGATAACTGTTTAATTAAGATTATTTTTTTCATCTGTCAAAACAGTCAGATTTTGTGGTTTCAGCCAATAACAACTCAGGATCCTAACCAATCATTGTGTTTTATACTGATAAAACCGCTTCGTCGTTTTTGTTTATTGATTAAACTGTGTTTACCTATTTGTGATGTCAAATGTAAACATTTACAATTATTATTATACTAAAATGTATTGCAAATCTATGTTACTAACCAAATTTCAAAATGTATTTGTAAACTAACCTGTTTTTATTAGTTTATTTCAAAACATTTAACATTTTTAGATACCTCACTCGTCCTGCGGACTCGTGATTTTATCAATCAGTTTGTTTTCGTGGTTTTTCCAAATAAAGCCGTTTTCGTGAAAACCAAAAATTTAATCGATAAAATTTGGAGGACTCGTGGTATTACCTTTGATAATTTTACATTTTTTAATTTGTTACACTCTCCAAGTTTTTGGTATACAATAAATTGTATGAACTAATTGGTCAACATAATTATTTTCATGGGAAATATTTGAAAAGAAGTTATTAAAATTATCTGCACTTATGTTACATTTATTAGAATCATTTGTTTTTGATATGTTTACATTACTTTTAATAACTATCTAAAATTACATTCTATTGATTGATTATTTAACCTTGTCAGATCCTAAGTAAACCCTCAACATTATTTGTCATATAAATTTTTAACTAAACCGAAACCTTCTCCTCTTGATTGACTGAGATTAAACAATTAGTGGTCTATTGAAACAACAAACCGATCGGTTACCTTTACATGTTTATTTTTCGTAAAGAACGTAAAGGTAAATCGAAAAAGCTCTACCAATTCGAGAGAGGATCGAGTTCTTTTCTTGAGAATGTTATTTGAAATCAATCGACGAGCTCGGAGTAGAGAATCGTGATCAATCTGCGTGCCGAACGACTTTGGCAATTTAAAGATGTGTTACATGAAAAAATGTCTTGTACCGTTGTTGATTGTTTGGATTAAATGATCGGTGGATTAATAATTGGTATCATTTAAAAGTGTAATTTTGGCTTCTTATCTCTTATCAAAATGTAAGATCAACCGTTATCCATTCCTAACTTGTGTGTCATGCAATAAAATAGTTACCGCTCGCCCTTTAACTGGCTTCTCGATGGGGCGAATTTTTTGTTGGCCATAAATGAATTAGACAGCAGTGTCGGATCTTTAATTAATCTTCGCCAACGTAACGCCATGTCGGACATAAAAAACGTGACCCAGTTGCTGCAAAACGTGAAAGAAGGTACTTTTTTCCACGATATCTGACTTTTTATTTCCAATTCTGGAAAATATATTATCCTGAATGGCGTAGAAAAACAAAGACATTATCGGAATTCGTTGTGCCCAATCTATATAGTACGTTTTTTTTTCTTCTAGTTCCATATGCTTAAATCGATTTCAAGAGTGGGTTTAAGTACACATTTATATTTATTTATTTATTTTATTTTTATTTATTTATTCTATAAATACAATGAATGATAAGCGATAAGTGCTACTGCACTTGTTTCGCATGAGAGGCATATTCGTAAAAGACATCATCATCAACATTATAAATAGAATTATACCCAAAGACCAGACATCTGCATGAACCTTGACCGATCTTCTTTCCAATTAAGTATTTTCTTTTTTCCAGAGCATTTACTTCAGAATTTGGAGGACTCAAAAGGGTTGCCATGTGTTAATTAAGCAGGTTTTTTTCATTACCTTTGATTTTCCAAAAATACCCATTCAGGCAAGTCGTTCTACTTGAATTTTCGTTCCAGTCTTTTGGTATTGCTCAGCATAGATTTAAATTACAAAAATTTGGGGAAATGACATGTTATACTTTTATTAGTTTGACACCCAAACAGTTTTTTTATTAATCTTTATTTAGCACAAGCTAATTTTATAGATAAAAATACAAATATACGAACATTTTTTTATTTAATTAAAACTTAATCTAGACATTTATATCATAAAAAAGCCTTTAGTTGTTTTTTGAAAGAATTTATAGTGATGCAGGTCTTTATGGAATCATTAAGTTCATTATAAGTAGTAATGCCTTTATGAAATATTGATTTTTTGTTGTAACTCTTATGTCTGTTCGTGTACAGGGTGGCCAAATAAGAATGCGAGGTACTGTATCTGGCAAACTATCCATCGTAGAGGCTTGCGGAAAAAAAAGTTATAACTAAAACGGCCAAGAGAAAAACCTGGAAAATATTTTCAAGTTTCTAAAATGGCCGCTAGGGGGCGTAACTACAATCTTGAATCTAAGAAAGTGATGTTTCTGTGAATTCCGCTATATTAACCTAACAAATAAATACATTTCTCTCTCTTTCCACTGGATTAAAATCACTTAGTTGTTAAAAAAGTTTTTTTATTGACGTTTCGGCTTTCCAGATCGAAAGCCGTTATCAAAATGACATAAAATAAATAAATTTACTAGAAACAGAACACTTGATAATCTTGCAAAAATATGACATCAACATAGTATACATAGAATAAGATTTTGAGATTGAAGATGTCAAAATCTGTTTCAATCATATTTTTGTGACGTTTCTGGGAACGAATTTTGAAAGGATAGCGCATTTGCATATTATAAGAGAATTTATACTTCGTCATAAATGAAGTTTTCTTATTAATATTATCATAAGAAAAAACCAGATAAAAACTTATGATACTATCCCGATATAGAGGGTATCCTTTTTGCAATTAACTCTTTTTGTAAAATAGGTATCCAAATTTTTGAAATATCAACCGAACAATTAGAAACACATTCGTTATTATTTAAGCATATCAATGCTGCTTCTTTAACTTTGCGGTTATAATTATTCGGTTCTTTTAATAATCTAGTTGAAAAATTCCATTGTATTTTATGACCAGAATCCCATGCGTGTTCACATATTTTGGATTTTTCGAATTGTTTATTTTTAATGTACGATTGGTGTTCATTAAGTCTAATATGAAAAGGTCTAGATGTTTCTCCTATATAAAATTTATTACATTCGCATGGAATTTTGTAAATACAATTTTTTGTGTTTTGAATTTCATTAAAAGGTTTTGTATTTACTATTAAAGATTTTAATGTATTATTAGTTTGAAAAACTGTTTTTAAATTAAATTTATTGCCAATCCTTCTAATTTTTTCGGATAATTTTGGAATATAAGGGATTTTTACTATATTTGAAAGAATTATTGGGGGGTTTAAATTTTGATCTTTAGTTTTGATGTCTCGGTAAAGTTCACGATTTATAAATTTACTTGGGTAGTTGTTCTTAATCAAGACAGATTTAACAAGTGATAATTCATTATTTAAGAAATTGTCATTTGAACAAATTGTTTTTGCTCTATCGGAAAGAGATTTGACAATACAAAATTTAAAAAATGACAATACAATTAAGATTTTACCGGCAGATAAAGGTAACGCGACGGTTGTCATGAACAAAACAGATTATGATAACAAAATTAACGAAATTATTGAAAACGGTAGCTATTCAAAATTAAATAAATAAAACTCTTAATCTTGTGAGAAAAAAGTTGACAAGTGATAATACATTAATAAATAGAACTAAATTAAGCGTCTCAGCAATTCTAGAATTATTGGAACTATGTATTAAAACTACATATTTTCAATTAAATAGTGATTTTTATCAGCAAAATTTTGGCATGGCAATGGGTTCTCCTTTATCACCAAAATTGTGTGATATTTTCATGGAGAATTTTGAAATGGAAATTGTAAACAAACAAAATTTAAGACCTTCTGTCTGGTTTAGATATGTAGATGATATCTTTGCAATTTGGCAACACGATAGGGAAAATATTGATACATTTTTATATACTATTAATAATTCGGAACCTACTATTAAATTTACAATTGAAATTGAAAATAATAAAAAATTACCGCATCTTGATGTACTAATACACAATAACAACAATTGTTTTGATACATCAGTTTTTAGAAAAGAAACACATACAAATAGATATCTAAATTTTAATTCAAACCACTCAATTTGTGTTAAACGAGGTATTGTCAAATCTCTTTCCGATAGAGCAAAAACAATTTGTTCAAATGACAATATCTTAAATAATGAATTATCACTTGTTAAATCTGTCTTGATTAAGAACAACTACCCAAGTAAATTTATAAATCGTGAACTTTACCGAGACATCAAAACTAAAGATCAAAATTTAAACCCCCCAATAATTCTTTCAAATATAGTAAAAATCCCTTATATTCCAAAATTATCCGAAAAAATTAGAAGGATTGGCAATAAATTTAATTTAAAAACAGTTTTTCAAACTAATAATACATTAAAATCTTTAATAGTAAATACAAAACCTTTTAATGAAATTCAAAACACAAAAAATTGTATTTACAAAATTCCATGCGAATGTAATAAATTTTATATAGGAGAAACATCTAGACCTTTTCATATTAGACTTAATGAACACCAATCGTACATTAAAAATAAACAATTCGAAAAATCCAAAATATGTGAACACGCATGGGATTCTGGTCATAAAATACAATGGAATTTTTCAACTAGATTATTAAAAGAACCGAATAATTATAACCGCAAAGTTAAAGAAGCAGCATTGATATGCTTAAATAATAACGAATGTGTTTCTAATTGTTCGGTTGATATTTCAAAAATTTGGATACCTATTTTACAAAAAGAGTTAATTGCAAAAAGGATACCCTCTATATCGGGATAGTATCATAAGTTTTTATCTGGTTTTTTCTTATGATAATATTAATAAGAAAACTTCATTTATGACGAAGTATAAATTCTCTTATAATATGCAAATGCGCTATCCTTTCAAAATTCGTTCCCAGAAACGTCACAAAAATATGATTGAAACAGATTTTGACATCTTCAATCTCAAAATCTTATTCTATGTATACTATGTTGATGTCATATTTTTGCAAGATTATCAAGTGTTCTGTTTCTAGTAAATTTATTTATTTTATGTCATTTTGATAACGGCTTTCGATCTGGAAAGCCGAAACGTCAATAAAAAAACTTTTTTAACAACTAAGTGATTTTAATCCAGTGGAAAGAGAGAGAAATTAAAATACAAACCACAATGAGCTTCCGAAATGAAATAAATACATGATCTTTAAAGTAGAGGATAATCTGAATCTTTTTTGTTTGACAATTTTTGCTGCATCTCTAAAAATAAAGTGGTGGGGGGTATTCAAAGGTTTCAGTAAAAAACACCCTGTACATTCGAAACGGCTGAGCCGATTTTAACAAACTTGGACTAGTTGAAAAGAGCTATTCTTGGGCTAAAAATGCTATAATATTTGAAGTTTTTTTAGTTTCAGATGTCGCCGCTAGAGGGCTTTTTTCGACATTTCGACAGAAATGGTTAATTTTCTCAAAAAAATTAGATGCATTGGTATGATTTTTTTTTATGAAAAAGTAGCTAAAGGATGCCTAAACAAGCTCGCGAAAACCGCATCTCGGTATCTTGTTCCTGACCTAAAATTTTGGCCAAAGAAAATTTTATACGGATCTCCTTTAAATTTTTATTTTTTAAACTATTTAATTCCTTTTATTTTGTAATTTGTGGCCCTAAAAAGGACCGATTTAAAAAAGAAAGGTTTTTAGTGCCGTCTTAAAGGCTCTAAATGCTGATCATCACGCTCTATGCATTGCTGACAAAATTGCAGCTTCAATTTCGGCTCTCGGTATGTTACATAATGCATTACGAATCCGATTTTTCGTATCTCTCTAGGTTGAGTCTGAAAATTCAAGACAAGTTAAGTCTGGTGATCGCGCAGGCCATGGAAACAGACTTCCTCTTACAATCCAACGCTGTTGTAATACTGCATTAATATGCTCTCACACAATAATGGAGAATTTTTATTTCTAATTCTTTGGACCGATGAAGCCACCTTTAAAATCTGCACAATATGCATTATTGGTCTGCAGAAAATCCGCATTGGTTGCGTGAAGTTCAGCACCAAGGACGTTGGAGTTTAAATGTGTGGTGTGGCGTACTGGGAGGCAGAATTATTTTTTTTGGCAATCCCTAAGTGGCAATATCTTTCTTGACTTTTTGGCCAATAAATTACCGTTGTTGTTGGAAGATGTTTCACTGGAAACACGTCAAAACTTGTTTTTGCAGTTGAATGGTTGAATGTACAAAAATTTTCTTTGGGCTAAATTTTAGGTTAGGAACAAGATATCGAGACGCGGTTTTCGGGAGCTTGTTTAGGCATCATTTAGCTACTTTTTCATGAAAAAGAATTCATACCAATGCGTTCAATTTTTTTGAGAAAATTAACCATTTCTGACGAGATGTCGAAAAAAGCCCTCTAGCGGCGACATCTGAAACTAACAAAACTTCAAATATTGTAGCATTTGTAGCCCAAGAATAGCTCTTTTCAACAAGCCCAAGTTTGTTAAAATCGGCTCAGCCGTTTCGAATATACAGGGTGTTTTTTACTGAAACTTTTGAATACCCCCCACCACTTTATTTTTAGAGATATAGCAAAAATTGTTAAACAAAAAAGGTTCAGATTATCCTCTACTTTAAAGATCAGGTATTTTTTTGGTAGGTTAATATAGCGGAATTCGCAGAAACATCACTTTCTTAGCTTCAAGATCGCAGTTACGCCCCCTAGCGGCTATTTCAGAAACTTGAAAATATTTTCCAGGTTTTCCTCTACGATGGATGGTTTCCAAGATACAGTACCTCGCATTCTTATTTGGCCACCCTGTACGTGTGTTGTAATTGTGTTCATTGTGTTTATTCAGAAAGAAGGTAAACAAATGTGCCGAAAAATATCGGTACATCTAAAAATTATATTAAATGAATTTTGATGTGTTTTTCCGAGACTGAAAAAACTCAATTCTCTCCCCTTTTTTTTTTTCAATTAACGGATCCACTGATTTATACCTTTTTTCGATAACCTCCCAACTTTGGGGAATATGTAAATTAAGGCCTCTTTACCTGCGGCAGCATACAAAAGCAATTACTCAGCATGGCTTCGAATCGGCAATAATTTGGCAAACATTTCGTAAAGACCTTTTGCCAATCCAACTAGAAAATTGCACCAAGGGAACGGCATTACTGTTTTTTGCTATATGTGTATAATAAATTTTATACTATCAATTTGATTAAAGGGTAACGGGCCGTAGAAATTCAAGCGTTTACAAGGGCGCATAATTTTCGAGAAAGTTCTGCGTACGGTAGATGTAAGAAATGTTTAATGTTGCAGAATTTAAATCTGCAATTGAAAGCATAACTTGCGATATGTCTAGAAAAGGAGCAATGTTAAGTTGGACAAAAATTACTCATTGATCAGATTGTAATATTAACAAATGCCCCGGAAGGGAGCTTCATTCATTTATTCAAAACATAATCAATTAAACATTCAATAAACATTAGAATACATCGAAAAATGATTAGAAAAATCATGAAGTAGGTCAACACTTTGACATTATTTGAATGAGAAGAACGAAATGGACAATTTTGAATTTGTATAAATTTGTTTAGTCCATGAATTAGACGAGCTGGAGCTGTCACTGCATTTTGTATACATATACAACCTTTCATTGTTAAATGCATGTGAATTATTCGCATTATTAATTTACAATGTTGTTTACAATGAACTATCATCCGCATCAGCGGAACAACGATATGATTATACAGGACAAAGGAAATACATTTTAATTGTTGGAGTAATTAAAAGGAGAATTTCATGCAAAATAAATTAGTGGAACATTACGCTATGTGAGCTCGTGTTTCAACTAAACGAACACAGGGATACGGATACGGTGGACAAATTTCAATGTTGTAAAGAGCAAATATTCAAACAGAGGCATCCGAAATAGTTATGCTGCTATTTGGGGTTATTTATAATGGCGCCAACTTTTGTCAAACTCCAGAGACCTTATTCAATTATTCATCATAAACTAGAGAAACTTATAGTCTAAGAGCTGGAACCGAAAAACTTTTTGATCTTTGGTGGTGCAGGACTTAGGTACGGATGACCAAAGTGGCAATTTTTTTCTTAAACGCAAACTATCGATGATACGTGTGATTTTTTTTTTAGGATGGAATAAGCTACTTATTATATATTCCAACTCTCCGACAGCTACGGTGGTGCAAACTTGGTGGCTGACAGGGGTTAAGTTGCCAAAAATTAAAAAAAAAAACAAATCTCAACTGATATGTCGGAAAAATTGACTACTGCTTTCTCATTATATAATAAATCATGTGTGAAAATCTCCGACAGCTACGTTGGTGCATAAGGCAGTAAAATGGGATTTTATAGACGCGCCCCCGAGCCTCGCGCCATTCACGTTTATCATATGCATACGTATTTTATCGATAAAAACTCGTACAAATTCAATTTTTTATCTGAAAATTAACATTTTTATCGTTATTTCTTCCATACCTTCAGTAACATTTTTATGTTTATTAATGTAATAATTAAGTTACCCTATTTTTGTTGAATTGAATTATATATTTCATTATAATTAATTTCACTTATAGTCTATACAACCAACTTATGTCTCTAAAAGATTAACATAATTCGCTGAAAAACTTTGTTTGCAGTGAAAGGCACGGTAAACTGCACTGGATTTTGGTAAATATATTTAATTTTAGCAAACTGTTAAACATTAAGAAAGAACACCAGTGCAGTTTACCCATTGGCGGATCTGAGGGGGGGGGGCAAGGGGGCCATCCCCCCCCCAGGGTTCTGAATAGTTGATATTGGTTCAACAACTAGTAGTCCAATAAACGAAGGTGCCAACCTGGGCATCAGGTCTGTCCGGCACCATTTTTTTTTTTAATTTGCAGGTATTCATGGGTACATTCACCCCCGAAAATCTCAGCTGTCTGAAATTTGTGGAAGGGAAAATGGCCCATTGGTCTCAAAAATGTGTTTTTTTTTCGCTTATTTTCGCCGATATTTCCGAAAATATGACACTTAGAGAATTTTTGTTTGGACGAAAATGAAGATGAGTTCATTACCTACAAAAATGATCATCAGCTCCAAAGCACGCTCTAAAGGAATGACACTCCCAAGCGGAATACAAATTTTTCAATAAATCACGTAAAAATTAATATTTTTTCATGATTCAAAGTTCAGTTGAAAGAAGGAACCTGTAGCTATAATATCATGTTACTTCTCCTTTTATCTATTTCTCTGAATTATTGAAAAACCGGGCCAAAGTTTGTTTTTGCTCGATATTTTGACCCTCCTATAAATTTATTCATAATTTTTTTATCAAGACTAATTTCTCCGAATCCTTTTGGATAATGGGGCTTTGCAAGGTCTTAAATATATTCAGAAAGATTCAATAAATTATTTTTGTGTATTTTCATAAACAACATGTTTTTTATGGCGTTTTTTTTTTTGGATTTCCGGAGTTTTCGAAAATGCTCGGGTCTCTCGGGAATTAATAGATAATCATGGACCATATCGGTTTTCAACGTACATCATTAGAAAGCTCAGCTTGTCCTTTTGTCGATGGCATTTTTCTTTTTTTTTCATATTTTTTGGTTTTCCGGAAAATTGAAAAAATTCTCACCCCTCGACATTTTTTTTTGAGGATTATTTTCTTTTCGTGGTAAAATTTTTTGGGGTTAGGAATTGTACTAAATAAAAGATCACATTCTGACCTTTTCATCAATATATATTTTATTAAGTGCACGAGAAAAAATTCTGCCTTGAAACTTTCTCAAATTGGATTTTTTTACAATAAATTTATTAATCAAGTGCAAAAAGTGAAAAAAAGTTGGTTATTATTGCTTTATCTTTTCTCTTCAGACAAAAACGGGAGGATATTCAAGTTTTGGGACGATATTCAAATTTTCCGTTTTCACCACAATAATTTTGAGAATTATTAAATGAATTTTTGAAACGCCGTTTTTGCAAAAAATATTAGTATAGGGAAAAAAATCATAGAGACAACTTTTTCATTTTTTGTCTAAACAAAAATGCTCTAAGGGTCATATTTCGGCAGATATCGTCGAAAACGGATTTTCGAGAATTCTAGAGCCATTTTCCGAGCCTTCCACAAATTCCACGTAGCTGAGATTTTCGGAAGTAAATGTACCTATGAATAACTGCAAATTAAAAAAACAATTGACAGACAGACTTGTTGCTCAGGTTTGGAATTTTTCTGGAGTTAATTTACTGGACTATAGAGTCTGGATATGCAAGTAAACCTTTTGATTGGTTTTCAACAAGAAGAAAACACAGAAACCAAAATTATTCGTTGTATTGAATATTTTCTCAAAGGCATCCCAAATTTTTATAACTTAATCACTTTGGTTACAAATTTCCATTAACTGATGCCCCCCCCCCCCCCCTACCCCCCTGGAAAACTCCCTAGATCCGCCACTGAGTTTACCGTGCCTTTCACTTCAACAGAGGTTTTATGCGTATTCCGTTTAATCGTTTAGACATAAGTTGGTTGAATGAGCTATACCCAAGAAGGAAATATTATTTATGATTTCACAGTTAATTTAATACATAGGTGAAAAATAATGTTATATTTGTAGTTATTTTATGAGAAATTTTTCTTCGATTTAAATTAATAAAAACTAAAACATAAAAAATAAAATAAAAAATGTAACAGTATAAAATTTTATTTATAATAAAATACACTATTAGCAAACGATGGTAGCACATCTAAAAATACAATGACATCGAAGTTCCTGGTTGATCTATTAAAATCATTATATCGAGCATTATATAATTGTAAAATGAAGTTTACAATTGAGGAAGAAGAAATGTTGAAATACATTAAATTCATTTTTACGCTAGCGGAGTGTCCTAACAAACCGTACCTTTTAGTTGTGAATATCTTAAATTTTATAAACACGACCATAAGAAATAACGAGAAAAACTAAAAACTTTCATTATAAATGAAGGAAAAAATTACTAAAAAGACATGAGAAACGGGAGAAATAATATATAAAATACTTTGATAATACAGAAATAAAAATACTATATAGAAAATAACTGTTATGACAATTACTTACCAATGTTACATTTAATTTTTTTATACTGCTCTATGACTAATTTATTCGCAGTCGTAAACAATCTGTAGCAGGTTCGATGATACCCATGCAAATTGTCAATTTCTTCCGGTAGAATCTCATCACTATATTTAATATTGCACGTTATTCTAATTTCTAGTTTGTCTCTGCAGGTTTTCAATGTCTTTTCATTAAATAATATTACTTTTTCATTTTCAACCTTGCAAAATTAAAAATACACGCCATTTTAATAAAATAAATTATTGTTTTGTTAGGTCTAAGCAAGCGTGTCAATTATCTATGTGAGCAATGGTTTTTAAAAAGCTACTGATCTTGACGCTTGTGTATAAAGGTATATTATAATAATCAACAAAATAAAACAAAGAACTCTTTTACAGTAATATTTTGTATATCTGTTCATTTTTAGAGATTATATATTTTTAAATTTTACAACTTTGGAACGAAGAAGATTATATTACCGAATAATATACTTGGAGATTCAATATTATATCTATCTAATGATATACATATAGTACCTATGTTATAAATTATTATAAAATTACCCAATAAACATAAAAATGTTAATTTTGAAATAAAATACTAATATTTTTTGCAAAAACGGCGTTTCAAAAATTCATTTAATAATTCTCAAAATTATTGTGGTGAAAACGGAAAATTTGAATATCGTCCCAAAACTTGAATATCCTCCCGTTTTTGTCTGAAGAGAAAAGATAAAGCAATAATAACCAACTTTTTTTCACTTTTTGCACTTGATTAATAAATTTATTGTAAAAAAATCCAATTTGAGAAAGTTTCAAGGCAGAATTTTTTCTCGTGCACTTAATAAAATATATATTGATGAAAAGGTCAGAATGTGATCTTTTATTTAGTACAATTCCTAACCCCCCCTTGCCCCCCCCCCCCCCTCAGATCCGCCAATGGGTAAACTGCACTGGTGTTCTTTCTTAATGTTTAACAGTTTGCTAAAATTAAATATATTTACCAAAATCCAGTGCAGTTTACCGTGCCTTTCACTGCAAACAAAGTTTTTCAGCGAATTATGTTAATCTTTTAGAGACATAAGTTGGTTGTATAGACTATAAGTGAAATTAATTATAATGAAATATATAATTCAATTCAACAAAAATAGGGTAACTTAATTATTACATTAATAAACATAAAAATGTTACTGAAGGTATGGAAGAAATAACGATAAAAATGTTAATTTTCAGATAAAAAATTGAATTTGTACGAGTTTTTATCGATAAAATACGTATGCATAGGATAAACGTGAATGGCGCGAGGCTCGGGGGCGCGTCTATAAAATCCCATTTTACTGCCTTATGCACGAACGTAGCTATCGGAGATTTTCACACATGATTTATTATATAATGAGAAAGCAGTAGTCAATTTCTCCGACACATCAGTTGTGATTTGTTTTTTTTTTAATTTTTGGCAACTTGACCCCTGTCAGCCACCAAGTTTGCACCACCGTAGCTGTCGGAGAGTTGGAATATATAATAAGTAGCTTATTCCATCCTAAAAAAAAATCACACGTATCATCGATAATTTGCGTTTAAGAAAAAAATGGCCATTTTGGTCATCCGTACCTAAGTCCTGCACCACTGAAAGTGTCGGAGAGCTCGGATATGTAATCCTGTTTAGTAATACAATGAGTTTTAATCGAGTTTGTCCATATCAAAGATCAAAGAGTTTTTCGGCTCCAGCTCTCCTACTATTATTCATCATAAAGTGGAGAAACTTATGACAATATTATTTCCTTAAATGAAACTCGCTATATATACCAAAACTAAATAAAATAGTTTAATCTTTTGAGAGCGCACTTTTTACAAAAGAAAACAGTGAAAACTTTTAAAAGGCATTGTGTGAAATGCTAGAGGTAAATTGGATAAATTAAAAGCAAAGTGTATATGTACAAAAGTTAGGAGAATTTTCCTTTGAAATTTAAAACACTGCACTTGTATCCATACTAACCGTCGAAGTTGAAAGGATCCCATTCTATGCACGACTCTATATTTTACTTTAACAACTTTTCGAGTATACTGTAGTACATTATTATTTTCGTATGCTCTGTTCAATGTTACTTCGTATTCGCAAATGCGAACCTTGTTAAAACATCGACGCTATTCACGAAATATTATGGCTGTTGACCTTATCTGTCGAAAACTTTATACGCTATCCAGACGTTTCTCGACGCGACATCTGGAGGCCATGGCGACAATAATTCCCAGTGAGATTTAAACCATTGCAAAAAAAAATACAAAAATCACTTCAGACTATCTAACTTATAAATTACTCCGTGGGAGATCGAAATATTTGATTCAACATCTCCATGGAAACAGTTATTCTATTCCACATGCCACAATCCTAAATAACTTTCAGAGCTTCCAGAGAAGTCCGATGGTGAACACGGGTTATCAGGTAGACGCCATTTACACCGATTTTAGTAAGGCTTTCGATAAAATCGATCATAGATAGCATCAAAGTTAAAGTCAAAGTCAAAATTGCTTTATTGTTGAAGAATAAATACATTCTTATAAACAAAGCTGTAATAAGGTATCTAACAAAAAAAACAAATTTTAAAAGTCATAAAAGTTATAAAAAAAATAATTTAACCCCTTACCGCATGAATTTTTTGTTTTTGGTAAAAAAAATGCACTATGTGGAAAAAAAATTCAGGATTTCGGTAAAAATATTTAAAAAAATCTTTATTAAATTTTTGTTAATTTTTTTTTTGAATTTTTTTTAGGCCATATGTGGCACAATATGCAATAATACAACAAAACATCAAAATAATGTATAAGCAAATCAATCAACTAAAAGTCATTCAGTATGGAACTTATAAAAGCAGTTTCTGTCTTTGTTCAAGCAAAGATGAACACCACATTTTTCACACTTTACAAAAGATTTTTTACCACAGAAATATTTGCACCTTTGCCGATTATCACACCATACTGGAAGATGGCCATATTGATCTCTTCGAACCTCTTGGATGGGAAAATCTGATGTCGGGCCCCTTTTTTTCTTGTTTTGCAAGTTATCCATGACTCCACTGGGACGGCCTCTTTTCTTTGTCGAGCTGGCTTTATTCAATTTACACAAGCACTCTGCAATGGCCATTTTGAAATCTGCCAGAGCTAAATCTTTGAACTCGTTTTCACTTCTTCTCCAAAGTATCCATGCATTGACAACCATCAAATTAATAATATGAAAAAATATCCTCATATACCATTTTTTTGACCTAAGTTTGATTCTATAGTATCCTAGCATGGAATCCAGGAGATCTACTCCTCCCATATATTTGTTGTAGATTGTTACAGCCTTTGGACACGGAACCGTTATATGTTTGTTATCCTTCTTCGAAAATCTTCGAACCTCAACTGTTGGTGTACTTCCAGCATATGTAGACAACATGTTGACCAATTTGTTGTCATACCATGAGACAACAGATATTTTTGTTCCATCAATTGTGGCGACTTTCTCTAGCATCGCTCCACGGCCATTCTTTTTCAGTTCAGCCTCTTTTGGCATATTGCTATTTGGCACTCTGTTTATTCTAACAGTTCCGAGCGGTAACATACCATTTTGTGCCAAGTAAATTTGTAATGGGACGCTATTGAACCAGTTATCAAAAAATAGCTTGTGATTTATGTGCCTTGGAACAGTTTCTGTTAGCCGAAGAACTACGTTTGAACTCATTCCCAGGTCAGGAAAACCATTGGGGAGAATATTGGTTTGCTTTCCTGCAAAAATTTCATAATCGTAGGAAAATCCGCTTACACCACTAAGAACAAACGCCTTATACCCCCATTTATGAGGTTTTTTTGGATTGTATTGTTTGATGGACGAACGTGCTTTCGTTGGAATAATCTGCTCGTCTATAGCCAAGTACTCTTCCTTTGGAACTTTTAGTAGTTGCTCCCTCAGTTTTCTAAGTACAGGTCGTATTTTGAATAGTTTATCATGAGCAGGATTTCCGGCTGCAACAGCATCGTCATTATTCGCAAAGTGCAAAAACCGTTTTATTTCTTCACATCTGTTGCATGACATAACATCTGAGATCAAGCGGTGATTTAGGTTCAGGTTCCAATAACTTCTGGAACTAGGTAACTGGACTATTGACATATAAATACAGGGCCCTATAAACTGTTCGAGCTCCTTTTCAGTAAGATCCAAAGGTTTTTGTGGTCTCGTTTGAGCAGAATATAAGATACTTTGGTAAACTATATCAGTAATCATCTCATTTGTTAGAAAAAAGTTAAAAAATGCATAAGGAGAGTCTGCATTTTCCAATTCAGGTGGCATGTCAGTAGAACCAAGAAATGTTAGGTTCTCATCCGATGTAACTAAATTACCCCGTTTCCAAGTAGGATGATTCTTGTTTCTATTCTTATTTAGTTTACGAAACCGTTCGAGCAGAGGTAGATCGTCGTCGCTATCGAAACTGAATTCTAAATCCGTTTCTGGGATGATAATATCTGATTGGTTATCGTCCATATCATTTTCGTCTTTGTAATCAGAATCTGGAGCTAATTTACCAGGCGGTTCTTCATCTTCTGAAAGTCTCTCGTCTTCACTACCATCTGGTACATCCATTGGCACATATCTACTGGCACCATAAAACGTTTGTGTATCCATTTTCTGAAATAAATTTAGTGTCCGGAGTGCATATTGTGCCATATATGTCCACGAGAGTTTTGGCGAATGTGCATACAGTTCCACATATGACACAACAATATTTCTCATCAAAAACAGTCAAAAAATAAAGAATTACATGGGTCTACTTACAGCAATTCCTTCGAAAAACTCTAGTCTTTACGTGGCTATTTTTTTTGTACCAAAATCTGCTACAGAAACTCGGATGATCGTGGATCAAAATTTATAAAAACTGATAACACCTGTTCACACGACGGCCATTTGCAAAATTGTATGAAACTTCACCAAACTGTTAAGAGATGTCGCTACACTACCAGAATTATGAAATATATACCACATATGGCCACCTATGCAAAAATAGTTTGGTCTGCGGCTTTATTTATAATAGTTATGTATGAAAATATTAATTGTGCCAAATATGACCCATGATGCGGTAAGGGGTTAAAATGAAAGGTCATATATAGAGTCAAAAAAAATACTGAAAATATAAAAACAATATAAAGACAATTATACAGAACAGTAAATAAGAAAGGCCAAAAGAAAATAGACACAAAGTTAGAAACTAATATTAGATATTTAACTTAATTGATCATAGAAATATTCATCCAATTTGTAGTAAGCCTTTTCAAGTAATAGTTTTTTAACTTTTTTTTAAACATTTTTAAAGAATCCACCTTTCTTATACCAATTGGCAGGTGATTGAACATCTTCTTCCCTGTATACACAATAGAGTTATGTACCAGACTGGAAGAGGGTATAGGCAAGGGAAGATAAAAAGTATGTCGAGTATTGCTGTGGGTAATAATGTTACTTTTATATTTTTTAAAGAGTAGCAGTAACGTTTCAAAAATAAATATACATGTGACTGTTAGTATTTTGTGCCTAATAAATAATGGCTTACAAGAGACATCCGCATCAACTTTGCACATATATCTTACGGCTCTCTTCTGTAGAACAAAAACTCTTGTGAATAACTCTGAAGAGCATGTTCCCCAAAAGCATATAGCATATCGCAGATGAGATTCTATCAACGAAAAGTATACACTCCTTGCAATCGATTGATCTAAATTGTATGTTCTTATTGCAAAACATCCAGAGGAAAGCTTATTACACAAGGTATTAACATATACATCGAATTTTTAATTTTTGGTCAATAAATAAGCCTAAGAATTTATTTTCTGGTTTTTTACAAATATGTTGTTGTCCAACTGAAATTATACCCATATCACCACTGAATGAAACAATATGACAAAATATTAAACCAATTTTCTTCCAGACACAGTTGAGAAAACTTATTAGAGTTAGATTTACTAAAGATCCTACCAGATTTAGATGAAGACTTCTTAGAAAGCTTTCCGAAGTCGGTATACATGTCAATCTGCTTAGGTGGTTCGGTTCCTACATCAGCAACAGATCCCAATCCATATCCATAGGAAAGTTTCGTTCTCCTATTTCTAGAATAACCTCAGGGGTCACACCTGGCCCCCTCCTGTTCATAAACATATACATTGTTTCATTAATACAAAATTCTTGGAGTTTGCTGACGACATGAAATTTTTTCGAAAATATCTAATTCTTCCGATAAACTCATGATCCAAGAACATTTAAATCGTCTGACTCTGTATTGCCACAAAGCCATCTTTATCTGAACACAAAAAAATGTCAATGTATAACATTCTCAAGGAATAAAGACACTTGTAGATGTGCTACCATCTATGGTAAGAAGAGAGTATTGACATTAAATTTTGACTGAATCTAGTCAAGATGTCACTCTCTTCTTTTTATCCCTTTCAGAGATTAATACAAAGTGAGTAAACCAGTAAGGAATTTTAATTTATTAGATTCGACATCCTAAGACCGGTTTCTGTCTTTCGACTTCATCAGTTAGGCTTTTCGAATCCAATAAATAAAATTCCAAACTCGTACAAGTCAATAGCTATATCCGCTATAAGATAACATTTGTAGATGTGCTACCATCTATGGTAAGAAGAGAGTATTGACATTAAATTTTGACTGAATCTAGTCAAGATGTCACTCTCTCCTTTTTATCCCTTTCAGAGATTAATACAAAGTGTATTAATACAAAGTGTGACCTGACCTGACTTGTACGAGTTTGGAATTTTATTTATTGGATTCGAAAAGCCTAACTGATGAAGTCGAAAGACAGAAACCGGTCTTAGGATGTCGAATCTAATAAATTAAAATTCCTTACTGGTTTACTGAATAAAGACACTATCGAAAACGAATATTTCCTCAATAATGAACGTTTAACAAAAGTTTCGGTGATGAAAGATCTCGATATTTATATCGATAACAAACTTTTTTTTGACCAATATATCGAATATATTTCAAAAAAACTAATAAAGCACTAGGATTCCTAATGCGCATTTGTCACGACTTCAAAGAGGTAAGAGTCTGTTAGAAATCTATACATGGCAAGGGTGTTTTAGCTTCGGTTCTTCCATTTGGAATCCCTATTATAACTGTTATATCGACCGATTACAAAAAGTCCAAGATAAATTTATAAAATATGTTTCAAAAAAATTTCATACTTATGCAGACTTCGATATTTGCAAACGAGAACTGAAGCTCATATCACTAGTCGACAGATGTCAATTTTCAGATGTTAAATTTACGTACAAAATCGTTAACGGGCAAATTGAATCTAGCGAAATTTTAAGTAAAATTAATTTCATTACTTCATCCTATAACACGCGAGAGAAAAATCTTTTCAAAATTAGTCAAAGCTTTAACTACTATCCAAATTCTCCTTTGCATTCTTCTCTTCCTCTTTGATAACTTTTACAAACACTGTTAAAAAGTTATATAGATATCTCATCTTGACTAGTTTCTTTTTATATAATATGTATAATAGGGTGGGCCGAAAAGACCTTTTTTTTTATTTCGAAGTTGTAATAGCGCGGAAAACTTGCGAATCATATAGACTAACAAAAAGAAAAAAAATTATTAAAATCGGTTGACATCTTCCATTCGCGCATAGGCCCTAAATTTTGACAAAATATGAAAAAACTTCACTTCACAGTTTTCCCCTAGCCTAGGGAAATGCGTGAAATCTTAGAAATTTCAGTATCTGTGAAAGCAATTTCGATCTACGAAAAACGATAATGTTCCCTAGAGTTCCTCAGAATTCCACTAGCCTAGGGGAAAAAGTGTTAAGCTGAGCAAAACTTGTGATTTCTGGAAGGTTCTATTTTTCCACAAGGAAGATTATTTATTTCCGTATTTTGAGTTCCTGAATTCGTATCTGACATACAAAATGTTCCACAGTACTTCAGAATTTTCCTAGCTTAGGGAAAAACGTAGAAAATTGTGCAAAAATTGAAGTTTCATGGAGGCCTTTTTCGTACGGAAAAGCTAATATCTTTCCGTCTTCTAAGTTGCCGTGTTCATTTCTGTCATCAGAATTTTCATCCAACTCCTCACAATTGCCATAATACGGAAAATTCCATTATTTATATATTATTAGTGTTTAATTTTCAGATAATTAAACATGTAAACTCATATTCGTTTATTCGTTCAACCGGCAACGCCGCACCAAAATACGTTGGCGAGCGGCATCAAACCAGGAAGCGGTTCATCAAAGATAATTTTTTGCTCTATTTCATAATGATGGTATCAAGTCGTAAATCTAACCGTCGCGTCTAGACAATAGAAAAAATTTTACATGCTTGTTTACGCGGCTCACGATAAAGAATCTTTCGAGAACGGTTGCCAGCCGGGGAAGGGATATATCTGAAACCGATGAACTTCGCCGATTTTAAAAACAGTGCGGTCTTAACTGCGAACCAAGTTAGATCCCTCCGTTGACACCAGCTCAACGTAAAAATATTTCGTTTTACACAGTGGTACTTAGCTGCGTATCAGGCGGTCCATTTTATTTTTCATTTCATATTCAAATTTAAAATCAGTGCGCGTCTAACTGCGAACCAAGTTAGATCCCTCCGTTGACACCAGCTCAACGTAAAAATATTTCGTTTTACACAGTGGTACTTAGCTGCGTATCAGGCGGTCCATTTTCTTTTTCATTTCATATTCAAATTTAAAATCAGTGTGTTGCTAGCTGCGAACCAGGCTAGGACCCTCCAGTGTCTAATTATCCCTCATGCAGAACACACGCAAATTAATATTTTCTGAATGATGTGGTCATTTCTTTTAATTAACTATAATACTTTGTTCACGATTACTAGTTTAATGTAATCTTTGTTACGTTGTTGTTTTTGTTCATTTATTTATTTAACAAGTCTAATAAATGGTTAAATAAAAGTGTCCATTGTTTTTATTGGATGAAGTTGAGAAGGCAAACCTACTACAGCACATTTCTTCAATCTAAAAGTACAGTCCACTCGAAATTCGAACTACGATGCAGTTTAAAAAGGCGGTAACACATTGTTGGCCGTCCTGGGAAACTGGCACAACATAGGGCTTATTCCAGAACCCTCAACAATTAGTTTGTTCGGCTTTTCCTTGTTCTTTTATCGTCAAACGTCCTACGGAGCGGATTCCTCTTTCTTTTTTTGCTTTCACCTGCAACATCCCTCTTCAACAGCCAGCAAAAATCTGCCATCATGTGTTCATCCCATCGTCCCTGATAATGTCGCTCCAGTTCTTTGATAACTTGGTGGAAACGATCTCCTTGTTCCTCACTGTAGTAGGAAATGTAATTTTATGCTCATGAGGCAACCTTGTTCTTGAAGTTTTCGCAACATGTTTTTCACTATTTTCTTGTAGTCGTCGCTTTTAAAGTTACCTAAGAAAATTTTTGACAACTTCCTTGCACAATTTTCTACATTTTTCCCTATAGGGAATGTTTAATTTTCAGATAATTAAACATGTAAACTCATATTCGTTTATTCGTTCAACCGGCAACGCCGCACCAAAATACGTTGGCGAGCGGCGTCAAACCAGGAAGCGGTGTCGACAAAGATAATTTTTTGCTCTATTTCACAATGATGGTATCAAGTCGTAAATTTAACCGTCGCGTCTAGACAATAGAAAAAATTTTACATGCTTGTTTACGCGGCTCACGATAAAGAATCTTTCTAGAACAATTACGCAATCGGGAAGGGATACATTTGAAACCGATAAACTTCGCCGATTTTAAACTCAGTGCTCAGCGACGCTCCGAGGCCACAACAAGGCCTCGTTAAACCAGTGGGACTTAGCTGCAATCAAGCGGTCCATTTTTATTTTAAAAATATTTCTTCACAGTGGTACTTTGCTGCGTATCAGGCGGTCCACTTTACTGTTCATTTTATACTCAAAATCAAAACTCAGTGCTTCGAGAATTTAACACACGCAAAAATAATATTTTCTCAATGATGTGGTCATTTCTTTAAATTAACTATAATACTTTGTTCACGATTACTAGTTTAATGTAATCTTTGTTACGTTGTTGTTTTTGTTCATTTATTTATTTAACAAGTTTAATAAATGGTTAAATAAAAGTGTCCATTGTTTTTGTTGGATGAAGTTGAGAAGGCAAACCTACTACAGCACATTTCTTCAATCTAAAATTACAGTCCACTCGAAATTCGAACTACGATGCAGTTTAAAAAGGCGGTAACACATTGTTGGCCGTCCTGGGAAACTGGCACAACATAGGGCTTATTCCAGAACCCTCAACAGGGAAATTCTGAAGTACTGAGGAACATTTTGTACGTCAGATATGAATTCAGGAACTCAAAATACGAAAATATATAAGCTTTCTTGCGGAAAAATAGAACCGTCCAGAAATCACAAGTTTTTCTCTAGTTTTCTCCTAGGCTAGTGGAATTCTGAGGTACTCTAGGGAAATTCTATAGTGAGATTAGAACTAAGCGGCTCGAGATACGTGAAAACATTATCGTTTTGCGTAGATCGAAATTGCTTTCACAAAAATGCGTAAAAATGTGAAATTTTCAATATTTTGGCGCTTATGCGCGATTGGAAGATATCAACTGATTTAAACCAAATTAAAACACAATGTTTTTAGGCTCTATTTGAAGACGTTACAAACTATTACATTACGAAAACATCTAATTCAAACGTTTAAAAAAATAATCGCAAAAATGAAGTTTTTTCATATTTTGTCAAACTTTAGGGCCTATGGGCGAATGGAAGATGTCAACCGATTTTAATAATTTTTTTTCTTTTTTTACTCTACAGGGTGTTTCATTACTAATTGGAAATATTTTAACTGTAGAATCCTGAGCTTAAAATATGAAGATTTCTCCCGAATCACTTAAATAAGATGTGTCTCCTGTCTGAGTTACAGGGTGTTTTATTTAAAGATTTGAAAATGATTTTCGACCATTACTTTAATCATTTTTTCCATATCATTGACATTACATGCTGTCGTGGTATTAAAGTGCGTACGACATATTGAAAATAAGCTTAGATTTTGTATAGTTGGCTCTGGTCTGACTCAATTGTTTCGATCTAGTAGGTTGCTGTCATTGCTGTTAATTATTGTTACTGTCGCTTTAAGATTGTGATTATTGTAAAATTTAAAAAGCCGATTAAGTGGAAATGTATCCAAACAGAGTTCAACCCAATCGCCAGACTTTCAGTAATGTTTTTAGTCGATTAGGAGAAACTGGACAATTTAGGCATAACAGTGGTATGGGACGACCGAAAATATTAACTGTGGATCAGGAGGATGATATTTTAGTTCGAATTGCTGATAATCCCGAACTAAGTACTCGGCGTTTAGCAGCAATGACTGGATTAAGCCACACTTCAGTTTTTAGAATACTGAAAAAAGAAAATTTACGACCTTACCACTTTACACCGGTACAGAATTTATTGCCTAGAGATTATCATGTACGAATTAATTTTGCTCATTGGATCATAAATAAAAAAAATGAAAATCGTAATTTTATTGAAAAAATAATGTTTACTGATGAGGCCACATTTACACGTAGAGGAGTTTTCAACTGAAGAAACAGTCACTATTGGGATATTGAAAATCCCCATCTATTCCGAGAATCACATTTTCAACACGAATTTAAGATTAATGTATGGTGCGGTATATTTCGAGATAATTTGTTGGGTCCTTATGAATTACCAGCAAATTTGAATGGTAACTCGTCTTATGTATTTACCAATTATGGAATTAACGTTTTAATATTAAATTTGAATATTAAATAAAACTGCGTACATACGAAAGTTTGATGAAGGTTAAATACATACTATATACTTAACAATGTGGCGTAAGCCGGTAGCTTCTGTTTTTGAGAATTAACAACGTTGCCAGACTTAACTATATGTAACATCTCCCTCTTTAAAAATTTCAATATCCCATCCTCGTCGCCACTGTTATGTATTTACCAATTATGGAATTAACGTTTTAATATTAAAATATCTGGTCACCGAGCTTCGCTCTTAATATTCAAATCTACATTTTTAAGCAGCCCAATGAGTATATAATTTAAATATATTTATAACATGACAAATTATTAATTAATTCGCGAAAATCACGGAGTGGGCGACATCTACTTGAACTACTGATAGGGAGATAAATAAAAGGTTGATTGGCGATTGGCTTGAAAGTAGGCGGGAAAATTAAAAAAGCTGTCAGTGTTAATTTTTAATTGGCTGCAGCTGTTGTTGACGTTTATCAACTGCTTGTCACAGAGGTTAGTTAAATACATTAAAGTTGCCTAGTTTCTGGGGATTTCACCCTTTTAGGGCAACATCTACTGACGCTTGATCTTCGCGAATTGTCACGGTGGACAGGCCCCGTTTCCGGGACGGGCAACAGCAGCATGTAGGGCACACGTCCCGTCAACAGAAGATCGCTCAGCTCACTCTATTTATCACTATATAAGAAAAACTTTATGTTCAATTGATTTTACTATTTATTGATCTGCAGTGAAGGAAAATTATAGGTCTGATATTCATACTTGGGTAAAAACCTCCACAAAAACCTGTGACCAGACTCTCGACGTATGGCAGATATTGATATCATATTTTTTCAAAAATTTTCAGTTACAAAAATAGTTCATTCGTACATTACATTACAATTTGTTCTTGGAAAATACAAAGTCACAATCAACCTTAAAATGTACTATGAGAATAGAGAATTTTAAATGTCTCTTTAAAGTTTCTTGTAAAATAAAAAATTGAAATCTATGTTAATAGTACACGTGTACAAGCATTCATTCTTTTTCTCTCTCTCTCTCTCTCTCTCTTCTCTCTCTCTTCTCTCTCTCTCTCTCTCTTTTGACAGTTGTTACATTCTGACACGTATCACATTTTAACAGTTGTCACGTTTTTACAGGTGTCACATTTTGACAAGTGTCCATTTTAACAGTGTTACTCAACGTTCCTATAAATATTTACCTAAACCCATGATTTCTGAAATTGAATTGGCAACGTTGTATTTTCAACTTTGAATTTATGAGATGGCTGTCATTTGACAAGCAAATTATTTATGTCCGTCAAATGAACCTTTCCTTTTTTATATAAAGCGACAAATTTAAAATTGAATTCTTTCAGATTAAAACGCCAGAAATTAAATAAAGTCAAACCTTTTTACTACTATACTATACAGAAGAAAGGAGTGCAGTATTTAATTTGCAGAACGTAGTACAGGTTCAAGAGGTAGAAATTTTATTTTTACCTCATCCTTCAATGATTATTTGTAGTTAAAATTTAAATTTGAATACATCTGATCGGCCTAATATAGTTTTTGTCTAGATTCTTGTTTCCATGCTTTTTACTGTAATAAATTTGTTCTTTTGACAGATAAGTCAGACTTTATTTATTCATAGCCGTATCGTATGTATTTTAATTGATTCAGAATTTTGTATTAATATATATTTTAAAATGGCTTCATTATAAAAATATTATCAGTCCTCCTAAATCCTTGAAGGCAGAATTATTAGTAATAGCAAGGCAATATAAAAACAAATTCAAAAAGTATATTATGGATGAGATGGCCAGAGAAAAAGGAATTAAAATTCTCAGATTGCCTCCGAACCACGCAGAGTTAAATTCCATTGAACTGATCTGGTCTCAATTATTAAAAGGTTATGTTTCTTAAAACAATAAAACATTTAAATTTCCTGATCTGCGAAATTTGTTTTTGAAGGCAGTTTCAGATATAAATAGAGAACATTGGGGAAAATGCATTGGTCATGTTAAAAATGTGGAAAATTCATTTAGGAAAGTTGATATATCAATGGATAATTTAATAGAACCGATAATAATAAACCTCAGAAAAGACAATTATAGTGATAGTTCTTAAACTAACTTTTTTTTTAATCTTTGAGTTTAGGTAAGTACAGAAACGTTACTTTTAATGCCAAGAGATTAAAAAAAGTTTAATCCCAACATATAATCCTCCTTGTTATTTATTGGTTAAATTTAATTCGTTCAATGTTAAAGTGTCGGATGCATAAAGTTTATTTTTATTTTTTGTAAATAATATAACTTCAAAATTTAATCTACGAAGTGCGTATATATATTTTATATGCTGTGACCTTATTTATATTATAGAAACTTATTTTGCAAAGTACGCCTATGGAATGTGACGTTATATCCCCACTTTTACTGTACTCATCTATCCTTTATAGTATATATTACTATAGAAACAAGTAATTATTATGTGCCGTTGCTAGGAAATAAAACTAAAAGCTTAACTTTTCTTGTAAATATCTCGGAAGATCGAATTTTCACAGACATGAGACCTACATTTTCTGTCGATTTAGATAGGAATTAGTCTACCCTGAAAGTTTCATTGAATTCTGACGAGTGGATTTCGAGATCCTCTGGACACACATACACACACACATACAAACCTTGCTCGTTTAATAGTATTTGATTTGAATATTAAATAAAACTGCGTACATACGAAAGACACTAGATGTTTATTGAAGGTTAAATACATACTATATACTTAACAATGTGGCGTTAGCCGGTAGCTTCTGTTTTTGAGAATTAACAACGTTGCCAGACTTAACTATATGTAACAACTCGTATTTACAATTTTTACAAACTACACTGTTCGATTATCTAGAGGAACTGCCACTTAATCGAAGGAGAGATATGTGGTTCATGCAGGATGGAGCACCACCTCATTATCGTCTAATAGTGCGGAACTATCTCGAACATCTATTTCCTCATCGTTGGATTGGCAGAGGTAGTGAATTTCCGTGGCCGCCTAGAACTCCCGACGGTAATCCCTTAGATTTCTATTTCTGGGGACACATGAAATCACTAGTATACTCCCAAGCAATAAATACTCGTGAGGAACTTTGGCAGCAAATTGTAAATTCCGCTAATTTTATTGCCAATCAGCCAAACATATTTTTTAAAGTTAGAAGATCGTTCAGCGAAAGAATGGATAAACTTATTGAGGTCAACGGGGGTCATATTGAACATTTGTTATAAAAGCTTTTTAAGTTTTGTTCATATGCATTTTGATATTTTCTTGTTATTAACATTGTTCTTTTATTTAGATTATAACATTTTCAGAACCACAATTTGTTTTTAATAATTTAATGTGTTTATTCGTTTCAAGAAATATCGACAAATAAGATTGTTTTTTTTTTGTTAATACGGATTAAAGGTTCATTTGTGTAATAAATGCAATCCAATGACCCAAAACACCGACATAATTAATACATATTAAAATCAAAATAATTGTGCAGCTTCATGTTTAACTTAAGATATCTCGAAAAATAATGACTTTATCGTTATGAAGAAAGAGTACGATATTTACGTAGAAAGTATTGGAGAAACCAAAAATCGTGATAAAATTGCAATTCCCCCAGTGACGTAGAATTTGGGAAGGATCAATCAGTTACTTGCCCCTGTCGTACGCCTCTGGTAGTAGCCAGAAACGTTTATTTAACATAATTTAGCAGGGTGTATAGTACCTAGACTTACCGCCAAGTATGACAATAATGCGTTAAATAGTTTTAAAGTAATGGTCGAAAATCATTTTCAAATCTTTAAATAAAACACCCTGTAACTCAGACAGGAGACACATTTAATTTAAGTGATTTGGGAGAAATCTTCATATTTTAAGCTCAGGATTCTACAGTTAAAATATTTCCAATTAGTAATGAAACACCCTGTATATGATTCGCAAGTTTCCTGTGCTATTACAACTTCGAAATAAAAAAAAGGTTTTTTCGGCCGACCCTAATGTATAATATATATTTTTTTCTTATTTTTATTGTTAAGCAACATTTAATAAGGATTCATTTTGTATTAGTTTAGTAAACAGTGAATACTGTACTGGGCTCGTCCTGTTTGTATTCTTATATAAATAAATAAATAAATAAAAACATATTTATTTATTGTTATAAACTGTCCACAATGTCTGTTATGCTGAGATGTGGGTTCAAGCCGGTGGTCAATTTAACATTTTTTTTTAACAGAAAAGCCTCACTAAAGGCAAAAAAACTCGTCGAAAGCCATAAAATTTCTTTTCTTTACATTCCTAAAAAAAAAAAACTTGTTTCACCACATACATGTATCGCTTTGGTTTACTTTTTTCTCGCAATCATTTCTCGTTCTACCAAGCGAAAAGCCATAGCTAACAAGGCAATTTATTATTTCCAGGGTGGAGACGTCGTCCAGGAAAACATATCGGCGAACGTCACCGACGACACCGTCACATTGGAATTCCAGAGATCCGACGGCACGCTCGTCACCCAACTAATTGACTTTAGGAATGTAAGTATATGACTTCATGAAATTGATGTTTTAGCGCTTCGGTCCTGTTGCTTTTGTTTTGAGACTTGGAATTGATGTGTTTTGATAAATTTTCCACGCATTTTTCGTTTTTAATTTCAGGAAGTCCAAGTGCTCAAATCGCTGATCCTCGGCGAGGAAGAGCGCGGCCAAAGTCAGTACCAGGTCTTGTGTTTCATTTTTCATTTCCCCAAAGACTCTTTCATCTCTTCAGATGCGATGGCGAAGCTCCGACAGAAAAACCCCAGTGCCATACGATTGCCCGAAGAAGATCTAGGGAGAACAAATCGCTCCATGGACTACGTGGTGTTACTCAAACACGCAGGGATTATTTCCCCACACATTTCAGACATGTGCGCCGAAGCTGGTCTAGCTACTTACACTCTCCACGAAGATGTGGCGAAATGGGCAACAGCGCAAGGTAAGTTTATGCTGTGAATACGTTAAAGCTGCTTTGTCTGGCGTCCCTCAAGGTCCTGCTCCGGCCCCACTTCTGTATTTGATATTTTATTTCAGGCCTCCCAGTGACGTCGTACAAACCAGCCCTAAAGAGGTTTCCTACATCGCCAGATCGTTTCTCGACCAACGATATCGGTGGCGATTTCGTCCCGTCTTGTACGGAAATGAAAAATATGTGGACGCCGTGTCAGTGCCACTTAGAATTGTGCATAGGTTGGTACCCTTGCGGACTGAAATATTGCAAAGGTAAAGGTCACACTAAAAACTCGATGATGAGTTATCGGTGCGGCATCAAAACGTGCAAGACGTGCAATCTTTTCGATTATTACGTGTCCCAAAAACAGCAATGCGTCTGGGACGAATGACCATAGTAGATAGGTTATTTGTAAATAATGTATTTTGCCTTAAAATCGCTTGAAAAAATGGACCAACATGCCTTAGAGCTGTATAGATATTGTATAGATATGATCTGGCTGTGCCCAAAGAAAATTTTATACATACTAAAAATAGTTGGAAGTGTCATAATCTGGATTAAAAAATCCCTAGAATATCCTAAAACTGTCACCTGTGTAGGGACCTATTATTAAACGCCTCAATCTTTTCAATTTTCATTCGAGTGTCTCCTATATGTCACCTGTCATCTATCACCTGCCATCTGTCACCTGTGATCTGTAACCTGTCATTTGTCACCTGTCATCTGTCACCGAGCCAACCTCGTCGTCTGTCATTGGTACTAAAATACTATTTACTAGATTTACTAAAGTAATAATTTCGGAGATTTTTTTTTTCATTTTGATAATTTAATATGTGGTTTATAAATATAAAATTTGAATTTGGGCATATTCAGTTGACTGTAAGTAAGTTAGTTTGTACATTTTTAGTTGTATTTTTGATTGTGAATAAATTCGACTTGTAGGAAATTGTTGGTGACTGAAGGCAATAAAAAAAAATGGTTAGGTATTGTTTAAATAAAGGTCAAATCTATCTAAAATTTATTTCGCAAAATATGTCCCATTTTGAGTTAATCCCTATTTTTTGTAAATATATAGTTCTTCGGTCTATTTGAAATAGTCCTTTAAATCTAATGCTTCGCGTAAATTCTAAATTTTCTCTTTAAAAACCAGCAGGATAACAAATAGTTTATGCTCATTATATCTGATGGTTAAAGAAGCTTTTGTCTCGCCATATAATCTTTTACATTTAAAATTTTATGGCATGGAAACAGCAGGAAAAGAAATAGTTTATGCTCATTATATCTGATGGTTAAAGAAGCTTTTGTTTCGCCTATATAACTTTTTACATTTAAAATTTCATGGCATGGAAACAGCAGGAAAAGAAATAGTTTATGCTCTTTAAATCTGATGGTTTAAGAACTTTTTGTTTTGACTATATAACTTTTTTTATTAGAGGTAAATATCCACGTGAAACTGAAACCAGGATCAACAAATTTGGTCCTTTTCATCATTTGTCCTGAATCTGATCTACAAAATATAATTTAAATGGTTTAATTTGTAGGATAGGGAGATTTGATCTTTTAGAACAAAAGCACAGAATTTTAAATTGAAATGTAAATTTAAAATTCTCTCTTCATAATTATTATATTCCTAGCTATTGACAATCAATTTGTAAAAACTTAAGAGGGTACATCTTCATTGATTTTAAAATACTGTATTCTCGATTTTTGTAAAGTAAATTTTAATTTTGCCGAAAAAGAGACCTCAAAAAGGGAGTTAGAGCACTAAAAAACTGTTTTTAGCGTTTTTTTTCGATAATTTTGAGGTTATGTTGAAAAATGATTAATACAAAAGTTTTATATTTTTTAATTATACGCGAGTTTTATATTAAAATTTAAATTAAAATTATTAATTCGAATTTTCGAATTAATGAAGGTGAACTTTTTCGCACTGATTTTTTTTAACTTTATTAAGGCCTAAAAGGACAATACACCAATGATTTCTTCGAAAAAAATTTAGTTTGATATAATAAGTGAAATGTTATAAATATATAAGAAACCTTAATAAAGATTTTGATAGATTTGTGTTTTTATTATTTACTAACTAATTTAAGAGCAAATCGGAGCTCTGGTGAAAAGCACATTTCACTTCTATTTTATGAGGATTTTCTAATATAAAATTTGTATATGTTTCTCGACAGCTTTAAATTTCTGATCTCTTAGAACCAGCAATTGGCTAACCTGTCTGTCTTAAAACGCAAACACGTGATTCACTTTGCTATCAGTTTAAGCACGCAATTAGTAAAAATGGAAAATGTATACCTCAACTATTTGTTCTTGCACTTCTTTCAAATCGTACAACCAGTGATGTATTTTGGCAAGACTTCTAATAATGTGATTCCTCCAACTTTGTGGATTCTTCAAAGGACATTTTCTTGGTTTGAGTGAATTATTCTGGAACCAATTCTCTGAATATATACAGAATGTGAAATCACTGTCTTCCAGGCAAGTTTTTTCTTAAATATTATATTAGATACTTCGCTTACTAAACACTAAACATAGTCGCAGTTACCATTAGACTTCAGAATACAAAGTTTTTTCTTTATTTCACTAATTTCTTCTTTTGAAATTTCGATTAATAATTTTAATATAATTTTCTTTCTCCTTTTTCTACCATTTTCCAATTAACTACTTTCTTTTAAACTTTTAAATTAAAGTATTTTCTTAAATTTTTCTCTACTCAAAAACTTCCACCATCTCAAAAAAAAACTATTTTTTTAATTCAAAATTCTTAAATTTTTTTTTCTATACTTTACCAAACTTCCTACTTTCTTTTTTTTCTGTTGCTAGGTTCCCTTCTGACGTCATGCAAAAACTCTTAAATTATTTCAAAATTTTGATTCTGTGCTACTTTATTATAAGTTTTATGTGTTTTAGCTTTCATAATTTTATTTATAACGATTAACATATTTTTGCTTTATATTCTGACGTCCAATTTCATACATTTTATTAATTTCTAATTTAGTTAACAAAGTTGGTATCTTGACATTTCATTTTAAATAGTTGTCACCACCTTATTTTATTTTGCCATACAGGTTGTCCTGATATTATAATTTATTATAAAGATTGTCCCAAATAAATTGTTAATAAAATTTTGAATTTTGAATATTATTTAATTTTGGTTTTAAATTTTTTTAGGTTGTTATCAGAGCTATTCATTGTCATAGTTAACTCACATTAAATCATCCCAAAGGTAAGTTAATTCATAATTCTCTTATTTCTTAGTAAATCTGCTTACGTTTTTAGGTGCTGTTTCAATTAATATTAAAAAGCCAAATTATCTCTTTTGGAAAAATATTGGATTGTACATAGTCTGGGTATTTTGTGTTTTATTTTAATTTTAACTAATTGTCAATATTTTAAAATCTCAAAATCTAATTCAAATTCTTTCACATTATCAAGATTATAACATGTCGAAACTTTATACAACATTATTCTATACTCTTTGTACCTTCATCATCTTCACAATATATATATATATATATATATATATATATATATATATATATATACATGTGTTAATGCGAAAGCATTCATAAGCGTACCTAGGACTTTTGTCTATGGGGACATGAGTGAGCTAATATATTTAACAGAGATCGCTGGTGAACAATCAGTTCTAGATCCATTAATCTTTCTATTAACGAGCTTTTTGAATATATGGAAACATCAGCAGTTGTAGGTACTCTTTGCTGATGATATTAAAATAAAAAATACATTTTTGAATGATTTTTCATTAAAGAAAAGCTGAGTAAACGGTAAACTCCTTTCAAAAAAAATTAGGTACGACCATCAGCTTATGGAAATATTTTTATTAATTATGATTTTCTTCATTAGTGGTATATTAAATAAATATTTAATAATGATTAAACAATTGTTTTTTAAACATATTTTAATCTCATTTTCTTTAATAGTTGTATTATACAGGGTGCGCCAATTATTTCTACTCGATCTCTAGCACCGAAACTAAAAGAGATATCAACAAGATTTTTTGTAGGGATAGACAGTGTCACTAGGACTACAATTTTAAAATATTTTGATGTATACAGGGTGGCTAATTTTTGTGGAAAGACAATTAATTTGGTTTTTTTAAATTGAACACCCTGTATACGATTATGTCTTCTGATTCTACTTAATATTAGATTTACGGTAGTTTTTTGTATTGTAAATCCGACGCGGCGTTGACAAGTTATTCCTATTTTAAGCAGATTTAATGAAAAAACAGCACTTCAGGAATTTTAGCACAAAAACCACATTTTTTAAAAAATTCCTCATAAAAGTTACTATGATATAAATGAAACATGCACCTATCACAATAATCACACAACATCTTCACCTGTTGCACAGGGTATTTGCCGATGGAGTGCCAATAGTCTAGTTTTCAAATGGCAATAACTTAATTTTTTCAAATGGGACACCCTGTATATTTTTCTTCAGATAGAAGCTCTCCCTAATACGTATTAAAAAAATATAGGGTTTTGCATATCTAGTACAAAATTTTACAAAGTTTATTCGTAAGAAAACTACAATAGTGAAAGTTAAAATTTATAGTAGGTGTTCAAAATGTCTTCCATTTTCATTTATACATTTTCTTGCCCTTTTTTTCATTGATTTACGCACATCTCTTAGCATTGCAGGGGTCACCTGTCTAAATGCTGCAGTAATTCTTTCTTTCATATTTTCTTTTGAGGTAACCTCTTCTTTGTAAACAATATTTTTAATAAAACCCCACAAGAAAAAATCGCAAGGTGTAAGGCAAGGCGATCTAGTAGGCCAATTTATAGGTCCCTTCCTATCCAACTTTCCTGAAATTCCCTATTTAACCAATTGCGAACATCTAATAGGTAATGTGGTGTGGCACCATCTAATTGAAACCACATTCCGTTACGATAATTTTGAGGCACATTTTGCAATAAGTTGCGAAAATCATGTTCTAAAAAATCTAAAAATATAGCTCCATTTACAGTCCCATCAAAGAAATAGGGACCAATTACATAATCACCTATTATTCCCGCCCACACATTCAAAGACCATCGATACTGTGATGTAGTTCTAAATAAATGTTCATTGTGGTCCGAATAATAATGGAAGTTGTGTCTATTTACACAACAGTTCTTATGAAACGTGGCTTCGTCGGAGAATAAAACTTTGTTTAAAAAGTTACGCTCTGTATTTATCTTGTTTATTAACCATCTACAGTATTCCACTCTAAGCGAGAAATCACGCGGTAACAATTCTTGGTGAAGCTGGATATGATAGGGGTGATATTTTTTGATATTTTATTATGCGTCTAATTGTGGTATTGGAAATATCCAACTGATTGCTTAATTGCCTTGTGCTTATATTGGGATCTTCAACTATACTGATCATTACCTTATATTCATTGTCAATAGTAACAGCTGTAGTTTCATACTTGACGGTTCCTGTTCTATCAAATCTATTCTTTAAATTCTCAAAAGTATCCTTTTGTGGATGACGTCTTTCTGGGTATCTTTGACGATAGACCCTACTAGCAAGAAACGCATTAATTTGACATTCACCCAGTATCCATATCATATCAATATTTTCTTGAACACTATAATTCTTATTAAAATCCATTTTTTATACACAATACCGATTAAATATAGTAGACGTGATAGAATACAAAATTTTATATTGACAATTAATGCCATAACAAAATATACCTACTGTCATTTTCATAGGTAGCTTGATTTCTTATTAAAAATTGTGTAAAATATATTGTTTGTCACTTAACGTCAATTATTAAAGTAAATAGTAAAGTTAGATGAGCAAAACCCTATATTTTTTTAATGCGTATTAGGGAGAGCTTCTAACTGAAGAAAAATATACAGGGTGTCCCATTTGAAAAAATTAAGTTATTGCCATTTGAAAACTAGACTATTGGCACGCCATCGGCAAACACCCTGTGCAACAGGTGAAAATGTTGTGTGATTATTGTGATAGGTGCATGTTTCATTTACATCATAGTAGCTTTTTTGAGGAATTTTTTAAGAAATGTGGTTTTTGTGCTAATATTTCTGAAGTGCTGTTTTTTCATTAAATCTGCTTCAAATAGGAATAACTTGTCAACGCCGCGTCGGATTTACAAATACAAAAAACTACCGTAAATCTAATATTAAGTAGATTCAGAAGACATAATCGTATACAGGGTGTTCAATTTAAAAAAACCAAATACATCAAAATATTTTAAAATTGTAGTCCGAGTGACACTGTCTACCCCTACAAAAAATCTTGTTGATATCTCTTTTAGTTTCGGTGCTAGAGATCGAGTGGAAATAATTGGCGCACCCTGTAATATTAGACATATTGAACTGGAAACTTTTTCACGAGACTTCGTTTTTTTATATGTATTCTCGGAATTTGGAGTTCAGTTAGTTTTTGCTTGTTTCATAATTTTTTCCTCGAATGATCTACGCATTCAATTTTTTTTTTGTTCATGTGGCTCTTGAACTATTTCTCTCTTTAATGATAAACTAAAGTCCAGAGTCTGACATCCAGTTTCCTTGATACCCTTTATCAATTTCTTTGATATCTTGATGGAATAATTTGTAATGGAAAATTGCGATTTTTGGGTAAAAGGGGGGGTTAGTTATCTGGTCATAGGCGTAACGAGGTGGGGGATATTTGGGGATATAACCCCCCTTGCTTAGAAGAAATTAAAAAATTGTAACAATTTTAAAAAAATAAAATTTTTAAAGATTTTGCTTTTTTAAAGTTATTATTGTGGGATTACAGAAGCACGGGTCAATAATGCAAAAAATATAAGATAAAAAAGAAAGTTATTTAAATGAATAAAAGTTTTAAATCGTAATACTGTTTATTTATAATTAATTATATTATTATGGCGGCAACAATAAGAACGCAAATGTTAGAAGAAGTAATATGTTGGAGCGGTTCACTGGTGGGGTTAAACCCTCCCCATGAGTCAACTCTAGTTACGCCACTGTATTTGGTACGTCAAAATCGCTGTTTTGAGGTCAATTTATAAATTTAAGAACGATCTGACATCAGTTAGAAATTTTGAAAGTTCCAAAGTTCATGCGATTTAAAAAAAAATCCACATTAACAAATAAAATTATAACATTCTATACAAATGACCTAAAAAACATTTTGAATGGTTTTGGAAACTTTTTTGACAGGAAAATGGAGATTTTTTTTAGAGAAAATAACATACCCAGCCGTATAATAATAAACAATAGTTGTTAATTAAAACTTTTATTGATGCAACGATAATTTACATACTTTTATAAAACAAGTAAAAATAATAAATTTACTTAGATATATACTAATAACCAATATCTTTCAAATAATCGCCTTGTGTTTCTACCACACTCACTGCCCTTCTTAGTGTTAATCGGGAATCATATACACCAATCAGAATCACTAAAAATAAAAATAAAAATGTCTTAAGTATATTATCAGATTCAGGAAAAACTTTAAAAAACTAAAATTTATTTTTGTCGGGGTTTAGTTGGTATTGGAATCAGTTCATGTTGAAGAAAAAAACTATTGTTTCCGTGTCAAACGTTTCGAATTTAATTAAAATCATCCTCAGGGTTCTGTAACAATGGTTTCTCAAATACTTGCCACGTTGTATTATTGTATAATGCAAAGTGTTTTGAAATAAATGAAACATCAAATGCGGACATCAAATTAGTGTTTGTGCAAAAATTGTGAAAATCGGACGTAATACACTAACCTAGATTTATGCCCAGACTTCCAGGGCGGTCTTGCCCCTTAAGAGCAAATCGAACCCCTTGAAAAATTTTAATAACCTTTTAAGCCTTTAGTTTTAGTCTGATTTTTGTGAAATTTTCAGGAAATACTAATAATTATAAAACTTAGGGTGGAGAAATCTTGATTTTTTTGTTAACCTTCGAAAAGTATTTATTTTGTTAATTTTAAATGGAAAATCACAAAAAGAAATATCCGCGCCATTCTGCATTAAATCTATGAAAATTGGCTCCTATTTGTTTTAAAAAATATCAAGTAGTTTTTAAATAATATGGTTTCCCATTTTTTTCTTAAATATCTTTGTAAAGTGCTGCCACATCGTTACATACATTTAAAGCTGTCGAGAAATATTCCATGGCCAAGTGTTCTAAGTGGCGCGCATATAAATACAATTTTATATTAGAAAATCCTCATAAAATAGAAGTGAAATTTGTTTCTCACAAGAACTCCGGTTGCCACTTAATATTTGTTACCAAATATTTGCTGTACTATTTATAATATATTTTACACTTACATTTGTTTGTTTTAACGCATATAGCCCCACGGTTTCCTTTCATTCCATAAATAGAATCAGAACGACGACCTTTGAAGCCCGTGTACCTAATTCCCGAAATGAAAATTTCTGTGCTATCATCAGATGGGTTGTTGAAAAGTTCAGTTAATGCTGTCACTTCACCAGGAAGTAACTAAAAAATACCATTTCAAATTATGAAGTAAACTCAAAATACATTGTGGAAGTGTTGAAAACAATAAATATTGGATAATAAAACCACTTTTTTAAATTAAAAAACATTTTGTACTTACAACAAATTGTGGTGAGATTGCATAAGTATTTCCATCTAAACCAATTATTGCTGCTTTTTCAAATCCTCTATCTATTAATGAGTCTAGATCTTCTTGAAAATCTCTTTCATCGCCTGATATTGTCCTGCTGAAAAAGAACAAACAAAACGCCAAAACACAGACAGTTTGCTTAAACATCTTTTCTTGTGGATGTACTAAATAAGCCAATAAAATGTAGTCAAAAATCAATTGCTGGCTCTTATATATAAAAATGCGAAAGTATCCATGAGCGTACCTAGAACTTTAGTTTATGACGAATGACTCCATGGGCGCGCAATAAGCTTTTAACTGACTTTACCGACATATAATGTAATGAAGTTATTTTTCACAAACTAAATAATTTGAATAATTTCGAAATTAAATGAAAATTTATTTAATATTAAATAAAACGTTCGATTTTTATTTGGCTCACCGGGTACATTAAATATTCAAAGTCTCGAGCTAACGCCGTTTAAAGATAGTATTTTTCGGTAGTAGGAATTCTTCAGAGCTTAGGTGAAAATAATTTGAAAATAAGAATTCATTCGCTTTCTCCGATCTAAATTAACCAGTCGATAATAATATTCAGTAGTCCGAATTTTTCCGCCGCCGTTATAAAAACCTCAGGTATACAACTGATAAGATCGTTTTTTTTTTCCGTGTTTTGAATTTAATTTATCACCGTGTTAATTTGGTACAAAATCGAATCGTTTTATTTTTGCTTAGAAACGCGTTAAATATTTTAGCCGAAAAAGATTCTTTTAGTTTTAATCTTTTTGATTTCCGTTCATTTTTTTTGGAAAATTTATTTCGTGGGGAATAATTTTCGTTTTATTTTATACGGAGAGTTATTTAAAGTTTGGAATTTAGATTTTCATTTTTATTTTTTTTATTGTTTACCCGGTTTACAAATGTTCTTTTGTTTTATGAGTTAGTATACTTGTAATTTTTTTTAGTAATTTAGATTCGGTATTTGCATTCAGTCCGTTTATTTTACTGATTAGTAATTTTGGGAATAATTAATTTAATTGGTGATCCGTAATCATCTTAATTTTTTTTTGGAGAGTTATTTACGTTAACTACAGAATTTTCTTTTAAAATATAATTTTAATCTTTGATAATAATTACCGAATAGTAGTATTCTCCGTTAACTGAGTTAATTATTTCTGTAATTTTAATTTCACGTTAGTTGTTTGAGTTATTTTGGTTTTTGATCGTAGGTAGTGGTTTTGAAATTGATTTATTTAATTGAAGGTTGAAATTATATTTTTGCTTTCAATTATTTATTTTATATTTTAAAACAAGCTACCTCTCCAGATTCTAAGACTTTGGGATTGATCTAGCTCTATTTTAGGCTCCCCATTACCACTTAGGCAATTTCAATCCCTTACTCACGCTAGTTGGGCATTGGCGTCAATCGTTTTGACTGTCAATGTCGGCTAAGCTGAAAGTCTTAAGAATCCGCCCGTGATTTGATAATAAACTCCGACAACTTTGGGACTGATCTAGCTCTATTTTAGGCTCCCCATTACCACTTAGGCAATTTCAGCCCCTTACTCACGCTAGTTGGGCATTGGCGTCAATCGTATTGGCTGTCAATGTCGGCTATGCTGAAAGTTTAGGAGTTCGTCCGTAAATCCGTTTTAAATTCCGACAACTTTGGGATTGATCTAGCACTATTTTAGGCTCCCCATTACCACTTAGGCAATTTCAATCCCTTACTCACGCTAGTTTGGCATTGTCGTCAATCGTATTGACTGTCAATGTCGGCTAAGCTGAAAGTTTAGGAATCGGTCGCGTCCCCGTTTAAAATCAAAGTAGAAAAGTAGGATAAAGTCATCCGTTAGACTGTATTTTAAATATAATAACTCTCCTAAATTTGTTTATTTATTTTCTGAATATAAGTAATTAAGAATTAATTTATTTACTGTAGTTTGATTAATTTTTAAAGTTGATGAAGTTAACTAACTCTTCCGTTAATTTTTGATAAACTCCGTCGTGTCAGCTTATAGGTTAATAAGGTTAAATAACTCTTCCGTTTTAAATGTAAATATAATTGGGTAAATTTCAATAAAGTCTGATTGAGTCACTCCGTCATTACGGTATTTAATAGAGCCGAATCGAACGTTTTCTTTTAAAGAATTATTATTTTTGTTCAGGGTTAAAGTGGGTGGGCTTTGAAATAAAACAAATTTTTATATTGTAACGTAGCTAAAAACAATATAAGTGTCACGTTTATTTCCTGGTTTATATTCACCAACCTTACCTCTTTTCAGGGATATTAAAGGTATATAATAAAGTAAAAATAATTAAGTCTGAAGTCAACTAGACCCCTGGAGAATACCGTATCTCCATCTGAAGTTACCTGTGCCCCTAAGAGGCCGTTTCTAAGGGTTGTGGAGCATACCACATAAAAAAACTGGCGCTCGAGCAATCTCCGTACTAAAGCGTCAATCTTGTAAGGCAATATTTTTCTTAGTGGCAAGAAAAAGCCTTACAATAAGTTATATGGAAAAGGAGGAAAACTCCTATAGCAGGGAATTAGGAAAATGAAATGTCCCAGAAAAATGTAATATATACCAAAAGAAATAAAAAAAAAAGGTATTTGTGGTCCAAAATAGTTTTACAATGTGTGTCTGTATGACTGTGTGTGACAGTGTGATAAAGGAAGCGCGACCGAAATCGGTATGTTTCTGTGAATGGAATACAATTGTGTGTAGGTGTAGACATGTACATTAGTGTGTGTGAACATGTGTGAGTCTATGTGTGACTGTTTATTTGCACGTCATATATGTTGAGATGAATTCAGTAAATTATACGATTTTACTTTTTTAATAATGTATTTTTTAATTTGTCAACTTTGACATTTTTCAAACATCTCCCCTTCCTAACAAAAATAATCAACATCCCATAGCAACCCTGTCAAATTTTAAACACCCCTACACATAATTTTAAAAATATCTGGTCACCGAGCTTTCGCTCTTAATATTCAAATCTACATTTTTAAGCAGTCCAATGAGTATATAATTTAAGTATATTTATAACCTGACAAATTATTAATTAATTCGTGAAAATCACGGAGTGGGCGACATCTACTTGAACTACAGAAAGGTAGATAAATAGAAAGTTGATTGGCGATTGGCTTGAAAGTAGGCGGGAAAATTAAAAAAAGCTGTCAGTGTTAATTTTCAATTTGCTGCAGGTGTTGTTGACGTTTATCAACTGCTTGTCACAGAGGTTAGTTAAATGCATTAAAAGTTGCCTAGTTTCTGGAGATTTCACCCTTTTAGGGCAACATCTACTGACGCTTGGTCTTCGCGAATAGTCACGGCGGACAGGCCCCGTTTCCGGGACGGGCAACAGCAGCGTGTAGGGCATAGTGGTTTCAGTGGGGTGGTTTTAGTGAGTAACCGTAAGGGGTAGTCTCACACTATCGGGGAAGGGAAGAACCTTTACCCGATGTGCATAAAGCATTACCACCCGCCAAAAAAAAAAAGATTAGCTTTAGGTTAGGTTAGATCTGTGTAATTAATAAAGAAAAGTACGATACGTGTGACATTTTGACATTTGTTACATTCTGACAGGTGTCATATTTTGACATTTGTTCATTTTGACAGTTGTAACATTCTGACACGTATCACATTTTAACAGTTGTCACGTTTTGACAGGTGTCATATTTTGACAAGTGTCCATTTTAACAGTGTTACTTAACGTTCCTATAAATATTTACCTAAACCCACGATTTCTGAAATTGAATTGGCAACGTTGTATTTTCAACTTAGAATTTATGAGATGGCTGTCATTTGACAAGCAAATTATTTATGTCCGTCAAATGAACCTTTTCTTTTTTATACTTTTCAGGTTTATTCTGGTTATAAATTGCTACTTGGGCATTTGTAGAATAAAAAAATGTGCGCAAAAATTTCTATTGCTAAGTATATTGATTTTATCATGTTTTATAGCATCTGCGAAAATTTCATGAAAATCCCAGCCGGTCCCATTTTCTTAACAATTAACCAGAGATGTGCGTGTCAGTAGTTGTCAAAATTTGTAGGTCATTATGGATAAAAAGCGGCAAATTTAAAATTGAATTCTTTCAGATTTAAACGCCAGAAATTAAATAAAGTCAAACCTTTTTACTACTATACTATACAGAAGAAAGAAGTGCAGTATTTAATTTGCAGAACGTAGTACAGGTTCAAGAGGTAGAAATTTTATTTTTACCTCATCCTTCAATGCTTATTTTTAGTTAAAATTTAAATTTTAATACATCTGATCGGCCTAATATAGTTTTTGTCTAGATTTAATCTTGTTTCCATGGTTTTTACTGTAATTAACCTGTTATTTTGACAGATAAGTCAGACTTTATTTATTCATAGCCGTATCGTATGTATTTTAATTGATTCGGAATTTTGTAATAATATATATTTCAAAATTGCTTCATTCTAAAAATATTATCAGTCCTCCTAAATCCTTGAAGGAAGAATTATTAGTAATTCAAATTCAAAATTCAAAAAATATATTATAGATGAGATGGCCAGAGAAAAACTAATTAAAATTCTCAGATTGCCTCCGTACCACGCAGAGTTAAATCCCATTGAACTGATCTGGTCACAATTATTAAAAGGTTATGTTTCTCAAACCACTAAAACATTTAAATTTCCTGATGTGCGAAATTTGTTTTTGAAGGCATTTTCAGATGTAAATAGAGAACATTGGGGAAAATGCATTGATCATGTTAAAAAGGTGGAAAATTCATTTAGGAAAGTATATCCACTATCAATGGATAATTTAATAGAACCTATAATAATAAACCTCAGAAAAGACAATTATTACAGTAACTTTTTCAGATAGTTCTTGAACTAACTTTTTTTTTAATCTTTGAGTTTAGGTAAGTACTGAAGCGTTACTTTTAATGCCAAGAGATTAAAAACAGTTTAATCCCAACATATAATCCTTCTTGTTATTTATTGGTTAAATTTAATTCGTTCAATGTTAAAGTGTCAGATGCATAAGGTTTATTTTTATTTTTTGTAAATAATATAACTTCAAAATTTAATCTACGAAGTGGGTATATATATTTTATATGCTGTGACCTTATTTATATTATAGAAACTTATTTTGCAAAGTACGCCTATGGAATGTGACGTTATATCCTCTCTCCTTTATAGTATATTACTATAGAAACAAGTTGCCGTTGCTAGGAAATAAAACTAAAAGCTTAACTTTTCTTGTAAATATCTCGGAAGATCGAATTTTCACAGACATGAGACCTATATTTTCTGTCGATTTAGATAGGAATTAGTCTACCCTAAAAGTTTCATTGAATTCTGACGAGTGGATTTCGAGATCCTCTGGACACACATACAAACATTGCTCGTTTAATAGTATTTGATAACTAAATTCATCATTACAATGTATATGGGTTCATACATATGTACGTGTGTGTGAGGGTGTACGTGGGCGTGCATCGGTGTGTGAGTGTGAGTATTATCGACCATGTGTGAGTGTTTGTGAGTGTACACGCCTTAATTGATGTAAGTTTTCACAGTAAATGTTTCGCGAAATCGCCTTTTTACAATTTAAAGACAGTTTTCACACCCAGATCCGCCGAGATCCGCTTTCTTATATACATGGAAAGAAGCGCTGAAAAGTGTAGAATATCACGCAAAAAAAAATCAGCTGCGGATATACTCGGACCTGGAAGTTATGGTCATCCAAGTAAACCGGAAAATGCATCAAACAACAGATAAATATACATAAATATACATTGGACGATTCACACATACAGAAACAGAAATGCATTCGCTTATTTGCACACTTCAGCACCAGATTGTTGGTGGGATAAATATAACGCCAAAATAATTTGAAAATACCGAGTCTTCCCAATGAATCGAAATGTATATCTTCAAAAAAGTGAAGACCAAGTTCCAGATATATATTCAACACTTTTCAGCGCTTCTTTCCATGTATTTTAGAAAGCGGACCTCGGCGGATCTTGGTGTGAAAACTGTCTTTAAAGTGTAAAAAGGCGATTTCGCGAAACATTTACTGTGAAAACTTACATCAATTAAGGCGTGCACATTCACAAACACACACACATGGTCGACAATACTCACTCACACACCCACGCACACTCTCACACACACGTACATATATGTATTAACCCATATACATATATGACGTGCAAAAAAAAAGTCACACATAGACTCACACATGTTCACACATACTAACACACTAATGTACATGTCTACATACCGATTTCGGTCCCGCTTCCTTTATTACACTGTCACACACAGACACACAATCACTCACACAGGTACACAATCACTCACACACACATTATAAAACTATGCTGGACCAAAAAGACCACCCTCATATAACTTACATGTCGGTAAAGTCAGTTAAAAGCTTAATGCGCGCCCACGGAGCCATTCTGGACCAGTGTGCGACGTGAGTTAGTTCTATTTCTAGAATAGTAGTGTTTAATTTTCAGATAATTAAACATGTAAACTCATATTCGTTTATTCGTTCAACCGGCAACGCCGCACCAAAATACGTTGGCGAGCGGCGTCAAACCAGGAAGCGGTGTCGACAAAGATAATTTTTTGCTCTATTTCAATGATGGTATCAAGTCATAAATTTAACCGTCTTGTCTAGACAATAGAAAAAATTTTACATGCTTGTTTACGCGGCTCACGTTAAAGAATCTTTCGAGAAGGTGTTGCGAAATCCGGAAAGGGAGATTTTGAAGCGACTCAGGTTCGTCGAATTTAAACTCAGTGTGTTACTAGCCGCGAATCAGGCTAGGACCCTCCAGTGTCTTTTCATCACTCACGCAGAATGCACGCAAAATAATATTTTCTGAATGATGTGGTCATTTCTTTAAATTAACTATAATACTTTGTTCACGATTACTAGTTTAATGTAATCTTTGTTACGTTGTTGTTTTTGTTCATTTATTTATTTAACAAGTTTAATAAATGGTTAAATAAAAGTGTTCATTGTTTTTGTTGGATGAAGTTGAGAAGGCAAACCTACTACAGCACATTTCTTCAATCTAAAATTACAGTCCACTCGAAATTCGAACTACGATGCAGTTTAAAAAGGCGATAACACATTGTTGGCCGTCCTGGGAAACTGGCACAACATAGGGCTTATTCCAGAACCCTCAACAAGTAGATACAGAGTTAATGTATTTAATAGAGATCGCTGGTGAACAATCAGTTCTAGATCAATTGATCTTTTTATTATGTATAATATAAAAAGGCCTTCTTAATAATTAAAATATATGTCGCCAACCAACGTGGGGCCTTTATATAAAATAAAATAATAAAATACGTATAAAAAGACTTATGTACTTAAGAAGTGGAAACAAAAAGATGGATACCGCAAGAGAAGAAAGAAATCAAGAAGGACAAGGAGATATGATAGAATCACTGGAAATAAATTTGGAAAATTTCAATGAGGAAAATAATAGTGATTATGAAGAACAACAAGGAACCAACATAGAGAATAATATAGAAGAAGTTAGAAGATCAGATGATCCAATTATGCAAATATTAATTACTATGAATGAAAATCTAAACAGAAATCAAAAAAAGATGGAGAATAACATAGAAAGAAATCAAAAAAAGATGGAGAATTACATAGAAAGAAATCTAGAAAAGAATAGAATGGAGATTGAAAATCAATTCAAAAGAAATAATGAGGAGATGATAATTTTAATAAGAAGAGAAATTGAAAGAGTTGAAGTGAGATTAGAGAAACAAGAAAAGGAAACAGATAAAAAAATAGCTATTAATGCAGTGGCTAATAGAGTAGATAAAAATCAGGAAGAATTAAAAAAAGATATTCAGGAAAATAAGAAGGAGATACAAGAAAATAAAGAAGAATGTAAAGTTGTTTTAAAGCAATTAGAAGATAATTTAAAGAAAAATGCTAGAAATCCAAAAATAGAACAATATGTGAGTCATAAAAGAAACGTAATGGTAAAGAAAACAAAATTATTTACAATTTATGAAGAAGAAGAAGAAGAAGGAGAAAAGAAAGGAGAAAAAGAAGAAGAGAAATATGATAAAGCAAAGATACATGCAATAACAAATAAAGTCAATGAAAAAAAATGTACAAAATTTAGGTAATAGTGGCTGGGGGGTGTATAAACCTGAAATTAAAAGAAGTTGTAAATATAAAATAATAGGAAACCAAACAAAAAGAATTAGAAGAAGAAAGAAAACAAAAACAGTAAAGAAAAAGAAAAGAAACTGGAAGAAAGTAAAAAAAAACAAATAATAATGTTCAATTAACATTTAAAAATATTTTTACTGTTTTAAACATTTTTGAAATGTTGGGGGGGTTATGTAGTGTGTAAGTTAGGTTATATTTTTTTATAATGTAATAGGGAGTTTTTTGTTTGACAGTAGAAGAAAATAGGTTGTCAATGTTTTTGAATTTTAGAAATGTCAGATTATTATGAACTCACCAAATACCTTGAGATTTATAAATATTTGTTGTGAATAAAAGATAAAAAAAAATATAAAAAGGCCTTCTTAAAAATAATTAAAATAATATGGAAACTTCAGCTGTTGTACTCTTTGCTGGCAATATTAAAATAAAAAATAAATTAAAAAAAAAAAATTCATTAAAAAAAAAGCTCAGTGTACTGCAAACCTCTCTAAAAAAATTAGATGCGGCCATGAGCTTATGAAAATATTTTTGCGATTAATTATGATTTTCTTCATTAGTGGTATATTAAATAAATATTTAATAATGATCAAAAAATTGTTTTTTAAACGTCTTTTAATCTCATTTTCTATAATAGTAGTATAATATATTATTGAATGAGTTTAGTTGGGTTATTTTATTACACGCGGATGAAGTTTATAGTACGAACAAGCGAGTGATGTAATCATCCAAGTCTAATAAAATAACCACACAACATGTTAAATATCATACTTTATCTACAACTGTCATTATATGGATGTATTATTTGCGTATCTAAGGAAACATAAGACGATCCATATTACACATGTGAAAATATATTCATATTACACGGTAATATCTGGTCACCGAGCTTCGCTCTTAATATTCAAATCTACATTTTTAAGCAGCCCAATGAGTATATAATTTAAGTATATTTATAAAATGACAAATTATTAATTAATTCGCGAAAATCACGGAGTGGGCGACATCTACTTGAACTACTTATAGGGAGATAAATAAAAAGTTGATTGGCGATTGGCTTGAAAGTAGGCGGGAAAATTAAAAAAGCTGTCAGTGTTAATTTTCAATTGGCTGCAGATGTTGTTGACGTTTATCAACTGCTTGTCACAGAGGTTAGTTAAATGCATTAAAGTTGCCTAGTTTCTGGGGATTTCACCCTTTTAGGGCAACTTCTACTGACGCTTGATCTTCGCGAATTGTCACGGTGGACAGGCCCCGTTTCCGGGACGTGCAACAGCAGCGTGTAGGGCACACGTCCCGTCAACAGAAGATCGCTCAGCTCACTCTATTTATCACTATATAAGAAAAACTCTATGTTCAATTGATTTTATTATTTTTTGATCTGCAGTGAAGGAAAATTATAGGTCTGATATTCATACTTGGGTAAAAACCTCTACAAATACCTGTGACCAGACTCTCGAGGTGTGGCAGATATTGATATCATATTTTTTCAAAAATTCTTTCTCTCTCTCTCTCTCTCTCTCTCTGATCATGAAAACTTAAATATTAAAACTGTCCGCATAATAAAATAGTAGCCGTAAGGGGTAGTCTCACATTATCGGGGAAGGGAAGACAGGTGTCCATTTTAACAGTGTTACTCAATGTTCCTATAAATATTTACCTAAACCCATGATTTCTGAAATTGAATTGGCAAAGTTGTATTTTCAACTTTGAATTAATAAGATGGCTGTCATTTGACAAGCAAAATATTTATGTCCGTCAAATGAACCTTTTCTTTTTTATATAAAGCGACAAATTTAAAATTGAATTCTTTCTGATTAAAACGCCAGAAATTAAATAAAGTCAAACCTTTTTACTACTATACTATACAGAAGAAAGGAGTGCAGTATTTAATTTGCAGAACGTAGTACAGGTTCAAGAGGTAGAAATTTTATTTTTACCTCATCCTTCAATGCTTATTTGTAGTTAAAATTTAAATTTTAATACATCTGATCGGCCTAATATAGTTTTTGTCTAGATTCTTGTTTCCATGGTTTTTACTGTAATAAATTTGTTCTTTTGACAGATAAGTCAGACTTTATTTATTCATAGCCGTATCGTATGTATTTTAATTGATTCAGAATTTTGTATTAATATATATTTCAAAATGGCTTCATTCTAAAAATATTATCAGTCCTCCTAAATCCTTGAAGGCAGAATTATTAGTAATAGCAAGGCAACATAAAAACAAATTCAAAAAATATATTATGGATGAGATGGCCAGAGAAAAAGGAATTAAAATTCTCAGATTTCCTCCGAACCACGCAGAGTTAAATTCCATTGAACTGATCTGGTCTCAATTATTAAAAGGTTATGTTTCTCAAAACAATAAAACATTTAAATTTCCTGATGTGCGAAATTTGTTTTTGAAGGCAGTTTCAGATGTAAATAGAGAACATTGGGGAAAATGCATTGATCATGTTTAAAAATGTGGAAAATTCATTTAGGAAAGTGGATATATCAATGGATAATTTAATAGAACCGATAATAATAAACATCAGAAAAGACAATTATAGTGATGCCAGTAGTTTTAGTGAAGACAGTGACTTTTAAAGATAGTTCTTGAACTAACTTTTTTTTTAATCTTTGAGTTTAGGTAAGTACTGAAGCGTTACTTTTAATGCCAAGAGATTTAATTTAATCCCAACATATAATCCTCCTTGTTATTTATTGGTTAAATTTAATTCGTTCAATGTTAAAGTGTCGGATGCATAAAGTTTATTTTTATTTTTTGTAAATAATATAACTTCAAAATTTAATCTACGAAGTGCGTATATATATTTGATATGCTGTCACCTTATTTATATTATAGAAACTTATTTTGCAAAGTATGCCTATGGAATGTGACGTTATATCCCCACTTTGACTGTACTCATCTATCCTTTATAGTATATATTACTATAGAAACAAATTATTATTATGTGCCGTTGCTAGGAAATAAAACTAAAAGCTTAACTTTTCTTGTAAATATCTCGGAAGATCGAATTTTCACAGACATGGGACCTACATTTTTCGCCGATTTATATAGGAATTAGTCTACCCTGAAAGTTTCATTGAATTCTGACGAGTGGATTTCGAGATCCTCTGGACACACATACACACACACACTCATAGAAACCTTGCTCGTTTAATAGTATTTGATTTGTCTATTAGCCGGAATAGAATTAAAAATCATTAGATCTAGTAGGTACGCGTTTGTCAAATTAGTTGACAGTTATTCATTGTTCCCGATTCTTTTTTGAAACCAAACTTAAAATTAACAGTTTTAAGCCCGTTTTAAGTGTATATCAAGTGAAAAAATGGAAGACGATGATTACATGGAACTAACACCTCCCGAAATCCGCGACGCTGCTAAAGTGGCGTCGTTGGAATTACTACCCGAGATATCGAGGAAAAATTCTGAAATTGCATACAACAAATTTATATCGTGGAGACAAACAAAAAATGTATCTTTTTTTTTCCGAAGACACCGTGCTTGTATATTTTACGGAAATTGCAACTGTTGAGGGCTCTGGAATAAGCCCTATGTTGTGCCAGTTTCCCAGGACGGCCAACAATGTGTTACCGCCTTTTTAAACTGCATCGTATTTCGAATTTCGTGGACTGTATTTTTAGATTGAAGAAATGTGCTGTAGTAGGGTTTCCTTCTCAACTTCATCCAATAAAAACAATGGACACTTTTATTTAACCATTTATTAGACTTGTTAAATAAATAAATGAACAAAAACAACAACGTAACAAAGATTACATTAAACTAGTAATCGTGAACAAAGTATTATAGTTAATTTAAAGAAATGACCACATCATTCAGAAAATATTAATTTGCTGTACTACGAAGCATTATGAAAAATGAATTTATTGACGAGGTTTTCTGTAACCCCGGAGTATGCGCTCATGATGAGGGCTCGATGCAAAACTGATTTTAAAATCGGCGAAGTTCATCGGTTTCAGATATATCCCTTCCCCGGCTGGCAACCGTTCTCGAAAGATTCTTTATCGTGAGCCGCGTACACAAGTGTAAGCTTTTTTCTATTGTCTAGACTCGACGTTTAAATTTACGGCTTAATCCCATCCTTAAAATAGAGCAAAAAATTCTCTTTGATGAACCCGCTTCCTGGTTCGACGCCGCTCGCCAACGTATTTTGGTGCGGCGTTGCCGGTTGTACAAATAAACGAATATGAGTTTACATGTTTAATTATCTGAAAATTAAACAGCAACTATGGACAAACTACTCCATGCTAAAAAGCACGTTAAGCATCAAGCACAATGTCGACATTGATAAATATCCGAGATTACGTGCTTTGTTGAAAAGGCGATCTGAAAATTACGAACCTAAGAAATCTGAAGCTCTGACCGGTGAACAAATTGACAGGTTTATAAAGGAAGCCACAGATTTTAAATATCTTGGAACAAAGGTAAAAATTCGAATCGAAAATGTAAATTCTTAACTTAATCTACACACTTTTTTAAGGTTGCCTTGATTATGGGGATAATGGGTGCTTGCCGATCCTGTGAATTAAAGAATATGAAAATTGAGGATTTGAGATGTTTTGAGGGATGTTTTCAAGTAAACGTGCCACTAACAAAAACCAAAGTCCCAAGAAATTTTACAATTGTGGATGATTTTTTCAAAATCGTTAAAAAATATATAGACCTCCGGCCTGAAAATGCACCACAAGATTTCTTCCTCAATTTCCAAAAAGGAAAGTGTACTAAACAAGTAATGGGAATAAACAAGTTTGGCGCAATGGGAAAGCAAATTGCAACGTTTTTACAATTACCAAACCCTGAGAGATATACTGGCCACTGCCTCAGGCGTTCATCTGCAACATTGGTTGCTGATTCTGGAGCTTCAATGACAACATTGAAACGTCATGGAGGCTGGAAATCCGCCTCCACAGCAGAAGGGTACATCGCCAATTCAAAAAAGAACAAAATACAAACAGCTGAAGCAATTTTAAGTCAAATCAATAATGATAATTGTGTTGACCTAAATAATCCATCATTCATTTCGGAAGCTCATAGTGGTTTGTATTTTAATTTCTCTCTCTCTTTCCACTGGATTAAAACCACTTAGTTGTTAAAAAAGTTTTTTTATTGACGTTTCGGCTTTCCAGATCGAAAGCCGTTATCAAAATGACATAAAATAAATAAATTTACTAGAAACAGAACACTTGATAATCTTGCAAAAATATGACATCAACATAGTATACATAGAATAAGATTTTGAGATTGAAGATGTCAAAATCTGTTTCAATCATATTTTTGTGACGTTTCTGGGAACGAATTTTTGAAAGGATAGCGCATTTGCATATTATAAGAGAATTTATACTTCGTCATAAATGAAGTTTTCTTATTAATATTATCATAAGAAAAAACCAGATAAAAACTTATGATACTATCCCGATATAGAGGGTATCCTTTCTGCAATTAACTCTTTTTGTAAAATAGGTATCCAAATTTTTGAAATATCAACCGAACAATTAGAAACACATTCGTTATTATTTAAGCATATCAATGCTGCTTCTTTAACTTTGCGGTTATAATTATTCGGTTCTTTTAATAATCTAGTTGAAGAATTCCATTGTATTTTATGACCAAAATCCCATGCATGTTCACATATTTTAGATTTTTCGAATTGTTTATTTTTAATGTACGATTGGTGTTCATTAAGTCTAATATGAAAAGGTCTAGATGTTTCTCCTATATAAAACTTATTACATTCGCATGGAATTTTGTAAATACAATTTTTTGTGTTTTGAATTTCATTAAAAGGTTTTGTATTTACTATTAAAGATTTTAATGTATTATTAGTTTGAAAAACTGTTTTTAAATTAAATTTATTGCCAATCCTTCTAATTTTTTCGGATAATTTTGGAATATAAGGGATTTTTACTATATTTGAAAGAATTATTGGGGGGTTTAAATTTTGATCTTTAGTTTTGATGTCTCGGTAAAGTTCACGATTTATAAATTTACTTGGGTAGTTGTTCTTAATCAAGACAGATTTAACAAGTGATAATTCATTATTTAAGATATTGTCATTTGAACAAATTGTTTTTGCTCTATCGGAAAGAGATTTGACAATACCTCGTTTAACACAAATTGAGTGGTTTGAATTAAAATTTAGATATCTATTTGTATGTGTTTCTTTTCTAAAAACTGATGTATCAAAACAATTGTTGTTATTGTGTATTAGTACATCAAGAAACGGTAATTTTTTTTATTATTTTCAATTTCAATTGTAAATTTAATAGTAGGTTCCGAATTATTAATAGTATATAAAAATGTATCAATATTTTCCCTATCGTGTTGCCAAATTGCAAAGATATCATCTACATATCTAAACCAGACAGAAGGTCTTAAATTTTGTTTGTTTACAAATACGGTATGGACCGGAAATATGTAAATTTTTTAGAATTTTAGAAAATGTATATAAAAAATTTGCTAAATGTAAAAATTCTTTATGTTTCATGATGAAATGCCGAGAAAACAAGATCATTCCAAAAGGCCTAAGACTTAAAACTCCAATAAAGAACAACAAGATATGGAGAATTTTAAATAGAGCAGAGCACGCGATAGTAAGAGAGAGGATTCAGTTCCATAGGTGTAATAAATTTAATTTAGAAAAAGATATCGAGGATATTAAATCATATTTGTATAATCAGGTATCCAGATTTGATTTCCATAAAATAATCCATTGTGTTTTAAATAGTTATGAGAAAGAATTCAATTGTACCAAAAATAGACAATTAAGAAAATTTAATAATCTAATTGAAGAAAAAAGTTTTTACAACCTTAGAAATTCAGAACAAAATTTAAATACGGTAATAAATATTTCAAGTAGAGATCTTAATCACACAGAAAATTTATTATTGGCTAAAGGTTTAAATTATTCGGTAACTCCAAAATATGTACCAAAATTTGATATTATTAGTTCTATAGAAAACGCTTCTCAAAATTTACCAACTGACTTAAGCAACGAATACAAGGTACATTGCAAAATTGAATTAGAAAAATCTTACAAAATTAATCAAAATTTAACCTCCGCAGAATTTAAATCAATTAAAAATTTAAAAAATGACAATACAATTAAGATATTACCGGCAGATAAAGGTAACGCGACGGTTGTCATGAACAAAACAGATTATGATAACAAAATTAACGAAATTATTGAAAACGGTAGCTATTCAAAATTAAATAAAGATCCAACTACTAGTATTGAAAACAAAATTTACAAAACTTTATATAAAAATAAAAAATTCCTAAGTGATAAAGAACGAAGATCTCTTACTTCTCATTATAGTAAACCTCCACATTTTTATGGTTTACCCAAAATTCATAAACAACAAATACCATTAAGACCAATAATAAGTTCTATAAATTCACCTTGTCAAAATTTAGCAAGATTTCTACTTAAAATAATAGATCCGTTATCAGGAAATACTAATTCCTTTATCAAAAATTCAAAACATTTTTTAGAAAAATTATCAAAAATCAAAATTACAAATTCAGATATAATGGTTAGTTTTGATGTAGTCAGTTTATTTCCAAATGTTCCTGTCGATAAAACTCTTAATCTTGTGAGAAAAAAGTTGACAAATGATAATACATTAATAAATAGAACTAAATTAAGCGTCTCAGCAATTCTAGAATTATTGGAACTATGTATTAAAACTACATATTTTCAATTAAATAGTGATTTTTATCAGCAAAATTTTGGCATGGCAATGGGTTCTCCTTTATCACCAAAATTGTGTGATATTTTCATGGAGAATTTTGAAATGGAAATTGTAAACAAACAAAATTTAAGACCTTCTGTCTGGTTTAGATATGTAGATGATATCTTTGCAATTTGGCAACACGATAGGGAAAATATTGATACATTTTTATATACTATTAATAATTCGGAATTGAAAATAATAAAAAATTACCGTTTCTTGATGTACTAATACACAATAACAACAATTGTTTTGATACATCAGTTTTTAGAAAAGAAACACATACAAATAGATATCTAAATTTTAATTCAAACCACTCAATTTGTGTTAAACGAGGTATTGTCAAATCTCTTTCCGATAGAGCAAAAACAATTTGTTCAAATGACAATATCTTAAATAATGAATTATCACTTGTTAAATCTGTCTTGATTAAGAACAACTACCCAAGTAAATTTATAAATCGTGAACTTTACCGAGACATCAAAACTAAAGATCAAAATTTAAACCCCCCAATAATTCTTTCAAATATAGTAAAAATCCCTTATATTCCAAAATTATCCGAAAAAATTAGAAGGATTGGCAATAAATTTAATTTAAAAACAGTTTTTCAAACTAATAATACATTAAAATCTTTAATAGTAAATACAAAACCTTTTAATGAAATTCAAAACACAAAAAATTGTATTTACAAAATTCCATGCGAATGTAATAAATTTTATATAGGAGAAACATCTAGACCTTTTCATATTAGACTTAATGAACACCAATCGTACATTAAAAATAAACAATTCGAAAAATCTAAAATATGTGAACATGCATGGGATTTTGGTCATAAAATACAATGGAATTCTTCAACTAGATTATTAAAAGAACCGAATAATTATAACCGCAAAGTTAAAGAAGCAGCATTGATATGCTTAAATAATAACGAATGTGTTTCTAATTGTTCGGTTGATATTTCAAAAATTTGGATACCTATTTTACAAAAAGAGTTCATTGCAGAAAGGATACCCTCTATATCGGGATAGTATCATAAGTTTTTATCTGGTTTTTTCTTATGATAATATTAATAAGAAAACTTCATTTATGACGAAGTATAAATTCTATTATAATATGCAAATGCGCTATCCTTTCAAAAATTCGTTCCCAGAAACGTCACAAAAATATGATTGAAACAGATTTTGACATCTTCAATCTCAAAATCTTATTCTATGTATACTATGTTGATGTCATATTTTTGCAAGATTATCAAGTGTTCTGTTTCTAGTAAATTTATTTATTTTATGTCATTTTGATAACGGCTTTCGATCTGGAAAGCCGAAACGTCAATAAAAAAACTTTTTTAACAACTAAGTGGTTTTAATCCAGTGGAAAGAGAGAGAAAATAATCCATCATATTCTGCCAGTAATCGTCATGATTCTGTACTCATTAATAGCAACAGTAATTTTTCTTTAACTACCAGTAATCTTAATGATGTTGCCGGAGCCATTAATATTTCAAATTGTAATGTTACTATTAATTATATCAATAAATAACTTTTAACGAGTTCCTGTATAAATTGGCTTTTTATTTCACATGGGGGATTAAATACCCCTCATTTGAAAGGTCTTTAAATTATGAACAATTTTGTCAATTCTATTTATTGAAAGAAATTTTTCTAAAAATCACCTTTTCATTTTCGGTGAGCCCCCGTATTCAGATGTAGATAAAGTATAGTATTCAATTCGTTTATAATGGACCATACTACACTCGAATATTTACAATATTGTAAACAATTCTCGTGTAATATGTTCTACATTATACACTTGTTAAATAATATACTATTATCTATTAACATAATACATTTTCTGAAAATGAAACAGCAATTCGTATGTTTCCAGTTCAAAAAAATGTAAATATGTCCAGTTACATTTGTTTTTAGATTTTTCGGGTAGAAGCTCTTTTGTTGTTTTTTTTGCAATTTCGATAAAAACAGGTGAAGTACTTGAATTATCTATTTCAACAAATTTGATAAAGTTTTCAGCGAATTCGCATTAATTTAAAAAATATTTCTTTGAAATTTAAATGTGTACTTGATCTTGATTGGTTAAATTTAGTTTCCTAATGATTATTGGTTATTAAAAATGTTGAATTTTCATTACTAAACACTTTTTAACCAATCAAGTCAATTCAAATTCAAATCACAAACACACAATTTGAATAATGAAGTTCAAATTCCGATTTGTATTTTGGTTTATTAGTTGACATTAGCAGATAAATATATTAGAACATCGAACTAAAAATATACTTTTTTCAGGAGCCTTCGTTATGTATTCCTCGGAATTTGGAGATCAGTTAGTTTTTACTCGTTTCTTGATTTTTTGTCCTCGAATGATCTACGCAATGATTTTTTTGTTCATGTGCCTCTTGCCTTGCCTTGAAACCGTTGCTACATTTCTTTTATATCTTGATGCAGTATTTTCTAATGAAAAATAGCTATTTTTGGGGAAAAATAGGGATAGTTATATGGTACGTAAAAATAAATGTCTGTTTTTAGGTCAAATTACTTAGGAATTTATAAATTTAAAAACCACATTAGCAAATAAAATTATTAAATTCTGCACAAATCGGTAATCCAGGTAGAAAACACGACTGGAGAGATATGACCCAAATAGACATTTTGAATGGTTTTGTAAACATTTTCGAATCGAAAATGGATATTTGTTTAGAGAAAATGGGATATCCAGCCATAGAATAATAAAAGACAGTTGTTAAAATAAAACTTTTATTCATGCAACGATAATATACATTCTTTTATAAAACAAGTCAAATAAAAAATTTACTCGTATACTAATAACCATCTTGTCTAATTTGCTCGGCTTGTTCTTCTACCACCATCGCTGCCAGTCCTAATTTCACGTGCTCATTAAATACACCAATCAAAATCACTAAAAATAAAGAAAAATGTCTCAAGTATATTATCAGGTTCAGGAAAAACTTTAAAAGATAAAATCTATTTTTGTAGGAGTTTAGTTGGGATTGGGATCAGTGTATGTAGAAGAAACCTTGCCAACGTTTCGAATTTAATTAAATTCATCCTCAGGGATCTGTAACAATGGTTTCTAAAATAACAAAAAAGTTTGTACTTGCCACTTTGGAATATTATACAGTGTGGCTACTTAAGTTGGAACTATATGGAAAAAAATATTATTCTTCATAAAAACTTGTGCACTTTTTTTTCATTTTTCAAAAATAAAGGTACTTCACTCTTGAGCGATATTCATATTATTCATATTTTTTGACAAACCTTGCATACGGCTGCAAGAATTTGATATCCCATGCATTTTAAGTTTAGGACCATGCACAACTGTTTATGAAGAATAATTTTTTTTTTTACAAAACCAATAATAAAAAACTTTTCCAAAAATTTTTACATAATCTTTTTTAACACATTTGCGGACATCAAATTAGTATTTGTTTCGTGCGGTCTCATCGAACAAAAAAGTAATGATTTTTTTAAGTAAAATGGTCACCTGAATTGCGACATAACCATAAACGTTTAAGGTCATATTTTTGGCTGACAATAAGACAATAAGATGACCTTACGTACCCTGATCTTAACTGACCTTACCCTGTAAATTATTGATCTGTTACATTTTGTTAATTTTTCAAGTAAAAATCACTAGCGACCTGTAGCCAACTTCAGCTTTGGAGTCCGACGGGACAATAGCCACAGCGACAGTTTACGTCCTGATCGCAACTCAAGTGACCGTAGTATTGCGAAATGTCAATTCGTCAAATTGTTGTATGAATTTTTTTGGTTATGTTTTATAATTTAACATATTTACCTGAAATATTACTGTGTACATCATTAATCTAACCAGACCTGACCTTGTGTCTTTTGGTTTTAATATATATTTATATAAACTTACTTATTGTGGCAACGTTGACATTCAATGTCCAATTCCTGGGAGATTAGACTATTTTTCTTTTCATATGTGCAATTTGTTTACTCCCATAAAATATATTTCGGTAGAAATATATATCAGCATTTAAAACATTCATAGGTCGCTGCTTCTTGCTAACTTTGAGTTTGTTATTATTGTGATAGATGGCGCTGTGCTTTCTCAGTTCTTTATACATTTGCTAACGCAACTGTATTCTATAGGAACTGGGCTAGTCGGATCCACTGTCAGACTTTCATTAGAGATTGAAAGTCGAGCTTGTCTACGCCATACTGAAGAGGCACAATAATGCCGAAACTAGTCTATGGTTGACGGGCTCCTTTAATAACAAAATCAAAGTTGTTGGTTTAATGTCCTGATATCTCAGGTTCCAACCAACGTCGGGACTTCTATAATTCAATACCTGTTGAGGCATATAGCCCAAGGAGTAGTTGTTTGAAGTCCAGATGTTGTGGCAACGTTAACATTCAATGTCCAATTCCTGGGAGATTTGACTATTTTTCTTTTCATTTGTGCAACTTACTTATTTATATACATGTTTAGCAGGTAAGTATTAGAGAAAAGTTGACAATTTATTCTACTTAAGAAATTTTTGTTTGACGAGACCGCACGAAATTGATTGCAGATTTATGATCAGCGACCGAAAATTAGTCTTAAAAAATACCCCATCAAAATTGGGGCTTATCCCCGATAGTAAATTTTTACCCGGGCGTAATAGGCTAAACTAGACTTCAAGGGTGGTCTTACCCCTTTATATTTATTACAGAATATTTGCTGTAATCTGTATAATATATTTTACACTTACCTTTCTTTGTCCTAACACACGTAACTCCATTTTGTTCTATCTGTCCGTAAATAGAAAGGAGATTAGCTTCGACGGCCGGGTAGTTAATTCCCGAAATTTGAATTCCTTTGTCAAAGGCATCATTTGGGTGGTTAAAAAGTTCAACTAATGCTGTCCCTTCACCAGGAAGTAACTAAAAAATACCATTTCAAATTATGAAGTACCTAAACTCAAAATACATCTTGGAAGTGTTGAAAACAATAAATATAACTAAATTGGATATTAAAACCACTTTTTTAAATTAAAAAACATTTTTATACTTACAGCAAATTCCGGTGAGGCTGCATAAGTATTTCCATCTAAACCAATTACTGCTGCTTTTTCAAATCCTTTATTTATTAATTCGTCTACATCTTTTTGATAATCTCTTTCATCTCCCGATACTGTCCTGCTGAAAAAGAACAAACAAAACACCAAAACACAGACAGTTTGCTTAAACATTTTTTCTTGTTTAGTTACCAAATAAGCCAATAAAATTTAGTCAAAAATCAATTTCTGGCTCTTATATATACATAAATGCGAAAGTATCCATGAGCGTACCTAAGACTTTAGTCTGTGGGGACGTAAGTTACTTCTAGTTCTAGAATAGTACAACTTATTTTTAAGAACCGTATGAAATTAAAAATCCATGCAGAGCTGATGTATTTAAACCAGTTCTAGATCCATTGATCTTTTTATTATGTATTATTCTTTGCTATGTCCATGAAGTTGGCAGAGCAAGGTCAGCAGAACAAAACAAAAGTATTAATTAAGTGCCAATTAAAAATTTATTGCTCCTTTTTTTCTTAAGAAAAACGCATGTTATGCTATCTTTAGATGAACCTAGCAGAGCGACTATTTATATGTTGTTAAAAATTAATGAAACATGATGTAAATAAGTTAAATAATTTAGTGCTAATTTAATGCCCCAATTAAAAATTTATTGCTCCTTTTTGTCTTAAGAAAAACGCATGTTCTGCTAGCTACAGATGAACCTAGCATAGCAGACTATTTAAATATTAAAAATTAATAAAATATAAATAAGGTAACTAATTAAATGCCCTCAAGAAACAGACTTGTGGTTCAAAATAGGGGAAATATGCCGACTTTCGTCAGAAATCTACAGCAATCAATCCTAGATATAACTCTCACTACAGAAAATTGTAAGGAAGAAATACAGAATTGGAAAGTCCTAGCAGGTGAGGAGTCCTTAAGCTTACATAGATTTATTTACTTTGAAATCCATGGAAAGGAGAAGGAGGTGAAGTACAAGAAAGGGAAAAGAGGCTGGAATCTAAGTAAGCTAGACTCGGAAAAATTTATAATAATAAAAGCCATCAAAGAAACATGCGATAGGACAGTGCCTAAAAGACCTAAGGAAAACACGAGAAAAGAAAAATACTGTTGGACGACTGAGATTGCCGACAATAGAACAAAATGTAATCAGATTAGGAGGCAAAAGAGCAGATCTCCGGAACAAAACATGACCGAGAGGGAGAGGTTAAATGACAAACTAAAAACAGCTAGGGGAGTACTGAAGAATAGTATCGCAAGATCCAAACAAAAAAATTGGAATAAACTATGCGAACTAGTAGAGAACGACACATGGGGACAAGTTTACAAAATGGTCATGAAAAAATTGAGACCTACACCACTTGATATACCGACGGAATTTAGAAAAACAATAATAAACACCTTATTTCCAAAACAAGGGATAAAGATATGGTTACCTGAACAAGGAGAGGAGGTAGAAATTCCAGTAGTGGATGTACAGGAAGTGACAGCGGCAGCTAAGCGATTAAAAAATCGAAAGGCACCGGGGCCAGATGAAATGCCGGCCGAAATAACTAAGTTGGTGGTAGAAGAAACACTGAACCTCATAGTTCGGATGGTAAACGAGATATTTAAGTCCGGAAGATACCCGAAGCAATGGAAGACTGCTAAGTTAGTTTTAATAAAAAAGCCCGGAAAGGAAGAAGATCAGCCGAATGCATATCGCCCCATTTGCCTTCTTGATACATTGGGAAAACTCACAGAGCACGTAATCGCGAATAGGCTAAACAAAGAACTGGAGGAGAAGGGACCCTTCGCAGAAAATCAGTATGGATTTCGAAAAAGGGAGGTCTACGGTACAAGCCATTCAGGAAGTAGTGAACAAGGCCAGGGAAGAAATCAGGAAAAAACACAGCAAAAGAGGGTTATGTGCGTTGGTGACAGTGGATGTCAAAAATGCGTTTAACTCCGCCTCCTGGACAGATATTCTCAAGGAATTAAGGAGACGCAATATCAGTAAATACCTACTCGTGCTGATAAAAAGCTACTTCTCCGACCGGACGATCGTGGATGAGGATGAAACGGTGTAGTCTGTAGCAGCGAAAGTCCCCCAGGGATCTGTTCTGGGGCCTTTACTCTGGAATATCCTGTATGACGGTATATTACGAATAGAAACATCCCAAAATACCAAACTTGTTGCTTACGCTGATGATTTGGCTATAGTAGTTACTGCCAAAAATGAGGAGACACTAATGAACGAAACAAATCAGGCTCTAGAAAGAGTGGGGAGATGGTTAAGAGACCACGACCTGAGTCTTGCACCTGAAAAAACGGTGTCTGTGCTCCTCATAGGCAAAAAAAGGACACGGATTGAAATAAGCTTCAAGGCAATAAGCCAAAAGAAACTTACATTATTTAGGCGTAACCTTGGACCGAGGCATGAACTTCAGAGAACATCTTTTGAGGATTGCCTCTAAAGCGACTAGCGCAGCTAATTCTTTAGCGAGAATAATGCCAAGAATAGGTGGAGCCTCGGAATATACAAGAAGGCTGTTAAGCGGAGTCATTAATTCCATTATTCTCTACGCGGCAACAATATGGGGAGACAGCCTGGAAAAGGACTACAACCAAACCCTATTAAAGAGAGTACAAAGAATAGTCGCGATTAGGATATGCAGGGCATATAAAACAGTCTCTACGGAAGCTAGTTTTGTACTCTCAGGATTAGTCCCAATTGACTTGGTAGTGAGGGAAAGAATGGAGATAGAAGAGGGAAGAGGCAGGATCAATGGAACAACTGTGAAAAGGGTGCTTGGACGCGATCGCTTATACCCCTAATAGACCGATGGACAGCAAGTGAACATGGCAACGGCAATTTATATCTGACTCAGGCTCTCACAGGACACGGTTGTTTTAAGGAGTATCTTTGCAGGATTAGGATAACGGAGGAAAATGAATGTGAGGAATGCCAGCAGATAGATACAGCGGAACACACTTTATTTCAGTGTGAAAGGTGGAGAGGGGGGAGACGGGAGATAGAGAGAACACTTGAAACAACTATAAGAAGGGAAAATTTAGTAAACGCTATGCTGTCTGGAAAGGGAAAATGGGACCTGATCATAAAGTGGATCACAAAAGTTATGAAACAGAAAGAGGTTGAGTTAAGGAGAAGGGAGTAGACTATAGTACTTGCAACTTGCAACACCAATGCTCGCTCCTCTGAAGGAATGCGGACTCGCGGTACCAGAGGACAAACTCTCAGAGCGAAGGAGGTTTTTTAGTGGGTAAAAATCCCACATATCTTGCCCGGACGTACGGGAAGAATCTTTTTGAAGATTTTCCTCCTGAAGAAAAAAAGAAAAAATTAAATGCCCTAATTAGAATTTAATTGCTGCGTCTCTTCTGAAAATATAATATGTTTTGATAGCTCAGATAAATATCATTACATATTTAAAAAGAAGGGTAGGGTCCTTTGTGCACCTCAACCTTAAGGTAAATGATATATACCTTATTTATTTTAACAATGCCATGACGTAATTTTTAGTTATTTCTATTGTCAACGGAATAAACACGAAAATACTAAAAGCAAATTCGATTTAAACTTAACGTGCAGGGGAAATTAACTGTTAAAGGTTGGCAACATCTCACGACGTTGCCAATGTGACATAACGAAAATTCTTGATTTAAAAATCAATGTGACTACTCATTGACCTCCAACGTGTCAATGTACTGTAACATAGTTACATATTACCATAAAAATTACAAAACTGCATAACTATTAATTTTTATTTAAATCTTAAAACACTTTTCTTACTATTGAAAATGCTTTATAGTCAATATTTTATTATTCTATAGACTAGCAGTTCTTTTTTACATCCATTCCAATCTTCAATCAAGTTAATAGCAATTATACTCAATTTAGGAAAAAAAATAACGCGCAATTTTATCTTTAGGTGAACGAAAAAAAATTCTACCCGGCAACGCCGCAGATTTTTGACGCGTGATGTCACGGCCGTGCATTAAATTTTTCATTAGGGCATTAAATTAGCACATAATTATGAATGTACTTTTGTTTTGTTGGCGATATTAAAATAAAAAATAAATTTTTTAAAGATTTTTTCATTTAAAAAAAAAGCTCAGTGTACTGCAAACCCCTCTAAAAAAATTAGATACGGCCATGAGCTTATGGAAATATTGTTGAGATTAATTATAATTTTCGTCATTATTATTACTAACATTAGTGGTATATTAAATATATATTTAATAATGGTTAAAAAATTATTTTTTAAACGTCTTTTAATCTCATTTTCTATAATAGTTCTATAAATATATTAGAACATTGAACTGGAAATATACTTGAATTTTCTTTTAAATTAATCATTTCTTAATATCCAAGCTGCGATATATTAAAGAAAAATCCAATTTTTTTTGTTATTTCGGCACAAAATACTCACAAGCAAAGTGTAGAAAAATATTTTTTTTTTAATTCTAATATTTATACGAGATGTACATTTATACTTATTAGAAAAAAATTGTAACATGTCCCTCGTACGGAAGCAAGGAACCATTCGATGTGAAACTAAATGTCAAACGGTACTAATTTATCATCTATATTTGAAAAAGCGAAATGCACTCGAACTCATCTTTCAGTCATTTATTTAGCAGCGTTAAAGTAACTTTAATTCGGTCTCTCACATAAGACACCGTTCTCTTTACACTCGAACAACTCCGGCAACTCCAGAAGTTGGTTATGGTACTCCAGAGAGACTTTACAACTAGCGGGTTAAGAGATTTAGCCTTCGACTTATTTCCCAAGTCTATCGAACGCGGAAGTTTATGTTTCATGAAAAGTAAATATTGACGTTGAAAGTATTGGCGCTTTTTGGAGCGAAAAGATACTTTTGATGTATTTTTCTTTTGGGAATTGTCAGATTTTTCTATGCTAGACTAAATAGAGAACAGGCTTTCAACGTTATGGTTACCGCAGTTTTCTATATTATTTTTGTTTTCTCTCTTATGATAATTTACATTTATCAACATTAGCCCAGTTATCAGAGACTTTGACCTTTCATGAAAGAATCTTTGGTGCTCTAAATAGTATACTAAGATCATAATTTCGAAGACAAAATCGAAAATTTGGTTTTTTCGTTATATCTCGAAAAATAAAAAAAAATCGAAAAACTAATAGCACCATATGAAAAAGGGGAAAATTTTACGAAAATTTATATTATAAGTTATTTTAGAAAAAAAATTGTATTACTATAAAAAAATATTAAAAATATGAATACAAATATTTAAGAGAGGCGTTCGGAAAAACTAAAGTATCTTTGCCTAAAATGTACGCAAAGAAAGCATTTTAAAGAGGAGACTCTAACTCTTCTAAAACAACATCAAAACCACTGTTCAAAACAAGATTAAAGTCGTTCGTTTTTCAGAGAGACAGACAAATAATAAAAATTATATCCCTAAATAAAATAATTAAGTGTTTCAATACAGCATTTCCCCTTCGCCCTATTAAAACTAAACGTCATAAACCTTGGACAACTAAAGGAATAAGAATCTCTTCAAAAAATATGAGGTCACTTATGTATACTAAAAAATTCTCAGATAACCCCCTAATATTAAATTATATCAACAACTACAGAATACTAAAAGCTCTTCCAAAGAAACCTGGTCTATTATAAATGACTTCAGAAATAAAACCCGTTCCTCAAACACTGTTAATCCTAGTCCTGATGAACTAAACAATTATTTTGCTAATATAAGTAAGAATATCAGCTCTAACATAGTTCTGGGCCAGGATGCTCTCTCCTTCCTCCTACCTACTAAAAGAGTCACTAATAGTTTCTTCCTAGGGCCAGTAGATAAGCACGAACTAGTGCCAACCACAAACAGCATTCAAAATAAATCTTCCTGTGGAAATGATGGCTTGTCCACTAAAATATTTTCAAATATACTTGATGTAGTAATTAACATGTTAACTTCGCTGATTAATGAATCCTTCGAGTCTGGTATCTTTCCGAGCTGTCTAAAAACAGCTATAATAATCCCACTTCATAAGGGTGGCGACAAAACCGAAACTTGTAACTATAGACCTATTGCTTTATTACCTACCTTATCGAAGATAATAGAAAGGCTAATGAAAAATCGCCTACTGCCCTTTCTTTCCAAACCAACTTCATAACACCTCATCAATATGGTTTCCTTCCTAAAAAATGCGCTAGTGACTCAATGTTTTCCGTTTTTAATGAAATATATACATCACTTATTGATAAACTTCTCACAGCTTCAGTATTTTGTGACTTTGCAAAGGCCCTTGATTGTGTTAATCATGAAATCTTAATTAAGAAACTACAAATTTATGGCGTACGGGGTTCTCCTTTGCAATGGTTTAAAACTTACTTAGAAAATAGAAATCAGCAGGTACGTGCTAATGGTTCTGATTCTTCAAATCTGCCAATTAGCAGTGGCGTACCTCAAGGTTCAGTGTTAGGTCCAATTTTATTTTTATTATTCATCAACGATATCACAGACTTAAAAATAAGTGGAAGAATTACTTTATTTGCCGTTGACATGAGTGTAACCTGGAGTAGTTCTGATATACAGACATTACAATCAAGCATAAACAAAGATCTAGTTACTACCAAGTCTTGGTCTGACTCGAATGGGCTTTGTTTCAACACCAGTAAAACCTTAGCAATGTCTTACAGAGGTACTTTACAGCCTATAACTCTAAGCAATAATCTGATTCTAACGGTGAACTCAAGTTTTTAGGTCTTTATATATACAAATTCCTGAATTGGTCCACTCATATTGATACCTTGGCAAAAAAATTATCTTCTGCATGTTTTGCCATTAAAACTGTTTCTAATGAACTGACCCCTACTACTGCATTAATGACCTACTTTTCCTTATTCGAACCTCACCTTCTCTATGGTTTATCGTTCTGGGGTTCTTGTAGCTTATACCACTTCGAATCTATTTTCAAATTACAAAAAAGAGCAATTCGTTATGTATTCGGTTTAAGTAGTAGGACACACTGTGAAAATTACTTTAATAATTTCAAAATTCTAACCCTTCCTGATCTATTTATCTTTGAATCCTACAATGCAAAAAAATTGTATAATAACCTCCCGATACAGCTAAAATTTATAAATTCATATGATAAGTTCAGAAGATCGACTAGGACTTTTCTTCAAGAAAGACCATTTTACACAGTGGCAGAATTTTGTAACGTGCCTTAGACTTTTGGGTTGCAGCATATAGGAGCAATAATTAAATTAAGTTAATTTGAAAATTTTAATTTGAACAATAATTTATAGTGACGGATATTGCATATCCAATGCAATTGTTATTGATATTTTGTTTTGTTTTGTCTAGTAATTTATTTTTATTTTTATTCTCTCTCTCTCTCTCTCTCTCTCTTTCCGCATCATCCCCAAACTTTGCTCTCTATATACATAATGCTGATCTACTCATATATAGATATATATTTTTTTCTTTCTACTGATTTTTGTTGTTTCTTTAGCACTTTTTATTTTTATTTTTTATAACTCGTATACTTCCTCTCCCAATATTATAATATATATCGAAATTCAATAATGTATTGTAATTTGGATATGAGGTGGTTTTTTTGGATTGCCATTAGCTGTAAAAATGGCTACATTTATAGAACAACCAAAAGAAAAAAATCATTGTTTTCAATGTTCAGAACGGCTAGTTTTCTTATTATCTCTATTGGTAATTTAATGTATGAAGAAGCAGAAATACTTTTAAATCTATTTATGTTAAGATCTAAAAACATTATTTCTTGTAGAGCCCAATTGGAGTCTTTTTCTTGAATCTCAGATACTTGGTTTAAAATTTCATCTTTAAATTCATCATAGATTTTCTTCAAATTAGATGAAATAGTGTTCCGCCCGATCTGTAATTATTATTTTTGTATTACTTCGTGACGTACAAATTTTTGTAAATTTAACCAATTTTAAGTATTTCAGTATTTTAGCACGTATTTCTGTTTTAACCATCTTGTGTTGTGTCTCATTTTATTATCTTCAAGTCTGTGAAATATTAACAAACATTGTACTAAATTTTATTCCCATTACCTGAATAAAGATATTATTATATATTATTATTATTATAATAATTCATAAATTGATTTATAGGCAAAAATGATGAGAGTAGAAGGTTTTGTTTAATTTAATTTAATGAAAATAATAAAAATGTATTCCAAAATTTATAAATAAGCCTCATTAAATTACATAATAAATTAAAAACATAATCAATGAATAAGAGCGCAAAAATTTCAATAATTTTTGTTTAGTTTGAATAGTTACAATACTGAGTAACCTAAAAAAATATAATAAAATTTTTCTAGAAAAATGCATAATTCTAATTATTTGATGTTACATATTTCGTGAGCTATGTTTTCTACAGCATTCACCGCATCTACTTGTCGTATCGGTGAATGGTAGGCACCAATAACCATGACTAAAATTAAAAAAAATATATTAGTAATAGATACTTCAAGACATAAATCTGCACAAATGTTGTGATGTGATCCTTCTTTTTTTGGGTTAAAACCGCGTCTGGACTTACGTAATTCAATGCCTGTCAGGGCATATAGTCCAAGGAGTAGTTGTTGTAGTCCAGACGTTGGTGCAGTGTATGACATTTTTAATGTATTTTTTCTCGGGAGCTTGTGTGATTTTATTTCACATCATTTGTGCAGTTTTGTTACTCCCAAGGTAACATTTTTGAAATTTTTTTGGTTCAAAAAATTTCACCTTCGTGCCAAGACAAATGAAAAAAATATTATTCTGGAATATTAGTATGATACTTCAAAAAATTCATTGAAATTGTGATAAATATATGTGCGCCACTGACTAGTTTTTGTTTGTAAGATTTAACGAAGTCGAGAGTGATTTTAAAAATATTATCAAATATGGGAATAAATCATTTATAATTTAAAACAGAAAAATTAATTAATGTAAAAATTCTAGGATTTGACGAAAAATGATTTGTCGCGTTTGAAAACACTAAAAAGCTTTAGAACATTTCCTTCTATGATACCTGCCGATCTTTTCGTTACCAAATTCAAGAAACTTACGTTTTTTCCGAAATTTGGAAAATTATGGGTGATTCATAAGCATATATCGGAAACCATACATCCTAGAAGTTGGGGAAAGAAAATATTAAGTGTATAGTTTGTCGCTAGGTGGAGCAATAGATGATTCAGAAAATATAATTGCGTTTTTTATAAAACATAGCAAATAGACGATATTCCTTATAGTGTCATAGAATTATGTTTTAATTCATTTCGGAAGCTCATAGTGGTTTGTATTTTAATTTCTCTCTCTTTCCACTGGATTAAAACCACTTAGTTGTTAAAAAAGTTTTTTTATTGACGTTTCGGCTTTCCAGATCGAAAGCCGTTATCAAAATGACATAAAATAAATAAATTTACTAGAAACAGAACACTTGATAATCTTGCAAAAATATGACATCAACATAGTGTACATAGAATAAGATTTTGAGATTGAAGATGTCAAAATCTGTTTCAATCATATTTTTGTGACGTTTCTGGGAACGAATTTTTGAAAGGATAGCGCATTTGCATATTATAAGAGAATTTATACTTCGTCATAAATGAAGTTTTCTTATTAATATTATCATAAGAAAAAACCAGATAAAAACTTATGATACTATCCCGATATAGAGGGTATCCTTTTTGCAATTAACTCTTTTTGTAAAATAGGTATCCAAATTTTTGAAATATCAACCGAACAATTAGAAACACATTCGTTATTATTTAAGCATATCAATGCTGCTTCTTTAACTTTGCGGTTATAATTATTCGGTTCTTTTAATAATCTAGTTGAAGACTTCCATTGTATTTTATGACCAAAATCCCATGCATGTTCACATATTTTGGATTTTTCGAATTGTTTATTTTTAATGTACGATTGGTGTTCATTAAGTCTAATATGAAAAGGTCTAGATGTTTCTCCTATATAAAATTTATTACATTCGCATGGAATTTTGTAAATACAATTTTTTGTGTTTTGAATTTCATTAAAAGGTTTTGTATTTACTATTAAAGATTTTAATGTATTATTAGTTTGAAAAACTGTTTTTAAATTAAATTTATTGCCAATCCTTCTAATTTTTTCGGATAATTTTGGAATATAAGGGATTTTTACTATATTTGAAAGAATTATTGGGGGGTTTAAATTTTGATCTTTAGTTTTGATGTCTCGGTAAAGTTCACGATTTATAAATTTACTTGGGTAGTTGTTCTTAATCAAGACAGATTTAACAAGTGATAATTCATTATTTAAGATATTGTCATTTGAATAAATTGTTTTTGCTCTATCGGAAAGAGATTTGACAATACCTCGTTTAACACAAATTGAGTGGTTTGAATTAAAATTTAGATATCTATTTGTATGTGTTTCTTTTCTAAAAACTGATGTATCAAAACAATTGTTGTTATTGTGTATTAGTACATCAAGAAACGGTAATTTTTTATTATTTTCAATTTCAATTGTAAATTTAATAGTAGGTTCCGAATTATTAATAGTATATAAAAATGTATCAATATTTTCCCTATCGTGTTGCCAAATTGCAAAGATATCATCTACATATCTAAACCAGACAGAAGGTCTTAAAATTTGTTTGTTTACAATTTCCATTTCAAAATTCTCCATGAAAATATCACACAATTTTGGTGATAAAGGAGAACCCATTGCCATGCCAAAATTTTGCTGATAAAAATCACTATTTAATTGAAAATATGTAGTTTTAATACATAGTTCCAATAATTCTAGAATTGCTGCGACGCTTAATTTAGTTCTATTTATTGATACATTTTTATATACTATTAATAATTCGGAACCTACTATTAAATTTACAATTGAAATTGAAAATAATAAAAAATTACCGTTTCTTGATGTACTAATACACAATAACAACAATTGTTTTGATACATCAGTTTTTAGAAAAGAAACACATACAAATAGATATCTAAATTTTAATTCAAACCACTCAATTTGTGTTAAACGAGGTATTGTCAAATCTCTTTCCGATAGAGCAAAAACAATTTGTTCAAATGACAATATCTTAAATAATGAATTATCACTTGTTAAATCTGTCTTGATTAAGAACAACTACCCAAGTAAATTTATAAATCGTGAACTTTACCGAGACATCAAAACTAAAGATCAAAATTTAAACCCCCCAATAATTCTTTCAAATATAGTAAAAATCCCTTATATTCCAAAATTATCCGAAAAAATTAGAAGGATTGGCAATAAATTTAATTTAAAAACAGTTTTTCAAACTAATAATACATTAAAATCTTTAATAGTAAATACAAAACCTTTTAATGAAATTCAAAACACAAAAAATTGTATTTACAAAATTCCATGCGAATGTAATAAATTTTATATAGGAGAAACATCTAGACCTTTTCATATTAGACTGAATGAACACCAATCGTACATTAAAAATAAACAATTCGAAAAATCCAAAATATGTGAACATGCATGGGATTTTGGTCATAAAATACAATGGAAGTCTTCAACTAGATTATTAAAAGAACCGAATAATTATAACCGCAAAGTTAAAGAAGCAGCATTGATATGCTTAAATAATAACGAATGTGTTTCTAATTGTTCGGTTGATATTTCAAAAATTTGGATACCTATTTTACAAAAAGAGTTAATTGCAAAAAGGATACCCTCTATATCGGGATAGTATCATAAGTTTTTATCTGGTTTTTTTTTATGATAATATTAATAAGAAAACTTCATTTATGACGAAGTATAAATTCTCTTATAATATGCAAATGCGCTATCCTTTCAAAAATTCGTTCCCAGAAACGTCACAAAAATATGATTGAAACAGATTTTGACATCTTCAATCTCAAAATCTTATTCTATGTATACTATGTTGATGTCATATTTTTGCAAGATTATCAAGTGTTCTGTTTCTAGTAAATTTATTTATTTTATGTCATTTTGATAACGGCTTTCGATCTGGAAAGCCGAAACGTCAATAAAAAAACTTTTTTAACAACTAAGTGGTTTTAATCCAGTGGAAAGAGAGAGAATTATGTTTTGACCAAAAACTAACCAGTCCTGTGGATATTAAAATTTTTCTCCATGAAAATACCTTCATCAGAATAAATTCAGAAAAAAAAAACTTAATAATGTCAATTATTGGGGTCTTTCAGTGGTTATAAAATAAAACTTACCACCTGGGGTTTTCTTGCACACAACACCACCACCATCTACGTTTTTTCCAAGGAAAATTTCATCGCTAGCAGCAATAGTTATGTATTTGATTCCTGATATTTCAGTTTGTTGAAAAAAAGCTTTAGTGGGTACATTAAAAACGGCAAGTAATTTGGAAATCTCATCTGGCCTTAACTAAAAAACAAATTAAAAATTTAAAAATCTAATATGAGACCCAAAATTCCCTAAAACTCAACTAGGAGCTTAAATTGCTGAAATTATAAACAGTTTGTCTAAATTTTAAATGTTATTTCTTTGATAAATTATTGTCGTTATTATCTGAGTACTCACTTCCATACCTCTCGAAAATGCCAAAATATGTGCATCCAAATCAATAATAGCAGCAGCATATATATCGTGACCAGAAACTAGCCTGTCAATATACGATTGCCAATTTGCAGAAGCAGATGTTGTGCCCAAAACCATAAAGGAAATTATCAGAACAAAATTCGCCTTGAGCATTTTTGTAAAATTAATAATTTGATATGAGACAACGTAAACTTTTAAACTGTGAATAAAATTACCTGATTCCAATTTATATGTGTAATGTTAAATATACCAAATATTTTTCACTGACGCGTATTTGTTTTTTGGTTTTATAAAAAAATTTTTTCCTTCTTTTATACCTCATTTTTAACTGCAGTTATTCAATTACATTATACATTTAGATATTTTTTAAATAAACTAAACTATCTCAAAATCGCGTACCATAAACATATATGTTGTTAGGTACTATCGGTGTGTAAAAGAAAAATTAATTTTATTGAATATTTATTTTTATTATTTGATTTATTTAATTTTGGGTTTTAGTACATAACCTACAATGTTATTATTGATTTTATTAATAGATTAAACAACCTCGACTTTAGCTCTTTAATTTGGTTTGTTGTTAATTTAATATTTATAACAAATTTTAAATTTTACCTATATATCTTTGTTCTTATTGCCTTCTGCCGTAAACTCAGAACTCAGACAGAATGTAATTGTTTGTTGTAGATAATTTTGTTGAGCGCCATCTACTATCAAGTAGAAAATTTGAGAATCTAAAACTCAGGAAGTGTTTCTATTGACAGCGTGATTGTAAAAATTGATAACAACGACTCAGTAAAAATATGTAAACATTTATTAATATTCAAAATAAATAACGGTTAACCTTTTATTTTATGTAAAAGAGTTGTTTGCCAGAATAAGGTAAGCGTAATATTTTTCTTATTTACAAAATCAACAATTAGCACAAATCTTATGATTACTCTCTTACCTTACTCCAAAGGTTATATTCTAATCTAAGTAATTTAGTTATAGTTTTTTTTAAATCTAACCTAATTAATTGTAAAACTTGTGGCCTTTTTTTATTTTTAATCGTTTTTGAATATCGATATTTAATATAGTAAATTGGTACCTTTAATACGACTTAGACTTTTTTATTCTGATTATTTTCCTAGTCATTTCAAGATGGGATTTAGTACAATATCTTCTAGGAAACCAAAAACGGGAATAAGATAAATTAATACAGGATACAACAGGATCTGGATTATTTAACAGGAACAACGATGGATAAATAATTGGACTTCTAATCTTGTTTTTTCTTTAAGTTTTCTTGTTTTACACAAATATAACCTTACTTATTTTGACAGGTAAATTTCTTTTAATTTTTTTATCCTCAATCAGTATTGCTTTGATTTGATTTTCTTTTGTTTTTATTACGAGGATCGATGTGAACGCTTCAAAGGATTTTGGTGAAAAGGCCTCGCTTGACAGCGCGAAATAGTTTTTATAAACCATCAAATCACAGCTTACTTGATTGGAATTTGACAGTTTTTTAATGTAAACTTTTATAAAATTCAAAAATTATTAATTTTTTTACTACTTTTAATTAACACCAAATTATTCTAGAGACAAAAAGAATAATTTTGATATAATTTTCTCAGTATTTCTACTTATATTAAATTTATACACTGACTTTTAATGTTCGTTATTATCGATTCCTTAAAATCCATGAAACTTCATTATTATTCTCCTTTTTTACTGCATTTCTTTAATTTTAGAAATCCGGAACTCTATTTCTCTGATTTATATTATTTCCCTTAAAATTTAACTAATTACTTTGATATACCATGATATTGAATTTTGAGGTTATCTTGCAATTTTCTTTTTCTCCTGACGATTAAAATAACGACATTCTCATTGTTATTATAGTCGCAGACTTATCTGAGACTACATTACTTTGAATTTATAAATTCAGTTCTTTGTTAAACTTTACATAAATACCTTAAATCTGTTAGTAAACATCTCTTATGGGCTTTCAATGTTAAATTTTGATATGTCAAATTTTTGTAGATTCTTTTACAATTACCATGCTAGAACTAGTTTAAAACATTGTTGTTAAATTACATTCTGTCCTGTGATTACTCAAAATACAATAAGTAATGATTTTATTCATATCAATAAACTTATCTGTTTCTTTTTGATTCTTTGTGCTAGATATTAAATTTCTTATTCTCTTTTCGAGCTATTGGAATTAGTTAACCGTTACAATGTATAATAATAAAAATTATTATATTAACAATTGCATCGCGTCCAAATTGAAACAACGTCTCCTGGGACAAAAGCCCCCACAAGCGTTGAATTACACGATTCAGACGCGAGTTGGATGGTTGTTTAGCCAAACCAACACTTTGATTTCGTTACCCAAGGAGCTCGTCATTTCAGACCGGTTTCAGCATTTTTGTGCCTCATCAGTGAGAAGTAATTGCCATCTTTAATATACTAATATTTATTATTATATATATGTTTATGGTACGCGGGTTTAAAATAATTTTTTAATCCATATGAAATATTTTTTAAATATTGGAAACTTCATTTTCTCCATTCCGAAAGTGCCATACGGTTGCAATTCTATTAATTCAACAAGAAATTTAAATATACACAAATAATAAACTATCATAAAAAAATTATAAAAGCAATCTTTAAAAATTTATTGCAATAAACATTTTCAATTGCAAACATCGGCCATTTATTTGGGGGAGTTATTTGGTTTTTTATGAAATAATTTTACCAACACCACAAAACATATGGTTAATTATTTAGCTAAAAAAATAATAAGAAAATGTGATCTATTAGTATTTCAGATGCTCTCCTTGATCTCTTTAGTTCTTACCTAAACCGAAAGCAATATGTTAAGATTAATGGTTTCAAGTCTGTCGAATATCTAGCTACGTCCGGCGTTCCCCAAGGATCCAATCTGGGTCCGTTATTATTCAACATCTTTATCAACGATATATGTAGTGAAATAGATGTCCCATTTGATTTATTGCAATGAAATAATCACCTTGTATATAGAGGGTAACCAGGGCTCAGCCCCGATATTGATGGCATATTTTTTTTAGACTAATTTTGTGTCGCTGATCACGAATCTGCAATCAGTTTCCTGCGGTCTCATCAAACAAAAAAGTTATGAATTTTTTAAGTAAAATAAATTGTCAACTTTTCTTTAATACTTACCAGATAAATATGTATATAAGTAGGTTTATATAAATATACATTAAAACCAAAAGACTTAAGGTACAAGATAGGTCAGGTTTGGTTAGATTAATGATGTACACAGTAATATTTCAGGTAAATATATTAAATTGTAAAAGATAACCTAAAAATTCATACAGCAATTTGACGTACTGACATTTGGCAATACTACGGTCACTTGAGTTGCGATTAGCGTAAACTCTTGTTGTGGCTAGCGTCCCGTCGTTCCGGGACTCAATTTTTTTTCTCGTCTGTGATGAATGGATCTGTATTGCGTATTACTTGAAATTAATAGAATCTGGCTTATTCAGACGACAATTAGTTATTTCTCAATAAACAACATTGGTTATCAGGATTCCTCAATGTTAAATTTTTCCAAGAATTTTTTTGTATGGACATATCCGACCTGTCCCAAAATCAATAGGCGTCATCCTTGTATCATTTCAGTGATCTCGACCCGATCGGTTCCATACGTATTTTTTCGTGTTTTTCAAGCCAAATAACGATGAATGAACGCAAAAAAAAATATTTTTTGGACTCATAAGTTCAGGTGTGCTCATATTAATGAGGTACAAAATAATAAGAGGTCAGGTAAAAGGTAAGTTCAGGTGTGCTCATATTAATGAGGTACAAAATAATATGAGGTCAGGTAAAAGGTAAGTTCAGGTGTGCTCATATTAATGAGGTACAAAATAATATGAGGTCAGGTAAAAGATAAGTTCAGGTGTGCTCATATTAATGAGGTACAAAATAATATGAGGTCAGGTAAAAGATAAGTTCAGGTGTGCTCATATTAATGAGGTACAAAATAATATGAGGTCAGGTAAAAGGTAAGTTCAGGTGTGCTCATATTAATGAGGTACAAAATAATATGAGGTCAGGTAAAAGATAAGTTCAGGTGTGCTCATATTAATGAGGTACAAAATAATATGAGGTCAGGTAAAAGATAAGTTCAGGTGTGCTCATATTAATGAGGTACAAAATAATATGAGGTCAGGTAAAAGATAAGTTCAGGTGTGCTCATATTAATGAGGTACAAAATAATAAGAGGTCAGGTAAAAGGTAAGTTCAGGTGTGCTCATATTAATGAGGTACAAAATAATATGAGGTCAGGTAAAAGATAAGTTCAGGTGTGCTCATATTAATGAGGTACAAAATAATATGAGGTCAGGTAAAAGATAAGTTCAGGTGTGCTCATATTAATGAGGTACAAAATAATATGAGGTCAGGTAAAAGATAAGTTCAGGTGTGCTCATATTAATGAGGTACAAAATAATAAGAGGTCAGGTAAAAGGTAAGTTCAGGTGTGCTCATATTAATGAGGTACAAAATAATATGAGGTCAGGTAAAAGATAAGTTCAGGTGTGCTCATATTAATGAGGTACAAAATAATATGAGGTCAGGTAAAAGATAAGTTCAGGTGTGCTCATATTAATGAGGTACAAAATAATATGAGGTCAGGTAAAAGATAAGTTCAGGTGTGCTCATATTAATGAGGTACAAAATAATATGAGGTCAGGTAAAAGATAAGTTCAGGTGTGCTCGTATTAATGAGGTACAAAATAATATGAGGTCAGGTAAAAGTTAAGTTCAGGTGTGCTCATATTAATGAGGTACAAAATAATATGAGGTCAGGTAAAAGATAAGTTCAGGTGTGCTCGTATTAATGAGGTACTTACAAAATAATGTGAGGTCAGGTAAGAGATAAGTTCAAGTGTGCTCATATTAATGAGGTACAAAATAATAAGAGGTCAGGTAAAAGGTAAGTTCAGGTGTGCTCATATTAATGAGGTACAAAATAATATGAGGTCAGGTAAAAGATAAGTTCAGGTGTGCTCATATTAATGAGGTACAAAATAATATGAGGTCAGGTAAAAGATAAGTTCAGGTGTGCTCATATTAATGAGGTACAAAATAATATGAGGTCAGGTAAAAGATAAGTTCAGGTGTGCTCATATTAATGAGGTACAAAATAATATGAGGTCAGGTAAAAGATAAGTTCAGGTGTGCTCGTATTAATGAGGTACAAAATAATATGAGGTCAGGTAAAAGTTAAGTTCAGGTGTGCTCATATTAATGAGGTACAAAATAATATGAGGTCAGGTAAAAGATAAGTTCAGGTGTGCTCGTATTAATGAGGTACTTACAAAATAATGTGAGGTCAGGTAAGAGATAAGTTCAAGTGTGCTCATATTAATGATGTACAAAATAATATGAGGTCAGGTAAAAGATAAGTTCAGGTGTGCTCAGATTAATGATGTGCAAAATAATGAGGTCAGGTAAAAGATAAGTTCAGGTGTGCTCATATTAATGAGGTACAAAGTAATATTTCAAGTAAATATATTTATTATGTTACGCAATGTGCATGCGTTTATTAGACGGGAAAAAATTGGAGATCCGAGGGACGGGACCCTAGCCACAGCGAAAAATATGACAAGAGTTTACGTTCTGACCGCTATTCAGGAGACCATTTTACTTAAAAAAAATTCATAACTTTGTTGTTTGATGAGACCGCAGGAAACTGATTGCAGTTTCGTGATCAGCGACTCAAAATTAGTCTAAAAAAAATATCCCATCAAAATTGGGGCTGAGCCCCGATAGTAAAATTTTTCCGGAAATTGTATTGATGAAGAAAATTTTTGTATAATGTATAGAAAAGATTAATCTTATGGTACTTGGAAGGTTTATTGAGTGAAGGCGTAAGACAGGAGGTAGAGTTTGATAAGAGGAGGAAAAAGTTTAAATTCACAGTTCAAAGGTAGTTTTAGTGTTAGTTATAGAGTATTTTTGTCGGATTTTTTTATTGTTTAATAGTTTAATATTAGATTTAATGAGTGAATGAGTGTGAGTGTTAATTAGTCATTTAATTTTCAATTTCGATAATTCATTTTTGCTAGTTTAATAAAATTATAAAAAAAACCTGAGGTATCAATATATGCTGATGACTTTAAAATATATTACACTGTGACGCACTTTAACGTTTGCTAAAAACTTTGGACAGGGTAGTTGTGTGGTCTAAGGATAATAAGTTATCTTTAAACATGGCTAATTGTAGTGTCATATCCTTCACTCTAAAAAAGAATCCGCTGTGGTTCCGTAGGTAGAAACAGCAAACTTTTTAAATTATATCCTTACTTAGATGAATTTGACATAATTTCAGAAAACTCAACCTATACTGCAGCATTTTAAAAAGCTAGCGAAATGTTCTTTCCCATTATGCACACTTTTCACAATACCCCCAACACAAAAATGATGACAAATTTTTCGTCCTCGCTTAATATTCGTAATGGCGTCTCCACGCGAAAATTCATATGCACAAGTACGGGGATTAAAATATAAAGATCGTCGAGTTTCTGTTGAATAATTTATGTTACTTGAAGAAGGAAATACAAAATGCAAGTGGATTTCCACCAACATATAAAGTTAGGATGTTACGACTCGAAATGTACAAGGTGGACTCTTTTAAAACAGTTTGGTATTGGTTTTATGACACAACTGAATTTCTTTAGTTAAATAATTTGAAAAACTAATTTAAAATTTAAAATCCAATAACTTGAAATGATTTATTTTATTGCGTTTCATTCCTAACACAATTCAATTTTATTGGTTAAATAGAGAATAAAGTGACCACACGCACCCTAAAATCTTTTTGCTCTTAGTGCGAACAAAAGTTTAAATAAATCATGAGAATAGAAATCTTAGCTGATCCTTAAAATTTGGAAATAATGGTCGTACATAGAGCGTTCATCCTGTACAAGACGAAATACCTATGTTTCGTATTTTATTCGTTTTATAGCTGGGAATATGGTCGCTCTTGGATGGTAACTACGTGAGAAAGCAATTTGAATAGAACGGCTATGCTTATGTATACCTATGTATGATGTATAAAAAGCAAATTTATTAAATAAAAAGCGACTTTTAAATTTAAAGAAGTCTTATAGGTTCACTATATCTGCATGTTAATACATATCATGATTATTGATACGACAACTGATCATATTTTGGCCTGTAGATTTACTTTTGATGACAGCAGTTTAAGGATGGCAACACTGTTGACAAATGACAAAGTTTAACTGACAGATGGTGGTTGTTGTCATCGTAAGAATGGACTAATTGTCTACTAGGGATTGAGCGAGATAACTCTGTTATAAAGTACCTTTTTTTTGGCAGGGGGGGTGGGAGGAAACCGCTTGGCACCAGACCACTCTCGATCGGGTAGTGTGGGACGCTATCCCCACTAAAACCCCCCTAGCTCACCAAACCTCGGGACCGTCCGTTCTGATATACATCAAGGTTTGGTAGCTATCTTCATTCTGCTTCCCTCCTCTCTACGTCTTGGAATTGTCTTTCCTACACCTCTTGCAGCTTCATAAGTGCTGTTATATAGGTAAAGCCTTTATTCCAGTGTTGTCTACTCTCTATTATCTTGTTTATAAACGCACTCGGGTTGTTGACATCTCATTTCCCATCCCAGTCTTATTGTGTTCTCCTGCCATCGCGGGCATTCAAAACATGTGTCGACCTTGTCACAGTGTATGCACGTGTCTACTGGGTCCTTGCCGATCCTAAAACTTACATGGCCGCTAAGAACCTGTGTGTTCGCACTTCATCCATCTATTTAAATCTGGGATGAGGGTCTTGGTCCATTGACCTACAGCTCGGTTGGAGTCCCATCTGTCCTGTCAGTGTCTGTTTGTGACTTCCCATTATCTTCTCTTGTCAGCCTCAGTGATCCCTGCTAGTCCGTATAACCTTGTGCGTTCCTCTATTAGAAGGTCTATTGGAGGAACGCCGCAGATTACCGCTAGCGCTTCCCCCGACACGGTCCTGTAGCCACTGCTTACCCTGAGAAGTGATCTTCTCTGTGTTGCTGCAGACTTGGCATACATTTCCCCATATCGGAGCTGCGTAGGTGATCACGGAGGTGACCACGCCAGCCTGCATCTTTCTCCTCCATGTGCTAGTTCCCTCAATGTTTGGGAGAATCCTTTCTAGAGCTACAACCTGTCTCATAGCCTTCTCGCAGGTCCTCTTGACATTCTCATTATAGACCAAATTGCTGTCTAAGACCACCCCTTCTTCCTTAGAGTCTGCACGAACCACAAGTGCCAGATTATCGGCGTACGCTATTGTCACGCACCCTTCAGGGAGGTCCAACTCAAGGATGCCATTATATAGTAGGTTCCATAGTAGGGGCCCTAAGACGGACCGCTGGGGTGTGCTAAAGTACCTGCCTCACACTAGGAAGATCGTGCTGTTCCGATTTGTACTTGCTGTTGTTTTCGTAGGTTCTCTCATAGCAATATGCAACTTCTGTGCTAATAACATCCTCCCAGATACCTACCACTGTTTCTTCCATTCTCATCTCCTCTCCCACGGAGAGCCTATAGTAGCCAGCTCCCCGGGGAGTTATTAAAAAGCAATTATTTTCTTTTTTTGCTAGAGACTTGTCCATTGGAGATTATGTTCCTTGTTACGGCCACCATCATGGTTATGTCACAACTACTTTTGTTCATCATCAGTGCGACGTGAAAATAATGATTATTTCCCTACTATTACAGTTAATATTGTCTTTGTGATTCTGCCTATTTTGTTTCGTTTTCCGTGGAAAGCGTCAAACTTCATAATTTTCCAGAAAATTCGAGCACGAATTCACCATTAGCAATATTAAGCGCGAATGAAAACAGTCTTATCATTTCGAGTTTAAAAGTATTCCAAAGGGATACGCATAATAGGAGAAACGAAAAAGTATGAATTCCAAAGTTTAGTGATGTATCGTTCAGGAAATATATACAACGAACATAGAGGTAGAGGTAAATATTGGAAATATAGCGTCAAATACGGTTTTCATAACCTAATTTATACGGTTGTATAAACAAAGCTGTGTCCTGAATTTTCTCGAGTGTAGTTCACTTTAGAAGATGATGATACTAAAATTAATTAGGAGGTTAATAGACAAAAATACTAGAAAAAGGACTTGCATTAAAACAGTAATTCAACTTAAAAAAAAATTATTACATATGGACTGAAATTTATATCGAAAGTGAACCAATTTTTTTTTCAAATTTATTACGCGCTGTTACAGAACAGTGGATATATACTATTTGTGATTAATTAACGCGTGAAAGATATAACTCATTTGTATGGAATGGAATGGTATGTGCATTTACTAGACAGCAGAGTAATTGGGAACATTTAGCGAATGTTCCTACAAGAATAGGCCAGTTTTTCGCGAATTGCGGATTTTTAAGGAGTTTTGTGAGTTTTGTGAGTCTCTCTACTTTTCCAACGCGGAATTGTCAGTGGAAACGTTATTAGCTTCGCAGATGATACTGCTATATTCTATAGGGTTGATAATTGGGAAGACCTACAACAGAAAGCGGAGGTAGACTTTAGAAATAAAAAAATGGATTGGAGCTGTTGGTGATCCTCTTTTCGACTGTCTTAATATCACCAACTCGCTTTCCATATTACCTGAAAAAAATCAAACATTTAGGTGTAATTATCGACTGCCATATGAAATGGGACATGCATATAAGTAGACAGTGTGAGTATTGATGCCTTTTTGTGTGGTATAGGATAAGGCCCTTTTGGTAATGCGCATGATTTTTGTTTACATATACCCCGTACAATACTGTGCCGTTTTCACCGATCAAATCGGTCCAATAATAAACGAGATAGAGACCTCTCGCGCATGATTTTTACCTGCGTTAGTGCCAATTATAGTACATTTTATGCAGTTGTAAATTGTAGCAATATTTATATATATTTTTTTAACCGAAATAAGTGTCTAGACAGTCAGTATTTTAGGCCTTAGTGATACTTTTTAAATAAAGCCCTTATTATTATTATTATTATTATTAAATACATTGGAAAAGCGTATTAGTCCAGTAACTGAAGGGTCAAACCTGGGAATAAGTCTGGCATGAGTTCCCACATAGCGCATTTTGTAGGTCACTGCAGGTGTTTTAACATGAGAAAATCCTTAACGCTGAAAATGGGCCCCAAAACCTGGAAAATGGGTTTCCCGCTAATATCTGGCTAAATATGCCAATTAGAGAATTTTTGTTCAGACAAAAAATAGAGACCAGCTCATTCTCTACAAAAATGGTCCTTATCATTTTCTTCGAAAATTCAATAGTTTTCGAGATAATGGCACTCAAAAGTCCCCTCATTTCAGCTGCTGCTCTAACTTCAGGAATTCCGCTTTCTATGAATTAACGCGTAACCGGGCGGACGAATTGTTCAATATCTCGGGAAAAAATTAATATTTTTCGATGATTCAAAGTTCATCGGAATGGGAAAACCCGTAGCTACAATTCCATGTGACTTGAAGTTAGTTCGTATTTACCAAAAATATTTAAAAAAGCGGTCAAAGTTTTTTTCAACAATATTTAGAGGCTGCTTCATTCATTTATTCATATTTTCTTTAAAAATAGTCATTTATTCTAATTTTGCCTTGATAATGGGACCTTAAGGGGTCTTGAATGACCTCAGAAATTTTTTTGCAATACTTTTCTGGCGTTCTAATATACAATTGATTTGTTTATTTGCATATTTTAGCCGATTTCGGAGTTCCAGAGAATCTTCGGAACAAGCGCGAATTATAATCTTATGATCTGTTATATTGATTTTCAATGCACATCATTTCAAAGCTTAGATGGTCTACTTTTCGAATATATTTTTTTATTTTTAATAGAGTCTAATAATTTTCGAGAAATGAGGAAAATTGGTCACACGAGTCAAAACCGGCCTTTTTTTGTTTATCCATTTCTTGTTCCCCGCTCTTTATTTCTTGAGGATTAATAATTAGATGAAAGTAAATTTCTGAGGTCATTCAAGACCCCCTAAGGTTCCATTATCAAGGCAAAATTAGAATAAATGACTATTTTTAAAGAAAATATGAATAAATTAATGAAGCAGCCATTAAATATTGTTAAAAAAAACTTTGACGGCGTTTTTAAATATTTTTGGTAAATACGAACTAACTTCAAGTCACATGGAATTGTAGCTACGGGTTTTCCCATTCCGATGAACTCTGAATCATCGAAAAATATTAATTTTTTCCCGAGATATTGAACAATTCGTCCGCCCGGTTACGCGTTAATTCATAGAAAGCGGAATTCCTGAAGGTAGAGCAGCAGCTAAAATGAGGGGACTTTTGAGTGCCATTATCTCGAAAACTATTGAATTTTCGAAGAAAATGATAAGGGCCATTTTTATAGAGAATGAGCTGATCTCCATTTTTTGTCTCTAATTGGCATATTTAGCCAGATATTAGCGGGAAACCCATTTTCCAGGTTTTGGGGCCCATTTTCAGACCCTTCCCTTGACCACAACGCGTTAAGGATTTTCTCATGTTAAAACACCTGCGATGACCTACAAATTGCGCTATGTGGGAACTCATGATAGACTTATTCCCAGCTTTCGATCTTTTTAGTCCTTCATTTACTGGACTATATACCAAAGTTAAAATCGACAAAAATAAATTTTTTATATTGCAGATAGATATTGAAATAATCACTATGGACTGGCCTAAACTCTGTACTGCAGTGGGGGCATCGGACTAGACCGTGAATTACATCAACATGGTGGGATCATACTTTTTCAGTGTCGTGTTTTTACTTTCATAATAAATGTGATTATTTCAGCCGTTCACATTTATATAAATTATCACGTCAGATATTTCATGAAAGATATTTTCAGTTCTGATTAAATATTAAAAAATAATAATGATAAAAAGCTTAATTGAAAAATAAACTCGCAGATGTCCCAACTGAATTATTTTGGATACAGAAACAAGTAAAATATAAATCCAACATGCACTGTAAAAAATATGGTGATCATTACATGAAACTTGTCTAAAAAAACATCTTTTTAACGTATTTTTACGGTTGTTGAAAATATTACCAAAAAAAAAGGTTAAAGAATTTTTAACTTACCCCAAATTTGTAATTGTTGATTCGTCTGGCTAGGCTGCATAGGAGGGGATGAAAAGGAGAAGGAAATAATGCCTGTTTTTAATAATCAAGAACTTATCACGATCCGACACCGAAAAATCTTAAAACCACTGGTTACTTTTATTCAAACTAAAAATTCATTCCACGTGCTCTCCGTACAAAATACTAATAATGCCTTACTCTTTTATATGAATAAGCAACGTTGCCACGTTTTAAAATATTTACGGAACAACGGTAATATTTCATTGTTTTATTGTAAAGCTCATTTAGTGTAGTATTTTTTGATTTTATTTTTTTTACTGACAGATTTAAACAATAATTTAATATTAGAACCATGTACAAGGTGTTTATAGATACCTACAGGGCCTCCTAGGAAACATAGTTTTTAATTTAAATTATGTAAATAATTAACCTTTTTTTAAATAAATTTATCTAAGCATTGGAAACCCTGTAGGTATAGAATTAATTAATTTACCAATAGGTATATAAAAATATTATTTGTTTGTTTGATATACATATTACATGATAAATACGGTTTGTTTAATATTTTTTTATAAAGGTTTTAAATAAAAATATATATTTATATTTTAAATTTTCATAATTTTCATGTTAATTATATAGATTATGTATATTACCTATCTGTAAATAAATAAATATATGTACTTAAATAGTTTGTATTTCCATTCATAAATACCTAATAACAAAACAATACTGAAAAAATCAGAGAAAAGTTAATAAAAACTACATATGGCATTGTGTAATTTTACATTAAAATTGCATTATAAATACGATAAAAATGTAGGAAAAATACATAATTTTTCTATTACTTACCTGAAATATTTTGTAAATTTACTCATACAGGGTGACCCAGGGGTACGTGCATGCTCCATAACTTTTTTCTATCCAAATATTTCTATTTATATACAGGATGTCCCAAATAAGATACACAACAGAGTTCTGGTTTTTTAAATGGCAACCCCGCATTTTTGTTACATTTTTAGATTCGCCATTAAATTGTCGATATACCTGCAATAGTTTTTGACTTATGTCAATTTATGTGTCAAAATAGCGTCGTGCAGAGATCCACAAAAAAATTCAGAACTTCAGAACTGTTCAAGATAACTTAATCAACTTTTTTCCAGTCCATTCCTTAAGCTTCAGCGCATCTTCTGAGTTGTAGGCGAATTCGGAGTAGACGTTCTACCGCCTACTACGATTTTTTGAAAATTACAAATTACAAATAGCAATAACTCGACTTTTTCAAATGCATCACCCTATATTTTATTACATCATTGCATGGCATTTTTGAAGAGCTTTTTGATGATATAGGGTTTGTTGGGTCTATTTTGTAAAATTTGCGAGATTTATTGCAAAATAAGAAATGTTGACGGTTTATTCGAGAAAAAAATAGGAATCGAGTAGGCCGCTGTCTTAAAATTTGACACATCCACATACTTTTAATAATTGTACGCGTCTAATTAAAAGAAAAAAGAATCGAGTAGGCCACTGTTTGACACAGTCATATAATTTTGAAAAGAATATGTTCAACAAAAGGAAATTGTAATAGAAACAGAAATACATTACAAAGTAAACAATTTTTATAATATTTACAAGAACATGAAAGAATGATTAATAGGATACCATATAAATATTTTCGATTTATAACAAATGCTCGAATAGGTCACCATCATGTTCCACGCAAACTGCTAGTCTTCTAGTAAATGAGTCCCGAACTCTAGCAAGCATTGCTCCATCAACTGAACGGAAGGCTTCCGTGATCCTGTTTTTCATATCATCTGCAGTTGTTGGACGATCTCTGAAAACAGTTTCCTTCACGTACCCCCAAAGAAAAAAATCTATAGGAGTAAGGTCTGGAGATCGCGTGGGCCAAGGAGTAGTACCTCTCCCTATCCAACGATTAGGGTAGGAATTATCTAAAAATTCTCGCACCATCCTATGGTTATGCACTGAAGCACCATCGTGTTGAAACCACATTGTCCCTCTGGTATTCAAATCCACTTCTTCTTAAATATTGGGAAGATGTTCGCGAAGAAACTGTAAATACCTTTCACCATGCAGCACATTGTCAAAAAACAATTTCCTTTTTGGTATAAGATACACTACCAATGAGTTCAAACCGATCTCTCAACTTTAGGAATGAAGACACCCGTGGAGTTCTTGCTTCTGGATATTTTTGCATGTAGATTCTGCTTGCTAATAAAGGATTTCTGTCAGCTTCGCCAATACAGTAGACCATATTCACTAATTCCTCGAGAGTAAAACTCATGATTAATAATTAGAGGCGTACAATTATTGAAAGTATATGGATGTGTTAAATTTTAAGACAGCGGCCTACTCGATTCCTTTTTTTTTCTCGAATAAACCGTCAACATTTCTTATTTTGCAATAAATCTCGCAAATTTTACAAAATAGACCCAACAAACCCTATATCAGCAAAAAGCTCTTCAAAAATGCCATGCAATGATGTAATAAAATATAGGGTGATGCATTTGAAAAAGTCGAGTTATTGCTATTTGTAATTTGTAATTTGTAATTTTCAAAAAATCGTAGTAGGCGGTAGAACGTCGACTCCGAATTCGCCTACAACTCAGAAGATGCGCTGAAGCTTAAGGAATCGACTGGAAAAAAGTTGATTAAGTTATCTTGAACAGTTCTGAAGTTCTGAATTTTTTTGTGGATCTCTGCACGACGCTATTTTGACACATAAATTGACATAAGTCAAAAACTGTTGCAGATAAGTCTAAGAAACCCGGATGCGTTATATCGACAATTTAATGGCGAATCTAAAAATGTAATAAAAATGGGGGGTTGCCATTTAAACAATCAGAACTTAGTTGTGTATCTTATTTGGGACATCCTGTATTGTCGGTCTTATCGTTTAAAAAAAAATCAAACCGTAGGCTTGAATAGAAAAAAGTTATGGAGCATGCACGTACCCCTGGGTCACCCTGTATAATAAAGTAAAAATCCATAATATTGATAAACCTACTTTTCCGAGATTTAGTGGTGATTTTACATAATAAACTAATAAAATATTCCGGTTTATTTAGTGTAAAAATCCAAAATTTTAATGTAATTTTCATTTGTAATATACCGGGTGACACAGCAACCATGTAACAGGCTACAGTATCTCTAAATGGGACCTTAGTGGCCTCATTTTAGTCAGTTTGTTTCACTTTTACTACTTCCTGTTTTACCGGAAGTGATACCAACTTTTGAATTTTAAACGGGACACCATATAGATTATTACATTTTTGGAATCTACATGACAACCTGATTTCATCGATGTATCATACTTGGTATCTCAAGTGAATAGTTAAGGAGCTACACACAAAAATACGAAAAATCAAAATTGGCTCAAATAACATACCAAAGAAATAAACAACGGGAAAAAACGGCACTAACTTAAATATTACATTAAATTATTTAATGTAATTCAAAAAATCTATAAATTTAATACAACATAACTGAATTGTACGATTTTTTATTTTTTTTTAATTTCACCCATTTCCTCCCTGTTTTTATACCTTATTTAAATTGCAACTCTTGTTTTTTTTCTTTCTAAAACAATAAACGCATTCTATTCTAATTAACTGCATAATTTTAAATTACATTTTTTGTAAATTTCTTAGTTAATGTTCTCAAATGAGAAAACTATCATACTTTAAAGCATTACGTTAAATAATTTTTAAATATTATCAAGCCTGTTTTGGGAAGTTCCAAATAATGCCAAATTTGGAGACCCAAACTTATTAGGCCACATACTTTAGATAGGCCTGTCCCAACTTATTGTAGATTTAAGTTGGCTGACAAATTAGATGTGGACTGTATATAGGTTGTAGCGAAATTATACACTAATTATTTGAATTTTATATATTAACGATAACTTCGTAAAAAACAAAACATTTTTCAACAAACATAGAATATAACAAAATTCAAAACTGTGTTTGCAATTGTTCAAAAAATAACTGAATGTGAATACGGGTATGTATTTTTAGATGTGCTACCATCTATGGTAAGAAGAGAGTATTGACATTAAATTTTGACTGAATCTAGTCAAGATGTCACTCTCTTCTTTTTTATCCCTTTCAGAGATTAATACAAAGTGAGTAAACCAGTAAGGAATTTTAATTTATTAGATTCGACATCCTAAGACCGGTTTCTGTCTTTCGACTTCATCAGTTAGGCTTTTCGTATCCAATAAATAAAATTCCAAACTCGTACAAGTCAATAGCTATATCCGCTATAAGATAATATTTTTAGATGTGCTACCATCTATGGTAAGAAGAGAGTGTTGACATTAAATTTTGACTGAATCTAGTCAAGATGTCACTCTCTTCTTTTTTATCCCTTTCAGAGATTAATACAAAGTGAGTAAACCAGTAAGGAATTTTAATTTATTAGATTCGACATCCTAAGACCGGTTTCTGTCTTTCGACTTCATCAGTTAGGCTTTTCGTATCCAATAAATAAAATTCCAAACTCGTACAAGTCAATAGCTATATCCGCTATAAGATAATATTTTTAGATGTGCTACCATCTATGGTAAGAAGAGAGTATTGACATTAAATTTTGACTGAATCTAGTCAAGATGTCACTCTCTTCTTTTTTATCCCTTTCAGAGATTAATACAAAGTGAGTAAACCAGTAAGGAATTTTAATTTATTAGATTCGACATCCTAAGACCGGTTTCTGTCTTTCGACTTCATCAGTTAGGCTTTTCGAATCCAATAAATAAAATTCCAAACTCGTACAAGTCAATAGCTATATCCGCTATAAGATAACATTTTTAGATGTGCTACCATCTATGGTAAGAAGAGAGTATTGACATTAAATTTTGACTGAATCTAGTCAAGATGTCACTCTCTTCTTTTTTATCCCTTTCAGAGATTAATACAAAGTGAGTAAACCAGTAAGGAATTTTAATTTATTAGATTCGACATCCTAAGACCGGTTTCTGTCTTTCGACTTCATCAGTTAGGCTTTTCGAATCCAATAAATAAAATTCCAAACTCGTACAAGTCAATAGCTATATCCGCTATAAGATAACATTTTTAGATGTGCTACCATCTATGGTAAGAAGAGAGTATTGACATTAAATTTTGACTGAATCTAGTCAAGATGTCACTCTCTTCTTTTTTATCCCTTTCAGAGATTAATACAAAGTGAGTAAACCAGTAAGGAATTTTAATTTATTAGATTCGACATCCTAAGACCGGTTTCTGTCTTTCGACTTCATCAGTTAGGCTTTTCGAATCCAATAAATAAAATTCCAAACTCGTACAAGTCAATAGCTATATCCGCTATAAGATAACATTTTTAGATGTGCTACCATCTATGGTAAGAAGAGAGTATTGACATTAAATTTTGACTGAATCTAGTCAAGATGTCACTCTCTTCTTTTTTATCCCTTTCAGAGATTAATACAAAGTGAGTAAACCAGTAAGGAATTTTAATTTATTAGATTCGACATCCTAAGACCGGTTTCTGTCTTTCGACTTCATCAGTTAGGCTTTTCGAATCCAATAAATAAAATTCCAAACTCGTACAAGTCAATAGCTATATCCGCTATAAGATAACATTTTTAGATGTGCTACCATCTATGGTAAGAAGAGAGTATTGACATTAAATTTTGACTGAATCTAGTCAAGATGTCACTCTCTTCTTTTTTATCCCTTTCAGAGATTAATACAAAGTGAGTAAACCAGTAAGGAATTTTAATTTATTAGATTCGACATCCTAAGACCGGTTTCTGTCTTTCGACTTCATCAGTTAGGCTTTTCGAATCCAATAAATAAAATTCCAAACTCGTACAAGTCAATAGCTATATCCGCTATAAGATAACATTTTTAGATGTGCTACCATCTATGGTAAGAAGAGAGTGTTGACATTAAATTTTGACTGAATCTAGTCAAGATGTCACTCTCTTCTTTTTTATCCCTTTCAGAGATTAATACAAAGTGAGTAAACCAGTAAGGAATTTTAATTTATTAGATTCGACATCCTAAGACCGGTTTCTGTCTTTCGACTTCATCAGTTAGGCTTTTCGTATCCAATAAATAAAATTCCAAACTCGTACAAGTCAATAGCTATATTATTATTAATGTGCCTTTTTTTTATCTCTTTGGCAACTTGCAGTCTCGCCAATGTGCTGCGGTGTATGTAAAGGCGGTTGCCGACAAAGGCGGCTTTTAGCATTGAAGTCCATCTCGTCGGTGAGTTACTTCCGCGTTGATTATCTGCGCGATGGCCTTGATTCACGATGTGTGATGTACTGTTGCTATGCGTGCGGTTTGGTTATTTTTATTTCCTTTGTCGCCATGGGCATCTGAAAAATTTGCTAGTCTTTGAGAATAAAATACCATGTATGAGCCCCTTAACTTAATTGTAATCTCTCTATATATATGGTTACGGAATTGTAAACTTAAATCGTTAATTTTGGCGTAACATGCGAAGACGCTTAAAATCCAACGCCCTTTTCAATTATTCAAAATCCGCGCGCTTAGATTTGGGATTAAAAGAAATAAATTTTCATTAAAAAAGCTTCGAGGCCATAGGGGCCGCCATCAGGCGAAAGGGAATAAAAGTCGTCGCGTCCGGAGAGACCCCAATCCCGAATCCGGCAAAAGGTTAATTGCTATGTGCTATTCGAAAAATGTTACGCCCTTAAAGTTGGTCGAAGCGGCGATAAAAAGTTTGCAAACTGAATGGCAACTTTTTGAATCGTTAAGTGAGAAACAATGTTGGTTAGCGTTGTTAGTGTTACTGTTGTTTGAATCGCGATTTCTTTCAAGCAAAGAACATAAACATACAAGAAATAAATTATCCTACTTCTAGATTCCTTTATAAATAGTTTTACCAGTGTAAGATACATTTTGTAACTGGCGCGGTCGTCTCCGGATTGTACGCTCGTCGGCAAAATTCTTTCGTGTATCAGGAACTTCATGCAATGATGTGTTTAACCATTTAGAAACCATTTTATACTGCACAACTATTTACTTAATGAGAAAATGTTCTAGAATGGCATTCTCATTACCTCTTCGTGAAATCGACGATGCTTTCGGAATTCCCACAGATGCATTTAAAGCTACATCAGCAGAGAATTTGCTTTGGTTGGATACAGTTTACATAATAGAATAAACATTGAATTTTTTTATCGAGTTTTTTTTTTGGCTTATATTTTCTAGAATACTATTAGTACCATCCCACGTGTTTAACTGAATGATTTCCTTATTCCATAAATAATTTTACTCCAAAAAGCCATCGAAACCCGAAAGTAAAATTACAATAATTCTGTTTGAAGCGCAAGCAAAGAACTAATACATAATTCAGTCTTTAGATTGATTTCTGTCTTAGAAGTCGAGTTCAAAAAAGACTTTCTCCGAGTTATAACTTAAAATATTGTAAATGGAAATCGATGACGAATTTTAAAATAACCCTGGCTTGGCTGGCTGGTTGGTTGCTGTGCCGAGACGAGACATTTCCAAGAAAACGTCGGGATGATATTATAAAGAACGACGTATACTTGACATGAGGTTTCCAGTCCCTACTGGATTCCTTTACTTTAATAAAATGTACTGAAAAAACGTCAAGGATTGAAATAATTCAATTTTAAAACTAAAGTGCATAGGGAATTTTGGGTCTTCTTCTTTATATACAATTTTTGTCATATATGAAACAGTTCCTGTGATATTCGTCATTTTATACAAACAAGGACGAATCCAGTGGAGTTCTGAGAATTATGACTTCCTTCTCAAATATGAAATCTACTATATCTAATAAAAAATATCAACGGGGTGCCAACCGATATGCCGACAGCCTCAGTAACTTCTCTCTGTGGGAATGTTTTCTATAATTATAATCTCATCATGAAGATCAATAAGCAATTTTGTTGTAACCTAACAACTAGAATTCTTAAATACTAAGGTCCTACTCACTAGTGTACCTTAGGGTCTGATAATTTTAGTAACACTACCGGTAACGTGTAACACAAATCCGCACAATACTCTGTTTGTAACTAGCACTGTCACTGAACTAGTTCTTGAGTCTTCTTACTAAATTGGTATTATCGAGGAGCTGGATGACCTCAAAGTTCCCATGTTGGAGCAGCCGTTGTTCATAGCTGCTGGCAGATTTAGATATAGTCTTGTCAACAGTTTCTACTTCCAGGTCCCTATGAAGATCACTGTTGCGACAGTACCAGGGTGCATCGACGATGTTCCTTAATATTTTGTTTTGAAAGCGTTGGATAACTTGAATGTTACTTTTACTGGCGCAGCCCCAAAGCTGGCTACCATACATCCAAACGGGTTTCAATATCTGCTTGTAGAGGAGCCATTTTTTAGTCCAGGTGTTATTCAGGTCTACAGATGTTTGTAATTCTCGGTTAACTTCTTCATTGTCTTTTCCAACAGCCAGAATGGCAGTATCATCAGCAACTGTTGCATAGTATCGTGCTCAAGGTTAGGAATATCACTGGTATACAGTAAGTAGAGTACTGGACCTAGTACACTACCTTGGGGTACGCCTGCCTTAATTTCTCTTAGATCAAAATATACATCTTCCTGTTTTATTCTGAAATATCTGTGTGATAAATAGGATTTTGAGAGTTCTGATACTGACGTGGTAGTAACAAATTTAACTTGTGGTTAAGGCCCTCATGCCAGATTTTATCAAAAGCCTAGGCCACGTCTAGGAAGACGGTGTAGCAGACTTTCTTTTCCTCTAAAGACTTTTCAATTATGTCTGTGAGTCTATGCACCTGGTCGATCGTTGAGTGTTTTTCTCTAAAACCAAGTTGATGGGAGGGAATCAGGTCCTTTTCTTCTTTTGTAGGTTTTAATCTCTTAAGAAGCAATTTTTCGTAGAGTTTCGAAATAACAGGCAACAAAGAGATAGGTCGGTATGACGTTACTTCTTGGGGAGGTTTACCTGGTTTAGATATCATTATAACCTCTGCTACTTTCCATAGCTGAGGTACGTATCTCGTCCTAAATGATGCATTGATAAGGTTGGTCAGTTTGACAACAGCTTTACGTGGGAGTTGTTTCAAGATTTCCTCGGTAATGAGATCAAATCCAGGTGCTTTTTTAGGATTTATATTTGTTTCGATTTCCACATAAACTTCTTTTGGAGAAGTAGGTCTAACTACTGTTCTGGTTCATTCCAGTCTTGGGTCTCTTCACCATCGTTGGTCTGGAAAGTCTTTTCTAAGTGATGGGCGAATCTGGTTGCTTTTTGTATATTATTTCGTGCCCAACTCCCGTCTTCCTTTCTAATTGGTGGGTTATGTGTAATAGGACTTTTTAATCATTTGGTTGCTTTCCAGAGTGAATAATCGGTACTGCTGTCATTAGTTAATTCACTCAAGTACTCACCAATCGATTCAGTTTCAATACGCTGAATTTCGCGTTCTAACTGTTTTGTTGCATTATTTAAAGCTGTTTTATCAGCTGGTGCTCTGGACTGTTGCCATTTTCTTCTGATTTTTCTTTTTTCTAGTATAAGGTCTCTGATCTCTTTTGGATAATTATTTCCTTTTGTTTTGTATTTAAAATCAGGGGTGTTCTCCCAAGCTGCTTGTTGAATATCTTTGACAAAACGTTCGACTTCCTGATCTAGTTGTTCTTCTGTTATCAACTGAACCGAGAGATTAATTAACCGTTCAAGTTTGATTTTGAAGCTTTGCCAGTCCGTTCGTTTGTTGACTAATTCAGGTCCATTTTCTTTTTGAATCACACTATCACTCAGTGTAAGAAGTATGGGTGAGTGATCTGAGTTCTACATGTATATAATTTGAGGATATATTTCTAATTACAAAGAAATCTACAAGATCAGGAATTTTGTTCGGATCTGTGGGCCAGTACGTTGGCTTTCCAGTTGAGAGTGTTTGACATTTGAGATTGTTGCATGTTGCTAATAGTTCTTTACCTTTAGATGTTATTAGTCTGGATCCCCAGTGGGTATGTTTCGCATTGAAGTCTCCTCCAACTATGAATCTGTCTTCTTGGCTACCCAGAAAGTCAGCATATTGTTCTCTTTTTATAGCATGTCTCGGTGGGGAGTATAAAGTTGTGATTGTAACTTCGTAAGTCTTTGTTTTAATTGTAACAGTTGTGACCTGTATCTCTACCGTTTGGTAACCCATTTCTTGGTGGTGTAATATACATTCCTTTATTATAACTGCACTTCCGCCCTTTGCTGAATTGTCTGGATGGATAGTATGATACACCTTATAACCCTTAAATTTGATAAATGACTCCTTAGTGAAGTGCGTTTCAGCAATGAGACAGATATCAATTTTTTCTAGTTCCAGGATTGTTTGTAGTTCTTGTTGGTGCTGTAGTAACCCGTTTGCATTCCATTCTAGGATTCTTAAGTGTTTCTGGTTTTAGGGATTGCTCCTTGAGCGCGTTTTTCTAGGTTTAAAATACGCTCATCCATCTTGTTGTACCTTGGTGTTGCGGTTTTTTGTTAGTTTGAGCAATATTTTGTATAACTGCTTGACTAAAGGGTTTATTTTGGCTATAACTCTGACGCTGTTTTGGAGGTTCTTTACTTTCTCTATCTTCTCGCTGGGGTCTAGTAGGCAGTTTTGTTTTGTTCAGTTGTTTATTTTTAATTTTTGAATTTCTTTGGCTACCATGCAACCTCGATAGTTCGCTGGGTGACCTTCTCCACAGTGAACACATTTTGGAGTTGCATTTTTTGGCTTATCACAATCAACTGTGAGATGCCTTCCAGTGCATCTCACACATCTGGGTTCTTTAGCGCAATATTTCTGGATGTGCCCATAAGTTTGGCATTTTTAGTTTTTCTAATTGGCTGAATTTGAACTCTTATTCCTTATATGTCAGTTATACTGAACATTCTATTAACATCTTCATCGTTGCCGAACGACAACATAAATATATTTTGTTTTGTACTTCAGTTTTCTAGTAACTTTTCTCTAATAGTGATTCGAGATTCTCCATTACATTAACATCTTCTCGGTCTTCTTTGAAGAGCTGGTGTAACTTTTTGACTCAAAGTAGACTCTCTAAATGCCACAGTCAACATTTCAAGTGCGTTTGAGCACTTATATAGTTTTATTTTTCACACAAAATTTAATACAGATTCTTTGATCCATTTTTTCGATAAACGTCTAACCTTTATATCTGTCAACAGTCACCTTTTTTCTAACAAACTTGATATCTCAGGCGGCCACGGTATTAAACGTCAGTTGTCAAAATATTTGTTACATCACCAGACGTTGCATTTTGTTATAAATTCTTAATCTTATAAAAGTAACTATTTATTTTGCTTATTGCGAATTATTACTTCAACTAGAAATCCCTACGAAATCGTATCAAAGAAGATGCATATTAAAAGCATTCCCCGCTGGTATTAATTTATTTTTCTTTTACAAAGATTTCAGAGAATTTGTCTTGGAGTATCTTCGTCCTAATTCAGGTGCTTCGGTATGTATTTTGGAGTGTTTTCCTTTATCCAAGAACAAAATCCCCTTAGGGTAAAAACGTAAGACAAACCGAATAGTCATTATTAAATTTGTACTTTTATCTAGCAAACCTTATTTATGTCGCGCCCCAGGGACATGAACCAATTTATCTTCTTTATGCTTCGCGTGTCACGATACGCCGCGATGTGAATCTAGCGGGACATAGTGCTCAGAACAAGCTTTTATCATCAACTTGTTTGCCATCTATGAGCATCCCACAAAAGCTCACAGGAGGAATATATAATACAAAATATTTAACATTGCGAAAATGCGTAGGAATTAAATAAATTATAACTGAATTTTTTATTGTTGAAGTGTCAAATTTTTTCGCTCTTTATTTGCCTTATTTCTTGCACTGATTTTTAATCACAGAGTACGTCAGCTTCTGAATGTTATTTTTCGATCCAGGATGGACTTGTATTTTCTTAGGAAGAACTCTTCAGTTTTGATAAATGGGTCATTCTCCCAGAAAGGTAGAAAACCTTGTTACTTCTGTATTACAGCGAAAATATGAGTAACAGATTAACGATTTTACATGTCTTTTGTTGCAAATTTAAGCTCAATAATTATTCCTAAAAAAGAATTTTAATTAATCCATTCTCATTATTTTATAATTTTTATTTAATGTGACTTTTATCATATTCCGAGGCTGTTACTAGCACAAGATTTGTTGCATTTATTCCTTTAATTTGAAAAGTTTCTAATCAATTTTTAAATTTACTGTCTCATTATCGAGGCCTATAGTTATATTGATCAAAATTCGTAATTTATTAGAAACATTATAATTTTTATAAGTTTAATATCGGTAAAATGATATGTTACCGCATTCTGAGTCATTTCCGAAGCACCAAATAAAAAGTGCCATAATTGGCAACCTTGTTGATGTTTCGGTTTGGGACGACTAAAACTAAAACTATTTATGCCTCAGTTATACGTAGACATCCATTGGAAAAGCACGTTTTTTAGTGGAAACAGTGAAAGTGTTTTTATATTTCACAAAGCAGGTGCGTACATTTATTATACATCATTTCCGTAGATATTTGAAAGTATTATCAAATTTTGGTTTTTTCGTAATATTTTTAGTTTGCTCGATTTGTTATGACCGATACTCTTACCTGGAATAATTGTATTTGGTATAATTTAAATAGATTTCTAATAATTTTAAAAAATGTTCAATAACATCATTTCCGAGGCCATCATCCCCGAAGTCTTAATAGGCTTCGGTAATGATGTCTTACTTCGGAAATGATTATTCGGCCGACTTATATCACAGATTTAAATGAAACATCTAAAAATGTATTCACCTATTCTAGGTAGCTATGGCAAAAGCTAATGCGGAAGAAAAACGAAGAAGAAAAACCGAATTACAAAGGTTGAGAAGAGAAAAATTGAAGAAAAATCTAGAAAGCCATGAGAAAGAAAAGGAGAGTGAAAGGTCAAGATATCCTAGAAGAAAAGAGGAAGGTAAAATAAAAAATATTACTTCCCTTACAGCAAGAGAGCAAAGAATGAAGAGGAAGTCTTGGAAGGTATGTTCCAAAAAATGTAGGGATAATAAAAAAGAAAAAAAACAGCAAACACTTAGATTTATCGAAGAATACACTCCGCCCTCTACTCCAATACCCCAAATCGCGGGTCCTAGTAGCCCTTCGATATGCGGAAGGAAAAAAGTAAGAAAAGATCGGGCAAAAGTTTACAGAACATTAAAAAAACTAAGTAAAAATTATGAAGTAATGAAAGCGAAATTTCATAAATACAAAATGAAATATCACAGACTGAAGCAAACAAAAATAAGAAAAGTAAGTCCCAAAAGTAGTGTAGAAAAAGTATTAAAAGGCCATATAGTTCCGAGAGAAGTGAAAAAAAAACTAATATTTAATGAAGCCCTACTGGAACAAATAAAAGTAAATTATAAAAGACGTGAGAACCACAACCGTAAGTCTATGTTTCAACAAGTGTTAACGGGAAACGTTGTGAGGAAATACAAATGCTTGAATCAATTAAATTTCGTAAGCAGCATAGTTAAACAATCCAAAACTAGAGACATGGAAAAAACAAAAAAAATCTATCATAGAGTCAAAGACGAGATAATCGCTTCTCTGGAGAGAGACGAATACAGCAAACTTTGTCCAGGGAAGAGAGACACAATAACTCGTAATAAGTTGAAAAAACAAAAACGGTACTTAAACAAGCCGTTACGTATCATTTACAAAGCATTTATAACTCAACATAAATGTTTTGTCTCTTATTCCATATTTTGCAAACTTAGGCCATTTTGGATTGTCCACCAAAATGTCAACAAAAGAGACACATGTTTATGTTTGAAATGTGAGAATGGCAACTTACTTATAAAAAAATTAAAAATATTGAATATAGTGGATGTAAATTGTATTGAAACATTCTTTAAAACTATTTGCTGCAATAAAAATGATACATTAAATGAAGAATGTTTATTTAGAAAATGTGATTCTGATTCGGAGCCGGGGGTAGAAGCGTCCCCAGAGAGAACTTTTAGTGAAGATCAACCTAAAAAGAATAACTTTGTCCTAGTGAAGTTGCCAGGCAAGAAAAGTTTAAAGTATTATGTTGCTACTATTTTGGAAATGAGCCAGACTGGAATTATCATTGCGAAATTTTTAAGAAGAAAAAGCAACAGTTTTATTTTCGTATTCCCTGATATTGAAGATTCATGTGAAATCGGTAAATCAGATATTGAAGGCATACTTCCACAGCCTGATATCAGCCGCAATCGTTACACGTTTAATTTTAGTTTTGATACATACTGTAAGCAATTATACTAATGCAAAAAATAATGTCAGTTACGTTTAGTTCCAAAGAGTAAAATATTTTTAGTTTTAGTTCTGTTGTTCAAATACGTTCAATTTTAGTTTTGTTAAATACTGTCAGTATTTTTATAATAATGCAAGTAATGCATTACGTTCGTGCCAAAGAATAAATATTTTTTGTTTTTTTATTATTTTGTATTAATAATAATAATAAAAAATACTTACATTTTGAATATAAAATTTGTTTTCCATTTCGTCAACTCCGAATAGGATTAAAATCATCTCCGAGGTTTTTGCCTAAATAGTTAAATAATAACAATAATTCTGTGTTTATAATTATTGTTTATGGCTAATAATTGGTTAATATAAAAAATATATATTATTATTTACGAATTGTTACATAGAGATTAATATTATTCAGAAATACGTTAACTTTTATCAACTCCGTAGTAAAGAATCATCATTACCGTAACAAGTGGTTTTTTTAAAACCCAAATATTTCAAAAATCTTATCTAGTTATTCGTTGCCAACAATAACAGAGGATTCTATTAACATTAGACATAGTTTAATCTACAAAATAGATCATTTTACTACTTTGTATTTTTTTTATTTTCACATCTCATTTTTCGCCTTTTACGGAGAATGACCCAAATACGCTTTTTTATTAACAGAGGTAAAAGTTTCTAATAATTTTTAACAAAAAGCCGCGGATGATCTGCGAAATAGTTTTTATGATTCTTTGAAGTCACAGCCGCCTATGTGAAATTTTCAATGATTTTCTTTAAAAAAATACTTAATTTAATGGAAAATAAAGAATTTTCCCGCATAGATTAAAGCACTACATTTTAAAATCTAACAAAAAAGAACATGTTTGATATAGGATTCATTACATTAATTATAATATTAAGCTTATATTCTGGATTTGAAGTTTTGTTATTATATAATTTTATATTGCAAATAAATTAAATTCTAATGTATTTTCTACATTGTAATTATGAAATTTCGACAAAGAATGATCTAATTTTATTGAATTTCACAAGTATTTTCTATAAAAAACATTTTTATTCACTGCATATTGAGATTTAAATTTGAGGTTAGATTAATTATTTAGATTGCTTACAATTCTTTTAAATTCTTACTAATATGTCAATATCACTCTCTCAGTTTTATGTTCCTGTATGTTAAATTTGTGTGAGAAAAACTCTTATGGGACTACCATGTTAAATTTATCAGAACGTATTTTTTTGAATTTAAAAGTTATAAAATTAATTATATTCTATGATGGCATTACTTTTTAGAGCCTATTAATTTATAAATTTATCAAAATGTGAAAAATATTTGTTTCGGTTTATTTTTTAATCATTTAAATGTATCTTTGCAAACTATTGGTTTGGACGCTTAAAAGTGTCTAATTTTTTCGCTATTTCTCGTCTTATTGCTTTCTTGCACTGATTTTTAATTACAAAGTACACCAAAAACTTTCTTCCAGTTTCCCTCTATCCATTTTGCAGCTTCTGGGTGTTATTTCTCGATCCAGTCATATGAGAGAGTGGAGTATAAGTATATGAAGCTCACCCTTTCGATGTCACTTTCTTCCTCCATTGAAATCTAGGATTTCAGTTTTTTTATTAATCTTCTAACCTCTACATTCCAACGTCCTCCCTCACTCTTCCAGTTTCTACCTCTTCTTTGTCTGTAAAATTACGTCGTTTTCAAATTTCATACTCCACGTGAAAGATTTTGTCCCTATACATTAGCAAGCTAGTTCACCGTGCATCACGCGTTTCTCATTGGAAAAAAAAACTAGAAAAAGTCAATCTTGGTTGGCTGAAACTGTATGAGTGTCACATGGGGAATTCCAGAGTGTATTTTATTTGTTTCGGAATAACTTTTATTATGCAATACCGACTGAATCGCCGCAAAAATGGATGTAGGTCGAATATGTTTATGCTTTGATTTGTGCAGCTTATATTAAAAAAGTTTTGATGGTTTTATAATGCTATAAAAAGTTTGATAGTAGAACGGAGTGCCATGACTATTTTAGTCTCCAAAGTTACAACTCCTGCAATGGTTATAAATTATGCAGTAGTTATAGAAACTGTATGTAAAATGTAAGACTACTTATAGGGTGTTTTTGGGCTTATATTCAGTTATTCTCTAAAATATAGGGCGTTGAAAATTGATTGCTTATCTCTCGCCCTGAAAGAATATTCCGAAATCTTCACAGACTTTTCCCTGCAAAAACCACATCAAAAAGAATAACTTACCTCTTCGAAAAGTAGCAGAAAACCTGCTATTCCTGCTATTATTTACTTTTGCAAATTCGTTCTCCCATTTGTCAATTCAGGTAAACTCCAAATCGAGAAGCGATAAATTATTCAATACAGATCCAATTACCTGTTATCTACTATCAAAATCGCGTAAATTTTTTTTCTTTTTAATAGGGTCATATTTCTTGGAAACATGGAGAAACAGCAAATCTCCGTACTCCAATATCAACCTCGTAAATCACATACGGCGTATAAATCAATTTAAATCTTATCGGATATATTTGAATGGGGGTATATATTCCGTAACCGTGAAGTTTGTATGCTTGAAACTTCACACGCAACGGTTGTGTGATGACGTATGGCGTATTATTAGCAAATATTTCAACTAGAACGGCGAAATCCATATCTATCTTGTCCTTAAATATTATTTTAGAGTAGATAATGTATTTGTCAAATAAATGAGGAGTCCTTACTGGTTTATACACTTTGTATTAATCTCTGAAAGGGATAAAAAAGAAGAGAGTGACATATTGACTAGATTCAGTCAAAATTTAATGTCAATACTCTCTTCTTACCATAGATGGTAGCACATCTAAAAATGTTATCTTATAGCGGATATAGCTATTGACTTGTACGAGTTTGGAATTTTATTTATTGGATTCGAAAAGCCTAACTGATGAAGTCGAAAGAAAGAAACCGGTCTTAGGATGTCGAATCTAATAAATTAAAATTCCTTACTGGTTTACTCACTTTGTATTAATCTCTGAAAGGGATAAAAAAGAAGAGAGTGACATATTGACTAGATTCAGTCAAAATTTAATGTCAATACTCTCTTCTTACCATAGATGGTAGCACATCTAAAAATGAGGAGTTGTCAACACCTTGGCAACCGATAACCTCGTACGCTTCACTTTCGATTGTGTCAAAACCAAAGAGTACACCAGCTAACAAGAAGTGAAAGCTTGATCGGTTCCTTTGATGTTGGATACACACGATTTGAGAGGAAATACGTCACAGCATTGAAACATAAACTACTTGATACACTGAAAAAAGTAACATGTATTGATTCAAATTCTTAAAAAACCGAACCACAATAAGAAAAATAACAGTGTTGATGAACATCCCTCTGTAACGGTTTCATTTTTTCCCCAGATTCTAAATTATTTTTTGGATGCCCCTGGTATCAATCTTTTTTATTTTGACAGTAGTGACTGACGTTATGGTCTATTTTTATGTATGAGAGAGTAATAAAACAACATTTCTAATGCAAAACTTAGTACGGTCATTTTAAATATTTTTACGGAATAATCTTAATATTTCCTAAAATTGTCATAAATGTACCTGAGCTAATACAAGTTTTGGGTCTTTTATTGGTCTTTTGTAACCATAAGCTGTACAGAACAATAGAAAAAGGTTTGGACAGGCCAAAAGCCCTGTGTATTAAAGATAACATAGCCGTATCTTAAGATTATTTTCAATAAGTACCTATTTGCCAATTTTGTTTTATTTTAATTCAAAGAATTTCTTACAGTAATCGAATTATAAGTAGATAAATCCCTTACCAACAAATTTCACCGAAAATGCGATTGTAGGTTTTCCATTTAGTAAGGAAGTCCAGTTGTGTATTCTTGACAGCTTACTAAATGTCGTTTAGTTGCAACATGCAAGGTGCAGTGTGCAGTCTATTGTGAATTCTAGTGTGATCATGGAAAATTTGGAAGTACCGCATAAACGACAAAAAATCGGTCCTTTAACAGTTAATGAAAAAACATTAATATTTAATTGTTTTAAATCATTTACAGACAAACATTTATGTAAAAGTGTTGATGACACAGTGGAATTAGTTAGTAGTACGCTTGGTGTTGGGAAATCTACGATTTACAGAGTTGTTAAAGAAGAGAAATGTGGCGAGTTTCAAACAGCACGTAAAGCTCCAGGAAAACCAAAATTTCAAATAGAAAATCATTTGAAAGAAAGACTTCGAAGGAAAGTGCATGCGTTCTTCTTTAGAAAAGAATTTCCGACAGTAGACAAAGTTCTTGCCACGGTTCGAGATGATAAGGATTACCCTGAAATGAGTCGAAGCACACTATGGAAACTTTTAAAAGAAATAGTTTTCGGTATGGAGAAGTATGGAGAAGAAATTACCTAAGGACTATAAAAGAAATGAGAAACCAAAGAAGAAATATATTTTATTTAGATGAAACATGGATCAACGAGGGACATACACCAAATAAATTTTGGCAAGATGAAACTGTTACAAGTCGAAGACAGGCTTTTTTAAATAGTTTATCTACTGGTTTAAATCCACCATCAGGAAAGGGGCGCAGACTGATAATAGTACACATCGGTAGTTCAAACGGTTTTGTTAAAGGTGGTTTATTGACTTTTGTACCGGTGACTACCAAGAGGACATGAATGCTGATGTCTTTAAAGAGTGGTTCGAACAAATGATAGATCTTCTTCCTCAGAACTGTATAATAGTAATGGATAATGCAAGTTATCCTCGAGACTTACAGAAAAAATGCCCACAACCAAGTGGTTAAAAAAAGATTTACAGAATTGGCTAAATTCAAAGAATATTAAGTTCCATCCCGGTTCTGTGAGAAGAGAACTGTATCATTTGTGTTCCCTTCATAAAGAGAAATTAAAAAAATATGAAATTGATGAAATTGCAAAAAATCGTGGGATGACGGTGGTTAGATCACCACCATATCATTGCGAAGTAAACCCGATTGAACTGATATGGGCACAGATAAAGGGAGAAGTTTCAAGAAAAAATAATTCTTTTAAAATGAGTGATGTTAAACAGTTGTTTTTGGAGGCTGTAAATAATGTGAAGCCTGAAAACTGGGAAAAGGCAGTAAATCATACGATTAAAGAAGAAGAGAAAATGTGGAAGTTGGACAATATTACTGATGAAATGATCGAGCCACTCATTGTAAATATTGGTTGCGACAGTTCATCTTCTGATTTCGATTCTGATTTGGATTTGTAGGTAAGAAGTAGTTTTTATATTAAAATTATTATTTATGAACGTAACGTTGTTTAAAAGTCAAAGTTTAAACCCTTATACCTACATAACCCGTTTGACACAATGTTCTTAACATACCTTGTGGAAAAATAAAATATTTTAGAAAAAATTGCACTTTTTTACCTTCAGCTGTTTAGAAGTTATAAGTAGGTTAATTAGGTGAAAATATAAGTGTACACCCGTTATATTTATTATATTTATACAAAGGTTATTTCATACGAAAATACTCGAGGTATAACTTCACAAAATATTTTAACTGTCTATGGATTACGAACGCTTTATTATTTTAATACTCTCTCATACATATAAATAGACTATATATCCACCGTTTTAGTTTTAAAAGGGTATTTAATTTTTGGTATGCGTTATTTTTTTTTTTTTTTTTTTTTTTTTTTTTTACTTCTGTGTCAACGGCATCGACTACTATGGCCATTAGCCTCGTGTTCTGTGTAGGCTTTGTTACTGTTTCCCAGCGCCACTTTAGGAACAGCACTGTTAATTAGAACCCAACAGTGAATGGTCGAGTGAGGAATCACACCTGGTATATGAAAATCAATTTCTAAATTTTTAATTAATTAAAAACCAGAAAAAGATTTCTGCCTTTGGTGTGATTCGAACCCACAACCCTTGGATTATGAGTCCAGTGCTCTACCGCTGAGCCACCCACCCCCCTAGGTATGCGTTATTATTTAGATTTTATAGTAAAAATTGTAAAACGAACGTTGACGACAAGTTCGTTTGTATTTTGATTTGGATCTTTTGGAAAGTCGGTAATGTAGATTTTATTTTCGAGTTGCTATTAGGATTGGTCCTAAAGGTCACATGACTGACGCCAAATTTTCCAATTGGTTACGGAAATTCAGAGATTTGGGGAGGATGCGCGGTTTTTGTTTTAGAAAAGGTTTGTTGTCGAAGAACAGCTTTCAAATTTAGACAAGCGTCGGTTTATTTTTTTCATTTGGAAGACGCACTTATATAGTGACAAATTGCCATCCCTGAGTTGTTTGGGGGATTAAAAGTGCCATTCCATCTGCGAACAAATTGTAGGCGACATTTTGGTGTGGTATATACTGTTAAGTATTGGTTCTCTCGACTGTCGTCGGATTATTGGAAGAATTTGCCGTACTTGTAAGACAACTCTACTGCCTAGCTGATTTCTGTTGACTATTGGAAAATTTGATTTGGATTTTATTATTTGGAAAACTTTATTTTGGATTTGGTCTACTGGAAATTAATTTGATTTAGATTTGGAACATAGAAGATTTTAGAAGACAAACGGTTTGATAAATTTATTTTTTGTATTCTTTCGTCAATGTTTTGTTGAGTTGCGTTTTTGTAGTTTTCTTTGTATCGCCCTTAATTTTTTATTCCATTCAGAATTGGTACCACGGCTAAATGAGAACGTTTCTGTTTAGTTAGTTGTTTTTGAATCATATTTTTTTTGTTTTTGAAATTGCCATTTGAACATTTTTATATTTAATTTTCGCACTTTTGTATATATTTAATTATTTGTTTGGGATTGGGGTTATTTGTTTAAATAAATCGGTGATATATTGGAGTTTTGTCTTGCATTTACCCCTTTTGTTGGTTTTCAGAGGTAAATTAGGTCAGATAAGCTAATTTAAATCAACTGGCGCCTCCCGAGCACTTTAAAAAAAGTAAGTTTTCGATCAATATTAAAAATTGAAACCACGACCGTCTCCACTACAGAGCCACGCCGATAGGCATAAGGTTGAGATCGACAACCCACCTTTATATGTAGCCCTATATTGTTTTATAGGCGTATAGGGTGTTACACCTCCCGTTATGACTAAAAAATATTTGAGAAACTTAAGATTGAAGTCTTTAAAATTATACCACCAAGTAAATGGATACACATCAGAAATGCTATTAATTTGGTGAAAATGGCTATAATTGGTGGCTAAGATGTAGATTAAAAAAATAATTCAACTTTTAAATGAAAAACTATGTCTTATTTCAGTTTTTCAAGCAAGTAGATAGGGGGAACTCATATTCCTTACAATTTATGAAAAAATGAAAACTCTAACGACGGTAGAATTTTTTGTAACCATAAAAATACCAAAAAAGGACCATGGGCGTACCAAAACTACCTAAGGTTGTGAAATAAATCACACTTGTTCCCAAGAACAAAGAAATTAAATGTCCTACAGTGCACCAGCGTCTGGACTTCAACAACTACTCCTTGGGCTATATGCCCCCCCAGGTATTGAATTACGAAAGTCCAGACGTGGTTTGGCGCCCGACCAAGTCCAAATGCCAGTAATTACTCGGAAAAAAGGAAATAATAATAATAATATAATAATAATAATAATAATGTTTATTTACTAAATACAAAATTATACACATTTATTAAATATTACACAATGTAAATAAACAGGGAATGTCACTGAATCTCTTCACTGTACTATGTACAATGACAGATTGTGCGTGACATACATAGAAAAACATAAACGTAGAATACATGACTATATACATAAACTAATAATATCAAATACTATTAAACGAGCAAGGTTTGTATGTGTGTGTATGTGTGTGTGTGTGTGTGTCCAGAGGATCTCGAAATCCACTCGTCAGAATTCAATGAAACTTTCAGTTTATCTAAATCGGTAAAAAATGTAGGTCTCATGTCTGTGAAAATTCGATCTTCCGAGATATTTACAAGAAAAGTTAAGCTTTTAGTTTTATTTCCTAGCAACGGTAACTTGTTTCTATAGTAATATACTATAAAGGAGAGAGGATATAACGTCACATTCCATAGGCGTACTTTGCAAAATAAGTTTCTATAATATAAATAAGGTCACAGCATATAAAATATATATACCCACTTCGCAGATTAAATTTTGAAGTTATATTATTTACAAAAAATAAAAATAAACCTTATGCATCTGACACTTTAACATTGAACGAATTAAATTTATTATTATAGGTTCTATTAAATTATCCATCGATAGTGGATATACTTTCCTAAATGAATTTTCCACCTTTTTAACATGATCAATGCATTTTCCCCAATGTTCTCTATTTACATCTGAAAATGCCTTCAAAAACAAATTTCGCACATCAGGAAATTTAAATGTTTTATTGTTTTGAGAAACATAACCTTTTAATAATTGTGACCAGATCAGTTCAATGGGATTTAACTCTGCGTGGTACGGAGGCAATCTGAGAATTTTAATTAGTTTTTCTCTGGCCATCTCATCTATAATATATTTTTTGAATTTTGAATTTGAATTACTAATAATTCTGCCTTCAAGGATTTAGGAGGACTGATAATATTTTTAGAATGAAGCCATTTTGAAATATATATTATTACAAAATTCCGAATCAATTAAAATACATACGATACGGCTATGAATAAATAAAGTCTGACTTATCTGTCAAAATAACAGGTTAATTACAGTAAAAACCATGGAAACAAGATTAAATCTAGACAAAAACTATATTAGGCCGATCAGATGTATTAAAATTTCAATTTTAACTACAAATAAGCATTGAAGAATGAGGTAAAAATAAAATTTCTACCTCTTGAACCTGTACTACGTTCTGCAAATTAAATACTGCACTCCTTTCTTCTGTATAGTATAGTAGTAAAAAGGTTTGACTTTATTTAATTTCTGGCGTTTAAATCTGAAAGAATTCAATTTTAAATTTGCCGCTTTTTATCCATAATGACCTACAAATTTTGACAACTACTGACACGCACATCTCTGGTTAAACGTTAAGAAAATGGGACCGGCTGGGATTTTCATGAAATTTTCGCAGATGCTATAAAACATGATAAAATCAATATACAATATATAGGAACGTTGAGTAACACTGTTAAAATGGACACTTGTCAAAATGTGACACCTGTCAAAACGTGACAACTGTTAAAATGTGATACGTGTCAGAATGTTACAACTGTCAATTTTTACTTTGAAAATCGGTTGGTTTGATTTATTTGAATGATTGATTGACAGTTAGTGAATTCATAACAACGTTTGCTTTGCCTTATGTTTGAAATGACTTTTTAACTATAGAATTTATTGACCAATTATTCTCGATCTGGATAACGTTGCTATCCTTCTTAAACGTGGCTTTATAAAAACCATAAAACATATAAATTCGGTCATACTCTGCCAAAGTGTCCCTTAAGCGACAGTTGAGAAATGAACAAATGTCAAAATATGACACCTGTCAGAATGTAACAAATGTCAAAATGTCACACGTATCGTACTTTTCTTTATTTATTACACAGATCTAACCTAACCTAAAGCTAATCTTTTTTTTTTTTTTTTTTTGGCGGGTGGAAATGCTTTATGCACATCGGGTAAAGGTTCTTCCCTTCCCCGATAGTGTGAGACTACTCCTTACGGTTACTCACTAAAACCATCCCACTGAAACCACTATGCCCTACACGCTGCTGTTGCCCGTCCCGGAAACGGGGCCTGTCCGCCGTGACTATTCGCGAAGATCAAGCGTCAGTAGATGTTGCCCTAAAAGGGTGAAATCCCCAGAAACTAGGCAACTTTTAATGCATTTAACTAACCTCTGTGACAAGCAGTTGATAAACGTCAACAACACCTGCAGCAAATTGAAAATTAACACTGACAGCTTTTTTAATTTTCCCGCCTACTTTCAAGCCAATCGCCAATCAACTTTCTATTTATCTACCTTTCTGTAGTTCAAGTAGATGTCGCCCACTCCGTGATTTTCACGAATTAATTAATAACTTGTCAGGTTATAAATATACTTAAATTATATACTCATTGGACTGCTTAAAAATGTAGATTTGAATATTAAGAGCGAAGCTCGGTGACCAGATATTACATAATAATAATAATAATTTTTTTTTTATTAATTTTTTTTTTTTTTTAATTGTAGCGAAAGAAAGAGTGGTCCAAAAACATACTACCCATTTATTTTTAATTTTAAATAATTACCTTTACAACATGTATGAATTTGATGTTTTTAATTTTTTTTTTGTATACTTTATTCTATTATATTATGGAAGAAGTGACGCGGCATTTTTTATAAATTCTTTTGTAGATTTTTTAAATTTTTTTATTGGTTTTATTTCTCTAAGCTCTGGTGGAATACTATTAAAGATTTTTGGTCCTAGATAACTGTAACTGTTTCGTCCAACTGATTTATTCATTCGTGGCGGCAAGAAATTTTCTCTATTCCTTGTGCCATATTGATGTAAAGCTGTCTGAAGTTCATTTTGATTTTGGAATTGATGGGTGAGTATTGCTTGATAGAATAAGCCTTAAGTTAAATATTTGAGTTTCATGATAAACATTTTCAGTGGGATATCTTCGGTTTTTGTTAAGCATTATTTTTAAAAAACTTTTTTGAATAATTTCTATGGGCTTTAATTGAGTTTTAGTGACTCCACCCCATCCGATTATTCCATAACTGAGATGAGATTCAAACAGGCTGTGATACAAAATTTTTCTCTCTGGTAATTTTAGGATTGGTGATATTTGTATGAATTTAAATAATACACTACGCAATTTGTTTAGTAAGCATTGAATATGCTTATCCCAACGCAAGTGATTGTCTACTACTATACCTAAATATTTTATTTTGTTTTCAGATAATATACATGTACCGTCACCGATAGCAATATTTTGAAATTGGGGAAGACCTGAAGCTAGACTGCAGAAGGGTAAGTATACTGTTTTCTTAAAATTAATAGATAGTAATTTGTAGTCAATTTATTTTGGGAAAATCTTCTTCAATCAACTGTTTCAAGTTATTCCAGTCAGAAGCTTCATAGTACATTACTGTGTCGTCAGCAAAGCTAATAATATTTGCCTTACTTTCAACTAAAAAGAGATTGTTTAAGTATACAATAAATAGCAGGGGTCCCAAAACTGTTCCCTGTGGTACACCACATATAACTGTTTGATATTTGCTGATGACATTTTGTATTTTAGTTTTCTGTGTTCTGTTACTTAAATACGATTTCATTAAATTATAGACTATACCCCTTATACCCATATCTTCAAGAGCATTTAGTAAATGCCAGTGGTCCACAGTGTCGAAAGCTTTAGCCAGGTCTAAAAATATTCCTATTGATGGTTTTTTCTTGTCAATTGATTGGTAAATTTTATTAGTTAGTTCCCTAATCGCATCTTGAGTAGATATTCCCTCCCTGAAACCATATTGGATTCCCTCCCTGAAACCATATTGATGATTGACATTGACGTTATAAGCAAGAAGGAAAATACTTTCCTAATTTTCGGTAGCTCTTATTTTTTTTAATCTTAACAAAATAAAACAAATTTTCCCCCCTTTTGTTGTACAAAACGTTTCTTCCTTCTCTCTTAATTATTAACAAGTAACTTTAGAGTTAAATTATGACTTTCCTTTCCTTCCCTAAATTCATTAGAGTTTTCATCAGGTAAAGTGTAGGCGAGCAACAAAGCCAATATAATCGTGAAAAAACTTTCGCTCCCTCTCTCTTTATCGCTCATTAAGATCGACTAGAAGCCACTCCTAATGTAATTGAATTCTCCAAGAATTAAAAAAAAATTGGACAAGTTTGAAAACTTTGAAATTGAGTAGGTTTTGTTACTGAAAATCGATGAAATATTGTTTGTTATCATTAGAAAAGGTATGCTTGTACTGACAGGGGATAATAGTCCCAATTATTTGAAGATCTAGTGTTGAAAAAATGGAATGGTTTTTAGATGTGCGGCCATCTATGATTAGAAGAGAGTATTGACAATTATTAAAAGCAAAAATTCCCGGTGTATTGGGGTTGCATACACAATTTGCATTGTGTGTTGCAAAGCTTTTATTTGACTGATTCTAGTCAAAATGTCACTCTCTTCTTTCGTATCCCTTTCAGAGATTAATACAAAGTTAGAAAACGAGTAAGGAATTTAATTTATCAGATTCGACATCCTAAGACCGGTTTCTGCCTTTCGGCTTCGTCAGTTAGGCTTTTCGAATCCAATAAATTAAATTCCAAACTCGTACAAGTCAGTAGCTATATCCGCTATAAGATAAAATTTTTAGATGTGCTGCCATCTATGATTAGAAGAGAGTATTGACAATTATTAAAAGCAAACAATTCCCGGTGTATTGGGGTTGCATACACAATTTGCATTGTGTGTTGCAAAGCTTTTATTTGACTGATTCTAGTCAAAATGTCACTCTCTTCTTTCGTATCCCTTTCAGAGATTAATACAAAGTTAGAAAACGAGTAAGGAATTTAATTTATCAGATTCGACATCCTAAGACCGGTTTCTGCCTTTCGGCTTCGTCAGTTAGGCTTTTCGAATCCAATAAATAAAATTCCAAACTCGTACAAGTCAGTAGCTATATCCGCTATAAGATAAAATTTTTAGATGTGCTGCCATCTATGATTAGAAAAGAGTATTGACAATTATTAAAAGCAAACAATTCCCGGTGTATTGGGGTTGCATACACAATTTGCATTGTGTGTTGCAAAGCTTTTATTTGACTGATTCTAGTCAAAATGTCACTCTCTTCTTTCGTATCCCTTTCAGAGATTAATACAAAGTTAGAAAACGAGTAAGGAATTTAATTTATCAGATTCGACATCCTAAGACCGGTTTCTGCCTTTCGGCTTCGTCAGTTAGGCTTTTCGAATCCAATAAATAAAATTCCAAACTCGTACAAGTCAGTAGCTATATTCGCTATAAGATAAAATTTTTAGATGTGCTGCCATCTATGATTAGAAGAGAGTATTGACAATTATTAAAAGCAAACAATTCCCGGTGTATTGGGGTTGCATACACAATTTGCATTGTGTGTTGCAAAGCTTTTATTTGACTGATTCTAGTCAAAATTTCACTCTCTTCTTTCGTATCCCTTTCAGAGATTAATAAAAAGTTAGAAAACGAGTAAGGAATTTAATTTATCAGATTCGACATCCTAAGACCGGTTTCTGCCTTTCGGCTTCGTCAGTTAGGCTTTTCGAATCCAATAAATAAAATTCCAAACTCGTACAAGTCAGTAGCTATATCCGCTATAAGATAAAATTTTTAGATGTGCTGCCATCTATGATTAGAAGAGAGTATTGACAATTATTAAAAGCAAACAATTCCCGGTGTATTGGGGTTGCATACACAATTTGCATTGTGTGTTGCAAAGCTTTTATTTGACTGATTCTAGTCAAAATGTCACTCTCTTCTTTCGTATCCCTTTCAGAGATTAATACAAAGTTAGAAAACGAGTAAGGAATTTAATTTATCAGATTCGACATCCTAAGACCGGTTTCTGCCTTTCGGCTTCGTCAGTTAGGCTTTTCGAATCCAATAAATAAAATTCCAAACTCGTACAAGTCAGTAGCTATATCCGCTATAAGATAAAATTTTTAGATGTGCTGCCATCTATGATTAGAAGAGAGTATTGACAATTATTAAAAGCAAACAATTCCCGGTGTATTGGGGTTGCATACACAATTTGCATTGTGTGTTGCAAAGCTTTTATTTGACTGATTCTAGTCAAAATGTCACTCTCTTCTTTCGTATCCCTTTCAGAGATTAATACAAAGTTAGAAAACGAGTAAGGAATTTAATTTATCAGATTCGACATCCTAAGACCGGTTTCTGCCTTTCGGCTTCGTCAGTTAGGCTTTTCGAATCCAAAGGGATACGAAAGAAGAGAGTGACATTTTGACTAGAATCAGTCAAATAAAAGCTTTGCAACAAACAATGCAAATTGTGTATGCAACCCCAATACACCGGCAATTGTTTGCTTTTAATAATTGTCAATACTCTCTTCTAATCATAGATGGCAGCACATCTAAAAATTTTATCTTATAGCGGATATAGCTACTGACTTGTACGAGTTTGGAATTTTATTTATTGGATTCGAAAAGCCTAACTGACGAAGCCGAAAGGCAGAAACCGGTCTTAGGATGTCGAATCTGATAAATTAAATTCCTTACTCGTTTTCTAAATGGAATGGTGTTAAAAAATTTAGTCCAAAAATTAGACTTGGTCTAGTAAAAAGTCCATAAAGCGATTTCTACGTGTAGCTTTATTTTTGTGTTATTAAGAAAATGTCCCTGATCTATCAGTAATCTGGGTAAAAACGCGGTAAATTGCATATTTGATGAGTTGTATTTTATAGAAAAAAAATCTTCATATAATACGAGGTGGTGATGATATCTAATTAATAATGGAACGTTACCTTTAACAAAATCAAAATCGGTTACGATTACAATGGCTATAATTTTCGCAAGAATATTTATACAAATTTTTGTTGTTTGTGGAATTTTAAAGATGAACAACACCATATCAAAAGACCAATTTCTGTTTTCACTCTAGGATATTTTAATGAAACTTCTTTTGATAGGATTTTAGAGAATATACAAATTGCGCTTAATAAATAATAAAATAATAATAAATAAAAGGTAGAACTCTCGATACTACAGTGTGTCTCAAAAAGTTTTATACAAATAGACAAAAAGTTTATCTTACATTTTACCAAAAAATTATTCTTGATAAAAATCTCTCCATAATCAGATACAAAATTTGACCTCATCAGGTCAGGTCAAGGTCATTTGAAGGTCAAATTGAGGAAACCTAGACAAATCTGAAAAAATTCTTACATAGGTTTTTAGGTTCGCTGAATCCGCTTGACATCATCAAGTCAGGTCGTGAACCGGATCTGAAGATTTTTCTAAAAGTTTTCCTCAATTTGACCTTCAAATGACCTTGACCTGACCTGATGAGGTCAAATTTTGTACCTGATAATGCAAATATTTTTATCAAGAAAAATATTTTTGTGAAATGTAACTTTTTGTCCATTTGTATAAAACTTTTTGGGACACTGTATAATGGTCAAATGTGTCATCATAACTACTTTGACGGCCCGGCGTTGCCAGAAGTAATTAACATAGTGCATTTTCTTAATTATTTGCTAATTACTAGATGTGCTACCATCTATGGTTAGAAGAGAGTATTGACACTTTACAAACCAATGATTCCCAATGTATTGGGTGTTGCATATACCACGCAATTTGCATTGTGTGTTGCAAAGTTTTTATTTGACTGATTCTAGTCAAGATGTCAGTCTCTTCTTGGATTCGAAAAGCCTAACTGACGAAGCCGAAAGGCAGAAACCGGTCTTAGGATGTAGAATCTGATAAATAAAATTCCTTACTCGTTTGCTAACTGTGTATTAATCTCTTAAACGGATACAAAGAAGAGACTGACATCTTGACTAGAATCAGTCAAATAAAAACTTTGCAACACACAATGCAAATTGCGTGGTATATGCAACACCCAAAACATTGGGAATCGTTGGTTTGTAAAGTGTCAATACTCTCTTCTAACCATAGATGGTAGCACATCTAAAAATTTTATCTTATAGCGGATATAGCTATTGACTTATACGAGTTTGGAATTTTATTTATTGGATTCTAAAAGCCTAAATGACGAAGCAGAAAGGCAGAAACCGGTCTGATAAGGGTCTTGAAGAGTAGCGTGATTGTTACAGAGTTTGCGTTTTGGATGTTAGAGTTAATGATTTATACGATAATCAATTTTAAATGTAAAAAAATAGTTTCCGCCTTTGACCTTTAACTTATACCAGTTGTAGGCTAAGAAAAAAAATGGCAGTAATATTAATGAAGCTGATAACATGTCCATTTCATTTCAAGGGGAATAATCCCACCAATTTAAGGAATTTTAAGTTAGATAATATCTCATACTTCACCGTAATGTATGTTGCCTAATCTAAATTAAGATACATTAAGTGAAGAGAGTTGTGGTGAGGGATTCAAAGCACTTTTCCAAAACTTCAAATTTTCCGTGCCACGTGCGCAAATAAAGAGGCATTTACGGAACAATCTTAACCTATTTAACCTATGGGATGTTTCACACTACCTCAGCTATTTAATTAACGAGAAATTGTGCCCGATTGGAATTCCCATTACCTCTTTCGGTAAAATCGGCAGTGCTGGCGAAATCCTCACAAATTCATTTAAACATTTATCAGCAGAGAGAGAGAATGTTCGCATGTAATTGAAATCAGCATTGTTTGGCCGTACGTCGTAATTACGAGCAAGTGCGACTGCACACCGAAGCGCCAACCAAGCCGAGTAAGGATGGACAGTGGCGCCCTACTTTTCCAAGTCACTTAAAGTTGTATTTTCAACGCTTTTCACTGCTACTACCATTGTGTCTGTTGTAGCTCGTCTCCAAGGTTAGAGGTCATCCTAAACTCCAACTCATTTAAATAACGATTTGGATACCACTGTATAACGGATTATTTTGATCTGTATTTAATGTCCAATCTTTATGATAATGACCAGTAAGTACTCCGGTTGTTGAGGTCCACTTGATTCTAGAATCTGCATAGTTTCAAACTTTAAATGTGAGATTAAGGGAATATCGCTCTAATTCATGTGTCTTTGTACAATTTGAGAAGCTTTTCTTGGCAGTTAGAATGAGCAGAAGTTTGAGAGAATTTATTAGATTGAAACTTTAGATTTTATTTTAAACACTCGGTGTAACTAAATTTATTTAACTTACGATGAAAATGTCAAATAAGTAGGTATGATTTTTCATTACCAATGCAAATCTTTCGAAAGAGAATTTTTTTTTCTAACCTAACTTAACTAGAATTCTTAAATACCAAGGTCCTACTCACTAGTGTACCTCAGGGTCTGATAATTTTAGTAACACTACCGGTAGCGTGTAACATAAAATTCGCACTATACTCTGTTTATAACTAGCACTGTCACTGAACTAGTTCAAAAGGTTTGGTCCTCTTGAGTCTTCTTACTAAATTGGTATTATCAAGGAGCTGGATGACCTCAACATTCCCATGTTGGAGCAGCCGTTGTTCATGGCTGCTGGCAGATTTAGATATAGTCTTGTCAAAAGTTTCTACTTCCAGGTCCCTATGGAGATCACTGTTACGACAGCACCAGGATGCATCGACGATGTTCCTTAATACCTTATTTTGAAAACGTTGGATAACTTGAATGTTACTTTTACTGGCGCAGCCCCAAAGCTGGCTACCATACGTCCAAACGGGTTTCAATAACTGCTTGTAGAGGAGCAGTTTGTTATGTGTGGACAACTTGGAGTTTCTTCCTAATATATACCAAGCACTTCACGTTTCTTTTTAGTGTGGACCTTCCAGCGAAGTCTAGCGTCGAGTGTCATTCCAAGATATTTTGCTGTATTAGCATAGGGAATCTGAGCGTTATTTATTCTTATGGGAATGTGTTGGTTTCGTTTATTAGTAAAGTTAACATGAACAGATTTATTTTCATTTAACTTAATACTTCATTTTTTAGTCCAGGTGTTAATCTGATCTACAGATGTTTGTAATTTTCGGTTAGCTTCTTCATGGTCTTTTCCAACAGCCAGAATGGCAGTATCATCAGCAAATGTTGCAATAGTATCGTGCTCAAGGTTAGGAATATCACTGGTATACAGTAAGTAGAGTACTGGACCTAGTACACTACCTTGGGGTACTCCTGCCTTAATTTCTCTTAGATCAGAATAGACATCTTCCTGTTTTATTCTGAAATATCTGTTTGATAAATAGGATTTTAAGAGTTCTGATACTAACGTGGTAGTAACAAATTTAACTTGTGGTTAAGGCCCTCATGCCAGACTTTATCAAAAGCCTAGGCCACGTCAATTATGTCTGTGAGTCTATGCACCTGGTCGATCGTTGAGTGTTTTTCTCTAAAACCAAGTTGATGGGAGGGAATCAGGTCCTTTTCTTCTTTTGTAGGTTTTAATCTCTTAAGAAGCAATTTTTCGTAGAGTTTCGAAATAACAGGCAACAAAGAGATGGGTCGGTATGACGTTACGTCTTGGGGAGGTTTACCTGGTTTAGGTATCATTATAACCTCTGCTACTTTCCATAGCTGAGGTACGTATCTCGTCCTAAATATGATGCATTGATAAGGTTGGTCAGTTTGACAACAGCTTTACGTGGGAGTTGTTTCAAGAATTCCCTAAAACCAAATTTATGGTAGGGAATCAGGTCCTTTTCTTCTATTGTAGGTTTTAATCTCTTAAAAGAAATTTGATAAAAACTAAATTTTCGCGACAAATCGGTCCGTTAGGAACTTACCTTTTTGGCTTTAGGAAGCTACTAGGGGTTCTCAAACCGCGATTTAAAATTTGTAGGGAAAGTGGTCACTCAAAAGAGTGATATCTTTTAGTCTTTTCCTTATTTGGGTATTTTTTTTTGTTTTGTGTGGGAGAAGAGAATAACCTAAGAACCTAAGAATTTTCGGCTATTAGATTGGCGATAGCTAAAATACAGGGTGGGTTATTACACAGTGCTTTATCACATAAAGACTGACTTTTAAGACAGTAGTATGTTGTAAATAATTCCAAGTGAGCCAGAGGGAAGTAGAATGATTTAATTAAAAAAAATTATGAACGTTTTTGAGATCTAATTTTGTGCTAAACTTCTGCTTCCTCCTAACTTTCAACTGATTTTCTAACTAATTTCACTTGTTTCTAAATATTTCTCCCTTCAGTTCTCATTGTAAACCCAGCAATGGTATTGTATCCAAATACTGGTGTTTTGGTGTATATTCATTAGCGTTAATTCATTACAATGCTAGAATATTGACTTGTTTAGTACAATTTCATGTTTTCAATCAACCTGGTATGGTTTCATACAGACGTTAAAACTTTTTTGGTGTACCAATTTCCCGGTATTGTTTTAGAAAATCGAAACAAAAAACAACAGATATATATGAATGGAAACACAGATTTGAATGCGTATTTTTGTACACATATAATTGGAGAAAATTGATTGTGTTTGGAAAACAATTTTTTGTAGAATATTGGTGCATGCTGGCTACTATTATCCTAACTCCTGTGAATTGACTTTTAGCCATTTAGGTACTTATTTGCAATTAAAAAATATATTTTCAGGCTCTGTAGGTATTTTTTTATGTTTATGTTTTATACTTTGAGAGAAATATTCGGCAACTGACACTTAAAGATCATCCTTAAAAGGGTGAAGAAGACAATGAATTAGAAGAACATGAATCAATACCAAACGAAGAAATAATACAAGATAATAAAATCATCTGAAAGGAAGACAACAAAGGGATATACTTACAGAAATATGTAGTAAATTAATACAGAATCCTTGCAAAATATTTAGTAATTGAAAAAAAACATTTTACAATTAGTTAACGATAACGTTTAATGTAACATTTTTACCAATTTCCTAGTAAATCTTCTGTCACTCCTACAAAGTACAACTAATCCTCGCGAGAGTCGATAATCAGTTATATCCCACTTTTCAGCTGAACGCAGCTATTTTCATGATTTTCTTTCGGATTTTCCTTTTTCGATCGAATTCTCCGACTTCCCGAATTGGAGATTTCACATTTAATTCAAACGACAAAGTAGAAATTGAAAATTGAATTTCCTGGTTAGTGTATGGAGAGTCGCGAGAAAAACGATTCAAAATCTCTTTCCATTTCCGATGTCCTTTCGAGCGGCAAGATTAAAAAATAACATTTTTTTCTGTAAGTCGATCCTCCAGATTCAGGAAGTCATTTTAAATAAACTCTTGATTAAAGTTATGGATGATTTTCTGAAATGTTGTCAAAACAATTTTTTATAAGATTGTAAAGGAAAGTACAAGTTTCATATGCGCCTTTTTCTACAAATCTCATAGAAAATTTCACGTCCCATTTTTAAGCCAACCAGAGTCTATTTTTTTGTTTGGTTACCATGGTTACCAAAATGTTGCCGGTAATTTTTATCCTCCAGAGTATCACGGACGAAATTAATAAGTGGAAATTTTTATGTCAAAATAATGACACATGTAATGAATGGACTTGACATTTTGATTAATTGAAAATAAGATTTTTTGTTTACTTTTTGTGCATATCAAAGTTAAACAATTAGTACGTCCCTTATTGTTTTTTTTTTTTAATTTCTTTATTATCAATTACATCTATTAAACGTTTTTCAAAATCAAAATGAAAAAATCTTCTTTCTTAAGTGGTGAGTAAGAAAGGACACTCTTATTAACTAAATGTATATATGCTTAAGAAAATAAATATAATATTTTGAAACAATTCGGTTAAACTTAACTTTTCAAATCCGAGAAAACTAGGTAGACGCGTTGAGTTGAGTAAATTCTTCTGTATTGTACTAAACATATTTTCCTCTGGATTTTATAAACTGCACTCGAAACTACATCAATGAGGTACGTCAAATATTTTATATATGGGTGATACACTTCGAGATCACACTACATTGTTTGCATAACGTAGATAGTGACCCTAGTTTAAAAGTTGCCGCGAGATGGCGCCACCTGTCAGTGTTGAGCCTTTAAACTGGGATAAGTGGTTTGCGACTTGGCTAAGCGATCCAAGATGTTGGCCATAGTTCACGTGAACGAGTATAGGTAAACGTAAAATATATGAGGTAAACGAAAAACAAAAGACAAAAAGGCACTAGTTAATATCTCCGCTATTATTGGTCCGATTTGAATGGGAATAACGGCTCTATGAAAGAGACTTGACATTGAATAAAGATAAAGAGAAAAATCATGCGCAATTACGATGCCTGATGTTCAATTAAGGTAAGATAAAAATTTCAATTTTTCTAATTATTCCAGTACTTCATTATTAACGTACTTCAAAAAATTTCTATTAATGTTTTTCTAATTATAATCAGTATTTAATTATTATGGTATTACTGAAGGTATGGAAGAAAATAAAGTCCTTTTTATCTCACAAGTTATTCATTTGAAGAAGCGACCGGTTTCGGCGATCAAGATATCGCCATCATCAGGCCCATCAACCAATATTATGGTATTATTATCAATATTTAATTATTAAGATATTTCAAAACTTTCGTTTTTGGTTTTTGTTTGTTCATTAAGATACTACGAAAATTTCCTTTTGTTGGTATTGATATTTTTAAAATTTATTAAACAATTTGTATGTAGCGTTTATTCTCTATTTACGTAAAACAATATGTAGGTGTTCTTTGCCTGCTTTTGATCAGTTCAATTCAAGAAAAAGCTGAATTTTTAGTAAGAAAAGTTATGTTTATGGAATATTTCCTAGGATATATGTTAATGCCATATTGGCATCGTAATTGTGCATGATTTTTCTCCGCCATTTTTCCCATTCAAATCGGACCAATAGTAGCAGAGATATTAACTAGTGCCTTTTTTCTTTTGTTTTTCGTTTACTTCATATATTTTACGTTTACCTATACTCGTTCACGTGAACTATGGCCAGCATCTTGGGTCGCTTAGCCAAGTCGCAAACCAAAGTTTAAAGTCTCAACACTGACAGGTGGCGCCATCTCGCGGCAACTTTTGAACTGGGGCCACAGAACGAACTTTGACTATCTACTTTTTTCATACGTGACCTGTATAAATTTACTTCCTCAAAGGTCAAAGAAAAAATATGAAAACACGTACAAAAATAGAAACAGTTTGTTGGCAAATAAGAAAAGTATTAATAAACTCTTCAATTCTCTACAATATACTATCCCTTGATGGTTTTTGTAGCATTAAATAGCATAAATTGATGAAATTTATTGTACACTATTCTCTTTGACATATTTCATGCTGTACATACAACCAATGTTATTTAAAAAGCCAATATTTGTTTCTCTTTTTTTAGAATAAAGAAAATTTCAACAAAAAAAACGTACTTTTAACGACAAACATCTTTTTGTGTATTTTTCGAAACAGAAGCTAAAACAAAAGAACCTGTAATAAAATTACCAATCCGATTGTGTATTTTTTTTTTACAAAACTCAAAACCCTTAGGCTGGGCTACGTCGGCGTCGGTGGAGAGTAAAATTTAATTTAGTCTTTTGTTTGATAAACCCAAACGATCCGAAAGAAAATTTCTATTACAAGAATGTTATTTTTGTCATTTCAAGCTTAAATTAAACGAACGACGATTATTTTTAATTCTAAGTGTTAAAGGAAAGTAAAATTCTGACTTTATTATATATACAGGGTATTGGGTATGATTGAAATGCATATACATTGTTATGATATAAAAAATGACACAAAATTATTAAATTAAAATAAAATTGTCAATTGGAATATTACCAACAGAAATTAAAAAAAAGAAAAATTTTGTAACTTGATTTGAAATTGTAAATGTATATATAGAATTTGCAAGAATTGTTGAATTTGACTATTCAAAGTAGAAGCAAATGTCCATTATATTAATTTATGATAATTTGAAGCAAGTTAGTTGGAACAATTTGAACTCTTGAAGTGCTCCAATGTGCAAGGTAGGTACTATAAAACTTTTCTGGTGCTTGTTTTATTTTAATAACTGTTCTTTGTTCTATATTTAATTTAATTAGGATAAGGAGTGTATGAGTTTTAAATGAATGTTTATTTGATAATTAGTGGTGGAATTTTTTGAACCACAAAAATTTCAAAAAAGTACCATGGGAGTGACAAAACTGCACAAAGGGTGTGAAATAAAATCACACAAGCTCCCAAGAACAAGGACATTAAAAATGTCCTACACTGCACCAGCGTCTGGACTTCAACAACTACTCCTTGGGCTGTATGCCCCACCAGGTATTGAATTACGAAAGTCCAGACGTGGTTTGGTGCCCGACCAAGTCGGGGCTTTAAACCAAAAACTTCGATTTTATTATTAAATAAAGGTATAATATCTGTTTTTCGAAGTGTATAAAATTATGGGTAAGATATTTATAAATATACATCTACAAAAAAGTAGTTACGAGGGTAGAAATTTAAATTGGACAAGAATTAAATTATTAAATTAATAGCAAGGTCAAAATTATGAGATTAATTAAGTTACAAGAAGTTTTTTTTCAAAAGGAATTTTAAATACAATATTAATTTTTTTTAACTTAAATAAACAAATTACAAGTATTTCTACTTGAAAGTGAAATATAAGTCTTGCTATATGTTAAAAGGCTAGGTAAGTTAAGTTTTCAGTTAATTAATTATTGATATGGGTTTAAATTTAATGCAAACAATGTGTGCTCTGTCGGAACCCCCATATAGTGCAGACAGTTTTTGATCTCTGAGAATTTAAAATAAAAAGGTTTTTAAAATAAAAAAAAATATTGGCGCTCAGCTAAATGAAATAATAATTAATTAAAAACGTATTTTTAAAATCTCTATATTTTGTAACAACATATTGTAACAGGTAAAAATTTTAAAATTAAAGAAGTAAATTTATTTTGAATATCTTTTTATTTCTCTGGATTAAAACCTCTTGTTAAAGAAGTTAAAGAAGCAGCATTGATAAGCTTAAATAATAACGAATGTGTTTCTAATTGTTCGGTCGATATTTCAAAAATTTGGATGCCTATTTTACAAAAAGAGTTAATTGCAAAAAGGATTCCCTCTATATCTATATAAATTTTTATCTGGTTTTTTCTTATGGTAATATTAATAAGAAAACTTCATTTATGACGAAGTATAAATTCTCTTATAATATGCAAATGCGCTATCCTTTCAAAATTCGTTCCCAGAAACGTCACAAAAATATGATTGAAACAGATTTTGACATCTTCAATCTCTAAGTGTACAGGGTGTCCCAAATTGGTGTGTTTTGCAGGGTAAATGGGACACCCTGTATATTTTGACGTTTTTCGTTTCCTTTTTTAATTCTCATTCACCTGATATGACATATTATATATCTATTTTCAATGGTTGGAGCTACAGTGCAAATAAACCATTCACGGATGTTCAGGTGAAACACCCTTAAAAAATTGAACACTCAGTAACGAAATTTAAGATTTTATTATAAGTATACTGTGTGTGACAATTTTATTTATCAAAATTATAATTAATAAAAAATAAAACCAGATTAAAAAAATAAAAACAATAAACTTATGAAACAACAAGAAACATTGTAACAACTAATCTACCTATAACTAATTTTATTAGAATGTGAAAATTACATTAAATGTTCAAAATGTCCTCCGTTTTGTTGTAGTAATAATTGACACCTTTTTCTTACTGATCTTACACAATTGAGTATGTGCACTGGCTTTATTTTTCTAAATGCGGCATGAATATTTTGTAATAAATCTTCCCTACTCTCGAAGTTAGTCTTGTAAATATTATTTTATGATTTTATTTTTGGTAATGCTGAATTGGTTGGAGATTATTTAAACAAAAAACTTTTTAATCGATGAAAACGGAGAGCATTTTGAACATTTAATATAATTTTTACATTCTAATAAAATTAGTTATAGGTAGATTAGTTGTTACAATGTTTCTTGTTGTTTCATAAGTTTGTTTTTATTTTTTTAATCTGGTTTTATTTTTTATTAATTATAATTTTGATAAATAAAATTGTCACACATCAGTATCCTTATAATAAAATGTTAAATTTCGTTACTGAGTGTTCAATTTTTTAAGGGTGTTTCACCTGATAACATCCATAAATGGTTTATTTGCACTGTAGCTCCAACCATTGAAAATGAGAATTAAAAAAGGAAACGAAAAACGTCAAAATATACAGGGTGTCCCATTTAAAAAAACAAGTTTGCATTATATTTCCTTAGAGAGCCCCCTAAAAAAAATAATCTGTGCGCCACTGAACTCTTTAATATTATATCTATCAAAAGTTTTTATAACGTTTTTTTATATTTTTCTTAATTAAGAAGTTATAGTACCTTGTAGTTTTCGACAGTTTTCAATAATCGCCCTGTATGTTCCAACTGCAGGGAGTTAAAGATTTAATTAGGCTATCGTTACTTTTCTTCTATCTCTTCTAGTTTACGAGATACCCTGCAAAACACACCAATTTGGGACACCCTGTGCTATGTTGATGTCATATTTTTGCAATATTATCAAGTGTTCTGTTTCTATAGTAAATTTATTTATTTTGTTATGTCATTTTGAAAAAGACTTTCGATAAAGAAAGCCGAAACGTCAAATTAAAACTTTTTTAAGAAAAATAAGTGGTTTTAATCCAAAGAAATAAAGAGAAATTGAACTAACACACCACGATGAGCTTCCGAAATGAATTATTTTGAATTACTTAAATTTTCTAATTTAATAGTGAAGGTGGTACTGCTGATTTGTGGTCATCAGGCAAGTTTTAATTCGTGCAAAAATGAATGGATAATACTAAATCGACACCTGATATGAATAAAATTGTAACTATATTTTGATTAGTTTACAAGAGAGCACTTTGAAGATTTTCGGCTCATATTTTTATTTTATTTTTTTTTATATATCAATAATTTTCTGCAACTATTCATTTGTGAAACTAGCGGAAGTACAATTTTAGTCGTCGAGTTACTATGACGTATATTTGAATATAATTGAAAATAATTGTAACTACACATACAATGTTATTTACATAATTGTTTGTACAAGTACGTGGGTATCGATGAATGGTAAGTGATATGAAATGAAGCAAATACAATTGTTATTTGTCTATTATTTAATGAAAATAATTGAAATTTACATTTGTGCAATTTTACAAACTACACAGACATTTCAATAAAACATTACATTCTTGGGAGTTCTCGAGAGAATTGAAGAAACGTTTACACACGCTGTTTGAAATTGACGTTTTTCAAGGGAAGTTCACAGTGCGTTTTTATGCATATTCTAAGCAGCCGTAGGAAAAGATATTAACACGATAGCAAACCTCGAATTTAATAGATATATTTTTAGGTACAGCACTGCGATGGAGCTTTGGCAGGACCCTGTAAAAAATACAATTTTTCAGATTTAGATAAAAAGTTTTTAAATATCACCGTTCCTGGCACATACTTACTGCATCGGGTGAGCGTTCCGTTTGCAATATTTCAAAAAGTTGTGTCAATTTATTGTCGTGACGTTCCGCTTTAGGACGTTAATATCTCCAAAACGTAGACGGCGACTTTTACATGCAAAAAAGCGAAACAACTGCCATCGATCGCCATTGTATATACGCGCAAAATATAAAGTCATTAATCTTCTATAGATCATAAATCAGTTATGAAAGTAAAATACAAAGGTAATACCTACGTACGAGGGCTTTTCCAGCAAAAAAACGTGAAATATTGAGGATTATCTTGGATTTTTATTTTCCGGTGTTCGGGAGTAGATAGGGATGTGTGCGAGTATTTTAAATCTTAATCGGGTTTATTTCTCGTAACCGAAACACATAATTTAAGAATTATTATTAGAATTTTTTGTATACATGTTTAAATGTATAAATGTGTACGGTTAACAAAAAGCGTCCATATCCCATTAATAAAAATCATAATTTTATTTTTTTATCAAAGGTAATACCACGAGTCCTCCAAATTTTATCGATTAAATTTTTGGTTTTCACGAAAACGGCTTTATTTGGAAAAGCCACGAAAACAAACTGATTGATAAAATCACGAGTCCGCAGGACGAGTGATTTTATCTTAAATCAGTTTGTTTGAGTGGTTTTGCCTAAAATAAAGGCGTTTGAGTATGAAGATCAAAAATTTAATCTACAAAATTTCAGAGGACGAGTCGTATTTGAAAGGATTATTTTTTGAATCATTTTGTATTAAAAACAGAGAACATAGTCATTTATGCAAAAGACACTTTACACAAAAATATTGAAAATTTTCTTTATCAATTTAAATTGAAACCTGAGCTGTTATAGTTTTACATACAGGGCCACCAAGGCGATTTTTTGACTGGCTACCCCGCGAAACGGCGCCGTACATAAAAGCGAAGAAGAAGAATGAAATGAAGTCTTTCTTAATTTAATTAATTTTAAGTTTAGTGTTAAAGTGAGGTATCTAAAAATGTTAAAGGAGTTTTGAAATAAACTAATAAAAACAGGTTAGTTTACAAATACATTTTGAAATTTGGTTATTAACATAGATTTTCAATACATTTTAGTATAATAATAATTGATAAATGTTTACATTTGACATCTCAAATAGGTAAACACAGTTTAATCAAAAAACAAAAACGACGAAGCGGTTTTATCAGTATAAAACACAATGATTGGTTAGGATCCTGAGTTGTTATTGGCTGAAACCACAAAATCTGACTGTTTTGACAGATGAAAAAAATAATCAAAGGTAATACCACGAGTCCTCCAAATTTTATCGATTAAATTTTTGGTTTTCACGAAAACGACTTTATTTGGAAAATCCACGATTGATAAAATCACACGAGTCCACAGGACAAGTGATTTTATCTCAAATCAGTTTGTTTGAGTGGTTTTGCCTAAAATAAAGGCGTTTGAGTATGAAGATCAAAAATTTAATCTACAAAATTTCAGAGGACGAGTCGTATTTGAAAGGATTATTTTTTGAATCATTTTGTATTAAAAACAGAGAACATAGTCATTTATGCAAAAGACACTTTACACACAAATATTGAAAATTTTCTTTACCAATTTAAATTGAAACCTGAGCTGTTATAGTTTTACATACAGGGCCACCAAGGCGATTTTTTGACTGGCTACCCCGCGAAACGGCGTCGTAAATAAAAGCGAAGAAGAAGAATGAAATGAAGTCTTTCTTAATTTAATTAATTTTAAATTTAGTGTTAAAGTGAGTTATCTAAAAATGTTAAAGGAGTTTTGAAATAAACTAATAAAAACAGGTTAGTTTACAAATACATTTTGAAATTTGGTTATTAACATAGATTTTCAATACATTTTAGTATAATAATAATTGATAAATGTTTACATTTGACATCTCAAATAGGTAAACACAGTTTAATCAAAAAACAAAAACGACGAAGCGGTTTAATCAGTATAAAACACAATGATTGGTTAGGATCCTGAGTTGTTATTGGCTGAAACCACAAAATCTGACTGTTTTGACAGATGAAAAAAATAATCAAAGGTAATACCACGAGTCCTCCAAATTTTATCGATTAAATTTTTGGTTTTCACGAAAACGACTTTATTTGGAAAATCCACGATTGATAAAATCACACGAGTCCACAGGACAAGTGATTTTATCTCAAATCAGTTTGTTTGAGTGGTTTTGCCTAAAATAAAGGCGTTTGAGTATGAAGATCAAAAATTTAATCTACAAAATTTCAGAGGACGAGTCGTATTTGAAAGGATTATTTTTTGAATCATTTTGTATTAAAAACAGAGAACATAGTCATTTATGCAAAAGACACTTTACACACAAATATTGAAAATTTTCTTTACCAATTTAAATTGAAACCTGAGCTGTTATAGTTTTACATACAGGGCCACCAAGGCGATTTTTTGACTGGCTACCCCGCGAAACGGCGTCGTAAATAAAAGCGAAGAAGAAGAATGAAATGAAGTCTTTCTTAATTTAATTAATTTTAAATTTAGTGTTAAAGTGAGTTATCTAAAAATGTTAAAGGAGTTTTGAAATAAACTAATAAAAACAGGTTAGTTTACAAATACATTTTGAAATTTGGTTATTAACATAGATTTTCAATACATTTTAGTATAATAATAATTGATAAATGTTTACATTTGACATCTCAAATAGGTAAACACAGTTTAATCAAAAAACAAAAACGACGAAGCGGTTTAATCAGTATAAAACACAATGATTGGTTAGGATCCTGAGTTGTTATTGGCTGAAACCACAAAATCTGACTGTTTTGACAGATGAAAAAAATAATCAAAGGTAATACCACGAGTCCTCCAAATTTTATCGATTAAATTTTTGGTTTTCACGAAAACGGCTTTATTTGGAAAATCCACGATTGATAAAATCACACGAGTCCGCAGGACAAGTGATTTTATCTCAAATCAGTTTGTTTGAGTGGTTTTGCCTAAAATAAAGGCGTTTGAGTATGAAGATCAAAAATTTAATCTACAAAATTTCAGAGGACGAGTCGTATTTGAAAGGTTATTTTTTGAATCATTTTGTATTAAAAACAGAGAACATAGTCATTTATGCAAAAGACACTTTACACACAAATATTGAAAATTTTCTTTACCAATTTAAATTGAAACCTGAGCTGTTATAGTTTTACATACAGGGCCACCAAGGCGATTTTTTGACTGGCTACCCCGCGAAACGGCGTCGTAAATAAAAGCGAAGAAGAAGAATGAAATGAAGTCTTTCTTAATTTAATTAATTTTAAGTTTAGTGTTGAAGTGAGGAATGTAAAAATGTTAAAGGCGTTTTAAATAAACTAATAAAAACAGGTTAGTTTACAAATACATTTTGAAATTTGGTTATTAACATAGATTTGCAATACATTTTAGTATAATAAAAATTGTTAAATGTTTACATTTGACATTTCAAAAAAGGTAAACATAGTTTAATCAAAAAACAAAAACGACGAAGCTGTTTTATCAGTATAAAACACAATGATTGGTTAGGATCCTGAGCTGTTATTGGCTGAAACCACAAAATCTGACTGTTTTGACAGATGAAAAAAATAATCAAAGATAATACCACGAGTCCTCAAAATGTAATCGATAAAAGGACGAGTGGTGTTTGAAAAAATTATTTTTTCTACGATCGTGCAAAAAGTTATTATTTTTTGCACTCTCAACTGTGTTAAAAGTTTTACTTTGTTGCACTAGTGCAACAAAGTGCTTTGGTACTCTGTAATTAGGAGTTCGATCTGAAGAAAACATTTTTTCCATGTAATTTGAGTGTACTTATAAACGTGGTAACTGTAGGTACTTAGGTACCATTAAATATTATTAAAAACATTATTGTTTGATATTAAAAAGAAACATTTTTTACTGTAGTTTAATCCGTCTTGTTACTAACGAAAGCATATTCATAGTTAACTATGGATCATCTCAAGTTGTCAATTTAAAATTTTAATATTTTGTTAGCTATTAAAAATGTCTGATTCGAATAGTGAAGAAGAATATATTTGTACTCCTCCAGATTTAATTCAAACAGCAAATGAAGCCACAGCAGATTTATTACCCGAAAAATCCAAAAAAAATTATGAAATTTGTTATAAACGCTTTACAGACTGGTGTTAAGAACAGTAGTGAGAACGTCCTCCTAGCATATTTGAAAGAAAAATCGGAGATACTAAAGCCATCGACCTTATAGTCAGAATATTCAGTGGCGGAGGCTGAAATTAATTCGAAAAAAGTAAATAACTAGTTTAATAAAATTATCGTTAGTTTAAAGTTAAATTTTATTTTCGATCGTAGAAAAAATGTTGTGTGCTACACGTGCAAAAAGCATATTTGTTGCACTAGTTACACAAAAGTAGTGGATGTTTGAGACAAAAGGTCAAACTAGTTTTCAAGAAAAATGCATAATTACGCCGCCCCCAGCCCGCCACAGACCGTCCCAGCCCGCCCCACCCGTGCGAGAATCAAGTGCGCTCTCATGTATCTGAAAATCCCTTTCTTTTACAATTATATGCTCTCATACATATCGAAATAGTATCTAAGCCCTCCCATACCTATCTATCAAAATTATCTAAACATATCTAAGTGGGAGAGAATGAACTTCATTCATCCAAGGATCTCTGAAGAATGAACATAATTATATTATTCCTTATTATTAACTGTGGCGGGCTGGGGGCGGCGTAATTATGCATTTTTCTTGAAAACTAGTTTGACCTTTTGTCGATGTCTCAAACATCCACTACTCACAAATAACTATTTTTGAATCATTTCAACATTGAAATTAAATAAAGTTTAACCAAACAATCCCATTAAAACGTCATCTTCAAGTGAATATCGAATTCGTTTTCAACTTCTAACACCATTTCTGTTCATGATTTACAATAAACTGAAGATTTCTGAAGAAAAAGGTGTCTGAAATATACAAAAGAAATATTGATTATTGAATTTCAAAAACAATGAAAATAGGGAAGGTCAAAATATATCTGAAACCCTCTGTAAAGACCCTATTTGAAATCAAATTAGGCATAACAAAACTTTACAAAATCATTTAACTGAAAAAAATTATTCTTTATTATATAAAAAATACCAATACACTAATGTTAATACATGATTCACATAGCCAGTAACTTCTTAATGAAATTCAAAACCTTCTTTTTAACGGCTAACACTTTTCTTGAATCTTAAGGAATATTCTCTGAATGAATTCCATTGTTGTAGGTTGTGAATAAATCCTTGAGGTATTGTATACTCAAAATCAAAAAATTCATTTATATTTGTCTTTTACAGATATAAAAGATACAAAATAAAGTGTCGTAGCTGGTTTCTGACCTAGAAAATATTGATACCATTAGTGATACAACATTTGTTGTGGACACTAGAAGAACTACAATTTTATACAATTGAATAATACTCACCTACTTCAACAATTCTTGGAGTACGAGGTAGTTCTCCTATTTCTATGGCAACTATATCCTGGAAGAAAAAATAAACTAGATAATTTACATGCAAATATAATATTAAAAGAATAAGTAGGTACTTAACTTCATTTCATTCACAGAATGAATTCTCTAAACTAGTAATTTTCACAATGTATTTTCACAATCTATTTTCACATTGGCGATATTTTTCACATACATTATTCTGCGAATAATTCTACAACGTACTCTTAAGGCATATACAGGGTGTTTCGTACTTAAACTGATTTACGTTAACTGTGGATAGAGGACATTTAGAGCGTTCAGAAACACCCATATAGTTTGGGTCTATCTTTTACGTGGTGTTCTATCAATGTTGGTCATTTCTTTTAGTCGCTGTATATCCGGAACCACACTGTATATTTCTATGAAATTTGGCATGAATATTCTCCTTTACTAGGACAATCCATACCGTAGTAAGAAAATTAAAAATCCAGCTCCGTCTTTAAAAACAGTTATCAAATTCATTTTGCTTCAGAAAAACACCCTGTATATGGAATTTTAAAAAACGGATAACATATTCGAAAAGAGGGGAAAAATTAATTAGGATTAAATATTTTTTTTTAAATGCACATCCCATTTTACTACCAAAATTTTAACTTAAAATTTATAAGATTTATTATCTACCTGTTTTGCTACAAAATGAAAATACGACGATGCTTCACCTCATTTTAGATTAATTGTTATGGAATTTTTAAATAACAATTTTCCTAACTATTGGATAGGTAGAGGTGGCCCAATTGAGTGGCCTGCAAGATCTCCAGACTTCAATCCTGTTGACTATTTCGTATGGGGATTCTTAAAATCTAAAGTTTATGCAACAGAAATTAATTCTAGGGAGAAACTACTCCAACTTATACTAAATACTGCTGCTGAAGAAGTCAATTTTAAATATTGAAAAAAAGGTTCACATTTTGAACAACTTCTTCAGTAAATTTTAATTAGTAAATTTAATTACACACCAACCTTTTTTTATTATTTTTTAATCAAATTATAAAGCATGAATGAAAATTAAATAATTTTCATTATTTTTTTCACATTTTAAAAATCCATTTTTTTAAATTCCATATACACGGTGTTGCTCTAAAACCAAATAATTTTGATAACTTTTTTTAAAGACGGACCTGGATTTTTAATTTGCTTACTACGGTATTGATTGTCCTTGTAAAGTAGAATATTCATGCCAAATTTCATAGAAATATACAGTGTGGTTTTGAATATACAGCGACTAAAAGAAATGACCAAAATTGATAAAACATCCCGTAACTCTATAATAAAGCGAGATAGACCTAAACTATATGGGTGTTTCTGAACCCTCTAAGTGCCATCTATCCACAGTATGTCAGTTTAAGTACGAAACACCCTGTATAATGTAAAATGTACGTCACATAGTATATTTTGTGAAAATTACCATACTTATCAAGTTTTTTCACAACCATTTGTTATAGTGTATTTTGACAGATGAAAAAATAATCAATATAAAAGTATTAGCTTTTTTAATTATCTGAAACTTTTAATAATATAATTTACTCTAAATTTACCGACCACCCAAATACTGCTTAAAATTTTTGGCCTTGGTCTATACGGCAAACAATTATTAACAAATAAAAGTTTTAGTTTTATCTTATAGTCGATTGTTCGTTTAGATGAAAATTTATTCGAATAAATCCCAACACATTTGACAATAAAATTGTACATTTCAACGTTAATATCACACTTTACGTTTCCATAATTAACATAAAATGTAAAACGGGAACGTTAAATATATATTTAAAATATGTATAAAATATTACTTCCCTGCGGATATTATTTTAATATCGAGATTAAAATCCATTTTATATTTGTATAAATGAAATCGACATTCGAAAACTCAATTAGCAATAGAAATAATAACCAAAACAAATAAAATATATTCAAAATTTCACTGAAGGTAATTAGTAATATAAAGTGTTTTTTTTTGTAGAAATTTATGGTATATTTCAACTGATATTTCAACAATATTTTGTTAATGAATTTAGTGAAATATATTATTTATTTATAATTTAAAATAAACTATTTATTTTATTTTTTATTTAGCTTAAGGCGTATACAAACATACATAAAAATAAAATGTGCACATGTATAAAAACAGACAACATGTTAGTCAGTTAGTCTGGTCCTGTGTGGCGCTTGGTTTTGGTTTTTTGTGTCCCCCCCCTCCCCCCCCCCCCCCCCCGGAGTCCCTCCCTTCGTGTTTCCCCTTCCCCCTTATCCCCTTGCCTTTCTGTGTGTCCCTCTCTCCCCCCTTATCCTTTTCCTTCCCCTTCCCCTTTCTCCCCCCTTACCCCTTTCCACCCTTTTTTTTTGGTGGCCGTAGCCGTTTTTTTTTTTTTTTATACCGCCCCTTCTCTTCTTTGCTGTTACTCCTGGTTAGGGTGGTCCGGAGTTATACGTCGATTCGTATCTTCGGGACTCCCTCGTCGTTCGCATGTGAGTTCCTCAATTTCTCAGAAATTAGATCAACTTGTGATGACTTTGGCAATCAGTCGTAGTTAGTGTTGAGGAGTTGCCTCCTCGGTCTTTTATGCTTTCCGCGGTCATCTGCTAGGTAATCTATCAGTTCTCTTAGCTGTTGGTTGGGATGGTTCCTCAAGTTTTCAAATATCTGCTTTGCTCTGTCGTTCATGATGTCTAGAACCCTCTTGGTTTCTAGATCTCTAAATAACCATCGGTTGGTAACGTACCGGGGTACGTTGGCAGCCTGCCTCAAGCAGATATTATGTTGGGCTTGAATCTTCTTCCTAGTGGAATCACAGACTTGTCCCCACGTCACCGACGCGTAGGTGAGTACTGGTAGAATAACTGCATTAATTAATCTACATCTAGTTTACTACGCCGACCTATTAGTCCTTGCATCTTCGCTCTTGCCCATTTGGCTTTGTTTACCGCATGCTGTGCGTGTTCATTGAAGGTTAGCCCTTGGTCCAGTTTAACCCCTAGATATTTCGCCGTAGAGCTCCATACTATGTCTTGTCCGTACATTTGTAGTTGTCTGTCTGGTGCGTGTCTCCTTTTCTTGAACAGCACAGCCTGAATTTATCGCGATCTTCCACTTCACTCACCATTCGTCCAGATTGCTCAGTGCCTCTTGGAGATAACGAGTTATCATCCTGGGCTGTGTGCTTCTAGCTGCGATGGTAGTGTCGTCTGCGTAAAGGCTTAGCACTGTATTTCTAGATTTGGGTATATCAGCTGTGTATATAGTATACAGTAGAGGTGATAATACCGCTCCCTGTGGTACCCCTGCTTCCAGTTCTCCATATGTCGAGAGGACGTGTCCCATCTTGATACGGAAGCTCCTTCCACCAAGGTACGATAGCAGCAATCTTACCATTTGTCTGGAATATCCCATATCGCACATCTTATATATTAATCCCTCATGCCAAACTCTGTCGAATGCCTTACTTACGTCAAGAAATACAACTCCTGTTGATTGATTTTGGTTGAACCCTTGGGTTATAACTTCCACCAATCTAAGGACTTGTGTTTCGGTTGAGTGTTCAGCTCGGAATCCGAATGGTTCGTCAGGGATGATTTCTAGTCGTTGTGTTTCATCTGTAAGTCTTCTCAAGATTACCCTTTCTGCAATTTTGCTGGCAATAGACTAATCGGTCTGTGGTTTTGAGGAAATTTTATGTCTTTATTAGGTTTCGGTATCATGATCACGTCAGCTTTCTTCCATCTCTTAGGAAAGTATTTCAGTCTTAATACTGAATTCACTATTGCGGTAGACAATAGCTTTCCGCGGCGATTCGACAGTGGTTCGCTCGGTCGTATTTATACCCCCGCCGTCGCGCTGCAGTTGGGGGGCTGGGGTGGGGACGGTGTTAAAGTTGTTGGTTATAAGCTGTTGGGCTGTTTTGACAGTTGGATTCCTAGACTTTAGTCGGTTGAATCTAATTATGTCTTGGTGGATCGGTAAGTCTAGGTTTTCGCTGACCTTTTTAAACTCTCGGACTAATAAAATGAACTATTAACAACAAACCTAAATCAACATTAGTAACTTTACCTACATATACGTTTGGCATCGATTAATTTATTAAAGCTGCTACAGGATAGATTTCATTTCTTTTAATTTTTAATCAAATATTATTTTAACCTCAATTAGATTTTAGTTGAAACTCGCCAAACTTTCCCATTGCGCCATATTTTCACGAACCGCTCAATCATCCCACAATATAATTATTTCCATTCGATGAGTGTATTTACAAACTATTGTGCTCAGTAGTTTCCGAACTTCGTACGTCTGCTTTTTGTGACAGGCCTTAATTATCGATTTCTAATAATGGAGTGAATGTTTTGTTAAGCCCAAAGGTTAAATTGAAGGAAGAATCGTTCGATTCTTGAAGGATTTCGCCTTCTAAGAGATCGGACCTCAATTTGCGGATTAGTTCCTCATGCTCGAACCAGATTTGAATTAATTGTGTTTAAGTTAATTGAGGTTGAGTTGCGGGAATGTGGTTGTTTTATGGTTTAGGCTTGGAGAAACTACAATCGAGGATTTAAATACGGTTTTATGGAGGTAGATAGAGTTATATTAATTTTCTAATAACTAAACTTTATTCGGTTTTTATTGGCATCCCAGGGGGAAGTAGCGAGCTTTCAAAATTTTAATTCGCGCTATTTGCATTGTAATTATCCTACCAATGTTAAACTGCTTGATATAGAAGTCTATAGTTTGGAATAATATCAACAAAAGACATATAAATAGATTATTAAAAACACAATTGATATAACGGAAACTGTTTTTAAGAAGAGAGATGACAAAGTTAAAATTTGCGTTTTTGGGGATTTGACATGGCTGTCTTTAAAATGCCATAAATCTAAAACTACTTATCACCGAAGTCTAAAATTTGGAGAGGGTATAAATAAAAGATGTAGAAATGCTCACCCAATGTCGATATCTTCACCAGTGCGAATTGTCAAAATTGAAATTTGTTTTTTTGGGGACTTAACATGGCTGTTTTTGAAGTGCTGTCAATCTAACAGTACTTGAGGTAGAAATCTAAAATTTGGAGAGGATATAAATAAAAGTTGTAGAAATAGTTTTTAGAGAACTGAATGTTGATATATTCACCAGTTTTTAAAGAGCGAGTTGTCAAAATTGAAATTTGATTTTTTTGGGGAGTTGAGATGGTTGTTTTTGAAGTGATGTCAATCTAATAGTACTTGACATAGAAGTCCAAAATTTGGAAAGGATACAACGAAAAGATGTAGAAATAGTTTTTAGCAAACCGAATGTTTATATCTTCACCTAAAACTACTTGATATAGAAGTTTATTATTTGGAGATAATATGACTATATCTGTTGTCTCGGCATTTCATCATAAAACATAAAGAATTTTTACATTTAACAAATTTTTTATATAAATTTTCTAAAATTCTAAAATATTTACATATTTTCGGCCCGTAGCGTATTTGAAATTCCTTTTAGATGTAGCATCTTCTTTCTTCTTCAGATCTAGCATTTTTAAAGCCTTTAGTTTTACCAATTCATTGTCTGTGGTTTAAATTTTTGGGCCTATCGCATCTAGTATATCAAATTTTTCTCTAGAAGCTTTTTTAGACGTTGCATCTTCTTTCTTCTTCAGATCTACTGTTTTAAAGTCTTTAGTTTTACCAATTCATCGCCTTTGGTTGAAACTTTTGGGTCTATCGCATCTAGTTTATCAATTTTTTCTCTAGAAGCTTTTTTAGACATTGCATTTTCTTTCTTCTTCAGATCTAGCATTTTTAAAGTCTTTAATTTTACCAATTCATCGTCTTTGGTTGAAACTTTTGGGTCTATCGCATCTAGTTTATTAAATTTTTCTCTGGAAGCTTTTTTAGACGTTGCATCTTCTTTCTTCTTCACATTTAGCATTTTCAAAGTCTTTAGTTTTACCAATTCATCGCCTTTGGTTGAAACTTTTGGGTCTATCGCATCTAGTTTATCAAATTTTTCTCTAGAAGCTTTTTTAGACGTTGCATCTTCTTTCTTCTCCAGATCTAGCGTTTTTAAAGTCTTTAGTTTTACCAATTTATCGCGTTTGGTTGGAATTTTTGGGTCTATTGCATCTAGTTTATCAAATTTTTCTCTAGAAGCTTTTTTAGGCGTTGCATCTTCTTCCTTCTTCAGATCTAGCATTTTTAAAGTTTTTAGTTTCCGCAATTCATCGTCTTTGGTTGAAACTTTTGGGTCTATCGCATCTAGTTTATCAAATTTTTTTCTGGAAGCTTTTTTTAGACGTTGCTTCTTCTTTCTTCTTCAGATCTAGCGTTTTTAAAGTCTTTAGTTTTACCGATTTATCGCATTTGGTTGGAATTTTTGGGTCTATCGCATCTAGTTTATCAAATTTTTCTCTGGAAGCTTTTTTAGACGTTGCATCTTCTTCGTTCTTAAGATCTAGTGCTTTTAAAGTCTTTAGTTTTACCAATTTATCTTCTTTGGTTGGAATTTTTGGCTCTATCGCATCTAGTTTATCAAATTTTTCTCTGGAAGCTTTTTTAGACGTTGTTTCTTCTTTCTTCTTCAGATCTAGCGTTTTTAAAGTCTTTAGTTTTACCAATTTATCGCGTTTGGTTGAAACTTTTGGGTCTATCGCATCTAGTTTATCAAATTTTTCTCTGGAAGCTTTTTTAGACGTTGCATCTTCTTCCTTCTTCAGATCTAGTGCTTTTAAAGTCTTTAGTTTTACCAATTTATCTTCTTTGGTTGGAACTTTTGGGTCTATCGCACCTAGTTTATCAAATTTTTCTCTGGAAGCTTTTTAGACGTTGTTTCTTCTTTCTTCTTCAGATCTAGCGTTTTTAAAGTCTTTAGTTTTACCAATTTATCGCGTTTGGTTGAAACTTTTGGGTCTATCGCATCTAGTTTATCAAATTTTTCTCTGGAAGCTTTTTTAGACGTTGCATCTTCTTCCTTCTTCAGATCTAGTGCTTTTAAAGTCTTTAGTTTTACCAATTTATCGCATTTGGTTGGAATTTTTGGGTCTATCGCATCTAGTTTATCAAATTTTTCTCTGGAAGCTTTTTTAGACGTTGCATCTTCTTCGTTCTTAAGATCTAGTGCTTTTAAAGTCTTTAGTTTTACCAATTTATCTTCTTTGGTTGGAATTTTTGGCTCTATCGCATCTAGTTTATCAAATTTTTCTCTGGAAGCTTTTTTAGACGTTGCATCTTCTTCCTTCTTCAGATCTAGTGCTTTTAAAGTCTTTAGTTTTACCAATTTATCGCATTTGGTTGGAATTTTTGGGTCTATCGCATCTAGTTTATCAAATTTTTCTCTGGAAGCTTTTTTAGACGTTGCCTCTTCTTCGTTCTTAAGATCTAGTGCTTTTAAAGTCTTTAGTTTTACCAATTTATCTTCTTTGGTTGGAATTTTTGGCTCTATCGCATCTAGTTTATCAAATTTTTCTCTGGAAGCTTCTTTAGACGTTGTTTCTTCTTTCTTCTTCAGATCTAGCGTTTTTAAAGTCTTTAGTTTTACCAATTTATCGCGTTTGGTTGAAACTTTTGGGTCTATCGCGTCTAGTTTATCAAATTTTTCTCTGGAAGCTTTTTTAGACATTGCATCTTCTTCCTTCTTCAGATCTAGTGCTTTTAAAGTCTTTAGTTTTACCAATTTATCCTCTTTGGTTGGAACTTTTGGGTCTATTGCACCTAGTTTATCAAATTTTTCTCTGGAAGCTTTTTTAGACGTTGTTTCTTCTTTCTTCTTCAGATCTAGCGTTTTTAAAGTCTTTAGTTTTACCAATTTATCGCGTTTGGTTGAAACTTTTGGGTCTATCGCATCTAGTTTATCAAATTTTTCTCTGGAAGCTTTTTTAGACGTTGCATCTTCTTCCTTCTGCAGATCTAGTGCTTTTAAAGTCTTTAGTTTTACCAATTTATCGCATTTGGTTGGAATTTTTGGGTCTATCGCATCTAGTTTATCAAATTTTTCTCTGGAAGCTTTTTTAGACGTTGCATCTTCTTCGTTCTTAAGATCTAGTGCTTTTAAAGTCTTTAGTTTTACCAATTTATCTTCTTTGGTTGGAATTTTTGGCTCTATCGCATCTAGTTTATCAAATTTTTCTCTGGAAGCTTTTTTAGACGTTGTTTCTTCTTTCTTCTTCAGATCTAGCGTTTTTAAAGTTTTACCAATTTATCGCGTTTGGTTGAAACTTTTGGGTCTATCGCATCTAGTTTATCAAATTTTTCTCTGGAAGCTTTTTTAGACGTTGCATCTTCTTCCTTCTTCAGATCTAGTGCTTTTAAAGTCTTTAGTTTTACCAATTTATCTTCTTTGGTTGGAACTTTTGGGTCTATCGCACCTAGTTTATCAAATTTTTCTCTGGAAGCTTTTTAGACGTTGTTTCTTCTTTCTTCTTCAGATCTAGCGTTTTTAAAGTCTTTAGTTTTACCAATTTATCGCGTTTGGTTGAAACTTTTGGGTCTATCGCATCTAGTTTATCAAATTTTTCTCTGGAAGCTTTTTTAGACGTTGCATCTTCTTCCTTCTTCAGATCTAGTGCTTTTAAAGTCTTTAGTTTTACCAATTTATCGCATTTGGTTGGAATTTTTGGGTCTATCGCATCTAGTTTATCAAATTTTTCTCTGGAAGCTTTTTTAGACGTTGCATCTTCTTCGTTCTTAAGATCTAGTGCTTTTAAAGTCTTTAGTTTTACCAATTTATCTTCTTTGGTTGGAATTTTTGGCTCTATCGCATCTAGTTTATCAAATTTTTCTCTGGAAGCTTTTTTAGACGTTGCATCTTCTTCCTTCTTCAGATCTAGTGCTTTTAAAGTCTTTAGTTTTACCAATTTATCGCATTTGGTTGGAATTTTTGGGTCTATCGCATCTAGTTTATCAAATTTTTCTCTGGAAGCTTTTTTAGACGTTGCCTCTTCTTCGTTCTTAAGATCTAGTGCTTTTAAAGTCTTTAGTTTTACCAATTTATCTTCTTTGGTTGGAATTTTTGGCTCTATCGCATCTAGTTTATCAAATTTTTCTCTGGAAGCTTCTTTAGACGTTGTTTCTTCTTTCTTCTTCAGATCTAGCGTTTTTAAAGTCTTTAGTTTTACCAATTTATCGCGTTTGGTTGAAACTTTTGGGTCTATCGCGTCTAGTTTATCAAATTTTTCTCTGGAAGCTTTTTTAGACATTGCATCTTCTTCCTTCTTCAGATCTAGTGCTTTTAAAGTCTTTAGTTTTACCAATTTATCCTCTTTGGTTGGAACTTTTGGGTCTATTGCACCTAGTTTATCAAATTTTTCTCTGGAAGCTTTTTTAGACGTTGTTTCTTCTTTCTTCTTCAGATCTAGCGTTTTTAAAGTCTTTAGTTTTACCAATTTATCGCGTTTGGTTGAAACTTTTGGGTCTATCGCATCTAGTTTATCAAATTTTTCTCTGGAAGCTTTTTTAGACGTTGCATCTTCTTCCTTCTTCAGATCTAGTGCTTTTAAAGTCTTTAGTTTTACCAATTTATCGCATTTGGTTGGAATTTTTGGGTCTATCGCATCTAGTTTATCAAATTTTTCTCTGGAAGCTTTTTTAGACGTTGCCTCTTCTTCGTTCTTAAGATCTAGTGCTTTTAAAGTCTTTAGTTTTACCAATTTATCTTCTTTGGTTGGAATTTTTGGCTCTATCGCATCTAGTTTATCAAATTTTTCTCTGGAAGCTTCTTTAGACGTTGTTTCTTCTTTCTTCTTCAGATCTAGCGTTTTTAAAGTCTTTAGTTTTACCAATTTATCGCGTTTGGTTGAAACTTTTGGGTCTATCGCGTCTAGTTTATCAAATTTTTCTCTGGAAGCTTTTTTAGACATTGCATCTTCTTCCTTCTTCAGATCTAGTGCTTTTAAAGTCTTTAGTTTTACCAATTTATCCTCTTTGGTTGGAACTTTTGGGTCTATTGCACCTAGTTTATCAAATTTTTCTCTGGAAGCTTCTTTAGACGTTGTTTCTTCTTTCTTCTTCAGATCTAGCGTTTTTAAAGTCTTTAGTTTTACCAATTTATCGCGTTTGGTTGAAACTTTTGGGTCTATCGCGTCTAGTTTATCAAATTTTTCTCTGGAAGCTTTTTTAGACATTGCATCTTCTTCCTTCTTCAGATCTAGTGCTTTTAAAGTCTTTAGTTTTACCAATTTATCCTCTTTGGTTGGAACTTTTGGGTCTATTGCACCTAGTTTATCAAATTTTTCTCTGGAAGCTTTTTTAGACGTTGTTTCTTCTTTCTTCTTCAGATCTAGCGTTTTTAAAGTCTTTAGTTTTACCAATTTATCGCGTTTGGTTGAAACTTTTGGGTCTATCGCATCTAGTTTATCAAATTTTTCTCTGGAAGCTTTTTTAGACGTTGCATCTTCTTCCTTCTGCAGATCTAGTGCTTTTAAAGTCTTTAGTTTTACCAATTTATCGCATTTGGTTGGAATTTTTGGGTCTATCGCATCTAGTTTATCAAATTTTTCTCTGGAAGCTTTTTTAGACGTTGCATCTTCTTCGTTCTTAAGATCTAGTGCTTTTAAAGTCTTTAGTTTTACCAATTTATCTTCTTTGGTTGGAATTTTTGGCTCTATCGCATCTAGTTTATCAAATTTTTCTCTGGAAGCTTTTTTAGACGTTGTTTCTTCTTTCTTCTTCAGATCTAGCGTTTTTAAAGTTTTACCAATTTATCGCGTTTGGTTGAAACTTTTGGGTCTATCGCATCTAGTTTATCAAATTTTTCTCTGGAAGCTTTTTTAGACGTTGCATCTTCTTCCTTCTTCAGATCTAGTGCTTTTAAAGTCTTTAGTTTTACCAATTTATCTTCTTTGGTTGGAACTTTTGGGTCTATCGCACCTAGTTTATCAAATTTTTCTCTGGAAGCTTTTTAGACGTTGTTTCTTCTTTCTTCTTCAGATCTAGCGTTTTTAAAGTCTTTAGTTTTACCAATTTATCGCGTTTGGTTGAAACTTTTGGGTCTATCGCATCTAGTTTATCAAATTTTTCTCTGGAAGCTTTTTTAGACGTTGCATCTTCTTCCTTCTTCAGATCTAGTGCTTTTAAAGTCTTTAGTTTTACCAATTTATCGCATTTGGTTGGAATTTTTGGGTCTATCGCATCTAGTTTATCAAATTTTTCTCTGGAAGCTTTTTTAGACGTTGCATCTTCTTCGTTCTTAAGATCTAGTGCTTTTAAAGTCTTTAGTTTTACCAATTTATCTTCTTTGGTTGGAATTTTTGGCTCTATCGCATCTAGTTTATCAAATTTTTCTCTGGAAGCTTTTTTAGACGTTGCATCTTCTTCCTTCTTCAGATCTAGTGCTTTTAAAGTCTTTAGTTTTACCAATTTATCGCATTTGGTTGGAATTTTTGGGTCTATCGCATCTAGTTTATCAAATTTTTCTCTGGAAGCTTTTTTAGACGTTGCCTCTTCTTCGTTCTTAAGATCTAGTGCTTTTAAAGTCTTTAGTTTTACCAATTTATCTTCTTTGGTTGGAATTTTTGGCTCTATCGCATCTAGTTTATCAAATTTTTCTCTGGAAGCTTCTTTAGACGTTGTTTCTTCTTTCTTCTTCAGATCTAGCGTTTTTAAAGTCTTTAGTTTTACCAATTTATCGCGTTTGGTTGAAACTTTTGGGTCTATCGCGTCTAGTTTATCAAATTTTTCTCTGGAAGCTTTTTTAGACATTGCATCTTCTTCCTTCTTCAGATCTAGTGCTTTTAAAGTCTTTAGTTTTACCAATTTATCCTCTTTGGTTGGAACTTTTGGGTCTATTGCACCTAGTTTATCAAATTTTTCTCTGGAAGCTTTTTTAGACGTTGTTTCTTCTTTCTTCTTCAGATCTAGCGTTTTTAAAGTCTTTAGTTTTACCAATTTATCGCGTTTGGTTGAAACTTTTGGGTCTATCGCATCTAGTTTATCAAATTTTTCTCTGGAAGCTTTTTTAGACGTTGCATCTTCTTCCTTCTTCAGATCTAGTGCTTTTAAAGTCTTTAGTTTTACCAATTTATCGCATTTGGTTGGAATTTTTGGGTCTATCGCATCTAGTTTATCAAATTTTTCTCTGGAAGCTTTTTTAGACGTTGCCTCTTCTTCGTTCTTAAGATCTAGTGCTTTTAAAGTCTTTAGTTTTACCAATTTATCTTCTTTGGTTGGAATTTTTGGCTCTATCGCATCTAGTTTATCAAATTTTTCTCTGGAAGCTTCTTTAGACGTTGTTTCTTCTTTCTTCTTCAGATCTAGCGTTTTTAAAGTCTTTAGTTTTACCAATTTATCGCGTTTGGTTGAAACTTTTGGGTCTATCGCGTCTAGTTTATCAAATTTTTCTCTGGAAGCTTTTTTAGACATTGCATCTTCTTCCTTCTTCAGATCTAGTGCTTTTAAAGTCTTTAGTTTTACCAATTTATCCTCTTTGGTTGGAACTTTTGGGTCTATTGCACCTAGTTTATCAAATTTTTCTCTGGAAGCTTCTTTAGACGTTGTTTCTTCTTTCTTCTTCAGATCTAGCGTTTTTAAAGTCTTTAGTTTTACCAATTTATCGCGTTTGGTTGAAACTTTTGGGTCTATCGCGTCTAGTTTATCAAATTTTTCTCTGGAAGCTTTTTTAGACATTGCATCTTCTTCCTTCTTCAGATCTAGTGCTTTTAAAGTCTTTAGTTTTACCAATTTATCCTCTTTGGTTGGAACTTTTGGGTCTATTGCACCTAGTTTATCAAATTTTTCTCTGGAAGCTTTTTTAGACGTTGTTTCTTCTTTCTTCTTCAGATCTAGCGTTTTTAAAGTCTTTAGTTTTACCAATTTATCGCGTTTGGTTGAAACTTTTGGGTCTATCGCATCTAGTTTATCAAATTTTTCTCTGGAAGCTTTTTTAGACGTTGCATCTTCTTCCTTCTGCAGATCTAGTGCTTTTAAAGTCTTTAGTTTTACCAATTTATCGCATTTGGTTGGAATTTTTGGGTCTATCGCATCTAGTTTATCAAATTTTTCTCTGGAAGCTTTTTTAGACGTTGCATCTTCTTCGTTCTTAAGATCTAGTGCTTTTAAAGTCTTTAGTTTTACCAATTTATCTTCTTTGGTTGGAATTTTTGGCTCTATCGCATCTAGTTTATCAAATTTTTCTCTGGAAGCTTTTTTAGACGTTGTTTCTTCTTTCTTCTTCAGATCTAGCGTTTTTAAAGTTTTACCAATTTATCGCGTTTGGTTGAAACTTTTGGGTCTATCGCATCTAGTTTATCAAATTTTTCTCTGGAAGCTTTTTTAGACGTTGCATCTTCTTCCTTCTTCAGACCTAGTGCTTTTAAAGTCTTTAGTTTTACCAATTTATCTTCTTTGGTTGGAACTTTTGGGTCTATCGCACCTAGTTTATCAAATTTTTCTCTGGAAGCTTTTTTAGACGTTGTTTCTTCTTTCTTCTTCAGATCTAGTGTTTTTAAAGTCTTTAGTTTTACCAATTTATCGCATTTGGTTGAAACTTATGGGTCTATCGCATCTAGTTTGTTAATTTTTTCTCTAGAAGCTTTTTTAGACGTTGCATCTTCTTTCTTCTTCAGATCTAGCGTTTTTAAATACTTTAGTTTTACCAATTTATCGCCTTTGGTTGGATCTTTTGGGTCTATCGCATCTAGTTTATCAAATTTTTCTCTAGAAGCTTTTTTAGATGTTGCATCTTCTTTCTTCTTCACATCTAGTGTTTTTAAAGTCTTTAGTTTTACCAATTTATCTCCTTTGGTTGAAACTTTTGGGTCTATCGCATCTAGTTTATCAAATTTTTCTCTGGAAGCTTTTTTAGATGTAGCATCTTCTTCCTTCTTCAAATCTAGTCTTTAGTTTTACTAATTCATCGCCTTCAAGGAATGAATGTTTTTTTACATAAAGTTGCAATTCTAAAAGTGGTTAAATGTATTACAACGGAAATATATGCAGTACATATTAAAAACCTCATCAAAAAACAATCCCACAATATACGGTTCAAAAAAAATACACTCATTCCGAACCGTTTCAACTAAAATTTCAAACTTTTCAACGGCAATAGTTTTATTTCGGTTGCACATCCGATGACTAAGCTCGTACGACAAGTTATGACTTCACTTGAAAGTTTTCAGAGAACTGTTTATAAACTAATCGTCCACGTCAAGCGGTGGAGTTGAAGTTGGAGTTGAAGGACTCCCGGAGTTTGCAGACAAACTTTTAACGACTCTCCTGACGCCGCCGGTTTTTGTGGCCATGCGGCTTAATTATTAATTGATATATTGCTCGATGTATTTTGTCTTAAGAAAAAAATCGATTATTTACTGTGAGATAATTTTTTTAGGGGTAAATACCTCATAAATGAAGGCATAAATCAGTATTGCCGATATGGACAATTTCAATTTGGAAGTAAATTGAAAATAACCTCAAAATTTTTACATTTCTTAACTCTTAACTCTTAAAATTTAATAAAACCGTTTTTAAATGCACGTAGATAAAAAACAAGAGCGATATTCACAACCAAAACAACAATTTTTCCTCTTTAGCGTAATTTCGTCGCCTCAAAATTCCCCCAAAAATAAATGATCTCAAAATAAGTAGAGCTAAGACAAGACTCCGTCGGTTAACTTAACGCTTGTGCGGAGGGTCGGTATTTTATCATGTTAAGATGATTGAGGATGTTTTTTTATCTTTTTCGTTTCTTTCTTTCTACCGGGATAATTTCAGTTTCTGGGAGGAAATTAATCAACCAACAGAAAGCTGCTTTGAAGAATATATTAGGATACGGCTCATTTCCCGTAAATAACATTTTTTTGGGAGAATCATGAATGTGAAAACAAGAGATTTATATTTACAGTCTTCAAGAATTCAATATAGTCTCGTTATTTTATAAAAAAATTTAAAATTAGGCGAATGAATTATGGAGCCACCAAAATTTAAAATTATGGCGAATGAATTGGTGCAGGCACCAAAATTTTAAATATACATTTAAAATTATGGTGGCTGCACTACATTGTTCTGAACAAAAAAATACTAAATGTTAAGAAAAACCGAAATCAAAAAATTAAAGATGACCTTTGCCGAAAGAAAAAGTTACTAAAACGATTAATATTGTGCTCGTTTCAGCGAGAAACTTCAACGGGATAGAGTTATCAGACTTGAATGGGAGCGATATCATCACGAGACCCTTCAAAAATATACGAACAAGCTGTGTTGATGAACACTGAAAAGAGTTCATCTAACGTTAAGTGTAAAGTGCAATCAACCGTATTTTTAAAATCTGCTGCATCGCCATGAGGATTATAGTTCGGTAAAACGACAAATATTTTAGAAAAAAAAAAAGCTTAAATATAGAAGAAAATTGTTTTAATTAAAGAGAGGCTACTTCTTACAATTTGGAGTGCCGCTAGACTCCATTCTGGGACCTGTATTACTTATCTTGTATGTATAGCAATTTGAAAAACTGGAAATCGTTCGATTTAAACACTGTTATTTATAATTCATTTCGGAAGCTCATTGTGGTTTGTATTTTAATTTCTCTCTCTTTCCATTGGATTAAAACCACTTAGTTGTTAAAAAAGTTTTTTTAATGACGTTTCGGCTTTCCAGATCGAAAGCCGTTATCAAAATGACATAAAATAAATAAATTTACTAGAAACAGAACACTTGATAATCTTGCAAAAATATGACATCAACATAGTATACATAGAATAAGATTTTGAGATTGGAGATGTCAAAATCTGTTTCAATCATATTTTTGTGACGTTTCTGGGAACGAATTTTTGAAAGGATAGCGCATTTGCATATTATAAGAGAATTTATACTTCGTCATAAATGAAGTTTTCTTATTAATATTATCATAAGAAAAAACCAGATAAAAACTTATGATACTATCCCGATATAGAGGGTATCCTTTTTGCAATACTTTTGAAATACTAATTCCTTTATCAAAAATTCAAAACATTTTTTAGAAAAATTATCAAAAATCAAAATTACAAATTCAGATATAATGGTTAGTTTTGATGTAGTCAGTTTATTTCCAAATGTTCCTGTCGATAAAACTCTTAATCTTGTGAGAAAAAAGTTGACAAGTGATAATAAATTAATAAATAGAACTAAATTAAGCGTCTCAGCAATTCTAGAATTATTGGAACTATGTATTAAAACTACATATTTTCAATTAAATAGTGATTTTTATCAGCAAAATTTTGGCATGGCAATGGTTTCTCCTTTATCACCAAAATTGTGTGATATTTTCATGGAGAATTTTGAAATGGAAATTGTAAACAAACAAAATTTAAGACCTTCTGTCTGGTTTAGATATGTAGATGATATCTTTGCAATTTGGCAACACGATAGGGAAAATATTGATACATTTTTATATACTATTAATAATTCGGAACCTACTATTAAATTTACAATTGAAATTGAAAATAATAAAAAATTACCGTTTCTTGATGTACTAATACACAATAACAACAATTGTTTTGATACATCAGTTTTTAGAAAAGAAACACATACAAATAGATATCTAAATTTTAATTCAAACCACTCAATTTGTGTTAAACGAGGTATTGTCAAATCTCTTTCCGATAGAGCAAAAACAATTTGTTCAAATGACAATATCTTAAATAATGAATTATCACTTGTTAAATCTGTCTTGATTAAGAACAACTACCCAAGTAAATTTATAAATCGTGAACTTTACCGAGACATCAAAACTAAAGATCAAAATTTAAACCCCCCAATAGTTCTTTCAAATATAGTAAAAATCCCTTATATTCCAAAATTATCCGAAAAAATTAGAAGGATTGGCAATAAATTTAATTTAAAAACAGTTTTTCAAACTAATAATACATTAAAATCTTTAATAGTAAATACAAAACCTTTTAATGAAATTCAAAACACAAAAAATTGTATTTACAAAATTCCATGCGAATGTAATAAATTTTATATAGGAGAAACATCTAGACCTTTTCATATTAGACTTAATGAACACCAATCGTACATTAAAAATAAACAATTCGAAAAATCCAAAATATGTGAACACGCATGGGATTCTGGTCATAAAATACAATGGAATTTTTCAACTAGATTATTAAAAGAACCGAATAATTATAACCTCAAAGTTAAAGAAGCAGCATTGATATGCTTAAATAATAACGAATGTGTTTCTAATTGTTCGGTTGATATTTCAAAAATTTGGATACCTATTTTACAAAAAGAGTTAATTGCAAAAAGGATACCCTCTATATCGGGATAGTATCATAAGTTTTTATCTGGTTTTTTCTTATGATAATATTAATAAGAAAACTTCATTTATGACGAAGTATAAATTCTCTTATAATATGCAAATGCGCTATCCTTTCAAAAATTCGTTCCCAGAAACGTCACAAAAATATGATTGAAACAGATTTTGACATCTCCAATCTCAAAATCTTATTCTATGTATACTATGTTGATGTCATATTTTTGCAAGATTATCAAGTGTTCTGTTTCTAGTAAATTTATTTATTTTATGTCATTTTGATAACGGCTTTCGATCTGGAAAGCCGAAACGTCAATAAAAAAACTTTTTTAACAACTAAGTGGTTTTAATCCAATGGAAAGAGAGAGAAACTGTTATTTATAAAAGAATAGTATTTTTTTTTACTTATTTAAGTAGAATTGCTGTAAAACATATTTCCAAATATTTTAGCTAAAAACTCTTTAAATTTTAGATGGATGAACCATCTGGTATAACAACAGCATAGCTGAGCAATTAAGAAATTCAACACAGTGAAATATATTGTAATGGTATCAAATTCTGCAAAGATAGTTTTCTTTGAATTATTCGAAGCAAGAATAATAGCAAAGATTTCATCAAAATTCGAGTCACCTCACTTTAAAACATTTTAACAAATTAAATTTTGTATGTACAAGAACTAGAATCTTATGTAATTAAAGAAAACTTGAAATTTCCAAATTTAAAATTTAACATTGAAGTCCCATAAGACCACTTTACATATTAATTTAAGCAATTTATCCAAATTTTAGAGTGAAAGTAATAAAATAAAACTAAAATAGACTATTCAGATATGAAACTGGAAAAGTAAAACCAAGTGAAAATATAATTTTTGGAAAGTTATAAATAAAATTAAAAATCAATATAACCTCAAATTTAATATCTTTCAAAACTTTTAAGAAAATCAATTTAGAATAAAAGAACTATTAGAAATCGAAATAAGGGCACTAAAATTATCAAAAATTTATTACAAACATAGAAGAGCACGGACAATAATTAAATAATTTGAATATTTAAAAAACACAGTATAGAAAATTTCAAATCATCAGTATAAATTAAAGAATGATCAAAATGATTTGAAAATTATAGCAAAAATTATCTTTTTAATTGTACTACCAAATGTAATAGTTAGATTTAGGTATAAAAATGTTTAATTTTTATTATTTGAAGTAAAATTTCAAAAAAAATTGATAATTTTTAAAACAAGAGTGCTATGGAATCAGTTTTAATAAAACTGATTTCACAGAATTTTCGAGGCTCTTCCAATTTAGACCATCAAACAGTGCACATCGCTGCTATATTGGAAAACAATTGAAAAAAGTGACAATTAAAGAAAATTAAAAACTTTACCTGAAAGGAAGTGTGTATTAGCAAGAACTGCATGATATAACATAGTTCTTGCATGATTTTGTGATTCCTGACAAACCAAAAATTTTCATTCCGATGTTAAAAAACCTATGGATCTGGAGAAAATTGATCCCTGATTTTCTGCGTGATATGATTCCTGTTTCCTGAGTTATTAAGCCCAGCATCCTGCATTTACTACTACTCTCCATCCCTAGGGATTCCAAAGTAGAATTAAAGGTACCAAATATTAAATATCTAATCTGCCTAAGGTTGTGAAATAAATCACACTTGTTCCCAAGAACAAAGACATTAAATGTCCTACACTGCACTAGTGTCTGGACTTCAACAACTACTCCTTGGGCTATATGCCCCCCCCCCCAGGTATTGAATTACGAAACTCCAGACGTGGTTTGGCGCCCGACCAAGTCGAGGCTTTAAATCAAAAACTTTGATTTTATTATTAAAGGAGCTTGCCATTCTTAGACCGGTTTCGGCATTATTGTGCCTCGTCAGTAAGAAGTAGACTAGCTCGAATTTCTATCTTTAAAGAAATTCTAAAGATCGCTTTGAACCCATCAACTCTTAGTACAAACGGTTAAGTCGAGAAAGAGGAGGTGAGTGCAACGCCATCTTCACTTTTATAATAAAATCAAAGCTTGCAAACCTATAGAAAACTCTAACGGCTGTGGAATTTTTTGAACCATAGAAATACCAAAAAAGGACCATGGGCGTACCAAAACTACCTAAGGTTGTGAAATAAATCACACTTGTTCCCAAGAATAAAGACATTAAATGTCCTACACTGCACCAGCGTCTGGACTTCAACAACTACTCCTTGGGCTATATGCTCCCCCAGGTATTGAATTACGAATAATCATAATGTTGAAGTCCAGGCGCTGGTGCAGTGTAGGACATTTAATAATAATAATAATAATAATAATAATAATAATAATAATAATAATAATAATAATAATAATAATAATAATAATAATAATAATAATAATAATAATAATAATAATAATAATAATAATAATAATAATAATAATAAATTTTTATTTACCAAAGAGAAAATGTCTTTGTTCTTGGGAACAAGTGTGATTTATTTCCATGGTCCTTTTTTTGGTATTTTTATGGTTAACAAAATTCCACCGTCGTTAGAGTTTTCTATAGGGTTGCAAGCTTTGATTTTATTATAAAAGTGAAGATGGCGTTCCTCTTTCTCGACTTAACCGTTTGTACTAAGATTTGGTGGGTTCAAAGCGATCTTCAGAATTTCTTTAGAGATAGAAATTCGAGCTAGTCTACTTCTTACTGACTAGGCACAATAATACCGAAACCGATATAAGAATGGCAAGCTCCTTTAATAATAAAATCAAAGTTTTTGGTTTAAAGCACGTCTGGACTTTCGTAATTCAATACCTGGGAGGGCATATAGCCCAAGGAGTAGTTGTTGAAGTCCAGACGCTGGTGCAGTGTAGGACATTCAATGTCTTTGTTCTTGGGAACAAGTGTGATTTATTTCACAACCTTAGGTAGTTTTGGTACGCCCATGGTCCTTTTTTGGTATTTTTATGGTTCAAAAAATTCTACCGTCGTTAGATTAAATATCTAGATATTTTAAACTAAAGGCCTAATAATAAAAAAAAGATAATACAATTTGAAACAGAAAGAGTTCTATTTAAATTTAAAATTTTAAGGTTATAATTCTTCTTTTTCCTTTGAGAATAAAATTAATGGACAAATTTTAATATAAGAAAGTTTTCTTACCTTTTTCTACATTTAGTTTTTAATTAATATTGGTTCATTGTTGGTTTTTATTTCCTTTCATACATGTAATACATTTTAAATAAAGGAAATTTGTGGTGTAATTTTTAAAAGGATCTGCATTCTTTATTTTTGAAACTGAGCTGTGTTATGAACCGACTCCTGATTTTAAGAGATCTCATGTTTCTTCTTGACGGAAGATGGCGCCCAAAAAATAATTTAATTTTCTAAAATTATAATTACAACTAAAAACGAATAAATTCAATTCCACAAAACTTAATAAATAATAACAATATATTGCCAATAAATATATTCGAAATATTTTACGTCATATTATCATTTTTTTAAATCTGTCGCGATGAAATCCAGCCGATCTTATCTTGACAGACGCACATTCAAGAACTAAAGATTTATTTCAGTGTGAGTTCCCTTATACTAATTGAGAGTATATGCGAAAACTTTGCCCATAAGTCATCAGTTTTCGTTAACGCGTCTAAGTTGAAAGACAACTTACGAATTAGTTTCAGGAGAGTTGCACGCATAACTTTTAACTCGAAACGTTCGGCATGATGGATTTTCGGTAATGCCCTCGCAATTTTTAACTACCGAACTTTTGTGACACTTTTATTTTTTTTTGAAGTTTTATGGTGATTAGTTTTTGGTATAATCGAGCCAAATGCATTAACAGTTATTGATTTTGCATTCGGAATTATGGACACTTGAAATTGGGCGAGTTTTATTTTCAAGCAGAAATAGGAGGCATGAAAATATTTTTTCTACGATTATAAAGAAAAGTTCAAGTTTCGTATTCATCATCAATTAAGTGGCAACCGGAGTTCTTGTGAGAAGCAAATTTAACTTCTATTTTATGAGGATTTTCTAATATAAAATTGTATTTCTCGACAGCTTTAAATGTATGTAACGATGTGGCAGCACTTTACAAAGATATTTAAAAAATAAATGGGAAACCATATTATTTAAAAACTACTTGATATTTATTAAAACAAATAGGAGCAAATTTGCATAGATATAATGCAGAATGGCGCGGATATTTCTTTTTGTGATTTTCCATTTAAAATTAACAAAATAAATACTTTTCGAACGTTTACAAAAAAATCAAAGTTTCTCCACCCTAAGTTTTGTAATTATTAGTATTTCCTGAAAATTCGATGCATTTGTAGATCTAATAAATTTCCATCACTTTGATATTGTTTGCTTATCTGAAACTTGGTTGAATATGGATATCACAGATCAGGCAGTGTACATTCCGGGCTTCAAGATAATTCGTAAGGATCGTGGTTCGAGAGGCGGAGGGGTTGGTTTTTATGTAAGGGATTCGTTAAATTTAAAGGTGGAATTTGCTGACGTTAATTCTCCATTAGGGATCGAGCAAATATGGATTTCTATGAAAATTCACAAAACAACGCTATTAGTCGGTGTTATATATAGAACTGACGCTTGCACAATGTATAATTTCGTAGAGTATTGTGATGATACTCTTTCGCACATAGTCCCGCAATTTGATCATATTGTTGTAACTGGAGATATCAATGTTGATCAACTAGTAGATAATCCAATAAATACTTGTTTTGAATCTTACGATTTTGTTCAGTTGGTATCGGAACCTACCCGCATAATTAACACTTCACAAACATTGCTTGATGTTATATATACAAATAAAAATGACCTTGTTAGGCACTCGTCTGTTTTAGACCATGAATTGTCTGATCATAGAGCAGTTTACTGTGAGTTGGATTTAGACATTAAATACAAAACAAAATTTTTGAAGTTTTACAGAAATTACAAGAATTTCTCGCTTAGTAACTTTAATACAGATCTCAACAAAATCTCATGGGATAACATACTGTATGAACATTTTATGGACAATAAAATTCGGCTTTTTAATAATATGTTAGTTTCCTTGTTTGATAAGCATGCTCCGTACGTAGAATCACGTATTATAAAGCCACATGCATCTTGGCTCACGCCTACAATTCGGGATACGATGAAAACTCGAGATGCTGCTTTAGCCAAATATAAAAAATCTAAAAATGTTCTGGATTATAGGCATTATAAAGATCTCCGTAACTCCGTTACGAATGCAGTCCGTATGGAGAAGCGTGGGTATTTATGTTATCGATCTAATTTACTAAACAAAAAAGACCTGTGGAACGCCATGAAATCACTTAAAGTTGTCCATAAACCAGTCATAGAAATCCCTCAGGAGCTAAACAATCCCATCTCCATAAACAATTATTTTACATCAGTTTTCAGTCCTATTAATAGTTGTCCTGAGACAACTCAATGGTATCAGTCAAATTTTTTCAACAACAATATTACTTTCTCCTTTAAACTTGCAACCATTGATCAAATTAAATCACTAGTATTAGGTTTGAAATTGGAAGTGACAACATTTCTGCAAAGATGCTACAACTTTCTCTCCCTGTTACTGCTCCTTTTATAACCCATATTATTAATTGCTGTCTGGAGGACGGTTATTTTCCAGATATTTGGAAATATGCGTTAATAAAACCTTTGCCTAAATCAAATAAACCTGAGTCCCTTAGTGATCTTCGCCCAATTAGCATTCTCCCAGCACTGTCTAAAATCTTAGAAAAAGTTATTTATCAACAAATATACGACTATGTATTTAATAATAACATAGTAACATATATACAATCAGGCTTTCGAAAGGAGTTTAGTACAACGACACTACTTCTAGATTTAACCGATAATATACTTCGGTCATTAGATGAGGGAAAAGCTACATCAGTCATTCTGCTAGATTTTTCTAAAGCTTTTGACACTATCGATCATGCTCTTATGTGTGCTAAACTTAAACATTTTGGATTTGACGAAATTTCCCTACGATTTTTCAAATTTTATTTATCAAACCGTTATCAAAAAGTAATTATCGACAACAACTCATCCGATTTTACACCAGTCACTTCAGGGGTACCTCAAGGTTCTGTCCTTGGACCCCTTCTTTTCTCAATATATATCTCTGACCTTTATAAATCTTTGGATAGTTTAAAATTGCACTCATTTGCAGATGATACACAACTGTATTTTTCATTTGTATCTGAAACTGTAAATTTAGCATCTCAAATAATAAATCGGGATTTAGAAGCTATTTGTACCTACTCAAGTAATCATAACCTTAAACTAAATGTTAAAAAATGTAATTCTCTGCTATATTATCCTCACACCTCCAAAGCCAGTGTTGATATAGGTTGTCAATTTTTAAAAGGTCATTTACTTATAATTCAGTTTTAGTTTTTAACAGTATTTCACATAGCCTAAGAGTTAATTCTCTGAGTTTTTTAAAACAAAATTATAAACAAATTCTACTACAGCGTCAGTAATTTTGTTCATTTTATGATATTTGTGAAGTCATTTTGATCATTTTTTTATATTTGTGATGTAAAATTTTTAGTGAATATTTTAAATGTGTAATGTCTGAGTTTTACTAATTTTGTATTTTATTACCATCTGTGTAAACTTGAGGTTAAGTAGAGTAGCTCTAGCTAGACTTCGCCTCTTGTATCTACTCATTGTTTGTAATTTTACAGGCAAATAAAGGCAATTTATTATTATTATTATTATTATAAAATTTCACAAAAATCAGACTAAAACTAAAGGCTTAAAAGGTTATTAAAATTTTTCAAGGGGTTCGGTTTGCTCTTAAGAAACATAGATAGTTGTATACGCATGTTCATTTTCTACAAATTTCATAGACAATTACACTGGCATTTAGTCGATATTCCATACAATCAACGAATTATGTGAATTCAATTGAAAATATGGATAGTAATAGTGAATATGCAAGTGAAACATTTACTTCAACTGCTCCTCAGATTTGTTTGACATTTTTTATGTAAGAATGGTACTTTTGGCATTTGTTTTATCATCAGGCGAATTTGTGTTTTAAACTGTGAAATTTGTCATTTAATAGCTATTTATGATATAACTATAAAAAGTCTGTCTCTAATGTGGGTCTGCATATAAGTTGATAATTCTACTGGCACTCTTAATGTTGATCCCTCTGTTTTTAGATGATAACGAATGGAAGTGTGAGGAACGTGTTATTACCGCTCTTTTCTTTGTTTTGCAATGAAGTTTAAAATTTAACCGACTGTTAAAGATTACTCCAAGATATTTTATGTTTGGTATTGGTTGTATGGTCTGATTATACAGGGTGTTTCATAGTTAAACCGACAAACGTTAACTGTAAATAGAGGGTACTTAGGAGATTCCAAATAACCTTGGTTAATTGGTCTAACGCCTTTAATAACCGAGATACGGGGTGTTTCATCCATTTCGGCAAATATTTTTATAAGTCGTAACTTTAGAACCACCATGTAGATTTCTCTCATACTTGGTACAGGTATAGTGTGTTAATAGCCCAATCCTATAGTGTAAGAACTACAATTAAAATCCAGATCCGGATTAAGAAGAATTTGAAAAATTTGAAAATCCTCCCCTCATTTTTTTCCATTCTTTTCAAATATCCGTCCCAATTTTAAAAAATCTAATATACAGGGTGTTGTTTTGGGGATTTTCAAATTTTGCAAATTCTTCTTAATCCGGATCTGGATTTTAATGGTAGTTCTTACACTATAGGATTGGGCTATTAACACACTATACCTGTACCAAGTATGACAGATATCTACAGTGTGGTTATAAAGTTACGGCCGTATCTCGGTTATTAAAAGGCGTTAGACCAATTAACCAAGGTTATTTGGAATCTCCTAAAGCCCTCTATTTACAGTTAACGTATGTCGGTTTAACTATGAAACACCCTGTATAACGTGATGGTGATGGTGAGGAATTAATGATTTTATGGTTGATCAAGATGAGCTGGGATTTTGAGGGATTAGGACACATTCTCCATTTATTGAACCAAGTAGCTGTACGATTTGTGATTTTTTGCAAATATTCTGTGGCTTTTGCTGTTGTTCTTGCATGGCAGATTAGAGCAGTGTCGTCTGCATATTGTAGGATATAACTTTCTTTGTCGAAGTGCTCTGGGTCTATATTATAGATGTCTGCTCAGTATATGTTGTAGAGTAATGGTGAACCTTGGGGTAAGCCTTGTTGTGAAGTAAATTCTTGGGAGTGATTGTGACCAATTTTAATCCTAATTTTGCGATTGGTGTTGTTGTCCATGATAATCCGAATAAGATATTCTGAAATGTTCATTGGCCATATACTATCAAAGGCTTTCTGAATGTCTAGGCATAATGCTGCGGTTTTCCCCACTTCCAGTATCGTAGTTTGAATGTTGTTTGTGAGAATACTGAGTGGGTGAGTGGTGGAGTTTTTTGGTTTAAACCCGAATTGATATTTAGGAATGCTTATTCCAGTTTCTTCTAGCAGTTTTTTAATGATGATCTTCTCCAGGTTTTTTCCCAAGTTGCTTAGCAATTTTGAACTTTTTTGATTGGTTATTCTGTTCTTTACCTTATATTTTCAAAAATATGTATAATTTAACACAGTCGGTGGTTAAATAAAGCGTACATTCCATAAAAGGATTCTCTATAATGACGTAAATTTATCTCAGCCTCCCTTTATTTAGTAATAGTTGCATTTCCCTGAATGCATTCTCTGTTTACATGATTTTGACAAATTCTGACCATCTCGATTGCTCGAGTGGCGTTACAGAACAGTAACTCAAACGTCGCCGAGGACTAGAAGAGCTTCTCCTGGCATTTCCTAGGGATTAATTCGGCCTGCCAAGGATTACATAATGCAAATTCTACAAATGGGAGAGCGGAGGTTTAATTCCAATTCCGATACCTTGACGATTAAACGCAGACAATACGAATTGTGGCTGAGCGGGAAACCTGACGGAGATTTAAGTTTAAACTTCTCTCGGTGAATGCCTAATTAAAATTGAGATTTGATTTTCAAAAATATACAATTTCTAAATACTGACAAATTCGTTATTATGTAGAGGATTGAAACGATTAAATTTTTGAATGAACATTGAGAGATTTACTCATAATAATATAGGAAATTAAAGGCTATGATAAATACGTGGCGAACGTCGCAATGTCACCGAAAGCACGATAAATCAAGTGCGCGGTTCCATCCCTGGGAGACGTCCCCTCTCTCTAAATAATCCTTTACGGTGTATTATATCATTTAATGTCCGTTGTGCCAAGTATGTGGCTACGATCTTGGGCTGAGGGGACTTATAAAACACAATTACTTCGGACAACGGTGACACGGAAGTAAGCTAGGAAGCTTTCGGCCATTTAATCTATTTTCTACGCGAGACTCATTAGCATATAGGTAGACCGTTAATGAAATCCGTTATATTTAGTCCTGCTTTGTTGTTGGTCGGTTTGTATGAGATACAGGATTTGTATAAATATCAAGCGTGGATCCGGAGAATCAGAAAGTTTACAAACTCACAATATATACGGTAAGAGAAAAAATTTTGTATGAAATTCGTATGTAAAGGACTCATGTAGTCTTGATTTTCCTTAATTCACTTACAATTTACCCTAAATAATAAGTTTCCGAGTAAAACACTTGAATGACGTGAATAGCGATACTCCTTCCATCAATTTTCATGCATCAATACGCGGGAAACGTCTAGCTAGAGTTAATTATAACGATATTAATCAGTTAATTATAGCAGTATGTGTTTCTCTAGTTTGCTCTGTGGAACTGTCTTGTTCTACATGTATATATGTTAATGCTAACACTATCTGGATACGGAGTAGGAGGCTGTTAACGCTAACGTTGCATCTTGTTTCGTATCTCTTAGGATTGTCAACTCCCGTTATGTATCTACATAAAGGCAATTTGGACACTGGGTAATTGTACATCGAATGTACATATTCCTACATCAATTTATTCGTCAGTGGTGCCGAGTTTCCTATACTGGAGGCACGAATTTATGTTGAATTTTTAATATGACAAGGAAAAAATTAACGGGCAACATCGAAATAATTTATATGAATTAGTATTATATGGAATACAATAAAAAAAGCTAGAACGGAAACAGCACAAGAACTGATAGGAAACAGAAAAAAAGTTGTTAAAGAAAACTGGTATAACAACGAATGTAAGAAAGGGTGTCAAGAAAGAAATGAAGCTAGATTAAAACTGTTAAAAAATATGATAGAAGAAAACCAAATTTTGTATAGAGAAAAGAGAGCTTTAGTAAAAAGAGTATGTAGAAGGAATAAAAGGGAAAAACTAGATGAGAAGTTAACAGCTTTAGAAGAGCACTATAAGAACAAAGAAATAAGAAATTTCTACCAGGAAACAAAGAAATGTAAAGAGCAGAAATTTAGAACAAGGCAGTGCTGTAAAAATAAACAAGGAGAACTGGTGGGGGAGGTAAATGAGAAAATGGAAATATGGGCCTGCTAGATTTTAAGGACAACGAAGGAAATGAGACAACAACAGGTGAATATTAATGAACCAAATGAACAGGAAATCAGAGAGATCATTCAAAAAATGAAAAACAATAAAAGTCCAGGTGATAATGGTATCCCGGCTGAGTTTCTGAAAGAAGGAGGAACACCACTCTTAAAGGATATAGTAAGCCTGATTCAGAAAATATGGAGACAAGAAAAAATGCTAGACAGGTGGAAAGATGCTGTTATTTGCCCGATAGTACACCTATAAAATTCTTGCTACAATTATAAGAAATAGATTAGAGATATTTAGTAAAGAAGAAATAGGAGAATATCAAGGAAGCTTCAGAAAATGGAGATCAACAACAGATCAGGTTTTCGTCCTAAAACAAATCCAAAGCTCCACTTAAGAACAAGGTTTGCCCCTTCATATGTTGTTCATAGATTTTCAACAAGCTTATTAAATTGACAGAGTAAAAGTATATGAAGCAATGCGGGAAATTGGGGTGCCTGCTAAACTAATAAGACTAGTACATACAACTCTCGAAAGTACTAGATGTAAAGTAGCAGTGGATGGAAAGTTATCAAGAAAAAACGAAGTCAACGGGGGTTTGAAACAAGGAGATCCGCTCTCAACCACGCTATTTAATATTGTCCTGGAAGTTATAATGAGGAAGTGTGGCATGCAAACAAGAGGAACTATATATAACAGGAAACATCAATGTATAGCATATGCGGACGATGTGGTGTTATTAACCAGGTCAAAAGAAGAATTACGCAGAATATTCAAAAATTTCGAGAGGCAAGCAAAAGAATACGGATGAAGGATAAATGAGTCGAAAACAAAATACATGGCAATGGGAATTTCAAAAGAAACAAGCAATCTAAGAATAAAAGTAGACGAAACAAGTTACTATTTTCAACAAGTGGACCAATTTGAATATCTGGTGGTAATAATTACAAACTGCAATGATGAACAACAAAAAAATAGATAAAAGAATAGGAAAAGGGGTGTAAAGCAACAGGAGCTATGAAGGAGATACTAAAATCAAAAAATGTTTCGTTAGCAGCGAAGATACGACTTACACAGTAATATGTCCGTCAGTAAGCAAATAAATTGGAACTCTGGGAACGAAAGATATTGAGTGGAATGTATGGAGGCATTAAGTAACAAGATGGAATATGGAGAAGACGAACAAATAAAGAAATTCGGGATATTTATAATAAACCAACAATTACACAAAAAATTAGGAAGAATAGAGCAGGTTGGTTAGGGCATGTAGTGCGCATGAACCCTTGTAGAATCGCAAAACAGTTATTAGAAAGTAGAGGGGAAAAGAAAAAGAAAGGATGACCCAAAAGAAAATGGATAGAAGAAGTAAAATCAGATTTAAGAAAAGTAGAAGTAGAAAGATGGAAACAAAAGACAGAGAACAGAAAAGAATGGAAAGAGATAATAAAAAATATATCAAAAATAGAAGAATAGAGCCGCTCGAAGCCAAGGGCCTAAATGGCCTGTATTGCTGATATATATAGCATTATATGATATTATTTAATTATTATATAGTGTTCTACTAAAAACTCTTTAAGAATAAGTTCTAGCAATGAAAGGACTAGTAAATGAAAACAAAAAAAAGGTTCGAGCTGTATGCTTACTTATTTTGGCTCAAAAAACTAGATTTCCATAGAAATGTTATATTATTGATTTATTTAAATATCTTTTCCTTAAATTTATTCATTTTCCTCTTCAAAATCTATTAATAAAATATATTTTTGGGGTTTTAATGTTTTTTTTTTAAACTCAATATTTATAATTTATTTTTTTTTATTTTTATCTGATCCTGTAACTTTTCCAAAATCGATATAGTACTATGTATTTGGACATAAGAACTCGATTTTTCAATTCATTTTTTAATCTCATTTCTTTTAGGTTATTTTTTCCAAAATTTTCTCACTTTTCCCTCCAAAATCCGTTAAAAAAAGATTATTTGCGGAGTTTAATCAAATCAATCGTTTTTTCTTTCTCTGGTACCCATAAGTGCCAAATTTCAACTTTTTCAGATTTTTAATATGGATTCGATGTTTTTTTTATTTATTCTTTTAAATTCTTCTCTGATCGTCTAACTTTACGAACATTTATGTATTACTAAGTATTTTGGCCCGACAAACTCAATTTTTATATAAATTTTATAATCACACTTCATATAGGTAATTTTTCACAAACTTACTCGCTTTTCGTAAGTAATATCATAAGGGCATCTACTTTTTCCGAAAAATTATATGTCCGAATGGTATTTGACAAGACTATTTCATGAGTAACAGATTATTCTGCATAAAATAGCTTACAAAACATACTACCTATTATATATGAAAACTGAAAAACAGGTAATTTATTTCATCACAAAATATTACAAACTTAATTATTTGTGGTACAATTAAAATATAAATTGCAATTTTGGTACACAGTAGGAGTATTGTTTGAAATCTTTGTTAACTCATTGATAACGTTGGGTGTAGGTAAATCATTAATGTTGTTGATGGGTCCAGCTGTATAGTGAGAAGCTCGAGGAGTGGCTGCAGGATCTTCTGTTTTCTGTTTTTTAGTTGGAGGTTCTGAGGCGTGACTTCTAAGGGTGTTTAAGATGTTGGAATAATGCTCATTATCCATTTGCAGATAAGGCTTAATTGAGTTGGCTGAACTGTGGCCAGTAATTTTAATTATTTGTTGTTCACCCACCCCTCCTTTAGCCAGGTTACTTACTGCTGTCGACCGCATAGAGTTGCTTTTATTTCTTTTGTATTTAATTCTGCCTTCTCTGCTGCTTCTTTAGTCCATTTGGAAAGTTCGTTTTTTCCCACTGGAATGTATTTGCACCATCCACAACTATGTTATCTTCCTGTTTTAATCTCAGAATTATCCACTTCCTCTTTAAAATAATGAACTCTGCAATTGACTGCTTCTCCACCTCTCCAGGCAAGTTCTACTGAAGCTATGTGGTAAAATTTTCGCCGGAGTGTCTTCGTCTTCGTCTTCGTCCAATTTTAATGAAGCAGAGCTCGATTTTCTTTTGTTGGCGTACATCTGCAAATTCCTTCGATTCGCATTACGAGCTTCCCTACTAGACTTGAAGATATTATCTTTAAATGGATGAAAAATTATTTTCCACTTCATAAAATACATCTCTTCCATTTTTTTTTGCAACGGTGTTCCATATTGTCTTCACAACTAGTTCTTTGTAATTTTCACCGTTTTCTTTCTTCATATTCCAATCTTTCAGTATTAGGTTTAGTTGCTCTAAACTTGAAGTTTCCAAAAGCTCGTATTTCTTTGCCTTGCAGAATTCCGTAAACTGTTTCCATATTGACGTATGGGTTTTAACGGTATTGTATGATACAAAAACAAAAACAAAAAAGACGAAGCTGTTTTATCAGTATAAAACACAATGATTGGTTAGGATCCTGAGCTCTTATTGGCTGAAACCACAAAAACTGACTGTTTTGACAGATGAAAAAAATAATCATCTGGAAACCATTTAGTAGCGTCTGTTAGTCGGAAAAAACCATGAAAAGGAAAATTAACATCGATCTGATTTTCGATTTGAAAACTAATAAAAGCGCTACTAAAAACTAATTATATTTGACTTGTATTAGTATTAAAATATTTTTTGTTTGTTAGATTTTTGGGTGAGAAATTAAGTCATATAAGTGACATATATTTTGCTTACATAAATGCAACACAATGTGGTAAATATGTACATGGTGATTTAACTCCAATTCCGAATCATCCAAAAGGCGGAATTCGTATCCATATGGGTAAAAAAAATCCACATAACAAATTAGTAGACGAAGATGAAGGTAAGTACTTCTAGATTACTATTTTGCACATTAATAAAAATCAATGGTAAGGCAACATTACTTGGAAAAACCACGAAAACAAACTGATTGATAAAATCACGAGTCCGTAGGACGAGTGATTTTATCTCAAATCAGTTTGTTTGAGTGGTTTTGCCTAAAATAAAAGCGTTTGAGTATGAAGATCAAAAATTTAATCTATAAAATTTCAGAGGACGAGTCGTATTTGAAAGGATTATTTTTTGAATCATTTTGTATTAAAAACAGAGAAAAAAGACACTTTACACACAAATATTGAAAATTTTCTTTACCAATTTAAATTGAAACCTGAGCTGTTATAGTTTTACATACAGGGCCACCAAGGCGATTTTTTGACTGGCTACCCCGCGAAACGGCACCGTAAATAAAAGCGAAGAAGAGAATGAAATGAAGTCTTTCTTAATTTAATTAATTTTAAGTTTAGTGTTGAAGTGAGGTATGTAAAAATGTTAAAGGCGATTTGAAATAAACTATTAAAAACAGGTTAGTTTACAAATACATTTTGAAATTTGGTTATTAACATAGATTTGCAATACATTTTAGTATAATAAAAATTGTTAAATGTTTACATTTGACATTTCAAAAAAGGTAAACATAGTTTAATCAAAAAACAAAAAAGACGAAGCTGTTTTATCAGTATAAAACACAATGATTGGTTAGAATCCTGAGCTCTTATTGGCTGAAACCACAAAAACTGACTGTTTTGACAGATGAAAAAAATAATCATCTGGAAACCATTTAGTAGCGTCTGTGAGTCGGAAAAAACCATGAAAAATTTCTATTTTCGACTGCTGAATCCCCTAAAACGGCCAAAAACTACCCCCTAAGGGGGTTAAACGGGCAGGGCATCATTTCTCTGTAAAAAAACGCCTTTCCCCCCATTTTAGAGGATGCTGAGCACGTTGGTAATGTTGAAGATTACTTCCGACCCTCACCAACCCCTCCACAGGCCAAAAGTCATCCCCGACAGGTGTGTTTTTTAATTTTTTATACAGCGGCAAAACGTCTGTTTTCGAGGATGCTGAACACGATGGTGGTGTTCAATATCACTTCCGACCCCCACCAACCCCTCCACAGATCAAAACTCTCTGCCGAAAGGGTCGTTTTTTTAATATCATCGGCAAAACGGATGTCCCTCTGTTTTTGAGGATGCTGAAGACGATGGTGGTGTTGAAGATTACTTCCGACCCTCACCAACCCAAAACTCACCCCCGACAGGGGTGTTTTTTATTTTTATATCAAAACGTCTGTTTTCGATGATGCTGAACATGATATTAGAAAGAAATTCAACCTTTTCGAGGGTGAGTTTTGACCTGTAAAGGTGATTGGTGGAAATTAAGATCGCTAAACAATAAAATAACAGTAAAATATTTATTATATTTGGCAATAAAAGTGTCCAAAAAACCCTGACAGCTTATTAATTCATTTTTGCGAAGGACATTGCATGTTTGTCGTTCGCATTAAATATCTACTCACTTAATTCATTTTTGTAGGCAATTACTCATCTGATACCAAATGCTTATTTTTTTGACCCCCAGTTATTCATATCTTTGATAACTTTAATGTTGACAAACACGAAAATTAACGGTCGATGAATTACGCCGCACGCGAACTATTAGTTAATCGATATCTTAATTTACCGGTTTTTGTAAAAATGGTAAATACAGTTCATTTTGTTTGGAATATCCACACAAAACTGGTGGTAAAATGCAAAAATTGTGCAACGAATCGGTATAAAAATTTTTACTGTTAAATCACGTACAATATTTTAGAATATTTCCTGCTACAGTCTAATGAAGTTTCCTTTTGAGCCAAATCGAATTTTTTTATAGAAAAAATCCGAGCAACATCTACCCCAGCATAAAAATTAATCTAGCGAAACATGTAAATACAGCATATGCTGAAACTCGTTTAATTTTAAATTGAAACTAATTATCTTTTTCATCCAGCTCGAAAGTTTCAATATTGAAATTGTCTGCATGCTCGTACGGACCGAATTTTAAAATCAAATATATTTCATAGTTTAGTCAATAGGTGCGTAATTTTCTATTAGAAAATCAGGTATAAAAAATATTTTTATACAAAATAGGGGATAAAAAATACAAGCAATAAAGAAACCAAAGATAAAGACATCATTCCCAAACAAGAAAGTTTAGAGAAGTAAGATTAAATCGTGTACAGAAAACGAGGGTTCTTATTCAAATCAGCAGCAACAAAAAGAAACCCTAACGACTAAGAAAGTTGGAAATAATATAATATTATTTATTTATAATATTAATTATACGATTTTTACTTTTTAAATTCCTTTTATTTTTAACTTTATCTCTGACATTTTTTTACATACTTCAAAATTCTATATTCAACAACTAACAAAAACTTTTTTAACTACCATCACCAATTTTTTTATACCATAAGAATTTCATACCATAACAAATTTCCCCCAAATTTGCATTCATTTGGTATTTTAAAAAAAATAACAAATGAATGCTAATTTATCTTTAATTTTTAGTTATTTTCAAAATTTTTCCAAAAATATCTTAAATGTTGTTATTTTCTTTATTTTTATTTCTTTGTGTAATTTAAAACATTCTTTAATATGCTCTTCTAAATTATTAATTTCTTCCCCATTCTTTTTAATATCTTGTCTCATTATTTTCAAATTCTGTTCTGTATCTTTTCTTGTTTTTAAATTCTCTTCTTCTGCAATTTTCCAATTGTCTTGGGTAATTTCTTCCATATGTTTCTCTATTACATTAATCTCTTTACTATTCTACATTTCTTTCAATTCTTTTCATTTCTTTTTCTGTTTGTTCTGTCTTTGTTTCTTGTACTGTTATCTTCTGTTCTATTATATCTCTTCTAATTTGTTTCGTCTCACTTTTGATATTATCAATTTCTTTATCTTGTTCCACAAATTTCTTGGTTATTTCTTGTTTGAATTCTACCAATATTATTTTATTTTCCTGTTTCATTTCTACTAATATTGTTTGAATTTTTTTATCATACTCTTCATATCTTTCTTAATTTTTTTTATCCATTCCTACTAATCTCCTATCCAAATCTTTCTTTTCTTGTTTCGACTCTTCATATCTTGCTTGATTTTGTTTTCGATTTTCATCAAATTTCTTATCTATATTTTTAATTTCTTGTTTAAATTCTTCCGATGCCCTATTCATCTGAACCATCATCTCCATTATCTTCTTAAACTGATCTCTACTTGTTTCTTCCTTTCTTCTATACTCTGGTTCTTCCTTCATGTTTTTGGGTTCACTCAATTTCGAGCCCCACGTTGGGCGCCAATTGAGATAATATTATTTATTTATAACATTGTAATTATACGATTTTTACTTTTTAAATTCCTTTTATTTTTAACTTTATCTCTGACATTTTTTTTACATACTTCAAAATTCTATATTCAACAACTAACAAAAACTTTCCTAACTACCATCACCAATTTTTTTTTAAGTCCGTTTCACATATTTTTTTTTAATTCGTTTAACATCCACATTTTTCATAATTTTATCCCGTTTTTTTTTATACCATAAGAATTTCATATCATAACAATGTAGACGAATCGTTTCTTTATTTCTTTATCTCCACTCTAATTTTTGCAACTATGTCAAGAACGGTGTGATGCCTGACAAATACAAGATGATCTACTTTTTAAATCAAAATTTTTAAACAAAAAAATCTTCTGGTTGCCTTTACTATATAATCTGAATTCATATTCAGAACAGCCCTAAATTTAAAATCAAATAAACCTGATTGAATTTGTTGGCTAAATAGTAATCCAAAGGTAAATAAAGCTAAAAAATTATTCATGTGCTACAAAAATTATATTAGTATGGGTACAAGGAGTTTTGTGCTTTTTTATTTTAAATAAAAAAAAATCATTAGTTTGTTATGCTGCATATTATATCAGTTTAAGTAATAAGGCTATAATCCCCATCTCTAGGATCATATAAAAACTATTGTCGGAGCCTGACGTTACATTGTGCAAGAGATTCGAATTATTTTTTGTATTTTCTAAATGATTTCTCTGTCCTGTCAAAAAATAAATAAAAAGAATTACCATCAGTATTTAGGACTATGATACATAGTAAAAAAAATGAAACGGGGATATAAAGGTTTTTTAAATATAATAAAATAAATAAATAAAGGAAAAACAAAGTTGAATGTGGTTCAATCCAACACATTTTAGAATTAATGAAGCTCTAATTGAGCTGCTACATTTGGAAATGTATTGTAATAATATTTCAATTATTATTACTTTATAATTTTAATTTTTTATTTAATTTATTATAAAATTTTTATAATTTTGACTTTGATTTAATTTAATTTTAAATAAATGTTTTTTGTTAATTTGTAAATTTAATTTGTTATCTAATTTTCAAATAATTTGTTGATATCGCCACGACTATGCTCAAATTGATGTTATATGTCTTTAAATCCTTTTTATCTCAGGGATTATTTAATTGTGAGTTCAAGTTCTTTGCAAGAAAATAAAATGTTGGTTCAACAATTAAATGAATTTATATTGTTAAGAAAATATAGAAAAACATGTACAAAGATCAGACTACAAATTTATTAATATGAGTTACTTGCATGCCTCACATTCATTCTATGATACTTTATTTCTAATAATGATTTGAATTTTGCCGCAATAAAATCTTTAAAACTAAAGTTGGCACACTGTTTTTTACAAAAAAAGTGACTAATTTGTCTGCCTCAAACACAAAAAACACGTGTCCCACACTTTATTATTAGTATGAAGCACGTTGTAAGGGAAATGGTGAGTTTATACCTTCAACTATTTGTGATTGTTCTTCTTCCAACTCGTACAACCAGTGATATATTGTAACTAGACTTTTAGTGATGTGATATTTCCAATTTTGTTGATTCTTCAGGTGATATATGCTCGGTTGAGCAAGTTATTCGGGACACAATCAGGATGCACACAAAATAAGACCAATACTTTCCAGGCAAGTTGTTTGTTTAAGTAATATTTGAGATTATGCACTTACTAATTATTATACATAGTCGCAGTTATAATTAGATCTCCAGAATATAAATACTTTTTATTTTATTAACTTTTTCTTTTAAAATTTCAATAAATAATTTCTTAAAATTTTTCTATCCCAGCCTTTTTTTTCATTTTCTAACTAACTTAATTTTTGTAATTTTTAAATAAAAAATCTTCTTAAAATTTTCTAGACCTCTTTTTCTACCATTTTTCAACTAAACTACTCTCTTTTTTTTGTTGCTATGTTACCTTATAAAGTGAAACAAAAATTATTTCTGAATTTATTCTAATTATTTCAAATTTTTGATTCTATAATATTTTATTATCAATTTTATATGTTTTGATTTTTATAATTTTAATTATAACAATTAACATGCTTTTCCTTTATATTCTGGTGTCTATTTTTATACATTTCATTAATTAATAATTTAGTTACCAATGTTGGTTACTCTGGATTTCATTTTCAACAGTTATCACAACTTTTTATTTCATTTTGTTATACAGATTGTCCCGAAATTAAATTATTGGTAAAATTTTGAATTTTGAATATTATTTAATTTTGATTTTAATTTTTAGGTTAATATCAGAGCTCTTCAAAAGGATTTTCACTGTAATATTTATCTCACATTAAATCATTCCCTCAGGTAAGTTAACTTTAACTTTTATCTTTATTAATAAAATAACATTTTGTTTATTCTTTTAGACTTTATTTTAATTACTATTTCTTTATTTTTAGGTGCTGTTTCATTTAATATTTAACCTGATAAGATACTTTTAAGAAGAAATATTGGATTGGGCATAGTCTGGGTATTTGGTTTCATTAATTTTTAATTTAATTTTCTCTAAATATTATTAACTTCACAGTATATATAGCTCCTTTCTCATATTTATAAACATTTATAAACATACTAGGAAGGAAGAGAATGAACCATTATATGTCCGAGTCATAAGTTATTATACCTTGTTTTGATCTAGGATGCTTTTATTATAAATGTTTGAGATGACATCACTGGAATTGTGCCATTTCATATAATTAAAGACAGCACTGATGATTCTTCTTCTTCTTCTTCTCTTCATTATAGGCAATTCTGCCTATTCAAAAATGAGTTATTCCTCTATGGTATATTGTCACTCCATCGTTTGCGTGGGCGGCCTATACTTCTTCTTCCCAGTGGTGATTTGTCTCTAGCTGTTCTGAATACTCTACTCTCCGTCATTCTGTTTATATGATTGTTCCATTCTATTTTTCTTTTAAGTGTCCATTCGTTTATTTCCTCCACATTGCATTCTCTCCTTATTTGTTCACTTCGTACCCGATCCCTCAGCGTGTTTCCTGTTATTCTTCTTAATATCCTCATCTCCGCCGTTTCCAACATTCTTTGTGTCTGTGATGTGTCAGGTCTTGTTTCTGCTGTGTATGTTAGTAGTAGTCTTATCGTTGATTTATATATTCTCGCTTTTGTTTCAGTTTTAATGTATTTATTTCGCCATATTGCGTCGTTCAAGCAACCTGCTGCCTTATTTGCTTTTTGTACCCGGTCTTTCACTTCTTTTCCGATATCTCCATAACTCGATATGGCGATACCCAGGTAGTTAAATTCCATAACTTGTTGGATACATTTACCGTCGATCTCTATCTTGCATCTAATGGGTTCTTTACTAACTACCAGTGATTTTGTTTTTTCTGTTGAGATGATCATATTGAACCTTTTTGCTCTCGTATTGAATTTGTGGACCAGTCTTTGTAAATCGTCTTCATGTTGAGCGATTAGTACTGCGTCATCTGCATAACAGAGTATTTTGATGTCCTTGTTCCCCATCCTGTATCCTCTCCCTTCTCTGACATTCTCTATTACTATGTCCATTATTAAATTAAATAATAAGGGGCTTAACGAATCTCCTTGTCTAATTCCCGTTCCGATGTTTATTGAGTCTGTGAGTTTTCCATCAATTCTAGCTTCTATTGTGTTTTGTTCATAGATGTTTTCGATAGTTTTTATAATGTCCAAGGGTATTTCTCTATTATATAAAAGGTGTATGACATCTCTCGCCCTTACTCTATCGAATGCTTTTGTCAGGTCGATAAAGCACATAAAGGCTGGTTTATTATATTCGATTGCTTTTTCGGTTATTTGTCTTATCACAAAAACTGCATCTGTGCACGATCTTCCGCTGCGGAATCCTTGTTGTTCATCTGCCAATGTTGTTGTTTGGTTTATTCGCGTTGATAGAATTTTTGTTGTTAATTTTAAAGTTGTATTCAGTAGGTTTATCCCTCTATAATTCTGCACTGATGATTGTATGATGTATTGTAACATCATTTTTAGAGGGCGGAGAGGATATTAAAAGAAATTCTAGTTTGTCTAAATAAATCTTTAATAAAAGGCAGATCGATTCTTCAGAATAAAAACAAGGCTGTTCTTCAGATCTCCAAACCGACATTATTCTCAATAGTTGCAGAATGTATCGGTCGAGCACAAGGGCGGATTTAGCTTTTTTTATGGGGGGGGGGGGGGGTAAAACTTACCAAGTAGTCCAAGAAAGCTAGTCATTTTTTTTGTAATATCGAACAGAAACTAGTAACTGATCAGATCGACTTAAATTTTTTTCTAGAAGTAGAAAACTTTCGTTAGTTGCGTTTTGAGTGGTGGCAGGTGGGGGTGTGAAAAAAAAGAAAAAAAAATTCGTAATTGATAAATTACCTTTTTTAATGAATTAATGTTCCCTCCCGAGTTATAGTGCGCAGAAAAATACGATATTCACCACAATATTCGTACATTTCTAAAAAAAATGTATTTTTTTCCTGTAACTTTTTTTGGCTGATAATATTAAATAATGTAGAATAATTCATTTTAAAGCCGAAATATCATGTTATGACAAACTTTTTCATTGGAATGACTGTTTTTCAGTATTTGACCCGAAAAAATGACATTGACGGTTATAAACGCAAAGATAAAAAAAATGGTAATTATTCGGAAGAACATTTGCTCAAAGCCTTGTCTCTTTATTTGTTTTTTCAAAAATCAACACTTTTCGCGGTATTGACCAAAAATTGAGAATGTCATAAAAAACAAAAATTTAGCTCAACTTTAACAGACCAAAATTTAAAAAATAATCATCCATAGGGCTAAAAATTACTAATTGTAAAAATTGTAAAAACGCATGTTACGACTTTCTGCAAAAGGATTTTTTTGTCAAATACCACAGTCTAGATGGCGATAAAAAAATAGCGTAAAAAAATTTTTTTCTGCTTATGTTAAACGGTTCTGGATGGTCTTAAAATGTTCCCAATGTTGTTCTCTCATTAAGATGTTATAAACATTTTTTTGTGGAAGTCATATTTTTTCAGATATTTACGCTAGAACAGCGGTTCTCAAACTTTTCAAATTTTGTACCACATAAACATGAAACAAAAATATATGTACCACCATAAAAGCATTTCGCCGTTAAAAATCAATGTGTCGCGAAATTGTTCGAAGTTTTTGGAAAAGTCGTCATTTCAATAGTAAAGCTAGAGCCGTTAAAGTCAAAAACTTGAAGAAAAATATATGTGTTTCTGAAAACAAAATGATAAATGTTAGAATAAATGGTTGCTTATCGGTAGTAAAAGACATGGATCGTGGTGTTCCTCAGGAATCAATATTGGGTCCGCTTATATTTCTCCTATACATAAACGACTTGCCTAATTTTGTCTCAGCTGGTCACATTTCAATATATGCAGACGATAGCAATGTTGCTGTTGATGCAGAAACACCTGAGGACCTTCATTCCAAATTGTCCCGTGTTGCTGGAGAATTTACTTCATGGTGTGAAAGAAATGCTTTAATTGTTAATTCCAATAAAACAGTACTCATACAGTTCCATTCTAGAATTAGAATAAACACAGACTTTTCAATAAAAATAAATAATGTTTCTATTCCTCTGTCTGCTTCAACAAAATTCCTGGGAGTTGTAATAGATGGGGATATGAGCTGGAATTCCAATATTGATTCCGTTTGTAAAAAATTAAACAGTGCATACTATGCAATTTTACAACTAAAAAATATGTTTGACACTAGACAGCTTCTTCAAGTATACTATGCGATGGCGTATTCACATTTAGCATACAATATATTACTGTGGGGAAATGCAACTGGTGTATCAAGAGTATTTGTTTGTCAAAAAAGACTAATACGATTAATTTTTAACCTTGATACAAGAAATACCTGCAGAGACCTTTTCAAAAAATATAATATACTGACTTTTCCAGCAATATATATTTATAAATGTGTAGTATATGTAAAAACAAACATCTTCAAGTTTACCCTTAACTCGGATAACCATAACTATAGTACTCGAAGTGGCAATATGTTGCGTATACCGCTTCATGTCACAACTATGTTCGAAAAAAGTGCTTACTACTCTGGAATAAGGTTATATAATCATTTACCAACCGATCTAAAACAAATAAATAGTCTGGGATTATTTAAATCTAAATTGAAAAGCTATCTATCCCAAAAATGCCCCTACAGCATTGATGAATTTTTTCAGTAGTCTTTTATTCTTTTTTAATAGAGCATATGGGGTGTTAATTTTACGTATTGTCAATTTCTATATTTTAATGTGGTAGTTATAAGATTTTATATGTGTTTTGTTAATATACACTACATACTAATGTATACTATGACCTATTCTATATCATGTATTTGATCTTAAAGGATGAATAAAGTATTATTATTATTATTATTATTATTATTATTATTATTATTATTATTAAATTGTACCACTGTAATGTACCACCAGTGGTACATGTACCACAGTTTGAGAACCCCTGCGCTAGAACGATCCAGTTTCTTAAAACACCCATTTTTCAATTGCCAGATCTTCCTTCGTATTAATCGTAGAAAAATAAAAAAAATTATTTTAATTGTTAGCTCAAGGCCATAAAATTAGTTCATATAAATTTTTGCGTAATAATATCAGATTTTCGGCTTTATTTAAAAAACTAGAAATGTACGATTTTTATGGTGAAAATCGTAATTTTTACGCCCTATAACTCGGGATGGGTTTATTCTCATGAAAAATTGTATTTAACATTAATTCATTAACAAAGGATAATTTATCGATTGCGCAAGTTTTTTTTCTTTTTTTCCCTCACTTTTCGATGAAAAAAACGCCACTATCGAAAGTTTTCTACTTCTGAACTAAACACCTTTCCTAACAATTTGCAATAAATTTCAAGTCGATCTGTTTAAAAAAAAACTTTATTAATACTAAATTATAATCACAAGGAGACTAGGAAAGTACTTAGAAATGGTTAAAACAAAAAAAAAAACTCTTTTAAACTGCTAATATTAAAAGTCTAGTAAAATAAGGAAGCTGCATACAGTTTTTTTATCGCGTTATAAGAAGCACCACTTTCTTTATGATGTAAAACAGTTTTGTGTGTATTATGTTTTATAATTTTTTTTATAAATTACAATCATGGGGGGGTAATTACCCCCTGTACCCCCCAGTAAATCCGCCCTTGGTCGAGCAAAGACGACTATTGTTTATCTAGTTACTTATGGTTTCAGATGGGGATCAATAATTTATTGTAAAAATACGAGGTTGCCAAATCTTTAACTAATGCTTAGAACTATTTTTTTTTTTAGTTAATAAGAAATATCTGGTCACCGAGCTTCGCTCTTAATATTCAAATCTACATTTTTAAGCAGCCCAATGAGTATATAATTTAAATATATTTATAACATGACAAATTATTAATTAATTAACGGAGTGGGCGACATCTACTTGAACTACTGATAGGGAGATAAATAAAAAGTTGATTGGCGATTGGCTTGAAAGTAGGCGGGAAAATTAAAAAAGCTGTCAGTGTTAATTTTCAATTGGCTGCAGCTGTTGTTGACGTTTATCAACTGCTTGTCACAGAGGTTAGTTAAATGCATTAAAGTTGCCTAGTTTCTGGGGATTTCACCCTTTTAGGGCAACTTCTACTGACGCTTGATCTTCGCGAATTGTCACGGTGGACAGGCCTCGTTTCCGGGACGTGCAACAGCAGCGTGTAGGGCACACGTCCCGTCAACAGAAGATCGCTCAGCTCACTCTATTTATCACTATATAAGAAAAACTCTATGTTCAATTGATTTTATTATTTTTTGATCTGCAGTGAAGGAAAATTATAGGTCTGATATTCATACTTGGGTAAAAACCTCCACAAAAACCTGTGACCAGACTCTCGAGGTGTGGCAGATATTGATATCATATTTTTTCAAAAATTCTTTCTCTCTCTCTCTCTCTCTCTCTCTCTCTGATCATGAAAACTTAAATATTAAAACTGTCCGCATAATAAAATAGTAGCCGTAAGGGGTAGTCTCACACTATCGGGGAAGGGAAGACAGGTGTCCATTTTAACACTGTTACTCAACGTTCCTATAAATATTTACCTAAACCCATGATTTCTGAAATTGAATTGGCAACGTTGTATTTTCAACTTTGAATTAATAAGATGGCTGTCATTTGACAAGCAAATTACTTATGTCCGTCAAATGAACCTTTCCTTTTTTATATAAAGCGACAAATTTAAAATTGAATTCTTTCTGATTAAAACGCCAGAAATTAAATAAAGTCAAACCTTTTTACTACTATACTATATAGAAGAAAGGAGTGCAGTATTTAATTTGCAGAACGTAGTACAGGTTCAAGAGGTAGAAATTTTATTTTTACCTCATCCTTCAATGCTTATTTGTAGTTAAAATTTAAATTTTAATACATCTGATCGGCCTAATATAGTTTTTGTCTAGATAAACCTGTTCTTTTGACAGATAAGTCAGACTTTATTTATTCATAGCCGTATCGTATGTATTTTAATTGATTCAGAATTTTGTATTAATATATATTTCAAAATGGCTTCATTCTAAAAATATTATCAGTCCTCCTAAATCCTTGAAGGCAGAATTATTAGTAATAGTAAGGCAACATAAAAACAAATTCAAAAAATATATTATGGATGAGATGGCCAGAGAAAAAGGAATTAAAATTCTCAGATTTCCTCCGAACCACGCAGAGTTAAATTCCATTGAACTGATCTGGTCTCAATTATTAAAAGGTTATGTTTCTCAAAACAATAAAACATTTAAATTTCCTGATGTGCGAAATTTGTTTTTGAAGGCAGTTTCAGATGTAAATAGAGAACATTGGGGAAAATGCATTGATCATGTTTAAAAATGTGGAAAATTCATTTAGGAAAGTGGATATATCAATGGATAATTTAATAGAACCGATAATAATAAACATCAGAAAAGACAATTATAGTGATGCCAGTAGTTTTAGTGAAGACAGTGACTTTTAAAGATAGTTCTTGAACTAACTTTTTTTTTAATCTTTGAGTTTAGGTAAGTACTGAAGCGTTACTTTTAATGCCAAGAGATTTAATTTAATCCCAACATATAATCCTCCTTGTTATTTATTGGTTAAATTTAATTCGTTCAATGTTAAAGTGTCGGATGCATAAAGTTTATTTTTATTTTTTGTAAATAATATAACTTCAAAATTTAATCTACGAAGTGCGTATATATATATTTTATATGCTGTGACCTTATTTATATTATAGAAACTTATTTTGCAAAGTACGCCTATGGAATGTGACGTTATATCCCCACTTTGACTGTACTCATCTATCCTTTATAGTATATATTACTATAGAAACAAGTTACTATTATGTGCCGTTGCTAGGAAATAAAACTAAAAGCTTAACTTTTCTTGTAAATATCTCGGAAGATCGAATTTTCACAGACATGAGACCTACATTTTTCGCCGATTTAGATAGGAATTAGTCTACCCTGAAAGTTTCATTGAATTCTGACGAGTGGATTTCGAGATCCTCTGGACACACACACACACATACACACACACACATACACACACACACACACACACACACACACACACACACACACACACACACACACACACACACACACACATACACACACACATACAAACCTTGCTCGTTTAATAGTATTTGATAAAAAAAATTTGTCATACATAAAAATTTCAGGCATTTATTTATTAATCTTATAAGATTTATATTTTCATAATATTAAAAGCTTTTTCGCCATACTTTCAGTGAAAAATGCCACTAATCCTCTTTTTGTCAAAAAACCCGCCAATAACTCATACCAAAAAGTAGCAGAAAGGATATTTTTCCACGGCCCCGTAATATATCACTGCTGGAGGCAATACCTACGGCTTGGATATGGGATTCCAGTCGAACTAATCATTTTAGGTGGCCTCGACGCTCTTCGTCCAACTGATAATGTAATAATTTATCGGATTTAGGCGACATAGGGCGCACCGGTCAAGTTTGTCTCCGTTTGCCCGGTAGATGTCATTATTGCTGACGTAAATAACGTATCTGACAGGAGCGGGGTCGCTCTCGAAAATGACCTTAGCAGGAGACTGATTTATGAACGAGGACAGGTATCAATGAGGAATCTATATTTCAGATATTATCTGGCGGAAGATGTTTTGAAAAGAGATAGGTAAACCGGTCGTTATTCAGAATGTACTCAACCGATATTGAGACAAATAATTACCGATGGGGCGCCACAGTCGTCGATCAGCTGTTCACACGAAACGCGTAATTTTTGGTAAATAGTGCATTAAGTTATACCACAGTAGATACAAAGTGAGTTCGGCATAGCACATCTATTACGTCGATTAGCTCGTTTACCTCGTAAAGCGTTCGGTACCTTCATTTCTTTCCCTCCATAGGATCGAATATGCGTTCGGTATAGACAGATTCGGACATAATTGAGTACCTCTAATCGCTCCTTAAGTAAGAATAGAGTTAACAGATAAAATTGCACGGAGCAGTCAGAATCAGAATGCACCGTCCGAGCAGTGGGTGTTCTGTGTTTGAGATATTTCGATATTTGATATGTTATGAGAAATAGGAAATTTATTCGTCAAATAATAAAAAGTACCTAGTTGAAATGGGAATAATGGACAACACAAATTGCGTTGTTACAGTTATCAATGAAACTGAAGAATTGCATAAAATTGGTGAAACATACTACATCTTCAATAAAAAAGGTAATCTTGTTGATTTCAGTTTTTTTATCATTATTATTTTTTGGTTTGTTTGGATATGCTAATTTGTATTGTATTTTTAGAGAACGCTTATCAACCTGCAACTGTTTCTGAAGAAGTTTCAGAAAATGCAAATCCATTACCACCAATAACGGTGACATTAGAAGAGAGAAAAAAATGGACTGATGACTCTACTTTAATGCTTATAGACCTATATGAGGAAAATGAAGAAAACTTTAAAAAGTGTATAAGAAAACGTGTTTGGTTAAAGATTGCCAATACAATCAATACCAATTTAAATACAAATTTCACTTGGCAACAGGTAGACACAAAATGGAAAGGTCTTATGAAAATGTACAAAGATATAAAAGACCATAATGCTAAATCTGGTCAAAAGTGACGACGCTGGGAATATTATGAAAAAATGAAACCAGAAATAGAACCAGTGGCAACATGCAGTAGCTCTTCAGGATTGGTTCTCCAGACAAATGGAAGTAATTGTCAGCAAGAACAAACAACTAATAAGAACCATCAAGAAGAAGCAGCAGTGTCATCTTTTTCTAAAAAACGCAAAGCTGCAACAGTTGCAGTTGAAAGGAGACACAAAGAAAAAATGGATAGGCAGGATCGATTTTTAGATTATTTTGATCAATATATAAATATTTTACGTAATAAGGAAGACAAATAATCAGATAAGATTGAAATGTTGTACCAAAGTTGTTTTAAAGTTGAAATATTTAAATTTCTTAGTTTAGTGTGTTTGGTTTATATTTTATAATTCTTTGAGTTGAGTTATATATTGTTTACGTTCATTAAAGTTATTTTACAGACAAGGTTGTTTTTATTCATTATCTATTGTTATTTCATTTGATAGAATAACTGCTATTTCTTAATTCATACTGAGGCTTTTTGTAAAACCGTTTTGAAAAATTAATTAAAAATTTAAATTTAGTAATGCTACTTTTATGCTAATAAGACCTTTATTAACAATTTTATACATTATTAGCCATTTGCAGACCATTCATAATATCTAATCTTTTGATAATGGCAGGATCCTCATCTTCATGGTTCATATCTTCTTCATCAGCAATGTGATTTTGATTGATTATTTGAATTAGAGCTCCTTCATCCACAATTTCTTCTGGTATATCACCATTCAGAATGCAAATATTATGCAAAATACATGCAGACACAACTAATAAAACGTTCAGGTCAAGTCTAACTGTCTCCATGAATTTCAGACGCCGAAACCTTCCTTTCAAATATGCAAAAGCATTTTCGATAACAACCCGACATTGGGACAATTTTTTGTTAAAGTTTTTTTGTCTGATTATTAAAACGCCCACATTTTTAAAGTTCACAAGAAGATATTCTGTTAATTTATAAGCAAGATCTCCAATTAGATGGCTATCATCTGGGAATTCAACAGTACCATTCTGAATGCTGCGATACAAATCAGACTTTCTAAATAATCTCATGTCGTGAATTGATCCAGGCTCCTCTGCATACACATCCAAAAACAGCTTTCGATGGTCACACACCCCTTGTAAAAGAACAGAGTGGAAATGTTTTCTGTTGCAGTAGGAATTTGGATGTTCTTTGGGTTTTTTTATTCGAATATGACATCCATCAATACTTCCAATGATTCCTGCCATAAAAATAATAATTGGGTATGGCTCTCACATCATCACCATCAGTTATACTTACTTGGAAATCCATTTATTTGTTCAAATTCTCTCATAATAGTTAGTGCTCGATCTCTACTTGGCCAAGATATTATTTTATATTTGGAATTCACCTTTAGCAAGAGTCTACATGTCCTCTGCAGGACATCCCAACATGTACTCTTACTCACACCAAATCTATCTGCAACAGACCTATTCTCAACTTATTTTGATGTAGCTTTGTATACACCACATACCGGATTGATTCTAAATTAGCCAAACACCAAATGGTAATCATAAGTTGCTTGTCTAGAGGCATTGGTAGTGACTCGACCAGCTAACATTTCATACTAAATTACACTATGTAATTTTTCCAAAATATCCTCGAACGTACTAGGTATCACACGAAAATGCATTTGAAATTGTTTATCTGAAAATCTTGGCACGACTTCCTCCCCATAGTTTTCGACTTTTGGAACGTTAGTTTCCTCGTCTTATTCATCTGATTCAAAAAACATATTTGTTGCCATGCTTAAAAATACAATCATAGCACCTGGGTCGTTCATGGTAAAATAATATTAAACTCGATCTCATAAAATCACCTAAAGAAGAGTAACAATTGTTAAATTTTTCAACGACATTTGACATGTCATGCTATTAGCGTTCGGACACAAAATTTAGAATCTCAACTCTCGATGATCACGTGACCAACATTGACATCTGCTCGCTCTCATCTGCGATGTGCAACACCGAACTCACTAACAGTAATTCCACTTCGGCCAATTTCTGGTTGTAAGTTTTCAACGCGCATTAGCCAGGAGTTGCGACTCCTGGTTAATGCGCAAACGACGAGTTTAAGAACGACCGGCACTCTTCCATAGTTGCGGGATTTAAAAAGTTTCATCCAATCTACTGTGTAATATATTAGAAGTGTTATAAACATTTCATAAAGTAGTCTCTTATTTTATCAAATTCTGGTTTTAGGATATTTTATCAATGAGGCGTCAATCCCTATGTATGTTCCACTTATTTCATTGAAAAGTAATCATTTTTGTGACAATTCTACAATAGCATCTCGAATTATGATAATTTAACAATTCACATTGGCAACATTGCAATATGAAAACATTTTTAATTGTGTTGCTCAATTTATTATTTCATTCGTTTTCGTTCGTATTATTTGCTGGTGTTTTCTGTTTGTTTTGTGCGAAATAGTAAAAGCGAAATGTCTACAGTTGTTGGTGATGTTGTGCTTAAAAAACCATGTACAATTTGTGTAGTATGTCGAAGCAATTCGAGGGAAAATCCCCAATTAAGTTTTTTTAGGTTTCCCAAAGATGACGCAAGGTGAGTAATTTCTGAAACAATATTGAACTTCTTTACTAACTGAAGATATTTGCTAAATATTTTAATATATCCAATACATTCTATGATCGTTCTCAGAATATTTGCTTAGGAATATTCTGCAAAAAGAACATAGGAATCTTGTAAGGATATTCTGGGAATATCCTTTGCTGTGTGGGTGTCTGTCTGTTATTGCTATTGTAAATTATAGTTTTAAGCTTGTAATACTTGTAATGTTTTGTGACGAGTGTAAAATTCTTGTAATTTTATATTAATAAATATCTATCTATGTTTTTATTAGATGTCATGCATTCTTGGTTCTTGTTTTCTTAAAAAAAAATGTATTGACTATGTACATTGTATGCAATAAATTTCTTTCTTATATATTAGGAATGTGAAAGGTCAACTGAAATGGGAAAAATAAATATTTTCGTAATAATCTCTTGCATTTTTTTTAACAATGAATATAGAATGGCTGTATTAACTTTTTTAAACAGAATCAAACTATATAAGCACACAACTCAACCACAATTTTGTATTTGCCATATTGAATTTTGGCAGAAACTCCATTCCCAAAAACTCCTTTAAACCACGTTTGAATAACATCGACCCATAATCATAAAACTCATTTTTTGTTCATATAAAAATATATGCCAAATCTCAACTCGACTAGAAATGATTCATATTTGTACTAATAAACGTACATATGAAGTTAATATAAGTGTAGCAATAAAGATAATCGTGAGATTAGAAACAAGTTTTCATACTTTTCGGGCCTATATCTCAAAAAGCATTCGAGACCTCCGCTTTTTGACTTCAAATTCGTGTTCAGGAGACAAAAATACGTAAGAATCACCAAACATTTTTTTTTATCTCGGGTGCATCCGATTAAATGAATTTTACCTCATTGAAAACTGCATAATTAATTTTTACTACTTTGCCATGTTTCCAACTTTATTTGCATAGACTGAATTTTAGCGAGCAGTTTATATCAATAATTGATATATCGAGCAGTGTATATATGAGCATTGTTAGGGATCGTGGCGGGGAGAAATGTCATTACTGTCAATAGTGTCAATACCAGTGCGAATATAAAAAATGAAACTGCTGGACACCAATATCAAAGGTGCCGACGCTAAGTGGAACTACTGTATCTACTGTGGTTATACTGAGTGAATGGTTTATTTGTAGTATTTTAAGACTTTTTGTGATTGTTTGTGGTTTTTGATTTGGAAATTACCATAATATACCTGTACATGTAAGTATTTAGACTCAATTGAACCTGTTTTTTGTGTCGTTATTCTAAAATTGAGGATATTTATTTAGCATATCTTACGTTTTTCAGAAATTTATTGTTTACTTCTGTTTCTGTGTGCTTTTTTTGTGTTCCAGGATGAATATAGCCTAGAGGTATTATCATCTTCACCTCTACTAATATAGAATGATATTGGAAGGGAGCTAAATGAAAAATGCAAGCACTGGATTGCTACTTGCTACGTTGTTTCACTGTTACAGGTTAGTTGTACATTTCTATTTATGATTGCATAACAAAGCTGTTGCATGTTAAAATAAATTTCATTAATTATTCTTGATTATTTTATTTAGTAGAAGAAGTTGAAAACTGTGAATAAAAAGTTCATTTTGAAAAGTTATTTTTAATTACATTTTCTTACTTTTTAGAACTGGCTTAGGAAATTTGGAATATTGATCATGTACTGATAAAAAATGTGTTTGGAAACGACAGTATAACGAGTGTTTTTGACAACGCGTGTTGATCAATTTTTTCTCGCACTCCGAATTGGTTTTGCCTATGTACAAAACGTTTATCCGGCTCTGGAAAATAGTGAAATACAACGTCCTGACATTTATTAGAGTTATTATTACCCTGGTACTGCACAGTACACTTTATTTTTCGATTTTTCACGGTGTTTACTACAATTTCAGTCATTATTTATCTCAAAAATGCACTGTCCCATTTGACGTAATGTAATTCTTATGGAAACTTCACCCTACTTTGTGTTCGAAAACAAAGCGCCAGGTGGCATATCGCTGGATGTCAGATCCCAATTATTTTACATTTTAAAAAATAATCGTTCTAACCACGAATAATAAATATACATTTATTTTCCTTGTGTATCTCGAGAATTGTAAGAGATATTTTAAAATATATTGACCTCATAAATAGGCTTTTTCTCGTTTGCCTTCCTTCTATCTTTCCAGGATAGCAATGTTAAATCATAATAAAAACACTCGGTATAACAGAAAACTAAGACTACAATCGGAATTTTTTCTCAAAAAAATTACTTCTCTACTGCTACAGTAGACAGTCCACAACGTGAGAATTGATACTTTGATATTCATAATATTGTCTATACAATATATCCAAAGGGACATCTTTTAAAAGATTTTCCTCCCACAGTGAACAAGGCACTATCCCCTTCTCCAATGCATTAAAAGTTGGAATTAAATGCATATACTTAACTTTCCTTTTATATTTACTGACTTTGTTATTGGAATTTTCAACTCATATGCCAAAGAAACGTACAACAGTTTTCTGCTGATAAATTTTATTTCAATTTTTTCAGGATAATAATTGTAATTGTAAAAGTGATTTAAATAAAAAATGATTTCTAAGAACCTACTTTTGATTGATTTATGGTAAAATATATCCTATTCGTTATTTCAAAATTATTTTTTTAAATCAATATCAAATTAAAATATAAAAAATTAAGAAAATTTTTTCTTGGCTTAAAACACTTCATAGGCCATCAAATGTATCTGTTGTAAAACTTTTTGTTTTGTTTATCTACTTTGTTTTTTTCAAAATAAACACAAAATGTATATTTTTAAGCCTTTATTTTAACATAAGTTCAAAGCTAACTCAGTTTTAGTAGTATTTAACATTTTATTATAATAATTCATTACTAATTGTAACTGTGTAATTATTGAAAACAGGTGTTGTACAAGAGGGAACCATAATAATGGTATTTTTAAAATTATGATGTGACAAAGGTTTTATTTTACTGAATATTACCTTTAGAAAAATGATAAGTTGAAATTGATGTGCACACCCAATTAGATTTTAAGTTTACATATATAAAAGTACAACTGTACACAGTTTGTAAGGACAAGATTACTTAGTTTATAGGCAACACTTTGCTGTCTTCTAACTAACCATCATTCCTTGCACATTTAATGGTTTTAACATCAAGTGGCTTACTGGGCAAATGATGTGATGGCACACACTTTTTGCACTACTTGGGTGCTATTTTGTTTGAAATAATTCCTAAAAACATTTCAGTAGTAATCAAGAAATAATCTCAGAAATGCTAATCTTTATCTTACCTGATTTTGTAATATAATCTTCAGATTTAAAATTGATTACACTTTTCCCGGAATTTACGACGATCAACTTCCTCGATGACACCTTTTTTGTTGCTTCTTGGGTGGATCATAATGGAAGTGTAATTCCGAATTTTTAGATTTCCTAGAGGTATACCCATAAACGCAATGTTTGTATTATTTTTATTGGGCATTTTTAACGTTTAACTAACAAATAACAGCAAAATACACGAAGCACAAAATCAAAACACACGTTCGACTTGCAGGTAAACAAACAATATTATGCTTTTCGTGAAGGTTCAAATTAATACCGGTGGTGTCGCTTCAAAGTTGTGCTCGTCTCAATATCTAAACAAATTTCATCATTAAAATGGGTACTTTTGAAAGAAAATTTGATTGTCACATAAGTACACTGCGCGTCATATAAAACTGGTACACTTTTTTTTCCCAATGTAAATCTAACTTAACTAATCAATCAAAATAAGTATCAAATTTGTCAAATGTGTCAAAGCGCATATCCACAATGCCAGCTCATTTAAATTATTTTGATAAAATCCGAATCATTTCCAAAATAGATGATGGTTGGACTAAGACGACTGGCCCAAGTGTTTAATAGAAGCAAATCAGAAAAAGAGGACCAGTTATAACTACAGCGGAGCAAGACGAAGCATTAACTGATTACTTAAGGGAACATCCCTTTAAAACGGCAAGACATGCAAAAGTTGCAGTAAACTTTAATGCTTCAGTAACAACCGCGTTAAGAAGAATTAGAAAAACTGATTTAAAGAATTGTGCAGCCGCTCGAAAATACAAACTTAATGAAGAACATAAACAAGGTAGATTAATCTTTGCCTTGAATTATGTTTTAAACGATACGGTAAATTTTTGGGGCAGCGTAATTTTTTCTGATGAAAAAGTATTCCAATCACATTCTGACGGGCATATTAGACTTTATAGACCGTCTCGAAGTAGGTATAATGAAAATTATATTTCTTCCAATGATAAGTCAGGGCGATTCTCTGTAAATGTTTGGTCTTGGATGTATAGAGGAGGTTTAGGAATGTGTTGGAGAATCGAAGGAAGATTAAATGCGAGGAAATATGTACATATTTTAGATGGGGTGATGTTGCCATCAGTTAGGGAAACCTTCCCCAACGATAATTTTATTTTCCACCATGACAATTGCTCAGTGCACACTGCTCGCTATGTACGCAATTATATTACTGAAAAAAACATTGAAACGCTTCCATGGGTCGCTAAAGGTCCAGATCTTAATCCAATAGAGAATTTTTGGGGCGCTTATGGTAAAAAAATTAAAAAATTTAAATGTAATTCCACAAAGCAAAGAACACTTATGGACACTAATAGAAGAAACCTGGGAAAGCTTGGCAGAAGATGAAAATTTAACATTAAATTTAATTGACTCAATGCCTACAAGATTAGTAGAAGTTATTAAGTGGCAACCAGAGTTCGTGTGAGAAGCAAATTTCCCTTCTATTTTATGAAGATTTTTTAATCTAAAATTGTATTTATATGCGCGCCACTGGGGACACTTGGCAATGGAATATTTATCGACAGCTTTAAATGTATGTAACGATGTGGCAGCACTTTACAAAGATATTTAAGAAAAAATAGGAAACCATATTATTTAAAAACTACTTGATATTTATTAAAACAAATAGGAGCAAATTTTCATAGATTTAATGCAGAATGGCGCGGATATTTCTTTTTGTGATTTTCCATTTAAAATTAACAAAATAAATACTTTTCGAAGGTTTACAAAAAAATCAAGTAATCTCCACCCTAAGTTTTGTAATTGTTAGTATTTCCTGAAAATTTCACAAAAATCAGACTAAAACTAAAGGCTTAAAAGGTTATTAAAATTTTTCAAGTAGTTCGGTTTGCTCTTAATAGTAATGGAGCTATGACAAGTTATTAATTATTGAATGTAAACCTAATTCTAAATTTAAGCAAGTTACTCTTTTTGTATAAATGTTATAATAAATTTTTAATTTTTTCATCTCGTTTTGTTGCTTTAAAAAAAATATTTTATCGTTACATCGTTATCGTCACATCTACTAAAATTTTTGTTGAGCTGGCATCATTGCCCTAGAAATTATAACATAAAAACTAGTTTAGAATTGAGACATTTTAAAAGATCCATTTACACACCTAGAAAAACATTATTTTCGATTATAAGAGTCGTACCAGTTTTATATGACGCGCAGTGTACCAACAATAATTTTTCGTTAGACAAGGGTTCATAATATCGGAGAGCATGTAAAACCAGCGGTCCTGGCTATATAACATTAGTCATTAAGTCTTGTGAAAAACAACAGTCGCGGCCTGAATATTTCTACACCAAGTAGACTGAATTATCCGAAAATTACTTCACCGCTTTCTAAAATTTGAATTTTAACCAGGAAAAATCTGCACCAATAAATATATATAGATAGCAATCTCAGCTGGAAAATACAAATCACAGAAATCAATAAGAAACTGTCGAAAAGTCGTTTTTGAATTGCATATTTCGGTCTAATACAATGTCATTTGCAAATACAATGTCGTTTGCAATATGGGATATTATTAAAAATATTATTAAAAAATAATAAGGGTATTTAGATCAAAATCGACCGAAATAAAGAAATTTTTAGGGACAGCAGATATCAAGATGCGGTTTTCTGCATTGTGTTAAGAAAGCTCCCAGGAAAAAAGTCTGTATGGTGTGGTTATGCCGTTTTTCGAAAAATGTATTCTGGTGCAATAAATGCATTTTGCAATTGCATAATTGCGTCCATGAAAATCGTTATTCGGGGGTTTTCGGGGATGCCGAATTCAATTCTGGCATTACAATTACCCAGGGGTGGCTCTGCGGGGATGCTCGGGGGGTCTGGCTCTCGATGCTGGCATTAGAATTACCTGAGGGTATAAATTATAAATAATTTAATTTAATATTAAATTATATTACATATTATAAAAACAGTTGCTAAAGTAATCAAGTTTTTGGATTTTGGACCTTTTTTTTTTTGTGTTTGAGTTGTATCCCGCACTCTTGTAAGTCATCGTTTAGTGATAGTTCAGAGTCTCGATATTATTTTTGTCACTCTGTTAATTTAATCGTTGATAGATCAGGTGTTCGAGGATTTGTGTTTTTTAGATGGAAAACTTGAGAGAAGAATGATTTTGCTTCATCTGCCGCTATGTAAACAGTTGGCCTGTCTCCTTCAGCATTGGTAGCTCCCTCATAGAACTAAAAGCGGCTGGAATCCAGACGTTAGTTAACACATCCAGAGACCGTATGGACGACGATTTCCATGTTATTATCTCCAATATACGGGTAATAAATGTACATAAAAGTATACTTATCCGAATTATAAAAATGCTGCACAAAAAAGAATTGCAATATGCATTTATTGCACCAGAATGCATTTTTCGAAAAATGGCATAACCCCACCATATAGACTTTTTTCCTGTGAGCTTTCTGAACACAATGCAGAAAACCGCATCTCGATATCTGCTGTCCCTAAAAATTTCCGATTTATTTCCTAACTTCCCTGTACTAGAGCTAACTTCAGAGATCATGCAAAACCTTTCTTCATTGATTTAGAGATTCTGACGATGTTTATATATACTTATATTGAAATGGAATTTGACATTAGCAAAATTATAATATTTAGCTAAAATTAAAATAAAAGAACCAAATACCCAGACTATGCACAATCCAATATTTCTTCTAAAAAGGTATCTTGTCAGTTTAAATATTAATTGAAACATCACCTAGAAATAAAGAAATAGTAGTGTTAAAATAAAGTTTAAAAGAATAAACAAAAATGTTATTTTATTAAGAAATATAAGAGTTAGAAGTTAACTTACCTGTGGGAATGATTTAATGTGAGATAACTATTACATTGAAAATTCTTCTTGAATAGCTCTGTTAATAACCTAAAAATTAAAATCAAAATGAAATAATATTCAAAATTTAAAAATTTCAGGACAATCTGTATAACAAAATTAAATTAAAAGTTGTGACAACTGTTTAAAATGAAATTCAAAGTTACCAACATTGGTGACTAAATTACAAATTAGTGAAATGTATAAAAACAGACACCAGAATATAAAGGAAAAACATGTTAATCGTTATAATTAAAATTATAAAAACTAAAACACATAAAACTTAAAATAAAATATAATAGAATCAAAAATTTGAAATAATAATAACTAGTTAGGGGGGTGGGTGGCTCAGCGGTAGAGCACTAGACTCATAATCCAAGGGTTGTGGGTTCGAATCACACCAAAGGCAGAAATCTTTTTCTGATTTTTAATTAATTAAAAATTTAGAAATTGATTTTCATATACCAGGTGTGATTCCTCACTCGACCATTCACTGTTGGGTTCTAATTAACAGTGCTGTTCCTAAAGTGGCGCTGGGAAACAGTAACAAAGCCTACACAGAACACGAGGCTAATGGCCATAGTAGTCGATGCCGTTGACACAGGAGTAAAAAAAAAAAAAAAATAACTAGTTAAGAAATAATTTGATAGTTTTTTGTTTTGCTTTATGATGTAACATAGCAACAAAAAAAGAGGAAGTTTTGTTAGAAAATGGTAGAAAGAAGACTAGTATAAAAATTTTGAGAACATATTTTACTGAAATTTAAAGAAGAAATTAATAAAATTTAGAAAGTTTTATATTCTGGAGATCTATTTATGACTACGATAATGTACAATAATTAGAAAATTACTAACATCAAATATTATTTAAACAATCACTTGCCTGATGGAAGAATAATACGCCGTTATTACTTTGTATTGAACCTGAAGACCAATTTTGTGCATCTTAATCAGCAGAGTGTATGAGAGACACCGAACTAGGCGAAATCACATCCCGAGAATTCCAGTTGCACAATATATCACTGGTTGTCAGAATCGTGTTGAGGAACAATCACAAATATTTAGAAGGTATAAGCCCATCATTTTACTTATAAAGTGCTTCATAAAAATAACAAATTTTGGACACGTTTTTCATTGTGTTTGATAAAAGTAATTAAGACAGTGTCTTAAAAAGGGTGTGCGAACTTTAAAAATAAAAATTTTATTGCGCCAAATTTAAAACAATTATTAGATATAAGGGTATCATTGGATGAATGTGAGGCATGAGAGTAACTCATATAACATAATCTTTTGCTCTGATCACTTTTGTTAATATTTTCTTTTAGAAAGAAAAATAAATTCATTGAACAGTTGAAACAACATTTTATTTCCTTTTCAAATTTACAGAGATTATCAGTAGCGTAGAGTAAAAGAAGGTTACTAAATATTGAACTCAGAATTAAACAATCCCTGAGATAAAATATTTAAATGCATATAATAAAAAGTATGAGCATAGTCGTGGCGATACCAACACATTATTAAAATTTATTAACAAAAATTGAAATTTCCAAATTACAAAAACATAAAAATTTATAATTTAAAATAATATAAAAAATTAATAATATAAATTATATTAAAAGTAACATATAATTACAATATGTACATAAAAATAAAGATAAATACACTTATACATGATTACAATACCAAAAGCAAAAAATGCTCAAATACATGGGGAAATTTATTTCTGGACAAATAATTTCTTAATATTAAACGTCTACCAAAATTTATAGCAGTATTGACTCTGCCGGTTCAAACTGTAAAGCGTCAGCAGGAATTTTACCGAATTTTTCGTATCCATTCGACTTTTAGAGTGCTCTGGATATTTTTTGAAATAACACGTACGCGAGTCTTTAGGGGACAAAAGCCATTTTGAGTATTTCGAAACGTCGCCGACATATGTTTTCATCACTTGAACATCCCTAGATTTAGACGAAACGTGATCTGAAAGAATATGTCTTATATATACATGACCCACATGATAGGGACTGTAGCTCGAGGGTCTCTTTTTTATTCAGTAATTCCTGAAACTTTTATTCTCGCCTTGAATTTGATACTGAAAAAAGGGAGTTTATCGTATTTCGAACGTATTGTCTTACAAAATATTTTATATATACATCTTTGAAAATAGTGCCTTTATGGATAAAGTATAAAAACAAAACAAAAGTGTACAGAATTTCGATATTTACAAAAAAGACGATATACATTACGCATTTTCGTTCAAAAAAATGTGTCATCAATTTTATTTTGACTATAAACCTACTCAAATTACGTTTACCCCAAAAAAAGGACATTGTTACTTTATTTTCAAGAATTTTCACTACCAAAAATAATACATTAGATGTAATCTTTAAAAAAAGGCGCATCAAGAACATGTCTTTGAAGGAATTTTATAATTTGGTTAAATCATTTCTTGTGGAACATTTTTTTACTCTGTGGCGGAATATCTGAATTTTAATAATTAGTTTGCTTGCTATATTAGTAATAATGCATGTAAAGATGGTCAATTGCACTGTATTGTATTGTCTGCCAGTTTCATTCAACAATATACAAATCCCTGAACATAAATCTACTAGGTATCTGGGACTTCACCTAGACTAAAAGCTCACCTGAAAAGAGCACATAACAAAAAAGGGAAGACATATTCATCTCAGATTGAAAGAATTGTACTGGCTCCTTGGTAGAAAATCTAACCTATAGCTTGATAACAAACTCCTAATTTACAAGATTGTAATAAAGCCAATTTGGATGAGTGGTATCGTGGTATTACAAAGAGCACAATCCAAAATACTCAGAGCACTACATAACGACTTTCGGGTCCCAACACTTAAAGAAGTGACAGAAGAAGGAGGTCAAAATACCACCAGAGATTGGAAGAACATCCCAACGCACTCTTACGACCATTGCTACATCAACCAGAAACCAGAAGACTCAAAAGAAAATTACCAATAGACTTCAAATGAAGTGCTGGAGGTCTCTTCAATGGAAGGGTCCTCATCATGCCAATTTATGGACCAAAAGCAATCCACTTTAGTCAACGCTCAGTAGATTAGCTCATAGAACAATTTGTATATTCTGAAAAATTCGAGGAGGAATCAATCCTCCCTGGCTAGAGCTCTGCACTAACGTAACGCTTGAACTTTGTAGTAGTATAAAAAAAAACAAATAATCACTGAAACTATCTCTTGAAAGCCAACTCATCCTTAACTGTACATTATTTTTCTTTACCTTTTTACACGCCACGCCACATTTTTGTAATAGCGGCCATAATTCACCTGTTAGAGTTTCGAGCATGGTGAAATATTGTGGTAGCGATAAGATATGCAATTTCAATATCTGCTAAAGTGGCTTTCGCCCAACAATGTATGAATAGAACTATTTCGCATGTGCGCTAAATGCTTTCTAATCGTATATGAAATATATTGCCGACCTTTGTTGAGGTTATGTATTCTCGCAATTGTTAATATCCCATTATGGGTTATGTTTAACACGTCCGCTAGTGATGCATTTTAGGTTGAAAAAACTGTATTTCATTCCACAACAAATGTGTATTAATATTAAGTTGTTATTATCGACCGAACAATTAGAAACACATTCAATAGTTGTTTAAGAACTCTAATTTAGAGAACTTCTTTTACATTCATTTATCAAGTCGGCCGATGTTTAGCAACGCCGCTTTTTTAAACGAATGTCTGTAATTTTTCAGTGGAACTGTAGATTTGTTGGTTTTTGCTGTCTGTAGAACTTCAAGAAAACAATCACCTTGCGATTAACGTTTGTGTAATTTACTAATTGATAGTAATGGTTAAAGTAAATGAATCACATCATTCAGAAAATATTTTTATCAGTGTAAAAATGAACCGAACAAAATTTGTTAACTTAATTCAAGTGATACGCGCATGGCAATGAGTCGACGAAAATTCGCGTCTCGGTTTATTTATTTCGATGCAAGATGTGTGGGCGTGTGATAAACAATGATGGCTGTCGGAATAGTTCCGGTATATCTATCTCTCTTTCCCTCCTAATTCCTCTTATTGAAGATCACAAAATTGAAAATGTTTTAACGTCCGGACACATACGTGACTCGCGACGTTGCCGGTTTGTTGTCGCAAATTCCGATATGGCCTACGTGACTTGCCATGTGTCGGATATCTTTTTAAATATTTGGTATTCGCGCCGTGTTGCCGGTTTGATACGATTTAATATTGTGGATGTTGTGTTTAATTTTATGGTTGTATTTAAGTATATTTAGTATTTAAGTGCCGCTTCTTTTACTTTGTGGTTATAATTTGAATTGCCAATCCTAATTTTTTCAGATAATTTTGGAATATAAGTGATTTTTACTATGTTTGAATGAAGTATTGGGAGATTTAAATTTTCTCCTTTATTTTTAAAAAATATTAAAACAATATGCAACCCCCTAAGTCGCCTCTGCATAATGAAGATTTATTTCATTTGGTTTTTGTGGCTAGAAATAATATCCTACAAAGTTCAAAGTTTATGAATTCATAAAATAAAATTCTAAATGTTATTAGCATGCAATAAAAACAGTTCCAGCTACACTTTTATTAACTTTATAAATATTTTAAAATTATATAACGTTGAATATAAATAATCCGCTTGCCAGTTATTAAAATTGAAAGTCGACTTTGGCACGTTTTCAAAATATAGCTTGAATAATTAAAAACGTAAATTCATTAAATTAATTTTTTTACGGCCTTTTGTTTGTTGACAGTAAATATTTCATACGTGTATTAATTAAATATAAAAATTTTTATTCATAGGTTTTTTTTCAATGCTTACAGTGTCATATCCACCATATTTAGCAAGATCGGGTACGAATTTATATGTGTGATATTAATAAGCAATTTGATCTCAAAATTTAGAGCTCGTATCACATTTTCCAATGCAAACCTGAAAAGCTTTAATCCATGAAAATGAAGACACGATATTAGTAAAACTTGTATTTGAAATTTTCTATTGTTCAACTATATATACTTTATTTTTTCATGTAAAACACAGTGAATGTTATTATCGAAATTATCTTTCTGTAGTCTCCAAAGCAGAATTTTTCGTTTATTTCATTCACAAGCCTTTCGATACAAATCCAACTCTATAGACGTTGTACAAAACGGTACATTGGTGGCCATATCCTCTGACGAAAGAATGTAAAACTTTGTTGCATTTACGGGCCTTTTTACGGCTTTCGGCCGACGCTTGGGATCCTGAGCCATTAAATCCTAGCACTGTGGACCAACAAACTCCATCAAACGGACGACAAACAAATTTCAGCTGATTGCAGCCATCTTGTTTGTAGTAAACCTTTTGAAATACGTGTCTTTAAAAGTATTTGTTTAATTTTCAGACAATTAAACAGATAAACTCATTCAACCGGCAACGCCGCACCAAAATACATTTGCAAACAGCATTCAAACCAGGAAGCGGCATCGTCAAAATAAGTTTTTTTTATTCTATTGCACAATAACAATATCACGCCATATCTAACCGTCTCGTCTAGACAATAGAAAAAATTTTACATGTTTGTTTACGCGGCTCACGCTAAAGAATCTTTCGAGAAGGTGTTGCGCAATCCGGAAGGGAAGATTTTGAAGCGACTGAGCTTCGAGAATTTAAACAGTTTCTATTCATCACTCACGCAGAACACACACAAAAAATATTTTCTGACTGATGCGGTCTTTTTAATTTTTTACCTATGTGCTAGTTTTTGTTAAGCACATAAGGTACTTAATACTTTGTTCATTGATTACCAGTTTAATGTAATCCTTTGTTACGTTGTTGTTTTATTCATTTATTTATTTAACTTTAAATAAATCGTTAAATAAAAGTGTTAGTTGTTTTTTGTCCATGGAGTTGGGAAGATAAAAGATATACAGTCCATTTTAAGAATACCACGATGCAGTTTAAAAAGGCGATAACACACTGTTGGTCGTCCTGGGAAACTGGCACAACATAGGGTTTATTCCAGAACCCTCAACAGTATTCAAAAGTCTCTTTAGGTACTTCAAGTACTTATCGATTGCTAATATAGTGAAAGATGTTCCAAAGCACCTACAGAAATGGATTTGTGTGGTAAAGTAATATTTTTAAATCAAAATTTTACGATGAAAGAACGAACTTTATATTAGAATTTTTGAGCAGATGTAGCTTGTCGAAACTGGTGCATCTGCATTCGCTCAGATCATTCACACCCAGATGTATGTATTCAATCAATGTTTCTATCACCAGTGACTGATTTAGAGATAATAAAGCAGATTTCATCTTTGAAAAACAATAGCTCTCCTTGTTCTGATGGCATAACTGCTAGACAAATTAAAAATATTCCTATGCACATTTTAACACCACTTGCTCACATTTTTAATCTTACGTTTTTAACAGGTATTATACCCTCACAGTTTAAATCATCAATTATAACCCCAATTTTTAAAGCAGGTGATAAAACAAAAATTAGTAATTATAGACCGATAAGTGTTTTAAATAATTTTGGTAAATTATTAGAGAAATGTATAAAAGAAAGGCTAATGCATTTTATTACCTCGAACAAAATTTTAAATGAAAATCAATTCGGATTCCAAACTGGTAAAGCCACAAGTGATGCAATGTATAGTGTGGTAAGTGAACTAGTTGAGGGCTTAGATAAAAACAAAAAATGTCTAGCAGTTTTCCTAGACCTGGCGAAAGCATTTGACACTGTAAATCATGAGAGGTTACTGGAGATTCTGTACACAAATGGAATAAGGGGAACAGCGTTAAATCTTTTTAAAAACTATCTGACTGATAGGATCCAACAAGTTAAAATAAATAATGCACTAAGTGATCCAGCCCTTGTAAAAATAGGCGTACCTCAGGGGACAGTTTTGGGTCCTATTCCCTTTTTACTTTATATTAATTCTACGCTTTCTCAAACAAGTGCAAAAGTCGTATCATATGCCAATGACACCGTAATTATCTTTAAATCAGATACCTGGTTGGACGTTAAATTAATTGCAGAGAGGGAACTTCATCTAATAACGAATTGGTTAAATACTTATCAATTATCTTTAAATGTTAATAAAACACATTATATCGCATTCTCTGCAAATAATGCTAACAGACCAGCTTTTCAAAATATTAGGATTAATCAGTCAAACACAAGTATTACTGAGGTTAGCCAGGTAAAGTACTTAGGTATCGTTATTGATAAGAATTTAAAATGGGACAGTCATATCAACTACTTAACAACTAAACTTAGAAAACTAATTTATAAATTTTACCAGTTACGTGAAATTCTCTCTACGAAACTGCTAATAATTATATACAAGGCTCTGGTTGAATCACTTTTACGTTATGGGATATTAGTTTGGGGTGGGCTCTACGAAAATTCTCTTTACTCGCTTAAAATTATACAAAATTATATTCTTAAAATTATTTTTAAACGTAATAAACGATTTTCTACTTGCTTGCTGTACTCCAGTGATATACTTAATATTAGATCTTTATATTTTTTAACAGTCCTAACATTTGCTTTTAAAAGGGGATATTTCCAACAAATAATGTGCACTCATGAATATAACACAAGGGGTACGACGGATAAACGTCTAAATATTCAAAAAAATTTCAAAAATATCAGTCATCGATTTGTAACATTCATCTTACCAAAAGCTTCAAATTTATTACCACTGACTATTCGACAAATTTCTAGAGTAACTAATTTTGTAAATGAAATAAAAATATTTATTTACCAAAAATATTTCGAGTTTCAAAAACTTCTAGCCACATAATGCTTTCAAGTGTATTTTTTTTTCTCTTGGATTAACATCCATTTATTGTCATTGTATATTATTTATGTAAACTGCATGTTATGCATTTATTTTGATATTTCTCTTCCAGATGATTGCACTAATACAAGAGTTTGGTCACTTAGGGTGCAATGTTTTGGAAAACTTTTACACATCTCATTCTATTGTAAATTAAATTTATAAATTATTCTTTAATTTCGACATATTTTGTAATTTTGTTCTACAATATTTCTTTTGTAATTTTTCTTTTGTAATTTGTAATTTTCTTTTGTAATAATTTGTAATTTGTAATAATTTGTAATTTGTAACTTAAATTCAATTCAATAAAATTCAATAAAATTCAATAAATTCAATAAAATTCAATAAAAAATTCAATAAATATACCCGACAGGGATCCTCAGGTGAATGAATTAATTGAATGTTAAAATATTACACAAGCAATATTCTGGCCACTTATGTATTATGCCTGACCCACATGGGGATGCGTTGGCCATTAAATCCTCACTCCAATCCCTCGACCTCTTCCTTTTCTCATTACAACACTATAAACGAAAACCGATGTGTATCTGTAAAATTTTAAGCTGACATGTATAAGAGTTTTACTTGTTTGTTATATATGAAATTATAACAAATTGAATATAAAATAACTTCATTTTATATTTGGTATTTTATTTTGTTAATTTTTATTTCGTATCGCATTTTTCCTGTGAATTGAAAGATTTATTTTGAGCTACTTAATCTTTCATCTTCAACCCGCTATTTTCTAACTCTGCTTTGTTTCTTACAGTTCTGAAATTTCAATTCGTCGAAGATCTCATGTTGAACTGTTTACTTATATTTTCTCTCTCTTTCCACCGGATTAAAACCACTTAGTTGTTAAAAAAGTTTTTTTATTGACGTTTCGGCTTTCCAGATCGAAAGCCGTTATCAAAATGACATAAAATAAATAAATTTACTAGAAACAGAACACTTGATAATCTTGCAAAAATATGACATCAACATAGTATACATAGAATAAGATTTTGAGATTGAAGATGTCAAAATCTGTTTCAATCATATTTTTGTGACGTTTCTGGGAACGAATTTTTGAAAGGATAGCGCATTTGCATATTATAAGAGAATTTATACTTCGTCATAAATGAAGTTTTCTTATTAATATTATCATAAGAAAAAACCAGATAAAAACTTATGATACTATCCCGATCGGCGGGCGTAATTTCGGCCGGTAATCCCTTGGCCTACCTGCATAAATCAAGGGGTACCATTTATGACAGGGGTAATTTCGGCCGAGGGGCCCTCAACGCCGTCAGCTTCAACGCCGGACTGCGTAGCCGGAGCAAAGGACTGCGTAGCCCGCTGAGGTATAATTTTTTTATCAATAGCCGCAGGCTGTTGTTGTTTTGATGTCTGAGGCGGAGCCTCCGTATTATCTTCGTTTTCACTTTCTACGTCACTTTGAAATAAAGAAATATTTTAATATAAAGCATTCTGTTATTTTATTTGATTTGCGGCCGAAAATACCTATGAGATAAGGAAGCAACTTAAAACCTCCGGCCGAATTTACCTACCGGCTTTTAGTACCTGCCCTTTTTCCGGCCGAAATTACATCCGCCCATCCCGATATAGAGGGTATCCTTTTTGCAATTAACTCTTTTTGTAAAATAGGTATCCAAATTTTTGAAATATCAACCGAACAATTAGAAACACATTCGTTATTATTTAAGCATATCAATGCTACAAAAAGAGTTAATTGCAAAAAGGATACCCTCTATATTGGGATAGTATCATAAGTTTTTATCTGGTTTTTTCTTATGATAATATTAATAAGAAAACTTCATTTATGACGAAGTATAAATTCTCTTATAATATGCAAATGCGCTATCCTTTCAAAAATTCGTTCCCAGAAACGTCACAAAAATATGATTGAAACAGATTTTGACATCTTCAATCTCAAAATCTTATTCTATGTATACTATGTTGATGTCATATTTTTGCAAGATTATCAAGTGTTCTGTTTCTAGTAAATTTATTTGTTTTATGTCATTTTGATAACGGCTTTCGATCTGGAAAGCCGAAACGTCAATAAAAAAACTTTTTTAACAACTAAGTGGTTTTAATCCAGTGGAAAGAGAGAGAAATTAAAATACAAACCACAATGAGCTTCCGAAATGAATTACAAATACGGTATGGACCGGAAATATGTAAATTTTTTAGAATTTTAGAAAATGTATATAAAAAATTTGCCAAATGTAAAAATTCTTTGTTTCATGATGAAATGCCGAGAAAACAAGATCATTCCAAAAGGCCTAAGACTTAAAACTCCAATAAAGAACAACAAGATATGGAGAATTTTAAATAGAGCAGAGCACGCCATAGTAAGAGAGAGGATTCAGTTCCATAGGTTTAATAAATTTAATTTAGAAAAAGATATCGAGGATATTAAATCATATTTGTATAATCAGGTATCCAGATTTGATTTCCATAAAATAATCCATTGTGTTTTAAATAGTTATGAGAAAGAATTCAATTGTACCAAAAATAGACAATTAAGAAAATTTAATAATCTAATTGAAGAAAAAAGTTTTTACAACCTTAGAAATTCAGAACAAAATTTAAATACGGTAATAAATATTTCAAGTAGAGATCTTAATCACACAGAAAATTTATTATTGGCCAAAGGTTTAAATTATTCGGTAACTCCAAAATATGTACCAAAATTTGATATTATTAGTTCTATAGAAAACGCTTCTCAAAATTTACCAACTGACTTAAGCAACGAATACAAGGTACATTGCAAAATTGAATTAGAAAAATCTTACAAAATTAATCAAAATTTAACCTCCGCAGAATTTAAATCAATTAAAAATTTAAAAAATGACAATACAATTAAGATTTTACCGGCAGATAAAGGTAACGCGAAGGTTGTCATGAACAAAACAGATTATGATAACAAAATTAACGAAATTATTGAAAACGGTAGCTATTCAAAATTAAATAAAGATCCAACTACTAGTATTGAAAACAAAATTTACAAAACTTTATATAAAAATAAAAAATTCCTAAGTGATAAAGAACGAAGATCTCTTACTTCTCATTATAGTAAACCTCCACATTTTTATGGTTTACCCAAAATTCATAAACAACAAATACCATTAAGACCAATAATAAGTTCTATAAATTCACCTTGTCAAAATTTAGCAAGATTTCTACTTAAAATAATAGATCCGTTGTCAGGAAATACTAATTCCTTTATCAAAAATTCAAAACATTTTTTAGAAAAATTATCAAAAATCAAAATTACAAATTCAGATATAATGGTTAGTTTTGATGTAGTCAGTTTATTTCCAAATGTTCCTGTCGATAAAACTCTTAATCTTGTGAGAAAAAAGTTGACAAGTGATAATACATTAATAAATAGAACTAAATTAAGCGTCTCAGCAATTCTAGAATTATTGGAACTATGTATTAAAACTACATATTTTCAATTAAATAGTGATTTTTATCAGCAAAATTTTGGCATGGCAATGGGTTCTCCTTTATCACCAAAATTGTGTGATATTTTCATGGAGAATTTTGAAATGGAAATTGTAAACAAACAAAATTTAAGACCTTCTGTCTGGTTTAGATATGTAGATGATATCTTTGCAATTTGGCAACACGATAGGGAAAATATTGATACATTTTTATATACTATTAATAATTCGGAACCTACTATTAAATTTACAATTGAAATTGAAAATAATAAAAAATTACCGTTTCTTGATGTACTAATACACAATAACAACAATTGTTTTGATACATCAGTTTTTAGAAAAGAAACACATACAAATAGATATCTAAATTTTAATTCAAACCACTCAATTTGTGTTAAACGAGGTATTGTCAAATCTCTTTCCGATAGAGCAAAAACAATTTGTTCAAATGACAATATCTTAAATAATGAATTATCACTTGTTAAATCTGTCTTGATTAAGAACAACTACCCAAGTAAATTTATAAATCGTGAACTTTACCGAGACATCAAAACTAAAGATCAAAATTTAAACCCTCCAATAATTCTTTCAAATATAGTAAAAATCCCTTATATTCCAAAATTATCCGAAAAAAATTAGAAGGATTGGCAATAAATTTAATTTAAAAACAGTTTTTCAAACTAATAATACATTAAAATCTTTAATAGTAAATACAAAACCTTTTAATGAAATTCAAAACACAAAAAATTGTATTTACAAAATTCCATGCGAATGTAATAAATTTTATATAGGAGAAACATCTAGACCTTTTCATATTAGACTTAATGAACACCAATCGTACATTAAAAATAAACAATTCGAAAAATCCAAAATATGTGAACACGCATGGGATTCTGGTCATAAAATACAATGGAATTTTTCAACTAGATTATTAAAAGAACCGAATAATTATAACCGCAAAGTTAAAGAAGCAGCATTGATATGCTTAAATAATAACGAATGTGTTTCTAATTGTTCGGTTGATATTTCAAAAATTTGGATACCTATTTTACAAAAAGAGTTAATTGCAAAAAGGATACCCTCTATATCGGGATAGTATCATAAGTTTTTATCTGGTTTTTTCTTATGATAATATTAATAAGAAAACTTCATTTATGACGAAGTATAAATTCTCTTATAATATGCAAATGCGCTATCCTTTCAAAAATTCGTTCCCAGAAACGTCACAAAAATATGATTGAAACAGATTTTGACATCTTCAATCTCAAAATCTTATTCTATGTATACTATGTTGATGTCATATTTTTGCAAGATTATCAAGTGTTCTGTTTCTAGTAAATTTATTTATTTTATGTCATTTTGATAACGGCTTTCGATCTGGAAAGCCGAAACGTCAATAAAAAAACTTTTTTAACAACTAAGTGGTTTTAATCCAGTGGAAAGAGAGAGAAATTAAAATACAAACCACAATGAGCTTCCGAAATGAATTTACTTATATTGTTTATATTTTGAGCCCCCACATTATTTATTTTGTTATTTCTGTGTTGCTTCATCGTACACCGTTGTTCCCCACCAAAGGTACAAACTAATAAGGCCGCCAAGTTTCAGTTCCCGTAGACATGTTATGTAAATTATAGTGCGTATTTCCTAGGTAATATAGTTTCAGAACTCAGTTAATTAAGGATATCCTCTCAAGCATTATCACTTCTCCGCAGAGCGTGGTTGAAATTTTAGTAAGAATTTAAACAATTTTACCTTAGTTGGCGTCATGCGGTGGTAACAAACAGTGTTGTAGGCACAAAGCATTTTTAGAAGTTACGTCTATAACAGGCTACAAAGATGATTTGAGCAGGAAAACAATGATGGCATTTTAGAGCCCGCCGCTAGCACAGATAATGAGTTGAAAAAGTACAGGGACATGATGAATCATTAGATCAGACATAAGATGGAGGGAGACTACATTATAAAGTTCATAAATACACAAAGATTAAAGTGATGTTCTCCTCATCTTTCCATTATCCTCCAAAGGATGTATTGATACCTTTTATATTTGATTCAGCAGTTGATTCCAATTGCCTATCTTGGAGTCCGTCACCTGCACACTCATCTGGGATCAAATATAAAAAAAGAAACCTTATCGATAAAAATTCAGTCAAATCGATTATTCAAAGCGTGCGTATCAAATACTATTAAACGAGCAAGGTTTGTATGTGTGTGTGTATGTGTGTACAGAGGATCTCGAAATCCACTCGTCAGAATTCAATGAAACTTTCAGGGTAGACTAATTCCTATCTAAATCGACAGAAAATATAGGTCTCATGTCTGTGAAAATTCGATCTTCCGAGATATTTACAAGAAAAGTTAAGCTTTTAGTTTTATTTCCTAGCAACGGCAACTTGTTTCTATAGTAATATACTATAAGGAAAGAGGATATAACGTCACATTCCATAGGCGTACTTTGCAAAATAAGTTTCTATAATATAAATAAGGTCACAGCATATAAAATATATATACCCACTTCGTAGATTAAATTTTGAAGTTATATTATTTACAAAAAATAAAAATAAACCTTATGCTTCTGACACTTTAACATTGAACGAATTAAATTTAACCAATAAATAACAAGGAGGATTATATGTTGAGATTAAACTGTTTTTAATATCTTGGCATTAAAAGTAACGCTTCAGTACTTACCTAAACTCAAAGATTAAAAAAAAAGTTAGTTCAAGAACTATCTATAAAAGTCACTGTCTTCACTAAAACTACTGGTATCACTATAATTGTCTTTTCTGAGGTTTATTATTATAGGTTCTATTAAATTATCCATTGATAGTGGATATACTTTCCTAAATGAATTTTCCACCTTTTTTACATGATCAATGCATTTTCCCCAATGTTCTCTATTTACATCTGAAAATGCCTTCAAAAACAAATTTCGCACATCAGGAAATTTAAATGTTTTATTGGTTTGAGAAACATAACCTTTTAATAATTGTGACCAGATCAGTTCAATGGGATTTAACTCTGCGTGGTACGGAGGAAATCTGAGAATTTTAATTAGTTTTTCTCTGGCCATCTCATCTATAATATATTTTTTGAATTTTGAATTTGAATTACTAATAATTCTTCCTTCAAGGATTTAGGAGGACTGATAATATTTTTAGAATGAAGCCATTTTGAAATATATATTATTACAAAATTCCGAATCAATTAAAATACATACGATACGGCTATGAATAAATAAAGTCTGACTTATCTGTCAAAATAACAGGTTAATTACAGTAAAAACCATGGAAACAAGATTAAATCTAGACAAAAACTATATTAGGCCGATCAGATGTATTAAAATTTAAATTTTAACTAAAAATAAGCATTGAAGGATGAGGTGAAAATAAAATTTCTACCTCTTGAACCTGTACTACGTTCTGCAAATTAAATACTGCACTCCTTTCTTCTGTATAGTATAGTAGTAAAAAGGTTTGACTTTATTTAATTTCTGGCGTTTAAATCTTAAAGAATTCAATTTTAAATTTGCCGCTTTTTATCCATAATGACCTACAAATTTTGACAACTACTGACACGCACATCTCTGGTTAATTGTTAAGAAAATGGGACCGGCTGGGATTTTCATGAAATTTTCGCAGATGCTATAAAACATGATAAAATCAATATACTTAGCAATAGAAGTTTTTGCGCGGAAAAATATTTTTCACATTTTTTTATTCTACAAATGCCCAAGTAGCAATTTATAACCAGAATAAACCTGAAAAGTATAAAAAAGAAAAGGTTCATTTGACGGACATAAATAATTTGCTTGTCAAATGACAGCCATCTCATAAATTCTAAGTTGAAAATACAACGTTGCCAATTCAATTTCAGAAATCATGGGTTTAGGTAAATATTTATAGGAACGTTGAGTAACACTGTTAAAATGGACACTTGTCAAAATGTGACACCTGTCAAAACGTGACAACTGTTAAAATGTGATACGTGTCAGAATGTTACAACTGTCAAAATAAACAAATGTCAAAATATGACACCTGTCAGAATGTAACAAATGTCAAAATGTCACACGTATCGTACTTTTCTTTATTTATTACACAGATCTAACCTAACCTAAAGCTAATCTTTTTTTTTTGGCGTGTGGTAATGCTTTATGCACATCGGGTAAAGGTTCTTCCCTTCCCCGATAGTGTGAGACTACCCCTTACGGTTACTCACTAAAACCACCCCACTGAAACCACTATGCCCTACACGCTGCTGTTGCCCGTCCCGGAAACGGGGCCTGTCCGCCGTGACTATTCGCGAAGACCAAGCGTCAGTAGATGTTGCCCTAAAAGGGTGAAATCTCCAGAAACTAGGCAACTTTTAATGCATTTAACTAACCTCTGTGACAAGCAGTTGATAAACGTCAACAACACCTGCAGCAAATTGAAAATTAACACTGACAGCTTTTTTTAATTTTCCCGCCTACTTTCAAGCCAATCGCCAATCAACTTTCTATTTATCTACCTTTCTGTAGTTCAAGTAGATGTCGCCCACTCCGTGATTTTCACGAATTAATTAATAATTTGTCAGGTTATAAATATACTTAAATTATATACTCATTGGACTGCTTAAAAATGTAGATTTGAATATTAAGAGCGAAAGCTCGGTGACCAGATATTTTAATTTAACTGCACGACTATAATTTGAAACTCAGTATCCGATATTATATAAACGCAATGGCTCCAACCTATTTTCAGACCATATTTTATGGTAAACTGCCGCCAAAAAGGCAGAAATGTCACAGCCTGAATTGATTTACCAGATATAAAACAAACATATTTCAATAATTTATTAATCTTTTCCATTGTCCGATACCAATATTTTGAACTCGGACCGGAGGGATTTGCTGTATGGATTGCTGGGTGGAATCAATCGAAAATTTCAGCGCCGTTGCCATTTTAATGTATAAAAATAAAGTTTAAAATAATATATTAGCAGGATAGCAGGATGATATCCTTTATTTAATGTAAGATTAAGTTGGATCACAATGCACTTTTTTATTTTTCCGTCAGAATTACCGTTCAACCAGGACTTTTGGGAAACGGAAAGGAGAAGACATTGGGTAAATATTATTACTGCGGAGTTAAGCACAAGCACATGTGTGTGTGTGTGTGTATAAATTGGATTGGTTGCCCGCAGAATCCATTTTCAAATGGGATGCTGCGGTTCTAGCTAATATTTGCTCTAGCGGTAAATTAACTGTATTATTTGCATGTGGGGTGTTAACTCCGTAAAGTTGAAAATAGGTGAGATGAGATCTAAGAGCGAGAGTTCATTAAACCTTGAACGAACGCTGGGGAACATGGATTTATTTCTAGGGTGTTGTATCTATACTTGGATATTTATTAAAACAAATGGGGGCAAATTTTCATAGATTTAATATACAGTGTCATTCCCAAAGTACGCAGGGAAACTTTTTTATTAAGGGTTTTTCAATAAAAAGTTATTCTTGATAAAAGTTTGTGCATCCCCTAAAACTAAACATGCACCAACAAAATATAGTAAAACACTCGTAATATATGGTTCGGTTTCCTCTTAAATAAAAATTGTGCGGCTTTTAACAATATTTTTGCTGTTTTTGTTAGTATATTGCTCCTTTTATTATTCGATTGTTAACCTCTTGATTTATCTATGGTCTATTTTTATGTATGAGAGAGTAATAAAACAGCATTTCTAATGCAAAACTTAGTACGGTCATTTTAAATATTTTTACGAAATAATCTAAATATTTCCTAAAATTGTCATAAATGTACCTGAGCTAATACAAGTTTTGGGTCTTTTATTGGTCTTTTATAACCATAAGCTGTACAGAACAATAGAAAAAGGTTTGAACAGGCCAAAAGCCCTGTGTATTAAAGATAACATAGCCGTATCTTAAGATTATTTTCAATAAGTACCGATTTGCCAATTTTGTTTTATTTTAATTCCAAGAATTACTTACAGTAATCAAATTATAAGTAGATAAATCCCTTACCAACAAATTTCACAGAAAATGCGATTGTAGGTTTTCTATTTAGTAAGGAGGTCCAGTTGTGTATTCTTGACAGCTTACTAAATGTCGTTTAGTTGCAACATGCAAGGTGCAGTGTGCAGTCTATTGTGAATTCTAGTGTGATCATGGAAAATTTGGAAGTACCGCGTAAACGACAAAAAATCGGTCCTTTAACAGTTAATGAAAAAATATTAATATTTAATTGTTTTAAATCATTTACAGATAAACATTTATGTAAAAGTGTTGATGACACAGTGGAATTAGTTAGTAGTACGCTTGGTGTTGGGAAATCTACGATTTACAGAGTTGTTAAAGAAGAGAAATGTGGCGAGTTTCAAACAGCACGTAAAGCTCCAGGAAAACCAAAATTTCAAATAGAAAAATCATTTGAAAGAAAGACTTCGAAGGAAAGTGCATGGCGTTCTTCTTTAGAAAAGAATTTCCGACAGTAGACAAAGTTCTTGCCACGGTTCGAGATGATAAGGATGAGTCGAAGCACACTATGGAAACTTTTAAAAGAAATAGTTTTTCTATGGAAAAAGCATTCCAGAAAGTCTATTTTAATAGAAAGAAGCGATATTGTAGTATGGAGAAGAAATTACCTAAGGACTATAAAAGAAATGAGAAACCAAAGAAGAAATATATTTTATTTAGATGAAACATGGATCAACGAGGGACATACACCAAATAAATTTTGGCAAGATGAAACTGTTACAAGTCGAAGACAGGCTTTTTTAAATAATTTATCTACTGGTTTAAATCCACCATCAGGAAAGGGGCGCAGACTGATAATAGTACACATCGGTAGTTCAAACGGTTTCGTTAAAGGTGGTTTATTGACTTTTGAATCTACTCGTACCGGTGACTACCATGAGGACATGAATGCTGATGTCTTTAAAGAGTGGTTCGAACAAATGATAGATCTTCTTCATCAGAACTGTATAATAGTAATGGATAATGCAAGTTATCACTCGAGACTTACAGAAAAAATGCCCACAACCAAGTGGTTAAAAAAAGATTTACAGAATTGACTAAATTCAAAGAATATTAAGTTCCATCCCGGTTCTGTGAGAAGAGAACTGTATCATTTGTGTTCCCTTCATAAAGAGAAATTAAAAAAATATGAAATTGATGAAATTGCAAAAAATCGTGGGATGACGGTGGTTAGATCACCACCATATCATTGCGAAGTAAACCCGATTGAACTGATATGGGCACAGATAAAGGGAGAAGTTTCAGGAAAAAATAATTCTTTTAAAATGAGTGATGTTAAACAGTTGTTTTTGGAGGCTGTAAATAATGTGAAGCCTGAAAACTGGGAAAAGGCAGTAAATCATACGATTAAAGAAGAAGAGAAAATGTGGAAGTTGGACAATATTACTGATGAAATGATCGAGCCACTCATTGTAAATATTGGTTGCGACAGTTCATCTTCTGATTTCTATTCTGATTTGGATTTGTAGGTAAGAGGTAGTTTTTATATTAAAATTATTATTTATGAACGTAACGTTGTTTAAAAGTCAAAGTTTAAACCCTTATACCTACATAACCCTACATAAGTTATAAGCAGGTTAATTAGGTGAAAATATAAGTGTACACCCGATATATTTATTATATTTATACAAAGGTTATTTCATACGAAAATACTCGAGGTATAACTTCACAAAATATTTTAACTGTCTACTAAAAGAAGTGGTACGCCTATGGATTACGAACGCTTTATTATTTTAATACTCTCTCATACATAAAAATAGACTATAATAACAAGCCTTAATATGTGGTTCATTATCAGTGATACTGTTAAGTAATATTTTGTTTATAAGAATTTCTTAAATTAAAAATATTTAATATGGAAATTATTAATTAATAACTCTACCAAGTCTCAAAGTAAGTTAAGTCAGGTAACGAAGCCGAAATTTGGTAATTATCAATTTCTTGATTAATTTAATGACATCGTTCCCAGGAGCTTAATTTAAATGGGTAATAACCTTGCAAGGAAGTCAACTGCGTTTATGAACTTGATGTAATTATAATTTGCAATCTCTATAGTTTGTCCATCGTAAAGAAAATGACATCCGAAATATTGCATATCATGGAGCAAAGGAGGCAATATTAAATAAATCCAGAAGTATATAAAAGGAGACAAAAGGAAATAAAACAAAAAATTCGTATCGCCAAAGAACACTGGATGAAGGAGAAGTGTAAGTAAATGGAAGACTTGGAGTATAAACATGGCACTTTCAACATGTATAAAAAGGTCAGAGAAGTGGCAGGTTTATACAATAAAAATACCACTAATATGCTAGTTGACACTGAGGGCAAAATTATCTTGGACGAAAAAGAAATCCTTGGTATGTAACCCAAAGATCCTGCAGTGGATGTACACGTCAATAGTGAGACCGGTCATCACTTATGGATAAGTAGTCTGGGGCAGTCTGGCCAGTACAAAGGCAAATCTAGCGAAAATCCAAAGACTAGCCTGCGTATGCATAACAGGTGCAATGAGAACGTGCCCAACGTTCGCCATGGAGGTAATCCTAAGCCTTACACCCCTCCATATAGTAGAGAAAAGAACAGAACCTACAGAATGACCAGAGAAGGATCAACCAAACGCAAGTTTCGACTACTTCCTGGAAATCACCAAACCTGGGACGTGCTCCAAGATGAGATGACAAAGAAGTTTAGCTTTGTGAAAGAATTCAACACAAAGCTAAGTAACAAAAGCGAATGGGACAAAGATACCATCCCAAAACTCAATAGAAGTGCCATTAAATGGTACACAGATGGTTCTAGAACAACCGAAGGAACAGGAATAGGAGTATATGGGCCTGGAACCAAATATTCCGGAAGTTTAGGCAAACCTCCGAGCATTTTCCAAGCTGAGGGCTTGGGCTCCCACGTAATCATCTCCAAGATAGTTTGGGAGTGTCTAGAGAATCTAAACGAACTAGGCAAGAACAACACTGTTACCCTCCTGTGGGTTCCGGGACACACTGAAGTGGAGGGTAATGAAATAGCAGACGTACTTGCAAAAAAAGGGACTGAAACACCATTTCTGGGACCTGAACCCTTCTGCGAAATAAGCACCAGTACAATACTTGATGAACTTGTAAAAGAAGTAAATAACAAAAGATCTCAATACTGGATAGGACTACACTACTGAACTATAACCAGAAGAGATCTGATGACTGCGTTAGTAAAAGTAAAAATAAGCTCAGAATACTAACGGGTATCCTAACAGGGCACTGCCGGCTGAGAGGCCACCTAAAGAAACTCGGATTAGTAGACAAAGAAGAATGCAGATTCTGCGAGGAAGAGGAGGAAACCTTGAAATTTGAACTCAAGTGTCATATCTATTTCTTTTTGTTTTATGAATCTTTCTCTCTCTTTGGCGCGTTTAGATGAGATACTTTTTAATTTGGGTTACTATGCACGATTTCGGGATTGTAATTTATGGTACAGTGCCGGCGGTCTGCGGGCTTAATTTTATTAAATTATTATTTGTAGTTTTTTAATACCCCTTTTCCATTCCAGTGGTAGGGTGAAAAACGAATGAAATGAAATGAAGATGCTCAATTTGTATTTGGAAATTGAACAGTATGTAAATTAGAAAGTGAAGTTCTATCAAATACAGTTCCTAAATAAGGCAGATAAAACTTGCCAAGTTAGAAAACTGAAGTATCCATTTCAAACCTCATTTTAGTTCATTTTGTTAAACACTGGATTGCGAGTTTGTTTTATAAAAGTGACTTGCTGTTGTTATATTTAAAAATAAATAAATGAATTACTTTCCAGCGAGTGTAATACACCTAAGTAACTAGATGGTTAACAAAAACCAGACACCCTTCACTTCAAAGCAAAATAAAAAAACTAAGAATCCTCTTTTTTTTTATAATTATGTCGCGGTGCATTCTTCGCCGGCTTCTGGCTCGAGTATTCTCCTCCAGACTACTTTTATATTCCGTCGTGTTGTGAGAAGACCAGCGTAGCATTAATTAAACTAAAATCGCCCTGGAGTCCTTGGCACCGAGCAACGAGGAGTTGCTTTTAATTTTAGAGCAGGATTTATTGGAAAAAAATTCATTGGCCACCGAAATTACCGCGAACAATATTCATTAATTCTATTGTTTTTTTATTCTAAGATTTTAAAATTTTAGTATTAGTTTATAGGCCAGTTAGATGTTCATCTTCTACATTTTAACTCATATTTTTTGGATCTGTATCTGTAAATCTAGAAGGGTGGGTCACCCCACAGCACGTAGGCCACATTTGGCCCATTGTGCGTCCTTCTGAGGTTGAGCCTTCCTTCTAGCTCGTCAGCCAGCCTACTTGTTTAAAGTAGGCGATGACGTCGCCTGAAGGTAGCTCCCTCATGTTGGCATGTGTTAGCCACCGCTCGCCGAAAAGAAAATGTCTCATTTGTGAGAGTGTCGGGCATTCGCAAAGAATGTGTTCGACAGTCTCGTCTTCCTGTTCACATCCTCTATACAGTGGAGTGTCAGATAACCCCATCCTGTGGAGGTGTTTTCGTAGATGACAGTGGCCAGTCAGGATACCTGTGGCTGTGCGCAGGTTCTGTCTGTTCATAGTCATGTATTTTTTGGCTGTTTCGCTGTTCGGATACTGTAATAGTTCCTTGGCTAGCTTGCAACCTGTTTCGTCGTCCCATCTACCCTTAAACTTGTCAAGGGAGTGTTTCTTCAGTAGATCAGCCACAGCTGATGCCGATAAGCTTATGAAAGTGCCAGGTCCCAAAAGTTTTTGGGAGGCTGCTTTCTTAGCTAGAGAGTCAGCTGCACGGTTGCCTTTTGATTTTCCATGACCTTTGATCCAAGCTAACGTGACCACGTTGTTGTTGCAAGCTTCGATCAGGGCCTGGTGACATTCTAGTACTAGACCTGATGTAATCCGTGGTCTATCCAGAGCTAGTAGTGCCTGTCTGCTGTCCGTGAGGATGTAAATATTATTACCAGTAATGTTCCTACTGGTAGTCTCTTTTGCGGCGATTGAGATAGCAGTGAGCTCTGTTTGAGCTACACTGGCATTAGAACCCATTGCCCATTTTATATTGAGATTCAGGGATCTGGAATAAATTCCACAGCCTGACCCCTCATTTGTTTTAGACCCATCGGTGTAGATGCACAAGGCACCTGCTGCCAATGTAGCCTCTTGTACGTTTTTTGTTATTACCCTGTAGGGTCTGTAAAAGGCATATCTTGGTGCAATCGAATCTGTGTTGGCTTGTAGCAGTGGGACCTCTCCAAGGACCTCGTGCCACAAGTTACACCTCGACTGACCAGATCCTACGTCAGGTTGTATACCTGTAGAGCGTAGCCGTGTCATGGTCATCACTACAGCCTCCTTAATAAATATATCAAGGGGGGTGAGACCAAGGATCACCTCCATTGCTCTAGTTGGTGTGGTTATCATGCCCCCCGTTATGTTGAGGCATGCTATTCTTTGGATTTGATCCAATTTGCGTACGACTGTCCGCTGGCTAGTTTTGACTCCCCAGGCAATCGCACCGTATGTTAGCATAGGTCTTATGATTGCAGTGTAGATCCAGGCCGTAACCTTGGGTGACATTCCCCAGGTGCGGCCAATGGTTCTACGGCACTGTTCATAAGATATGTATGCTCTTTTGACTCTGTTTTCTAGGTGAGAGTTCCATGTTAACTTGCTGTCAAAGGTGACCCCCAAATATTTCACCTCTGCAGAAAAGTTCAATTTAGTATTTAGGAGCTTTGGGGCCTCGATGTTTGCAAGCTTCCTTTTATTCGTGAAAAGAACCATCTCTGTCTTTATATTTTTTGGATATGGTTGCCTTACATTTTTTTTCTTAATAAAATGAACCCTCCTTTGTCGATCGGAAGTGGTTTCAGGTTCACATCTCACTCGGTTTTCCCCACAAACAATTTTCCCTTTTGAAAGACTTTCTCTCGATTTTCTTTTGACGCAAATGGATGTAATTGCATATCTAAATGTAATTTATTGTTGAGAAATCAACATAGAAATCCAAAGTTCTTGGGTTTTTATGTTGATCCCATACTATCATGGCATCACCACGTAGATTTTCTGGCAACAAAACTTGCAAGAAATATATTTGTCATACGATCACTGAGGGATGAGCTGCCAAGAAAATCAATCTTGACAGCTTACCACTCTATATTTCTTTCCCACTGTAAGTATGGAATTCTAGCATGGGGTCACTCTCCTCATGCTGACAGGATTTTTAAATTGCAACGAAGGGTACTCCGTGTTATGTTTAGGATGGGCTATAGGGAAGACGTTGCAGGGGTGTTTTCCGAAAACAAGCTTTTTACTTTTCCTTCTTTGTATATATATACATGCCTAAAGCATGTCAGAGAAAACCTCGGCTCATATACAAGAAATAATGGCATCCATAATCACAACACCATGCAAAACTTACACATACATATACAAAAGTTTCGGCTGAGCCACAGTCGATTTGGAGTGAACTATTATGGACCTTTATTTTATAATGTATTGCCTAGAAATGTGCAAATTTTAGACAACAAAAACTTCTTTATAACTATTAAAAATCACCTACTCAGATATGCATTCTATAATACTAATGAATATTTAAATACTACATTTCATATGAGTGAGACAGAAATTTTATAAAAATTTGTGTGATGTTTAAAAAATTAGACCACGGTACTTATATGTAAGTACATATTTTAATAAATTGTCTATTTTAGTGCGTTTTGTGTAAATGTTTTTAAAATTATTTTTTTTAAATACATGCCTACAATATAAATCAATTTTGACTTGTGAAAACAAATGTATTTTTGTAAATCATGTAATATATATTCTATTCTATTCTATTCTATAACTCCGCCGCTGTGGCCAAAAAGGGCGATCAAAATAAATAAAATATTCAATCTAATAACTAAATAAAAATAAATGCATTTCGCTTAGCTTCAAGCTTGGAAACAAATTTGTGAACATACCGAAAATACAGGGAGCCCAATACTGTGCCTTGAAGTACGCCACATATAATTGTTTGTTCTGTGTTGGTTTGATTTTCCAACCTTGTAATTTGACGTCGGTTTGTTAAGTAACTCTTAAACAAGTTAAGAGCTATACCTCTTACTCCAAGATCTTTTAAGGTGTCCAATAGTATATTATGATCGACAGTGTCAAATGCTTTACGAAGAGCAATAAAAACTCCTAATGATGGCATTCCTTCTTCTAAAGAGGTGTAAATATTTCTAGTCAATTCCAGTATCTGGTCACTGGTATTTTTTTTGTCTCTAAAGCCGTATTGAGATGGTGAAAATAATTTAAACTTCTCGAAATAATGACTTAACAATTTTTTCAAATATGAATAACAATTTTCTCTTGTTTTCTATCTCTATCCTGGCCTAAATCTCCGACATTCTTTCATATTCCAAATAGTGGCGAAACAAAACCGTTATGGCATTAATTAAACTACCACCAAGAGTACTGCTGACCTTCCTGAATGTATAAGCGAGCGGAATTTATTGAAGAAAAAAAAAACAAAAAAATTCTGAACCGCAATTACCCGAAGCCATATTCATTAATTCTGCCCCTTTTGGTTTTAATTTTGCAGAATTATATTATAGGAAAATTATAGAATATTAATAACTTTAAGATTTTAATATAAAGGCATCTCGATCAAATTAGATGGGCGCAGCTAATGAATTGTTTAGAGATAAATTTTTAATTAAAATTGGAAGAAAATAAAAGTTATGGTTAAAATGAGCTGCTCAGTACAATAATGGCCCAACCCACAAAATATAGAAAAAAGGGTTACTACTCTCATCTATTGGCGAAGGACGTAAACTTTCAAAACTATAGTGACCTAACCTTATTTTTGACGTTTTACGATAGAGTGAAATGAAACTGTAGTTCTTCCCCTCACATAATTGCAATATTTTTATACGGAAGAGTGGCCCAATATCATTTGAGCCACTGTAGTTGCTTAGAATTAGTTAATACAATAGTGGCCTAAAATCACTTAGGCCACCATACTTGTAAAAATATAAGCGGTATAAAAAGCTTTGTGGGTCGTTCGGTAAGTTTTGTGGTTATGTTTACGTTTTATTTTGCTGCCGTTGTGCTCTTGTGACTATTTTTATTGTGTAGAATCTTGTATTATACAGAGTGGCCCATTGAAAAAGATACAGATCGTTAACTGGTCATTGTTTTTAAAGTAACTGGACTTATAGTTGTTTGTTTTTTTAGAAACGAAATGTCAGATTCCAGCGTAGGAGAACCCTCGGAGTTCGAGGATTCTGGATCTGAATACATTCCGTCAGATGAAGAACGCAGACTTTCTTCGCCTGATAATTATTTGCCTGAACATGAAACAACGATTGATAACCCTACTAATACGGCCCCTGGCCCTAGTGACCTTCTATATTTTTTGCCTCTCAAAGAAAAAAGAAAGTTAAGTAGAAAACGACTACGACATCATTCCGAATGGAAAAGAGTGACGGCAAAAAGAGCCAGAGCGGCAGGTCAAGAGTATTTAAATGTAGCAGGTCAGGTTGTTCCTGCAAAGAAGTTCTATGATGGTGATTGCACAAGTCATAAAAAATGTCATAGTTTATTAACACTAGAGGAAAGGAAGCTTATTTTTGATAACTTGTATAAACTGAAAAATTTTGATTTACATACAGCTTTTATTTTTGGTAAAATAAAAGTTGAACCCAAATTAAGAACCTACAGCAGAAGAGCGCTGACCGATTTACCAAAAAGAAAGAATACTCGCGTATACCTTTTACCGAAAGCTGGTGTGGATGTTATCGTTTGTAAAACTTTTTTTAAAAAAAGTTTAGGAGTCTCGGACGGAAGAATTTCTCGTGCAGTTAGATATAAAAATACAGGTAATTCAACTGAGACTACAGCTCCATTGGATAAAAGAGGAAAACAGCCATGTAACAAGAAGACCAGTGAAGAAGCGGTGAATGGTGTGATTTCATTTATTAAGAAATTTCCTACTTATAGAAGTCACTACAGAAGAACAAATAGTCCTAATGCCAAATATCTTTCCCCTGACTTATGTATTACTAAAATGTATAGTCTTTACAAGGAAGAAATGGGAAATAATGCAGTATCGAGTTTCATATTTAATAAAATATTTACTGAGAAATTTAATTTACATTTTCGACAACCCTATTCAGACACCTGTAAAAAATGTGATGCGTTTAACGTTAAGTTACGACAAGGTACACAAATAGAAAAGACTCAAGTCGCACATCAGAAGGAACTTCATTTAAAAAAGGTCGAATCTGCATGGTCTGGTTTAAAGAAAGATACGATTTTTGCCCAAACTTTGGACAATGACACCACAATATTTGCGTTTGACCTCATGAAAACATTACCCACACCAAATCTAGCTACGGGTATTGTTTACTATAAACGTCAGTTATGGACATATTCATAATTTGACAACCAATCAAGCATACATGTATACATGGCATGAAGGATTAGCATCTCGTGGGCCACCTGAAATTGGTTCCTGTCTGTTACATTTTTTTGAAAATTTTGGGGTGATTGAAAGAGAAAAACGTTATCATGAAAATATTTACATACCCGAAGATTGGGCGAAAGTCATAGCATCTGCAAAGAAGAAACATCCTAAATTTCAGGTAATTAAGATGACCGAAAATGATTTTAAATGCACGAAAAAGTTAGAACAGTTAATAACAAACAGAAAACTAGACGATAACGAAATAAAAAACGAAAGAAGACAAGTAGAATGGTTAAAATTTCAATGGATACGGTTGCGTAAATCTTACCCTTATAAAATATTTTATAAATATACGAACGTTGACGATGATCTTATAGCATCATTTATGTCTGTAAATGTTGAAAAAAGAAAAACTAGAAATTCAAAATTACATAACATTGAACTGGATTTGCTATATCCTGAAGGACGAACAATAGAAAAAAATAAAATGAAAGATTTACAGTCTCTGTTTCCATACTCTCATTCATTTTATAATAATTTAAAGGCCAATGAGGGTGCCGTAGATAATGATGTTGACTGTGCTTTAGACGACGAAGTCTTGGAGGAAGTGCCAGAAACCTAATTGGATGTGTGTACGGTTACGAGCCCAAACCACAGTTATAAGAGAGTTTTTAATTTTTTTTTATGTAATAGTGGCCCAAACCACATTATTTTTTTTAATTTTTGGAATTTAAAAAAATACTTTTATTAAAACATTAGCTTTTACTTCATTTATTTGGGCTAAAATTAAAGTTTATTGAAAATGTTACGTAAAGTTGAAATAAAAATTTTGAAAAATTCACTGAGCAGCTCAAATAAGGGTTTATTAATAATCCGACAGAGACTGATCATCTACAGAAGGATACTCTAAAATAATCTAATTTTCTCAAAAATAATAAAAGTAAACTGTAAAAAAAAACTCAAGATATAAAAAGATTTTTCAATTTGAAAAGTGACTAGAAAATTCAAACGCCCAATATTCTATCAATACAAAAAGATATACACATAAAAAATGTTACATATTTGCATCACCATCGGAAAATGTGTCCAGTTCATTACAGAAAAAAATTTTCTTCCTATGGGTTCCGGGACACACTGGAGTAGAGGGTAATGAAATAGCAGACGTACTCGTAAAAAAAGTGGCTGAAACGCCATTTCTGGGACCTGAACCCTTCTGCGGAATAAGCACCAGCACAAATAACAAAAGATCCCAATACTGAATAGGACTACAAGGAATGAGGCAGGCTAAGACACTACTGGGAAGCTACAACCAGAAGAGATCAGATGACTCCACCTGCAAAAGTAAAAACAAGCTCAGGAAATTTTAACAGAGCACTCTGCCGATTGAGAGAGCACCTAAAGAAACTCGAATTAGTAGAGGAAGATTTTCAAGGAAGCGGACGAAAGCCGAAAGCTCTATCCACATTCGGCTGGGTAGATCTTACAGATCGCAGTGTACCGAGGCGTTCTCTTGTAATTGAATTATCTCGGAGCCAGTAGATATAAATTTATTGGAGTTTTGTCATTCAAACTAAACTCCTGGACAAAATTAACGCACCACTCATATTTTTCTCAATAATCTTTATTTATTGTTAACTTAGTGTACGACAAGTAGGCTATGGACCGTGTTTGATACTGACAGATGTTATTTAAACTAGCTAGTGTCACATAATACCTTGTTTTGACAATAAATATCTGGTCACCGAGCTTCGCTCTTAATATTCAAATCTACATTTTTAAGCAGTCCAATGAATATATAATTTAAGTATATTTATAACCTGACAAATTATTAATTAATTCGTGAAAATCACGGAGTGGACGACATCTACTTGAACTACAGAAAGGTAGATAAATAGAAAGTTGATTGGCGATTGGCTTGAAAGTAGGCGGGAAAATTAAAAAAGCTGTCAGTGTTAATTTTCAATTTGCTGCAGGTGTTGTTGACATTTATCAACTGCTTGTCACAGAGGTTAGTTAAATGCATTAAAAGTTGCCTAGTTTCTGGAGATTTCACCCTTTTAGGGCAACATCTACTGACGCTTGATCTTCGCGAATAGTCACGGCGGACAGGCCCCTTTTTTCGGGACGGGCAACATCAGCGTGTAGGGCATAGTGGTTTCAGTGGGGTGGTTTTAGTGAGTAACTGTAAGGGGTAGTCTCACACTATCGGGGAAGGGAAGATCCTTTACCCGATATGCATAAAGCATTTCCACCCGCCAAAAAAAAAAGATTAGCTTTAGGTTAGGTTAGATCTGTGTAATAAGTGTCCATTTTAACAGTGTTACTCAACGTTCCTATAAATATTTACCTAAACCCATGATTTCTGAAATTGAATTGGCAACGTTGTATTTTCAACTTAGAATTTATTAGATGGCTGTCATTTGACAAGCAAATTATTTATGTCCGTCAAATGAACCTTTTCTTTTTTATACTTTTCAGGTTTATTCTGGTTATAAATTGCTACTTGGGCATTTGTAGAATAAAAAAATGTGAAAAATATTTTTCCGCGCAAAAATTTCTATTGCTAAGTATATTGATTTTATCATGTTTTATAGCATCTGCGAAAATTTCATGAAAATCCCAGCCGGTCCCATTTTCTTAACAATTAACCAGAGATGTGCGTGTCAGTAGTTGTCAAAATTTGTAGGTCATTATGGATAAAAAGCGGCAAATTTAAAATTGAATTCTTTAAGATTTAAACGCCAGAAATTAAATAAAGTCAAACCTTTTTACTACTATACTATACAGAAGAAAGGAGTGCAGTATTTAATTTGCAGAACGTAGTACAGGTTCAAGAGGTAGAAATTTTATTTTCACCTCATCCTTCAATGCTTATTTTTAGTTAAAATTTAAATTTTAATACATCTGATCGGCCTAATATAGTTTTTGTCTAGATTTAATCTTGTTTCCATGGTTTTTACTGTAATTAACCTGTTATTTTGACAGATAAGTCAGACTTTATTTATTCATAGCCGTATCGTATGTATTTTAATTGATTCGGAATTTTGTAATAATATATATTTCAAAATGGCTTCATTCTAAAAATATTATCAGTCCTCCTAAATCCTTGAAGGAAGAATTATTAGTAATTCAAATTCAAAATTCAAAAAATATATTATAGATGAGATGGCCAGAGAAAAACTAATTAAAATTCTCAGATTGCCTCCGTACCACGCAGAGTTAAATCCCATTGAACTGATCTGGTCCCAATTATTAAAAGGTTAGGTTTCTCAAAACAATAAAACATTTAAATTTCCTGATGTGCGAAATTTGTTTTTGAAGGCATTTTCAGATGTAAATAGAGAACATTGGGGAAAATGCATTGATCATGTTAAAAAGGTGGAAAATTCATTTAGAAAAGTATATCCACTATCAATGGATAATTTAATAGAACCGATAATAATAAACCTCAGAAAAGACAATTATAGTGATACCAGTAGTTTTAGTGAAGACAGTGACTTTTAAAGATAGTTCTTGAACTAACTTTTTTTTTAATCTTTGAGTTTAGGTAAGTACTGAAGCGTTTCTTTTAATGCCAAGAGATTAAAAACAGTTTAATCCCAACATATAATCCTCCTTGTTATTTATTGGTTAAATTTAATTCGTTCAATGTTAAAGTGTCAGATGCATAAGGTTTATTTTTATTTTTTGTAAATAATATAACTTCAAAATTTAATCTACGAAGTGGGTATATATATTTTATATGCTGTGACCTTATTTATATTATAGAAACTTATTTTGCAAAGTACGCCTATGGAATGTGACGTTATATCCTCTCTCCTTATAGTATATTACTATAGAAACAAGTTGCCGTTGCTAGGAAATAAAACTAAAAACTTAACTTTTCTTGTAAATATCTCGGAAGATCGAATTTTCACAGACATGAGACCTGCATTTTTGGCATTTTTAGATAGGAATTAGTCTACCCTGAAAGTTTCATTGAATTCTGACGAGTGGATTTCGAGATCCTCTGGACACACATACACACACACACACACACACACACACACACACACACACACACACACACACACACACACACACACACACACACACACACATACAAACCTTGCTCGTTTAATAGTATTTGATTCATATTAAACTTTGTTTTAGAGCAAATCTGTGTAAATTTTTTTTAAAAAAGTGTTGATTAAAACAAAATTTCTGTAAGAAGCAAGCGTTTGTTTGTAATTGTTTTTATCATATGCATGTTTGGAAGTTCATTTGCGAGTAAAACAAGTAAGAAAAATGAACCGCCAAAGAAATTTGTCAATAGAGGAGGCAGTGCGAGCATCGACTCTTCTGGATGAAGGATATTCAATGCGACATGTTGCTGGTTTATTAGGAAGACATCATTCCAGTATCAGTCGCGTAGTGAAACGTCATAATGAAACAGGCTCGTACCTTCGAAGAACAGGACAAGGGCGAAAACGTTGCACTAATCAAATTGATGATCGTTTTTTGAGACAACGTGCTCTCAGAGACAGGAGAGTTACCAGCAATCTGTTAAAAAATGAATTAGCGGATGTTCGCAACGTCGCTATATCATCTCGAACGGTTAGAAGACGTTTACATGAAGCAGAATTGAGCAATAGAAGACCAGCCAAAAAGCCCTTGCTTACCAGAGAACACAAAGTTCAGAGATTGAATTTTGCAAGACTACATCAGAATTGGACCATCAATGATTGGAAACGGGTTATGTTCTCCGATGAAACCAGAGTTAGCCTTAAAGCTCCAGATGGACGTGAGCGTGTCTGGCGAAGACGAGGAGAAAGGTTTGCTAGCTGTAATATCTCTCCTAAAGTACCTTTTTGTGGTGGCTCTAAAATGTTTTGGGGAGGAATTTGCTTCGATGCTCGTACGGAATTAGTCCCTATACGTACGAGGTCTATGAATGCCCAATATTACTTAGATAACATTATTGTCGAACATGTAATGCCTTTTGCTCCATTTGTTGGGCCTAATTTTTTATTCATGCAGGACAACGCTCGTCCCCACGTGGCAAGACAGGTTATTGGTTACCTAAATGATGTTAATATCCCTTTATTAGAGTGGCCACCTAACAGTCCGGACATGAATCCTATAGAGCATCTATGGGACTATCTCAAAAAGAAGATTCGAAGTCTTAGACCTCCTGTTGTTAATCACAACCAACTTATAGAAGCCGTTATTGAAGAATGGGAGATTATTCCGCAAGCGTTTGTTGAACATTTAATATCAAGCATGCCTCGACGCATGAATGCAGTAATAAGAAGTAGAGGAGGCCCTACACGGTATTAGGGTTCACCAAAATTCATTTATTGTGTTTCACATATTCTTTTTTCTTTTTTCAATTGGAAAGCATGATAGCTTAATTATGCATTTTCAGCAAAAACAAATTTTTAAAGAAAAAATAAGGCAAATTAAGGTCATGTTAAGGTCATATTCGACTAATTTTTAGGTATTCATTATTGTTTCAATTTAACTAAGTTTTATTTTGTGTTTATATTGTAAATATTTAGAATAATTAAAGTGGTGCGTTAATTTTGTCCAGGAGTTTATATACATAATTCAGCAGTTCCAAAATAAAGTAATATTGGTCATATATCTAAGGAACGTTCACATCTACAGATACCTGAAGATCTAAACAATTTACAAAATGATCAACTTCGCATAAAAATATAGAAACACCATGACCACGTTGACCGCGAAGCTCTCCAGCTTTTGAATACAAGAAGACTCAAAATGATGAGTGATATTTTATTAAAAATTATATTTTAGATATAAGTGATTTGTATATCATGAATGGGACAAAGTTTGTTTATGTCGTATGGTATTATTTTCTCTTGTTTCTCCTCTTCATTTAGTATTTTAGCCAATTTTTTTTCTGCTTTGACTGCTTTCTTTATTTCTATCATTTTTATTTGTTGCGCTGTCAGTTTGGCTTTTGCCCTACACTCCCTTAAGTTTTGTACGAAGACGTCTCTTCCATTTATCCTGTCACAAGTCTTTCTGTCGAGGTGTTTTGGCAAGTGCCAAGTACCTAAAAGGTAATAGTATGCTAAAATGGTGCGAAATATAACAGTCACTTGGACCTTGTTACAAACTGAGGCCTCTGGGCGTTAGAATTTGAGAAGTGAAATTTTTCCCAACTTACCCATAAAGTTTTCGTTTTTAAATCTGGGAAAACCTGCCAGTATATGTCCTTTATTAGTACCGATAATTCTTGGTACTTTTAACCTCGTTCTGGGCATATCACAAAAAAATCTCGGGATTTCGTAGTTCCCAATCATACTGGGCACGAATGCTCCTTCAAATTGGTTAGCATGAAAATGACTCGACATTTTACTGATTCACAATAATATAATTTGGTGAGATATGACTGACATTTGGTAAAAGAAAAAATGACATGTAATATTTTTGCCACTATTCGTGGTTTCTACCAAATAATGCGATCTCTAGTGACAAAAAAACGAACCTCTTACCGTCAGATGTCAGCTGAACTCGGGAGTAGACGTTGGCTAAGAAGAATATAAAGAGCAGATCGAAGAAAAGATAGAGCGAGAGAGTGGAAGTCTTGGACCGATAGGAGATCTAGACCAAACTGTATATACACATATATAAAATACAATTTTTACTGTACAATATTCCTACGTTTATTTTTTGAGATTTTATGTATTACTCTGTATAAAGTCAAAGTGCCGTATAGCCTGAAATACACACCGACCATTTTTCAACAACTTTCAAAACAATAGCGGCGTGCTTCGAGGAAGATTAGTTGCAAACAATTTGGAGAAGTGAAGTTAGCAACTTTATCTCACCAACAGTCACTTGCAGCTCGCGAGGATTACGTATATGACTTCAAACCAGAGAATTAAAGTCACTTCCTAACTGTCCTCCATAATTTATGTACTTACAGCTAATTTTGGATGTTCATTAATGTCCTCTAAGTGAGTTTTATCATGGGAAAAGTGTTGGGATCGTTATATTGTTGTTGGCGATGAAGATTCAATTTTTTGAAATTTGTAAATTCAATATTTGAATATCTAAAGTAATGTTATCATGGGTTTTGATCATATACAGGGTGACCCATTAAGAATGGGACATAGAACAACCGCAGATTCTCCAATTCAAAATAAAACGATTAGGCGAAATATGCTTAGATAAAATGTTACTCGTTTCCGAAATGAAGTTGAAAACTGAAAAATAATTAATGGCCATAATTTTTTTAATACACCGTATAATTTTACTCAAATCGGCACACTTGTTAAATATCATAAAATGCACCTAACAGTAAAAAAACAGTTCAGTACGCTCTACCAGTGGCGTACGGCAGAAGTAAGTAATGCTTGTACCCCTTCTATATGTTACGCCGCTGTCTAAATTTTAATTTTGACTATAATTTTAATTTTTTTGATATTTTCTGAGTCAATAATGTACACTTGTTAGTTTGTTGTAAAGTCATTGTTTTACAATAATATTACAGTTATTAATAACAATAATCACTTATTGGCAACAGATAGTTACTACGAAAATGTTTAACTGACAGTGACAGAACTTCATTATAAATCAAAGCCTACTGTCAAAATTTTCAATTATAAATTAATAAATATTCTCACAATCGCAACGTGCCTATTAGGAACTTAACATTTCAAATCAGAACGAAAAAATAAAAAAAAATAGAATAAAGCTGTTTGATCGCGAATCTCATTAATTGTAAAAATGAATATTATTAATAATAATACAAATAAAAAGTACATGTCTATCTATCTTTAACTGCGAATATCTCGAAAAACAATGACTTTACAACAAACTAACAAGCGTACATTATTGACTTAGAAAATATCAAAAAAATTAAAATTATAGTCAAAATTAAAATTTAGACAGCGGCGTAACATTTAGAAGGGGTACAATAAAAAGTACATGTCTATCTTTAACTGCGAATATCTCGAAAAACAAACACTTTACAACAAACTAACAAGCGTACATTATTGACTTAGAAAATATCAAAAAAATTAAAATTATAGTCAAAATTAAAATTTAGACAGCGGCGTAACATTTAGAAGGGGTACAATAAAAAGTACATGTCTATCTATCTTTAACTGCGAATATCTCGAAAAACAATGACTTTATAACAAACTAACAAGTGTACATTATTGACTTAGAAAATATCAAAAAAATTAAAATTATAGTCAAAATTAAAATTTAGACAGCGGCGTAACATTTAGAAGGGGTACAAGCATTACTTACTCCTGCCGTACGCCACTGGTAGAGCGTACTGAACTGTTTTTTTACTCTAAGGTGCATTTTATGATATTTAAGAAGTGTGCCGATTTGAATAAAATTATACGGTGTATTAAAAAAATGATGGCCATTAATAATTTTTCAGTTTTCAACTTCAACACCCCGTATTTCGGAAACGAGTAACATTTTATCTAAGCATATTTCGCTTAATCGTTTTATTTTGAATTGGAGAATCTGCGGTTGTTCTATGTCCCATTCTTAATGGGACACCCTGTATATGCTACGTTAGATACGGTACCTAGGTTATTTGTTTGGTAGGTCCAGGGGGAGTCTAGAGTACTAATCCATTGGTGGCATGTATTCGAGGTTATACTAAAGCTATAACTAAAGCCCATAATTTGGCTTGTAACTTTTTTTTAAAATCTTTTTAAATAAAGGTTATGCCACCAACTCACTAGTAAGGTTCTAGTCAAGCTTATATTGTTTTGGTATTGAGCTATACTGTATTTGAAAATCAAGAGAGAGTAAATTCCCAGAAATGTTTTGCAGTTATCAGTGTTAAAGGCAGTAAACCATAGACGTGCGTTTTCAAAATTAAATTAATATGGAAATAGAAATATTTAATTTGTTTTAGTTATTTATACCTAGATTACCAATTTTAGATAGATAAACATAATTCGTAAGTAGTAATTTAATTTGGGTAAAATGAAGAAAAAGTCAATATTATTTTAGGCATTTTGTTTTAGGCATATGTTTATTTACAAAATATGTATATAATATGTACAGATAATTACAATTATTTATAAATTAATATGAGGAGCTAAAAAAACAATTAAGTTATTATTAAGTAATTTGACGAGCAACATGCAAAAAATACGACAATATTAAATCTTAAAAAATAAAAATCTAAAAATAAAATTAAAGTACATAAATTAATAATTTTAAAGTTATGGTTCCTCGCACTCTGTGTCAGAAGATTCACCATCTGATTCTAGAGAAATTACAATGGGCTCTATAGTAATATCAATTATGTTATCTAGCTCCCACATTTTTTTTTCTATTTCTGTAACGTGTCTAATACATTTTTGCCAATTTTCACATCTGATAATTTAAAAGTAGTGTTATTTCTGGCAACATAACCTTTAACTTGAGCCCATATTAATTCTATCGGATTCAGCTCACAATGGTAGGGTGGTAAACGAAGGATTTCAATTTCTCGTTCTCGTTCTCGTTCTCCTCAATATTATATTTTTTATAATTTTGCTTATGTTTTTTAGCAATAGTTAACAATTCTGCCCTCAGCATTGTATTGTCAAAGGCTAAATTTTTAGAAGATAACCATTTTGCAATTTCACCCTTTTTCCATTTAGTGGTTGGTAAAGTTCAAGTAATCTGGAGTGGTAACTTGCATTGTCCATTACAATAACCGATCCTTTTGGTATGAATTGAATCATCTGTTCAAAATATTCCTCAAACACGTCTCCATTCATTTCTTCGTGATAATCAACGGTTTTTTTTGATTCAAATAAGAGTAAACCATTCTCAAAAAAACCGTTTGTACTGCCTATATGACAAATAATTAATCTTTTACCTTTTCCTATAGGTTCCTTAAAACCAGTAGTATATCCTTCTAGAAAAGCTTGATGGGATGATTTTATATTTTTGTCTTTCCAAACTCTTCCTACACAATGTCCTTCATTAACCCATGTTTCATCTAAATAATAAATGTTTTTATTTTGAGCTTTAACTTGTTGTATTCTTCTGAGGTACTGTCTTCTCCAACATACAATTTCTTCAGAATCAATTAGCATTGAGTGTCTGCCCATTTTTTCAAATTTAAAGTTTAACTCATGTAACACTTTCCATAGTTTATCCCGGCTTATTGTGGGTAAATCAACATCATTCGTAATGGCTTGCAAAACTTTATCTAAAGTTGGTATTTGCTTGTTTATAAAAAATGAGTGAACAAGCTTACGAATAGCATTTTTAAAAAACTCGTCCACGTTGACTTTTAATAGTTTTGGTCTACCTGGTTTCGGCTTTGGTGAGGTTACTCCACCTGATTTTTCCTCCTTTAGAACTCTATATATTGTAGATTTTCCATATCCCATTGCCTTAGATGTTGTTTCAACTACACTGTCAATAGTGTTTGAGGGATTTTGATGTTTAAAATAGTGGTACACATTCACTACAGCACTCTTTTCATTGAGCGATAAATGGTCTAGTTTTAATTTTTTCACTGGCGTATACTCACAAACTGCTTCCATTTTTAGTCACTACTATTTGTCACGTTTATCGAAAATCAAATAACTGCATTTCTAGAAACTATTTAAGTCAAAATATCTGTCATTAGAAGCTGTTGCCATTCGGAGGTCGTTAAATAACAATTATCCCTTTCTATTCTGGTTACGCCTATGACGCACGTTAATCCTCTTAGGCCTACTGTAGTAACAATGAAAGATCATAAAATAATGTGATAGTCCAAGAAATTTAATAAATTTTGTATTGAAATTAACAAAAACAATTTAGAATGCATTACAAATATTGAAGTTTTACCGCACGTACTGTACTATAGTTTTGCATACCGAATTACTTTTTATTCTGGGAATTTACTCTCTCTTGATTTTCAAATACAGTATAGCCACGATAAATCCAAACAACGTTTTGAAAACGTTACACAGTCACTCATTCATTAGAAAATGAAATTGAAATATGTGTTGTATAAATATGACAATTTTACTCCTACTGATAGTAACTTTATCACAAGTCTGTCCAACATCAAGAAAAATCGCAGATCAAACTTTTTTATGGGTTTAGATGATATTAACTTTTTCTAATGATTAACTGAAGGTCCAATTACAAACACGCCGTAAATCTCAGAAAACTAATTAGTTGTTATAAGAATTTATTTTTATGAGTGTACATCTATCTGCTAAAATACCATCACGGTGAACTACTAAAGACGATAAAGTTATCGAGGAGTTATTGGAGAAACCGACTAATAAAACTTCCTAGGTCGAGTTTCGCCCCAATACAGTCGGTTCACTGCTTTCTCTATATATAATTTCAATGCGGATTGTTAGCTCAATAGTTATCCCTTTGATTTAGAGAGTTTCAATCAGATTATCCCGAAGCGATCCCTTATTAAATTAACCAGCCAACGTTCTTGCCAAACATATCAACGTCATTATTTGTGTAAACATTCCCTAAGGATTCTGTTTGCTTTCAATTAATTTTTTTCTCTTTTTAAAATTACAAACAAACAGATACTTTTGTTTTCATCGAATTTTAATTATGACCAAGGCTATTCGTGTGCTATGAGGGTTTAATAATCCTAACTCTACACAAAATGGTGTTTTTTATTTAGTCAAACTGTTACAAATAGTTTTTTCTACGCCCACGTCAGTAAACGTTAAAAATCGCACTGTCATCATTCCTTGTAAATGACATTTAACAATAACATGAACGTAATGAGATCTCCTAACATACACGTGCTTTTTGATAAGAAAACTTAAATTTCTTAATATAATCAAATTGCAATCAAATTTTTATCTACGTACCACTTTATTTGGACTATGTACATAAATTTAGTCGATTGAAAAACAAAAACTTTTAGCATTAGCGAGATACATTTTGAATTAAAAGAGTGATGTCCCTAAATGTCGGCAACACATTATACAATTTTTCAAAAAATAACCCGCGTTTCTATAGAAAGAAACATCATGTTATTTTTTATATTGTCACAAAATATTGTATTTGAAGATTTTCTTAACTTTACCTACGAATATGTCTGAAAATGAAAGTGATGAAATTATGAGCACTCCACCGGAGATTTTAGAAAAAGCTCAAGCTGCCACACATAATTTGTTACCGCTAAAATCTAAAGAAAGGTACGAAATTACCTATCGAAAATTTATGGATTGGCGACACAAGAATAACGTCAAATCCTTTTCGGAGAATGTTTTGCTTGTGTATTTTGAGGAAACATCAAAAATTATGATGCCATCTTCTCTATGGGCCATTTATTCGATGCTGAGAACTACACTAAACATTAATAATAACAGTTTCTGAAAGATGCCCCAGACGATAATCATTTGTTGTCAATAGTAATACCACAAGTGATTGAATTTTCGCGATAAGACTTATGAGATGAATTGAATCACGAGTGGAATTTTATTAGACTATTTCACAAACAAAGTAAAAGGTCTCATTTTGACGTATGTAGCTGTAATTATACAAAGTAAAAGGTCTCATTTTGACGTCTGTAGCTGTAATTATTTTTTTTCAAAATTTTGTTTTGCAATTCGTATCCATGCTTACGCCGTGAAAATACCACGCTGATAGACCAATCAGGATTGAAAGAGAGCTGGTATTATCGCGATAATACCAGCTGTCTTTGGTTTGAGATTGGTCAGATTTTGTGAAAATTCGAAGATGAGTGAAATAGTCAAAGGTAACGAATTAAAATATTGTGTAATTATCATCACACAAATTACGATGTCCTTTATTTAATAGAAGAAAATGAGTGGGCGTAGAAAAAGTATAGTACGTTACTCGAGTTGTAAGCCAATTACACACTCGTAAAATGTACTTTTTCACTTCATGCGTAATGGGTTATTTACAACTCTTGTTACGTAATATACTATTACGTGTTTGTGACAAGTCAAAGTTTAAGTTTATGTCAAAGTTACATTACAAAGGACACAAGTTCATAATATATCATTTAAAAAAAAAATTAACAACCAATTTTAGAAAATTTCCCAGTAAAAAGACTGCAATACGTAATGTCTTTGTAGAATGAGCAGTAATTTCATTTATTAAGCTCATAAGTCATTTTTTCTGATGTATTCTTAGAACTTTTATATAAAGAAGAATATTAAAATAAAAAGATTCGAAAAAAAATTAATTGACAGCGGTGGGATTCGAACCCACGCCCTTTCGGACTGGTGCCTAAAACCAGCGCCTTAGACCGCTCGGCCACGCTGCCTATGTACAAAAGTTTTCAATAAAACGTATTTCTTCAAGTCTATTATATCACATTTTAATGAATTTTTGTCAAAACAAAAATCTATTGAATTAAAAAAAAGTACTATAATAACTTTTAATTGAGTATTTTTTAAAGTTTAAAGAAAGGATAAAGAAAAATGGGAAATAAATTTAAAAAAATATTGACAGCGGTGGGATTCGAACCCACGCCCTTTCGGACTGGTGCCTAAAACCAGCGCCTTAGACCGCTCGGCCACGCTGCCTTTGGAAAAAATTTTCCGACATTACTTGGAAGTGGGACAAAACATAAATCATCATTTGTTATCTACACTATCTACCGGTATATAACATGCAATTTGTAACGGGTAAAAGTAAACCAAACTCTAAAACATATTTGCAATATCTTTTTTTTTAATTTTAAGTTAGATAAAATCTTATACTTCACTGTAAAGTATGGTGCCTAATCTAAGTAAGACAATGGTATTGGAATAACTGGGTTATTATCAGCTGTAAAGTGAGAAGCTCGAGGAGTGGCTGATGGATCTTCAGTTTTCTGTTTTTTAGCTGGAGGTTCTGAGGCGTCACTTCTAAGGGTGTTTATGATGTTGGAATAATGCTCATTATCCATTTGCCAGTAATTTTAATTAATTGTTGTTCACCCATCCCTCTTTTAGCCAGGTTACTGACTGCTGTCGACCGCATAGAGTGGTTTGTTATTTTTATTTCTTTTGTATTTAATCCTGCCCTCTCTGCTGCTTCTTTAGTCCATTTAGGAAATTCGTTTTTTCCCACTGGAGTGTTTTTGTACCATCCACTTGATTGTTCTTTGTTCCATGATGGGTTTACTGTTATCTCTCAGTTGTTATTCTAGATGAACGTTTAACCATTAGAATTTTAAAAGGACGGACTGAACAAAAGGTTAGCCTAACACCATTTTCAGCCTCTTAATAAATATATAGTGACAAATTTAATTTTTTAGTTTTATATTAAGAGAAAATAATTTTTTTATTGATTATTTAGTGTAGAGCTTTATTTGAAAAATGTCCTGGATATGATCGTAAATTGAAACTAGTTTTTTAGTTTGATGAATTACGGGACATCCTGTACACTTAAATAATACATTTAATAAAGGAAACCCGCGTAATCGTTCACTTCTGTATATAACCCGCCGACATACATGAAAACAGTCTTTGCTAATCCTCGCAAAGCCCCAAACGAGCGAAATAAAGTAAAATGGGAGAATTGGAAGTACCAAATAAAACACAAGTTAGAGCCATGTTTAAGCCCTAACTCAGACAAAGGAAAATGTAGAGCCTATTAAGCCTGGGCTAGAGAATCGCGTTGCCAATTGATGAAATGTAATTCACTAACAAGAGTTTAGCGACCATTGACGTGACCAGGGGGAGATAACAGAGGATCTAACCATTATCTAAAATTACTCAAATCTTCCAAAAGTGAAAAATTAACCATTAAAATTACGTCAGTTGCTTCCATTTTAGATTAAACGGAAAAAACTCTCTCTCTCTCTCTCTCTCTTTGTATATTACGCCAACCACATGAAACAAAAAGTACCAAGAATTTAAGGTTATGGAAACGTCAGATGTTGGCAAGTACCAGGGATGCCAATCAAAAAATCATGTTTTACCACCTTCACAGCTGAAAATACCCGATTTTATCCGCTTGAGGTTTTAAAGCGTCCTTCATTTGAAAACAGGTAATCCTCAGTTCGAAAATGAAGAAAATGAGTGGACACAATATGTATATGGTATAATTTATTTCAGAAAAAAACAAAATTAACACAATTCTGAACAAACGCAAACAAAATATCATATTCAGATACAAATTATAATGAAAAACAAATCTAATCTGGTATTCTCCAAATATTAGTCAAACGCATCAAAATACCCGATTTTCACCCGAAATTTGTTTTTATCCGAAAAATACCCGCTAGAGTACAAAATACCCGCTTTTCGGGTAAAATACCCACATGTTGGCAACCCTGGCAAAGACAGTAATTGTATGTATGTTGGTATTTTTCTTTTCATTCCTTCTTTACTGATAGATGGCGATATAGTCAACTATAGGACATTTTAACCAAAGTTTTACCAAGTTTTAATTAAGCAGGGAAAGTGTTATTTATTGTTACGTACCATCGGTGTGTAAAAGAAAAATTAATTTTATTGAATATTTATTTTTATTATTTGATTTATTTAATTTTGAGTTTTAGTACATAACCTACAATGTTATTATTGATTTTATTAATAGATTAACCAACCTCGACTTTAGCTCTTTAATTTGGTTTGTTGTTAATTTAATATTTATAACAAATTTTAAATTTTACCTATATCTTTTTGTTCTGATTGCCTTCTGCCGTTAACTCAGACAGAATGTAATTATTTGTTGTGGATAATTTTGTTGAGCGCCATCTACTATCAAGTAGAAAATTTGGGAATCTTAAACTCAGGAAGTGTTTCAATTGACCGCGTGATTGTAGAACATTTATTAATATTCAAAATAAATAACGGTTAACCTTTTATTTTATGTGAAAGAGTTGTTTGCCAGTATAAGGTAAGCGTAATATTTTTCTTATTTACAAAATCAACAAATCTTATGATTACTCTCTTACCTTATTTAAAAAAAAAATCTAACCTAATTAATTGTAAAAATTGTGGCCTTTTTTTTATTTTTAAACGTTTTTAAATATCTATATTTAATATAATAAATTGGTACCTTTAATACGACTTAGACTTTTATTCTGATTATTTTTCTAGTCAATTCAAGATAGTACAATATTTCTAGGAAACCAAAAACAGGAATAAGATAAATTAATACAGGATACAACTGGCTCTGGATAGTATAGTCAGGATTCAACAGGATCTGGATTATTTAACAGGAACAACGATAGGATAAATAATTGGACTTCTCCTCTTGAAGTTTTCTTGTTTTACAAAAATATAACCTCACTTATTTTGACAGGTAAATTTCTTTGAATTTTTTTATCTTCAATATGAACGCTTCAAAGGATTTTGGTAAAAAAACCTCGCTGAACAGCGAGAAATAGTTTTTACAAACCATCAAATCATAGCTTACTTGATTGTAATTTGACAGTTTTTTAATGTAAATTTTTATAAAATTCAAAAATTATTAATTTACTACTTTTAATTAACACCAAATTATTCTAGAGACAAAAAGAATAATTGTAATATTATTTTCTCACTATTTCTACTTATATTAAATTTATACACAGACTTTTAATGTTCGTTATAATCGATTACTTAAATTCCGTGAAACTTCATTATTATTCCACTTTTTTACTGTATTTCTTTAATTTTAGAAATCCGGAACTCTATTTCTCTGATTTTTATTATTTTCCTTAAGTTTTAACTAATTACTTTGATGTATCGTGATATTGAATTTTGAGGTTATCTTGCAAATTTTCTTTTTCTCCTGACGATTAATATAATGTTATTATAGTTGCAGACTTATCTGAGACTACATTACTTTGAATTTATAAATTCAGTTCTTTGTTAAATTTTACGTAAATACCTTAAATCTGTTTGTAAAAATCTCTTATGAACTTTCAATGTTAAATTTTGATATGTCAAATTTTATAGAGTTTTTACAATTACCATGCTAGAACTAGTTTAAAACATTGTTTTTAAATTACATTCGGTCCTGTGATTACTCAAAATACAATAAGTAATAATTTTATTCATATTAATAAACTTATCTGGTTCTTTTTGATTCTTTGTGCTAGATATGAAAACTTTTATTCCCCTTTCGAGCTATTGGAATTAGTTAACCGTTACATTATAAACGTTTTTAGTGCTTATATTATCATCATCAGAACCCTTTTTTATTATTTAAATTTAAAATTATTTGTCTGAATTTCTCGGACATCTGCTACACACTACCATACAGTATGCAAACTAGAGTTATTTAAATGGTTAGAAGGTAAAGAAAAATATGATTTTTAGCAAATTTATTCACCACGGTTTTACTACGCCTTTGGCTGCGAACGTTTTCCAAAGATTTACCCCATCGTACATAACAAACGTTCGAGTTTTTTTTATCTATTTACTGATTAAATTCCTTCGTTTGATCTGAGGCTTCGCCGATTTAACTGGGCTACCAGAAAGGATAAAACAAGACCACATATAGGGGATATCGATCACGATTTAACAAATAATTTAAAAGAAAATTGCAAAATCTAACGAAACGTAAATCGTGTTCGAAACGAGCAATTGAAAGGTCATTTTGTGGAGATTTCTGTATAAAATATTCAAGATATACGTAAATTATAAGATTTATTAATCTTTTATATCATTTTTATTCGGACTGTTTTATTATAATTATTTTGGGTACTGAGTATTTCTATTTCTAATTCAAAGGCAATTTAAAATATTTTTAATAAATAATATTTCAACCGGATATACTTAAACAAGCAAATATTTGTTCAAAAAAAAGCTAAAAAATTTCATTCTCATCAATTCACGGGATAATTTAGAAATGCTTTTTGAATAATGTACGTTATATAAGTATAGTTCCACAAAGTACTCAATCTTATAGGTACTCTGATTCATTTGTATTACATGAGTTTGTTTTAGTTGTATATTTAGAATATATTTATATTACTAACATTAAAATTATGGTTTTTATTTTTATGTTATTATTAATATCATCTTTAATATGAGTTTTATATATTTTTTTTAATACTTATTCATTGTACATATATTGGATTTTTAAAATGATACAATTTTTGTTCTTTTTTTTGCTGAAACAAGTATTTTTATGCTTATCAGCTTCTAGCTTTGCTTAAATTGTTTCAAATTGTTGTTGTTTCAAAAATATAGTTTCCTTTTAATAAAGAGCTATTATTATTATTATTATGATTATAATACTTATTGCTCAATTATATTTTCTTCTGCGAAACAAGTGCACTAGCACTTATCACTTATCAGCTTTATTCATTTGTATTTGTATTTATTTTATTTGTATTCATTGTATTTATTGAATAAAGATTATTATTATTATTATTATTATTATTAAGCTGTATATTATTATAAAGTGATTTAACCCTCTGATTTACTATTCTTTGGGAACCACCCTGTTCAAATAAACACAATTTTAATATCATCAGAATCCTCTATGTGGCTATGGCTGAAACTGAAAATAAAGTCAGTTTTATGGTACAGAGCGCTGTAAGTTCAGCTATTTCAGAAGTAAAGTTGCCTTCACTAAATGAAGGTGGCGCTTTAGAACACAGTTTTTCATTTTTAATCCATATATTATCAAATTCAGGGATCATTTCTCGCATAGATTTCAAACCAAATAGAAGGGCGATTTTTAAGGAGGAGAAATGATTTTAATCCCAAATTATTTAAACAAGACTTTCTATTTGTTTTTCTTTTTTTCATCTACAACCTTTTTTCTTCCACACACACAACTTAAAATCAAATACAAACTACTAAAAATCACAGCAATTATAGTACCAACGAATAAAACAATATCTACAAGATACAATTGGTACCACTTGAGATCTACAGCAACAGATCGTAAATGTGGCGCTCCCTTGTGGCGAATAACGTACTCAATCCAAAATACTGCTTCATCTATTGGTTTTACGGGGTTGTCTCGCATTATCAAGGAGTATTTTTTGGCTGCTTGTCTGTATCTTAAAAAAATACAAAAAATGTTTTAAACCAACTCACCTGTCAACTTTAAATCGGTTATTAGGACTTCAGTATCGCAAAGAAAGAGGCCAACGGAGTTAAAATATCAACATAACCTTACTTTTTTACGTCAAAATCATAATTTTGATCAATAAATTATCGAAAAGTAAAAATAAAAAGTATAAGAACATTTATTTTGACTTTCAATTCGCGACTCACGAGCCATCTTTACTATTCCAATTTTTTCAGAAATGTGTAAACTTAATTTGGATCGAATGCCCAGGATTCATAAAAAAAATTATTTGCATACTTAGAATTATTTAATAATTCGCTTAGAGCTTCTTTAAATTCTTCTCCTTCCAGATTTTCATAAGCGATTTTTATAGCCAATCCTTTTTCAACCACGTTTTGGATATTTCTAGACTGGTCCCAGAAAATAGGTACACCCAGTATAGGTACGCCGTGGTATACCGCTTCTGTGGTCCCAAGTAGACCACCATGGGAGATGAAGGCCACTGTGTTTGGATGGGCTGCAATTTAAATATAAATAATCCCAATTTTTGAATACCAATACATTCTACTACGTCTATAATTTCTAAGCTGTTTTCTTTACAAGTATGAGACCACTACTGATTTTTAAAGTTCCATGGTTCTATGATTTTATAGTACAGCATTTCTTATAACCTCAAATAAAATAAACTAACCTAAAACATCTGACTGTGGCAACCATTTCAAAATCTTAACATTACTTGGCTTCCCCGGAAGATCTTCTTCAAACTTCCACAAGACTTTCTGTTTAATGTTTGAAAACGCTTTCAAAATAGCGTCCAGCTTCCCAGAATCAAAATCAGTACTCTTCAAATTTGAACCCATCGAAAAAACAACAACCCCTTCCGTTGAATTATCCATAAACTCCTGAATTTCTTTAGGCAATGGTTTGGCGGGTGATATAAAGTAACCACCTACTTCTTTGATATTTTGTTGAAGAGGTACTGGGTGTCCTAGACCTACGTGTGATATCGTTAACATCAAACTCGCGTTGTACAAGATGGTACTCAAATCGGGAGCATCAGGAAAGGCGTCTTTTAAGATTTGATTTTGCATTGGTAGTTCGTAAAAATGCATAAATAATTCTTCTACAATTCTGCTATAAGTACTATCCAGCCTTTGCCAGAAGGTCATGTTGGTGTTATAGTTACTTAGTAAGTTCGTCACGTATGAAGGTGGCGCTGGGTTGCCGAACAAATAGTTATTTCTCGCAGTTGTAGGACCAGGAGTGAGATAAATCAAAGGACATTGGAATTTGTGGGCGAAAATAACCATGGCCTCGTTTAGAAACTGTTCTAGAATGACTAGATCGAATTTTTCGTTAGATTTCATCAGATTTTGGACGTTTGCATTATTCAGTACGGTACTGGTCAATGTTTTGCTAAAGGACATCCCGCTGAACAGTTGCTGTATGTACGAATTTTGGCCACAATGCGAAAGAAATTCCATGTTGAACATTGCTAAAAAATAAAATTTATCTGAGAAAACAAAATGAACTCCCCTTCCTCAAGCTCAAAATTTGACAGATTATAATCGACATATGTCAGGATGATAGGTGACAGATTGACAGATAATAGGATGACGGATGACAGATGTCAAGATGGTAAGATGGCAGTGTGACAGAGTTAGATTTGATACGATGTTGAAGAGATGTTATAATTTCAGTTTTACTAGCTAAGTTAGTACCTTTTCTGTAATTGAGCCTGCCAAACAACGTCTGATTTTTTGGTTGCTATTAAAAATTTTAATTTAACAAAAAAATACTTACGTTTTATTGCATCTTTTGTTTCTTCGACAGAAACGTATCTAAAATTTCTGATGGGTTGTTTTTGTGGCTGACTACTTACAAAAACTACCTCGTGGCCCTTATCAGCTAATTCTTTCATTAGTCGAAAACCCAAGGTGAAATGGCTGTAAGCAGAAGAAGGGAAAACGCCCAGAATTTTGTACGATTGAACAGAAACACAGCATATTAAAATTATTTTTAAAAGTATTAGCTTCATTGCGAATATGTATAACTGATTAAAAATGTATTAATAATAATTTATTAATTGACCTTTATATTAGAAAGCCGATAAAAAAAATCTACAATGTTTGATATGATCTTGAGACAAAAAAACGATTGATACTGTTTATCAGCTGGTCAGTTTTGGTTTAACATATTGTGATAAATCCAATTAAGTGATAGCAATCAGAAAAAAAAGTAATCCTATTTATTTTTCTTTATTTCATCAATATTATTACACCTACATAACCTTCTTAAAATAATATACAAAGTAGTGAAAATCATAGTAATAATAATAACACCAAGTAAAATAATATCCAGAAGATAAAGTTGATACCATGCAAGATCCAACGCTGCAGATCTTAAATGTGGCGACCCCTTGTGGCGAGCTACAAACTCAACCCAAAATATTGCTTCGTCCATTGACGTAATAGGCCTATCTTTCATTAATGCAGAACGTCTTTTTGCTTCTTTTTTGTATCTGAATAAAAAATAAAATAAATAAATTAGAATTTTTAATATTAATTACAATAATTATTCATTCACGTCACAACCAATCAGTAATATATACTTTTTTTTTTAAATACCGTATATGCAACCAGTGCCGGATTAAGCATTTCGGAAAGGCCCTTACTAAAAATATTTTCTGAAATAAATAATTACATGATGAAATAAGAATATGGAAAAATGTTTGGAATATTCAAAGGTTTCAGTAAAAAACACCCTGTATATTCGAAACGGCTGAGCCGATTTTAACAAACTTGGGCTGGTTGAAAAGAGCTATTCTTGGGCTAAAAATGCTATAATATTTGAAGTTTTGTTAGTTTCAGATGTCGCCGCTAGAGGGCTTTTTTCGACATTTCGACAGAAATGGTTCATTTTCTCAAAAAAATTAAATGCATTAGTATGATTTCTTTTTCATGAAAAAGTAGCTAAATGATGCCTAAACAAGCTCGCGAAAACCGCATCTCGGTATCTTGTTCCTAACCTAAAATTTAGGCCAAAGAAAATTTTATACGGAAATCTCTTAAATTTTTATTTTTTAAACTAATTAATTCCTTTTATTATGTAAGTTGTGGCCCTAAAAAGGACCGAAAAGAAAGGTTTTTAATGTCCCCGTAAATGCTCGAAATTCTGAAGTCTCTCATGGGTAGACAAAACTGCAGCTTCAATTTCGGCTCTCGGTATGTTACGTAATGCATTACGAATCCGATTTTTCGTATCTCTCTGGTCGGAGGTTGAGTCTGAAAATTTAAGACAAGTTAAGTCTGGTGATCGCGCAGGCCATGAAAACAGACTTCCTCTTCCAATCCAACGCTGTTGTAATACTGCATTAATATGCTCTCACACAATAATGGAGAATTTTTATTTCTAATTCTTTGGACCGATGAAGCCACCTTTAAAATCTGCACAATATGCATTATTGGTCTACAGAAAATCCGCATTGGTTGCGTGAAGTTCAGCACCAAGGACGTTGGAGTTTAAATGTGTGGTGTGGCATACTGGGAGGGAGAATTATTTTTTTTAGCAATCTCTAAGTGGCAATATCGTTCTTGACTTTTTGGCCAATAAATTACCGTTGTTGTTGGAAGATGTTCCACTGGAAACACGTCAAAACTTGTTTCTGCAGTTGAATGGTTGCCCAGCACATTATGCTATTATTGTGCGAGAGCATATTAATGCAGTATTCCAACAGTGGTAGATTGGAAGAGGAAGTCTGTTTCCATGGCCTGCGCGATCACCAGACTTAACTTGTTTTGATTTTCAGACTCAACCTACGACCAGATACATATGAAAAACCGGATTCGTTAATGCATTACGTAACATACCGAGAGCCGAAATTGAAGGTGCAGGTTTGTCTACACATGAGAGGCTTCAGCAATGCATAGAGCGTGATGATCAGCATTTAAAGCATTTACACTTTACATAATAAAAGGAATTAATTAGTTTAAAAAATAAAAATTTAAGGGACTTCCGTATAAAATTTTCTTTGGGCTAAATTTTAGGTTAGGAACAAGATATCGAGATGCGGTTTTCGGGAGCTTGTTTAGGCATCATTTAGCTACATTTTCATGAAAAAGAAATCATACCAATGCGTTTAATTTTTTTTAGAAAATTAACCATTTCTGACGAGATGCCGAAAAAAGCCCTCTAGCGGCGACATCTGAAACTAACAAAACTTCAAATATTATAGCATTTGTAGCCCAAGAATAGCTCTTTTCAACTAGCCCAAGTTTGTTAAAATCGGCTCAGCCGTTTCGAATATACAGGGTGTTTTTTACTGAAACCTTTGAATACCCCCACCACTTTATTTTTAGAGATATAGCAAAAATTGTTAAACAAAAAAGGTTCAGATTATCCTCTACTTTAAAGATCAGGTATTTTTTTAGGTATTTTTTTGGTAGGTTTATATAGCACACCACCATTTTCTCGCAAACCACTCGAGTTAGAAAATTCTAGTTTGTGTTAGAAAATAGTTAGAAAATACTGTAACATTCTGTATATTCTTTGCTCCAGATTTTTTTTTATTATACACAAATGAGATTCAAATACTTTTGTAGTTGATTTTGTACTCATCTCAAAAAAACGAGAACAAAATATTTTAAAAACTTATTATCATGATCTAAATTAAAGTCGCTTTATTTTAATAGTAAAAATACAAACATGATAAAAATTTTAAATAATCAAAAAGATTTTACAGCTTCAAAGTCACAGATTAAAAATAATATTAACTAGAGATGTAAATAGACTTAAGTATCATTTATTAAACGATGTTTCAAAGTATCAATAACTTACGATGCCTTTATCTATTTGGTACATCTTAAAAAAATAAAATTTAATTATTTATTCATCTCGTATTTAAAAAAAAATTCTACTTACTGTGGATTGTTTAAAATTTTATTCAACCCATTTCCAAAATTATTCTCATCCAGTAGATCAAGATTTATTTTTTCTGCAAACCCTCTTCTGACAGCTGCTTCAATATTTCTTTCTTGGTCCCAGTAGACTGGTACGCCTAATATAGGTACCCCATGGTATAGTGCTTCACTGGTACCGAGAAGACCACCGTGGGATATAAATGCTACAGTATTTGGGTGAGCTTAAAAAAATAAGACGTATTTATGTATTAATTAACCATTTTTTAATCATTGGTAACCTCAGTGAAATGTAATCTACCCCAACTTACCTAAAACATCAGCCTGAGGTAACCAACTCAAAATTTTTACGTTATCCGATTTCTCCGGAAGATCTTCTTCGAATTTCCACAAAACTTTTTGTTTAATTTTCGAAAAAACGTTCAGAATAGCCTTCTTTTTCTCTGGTTCCAAATTGGAACTCTTCAAGTTGGATCCCATAGAGAAAACCACTACCCCTTCCGTGGAATTATCCATGAATTCTCGAAGATCTTTCGGCAAAGATTTGGGCGGTGATACATAGTACGCACCTATGGATTTTATACTTGGTTGTAGTGGTACTGCGTCATCAAAGGCGGTGTCAGATATCACCAACATCAGGCTGAAGTTGTATAGGATGGTATTTAAATTGGGTGCGTCCGGAAAAGCTTCTTTTAGGACTTGGTTTTGGGTTGGGAGAATTCTGTAATGGATCATTAGCTGACCTATGCAGTAAAAATTAAAAAATATATTATATAACTATTGTATTCACTTTGAATGTGTTTAAAAATGTACAGAATGAACCTTAGCGACTTTAGATGTATGCATGGAGGTTAAATTTAAAGCTTTTTTAGGTTCAAACAAATTTTATTTCATTTCTCGAATTTTCCTAAAATTTTTAATTTAAAAATACCAGAAAAAGACTGACCCAATAATTCGATATAAGTATTACGCAGCCTCTCCCAAAAACTCATTTTAGCATCGAAGTTAGTCAGGAGACTAGTAACAAAAGACGAAGGAGCGATGTTGCCAAATAAATAGTTATTAAAAACAGTGGTTGGTCCAGGAGCTAAACTTATTTGGGGACAGTTGAATCTGTGAGCGAAAATAACCATAGCTTCGTTAAAGAAATGTTCGAGTATGACCAAATCGAACGTTTCGTCGGAGTTCATCAGGTCTTGGACGTTTTTGGATTTTAGAGTCAATTCGCCCATTATTTTGCCGTATTCGACGATATATTCTAGCTGGTGGTAGTATGACAACTTGCTTATGTGGGATACTGTTGAAAGGAACTCTAAAAATATTTGATTTCGTAAAATTTTAGTAAAGAACGACAGACTTTTTTGTAAATGATAGAGAAAGAAGTAATATCAATGAGAAAATAAAACAAATGGATGAATAATTCACACTCATAACTTACCCCTTATAGGAGGTTTAATTTCTTCCACGGAAACATCTCTTAAGTTTTTTATGGGCTTCTTTTGCGGATAGCTACTAATAAAAACTACTTCGTGTCCTCTATCGGCCAATTCCTTCATTAATCTAAATCCCAGAGTATAATGACTGTGGGTAATACATGGAAAAACTCCTAAAATTTTGTAACCCTGCACTAAAAGCCCAGTGAAAAGTATCTGAAAAATACTTAAAATTAAAATTAACTTCATTACGTTATAAAACAATGAACGATATCCTACTAATACGGTTAATGGAATAAGAAAAGAAAATTTCAGCACGTGAATTTAATCTTTTGGTCGGGTGTAGTAAAATACAGGATCGTATTAAGTGATAAAAAATGTGAAGGATTAAATTGTGTCACTTTTAAGTGATGACGAAAACATATGTGAAAAAACAGTTTCATCAACAACATGAATAGACTGGAACTCTAAGTCCGCAATGCCTCAAAAACTGAATGAATTGAGTTTTGAAATAGATACTTTTTAAATGGAACTGTTTACAAATATGTTCAATTGTATTCGAGTTTACCACTTTTCTAGGCTAGGATCAATATTTATGAAATGTTGAGGAGTACGCTTGAAGGGAATAAGTGATCAGAGAGACAGATGATACAAACACTAAGGGCCAGTCTTTTCACCTATAGGTAGATAAGCTTTAACCGTCAGATAACTATTCTACAGATAAATTAATTAGAACTCGTTATCTAAGGGATAACTGATACGAGTCTTTTCACCTCGAGTTACCTGATAGATAGCTATCTCTGAGATGTACCAATAGTCACTCTCACAGTGAAATCTAGCCAACTGAAATAACACCGAAAGGAAGAGAAACAAAGATAAAAGTGTCATGTGTTAGTAGGAGAAAGAGAACATCGCAAAGATGTTCTACAAATCAAAATAACATTGCTGACGGCCGTAGTTGTTATTACTTTACTTTAAGAGAGGGCACCACGGTAAGGTTCATTTGTAGAGCGTGATAAATAGACGTTAGTTATTTTTAGATGTGCTGCCATCTATGATTAGAAGAGAGTATTGACAATTATTAAAAGCAAAAAATTCCCGGTGTATTGGGGTTGCATACACAATTTGCATTGTGTGTTGCAAAGCTTTTATTTGACTGATTCTAGTCAAAATGTCACTCTCTTCTTTCGTATCCCTTTCAGAGATTAATACAAAGTTAGAAAACGAGTAAGGAATTTAATTTATCAGATTCGACATCCTAAGACCGGTTTCTGCCTTTCGGCTTCGTCAGTTAGGCTTTTCGAATCCAATAAATAAAATTCCAAACTCGTACAAGTCAGTAGCTATATCCGCTATAAGATAAAATTTTTAGATGTGCTGCCATCTATGATTAGAAGAGAGTATTGACAATTATTAAAAGCAAAAAATTCCCGGTGTATACACAATAATTTTATCTTATAGCGGATATAGCTACTGACTTGTACGAGTTTGGAATTTTATTTATTGGATTCGAAAAGCCTAACTGACGAAGCCGAAAGGCAGAAACCGGTCTTAGGATGTCGAATCTGATAAATTAAATTCCTTACTCGTTTTCTAACTTTGTATTAATCTCTGAAAGGGATACGAAAGAAGAGAGTGACATTTTGACTAGAATCAGTCAAATAAAAGCTTTGCAACACACAATGTAAATTGTGTATGCAACCCCAATACACCGGGAATTTTTTGCTTTTAATAATTGTCAATACTCTCTTCTAATCATAGATGGCAGCACATCTAAAAATTTTATCTTATAGCGGATATAGCTACTTGTACGAGTTTGGAATTTAATTTATTGGATTCGAAAAGCCTAACTGACGAAGCCGAAAGGCAGAAACCGGTCTTAGGATGTCGAATCTGATAAATTAAATTCCTTACTCGTTTTCTAACGTTAGTTATTTGTTTGGGTAGATTTTAGTAAATAAAAAAACTTTAGAAAAAATGTGATTTGTTTTATATTAAAAAATTATTTATATATACAGTTTTAATCATCAAAATCACGTTGATACAACAAAAAGCTAATATTTATATAGATATATAGATTCTTTATTGAAGTAGGATATCCTAATATAGGTACACAAATCAAGAAAAAAAACTACAGTATCGATGGGTATACAAAATTTATAGGTAATTGTTAAATTTGAAAAATTTTGTTAAAAAGGCACTTTAATATGGGTGATTGTCATGAAATGGGCGTTTTTGTCGCCTCCGTAACCTGTCCATTTTCCGCTTTTACGTCACGGCACTACGTTTACGGAAAAACAGTGCATTATTGCCGCGCGCCTAGGGTCTCAGCAGTGTTCCGAAACTGATCATCAGGGAATCAGATGATAACCCACCCTGCGTCACCCCAATGGCTCAGATAAACCTCCAGGGTCTTCATTTTGTAGATTAAAATAATTACCTTTTTTTTTTTATTTTCCTCGCATCAAAATATAAAAATTCTCGCCTATTAAGATTTAGAATATTATGTTCATCATAAAAAACAAGTATAAATGTTATTGGATTAATAAACAACGCGGGACTTCGCTTACATTATGAAATAGAATTCCATTGATTTTGTGTCGCCTCCGAAGCCATATAATTTCTATATAAACTTCTCACTGTCTATTCCTCGTGTGTATTTATGTGGAAATATACAGAAAGTACTTCAAAATAATGTTGAAAACACATGAGAAAATTTTTTTTCAGCACTTTTTTGTTTGTTCACCAGCAAATCTCAAAAACCCCCATTTCATGACAATCACCCATATCATGGATCATAATCAAAGTGTATACTGGAATATTTAAATTTGAATCAACGAAAAAAATAGTTAAAAATTACATATTTCAGTTAACTTGATTCAATAATTCTTGGAAATAATCTATAAATGTTGTCCGAGCATTTTCATTATTTTCTTCACCATCATTAAACTCTCTAAGATCTTCCAGAACAAATTCATTTTCTTCAAAATCATTCTCATTTTGATCAATTGCAATATGTAAATGTTATTCCACTCATTGAAATGTTCTCTTCTTGATCTAACTTTGTAGTCTTGTTCACGATTTAATGCTTCTGTGTCGTCAATTAGTCCAACATCAACAAACATCTCAAAATCTTATAATAAATCCATTTTGTTTAAATAATTTTGTTGTAGAATGACAACAGTTTTCACTTTAGTTTGTAAAACACCACTTATGTCTTTAATTCCGAACTTAAAACCAATATTTTAGTCTTTAATAATCACTATTTAATTACTTATCTCAAATAAGAATAATAATGAAGTTTCTGTTAGGTTATGTTATGTTGACAATTCGCCCCTCAATTTCATTCAGTGCGCATGCTCTTGGGTTTTAACTGGTAGATAAATTCACTATAAACCACCAGATAGCTTATCCTGGGGATAAGGGTACTTTAACCGGTAGATAGCGCTATCTGAAGGTGAAAAGACGGTATTTTCTGTTATCCCTCAGTTAAAATGTATCCTTAGGATAAACTACTTTAACCGAAGGTGAAAAGACTGGCTCTAAGTGGCATTAGATGTCACGGAATTACGAAGAAGACGAGTCTCAGAATACCCTATAAACATTCGCGAAAGGTTAGCTGGAGTGGTGTTTTGAGGAAATACGTCAAATGAGGAGGATAGTATAAATTAGTATAGTCTATAGCTATTTTGAAATCAAAAAGATAAAAAGATCGAAATACAACGCACTAAATGACCATGAGGGTTCCTCAGGATTGGGTTCTCATACATACTTTCTGGAATGTCTCTACTATGGGATACTTTTAGTAAAGTCCAAGAAGCATCACCACGATGCATCGGTTGATGGTGTACAGGGTGTCCCAAATTGGTATGTTTTGCAGGGTATCTCGTAAACTAGAAGAGATAGAAGAAAAGCAGTTAAGATGTTATGACTTCTTTTTTTGTTAAAGTATCGATAGCCTAATTAAATCTTTAGTAACTCCCTGCAGTTGGAAGATACAGGGCGATTATTGAAAACTGTCGAAAACTACAAGGTACTATAACTTCTTAATTAAGAAAAATATAAAAAAACGTTATAAAAACTTTTGATAGATATAATATTAAAGAGTTCAGTGGCGCACAGATTATTTTTTTAAGGGGGCTCACTAAGGAAATATAATGCAAACTTGTTTTTTTAAATTGGACACCCTGTATATTTTGACGTTTTTCGTTTCCTTTTTTAATTCTCATTCACCTGATATGAAATATTATATATCTATTTTCAATGGTTAGAGCTACAGTGCAAATAAACCAGTTATGGATGTTATCAGGTGAAACATCCTTAAAAAATTGAACACTCAGTAACGAAATTTAACATTTTATTATAAGGATACTGATGTGTGACAATTTTATTTGTCAAAATTATAATTAGTAAAAAATAAAACCAGATTAAAAAAATAAAAACAATAAACTTATGAAACAACAAGAAACATTGTAACAACTAATCTACCTATAACTAATTTTATTAGAATGTGAAAATTACATTAAATGTTCAAAATGTCCTCCGTTTTGTTGTAGTAATAATTGACACCTTTTTCTTACTGATCTTACACAATTGAGTATGTGCACTGGCTTTTTTTTCTAAATGCGGCATGAATACTTTGTAATAAATCTTCCCTACTCTCGAAGTTAGTCTTGTAAATATTATTTTATGATTTTATTTTTGGTAATGCTGAATTGGTTGGAGATTATTTAAACGAAAAACTTTTTAATCGATGAAAACGGAGAGCATTTTGAACATTTAATGTAATTTTTACATTCTAATAAAATTAGTTATAGGTAGATTAGTTGTTACAATGTTTCTTGTTGTTTCATAAGTTTATTGTTTTTATTTTTTTAATCTGGTTTTATTTTTTACTAATTATAATTTTGATAAATAAAATTGTCACACATCAGTATCCTTATAATAAAATGTTAAATTTCGTTACTGAGTGTTAATTTTTTAAGGGTGTTTCACCTGATAACATCCATAACTGGTTTATTTGCACTGTAGCTCCAACCATTGAAAATAGATATATAATATGTCATTTCAGGTGAATGAGAATTCAAAAAGGAAACGAAAAACGTCAAAATATACAGGGTGTCCCATTTAAAAAAACATAAGTTTGCATTATATTTCCTTAGTGAGCCCCCTTAAAAAAATAATCTGTGCGCCACTGAACTCGTTAATATTATATCTATCAAAAGTTTTTATAACGTTTTTTTATATTTTTCTTAATTAAGAAGTTATAGTACCTTGTAGTTTTCGACAGTTTTCAATAATCGCCCTGTATCTTCCAACTGCAGGGACTTACTAAAGATTTAATTAGGCTATCGTTACTTTAACAAAAAAAGAAGTCATAATATCTTAACTGCTTTTCTTCTATCTCTTCTAGTTTACGAGATACCCTGCAAAACACACCAATTTGGGACACCCTGTACAGGGTGGTTCATAACTATTGGGACATAGGCTAAGGGCAAGTTATTGGGACCAAAATATTGCGATAGGACCAAATTTACCTTAATAAAATATTGCTGTGGAATAAGATACAGGGCGTTAAAGTTGAATTTTTTTTTTCGTTTTTTTCTGATAATGTCCCTGTATATTTATCCATTGTTATCAAAATCGGTACAGAGGCATAACTTTGGACAAGGAATATTACGTTATGTATTATTTCACATTTTGTTATAGGGGGCGCCACATGAATGATTCCTGATGATGAAATTAAGTGGTATCTTTTTTTGACGAAACTTTTTAGTGATTTTGATTAGAAAATCTGACGTAAACATCATTTCTACGTAATATCGATACTCTTGTTTAAACACGATAATTTCACCCGTTTTCGAGAAAAACGCGATTGAACGGTTCTGAGAAGGGGTTTTCAAACAACAGACAATAAAAAACTTGTGACATAAGGCTTCTATTTCAACGGTTTATAAAGCAGAATTAAAAATAATTTAACATAAAAAGAGCAAACTTAAATTAAATATTCTATGTGGCCTCCTACGACCTATAAAGGATATCAAGAAAACCTTATAAAATTACCTGTTCAATTGCGTTTTTCTCGAAAACGGGTGAAATTATCGTGTTTAAACAAGAGTATCAATATTACGTAGAAATGATGTTTACGTCATATTTTCTAATCAAAATCACTAAAAAGTTTCGTCAAAAAAAGATGCCACTTAATTTCATCATCAGGAATCATTCATATGACGCCCCCTATAACAAAATGTGAAATAATACATAAAATAATATTCCTTGTCCAAAGTTATGCCTCTGTGCCGATTTTGATAACAATGGATAAATATACAGGGGCATTATCAGAAAAAAACGAAAAAAAAAATTCAACTTTAACGTCTGATTACACAGCATTATTTTATTAAGGTATATTTGGTCCTCTCACAATATTTTGGTCCCAATAACTTGCCCTTAGCCTATGTCCCAATAGTTATGAACCACCCTGTAAATATATCATTTACCATCAAATATTGCAAATATATATTTGTAGGTTACGAGAGTGTGCACCAACTGTGTGAGTCATCTTGGAGGGAACACAATCAAAACACAATTGGATTTGTTTCAAATTTTCTTATCTTTTCTGATGGTTTAGAAAACACTGATCTAAAATTTGATTTTATTTTTAATTAAAAAATTTAAAAACACAATAATGTTACATTGAATGACAATGCCTTCAGTTTATTGCCTCAAAAAGTTAAATGAATCCTTACAGCTGCAACTGTGATATGTTTGAAATTTTTATATCATATTCATATATTTCAAACTAATCTTTTACCGTACAAATACCAATAGAAAACGTTTTTTAAAGTCCACCTCTGGAATATCGCAAAACTTTCAATTATACACTGATAAAGAAATAATGAAGTATAAATATTTTAAAGTACTAGATAAATCAAGAGGTGAACAATCGAATAATAAAAGGAGCAATATACTATAGTCTATTTTTATGTATGAGAGAGTATTAAAATCATAAAGCGTTCGTAATCCATAGGCGTACCACTTCTTTTAGTAGACAGTTAAAATATTTTGTGAAGGTATACCTCGAGTATTTTCGTATGAAATAACCTTTGTATAAATATAATAAATATATCGGGTGTACACTTATATTTTCACCTAATTAACCTGCTTATAACTTCTAAGCAGCTGAAGGTAAAAAAGTGCAATTTTTTCTAAAATATTTTATTTTTCCACAAGGTATGTTAAGAACATTGTGTCAAACGGGCTATGTAGGTATAAGGGTTTAAACTTTGACTTTTAAACAACGTTACGTTCATAAATAATAATTTTAATATAAAAACTACTTCTTACCTACAAATCCAAATCAGAATCGAAATCAGAAGATGAACTGTCGCAACCAATATTTACAATGAGTGGCTCGATCATTTCATCAGTAATATTGTCCAACTTCCACATTTTCTCTTCTTCTTTAATCGTATGATTTACTGCCTTTTCCCAGTTTTCAGGCTTCACATTATTTACAGCCTCCAAAAACAACTGTTTAACATCACTCATTTTAAAAGAATTATTTTTTCCTGAAACTTCTCCCTTTATCTGTGCCCATATCAGTTCAATCGGGTTTACTTCGCAATGATATGGTGGTGATCTAACCACCGTCATCCCACGATTTTTTGCAATTTCATCAATTTCATATTTTTTTAATTTCTCTTTATGAAGGGAACACAAATGATACAGTTCTCTTCTCACAGAACCGGGATGGAACTTAATATTCTTTGAATTTAGCCAATTCTGTAAATCTTTTTTCAACCACTTGGTTGTGGGCATTTTTTCTGTAAGTCTCGAGTGACAACTTGCATTATCCATTACTATTATACAGTTCTGAGGAAGAAGATCTATCATTTGTTCGAACCACTCTTTAAAGACATCAGCATTCATGTCCTCATGGTAGTCACCGGTACGAGTAGATTCAAAAGTCAATAAACCACCTTTAACAAAACCGTTTGAACTACCGATGTGTACTATTATCAGTCTGCGCCCCTTTCCTGATGGTGGATTTAAACCAGTAGATAAATTATTTAAAAAAGCCTGTCTTCGACTTGTAACAGTTTCATCTTGCCAAAATTTATTTGGTGTATGTCCCTCGTTGATCCATGTTTCATCTAAATAAAATATATTTCTTCTTTGGTTTCTCATTTCTTTTATAGTCCTTAGGTAATTTCTTCTCCATACTACAATATCGCTTCTTTCTATTAAAATAGACTTTCTGGAATGCTTTTTCCATAGAAAACCTATTTCTTTTAAAAGTTTCCATAGTGTACTTCGACTCATTTCAGGGTAATCCTTATCATCTCGAACCGTGGCAAGAACTTTGTCTACTGTCGGAAATTCTTTTCTAAAGAAGAACGCTTCGAAGTCTTTCTTTCAAATGATTTTCTATTTGAAATTTTGGTTTTCCTGGAGCTTTACGTGCTGTTTGAAATTCGCCACATTTCTCTTCTTTAACAACTCTGTAAATCGTAGATTTCCCAACACCAAGCGTACTACTAACTAATTCCACTGTGTCATCAACACTTTTACATAAATGTTTGTCTGTAAATGATTTAAAACAATTAAATATTAATGTTAAAGGACCGATTTTTTGTCGTTTACGCGGTACTTCCAAATTTTCCATGATCACACTAGAATTCACAATAGACTGCACACTGCACCTTGCATGTTGCAACTAAACGACATTTAGTAAGCTGTCAAGAATACACAACTTGACCTCCTTACTAAATGGAAAACCTACAATCGCATTTTCGGTGAAATTTGTTGGTAAGGGATTTATCTACTTATAATTCGATTACTGTAAGAAATTCTTGGAATTAAAATAAAACAAAATTGGCAAATAGGTACTTATTGAAAATAATCTTAAGATACGGCTATGTTATCTTTAATACACAGGGCTTTTGGCCTGTCTAAACCTTTTTCTATTGTTCTGTACAGCTTATGGTTATAAAAGACCAATAAAAGACGCAAAACTTGTATTAGCTCAGGTACATTTATGACAATTTTAGGAAATATTTAGATTATTCCGTAAAAATATTTAAAATGACCGTACTAAGTTTTGCATTAGAAATGCTGTTTTATTACTCTCTCATGCATAAAAATAGACCATAACAATAACAGCGAAAATATTGTTAAAAGCCGCGCAATTTTTATTTAAGGTTATTTTACAAATAAAACAGGAAATTTGATAGCAATATTTATTAAAAATGTTAAAAAGATAAAAGACATAGATTAAGTATATAATATATATATATATATATATATATATATATATATATATATAATTGAAACTAACAGGTTTTTTTCAGATCTTCAATTTCTTCATGAAGCATGTCAATAACGGAAGTCTGAGCCATTAGCTGAAAAAAAAACAAATAAAATTAATTAAATAAATAATAATGAAATAAAATGTTAAACACATTTATATTTTAATCAAATATTATCCATATCTCAAATGTGGTCTAATGTTTTAAAAAATATTAATCAGAAATTAATTTTTTTTTCAAATAAAGGTAAAAATAATTAAGAAATCGATTTATATAAATAAATAAAGATTATTTTGAAAATAAAAATTGCGACGAATGAATGTTGTAAAAAAATGATATTAAACAGAGATAATGTTTATCATTTTTAATTATTTAAATCAAAAGTAAAAGTATAATTATGATAAGTGTACGAACAAAAAAATATTAAAAACTAATGGCTTCCTGAGAAAACTTAGAGTCTCCTTTTTAAAATGCTTTTTTTTTCTTTGTGTACATTTTAGGCAAAGATACTTTATTTTTTCCGAACGCCTCGCCTGAATATTTGTATTCACGTCTCGGCGCGCGTAGAGTTTTCGAATTTGCTTTCTTATTTTTAATAATTTTTTATAATAATACAATTTTTTTTTTAAATAACTTATAATATAATTTTTAGTAAAATTTTGTGCTCTTTCACGTGGTGCTATTAGTTTTTCGATTTTTTTTGAGATATAATGGAAAAACCAAATTTTCGATTTTATTTTCGAAATTGTGAAGTGAATGAAAATGTACATCTGTCAAATAATTAATTGTTAGATGGCATCAGCCAGTCTAGAAAAATGATATCTCTCATTTCTGAATTGGAGAAATGGTAGTGTCGACGCATTTTCTTTACCTACTTAGATGTAATTTAGTGAACAAAAGTACATCTAACAATTAATTATTTGACAGCTGTACATTTTCATTTTAGTTTCCAAGCCTACTATGTTGAAATATGTTAAAGTAAATTAAATAGATACTGTCGCTAGAATATTTCAAATGCAAATATCTCGAAATGTTGTTCAAATTTACAGGGTGTATCATAAAGACTTGACAAAAATTCAGAAAAGGCCAGAAATAATAAAAAATTGATACTTTTCTTCATCCAGTAGAGTGTAGATGGCGCCCTCTGTATCTAATCTCAAAATTGATACCACTCTTATGATAACTATTAAATAATAAGGAAATGATTGCAAAAAAACTAAAAATACATGTTATCTTCAACACCCTATATCTTAGTAGTAGATAACATTTGACCCAGAGTTATTTAGTAAAATATTAATATTTCGAGGTCCTGAACCTATGAATAAAATATTGACCATTCCTTATGATACACCCTGTATATAAGTATAAATTGTTATGATTTTTCGAAATCGTAACTTTTAATTAAATAATATTTTATTAATAAATTTATTTGGTTATTGTTCTAATTTAGAATTTTAAATAATATTGTTATGATATTTCAAAAAATGTAAAATTTTAACTTTAGTTTTATTTATTTAAAAAAAATTCTATAATTTTAATTTGTTCTTTCAATTTAATAATATTTTTTTTTATACCACCACGACTATGCTCAATTTTATATCTGTCAATCTTCCAATCTCAGGGATTCTTTAATTGTGAGTTCAAGTTCTTCTAACTACTGATAGTTTCTGTATTTGGCAAAAAATAAAGTGTTGTTTCAAAATTTAGAATGATTTTATTTTAATATAGATTCAAAGAAAAATTTACTATTATGAATTACATTCACGCCCACACACACACTCAATGATGTCTTATATCTAGAAAATTCAAATTTTGCGCAATAAAATTTAACTCGGTTAAGGTTGGCACACCCGAAATACTTTACAGTGATGAAACTGTCAGTCTTAACCTCACAAATGTAAAACCACACTATTTGTTTCTAGTCTGCAGTATGTTGTAATTTATTATAATGAATTTGTACCTTGTGAATGTTCCTATTCCTTCTTCTTTCCCGTACAAACAGTGATGAGTTATAACTAGATTTATAGTTATGTGTTGTTTCCACTTCCTGTTGTTTTTTTAACGAAATTAATGTCCCGATGATTTCCGCAACAAACCAAACAGCTTTCAGGTAAGTTGTCTACGTGTTATTTAATACAACCACTTATTAAATATAAACAATTCGCCGTAATGATTTTCCTCCAGAATATAAACGTACTTCTTCAAATTTTGTAATTTTCCTTAATAAGTTTTTTTTTACTCTTCAAAATTAATTTTCTCAAATTTTCCTACCAAACTCCTTCTACCGTTCCTTTTAATAAACTAACTTTTTAAATTCAAAAATCTTCTTAATTTTTTTCTATCAAAAAAAAAAACTCTCTTCCTAATTTTTTTTTAACTATCTCCAAACTAACTACCTTCTTTTTTTTCTGTTGCTATGTTACCCTTTTACGTCATGCAGAAATTTTCAAATTATTTCAAAATTTTGATTATATTATACTTTATTTTCGATTTTATGTATTTTGAATTTCATAATTTCAATTATAACAAATAAGATACTTTCCATCTATATTCTGGTGTTCAATTCTCTACATTTTATCAATTTATAATTTAGTTACTAAAGTTGGTATGCTATCATTTCATTTTAAATAGTTGTCACAACCCTTATTTCATTTTGCTATACAGATTGTCCTATGATTATTTTTTTATTATAAAGATTGTCCCAAATTAAAATGTTAATAAAATTTTGAATTTTGAATATGATTTAATTTTGATTTTAATTTTTTTAGGTTACTATCAGAGCTTTATTAAGAAGGATCTTTCTATTAATAAGGATCTCACAATAAATCAATCCCTTAGGTAAGTTCGCCTTTAACGTTTCTCTTTATCTATAAGATACTATTTTGTTTGTTTTTCTAAATTGTATTTTAAATGATATGGTTTCTTTATTTTTAGGTGACGTTCATTTTCTTTTAGCTGACAAAATAATCTTAAGAAGAAATATAGGATTGGGCATAGTCTTGGTATTTATTTTCTTCAATTTATAATTTAATTTTACCTAAATATTATAATTTTGATAATGTTAAATTTCCATTTCATTTTAAAATATTAAATTCCATTTCAAAATATATTTTTTCAACCTTAATGGTTTTATTTGTTATCATTCGTATAAAACAAGAAATTTAAATTGAAAAACTTACCTTTTCTCTGGTATTTCCGCATTTAATCGTTATATTCGTCTTATCCTTCTTCAAATCTTCTAGCTGTCTCTGACTAACCTGAAGTTGATCAGACAAAATCTGACAGATATTCTCATAGTTAAAACATTCATGGTTCTTGTTGACTTCCAATTGTTCATCATCATCAGGCATAACAACCTCATAGTTTTGAGAATTTTCAAACTCTAGAGTGTCGTTTCTTTCCAAATAATCCATAATTTCCTCGTATAAATTAGATGCGGTGTTGTCGCATACTTTTTTTATTCGTTTTGTAGAATTTTCTTTAGCTGCGTAAACTTCTTTAGCTAGATTCCTGAGTTTTTCGATGGTTTGAGATAAAACTGCGTGATGTTTGGATTCGAATTCTTCTCTCAATTTTTCGATGGCGTTAACGATGATGTATTTGATTTCATCGGTATTATCTTGGTGTAAACTGAGTTCAGAATTGGATTTTTGTACATGACATCCTCTTTTGCAGCAAATGTTGGCGTCAACTCTTTCTTGCAATTCTGTAAATGATTAAAGCTTTGGTTATATCTTACTAGACAAAGAAAACGAAGTGAAACTTACCCGCTAGATTATATTGAAATCTCTCAATAATGTTCCCGATTTTATCAATCTTTTCTATCATTATGTCCTCAAATAACCTTCTATCTTGCGAATATCTGTTAGTTTCTTTAACGTTGACGTTATCCACTCTGTTTAGACAATCAAGATCATCGGAACTGGTGTAACTGTGATAGTCATCGTCGATGAACTCTTCGCTGGTCCAAAAATGTAAACCATTTGGAACCGTTTCGAATTTACGGACAAGCTCGCTGACTCTGAGTTGGGATTCAGCTGAATTTTTGGATTTGTCCTGGTTGGTAAAACGTTGAATATCTTCTTTGTTCAAATTTGTTATTTTATCTTTAATTTTATCCAAGTCAGTTGAATTTGAGTTCCTGGATCTTTTGCACGGGGTGGAGCATTGGCTTGGACCACTTCTATAACTCTAGAAAATGTAAAAAATAGTTTTATAACGACTTTATAATCAGGTTCCTTTAAAATATCAAAAACATTCAAGATAGTACTACATATTTTATATCCTCTCAATACGTGGAGATTGTTTCCATGATCTACTATGTCGAATGCTTTTGCGGAATCAATAAATATTGCCACACTATTAATAAATAAATATTCTACTTACTGAACGGGAATTTCTTGGAAAATCATCAGTACTCTCTTTAAAATTGTTACATCTGCAGTTCTGAAATACAAATAACTTTATGAAAATGTTCTATTGATAAATACAGGGGTTAATAAATAAGTTTTACATATTTTTACGGCAATATACAACATGCAAAAATATAGTGAAAAGTTCCTAGGTGCTTTTGGAGCTTTGGTTTCGAAGCTAGATGTCTTGAAATATCTTCAGAACGTCGCATTTAAGAAATATGAAACATGGCAGGGTTTCCTGGTGTTTGATATTTTTTAAATGCCGCATTCTGAAGATATTTAGAAGAGCTACAAAAGCACACGTTTATAGGAACTTTTCACTCTAGTTTTGTATGTTCTAAATGCCCAAAAATCATTAACATATTGTAAATAAATAATGTTTATTACCTTGCGAGAACAAATTGAAGACGATGCTTCATCCTTTTTTGATGGGAATCTTGGACTTCTTGATATAGTACATGATTTGTGCAAAGATGAGCTGATGTAGAAATCTGCTGGAGATACTTTAAGATCTAAAATTAAAGATTGTGAAATATTATAATGTATATAAACAGGGTGCTGCATTATTCATTTATAGATATAGGAAAAATATTATTAAAACAAAAATTGTGTTAATACAAATACGAAATTTGATAAATATACTAAACAAACTAAACACGATTTCATCGTTTTCCCAAAATTTTAACAGGAGACTAAGATACAGGGTGGCAAAGTTTAAAGTGAAATATTCCATACCCAGCCCAAATAGCTTCCATTTGTGACGTAGGAACTCACTAAAAAAGGAATTCCCAATATTCAGGTACAGAGTGTAATAAAATTAGTTGACAAATTCATTATTACTTATTACATCAATCACTAATTTTTAACTAGCATATTAATAATGTTTAAATCAGCTTGTGAACTTTAAAAATCTTTTTTATATCGTTGGGTATTATTGACTACACGAGTTCAATTGTTTTTATTATCAAAAAGAATAATTCGAAATGTAACAGGAGTTGATAGTAAATATTCGTACAAAGATTCAAGTTTACAATTTGATTAATCAAGTTAATTAGATCCCGAACTATACCAGTCCAATGTTAAATATTTTTTTAAGAAGTCTCATAGTGTATTTGTTTTTATTTAATATATTTTTTGTGATCATTGTTAGTCCTAGTTTTTTATTACTTGTAAAAAAGCTAAATAAATAAATAAAAAATAAGTTGTACACGATTTAAGAAAACATTAATTTTAAATATATAACTACGTACCAGGATTTTTATAATTAAATCTTTTGGCCTTTGCAAACGCCATATTTCAAATTCTTCACACAACTGTATAACTCCAAGTTAAAACTAGAACTAATTTTAAATATGTTACCCTCGTCGTTCAAAACCCCAAATTGAAGCACCTTAAGCTTCCCTTAATTGTCAATTAATAAGAATTTAACCGAGAAATTTCTTAGAATATAATTTTGGTACCTAAATTGGGTACCTAACGGTCTTAACGCCTATAAACAACTGATAAGAAGTATTAAATTTGATACTGAGTGTTCTTTTTATTACTTCAGTTTCTTTGGAGGTTTAATGTTTACTAATAGTTTCAGAAACATCATTAAGGGTACATGGATATGAAATATCTACGTTAACAGAAATACAGTTTTTAAAAAAAGCCGAAAAAAGTGTCTGTATGTATCTTTAATGCCTTTTCCCAAACTTTTTCTACAATTTATGATCTATCATCTATTTTTTACGTCAAATCCTGACGAAGACGCTTATAATATTGGCCAGGATCAAAATAACACGTTTTTAGAAACAAATATGGCTTAACTCCTTTTTTAGTTGAATATCCAATACTATTTGGTTAAAAATAAAGTTGTCATTGAATGAGAATGATCCATGCGTGACATACACATTTTTTCTAGGTTTTTCTTTATGACGCTTTGAAGGTATGTTGCCGATTAGACATATCACAGTGTTTATGACTTCAACAATAAATTGTTAGTTATTTTTCCAAATAAAAATGATGAAAATGTTTCAAAATTGAAGGATAATTTGAATAAAACTTCGCTAAAAACTTGCAGCCATAAACATAAACTAAATACAATGTTTTAATGACACTGGAAATCGATCACTTTTGTTTATCAAGAAAATTGCAAAATATTCCTTCCATTGTTATAGTCTTCAAAATAACATTTTTAGAAGTGACATTTTTATTAAGGTATTTTTACAAACTGATATTACTGGAATTTTAAGGTGCCTCTCATAAATTTGTCGCAAACTATGCAGAAAATTATAAATTATAAAATAAAACAACGAGTGATTTCTCTTGAAAAAATAAAGCTCTCGGGCATTGATAATTATTCCATAAAATATCTAATTTGCTTTGTTTATTTTCTCAACCAACTGTTTACATAAAAACATCAACTTTATCTCCTTTTACGGCAAGTCCGGCCACCTCCGAATCGAATTCTAATTTCCATGGAAATTAGCATAATTATTAATTACATAGTTCCACTCGGAGTCTGTATACAGTTAACTCAATCAATTTCAGACCCACCTTTCACCAAAACTCTAGCCCACGTCAGATAATCTAATTTCGATAAAATGTATCACGAGCTGAAAGGACAAAAAAACCGATCCTAAAAAAGAGCTTATCCATTTTTTTTCTTGTAACAAGATTTGACAGTAATAATACAGTGATGTGTCACATCCATTTTTGAATCGATTAAGATCGCGTACGTTTAGATGGTATTTCGGAGATAAAAGACGCATATGTTACATGTTTAATAAAGGTTTAACAACACAAAAAATAGGTTTATGCTTCAATAAATGTACAAATATATTTTTCGCCTACCGTATGTAAAAATGAAACATATCAATCCTAAAAATCATATCGAAAGTAATGTTTATCGTTCCTTGGGCTGCTAAAAAAAAGACAAAAAAGTCAAAAAATGTTAAAAAGGTCGAAAAAGGTCGAAAAAGGTCAAAGAAGTCAAAGAAAAGTCAAAAAAAGTAAAAAAAAAGTCAAAAAGGTCGAAAAAGGTCGAAAAAAGTCGAAAAAGGTAAAAAAAGTCAAACAAAGTCCAAAAAAATCAAAAAACGTCAAAAAAAAACTCAAAAAAAAGGGTAAAAAGTCAAAAAATGTTAAAAAAAAGTGAACAAATGGCAAAGAAAGTAAAAAAACTCAAAAAAAGACAACAAAGGTCAAAAAAGGTCAAAAAAGTCGAAAAAAGTCAAGAAAGGTCAAAAAATGTCGAAAAAAGTAAAAAAAAACTAAAAAAAGGCAAACAAGTCAAAAAAAGCCAAAAAAGTCAAAAAATGAAACATATCAATCCTAAAAATTATATCGAAAGTAATGTTTATCGTTCCTTGGGCTGCTAAAAAAAGGCAAAAAAGTCAAAAAATGTCAAAAAGGTCGAAAAAGGTCGAAAAAAGTCGAAAAAGGTCAAAAAAGTAAAAAAAAGTCAAAGAAAAGTAAAAAAAAGTCAAAAAGGTCGAAAAGAGTCGAAAAAGGTAAAAAAAGTCAAAAAAAGTCCAAAAAAAATCAAAAAACGTCAAAAAAAACTCAAAAAAAGGGTAAAAAGTCAAAAAAAGTTAAAAAAAGTGAAAAAATGGCAAAGAAAGTAAAAAACTCAAAAAAAGGCAAAAAAGTCGAAAAAGGTCAAAAAAAGTCGAAAAAAGTCAAGAAAGGTCAAAAAAAGTCGAAAAAAGTAAAAAAACTAAAAAAAAGGCAAACAAGTCAAAAAAAGCCAAAAAAGTCAAAAAATGTCAAAAAAAGTAAAAAAAAAACAAAAAAGTAAAAAAACTCCTAAAAAGTCAAAAAAGTCAATAAGTCAAAAAAAATTAAAAAAAGTCAAAAAAGGTAAAAAAAATAAAAAAACTCAATAAAAGTCAAAAAAGGTAAAAAAAGTCAAAAAAGTCAAAAAAACTCAAAAAAAGTCAAAAAGTGAAAAAAAAAATGAAAATCACTCAAAAATCCATATAACTCCCCCCAAAATCGGCAGAATTTTGTAGTTTTTCACTATCTAGACACCTTTGACTTTGACGTTTCACAAATTTTCATTAAACGTCATAGTAAGAGAGATGACAACCAAGATTTTTGTCTCGTAGCCGCCCGAAAATCACTTTTATAGATAAAGTCGGGTGAGTTGATGCAGAAAAAAAATGATTTCAGACAAAAACCTGTCGCCTTACATTTTTATAGCATTTCCAAAATGTCAACAAATCTGACGTCACTGACCCCATAGCAATATGTCTGAGATTGAATACATTGCACAGATGTCGAAAAAAATGATATCAGACAAATTGAATGTAGCATCAGACAACTTTTCTAGCGTCAAAATAAAATCTGGAAAAAAATAAGTTTTCTATGTAAAAAAGTCTCAGCTTTTCTAATCCATTTTTTATTTTTTAATCACTTTGCTAAAACTCCCTAAAAAACACGTTTTTTAACGAAAAACAGCGATTTCACAGCAGAAATGACCGCCCACGAAGATACTACACTTCTGGAAGTTACTACTCAAATTTAGTACCATCTAAATATGAAACAAAAATATGTACCACCAATTTTTTGAAGCTCTTGGAAAAGTCGTCATTTCAACATTAAAACTAGAGCCGTTAAAGTCAAACTTGAAAAATATGTGTTTCTGAATATCTTTTATTCCATTAAGACAATATTCATGATATTGGAAAAGCCAATACAAAAGAAAAAGTATACTGTGTATTTCAAAATCGTTGTTGGAATCATTTGCTAGATAAAATTCTTCAAACACCATTCACTGAATTTGTTGTAGAGCATATTTAATTTATCTGATAGTTCTTTGAGAGATACAACATCTGCGTATATAACCTCACAGTCCGTGCCCATATATTCTGGTAAATCATTAATGAACATTAAAAATATAAGTGGCCCAAGTATAGACCTCTGCGGAACACCCAAATTAATAACTGTTTTATTTGATTGAGTTTGATTTATTTTAACGACAATTTTCCTATCTCTTAAACATGACATCAGCCAAGACAAAACATTACCACGTTTTTCTTCAACAAAATCTAAATTTAAGCAATCAAAAGCGTTTGTGAGATCAAAAAATATTGCGCCTAAGAAAGACTGAAACAAAATGTTAAAAGGGGCGCAATTTTACATTCATTTATTTTTTTTTGTAAAAATTGTACCACTAAAAGTGTTGTTTCAGTAGTACATGTACCACAGTTTAAGAACTGCTGCTCTAGGGTCATCTAATCTATCGATTTTACAGGGTTTTAGCCTGGCTGCTTACTATCAGTGTAAATCAAAGTCAGGAATCAAGAGAACAAAACTGTTAATATGTAGTGATTCTGAATAATTGTGATTATGTGAATTAGTGAAAATGATTAGTAATTCAAATAGTGATGAAGAATTTACGAATACTCCACCAGACTTGCAAGAAGATTTGCATCTTCTTCATCTTCTTCTGTTTCTCTAAATTTGTTACCTACAAAGTCAAGACTATGAATTATTTAACAACTGGAAATATTATACAGGATGTTTCATTGGGAGAGGGTAATATTTTAACAGTGGATAGGAGTGACTGAGGTGATTCCAAATAACCCATATTTTATAACTTAATAGGATTAATTAACCATGTTGGTGCCCCAAAAATATAAAAGATCCTAACAATTTATGAGTAGTAAAATCAGATGTGCAAAAATAAAAAGTATATCGTTAAATTCAATTTTTTGTCCTCTTTTTAGATGTGGTAAAATATTTTTGAAAATTTAACATACAGGGTGTTGTTTATGAGTGGAACGAATTTGTCAATTTTTAGTGAAGCCGGGCCTGTATTTTCGATATTAATAATATCTCAATTAATTTCTTAAGACACATGTCTACCAAATATTATAAGATTATACAGAGTGGTTAAAAGCACAGGAGGCAATGAAGAAATGACCAAAATGACCAAAACACTCTGTATCTCAGCTATAAGGGATCATAGACCCATAAAATATGGGTTATTTGGAATCACCTCAGTCACTCCTATCCTCTGTTAAAATATTACCCTCTTCTAATGAAACACCCTTATATTAAGTACATTTTTATTACTTAAGTTTCTTATTAAATTCTGTCTGCATTTATAAAATTAAAGTTTTTTGTTATATTTTCCTATTATTTGATTGTTTGTAGGCGAAATACAGTTGTGTGACACACATGCAGAAAACGCTTTAGCTAAAGCTAAAGCTAAAGCTCATTTTCTTACTTGAATTTCCTGTGTAAACAAAGCGTTATAAATAATGAGCAGTGATATTATACTTCCTTTTCCAATCCATAAGCAGGTGCTCATTACATTTTTAATATCTATACATATATGAATGCAATTATTTTAAATATCTACTGCCTACTTGTCAGGTGTGATATTCCTAATGATTTTTTTTATATAATTAAAAAGTACTAGATATACAAGGGCATATTTTGACATTCAAAAACATTCGCGGTTATGAATTAGTTTCATTTCATGAATTACTTGATATACGAATTCGCTGAAATGCTTTTCTTCAATGAAATACCTACGCAGGTAAGGCAGTTTTATCTCAATTTAAAATTTTATTAACTCACGAAGACGGCAAATTTTATGAATGGTGAAATATTTTTCGAGGACAGGTTACAGGTTGCTGTTTTTGGTTAATGGTTACACAAGAATTCTAAAAATAGACAAAAAATATGCATTTTTAAAGAAAGTGATGAAAATGGTTGTTTACAGGTAATAAATAGTGAAATCCTGAATACGAATATTATCAAAGTAGGTGGAGCGGGATTTTTCTTCCAGCTGTTTTCTAGCAATAAATTTTCAGCATCAAAATGTAATGATTGAAATAAAAATGTACATGGGACAAACTGTTACACTAATAAAAAGTAGGTTTAAAGAGCATTTAGCTCATTTAAAATAAAGTACAGTAGAGGAATCAATACTATTTACAACAAATAGCGATAAATAATTAAATATTGTAAACAATTTAAATTACATATCCTTGTAGAGAAGCTGCATTATGTTTAAATTAAAAGCAACGCATATATAATAGTAATAAATCCTTTAAAATAAAACAAAGTAAACCAGAAATTACTTAACAATTCAAATTACTTGCAATGGAATCGATTAATCCAGTGGCGCAACCAATTTAAATACAATCGTATTTTGTCACTTTGTTGTTAATTTTTATATCGATTTTCATTATTCTTTGGAAGTATCTGGAACACAAAGAAATCGAAATATTTTTTTTCCTCGTTGAATTAGTTAATCTTTCGTTTGTATGTATGTGATATGTTTTCATCTTCTAATGCAGTGGTCCTCAAACTGGCTGGCCAACAAACCTTTAAATTTAAATAGAGGGTATTTTTTTAAAAACTCAACATCTAGAATTTGTCAATACAGGGCAGTGTTTCTGATATGTAGAAAAGAAAACTGATGCAATGATTAAAAAGATCACTCTGTGGGAAAAAGAAGTACAAAAAACAACTATCTATGAGGTTTTTGAAAGATTGCACATATTTTTATAAGACAATGCGAAGAAATCAAGACTCAAATGGGCCAGCAACTTTTGGAAAAACAGTATGACTGGATATGCGAGCCCTTTAGTAACAAAAACAAAACTGTCTAGCACTGCTGTCAAATTTTTCAAGGTTCAGGGTTTTTTAAGTTTAACTTATCTTAAAAGTAAATATAGAAATTAAATGTTGAAAACTATTTACCTAAGTTAGTACCCAATATTGATCAACTGTGCAAACAGAAACAAGCTCATCCTTCTCACTAATTTCTTTTTGTTTTTAAAATTTTTTGTATGTGAATTTTTAATTGTGCTACCATCTATGGTAAGAAGAGAGTATTGACATTAAATTTTGACTGAATCTATACTATATTTGAAAATCAAGAGAGAGTAAATTCCCAGAATAAAAAGTAATTCGGTATGCAAAACTATAATACAGTACGTGCGGTAAAACTTCAATATTTGTAATGCATTCTAAATTGTTTTTGTTAATTTCAATACCAAATTTATTAAATTTCTTGGACTATCACATTATTTTATGATCTTTCATTGTTACTACAGTAGGCCTAAGAGCATTAACGTGCGTCATAGGCGTAACCAGAATAGAAAGGGATAATTGTTATTTAACGACCTCCGAATGGCAACAGCTTCTAATGACAGATATTTTGACTTAAATAGTTTCTAGAAATGCAGTTATTTGATTTTCGATAAACGTGACAAATAGTAGTGACTAAAAATGGAAGCAGTTTGTGAGTATACGCCAGTGAAAAAATTAAAACTAGACCATTTATCGCTCAATGAAAAGAGTGCTGTAGTGAATGTGTACCACTATTTTAAACATCAAAATCCCTCAAACACTATTGACAGTGTAGTTGAAACAACATCTAAGGCAATGGGATATGGAAAATCTACAATATATAGAGTTCTAAAGGAGGAAAAATCAGGTGGAGTAACCTCACCAAAGCCGAAACCAGGTAGACCAAAACTATTAAAAGTCAACGTGGACGAGTTTTTTAAAAATGCTATTCGTAAGCTTGTTCACTCATTTTTTATAAACAAGCAAATACCAACTTTAGATAAAGTTTTGCAAGCCATTACGAATGATGTTGATTTACCCACAATAAGCCGGGATAAACTATGGAAAGTGTTACATGAGTTAAACTTTAAATTTGAAAAAATGTTCAGACACTCAATGCTAATTGATTCTGAAGAAATTGTATGTTGGAGAAGACAGTACCTCAGAAGAATACAACAAGTTAAAGCTCAAAATAAAAACATTTATTATTTAGATGAAACATGGGTTAATGAAGGACATTGTGTAGGAAGAGTTTGGAAAGACAAAAATATAAAATCATCCCATCAAGCTTTTCTAGAAGGATATACTACTGGTTTTAAGGAACCTATAGGAAAAGGTAAAAGATTAATTATTTGTCATATAGGCAGTACAAACGGTTTTTTTGAGAATGGTTTACTCTTATTTGAATAAAAAAAAACCGTTGATTATCACGAAGAAATGAATGGAGACGTGTTTGAGGAATATTTTGAACAGATGATTCAATTCATACCAAAAGGATCGGTTATTGTAATGGACAATGCAAGTTACCACTCCAGATTACTTGAACCTTTACCAACCACTAAATGGAAAAAGGGTGAAATTGCAAAATGGTTATCTTCTAAAAATTTAGCCTTTGACAATACAATGCTGAGGGCAGAATTGTTAACTATTGCTAAAAAACATAAGCAAAATTATAAAAAATATAATATTGAGGAGATAGCCAAAAAACGAGAAATTGAAATCCTTCGTTTACCACCCTACCATTGTGAGCTGAATCCGATAGAATTAATATGGGCTCAAGTTAAAGGTTATGTTGCAAGAAATAACACTACTTTTAAATTATCAGATGTTAAAAATCTCTTCAATAAGGCAATATCTGAAGTAACAAGTGAAAATTGGCAAAAATGTATTAGACACGTTACAGAAATAGAAAAAAAAATGTGGGAGCTAGATAACATAATTGATATTACTATAGAGCCCATTGTAATTTCTCTAGAATCAGATGGTGAATCTTCTGACACAGAGTGCGAGGAACCATAACTTTAAAATTATTAATTTATGTACTTTAATTTTATTTTTTAAGATTTAATATTGTCGTATTTTTTGCATGTTGCTCGTCAAATTTTATCCTTGCGGTTGGTTTTTTTTTTCTCATATACCTACTTAATTGTTTTTTTAGCTCCTCATATTAATTTATAAATAATTGTAATTATCTGTACATATTATATACATATTTTGTAAATAAACATATGCCTAAAATAATATTGACTTTTTCTTCATTTTACCCAAATTAAATTACTACTTACGAATTATGTTTATCTATCTAAAATTGGTAATCTAGGTATAAATAACTAAAACAAATTAAATATTTCTATTTCCATATTAATTTAATTTTGAAAACGCACGTCTATGGTTTACTGCCTTTAACACTGATAACTGCAAAACATTTCTGGGAATTTACTCTCTCTTGATTTTCAAATACAGTATAAATGTAAGTTCATTGTTTCCTAGTGTACCGATTCCGCAAACCTTGGAATATCTTGAAGAATTACTTAAATCAAACGACTTGGGTGACGAAATTACTCAAGAATATTTACTTTTGGCTAAACTTTGCATGGATCAAAATTATTTTCAATTTAAAAATGAATTTTTTAAACAACATGAAGGAACTGCTATGGGCAATTGTCTATGACCGTTCATGGCAAATCTCTTTATGAGTAAATTCGAAACCAAGATTAGTCAACAATTTGAGTATTTCCCAAGGATATGGTACAGATATGTGGATGATGTATTTGCTGTTTTCGATACTAAGAAAACTAACTTAGCTGACTTCGTGACAAAATTAAAGAAAGAAAGATTTAATAAGGAAAAGAATTTGATTAAGGATAGAGCTGCAATAAACGGTTATGACGAAGACATAGTTGACAAACTAATCAATAAACATAAATTTAAGAAAATCCTACGTGACACCACGTTTTGCCAACACGAAAAATTCGTTTCAATACCGTATAATCCCACTTACACCAAAGGATTTACCAGCGTTTTCAAAAAAGCGGGTTTAAGGTTAGTTTTTCAGTCTAACAACACTTTAAAACAATTATTAGGTAATCCCAAGGATAAAAACAGTAATTTGGAAAAAATTGGTATTTACGAAATTAGTTGTGGGGATTGCGATAGAAAGTATGTTGGGCAGACTAGACGCTCTGTACAGGTCAGATTTAAAGAGCACATGGCTCACTTAAAATACGGGCGTACGGAAAAATCTAGTATAGCCGAACATGCTCTTAATCAAAATCAGAGAATAAGTATAGACAATGTGAAATTACTTAAAAATGTTTCCAATAATAAATTGTTGGACGCATTTGAAAGTATAGAAATAGGTAAATGTAAAACTAGTTTAAACAGAGACAAAGGACCAATTCCTCTTAGTCCGCTTTTTAGTTCAATCCATTAGGTACGGGCGGGTTACTACTCATTCTTGGCTGATTAGTCACCCTTGGCTGATTAGGTCATCGGGGATGACGGTGCCCGGCACTGCAGGGGGGAGGGGGTGTTAGTCATGTAGTATAAATAGCTGTTAGAAATAGTTAAGAGGGGCGTCGCGACAGGTATGCCAAACTACAAACACCAAAAATCCCCATTTTTATCTTTATCTTTTATCACTGTCTTTCTGCAATAATGAAGAGAGATAGATATCTTAAGACTTCAGTGAATCTCCTGTATCCTAGGTGGCGCTGCTAGTATTAAAATATAATATATTATTTGGGATATCTAAGGAATCTGAGAGAATAAATTTTCTTTATTTTCACGATTGGTCTTGCCGCAGAGAGCGCTAATAATCCATTTGTCATGAGTTCGATACCGGCTTCAGCCACGACAGAAATTTTATTTTTTATTTTTAGGAAATTTCATTTTTTTTGCTTACTATTTTTTTCCAGCATCAAAATAGAGTTTATATTTTATAATTTAATTAATTTTCAATTATTTTCGAATAAATCCGTTTATTTTAATATGAATAGCGCTGCCACGCGACTAATCTCTCTAAATACATCAGATAGGAATGGAGCTCGGAAAATAATATTTCTAACATAAAAAAATATTTAAACATCAATGGATTCATACGAAAATTGAGAATTATATAAATGTATAATCTTTAAGGTGAAGCAAGAATTTTTTTAAAAAATGAATTAATAAATAATTGGCGGCCCCAAACGCAAAATGTTTTTATCAATATCTATTTGTTTAAACAATTGCAGAATACATGAGTTATCGACACAAAAAACTGCGTTCTATGAACAAAATGCAACATTGTAACCACAATAAATTATCTGCAAGTCCTTTTATAAAAAAAAATTGTTAATGTTGGAGCATTAATTTGTATATAACAATTGAACGGTTACAGATAAAAAATCGCTGCAAGTCTTAAACCATGGGTTATGATAAATTGTTCATGTTTCATCCCTTGAAATTTTTTTTGTCCGTGTCACCATTTTCGTTAAAAAGTCCAAAAAATAGGGTTGAAAAATTAAAATGCTCACAAACGATCGCTTTTAACAATGAAGACGGCTATTTATAAATTTTTTAATGTCACCATTGTATTCAGTGTGATTTTTCATATAAGAATAATATACAACAATAAACCTACTTTAAAATTTTACCCAAAAAACCAGTGACACGTATTTAGTATCCATTCTAAACTTTATACTTTATTTATTTACCGCAGCATCAGAACAGTGTCGAAAATACCTACCTAGATATTTCTTTATTATCAATATACGATATGAATTTATATGAAAAGCGTTTTTATATTACATTCCAAAATATTTTAAATGGAAAATATAATATGTACATTTATTTTAAAAAAGCTTTTTAGTCATTGATAATTTAGAGGTGCGGGCATTACGGCAACATTGGTGTGTTTTTTCATTTCAGTTGTTAGTTTTTTGCCTGTTTGTCTTTGTTTTCGCTCTGTCCGATCTCTAATTCTGAAATAAAATAAGATAACACTACTAATTTTAATGATTAGACAAAGAGCGGCAGCAGTTCTTATTGTGTCTTCGAGCGGGGATTCTTTGAAAATGTTTGCAACTAATGTTTTGTGATTTTGGCGGTTTTTCCATCCGTTTTGTGACGTGATTTTACAATTTAGTTATTAATCGTGATTTGGTTGGTCTCTGATTCAGCATATTGCATATTTGCTTTTATCTCCATTAGAGCTATATTATTACGGTACAAAAGTGGTGTGAAACGGACACAACAGTATTTTTAGGTTTTAGGTTTTAGATTCTGATTGTTTACCCTCCTCGGTGAAAAAGGACACCATTTTCATTTTTGTGAAAAAAGACAATTTATTTTTTATTATTTTTTATATAGGGTAGGTTATTATCCAAAGATGCCTCGAAGTTCGCGTAAAACTAGAAAGAAGAACAAACGCACTGCAGCTTTGCGATTGAATTGGGGAAATAGAGAAAACAGGGACATTTCCACAGAAATATTAGAAGAATCGTAAGTTTTCTAAAGTTATATTTTAGCCATATTTTTTATAAGTTATTAAGCTTTTTATTTCAATTTTTTGATTATGTACATTTTCTTAGGTTTAATGAAGAAAGTGTCCCAGAAGAGAACATCCAAAAAGAGGGATTCCCACAAGAAAGAATTACAGAAAGAAAGAAAGAAGCCGACGATCAAGAGGAGAGTTTTCTGTAAGAGGATATTTTAGAAGAGGTCATCCAACTCAATGACTTTCCACGAGAAGGAAATACAGAAGAAATTGAAGAGGATTTCACACAAGAAAATTTAGAAGAGAATTTCCTGAGCCAAGAAGAAATAAATTTAAAATCATATAATAATTCAGAACCTGGAATAATTTCTTCAGATGAATATGACAGGTAAGAAATATTAGAATATTTGCATAAATATAGTTTTTACTAAATCTTAGGACTGCTTGGTGAAGATGCAATTTTGGAAATAAAATGCCTCCATTCAGCTTCAAAACTTGATCTGGCAATTAATACAATTGATGAAGTAATTGATAAAATGAAAAATAAAATTTGTTTGGAAAAATGCAACAATACAATACAATTAAAGAGGAACCATAATTACTACTATCAAGTAAGTAAAAAATATTGAAAATCTTTCAAAATATTTATGAAACTTCTTTAATGAATTGATTAACCGTTTTTAGATTCAGGGCCAATTAAATATAACCAACAGAGAAAAATGTTACTTTGTTGTGTACATCAGTGATGATATTAATTTATATATTGAAGAAATTCATAAGGATGTTCAATTATGGAATGAAATAATGCTTCCAAAACTGCAAACATTTTATAATGAATGTGTAGCACCAGAAATAATTCGAAATTGTATAAAAAAAGGACAAAAATGCATTGACCCACCATATATTAGACAAGCAATTTTAGAATATGAAGCAAAGAAAAAGAAGAAAGCTGTTGCTAGACCAATGGTAAATGATGATAATTAATGGAATGTGTTTAATGTTAATAATAATAATAATATTCATTAATCCATTCAGACATTATACAATGTATAGCACAAGTCAAAAACTTAAGTCTAGAGGATGAATATAATTGATAAACAGTATAAAAATATAAATACAATCTAAACTAGCAACAGTTGGCTGAATTTATATGCACAAATTGATATTATTTGGAAAAAATAGAAATTAGATAGTTGATTGGCTCTAATATGGGGTGGGGACCTATATATTGCTGGTAAAATACCTTGTTTCTATTATTTTCATATAATCAAAGTACAATACAAAAATACAAAACAGTGAAGAATACAAATTAATGTTTGAAAGCTCATTGAAATATAAATAATAGCAATTGTGACCTTTACAAATCTAAGTAAGTCTCTATCCGAATGAAAAAATTGCAGTATATTTAATTTTTTTTATCTTTCAGAGTTCAGTATCCAAAATTGATGTTTGAAAATCATTAAATATTATAAAATCATTTTTGTAAGAAAATAAATTGAATAATTAATAATTATTTCTTTATTTAAAAGTACCTAATTACAGTTATTCACTAAAACAAAAACAAAACAATACACTATGAAAAAACTGCATTGCTTTTTAGCAATGGACAAAAGACATAATAGCAAATAAAATGTGTAACAAACCTACATCAAGAGTCCCATGGACGGGTTAATATGTGAGACATGTAAATATTAATTTCTGCAAATGTCTGTGATTCCCAACTATGCAGGCACTATTTTGAATGCACGAATAAAAATCACAAAAAACTGTTATAGTTGAATTGCACATTCTCCATATTACTAATCACTAATTTTTAACACTGACAACTTCCTTCGAATATGCATAAAAATTGAAGATTTTTTGAACAGCCTCTCGAGAATGGAATTTTTGTTCGTGGAAATATTTTTACCCGTTATAGCTTACACCTTGGAATAGGACATCTCCATTTTTCAACAAATTTTAAAGAATAATAAACATATTAATCATTTAGTGGAAGGTGTGCTTTTGACAATTTGTGATCACCAATTTTAAAGTGAAACATGCCCTACATGAGGTATACGGCATTAATTGAAATACTTTAAACTGAAGAACTGGTTTTAGTTAATACTAATGTACTCATTAAACAAAATTGCAAAATACACGAATAAATTAGCCAACATAACCTAAAATGTCAGTTCTAAACATCTAAACTTTCTTCGTATTCGTAAAACTGGTTGCATACATCGTTCAAAATAAAACCAAAAAGCGCCACTGTCTCAAAGTGTGAGGCGGAAAACGCCTGAACTATGGAAAGAGAAAATCTTACTGGGATATAGGCAACTTACATAAATTTGTTTTTTTCTGGAGAGTTAATCTCAAAAATTATAAAGTTTTGCGAATTGGTATTCTCGGAAATTAATTCTGTATCCTTCATTTAGGACATCTCCTTTTCACGTTAAAATTGGTGATCACAAATTGTCAAAACTGTCAAAAACACACCTCCACTAAATGGCTGATATCTTTTTTATTAATCCTTAAAATTGACTCAAAAAAGGAGATGTCCTATTCCAAGGTATAAGCTATAACGGGTATAAATATTTCCACAAACAAAAATTCCGTTCTCGAGATTAACTCTCCAAAAAATCGTCAAATTTTTATGCATATTCAGTATTGCCAACTGAAAACGAGGTCGGCAGTTGCAAGGCCCCTCTTAATCGTTTAGTCTATCATCAACTCCTGATGGTGCCAACGTAGTTGGCGAAACGCGCGTAGAGTGTGTTACAATTGTGTTTTAGTTTACTAACTGAGAAGAGGTACCTCCCCAAAAATTTTTATTGCTAAAAATGGGTAGGTACAGTGCCTATAAAAGTTTGAGAACCTGTCCTAATGTATCTATTTTTCGTTATTCTTCTTTCCCATTATTTTCCTTTGGATTCTCATCAGACTATTGTCATTTTCTGTTTATAAATGACATCTACTTTTATTATTTTTAAATTTTTGAATATTAGTTTGCATCTTGAGATATAATATTCGCGTAAAATCAATACCGGCGCTTATGCTAACCGCATTTGTTTATGATGAAGGAAACAAACAATTTCAATATGGTCAAAACTGTATTGAATGCAATTCAATGCATATACATATAGATATGGAAACATGTAAGAGTGTAGTTATAGTTGTATTTGTAACCGGGAGGTGATAAGCAACACTCGCAGGAATTTCAGTCCGATTTGGATCGCTTTAGGTTTGGGTTGATGTTTTTATGTTTTTACCTTCGAGAGGCGGTGAATTTTCGCGGAGGTGGTGGTAGTTGCCTTAGATGGACACGGGCTTGACTGTTTGCGGTTCATTCCATTGGCGGCGTATAGATTTTTCGTTGAAGAGACTTGGGATCAAAGACAATTTTCTGAAATTGGGTCTAAATTGATCTAAATCTTCACATCAAATGAAGTTACATCGTTTTCGGATTTTTTAAATACAAAAAAAAATTAAATGATAGCAGTTTTATTTATATAATTGTGACTCTTTATTATAAATCATTTTTTTGTATTACACAATTTAACATTTATTAATTTCTACATATGACAGCATTAACCTGTATGTGGTCTCTCCTTATAAGTTATACAAACAAATCATACCCAGAATAATAATTGGAAACAATTAATTTCTGTTAAAATCGATGATCCGTAGATGGTAACCTTCAAACAAATTCGAGAATAATTCATCAAAATATTGATGGAGTCTTAATGGTAGACATTTATTTAATAATTTAATATATTTAAACCGATTTAAAATATACTAAACGTGATTGTGTTATGAAGGAAGTTATTTTTTTTAAATCACAAAATTTATTTCAATTAAATTTTTTTTTTGTAAATTTTACCACCGCCGATTTTTCTATTTAATTTACTTCCTTTTACCAAATGTTAATTTTCTCATTTGTTTTGTTGATTTTATCATAATTTTTTTGCAAAATAATTCACTTTCTCTTACCAAATTACATTAAAAAATTTTTTTCGTAAATTTTGACACCGCTAATTGGTTATTATATTTAGTTCACCATTTTTTATAAAGTTTTCATTTTCTCACGTGTTTGTTGTACATTTAATCCCAATTTTTTTTAAAAATAACTCACTTTTTCTTACCAAAACAATTAAATTTTTTTTTTCATAAAATTTTGGCACCGCTAGTCAGTTTTTATATTTGGTTTACCCAATTTTTATTCTTTTTTTATATAAATTAATTAGTAACAAACAGAATCATCCTGTATATCTCCGTTGCACTATTCTAAAATTCATTTCCTAATGAAGTCCTCAGCCTACGTGATGCCACCAATAAAATTTCTAAAACGATTTTTACGAACCACTTTTGAGGCATAAAAGTCCGAATATTTCGTTCGTAGGTAGCTGCGAAACCGGTCTGAAAATTGCAATATTTTACGTGCTTAAAGATATACCTTATTTGTACGAAACGTGGGATTCCGATTTTTTTCAACAGAGACGTATTTGTCTCATATTTTTCTGTATTTTTGAAAACGACTTTAGAGTCAATGCAAATTTTTTTTTTATTATTAAACACCCATAAAGGCATTTAGTATATTACAATCTGATCAACAGTCTACCAATGAGCAATTTAATTCTAACTTAATCTAATAGAGTTTGAGACTTAAAACTAAGGTATACTCATCAACGTTCCTTAGGTTCTGTAGAATGGATTGCACTAAACTTTACTGCTTTTGCACTAAAAACACTAAACTAACTCAAAGGCCTTGATCCTCTTCTTTCTAACCCAGTATTGTCAAAAAGCTGGATAGACCCAACATTGACATGATGATGAAGTCTTTCTTCACGACTCTTGGCTAATTTCTTGATGGTCTGGTCAACAGTGTCCATTTCCACATCCCTAATTGCGAATGTACCAAGGGGCATCTAATATGTTCCTCAGTGCTTTGTTTTGAAATCTGGATGATTGCTAAGTTGCTTGCTTTGGTGCATCCCCATAGTTGGATACCATAGGTCCCATATAGGCTTAAGTATCTGCTTATAAAGCATAAGCTTATTATGTAGAGACAGAGTGGAGTTTCTTCCAATTAGCCAGTACGTTTTTCTATATTTCAGTCCAAGTTCTTCTCTTTTCTTTTTAACATGCCATTTCCATCGGAGTTTGTCATCTAAGATAATTCTGACTGGAATATGATCTATCCTTTTGTTTGTAAAGTTAATGTGGAGTGATTTAGATTCATTAAGTTTAATTTTCCATCTCTTCGTCCAGTCATAGATAAGGTGAACAGCTGTTTGCAGCTTGTGGGTTGCTTCTTCATTACTCTTTCCTACTGTTAGAATGGCAGTGTAAATATAGGACAGGTCCTAGGACACTTCCTTGTGGTACTCCAGCATTAATTTCCTTAAGATCGGATTAGGCTTCTTCTTGCCTAATTCTAAAGTATCTTTTCGACATATATGAATAGAGGATATCTGCATATTGTTTTGGAAGGAAAAGCTTGTGCTACATCAAGAAAGATAGTAGCATAAATGTTTTTCTCTGCTAATGATTTCTCTATAATGTTGGTTATTCTATGAACTTGGTCGATCGTCGAATGCTTTCTAAATCCAAATTGGTGATCAGGGATAATTTCTTTGATAAGTGGTTTTAGTCTTTTGAGTAGGAGTTTCTCAAATATTTTCGATATAACAGGCAGATACCTCATGTGGTGGTTTCCCTGGCTTGGGTATCATTATGACTTCCGCAATTTTCCAAAGGCTGGATACATACTTCAGTCTGAAGGCAACATTTATTAGGTTAGTTTGTTTAACTATTGCTTTTTTGGGCAATTGTTTTAAAATTTCTCCAGTAATTAAGTCAAAACCTGGAGCTTTTTTCTTTTATTTCGGTAATTAATTCTTTGGGAGAGGTAAATTCTATTTCTTGATCAATCTGTGGATGTTCTTTCAGAGTGGGTTCTTCATCTTTATCTTCATGAGATTTTTTCTAGATGATTTACAAATATTGTTGCTTTTTGCTCATTATTTCTAGCCCATTTACCATCTTCCAATCTGACAGGTGGTATTCGCATTATGGGTAAAGCAAATTAAAAAACATTTTTAATATAAAAAAGCCACTATGAACTACAAAAATGAATATTATAATGAATGTTCAACTATTTGTTATCACTTGCCGAAACAAATTACATATTCTGGCATACAATAAAAATTAATAACATGTGTCGTCTGTAAAATGTACCATATTTCTCATTATTATAAAAGGAACTTTATTGATGCAATAAAACTTGAAGTTTAACCCTTTGAAGCACATGATCAACAAAAACCTTGAGTAGCACAAAAAAAATATAATAAAAAAAGGTAAAACATGTTTGTTTTACTTACCTGTTATTCTACATGAAATGATTAAAATATTACTAACAAGAAGAAGTTGTACTACACTATAAAACAGTGTATGCAAGGGTTTCGCATTCCCTAACTTTTTAGATTCATTTTTCATTCTGAGAGAATGAAAAAATAAGTACTTATTGGTAAAGGTCAAATCTATGTTCGTATATTCTTACTTTTTCAAAATTTGATTTAGTTTATTCTAAAAAAAATCGCAAAATTCCATGTTTTTTCATATTTTTTTTTAGAAAAGAACCAAAGCAAATTTCAGAAATGTGAGTTCATCGTAACATAGATTAGACCTTTACCTAGGCCTTTACTTAAAAGTTAGAGACTATGAAACCCTTGCATGACAACCATACATGCAGGGTGACCCAGGGGTACGTGCATGCTCCATAACTTTTTTCTATTCAAGCTATCGGTTTGATTTTTTTTTAAACGATAAGACCGACAATGGTGCCCATTCTAAAAATATTTCTATTTATATACAGGATGTCCAAAATAAGATACACAACTAAGTTCTGATTTTTTAAATGGTAACCCCCCATTTTTGTTACATTTTTAGATTAGCCATTAAATTGTCGATATAATGCACCTGGGTTTCTTAGACTTATCTGCAATAGTTTTTGACTTAAGTCAATTTATGTGTCAAAATAGCGTCGTGCAGAGATCCACAAAAAAATTCAGAACTGTTCAAGATAACTTAATCAACTTTTTCCAGTCGATTCCTTAAGCTTCAGCGCATCTTCTGAGTTGTAGGCGAATTGGGAGTCGACGTTCTACCGCCTACTACGATTTTTTGAAAATTACAAATTACAAATGGCAATAACTCGACTTTTTCAAATGCATCACCCTATATTTTATTATCATTGCATGGCATTTTTTAAGAGCTTTTTGCTGATATAGGGTTTGTTGGGTCTATTTTGTAAAATTTGCGAGATTTATTGCAAAATAAGAAATGTTGACGGTTTATTCGAGAAAAAAAAGGAATCGAGTAGGCCGCTGTCTTAAAATTTGACACATCCATATACTTTCAATAATTGTATGCGTCTAATTAAAAAAAAAAGGAATCAAGTAGGCCGCTGTCTTAAAATTTGACACATCCATATACTTTCAATAATTGTACGCATCTAATTATTAATCATGAGTTTTACTCTCGAGGAATTAGTGAATATGGTCTACTGTATTGGCGAAGCTGACAGAAATCCTTTATTAGCAAGCAGAATCTACCTGCAAAAATATCCAGAAGCAAGAACTCCACGGGTGTCTTCATTCATTCCTAAAGTTGAGAGATCGGTTTGAACTTACTGGTATTGTATCTTATACCAAAAAGGAAATTGTTTTTTGACAATGGTGAAAGGTATTTACAGTTTCTTCGCGAACATCTTCCCAATATTTAAGAAGAAGTGGATTTGAATACTAGAGGGACAATGTGGTTTCAACACGACGGTGCTTCATTGCATAACCATAGGATAGTGCGAGAATTTTTAGATAATTCCTACCCTAATCGTTGGATAGGGAGATGTACTATTCCTTGGCCCGCGCGATCTCCAGACCTTACTCCTATAGATTTTTTTCTTTGGGGTTACGTGAAGGAAACTGTTTTCAGAGATCGTCCAACAACTGCAGATGATATGAAAAACAGGATCACGGAAGCCTTCCGTTCAGTTGATGGAGCAATGCTTGCTAGAGTTCGGGACTCATTTACTAGAAGACTAGCAGTTTGCGTGGAACATGATGGTGACCTATTCGAGCATTTGTTATAAATCAAAAATATTTATATTGTATCCTATTAATCATTCTTTCATGTTCTTGTAAATATTACAAAAATTGTTTACTTTGTAATATCTTTCTGTTTCTATTACAATTTCCTTTTGTTGAAACATATTCTTTTCAAAATTATAAGAATGTGTCAATGTGTGGCCTACTCTATTCTTTTTTTCTTTTAATTAGACGCGTACAATTATTGAAAGTATATGGATGTGTCAAATTTTAAGACAGCGGCCTACTCGATTCCTTTTTTTTTCTCGAATAAACCGTCAACATTTCTTATTTTGCAGTGAATCTCGCGAATTTTACAAAATAGACCCAACAAACCCTATATCAGCAAAAATCTCTAAAAAAATGCCATGCAATGATGTAATAAAATATAGGGTGATGCATTTGAAAAAGTCGAGTTATTGCTATTATGTAAGTTGTAATTTTCAAAAAATCGTAGTAGGCGGTAGAACGTCGACTTCGAATTCGTCTACAACTCAGAAAATGCGCTGAAGCTTAAGGAATCGACTGGAAAAAAGTTGATTAAGTTATCTTGAACAGTTCTAAAGTTCTGAATTTTTTTGTGGATCTCTGCACGACGCTATTTTGACACATAAATTGACATAAGTCAAAAACTATTGCAGGTAAGTCTAAGAAACCCGGGTGCGTTATATCGACAATTTAATGGCGAATCTAAAAATGTAACAAAAATGCGGGGTTGCCATTTAAAAAACCAGAACTTAGTTGTGTATCTTATTTGGGACATCCTGTATATAAATAGAAATATTTTTAGAATGTGCCCCATTATCGGTCTGATCGTTCAAACCGATAGCTTGGATAGAAAAAAAGTTATGGAGCATGCACGTACCCCTGGGTCACCCTGTACAACATATTTTGACATAAATAAATATTTGTTGTCATTGTGCGCGATTTTATTTGGTTATGTTATATACTAACTAATTTTTATGTCGTTAAAAAAATACTACAATAACCGATAATGTTAAAAACAGTATTTGATAAATATCCAAAACCGGCACTGTTTAAATTCGTGTTTACTTGAAGAATTGATTTTGCTTTGGCAATTGCGAAGTTAATTAAAGATTCAGCATCGGAAAGAAAAAAAACTGGTGAATATTTCTCGAAGGTGTTAATTTAGCAAATGTTTATCGATTCTTGCTTATATGGAAGTGTTACTTTCGATGATTTATACATCAATATTGCCTACTTGGACCGACACAAATGGTCAGCGATAAAAAATTGATAAAAGTTAAGATAAGGTAATCGGAAAAATTGTCGTTCCTTCGGAGATGATTAAATAATTTAATTGAGGGTACAAAAAACAAGTCTACAAAGTTTTAAAATTTTGCATTATCTTAATTTGACAGGATTTTGTTAACCCGTAGAGATTAAAAAAATATTAGCAACCTCGTCGAGTGATTTTAAAATAATTAAAGGATCATTACCTGAGAAGAAGAATGAAAATAACATTTCTGGCTTCGGGAAATTGCCCTTTTATCGGATTAAAAGCTCCAAATTGACAATGAAGAATCAATTAATGAAAGTTAAACCTTTAACCTGTATCATAATTACAAAATGTATCCCTAAATTTGGGAATATTAAAATATCACTTCCCCTTTGCCTCAGTTGAAAATTGATACTCAGAGTGTTTGTTACTGATTTTTTTTAACTCCAAAAAAATGTCTTTTTCAAAATCGAAGCGTTTTCCTTACTCACAAATTCCACAAAGGATAAATTCGGAAAAAATTAGAAGCCCGAACGACAGCAAACTTTCAGATAAATCCAAAAAGTTTATTAAAGATAGTTTGGAATCTGTGGTTTTCAAACACAGTTTTGAAAAAAACGAGAATCGCAGTGATGGCATAATTTCCAGGAGGGGTATACAGAGGAGAGAAGATTGTGAAGTTATGAATTCAAAAAATAACTTGGTAAGAATTTATCTAATATTTTAGTTTGTTCGGTAATAGTTTGTTTGGGGGTTGTAAATTCAATATTATTTTGTACAACCGTAAAATACGACAACAATAAGATTTATTTAAAAAAATTAGTAATTTTTAACAGCAAAAAATACTTCAAAATAAAGTTGAGTATATTCAATGTTTGAAAAACTCTGTAGGTATAGAAGATTTTTTGGCGAATATTCATGTAGACAACAGCCAAATAACCTTATAACTGTTCTAGCACAAGTCCTGAAAGTTTATCAACTGATATTCTTTGATTATAATAGTAATATATTGCCCCAGTTGTTTTATGTTGATTGTAGTTCCATCTGATGTTCCCCAAGTATCACACATAGGGCCACTTTTGTTCAACCTATTCGTTAATAATATTCAGAACTGTTTTATGAGTTCACAATTCTTATGTTTGGCTGATTATTTAAAATTATTCATGACTGTTCCAAATTCACGATATTTGAACTTGCAGTAATATTTTCTAAGAACTGTTAAAATGTTTTGTGTATGATCCCTATCCAAAGTAGACTTTTACACATTCAAATCTAACTGAAAAGTTGATGTTTTCAGCGATCTGTCATAATTTGACATTATTATATTAAAAATAAGTATCAGTTTACGCTCTTAATACACAAATGTATTGTATAGATGCAAAATATGTTATTTCCGTAGAAATGCTGTGACATAAGACCACAAGGCAACTTTTTTATATTAAACCTTTTTTAAAGAAATATTTTTTTTTGAAATTACAATTTTACGGTTGTATAAAAAAATGTATACCGGGTGACAATGAGACTAGGGCCATGCCACTTTTCAACCGATTTGAATAAAACTTGGTACATAGATATGAGACACCATTTTGAATTGACAGACGTATAAAAACAAAATGGCCGACTTCCGGTTTCGCCAGAAATGTTACCAACTTCGATTTTTTAAATGGAACACCCTATATATTTGACATAAGATAGTGTTGCAAATTTTTTTATTTTTCAATAAAAACATTCAAATTCTTAGATTTTTTTTTCAAGAAATGATTATGTTTAGATTTTAACAAAAAGAAAATTGAATTGGTAATTAAATTCTTTATCGAATGGCAAGATGGCCCTCAGTAGGTACCATTTGAAAAAAAAAAAACGATTTATTCGTTAAAAATGAATTCAGAAAATTTAAATTCTGATTACTATGAATTACTGATATCAATTAGACTAGATTTTGACCTAATCAAGGCCTCCTGTGCTAAAAAAAATCTGAGAATTTGAATTTTTTATTGAAAAATAAAAAATTTGGCAACACTGTCGTACGTAATTTGAGCCTTAGAATAAAAAAATATTAAATATATAGGGTGTTCCATTTAAAAAATTGAAGTTGGTGACATTTTTGGCGAAACCGGAAGTCGGCCATTTTGTTTTTATACGTCTGTCAATCCAAAATAGTGTCTCATATTTATGTACCAAATTTTATTCAAATCGGTTGAAAAGTGAAGGAGATATAGACATGGCCCTAGTCTCATTGTCACCCGGTATGCCAAGGACACCATGATTGAACTATAGTGAACTATATAAAAGATACAAAGCGGATCCACATAATATAAACAAAAAAAACGAATATACAAAATATCGAAATAGATTATACTGTATTTGAAAATCAAGATAGAGTAAATTCCCAGAATAAAAAGTAATTCGGTATGCAAAACTATAGTACAGTACGTGCGGTAAAACTTCAATATTTGTAATGCATTCTAAATTGTTTTTGTTAATTTCAGTACAAAATTTATTAAATTTCTTGAACTATCACATTATTTTATGATCTTTCATTGTTACTACAGTAGGCCTAAGAGGATTAACGTGCGTCATAGGCGTAACCAGAATAGAAAGGGATAATTGTTATTTAACGACCTCCGAATGGCAACAGCTTCTAATGACAGATATTTTGACTTAAATAGTTTCTAGAAATGCAGTTATTTGATTTTCGATAAACGTGACAAATAGTAGTGACTAAAAATGGAAGCAGTTTGTGAGTATACGCCAGTGAAAAAATTAAAACTAGACCATTTATCGCTCAATGAAAAGAGTGCTGTAGTGAATGTGTACCACTATTTTAAACATCAAAATCCCTCAAACACTATTGACAGTGTAGTTGAAACAACATCTAAGGCAATGGGATATGGAAAATCTACAATATATAGAGTTCTAAAGGAGGAAAAATCAGGTGGAGTAACCTCACCAAAGCCGAAACCAGGTAGACCAAAACTATTAAAAGTCAACGTGGACGAGTTTTTTAAAAATGTTATTCGTAAGCTTGTTCACTCATTTTTTATAAACAAGCAAATACCAACTTTAGATAAAGTTTTGCAAGCCATTACGATTGATGTTGATTTACCCACAATAAGCCGGGATAAACTATGGAAAGTGTTACTTTAAATTTGAAAAAATGGGCAGACACTCAATGCTAATTGATTCTGAAGAAATTGTATGTTGGAGAAGACAGTACCTCAGAAGAATACAACAAGTTAAAGCTCAAAATAAAAACATTTATTATTTAGATGAAACATGGGTTAATGAAGGACATTGTGTAGGAAGAGTTTGGAAAGACAAAAATATAAAATCATCCCATCAAGCTTTTCTAGAAGGATATACTACTGGTTTTAAGGAACCTATAGGAAAAGGTAAAAGATTAATTATTTGTCATATAGGCAGTACAAACGGTTTTTTTGAGAATGGTTTACTCTTATTTGAATCAAAAAAAACCGTTGATTATCACGAAGAAATGAATGGAGACGTGTTTGAGGAATATTTTGAACAGATGATTCAATTCATACCAAAAGGATCGGTTATTGTAATGGACAATGCAAGTTACCACTCCAGATTACTTGAACCTTTACCAACCACTAAATGGAAAAAGGGTGAAATTGCAAAATGGTTATCTTCTAAAAATTTAGCCTTTGACAATACAATGCTGAGGGCAGAATTGTTAACTATTGCTAAAAAACATAAGCAAAATTATAAAAAATATAATATTGAGGAGATAGCCAAAAAACGAGAAATGCCTAAAATAATATTGACTTTTTCTTCATTTTACCCAAATTAAATTACTACTTACGAATTATGTTTATCTATCTAAAATTGGTAATCTAGGTATAAATAACTAAAACAAATTAAATATTTCTATTTCCATATTAATTTAATTTTGAAAACGCACGTTTATGGTTTACTGCCTTTAACACTGATAACCGCAAAACATTTCTGGGAATTTACTCTCTCTTGATTTTCAAATACAGTATAAATAAAGTGATCACAGATGCAAAATCAAAATTTTTTCAGCAAGAAATTGAAAAGAATTCAGGGAATACAAAAAATTTGTGGAAAGTTGTAAAAAATTTAACTAAAAAGGACAAAGAACAAAAAATAACAGAAATCTTAACAAACGACAGGGAAATTTTAACAGATTCATTTCAAATTGCTAATCATTTTAATAACTATTTCGCGTCTGTAGGGGAAACATATGCATTAAAGATAAAAAAACCCTTAACACGTAAACCAAAATCATTATCTATTGAGAAATCCTTGTACTTGTCACCCGTTAACAAAAATGAAGTTTTAGATATAATTAAAAATTTAAAAGCTGGCAAATCTCCAGGAGAAGATAAAATAACAAGCGATACTGTTAAAAAAATCTCTACGGAATTAGCTCCGTTGATTGTTCATCTAGTAAATTGTATTTACAGATTTTAAAAAAGCGATAGTAGTTCCTATTTATAAAAAAGGTAACAAATCAGATATGATTAACTATAGACCCATTTCCTTAATAAATACCTTTTCTAAAATATTTGAGAAAACTTTAAAAAACAGACTTACAGGTTTCTTGGAGAAAAATTCTGTTATCTCTAATTTGCAATTTGGTTTTAAAAATGGAGTATCTACTAATGATGCAACAGCACAAATAATTGGAGAATTGTACAACCGCATTGATAATAAAAAAACCTTCCTTATGCGTATTTCTTGACCTCGCCAAGGCGTTCGATACCGTTGATCACCATCAACTGATCGAGGCCTTGGAGAGGGCAGGCATACGTGGGGTTGCACTTAACATTTTTAAAAATTATTTGGAAGATCGCCAACAATCTGTAAGAGTTGGGAAAGCTGTAAGCTATAAAAATCGAATTAATTATGGAGTACCACAAGGAACGGTTTTGGGACCACTACTATTCTCAATTTATATAAATGGTATATTTAGTCAAAACTTCGTTGGAAAAATCTACAGTTTTGCAGATGACACAGTGGTATTATATTCTTCAGATACATGGGATAACCTAAAACGTGACGTTGAGGAGGACCTAAAGAAAATAATACATTGGTTTGATCACCACCTTCTATAGTCTATTTTTATGTATGAGAGAGTATTATAATAATAAAGCGTTCGTAATCCATAGGCGTACCACTTCTTTTAGTAGACAGTTAAAATATTTTGTGAAGTTATACCTCGAGTATTTTCGTATGAAATAACCTTTGTATAAATATAATAAATATATCGGGTGTACACTTATATTTTCACCTAATTAACCTGCTTATAACTTCTAAGCAGCTGAAGGTAAAAAAGTGCAATTTTTTCTAAAATATTTTATTTTTCCACAAGGTATGTTAAGAATATTGTGTCAAACGGGTTATGTAGGGTTTAAACTTTGACTTTTAAACAACGTTACGTTCATAAATAATAATTTTAATATAAAAACTACTTCTTACCTACAAATCCAAATCAGAATCGAAATCAGAAGATGAACTGTCGCAACCAATATTTACAATGAGTGGCTCGATCATTTCATCAGTAATATTGTCCAACTTCCACATTTTCTCTTCTTCTTTAATCGTATGATTTACTGCCTTTTCCCAGTTTTCAGGCTTCACATTATTAACAGCCTCCAAAAACAACTGTTTAACATCACTCATTTTAAAAGAATTATTTTTTCCTGAAACTTCTCCCTTTATCTGTGCCCATATCAGTTCAATCGGGTTTACTTCGCAATGATATGGTGGTGATCTAACTACCGTCATCCCACGATTTTTTGCAATTTCATCAATTTCATATTTTTTTAATTTCTCTTTATGAAGGGAACACAAATGATACAGTTCTCTTCTCACAGAACCGGGATGGAACTTAATATTCTTTGAATTTAGCCAATTCTGTAAATCTTTTTTTAACCACTTGGTTTTGGGCATTTTTTCTGTAAGTCTCGAGTGATAACTTGCATTATCCATTACTATTATACAGTTCTGAGGAAGAAGATCTATCATTTGTTCGAACCACTCTTTAAAGACATCAGCATTCATGTCCTCATGGTAGTCACCGGTACGAGTAGATTCAAAAGTCAATAAACCACCTTTAACAAAGCCGTTTGAACTACCGATGTGTACTATTATCAGTCTGCGCCCCTTTCCTGATGGTGGATTTAAACCAGTAGATAAATTATTTAAAAAAGCCTGTCTTCGACTTGTAACAGTTTCATCTTGCCAAAATTTATTTGATGTATGTCCCTCGTTGATCCATGTTTCATCTAAATAAAATATATTTCTTCTTTGGTTTCTCATTTCTTTTATAGTCCTTAGGTAGTTTCTTCTCCATACTACAATATCGCTTCTTTCTATTAAAATAGACTTTCTGGAATGCTTTTTCCATAGAAAACCTATTTCTTTTAAAAGTTTCCATAGTGTGCTTCGACTCATTTCAGGGTAATCCTTATCATCTCGAACCGTGGCAAGAACTTTGTCTACTGTCGGAAATTCTTTTCTAAAGAAGAACGCATGCACTTTCCTTCAAAGTCTTTCTTTCAAATGATTTTCTATTTGAAATTTTGGTTTTCCTGGAGCTTTACGTGCTGTTTGAAACTCGCCACATTTCTCTTCTTTAACAACTCTGTAAATCGTAGATTTCCCAACACCAAGCGTACTACTAACTAATTCCACTGTGTCATCAACACTTTTACATAAATGTTTGTCTGTAAATGATTTAAAACAATTAAATATTAATGTTTTTTCATTAACTGTTAAAGGATCGATTTTTTGTCGTTTACGCGGTACTTCCAAATTTTCCATGATCACACTAGAATTCACAATAGACTGCACACTGCACCTTGCATGTTGCAACTAATCGGCATTTAGTAAGCTGTCAAGAATACACAACTTGGACCTCCTTACTAAATGGAAAACCTACAATCGCATTTTCGGTGAAATTTGTTGGTAAGGGATTTATCTACTTATAATTCGATTTCTGTAAGAAATTCTTGGAATTAAAATAAAACAAAATTGGCAAATAGGTACTTATTGAAAATAATCTTAAGATACGGCTATGTTATCTTTAATACACAGGGCTTTTGGCCTGTCCAAACCTTTTTCTATTGTTCTGTACAGCTTATGGTTATAAAAGACTAATAAAAGACGCAAAACTTGTATTAGCTCAGGTACATTTATGACAATTTTAGGAAATATTTAGATTATTCATTTAAAATGACCGTACTAAGTTTTGCATTAGAAATTCTGTTTTATTACTCTCTCATGCATAAAAATAGACCATAACTATAAATTATAAAAAAACATTTTTTGTCCCATTTGTAAGTTATGAGAATAACCTACCAACATACACCTCAATAAATATTCCCACTCCAGAAAAAACTATAAAAATTAAATATTCCAACAACATTAAATATTTAGGCATAACAGTTGACCCTCATTTGAGATGGGATTACCACATCCAGCAAGTCACAAAAACTCTTAGGATCATGTTATATAAATTTAAATATTTAAGCAAATTACTCACTAGAAATCAGTTGAAAATATTGTATCATGCGTTAGTGGAATCACGTCTTCAGTATTGTATACTAAGCTGGGGTGCATGTTCATATACCCACTTGCATAGGTTAGACATTCTGCAAAAAAGATTTTTAAAAATTATTTTTAATAAGCCACTAATATACTCGTTTAATTTACTTTTTTATGAAAGCCATGTGTTGGATATCCGGCAACTTTATTATTTTAATGTTATGTTATACTCCTACAAAAATAAATCAATTCTCAAAAACATTACTCACAATTATAACACACGTCAAAAAGAAAATAATTATGTAACAATAAATAGAGCAAATAAAACAATTGGCACAAAATGCTATACTCACCTCTGTGCTAAATTCTTTAATGACTTACCTGATCTTTACAAAACCTATTTTCAAACTATAAACAACGCAAATATGTTTAAAAAATATTTTAAATCATATTTATTTCAAATTAGTAGGCAACCCATCCATAAACTTATTGAATAACCTTTAATACAGATATAACCTTCTTTCTTTTTTTCTTTGAATAATTTACATTAAGTATGTACCTATCTAATAAAAACTTACAAATATATCCCCTGCACAACCTTCAAGGTTTCTAAGGGATCCTCTGTTTTATTACATTATTGCAATATGTTTTTAATAAAATTATTTCCAAATATAAAAAACACGGATAAAAATTTTCTTAAAGAACTTCTGACGAAGATTTTTGAGATTTCTATTTGTTTGTCTTATATTAAATTCAATGTGAATATTTATTTTAATTATTTTTTTATTTTCTAAAGTTTAAGCTATCTTAAAAATAATATATTTTTTTTCACCTTTCACCTTATCTATCACATTTATTTTGTAAAAATTAAAATAGTAAAAACTGTTGTAAACTGTTATTTAATTCAATTAATAAAACTATTATTATTATTATTATTATTATTTAATCGTGGATTTTCAAATTCACAATTTTTCATGAATTTCTATAAAAAAAAGTTCTGACATCTATTTCTACATTTTTACACTGGAACTTTAGTAAGTTAGCAGCAAGAAATCAACCCCAAAATCCCTCATTTTTACATCTAATTCTTCATAAGACACTTTTCGAAAATCTTATTTTCTTAACCGATTTTTATCCAAAACCATCCTTTTGCAATTTCCTAATTTTGTAGGTTTTTTTTGTAAAAAAAGTAACTGCAAATATCTCGGAACTCAAAAACGATAGAGAGGTGCCGTTTTGACTGAACAATTTCTTTTTATATAAAGTTTTTTTCAGTATAAATGTTTATTTAGTAAAATCTTATGGGGGGGGTTTCAAAAAAACGGCCTTTTTAAAATGCAAATATCGTCAACTTTTTTAACGAAACACCCTATATATTTTTATTCTATCTAATGGGTGAACTCTTAATCTTTCTGAAAATGTATAATATATTGCAGATTAAATGAAAAATATGTGAGATATTTAATGTCAATTTTTAATAATCTTTGAAGTTGTTATTTTCTACAAATAGTTAGTTATCGTTCTTCTTCCAAAAACATCTGGTATAAAAATTTTCAAACATTAGTTAGCCGGCAAATTTTGTAATTTTCTCTTATTTAAAACTTACTAAAAATCATCATGAGTTAGACAACTCCATCTAATAAACAATCGTCACTAAAAACCAAATAACTCACTTATTTTTCATCCAAACTTCAACAAATTATACATTTTCGGAATGAGAAAGAGTTCTCCTTTCAGATAGAATAAAAATATATAGGGTGTCTCGTTAAACAAACGACGATATTTGCATTTGAAAAAGACCGGTTTTTTAATACACCCTATATAAGATTTTACTAAATAAACATTTACACTGAAAAAAATTTTATATAAAAAGAAATTGTTCAGTGAAAACCACACTTCCCTATCGTTCCTGAGTTCCGAAATATTTGCAGTTAAAATGGTTCATAAACTTTGGCTGTGAAAAAAATTCTGGCATTTATTTTAGGGTTTGACTACCATATATTTTTGACCGAAAAAAATAGATTCTGACATCTATTTTATAATTTGTCTTTATTTTCTAAGCTGTTTCACAGTTTTTCTTACTTTTATTGCCCTTTCTCAAACCTAGAAATTTTTTTGGAGCATTTTCAAACCATTTTTCATCCAAAATAACCCCCTTTTGTAAATTTTCATAGTTGTATTTTTTATTTTAATAGGAGAATGTAATTTTTTTATAAAAAAATGTGGAAAATCGTAGAAAAGTCATCTATTTAGTATAGTAAACATCTTAATTTTTTAAATTCACAATTTTCCTTGTATTTTCCACATTTTTTCATCAACGTGAAGTAAATTTTTGACACCCTTTTCATATTCTTCCGCAGAAAAACGAAACCATCAAACAAACTCCCCTTGGTAAGTTTTTAATCTCCGACGACGTCAAAATTACCACCAACAACCCTCTAAAAAAGATTGCGAACGGCGTCAAGAAAACCTTCAAGCACAACGTTTTCTCGAAGAACGAATACAACGTGCGAAAAGAAGAACAAAAACAACTCAAATATCTAAACGAAAAACATCCAAATTCTACTTTCACTTATGAAACTTTTGCGAACGAGCTCAAGAAATCATTCCAAATTGTAACGAGCGACGAAAAAGGAGATGCAGATAAAGATTGTGTTGAAGATGATACAGAAGAAACGATTCGAAATATCGAAAAATTAGTTTTGAGTACTAACGTCAATATCAACAAGTCGCTGCAGGAATCGTTGTTAAAAATTAAAGAAAATTCCAACAGAAAGTTCAAATGTTTCCTGGCTGAAATTGTTGCGTATAATGTGATTACTTTGGAAGAGGTTAGTAGAATTTTGTACAATTTACTAGTGAACGCTAGATTTTCAGAAAATCAATAAATTTCTAAAGCAAACGATTTGGGAAGACTGGTTTCTGCCTTTGCGCTTCTTCAGTTGGGCTTCCGAATGCAATAAATCAAATTCCAAACATGCTTAGGTCAATAGTTATATCCGTTATAAAATAAAGTTCGCAAATGTGCCACCATCTATCAGTAAAAGTGATAAATGAACCTTAGAAGTGAGTTTTGACAGCTTTCCAAAGCAACGAATTGTAAATAATTTGTTAGACAAATGACAAAATAAGCATTGCAGGTGAAAGTCATTCAAATAACGACACATTAGTAGACAATGGGACACTTCATAGCGTTTTGACATGACGGCCGCTATCTTGGTGACGTCACGGTCGCCATCTTGAACCACTATTTCCCCCGGCCGTCATTGGCGGCGGGAAAATGGCGGCCGTGACGTCAAAACGATATTAAGTGACCCATTGTCTATTCACATTACTTGTCGCATAGCATACATCAAGATCCACCTATGATTTTTTTTGTTAACGCCTAAATAATTTATATTAAAGAATATTTCGTGCGCCATTTTCGGTCCAGCTTTTTTAATATATTTAACGTCAATGTATCGACCAATCAGCTGAGAGCTGTGGTCATGGTTTCAAAGCACTCCTTAAATATATATTAGATAATCCCAAAATAATTTAAAAAATATTAATATTCTCTTTTTAGGTTCAAAATCAGTGCGAAAGACACATTGGAGACATGAATATACAAGTAAGAAATATTTTGAAGAACTCTAAAAAATTGGCGACGAGGGAAAAACATTTGGAGAAAACAAACGCTATTTTAAAAGAAAAATTTAACGTATGTAGATCGTCTACTAGGAACTTGGAGATTAAATATATGGAGCTGTTGGAAGCTGCTGAAAAAAAAGTAAATAAAAAATTTATATTTTCCTAGGTGGGAAATTTTTGCGGCTCGCATGGACTCTGCAGGAAATAATTTTGAGCATTTGCTGCAATTTTTTGTTCGTTTTTTGAATTTCGTCATAGTTATTTTAGTTGAAATTCATACTTCATAAAATGTTAATGTTTGTGTTGTTATTTATAAAAAAAACAAGGATGTGCTAACGTTGTATTCCAAATAGAATGGCACGCAATTTTCAATGACAATATACAGAGGGTGCCATTTGAAAATAAAAAGTAAGGGATGTCAAATATAATACATTTTTTTCAGTCATTAGGAAGATACTTTAATTCCATTCAAAGCGGTTTTTTTATTTTTTAATTATCTTGTCAAATAAGCGAGATATTGCCTGTAAATGAGTTTTTTTTACCAGTAACAAAACAGAAAAAGTATAATTTTATGACAAAGTGATACAGGAAAAATATAAAGATTTTGCACTACAACTTTTATCTTTGTTTTCTTCATGTTATGTAAAACATACTTTTTGTACCAACTGGCTTTTATTATGCACTTTAGCTTGTATAATAATTTTTAAACTTAAATTTAAATCCGTTGTTTAATTTTGAAGAGATTTTACGTAATCTGGCTATCGAAGTTGGAAGACGTGCTTTGATAACCCCTTAGTTTTTATAGAATTTTGTTAAAAAAATATTTATTTTTATGTGGAATAACTTATCCATTTTCTCAAATGTGCCCAAATGGGGAGTTGCCATTTAAAAAAACACAACTTAGTTGTGTATCTTATTTGGGACATCCTGTATACAGGGTGGACCAAACTTCTGACCTCGGAGGATTACGCCGTTGTGGTAAGAGATAAAATTTTCAAATTTTGTGTGAGCTAGTACAGTTACTGGATGCACATTTTGAAAATAGTTTCGATTATACAGGTTGTTCCAAAAACTCGTGGCAGCACAAACTTACATTTTTTTAAATGAAACATACTATATTTTATTCAAGAATCGAAAAGATCTCATAGAGACCGTTAAAAAAATATAGCATGTTAATATATTATACGGGTGTTTTAAAAAGATATGGCCAATTATTATAAAAAATGACCCTATCCTTAACACTCTGTAAAACAGTAAATCAAAATAAATTAACAGGTCTTTGTATTCAAATGTCATTCTCATATCGTTGGCTGTGCTCACTATTAATTACTTTGTTTATCTGTGGCTTCTTTAATACAGGGTGAAGCAGAACTCAAATGAAGCAATATCTCAAAATTTTCAAATGTCTATAAGTCTTTTTACAATTTGTTAGTACTATTAATAAGCTTTCAAACGATATAGTACAGTTAGGGTATAAGTTAATGGAAACCTGTAAATATTTTATGATAACGGAAAAATCATGTATTTTACATACACAAATAAAATGTTATTAAATGTTTACATGAAACGTACTGTATATTTTAGGTTTTCTAAGGCATTAGAATATTCTATAAATCGTAATCGTAATTTTGGATGTGTCTATTACTTTTTACTGTTACCACTAGAGAACCGCATACCTTTATAGAGATATTCGGAATTATTTATTTATTTAATTATTGAAAAATACAAATAAATTTTGACGAACCCAAATTACACTCCCCCCCGTTTTCGAGGATGCTGAACACGCTGGCAGGAGTTAAATTTTTTTTTTGAGTTGGCCCCCACCCCCCAAACGTCCAAAAACCACCCCCAAAATGGTGAATCGCGTCTTTCACCGGCAAAACTAACGTAACCCCACATTTTCGAGGATACTGGACACGATGGTGGTGATTACAACTCTTGTATCTTGTAGAGTTGACCCCTCCCCTTAAACTGCCAAAAATCACCCCCGAAATGGTGAAAAATTTGTTCTTCGCTATAATCGAGAAAACCCGCGTCATCTCCCGTTTTAGAGGATGTTGAATCTTCTCTCCGAGTTAACTTTACCCCCATATCGCAAAAAAAAGTCTACCCCTTAATACCATTTTATTTGTGTACGTACAATACATGATTTTTCCGTTATCATAAAATATTTGCAGGTTTCCATTAACTTATACCCTAACTATACTATATCGTTTGAAAGCTTATTAATAGTACTAACAAATTGTAAAACAGAGCTGAGTAAAGCACTTTTGGAAAGTGCTTCAATTACAAAGCAGAAAGCACTTCAATCGAGTGCTTTAGAGTCGAACGTACCAAATACTTTTTATTTTAAAAGTGCTTTTACTGTCAAGCACCAAGCATCAAGCACGAAGTATCAAGCATCAAATACTCATAAAGTATTTGAAGCCCTTGAAACGTTAAAAATATTTGATAAAGCTCCAAGCTTAAAGCACTTTGAAAGTGCTTAAAGTCCTTTAAGAGTGCTTGAAGCACTTTAAAAGTGCTTGAAGCCTTTTAAACGAGCTTTAACAGTCGTTTTAAAAAATAGAAGAACTAATTTTAAGAAAACTAGTGCTAGTAAGGTATTTTATATTAAAAGAATAGGAATACAAAACAAACAAAACAAAGTAACATAATAAGACAAAATTCTCTTTTTTTCTTAAAATAATAGGAATACAAAAGAAACAAAACAAAGTAACATAACAAAACAAAATTCTCTTTTTTCTGAAAAGAATAGGAATACAAAACAAACATAAAAAAAAAATTCTCTTTTTTTCTTAAAAGAATAGGAATACAAAACAAACACGCGCGTGTATACTGTTACACAATAGACGCAATACTACTGTTATCGAGCTAAAATCGCAGACGCATAGATTTTTTTCCAAATTTTCAAGCTGAGACTTGTTTGTCTAAGAAAATAATTCGAGAACTTTTAAAAGTGCCTTAATTTCTGAAAAGGTCTGAAAACGTTTAATTTCAATTACTACAAATGTAATTGAAGCACTTTGAAAGTAATTGAAGCACTTAAAATAATTAAAGCACTTTGAAAGTAATTCAAGCACTTCCAAAATTCCCCGAAAGGCTTGAAAGCCACAAGCATTTGTACAAAATGCTTTAATTACAAAGCACCAAATACTCTTTTTCAGAAGTAGTTGAAGCACAGGGCTTAAAGCACCGAATGTGCTTCAAGCACTTTAGTAAAGCATTTTCCAAAAGTGCTTTACCCAGCTCTGTTGTAAAAAGACTTATAGGGTGATCCATTTGAAAATTTTTAGATATTGCTTGATTTGAGTTCTGCTTCACCCTGTATTAAAGAAGCCACAGATAAACAAAGTAATTAATAGTGAGCACAGCCAACGATATGAGAATGACATTTGACTGCAAAGACTTGTTGATTTATTTTGATTTACTGTTTTACAGAGTGTTAAGGATGGGGTCATTTTTTATAATAATTGGCCATATCTTTTTAAAACACCCGTATAATATATTAACATGCTATATTTTTTTAACGCTCTCGATGAGATCTTTTCGATTCTTGAATAAAATATAGTATGTTCCATTTAAAAAAATGTAAGTTTGTGCTGCCACGAGTTTTTGGAACACCCTGTATAATCGAAACTATTTTCAAAATGTGTACCCAGTAACTGTACTAGCTCACACAAAATTTGAAAATTTTATCTCTTACCACAACGACGTAATCATCCGAGGCCAGAAGTTTGGCCCACCCTGTATAAATAGAAATATTTTTAGAATATGCCTCATTGTCGGTCCTATCATTTAAAAAAACATCAAATCGATAGCTTGGGTAGAAAAAAAGTTATGGACCATGCACACACGCCTGGGTCACCCTGTATATGTGGTACCGACTTTGAGCTGTTTTATTCCCTAAAAAAATTATTTTTATTTTGTAATATTTTGATAAGATCCTACAAATTGTACCAAACAAATTGGTATCTCAGTTTTGTCTTTTTATTGTCAAACTTGAACCAAAATAAAAAAAAAATTAATTATAAATACTTTTTTTGTAGATATCTCACCAAGATATGCTCATAGAAGCAATGAAAGCCGAAATAGATGCAATGGAATTAAATAACAGCATAGACAAAGTTTTGAGAAAACAGAAAAAGAAATAATTATTAAAACTTCACTTATTTTATCTCATATTTATTACTTATATAGTTTATTTCATAAATAAAGTATTTCATATTAAAATTATTCGATTTTATTTCATTTTCTCGACGAATTTAAATCTGCCAGAAGTCAGAGAACACCAGGGTTTAAGTACGGCCTACCCGTGGGCTGTTAAAAAGGTACCCCGCCCATAATACTCCAAATTTTATGCATCACTTACGACAAATTTTTTTTCATTTCCATTTACGTATGCAAATGTATCACAATCACTCTAAAATTAGAATAAATTCAATAGACCCAAATTGATATGTCACATTATACCACCGTGAATATGTATGAACTCGAAATCGACTTAAGGTTGTTAATAAGTAACACCTAGTATTAATTACCATAAAAGACACACCTAATTTTCGAAAAATATGTCGAATCGGATGTAGGCGTCACTCAGAGGTCAACGTTTCAACCAGTTCGAGATGAGAAAAAAAGGACCAGGTGCACTCGCTAATAATATCGATTTGAATAACCAATGATTGTAAAAGGCATTCCGAGATATATAGAGTGGTTCGAAAAATATCTCCTTGTTTTCTTCTTCTTCTTCTCTTCATTATAGGCAATTCTGCCTGTTCAAAAATGAGTTATTCCTCTATGGTATAATATCTGGTCACCGAGCTTCGCTCTTAATATTCAAATCTACATTTTTAAGCAGCCCAATGAGTATATAATTTAAGTATATTTATAACATGACAAATTATTCATTAATTCGCGAAAATCACGGAGTGGGCGACATCTACTTGAACTACTGATAGGGAGATAAATAAAAAGTTGATTGGCGATTGGCTTGAAAGTAGGCGGGAAAATTAAAAAAGCTGTCAGTGTTAATTTTCAATTGGCTGCAGCTGTTGTTGACGTTTATCAACTGCTTGTCACAGAGGTTAGTTAAATGCATTAAAGTTGCCTAGTTTCTGGGGATTTCAAACTTTTAGGGCAACTTCTACTGACGCTTGATCTTCGCGAATTGTCACGGTGGACAGGCCCCGTTTCCGGGACGGGCAACAGCAGCGTGTAGGGCACACGTCCCGTCAACAGAAGATCGCTCAGCTCACTCTATTTATCACTATATAAGAAAAACTCTATGTTCAATTGATTTTATTATTTTTTGATCTGCAGTGAAGGAAAATTATAGGTCTGATATTCATACTTGGGCAAAAACCTCCACAAAAACCTGTGACCAGACTCTCGAGGTGTAGCAGATATTGATATCATATTTTTTCAAAAATTCTTTCTCTCTCTGTCTCTCTGATCATGAAAACTTAAATATTAAAACTGTCCGCATAATAAAATAGTAGCCGTAAGGGGTAGTCTCACACTATCCGGGAAGGGAAGACAGGTGTCCATTTTAACAGTGTTACTCAACGTTCCTATAAATATTTACCTAAACCCATGATTTCTGAAATTGAATTGGCAACGTTGTATTTTCAACTTTGAATTAATAAGATGGCTGTCATTTGACAAGCAAATTATTTATGTCCGTCAAATGAACCTTTTTTATATAAAGCGACAAATTTAAAATTGAATTCCTTCTGATTAAAACGCCAGAAATTAAATAAAGTCAAACCTTTTTACTACTATACTATACAGAAGAAAGGAGTGCAGTATTTAATTTGCAGAACGTAGTACAGGTTCAAGAGGTAGAAATTTTATTTTTACCTCATCCTTCAATGCTTATTTGTAGTTAAAATTTAAATTTTAATACATCTGATCGGCCTAATATAGTTTTTGTCTAGATTCTTGTTTCCATGGTTTTTACTGTAATAAATTTGTTCTTTTGACAGATAAGTCAGACTTTATTTATTCATAGCCGTATCGTATGTATTTTAATTGATTCAGAATTTTGTATTAATATATATTTCAAAATGGCTTCATTCTAAAAATATTATCAGTCCTCCTAAATCCTTGAAGGCAGAATTATTAGTAATAGCAAGGCAACATAAAAACAAATTCAAAAAATATATTATGGATGAGATGGCCAGAGAAAATGGAATTAAAATTCTCAGATTTCCTCCGAACCACGCAGAGTTAAATTCCATTGAACTGATCTGGTCTCAATTATTAAAAGGTTATGTTTCTCAAAACAATAAAACATTTAAATTTCCTGATGTGCGAAATTTGTTTTTGAATGCAGTTTCAGATGTAAATAGAGAACATTGGGGAAAATGCATTGATCATGTTTAAAAATGTGGAAAATTCATTTAGGAAAGTGGATATATCAATGGATAATTTAATAGAACCGATAATAATAAACATCAGAAAAGACAATTATAGTGATGCCAGTAGTTTTAGTGAAGACAGTGACTTTTAAAGATAGTTCTTGAACTAACTTTTTTTTTAATCTTTGAGTTTAGGTAAGTACTGAAGCGTTACTTTTAATGCCAAGAGATTTAATTTAATCCCAACATATAATCCTCCTTGTTATTTATTGGTTAAATTTAATTCGTTCAATGTTAAAGTGTCGGATGCATAAAGTTTATTTTTATTTTTTGTAAATAATATAACTTCAAAATTTAATCTACGAAGTGCGTATATATATTTTATATGCTGTGACCTTATTTATATTATAGAAACTTATTTTGCAAAGTACGCCTATGGAATGTGACGTTATATCCCCACTTTGACTGTACTCATCTATCCTTTATAGTATATATTACTATAGAAACAAGTTATTATTATGTGCCGTTGCTAGGAAATAAAACTAAAAGCTTGACTTTTCTTGTAAATATCTCGGAAGATCGAATTTTCACAGACATGAGACCTACATTTTTCGCCGATTTAGATAGGAATTAGTCTACCCTGAAAGTTTCATTGAATTCTGACGAGTGGATTTCGAGATCCTCTGGACACACATACACACACACACATACAAACCTTGCTCGTTTAATAGTATTTGATTGTCACTCCATCGTTCTTCTTCTTCCCAGTGGTGATTTGTCTCTAGCTGTTCTGACTACTCTACTCTCCGTCATTCTGTTTATATGATTGTTCCATTCTATTTTTCTTTTAAGTGTCCATTCGTTTATTTCCTCCACATTGCATTCTCTCCTTATTTGTTCACTTCGTACCCGATCCCTCAGCGTGTTTCCTGTTATTCTTCTTAATATCCTCATCTCCGCCGTTTCCAACATTCTTTGTGTCTGTGATGTGTCAGGTCTTGTTGCTGCTGTGTATGTTAGTAGTGGTCTTATCGTTGATTTATATATTCTCGCTTTTGTTTCAGTTTTAATGTATTTATTTCGCCATATTGCGTCGTTCAAGCAACCTGCTGCCTTATTTGCTTTTTGTACCCGGTCTTTCACTTCTTTTTCGATATCTCCATAACTCGATATGGCGATACCCAGGTGGTTAAATTCCATAACTTGTTGGATACATTTACCGTCGATCTCTATCTTGCATCTAATGGGTTCTTTACTAACTACCAGTGATTTTGTTTTTTCTGTTGAGATGATCATATTGAACCTTTTCGCTGTCGTATTGAATTTGTGGACCAGTCTTTGTAAATCGTCTTCATGTTGAGCGATTAGTACTGCGTCATCTGCATAACAGAGTATTTTGATGTCCTTGTTCCCCATCCTGTATCCTCTCCCTTCTCTGACATTCTCTATTACTACGTCCACTATTAAATTAAATAATAAGGGGCTTAACGAATCTCCTTGTCTAATTCCCGTTCCGATGTTTATTGAGTCTGTGAGTTTTCCATCAATTCTAGCTTCTATTGTGTTTTGTTCATAGATGTTTTCGATAGTTTTTATAATGTCCAAAGGTATTTCTCTTTTATATAAAAGGTGTATGACATCTCTCGCCCTTACTCTATCGAATGCTTTTGTCAGGTCGATAAAGCACATAAAGGCTGGTTTATTATATTCGATTGCTTTTTCGGTTATTTGTCTTATCACAAAAACTGCATCTGTGCACGATCTTCCGCTGCGGAATCCTTGTTGTTCATCTGCCAATGTTGTTGTTTGGTTTATTCGCGTTGATAGAATTTTTGTTGTTAATTTTAAAGTTGTATTCAGTAGGTTTATCCCTCTATAATTCTGCGGTTCTTTCTTATCGCCTTTTTTAAATAATAAGATTAGAATACTTGATTTCCATTCTTTTGATACTGTATTACTTGCTATAATTTTATTAATTAGTGTTGTTATTTGTTCTGTTACCGCGGCTCCTCCATATTTTAGAAGTTCATTTGCTATTTCATCTCTTCCTGCGGCTTTACGGTTTTTAAGTTTTTTCTGTGCTTCTTCTACTTCTAACATACTAATTATTGTCTTCGTGTTTGTTGTAATCTCTGGGGTCTGTGGTTCTCTCTGTATGGTCTGTTTCTCTGCATGTAATTCTTTTAAGTAATCTATCCAGGTGTCCTTCTCTATGTGCTTCACGTCTATCAGTTCTTTAGTTTTCTGCTCTTTGCCCCCTTATAAAGCGCCACATTTTCTTTTGTAAGCCATAGAAATCGTGTTCCATCTCTTTCGAGAATTGTTCCCAAAGTATCTTTCTCACTAGTGCATGTGTTTCATTTCTCACTCTTTTGTAGTTATCGTATGTTTGAGGATTTTTATTTTCCATATAATCTAGGTATCCTTGTTTTAGAGGGGAATTATTTACATGTTAAAATTAATACACTTTTAGCAAACGAGTAAGGAATTTAATTTATCAGATTCGACGTCCTAAGACCGGTTTCTGCCTTTTGGCTTTATCAGTTAGGCTTTTCGAATCCAATAAATAAAATTCCATAGTGAATAGCTATAAGATAAAATTTTTAGATGTGCTAATTTTGTATTAATTTCTTAAAGGGATACAAAGAAGAGAGTGACATCTTGACTAGAATCAGTCGAATAAAAACTTTGCAACACACATTGCAAATGCGTGATATAGGCAACACCCAATACATTGGGAGTTCGTTGGTTTGCAAAGTATCAATACGGTCTTCTAACCATAGATGGTAGCACATCTAATGCACTTCTGTCGTAGAGCTTTAAAAAGGGCAAAAGGGTAAAATTTCGTTTTTTTGTCATTCTTTTTCTTACAATTTTGAGAAATAACACGAGATATTTTGACTTTTTCTTTTCATGTGATTAAAATTATTTCTGAAACAACACAGTCTTTGTAAAATATTTCAGTTTTTCAGCAAAATTTCAGATTTACGGAAAATAATATATTTTTTTTAGGAAACAATTGATTTTTTTCAGAATTTCAGTTTTTAGGAAACAATTGATTTTTTCAGAATTTTAGTTTTTCAGCAAAATTTGACTTTTTCAGAAAAATGTAATTTTTCCTCAGGAATAGCATAAGGCCATCTAATTTCTCCGAAAAAAATGAAAAAACACGTTGCTAAGTAATATTTAAATAAAGTAAAATATTACTTTGCATTGTGTTTTTTCGATTTTTTCACAGGAAAAATTAGATGCCCGAATGGTATTTCTCAAGACTATTTCATGAGTAACAGATTATTCTGCATACATATAGCTTACAAAATATACATACATAATAAATATGTATGTATTAATTTGAAAACTGAAAAACAGGTAATTTATTTAATCACATAATACTACAAACTTAATTATTTATTGTACAACTAAAATTTAAATTGCAATTTTGGTACCTACACAGTAGGAGTATTGTTTGAAATCTTTGTTAACTTATTGATAACATTGGGTGTAGGTAAATCATTAATGTTGTTGATGGGTCCAGCTGTAGAGTGAGAAACTCGAGAAGTGGCTGCAGGATCTTCTGTTTTCTGTTTTTTAGCTGGAAGTTCTGAGGCATCACTTCTAAGGGTGTTTATGATGTTGGAATAATGCTCATTATCCATTTGCAGATAAGGCTTAATTGAGTTAGCTGAACAGTGACCAGTAATTTTAATTAATTGTTGTTCACCCACCCCTCCTTTAGCCAGTTTACTGACTGCTGTCGTCCGCATAGAGTGGTTTGTTATTTTTATTTTTTTTGTATTTAATCCTGCCTTCTCTGCTGGTTCTTTAGTCCATTTCAAAAATTCGTTTTTTCCCACTGGAGTGTTTTTGTACCATCTAAGAAAGTGATATTTCTGCGAATTTCGCTGTATTAACCAACCAAAAGATACCTGATCTTTAAAGTAGAGGATAATCTGAACCTTTTTTGTTTAACAATTTTTGCTATATCTCTAAAAATAAAGTGGTGGGGGGTATTCAAAGGTTTCAGTAAAAAACACCCTGTATATTCTAAACGGCTGAGCCGATTTTAACAAACTTGAGCTAGTTGAAAAGAGCTATTCTTGGGCTACAAATGCTATAATATTTGAAGTTTTGTTAGTTTCAGATGTCGCCGCTAGAGGGCTTTTTTCGACATCTCGTCAGAAATGGTTAATTTTCTCAAAAAAATTAAACGCATTGGTATGATTTCTTTTTCATGAAAAAGTAGCTAAATGATGCCTAAACAAGCTCCCGAAAACCGCATCTCGATATCTTGTTCCTAACCTAAAATTTAGCCCAAAGAAAATTTTATACGGAAATCCCTTAAATTTTTATTTTTTAAACTAATTAATTCCTTTTTCTATGTAAGTTGTGGCCCTAAAAAGGACCAATTTAAAAAAGAAAAGTTTTTAGTGCCCCCGTAAATGCTCTAAATGCTGATCATCACGCTCCATGCATTGCTGAAGCCTCTCATGGGTAGACAAACCTGCACCTTCAATTTCGGCTCTCGGTATGTTACGTAATGCATTAACGAATCCGGTTTTTCATATGTATCTGGTCGTAGGTTGAGTCTGAAAATCAAAACAACTTAAGTCTGGTGATCGCGCAGGCTATGGAAACAGACTTCCTCTTCCAATCTACCACTGTTGGAATACTGCATAATAATAATAGCATAATGTGCTGGGCAACCATCCAACTGCAAAAACAAGTTTTGACGTGTTTCCAGTGAAACATCTTCCAACAATAGCGGTAATTTATTGGCCAAAAAGTCAAGAAAGATATTGCCACTTAGGGATTGCTAAAAAAAATAATTCTGCCTCCCAGTATGCCACACCACACATTTAAACTCCAACGTCTTTGGTGCTGAACTTCACGCAACCAATGCGGATTTTCTGCAGACCAATAATGCATATTGTAGAGATTTTAAAGGTGGCTTCATCGGTCCAAAGAATTAGAAATAAAAATTTATTTATTTATTTATTTACGGGCAAGCCCATTTAAGATAAAGATTACAATTTAAAAAGTATACGAACAAAGAACATATAAACATATAAAAGTGGCATAATCACTTGTCATACATAGTAAAAATAAAAATAAGCAGGTAATATAAAGGACACGACAAAAAAGGTTCATTAAAACATTAAACGTTAAAGCTCTGTATTCAGTAATTGAGTTTTAAAATGATGAAGGGAGGAGTTAAACATCTCAAGATTACTGTGAGTATTGTCTAGTCTTAACATTCTTGGGATGCAGCTATTAAACGCTTGGTTTAAACGATACAAAGGTACATGAAAAGTTTGTTGTTGTCGAGTTGTGCGGGTTGGAACAAGAAGATTTATTTTTGATAGAAGTTCACTGCAGCTGCATCTGCCATTGATAATATATATATATATATATATATATATATATATATATATATATATATATATATATATATATATATATATATATATATATATATATATATATATATCGTTTATTTAGCAATATAAGCTAATACAATTACAATGTCTTATTCTAAGTAAAAACTTTAAAATCATATTACATCACAATTAAAATATATAGATACCTACATTAAAAATATACAAATAAAAACAATACAATAAATAAAAGAAAGAAAAAAAAAGTGTATTAGCAGGTTCCTATACTAAACCTTTTGTTGGTCTAACATGTACCCTTTTAATTTCTTCTTAAATATATTAATCGAGGTAGTATTCTTAATATCCTCCGGTAGTTCATTAAAGTTTTGAACTCCTTTAATGAAAATTGTGTTACTTGAATTGACATTACTAGCCTGACGTATATGATAGTTTGAGCGACTTCTTGTATTGTATTCATGAAATTCAAAATTATACTTTAATTTGTCACGTAAATATATAGGAACTTTACCAATTTTTATTTTAAAAATAAATATTAATGTTAGATAAAGAAAGTAATTTTTAACAGATAACCATTTTAATGTATTCAACATTAATGTTATATGTGTTCTTCTATCACAAGATAGTATTACTCTCATTCCTCTATTCTGAAGTTTCTGAAGTCTTCCAATTTCATTTTGGTTTAGTAAATACAAGATGGTTCCACAGTAAGTGAAGTGAGGTAAAATCAAGCTGTTATACAAAAGTAAAAGTGACCATTGATTTAGATGCTTGGATTGCCTACTTAAGTAGTTAATTTTGAATGCTATCGTTTTAATAATGTAGGCAGCATGTTCCTTAAATAACATTCTATTGTCTACTATTACACCTAAATATTTAATTTTTTTTACTAATTCAATTTTATCACTTGCTATTTTAATGTTATAATTATGTTTTTTGAAATTATGATACTGTTTGTCATTTGCTATAATCATGAATTTCGTTTTATTGTTATTAATTTTTAACGAGTTGAAGCAGCACCACTTATATACTAAATTTAGTGTCTCATTAATTACATTAATTATATCGATCAGATCATTTGATGCATAATAAATTAAAGTATCATCTGCAAAGAGATGAATGTAACATTTATTGATAATAAATGAAATATCATCCATATACAATAAAAAAAGTAGGGGACCTAACACGCTGCCTTGAGGTACACCACACTCGTTTGTAATTTCCGTAGATAAAATATTATTTAATTTTAATTTCTGTTTTCTGTTATCTAAATATCCAATTATCCATTTTAGAGCCCCATCAATGATACCAAAACTTTCTATTTTTCTAATAAGTAAAGAACGATTAACAGTTTCAAATGCCCGCTGAAGATCTAAAAAAACAGCGCCCGTTATTAATTTATTATTATGGTTTAGTTTCCAATCATCTAAAACATACTGTATTGCTGTTTCGCAACTGTGTTTACCTCTAAATCCCGACTGTACACTATTTAACAAATTATTTTGTTCTAGATATTCAACAAGTTGACTATAAATTACCTTTTCCAATACTTTCTCAATAGTACAAAGCATATTGATTGGTCTAAGATCAGTTGCCTTATTGGAATTAGTAACTTTAGCAATTGGTGTTATAGTGGAAACTTTTAAGATTGATGGAATTGTATTGGTTTCTATAGAAGTATTTATAATGTTAATTAAGGGCATCGCAACATTACCAAAACAATTCTTCAAAAATTCTACATTTATGTCATCAGGACTTCCTTTATTAGCCATATCAAAAATAATTTCCTTTAAAATGTCCGTATCAATTAATTTAAAACTTTTTAAGTAAAAATTGTTAGTTCTAGTTACAATAGGAAAATCTAAACCATTATATTCTATATTAGTGACTATTTCTTTGATACTGTTAACGTAATATTTGTTTAAAACCTCAGGCATTTCAAAAATATCTTTTACAACTTGATTTTCACTCACCTCAATCTCCGTGAATCTAAGTTCTGTATTATTTTTAGGTGTCATTTCCTTCAATATCTTCCACAATTTTACAGAGTTATGTTTGTTATTCTCAATTTGTTGTTGATAGTATTTAGTCTTCTCTTGTCGAATTACCCTAACTGCTAAATTTCTTTGCTGTTTGTATATCTCTAGATTCAGAGGAGATTTTTTTGATATATACATCTGATAACTAATATCCCTATCATGAGTAGCTTTTTTAACTGATTCATTCCACCAATGCTTATACCTGGGAAAGATCTTAATATATTTTACTGGTGCTACCTCATCTAATACCTTCATAAGCTTTAAATAAAAGTCATTGTATCTCCGATCTATGTCAAGTCTATAATTCCATTGTATTTCAGCTAGTTTTTCATTTATTTTATGATAGTCAATGTTTCTACCACGGCTTTTTATTACTACATGTTCTCTATTATAGAAACTTTCATTGGTGTAAATCAATATATTAAAATGTGTACTTATTTTGGGTATCTTTTTAATCTGTATGTTAAACTTTTCAGAATTTGTTAAAACTAGATCTATAATTGAACCACCATTATTGTTATTAGAAGGATGAGTAATATCATTAACTATATTTTTTAAACTATTGTCAGATATAAAATCCTTTAATTTAACACTAACCGCTGTATCCGCTAACCAATCAATGTTAAAATCACCTGTAACAACTATATTACAGTTACTGTCACATAAAAATGTCTCTACAATGCTTTCAAAAAAGTCGAGAAATACTGAAACAGAGCCATTTGGTGATCGATACAAACTAACCACAATATAACTTACATTTAGAAACATGAATTTAATCATTATAAGCCAGTACTGCTTCGGTTCACCAAATGACTTATTCCAAACCACATTCACTTGTTTATTCGCATATATAACAGCCCCTCCAGAATGTCGGGTATTACTGTTAACTCTGTAAATATCATAGTTAAGTATTGTTATTTCAGAATCATATATATCATCAGTGAGATGTGTTTCTGACAAACATACCAGCATAGGTTTTTCATTTAAAATTAATGTCGAAATTTCGTCAAAATGGTATGGAAGACTCTGAGCATTCATTGATAAAATAAAACATTGTTTTTTACTTATTTCAGTATTTATGTGTCTAAGATAACTAGATCTAATATTTGTTAGCCTATTTGGCTTTGAGTCATTCCCAATTCTAAAAAACCCTTATTAAGCAAAGTTACATGATTATTAGTTTCATCACAAGTGTCAATTAGTACTACTTCAATAACTTGCGACTTATTATTTTCATTTTTATTTGTTGAGGTTTGGTCTGTAGGCTCTATGAATGTCAAATTTTTATCATACAATTTTTTATCCATTATTTTATTTTTTAAGAGGAAAGATATTTCAAAATTACTTATTTTATAACCTGCAGAGCTATTAATATTTAGATAGGTAAAATAATTTTTTTGATACCAATCCACAGCATATAAAAATTCTTTTAGTTTCGAGTTATATTTTAGTATTTGTTTAAATTTATTTCTCATTAGTGGAACTGATAAAAATATTACATTTGTTTGAGCACACTTTTTTATTTTATAATTTATTAACTTAAAACTAGGGTACTTGTTTTTAGTAACGTCGTTGCTCCCTCCTAGGATAATTACATAATCATTTGAAGTAAAACTTCTGGTTAAATTCTCCATGTCTTCCAGAATTTTATCCAGTTGAGCTCCCGGTTTGATGATTGTTTCAACCAAAACCTCTTTATTGAAATGTTTTCTCATTTCCGTATGGAGACCTCTACCTCTTTCATCAGTCAATATCAGTATCTTTTTTCTTTGATAATCCTTGATTTGAATACTCGATTTTTTACCAATTAGTTCTCCATATTCCTGAATATCACCATGTAATTGATTTACTCGACGATTGTAAACTTTATCACCTTTTGATAGAGTTTGAATGCTTTCTTCCAATTCTTTATTTTTAATTTTTATTTCATTTAACTGACTAATCATTAAAATATTTTTATCTTCCGCACATTTATTTGAAATGGCTAATTCATCTAGTTTCTCCGTTAAATTCACAATAACATTTTCATACTCAATGATTTTAATTTTGTTAATGTCACTTACACGTGTTATATTATCGTTTTCTAAAACCTTGATTGTTGTTATCATTTTTTTACTTAGATCATTTAATTCTTCTATATCTGCTTGTAATTTTTCTATAAATTTATTTTTTTCCATGAGTAAATTTTCATATTCATCAATTTTATTGTTTGATGTTTGTTGATGACACTTCAGGGTATTAATTTCCTCAATCTGTTGTGCAAGTTTTTCCTCAAGAGTCGATGTGGCCTCAACCACTAAATTTTCGTAACTTTGGCTACCTCTTTTTAATCTCTGGATATAACTCTCCTTTTCTTTTAATTCTTTCTTTAAATTGATGACTTCTTCTAGATATCTTTTTTCTTTAGCTTCTTCCTCTGCATTTTCTTGATTGAGCACTTTTTCCTGACACACAAGTGAGCAGAAGATTTTATGGGCACCAAGTCTGACTACATTCTTTTTCCTCTCAAGACAACTCGAATGGAATATATCAAAACACACAATGCAACAAAAATTTGCGAATGGTTTAGCTTTACAGCAGGAAAAAGAAGGTTCCATGTTAGATGAAATTAGTTGAGTATTCACTCCAGTTTCAGTTGACCTACCATTGGTGAAATAGTCACAACCAGTTTAGATTCATATTTTATTTTGATCGCAAAATAAATAAAAAGATTATTGATAAAGGATATGGTGACCAGTTTTTATTAAAGGTTTTATAGTTATTTAAATTTACTTGCACTTGTAAAGTCAAATTTGTAATTGCACTGGTGCACATTAGATATTAAAAGTTATATAGTTTTGAACCCTGACTCTTGCACTTTACACTGGATTAAAAACAAACTTTTTTCCCTAATTTAAAACCACGAGAATTTAAGAATTATCAGAGAGCACAGAAAACACACGTCAATCAGGTACACGATATTAAAAAGTAATGTGAGGTCTCTCTGTTTTCTCCTAGGTTCTAAGGAGGGGATGCTAAGAAAAAGCTCTATCGATTCACCCAGTTTATAAGCTATGTATCTCAGAAAATTATGTTGTACTTTCTCAATGTTCCTGCTATAGGTGATATAATGTGGAGACCAGACAGAGGAACAATAATCTAGGTGGGGTCTGACTAGTGAACAATATAGGACTTTAATTGCAGTAGTGTCAGTGAAATCGTGGGTTAGCCTTTTGATAAAACCTAACATTTTCATTGATTTATGGATAGCCGTAGGTATGTGTTGGTTAAAGCTTAAAGTGGGATCTAGAATAACTCCAAGGTCTTTGATTTGATTAACAGACACCAAGATCTGACCATTTAAGTTATAATGAAAAGTAGTAGGTACTTGTGATCGATAAAAACGCATGACGTGGCACTTTACAGCATTCAAGTCCATGCCATTTAGGGAACACCAGTTGGACAGGTTGTCAAGGTCAGACTGAAGGCTGAGGGCATCGTAAATGGTTTTAACAGTTTGGAAAACTTATAGATCATCAGCAAATAATAGTGCTTTGCCATGCCGGAAACAATGAATGATGTCATTAATAAATAAGTTAAAAAGTAAGGGACCGAGGTGTGACCCTTGAGGAACACCTGATGTTACCTGAATTAAATTAGAATAGTGATGATTAACTCTAACCATTTGAGTCCTGTTCGTTAGACCCATTGCAGTAAAACCCCACTTACACCATATTTATCAAGCTTTTGAAGTAAGACATTATGGTTGACTCTGCCAAAAGCCTTAGAAAAATCAGTATACACAGAATCAATCTGGCAACCCTTCTCCAAAGCTTCTGACAGGAAGTCGACATAGGTAACTAAATTTAATTCAGTCGATTTCCCAGCACAAAAACCGTATTGTTGTTCAGTTATAATGCCAGAGCAGTCATAGGTAAGGAAATCTGTTATAATGTTCTCAAATACCTTAGGTATAGTACTGAGAATAGATATGGGTCGGTAATTTTTGATGTCTGACTTGCTACCCGATTTGTATATTGGGGTGACATAAGAAAGTTTCCAATAATCAGGAAACTCTCCTGTGTCGATAGATTTATTAAAAATGTAGAAGAGAGGGCGAGACAATACAAAGCTGCAATTTCTAAGTAGGATGGGAGGGATAATGTCTGGACCTGGACCTTTCTTAACATCAAGATTAGATAATTTCTCATAAATCTTTGAAATAGGAATGTGGTAAGAGAAGACATTAAGTTTTGACTCGATTTCAATATTGTTTAAGTTTAAATTTAGATTTTGAGAAGTGTAAACTGATGAAAAATGCTTGGCAAATAGATTTGATACTTCACCGCCGGAAGAAGCAGAAGAGTTATCAAGAATCATATTGTCAGGAATGGTATTATAGGATCTCTTAGTACTTACAAAATTCCAAAAGGTTTTTACGTTGCTTTTAACAGATGTTTCAACAGAATGTATGTAATCTAAATAGCATTCTTTAGATGTAATCTTGCATTGTGATCTTAACTGACTAAATATTTCATAATTTTGGAGAGTCCTGTTTTGTTTATAAATTCTGTGTGCAACCTTTTTATCGTTGACCAAGCGTCTAAGTTGAAAAGAATACCAAATTCTCCATTATTGTGTGAGAGCATATTAATGCAGTATTACAACAGTGTTGGATTGGAAGAGGAAGTCTGTTTCCATGGCCTGCGCCATCACCAGACTTAACTTGTCTTGAATTTTCAGACTCAACCTACGACCAGAGAGATACGAAAAAGCGGATTCGTAATGCATTACGTAACATACCGAGAGCCGAAATTGAAGCTGCAGTTTTGTCTACCCATGAGAGGCTTCAGAATTTCGAGCATTAAAAACCTTTCTTTTTTAATTCGGTCCTTTTTAGGGCCACAACTTACATAATAAAAGGAATTAATTAGTTTAAAAAATAAAAATTTAAGAGATTTCCGTATAAAATTTTCTTTGGCCTAAATTTTAGGTTAGGAACAAGATACCGAGATGCGGTTTTCGCGAGCTTGTTTAGGCATCATTTAGCTACTTTTTCATGAAAAAGAAATCATACCAATTCATTTAATTTTTTTGAGAAAATTAACCATTTCTGTCGAAATGTCGAAAAAAGCCCTCTAGCGGCGACATCTGAAACTAACAAAACTTCAAATATTATAGCATTTTTAGCCCAAGAATAGCTCTTTTCAACTAGCCCAAGTTCGTTAAAATCGGCTCAGCCGTTTCGAATATACAGGGTGTTTTTTACTGAAACCTTTGAATACCCCCCACCACTTTATTTTTAGAGATGCAGCAAAAATTGTCAAACAAAAAAGATTCAGATTATCCTCTACTTTAAAGATCATGTATTTTTTTGTTAGGTTAATATAGCGGAATTCACAGAAACATTACTTTCTTAGATTCAAGATTGCAGTTACGCCCCCTAGCGGCCATTTTAGAAAGTTTTAGTTATAACTTTTTTTTCCGCAAGCCTCTCCCAGATACAGTACCTCGCATTCTTATTTTGCCACCCTGTACATCTTTAAAAACAAAAGTTGATGAGCAAGGCTACACATAGAGACAATTATAACGAACATTTTCATAGTTCACAATTATATCAACATTGAGGAATGCCTCATTTCTTTGAGACCCCGGGTATATTGCATAAAATACTCATTTTGCCACGAAGTGCTGAATAAGTAGCGGATTACATTAGGTCCAATACATTGAAACGACTCATATTTAAAATAATTGCTTAATAATAAACTGGTAGAAATTGAGATGTTGCGCTCTTTTCACATCCTGCACAACTGAATCCTTTATTTTACGAGCTCTTTTTTTTATAAAATTATGTAAAGCTAAGAAAATTATTAGGTAACAAAATTAAATTATTAAAAAATACAAATTCTCATTCTATTTCTTCCTTGCTCACTGTTTCATTCTTCAATGCTTCATACAACCCTAATCATTTAAAGACCACCCAGTTTGACTATAAGGGCGCTAAAAAATATTAATTACTTGTAGAATATCATTGGGAATTCTTATTTGTAAAAGACCTTGTCTAGAATCATAGCTATCCAAAGTTTTTCTCCACTGTAAAAAAAGAGAAGTACAGTTTTTTTGCATCATCATTAGATGCCCACGCATTTTCATATATAAGGTCAATTTCATCAATAATAAAAATTTATTCAATCCTCCAAAATGGTAAAAATCCCATTAACACCCAAACATTCCCCAGTTAAAATGTGCAGAAATATAAAATTTGCCAAATACAACTTTTTAAAATCAAAAATGTATGCCTAACCATTTTGGGCACCCAACAACTTGTATTCTCTTGCTAATAATTGATTTATGGAGATGTCAAAGAGTGGTGAATTTTTTATATAAAGAAACAGTATTGGACTTAGGAGTAGAAGAGCAAAAAATGAAAAAAAAGTTCAATGCTCTTATAGTGGGTAAACGAGTTCTTAATTGTATGTTAGATTATGAAAGATTCATTACTTCTGTAAGGATTATATACAGAAGAGGCACAGGTGTCTGGAAGGCATAGAAAGTTTTCGCACGAACACGATCTGTGATATTGACGGGGAATCGTTAACAAAGTCCCCAGGAAATAGAAAAAACTTACCTCCAAATCATACCTGTTCCTAAACGTGATTTTTTCGTGAATCCGTAAATCTAAATTTCATGGTTGAATAAACAAGTGAAAATTTTTCTTCATGGCTCAAATTCGGATATTTTGAACAAGACACAACATTTTTTGGCTCAAAAATAGTGAAAATTGTAGCCAGAAAAATTCTCTTTCCGAATAACACATTGAAAAATATTAATTTTGCCATTATATATGAGCAGAGCCACAAAATATACAGGGTGGGCCACGCTCAACGGGACGGAGCTTACTGGGAAAACGAAAAATGTTATGAAAAAGTTATTTGGCAGGAGTACGTAGGTTAGTGACGACTACATTTCTAAATTAGTTAGACATATACAGGGTGTTCCAAAAAAGCGTGATATATCAAAGTTATGTTTTTTTTAATGGAACACCCTGTATTTTATTTTATTTTTGAAGTATATTGAACAAAATAATGTCACTTTATTAAGGGCTCCCTATACCCATTCTTGATAGTTTTCGATTTAAATGACTCTAACGCATTTTTGTTTATTAATTGCCAATTAGGAAGGCCATCGATACGAATTATTGTAATGTAAAGTTTATTTACAGGGTGTTGTTAATTGAGAGTTTCATGACAATACAATATTTTATACGATTACTGCGTTATTCTAAATGGGACACCCTGTATTTTGTTATTGTAATAAAAGGGTAAACCAATTCCCTTTCAAATTACTACAAGGTTCCCTATACCAATATCCACCAATTTCAGACTTATTTGCATTAATTTACCTGCATCAATAAAAATCGGTAATTTTATAACACGTTTTTATTAAGTAAGCTATGAAATAGACAAAACACTAGTTTGCTGTCAAACTGTGACAATAGTTTAATTTTTACCGTGTTATTAGCTGTCGTTCAGATACAAAATGAAAGAATATACAGATGAAGATAGAGTTAATATGATTTTCATACTCGGGGAATGTTTTCAAAACTGTCTATTAGCATCACGAGTTTATGCCGAGAGATATCCCTTAGGGTGCGTTGTAACACGCAAGGTTAAACCGTAGTCGATGGTTAACGTAAATGGGGTTGTTGTAACACAAATTTTGAGACGGTCACCAGCTGGTTAACTACTCAAAAGTTTACTATCCGATTTCGGTAGTTTAACCTGTGTTTGGGGCATGAAACGTTAAAAAAATTCTTGTTCTATAAATTTGCTGCCATTGTTTGAGCTTATTTTTTGGTTATATTTTATAATAACAGATGACCAAGATTTTCAAGAATTATATTTAAATGAAATGTTTCCAAGACGAGCCAGGATTTTCAGGGAAAGAGAAAATCATTTTTTAAAACTGAATGACAATGAGTTTAGGGATAGATTCAGACTATCAGAAGACACTGTGATTCACATTATTGAGAAAATTAGAGAATGTATATCATACAGTAGATATGAGTATGTACTGCTTATATAATTTATTTTATCATAATGGTAAATGTACATGCTTTTTAGATTTAATGCTGTAACTCCTGAAGGGAAAGTTTTAATAACTTTAAGATTCTTAGCAACAGGATGTATTCTTCAAATAATTGTGGTCGCTTGTGATTTCACAATATAGCTTGTCAAAAAAATGAACCAGTAAATCAAAATATTTTGGAAATAACCCTATAGGTCTAGATGCATTATGTCTTTTTGTTAAATGAAATGATTGTATAGGCAGTTTTTTCGTAAAATTTATTAAAGTTAAAATGAAATTTTATTATTAAAGGTTGCCTAGAACTTTTTCTTTCGCTATAATGAAAATACCAGTAAGGAACTTTGTGTCGACCGAATGGTCATTTTTCCTTATTTAGATTAAAAGCAATCAATATTTTTGGAATAAAGGAAATTTTTTGGAATTATACCAAATATACCTAGATTTAATATGAATGACTTAAGTGATATAATTTAATTTCACAATATCTTCAAGGGCTGCTATAAAAAAGTAAAATCTTTTTATATAAAACAAATTGTGTGATTGACTATATAACTAATTTGTAATATAAAATATTTTAATGTCAGCTTTTAATTTTTATAAATATTTTTTTTAAGTATTATAGGGCTATTCATAATTAAGATATATATTATTAAGTATGAAGAACTGTTATTTTTGAAAAAAAAAAACAAAATACATTGTCTATTTAGCTACTTAAGGATGTCTCAACGATTAGAGCAGTTCCTCCTTTATTTAAAAAAGATTGTTTTTAAATTAGATGTTTTAATATAATGTTCCTCCTTCATCGTTTTTATTTTTTCATCATGAATTTCCTTTTTATGTTGTATTTCTTATTCACTACCATTACAGCCGTCACAGCACTAATGTTGTTGGGATTTTTATTATTAAGTCATTGGTGCCATCCTAAATACATTGGTTACCTGACTATTGGTTGATAATTCGTGTTACAACGAAAAATGACATAACCACTGATTGAAGGTTAACCGTAGTTTAACCATTGGTTCCGTGACCACTTGGTTAACTAGATGAGTTACAACGCACCCTTAAAAGATCATCCTCGCAAAGAAGTATTTAAAAGGCTGCTAGCAAGGTTTCGTGAAACCGGCAGTGTTTCTTACAAAAAACGAGATATTAGAAAGCTCGTAACTCGCAACGAAAATACAGAGTTGGAAGTTCTCCAATCACTTATTGAAAAACCAAACACTAGCACAAGAGTTATGGCCAGGGAATTGGAAATAAGTCGGACTAGTATCAGAAGACTTATTAAAAATCATTGTTACCATCCATACCACATTCAGATGCACCAACATTTGTATGGAACGGATTTTCACCGTAGATTGAAATTTTGTTTATGGTTTCTCGAAAACGCGGGAGAAGACGAATTCTTTTTTGATAAAATATTATTCACAGACGAATCTACGTTCCATAATAGTGGACTAGTGAATAGACACAACTTTCACTATTACAGTACCGAAAATAAAAAAGAATTTAGAACGATAGATCGTCAAAACCGATGGTGTTTAAACGTTTATGGAGGATTAATAGGGGGACCGTATTTTTTTAATGGCATTTTAAATGGACGTAAGTTTTCCAGATTCCTTCAGAGAGATTTTTCTGTTCTGTTAGAAAATATCCCTTTGAATGTAAGAAGCAGAATGTGGGTACAGCTCGATGGTGCTCCCGCACATTTTTCTCTCATTGTAAGATCATATTTAAATCGAAAATTTCCGAAAAAGTGGATTGGTAGAGGTAGTCCTAACAATTGGCCCCCTAGATCTCTCTGTTTAACCAACATGGACTTCTTTTTATGGGGGTACATTAAAAATTTAGTGTATCAGACTCCACCCACGACTGCCCAAGATATGAAAATTCGTATCCGTGAAGCGTTTGCAACCGCAACGCAAGAAATGTTAAGAAGTGTAAAAAAAAATTTTGAGAAGAGAGTCCGATTATGTATCGAACAAAATGGGCACCATTTTGAACATTTGTTGTAAAGTTATTTGTTTTGTCTATTTCATAGCTTACTTAATAAAAACGTGTTATAAAATTACCGATTTTTATTGATGCAGGTAAAATAATGCAAATAAGTCTGAAACTGGTAGATATTGGTATAGGGAACCTTGTAGTAATTTGAAAGGGAATTGTTTTACCCTTTTATAACAATAACAAAATACAGGGTGTCCCATTTAGAATAACGCAGTAATCGTATAAAATATTGTATTGTCATGAAACTCTCAATTAACAACACCCTGTAAATAAACTTTACATTACAATAATTCGTATCGATGTCCTTCCTAATTGGCAATTAATAAACAAAAATGCGTTAGTTAATTTTTATGGGACGAAGTGTAATGAATGTATTTAAACCATATTAATTTCGCAAAAATAGTCATTTAAATCGAAAACTATCAAGAATGGGTATAGGGAGCCCTTAATAAAGTGACATTATTTTGTTCAATATACTTCAAAAATAAAATAAAATACAGGGTGTTCCATTAAAAAAAACATAACTTTGATATATCACGCTTTTTTGGAACACCCTGTATATGTCTAACTAATTTAGAAATGTAGTCGTCACTAACCTATGTACTCCTGCCAAATAACTTTTTCATAACATTTTTCGTTTTCCCAGTAAGCTCCGTCCCGTTGAGCGTGGCCCACCCTGTATACTTATACTCGCGTTGCTTAAAAAGCAGATTTTATTCAAAAATGCTAAATGTCCGACATTCCGTTGGGTTGAGAATGTCCAGAAACTCTCCCTTGGGGGATGAAGGGATGAAATAAGGGACCTACAGGTTATGAAATACTTAGATCAGTGAAAAGCATTGTTAGAAATGACAACATATTTAATTCATTACAACACATGATTATTATTGCATATTTATTCAATTGCACATTTATTCAATTGATACAACTCAGTGAAGATATTATGAAATAACAGTCTGGTCGAATATATTCCAAAAGTGTGTCTACTTTGATACAATTCATTCTTTTTCTGTGGAAATTCAAATATGTTTTGACGAGAAATCAACAACAGCTGCTTTCAATCTAAGCAGGTAATCTGGATCATCTAGATTATTAATTTTACGTCTATTCCAAAACTTTACGAATTCTCTATGTATCGATTCTCCAGCCTGCTCGGACCATAAACCAAAACCTTCATCATCGTTCAAGAATTCGAGACTTTCTTCAATGTGGCATAGAGTAATGTGAATTTTAAGAGTTTCAGTTACGTCTATTGCGAGAAGAGCTGTCTTCAAATCTTTAATATGATGACTCAATTCAGATTGAACCCTCCTGACCGCAAAGCATGAGTGTACAATTTTATCCATAGCTCTAAAAGCCGCAATGAATGGTTGAAGAGGTAGAGATCCGCCCAAGTGTTCACTGATTTCTGGGTCCAATAGCACATCTGCTCGCTTAAGTAAAGTTCTGCAGGCATTCCCTTCGAACGCCTCTCCATGATAGTTTTTTGAGACCAATTTTAATTTCTGGGGCCAGAGCAGAGCTTTTTCCTTGCCGAGAAGAGGTACGAGAACTGTCCAAAACAAATGATTCACAAACCCTTGGAGAATAAACTTTATGCATCCGACACTTTAACATTGAACGAATTAAATTTAACCAATAAATAACAAGGAGGATTATATGTTGGGATTAAACTTTTTTTAATCTCTTGGCATTAAAAGTAACGCTTCAGTACTTACCTAAACTCAAAGATTAAAAAAAAAGTTAGTTCAAGAACTATCTTTAAAAGTCACTGTCTTCACTAAAACTACTGGCATCACTATAATTGTCTTTTCTGATGTTTATTATTATCGGTTCTATTAAATTATCCATTGATATATCCACTTTCCTAAATGAATTTTCCACATTTTTAAACATGATCAATGCATTTTCCCCAATGTTCTCTATTTACATCTGAAACTGCCTTCAAAAACAAATTTCGCACATCAGGAAATTTAAATGTTTTATTGTTTTGAGAAACATAACCTTTTAATAATTGAGACCAGATCAGTTCAATGGAATTTAACTCTGCGTGGTTCGGAGGAAATCTGAGAATTTTAATTCCTTTTTCTCTGGCCATCTCATCCATAATATATTTTTTGAATTTGTTTTTATGTTGCCTTGCTATTACTAATAATTCTGCCTTCAAGGATTTAGGAGGACTGATAATATTTTTAGAATGAAGCCATTTTGAAATATATATTAATACAAAATTCTGAATCAATTAAAATACATACGATACGGCTATGAATAAATAAAGTCTGACTTATCTGTCAAAAGAACAAATTTATTACAGTAAAAACCATGGAAACAAGAATCTAGACAAAAACTATATTAGGCCGATCAGATGTATTAAAATTTAAATTTTACCTACAAATAAGCATTGAAGGATGAGGTAAAAATAAAATTTCTACCTCTTGAACCTGTACTACGTTCTGCAAATTAAATACTGCACTCCTTTCTTCTGTATAGTATAGTAGTAAAAAGGTTTGACTTTATTTAATTTCTGGCGTTTTAATCAGAAAGAATTCAATTTTAAATTTGTCGCTTTATATAAAAAAGGAAAGGTTCATTTGACGGACATAAATAATTTGCTTGTCAAATGACAGCCATCTTATTAATTCAAAGTTGAAAATACAACGTTGCCAATTCAATTTCAGAAATCATGGGTTTAGGTAAATATTTATAGGACCATTGAGTAACACTGTTAAAATGGACACCTGTCTTCCCTTCCCCGATAATGTGAGACTACCCCTTACGGCTACTATTTTATTATGCGGACAGTTTTAATATTTAAGTTTTCATGATCAGAGAGAGAGAGAGAGAGAGAGAGAGAGAGAGAGAGAGAGAGAAAGAATTTTTGAAAAAATATGATATCAATATCTGCCACACCTCGAGAGTCTGGTCACAGGTATTTGTGGAGGTTTTTACCCAAGTATGAATATCAGACCTATAATTTTCCTTCACTGCAGATCAAAAAATAATAAAATCAATTGAACATAGAGTTTTTCTTATATAGTGATAAATAGAGTGAGCTGAGCGATCTTCTGTTGACGGGACGTGTGCCCTACACGCTGCTGTTGCCCGTCCCGGAAACGGGGCCTGTATTAAGAGCGAAGCTCGGTGACCAGATATTATACTTTAAACGTTATACATCGCATGCGCAATAGCGCTAAAATAAGGGAAACTTTATTAACTGATATTGTTTTACGTTATTAGAGGTGAAATAAGGTTCCCTTAATAACGGATATTGTTTTCGCAATGGTGCCGCATGTAGAACATTTATATTTAAGTTTTATCGTGAACTCTATGAGTGAAGTCTATGATAAATACATGTGAAATTTAGAAGATTTGAGTAAGTCTATAGTTTTCACCATTCTTACCACTTTTTTTCTTAAATATGAAATGAAAACATTTCATACAATTAAATGTTATGGCAACATAGGATATGGACATTGAAGAGACGTCACAAGTCTTTTACCTAACCTATCTTTTGTAGTATTTGTTTCATTCTGGCTTCATTTAAAAAACGATTTAAGGCAGTTAAAATAAAAAAAAAATCGTAAATGATTATTTAAACCATCACAAAGTGAGGGTTATCATTTATAAGGTTATAAATGTTTCTGGCATCTGTCACGTAAATAACGGAAGAGTTGGATGGCTTAAAAACTCATTTTCGAAATACGTTATTAACGTTCTGTGCTTACTTTATTAACGTATGACGCTCAAGTTGTGGCTTAAAACCTCCCTAATATCTTCATATTCTCATAACTCTCCTTGATCGCAGGTACTGTTGCCAACATAATTAGTTTATGGACACTTGTTACTGAATCCCAGTTTGTGAAATTCGGAGACAATGTTTTTGCCCAATTTCGACCCAACCGAACGTCGGACATTTAGCATTTTTGAATAAAATCTGCTTTTTAAGCAACGCGAGTATGAGTATATATTTTGTGGCTCTGCTCATATATAATGGCAAAATTAATATTTTTCAATGTGTTATTCGGAAAGAGAATTTTTCTGGCTACAATTTTCACTATTTTTGAGCCAAAAAATGTTGTGTCTTGTTCAAAATATCCGAATTTGAGCCATGAAGAAAAATTTTCACTATGTTTATTCAACCATTAAATTTATATTTACGGATTCACGGAACAGGTATGATTTGGAAGTAAGTTTTTTCTATTTCCTGGGGACTTTGTTAACGATTCCCCGTCAATATCACAGATCGTGTTCGTGCGAAAACTTTCTATGCCTTCCAGACACCTGTGGAGGATGGTTTTTAATGGTTAGGATATTAAAAGATTAAATTCAAATTGATATTAGTTTATAATATCATACAATTTATGTGGAAAATTAAAAACATATTTTTTGTTTCCAGTTTATATTTTTTCAGGTTAGAAATTCGTTTTATATCGGTTGGGATAGCGTTGAAAAATTTAGGACCAAAAAATTAGTTGAACTTTTCTTTATAATCGTAGAAAAATGCATTTAACGCAAAACGAAAACAAACAGAAAAGTGGATTCGGTACTGGCTGAAATCGAGGTGCGCCTTGCATAAGGTAATTCTCGATTCTAAAACAAACATCTGATTATTTTAGTAGAAACGTATAGAACCATATTCGAATCCCACATAGAAGACAAATATAGAAAATATGTAGGCACTGTACGTGCTTGCGAATTGGAAAAATATCTCACTTGACCTTCGGCAATGGTATATAAATGTATTATTGCTTTAAAAAAATTGTATTATGTCGATAGAAGACGAAAATCGCATTTTATTTCCCATTTTAACAAGTGGGAAATAACCTGGAGATCAAAGTATGACGAAGGAGATTCTTTAAAATATTTTTGAGAATTTTGTTTTATAAAACTTTTCGATTTAGACCATTTGGTTTTCCTTCTATGTGATGAATTATTTACCAGCAACAGAATATTTAAAAACTTTTGGAACTGTCTATATAAAATATTTTAAAACAAGCGTCGATAAAAGAATTGTCAATTATTCAAAAAGTCAACTAGACCCTTCCCCTATGAGGAGAAGCTGCTGTAAATATTGTAAAAAAAGGAAAACTGAACAACTTTTATAAGATTTGACTTTGTATATGCACATAATTGCACACTGGGCGAATATTTTCTTAAAAATTGAATCGTTTTTTAGTTTACAGCAAAAAGCGCCACTGATAAAATGATTTACCATATATGGTATCCAAACATTTCTCAAAAACCTTGCGTAACATCCTTAAAAGCCAATAAAACTAAATACTGTATAATAACCATGTTACCTAATCAAAAATCGATAAAAATCTGACATAAGTGCCCTCAGGTAATGAAAAACTTTTTATTTGTCTATTAAATATAAGACTTTTATCGTAGATCTTGAACAGTGAAAAAAAAATGTTTAAAGAGATTATCATAAAATACAAAGGATTAGTGTTTTAATATAAGTAAGTAGATATTACCAACGCCTACAACGAGATTTGAGTACGTATTAAGTACGAAGGTACTTCTTAAATCTCGAACAAAAGGTATTTTGTTGTTTAGAAGAAGTGCTTAGATTACGAAATCGTATTTTTCTGATCAAATTACATGGTAGGTATGTTTGGATAAATAAAAAAGTAGCTTTTGGAAAATTGCAAGTGTAAAAAAATTAAAATCTACAAATATAACTCTGAGAAATTTTAAATTTGGTACAATTGATACTAGAAAAAAAAATCATTGATTAAGTCAAAAATGGGGAAAATATTTTTTTAGTGGATTTTTGACAGATTTTGGTGGGAAAATGTGACTTTTTTTGGAAAAATTGAAGTAAATTACGTGAGACTACAAAATAAATATGATAATCGTGTTTTTTAACCAAAATTTACGCTATTTTTATATCAGGGAACCACCAGATAAATAGTTTGGAAAATAAACAATCGCTTTTGGGAAATTTTAAGTCTAAAAAAAATTAAATCTGCAAAATAAATCTGAGAAAATTGAAATTTGGTACAAGTGGGTACTTATAGTAGAAAAAAAAAACATCTAGGAAGTCAAAATTATCGAAAAAAATTCTTTGGTTGCTTTGCCAGATTTAAGAGAAAAAAATCAGCGTTTTTTTTTGGAAAAAATTTAAGTATATTACGTGGGATTAAAAAATAAATACGATAATCATGTTTTTTATCAAAATTTACAGGGTTACGCAATTTTTATATCAGGGGAACCACCGGATAAATAGTTTGGAAAATAAACAATCGCTTTTGGGAAATTTTAAGTCTAAAAAAAATTAAATCTGCAAAATAAATATGCGAAAATTGAAATTTGGTACAAGTGGGTACTTATAGTAGAAAAAAAAAACATCTAGGAACTCAAAATTATCGAAAAAAATTCTTTGGTTGCTTTGCCAGATTTTGGAGAAAAAAATCAGCGTTTTTTTTTGGAAAAAATTTAAGTATATTACGTGGGATTAAAAAATACATACGATAATCATGTTTTTATCAAAATTTACAGGGTTACGCTATTTTTATATCAGGGGAACCACCAGATAAATAGTTTGGAAAATAAACAATCGCTTTTGGGAAATTTTAAGTATAAAAAAAATTAAATCTGCAAAATAAATATGAGAAAATTGAAATTTGGTACAAGTGGGTACTTATAGTAGAAAAAAAAACATCTAGGAAGTCAAAATTATCGAAAAAAATTCTTTGGTTGCTTTGCCAGATTTTGGAGAAAAAAATCAGCGTTTTTTTTGGAAAAAATTTAAGTATATTACGTGGGATTAAAAAATAAATACGATAATCATGTTTTTTATCAAAATTTACAGGGTTACGCTATTTTTATATCAGGGGAACCACCAGATAAAAAGTTTGGAAAACAAACAATCGCTTTTGGGAAATTTTAAGTCTAAAAAAAATTAAATCTGCAAAATAAATATGAAAAAATTGAAATTTGGTACAAGTGGGTACTTATAGTAGAAAAAAAAAACATCTAGGAAGTCAAAATTATCGAAAAAAATTCTTTGGTTGCTTTGCCAGATTTTGGAGAAAAAAATCAGCGTTTTTTTTTGGAAAAAATTTAAGTATATTACGTGGGATTAAAAAATAAATACGATAATCATGTTTTTTATCAAAATTTACAGGGTTACGCTATTTTTATATCAGGGGAACCACCAGATAAATAGTTTGGAAAATAAACAATCGCTTTTGGGAAATTTTAAGTCTAAAAAAAATTAAATCTGCAAAATAAATATGAGAAAATTGAAATTTGGTACAAGTGGGTACTTATAGTAGAAAAAAAAACATCTAGGAAGTCAAAATTATCGAAAAAAATTCTTTGGTTGCTTTGCCAGATTTTGGAGAAAAAAATCAGCGTTTTTTTTTGGAAAAAATTTAAGTATATTACGTGGGATTAAAAAATAAATACGATAATCATGTTTTTTATCAAAATTTACAGGGTTACACTATTTTTATATCAGGGGAACCACCAGATAAAAAGTTTGGAAAATAAACAATCGCTTTTGGGAAATTTTAAGTCTAAAAAAAATTAAATCTGCAAAATAAATATGAGAAAATTGAAATTTGGTACAAGTAGGTACTTATAGTAGAAAAAAAAACATCTAGGAAGTCAAAATTATCGAAAAAAATTCTTTGGTTGCTTTGCCAGATTTTGGAGAAAAAAATCAGCGTTTTTTTTTTGAAAAAATTTAAGTATATTACGTGGGATTAAAAAATAAATACGATAATCATGTTTTTTATCAAAATTTACAGGGTTACGCTATTTTTATATCAGGGGAACCACCAGATAAATAGTTTGGAAAATAAACAATCGCTTTTGGGAAATTTTAAGTCTAAAAAAAATTAAATCTGCAAAATAAATATGAGAAAATTGAAATTTGGTACAAGTGGGTACTTATAGTAGAAAAAAAATCAAGGGAGTCAACATTATCGAAAAAAATTCTTTGGTTGCTTTGCCAGATTTTGGAAAAAAAAATCAGTTTTTTTTTTTGGAAAAAATTTAAGTAAATTACGTGGGACTACAAAATAAATACGATAATCATGATATTTTATCAAAATTTATAGGGTTACGCTATTTTTAGATCAGGGGAACCACCAGATAAAAAGTTTGGAAAATAGACAATAGCTTTTGGGAAATTTTAAGTCTAAAACAACTAAATCCGAGAAAATTGAAATTTCCAATAAAAAATCACTCCAATCAATTTGTCGTAAAATTATTAGTCACATCAACATTCCTATTCCTGCTGTCTGTCCTGCAATAGAGGTGTGAAGCATCGCGAAGAACCCATACCGTGGTGGGGGAACAGCGAGTCCGCGAGAGCAACGCTGTTAGAATAGTGGGGAAAAGGGGACCAAGATAGAAACAGAAACACTGGTCCACCCACGTGCACACTTGACAGTTCCACGCAACGATCGGCCGCTATTTTCATAAAAGTTGTTCTGCGAACATAAGGGAACGGATATCGTCAATTGGACTGGATTAAACGAAACCTAGGAGAATAACGTACATCCCCCGTGTTTGTCAGAAATTTAGCTGCACTTATAAGCAAAAAAATATTACTATGTCCTAGTTTTGTGGCGTTAGGGGTAGAATATACAATTCGATCATTTAATGTGAACATACGTGGGTACAAATCAGATTTATTTTCGTCAGAAATCGGAACTCTTCAGAGAAACATATTGACATAAGTCAAAGTAAAGTTTATATAGTTATAAGCTTCAAATTCTTCTTCTTCCTGTAGCTTCATTGGTGTGTCTATAGCAGGGGGTTTTTGGAAGGGTCAGGATTTCGATTTATTCTCTTCCCTGCAATGTCCAATTATTTTTGGACAGTAGAAGTACTATAGAAATCATTCTATTACTAAAAAAAGCCAATTTTGTTGTGAGGAATTAGCCGCTGCCCGACTTTGATTAACTAAAGACGCAGTGCAAATTAGGAGACCGAAAACAGCTTAGAGGAATTGACAGAAACCATCTTGCCCGCCCTGAATGAAAACCTACACATTCTTAAAGTATTTACGTGATTAATGCAGTAAATTGAAACGTGCAAGCCAGAAAGACGATGGTTTCGACTTCCACTCTTCAGGTTATCCGAAAACTTTATCAAAATCAATGAAAAATATTTCAAAAATAAATGGTCCACCCTCTATAGTGTAGATAACAATCCACTGTAACGAAATTTTGAAAAAAAATAATGAAAATTTGTTTTCTTGTTAGTGTTGTGTGAAAATAGTTTTTGATGTTAGTAAAAATGTGATAAAAAGTGCGATGAAATCACTCTGTATAATATGGATTATTTTTTAAAGGTAAGAATGGAATTATCAGCTCTGACGAGGGCGATTTATTAATCGAAAAGTTGATTTTGTTATGAAATAAAAAAGTAAAATAAGATGTTTTATTATTTTTCACCAAATCAAGTTCTGCCATTATGTTTGCCCAGGATTTTTTGAATTGATATGGATCATACGACGATGATGGTGACATAATGGTCAAAACGTTGTCTTTTTTCTTAACAAGTGCAGGTATAAACTATGACAAAATATCAATAAACATATAAACATATAAAATTACGTATTCTTTTGAGGATGATTTTGTTAAATATGGATTATACACTGATGATGTAATAAAATGGTCAAAACGGCGTCTTTTTTTATTGAACAAATGCAAGAAAGTTGAAGTAAAATCTCAAACATTAAATAAACATTTCGCTCAATTATTTGAATCTGTTTATTTTGGAAATTGGAAAATAAAGTTGTCAGATTTATAGATTTTTTATTTTTAAATTCTTTAATAAGCTATTCAACAACTGAATATTAAGTTGTAGCAGAAATGTATATGCCTTAACCTTTGCTGAGAAAGAAAGATATTAGCAGTATAATATCCTTTCACATTTACCATATATGGACGATAGATTAAGTGTTTATTACGACAAAATGGCAAAATAAACCTCAACGTGAAGCTTTTATTGATATTAGAACGCTCAAAATTGACAGGGTTCTTTGAAAAGAATTTAAGATATAGGAAACAGTATGCCAGGTATGGACTATTTATAAAACCTCAATCTGTTATCCATGAGTATTTTGATTATTAATAGAATTATAGTAAATAGTGGGGATAAAATACATATTCCGGTGATAAAGTTTTATTGGTTAAACATGGAAAATAAATGGAGGAAATCCAGATAAGTTGAAATTAAGGACCAAACGAATTTAGTCAACTAACAAAAATAATGGCACGATAGAAAAGTACGAAACAAATGATTTATTAAAAAAACCTAGACAAGATAACAACAAAATTTAAAAATTTCTCATCTCAAAATTTTAGACTTCTATGTCAAATAGTTTAAGATTTGTAGGATTATACAAACAACCATGTTAAATCGCCAAAAAAAGCAAATTTCAACTTTGAGACATCTCTCCTTCAAAACGAGTCAAGCTTTGGTAAAATTATAAAATAGGTATCAACAATAGTTTATTTCTGCTAAAAATACACATGACTCAAAAAGTTACATCGATTTAAACAATAGTTATATTGTACAACAATCGCGAAATGATACGCATTTCCCACTAGTAAAGTATTGAAGAGTTGTAGCATGAGCGAATAGGAAATGCTTATTTCGCGCGAGTTGTACACTATACTTTTTCTACGATTATGTTTTTCTTATTTGTAAACTGAAAGCATTTTTATTTTTTTTCTTTGACTTTTGAGAAAATAAATTTATACAGGCTATTTTAGAAGAATTTAGAATCTATTGGTGTATATCTATTACAACCTAAGATCGCCGCTTACATTTATTTTGTAGAACTTTTGGGCAAGATATTAAGAGTGTTATACAATAATCAAAATGTAGTTTTATCATACCATTATAAATCAACATTTTAAATGATATTCTGCGGAAAAACACAATCTTTTTACTTATTTATGTATTCTAGATATTTAATTTCACTGACATTTTCAAGATTCAACAAGCCGCATGAGACAATACACCAAATATCACACAAAGAACAAAGAGAGATAATTCATTTCGGAAGCTCATTGTGGTTTGTATTTTAATTTCTCTCTCTTTCCACTGGATTAAAACCACTTAGTTGTTAAAAAAAGTTTTTTTATTGACGTTTCGGCTTTCCAGATCGAAAGCCGTTATCAAAATGACATAAAATAAATAAATTTACTAGAAACAGAACACTTGATAATCTTGCAAAAATATGATATCAACATAGTATACATAGAATAAGATTTTGAGATTGAAGATGTCAAAATCTGTTTCAATCATATTTTTGTGACGTTTCTGGGAACGAATTTTTGAAACGATAGCGCATTTGCATATTATAAGAGAATTTATACTTCGTCATAAATGAAGTTTTCTTATTAATCTTATCATAAGAAAAAACCAGATAAAAACTTATGATACTATCCCGATATAGAGGGTATCCTTTTTGCAATTAACTCTTTTTGTAAAATAGGTATCCAAATTTTTGAAATATCAACCGAACAATTAGAAACACATTCGTTATTATTTAAGCATATCAATGCTGCTTCTTTAACTTTGCGGTTATAATTATTCGGTTCTTTTAATAATCTAGTTGAAAAATTCCATTGTATTTTATGACCAGAATCCCATGCGTGTTCACATATTTTGGATTTTTCATTAAGTCTAATATGAAAAGGTCTAGATGTTTCTCCTATATAAAATTTATTACATTCGCATGGAATTTTGTAAATACAATTTTTTGTGTTTTGAATTTCATTAAAAGGTTTTGTATTTACTATTAAAGATTTTAATGTATTATTAGTTTGAAAAACTGTTTTTAAATTAAATTTATGGTTTACCCAAAATTCATAAACAACAAATACCATTAAGACCAATAATAAGTTCTATAAATTCACCTTGTCAAAATTTAGCAAGATTTCTACTTAAAATAATAGATCCGTTATCAGGAAATACTAATTCCTTTATCAAAAATTCAAAACATTTTTTAGAAAAATTATCAAAAATCAAAATTACAAATTCAGATATAATGGTTAGTTTTGATGTAGTCAGTTTATTTCCAAATGTTCCTGTCGATAAAACTCTTAATCTTGTGAGAAAAAAGTTGACCAGTGATAATACATTAATAAATAGAACTAAATTAAGCGTCTCAGCAATTCTAGAATTATTGGAACTATGTATTAAAACTACATATTTTCAATTAAATAGTGATTTTTATCAGCAAAATTTTGGCATGGCAATGGGTTCTCCTTTATCACCAAAATTGTGTGATATTTTCATGGAGAATTTTGAAATGGAAATTGTTAACAAACAAAATTTAAGACCTTCTGTCTGGTTTAGATATGTAGATGATATCTTTGCAATTTGGCAACACGATAGGGAAAATATTGATACATTTTTATATACTATTAATAATTCGGAACCTACTATTAAATTTACAATTGAAATTGAAAATAATAAAAAATTACCGTTTCTTGATGTACTAATACACAATAACAACAATTGTTTTGATACATCAGTTTTTAGAAAAGAAACACATACAAATAGATATCTAAATTTTAATTCAAACCACTCAATTTGTGTTAAACGAGGTATTGTCAAATCTCTTTCCGATAGAGCAAAAACAATTTGTTCAAATGACAATATCTTAAATAATGAATTATCACTTGTTAAATCTGTCTTGATTAAGAACAACTACCCAAGTAAATTTATAAATCGTGAACTTTACCGAGACATCAAAACTAAAGATCAAAATTTAAACCCCCCAATAATTCCTTCAAATATAGTAAAAATCCCTTATATTCCAAAATTATCCGAAAAAATTAGAAGGATTGGCAATAAATTTAATTTAAAAACAGTTTTTCAAACTAATAATACATTAAAATCTTTAATAGTAAATACAAAACCTTTTAATGAAATTCAAAACACAAAAAATTGTATTTACAAAATTCCATGCGAATGTAATAAATTTTATATAGGAGAAACATCTAGACCTTTTCATATTAGACTTAATGAACACCAATCGTACATTAAAAATAAACAATTCGAAAAATCCAAAATATGTGAACACGCATGGGATTCTGGTCATAAAATACAATGGAATTTTTCAACTAGATTATTAAAAGAACCGAATAATTATAACCGCAAAGTTAAAGAAGCAGCATTGATATGCTTAAATAATAACGAATGTGTTTCTAATTGTTCGGTTGATATTTCAAAAATTTGGATACCTATTTTACAAAAAGAGTTAATTGCAAAAAGGATACCCTCTATATCGGGATAGTATCATAAGTTTTTATCTGGTTTTTTCTTATGATAATATTAATAAGAAAACTTCATTTATGACGAAGTATAATTTCTCTTATAATATGCAAATGCGCTATCCTTTCAAAAATTCGTTCCCAGAAACGTCACAAAAATATGATTGAAACAGATTTTGACATCTTCAATCTCAAAATCTTATTCTATGTATACTATGTTGATATCATATTTTTGCAAGATTATCAAGTGTTCTGTTTCTAGTAAATTTATTTATTTTATGTCATTTTGATAACGGCTTTCGATCTGGAAAGCCGAAACGTCAATAAAAAAACTTTTTTTAACAACTAAGTGGTTTTAATCCAGTGGAAAGAGAGAGAAAAGAGAGATAACTACCCAAAAGAAATAAGGGAGCTTATTACTGAAAAACGAAAACTAAGACAGAAATGGCATGAATCGAGAGCACCAATGGATAAAAGAAATTGAAACAATGCTACTCAGCGATTAAAAAGAGAAATTCAGAAATTAAAAAATGATTCAATTAGCACTTACCTGAGTGAGTTAACAAATGACAGTAATATAGTGACTATTCGCTTTGGAAAGCAACTAAAAGATTAAAAAGACCTATACTACACAACCCACCAATTAAAAATATGGATGGAACTTGGGCAAGAAACAATATACAAAAAGCTAGCAAATTTGCCGAACATCTTGAAAATACATTCATGCCTAATGAAGGAGATGAACTCATAGAAGAGCAAAATCCTATTCTAGAAGAAAGGGACATCATGATTACCTGACCAAAAGAAATAAGTACAGAAATAAAAGAAAGCATAAACGCTAAGAAAGCGCCTGGGTTCGATCTGATTACGGGAGAGATACTAAAAGAATTTCCGAGGAAAGCTATAGTAAAACTTACATACCTATTTAATGCATCATTTAGAATGAGATATGTTCCACGGATGTGGAAAGTATCAGAAGTTATCATGATACCAAAACCCGGGAAACCACCACATGAAATTACGTCTTACAGGCATATATCCCTACTTCCTGTAATCTCGAAACTGTATGAAAAAATATTACTAAAAAGACTAAAACCTATTATAGAAGAAAAGAAAATAATTCCATCACACCAGTTTGGATTTAGAGAAAACCATTCAATTATAGACCAAGTCCATAGAGTAACTAATATCATCGAAAAATCCTTAGAAGAAAAAAGCCTTCCTTGATGTAGCGCAAGCTTTCGATAGAGTTTGGCATGAAGGACTCAAAACATTATTCAGAATTATTAGCATGATATATTGAAACGAAATGTCAAAAATATTACAAATTTAATTTTAAAAATTCTAAATGGTAACACAAAAGTACGTAATTATAATGTTGATGTAAATTACATAATTTAATTATTTGGGAAAAGCATTCCTGCGATCTTATCAAAGAACAACAAAATGAATTAATATTAATCCCTATGAAAATTTTTTTTAAATACCTTTCAACTGTATATAAAAGACACTTAAAGGTCAATTCTTTCCAACTTTATCTCTTTCAAATCAACTAGTCCTTTCCAATTTTATATCTCCTTATCCACAATTCCGCATATTATTATAGTATCTCTCCAATATACAAAATTCGGCTACAGATCCATAGAATTCAATTTATCAATCTTCTTCATGAACAAAACTCTTAGCAGATTTCCTATTTTAAAATTTTTAACATTCTCAAAATTATTTTTGACATCCCTTTTCTTTCGTGTTGAACCATCTGTCACCTCCCTCTTTTTTCTCATTACCTGGTTACTTTCTTTTTTATATACAAGGTGACTATTTTATTGCAATATATCAGAAAGATTCTTTAGGATTAAACAGGAAGATGCATACTCTAAAATTAAAGAAATTAAGGCAGGAGTGCCACAAGGAAGTGTATTAGGGCCAGTCCTATACCTATTATACACTAGTGATATTCCTGAATTAGAGCAAAATACAATTGCCACATTTGCAGATGACAGAGCTATTATGGCAGTAGGGAAAACCCACGAAGAGGCTGCAAGAAAACTACAAACATCATTAGATAGAATTAATAATTGGACCAATCGTTGGAGAATCAAATTAAATGTAAATAAATGGGTACAAGTTAATTATCCTAACAAAAACAATGAGCATATACCATTCAGAATAAATAATACACAGATCCCTTATGCTAATTCAGCAAAGTATCTTGGTACTACTTTAGATGCCAGACTACGCTGGAAGGTCCAATACAGACAGAATTTAATGAGCAACTTAAGTAATAAAAATGTACCAATTTATTTATTATATATTATTTCCAGTTGTTAAACAATTCATAGGACTTTTCGTACTATTGCGCGTTGTCTTGTTAAGTAACAAATTTAGAGAAACATTACTACCTACCTTCTTCTTGCAAGTCTGGTGGAGTATTCGTAAATTCTTCATCACTGCTTGAATTAGGTACTATTCATTACATAATCACAATTATTCAGAATCAAAACGTATTTTTATTTTAAAGTTTAATTCTCTTCATTCTACACTGACGTTTAATGAAAATGTATGTGAAATGTCAAAGTCAAAGGTGAGTTGATAGTAAAAATCGTGTTCTTTTTGATTTTTGCGGCTCAAAGCCCGGAAATATTACTTTCGGTCTGATTTTTAGGGTTGATATGATTCATTTTCAGACATGGTAGGCGAAAAAAACTATTTTTAAACCTTTTAATTTAATTGTAACCCATCTATACCCCGATTAGATACGCCAATGCTCAGCACAGAACTCCAAAGTGTTGTATGATTTCAGTACGCGGATATGCCTACTATTTTTGGTTCCTATGAAGTTTTGTGATTATTTTCGTTTGATATGGCAGGATGTAAACTCGCATCTGCGGTTTGATGGAGTCGCAATTAGGAACAAAATGTGCTCATTCTGGGTCATTATTTTTAATCTTTCGGGTAATGTGTGTCTGGTTAGGAGGGTGTACAGGGTGTTATATTTATATATAGAATATTACCAGACTTTATCAATATCCAAAACTTATTTCTTGGTAATGTAGGGATGCCAAAAATAAACTTTTGCTTTTATCGATCTGAATTTTAAGAAAAAAAAAACTTTTATAGAACACGCCTCTGTCTTCCGAATTTTAAAGTTATTGCATTCTACAAACCCCAAAATAGTTCACAAGCACTTCCCTTTTATCGCATACGCTTTTGAGTGACTAAAATTAGTCCCAAAACTAATTTGATGTTTTCGATTTTCCGCTCTCGGCTACGCCTCTGCCGGCCAAATCGCGCGAGCCTCGAAAGCTCCACTTGAGCAATATAAGAACAGGTTTATTTATAAACTAAAAAGGCCGCGCAGTTCCTAATAAGGCACTAGGTCGGGTTACAGCACGGCCATTTTGAGAATATACAGATTAACGGGGGGGGGACAGGAGGTCAGGAAAGGCGTCGGGACGCCAGAAATAAACCGACGGACGCCTTACACGGGAAAGCGAGCGCTTCATGTGCAAATCTTTTCGAATCTTTTTCGAAATGAATCTTATAGAGTGAATACGATTTTTTTTTGGTCGAGAGTGTGGTGGGTGAAATGTGCCGTAGTGAGAGAATAAAACTATTTTTTTTTAAAATAAATTTTCGTAATACGTTTCTTCTGTCAAAATGTTGGATGATATAAGTGAAAGTGAGTTTTAACAAATATTTTGATTACTTTCTTAAAATACTCTGTTAAAAATGTTTCAGGGTCTGATTATGTCAACTGAGATTTTCTAGTTATTTTTGGAGTAATAAATATTTTAATTTTGCAATATTTATATCAACCGTTGCTTCCCTAATAAATTGTGAAGTTCTGCAAGTAACCCTGATATTCTGCGTTTTTGTATCTTCATATAGTTTTTCATAATTGTTTTCACATATACCACATACATTTTTTATTACAATTTGCAAGATTTTTATTATCTATGAAAGGAAATAGCTGCAGCGATGAATAAATAATTCTGCGCATCTGTGCTTAGGTTGATTTTTTTATAACACCACAATATTTCTAAAAGAATTTCCATAATCTCGACCTTTTTCGAATGTCGCATTTAAAATAGCGTTTATTTGCTTTTGTAAGACTTACATCATACAACAAATATTTAATAAAAAAAATATAATGATTTTAAAACATTCTTGCAATTTATTAAATGTAATTTTGAAAACGCTCTCGGGAATTGAAAAAATTTGATATAGAAATATGAACCCTTTAAGCGCTTATTTTTGGGGATACAGGGTGTTAAAATTTTAACAGTGGCGAGAAAGGAAAAATTTTTCTGTTTCTTTTTGGGATTTTATAAAAAACTATGCATAGTTCAGGAACATATATTTTTATATTTGCAATTGATTCTTTTTTATCAATAATCTTTTGAGTAATGGGGGCGTTAGAAAAATTTTTGCACTACCCTATTATACGGCGAGTGATATTTTGTATTTCGTAAATTAAGAAAAATCAAGACAACTGAGTAAAAGTTCCAGAAGGAGGGTGGATGTAGGTAACTATATGTTTTGAAGGATGCATATTGGTTTTTTACGATTTGTGGCTGAAATATGCGCCCTATCGAAAAAAGTTTAATATAAAAGTTGTAGATAATTAGAAAATCTAAAACTTTCGTATTAATCATTTTTCAACATAACCTCAAAATTATCGAAAAAACTTATAATCCTCTAAAAAATTGTTTGAAAACGATTTTTCTCCATACCCCTCTGCCAACTTTTTTTTATAAGCTTTACTTCGGTTATTTTGACATTTTCTTTAAAGCACCAAAAGAAAATCATACAGAAGACTCCGGCTTTTTTTTTACACACAATTTTCTCATTTTCCTGGGCTAATGTTTCGAGCTTTACTTATATAAGCTTAATGCATCGGCTTTTAGTAGGAAATAATAACGTATTTTCAAAAGTCAATTAAAACGAACTAAAAATAGAATTCGAATAGGATTCCAACAACAATTCGCTAAAATTGACCTAAATATAAATTTGGAATCTAAAAAAACTTGTACCAAAATATGTATGTATTATTTTAGTCCAGTAACTGAAGGGACAAAGCTGTAGATAAGTCTGTCCAGATTTCCTTTGTGGCCTAATTTCTAGGTCTTGACGGTTGCTTCCAAGAGCGAAAAATTTCACCACGATTCCGACTTGGGAGAGGACTGAAAATGGCCCATAAAAAATGGTTTCCCGCTAATATCTACCAAAATATACAAATTAGACAATTTTTGTTTATATAAAAAATGAAGATCTTATCATTATCTACAAAAATGGTCCATATCATTTTTTTCGGGAATTCGATAGTTTTCGAGATAACCGGACACAAAAGTCCCCTCATTTCAGCGGCTGATCTACCTCTATAGGAATGCTGCTGTCTATGCATTAACTTGTAAATTGTTTCAGAACTGGGGTATAAATTGATGATTCAAAGTTCATTGCAATGGGAAAACCTATAGGTATCCATCCATGTGCCTTGAAGCCTGTTCTTTCCTGTCGAGAACATTGAAAAAAGTGGTCAAAGTTTATGTTTTCCCAATATTTAGTAATTCATTCATATTTTTTTTCTTTAATAGTTTTTTATCCCATTTTTTTTAAACGGGATATTGAGATATCTCGAATGATCTCATAAATTTTGTTTCAGTATCTTTCTGGCGTTTTAATAAAAAATTGATTTGTTTATTTGCATTTTTCAGTCGTTTTCGGAGTTATAGAAATCTTCGAAACAAGCACGAATTAAAAACTTATATTCCATTATATAGTTATTCAATGCAAACCATTTTAAAGCTTACAGTATCTACTTTTCGAGTGTATTTTTTTATTTCGAATAAAGTTCCTCCATTTTCCAGAAATCGGGAAAATTGATCACACCGGTCAAAACCGGACTTTTTTTTTTAAATACTTCTTGTTCCTCGCTATTCATTTTTTGAGGATTAATATCCAGACCGAAGTGAAGCTTATATTCTGACCTTTCCGTTTATATCAATTGATCCCTATATTCGAGCGCGGTTATTAAACATTCGTTAGAATTACGTCCCCCATTTTTACGCTCTCCGCCTGAGATCCATGATATTCCACATAACCTAACCACGTGTACCCACCATGGAAAACGAACTGCCACCAGAGGAATGGGGATGGAAACGTGCAGAAGATGTACTGCTACCGGTCCAGACCACAAGGGATCCGGCCCCCCCGGAACTCTTGAATGTAATTTTTTGTCAGTGCAAGACAGGCTGCGAGAAGAATTGTTCATGTTTGCTCGCCTATCTGTAGTTCATGTTAGTCGACACAGTGTTTTAATTATAAAAAAAATGAAGGATTAGAGATGGAACGAGAAGCAGAAGGGGCTGAAGGGGAGGAGGATGAAATAGCTGTCGAGACAGCAACAAAGGGGTTGGAGGGGGAAAACCAGAAATACAGCAGGAAGAACAGTGGGAAGGGACGCACGGAGGAGGGGAAGGAATAGAGCAAGAGCAAGACGATGAAGAATATGGATCTGATGACATGGAATGGTTTAACGTATGATAAATTATAAACATTGCTATGTATTTTGTATTTTCAACATATTGTTTATAATAAAAGGAATTTTTCAAAAACTTTCTTATTTTTTCTGAAATCCTGGACCTATATTGTTCCGATAGAAGTTGGCGAAAATTTGGCAAAAATCGCAGAAAATATAAAGGATCTTCTCGGGTGAATATTTATCACACGGCAAAGCGCCGGGATTTGAGACTGCCACATGAAAAAAGTAAATTTTTGCAATTTTCTGATAAATTTGCAACCCAAATTACACAGAACATTCGTTAATACAATTGAGAGACCCCAAGCGCAACTTTACAGAAAAAAATCACGTGAAATCCGCCAATAATTTTCGAAAAATCGATTGGTGCCCAGATTTTCATTCATAGGCAAATTCAGTGAGAAACTAACATATCTATTCAGTGCAAAAATTTGGGATTTTTCGAAGGCTGTTTTTACAAAAAATATTCGTGTTGCGAAAAAAATGGTAGGAACCATTTTTGTAGATAATGTTACGATCTTCATTTTTTATCTAAACAAAAATTGTCTAATTTGTATATTTTGGCAGATATTAGCGGGAAACCATTTTTTCAGAATTTAGGGGCAATTTTCAGCCCTCTCCCAAGTCGGAATCGTGGCGAAATTTTTCGCCCTTGGAAGCAACCGTCAAGACCTAAAAATTAAGCCACAAAGGAAATTTGGACCGACTTATCTACAGCTTTGCATATTTTCAGGTCTTCAGTTATTGGACTATTTATACAATCACAACTTTTAAAATTTCTTCCACAAATTATTAAGGCTCACTAGATTGTCACTGATAGATTTTCATCAGTCAAAGCATCACTTTCCTCTTTCGACAAATCAAGCATTACAAGATTTTTTTTTCAAACGTGCTATATCAGTTTACCGATAGATGGCAGCACGATCAAATTGCACTCACTTTAGCTGATAATGCTATTGAGCCCACGCGAGTTTCGAATGTATTTATTCGATTCGAAAGCCCGACTGACGAAGCCAAAAGCAGTAACCGGCTTAAACTCGATATTTTCTCACAATACCTATAATATTTATTGTTGCAGCAAAGGCAACAATGCAAGCAGATGAAGTAGAAGGGGTAATGTGTAAAGAAGCAGAACTGACAGCCAGTGAAATGACTTTTAAAATCGATAAAGATCTTAATCATTCCAAAATAAAAGAAGAACCGCACTTAGATGAAGCAAGGTAAGAGCACCAAACCTAATACTTCATTGTTCATTTTTACTGATTTTTTTTTTAATTTCTTTAGCCCCGAGGTAGAACCCATAAGTTACAAAGGCATTAACCTAGAAGACGACATAGAAAAAGTAGAAGTTACTAGTCCAGAATCTTCTTCCGAAGAAGATTTAGAAAGTACACCGTCACCCAAAGATGGCGATCCAAATTTTTTTAGTAAAATTCCAACGCAAAATCCGAATGAATCAATCAAAAATTGGTTACATCGGATCACGGAGGTACAAAATGAAATGCAGAAAAAGTATCTTAGTGGACTTGGAGGGAACATCCAGTTGCCTTTGAGCTCTGTAAGTATTTGGTTACTTTTTTGTCTCAATCAATTCTAATCAAATCAATTCCTTTTGTTTTTAGTTAATAAACAGTCCCACGCCCCTCTCAAATGCATCGACCAGCACCTCCCCCAACCCCAGCAGGGTAGTCAAGTACCAAGATTTACCCTACATGGGAGAGATGACATTGGACAACTCCAAGCCGAGAAGGGGTAGAAAACCGAAAAAAGCTGACATCTGCCATCTGATTTACAAAAATTACGGTACGATTTTTCCTGGTACGCCAAATCCTGGAAATTATTTAGAAAAGGACAGCAATATTTTTAAAAAATCCGATTTGTTGAGTAACAAAGACGGCGATTTCAATAGAAGCGACGTTCAACATAGGATAATTTCTAGTTTGCTGGAGAAAAGACTGACACAAGAGTATAACAGGAGTAAGGATGCCAAGCTTAACCAAACTGAGAAGGGTAAAGTAAGTTACTATATTTTTTCTACGACCCTAATATCATCATTTATATATTCTTTATTGATTTTGGTATGTTTTATTTTAGGAAAAAGCAAATCAAGAAGAACCTCTTAATCTTTGTATTAGAGACCTCAATCATTTAAAAATAAGACTGTTAAAGAAACATGACAACACATATACCTCTGAAATAAAGTCGGAAGCTCAATCTGACGACGACATAGAGTTAGTACAAGGTTCTCCCAGAACGAGCACTCCAAAGGGAGAATTAAAATTTCCTGGATTAACTCCTGAAGGTAAGAAATATTTTAGACCTATTTGAAGAACGCGATTTATATCTTAGTCTTATTTTAATAGGCCTGGATCCTTTAAAGACAGCTGAAGGTACCACAGGGCCTGGAGGATACGTCTACTGGTCGAACGCGGGGGTATTTATCCACCCCGTGGCGTTACAACAGCAATTAATGATGTACCAAAGAATGGCGACAGGAAATAATTACGTGCTACCAAATAACCAGAGTCCGAAACCACCTCCTGAATCCAGTCCTGGTAGTATCAAAGATCATGGAGGAAATGAGTTGAGGAAGCTGATACCCAAGGCGGTGAAGCCGAAATCCAACTCTCCTAAAGGTAATTTTAAATATGCATTTATTTTTAGATGTGCTACCATCTATGGTAAGAAGAGAGTATTTACATTAAATTTTGACTGAATCTAGTCAAGATGTCACTCTCTTCTTTTTTATCCCTTTCAGAGATTAATACAAAGTGAGTAAACCAGTAAGGAATTTTAATTTATTAGATTCGACATCCTAAGACCGGTTTCTGTCTTTCGACTTCATCAGTTAGGCTTTTCGAATCCAATAAATAAAATTCCAAACTCGTACAAGTCAATAGCTATATCCGCTATAAGATGACATTTTTAGATGTGCTACCATCTATGGTAAGAAGAGAGTATTGACATTAAATTTTGACTGAATCTAGTCAAGATGTCACTCTCTTCTTTTTTATCCCTTTCAGAGATTAATACAAAGTGAGTAAACCAGTAAGGAATTTTAATTTATTAGATTCGACATCCTAAGATGGTAGCACATCTAAAAATGTCATCTTATAGCGGATATAGCTATTGACTTGTACGCGTTTGGAATTTTATTTATTGGATTCGAAAAGCCTAACTGATGAAGTCGAAAGACAGAAACCGGTCTTAGGATGTCGAATCTAATAAATTAAAATTCCTGACTGGTTTACTCAATACATTTATTTATTTAAGAAGAGTCTTAGATCTGGTGAACGCGGTGGCTTATTAATCAATTATTGTTTTCAGAAAATCGTGAAGAAACTACGCCATCTCCACAGGCTCAAGATATTAAAAAAAGGAACGCTCCTCATTCAGAAAATCACAAATCTCCCACCAAACGAAAAAGATCCGCCATTTTTATTCCTCCTATACCGCCAGAAAATAACGCAAATCCTGCTACCGAAGTCAGTATTTGTAAATTCAAGTTTACCGGAGGAGCTAAACCAAGTCTGCAAGAGAAGAAGATGTTGTCTGTCGATTCTGGAGGAAATTTTAGGTAAGAGAAAAAAATAAAGTTTGTAACACTGAAAAATTGCTAATCTCTTCCATTCCAGATACTACAGTGGAACAGGAGACAAATCTATGAGAGGTTACGAGTTTTTTCCGAGGGAAACGCTTCAACAGCAAATCAACAACTCTCATGGATCATCAACAGGCGCCTTCCTCCAAGCCAGTGGAGAAAAAATCTACCCAACACCTCCAGCCGACTTTACAGGAGCCAAAACAGGTCCGGAATTCCTGTTAAGTCCAGAAATACCTGCAGCTACATTTTCTCCATCCCAATCTTCTAGCCAAGATCACCAGAGGATGAAGAAAAGAAAATCCAGGAAAAGTTTACAAAGGGAAAAATTAGAGCAGACTTTTAAGGAAAAGGGGTTTTTGATACAAACTCAACAAACTGAAAGCGCAGAAGGAGCTACTTACTGCAAGTTCAGGCAGCTCAGGAAGTTCACTAGGTACCTTTTCAGGTCTTGGAAGGATTACCTACCTGGGAATATCGCTGAGGATCAGCAGGCTAGGGCTAGCATCACTGAAGCTAGCGAACTATCTAGGGACAATACCGATGAAGCCTCAGTACATTCTAGTGAAGTGTCTGTGAGCAATGTGTGATGACTAGAGCATTTAAAAGTATTATTATAGAACGTTTGGTCACAGTACAGGTAACACTCAGTTAAGAAACGTCGGAATATGTCATAGATAGTTTCACAAATGATTTGTTCCTATGCTGGGGTTTGGTGCTATTTAAAATTTTTATTTTGTTTTAACCAAAGATCGAGAGAGAGTGAATGCGTTTTGGATATTGTGTTAAAGTTAACTTTTAATTAATTTTCGATTATTGATATTATTACCAAAAGGATATGGTGAACTAAATCTAGTCCGTATAGTGTTATTATTTAGTACTATGTACTCTAAACTTGTTAATGTAAATTATAATTAAACTATTTTTATTTGAATTTTGGTTTTTACTTTCCCGGCCCCTCACAAAGGGAAAGTCCCCTAAGAAAATTAAAACGATTTCCAGATGGAAGTCTGTCCGTCTGTCTGTCTGTCTGTCTGTTTGTCTGTCTGTCTGTCTGTCTATATGTCTGTCTGTCTGTCTGTCTGTTTGTCTGTCTGTCTGTCTGTCTGCCTGTCTGTCTGTCTGTCTGTCTATCTGTCTGTCTATCTGTCTATCTGTCTGTCTGCCTGTCTGTCTGTCTGTGTGTCTGTATTCTTCCACGATAGCGTCCGCACGCTTAATCCGATTAAGCTGAAATTTGGTATATGGGTTTCGGGTGATCGAGGATTGAACCCATTAGTTTTTTGTTGAAATCGCCCCACCAGGGGGCGCAGGAGCCCTATGTACATCGCGAAAAAATATAAGACTTAAAGTTTTTATTTGATATATAGGTGCCTCACTGGCTTGTCAATACATCCTGAAATTTTTATTCCTTAATTTTGAACCTAACCTAAAAAAAATTTTTTTTAACTAAAAAATCGCAGCCCTTAGCGTCTAAACGCTTGATCCGATTGAGCTGAAATTTGGTATGTGGGTATCGGATCATCGCTGAATGAATCCGTTTGTTTTTGGTTGAAATCGCCCCACCAGGGGGCGCAGTAGCCCTATGTACATTTCAAATAAAAGACGTAAAGTTTTTATTTGGTATTTAGGTGCCTTATTGGCTTGTAAATACATCCTGAAATTTAAAATCCAAATGACATTTGACATGTCAAACAAAAAGTAAACAAAATTCCGACCCTAAAAAATTGTTTTACTTTTTTTGACATGTGAAATATTTCAAATGTCATTTTTACTTTAAAAAAATTAGAAACGAATTTTTTTTGGGATACCAGATATCACTTGATTTGGAAAAAATTTTAACACCAAATTAATTTTTTTAATTTTTATTTTATAACTGTCGGGAAAGTCTTGTGGCGACACAACAGATTTTTTTAATTCGCGATAGATCTCGGATTTTTTTTATACTACTCAGTAGAAATTAGTCTGATGAGGTACAATAATTCCGAAACCGGTAATTCCAAGACAATTCTCCGTAATTTTTTCCCAAAAAAGTTGTTCAAATAAAAACACAAGAGGCGTGAATATTATTTATTATTTATATAAGCATTTACACATCTACTGATAATTCATATTGCACCAAGAAAAATCTAATGATAATTTTCTATATGATAGACGACAACAAATTTTAATCGAATATTCTTTTCAGAAGTTTACAGTTTACTATATAATTTATTTGTTATTATACGGAATGTCCCATAATTTTTAACGCGTTTCAACTTAATGTTAATGTTTTTTTTTTTAATTTTTAAAATTTAAAAATCGGAAAATTTAAGCCATCGTGTACATGAATCACTTTTTTATTTTTAACCTCAATATTTGGTAAATCTTGGTTTAAATGTTGGCGTTTTTCATTTCTTGGACGAAAGATTTTAAAATTAGGTAAGAAGAAAGTTATTTTGAAATTTTGTGTCAAAGAAAAAATTCCTATTGTTTAAATGCATTTAAATTTGAGGAAATTTGCTTACAGAATTAATCTAGTGATCCAAAATTGAAGTTAAAAATAAAATACCATATTAGAGTATGTATTTAAATCACCATTAAATATGTTAAAAATATTTGGACATCCGGTATATAAAAATTGATAATAATAACCGTAATAATCACGAACTTTGTGAGCATGGCTAGATAATATTTACAATAAAGTTATACTTAATAATTATAATAAAATTCAATTCGTGAAATGAAAAAAGTGCTATCACAATCAAACGAATCACTAGAGTTCGAAGATGTGGCAACGTTGCGAAGTCTTCTTTTTCTGTTAGAGTTTAGGCCAGATAAAGCGAGAAAATAAAACGTGTTTTCGGGTTCTCGTATAAGAAATTTGTCAGTTATTATTGACTTGGCAATAGCGCATTGGAAATACTTCTGATAGGTCCACCAAAAAGTTTTGTATATCAGAGACACTTCAAACGTTGCCACAACCTTATCACAATTGAAATATACTAATCTAGAAAGCTTATAAAGCTTAGTATGGAAAAGATTTTTACCCTAAAAAGAGGCATCTACGGTAGAATTTCAAGTTGTTCGGGATTGTTAGTACAGCAAAAAATATACAACTTGCAGTGCTGAAATCAAGCCCAGGTATTTGAGGGGGGGGGGCAATGTCGTCGGCTGTTAGGGTTATATATATAAAAGTTGAATATTTTGGGTTGGTTGATATAAATGAACCTAGAAATTAGGCAGAATGAATGTTGTATAAATGTATTTTAAATAAGAAACGATTAGAAATGTCAAAATTACCAAAAAAAAATGTTTGGGCCATAATTAAGGAAAAAAGTGAGTTTTTTAGGATATAAATGGACCTAGAATCTACAAAAAAATTCAAAAAAATTAAAATTTGGTTTACGCTGAATGAATTTTGTCTAAGAAACGATTGGCAATGTCAAAATTACCGAAAAAATATGTTTAGGCCATTTTTGAGGGAAAAAATGATTTTTTTTAGAATATAGATGTACCTAGAATCTACAAAAAAAATCAAAAAATTAAAATTTGGTTTACGCAGAATGAATTTTAAATAAGAAACGATTAGAAATGTCAAAATTACCAAAAAAAAATGTTTGGGCCATAATTAAGGAAAAAAGTGAGTTTTTTAGGATATAAATGGACCTAGAATCTACAAAAAAAATCAAAAAAATTAAAATTTGGTTTACGCAGAATGAATTTTAAATAAGAAACGATTAGAAATGTCAAAATTACCAAAAAAAAATGTTTGGGCCATAATTAAGGAAAAAAGTGAGTTTTTTAGGATATAAATGGACCTAGAATCTACAAAAAAATTCAAAAAAATTAAAATTTGGTTTACGCTGAATGAATTTTGTCTAAGAAACGATTGGCAATGTCAAAATTACCGAAAAAATATGTTTAGGCCATTTTTGAGGGAAAAAATGATTTTTTTTAGAATATAGATGTACCTAGAATCTACAAAAAAAATCAAAAAATTAAAATTTGGTTTACGCAGAATGAATTTTGTATAAGAAACGATTGGCAATGTCAAAATTATCGAAAAAAAAATGTTTGGGCCATAATTAAGGAAAAAAGTGAGTTTTTTAGGATATAAATGGACCTAAAATCTACAAAAAAATTAAAATTTGGTTTACCCAGAATGAATTTTGTATAAGGGCAATTGCCCTTACTGCCCCCCTCCCTTGGAGCCGCCGTTGGCTGAAATTCAGGAGTTTGAACGTACCACAACGACAGCATGAAATACTTTTTCGACCTTTTTAAGTAAAAAAAAAATATTCCACTAAATAGCATGTATATTTCATGAAAAACATCGCGTGTGGGCTAAATGTCTATTTAGTCTTCTGGTAACTTCCAAATGAATGTTTCATTGTCCAACTTCTTCGTTTTTGATGAGATCGTTAATGTAAATGACTATGTCCGATACTCGCGACTACTTTTCTGGCTGGAGATATTGTTAATATACAGTGTGTCCAATTAAGTCGACACCATATGAAAAACTTTTTTATTATTTGTTTCATGAAAAAAAGTTATTCTTGATAAAAAATTTTGTATGGCATTAAACCCAAAATGAAATAATCAGATATCAATTTTTTGTATTCGTATACGAGGTTTGTCAAAAAGTATGAATTTTGCTCAAGAGTAAAGTACTTTTATTTTGGATAATATTAAAGATTTGAACGTTATTTTTGATTCTAAACATCTTTTCTTTATAATAATTTCTGATATTGTCAAAAATAAAGGTACTTTACTCCTGAGCAAAATTCATATTTTTTGACATACCTCGTATACGAATGCAAAAAATTGATATCTGATTATTTAATTTTGGGTTTTAGGCTATGCAGAACTTTTTATCAAGAATAACTTTTTTCATAAAACGCATAATAAAGAAGTTTTTCATATGGCGCCGACTTATAATTGGACACACTGTATATGAAACTAGAGTAGAAATATTTTGAGCTATAGTAACAATCCAAATATAAAATTTAACTTAAATAACAAAAACTTAACAATAACAAATATTTCGATTTAACAGTTTACTATTGAAAATAAAAATCTTGGGTTGTAGTTAAAAAACAATTTTTTTAATTGGATAAAACTTACTGAAGTCAAAAATAAAAATTTTGTTTTTATTTTTGTAGAAAACCAAGATCTTTACTTTCACTAATTTTTTTTTTAGAAGAATGTGATAGGTACTTCGTGTATAATTTTTGTACAAATTTACTTATATACATACACATAAAAGTTATTTAAAATTTTTTTTTTCATAGAAAAAACACAAAAATGAAAAAAATTGTTCGGCGAGATTACACCACACAATTATATTATTGCTTATTTTTATTAAATATTCTTTAAATAGTTTAAAATGATGGTACTTATATATATTTGATAATGCCAATTTTATGTTTATTTAAATGATCGACAATGTTATATAGGCTCAATTAAAAAAAATGTCAATTTACTACTTTAAAATGTCAAAGTTCATCTGTTCGCAAAAATTGTTTTGCATTGTTTTCCCCTTCAATAAAAACCTAAACTTTAGTAACGTCCAAAATTATGACTACTTTAACTGAACTATAGCTATAATATTTCGTTATAGCCCAGGACAACTAAGCATTTTTTTTAACTGAGCCAGGTTAGACTATAAAGGTAACTTTACCCTGCAACCGATTTGGAAGAATTAAGTTTTGCTAGAAAAAAAACCATTGACATTAGTTTTTGAAAAAAAATTATTCTTTATGATCTCTAAAGATTTAAAATGTATATTATACTTATATATTAATAGACCAGTGCAGATAATTTTTGAAACCAAATAAAATAATAGTAGGATGAAACTCATTGGAAAAGGAAGAGAATATGACAAAAATGATAGGAAAAATAATTTACAGGCGCTCTGGGGTCGGGAAGTGAAAGGGGGGAGTTTTTAAGGGTAGAAAATTGTTTATTTCGATTTCCGGAAAACTACAAGTTCTATGGAAAAAAGTTAAATAGCAAAGTTGTAGGTAATAAAAAGATCTACAACTTTTGTATTTACACTTTTTTCACATAACCTCAAAATTTATGTGAAAAATTCAAATAACCAAGTTTTTGGTTTTTTATTTTTATCTTTTACAAAAAACATTTTTTTTTCACGAAATTTGGTGTAAACTTACCTTTTTATGTCCCAAACACTCTGTAATTTTTGTGTTTTAAAATATTTATTTTTTTAACCTTATTTTGACTTAATATCGAAAAAGCAGTCTAATTTTTAATCTAAAATTCTCACGTCAAAATATCTGCTTTTTTAAAAAAACTCGGTGGGCTTTTTGTTCGTTGAAATCTCTACTTTTTGATGGTGTAAAAAAATATACATTACTATGGTAAATGTTCTCAATAAATGCAAATAAGAAACGAAGAAAACTCCGAATTTCTTTTTTTTTAATCGTCATGTACAATTTTGAGTTATTTATTTAAATTTATACTTTAATTACTCGAAAAACGTAAGATTCTGTATTACATTGATAAACAAAAGAGTAATTAAAGTATAAATTTAAATAAATAGATCAAAATTGTACACGATTCCCGACTTCCCGACCCCAGAGCGCCTGTAAATTATTTTTCCTTTCATGTTTGTTATATTGTCTTCCTTTTCCAATGGGTTTCATCCTACTATTATTTTATTTCACTTTTTACCATTTTCAAAGCTATCTGCACTGGTCTATAAATTTAACATTATTTTGTTTGGAAACTGCTCTGAAGATGGCAGGCCAAGCTACAAAACTTCAATGTCATAAATTCAACTTAATCATTTTCCACTTTGTTGCAAGGAAATTTTACTCTTTGTATAAAGTTTTTTTTAGATAACAAATTCCTGCGCTATGTTTTGTTTTTTGGTCCTCTTGAAAACCCGAATGCTGTCAAATTTTAATTCGGTTAGAAATACGAGAAGGTATGAGACGAAATCACAGTTTTAGAGGCACTCAATCTAGAAACATTAATTTTTTTTGAACAAAAAATTTTTCACTGCACTTAAAAGCACTTTTTTCGATATCGCAAGCATATTTGTGATGCTTGCAATGTTACCACCGTTGCCATTTCCCCAGAACTGGGGAAAACTTGTTTGGAATATATTTTTGATCGTTTCTATCTCAATTATGTAAAAGTACGATCGACTGTACACTGAAAAATTTTTTGTTTAACATTATATAACGGATTTTTTATAGTAATTCTAAAAATGAATACTAGAAAGGAACTTGTGGATCTGTTTTAAGAAAGTATCATAAAACGTGGATCATATAAATTTTTTGTACAGAGAGCTAAAAAATATTCGGCCATTTACTTTGCTTCACTATTACATACTGAGTGATACCTCATTTTAAAGATATTGAAAGTAAAATAATCAGTAAAACGATTTCAGATCCACTTCTAAGTTATAGAAAAAACTATATAGAATGTCTTAAGAGCATTTATAATCCTAGATATTCTATTAAAATCTAAAAATTCGTAATACAAATCCTAATGAGATTTTTTTAAGAAAAATACGGATTGTCCGATCAGCTGTTTTAGTCTAAGGAAAAATTATACAATAACGGTTCCTAGACCTATGTATCAAGTAGAATTTTTCTCAATAAATATTGTGTATGCTAGTTAACCATCATCAATACTAAATTTGACAAAACAACAGTCAATATTTATAATTATTTATGTTTCAAGTATGTAACTTTGACGATCTATAGGGGTTAAAGCTGTGTGGAGTTGCCAGTAAACCAAGCACCCTGGTAACACTCTTCATAAAAATCTTATCAATGAAGAAGCGCAAGGGGAAGTACCATGAACGACTAGAGACATGAAACTCAATAACCTCTACTAGATAATAATAATAATAATAGACGATTTGACACTCCCCATAGAATATAAATAGATCTTCGTCAGAAGAACCCTCATTCAACCATTTGACAAACTTTTAGCACCTCGTTTAAATTAAAAATAAAAATAATGTAGCAATCTTCTCTTGGAACACCTCAGGGGCATGTCTTGTAGCCATTGTTACAATTTTTTGACAAATAACGTTGAAATAACCCGAATGGTTAACTAACACACAACATCTTCCAATCGATCCATTTCATATTATACAACTAGTTATATAAATAGATATAGGCACAGTCTAAACAAATGTGTGTAGAAATTTTATAACTAGATATAAAACACTTTACATGTGTGCCCAATAGTAGTATATGAGTTAATATTTTAAAATTCATTTAAAACTAGTTTTTATGTATATATTCATATTGACTTACTAACTTTTATATATTGTTCAATTGCTTTTAAAAAGACAGAGACACTGGATAGTACGGACTGATATGTAGATACATGCAATTATATATTTCGAAAAAATGTTTGTATAGATACTTTTTGAAATGCATTTGTCATTCTTAGAAGAGGCTGTACACGATATCTTAAACATCTCTCTTTATTATGTATGTCTATAATTCTTTAACAGTCTTAAAGATGCGCCCCCTCTTACAGTACAAAACATTCAGAAACGAGTGACATAAAAGTGTCATTAATCAGTAAAACGTACGATTTGAAGTTAAGCAAGCATTTGTTAATTGGTAAGTCGGAGTTAGAAGAAAATATTTTCCCCCATTCCTTCCTAACAAAGTATCCACGTTTTTGCTCGTTACTGGAACAAGATCCAATTATTTTTCGACTTCGTTTCAACAAGACGCCACTCCCACTTGTAGTACAAGCTTATTCTGGCATAGGAATTTTCTGAAGCAGGTGCTGAGATCAGATAAAGACAATAACTATTAACCAGTACAAGATCGGTTTAAATTTTAATTAGTTTTTCTAAAAAAAGAACAAAGTAGAATTGTTTGTTATGAAATTTTTTAAAAATAGTTTGCCTAGAATGTGGCTAATGAAGATGACAAATTCAACATTGTCAGAAGATTTTACATTTAAATGTAATCCAAGAACTTTTAGAAGTAATGAAAGAATATAAGTGTGAATCTTTATCCACTGGAAAGCCTACCTATTGGCCTTATTGATTTCTTTATAATCAAAAACATATCAGCCAACTTTTTAGAAATAGAAGAAGGATGGGACATGCATTCTGATCATTCCCCTATCATCTTAACACTTAGTGAAAACATTATTAAAAAAGAAAATAACCCTACATTGACTAACAAATTAACAGATTGGAAAAGCTTCAAAATCATTCTTGAAGAAAAAATTCCTTTAAGAAATAAACAACAACTAGACGACGAAGTGAAATTGCTTAATGATAATATCCAACAAGCAGCTTGGGAAACTACACCTGCTATTAATAGAAGGATGGTAGGAAACAACTATCCTAGAGAAATAAGGGAACTAATCTCTGAAAAAAGAAAGTTTAGAAGAAAATGGCAGCAAACTATAGCTCCACAAGATAAAACTATAATCAACAATGGTACCCAAAGACTCAAAAGAGAAATACAACAAATTAAAGAAGAATCTATTAGTATTTACCTAAGAGAATTGACAGACGACTGATTATTCATCCTGGAAAGCTACTAAGAGATTGAAAAGACCCATAATGCGAATACCAGCTGTCAGATTGGAAGGTGGTAAATGAGCAAAAAGCAAATCATCTAGAAAAAATCTTTCAAACTTATGAAGATCAAGATGAAGAACATCTACAGATTGATCAAGAAATAGAATTTACCTCTCCCAAAGCAGTAATTACCGAAATAAAAGAAAATATCAATCCGAAAAAAGCTCCAGGTTTTGACTTAATTACTGGAGAAATTTTAAAACAATTACCCAAAAAAGCAATAGTTAAACTAATTAACCTCATAAATGCTGTTTTCAGACTGATGTATGTACCCAGCCTTTTGAAAATTGCGGAAGTCATAATGATACCCAAGCCGGGAAACCACCACATGAGGCATCATCGTACAGACCGATCTCATTAATGGCTGTTATGCCGAAAGTATTTGAGAAACTCCTACTCAAAAAACTAAAACCACTTATCGAAGACAGAGAAATTATCCCTGATGACCAATTTGGATTTAGAAATAAGCACTCTATGACCAAGTTCATAGAATTACCAACATTATAGAGAAATCATTAGAAGAGAAAAACATTTGTGCTACAATCTTTCTTGATGTAGCACAAGCGTTTGATAAGGTTTGGCATGAAGGCTTAATACATAAGCTCAAGCTTTTCCTTCCAAAACAATATACAGATATCCTCCATTCATATATCGGAAAGATACTTTGAAATTAGGCAAGAAGAAGCTTATTCCGATCTTAAGGGAATTAAGGCTGGAGTACCACAAGGAAGTGTCCTAGGACCTGTCCTATACTTACTGTACAAACGTGATATTCCAGAGTTAGAAAACAATACTGTAGCCACAGAAAATAAAGATAAATAAAACACTAGATTTACCAGACTTAGCTGCCTTAGATTTTTATTTATTTTCTATTTTCCCAGGATTATGTTTGAAAATGAAGATAGTTTTGAAAATAGGACCGTTATATCATTATTAGGCTAATCATCTCAAAGTATCACTTTTTGATATATAATTAAAATAGTCAATATTTTTTATCCCCAAATAAATTAGCCAACTTTTCCTAGACTATAACACGTAATAAATATTCAAGACAAATTGCTATAGCCCAGTAAAATTAGACAACATAAAAAATTCATCAGATATTTGAAACATTCTGTACAGTAAATTTTTTTAATACTGTTCCTAATTGCTTTCAAAAAGTATCTCGATCGACAAACACGTACTTAATCGATACAAACTAGATAAAAAAATATGGAATACAACAATTTGACAAAAAATATTTCATCTTGATTTGTTTCATCCACTTCCACAGATCGAAACTACGTCTTAGTAGTTACCAAAATTGGACAAAAATATGTATCGGTGAATTATAGTACAGCTAGTACGTACTATGTTCGATATGGTCCTTTGTACAGAGAGAAAAAAAATATGTGCTCAGACGTTGTCTTCTGACGATCTAATAGCTATTTGTTGTTTTTGTGCTAGTACGCTCATGACGTTAGCTATCGCGTCTAGTTTTTTATCCATTGTTCCCAACTGAAAGAAAATAATCTGTTGAGGTTATATCAAATTTTCTTTTTTTTTCAAGAAAAATTCAGCGAAAACGAATACTAAAAAACTATAAATAAAGTCTGTTGAAAAATTTTACCTGTTGCTCTACCCTGTATAATCTTGCTCCTACTGTCATAGGTTTAACGTTTCCTACCCTATCGATTCCTGCTAAATAACTCCCTGGTTTTCCCAACGTTTGATCAAGCCGCCGTTGCAATTCCTGCAAAAAACATTGAACATTGAAATTTATTTTTTCTTTTTGAATTCTTTATTTTGAAATATTCATTCAAGACCCATTTATTCGCACGATGTATTTTAATTGGAATAGATCAAATTTTGTGCTAAAATTAATCTTTGGTGTACCATTTTTGAGATTGAGAATGAAATTTTACTTCTGTAACAATGTGTGAGATAAAAAAAAGTAAAAATCAAAATATGTGAAATTCTAAACTAAACTAGTGGTAAAAACATTGAAAATTAATAAAAACAATCTAAAATTAATGTGTACAATATAAAACGATGTATTTTTATCTGAAAAGTTCAAATTTTTAAAAGTACATTATAAAACGGAGCAACCTCGTTGGTGATTAAAAAAATAGAACATCGTCAGACAAATGTTGTAGAACCAGCTCTTGAAAGGTAGTGAGGTGCATTTTATTAATTATTTCTACGTTTTAGCTGGGTAAAATTAAATTACAAAAATAAAAAAATGCGGGATATTTGTGGAATCCTTTAGAGGCAGAATATTACTGCAAGAACAGCTATATGAAGATAATAAGGCACAGAGAGGTATCCAGGTATATAAAAAATAAAATAAATCTTTGAAAGATATGAAATTTTATTGATTGCTATTGGTTAAACGGACTTTCTCTATATGTAAGTGAAATTTTATATTTTAATGTCAGAAATAGCCTTTTTTATATTTACCATATTTATTATTGATTGATGGGATAAGAACGCTGCAAATATGGTTAGACTACCTGCGCGACAGCGGGTTCAACTCTCTAGCCAGTGAGTTATTACATTTTAAAATAATTAAATAAAATATGAACTTGGTAAATTATACAGTCTTTGCTACGTCGTATATTAGTGCCCCAATTTGTGTTAGAAAGTCTGTTGACAAATGACAGATGTCAGACATATGTTAGTGCTGCCAATTGATGATGTCAGATACATTGTTGTCAGGCACCAAGGGGGGGCGGGGCCTAAAGTGGAGAAGTGGGGGTCCTCCATGGTAAAACTATTTCTAGTCTAGTTTTTAAATATTGTTGAAAATTGCACATATCAGGAGAGGGTGTATAGAGAAATATATATTATCTTACCTTTATACGAACCATCATATTGAGATGACCCTGACTATATTGTTCGATAACGTCGCGGACGTCGTAGGGTTTTCGCGCCTGTTGAAACTTCCTTCGGGCTACGAAATATTTGATTTTTCGAATCGCTCGTATCGCGTTTTTGTGTGCCTCCGTTAATCTGAAAAGAAAAATTGTAATGGTGATCAATCACTGCGACAAGAAAAAAAAAAGAGTGGAAAGAAGATAATATACTTAATGTCAATAGAACTGTAGTGTTTCGGAAAATAGTGGTTTTCCGAGAGGGTTGTCGATGAATGATGGAGAGTTTGTTTGGAAAATTAGAAGAAGAAAAAATCTCGCATTTACTGGCAAGCTTTCTAAAGCGAAGATTAGTTGATGTTAATTTTTGCAACAAAATCATTTTTTCAATGACTATTTCCCTCGTCTAAATTTCCACCAATCACAAACGCGCAATTTTGAATTACAAATGGTTTCTAGATGAAAAAACTGTATGACAGCTCCTGTCAGCGGTTTTTTCGAGGTTACCCGCGGCAAAACTTGACAGCTGTCATCAAAAATTACAATACCTTTGATAACAAGTAATTATGGTCTCCTAGGACACCAGAAAACGACGCTAAACAATTTTTCTGATTTTATTGTCAATAAATTTTTGACCAAAGAAGCAGCAGAGAAGGCAGGATTAAATACAAAAGAAACAAAAACAACAAACCACTCTATGCTGTCGACAGCAGTCAGTAACCTGGCTAAAGGAGAGATTGGTGAACAACAATTAATTAAAATTACCGGCCACAGTTCAGTTAACTCAATTAAGCTTTATCTGCAAATGGATAATGTGCATTATTCCAACATCATAAACATCCAACCAACGATGGTCTGACGATGGTCTGACAGTTGAACAAAGAAAAAACAGAGATGCACAATTAATGAGAGAGAAGCAACGAAAAAAGCAAGAAGACGCGCAATTACAGAAGAGCGAATCTTCCAAATAATCGGACTTTTTCGGGAAATTTGAAATTTTTTATAAAGATTTAACCTTAAATTATAAAAAAAAAAATATTTTTCATAACGGCAATTTGTATTTGTGTCAAATCTAATAATGTTTGATAATAAGTGATGCAATGATGAAGAACAAGAAATAGATAAAAGAATAGGAAAGGGGTATAAAGCAACAGGAGCTATGAAGGAGATACTAAAATCAAAAAATGTTTCATTAGCAGCGAAGATGCGACTTTATAACACAGTAATATGTCCGTCAGTAATGTACTGCTCTGAGTTATGGATATTAAACCAACAAGATGCAAATCTGGGAACGAAAGGTATTGAGAGGAATCTATGGAGGAATTAAGGAACAAGATGGAATATGGAGAAGACGAACAAATAAAGAAATTAGGGATATTTATAATAAACCAACAATTACACAAAAAATTAGGAAGAATAGAGCAGGTTGGTTAGGGCATGTAGTGCGCATGAACCCTTGTAGAATCGCAAAACAGTTATTAGAAAGTAGAGGGGGAAAGAAAAAGAAAGGACGACCCAAAAGAAAATGGATAGAAGCAGTAACATCAGATTTAAGAAAAGTAGGAGTAGAAAGATGGAAACAAAAGACAGAGAACAGAAAAGAATGGAAAGAGATAATAAAAAACACAGAAAAAAGAGAAGAATAGAGCCGCTCGAAACCAAGGGCCTAAATGGCCTGTAGTGCTGATATATATATATAATAAGTGATAGTTGCTCGATTTGGGATTTGATGAAAATGAATATTTTTTTCTCGATTTTTATTTAAATTATTTTTTTGGCTGTCCCTATATTATTAAGCATTATTATAATTAATTTGGGTGTGCTGATCTTCTACTATTTTTTTCCAACTTTAAACTAACTCAAATACTAATCTGTGATTTGTTATTTCTTCCATTTTTCTTTGTGCAGTATTGTATAAAACAAAATGAGTGAATTTATATTCTAAACGAAAATAAATACTTTTTTTTATCCTTAGAAGTGACGCCTCAGAACCTCCAGCTAAAAAACAGAAAACTGAAGATCCTGCAGCCACTCCTCGAGCTTCTCACTCTACAGCTGGACCCATCAACAACATTAATGATTTACCTACACCCAACGTTATCAACGAAATAACAAATATTTCAAACAATACTCCTACTGTGTACCAAAATTGCAATTTATATTTTAATTGTACCATAAATGATTAAGTTTGTTAGTATATTTTGTGAGCTATGTGTTTGCAGAATAATCTGTTACTCATGAAATAGTCTTGTCAAATACCATTCGGGCATCTAATTTTTTTCCTGTGAAAAAAAATCGAAAAAACGCAATGCAAAGTAATATTTTTTTTAACAAAATGCATTTTTGTCAATAAATAAATAAATAAATATTTTATTAATCCTTATTGACATAGAAAATGTATAGGACAGGTCTGTTACACTTAAAGTTAATATAGATAGTATAATAAATAACACATAACATAAGAGATACAATTGAAAAGATATAAAATGGAGGTATATATTACCTAGGTCCTAGATTTATTTATGTAAAATCAACAAAAACATTGTTAAAAGAGATAAATAAAAACGAATATATTAAATACAAAAATTTAACAATTCCGTGAGTTGTCAGTCAAAAACTCAGTTACGCTATAATAACCTTTACTTCCTAATAGACTCCTAATACGCTTTTTGAATATATTGAAACTCTCTGGCAAGTTATTAAATAGCTTAATTCCCTGATACGTAGGGCTCGTTTCAAATTTGGTAGTTTTGTGTGATGGTACATATAAATTTTTGCCATGCCTGGTAAGATGATTGTGGTAATCAGAGGTAGTTTTTAGTGTCCCAATGTTTTCTTTAGTAAATATTAAGCATTTGTACATATAAATACATAGAAATGTCAATATATCATTTTTGTTGAGGGTTCTGGAATAAACCCTATGTTGTGCCAGTTTCCCAGGACGGCCAACAATGTGTTACCGCCTTTTTAAACTGCATCGTTGTATTCTAAGTGGACTGTAACATTTGCCTCCTCAACTCCATTTGACAAAAAACAACTAACACCTTTATTTAACGATTTATTTTAAGTTAAATAAATAAATAAATAAACAACAACGTAACAAGTGATTACATTAACTGGTAATCAATGAACAAAGTATTATAAGTACCATATGTGCTTAACAAACACTAGCACATAGGTAAAAAACTAAAGGACCGCATCAGTCAGAAAATATTTTGTGTTTTCCTGGATGAGTGATGAAATAACACTGGAGGGTCCTAGCCTGATTCGCAGCTAGAGACACACTGAGTTTAAATTTGAATATAAAATGAACAATAAAGTGGACCGCCTGATACGCAGCAAAGTACCACTGTTAAGATGAAATATTTTTACGTTGAGCTGGTGTCAACGGAGGGTCTAACCTGACTCGCAGTTAAAGACGCACTGTTTAAATTCTCGAAGCACTGAGTTTTGATTTTGAAAATATAAAGTGAACAATAAAGTGGACCGCCTGATACGCAGCAAAGTACCACTGTGAAGATGAAATATTTTTACGTTGAGCTGGTGTCAACGGAGGGTCTAACCTGATTCGCAGTTAAAGACGCACTGTTTAAACTCGACGAAGTTTTGTCGGTTTCAGATTTATCCCTTCCAGATTGCGCAATTGTTCTAGAAAGTTCGTTAGCGTGGGTTTTTTATATTGTCTAGACGAAACGGTTAGAATTGCGTTTGTAGATTATGGCGTGATGTTTTATTGTGAAATAGAGTAAAAAAATTATCTTTTGATGATACCGCTTCCTGGTTTGAACGTCGTTCGCAAATGTATTTTGGTGCGGCGTTGCCGGTTGAACGAATATGAGTTTACATGTTTAATTATCTGAAAATTAAACAATTTTGTATAAAATAATTTTTGCATGAGTCGCGAGGAGACAGGTTAAAAATAGCACGTAAGATTCTTTTTTGTGTTATAAAAATTCTATCACTACTGGAAGAATTGCCCGAGAGGATCACGTTATAAGACAAGTGACTGTAAGCAAGGCTATAATAGACAGTCAAAAGAGATGACAACGGCATTGATGATTTTATACGTGAAATTGCAAATTTTGTTTTATTAAGTTTTTTACACAACTCGTCAATATGGTTAGTCCATCGAAGATATTGATCAACATAAACCCCAAGGAATTTTGTGCAGTTGGAGGAAACTACTTCTATACCATTGAGATCAAATTGTAGCTGGCGCGTGTAGCCACCAGCACTCATGCTTCTTGTTAAAATATTACTTAGCAACGAGTTTTTTGATTTTTTTTTGGAAAAATTATATGTCCTTATGATATTACTAACGAAAAGTATATACTCATTTAATAAAAAAATATATACAAGGTAATTAACATTACACTGAGGAATAAGATGATACACATCTCAAAAAATGTGTCTTGTGATTTTACCAGTTTTTACGAGTTTATTGACTGGAGTTTTCTTTTCGTCTTTATTTCCTTAATTTTTCCTGTAATTAGAACACAAAGTTGTTCAATAACTATTGAATGATTTGTACAATTATACTTACATAAGCCAGGTGAGCGTAGGGGTTTGCCTAATGAATTGTTAACGGTGCTCAAATTTTATCTAAAATTATAGGACCATTTCTAGTGGCAGGTAGTCCACCCTTTTTGGTCCGCATTTTGGACCGGCTGTATAATTTTTTTTTAACTTTACTTCGCAACGTGTTTTTTCGATTTTTTTGGAAAAATTAGATGCCCTTATGATATTACTTACAAAAAAATTTCCACAAACGAGCGTAATCAAATGTTGTGTAAGTACAAAGTTTCATCTGTTTCAATGCAGAAAACAAAATGCAGCAGCTACTAGATGAAATTCGAAAAACAAACTATTACCAACTCCATTTAAAATTCTGCGGAAAACTGCATTCGTTATTTTGTGGAAACAGCTCTATTATATTAGCATAATAATGAAAAGCTGAACACATACGCCTAAGCGAACAATGAACCGACGTGTAACACATCCCCATTGAGCGCCAAGTTACCATGCGGTCATATTAAAAGCATCTGAGAGAGATAGAAATTGTTACAGAGAATGGGGGCTTCGTTAAAACCAGCGGAAGTATGCACTGACGTGCTTTTACTTACTTTATCGATAACGAATCATAAATTTCATAATATTAAGAGCTAAATGTGAATATGTTATAGTATTGTCTGGAGTTATACAGGGTGGGCCACGCTCAACGGGACGGAGCTTACTGGGAAAACGAAAAATGTTATGAAAAAGTTATTTGGCAGGAGTACGTAGGTTAGTGACGACTACATTTCTAAATTAGTTAGATATATACAGAGTGTTCCAAAAAAGCGTGATATATCAAAGTTATGTTTTTTTTAATGGAACACCCTATATTTTATTTTATTTTTGAAGTATATTGAACAAAATAATGTCACTTTATTAAGGGCTCCCTATACCCATTCTTGATAGTTTTCGATTTAAATGACTATTTTTGCGAAATTAATATGGTTTAAATACATTCATTACACTTCGTCCCATAAAAATTAACTAACGCATTTTTGTTTATTAATTGCCAATTAGGAAGGCCATCGATACGAATTATTGTAATGTAAAGTTTATTTACAGGGTGTTGTTAATTGAGAGTTTCATGACAATACAATATTTTATACGATTACTGCGTTATTCTAAATGGGACACCCTGTATTTTGTTATTGTAATAAAAGGGTAAAATAATTCCCTTTCAAATTACTACAAGGTTCCCTATACCAATATCCACCAATTTCAGACTTATTTGCATTATTTTACCTGCATCAATAAAAATCGGTAATTTTATAACACGTTTTTATTAAGTAAGCTATGAAATAGACAAAACACTAGTTTGCTGTCAAACTGTGACAATAGTTTAATTTTTACCGTGTTATTAGCTGTCGTTCAGATACAAAATGAAAGAATATACAGTTGAAGATAGAGTTAATATGATTTTCATACTCGGAGAATGTTTTCAAAACTGTCTATTAGCATCACAAGTTTATGCCGAGAGATATCCCTTAAAAGATCATCCTCGCAAAGAGGTATTTGAAAGGCTGCTAGCAAGGTTTAGTGAAACCGGCAGTGTTTCTTTCAAAAAACGAGATATTAGAAAGCTGGTAACTCGCAACGAAAATACAGAGTTGGAAGTTCTCCAATCACTTAGCACAAGAGTTATGGCCAGGGAATTGGAAATAAGTCGGACTAGTATCAGAAGAATTATTAAAAATCATTGTTACCATCCATACCACATTCAGATGCACCAACATTTGTATGGAACGGATTTTCACGGTAGATTGGAATTTTGTTTATGGTTTCTCGAAAAAGTGGGAGAAGACGAATTCTTTTTTGATAAAATATTATTCACAGACGAATCTACGTTCCATAATAGTGGACTAGTGAATAGACACAACTTTCACTATTACAGTACCGAAAATAAAAAAGAATTTAGAACGATAGATCGTCAAAACCGATGGTCTTTAAATGTTTATGGAGGATTAATAGGAGAATATGTTGTGGGACCGTATTTTTTTAATGGCATTTTAAATGGATGTAAGTTTTCCAGATTCCTTCAGAGAGATTTTTCTGTTCTGTTAGAAAATATCCCTTTGAATGTAAGAAGCAGAATGTGGGTACAGCTCGATGGTGCTCCCGCACATTTTTCTCTCATTGTAAGATCATATTTAAATCGAAAATTTCCGGAAAGTGGATTGGTAGAGGTAGTCCTAACAATTGTCCCCCTAGATCTTCCTGTTTAACCAACATGGACTTCTTTTTATGGGGGTACATTAAAAATTTAGTGTATCAGACTCCATCCACGACTGCCCAAGATATGAAAATTCGTATCAGTGAAGCGTTTGCAACCGTAACGCCAGAAATGTTAAGAAGTGTAAAAAAAAATTTTGAGAAGAGAGTCCGATTATGTATCGAACAAAATGAGCACCATTTTGAACATTTGTTGTAAAGTTATTTGTTTTGTCTATTTCACAGCTTACTTAATAAAAACGAGTTATAAAATTACCGATTTTTATTGATGCAGGTAAAATAATGCCAATAAGTCTGAAATTGGTGGATATTGGTATAGGGAACCTTGTAGTAATTTGAAAGGGAATTGTTTTACCCTTTTATTACAATAACAAAATACAGGGTGTCCCATTTAGAATAACGCAGTAATCGTATAAAATATTGTATTGTCATGAAACTCTCAATTAACAACACCCTGTAAATAAACTTTACATTACAATAATTCGTTTCGATGTCCTTCCTAATTGGCAATTAATAAACAAAAATGCGTTAGTTAATTTTTATGGGACGAAGTGTAATGAATGTATTTAAACCATATTAATTTCTCAAAAATAGTCATTTAAATCGAAAACTATCAAGAATGGGTATAGGGAGCCCTTAATAAAGTGACATTATTTTGTTCAATATACTTCAAAAATAAAATAAAATACAGGGTGTTCCATTAAAAAAAACATAACTTTGATATATCACGCTTTTTTGGAACACCCTGTATATGTCTAACTAATTTAGAAATGTAGTCTTCAATAACCTACGTACTCCTGCCAAATAACTTTTTCATAAAATTTTTCGTTTTTCCAGTAAGCTCCTTCCCGTTGAGCGTGGCCCACCCTGTATGCTTGCAGGAGGAGGCCGAAAGAAGAAAATTGATTTTTCGGTTTCAGAAAAAGGTAGTAAGCAACCTGTACGAAATATAAATAAAATAAAAGCTGTCTACATTAAAAAAATATGCGTTCTTCTAAAAAGACAATCGTTTTCTTTATTCGCAAATCTAAAACATTTTTCATTACATCAACATCAAATGGAAAACGTCCCCCGAAAAATATTCATTTTCTCACATCCATTTTAATACTATGAGAAGTTCCACAAAAAGAAAGTTACTTCCCCTTTTTAGGGCACGATTGAAACGTCAGAGATTTTATACGTAGAAGGCTTGAGGCAGTCACTCTTCCATGCCAGTCACATGGTCTTTTCAGGAATCAGGATTAAGCGAAGCACGCCGTAAGAATGTAGGTAGTGATTTCAGGGTTGACTCAAAAAATATCCGATTATTATGGATGAACTCGTTCTCTTTTCTCACATGAAATACTTCGTTTTCGCTTTTAACGGAGTGTGATCGAGTTGGATATAAGAGATCTAGTTTAATTCAAATTTAAAAGACGCGATAATATTTCATTAAGAGGATTCTTCACCTATAATTGAAGTAATTTATTTTTAACTTATAATATGAATTTTTAAATCACTTACTGTGTGACCCTTGGTAGTTCAGCATCCATGTCGTCGATATCATCACTAGCAGCTTCCGTAACGGTGCTAGTTTGGCTAGTAAACACTGCACCCCTAACACTCTCCCTCTCGCCCCTACGTATTCTGCTAGGCGGTGGGGTCCCTTTAATTTAAAATAATATTAACCAACTTTATGATTTGTATGAATAAATATTTTATTTCAAGCGTGCTAACTAGAAAAATACTAAATGCAGATTTAAAAAAAATATATTTTTAAAAATAAAATAGCAGAAAATGCTACTTTGCCGCTTGATATAAGAAGTTGCTGCACTTAGATAGTTCTAAAACACCTCAGTTTAAATCTTCTACTAAGAAAGGCACCGTAGTTACTGAATCATGTGCTGAGATTATATAAAATGAGAGATAAAACAGACTTTATAGTACTACAGTGCATCAGATCATTAGTATTGTAAGAGAAGTGTCAATTTTTAGCAGGAATTATGGTTTTGGTTTTTACTAAAGTACATACAATTGAGAGAAACAAAATGAGACAACAAACCTGTTTTAGTTTCATCCATATACAACATGACGTCGGTATCCGACAAGGCTTTGGACGAGGGACCCACGGGGGCGTCAGTCAATGGAGTGCCTGGTCCGGGAGTACTGACTTCCGTTCTAGATCCTGGACCATCCATCCTGTTTTTGGATTTCCTCCTTTTCAATACGGACGCCTTTTTGGCTACCTGTAATATTAGGGACTGACCCAACGTATGGATATTGAACACCAATACATCGAACACTGCATCTAAAACTAAGCAGTGGGGCACCCAAGGGGGATTCGAACTCTAACTGCTAAATTGCCTTTCTAATATTTCTCTAATAATCAAATAAAATTTTTAGATGTGCTACCATCTATGATTAGAAGAGAGTATTGACAATTTTTAAAGCAAATGTATTGGGGTTGCATACACAATTTGTATTGTGTGTTGCATAGCTTTTATTTGACTGATTCTAGTCAAAATGTCACTCTCTTCTTTCGTATCCCTTTCAGAGATTAATACAAAGTTAGCTAATCAAATAATATGTTGTATTTCAGGTAATGTGGACCCTTGGTTATATTGTCACTATTTTTAAAAAATGGGGTGGCAACTTAATTTTTTTTAAATCAATCTGTACTTAAAATATTTTTTATATTTAGTTACCTTCCTAAATTTGTTTCGGGTGCGCCACTGATACTAAGCTAGACAGAGAGAATTCCAAAATGAGTTTTGCGATCAAACTATAGATAAATTGCTAAATTTGATTTTCTGTAAATCTTAAAATACGAACACCAATTTGTTTTTTGTTTATTTCAATGCTCCTGGAATCATCCCTGATATTTATTAATCCACCCCAAAATCCAATCAACTCCAAATTAAGACCGACGGATTATTAGTGAAAATTTAATTAAAACGGTATGGGCATATTTTTTAAATAAACCCACAAAATTTTAGGGTACAAAATATGCATCTACAGGATGGAATACAACCTTTAGATTATTAGTTTCCATTTATATTTTCTGGTTGAAAGTGGTCAGGAAAATCGGTTTTCCGCGAATATCTCCCAAAATATGGCAGTTAGAGATTTTCAGTTCAGATAAAAATTGAAGATCGGTTAATTTTCTACAAAAATGGTTGTCGTGATTTTTTTCGCAACATCAATATTTTCTTCAAAAAAATCGGGTTGAAAAATCGGACATTTTGAGACTCATGAAATATGCAAGTTTTTTACAAAATTTGAGATTTGGGGTGTTTGAAATCCATTATTTACAATGTTTTGGACTGTGGAAACCAATTGTAGATGGCGCCACCACATTTTATCCATTGCCAAAATCCTCGGTGCCATAAATGAGAAAATCATATATTTTTGAAGGATATTTATGTTTCCGAGGGTAGATGAGGTCTCAAGCTATACTTATTAGGAAAACAGGCTATAAGATTAATTACAGCAGGATGGACCCTACCAATTGGCCTGAAACTATATAGCGACAATCAGCTTTGCACATGTGGCAAAATATTGAAGCTCATTAGGTTTTTGGTAAGGAAAACTCAAAATCTCTCACAAGTAAAGAATATTAACCCATAATACTCAACAACAATTTCTTGCAGATTTTTGCAAATTTTTTTGCAACCATCCTAATCGAGGTTTTGGGAATAAAGATTTATAAGGTAAGTTGGGGTAAGTGCGACTTTGGGGTAAGAGCGTCCTTGGCTTGCAAAAACTTCAAATACAATAATTTTCGGATTTTTCCGGAATTAATACGGTGGTACAACTCTTGGCAACAGTGCGCGAGAGAAAACATGGCGCATGATTGCCTCTGTTGCGTACGTTAGTCGTGTTCAGACAAGCAGTGTCATTCCGCTAGTAAAACGAGTACGTAAGTATATTTTCATTTAATTCCTTCGTTGTCTATTTTTGCGTTCTTTCGAAATTTGCATGTTTAATATTCCTCTTTTATATAATCAAACCATCACCGAATTTTGGTATTTTGAGATTTCTCTTAAATTTTTTGTTAGCGTGAGGGTCGCTCTTGCCCCACATAAAAAGCCTCGGGGGGCAAGTGCGTTCTTTAAGACTGGGGCAAGTGCGCTCTGAAGGCGCACTTGCCCCCTTATCTCGTAAGCAATTTGGTGATAGAATAAAAATACTTACAAATGTTATTTATTGTAGGAAGATTTCGAAACATGGTTCGAAATTATAAGAGAAAGAGTGATCGCGCGAAAAAATACAAACAAGAGACTCTACAACGAGCCGTAAATGATATAAAAGCAGGAGTATTAACATTCAAGAGAGCCAGTGAACTTCATGATATCCCAGTGACTACAATGAAGGACCATGTCAAAGGAAGAAGGGGGGACAAAAGTTCAAGTTTTGGTAGAAAACCCGACATTCCAATAGATCTTGAAAAGCAATTAGCAGATGGCCTCTGCTGTATGGAGAAGTGGGGTTTTGGTCTGTCTCGTACAGAAGTACTGGACCTAGTTGAGAGATTTGTGTTGGAAAATAAAATAAAAACCCAATTCAGAAATGGTAGGCCGGGTTCAGACTGGTTTATCAATTTCAGAAAGAGACATAGGCTTTCCATAAAGAAGCCTCAAAGTGTAGAAGTGGCTCGGAAGAAATCCGTAGACCCTTTCATTATACAAGAATACTTCAAGCTCCTAAAAAAAAAATTAAATGACTTGGGATTGAAGGATAAACCGAGCCAGATTTGGAATTTAGACGAATCCAGTTTTTCTTCAGATCCCTCGAAGACTAAAGTAGTTGGGAAAATCGGTGCTCCATCCACAAGAACAACAAGCGGGCCGGGACGTGAAAACACTACTGTGTTGATGGCTTGTAATGCTTCTGGGAATAAACTACCCCCATTGATCGTATTTAAAGGAAAGATCATATGGAATGAATGGGTAGGATCAGAAGGATCAGAATATCCAGGAACAGCGTACGCAGCTACAAAGAAGGGTTGGATGGAAACTGAGGTTTTCGAAAATTATTTTATGCGAACCCTAATTCCAAATATTGGTACGGATCGACCAATCCTCCTTATTTATGATGGATATTCAACCCACATAACTGTTGGGGTGATTCAATCAGCAATGGGACAGCAGATCACTATATTAAAGTTGCCTCCACACTCTTCTCATTTACTCCAACCACTTGACCTAGCTGTGTTTCGTTCCTTAAAATCTTCTTGGGATGCTAAATTAGTAAAGTGGCAAAGGGAGCACCATGGAATGAAAATTCCTAAGAAACAATTTTCTTCATTGATAGGTCAAGTTTGGCTAGAAACAAGTGCAGATATCATCAAAAGCGGGTTCAAAAAAGGAGGGATTTCACCATTTGATGATAAAGTCATACCAGAAGAACTCTACGATGCGGAAGCTCTCAGAAGGTGGAAAACATCACAAAATATTGTTAGTGTACGTCAAGATATCTCCGGTCAAAACAATGTCGATCCTCCTATTCAAATACATACAGATCCGCCAAACAAACAGGTGGAAATTGATCGTTCAAACTGTCCACCAACAAATAGTGATAGAGACATCCAAGCAAGTACTTCTGGAGACATATCAGCAAGTACTTCTTCGGAAGTTGAAAAAACAGTGGAACCTTCTAGAAGTAAGCCAAACGATGCAAATGATATTTCATTTGAGGCACTCCTTCTCAGAACTGTAAAAAATTCCACAAATTCAACCCAGCAAATTAAGAAGCCCAAAAGAAAAGTTTGTAATGGCGCAGAGGTGGTAACAAGCAATGATGTGATCCAGCGATTGAAAGAAAAAGATGAATCATTAAAAACTAAAAAAACTAAAATGAGAAAACCTAATGTTGATGAAGTCGGTAAAGATCCTGGTCTCATAGAAAATGACGATTCATCCCGAAAACGAGTGAATAGAAAGAGAAAAACAACTGATGAATGGTCGTCAACATTAGCAGAAGACAATACAATATTGACTGAAAGCGAAGAAGAATTCAGCAATGATATCGCCGAAGATATTCAAAGTGAACAGGATGACTGGCAAAACTTGGGTAAAAATGTTAGTGACATGAATATTGATGATTGGGTGTTGGTGAAATTTCCAGGGAAAAAAAGCATCAAGCATTACGTGGGCCAAATCGCCAATATCACCAATGATGTTATTATTGTGAAATTTACAAGGAAAAATACTTTCCTCAATGAAAAGTTCATATTCACATTCCCTACTGTTGAAGATTCGTCGGTAGTTTTGGAAAGTGATATAGTTTCACTTCTACCCACACCGAAGATTGGTCGCAGAGGTGAAATACGCTTCGAGATTTCTTTCCATATGTTCAATATTCAATAAATCAATCAATTGTTCATTCTAGAACCTATTCGTTATTGTTTCTATGAAATAAAGTTTTTCTGATAATATGACCAATTCGTTTCTTCTGACAAAAAAGTTCATTACTTCTGAACAGGAGGTGATATTACAGTTCTGTGAAATCGAGGGGAAAAAAGAAATTTGCAATAAGATGCTCTTACCCCGGAATATTTCAATATACGATCACAAACCTCTATCACATCTGAGAACGCACTTGCCCCAAATGATGGAGCATGTGCGTTTTTAACCCCAATAAAATAGTAAAAATCACAAAAATTTCAGATTTTGATAAACTACCTAGATATTCGCATTATTGAAGCTAAACATTTCAATGACTACTCAGAAAATTTGTTGACTGGTTTTCCCATCAAATTCAACAAGTACGATTTTTCGAAGTGTCATTAATCAATTTTGGAGGTGCACTTGCCCCAACTCACCTTACACTTTCTTCAAGTTTCATTTATTATAGAAAAATATATTTTTATTTTTTTATTTATTTATTTATTTATTTATCAACGTGAGAACCCAATGATAAGAATAATATATTATAGACTACAATATTATATAGAAAATTTTTAACGAAAGTACAAGAGATTCACGGTTTAGTTGTCCGTGAATTGATGAAAAAAGTATATAAAAATACATTGGCCGCTTCATTTATTGGACTACTAGTAGACTGAGGTCAGATTTTGATTTATTGGTTCCATTAATGTCACACCAATTTTTCATTTTGTTGACACAGTTTGATGATTTCTTGGCAAGATCTTTATAATTATTGCTATTGATAACTATTGAGGTGTCATCAGCATACAGAGTCATAAGTCCATCTTGTGGTGCTACCTTGCGGAACACCACAAGACACATTCAATTGTTCCGACATTGAAGAAATCCCTTTTTTTACACAAACCTGTTGCTTTCTTTGTGAGAGGTATGATCTGACCAAGGCTAACGCTGGTCCTCTTATTCCATATACGATTCTATTTTGTCTAATAGTAGCGGGTGGTTGACGACATCGAATGCCTTTTGGAAATCAAAGAAAATAGATGAAGTTTTCAATGTTTTCGTGCAAGGACATTAAAGCTTCTTGGGTGGAGCGACTTTTTGTAAAACCAAATTGTCTATTTGTTCTATTAGTTCAGTAATCTCACTTGGAAGGCTTTTTCATATCATGTCAGACATATTTTAAGGAAAAAGTAATATTGATCGGATCGGGATTCGATCACTGAGTAACTCTTGTTGCTGTGCCACTTTTCCCGTACATGTTTCTAAATAGAATTTATACATAAACAAAGTTAGATCCAGTAAGGAATAAAGTTCTTAAAGTTCGAGTACATAAGTAACTTCATTTGATAAGACATCAAACAAGATGGAGAAATTACGTTTCGATAACTTACAAACAGACAACTTCTCTTGAATAAGTAAATAGAAATGTTCTTATACTCTTGCAGAAAGACCTAGTCGAATTTTAATATAAATTATTTTTTTAAAATAGACAAAATGAGTTTAAGGTATTAAAAGGGTTTTTCTTCGGTATATATTTGCTAGCCAGGGTAGAAAATGGTTCGGACATGGGGCACAAGTGAATATATTTGCAAAAGTTCCCAAAACAGATTCGTGATATAAGGTCGTACACCTCAAGGAGCTAAATTAAAGTATCTAACCTCAAAACAGTATAAAGATTGGTTAGTATTTGAGGAAATTGTTACAATAAAATTCGACTACGTACAGCTAAAAAAATGATTGGCCCTGCTCTATTTTGTCATTCCAACAAATATGCAAACACCGAATTGCACCTCAATTCCAGCACTAAGGGATTACAATTTAATCGGTCTAGACAATTACAGACGCTATTTATAGCAGGATTGGAATTCCCAGGATCCAAGAAAAACTCACTTAATAGGGCTATATAGCAGATATACAACGCCAATGTACGTCTCACGGATGAGCGTCTTTTATATCGGAATACAATGTCGTTGCAACGACTGAATTTCTGAATACGTTATTTTACTCTGATGCGCGGATGATTAGATCATATATAGAAGCATAGATGCATCAAGGAGGATGCTGTTTGTGAAAAATGTAGAGACGTAATTTTGTACTTTGTTGATAAGTTGATTTCTGAGAAGGAATGAACTGGTAGTTGATTTTTCTTTTATGTATCAGACATGGTTTTTTTATACTCTCAACAAATTGTAGGTACTGTTCGAAATCGAACATTTTAATCTACGCCCATGGCGATAAAAGAAAATAAAAATAACCAAAACGCACGCTTAGGTGCCTAGCATAGCAACAGTATAACAAGTGTCGTGAATCAAGGCCATCGCGCAGATACAAATTAACGCGGAAGTAAGTCACCGATGAACAAGGATATAAAAATTCAATGCGAAAGCGCCTTTTACATATACCGCGACACACTGAGAGGCTGCCAGAGAGATAAAAAAAGACACATCTATAAAGCCGCAAACGCGTATCGTTGGTTGGCCGAAAGAATTTCTCCCAACGGCAAGCGTTTCAAATAGATCAAAATTAAACCAGTAGAACTTCTAACTCCGTGTGAACAGGTCGTAATCGTTAGACAGTCATACGTAATAAATTCAGCAATTTACATTATACAAATTGCATGATATTACATACATATCCTTATTTAAACTCACCTATTTCTTGAGCAATTGCAAACCCAGTATTGAATCATTGTTTGTTAAAAAGTGTTTTGTTTTTACGAAAGTTATCGTTAAATATAAAAATTCAAGTAACCAGTGTATAATTTCATTACAAACCACAAATACAGTCCGCAATTTACTCAGCCAACTTAATCTACAATAAGTAGGGACAGACTCATCTGCAGGGTGTAGTCTAATAAGTTTGGGTCTCCAAATTTGGTAACATTTGGAACTTCCCAAAACAGGTACATTAAAAATGTTCAAGAAGAATTTTCTATATACAAAATTGCGCAACGTTCTGTCTCAAGTTGGGTGCTCTAAATATGTCAGAGTGTCCGCACAAAGTCTGTTTTCCTATAAAAATAAGTTTCAGAACTACATCAGCCCTATTCGGGGAATTGCCAGAAATTCTCTGTATACCTTTTGTAACGGGATAAACCAAAGGCATCGGTTTACCATCTAAAAGAATTCAATCAACGTCGGTACGATTTGATGCCAACGTCAGATACACGAAATACCTGTAGGGGCTTTTTCGAATGCCCTCAGGGTACATTTCTATACGTTTTCTGTGTTGAATATGAAATTCCTCGTGCCTTTTCTCTTTCGCGATATACTACCTTGTGAATCTAGGTAGATATGCAAATAAATAATAAGCATATGGAAAGCGCCACTCGTCGGAATATCTTTTATTTCTTGTTTTGGCTCTTCCACTATAATTCGTGTTACTGTCATTATTATTATTACTAATTTTTGAGGTATAGGTATAGGTCGTTTAAATTTTTGTTTTTTACACATGTACCTAAATATAATGTGGAAAAGTGTAGAACAACATCTTCAGTCTATTTTTTACTACCTTTTATCGAAATTGCCCTGTACCTGTTTGTGTTCTATCGCTCTTTTTATATATAATAATAATAATAATAATGTCTTTATTACTTCTGAACAAAATAATAATAATAATACAATATATACACAAATAAATACAGAGAAATAAAGGGCGAAGTTCATTTTTTTGCAACTACATTAAGTACCTGCAAATAATGCTCTACCACTTAACCCTAAAAGATAGTGTGAATAATTCATTTTAACAATAATATAATAATATCTACAATTTTATAGAGAAAAAATACATAAACACGAGTCCGCAGTTCATACATTATGTCTGACCACTAAATAAATGGTTTTTACAAATAAGACTAATCCTGGCAATGCTTACTGTTTTAAAATCGTTGGATAAGGGATTGTACAGGTTGGCCAAATAAGAATGCGAGGTACTGTATCTTGGAAACCATCCATCGTAGAGGCTTGCGGAAAAAAAAGTCATTACTAAAACGACCAAGAGGAAAACCTGGAAAATATTTTCAAGTTTCTGAAATGGCCGCTAGGGGGCGCAACTGCGATCTTGAAGCTAAGAAAGTGATGTTTCTGCGAATTCCGCTATATTAATCTACCAAAAAAATACCTGATCTTTAAAGTAGAGGATAATCTGAATCTTTTTTGTTTAACAATTTTTGCTATATCTCTAAAAATAAAGTGGTGGGGGTATTCAAAGGTTTCAGTAAAAAACACCCTGTATATTCGAAACGGCTGAGCCGATTTTAACAAACTTGGGCTAGTTGAAAAGAGCTATTCTTGGGCTACAAATGACAGGTTGTTAAATGTTCGCTGAGCCACCATGTATATGTCGATTATTGAAAATTTCTTCCGTAAGTTTTTATTATTGATTGTTAAATCATTAAAAATATTACAAAGCTATTTTGCTAGTAAGATAAAAAACATTCAAGGAATCTTTACATATCATTGAGTCAACCTATGATTATTTTGCCAATTATGCGTTTTTTAACGAGTTGATCTTATTGAAATATTTCTTAGTATCAATATTCTAAGTGTCACTACCAGCTATAACATTTCTGGTATTACAATAAAATCACAAGCTACCAAGAAATACGACATTAGAAAATGTTACACACTGCACCAACGTCTGGATTTCAAACAACTACTCCTTGGATTATATGCCCCATCAGGTATTGAATTACAGAAGTCCAGACGCGGGTGAAATATTTCATTTCTGGTATTGATGCATTGTTTTTAAAATCTGTTATTTACAAGAACAAGCGAAATAAATGACTTTATTTTAAAATTGGAATGTATTATTCTTTATTATTTTTTTAATTTTAGGTACTTCTGTTTGGTCATTTTTTACTAACAGCTTTAGCAGCACTTGGAAGCATGAATTCGAATGTATATCTGTTTTATAATTTTCCACTGATAGTGTTACTTTTTTGGAGCATCTTAAAGAGAAAAGCCTTAGAACCCCTGCGACTGGTATGTATTTAATAACTTTACCGTGTGAAAAAAGAATTTTAGTGGTTAGTTTATTCATTTACAATGAGTGGCCAAATTATTTCATGAGTAATAATGTCCAACTTCCACATTTTTTCGTCTTTAATAGTATTATTTAGGACCCTTTCCCAGTTTTGAGGTTTTAAGTTATTTAAATATTAAAAGAAGTTATAACGAAAAAAACCGAATTTTTGATTTTGTTTTTCGAAATTGTGAACTTAGCATACATTTTAGAGCAGCAAAGAATTTTTTATCGTTTTCTTTTGGTCAATATCCTTCTCTGGCTACTATTAAGTTTTATTGCTGTGACTTTATGAACGCCGCCCTGTATAGGAAATATAATCCTTGCCAAATTAATCAAATATTGTAAATCAATAAGGTGACAAACAGTCACGTTTTGATGGGTCTAAATGTTCAGCTTACTATCATTTCTTCCAAAAGTGGGCAATTAAATATTCAACAAGAACATTTGATATTTTATTTGAAGTGTTGTTAGTTTCAGATGTCGCCGCTAGAGGGCTTTTTTCGACATCTCGTCAGAAATGGTTAATTTTCTCAAAAAAATTAAACGCATTGTAGCTAAATGTAGCTAAATGTAGCTAAATGATGCCTAAACAAGCTCCCGAAAACCGCATCTCGATATCTTGTTACTAACTTAAACTTTAGCCCAGAGAAAATTTTATACGGAAATCCCTTAAATTTTTATTTTTTAAACTAATTAATTCCTTTTATTATGTAAGTTGTGGCCCTAAAAAGGACCGATTTAAAAAAGAAAAGTTTTTAGTGCTCCCGTAAATGCTCTAAATGCTGATCATCACGCTCTATGCATTGCTGAAGCCTCTCATGGGTAGACAAACCTGCACCTTCAATTTCGGCTCTCGGTATGTTACGTAATGCATTAACGAATCCGGTTTTTCATATGTATCTGGTCGTAGGTTGAGTCTGAAAATCAAAACAAGTTAAGTCTGGTGATCGCGCAGGCCATGGAAACAGACTTCCTCTTCCAATCTACCACTGTTGGAATACTGCATTAATATGCTCTCGCACAATAATAGCATAATGTGCTGGGCAACCATTCAACTTCAAAAACAAGTTTTGACGTGTTTACAGTGAAACATCTTCCAACAACAACGGTAATTTATTGGCCAAAAGGTCAAGAAAGATATTGCCACTTAGGGATTGCTAAAAAAAATAATTCTGCCTCCCAATATGTCACACCACACATTTAAACTCCAACGTACTTGGTGCTGAACTTCACGCAACCAATGCGGATTTTCTGCAGACCAATAATGCATATTGTGCAGATTTTAAAGGTGGCTTCATCGGTCCAAAGAATTAGAAATAAAAATTCTCCATTATTGTGTGACAGCATATTAATGCAGTATTACAACAGCGTTGGATTGGAAGAGGAAGTCTGTTTCCATGGCCTGCGCGATCACCAGACTTAACTTGTCTTGATTTTCAGATTTTCAGACTCAACCTACCACAGAGATACGAAAAACCGGATTCGGAAAGCATTACATAACATACCGAGAGCCGAAATTGAAGCTGCAGTTTTGTCTACCCATGAGAGGCTTCAGCATTTCGAGCATTTACGGGGACATTAAAAACCTTTCTTTTTTAATTCGGTCCTTTTTAGGGCCACAACTTACATAATAAAAGGAATTAATTAGTTTAAAAAATTAAAAATTTAAGGGATTTCCGAATAAAATTTTCTTTGGCCTAAATTTTAGGTTAGGAACAAAATACCGAGATGCGGTTTTCGCGAGCTTGTTTAGGAATTATTTAGCTACTTTTTCGTGAAAAAGAAATCATACCAATGCATTTAATTTTTTTGAGAAAATTAACCATTTCGAATATTATAGCATTTTTAGCCCAAGAATAGCTCATTTCAACTAGCCCAAGTTTGTTAAAATCGGCTCAGCCGTTTCGAATATACAGGGTGTTTTTTACTGAAACCTTTGAATACCCCCCACCACTTTATCTTTAGAGAAGTAGCAAAAATTGTCAAACAAAAAAGATTCAGATTATCCTCTACTTTCTTTCTTAGATTCAAGATTGCAGTTACGCCCCCTAGCGGCCATTTTAGAAACTTGAAAATATTTTCCAGGTTTTTCTCTTGGTCGTTTTAGTCATAACTTTTTTTTCCGCAAGCCTCTACGAATGATAAATTTGATATCTAAATGACCGTCTGTAGGCTTCAGTTCTAAATCTTGGCACCGTAATCATTCCCCCAAATCTAACATTAAGATTATGTACATCAGTATTTAATTTTACGGTGGAGATACGACGGTTTTTGTTGTTTTTATAATTTTATGAAATAGACATATCGCATGATGTTTTCTTCTGTTATGCATATTTAACCATCCAATTGTTTGGAGTTTGTGCGAAATTTTCTGACGTCTACGAATCCCATAAATTAACCTAAGACACGAATTTTGCACCTTTTGAATTCTATTTGCAGACTGGATAGTTAAATGTGGGCCATAGACTGAGTCAGCGAAATTAAAAATTGATAAAATAAGTGATTCACATAGGCATTTCTTTATATGAAACGGTAAAAGGTGTCTATTTCCATAGACGTTTTTTAAAGTATAATATGCGCATTGTATTAATTTAATTATATGATTCTCAAACCTCAAATCTGTATAAATCAAGACGCCAAGATTTCTCGCTTCTTTCACAATTGCCAAAGGGCATATATTTTGTACTTCATGTCCCTACTATTAATATTATTATAAGTCTGAACATCTGTTGTGTTTTTGCTTCATTCTATATTTGTTACATACTGTATTCTCAAATTTGTTTATTTTATTAATAGAAACTGATTTGATTCGTCTTCCCAGATATACAAAAATGAAACTAAAACATTTTTAACTTAAGGAAGAGTATAAAATAAGCATCGAAATTCCTTTGGGCTTTTACTAAATTAAATTCATCAAGTTTTTATGAATTTCGCGAAAAAATGTACCTGCCTATATATATCAGAACGAGTGCCGTCATTTTTTGGAAGATTGAAAATTAAAAATTCATCGTACGAGGATAGAAAGAACAAAAAAAAAATTTGAATATTTTAATACCTCGGTATACCTACATAAAAGTTGAATTAAATTTTACGTTAAAGGTTTGATTCGTTTGAGATATTTTTACATGCATAGAAAATCAGAAGCGTACCAGAGTACAAGAATTGTACGTAATTTAAATTTTGATTAAATTTTTTTATTTATTTATAACAACAAAAATGTCGAAATTTCACGTTCATAAATCTGGCCGGCCTTTGACGCAGGATGTTGTAGACCTGATTATATCTCTGAATCTGTATTGATAGTAGGCAGTAAATGAGAGAGTACAAATGCGGAAGATTTACTAAGAGTACAAAGGGGGTAGACCCACTGAGAGTACAAATGGGGCAGATTCTAAGAGTACAAAATAGACAAATCCCCTGAGAGAACAAAATGAGCAAACATATGTTGTAATTTGGTATCTCCAGTGTCGCCGACCCGACGGGATAATGAGAGGGGTCTGCCCCATCGTACTCTCATTTACTACCTACTGTTGATTATTATTATTATTATTTCTGGGAATCACATAACATTAGAAAACACCAAGGGCAAACCATGCACTTAAGGTGTATCTCTTTTTTCTATATTTCATAGTACTTTGAGTACTATGTGAGCGGTAGGTACTCAACACTACTGCCTTCTGCATCAACAGGAGGTTGTGGCTGCCAGGGATTTCTTTTATTGCTTCACACGTAGCGTTAGATGTTAGTCCTCTTAGTCCAATGATGATCGGTATGACTTTGGTTTTCATATTCCACATTCTTTGTATTTCTATTTGTAGGTCTTTATATTTAAGTTTCTTTTCAGCCTCCTTCTGTGTTGTGTGTTATGATCTGGCGGAACAGCTTCGTCTATAAGGGGGAATTAGCTGTTTTTCTTATTCTTTACGATGATGTCTGGCATATTTGCTATTATTTGTCAGTCGGTTTGTACTTGGGTGTCCCATATTATTGTGACGTCTGGAGTGTCAATGACAGGATCTGGACTGTGTAAGTACCATTTATCATCTATATTATATTCCTTGCATATATTCCAGTGCAGTAGAGAAACTACTTGATCGTGGCGGTCTAGGTGCCTTCTTTGCTAAGATTAGGCATCCAGATACTACTATGGTCTCATTTTGAATCCGACAAAGTATACATTTTGGGTCATTGCCGGATTTCATGATTTTGGCCTTCATGTAGTTCGTAGTGATGGCCTGTTCCTGACAAGCTCTTATTAGTGCTTCTGTTTCGCATTTAAGATTTGCAGTGGTAAGCCATTTCCGTGATTGGTTTTTGTTTATAGTTTCTGTTGAGGGTTCTGGAACCAACCCTATGTTGTGCCAGTTTACCAGGACTACCGAGATAAGCACATAGCCTTTTTAAACTGCATCGTATCTTCTAAATGGACTGTATATTTGCTGTAGTATTTTATCTTCCCAACTCCATTGAGAAAAACAACGAACACTTTTTATTTAAATGTTAAATAAATAAATACATCACAAATAACTTAACAATACATTACTTTAATAAGTAATCAACGAACAAATTATTAGTTAACATATGTGTTTAACAAACACTAACACATATTAGTAAAGAATTAAAAATGATCACATCATTCAGAAAATATTTTTAGGTGTTGTATGTAAGAGTGATAAATGAGCACTGAACTTAAAGTTCGCGAAGTCTGTATCTTTTCAAAGTTTCTTCCCCCCCGTCCGTTTGTTCTAGAAAGAAATATTCGTTATCTAGTGGGCGAATCGATTTGTTAGATATGTAAGTTTTTTATGTCTGTCTCTTTCTCTCCCGCTTGAGAAGACAAGGATTAATTTAATTACGTCGTTATGAGTTTTGGGTGGACGTGACGAACCTAGCGTAAGCCTAGAAAAATTCGTTAGAATCTGCGCTGCAGATATTTGGATACGTGACGATCGTAGCGTAATGAAAAAAAATATTCGTTGAGACTTCCTGTCTCAGCGCTGTTGTCAGGTTGAACGGGTTTGTGTTTCCTTTGGTTTGAAAATTAAACAGATGCGATGTTGTTGATTTGAGTTTATATGTTTAATTTGTTTTGAAAATTAAACAGTTTCTTTCTCTACTTCCTTTACGATTTGGCCAATTGTAATTGTTCATGTTTCTTTCTCGCTTTAGTTCTTTCCTTGATAAACTTTAACTTTACTTTATTATTATTATTAGAAGATTCTGAGATCTATAGTCATTTATTGTATTTTGTTTTGTTATTTACGTAATGCTTTTACGTAATTTTATCATCAATTTTTACAGACTATTGTGTCTGACACATATATTTTTACTGCCGTTCCCTCATGAGCTGTAAATGTTGGTTCGCAATATTTTATTATCACTAAAATCGCGAAAATATATTAGTATATCGTAAATATAGTGTCGGGTACTAAAGATAGGGAAAATATCGGGCATGTATTATGGTTATTAATTAAAAAATTATGCGTTATTTATAGACGAGACAATATGGTATTTAATTATCCTCGATAAGAAAATTTGCTGCTTTTGGTTATAAACTTGATGTTTTACGAAAACGAAAGACATAAAAATAAACTTAGAATAAAGCCAAGTTTTCTGGGATTAGATTGAGTAGATTTTGAGCCGTATACTTCTTGCAAAATCTTGGATAAGCCACTGACAGCGACTAGTAACCAATGGAAAAATTGTAGTTGCGAATTTACGATCAGGTGGTCATTTTATTAATCGTAAACCGTGGCTTCCGACGAATTTGATAGTGTTTCAGATAAATTAATAAATTATTTACTTTGTCACTATGTATGTGACCATTGGCGTGTATCCAACAAGGTGCTGTATGACTCAAGGGCGGCGCCAGCCCAGAGATGGAGGGGCAACGTCAAAATTATCGAAAAAAAATGTTTGGGCCATTTTTTGGGGAAAAATTGAGTTTTTTGGGATATAAATGGACCTAGAATCTACAAAAATAATTGAAAAAATTAAAATTTGGTTTACGCACAATGAATTTTGTATAAGAAACGATTGGCAATGTCAAAATTACCGAAAAAAAATGTTTGGGCCATTTTTGGGGGAAAAAGTGAGTTTTTTAGGATATAAATGTACCTATCTACAAAAATAATTCAAAAAAATTAAAATTTGGTTTACGCAGAATGAATTTTGTATAAGAAACGATTGATAATGTCATAATTACCGAAAAAAAATGTTTGGGCCATTTTTTGGGGAAAAAGTAAGTTTTTTGGGATATAAATGTACCTAGAATATACAAAAAAAATTCAAAAAAATTAAAATTTGGCTTACGCAGATGAGTTTTTGTATAAGAAACGATTGGCAATATCAAAATTATCGAAAAAAAAAATTTGGGCCATTTTTGGGGGGAAAAGTGAGTTTTTTAGATATAAATGGACCTAGAATCTACAAAAAAAATTAAAAAAAAAATAAAATTTAGTTTACGCAGAACGAATTTTGTCTAAGAAACGATTGGCACTGTCAAAATTACCGACAAAAAATGTTTGGGCCATTTTTGGGGGGGAAAGTGAGATTTTTGGGATATAAATGGACCTAGAATCTACAAAAAAAATTGAAAAAAATTAAAATTTGGTTTACGCACAATGAATTTTGTATAAGAAACGATTGGCAATGTCAAAATTACCGAAAAAAATGTTTGGGCCATTTTTTGGGGAAAAAGTGAGTTTTTTAGGATATAAATGTACCTATCTACAAAAATAATTCAAAAAAATTAAAATTTGGTTTACGCAGAATGAATTTTGTATAAGAAACGATTGATAATCTCATAATTACCGAAAAAAAATGTTTGGGCCATTTTTTGGGGAAAAAGTAAGTTTTTTGGGATATAAATGTACCTAGAACATACAAAAATAATTCAAAAAAATTAAAATTTGGTTTACGCAGAATGAATTTTGTATAAGAAACGATTGATAATGTCATAATTACCGAAAAAAAATGTTTGGGCCATTTTTTGGGGAAAAAGTAAGTTTTTTGGGATATAAATGTACCTAGAACATACAAAAATAATTCAAAAAAATTAAAATTTGGTTTACGCAGAATGAATTTTGTATAAGAAACGATTGATAATGTCATAATTACCGAAAAAAAATGTTTGGGCCATTTTTTGGGGAAAAAGTAAGTTTTTTGGGATATAAATGTACCTAGAATATACAAAAAAAATTCAAAAAAATTAAAATTTGGCTTACGCAGATGAATTTTTGTATAAGAAACGATTGGCAATGTCAAAATTACCGAAAAAAAATGTTTGTGCCATTTTTGGGGGTAAAAGTGAGTTTTTTAGGATATAAATGTACCTATCTACAAAAATAATTCAAAAAAATTAAAATTTGGTTTACGCAGAATGAATTTTGTATAAGAAACGATTGATAATGTCATAATTATCGAAAAAAAATGTTTGGGCCATTTTTTGGGGAAAAAGTAAGTTTTTTGGGATATAAATGTACTTAGAATATACAAAAAAAATTCAAAAAAATTAAAATTTGGCTTACGCAGATGAATTTTTGTATAAGAAACGATTGGCAATATCAAAATTATCGAAAAAAAACGTTTGGGCCATTTTTGGGGGGAAAAGTGAGTTTTTTAGATATAAATGGACCTAGAATCTACAAAAAAAATTAAAAAAAAAATAAAATTTAGTTTACGCAGAACGAATTTTGTCTAAGAAACGATTGGCAATGTCAAAATTACCGACAAAAAATGTTTGGGCCATTTTTGGGGGGGAAAGTGAGTTTTTTGGGATATAAATGTACCTAGAACATACAAAAAAAATTCAAAAAAATTAAAATTTGGCTTACACAGATGAATTTTTGTATAAGAAACAATTGGCAATATCAAAATTACCGAAAGAAAATGTTTGGGCCATTTTTGGGGGGAAAAGTGAGTTTTTTAGATATAAATGGACCTAGAATCTACAAAAAAAATTAAAAAAAAATAAAATTTAGTTTACGCAGAATGAATTTTGTATAAGAAACGATTGGCAATGTCAAAATTACTGACAAAAAATGTTTGGGCCATTTTTGGGGGGGAAAGTGAGATTTTTAGAATTAAATGGACCTAGAATGTACAAAAAAATTAAAATTTGGTTTACGCAGATATGAGAAATATCCTCTCATTGCTGGACTTTTTTTAGGGGGGGCAATTGCCCCTACTGCCCGCCCCTTGGAACCGCCGTTGGTATGACTTTTACAAAGTTTTATTAATTTACTTTCATTTTTGCATGATATTTTGTATTTCATTTATTTAATAAATGTGGGATTATAATTGTTTCATCTGTATTATGAAAAACTATTGTAGTGTGTAAGTTAGGTTATAGTTTTTTATAATGTAATAGGGAGTTTTTTGTTTGACAGTAGAGATAAGAAGGTTGTCAATGTAGTTTTTTAGAAATGTCAGATTTTGAACTCACCCTGATATTTGTAAATATTTGTTGTGAATAAAAAGTAAAAAAAAATATAAAAAGGCCTTAATAATTAAAATATATGTTGCCAACCAACGTAGGGCCTTTATATAAAATAAAATAATAAAATACGTATAAAAACATATGGACACATATGGAAACAAAAAGATGGATACCGCAAGAGAAGAAAGAAATCAAGAAGGACAAGGAGATATGACAGAATCACTGGAAATAAATTTGGAAAATTTCAATGAGCAAAATAATAGGAACCAACATAGAGAATAATACAGAAGAAGATAGAAGAACAGATGATCCAATTTATGCAGTGTGTAAGTTAGGTTATAGTTTTTTATAATGTAATAGGGAGTTTTTTGTTTGACAGTAGATATAAGAAGGTTGTCAATGTAGTTTTTTAGAAATGTCAGATTTTGAACTCACCCTGATATTTGTAAATATTTGTTGTGAATAAAAAGTAAAAAAAAAATATAAAAAGGCCTTAATAATTAAAATATATGTTGCCAACCAACGTAGGGCCTTTATATAAAATAAAATAATAAAATACGTATAAAAACATATGGACACATATGGAAACAAAAAGATGGATACTGCAAGAGAAGAAAGAAATCAAGAAGGACAAGGAGATATGACAGAATCACTGGAAATAAATTTGGAAAATTTCAATGAGCAAAATAATAGGAACCAACATAGAGAATAATACAGAAGAAGATAGAAGAACAGATGATCCAATTTATGCAGTGTGTAAGTTAGGTTATAGTTTTTTATAATGTAATAGGGAGTTTTTTGTTTGACAGTAGATATAAGAAGGTTGTCAATGTAGTTTTTTAGAAATGTCAGATTTTGAACTCACCCTGATATTTGTAAATATTTGCTGTGAATAAAAAGTAAAAAAAAAATATAAAAAGGCCTTAATAATTAAAATATATGTTGCCATCCAACGTAGGGCCTTTATATAAAATAAAATAATAAAATACGTATAAAAACATATGGACACATATGGAAACAAAAAGATGGATACCGCAAGAGAAGAAAGAAATCAAGAAGGACAAGGAGATATGACAGAATCACTGGAAATAAATTTGGAAAATTTCAATGAGCAATATAATAGGAACCAACATAGAGAATAATACAGAAGAAGATAGAAGAACAGATGATCCAATTTATGCAGTGTGTAAGTTAGGTTATAGTTTTTTATAATGTAATAGGGAGTTTTTTGTTTGACAGTAGATATAAGAAGGTTGTCAATGTAGTTTTTTAGAAATGTCAGATTTTGAACTCACCCTGATATTTGTAAATATTTGTTGTGAATAAAAAGTAAAAAAAAAATATAAAAAGGCCTTAATAATTAAAATATATGTTGCCATCCAACGTAGGGCCTTTATATAAAATAAAATAATAAAATACGTATAAAAACATATGGACACATATGGAAACAAAAAGATGGATACCGCAAGAGAAGAAAGAAATCAAGAAGGACAAGGAGATATGACAGAATCACTGGAAATAAATTTGGAAAATTTCAATGAGCAATATAATAGGAACCAACATAGAGAATAATACAGAAGAAGATAGAAGAACAGATGATCCAATTTATGCATTGTGTAAGTTAGGTTATAGTTTTTTATAATGTAATAGGGAGTTTTTTGTTTGACAGTAGATATAAGAAGGTTGTCAATGTAGTTTTTTAGAAATGTCAGATTTTGAACTCACCCTGATATTTGTAAATATTTGTTGTGAATAAAAAGTAAAAAAAAAATATAAAAAGGCCTTAATAATTAAAATATATGTTGCCAACCAACGTAGGGCCTTTATATAAAATAAAATAATAAAATACGTATAAAAACATATGGACACATATGGAAACAAAAAGATGGATACTGCAAGAGAAGAAAGAAATCAAGAAGGACAAGGAGATATGACAGAATCACTGGAAATAAATTTGGAAAATTTCAATGAGCAAAATAATAGGAACCAACATAGAGAATAATACAGAAGAAGATAGAAGAACAGATGATCCAATTTATGCAGTGTGTAAGTTAGGTTATAGTTTTTTATAATGTAATAGGGAGTTTTTTGTTTGACAGTAGATATAAGAAGGTTGTCAATGTAGTTTTTTAGAAATGTCAGATTTTGAACTCACCCTGATATTTGTAAATATTTGCTGTGAATAAAAAGTAAAAAAAAAATATAAAAAGGCCTTAATAATTAAAATATATGTTGCCATCCAACGTAGGGCCTTTATATAAAATAAAATAATAAAATACGTATAAAAACATATGGACACATATGGAAACAAAAAGATGGATACCGCAAGAGAAGAAAGAAATCAAGAAGGACAAGGAGATATGACAGAATCACTGGAAATAAATTTGGAAAATTTCAATGAGCAATATAATAGGAACCAACATAGAGAATAATACAGAAGAAGATAGAAGAACAGATGATCCAATTTATGCAGTGTGTAAGTTAGGTTATAGTTTTTTATAATGTAATAGGGAGTTTTTTGTTTGACAGTAGATATAAGAAGGTTGTCAATGTAGTTTTTTAGAAATGTCAGATTTTGAACTCACCCTGATATTTGTAAATATTTGTTGTGAATAAAAAGTAAAAAAAAAATATAAAAAGGCCTTAATAATTAAAATATATGTTGCCAACCAACGTAGGGCCTTTATATAAAATAAAATAATAAAATACGTATAAAAACATATGGACACATATGGAAACAAAAAGATGGATACTGCAAGAGAAGAAAGAAATCAAGAAGGACAAGGAGATATGACAGAATCACTGGAAATAAATTTGGAAAATTTCAATGAGCAAAATAATAGGAACCAACATAGAGAATAATACAGAAGAAGATAGAAGAACAGATGATCCAATTTATGCAGTGTGTAAGTTAGGTTATAGTTTTTTATAATGTAATAGGGAGTTTTTTGTTTGACAGTAGATATAAGAAGGTTGTCAATGTAGTTTTTTAGAAATGTCATATTTTGAACTCACCCTGATATTTGTAAATATTTGTTGTGAATAAAAAGTAAAAAAAAATATAAAAAGACCTTAATAATTAAAATAATATATTTTCCTATGCACTTTCGTAAAAAAAGCGTAATTTTCAAGGCATTTTCTCAATTTTCTCGCATATTTTCACATATTTCCCTTCCTTAGAATCTTCTTTAAACTTTTGATAATGTTAATCGAGTTTTCATCCAAAAGTACTATTTTGTGTAGATTTTTTATTTTGTACTCTTTATGCTAGTTTGGTCAAAAGAAAATTTTGACATTAATTTAATGATTTGACGTATTTTTTACCGCATGGTAGATCAATATTTTTTACATCAATTTTTTTTAATATTTTTTTTTTGCGAAAAAAATGGAAAAATATTTAAAAAATGTATTATTTATATATGACCCTTTTTTCATTTTTTTTTACAACAAAACTTCAAAAATTTAATATTCAGAGGTGTATATACAAACAAAACAAAAAATTAATTTAGCCATTATTAGCACAATTTTTTGTATCGTTCTCAAACAAAATTTGGGTGCCCCACACAATAACTTATAGCCTAATTTTATTCCTCTATATTCTACAGCCTCATTCAAAGCTTGCTAGCGCTTACCTTGGACAGGGGCATGCTATAGTTGCTCCCGCTAGCTCCACCAGTGTTACTGTTGATAACAGGGCCCCCATTGGCGTCACTGAGGTACACCTGCCAGGTAGCTGTCGAGTTGAAGCTCTTATCTGCAGCGTAACACCTCCACAGACATTGAATCAACATGGCGGCGGCAGGAATTTGTCGGTTGAAGTGCTTTTGACGTTGCTTTTGTTGGACTTTGAGTGCGAAGCCGGAGCCTAATATTCCCTATAATGAAAGAAACGTTTAAATAAAATTTTATATTCGACTATTTTCCGTCTTAATTTCCACCAATCACAAACGCGCAATTTTGAATTACAAATGGTGTCTAGATGAAAAACTGTATGACAGGTCCTGTCAGCAGTTTGTTCGAGGTTACCTGCGTCAAATCTTGACAGCTGCCACCAGCACTCACGCTTCTTGTTAAAATATTACTTAGCAACATGTTTATTCGATTTTTTTTCGGAAAAATTAGATGCCCTTATGATATTACTTACGAAAATAAAGCAAAATATGAAGTCGTTGTCACTCGGTATGTCTCAGTAGGTATACAAGCTATCACGAACATTTTTTAAGGAACTTATTGCAGGAAAACTATTCCAGGACGAGCTAGTGGAGCAGTTAATTGAATAGTATTGTAAAACATGCGTTTCGCACTAATTATTTCATGTATTTGTGCTACATCTCTGCACGCTTGTATCCCTACTTCGAGTTTCCTGTGAGCTTGGGAAATTCCCGAGTAGAATTTGCACTTAGGGCTAAATTAGACCTAATTTTATGAGAGGACCTTTTGTTGTCTAAAACTCCGGGAAGTTCATACGGCATAAATGAATATTTTAATATTAAAGTACTTAGTGGCGAAAAAAAAAATGACAAAATTAGAAACTTGAAACCTTTAGTATATATTTCCTGCTAGGACAAATTATATCGAATGCGAAAGTAATACATCACTCTGCTGGAGAGGCCAAAATTGCACCATATATTTCCTTTATAGATAGATAGACTCCCATTTATTGCTTTTAGTAGATATTTTGATATATTAAAATTTATTGTTGGAGGGTTAAAAGCATGTGCGATGACAAGAAGGTGAAATAGGATTTTTTTTTTATTATTATGGTATCAATGCGACTCTTTTATGGAAGAACTGGGTCAGTTTGCTTAGTGGACTCTTAGAGAGAAAATTGAGTGGGTTTTGATTGTAAAAAAAACTGATTTTTTGGGTAAAAAATAACAAAAAGAGTAGACATATTGATGTAAATAAATTTATAGGCAAAGCGAAAATTAAAACTAATCATAATAAAAATAAATTACTAGACACAACAAAACACAAACAAAATATGAATAACTATTGCATTGGATATGCACACACAATCAAAGGCCTTTGCGAAGTCACAAAATACTGAAGCTGTGAAAAGTTTACCATTAAATGAAGTATATATTTCATTAAAAACGGAAAACATTGCGTCACTAGTGCATTTTTTAGGTAGGAAACGATACTGATGAGGTGTTAGGATGTTTTCTTTGGAAAGGAAAGACAGTAGGCGATTTTTCATTAGCCTTTCTATTATCTTCGATAAAGTGGGTAATAAAGCAATAGGTCTATAATTACAGGTTTCAATTTTGTCGCCATCTTTATGAAGTGGGATTATTATAGCTGTTTTAGACAGTTCGGAAAGATACCTGATTCGAAGGATTCATTAATTAGCGAAGTTTTTGTTAATTACTACATCACGTTTTTAACAGCCTGTAACTCAGGAACTAGAGAATATTATAAACTATCAGGCACGCCCCTGTATTTTTGTTGATACCATAGTTACGTAGGTTTTGTTTTTTGTTAATTTTATATAATTATTATGTCAATTTGATAGTTATTATCTACTACGAATTTTATACATTTGAGAAATAAATACTTTTTTACACAGCAGTTTCAACCAGCCTGTTTTACGTTTCGTGGTTCACGATTAAAATACTAATTCGTCCCAGGAAACTCCACAATATCAATTGGACCTACATTTGGGGTATATTTCAGATCTGTGACGTCATCTGAGGCGCTGTGACGTCATCGATATGAAAAAAATCAAATACTATTAAACGAGCAAGGTTTGTATGTGTGTGTGTATGTGTGTGTGTGTGTGTGTCCAGAGGATCTCGAAATCCACTCGTCAGAATTCAATGAAACTTTCAGGGTAGACTAATTCCTATCTAAATCGACAGAAAATATAGGTCTCATGTCTGTGAAAATTCGATCTTCCGAGATATTTACAAGAAAAGTTAAGCTTTTAGTTTTATTTCCTAGCAACGGCAACTTGTTTCTATAGTAATATACTATAAAGGAGAGAGGATATAACGTCACATTCCATAGGCGTACTTTGCAAAATAAGTTTCTATAATATAAATAAGGTCACAGCATATAAAATATATATACCCACTTCGTAGATTAAATTTTGAAGTTATATTATTTACAAAAAATAAAAATAAACCTTATGCATCTGACACTTTAACATTGAACGAATTAAATTTAACCAATAAATAACAAGGAGGATTATGTGTTGGGATTAAACTGTTTTTAATCTCTTGGCATTAAAAGTAACGCTTCAGTACTTACCTAAACTCAAAGATTAAAAAAAAAGTTAGTTCAAGAACTATCTATAAAAGTCACTGTCTTCACTAAAACTACTGGTCTTACTATAATTGTCTTTTCTGAGGTTTATTATTATAGGTTCTATTAAATTATCCATTGATAGTGGATATACTTTCCTAAATGAATTTTCCACCTTTTTAACATGATCAATGCATTTTCCCCAATGTTCTCTATTTACATCTGAAAATGCCTTCAAAAACAAATTTCGCACATCAGGAAATTTAAATGTTTTATTGGTTTGAGAGACATAACCTTTTAATAATTGTGACCAGATCAGTTCAATGGGATTTAACTCTGCGTGGTACGGAGGCAATCTGAGAATTTTAATTAGTTTTTCTCTAGCCATCTCATCTATAATATATTTTTTTAATTTTGAATTTGAATTACTAATAATTCTTCCTTCAAGGATTTAGGAGGACTGATAATATTTTCAGAATGAAGCCATTTTGAAATATATATTATTACAAAATTCCGAATCAATTAAAATACATACGATACGGCTATGAATAAATAAAGTCTGACTTATCTGTCAAAATAACAGGTTAATTACAGTAAAAACCATGGAAACAAGATTAAATCTAGACAAAAACTATATTAGGCCTATCAGATGTATTAAAATTTAAATTTTAACTAAAAATAAGCATTGAAGGATGAGGTGAAAATAAAATTTCTACCTCTTGAACCTGTACTACGTTCTGCAAATTAAATACTGCACTCCTACAAATTTTGACAACTACTGACACGCACCGGCTGGGATTTTCATGAAATTTTCGCAGATGCTATAAAACATGATAAAATCAATATACTAGAAATTTTTGCGCGGAAAAATATTTTTCACATTTTTTTATTCTACAAATGCCCAAGTAGCAATTTATAACCAGAATAAACCTGAAAAGTATAAAAAAGAAAAGGTTCATTTGATGGACATAAATAATTTGCTTGTCAAATGACAGCCCTCTCATAAATTCTAAGTTGAAAATACAACGTTGCCAATTCAATTTCAGAAATCATGGGTTTAGGTAAATATTTATAGGAACGTTGAGTAACACTGTTAAAATGGACACTTGTCAAAATGTGACACCTGTCAAAACGTGACAACTGTTAAAATGTGATACGTGTCAGAATGTTACAACTATCAAAATGAACAAATGTCAAAATATGACACCTGTCAGAATGTAACAAATGTCAAAATGTCACACGTATCGTACTTTTCTTTATTTATTACACAGATCTAACCTAACCTAAAGCTAATCTTTTTTTTTTTGGCGGGTTGTAATGCTTTATGCACATCGGGTAAAGGTTCTTCCCTTCCCCGATAGTGTGAGACTACCCCTTACGGTTACTCACTAAAACCACCCCACTGAAACCACTATGCCCTACACGCTGCTGTTGCCCGTCCCGGAAACGGGGCCTGTCCGTCGTGACTATTCGCGAAGACCAATCGTCAGTAGATGTTGCCCTAAAAGGGTGAAATCTCCAGAAACTAGGCAACTTTTAATGCATTTAACTAACCTCTGTGACAAGCAGTTGATAAACGTAAACAACACCTGCAGCAAATTGAAAATTAACACTGACAGCTTCTTTTATTTTCCCGCCTACTTTCAAGCCAATCGCCAATCAACTTTCTATTTATCTACCTTTCTATAGTTCAAGTAGATGTCGCCCACTCCGTGATTTTCACGAATTAATTAATAACTTGTCAGGTTATAAATATACTTAAATTATATACTCATTCGACTGCTTAAAAATGTAGATTTGAATATTAAGAGCGAAGCTCGGTGACCAGATATTTAAACTGGAAGGGGGTAAATTAGCTCAAATGAAAGAGATTTTTATCCCAAATTCAATGGTGTACCATAATGTGGGTATTAATATAAAGAATTATACTAACTTATCAAATTAATGTTTATTTTCGACAATAATATAACTTGTTTAAAGTGTGAAATAACGTTAAAATAGGTGAAGGGGGTGAAGTTTTTTAGTGTGAGTATGCTTTGAAAGGAGAGTCTCACAGTAGACCTTGAGATTTTAGGCTCATAACTTCCCCATAAAGAGTTTTCCTTCACCTCCGCAAAAAAAAAAAAACAACATCCATACCCACATTATGATACACCGTTGAATTTGGGATAAAAATCACTTTCATTTGAGCTAATTTTTTTTTTTTTTTTTTTTTTTTTTTTTAGTTTATTATTTATTTTCATTTGGTATATATTACATTTTCTAGGACATTTCATTTTCCTAATTCCCTGCTATAGGAGTTTTCCTCCTTTTCAGGGTGAGGCCCTGATTACAATATTTGTAACCTAGCTAGCTAATTTTCCTAAGGTTTTTGTGCGCGTTGATGTGTTATGTTTTGTGTGTGTTGGTTGGGGCCTGTGTGGGCAGGAACTGTTTCCCAGTTTTTTATCTAAGAATCGCCAATTTTGCTATTTCCACCCTTATGTTTGGGGAAAACGGTGCCCAATCTAAGGGGGGAAATATGATTTATGAAAACCACGAAAACCTAAATCACGATTCTGTACAGGTGGTTCTTATGTTCTATTTATTATGTTCTATATTGTTATGGTATTGTATGTTGGGGGTTGGGGTTTGTGGGGGGTTTACCTTATGGTGAGGGGGCGGAGTCCATTAGATCCTGGTGTTCGGGGGGGAGGGGGAGGTCTTGGGCGTCAGCCAGAAGTCTGAGGTTGGGCTGTGGGAGTTTAGCTTTGGGTTTCCTGAAGAGGGGGAGACGACGAGGTCGCCAAGGGGTGAGGAGGGTGTTTTGGGCGTGGGTGTTTGAGCCATTCAGGGTGCGAGAGACGTATTTTTTCCGTAGGAGTTGGAAACGAGAGAGAATTGGGGCGCTGGAGACGTTGTTGTAGACTTCTCTAGAAGGAAACAGATAGGGGAGATATTAACATCGTCGTAGGATACGTCTCTCGAGTGAGGAAATTTTTCGGGCTAGATGGGGGGGTAGTACGCCATATGGGACTGCTCTGTATTCGGCAACGGGGCGGATGTAGGAGTTGTAGGTGTGTATGAGGGTTTTGGTGTTGCACCGTCCAAACCGGCCACACAAAGCGCCAAGGAGGCGGGCTCGTTTACGCATTCTGTTAAGCGTGTTGTCAAGGTCAGGAGACCATTTAAGTGTTTGAGAGAATCGAACACCTAAATAATCTACTTCCCTTTGTTGAGCGAGCCTGACTCCCTGGAGGTTTACAATGACGTCTTGGGGGAGCTGGGTGGGTCTTTTTGAATTCGGATGTTTAAAGATGATGAATTGTGTTTTTTGAGGATTCAATGAGACCCTCCACCTATTGCTCCAGCTGGTGAACTGATTCAGTAGGTTTTGGGTTCTGATGCTAAGTTGGTTAGAGTTTTGGGCTACCGAAATCAGAGCAGTGTCGTCGGCGTATAGAAGGCGGGTTGATGATGGGTGGTTTGGGGGCGGGAGGTCGCAGGTGTAGATGAGATAGAGGAGGGGGGCCAGGACAGAGCCCTGGGGCACTCCAGCGAGGGGAGTGAAAGGTTCGGACTGGGCGTTGCCTACTTTGACTTTGATGGTACGGTCCGAGAGATAAGAGTGGATGAGTTTGGTGATGTTAAGTGGGAGACCTATGTTCATGAGCTTTTTGACTAATCCGGCATTCCAGACTTGGTCAAAGGCTTTTTGAACATCCAGAAGAACGGCTGAGGAGATTTGATTAGAGTTAACTGCCGTGACGGCAATTGTGTGGAGTGAGGAGATTGCGTCCTGAGTGGAGTGGTGGTTTCTGAATCCATGTTGGGATTGAGGGATGATGTTTCTCTCTTCACAATAGGTCCATATTCTCTCCTTGAGCAGAAGTTCAAGGAGTTTTCTAAGGACCGATATGAGAGAGATGGGACGGTAGGAGTGTACGGATTTGGGGTTTTTGCCTGGTTTTGGAATTAGGATGGTGTTGGCGGATTTCCAGGCAAGGGGAAAGTAGGATTGGGAGAGGCAGGCGTTAAGGAGAAGGGTTAAGATCGGAAACATGGATTCAGGTAGATGTTTTAGCGTTCTTCTGTTGATGGAGTCGGGCCCTGGGGCCGTATTTTTGCCTGATTGACAGGCGGCTTGGATGTCATGGGGGGTGAAGGGGGTTGTGAGGGGGAGCTAATTTTTACCCCATTGACCAATTTAATTTTTTTTCACATCGATGACGTCACAGCGCCTCAGATGACGTCACAGATCTGAAATATACCTCAAATGATAGTAATGTAGGTCCAATTGATATGTCCCAATTTTCAAAAAAAAATATTTGCAAGTTCCTGAGTTACAGGCTGTTAAAAACGTCATGGAACATCCGGTATTTGAAAATATTTTATTGGACAAGCCATCATTTCCATAAGAAGATTTATTTTGAATGCTGTTTATGGTTGGCACTAGTTCGTGCTTATCTACTGGTCCTAGGAAGAAACTATTAGTGATCCTTTTAGTAGGTAGGAGGAAGGAGAGACCATCCTGACCCGGAGCTATGTTAGAGCTGATATTCTTACTTACATTAACAAAATAATTGTTTAGTTCATCAGGACTAGGATTAACAGTGTTTGAAGAACGGGTTTTATTTCTTAAGTCATTTATAATAGACCAGGTTTCTTTGGAAGAGTTTTTAGCTCTTGAGATGCGATTTTTATAATAGTTTTTCTTAGTATATTTAATAATTTTCCGATACAGTATTCTAGTTGTTGATATAGTTTAATAGTAGGGGGCTATCTGAGAATTTTTTTATATACATAAGTGACCTCATATTTTTCTTCATGCTTCATGGTCCCAAACACTTGAGCTAATTACTTGGTGCTCAACATCAGCGGGTTAGGGTAACGGAAATGAAAATATAGAAATTTTTGAGAAGATTTAATCAATTGGCATTATTTTTGGATAATTTCGAGGTTTAAAAATAGTAACTTTCATAATAAAAATCTGAGAAAACTGAGAATCTGTACGAAAGAATAATTGAAGTAAAAAAACGAGTTAAACAAAATTAAAATCAACGAACAAAAAATGTTGAGAGGATAGAAAATGATTTTTTCTTGTAAAATCATTGTAAATCCATTGGAAATCTAAATAAGAGGAACAATCGGTCTGATTGTACAGGGTGTCCCAAATTGGTGTGTTTTGCAGGGTATCTCGTAAACTAGAAGAGATAGAAGAAAATCAGTTAAGATGTTATGACTTCTTTTTTTGTTAAAGTAACGATAGCCTAATTAAATCTTTAGTAACTCCCTGCAGTTGGAAGATACAGGGCGATTATTCAAAACTACAAGGTACTATAACTTCTTAATTAAGAAAAATATAAAAAAACGTTATAAAAACTTTTGATAGATATAATATTAAAGAGTTCAATGGCGCACAGATTATTTTTTTTAGGGGCTCACTAAGGAAATATAATGCAAACTTATGTTTTTTTAAATGGGACACCCTATATATTTTGACGTTTTTCGTTTCCTTTTTTAATTCTCATTCACCTGATATGACATATTATATATCTATTTTCAATGGTTGGAGCTACAGTGCAAATAAATCATTTATGGTGGTTATCAGGTGAAACACCCTTAAAAAATTGAACACTCAGTAACGAAATTTAACATTTTATTATAAGGATACTGATGTGTGACAATTTTATTTATCAAAATTATAATTAATAAAAAATAAAACCAGATTAAAAAAATAAAAACAATAAACTTATGAAACAACAAGAAACATTGTAACAAATAATCTACCTATAACTAATTTTATTAGAATGTGAAAATTACATTAAATGTTCAAAATGTCCTCCGTTTTGTTGTAGTAATAATTGACACCTTTTTCTTACTGATCTTACACAATTGAGTATGTGCACTGGTTTTATTTTTCTAAATGCGGCATGAATATTTTGTAATAAATCTTCCCTACTCTCGAAGTTAGTCTTATAATTATTATTTTATGATTTTATTTTTGGTAATGCTGAATTGGTTGGAGATTATTTAAACGAAAAACTTTTTAATCGATGAAAACGGAAAGCATTTTGAACATTTAATGTAATTTTTACATTCTAATAAAATTAGTTGTTACAATGTTTCTTGTCGTTTCATATAAGTTTATTGTTTTTATTTTTTTAATCTGGTTTTATTTTTTATTAATTATAATTTTGATAAATAAAATTGTCACACATCAGTATCCTTATAATAAAATGTTAAATTTCGTTACTGAATGTTCAATTTTTTAAGGGTGTTTCACCTGATAACATCCATAAATGGTTTATTTGCACTGTAGCTCCAACCATTGAAAATAGATATATAATATGTCATATCAGGTGAATGAGAATTAAAAAAGGAAACGAAAAACGTCAAAATATACAGGGTGTCCCATTTAAAAAGACAAGTTTGCATTATATTTCCTTAGTGAGCCCCCTAAAAAATATAATCTGTGCGCCATTGAACTCTTTAATATTATATATATCAAAAGTTTTATAAATTTTTTTTATATTTTTCTTAATTAAGAAATTATAGTACCTTGTACTTTTCGACAGTTTTCAATAATCGCCCTGTATCTTCCAACTGCAGGGAGTTACTAAAGATTTAATTAGGCTATCGTTACTTTAACAAAAAAGAAGTCATAACATCTTAACTGCTTTTCTTCTATCTCTTCTAGTTTACGAGATACCCTGCAAAACACACCAATTTGGGACACCCTGTACAACTATTTTGGCGAAAAAAAAAAGAAGAACAATCAATTTAAAAGGAAATAATTTTTCAGAATCTTGAGTAAGACAAAAATTAATATCCGCAATATTAGGACGCCAAAAATTTGCTTAAAGCCGTAATTGAGAAAGGTAAAATATCAGGCAAAGTCAAAATCAACGAAAATAAAATTTTGAGTGATTTTTTGTATTTCGTAGAATCACAAAAACGCTCGTAGTGACAAACATATCAGAGCTGTGGGTCTGAATTAATTAAAAATTAAGAGAAGTAGAAATGTTTAACGAATCGACCTTATTATCTAACTATTTCGAGAAAAATATAGGGTGAAAGCGAAACTAAAAGGAATAGAACATTTTTTTACAATTTCAACCCCAAAATATCTGAGGAAATAATTGTCAGTATATAAATAAGTAGATCTTAATATTTGATACTTCATCAAAATTCCCAGAAATTCAGTAAAAACCTTTTTACCAAATAATACAAAAAACTTGTTACAGTACATTCGAAAGTAAAATATATTTGCGCTTTTATATAAGAACCGTCATTTATCTTAATTTTTTTAATATTTCACTGATATCGTCTGTTATATGGCCCGCGTAAAAAAATATACAGAATGAAAATTTTAAATATTTTTAACAGTATTAATCTCTGAAAGGGATACGAAAGAAGAGAGTGAATTTTGACTAGAATCAGTCAAATAAAAGCTTTGCAACACATAATGCAAATTGTGTATGCAACCCCAATACATCGGGAATTTTTTGCTTTAAAAATTGTCAATACTCTCTTCTAATCATAGATGGTAGCACATCTAAAAGTATATAGTGCGTTGCAATTTATGAAGGAGGTTGTGTATTAGCCGGAATAGAGACGGTGCTCCCAAATGGACTTTAAAAATTTATGTTTTCTGTTTGGGTAGTATTCACGATATACCTGTATAACAGTTGAAAACTGGAAAAAAGCTATTCAACATGTTAAAAAAATCGAAGAGAAATATATGAGATTTAACAATACTACTATATTATTTCAGAATATGAAATTAGTGACTGTGAAAGAGATTTAGAAATATAGACGTTTTTAAATTCATTTACCTACATTTCCACAAAATAAATCTAGTGAAACATATATTCTTTTTAAATTAATACTTAATAATTTTAGTTAATTTCAATTTTCATTATATTTTTTAGTTGAACATGTTGTGTTTGGTAATCTTATTGATTTTTTTATAATTTCAATTAAGTATTAGGTACTATGTAAGTCAGCGTTTGAAATCGTTTATTAAAATTTTAATAAAACTTTTGTTATTTTTTTTTAATCAGCATGTTTGCGAATGTTTCAAGACGTTGCCAGACCATTGCGCTTTCTAGATTAACTTGCAATGGACTATACCTCTATATTTACACTACACTAATTTTTATCCATTTATATTTAAATCCCCATCCAGTCCAAAACAGTATCATCCTAAAATTACAATTTATAATAACGGCGTTGTACCTTCTACCCTAAAAATAAATAAATCAAGGGGTTGAATAGTGAATAATTAGCCTTATATATTTTTAATTTAGTTAGCTTGGGTTTCGCTTTCCTATTTTATACATTGAAAATACGTCACTAGCGCCTATCGGTCACTGTTTCCGGACCTCTAATTAACGGATACATAATTAGGGATAACGAAAATTTACTGCCATGACAAAGCAAAACAACGAGGAGATACACACAGGATGTTTTCATTAAAGTAAGTAAACAAGTTTTTAGTATAAAGGACGAGACATCAATAGCTAGACAGTTTAATTCCAGGGCTAATCGGAAAATTTGGTGTAAATTATAAAACAATTAAGAAAAATCAAGACGGCTGAGTAAAAGTTCCGAAAGGGTGGCGAGGGGGGTTGGGGGGTAAGCAAATATTCGTTTTGAAGATTGGATATTGTTTTTTTACGATTTGTGGCTGAAATATGCAGCGTATCGAAAAAAGTTTAATATAAAAGTTGTAGATCATTAAAAAATCTAAAACTTTTGCATTAATCATTTTTCAACATAACCTCAAAATTATCGAGAAAAACGCTAAAAACTGTTTTGTTCGCGCAAAAATAATTTTTTTCATGAAACTTGGTGAAAACGTTCTTTTCTGTGTAAATATCAACGTCTTGAAAGAGCTCTCGCTGATAAACCTGCTGTTTTAAGTATCCCCATAAAAAATTGTCAAAGCGGGTTAAGTCAGGAGATCTGGCAGGCCACCGTAAAGCTAACTTAGGTAAATTCGTTATTAATGGATTGATTTGAACGGGGGAAAACGACATTGTAGTATACGAGGCTTACAGATTAAATATGTAAACAAAAATCATGCGCACTGACAGAAGGGCCTTAGCCAATATCTCGGTTATTATTGGTCGAACGGGGGAAAACGGCATAGTACTATACGGGGTGTTTTAAATGTAAACAAAAGCATCGAAAGGACCCAAACCTCGTAGTAATTGCATATTTGAGTGTAACTTTTAATTGTAATCAACTTTTCTTAATTACAATTTTTGATATTGTCAAAAATAAAGGTAATTTACTCTTTATATTTATATTTTTGACGAACGTCGTATACGACTGAAAAAAATTTATATCTAATGATTGTATTTGAGATTTTAGATCATACAGAACTTTTTATGAAGAATAATTTTTTTCCTAAAATTAATAATAAAAAGGTTTTCCACGCTCTATATAATTTGGAAAATTAAAAGGAAAATCTATTGGCAATATCAAAATAAATTAAAAAAAAATGTTTTTTTTTATGGGAATACCGTAATGCTACGATTCATCATGACATTTTGATCTGTTGATTCTAGATGGCGTGTTCGTTGGATATTTCGAGTGATTCTCCAATTCCATAGCGTAGTGTGCATCGATTGAATTATATAAATAATACCAAAGTGGTTTTAAAATCGCGTGACTCACCTAATGGATATGTAATATGAACGAAGAATATTTGGGGATCTAATAGCAGTGAAGTAGGAGTTTAATTTCTATGACATTCCCTAAACAATAAACTTCTTATATATAAGTACACATTAAAGTCGTCTAGTTCTAGTTATATTTAATTCTTTGGGGGAACTGTCACCTGTCACTAATTTAAACCTACAAAAGATACTATGCTTTCAATCAAAAATCCTTAGGTATATTCAAGTACTTCCCATAAAAGAAGAAATTACCTCCAGTTACTACAACAGTGTACAAAGTTATCCAAATATATTAGCCAGTAATCTCATGATTACTCTATAAAATAAAAAATAAGAGTCGCGATAGACCAGTCCCACTACTCCACTTTTAAGCCACGCCCCTTCTGTCATCTGTCATCGGTCGTCTGTCACCTGTCGACAGGGTTGCCGACAAGCTGTCGACAGGGTTGCCAACCCACCTGACATCACAAGGTTGCCAACAATATTGACATTGCCAATAGGGAGGGCTACTGTCAACTTCAGGGTTACCAACAATACAGGGTTGCTAACAAACAGTCAATAAATTAAATTTCGACACATTTACTTATACAAACATCGTCTTTTGACCCATGCAATACTATTTTATCATAAATTGGCGAATTTTTTCTGTATTTTTTTGTGTTTGCAAGTACGCCACTGCTCATTTCAAACACGAGACAAATGACAAACAAACCGTTAAAATTTTTGCTTAATTAGAACACACATTTCGATTAGCGCATTATCAAATAAGTGTCTGGCTTTTCGTGTGACAAGAAGCTCTCAGGGATCATTTAAATGTCGCTATTATGTAAATACACGGACAAAATGGTAAATATTTGGAAAAATTAAATATGACAGTTAATAGAAGACAAAAATAGCAGAAGCGACCAAGAATTGTTGTACTTTCTACTATTTTTATGTATGAGAGAGTAATAAAACAGCATTTCTAATGCAAAACTTAGTACGGTCATTTTAAATATTTTTACGGAATAATCTAAATATTTCCTAAAATTGTCATAAATGTACCTGAGCTAATACAAGTTTTGCGTCTTTTATTGGTCTTTTATAACCATAAGCTGTACAGAACAATAGAAAAAGGTTTGGACAGGCCAAAAGCCCTGTGTATTAAAGATAACATAGCCGTATCTTAAGATTATTTTCAATAAGTACCTATTTGCCAATTTTGTTTTATTTTAATTCCAAGAATTTCTTACAGTAATCGAAGTAGATAAATCCCTTACCAACAAATTTCACCGAAAATGCGATTGTAGGTTTTCCATTTAGTAAGGAGGTCCAGTTGTGTATTCTTGACAGCTTACTAAATGTCGTTGAGTTGCAACATGCAAGGTGCAGTGTGCAGTCTATTGTGAATTCTAGTGTGATCATGGAAAATTTGGAAGTACCGCCTAAACGACAAAAAATCGGTTCTTTAACAGTTAATGAAAAAACATTAATATTTAATTGTTTTAAATCATTTACAGACAAACATTTATGTAAAAGTGTTGATGACACAGTGGAATTAGTTAGTAGTACGCTTGGTGTTGGGAAATCTACGATTTACAGAGTTGTTAAAGAAGAGAAATGTGGCGAGTTTCAAACAGCACGTAAAGCTCCAGGAAAACCAAAATTTCAAATAGAAAATCATTTGAAAGAAAGACTTCTTTAGAAAAGAATTTCCGACAGTAGACAAAGTTCTTGCCACGGTTCGAGATGATAAGGATTACCCTGAAATGAGTCGAAGCACACTATGGAAACTTTTAAAAGAAATAGGTTTTCTATGGAAAAAGCATTCCAGAAAGTCTATTTTAATAGAAAGAAGCGATATTGTAGTATGGAGAAGAAATTACCTAAGGACTATAAAAGAAATGAGAAACCAAAGAAGAAATATATTTTATTTAGATGAAACATGGATCATACAACAAATAAATTTTGGCAAGATGAAACTGTTACAAGTCGAAGACAGGCTTTTTTAAATAATTTATCTACTGGTTTAAATCCACCATCAGGAAAGGGGCGCAGACTGATAATAGTACACATCGGTAGTTCAAACGGTTTTGTTAAAGGTGGTTTATTGACTTTTGAATCTACTCGTACCGGTGACTACCATGAGGACATGAATGCTGATGTCTTTAAAGAGTGGTTCGAACAAATGATAGATCTTCTTCCTCAAAACTGTATAATAGTAATGGATAATGCAAGTTATCACTCGAGACTTACAGAAAAAATGCCCACAACCAAGTGGTTAAAAAAAGATTTACAGAATTGGCTAAATTCAAAGAATATTAAGTTCCATCCCGGTTCTGTGAGAAGAGAACTGTATCATTTGTGTTCCCTTCATAAAGAAAAATTAAAAAAATATGAAATTGATGAAATTGCAAAAAATCGTGGGATGACGGTGGTTAGATCACCACCATATCATTGCGAAGTAAACCCGATTGAACTGATATGGGCACAGATAAAGGGAGAAGTTTCAAGAAAAAATAATTCTTTTAAAATGAGTGATGTTAAACAGTTGTTTTTGGAGGCTGTAAATAATGTGAAGCCTAAAAACTGGGAAAAGGCAGTAAATCATACGATTAAAGAAGAAGAGAAAATGTGGAAGTTGGACAATATTACTGATGAAATGATCGAGCCACTCGTTGTAAATATTGGTTGCGACAGTTCATCTTCTGATTTCGATTCTGATTTGGATTTGTAGGTAAGAAGTAGTTTTTATATTAAAATTATTATTTATGAACGTAACGTTGTTTAAAAGTCAAAGTTTAAACCCTTATACCTACATAACCCGTCTGACACAATGTTCTTAACATACCTTGTGGAAAAATAAAATATTTTAGAAAAAATTGCACTTTTTTACCTTCAGCTGCTTAGAAGTTATAAGCAGGTTAATTAGGTGAAAATATAAGTGTACACCCGATATATTTATTATATTTATACAAAGGTTATTTCATACGAAAATACTCGAGGTATAACTTCACAAAATATTTTAACTGTCTACTAAAAGAAGTGGTACGCCTATGGATTACGAACGCTTTATTATTTTAATACTCTCTCGTACATAAAAATAGACTATAATAGAGAATTATTAGTTTTACGCTAATTCCTCCATCTCTCAAATCAGATGGAATCGAAGCATCTCCTAAATTAATGTACTAAAGCTCCTAAAACCAGTATAAAATTATAGTGTACCTTATAGTGGCACGTAATCGAAGCTATGAAAAAAATATCAAGCTGTTATTAAAATAACCAATTTAGTAGCAAATTAAAGCTCAAAAGCTTCCGCTTCAGCGGCCACTTTGATTACCTGGATAAACCCTTTTATGGTTTTGTTTTCTCGTATAAAAATTCCATTTTATGAGATCAACTTACCGTAAAAACAAAAAAGCCATAAACCATTGCATTCGTTGTTTTAGAGGAAGATAAAAAAAATTTGATTCTAGTTTGGTATTTAATATTGGATGAACTTCCGGCTGAAATACCACCGCACAATAAAAAGAAAAATTGCCGGATTTATTAATAGAGCGACATTTGGAAAATTGCCAGTAAATTAGAGAGATGTTTGATAGTTTAAATTTATTAAAATATGGGGATAATAATGGATAATAATTTAAAATAACAAGGAATGTTTTCAAACTCGGGGAATTACAGAAAATTTAATTTACCGCTAATTGGAAGCAAAATACTTGTTTTACAGATACCTAGATGTCAATCACGAAAATTTGACTTTTTATAGATAGACTACAAAATGAGAACTTTACTGGACAGGCATCAAAATTATTGCTCTCCATTTTCATTAAATATTTGACAAATCAAATAATAACGACGGGTGAATTTTTTGAACCATAAAAATACCAAAAAAGGACCATGGGCGTACCAAAACTACCTAAGGTTGTGAAATAAATCACACTTGTTCCCAAGAACAAAGACATTAAATGTCCTACACTGCACCAGCGTCTGGACTTCAACAATTACTCCTTGGGCTATATGCCCCCCCAGGTATTGAATTACGAAAGTCCAGACGTGGTTTGGCGCCCGACCAAGTCGGGGCTTTAAACCAAAAACTTTGATTTTATTATTAAAGGAGCTTGCCATCCTTATACCGGTTTCGGCATTATTGTGCCTCGTCAGTAAGGAATAGACTAGCTCGAATTTCTATCTCTAAAGAAATTCTGAAGATCGCTTTGTATCCATATTATATAAAGGATGTCACGAATAACTGTACATACTTCTACAACAGATATAGAAACCTTGTATAGAAGTTAATCATGAGTTCTTGCAAAAAAATATAGACTCTGCAATTGAACACAAGTTTGTGTTTAACAAATAATACAAATAAAACAGAACACGTAATCAGATGCTGCAAATGCTTTTGCATATACACAGACGGCTCCAAAACCAAAGCAGGCTCAGGATCTGGTGTGTACTCCAGATCACTAAGTCTAAGAATTAAGTGCGATTCAAACAGAACTGGCTGGTATCTCAATTGCCACAAAAGAACTAACCAGAAAAGGAATATCTGGCACAAACTGACAGCATACAAGCTCTACTAGCCTTGAACAGACAGGGTGTTACATCAGGGCTAGTATTAGAGTGGACATGGAATGAATGAATGAAAAACAAGAAGATGACTAACTAAATCTAAACTTTATGTACTTACAGCTGGAAGAGCAAAGAAAGAAATAGCGAACACGCTAAAACAGGATGCGACGATTTTTCCCATCCACGTCCTGGGAACCGTATCACCGTATCCTATCGTTGTAACCGTTATGACTCCCCACCAGAGGGCGTCCGCGTAGCTGGCGAAACTGCCCGTGTTTTTCCCTCCCTCTTCTTCGACGGTATCCTTTTCGGCCAAATATACGAAGTAACTGCTGAAGATGAGTCCTAGGAAGCCGATGTACAGCGTTGTTATTAATTCCTATAAACAAAAAAATATACTTTAGTTTTACGATTTTTTTTTGTAGCTAAACAATTTCTTCAATATTGTTTCGTTTTTAAAAACTAATTGCGTATTCGAATATTTAATCAAATAGCGTAGAATTTTATAAAACAGAAAACTAATATTTACCTGCCGATGAATAAAAACAACTGATCCCAGAAGCCTCCACGTGCCTCCCTGTCGATCTACGTGCAACATCCGGAGAATTTGTAAAAATCGAATTCCCCGAATTGCCGATGTCGCAAATACTTGTCCATTGGATCCCAATGTGAGTACAACAATTGACGCTACTACCACTATTAAATCTGAAACAATTAAAAATAGACATAACTATCTACGCTGGTCCCAAAAATAATTTCTATCTAAATTGTGGGATAATGTCAATGTAAGATCTGTAATAAAAATGTTTATCAAATCTGTCATCTGTCACGTATCATAAGTGCCAGGTCTCTCTGTCAATGTCATCTGCCATCCTTCATCCTGCCGTCTGTCAACTGTCATCAATTATTTATGTTTGAACTAATTTCGAGTTAAATGGATTTTTGTCATAAAAATGGCCACTACTGGCTAGTAATGGCTCACTATTGGCTAGTAATGGCCGAGTAATGAATTTTTACTGTGTGTTTAAACTGCACCAGTGTCAATTAAATATACATATATGCACTGTCAACGAGGAAGTATTGGAATGATTCAAATTAATCGATGTATTTTTAGACCATAATATAATTGATTGTACGAACAAGCTTGTGTGATAACACATTTTTAACAGAAACTCGTTTAAAAATAGACAGTTACATTAATCAACAAAATTACTGATGTATTTTTAGACTTCAATCGAAAAATGCAACCTATAGAATTTCCCCATAACCGATCGTTAGTTCCTACTTTATCAAATGTCTAAAATCTATTTTTATACTTTTATAAAAGAAAATCTTCTCATTTCAGTTTCAGTACATTAAAGAACAAAGGTTTTATCGTAAATAACCTTCAAGTATTAATATTCTTTTATAAATTAGTAAAACTATTGACAATATCGAAACAATATTAGGGCAAGGGTAGATTTGTACAGGGTTGAAGTTAGGAGAGGATGAAATTTGTGAAAATATCACAATGTACGTAAAGTTATCGTTTTTTTTGTTTTCGACGAAAATACACAGAAAAAATGCAAATATCCAAAGGTATAAATATAAATACAGTGGAAAAACTACAAGAACTTAACAATTCAGAAAAAGGAGTGAGATTGAACGAAACGTTGGAAAGTGATGAAAAAATGTGGAGAATTGCATCAAACTTCCTTAAAAAAATTCGTACGAACTTGGAAATACCCTTTTTAGATTTCTAATGAAATTATACGTCTAGTACATTATATTGGTTAAATCAGAAAACATTATTTTAGACGGTAGAATTTTTTAAAAACAAAATTTTCTAAAATCCGATGATTTTTTTGACATGTCTCACAAAATCGTCCATAACTTCCTTAAAAAAAATCGTACGAACTTGGAGCCGTCGTTTTTGGATTTCTTATAAAATTTTACGTCTAGTGCAATATATTGGTTAAATCAGAAAAAACTAGTTTGGTCGGTAGAATTTTTTGAAAACAAAGTTTGCTAAAATCCGATGATTTTTTTTGACATGTCTCACAAAATCGTCCATAACTTCCTTAAAAAAAATCGTACGAACTTGGAAACGCCGTTTTTGGATTTCTTATGAAATTTTACGTCTCGTACAATATATTGGTTAAATTAGAAAACATTATTTTGGGCGGTAGAATTTTTTAAAAACAAAATTTGCTGAAATCCGATGTTTTTATCTGACATGTCTTCAGAAAATCGTCCATAACTTCCTTAAAAAAAATCGTACGAACTTGGAAATACCGTTTTTAGATTTCTAATGAAATTATACGTCTAGTACATTATATTGGTTAAATCAGAAAACATTATTTTAGGCGGTAGAATTTTTTAAAATCAAAATTTTCTAAAATCCGATGATTTTTTGACGTCTTCACAAAATCGTCCATAACTTCCTTAAAAAAAATCGTACGAACTTGGAAACGTCGTTTTTGGATTTGTTATGAAATTTTACGTCTAGAACAATATATTGGTTAAATCAGAAAAAACTATTTTGGGCGGTAAAAATTTTTGAAAACAAAGTTTGCTAAAATCCGATGATTTTTTTTGACATGTCTCACAAAATCGTCCATAACTTCCTTAAAAAAAATCGTACGAACTTGGAGCCGTCGTTTTTGGATTTCTTATAAAATTTTACGTCTAGTGCAATATATTGGTTAAATCAGAAAAAACTAGTTTGGTCGGTAGAATTTTTTGAAAACAAAGTTTGCTAAAATCCGATGATTTTTTTTGACATGTCTCACAAAATCGTCCATAACTTCCTTAAAAAAAATCGTACGAACTTGGAAACGCCGTTTTTGGATTTCTTATGAAATTTTACGTCTCGTACAATATATTGGTTAAATTAGAAAACATTATTTTGGGCGGTAGAATTTTTTAAAAACAAAATTTGCTGAAATCCGATGTTTTTTTCTGACATGTCTTCAGAAAATCGTCCATAACTTCCTTAAAAAAAATCGTACGAACTTGGAAATACCGTTTTTAGATTTCTAATGAAATTATACGTCTAGTACATTATATTGGTTAAATCAGAAAACATTATTTTAGGCGGTAGAATTTTTTAAAATCAAAATTTTCTAAAATCCGATGATTTTTTGACGTCTTCACAAAATCGTCCATAACTTCCTTAAAAAAAATCGTACGAACTTGGAAACGTCGTTTTTGGATTTGTTATGAAATTTTACGTCTAGAACAATATATTGGTTAAATCAGAAAAAACTATTTTGGGCGGTAAAAATTTTTGAAAACAAAGTTTGCTAAAATCCGATGATTTTTTTTGACATGTCTCACAAAATCGTCCATAACTTCCTTAAAAAAAATCGTACGAACTTGGAGCCGTCGTTTTTGGATTTCTTATAAAATTTTACGTCTAGTGCAATATATTGGTTAAATCAGAAAAAACTAGTTTGGTCGGTAGAATTTTTTGAAAACAAAGTTTGCTAAAATCCGATGATTTTTTTTGACATGTCTCACAAAATCGTCCATAACTTCCTTAAAAAAAATCGTACGAACTTGGAAACGCCGTTTTTGGATTTCTTATGAAATTTTACGTCTCGTACAATATATTGGTTAAATTAGAAAACATTATTTTGGGCGGTAGAATTTTTTAAAAACAAAATTTGCTGAAATCCGATGTTTTTTTCTGACATGTCTTCAGAAAATCGTCCATAACTTCCTTAAAAAAAATCGTACGAACTTGGAAATACCGTTTTTAGATTTCTAATGAAATTATACGTCTAGTACATTATATTGGTTAAATCAGAAAACATTATTTTAGGCGGTAGAATTTTTTAAAATCAAAATTTTCTAAAATCCGATGATTTTTTGACGTCTTCACAAAATCGTCCATAACTTCCTTAAAAAAAATCGTACGAACTTGAAACGTCGTTTTTGGATTTTTTATGAAATTTTACTTCTAGTACAATATATTTTTTTACTATAACATACTGGAAATGTCAGGAGGAATTAAGAGAAGAAGAACAACAAAAAGAAGAAGATTTCACCTCCCATTTCTAGATCAATTCCTTCTAGAAACCAAAAGTTTTCACTACACCCCTGCACCTACATCAATGTCCTAATCCTTGACATCTTTTCGAATTCGTGCGGGACATTTTTTTTAGGAGCATCGTTTTCCTAACACGACAGGATTTGATTTGTTGTTGTTTTGCGTCTTTTGGGGTTGGATACTTTCATATATGGAAGAATTTATTAAAACATTTTTATTGTGTTTCAAGGATAAAAATATCATTAGCTGACTGAAGGTGAACGCGGAAAAAATGTAATGCACGTACAAACAAAAAAAAATAACGAAGGGAAGACAGTGGCGTTTGATTTCTAATATATTTGATATGATATGAGATAAAGAAATGTTTTTTTTTACTTTTTAGCAAATAAGAAGTCATAGTGGTTTCTTTGTGATACAATTTCTCTTCTCATGGAAATAAAACAAAACAAAACTTTATATAAAAATAAAAAATTCCTAAACATATCTGTAAAATCACGTCTTATATTTTTGGAAAATACTTTATTAACCTTTTTAAATATCTTTACAGAAAAAATGCATTATTAGATTTTTAGCTTGAAATCTACGAACCTAAAACGCAAATTTGTCGAAAACCACAATATCCCAAAGCACCTTAAACAATCCCGATAAAAAGAACAGCTTGACGAAAGAGCCATTCATCTTAAAAGCACTAAAACTTTTTCCGTAACTTTCAAGGCGTTAACAACCGTCGATTTCAATAAAGTCACTTGCAAGTTTTACACGACGCTTCTGGCACATACAAAATGGATCCAAACTTTCACTTAAACTTCCTGTCAAAGAAGTTGATTGAGGTTAAATGTATTTATGAGTGATGTGAGGAGTGGTCGACACAATAATCGGTTGTCGCAACGTTGGTATTTACGTGATCTTGCATGACTTTGGAACAACTCTTTGCACAAATGATGTCAAATAAGTTAAAATCACAGCTCCCAAGAATTACGACATTAGAAAATGTCTCACACTGCACCAACGTCTGGACTTCAAACAAAAGAACAGAAAAAAGTATGTAAATAAACCAGTAAGGAATTTTAATTTATTAGATTCGACATCCTAAGACCGGTTTCTGTCTTTCGACTTCATCAGTTAGGCTTTTCGAATCCAATAAATAAAATTCCAAACTCGTACAAGTCAATAGCTGTATCCGCTATAAGATAACATTTTTAGATGTGCTACCATCTATGGTAAGAAGAGAGTATTGACATTAAATTTTGACTGAATCTAGTCAAGATGTCACTCTCTTCTTTTTTATCCCTTTCAGAGATTAGTACAAAGTGAGTAAACCAGTAAGGAATTTTAATTTATTAGATTCGACATCCTAAGACCGGTTTCTGTCTTTCGACTTGTACGAGTTTGGAATTTTATTTATTGGATTCGAAAAGCCTAACTGATGTACTATAGTGTTGATGAATACCTTCATGACAATAATTTTAATTATTCTGATGAATAATTTTAAATGTATTTTTATTTGTTTTTCTTATTTCTTATATTTTTATCTATAGTTTTGTACTTTTATCTACGTAGATAGGTATATATATATGTATATTGTTGCTGTAATGACCTGTCCTATACATTTGTATAATGTCTTCAAGGATCAATAAATATTATTATTATACTATTCCTTCGGCTATAAGTCGTATTGGGTCATTCGGGCATTCTTTCTTCTGATCTACTTATGCAAGACTAAGTGAGGTTCTTCTATTCGTGAAAGATTCTGCTGAATACAACCTCAGCTGAATTAAGAAATTCCAGTAGCCTAATCCCCAATCTTCTTAATACTCTTCTTTCTTTCTTTATTTCTTTTGTCCCAATTTTCCTCTTTTACATTTTATGATGCATTTTATTCGGGGTTTATCTCATACCGAAAGTCATGTAGCTACTGAGGTAGGGACTATCAAAATTTACAGTTTTTCTGTTTTCAATTTTTCTGCAAAACAACTCCTGCCACAAAAACTCTGCTATCATATATTATCAAATAGACTATAATCAGGAAATATTAAAAATGAAATTTATCAGTAATAATAATGGATTTCGCAATAGGCTTATAAAATGTATTCTGGTAACGAAATCACGTACACATGACTCCCTCGACCAATAAGCAAAATTAAGTATTAGCGTAGGCATAGAATGTAGAATCGCAAACACATGTGAATATTTGGATATGAAACAACGCCATAGCCGCCATAGTGAATAGTGAACAAGTACATAGGTGCATAGGCCCGCGCTCTGTTCTGTTTGAAATTATTTAAAACGAGTCAGTATGGAAGTTAAAAGTTTTTTGGAGACGAACCATTTAGAACACCTGTGGACGACTTGTGTAGAAATGTGCTCTTTTCAATCAACTGAATACATGGGGTTGTCACTCAATGATTTTCATTGAGTATCATTTGCAATGATCTTAACCCTCGAGCGGGCACGCCAGAGGCAGATTGCCGCAACTTTTTGTTTTTGTGTTATAATTAAAATGTGACGATTAATTCGAAACAGGGCTTTTAGGTATTCCTTGTTTATGTTATTGACTCCGCTTATCTACACATCTGGTGCAATATAATATTTCTGTTCAGTTGGTACTAGAAATAATGAGCAAAAGGCAACAAGATTTGCAAATCATCTAGAAAAAATCTTTCAGCCTCATGAAGATCAAGATGAAGAACCTACTCTGGAAGATCAGCCACAGATTGGTCAAGAAATAGAATTTACCTCTCCCAAAGAAGTAATTACCGAAATAAAAGAAAATATCAATCCGAAAAAAGCTCCAGGTTTTGACTTAATTACTGGAGAAATTTTAAAACAATTACCCAAAAAAGCAATAATTAAAATAACTAACCTAATAAATGCTGCCTTCAGATTGAAATATGTACCCAGCCTTTGGAAAATTGCGGAAGTCATAATGATACCCAAGCCAGGGAAACCACCACATGAGGCATCGTCATACAGACCGATCTCATTACTGCCTGTTATGTCGAAACTATTTGAGAAACTCCTACTCAAAAGACTAAAACCACTTATCGAAGAAAGAGAAATTATCCCTGATCACCAATTTGGATTTAGAAATAAGCACTCTACGATCGACCAAGTTCATAGAATAACCAACATTATAGAGAAATCATTAGAAGAGAAAAACATTTGTGCTACTATCTTTCTTGATGTAGCACAAGCGTTTGATAAGGTTTGGCATGAAGGCTTAAGCTTTTCCTTCCAAAACAATATACAGATATCCTCCATTCATATATATCGGAAAGATACTTTAGAATTAGGCAAGAAGAAGCCTATTCCGATCTTAAAGAAATTAAGGCTGGAGTACCACAAGGAAGTGTCCTAGGACCTGTCCTATACTTACTGTACACATGTGATATTCCAGAGTTAGAAAACAATACCATAGCCACCTTCGCCGACGACACTGCCATTCTAGCGGTAGGAAAGAGCAATGAAGAAGCAACCCACAAGCTGCAAACAGCCGTCCGCCTTATCTATGACTGGACGAAGAGATGGAAAATTAAACTTAATGAAACTAAATCACTCCACATTAATTTTACAAACAAAAGGATAGATCATATTCCAGTCAGAATAAACAATAACCTGATTCCATATTCAAACACAGCAAAATACTTAGGTATTACATTAGATGCCAAACTCCGATGGAAAGTGCATGTTAAAAAGAAAAGAGAAGAACTTGGACTGAAATATAGAAAAATGTACTGGCTAATTGGAAGAAACTCCACTCTGTCTCTACATAATAAGCTTATGCTTTATAAGCAGATACTTAAGCCTGTATGGACCTATGGTATCCAACTATGGGGATGCACCAAAGCAAGCAACTTAGCAATCATCCAAAGATTTCAAAACAAAGCATTGAGGAACATAGTAAATGCCCCTTGGTACATTCGCAATAGTGACCTCCACAGGGATCTGGAAATGGACACTGTTGATCAGACCATCAAGAAATTAGCCAAGAGTCATGAAGAAAGACTTCATCATCATGTCAATGTCGAGGCTATCCAGCTCCTTGACAATACTGGGTTAGAAAGAAGACTTAAGAGGATCAAGCCCTTTGAGTTAGTTTAGTGTTTTTACTGCAAAAGCAGAGCTTATGTGTGCACGTTAAAGTTTAGTGCAATCCTTTCTACAGAACCTAAGGAACGCTGATGAGTGTACCTTAGTTTTAGATTTCAAACTCTATTAGATTAAGTTAGAATTAAGTTGCTCATTGGTCACTGATGACCAGATTGTAATGTACTAAATGCCTTTATGGGTGTTTAATAATAAAAAAAAAAATAAAAAAAAAAAAAGTTGGTACAAGCGAAAGTTCCAAACCAGATCGAATTTGCAACGTGTTTGCGGCAGATTGCCGCTGGCGCGCCCGGTCGTGTAAGTTTTATTTATTACTAATTTTTTCAGTTTACCTAGATTGTTTGTTTTGGAAATGTTATATATATATATATATATATATATATATATATATATATATATATATATATATATATATATATATATATATATATATTTCTTTACTACTATAATAAAATAATTATGAATGGCATATTTGTCTTATTTTATTAAGTAAAATAAATTTTCTTCGTTATTTGTAAACTAAAAACCTGAAAAACCTTCTCGTGTAATTCTAAAAAGCGCGCCCGCTCGAGGGTTAATAGTCTGTTCAATCATAACTATTTGTATATTGATAATGCTTTGTTTTTTATTTTCAATCACTTATACCGATTTTTCATAAGTCAGGTTCATGTTCGTGAAATAATGATTCATTGCTGTATCCATATTTCAGCTCCAATCAAATTCGTCTTGAATCAAGAGGATCATTGTTCACATGGGCTGAGAAATCAGCTGCATCCAAGAAAATTGTTACTCAACAAAATTGAAATATTCTTGCCTCAACCAAACTATGTTATTTAACAAGAAAGTGTACATTTGACACAAAACTTTCTGTTACCAAGTAGTCAAGAATATTTTGTCAAGAAATCAAACTAATATTTGATTGGACCTATTCAAGAATACAAGAATTAATGCGGTTCCAATTTGATTTAAGAGATTCTTTTTTCTGTGCAGTCTTAATTTTTCTTAATTTACCCTAAATTTACCGATCACCCACATACTGCTAAGAATTTTTCAAGAATCGGGATATTTAAGGTTTGTTCCAACATAACACAAAACCAGTTTGCGTACTGTCGGGATTCTGCGCAGTCTAGATTTGGTGTTCCAACAAACTTCGGACTCAAACCTGTACAAAAATTTAGTGTTCCAACACAACCAAAACTAATCACAAACCAGTTTATGTACTGTCAAATCTGTTCCTGGGTTTGAGTAGGTACAAATTGTCAAGACTTGCGCAAAACGAGTTTGTAAAACGTCATCCTAACCTGAAAATTTTATGATTGTATTTTTATTATGAAAACATTCATATTATTTAATAGGTACACTTGTGTAAACACATAATTATTATTTAGGATTGTAGACATCCAAATTTATAAATATTTTCATTAGTTTTTGTTATTTCCCAAATTCAAAATTTGACATTGGTTGTGACGTTATTGACAGTATAAATTTGACAAAAAATTTGTTGGAACACTTCCGAATTGGGTGCCCGATCCTCGACAGGTCATCGACTAACAGTCGTTGACATGTCTTCGACAATAAGTTGCGGACAAGTTTACGTACAGTCACAAAATTGTTGTTGGAACAAACCTTTAAAATCGGTTTAGCCCTGATCTAACTCTGTAACCAGCGCAAATATGTTTTGACCTACATTCGAAATGGTTTTAAAATCTCTTTGAAATCGAATTGCTACGTTTTTATTTCAATAATTAACCCCCATCTAAAATTGACGTAGCTTCAGGATTTGAGCCCCATTTATAATGAACGATTGCTAAAATACCCAATTTATCATTTAAGGTAAATTTTAATATTACATCAGGTAGACGTTGGCTGCTTTTTCCACAAACTTGGTCGATACAGACGGAGGCAATTATTTATTTGTAAGGTCTATTAGGGGGGAATGGGGTATTGAATCAAACCGAAGTGTTAATTAATTTATTATTGATGGTGTGATGAAAGGGGTCGTGGTGTTAATTCGTTGTTATATTACGAAATTTATTCTTTTTGGGATTTTTCTTATCCTTATACAGGGTGCGGTATTTAAGTGATTTAGAAGGAATTGTAAATATTTTAACAGTAATTTCGGAAGCTAAATTAAAAATCCACACAAAGAGGAAATTGTGGAGGAAAAAAAAGGTTTCGGGATAATTTTTTTGACTAATCTGTCTATTCAATTTGAATTGTTTGAATTTACGTACTTCAAAATTTGTTTAGAATTTTGTACATTTATAATCAACAATTATTATTAGTGACTATTTCCCCCGTCTTAATTTCCACCAATCACAAACGCGCAATTTTGAATTACAAATGGTTTCTAGATGAAAAAACTGTATGACAGCTCCTGTCAGTAGTTTTTTGGAGTTTAACCGCGGCAAAACTTGTCACCAAAAATTACAATTACAAGTAATTATGGTCTCCTAGGACACCAGAAAAGGACGCTATACAATTTTTCTGATTTTATTGTCAATAAATTTTGTAATGTTGTTTTTAAACAGTGCTAGTCAGTTTCGAAGTGGACCAAAGAAGCAGCAGAGAAGGTAGGATTAAATACAAAAGAAATAAAAATAACAAACCACTCCATGCGGTCGACAGCAGTCGGTAACCTGGCTAAAGGAGGGGTCGGTGAACAACAATTAATTAAAATTACTGGCCAACTCAATTAAGTCTTATCTGTAAATGGATAATGGGCATTATTCCAACATCATAAACACCCTTAGAAGTGACTCTTCAGAACCTCCAGCTAAAAAACAGAAAACAGAAGATCCTGCAGCCACTCCTCGAGCTTCTCACTCTACAGCTGGACCCATCAACACAATTAATGATTTACCTACACCCAACGTTAACAAAGATTTCAAACAATACTCCTACTGTGTACCAAAATTGCAATTTATATTTTAATTGTACCATAAATAACTAAGTTTGTAGTAAACCAGTAAGGAATTTTAATTTATTAGATTCGACATCCTAAGACCGGTTTCTGTCTTTCGACTTCATCAGTTAGGCTTTTCGAATCCAATAAATAAAATTCCAAACTCGTACAAGTCAATAGCTATATCCGCCATAAGATAACATTTTTAGATGTGCTACCATCTATGGTAAGAAGAGAGTATTGACATTAAATTTTGACTGAATCTAGTCAAGATGTCACTCTCTTCTTTTTTATCCCTTTTAGAGATTAATACAAAGTGAGTAAACCAGTAAGGAATTTTAATTTATTAGATTCGACATCCTAAGACCGGTTTCTGTCTTTCGACTTCATCAGTTAGGCTTTTCGAATCCAATAAATAAAATTCCAAACTCGTACAAGTCAATAGCTATATCCGCCATAAGATAACATTTTTAGATGTGCTACCATCTATGGTAAGAAGAGAGTATTGACATTAAATTTTGACTGAATCTAGTCAAGATGTCACTCTCTTCTTTTTTATCCCTTTTAGAGATTAATACAAAGTGAGTAAACAAGTAAGGAATTTTAATTTATTAGATTCGACATCCTAAGACCGGTTTCTGTCTTTCGACTTCATCACTTTGTATTAATCTCTAAAAGGGATAAAAAAGAAGAGAGTGACATCTTGACTAGATTCAGTCAAAATTTAATGTCAATACTCTCTTCTTACCATAGATGGTAGCACATCTAATAAGTTTGTAGTATTTTGTGATTAAATAAATTACCTGTTTTTCAGTTTGAGTATAGCCCTGAGGAAGGCCTAATAAAAGGCCGAAACGTCGGCAATTTAAAAGTTTGATTTTTGTCCTAATCCTCAAAAACGACCATCTGTTAATTCTTTATTATTATTATCAGTAATAAAAGAAATTATTTGATTTAACGAATTGAAAAATAGAGAATTATAATTTCTATTATCCTGTTACAAATGCGTCGGGTTTGTATCCGTAATTATAACTAACAATCTTTAGTATTTAACCACTAATTTAAATATAATTATATTTCATTTGTGTGTGTATTTTATATCAAATACTTTTACAATATTCGTGCACACAACCACATTTTAATTATAACATATTTACTTATATTAATATTTCGTTTTAAAATCCAATCATAATTTAATTATTTATTAATAACTAAATTAAGGCGCAGCGTTAATTCTGGCGAATAATTAAATAAAGGCGTAATATTTAGTAGGTAATAGAAAATTGCTGAACGTATATTTTTAATAAAATTATTTTTTGAGATTATTAAAGTTTATCTAAAAACTAGAACATATACGTAGGTTTAGGGGGGTTAAGGGGGTATTTATCGACGTAATCGAATCCAATGAATTTATTTATAATTACATTTTTAAATAAAGAACTTACCTATAATACAAATGGGCTTCCTGATGAATCTGAGTCGACCCCAAAAACCCATATATTTAGATCTGCATCCTGCAGACCAAAGACGTACCAGATATTCGACGCCGAAAAATACTACTAAACATATTTCCTGAAATAAAAGAAAATTACAGTCAATACATTTGTGACAGAACGTGAATTTTTTAATATAAAAAATTTATAGTGATTTCCCAAGATTTTTATTGCTTTTAAAAATTCATATAATGGGGTAATTTTGGATCAAAAATTTTGTTTTTTCCAGATGAGAATACATTAAAAAAATTGAGACGTCAAATAAAAGCTAAATTACAGATATTTTACAAGGTTTTTAGCCACAAAAAACTCACACAAATGGTAATTTTGGATGAGACATCGATTGTCAATATCAAAATTTACGGAAAAAATAATAGTTGTCGGAAAATAGAGAGGAAAGTATGGAAGAATGCGAAAAATTTGTGAGAAAGCCTGTAAAATTACGTCAAATCATAACATCAATGTCAAAATTTTTTTCAGATGATAAATAGCAAACATTTCAAAGATTTCAAATTAAACAGTGTACGAAATTTAAAATTTCCATAATTGAGTAATTTTGGATGGCAAATTCGGTGAAAATTTATAGTGTTTTCACAAAATTTTTATAGCTATTAAAAATTGATACAAAGGTGTAATTTTGGATCAATAATTGTGTTTTTTCCAGATGAAAATACATAAAAATATTGAGACGTCCAATAAAAGCTAAATTACAGATTTTTAGCCACAAAAAATTCACACAAAGGGTAATTTTGGATTAGACATCGATTGTCAATATCAAAATTTACGGAAAAAATAATAGTTGTCGGAAAATTGAGACGAAAGTAAGGAAGAATGCGAAAAATTTGTGAGAAAGCCTGTAAAATTACGTCAAATCATAAAATCAATCTCAAATTTTTTTTTCAAATGATAAATAGCAAACATTTCAAAGATTTCAAATTAAACAACGTATACAAAATTTAAAATTTCCATAATTGAGTAATTTTGGATGGCAAATTCGGTGAAAATTTATAGTGTTTTCACAAAATTTTTATAGCTATTAAAAATTGATACAAAGGTGTAATTTTGGATCAATAATTGTGTTTTTTCCAGATGAAAATACATAAAAATATTGAGACGTCCAATAAAAGCTAAATTACAGATTTTTAGCCACAAAAAATTCACACAAAGGGTAATTTTGGATTAGACATCGATTGTCAATATCAAAATTTACGGAAAAAATAATAGTTGTCGGAAAATTGAGACGAAAGTAAGGAAGAATGCGAAAAATTTGTGAGAAAGCCTGTAAAATTACGTCAAATCATAAAATCAATTTCAAAATTTATTTTCAGATGATAAATAGCAAACATTTCAAAGATTTCAAATTAAACAGTGTACGAAATTTAAAATTTCCATAATTGAGTAATTTTGGATGGCAAATTCGGTGAAAATTTATAGTGTTTTCACAAAATTTTTATAGCTATTAAAAATTGATACAAAGGTGTAATTTTGGATCAATAATTGTGTTTTTTCCAGATGAAAATACATAAAAATATTGAGACGTCCAATAAAAGCTAAATTACAGATTTTTAGCCACAAAAAATTCACACAAAGGGTAATTTTGGATGAGACATCGATTGTCAATATCAAAATTTACGGAAAAAATAATAGTTGTCGGAAAATTGAGACGAAAGTAAGGAAGAATGCGAAAAATTTGTGAGAAAGCCTGTAAAATTACGTCAAATCATAAAATCAATCTCAAATTTTTTTTTCAAATGATAAATAGCAAACATTTCAAAGATTTCAAATTAAACAACGTATAAAAAATTTAAAATTTCCATAATTGAGTAATTTTGGATGGCAAATTCGGTGAAAATTTATAGTGTTTTCACAAAATTTTTATAGCTATTAAAAATTGATACAAAGGTGTAATTTTGGATCAATAATTGTGTTTTTTCCAGATGAAAATACATAAAAATATTGAGACGTCCAATAAAAGCTAAATTACAGATTTTTAGCCACAAAAAATTCACACAAAGGGTAATTTTGGATTAGACATCGATTGTCAATATCAAAATTTACGGAAAAAATAATAGTTGTCGGAAAATTGAGACGAAAGTAAGGAAGAATGCGAATAATTTGTGAGAAAGCCTGTAAAATTACGTCAAATCATAAAATCAATTTCAAAATTTATTTTCAGATGATAAATAGCAAACATTTCAAAGATTTCAAATTAAACAGTGTACGAAATTTAAAATTTCCATAATTGAGTAATTTTGGATGGCAAATTCGGTGAAAATTTATAGTGTTTTCACAAAATTTTTATAGCTATTAAAAATTGATACAAAGGTGTAATTTTGGATCAATAATTGTGTTTTTTCCAGATGAAAATACATAAAAATATTGAGACGTCCAATAAAAGCTAAATTACAGATTTTTAGCCACAAAAAATTCACACAAAGGGTAATTTTGGATTAGACATCGATTGTCAATATCAAAATTTACGGAAAAAATAATAGTTGTCGGAAAATTGAGACGAAAGTAAGGAAGAATGCGAAAAATTTGTGAGAAAGCCTGTAAAATTACGTCAAATCATAAAATCAATTTCAAAATTTATTTTCAGATGATAAATAGCAAACATTTCAAAGATTTCAAATTAAACAGTGTACGAAATTTAAAATTTCCATAATTGAGTAATTTTGGATGGCAAATTCGGTGAAAATTTATAGTGTTTTCACAAAATTTTTATAGCTATTAAAAATTGATACAAAGGTGTAATTTTGGATCAATAATTGTGTTTTTTCCAGATGAAAATACATAAAAATATTGAGACGTCCAATAAAAGCTAAATTACAGATTTTTAGCCACAAAAAATTCACACAAAGGGTAATTTTGGATTAGACATCGATTGTCAATATCAAAATTTACGGAAAAAATAATAGTTGTCGGAAAATTGAGACGAAAGTAAGGAAGAATGCGAATAATTTGTGAGAAAGCCTGTAAAATTACGTCAAATCATAAAATCAATTTCAAAATTTATTTTCAGATGATAAATAGCAAACATTTCAAAGATTTCAAATTAAACAGTGTACGAAATTTAAAATTTCCATAATTGAGTAATTTTGGATGGCAAATTCGGTGAAAATTTATAGTGTTTTCACAAAATTTTTATAGCTATTAAAAATTGATACAAAGGTGTAATTTTGGATCAATAATTGTGTTTTTTCCAGATGAAAATACATAAAAATATTGAGACGTCCAATAAAAGCTAAATTACAGATTTTTAGCCACAAAAAATTCACACAAAGGGTAATTTTGGATGAGACATCGATTGTCAATATCAAAATTTACGGAAAAAATAATAGTTGTCGGAAAATTGAGACGAAAGTAAGGAAGAATGCGAAAAATTTGTGAGAAAGCCTGTAAAATTACGTCAAATCATAAAATCAATCTCAAATTTTTTTTTCAAATGATAAATAGCAAACATTTCAAAGATTTCAAATTAAACAACGTATACAAAATTTAAAATTTCCATAATTGAGTAATTTTGGATGGCAAATTCGGTGAAAATTTATAGTGTTTTCACAAAATTTTTATAGCTATTAAAAATTGATACAAAGGTGTAATTTTGGATCAATAATTGTGTTTTTTCCAGATGAAAATACATAAAAATATTGAGACGTCCAATAAAAGCTAAATTACAGATTTTTAGCCACAAAAAATTCACACAAAGGGTAATTTTGGATTAGACATCGATTGTCAATATCAAAATTTACGGAAAAAATAATAGTTGTCGGAAAATTGAGACGAAAGTAAGGAAGAATGCGAAAAATTTGTGAGAAAGCCTGTAAAATTACGTCAAATCATAAAATCAATTTCAAAATTTATTTTCAGATGATAAATAGCAAACATTTCAAAGATTTCAAATTAAACAGTGTACGAAATTTAAAATTTCCATAATTGAGTAATTTTGGATGGCAAATTCGGTGAAAATTTATAGTGTTTTCACAAAATTTTTATAGCTATTAAAAATTGATACAAAGGTGTAATTTTGGATCAATAATTGTGTTTTTTCCAGATGAAAATACATAAAAATATTGAGACGTCCAATAAAAGCTAAATTACAGATTTTTAGCCACAAAAAATTCACACAAAGGGTAATTTTGGATGAGACATCGATTGTCAATATCAAAATTTACGGAAAAAATAATAGTTGTCGGAAAATTGAGACGAAAGTAAGGAAGAATGCGAAAAATTTGTGAGAAAGCCTGTAAAATTACGTCAAATCATAAAATCAATCTCAAATTTTTTTTTCAAATGATAAATAGCAAACATTTCAAAGATTTCAAATTAAACAACGTATAAAAAATTTAAAATTTCCATAATTGAGTAATTTTGGATGGCAAATTCGGTGAAAATTTATAGTGTTTTCACAAAATTTTTATAGCTATTAAAAATTGATACAAAGGTGTAATTTTGGATCAATAATTGTGTTTTTTCCAGATGAAAATACATAAAAATATTGAGACGTCCAATAAAAGCTAAATTACAGATTTTTAGCCACAAAAAATTCACACAAAGGGTAATTTTGGATTAGACATCGATTGTCAATATCAAAATTTACGGAAAAAATAATAGTTGTCGGAAAATTGAGACGAAAGTAAGGAAGAATGCGAAAAATTTGTGAGAAAGCCTGTAAAATTACGTCAAATCATAAAATCAATCTCAAATTTTTTTTTCAAATGATAAATAGCAAAGATTTCAAATTAAACAACGTATACAAAATTTAAAATTTCCATAATTGAGTAATTTTGGATGGCAAATTCGGTGAAAATTTATAGTGTTTTCACAAAATTTTTATAGCTATTAAAAATTGATACAAAGGTGTAATTTTGGATCAATAATTGTGTTTTTTCCAGATGAAAATACATAAAAATATTGAGACGTCCAATAAAAGCTAAATTACAGATTTTTAGCCACAAAAAATTCACACAAAGGGTAATTTTGGATTAGACATCGATTGTCAATATCAAAATTTACGGAAAAAATAATAGTTGTCGGAAAATTGAGACGAAAGTAAGGAAGAATGCGAATAATTTGTGAGAAAGCCTGTAAAATTACGTCAAATCATAAAATCAATTTCAAAATTTATTTTCAGATGATAAATAGCAAACATTTCAAAGATTTCAAATTAAACAGTGTACGAAATTTAAAATTTCCATAATTGAGTAATTTTGGATGGCAAATTCGGTGAAAATTTATAGTGTTTTCACAAAATTTTTATAGCTATTAAAAATTGATACAAAGGTGTAATTTTGGATCAATAATTGTGTTTTTTCCAGATGAAAATACATAAAAATATTGAGACGTCCAATAAAAGCTAAATTACAGATTTTTAGCCACAAAAAATTCACACAAAGGGTAATTTTGGATGAGACATCGATTGTCAATATCAAAATTTACGGAAAAAATAATAGTTGTCGGAAAATTGAGACGAAAGTAAGGAAGAATGCGAAAAATTTGTGAGAAAGCCTGTAAAATTACGTCAAATCATAAAATCAATCTCAAATTTTTTTTTCAAATGATAAATAGCAAACATTTCAAAGATTTCAAATTAAACAACGTATACAAAATTTAAAATTTCCATAATTGAGTAATTTTGGATGGCAAATTCGGTGAAAATTTATAGTGTTTTCACAAAATTTTTATAGCTATTAAAAATTGATACAAAGGTGTAATTTTGGATCAATAATTGTGTTTTTTCCAGATGAAAATACATAAAAATATTGAGACGTCCAATAAAAGCTAAATTACAGATTTTTAGCCACAAAAAATTCACACAAAGGGTAATTTTGGATTAGACATCGATTGTCAATATCAAAATTTACGGAAAAAATAATAGTTGTCGGAAAATTGAGACGAAAGTAAGGAAGAATGCGAAAAATTTGTGAGAAAGCCTGTAAAATTACGTCAAATCATAAAATCAATTTCAAAATTTATTTTCAGATGATAAATAGCAAACATTTCAAAGATTTCAAATTAAACAGTGTACGAAATTTAAAATTTCCATAATTGAGTAATTTTGGATGGCAAATTCGGTGAAAATTTATAGTGTTTTCACAAAATTTTTATAGCTATTAAAAATTGATACAAAGGTGTAATTTTGGATCAATAATTGTGTTTTTTCCAGATGAAAATACATAAAAATATTGAGACGTCCAATAAAAGCTAAATTACAGATTTTTAGCCACAAAAAATTCACACAAAGGGTAATTTTGGATTAGACATCGATTGTCAATATCAAAATTTACGGAAAAAATAATAGTTGTCGGAAAATTGAGACGAAAGTAAGGAAGAATGCGAAAAATTTGTGAGAAAGCCTGTAAAATTACGTCAAATCATAAAATCAATTTCAAAATTTATTTTCAGATGATAAATAGCAAACATTTCAAAGATTTCAAATTAAACAGTGTACGAAATTTAAAATTTCCATAATTGAGTAATTTTGGATGGCAAATTCGGTGAAAATTTATAGTGTTTTCACAAAATTTTTATAGCTATTAAAAATTGATACAAAGGTGTAATTTTGGATCAATAATTGTGTTTTTTCCAGATGAAAATACATAAAAATATTGAGACGTCCAATAAAAGCTAAATTACAGATTTTTAGCCACAAAAAATTCACACAAAGGGTAATTTTGGATGAGACATCGATTGTCAATATCAAAATTTACGGAAAAAATAATAGTTGTCGGAAAATTGAGACGAAAGTAAGGAAGAATGCGAAAAATTTGTGAGAAAGCCTGTAAAATTACGTCAAATCATAAAATCAATCTCAAATTTTTTTTTCAAATGATAAATAGCAAACATTTCAAAGATTTCAAATTAAACAACGTATAAAAAATTTAAAATTTCCATAATTGAGTAATTTTGGATGGCAAATTCGGTGAAAATTTATAGTGTTTTCACAAAATTTTTATAGCTATTAAAAATTGATACAAAGGTGTAATTTTGGATCAATAATTGTGTTTTTTCCAGATGAAAATACATAAAAATATTGAGACGTCCAATAAAAGCTAAATTACAGATTTTTAGCCACAAAAAATTCACACAAAGGGTAATTTTGGATTAGACATCGATTGTCAATATCAAAATTTACGGAAAAAATAATAGTTGTCGGAAAATTGAGACGAAAGTAAGGAAGAATGCGAAAAATTTGTGAGAAAGCCTGTAAAATTACGTCAAATCATAAAATCAATCTCAAATTTTTTTTTCAAATGATAAATAGCAAACATTTCAAAGATTTCAAATTAAACAACGTATACAAAATTTAAAATTTCCATAATTGAGTAATTTTGGATGGCAAATTCGGTGAAAATTTATAGTGTTTTCACAAAATTTTTATAGCTATTAAAAATTGATACAAAGGTGTAATTTTGGATCAATAATTGTGTTTTTTCCAGATGAAAATACATAAAAATATTGAGACGTCCAATAAAAGCTAAATTACAGATTTTTAGCCACAAAAAATTCACACAAAGGGTAATTTTGGATTAGACATCGATTGTCAATATCAAAATTTACGGAAAAAATAATAGTTGTCGGAAAATTGAGACGAAAGTAAGGAAGAATGCGAATAATTTGTGAGAAAGCCTGTAAAATTACGTCAAATCATAAAATCAATTTCAAAATTTATTTTCAGATGATAAATAGCAAACATTTCAAAGATTTCAAATTAAACAGTGTACGAAATTTAAAATTTCCATAATTGAGTAATTTTGGATGGCAAATTCGGTGAAAATTTATAGTGTTTTCACAAAATTTTTATAGCTATTAAAAATTGATACAAAGGTGTAATTTTGGATCAATAATTGTGTTTTTTCCAGATGAAAATACATAAAAATATTGAGACGTCCAATAAAAGCTAAATTACAGATTTTTAGCCACAAAAAATTCACACAAAGGGTAATTTTGGATGAGACATCGATTGTCAATATCAAAATTTACGGAAAAAATAATAGTTGTCGGAAAATTGAGACGAAAGTAAGGAAGAATGCGAAAAATTTGTGAGAAAGCCTGTAAAATTACGTCAAATCATAAAATCAATCTCAAATTTTTTTTTCAAATGATAAATAGCAAACATTTCAAAGATTTCAAATTAAACAACGTATACAAAATTTAAAATTTCCATAATTGAGTAATTTTGGATGGCAAATTCGGTGAAAATTTATAGTGTTTTCACAAAATTTTTATAGCTATTAAAAATTGATACAAAGGTGTAATTTTGGATCAATAATTGTGTTTTTTCCAGATGAAAATACATAAAAATATTGAGACGTCCAATAAAAGCTAAATTACAGATTTTTAGCCACAAAAAATTCACACAAAGGGTAATTTTGGATTAGACATCGATTGTCAATATCAAAATTTACGGAAAAAATAATAGTTGTCGGAAAATTGAGACGAAAGTAAGGAAGAATGCGAAAAATTTGTGAGAAAGCCTGTAAAATTACGTCAAATCATAAAATCAATTTCAAAATTTATTTTCAGATGATAAATAGCAAACATTTCAAAGATTTCAAATTAAACAGTGTACGAAATTTAAAATTTCCATAATTGAGTAATTTTGGATGGCAAATTCGGTGAAAATTTATAGTGTTTTCACAAAATTTTTATAGCTATTAAAAATTGATACAAAGGTGTAATTTTGGATCAATAATTGTGTTTTTTCCAGATGAAAATACATAAAAATATTGAGACGTCCAATAAAAGCTAAATTACAGATTTTTAGCCACAAAAAATTCACACAAAGGGTAATTTTGGATTAGACATCGATTGTCAATATCAAAATTTACGGAAAAAATAATAGTTGTCGGAAAATTGAGACGAAAGTAAGGAAGAATGCGAAAAATTTGTGAGAAAGCCTGTAAAATTACGTCAAATCATAAAATCAATTTCAAAATTTATTTTCAGATGATAAATAGCAAACATTTCAAAGATTTCAAATTAAACAGTGTACGAAATTTAAAATTTCCATAATTGAGTAATTTTGGATGGCAAATTCGGTGAAAATTTATAGTGTTTTCACAAAATTTTTATAGCTATTAAAAATTGATACAAAGGTGTAATTTTGGATCAATAATTGTGTTTTTTCCAGATGAAAATACATAAAAATATTGAGACGTCCAATAAAAGCTAAATTACAGATTTTTAGCCACAAAAAATTCACACAAAGGGTAATTTTGGATGAGACATCGATTGTCAATATCAAAATTTACGGAAAAAATAATAGTTGTCGGAAAATTGAGACGAAAGTAAGGAAGAATGCGAAAAATTTGTGAGAAAGCCTGTAAAATTACGTCAAATCATAAAATCAATCTCAAATTTTTTTTTCAAATGATAAATAGCAAACATTTCAAAGATTTCAAATTAAACAACGTATAAAAAATTTAAAATTTCCATAATTGAGTAATTTTGGATGGCAAATTCGGTGAAAATTTATAGTGTTTTCACAAAATTTTTATAGCTATTAAAAATTGATACAAAGGTGTAATTTTGGATCAATAATTGTGTTTTTTCCAGATGAAAATACATAAAAATATTGAGACGTCCAATAAAAGCTAAATTACAGATTTTTAGCCACAAAAAATTCACACAAAGGGTAATTTTGGATTAGACATCGATTGTCAATATCAAAATTTACGGAAAAAATAATAGTTGTCGGAAAATTGAGACGAAAGTAAGGAAGAATGCGAATAATTTGTGAGAAAGCCTGTAAAATTACGTCAAATCATAAAATCAATTTCAAAATTTATTTTCAGATGATAAATAGCAAACATTTCAAAGATTTCAAATTAAACAGTGTACGAAATTTAAAATTTCCATAATTGAGTAATTTTGGATGGCAAATTCGGTGAAAATTTATAGTGTTTTCACAAAATTTTTATAGCTATTAAAAATTGATACAAAGGTGTAATTTTGGATCAATAATTGTGTTTTTTCCAGATGAAAATACATAAAAATATTGAGACGTCCAATAAAAGCTAAATTACAGATTTTTAGCCACAAAAAATTCACACAAAGGGTAATTTTGGATGAGACATCGATTGTCAATATCAAAATTTACGGAAAAAATAATAGTTGTCGGAAAATTGAGACGAAAGTAAGGAAGAATGCGAAAAATTTGTGAGAAAGCCTGTAAAATTACGTCAAATCATAAAATCAATCTCAAATTTTTTTTTCAAATGATAAATAGCAAACATTTCAAAGATTTCAAATTAAACAACGTATACAAAATTTAAAATTTCCATAATTGAGTAATTTTGGATGGCAAATTCGGTGAAAATTTATAGTGTTTTCACAAAATTTTTATAGCTATTAAAAATTGATACAAAGGTGTAATTTTGGATCAATAATTGTGTTTTTTCCAGATGAAAATACATAAAAATATTGAGACGTCCAATAAAAGCTAAATTACAGATTTTTAGCCACAAAAAATTCACACAAAGGGTAATTTTGGATTAGACATCGATTGTCAATATCAAAATTTACGGAAAAAATAATAGTTGTCGGAAAATTGAGACGAAAGTAAGGAAGAATGCGAAAAATTTGTGAGAAAGCCTGTAAAATTACGTCAAATCATAAAATCAATTTCAAAATTTATTTTCAGATGATAAATAGCAAACATTTCAAAGATTTCAAATTAAACAGTGTACGAAATTTAAAATTTCCATAATTGAGTAATTTTGGATGGCAAATTCGGTGAAAATTTATAGTGTTTTCACAAAATTTTTATAGCTATTAAAAATTGATACAAAGGTGTAATTTTGGATCAATAATTGTGTTTTTTCCAGATGAAAATACATAAAAATATTGAGACGTCCAATAAAAGCTAAATTACAGATTTTTAGCCACAAAAAATTCACACAAAGGGTAATTTTGGATGAGACATCGATTGTCAATATCAAAATTTACGGAAAAAATAATAGTTGTCGGAAAATTGAGACGAAAGTAAGGAAGAATGCGAAAAATTTGTGAGAAAGCCTGTAAAATTACGTCAAATCATAAAATCAATCTCAAATTTTTTTTTCAAATGATAAATAGCAAACATTTCAAAGATTTCAAATTAAACAACGTATAAAAAATTTAAAATTTCCATAATTGAGTAATTTTGGATGGCAAATTCGGTGAAAATTTATAGTGTTTTCACAAAATTTTTATAGCTATTAAAAATTGATACAAAGGTGTAATTTTGGATCAATAATTGTGTTTTTTCCAGATGAAAATACATAAAAATATTGAGACGTCCAATAAAAGCTAAATTACAGATTTTTAGCCACAAAAAATTCACACAAAGGGTAATTTTGGATTAGACATCGATTGTCAATATCAAAATTTACGGAAAAAATAATAGTTGTCGGAAAATTGAGACGAAAGTAAGGAAGAATGCGAAAAATTTGTGAGAAAGCCTGTAAAATTACGTCAAATCATAAAATCAATCTCAAATTTTTTTTTCAAATGATAAATAGCAAACATTTCAAAGATTTCAAATTAAACAACGTATACAAAATTTAAAATTTCCATAATTGAGTAATTTTGGATGGCAAATTCGGTGAAAATTTATAGTGTTTTCACAAAATTTTTATAGCTATTAAAAATTGATACAAAGGTGTAATTTTGGATCAATAATTGTGTTTTTTCCAGATGAAAATACATAAAAATATTGAGACGTCCAATAAAAGCTAAATTACAGATTTTTAGCCACAAAAAATTCACACAAAGGGTAATTTTGGATTAGACATCGATTGTCAATATCAAAATTTACGGAAAAAATAATAGTTGTCGGAAAATTGAGACGAAAGTAAGGAAGAATGCGAATAATTTGTGAGAAAGCCTGTAAAATTACGTCAAATCATAAAATCAATTTCAAAATTTATTTTCAGATGATAAATAGCAAACATTTCAAAGATTTCAAATTAAACAGTGTACGAAATTTAAAATTTCCATAATTGAGTAATTTTGGATGGCAAATTCGGTGAAAATTTATAGTGTTTTCACAAAATTTTTATAGCTATTAAAAATTGATACAAAGGTGTAATTTTGGATCAATAATTGTGTTTTTTCCAGATGAAAATACATAAAAATATTGAGACGTCCAATAAAAGCTAAATTACAGATTTTTAGCCACAAAAAATTCACACAAAGGGTAATTTTGGATGAGACATCGATTGTCAATATCAAAATTTACGGAAAAAATAATAGTTGTCGGAAAATTGAGACGAAAGTAAGGAAGAATGCGAAAAATTTGTGAGAAAGCCTGTAAAATTACGTCAAATCATAAAATCAATCTCAAATTTTTTTTTCAAATGATAAATAGCAAACATTTCAAAGATTTCAAATTAAACAACGTATACAAAATTTAAAATTTCCATAATTGAGTAATTTTGGATGGCAAATTCGGTGAAAATTTATAGTGTTTTCACAAAATTTTTATAGCTATTAAAAATTGATACAAAGGTGTAATTTTGGATCAATAATTGTGTTTTTTCCAGATGAAAATACATAAAAATATTGAGACGTCCAATAAAAGCTAAATTACAGATTTTTAGCCACAAAAAATTCACACAAAGGGTAATTTTGGATTAGACATCGATTGTCAATATCAAAATTTACGGAAAAAATAATAGTTGTCGGAAAATTGAGACGAAAGTAAGGAAGAATGCGAAAAATTTGTGAGAAAGCCTGTAAAATTACGTCAAATCATAAAATCAATTTCAAAATTTATTTTCAGATGATAAATAGCAAACATTTCAAAGATTTCAAATTAAACAGTGTACGAAATTTAAAATTTCCATAATTGAGTAATTTTGGATGGCAAATTCGGTGAAAATTTATAGTGTTTTCACAAAATTTTTATAGCTATTAAAAATTGATACAAAGGTGTAATTTTGGATCAATAATTGTGTTTTTTCCAGATGAAAATACATAAAAATATTGAGACGTCCAATAAAAGCTAAATTACAGATTTTTAGCCACAAAAAATTCACACAAAGGGTAATTTTGGATTAGACATCGATTGTCAATATCAAAATTTACGGAAAAAATAATAGTTGTCGGAAAATTGAGACGAAAGTAAGGAAGAATGCGAATAATTTGTGAGAAAGCCTGTAAAATTACGTCAAATCATAAAATCAATTTCAAAATTTATTTTCAGATGATAAATAGCAAACATTTCAAAGATTTCAAATTAAACAGTGTACGAAATTTAAAATTTCCATAATTGAGTAATTTTGGATGGCAAATTCGGTGAAAATTTATAGTGTTTTCACAAAATTTTTATAGCTATTAAAAATTGATACAAAGGTGTAATTTTGGATCAATAATTGTGTTTTTTCCAGATGAAAATACATAAAAATATTGAGACGTCCAATAAAAGCTAAATTACAGATTTTTAGCCACAAAAAATTCACACAAAGGGTAATTTTGGATGAGACATCGATTGTCAATATCAAAATTTACGGAAAAAATAATAGTTGTCGGAAAATTGAGACGAAAGTAAGGAAGAATGCGAAAAATTTGTGAGAAAGCCTGTAAAATTACGTCAAATCATAAAATCAATCTCAAATTTTTTTTTCAAATGATAAATAGCAAACATTTCAAAGATTTCAAATTAAACAACGTATACAAAATTTAAAATTTCCATAATTGAGTAATTTTGGATGGCAAATTCGGTGAAAATTTATAGTGTTTTCACAAAATTTTTATAGCTATTAAAAATTGATACAAAGGTGTAATTTTGGATCAATAATTGTGTTTTTTCCAGATGAAAATACATAAAAATATTGAGACGTCCAATAAAAGCTAAATTACAGATTTTTAGCCACAAAAAATTCACACAAAGGGTAATTTTGGATTAGACATCGATTGTCAATATCAAAATTTACGGAAAAAATAATAGTTGTCGGAAAATTGAGACGAAAGTAAGGAAGAATGCGAAAAATTTGTGAGAAAGCCTGTAAAATTACGTCAAATCATAAAATCAATTTCAAAATTTATTTTCAGATGATAAATAGCAAACATTTCAAAGATTTCAAATTAAACAGTGTACGAAATTTAAAATTTCCATAATTGAGTAATTTTGGATGGCAAATTCGGTGAAAATTTATAGTGTTTTCACAAAATTTTTATAGCTATTAAAAATTGATACAAAGGTGTAATTTTGGATCAATAATTGTGTTTTTTCCAGATGAAAATACATAAAAATATTGAGACGTCCAATAAAAGCTAAATTACAGATTTTTAGCCACAAAAAATTCACACAAAGGGTAATTTTGGATGAGACATCGATTGTCAATATCAAAATTTACGGAAAAAATAATAGTTGTCGGAAAATTGAGACGAAAGTAAGGAAGAATGCGAAAAATTTGTGAGAAAGCCTGTAAAATTACGTCAAATCATAAAATCAATCTCAAATTTTTTTTTCAAATGATAAATAGCAAACATTTCAAAGATTTCAAATTAAACAACGTATACAAAATTTAAAATTTCCATAATTGAGTAATTTTGGATGGCAAATTCGGTGAAAATTTATAGTGTTTTCACAAAATTTTTATAGCTATTAAAAATTGATACAAAGGTGTAATTTTGGATCAATAATTGTGTTTTTTCCAGATGAAAATACATAAAAATATTGAGACGTCCAATAAAAGCTAAATTACAGATTTTTAGCCACAAAAAATTCACACAAAGGGTAATTTTGGATTAGACATCGATTGTCAATATCAAAATTTACGGAAAAAATAATAGTTGTCGGAAAATTGAGACGAAAGTAAGGAAGAATGCGAATAATTTGTGAGAAAGCCTGTAAAATTACGTCAAATCATAAAATCAATTTCAAAATTTATTTTCAGATGATAAATAGCAAACATTTCAAAGATTTCAAATTAAACAGTGTACGAAATTTAAAATTTCCATAATTGAGTAATTTTGGATGGCAAATTCGGTGAAAATTTATAGTGTTTTCACAAAATTTTTATAGCTATTAAAAATTGATACAAAGGTGTAATTTTGGATCAATAATTGTGTTTTTTCCAGATGAAAATACATAAAAATATTGAGACGTCCAATAAAAGCTAAATTACAGATTTTTAGCCACAAAAAATTCACACAAAGGGTAATTTTGGATGAGACATCGATTGTCAATATCAAAATTTACGGAAAAAATAATAGTTGTCGGAAAATTGAGACGAAAGTAAGGAAGAATGCGAAAAATTTGTGAGAAAGCCTGTAAAATTACGTCAAATCATAAAATCAATCTCAAATTTTTTTTTCAAATGATAAATAGCAAACATTTCAAAGATTTCAAATTAAACAACGTATACAAAATTTAAAATTTCCATAATTGAGTAATTTTGGATGGCAAATTCGGTGAAAATTTATAGTGTTTTCACAAAATTTTTATAGCTATTAAAAATTGATACAAAGGTGTAATTTTGGATCAATAATTGTGTTTTTTCCAGATGAAAATACATAAAAATATTGAGACGTCCAATAAAAGCTAAATTACAGATTTTTAGCCACAAAAAATTCACACAAAGGGTAATTTTGGATTAGACATCGATTGTCAATATCAAAATTTACGGAAAAAATAATAGTTGTCGGAAAATTGAGACGAAAGTAAGGAAGAATGCGAAAAATTTGTGAGAAAGCCTGTAAAATTACGTCAAATCATAAAATCAATTTCAAAATTTATTTTCAGATGATAAATAGCAAACATTTCAAAGATTTCAAATTAAACAGTGTACGAAATTTAAAATTTCCATAATTGAGTAATTTTGGATGGCAAATTCGGTGAAAATTTATAGTGTTTTCACAAAATTTTTATAGCTATTAAAAATTGATACAAAGGTGTAATTTTGGATCAATAATTGTGTTTTTTCCAGATGAAAATACATAAAAATATTGAGACGTCCAATAAAAGCTAAATTACAGATTTTTAGCCACAAAAAATTCACACAAAGGGTAATTTTGGATGAGACATCGATTGTCAATATCAAAATTTACGGAAAAAATAATAGTTGTCGGAAAATTGAGACGAAAGTAAGGAAGAATGCGAAAAATTTGTGAGAAAGCCTGTAAAATTACGTCAAATCATAAAATCAATCTCAAATTTTTTTTTCAAATGATAAATAGCAAACATTTCAAAGATTTCAAATTAAACAACGTATACAAAATTTAAAATTTCCATAATTGAGTAATTTTGGATGGCAAATTCGGTGAAAATTTATAGTGTTTTCACAAAATTTTTATAGCTATTAAAAATTGATACAAAGGTGTAATTTTGGATCAATAATTGTGTTTTTTCCAGATGAAAATACATAAAAATATTGAGACGTCCAATAAAAGCTAAATTACAGATTTTTAGCCACAAAAAATTCACACAAAGGGTAATTTTGGATTAGACATCGATTGTCAATATCAAAATTTACGGAAAAAATAATAGTTGTCGGAAAATTGAGACGAAAGTAAGGAAGAATGCGAAAAATTTGTGAGAAAGCCTGTAAAATTACGTCAAATCATAAAATCAATTTCAAAATTTATTTTCAGATGATAAATAGCAAACATTTCAAAGATTTCAAATTAAACAGTGTACGAAATTTAAAATTTCCATAATTGAGTAATTTTGGATGGCAAATTCGGTGAAAATTTATAGTGTTTTCACAAAATTTTTATAGCTATTAAAAATTGATACAAAGGTGTAATTTTGGATCAATAATTGTGTTTTTTCCAGATGAAAATACATAAAAATATTGAGACGTCCAATAAAAGCTAAATTACAGATTTTTAGCCACAAAAAATTCACACAAAGGGTAATTTTGGATGAGACATCGATTGTCAATATCAAAATTTACGGAAAAAATAATAGTTGTCGGAAAATTGAGACGAAAGTAAGGAAGAATGCGAAAAATTTGTGAGAAAGCCTGTAAAATTACGTCAAATCATAAAATCAATCTCAAATTTTTTTTTCAAATGATAAATAGCAAACATTTCAAAGATTTCAAATTAAACAACGTATACAAAATTTAAAATTTCCATAATTGAGTAATTTTGGATGGCAAATTCGGTGAAAATTTATAGTGTTTTCACAAAATTTTTATAGCTATTAAAAATTGATACAAAGGTGTAATTTTGGATCAATAATTGTGTTTTTTCCAGATGAAAATACATAAAAATATTGAGACGTCCAATAAAAGCTAAATTACAGATTTTTAGCCACAAAAAATTCACACAAAGGGTAATTTTGGATTAGACATCGATTGTCAATATCAAAATTTACGGAAAAAATAATAGTTGTCGGAAAATTGAGACGAAAGTAAGGAAGAATGCGAAAAATTTGTGAGAAAGCCTGTAAAATTACGTCAAATCATAAAATCAATTTCAAAATTTATTTTCAGATGATAAATAGCAAACATTTCAAAGATTTCAAATTAAACAGTGTACGAAATTTAAAATTTCCATAATTGAGTAATTTTGGATGGCAAATTCGGTGAAAATTTATAGTGTTTTCACAAAATTTTTATAGCTATTAAAAATTGATACAAAGGTGTAATTTTGGATCAATAATTGTGTTTTTTCCAGATGAAAATACATAAAAATATTGAGACGTCCAATAAAAGCTAAATTACAGATTTTTAGCCACAAAAAATTCACACAAAGGGTAATTTTGGATGAGACATCGATTGTCAATATCAAAATTTACGGAAAAAATAATAGTTGTCGGAAAATTGAGACGAAAGTAAGGAAGAATGCGAAAAATTTGTGAGAAAGCCTGTAAAATTACGTCAAATCATAAAATCAATCTCAAATTTTTTTTTCAAATGATAAATAGCAAACATTTCAAAGATTTCAAATTAAACAACGTATACAAAATTTAAAATTTCCATAATTGAGTAATTTTGGATGGCAAATTCGGTGAAAATTTATAGTGTTTTCACAAAATTTTTATAGCTATTAAAAATTGATACAAAGGTGTAATTTTGGATCAATAATTGTGTTTTTTCCAGATGAAAATACATAAAAATATTGAGACGTCCAATAAAAGCTAAATTACAGATTTTTAGCCACAAAAAATTCACACAAAGGGTAATTTTGGATTAGACATCGATTGTCAATATCAAAATTTACGGAAAAAATAATAGTTGTCGGAAAATTGAGACGAAAGTAAGGAAGAATGCGAAAAATTTGTGAGAAAGCCTGTAAAATTACGTCAAATCATAAAATCAATTTCAAAATTTATTTTCAGATGATAAATAGCAAACATTTCAAAGATTTCAAATTAAACAGTGTACGAAATTTAAAATTTCCATAATTGAGTAATTTTGGATGGCAAATTCGGTGAAAATTTATAGTGTTTTCACAAAATTTTTATAGCTATTAAAAATTGATACAAAGGTGTAATTTTGGATCAATAATTGTGTTTTTTCCAGATGAAAATACATAAAAATATTGAGACGTCCAATAAAAGCTAAATTACAGATTTTTAGCCACAAAAAATTCACACAAAGGGTAATTTTGGATGAGACATCGATTGTCAATATCAAAATTTACGGAAAAAATAATAGTTGTCGGAAAATTGAGACGAAAGTAAGGAAGAATGCGAAAAATTTGTGAGAAAGCCTGTAAAATTACGTCAAATCATAAAATCAATCTCAAAATTTTTTTTCAAATGATAAATAGCAAACATTTCAAAGATTTCAAATTAAACAACGTATACAAAATTTAAAATTTCCATAATTGAGTAATTTTGGATGGCAAATTCGGTGAAAATTTATAGTGTTTTCACAAAATTTTTATAGCTATTAAAAATTGATACAAAGGTGTAATTTTGGATCAATAATTGTGTTTTTTCCAGATGAAAATACATAAAAATATTGAGACGTCCAATAAAAGCTAAATTACAGATTTTTAGCCACAAAAAATTCACACAAAGGGTAATTTTGGATTAGACATCGATTGTCAATATCAAAATTTACGGAAAAAATAATAGTTGTCGGAAAATTGAGACGAAAGTAAGGAAGAATGCGAATAATTTGTGAGAAAGCCTGTAAAATTACGTCAAATCATAAAATCAATTTCAAAATTTATTTTCAGATGATAAATAGCAAACATTTCAAAGATTTCAAATTAAACAGTGTACGAAATTTAAAATTTCCATAATTGAGTAATTTTGGATGGCAAATTCGGTGAAAATTTATAGTGTTTTCACAAAATTTTTATAGCTATTAAAAATTGATACAAAGGTGTAATTTTGGATCAATAATTGTGTTTTTTCCAGATGAAAATACATAAAAATATTGAGACGTCCAATAAAAGCTAAATTACAGATTTTTAGCCACAAAAAATTCACACAAAGGGTAATTTTGGATGAGACATCGATTGTCAATATCAAAATTTACGGAAAAAATAATAGTTGTCGGAAAATTGAGACGAAAGTAAGGAAGAATGCGAAAAATTTGTGAGAAAGCCTGTAAAATTACGTCAAATCATAAAATCAATCTCAAATTTTTTTTTCAAATGATAAATAGCAAACATTTCAAAGATTTCAAATTAAACAACGTATACAAAATTTAAAATTTCCATAATTGAGTAATTTTGGATGGCAAATTCGGTGAAAATTTATAGTGTTTTCACAAAATTTTTATAGCTATTAAAAATTGATACAAAGGTGTAATTTTGGATCAATAATTGTGTTTTTTCCAGATGAAAATACATAAAAATATTGAGACGTCCAATAAAAGCTAAATTACAGATTTTTAGCCACAAAAAATTCACACAAAGGGTAATTTTGGATTAGACATCGATTGTCAATATCAAAATTTACGGAAAAAATAATAGTTGTCGGAAAATTGAGACGAAAGTAAGGAAGAATGCGAAAAATTTGTGAGAAAGCCTGTAAAATTACGTCAAATCATAAAATCAATTTCAAAATTTATTTTCAGATGATAAATAGCAAACATTTCAAAGATTTCAAATTAAACAGTGTACGAAATTTAAAATTTCCATAATTGAGTAATTTTGGATGGCAAATTCGGTGAAAATTTATAGTGTTTTCACAAAATTTTTATAGCTATTAAAAATTGATACAAAGGTGTAATTTTGGATCAATAATTGTGTTTTTTCCAGATGAAAATACATAAAAATATTGAGACGTCCAATAAAAGCTAAATTACAGATTTTTAGCCACAAAAAATTCACACAAAGGGTAATTTTGGATGAGACATCGATTGTCAATATCAAAATTTACGGAAAAAATAATAGTTGTCGGAAAATTGAGACGAAAGTAAGGAAGAATGCGAAAAATTTGTGAGAAAGCCTGTAAAATTACGTCAAATCATAAAATCAATCTCAAATTTTTTTTTCAAATGATAAATAGCAAACATTTCAAAGATTTCAAATTAAACAACGTATACAAAATTTAAAATTTCCATAATTGAGTAATTTTGGATGGCAAATTCGGTGAAAATTTATAGTGTTTTCACAAAATTTTTATAGCTATTAAAAATTGATACAAAGGTGTAATTTTGGATCAATAATTGTGTTTTTTCCAGATGAAAATACATAAAAATATTGAGACGTCCAATAAAAGCTAAATTACAGATTTTTAGCCACAAAAAATTCACACAAAGGGTAATTTTGGATTAGACATCGATTGTCAATATCAAAATTTACGGAAAAAATAATAGTTGTCGGAAAATTGAGACGAAAGTAAGGAAGAATGCGAAAAATTTGTGAGAAAGCCTGTAAAATTACGTCAAATCATAAAATCAATTTCAAAATTTATTTTCAGATGATAAATAGCAAACATTTCAAAGATTTCAAATTAAACAGTGTACGAAATTTAAAATTTCCATAATTGAGTAATTTTGGATGGCAAATTCGGTGAAAATTTATAGTGTTTTCACAAAATTTTTATAGCTATTAAAAATTGATACAAAGGTGTAATTTTGGATCAATAATTGTGTTTTTTCCAGATGAAAATACATAAAAATATTGAGACGTCCAATAAAAGCTAAATTACAGATTTTTAGCCACAAAAAATTCACACAAAGGGTAATTTTGGATGAGACATCGATTGTCAATATCAAAATTTACGGAAAAAATAATAGTTGTCGGAAAATTGAGACGAAAGTAAGGAAGAATGCGAAAAATTTGTGAGAAAGCCTGTAAAATTACGTCAAATCATAAAATCAATCTCAAAATTTTTTTTCAAATGATAAATAGCAAACATTTCAAAGATTTCAAATTAAACAACGTATACAAAATTTAAAATTTCCATAATTGAGTAATTTTGGATGGCAAATTCGGTGAAAATTTATAGTGTTTTCACAAAATTTTTATAGCTATTAAAAATTGATACAAAGGTGTAATTTTGGATCAATAATTGTGTTTTTTCCAGATGAAAATACATAAAAATATTGAGACGTCCAATAAAAGCTAAATTACAGATTTTTAGCCACAAAAAATTCACACAAAGGGTAATTTTGGATTAGACATCGATTGTCAATATCAAAATTTACGGAAAAAATAATAGTTGTCGGAAAATTGAGACGAAAGTAAGGAAGAATGCGAATAATTTGTGAGAAAGCCTGTAAAATTACGTCAAATCATAAAATCAATTTCAAAATTTATTTTCAGATGATAAATAGCAAACATTTCAAAGATTTCAAATTAAACAGTGTACGAAATTTAAAATTTCCATAATTGAGTAATTTTGGATGGCAAATTCGGTGAAAATTTATAGTGTTTTCACAAAATTTTTATAGCTATTAAAAATTGATACAAAGGTGTAATTTTGGATCAATAATTGTGTTTTTTCCAGATGAAAATACATAAAAATATTGAGACGTCCAATAAAAGCTAAATTACAGATTTTTAGCCACAAAAAATTCACACAAAGGGTAATTTTGGATGAGACATCGATTGTCAATATCAAAATTTACGGAAAAAATAATAGTTGTCGGAAAATTGAGACGAAAGTAAGGAAGAATGCGAAAAATTTGTGAGAAAGCCTGTAAAATTACGTCAAATCATAAAATCAATCTCAAATTTTTTTTTCAAATGATAAATAGCAAACATTTCAAAGATTTCAAATTAAACAACGTATACAAAATTTAAAATTTCCATAATTGAGTAATTTTGGATGGCAAATTCGGTGAAAATTTATAGTGTTTTCACAAAATTTTTATAGCTATTAAAAATTGATACAAAGGTGTAATTTTGGATCAATAATTGTGTTTTTTCCAGATGAAAATACATAAAAATATTGAGACGTCCAATAAAAGCTAAATTACAGATTTTTAGCCACAAAAAATTCACACAAAGGGTAATTTTGGATTAGACATCGATTGTCAATATCAAAATTTACGGAAAAAATAATAGTTGTCGGAAAATTGAGACGAAAGTAAGGAAGAATGCGAAAAATTTGTGAGAAAGCCTGTAAAATTACGTCAAATCATAAAATCAATTTCAAAATTTATTTTCAGATGATAAATAGCAAACATTTCAAAGATTTCAAATTAAACAGTGTACGAAATTTAAAATTTCCATAATTGAGTAATTTTGGATGGCAAATTCGGTGAAAATTTATAGTGTTTTCACAAAATTTTTATAGCTATTAAAAATTGATACAAAGGTGTAATTTTGGATCAATAATTGTGTTTTTTCCAGATGAAAATACATAAAAATATTGAGACGTCCAATAAAAGCTAAATTACAGATTTTTAGCCACAAAAAATTCACACAAAGGGTAATTTTGGATGAGACATCGATTGTCAATATCAAAATTTACGGAAAAAATAATAGTTGTCGGAAAATTGAGACGAAAGTAAGGAAGAATGCGAAAAATTTGTGAGAAAGCCTGTAAAATTACGTCAAATCATAAAATCAATCTCAAATTTTTTTTTCAAATGATAAATAGCAAACATTTCAAAGATTTCAAATTAAACAACGTATACAAAATTTAAAATTTCCATAATTGAGTAATTTTGGATGGCAAATTCGGTGAAAATTTATAGTGTTTTCACAAAATTTTTATAGCTATTAAAAATTGATACAAAGGTGTAATTTTGGATCAATAATTGTGTTTTTTCCAGATGAAAATACATAAAAATATTGAGACGTCCAATAAAAGCTAAATTACAGATTTTTAGCCACAAAAAATTCACACAAAGGGTAATTTTGGATGAGACATCGATTGTCAATATCAAAATTTACGGAAAAAATAATAGTTGTCGGAAAATTGAGACGAAAGTAAGGAAGAATGCGAAAAATTTGTGAGAAAGCCTGTAAAATTACGTCAAATCATAAAATCAATCTCAAATTTTTTTTTCAAATGATAAATAGCAAACATTTCAAAGATTTCAAATTAAACAACGTATACAAAATTTAAAATTTCCATAATTGAGTAATTTTGGATGGCAAATTCGGTGAAAATTTATAGTGTTTTCACAAAATTTTTATAGCTATTAAAAATTGATACAAAGGTGTAATTTTGGATCAATAATTGTGTTTTTTCCAGATGAAAATACATAAAAATATTGAGACGTCCAATAAAAGCTAAATTACAGATTTTTAGCCACAAAAAATTCACACAAAGGGTAATTTTGGATTAGACATCGATTGTCAATATCAAAATTTACGGAAAAAATAATAGTTGTCGGAAAATTGAGACGAAAGTATGGAAGAATGCGAAAAATTTGTGAGAAAGCCTGTAAAATTACGTCAAATCATAACATCAATGTCAAAATTTTTTTCAGATGATAAATAGCAAACATTTCAAAGATTTCAAATTAAACAGTGTACGAAATTTAAAATTTCCATAATTGAGTAATTTTGGATAGCAAATTCGGTGAAAATTTATAGTGTTTTCACAAAATTTTTATAGCTATTAAAAATTGATACAAAGGTGTAATTTTGGATCAATAATTGTGTTTTTTCCAGATGAAAATACATAAAAATATTGAGACGTCCAATAAAAGCTAAATTACAGATTTTTAGCCACAAAAAATTCACACAAAGGGTAATTTTGGATTAGACATCGATTGTCAATATCAAAATTTACGGAAAAAATAATAGTTGTCGGAAAATTGAGACGAAAGTAAGGAAGAATGCGAAAAATTTGTGAGAAAGCCTGTAAAATTACGTCAAATCATAAAATCAATTTCAAAATTTATTTTCAGATGATAAATAGCAAACATTTCAAAGATTTCAAATTAAACAGTGTACGAAATTTAAAATTTCCATAATTGAGTAATTTTGGATGGCAAATTCGGTGAAAATTTATAGTGTTTTCACAAAATTTTTATAGCTATTAAAATTTGATACAAAGGTGTAATTTTGGATCAATAATTGTGTTTTTTCCAGATGAAAATACATAAAAATATTGAGACGTCCAATAAAAGCTAAATTACAGATTTTTAGCCACAAAAAATTCACACAAAGGGTAATTTTGGATGAGACATCGATTGCCAATATCAAAATTTACGGAAAAAATAATAGTTGTCGGAAAATTGAGACGAAAGTAAGGAAGAATGCGAAAAATTTGTGAGAAAGCCTGTAAAATTACGTCAAATCATAAAATCAATCTCAAAATTTTTTTTCAAATGATAAATAGCAAACATTTCAAAGATTTCAAATTAAACAACGTATACAAAATTTAAAATTTCCATAATTGAGTAATTTTGGATGGCAAATTCGGTGAAAATTTATAGTGTTTTCACAAAATTTTTATAGCTATTAAAAATTGATACAAAGGTGTAATTTTGGATCAATAATTGTGTTTTTTCCAGATGAAAATACATAAAAATATTGAGACGTCCAATAAAAGCTAAATTACAGATTTTTAGCCACAAAAAATTCACACAAAGGGTAATTTTGGATTAGACATCGATTGTCAATATCAAAATTTACGGAAAAAATAATAGTTGTCGGAAAATTGAGACGAAAGTAAGGAAGAATGCGAAAAATTTGTGAGAAAGCCTGTAAAATTACGTCAAATCATAAAATCAATTTCAAAATTTATTTTCAGATGATAAATAGCAAACATTTCAAAGATTTCAAATTAAACAGTGTACGAAATTTAAAATTTCCATAATTGAGTAATTTTGGATGGCAAATTCGGTGAAAATTTATAGTGTTTTCACAAAATTTTTATAGCTATTAAAAATTGATACAAAGGTGTAATTTTGGATCAATAATTGTGTTTTTTCCAGATGAAAATACATAAAAATATTGAGACGTCCAATAAAAGCTAAATTACAGATTTTTAGCCACAAAAAATTCACACAAAGGGTAATTTTGGATGAGACATCGATTGTCAATATCAAAATTTACGGAAAAAATAATAGTTGTCGGAAAATTGAGACGAAAGTAAGGAAGAATGCGAAAAATTTGTGAGAAAGCCTGTAAAATTACGTCAAATCATAAAATCAATCTCAAATTTTTTTTTCAAATGATAAATAGCAAACATTTCAAAGATTTCAAATTAAACAACGTATACAAAATTTAAAATTTCCATAATTGAGTAATTTTGGATGGCAAATTCGGTGAAAATTTATAGTGTTTTCACAAAATTTTTATAGCTATTAAAAATTGATACAAAGGTGTAATTTTGGATCAATAATTGTGTTTTTTCCAGATGAAAATACATAAAAATATTGAGACGTCCAATAAAAGCTAAATTACAGATTTTTAGCCACAAAAAATTCACACAAAGGGTAATTTTGGATGAGACATCGATTGTCAATATCAAAATTTACGGAAAAAATAATAGTTGTCGGAAAATTGAGACGAAAGTAAGGAAGAATGCGAAAAATTTGTGAGAAAGCCTGTAAAATTACGTCAAATCATAAAATCAATCTCAAAATTTTTTTTCAAATGATAAATAGCAAACATTTCAAAGATTTCAAATTAAACAACGTATACAAAATTTAAAATTTCCATAATTGAGTAATTTTGGATGGCAAATTCGGTGAAAATTTATAGTGTTTTCACAAAATTTTTATAGCTATTAAAAATTGATACAAAGGTGTAATTTTGGATCAATAATTGTGTTTTTTCCAGATGAAAATACATAAAAATATTGAGACGTCCAATAAAAGCTAAATTACAGATTTTTAGCCACAAAAAATTCACACAAAGGGTAATTTTGGATGAGACATCGATTGTCAATATCAAAATTTACGGAAAAAATAATAGTTGTCGGAAAATTGAGACGAAAGTAAGGAAGAATGCGAAAAATTTGTGAGAAAGCCTGTAAAATTACGTCAAATCATAAAATCAATCTCAAATTTTTTTTTCAAATGATAAATAGCAAACATTTCAAAGATTTCAAATTAAACAACGTATACAAAATTTAAAATTTCCATAATTGAGTAATTTTGGATGGCAAATTCGGTGAAAATTTATAGTGTTTTCACAAAATTTTTATAGCTATTAAAAATTGATACAAAGGTGTAATTTTGGATCAATAATTGTGTTTTTTCCAGATGAAAATACATAAAAATATTGAGACGTCCAATAAAAGCTAAATTACAGATTTTTAGCCACAAAAAATTCACACAAAGGGTAATTTTGGATGAGACATCGATTGTCAATATCAAAATTTACGGAAAAAATAATAGTTGTCGGAAAATTGAGACGAAAGTAAGGAAGAATGCGAAAAATTTGTGAGAAAGCCTGTAAAATTACGTCAAATCATAAAATCAATCTCAAAATTTTTTTTCAAATGATAAATAGCAAACATTTCAAAGATTTCAAATTAAACAACGTATACAAAATTTAAAATTTCCATAATTGAGTAATTTTGGATGGCAAATTCGGTGAAAATTTATAGTGTTTTCACAAAATTTTTATAGCTATTAAAAATTGATACAAAGGTGTAATTTTGGATCAATAATTGTGTTTTTTCCAGATGAAAATACATAAAAATATTGAGACGTCCAATAAAAGCTAAATTACAGATTTTTAGCCACAAAAAATTCACACAAAGGGTAATTTTGGATTAGACATCGATTGTCAATATCAAAATTTACGGAAAAAATAATAGTTGTCGGAAAATTGAGACGAAAGTATGGAAGAATGCGAAAAATTTGTGAGAAAGCCTGTAAAATTACGTCAAATCATAACATCAATGTCAAAATTTTTTTCAGATGATAAATAGCAAACATTTCAAAGATTTCAAATTAAACAGTGTACGAAATTTAAAATTTCCATAATTGAGTAATTTTGGATAGCAAATTCGGTGAAAATTTATAGTGTTTTCACAAAATTTTTATAGCTATTAAAAATTGATACAAAGGTGTAATTTTGGATCAATAATTGTGTTTTTTCCAGATGAAAATACATAAAAATATTGAGACGTCCAATAAAAGCTAAATTACAGATTTTTAGCCACAAAAAATTCACACAAAGGGTAATTTTGGATTAGACATCGATTGTCAATATCAAAATTTACGGAAAAAATAATAGTTGTCGGAAAATTGAGACGAAAGTAAGGAAGAATGCGAAAAATTTGTGAGAAAGCCTGTAAAATTACGTCAAATCATAAAATCAATTTCAAAATTTATTTTCAGATGATAAATAGCAAACATTTCAAAGATTTCAAATTAAACAGTGTACGAAATTTAAAATTTCCATAATTGAGTAATTTTGGATGGCAAATTCGGTGAAAATTTATAGTGTTTTCACAAAATTTTTATAGCTATTAAAAATTGATACAAAGGTGTAATTTTGGATCAATAATTGTGTTTTTTCCAGATGAAAATACATAAAAATATTGAGACGTCCAATAAAAGCTAAATTACAGATTTTTAGCCACAAAAAATTCACACAAAGGGTAATTTTGGATGAGACATCGATTGCCAATATCAAAATTTACGGAAAAAATAATAGTTGTCGGAAAATTGAGACGAAAGTAAGGAAGAATGCGAAAAATTTGTGAGAAAGCCTGTAAAATTACGTCAAATCATAAAATCAATCTCAAAATTTTTTTTCAAATGATAAATAGCAAACATTTCAAAGATTTCAAATTAAACAACGTATACAAAATTTAAAATTTCCATAATTGAGTAATTTTGGATGGCAAATTCGGTGAAAATTTATAGTGTTTTCACAAAATTTTTATAGCTATTAAAAATTGATACAAAGGTGTAATTTTGGATCAATAATTGTGTTTTTTCCAGATGAAAATACATAAAAATATTGAGACGTCCAATAAAAGCTAAATTACAGATTTTTAGCCACAAAAAATTCACACAAAGGGTAATTTTGGATTAGACATCGATTGTCAATATCAAAATTTACGGAAAAAATAATAGTTGTCGGAAAATTGAGACGAAAGTAAGGAAGAATGCGAAAAATTTGTGAGAAAGCCTGTAAAATTACGTCAAATCATAAAATCAATTTCAAAATTTATTTTCAGATGATAAATAGCAAACATTTCAAAGATTTCAAATTAAACAGTGTACGAAATTTAAAATTTCCATAATTGAGTAATTTTGGATGGCAAATTCGGTGAAAATTTATAGTGTTTTCACAAAATTTTTATAGCTATTAAAAATTGATACAAAGGTGTAATTTTGGATCAATAATTGTGTTTTTTCCAGATGAAAATACATAAAAATATTGAGACGTCCAATAAAAGCTAAATTACAGATTTTTAGCCACAAAAAATTCACACAAAGGGTAATTTTGGATGAGACATCGATTGTCAATATCAAAATTTACGGAAAAAATAATAGTTGTCGGAAAATTGAGACGAAAGTAAGGAAGAATGCGAAAAATTTGTGAGAAAGCCTGTAAAATTACGTCAAATCATAAAATCAATCTCAAATTTTTTTTTCAAATGATAAATAGCAAACATTTCAAAGATTTCAAATTAAACAACGTATACAAAATTTAAAATTTCCATAATTGAGTAATTTTGGATGGCAAATTCGGTGAAAATTTATAGTGTTTTCACAAAATTTTTATAGCTATTAAAAATTGATACAAAGGTGTAATTTTGGATCAATAATTGTGTTTTTTCCAGATGAAAATACATAAAAATATTGAGACGTCCAATAAAAGCTAAATTACAGATTTTTAGCCACAAAAAATTCACACAAAGGGTAATTTTGGATGAGACATCGATTGTCAATATCAAAATTTACGGAAAAAATAATAGTTGTCGGAAAATTGAGACGAAAGTAAGGAAGAATGCGAAAAATTTGTGAGAAAGCCTGTAAAATTACGTCAAATCATAAAATCAATCTCAAATTTTTTTTTCAAATGATAAATAGCAAACATTTCAAAGATTTCAAATTAAACAACGTATACAAAATTTAAAATTTCCATAATTGAGTAATTTTGGATGGCAAATTCGGTGAAAATTTATAGTGTTTTCACAAAATTTTTATAGCTATTAAAAATTGATACAAAGGTGTAATTTTGGATCAATAATTGTGTTTTTTCCAGATGAAAATACATAAAAATATTGAGACGTCCAATAAAAGCTAAATTACAGATTTTTAGCCACAAAAAATTCACACAAAGGGTAATTTTGGATTAGACATCGATTGTCAATATCAAAATTTACGGAAAAAATAATAGTTGTCGGAAAATTGAGACGAAAGTATGGAAGAATGCGAAAAATTTGTGAGAAAGCCTGTAAAATTACGTCAAATCATAACATCAATGTCAAAATTTTTTTCAGATGATAAATAGCAAACATTTCAAAGATTTCAAATTAAACAGTGTACGAAATTTAAAATTTCCATAATTGAGTAATTTTGGATAGCAAATTCGGTGAAAATTTATAGTGTTTTCACAAAATTTTTATAGCTATTAAAAATTGATACAAAGGTGTAATTTTGGATCAATAATTGTGTTTTTTCCAGATGAAAATACATAAAAATATTGAGACGTCCAATAAAAGCTAAATTACAGATTTTTAGCCACAAAAAATTCACACAAAGGGTAATTTTGGATTAGACATCGATTGTCAATATCAAAATTTACGGAAAAAATAATAGTTGTCGGAAAATTGAGACGAAAGTAAGGAAGAATGCGAAAAATTTGTGAGAAAGCCTGTAAAATTACGTCAAATCATAAAATCAATTTCAAAATTTATTTTCAGATGATAAATAGCAAACATTTCAAAGATTTCAAATTAAACAGTGTACGAAATTTAAAATTTCCATAATTGAGTAATTTTGGATGGCAAATTCGGTGAAAATTTATAGTGTTTTCACAAAATTTTTATAGCTATTAAAAATTGATACAAAGGTGTAATTTTGGATCAATAATTGTGTTTTTTCCAGATGAAAATACATAAAAATATTGAGACGTCCAATAAAAGCTAAATTACAGATTTTTAGCCACAAAAAATTCACACAAAGGGTAATTTTGGATGAGACATCGATTGCCAATATCAAAATTTACGGAAAAAATAATAGTTGTCGGAAAATTGAGACGAAAGTAAGGAAGAATGCGAAAAATTTGTGAGAAAGCCTGTAAAATTACGTCAAATCATAAAATCAATCTCAAAATTTTTTTTCAAATGATAAATAGCAAACATTTCAAAGATTTCAAATTAAACAACGTATACAAAATTTAAAATTTCCATAATTGAGTAATTTTGGATGGCAAATTCGGTGAAAATTTATAGTGTTTTCACAAAATTTTTATAGCTATTAAAAATTGATACAAAGGTGTAATTTTGGATCAATAATTGTGTTTTTTCCAGATGAAAATACATAAAAATATTGAGACGTCCAATAAAAGCTAAATTACAGATTTTTAGCCACAAAAAATTCACACAAAGGGTAATTTTGGATTAGACATCGATTGTCAATATCAAAATTTACGGAAAAAATAATAGTTGTCGGAAAATTGAGACGAAAGTATGGAAGAATGCGAAAAATTTGTGAGAAAGCCTGTAAAATTACGTCAAATCATAACATCAATGTCAAAATTTTTTTCAGATGATAAATAGCAAACATTTCAAAGATTTCAAATTAAACAGTGTACGAAATTTAAAATTTCCATAATTGAGTAATTTTGGATAGCAAATTCGGTGAAAATTTATAGTGTTTTCACAAAATTTTTATAGCTATTAAAAATTGATACAAAGGTGTAATTTTGGATCAATAATTGTGTTTTTTCCAGATGAAAATACATAAAAATATTGAGACGTCCAATAAAAGCTAAATTACAGATTTTTAGCCACAAAAAATTCACACAAAGGGTAATTTTGGATTAGACATCGATTGTCAATATCAAAATTTACGGAAAAAATAATAGTTGTCGGAAAATTGAGACGAAAGTAAGGAAGAATGCGAAAAATTTGTGAGAAAGCCTGTAAAATTACGTCAAATCATAAAATCAATTTCAAAATTTATTTTCAGATGATAAATAGCAAACATTTCAAAGATTTCAAATTAAACAGTGTACGAAATTTAAAATTTCCATAATTGAGTAATTTTGGATGGCAAATTCGGTGAAAATTTATAGTGTTTTCACAAAATTTTTATAGCTATTAAAAATTGATACAAAGGTGTAATTTTGGATCAATAATTGTGTTTTTTCCAGATGAAAATACATAAAAATATTGAGACGTCCAATAAAAGCTAAATTACAGATTTTTAGCCACAAAAAATTCACACAAAGGGTAATTTTGGATGAGACATCGATTGCCAATATCAAAATTTACGGAAAAAATAATAGTTGTCGGAAAATTGAGACGAAAGTAAGGAAGAATGCGAAAAATTTGTGAGAAAGCCTGTAAAATTACGTCAAATCATAAAATCAATCTCAAAATTTTTTTTCAAATGATAAATAGCAAACATTTCAAAGATTTCAAATTAAACAACGTATACAAAATTTAAAATTTCCATAATTGAGTAATTTTGGATGGCAAATTCGGTGAAAATTTATAGTGTTTTCACAAAATTTTTATAGCTATTAAAAATTGATACAAAGGTGTAATTTTGGATCAATAATTGTGTTTTTTCCAGATGAAAATACATAAAAATATTGAGACGTCCAATAAAAGCTAAATTACAGATTTTTAGCCACAAAAAATTCACACAAAGGGTAATTTTGGATGAGACATCGATTGTCAATATCAAAATTTACGGAAAAAATATTAGTTGTCGGAAAATTGAGACGAAAGTAAGGAAGAATGCGAAAAATTTGTGAGAAAGCCTGTAAAATTACGTCAAATCATAAAATCAATTTCAAAATTTATTTTCAGATGATAAATAGCAAACATTTCAAAGATTTCAAATTAAACAGTGTACGATATTTAAAATTTCCATAATTGAGTAATTTTGGATGGAAAATTCGGTGAAAATTTATAGTGTTTTCACAAAATTTTTATAGCTATTAAAAATTGATACAAAGGTGTAATTTTGGATCAAAAATTGTGTTTTTTCTAGATGAAAATACATAAAAAATTGAGACGTCCAATAAAAGCTAGATTATAGATTTTTTACAAGGTTTTTAGCCACAAAAAATTCACACAAATGGTAATTTTGGATGAGACATCGATTGTCAATATCAAAATTTACGGAAAAAATAATAGTTGTCGGAAAATTGAGACGAAAGTATGGAAGAATGCGAAAATTTTGTGAGAAAGCATGTAAAATTACGTCAAATCATAAAATCCATGTCAAATCATAAAATCCATGTCAAATTTTTTTTTCAGATGATGATAAATAGCAAATATTTCAAATTAAACAATGTACGAAATTTAAAATTTCCATAATTGAGTAATTTTGGATGAAAAATCAATTGCCAGTATCGAAAGGACCCCGCACAAAAGCATAGGAAAATGGCCTACAGTGGGATTTGTCTGAAATTTACATATGTTATTGGTATTGAGTTTCTAATCAAATGTTCCCATGGGCCCAATCCTCTAAGACCCATGCTTAGGTCTCAGGGCCTTATTTAGTATAGGTGCCAAATAAACAATGACACTTTTTTCTCAAGCCCATAATTTTTTTTATTTCCTATTAGAATTTAATTAAATAAGAAATATTGTAAAATCTTAGCATTTATCTTTTAGCACCAGTCCTCCGTAAAACATGTTTTGTCCTACAGGACCGTATTTAGTAAAACTATATTTGCCAAGTGATCCACAAAAAACCGAATCAAATTGATTTTGTTATAACTTTCTTATTTCTTGTCCTATTTCAGTGGTTGATAACTCGTTTGAAAGCAGTGGCGGATCCAGGGGAGGGGGGGGGGGTGGGGGGCGGCATGAGAACATTTGATCAGAAACTCACTACAAATAACATATGTAAATTTCAGACAAATCCCACTGTGGGCCATTTTCCTATGCTTTTGTGCGGGGTCCTTTACGAAACAAATATTTATGGAATTAGGAAAGAAAAAATGTCTATAAAAAATAAGTCAAATTTTCAAATTGACGATAAAATAGTTGTTTTCGAACAAAGATACATGGAATATTGTTGTAAAATCTGAAATACAATCCAAACAGCACTGCTTTTAAAGATTTTTCTAATTTAAAACATGTTATAATTGATTTAGACAAATTTTCTTATGCCAAAAAACCTAAAGAAGTCCATACTCTAATTCAAACGTGCATGTACAGCTTTCAATCAAATTCTAAACAATAAAACAACGTTGACGTTGATCTATTCATCACAGAAGGCTAATAACATCCAAATTTAATGCTTCTCCAAGTTTGCAGAACTTTGTTTACCCATACGTTTTAGTTGTGAAGCGAGACCCGGAGGCAACATCTGTAGGTTGTCAAACTAATTGCCCAAAAAAGAAGAAGAAAACTGTAATTAATTTTGTTCTAAATTAAATACCTTGAAAGGGCTCTTGGGTATGTAATGGGTTTTGGAGCAAATAAAATATTTAATTATTTTTAATAGCTAAAAAGAAAGTCGACTGCAAGTTTTTTATGAGTAATTTTTTTCGATCTATAATGATACACCCTTTTATACCGGATGTAACTGCAAATATCTCGGAACTCAGAAACGATAGGGAGGTGCGGTTTTTACTGAACAATTCCTTTTTATATAAAGTTTTTTTCAGTGTAAATGTTTATTTAGTAAAATCTCATATAGGTGTTTAAAAAAACGGTCGTTTTAAAATGCAACTATCGTAGCTTTTTTAAAAGAAACACCCTATATATTTTTATTCTATCTGAAAGGTAAATTCTTTCCCTTTCCGAAAATGTATAACTTGTTGAAGTTTATATGAAAAATAAGTGAGTTATTTGGTTTTTAATGATGATTGTTTATTAGATAGAGAACTCTAACTCATGTTGATTTTTAGTAAGTTTTAAATAAGAAAAAATTACAAATTTTGTCTGCTAACTAATGCGTATATATTGTTACTTAGATACTTAGACAGATCGTTCCATGCTAAACGAAATGTGAAACACCTAATTTATTTGTTTTAATTTATTTTGTAAGTAAGTAACTTTCTTAAATAATTAATTTTACCTTCTGACGTAATCTTAGCCAGAACGTGTTTATTTTTGTGGAGCGGCCTCTTTCAATTCAGCCGGAAGCATAAAAACCTTGAACCTTAGTCGTGCTTCTGTAAATTGACTTTAAAGTTATACATCCAATAATAACGACTCAGTTAGAAGAAAAATATGTGTGCATTTATTTACAATCAAAAACATTGTCTTTCAAATTTTATAATTGTCATTTATTATGTAAAATTCTTTCTTAAGTTATTCTGTTTTTATTATTATAAATTAAAAATATAGGTTAAATTAGTTGAGTACTCTGGCCTTATTGTTTATTTTAAAGTTTTAAATATCGATATTTAAGAAAATGAAAAGGTACCTTTAATACTTTCTGAATTCTTTCAGCAAACTTTAGTTGCTTGTTTGCAAATCGACGCTGTGGTCGGTTTCAATCAGGAATACGGGATTATGTTCTATAGGATACATTTTAAACTGGATACAAATTCAGGAAAAATTTCAGGAACTGGATTTACTTCAGGAAAGGATGATGAAATGTTGATTGGAAAGTCTATTTTATTTAAATTCCAAAATCTTCAGATGAAAAATTAATTCTAACCTCACTTTAGAAATTGACAGGTAACTTTCTACAATTATTTCATCGATCTATAATGGCTTTGACATAGATTTTCATTTGTTTACGTTACAAGTATTGATGTAGACACTTCGGAGGTTTTTAAGCAAAAGCCCCGCTTGATCGCGAAATTTGGTTTTTATGAACTTATATCTCACAGCTTCCTAGATCGGAATTTGACATAAAATTCTTAAATAAATTATTATAATATAAAAAAAAATTACTTTTATACGTCTTTTAACCATTACCAACTCATTCCTTAGATTAAAAGAATGATTTTGGTGTAAATTATTTGCTAATTTGACTAATATTAAAAATACATGAATGTGTTTCTGTTTTCGTTATTATTGAAGTTATAATTCTGTTAAACTCTATTATTATTGTTTATTTTACAATAATATTATGATTTTAGCAATTCCCACGCTTTGTTTTCTAATTTTCATTGACTTTCCCCTAAATTTAGATTAATGATTTGTTTAAATTTGAATATTTCATTTTGAGGTTATGTGGAAAATTTCTTTTTCACATAGTGTTTAAAATAATAACTTTTACTTAGATGTAACGAATATTTGTAATTGTCTTAAAATCATTGATGAAAGCCGCTTATGGGGTTACTGCGTTAATATTAACCTTCAGAAATCTAACATTTTATGAATTAATTGCTACTTCAAGATTGATTAGAAATTGTATTTAATTAAACACGTTTTGTATAATGTTGGTTCAGATTAAAATAAATGATTATTTAATGTTATTTATTTGTAAAATTTGATGATTATTATTATTCATTCATTTACACCTTGTTATCTAATTTAATAAAAATCTTTCAGATGTTCCAAGTATTGTCCATTTTGATTTATACATTTTTGCAACCTGATCAAAAAGTGCTGAAAAGAATCTCGGGGTAATTTTCAGGTAAGCTAAATCGAACCATTATTGAAAACCAATTAAAAACAGCCGTTTCAGAAGTATTCAAATAAGAATTAATTACTTTGACAGCTCGGTGTGCATACCATATGTACTTTAAGATGAAATTTTCATATAGACATATTGTAAATACATTAAGATTGGTGCTTTATAAATTTAAATATTTAAAAAAATGTATATAGATAGAATCCAGAATAAGATATGGCATAATATCATGGGGGGCTTTGGAAATGACGCTTCTCTTGGAAGTAATACAAAGGAAAATAATAAAACAGGAGTACTTTCTCACTACGTCCTATTTTTCTAATTCGGATGAACACCTTTACTTTATCTCCTTTCTTAAACTCTATTGTTCTGTGCATAGAGTCGTATCTTTCCTTGTCTTTGTCTTGCTTATTTTTTATCCCCTGTACAGCTAAGTTTCTGACAGCCAACCCTCAACGCTCTGTCTCTAATTTGCACTACATCTAAGTTATTAGTTTGTGTCATTAAGTTTGCCTCTGTTGGCCAGAATTGGTTCTGTCCCATAAACCAACATAAATGGGGATAATTTTGTAGTGTCTTGTTTCGCTGTATTATACGCGAAAGGTATTCATCCCAGTGTGTGTGCTCAGAGTTCGTATACATTGTCAACATATTTTCCAGGGTCTTGTTAAATCTTTCAGTTAACCCATTTGTTGCTGGGTGGTAGGCTGTGGTGTGTCAATTCGGATTTAAAATTTGATCCTTGATCACTAAGTAAAAATCGTGGACTGCCATGTCTACAGTACCCACCAGTCTAATTCTTTCCGTCACAAAGAGTTTTTAGGAAAATATCGCTGACATTGCAGAGTTGATAGTTTCGATAAATTATCCTACTTTTATATCAGTAATAGACTCTTAATTAGGCAATCTAACATCGATTTTCGTCTTTCTGCACTGTTAGCCAAATTTTGCAATGAGACCTGGTTTAGTTAAATGTTTATATTTTAAGTTTTCTATTGTGTAAATAAGTTTAAACTAAAATAATTTTGGTAAATAAAATTCTTTTTTTTGTTACCTAGTTTTTCAGAAATTAATATTTTAATTACACATGGGATTCATGACAATATATAATAAAAAAACAACTTACCCGACAGATTTAGTATACAGGGTGTGTCACGAAAATGGTCCATTAGCCATATATAGAGAACTATAGATATTTGAAATTTGAAAGAGCCACTTTCACTTACAAATTGAACGAAGTTAGAAAATAAAATAATCTAATTGTCCAGTAATTTGTTTATAACAACTGTCATTTTCAATTTTCATGGCATGCTAGATTATATTACCCACCAATTTATGTAAAATATCTTCAAATTATAATAAATCTAGCAATAACTCAGAAATACGTAACTTTAGGTATAGGAAATGCTAATACAGATCGAAAGATAATAAAAAACTGATTCAGACGCGATAATAAAATATAGGGTGTTTGATTTGAAATTATCGACTTATTGAGAATGGAAAATATGAAGATTGGATGCTCCATTTTAGACACCCTGTATAAAATATCGAGTTTGTCGTTTCACCGTATGCTAGAAAAGGATATTCTCAGAATCTATGTATAAAATTTGAAATTAATAGCTTAACAACTAAGCCAGATACGGAAATTAAAGTAAATGGGTTTTTTTTTAAAATTTTATAAAAATCTCAAATATCTCGGAAACTGTTAAACTTAGACCTATGGTATGTAAATAATTTTTTGTTCAAAATTTGATTCTGAATCCAAAAATAAAAAGAAAAAGCCCCGTAACCCAATTTTAAAATTTCAAATATCTCTAGTTCTCTATATGGCCATCTTCGTGACACACCCTGTATAAGGAAAGTAGATATAACATAATGGACATTAGACAGTTATATATTTTTAATTTATTGATCGACATTAATAAAAATACGAATATTTTACACCATATACAACATAAATGTCAGACTAGAAGTTCAGTTGAAACTTTTTTGTAGATCAGAGATCTTTTAATTAACCCATTTTTTTTTTAATTGACCGCATCCCGATTTAAATTATAATCCGTAACAAAAGAAAATCAGCTTACCATCCAAAATAGTGTTTCGTTGGCAAAATTGGAATATGTATCGATTGTTGAAAGTACGCTGAATATCAGACAGACGAGCACCAACATGAATCTGGAACAAAAGGATTCTAGTTTAGTTTTTTGATTTCTGTCTATTCCAATTTCGCAGGTACGCTGTTTTATGACCATCTGCACAATTCGCGTGCACTCTAAATCAACCTGTATCGGAAAAAAAAAACAAATTCGTGATTACAAATATAAAATACGTTCTTGTTTAACAGATAGACATGAATTATGTTTCAAAAATTACAATTTCCGTAGGAAAATTAAGATTTTGAATCTTTTTTTCGTTGAAAAACCCATCCATCCATCATTTCGCGGTTTCGGGAAAATCAATGACAAAAAGTTCGAGCGTAACATCAAATACAACCGAAACCGTGAGTAAATTATTTAGCTGCTGTAATAGCTGTCACTCTGTAAAATCAACATTTTTCCCTGATAATGTAAACAACAGAATCCGGGACCCCTGCGGGTAGATATAGTCCTAATTGGAAAAAAACTGTATACACCGAAAAGACAAACTTTACGTTGATTTGGAGAGCTAATTATCCTTTGGGTTTTTTTTTAAAGTAGTTTTATCGATCTAAAGTAAACTCATTAAGATAAAAAAATTATACTACGAAATTATTTAAATATTAATAGATTCGTGGTTATCGTTAAGTACAACCATTTTATTTAATTAAATTGGGTAAAATAAACGTTTGTAAAACTATCGACGGAAGACTTGTCATTAAAAAAAATATTTAGATCAATTGGTATGTTATTTGTTGACCTTTTCTCTCTTCTACTTTATTTATTTATCTTTTAATTACTAGTTTTAATGAAAAACGGTTTGACGTGGCAACCTCGCAAAAAGATGGAGGTATTTTAAAACGACTTGCAGTATTTATTAAGTTTTTGGATGACTTTATTAAATTTTTCTAATACTAGACACTTCATACTGTTACTATGGTCCATTAGAACTATCACTTTAAGCTGTCAATAAAATCCATCATTCCTTATAAAATACGTCGTTAATATTAACGTACTTTATAGCTATTTAAAATTCTATTACTTAGTATTAGAAAAAATCTTGAAGACAACACGTGTTTTGTAGTTTAAAAATCTGTCTATTAAATCCGTGCTCACTTTGTTCGCTTGGATTTAAACTTCGACCTTAATTTTTAAACTGTCTATAAAACCCTAGTTGTCTTAATAGCTATAAAGCTTGTTTTAACTTTTTTAACATCTTCTACGGCCCAAGGAAGATTGACAAACCAGGGAATGATTTTGTTTCTATTTAATTATTGTTTTAATTATATTTACGCTGTGTCTAGGTGCACGCTAACGTGTACAAAATAATAAACTTACGTGCACGCTAAAACGTCATCATTGTCCATGACGTAGTCTTTTAGCGTGCACCTTTATTTGCATACAAAATTAACATCGAGCACTGTAATTAAATAATAACTTTATTCTTATGAAATTCATAATAATAGGTAGATATATTAACAATGATCGGACGAGATTATTTATTAGGACACCCCACCATTTAAACGTCCTGGTCAAATGGCTGAAAATTTCTTCAAACCTTTCTGATTAAAGAAATATCTGGTCACCGAGCTTCGCTTTTAATATTCAAATCTACATTTTTAAGCAGCCCAATGAGTATATAATTTAAGTATATTTATAACATGACAAATTATTAATTCGCGAAAATCAAGGCGACATCTACTTGAACGTTGAACGTGAAAGTTAATTGGCGATTGGCTTGAAAGTTGGCGGGAAAATTAAAAAAGCTGTCAGTGTTAATTTTCAATTGGCTGCATCTGTTGTTGACGTTTATCAACTGCTTGTCACAGAGGTTAGTTAAATGCATTTCACCCTTTTAGGGCAACATCTACTGACGCTTGATCTTCGCGAATTGTCACGGTGGACAGGCCCCGTTTCCGGGACGGGCAACAGCAGCGTGTAGGGCACAGGTCCCGTCAACAGAAGATCGCTCAGCTCACTCTATCTATCACTATGTAAGAAAAACTTTATGTTCAATTGATTTTCTTATTTATTGATCTGCAGTGAAGGAAAATTATAGGTCTGATATTCATACTTGGGTAAAAACCTCCTCAAAAACCTGTGACCAGACTCTCGACGTGTGGCAGATATTGATATCATATTTTTTCAAAAATTTTCAGTTACAAAAATAGTTCATTCGTACATTACATTACAATTTGCTCTGGGAAAATACAAAGTCACAATCAACCTTAAAATGTACTATGAAAATAGAGAATTTTAAATGTCTCTTTAAAGTTTCTTGTAAAATAAAAAATTGAAATCTATGTTAACAGTACACGTGTACAAGTATTCATTCTTTTTCTCTCTCTCTCTCTATGATAATGAAAACTTAAATATTAAAACTCTCCGCATAATAAAATAGTAGCCGTAAGGGGTAGTCTCACACTATCGGGGAAGGGAAGAACCTTTACCCGATGTGCCTAAAGCATTTCCACCTGCCAAAAAAAAAAAGATTAGCTTTAGGTTAGGTTAGATCTTTGTAATAAATAAAGAAAAGTACGATACGTGTGACATTTTGACATTTGTTACATTCTGACAGGTGTCATATTTTGATATTTGCTCATTTTGAGATTTGTTCATTTTGACAGTTGTTACATTCTGACACGTATCACATTTTAACAGTTGTCACGTTTTTACAGGAGTCACATTTTGACAAGTGTCCATTTTACAGTGTTACTCAACGTTCCTATAAATATTTACCTAAACCCATGATTTCTGAAATTGAATTGACAACGTTGTATTTTCAACTTTGAATTTATGAGATGGCTGTCATTTGACAAGCAAATTATTTATGTCCGTCAAATGAACCTTTCCTTTTTTATATAAAGCGGCAAATTTAAAATTGAATTCTTTCAGATTAAAGCGCCAGAAATTAAATAAAGTCAAACCTTTTTACTACTATACTATACAGAAGAAAGGAGTGCAGTATTTAATTTGCAGAACGTAGTACAGATTCAAGAGGTAGAAATTTTATTTTTACCTCATCCTTCAATGCTTATTTGTAGTTAAAATTTAAATTTTAATACATCTGATCGGCCTAATATAGTTTTTGTCTAGATTCTTGTTTCCATGGTTTTTACTGTAATAAATTTGTTCTTTTGACAGATAAGTCAGACTTTATTTATTCATAGCCGTATCGTATGTATTTTAATTGATTCAGAATTTTGTATTAATATATATTTCAAAATGGCTTCATTCTAAAAATATTATCAGTCCTTCTAAATCCTTGAAGGCACAATTATTAGTAATAGCAAGGCAACATAAAAACAAATTCAAAAAATATATTATGGATGAGATGGCCAGAGAAAAAGGAATTAAAATTCTCAGATTTCCTCCGAACCACGCAGAGTTAAATTCCATTGAACTGATCTGGTCTCAATTATTAAAAGGTTATGTTTCTCAAAACAATAAAACATTTAAATTTCCTGATGTGCGAAATTTGTTTTTGAAGGCAGTTTCAGATGTAAATAGAGAACATTGGGGAAAATGCATTGATCATGTTAAAAATGTGGAAAATTCATTTAGGAAAGTGGATATATCAATGGATAATTTAATAGAACCGATAATAATAAACATCAGAAAAGACAATTATAATGATGCCAGTAGTTTTAGTGAAGACAGTGACTTTTAAAGATAGTTCTTGAACTAACTTTTTTTTTAATCTTTGAGTTTAGGTAAGTACTGAAGCGTTACTTTTAATGCCAAGAGATTTAATTTAATCCCAACATATAATCCTCCTTGTTATTTATTGGTTAAATTTAATTCGTTCAATGTTAAAGTGTCGGATGCATAAAGTTTATTTTTATTTTTTGTAAATAATATAACTTCAAAAATTTAATCTACGAAGTGCGTATATATATTTTATATGCTGTGACCTTATTTATATTATAGAAACTTATTTTGCAAAGTACGCCTATGGAATATGACGTTATATCCCCACTTTGACTGTACTCATCTATCCTTTATAGTATATATTACTATAGAAACAAGTTATTATTATGTGCCGTTGCTAGGAAATAAAACTAAAAGCTTAACTTTTCCACTACCAGCAAACACTCGTTGATTTTCCAGGTACAATTCTTTTGTCCATATTTTGTGGCACAAACTTTTCATATTGCCTCAAATCATTTTGAAATTCCTCAAAGGAACTAAACACCTGATTTCAACGAATAATTTATTTATTTATTATTTATTTATACTGAACATAACCTCATTTATCAGGCGCGGTAAATCGGTGCACGCTAAAAGACTACGTCATGGACAATGATGACGTTTTAGCGTGTACCTAAGTTTTTTATTTTGTACACGTTAGCGTGCACCTAGACACAGCGTTATATTTACCTACTGCGTTACGTTTATGTGCCATCGATATACGATATTTTACGCAAAAGGTGCATTCATGATATTTTACAGCGGAAAAGTAAATGAATTCTCCATATATTCATTATTTTGTCTAAAAGTCCAACATAAATCATTCCCGTTATTCTAAAATCAGCGAAAACGATTCACAATTTACAGCTTTTTTTTTTTCATTTTTTGTCTTCTGCGTATTAATAATAAAAAGGATAACATGGCTACCGGTTAATTTGCGTGAAACATTTATACGCAAAGCTTCGAAACCGGATTTACATCGCTCTGCCAACCTTCCTTCCCATTGGAATCAAACGCTTTTGAATGTGATTGATCACCGGACGTTCAAGTTTTTTGCAGGTGCGGAGAAATGGGGGAAGCGTTAAATATGACAAAAATATCTGCGATGGTTTTTAATAAAAAAGGTTATTTATGTCACGAGCGCAAAAACTGAGCTTTTGTGTTTACAAAGCAGAAAAAGAATATCAAAAAATTATACCATTTATAAAATTCACATTTTGACATCGAATTTTATTTTACTTACGCTTTCAATATTTTTTCTACCTATTTCACACTTTTCCATTAAAATCGTAAATGTTGATAGTTCATATGGAGATAAAATTATGTTCATCTCACTAGTAATGTACCATCTACCCTTTTGCACAAATATGTTAATTTGGGACTACTGTTTAAATAAATTTCCAAGATAAAACATATTTTACGAAATAAAACCGTTGATTTGAATGAAAAAAGGCTTTAATTTGACGAAAGAATTACAAAAAATACAATGCTTTAGCAAGAGAGTCTGTTTTCTTGGGCAAACTGTATTTTTAGATTAAAAAGAGTGCAAAACAGTTAAAAGCAAAACAATACAGAGCCTTTTTTCCTATTTTTTTCTTTGTACATCCAGAACGAAGAATGACTACCATTTATATCATTATTCTCATTAACCTCAACATGGTATTCTTGACGCTATGAGACCAGACAATTTATAAATAAAAAATCGAATGTGACAAAAGAAAAACAATATAAATCATTTAAAAAGTGCCACGATCCCTTACAAAATGTATTCAACATCAACATGAATTTTTTACAGGGAGATCAACAGCGCAATATTTTCATTTCAATGAAAACTATAATAATAATATGTTTGTTTTTAGATGTGCTACCATCTATGGTAAGAAGAGAGTATTGACATTAAATTTTGACTGAATCTAGTCAAGAAGTCACTCTCTTCGTTTTTATCCCTTTCAGAGATTAATACAAAGTGAGTAAACCAGTAAGGAATTTTAATTTATTAGATTCGACATCCTAAGACCGGTTTCTGTCTTTCGACTTCATCAGTTAGGCTTTTCGAATCCAATAAATAAAATTCCAATCTCGTACAAGTCAATAGCTATATCCGCTATAAGATAACATTTTTAGATGTGCTACCATCTATGGTAAGAAGAGAGTATTGACATTAAATTTTGACTGAATCTAGTCAAGATGTCACTCTCTTCTTTTTTATCCCTTTCAGAGATTAATACAAAGTGAGTAAACCAGTAAGGAATTTTAATTTATTAGATTCGACATCCTAAGACCGGTTTCTGTCTTTCGACTTCATCAGTTAGGCTTTTCGAATCCAATAAATAAAATTCCAAACTCGTACAAGTCAATAGCTATATCCGCTATAAGATAACATTTTTAGATGTGCTACCATCTATGGTAAGAAGAGAGTATTGACATTAAATTTTGACTGAATCTAGTCAAGATGTCACTCTCTTCTTTTTTATCCCTTTCAGAGATTAATACAAAGTGAGTAAACCAGTAAGGAATTTTAATTTATTATACTCACTTTGTATTAGTCTCTGAAAGGGATAAAAAAGAAGAGAGTGACATCTTGAGTAGATTCAGTCAAAATTTAATGTCAATACTCTCTTCTTACGATAGATGGTAGCACATCTAAAAATGTTATCTTATAGCGGATATTGCTATTGACTTGTACGAGTTTGGAATTTTATTTATTGGATTCGAAAAGCCTAACTGATGAAGTCGAAAGACAGAAACCGGTCTTAGGATGTCGAATCTAATAAATTAAAATTCCTTACTGGTTTACTCAATATGTTTGTTGTTTGTTAATTTTAACGTCTCTTTTCTGACCTAATGGCCTAAACTGGAAGGTCCGAACCACGGTCCTCAATCACCTTAAACCCAGGACTATGCCTTTGTCATGCAGGTGATCTACCGACCAACAAGTGTGTAATTGTGTAACCAACCCCTATCAGTTTCACGAGATATCCGATCTCATCCGGCCTGTCCGGCGTGAATGAAACTGCGTACGACACAAATACCTTTTTGCACTTGCCAAAGTCTTATCTGACTTTAATTGCACTTGAATGCGGCAGGATTCGAACCTACTCTCCGAACACTGACCAAGCTGAATTGGCAGACGCCTTACCAACTAGGTCACCGTGTCCGATATATAATAATAATAATAATAATAATAATAATAATAATAATAAAGGACTTTATTGTTTCGACAGCAGACTATAGATTAATAATGAATAATAATACAATACATTATATGAAACAAAAGGCGGAGTTCAGCGTATATTGAATCACCCTTTACTCTTCATTTCGGAAGCTCATAGTGGTTTGTATTTTAATTTCTCTCTCTTTCCACTGGATTAAAACCACTTAGTTGTTAAAAAAGTTAATAAAGTGTTGTTTCAAATTTAGAATGATTTTATTTAATACAGATTCAAAGAAAAATTTATTTACACAAAACAGACTATTTACTATTATGAATTACATTCACGCCACACACACTCAATGATATCTTATATCTAGAAAACGTCAATAAAAAAACTTTTTTAACAACTAAGTGGTTTTAATCCAGTGGAAAGAGAGAGAAACCCTTTACTTTGTTCTTCCACTCAACCAGAAAAAAAATGTCGATGCCATATTATATCAAAAATAATATATTGAAATGGAATTTAATATTTTAAAATGAAATGGAAATTGAACATTATCAAAATTATAATATTTAGGTAAAATTAAATTATAAATTGAAGAAAATAAATACCAAGACTATGCCCAATCCTATATTTCTTCTTAAGATTATTTTGTCAGTTAAAAGAAAATGAACGTCACCTAAAAATAAAGAAACTATATTATTAAAATACAATTTAGAAAAATAAACAAAATAATATTTTATAGATAAGGAGAAACGTTAAAGGTGAACTTACCTAAGGGATTGATTTATTGTGAGATCCTTATTATTAGAAAAATCCTTCTTAATAAAGCTCTGATAGTAACCTAAAAAAAATTAAAATCAAAATTAAATCATATTCAAAATTCAAAATTTTATTAACATTTTAATTTGGGACAATCTTTATAATAAAAAAATAATCATAGGACAATCTGTATAGCAAAATAAAATAAGGGTTGTGACAACTATTTAAAATGAAATAACAGCATACCAACTTTAGTAACTAAATTATAAATTGATAAAATGTAGAGAATTCAACACCAGAATATAGATGGAAAGTATTTTATTTGTTATAATAGAAATTATGAAATTTAAAATACATAAAATCGAAAATAAAGTATAACATAATCAAAAGTTTGAAATAATTTGAAAATTTCTGCATGACGTAAAAGGGTAACATAGCAACAAAAAAAAGAAAGTTAGTTAGTTGGGAGATAGTTAAAAAAAAATTAGGAAGAGAGTTTTTTTTTCTTGATAGAAAAAATTAAGAGGATTTTTGAATTTAAAAAGTTTATAAAAAATTAGTTTATCAAAAGAAATGGTAGAAGGAGTTTGGTAGGAGAATTTGAGAAAATTAATTTTGAAAAAAAAAACTTATTAAGAAAAATTATAAAATTTGGAAAAGTACGTTTATATTCTGGAGGAAGATTATTTCGGCGAATTGTTTATATTTAGTAAGTGATTGTATTACGTAGACAACTTACCTGGAGGTTGTTTGTTTTGTTGCGGAAATCATCGGGACATCAATTTCGTTAAAAAACCACAGAAAGTGGAAACAACACATAACTATAAATCTGGTTATAACTCCTCACTGTTGCACGAGAAAGAAGAAGGAATAGGAACATTCACAAGGTATAAATTCATTATAATTAATTACAACATACTGCAGATCAGAAACAAACAGTGTGGTTGTGCATTTGTGAGGTTAAGACTGACATTTTCATCACTGAATTTCGGGTGTGCCAACCTTAACCAAGTTAAAATTTATTGCGTAAAATTTGAATTTCTAGATAGATTGAGTGTGTGTGTGGCGTGAATGTAATTCATAACAGTAAATAGTCTGTTTTGTGTAAATAAATTTTTCTTTGAATCTATATTAAATAAAATCATTCTAAATTTGAAACAACACTTTATTTTTTGCAAATACAGAAACTATCAGTAGTTAGAGGAACTTGAACTCACAATTGAAGAATCTCTGAGATTGGAAGATTGACAGATATAAAATTGAGCATAGTCGTGGTGGTATAAAAAAAATTTATTATTAAAATTATTAAAATTTTAAATTTTTTGAAAAATCATAACAATATTATTTAAAATTCTAAATTAGAACAATAACCAAATAAATTTATTAGTAAAACATTATTTAATTAAAAGTTACGATTTCGAAAAATCATATCAAAAAAGTTACGATTTTGAAAAATCATAACAATATATATTGTTATGGTTTTTAAACCCTAGTGTTGTGAGCTATTAGTTATTGTTTTAATTTTTTTTATTGATATTTTTAATTTTTATATTTGTTTATTGTTTGTATTGTTATCCAAAATAAAATTTTGTTTCAAAGTTTCTAATTTTTCTTCTATTGATGTTATTTTTCTTTCTAATGCTAGTGCTTCTAGTGCTCGTAGACAAAAAGAGTGTTGAGCGCCATCTATAATTATAGAACTGTAACGAGTTGCTTCTTTATCTCAGGTAGGTTCAAGATCATTCAATATTATAAATCAATGATAATGCAATAATTATCAAATAACGAGAACACAATGTATTAACAAGAAAATAAACAAAGGAATATTTGCACAAATCTCTAAAACAATAATGCTAAAGTAAGTAAAATTTCTTTTTATTTTGTTAACGAATTCTCTAACCCTACTTTTTATAAAATGTCAATGACTTTTATGCGGTTTGTTGAATTATTTTAAAATCGATTATTATATAGCCTTTTTTTTATTTGTAAAAAGAAAATCTAGATTTGTATCTTTTAGAGTGATATAGTTAAAATTGAGGTAACTTTTTATTTAAGAGCTTACGCAATTTTCTGTGAGACAAATAACTCTCAACTTTGGATTGCAATCCGTAGATTCCACAACAAATTCTGGAGACGGTGATGTTGACTTTATGTCCTTGAAAAGGCAGGATACTTCCTTGATTCAGGAACAAATAATTTTGTATTTCGGCAGGAACAAACACAAATTTTATTCTTCAAAAACATTTAGGAACAGGTAATGTTTTCTTTTTTAAACTTTTGTTATTCAAGTTATCACTGGGCTTTTTTAACTATTTTCAATTGTTTTAATTTTGCAGAGCGATGTGTACCCTTTTGTTGATTTTTGACAAAATGTCGAGACTCACTTGGGAAAATAGTTTTATAGTTAACTAGATCGAATTTTATTGATTTAATTTTGAAAATCTTGTCACATATCGAAAAATAAAGTATTTTTCCGCATGGATTTACATATTACATATTAAACTACAACAAAAAATAAAATTTTTGGTATAACTTTCATCACCTGATTTCTAATAATAAGTTTTATATTTTGAATTTAAGATTTACTTTATCTTTGACTTTAAATTTTATTCTATCCTATTTCCAAATGTCAGCTTATTACAATTCTATCGAGAATGATGTATTTTATCTCTATCTTATTATTATTTCTTTCCTAAAACAGTTTTATTGCTTTATTTTTGATATTCCATTTTTTAAGGTTAGGATATTTTTAATTTATCTCTAATTACTTTAATTGATTATTAATTTTTATAATTACTGTTTCAGTTTTATGTCCTAATACTATTTTTTTCTTTAATTATTAAAAATTTATGTTTTAAAAACTCTAAGTGGTTTAAATATGAGTGTAAATATCTCTTATGACATAAATGATAACAATCTATATAATTTAAAATAGGTATTTTTCGAACGCCGAAACCCCCAATTCATCCTCGAAATTTCTACATTTACCCGTTTATTTATCAAAGTCTTTTACTATAATATAGGTAGACGAAAAGTAATTTATTACTGTCACTTGAAATTTCTCAGATAGGATCGAAAGGATATAATACAGGAGTACGAAGTTCAAGACCTTTTATTCCCAGGCAATATTTTCTCCTTTATTTAGTTAAAAGTTACTTTCTCACTGTCGCTCGGGAATCGGCGACAGAACGTCTCCGAATCAGAAACTCTTGATTACTCTGATATTGACAGTTACATTATTCGCCGAATCGAACAGGATAACTTCAAATAAATTCACTATTACAAATTGTAACTTAGACTATACTCTGAATAAAAGAGGAGTGCAGTAAAAGTGGGGATATAACGTCACATTCCATAGGCGTACTTTGCAAAATAAAAATAAACCAATAATTTTAAGGGGTTTTATTTAAGTTGAAAAACAAAGGTTCCAATTTCCCAATTTAATTGGGTTTTATTTAGTTATGCTACTTTTAGATTTATATAGATTATTTTTTTCATCTGTCAAAACAGTCAGATTTTGTGGTTTCAGCCAATAACAACTCAGGATCCTAACCAATCATTGTGTTTTATACTGATAAAACCGCTTCGTCGTTTTTGTTTTTTGATTAAACTGTGTTTACCTATTTGAGATGTCAAATGTAAACATTTATCAATTATTATTATACTAAAATGTATTGCAAATCTATGTTAATAACCAAATTTCAAAATGTATTTGTAAACTAACCTGTTTTTATTAGTTTATTTCAAAACTCCTTTAACATTTTTAGGTACCCCACTTTAACACTAAACTTAAAATTAATTAAATTAAGAAAGACTGCATTTCATTCTTCTTCTTCGCTTTTATTTACGGCGCCGTTTCGCGGGGTAGCCAGTCAAAAAATCGCATTGGTGGCCCTGTATGTAAAACTATAACAGCTCAGGTTTCAATTTAAATTGGTAAACAAAATTTTCAATATTTGTGTGTAAAGTGTCTTTTGCATAAATGACTATGTTCTCTGTTTTTAATACAAAATGATTCAAAAAATAATCCTTTCAAATACGACTCGTCCTTTGAAATTTTATAGATTAAATTTGGAGGACTCGTGGTATTACCTTTGATAAAATTAGTGGGAGATTTCAAAAATGTTTATTTTCTTTATCAAGACAAATAACATGAAATTCAGAAAAAATTACATACAAAAAGAAACATCAATAGATGTGCTACCATCTATGGTAAGAAGAGAGTATTGACATTAAATTTTGACTGAATCTAGTCAAGATGTCACTCTCTTCTTTTTTCTCCCATTCAGAGATTAATACAAAGTGAGTAAACCAGTAAGAAATTTTAATATATTAGATTCGACATCCTAAGACCGGTTTCTGTCTTTCGACTTCATCAGTTAGGCTTTTCGAATCCAATAAATAAAATTCCAAACTCATACAAGTCAATAGCTATATCCGCTATAAGATAACATTTTTAGATGTGCTACCATCTATGGTAAGAAGAGAGTATTGACATTAAATTTTGACTGAATCTAGTCAAGATGTCACTCTCTTCTTTTTTATCCCATTCAGAGATTAATACAAAGTGAGTAAACCAGTAAGGAATTTTAATTTATTAGATTCGACATCCTAAGACCGGTTTCTGTCTTTCGACTTCATCAGTTAGGCTTTTCGAATCTAATAAATTAAAATTCCTTACTGGTTTACTCACTTTGTATTAATCTCTGAATGGGATAAAAAAGAAGAGATTGACATCTTGACTAGATTCAGTCAAAATTTAATGTCAATACTCTCTTCTTACCATAGATGGTAGCACATCTAAAAATGTTATCTTATAGCGGATATAGCTATTGACTTGTACGAGTTTGGAATTTTATTTATTGGATTCGAAAAGCCTAACTGATGAAGTCGAAAGACAGAAACCGGTCTTAGGATGTCGAATCTAATAAATTAAAATTCCTTACTGGTTTACTCACTTTGTATTAATCTCTGAATGGGATAAAAAAGAAGAGAGTGACATCTTGACTAGATTCAGTCAAAATTTAATGTCAATACTCTCTTCTTACCATAGATGGTAGCACTTCTAAAAATGTTATCTTATAGCGGATATAGCTATTGACTTGTACGAGTTTGGAATTTTATTTATTGGATTCGAAAAGCCTAACTGATGAAGTCGAAAGACAGAAACCGGTCTTAGGATGTCGAATCTAATAAATTAAAATTCCTTACTGGTTTACTCACTTTGTATTAATCTCTGAAAGGGATAAAAAAGAAGAGAGTGACATCTTGACTAGATTCAGTCAAAATTTAATGTCAATACTCTCTTCTTACCATAGATGGTAGAACATCTAAAAATGTTATCTTATAGCGGATATAGCTATTGACTTGTACGAGTTTGGAATTTTATTTATTGGATTCGAAAAGCCTAACTGATGAAGTCGAAAGACAGAAACCGGTCTTAGGATGTCGAATCTAATAAATTAAAATTCCTTACTGGTTTACTCACTTTGTATTAATCTCTGAAAGGGATAAAAAAGAAGAGAGTGACATCTTGACTAGATTCAGTCAAAATTTAATGTCAATACTCTCTTCTTACCATAGATGGTAGAACATCTAAAAATGTTATCTTATAGCGGATATAGCTATTGACTTGTACGAGTTTGGAATTTTATTTATTGGATTCGAAAAGCCTAACTGATGAAGTCGAAAGACAGAAACCGGTCTTAGGATGTCGAATCTAATAAATTAAAATTCCTTACTGGTTTACTCAGAAACATCAATGTTAAAATTTAAAATTACAAAAGAAATCCTTGGAAATAGTAAAGTCTTATGAAACATATTTGGACTTTAACTCAAATAAACATCCAGGTATGTTTCTTAAGAGATTATTCAAATTTTTCTCAGTTAACAAGAATTTAAATTAAATTTAACAAGATTTAAATGAAAATTTTCCAAAAATTTTTATCAAATATACACTGATGCTTCAAAAAGAGAAAATGAGGTAGGATGTGCAATTTGGGACCCCTATAAGAATGAAAAACGATTAATCAAATTAAATTTGAACTTTTCTATCTATTCAGGTCATCTCAGGTCAATTTCGAATCAATTAAAATACATACGATACGGCTATGAATAAATAAAATCTGACTTATCTGTCAAAAGAGAAGATTTATTACAATAAAAACAATGGAACCATGATTAAATCAAACGAAATCTTTTATTAGGCCGAAACTTTCATTTTAACTACCAATAAGCATTGAAAGATGAGGTAAAAATAAAATTTCTACCTCTTAAACCTATACTACTTCTACAAATTAAATTGCTGCACTCCTTTCTTCTCTACACTATAAAAAAACTGACTGACAACGTTTCCTAGTAATTAACAACGATTCCTAAGAGTTCATAGCGTTTCCCTGAAATTAACATCGTTTGTTAACGACTGACAGCCTTTGCTATGAATAGCAATAAACAAATAAATTTTGAGAATTGTTAAAACAGCCCTTTGACCTATTGACCTTCATTTTGCATGTTATAGGAGCTGTTATGGCGGGATTAGCACGCGAAATAGTTTGATGATGACATGAAAATTTTACTGCACCTTAAAGAACTTCTAACACGCGATCCAGATACCGACAATAAATAAATATCAATTCCCCAAACATTCGTTTTTCCGAAGTCACGGGATAAAAAACAAGTTTTGAAATTTTAGTTTCGACCTTTTGGTAAATTCAGGAGTTGTTTTGTTTCCTTTTACAGAGAACAAGGGTGCCATAAAAGTACCTCATCGGCCATCTTGTGCTGCACCGTTTGGTGATGTAGTTGTGGCATAATTTATTATAGGAATCTACGCCACCTTTGATCAGAGTGTAATAACGGCTTATACAAGAGCACAATATATATTCAATTTGAGCTTCGCAAATAGACCAATTATTTGGTTGTGAGCGTGGTTTGCTTGGATTATAATTAAGTTCAGTAAAGCAGAAAATGACATTTAGATGTTGGTAGACCGAAACGATAACATTAGGGTGCTCAAAATTGAATTGAAACATAACTTGTACGGAGTGAATCTACGATAATATTTAATAGCATGACATATCATTTTATTTTATAGATTTCAATCTACTTTACGCTAGAACATGATTATTTAGGGTGTGTTAAACGCCAGCTGAGGTAATTCTAGTTTTTAATTATTATTATAAAAAATAAAAGCCACAAAAAGCGTCTAAACTTTAAGGCGGCGTATTTTACCCAACCCTTTGTATCGAATTCGGATTAGGTACTTCCATTTAAGGAACGAGGAAAAAATATTTCTTGGGACCCAGTATGATTTAAATTTGTTTTTTATCCATTATCCTTTCTTTCTGTATTTAAATGACTTGAATCTTTTTATAGACGTTGATTTTCTTAATATATTCGCAGATGATACATTATTAGCTTGTTTTGATGAAGATCTCAAGAATGACTTAAATAAAATGAATTCTGCTCTTTCTGCAATAAATAAATACTTAAAATTAAATAGATTAAAACTAAATACTTTAAAAACCAAAGCTATGATAATAACGACGAAATACAAGTACAATTGTCTAAATATTAATGAAATTAATCTTAAAATTAATGAAGAAAAAATAGAAATTGTAACATCCATAAAATATCTTGGATTTTATATTGACAATCTTCTGTTATTTGGTAATCATTTTGATTAGGGTAGCCTGGTCAACAGTGAATCAGTGGTACACAGTGAACCATCCCTACCACAATGTCATTTATGGGCTAAACTTTTATTGCATTTCATCTATTTGTAGCTAACCACACTGCCTCTCTGTGTATTTAGTAAGCGACTTGTATCGGCGACGATTAGACGTGTTTTAGGGTTAAGTTTTGTTTTGGCTAGACGTGAAAAAAAACTAGGTAAGTAATATTTTGTCAAGCATGATCTTATTATTGATTTTTAACTATTACTTTCAATTCAGATATATAAAGTGGTTATTAGTTTATACAATAACGATTAAAATGATTACATAGTGATATTTTGTAAACAGTTATTGAATTTTAAAAATAAATAGATCAGGTGGTACACAGTTGATCATGATCCACTGTGTACCATGTGATTTATAACAAGGTTGTGCCAATATTATTTACAAATTCAATCTTTTTTGATTTCAGAATGTCACGAAATAAGAAAGGAAAAAGAAAAATAGGTGATCATACCAAAGAAGCAATGATAGCAGCACTTAATGCTATTAAGGAAGGAAACAGTATACGACACGTTTCTTCAGAAGCAAATATACCTTTTGCTACCCTACGAAGGTATTATGCAAAGACCAAAGAAACTGACCTAGAAGGTGACGCAAAATTAACACCCAATTATGAAGTCAACCGAGTTTTCTCGGAAGTACAAGAAAATATGCTTAGAGACTATTATAAAAATTGTGCTTTATTATTTTACGGGCTGACTTCCAAAGATTGTCGTCGTGTAGCCTTTGAAATGGCAAGGTATAATAATATAAAAATGCCTTCCTCGTGGGAAATCAATCAAATAGCAGGTATTGACTGGCTTAGGGGTTTTCGAAAACGTCATCCTGAACTCTCACTTAGAAAACCAGAAGCATGTAGCCTTGCCAGAGCGACATCATTTAATAAAGAGACAGTGACGAAATTTTATGATAATCTCGAAAACGCAATTAAAAGAAATCCAGCATTTTCCGATGGATGCAGAATATTTAACCTCGATGAGACAGGTACAACCACCGTGCAGAAACCTCATAAAGTAATGGCCCTGAAGGGACATAAAAACCTTTGCAAAGATACCAGTGGTGAAAAAGGAGTTTTATGCACAACATGCTGCATCATAAGCGCTCCAGTAATAATTTTCCCACGAAAGAAGGTAAACCCTAGAATGGGTATTGGTACTCCACCGGGAACTTTGATTTTAGCGGCACAGTCGGGTTGGATGAACAGCGATTTATTTGTAGATGTTATGAAACATTATATCAAGCACAGTGGTAGTTCATTGGAAAATCCCAGTATTTTAATAATGGACAATCATGAATCGCACCTATCCATTGAATCGTTAGATTTGGCAAAGGCATCCGGTGTGATTGTACTCACATTACATCCTCATACTTCAGCGAAGCTGCAGCCTCTAGATGTGTCAATTTTTGCACCATTTAAGAATTATTATCATTCTGCCATGGATTCTTGGATGATGCGTAATCCAGGACAACCGATTACTATTTATGATATTGGACAACTAATTGGACTCGCTTTTGAAAAATCCATGACACCATCCAATATACGTAAAGGATTTAACAAGACAGGATTAGTACCATTCGACAGACACAAATTTAATGACGACGACTTTTTGCCTAGTACGGTAACAGATAGGCAAAACCCAGATATACTACAAGCTATTGAAGAACATCAAACTGCTGAAGTACTACTGGACAACAAAATTAATTTAGCTCCTTCGACATCAGCAGGGCTGATCAATTTAGACAGCCACTAAAAGCAAAGCCAAGAACTGGGAAAAGAAAACCAAGAAAGTTAGGACGAAGTTTAATAGCTACGGATACACCGGAAAAAACAGCAATTGCAGTGGAAAGGGAGGCTGCTAAAAGAAGAAAAGAAATGAAAGGAAAAAAAGGTAGTGTTCGTAAAGTATTGCAAAGTGATTCAGAAGACGAAGAAGAAGTTGTGCTGCAGGATGAATCTGACGATGATGACAATGATTGTTTTGAAGAGGAAAAAGAAAATGATCAAATGACTTTAACTGAAAACTGCTTGCAAAATCCACTTTGTCGATCACCAACAGTGGGAGATTATATTATTGTGGAATTTAGCACAAAAAAAAAAAATTTACTACGTAGCTAAGGTATTAGAAAGTAGAAATACTTCCATGGAAGTGTACGTTAGTTTTATAAGGCAAAAAATTGACCAACTATTTCATATTTCCAACGTCCCTGATTTAGCATGTGTTAATGACCATGACATAAAATTTATTTTACCGAAACCTACAGTTACTGGAAGTACTGCAAGATAACAATCATGTTATAAATTTCCCATTAATATGTCAAATTTAAATCTGCGTTAGATTATCTTAGGTATATTTATTCTTGTAAATGAGAATTTGAGTTTTACTTTATATTTACCTATGAATAAATTGTATGTTACTTTTGTGTTTATTTTTTTGCTGATTCACTGTTAAACAATGGCCGATTCACTGCGTACCAACTGGAGTACACAGTGGATCATTTTCATTTTTTTTTTAAACTAAGACAGTCATTTCAAAAAATTTTCTACGATGTTCAATCTAATATAAATTGGACACTAGACAATTAAGGCAACCTTTGCTCGAATTTGCGACAATTCAGGCCTTTAACTTTCAAGATAAGAGGAAGTTAAAAAATACTGATTCACTGTTGACCATGATACCCTATATGTTTAAAAAAATATCTAAGAAAATATATTTTTTTACAAGAATATCCAGAAGTTTATCACTACAGTCCAGAGTTACAGTTTTCAATTCAATTATTCAGCCTCATTTTGATTGTTGCTCTTCTGTTACCTATTTGTTTAATCTAAATCAAGTATCACAACTACAAAAACTACTGAGGATTGTTCTGCGAACAAATCGATATACTCCAATTGTAAATATGCTTCAATCTCTGCAGTGGTTCTCAGTCTCTCAGAGGTTATACTATTTAACGATGATTTTTATATATAAAATTCTACATAATTTGGCACCACCCTACTTGAATGAATTTATTAATTTTAATGTCATAATTACGACACAAGACATAATAACAATATTTACATTTCTACAACCAATAAAAAGTGCTCTATGAACTCTTTGTTTTTTAAAGGATTTGTAAGCTATAACAATTTACCAAAAACAATTAAAACTAGTTAATCATTAAGAATTTTTAAACACCATCTAGCAGAATATGTGAAAAAAAATAAATAAATAAAAAATAAATAATTACAATCATTGTATTGCTATCTTCTGTGATTCTATAGATCAATTTTTTAGTTTTTAATTATAAATTTCTTCAATGTATTTTAAATTATATCCCAAGGTATTTTGTATTTTTTATGTAATTTATTTAATTAGTGTACAATTTTTTTTAACTATTTTGCTTTTGTACTTCTTATGTTATTAGAGATTTATATTTTTGTATATATTAGGGTTACCTATTTTTTCAATAAAGTTCTTCTTCTTCTTTTCACACTCAGGTATCGTTCATCTCTAGAACACTCAGTTATTGGTTTCGTTGATAGTTGATATTTGTTTGTAGATAAAACTAAAATAATTCGTTTTTAACGTGAAGGTTTAGAGTGGTGATTAGTCTGAAGAGTCGATGCTAATAAAACTCCATTAGTAATAAAAAAGTCCAATAAATCAGGCGTTTTATTGGGAATGAGTTGGCAAGTAAGCAGAAGTGTCGATTGGCTTTTCCTAGATCCGCATAGCAGTAGTTTCGGAGACACATATAAAAATGTCGCGATATTTGATACTGTAATTAAATTTTTAGAGGACCATCCTGTCTGTCATTCTCACATTTCTACTATACTAACAGGGTTTTACATTGTTTCAAAGTTATGACCAGGTTACAAAAACAGTTGTGTATTTGTGGTTCAGGATAGGGGTGATTATGGGTAAATAAAGGTCGAAACTGTGGTAATGATGCAGAAAATTGAACATGGCGTTTAATTAAACAAGACAGGGACGCAGATAGAAATAAATGTTTTTTTTTCATCAGATGTCAGATCAAAACGGAATAAAACAAAGTCATTATGGATGGGTTTTTTTGTTGAAATTAAATTTGTATTTTTCAGATATTATAGGCGTTATTAAAATTAAAATTCAGTTATACTAAGCCATTTCACCGAACAAATGGTTATTCTGAACAAATCACAAAGATATTGGAACTTTATATTTTATTTTTGGAATAGTTTATTAATCAACATTAATTAGATTGAAAATGGCCCAGAAATCTAAAATTAATTGAAAATTAATCAACATTAACTGTTGATTGAAAATCTTAGGGATTAAATTAAGGGTCTTATGCCGAAACTTTCGCGTTTTCTATTTTTAATGTGTAGGTATGTTTCAAAAAAATTCATTTAGTATTTATTTCTATATTTTAATTGAATATTATATTCGAAATTATCAGAGAATAAATTAAACAGTACTTATATTGATTTAATAATGCTTTATGTACGTTCCGTTGCCTGCAGGTTTAAATTTTCATGGCCATAACAAAATATAATTTGGTTGTTTCATAGAAATTCGTTAAAAATAATTTGTAACAAAAGCGTAGTCACTCGGCAAAATTATTTAAACGGCAAAGAGATAAATTATTTCCATATTTTTTGTGTAATATGAAAAATCAATATATTTTCACTGCTAAATAAGCAATTTGAAACCATTTAAAATAAATTATACATTTAAAAATATTAAAATTATTACCCTCTTTTTGTTCCATGTAGTGACGCCTATGTTTTGCGACACAGGATTCCTAGGAACGAAATAAAGGATATTGTGACACTGCGGCACAACATAAATCTTCATTTGTTATTCTATTGGTGATACAAAAAGAAATTAGTCTCCATTGTCATGTTCTACATTAAAAGTACAACCTTGAAACTTAAAAATATACTATTAACGATAAACACTACAATAGTAGGATTTATTATCGTATAAAAGTAAAGGACCCATTTTTAAGTTATTGCGAGGAAATTAACAAAGATGCATATCTATCCCAGAAACTTTTATAGTTTTAGTTTGTAAAATTAGAATAGAAAATTTTAGGTTAAAAGTTTAAATTACTTGGTTAATTGGTGTTTCTTCTAGATAGGATAACATCAGTGGGAAGACGGTTAGTTTGGGTCTTATCAAAACATGAATAAAGAAGTCGTAAATATATTTTATCTTGGAAATTTATTTAAACAGTAGTCCCAAATTAACGTATTTGTGGGAAAGCGTAGAAGGCACATTACTAGTGAGTTGACCATAATTTCTCCTCGATTTGCACTATCAACATTTATTTAATGGAAAAAGGGATGGAAAAGTGTGACAAAGGAAGAAAAAATTAAGTAAAATCAAGTTAGATGTCATTCGATATGAATTTTATAAATGGTATACTTTTTTGATATCTTTTTTGTTTGGTAAGAAAATTAGAATTCTACAGGCATGTCAAAATGCTAAAAAAAAATCTGAAAAATTACAATAAATCATCAATTCGATGCCAACTTGTTCTTTTTGTCGAAAATACAAAGAAACATTTAAATTTGACAAATACAAACTTCCACTAGTTCATTTTTCAACAATTTTTCTATTTTTTTGTAAGAAAAAATGCCAAAAAACTACCAAAATGAAAAAAAAAAGATAAATCTGTCTAGTAAAATAGATCCAGTCTGGAAAATTACATCAAAGCATACATTAGATTTCTAAATAGTTGATTTTAGACGAAAACCCAAATGTTCATTTAGTTATTTTTAAAAAAAATGTAAGAAAAATGAAAATTCTATCAAAAATTAAAAGAACGGCTAAAAAATTATATCCACTTATCAATTTAATGCCAAATGATTTTTTAAGATAAAAATACCTAGAAAAATTTTTTGTATTTTTTTTTAGTTGATTATTTATTATCTTTTAGTTCTGTGTTACATTTTTCTAGAACATTTCATTTTCCTAATTCCCTACTATATGACTTTTCCTCCTTTTTTGTAAGATAATTGGGAATCTTACAAAAAAAAAACATGCAAAATTAAAAATCAAAGTAAAATTAAAAAATTAGTGAAAAAAAAAATTAAAATATGTGGAAAATTAACTCAAGTCTTAATATTAATGCGAAAATCCATTTTACAGCGGATTTATCGAAGGTTTTTCCATTATTAAATAAAAATAAAGAAGTAATTTTTATTGAAAAAGCATTTTGAATATCAGGAAAGTTATTTAGTCTACATCAAAAATTTAATTAGGCTCCTTTTGTAAGTTTCCCATCTAGTTTTCCTCTCTTTGAATAAAAGAAATATGAACCAAAGTCCTCCAAAACTTTCTTTATTTTCTTAGTCGTTTAAAAAATAAACAAAAAATATTGACACACTTCATTCTTTCAGACTATAAAAGAATTGTATCTTCATTAAATTTGACGTAATACTTCTATCAGACTTTTCCGAGCAACCCTTCTTGTTCAAATAAATCTTGCAGGCGTTCATAAATATTTATCAGCTGGTTTGGTGTTCGAAAACAATTTGAACTGTTTTCCGAGGGAAAGCCGATGTAGTTGTAAATTTTTTATCAACTGATTTCGAATGAAAAAGTTGAAAATTGAATTTTTCCCAATTGTACGAAGTGGTTTTTACTTTAACTGAATCGAATGTCAGCGGTGGATGCAGATTTTAATTTCAGCGGGGTCAATTCAATTCAAATCAAAATATCTGGTCACCGAGCTTAGCTCTTAATATTCAAATCTACATTTTTAAGCAACCTAATGAGTATATAGTTTAAGTATATTTATAACATGACAAATTATTAATTAATTCGCGAAAATCACGGAGTGGGCGACATCTACTTGGACTACTGAAAGGGAAATAAATAAAAAGTTGATTGGCGATTGGCTTGAAAGTAGGCGGGAAAATTAAAAAAGCTGTAAATGTTAATTTTAAATTGGCTGCAGCTGTTGTTGACGTTTATCAACTGCTTGTCACAGAAGTTAGTTAAATGCATTAAAAGTTGCCTAGTTTCTGGGGATTTCACCCTTTTAGGGCAACATCTACTGACGCTTGATCTTCGCGAATAGTTACGGCGGACAGGCCCCGTTTCCGGGACGGGCAACAGCAGCGTGTAGGGCACAGGTCCCGTCAACAGAAGATCGCTCAGCTCACTCTATTTATCACTATGTAAGAAAAACTTTATGTTCAATTGATTTTCTTATTTATTGATCTGCAGTGAAGGAAAATTATAGGTCTGATATTCATACTTGCGATCAGACTTACAATTTGTTCTTGGAAAATACAAAGTCACAATTAACCTTAAAATGTACTATGAAAATAGAGAATTTTAAATGTCTCTTTAAAGTTTCTTGTAAAATAAAAAATTGAAATATATGGTAATAGTACACGTGTACAAGCATTCATTCTTTTTCTTTCTCTCTCTATCTCTCTCTCTCTATGATAATGAAAACTTAAATATTAAAACTGTCATCATAATAAAATAGTAGCCGTAAGGGGTAGTCTCACACTATCGGGGAAGGGAAGAACCTTTACCCGATTAGGTTAAATCTTTGTAATAAATAAAGAAAAGTACGATACGTGTGACATTTTGACATTTGTTACATTCTGACAGGTGTCATATTTTGACATTTGTTCATTTTCAAATTTATTCATTTTGACAGTTGTTACATTCTGACATGTATTACATTTTAACAGTTGCCACGTTTTGACAGGTGTCACATTTTGACAAGTGTCCATTTTAACAGTGTTACTCAACGTTCCTATAAATATTTACCTAAACCCATGATTTCTGAAATTGAATTGGCAACGTTGTATTTTCAACTTTGAAATTATGAGGTGGCTGTCATTTGACAAGCAAATTATTTATGTCCGTCAAATGAACCTTTCCTTTTTGTATACTTTTCAGGTTTATTCTGGTTATAAATTCCTACTTGGGCTTTTGTAGAAAAGTTATGTATGCGTTTGTACTGGAAAAATATGTTAAATAACCGTTTCAACGCACTGAATTTGTTTGTCTTGGGAGTGAGTATCCCAACATATATTTTTTCATAAAAAAATGTGAAAAATATTTTTCCGCGCAAAAATTTCTATTGCTAAGTATATTGATTTTATCATGTTTTATAGCATCTGTGAAAATTTCATGAAAATACCAGTCGGCCCCATTTTCTTAACGTTTACCCAGAGATGTGCGTATCAGTAGTTGTCAAAATTTGTAGGTCATTATGGATAAAAAGCGGCAAATTTAAAATTGAATTCTTTCAGATTGAAACCCCAGAAATTAAATAAAGTCAAACCTTTTTACTACTATACTATACAGAAGAAAGGAGTGCAGCATTTAATTTGCAGAATGTAGTACAGGTTAAAGAGGTAGAAATTTTATTTTTACCTCATCCTTCATTGCTTATTTGTAGTTAAAATTTAAATTTTCTGATCGGCCTAATATAGTTTTTGACTAGATTTGATCTTGTTTCCATGGTTTTTACTGTAACAAACCTGTTCTTTTGACAGATAAGTCAGACTTAATTTATTCATAGCCGTATCATATGTATTTTAATTGATTCAGAATTTTGTATTAATATATATTTCAATATTGCTTCATTCTAAAAATATTATAAGTCCTCCTAAATCCTTGAAGGCAGAATTACTAGTAATAGCAAGGCAACATAAAAACAAATTCAAAAAATATATTATAGATGAGATGGCCAGAGAAAAAGGAATTAAAATTCTCAGATTGCCTCCGTACCACGCAGAGTTAAATCCCATTGAGCTGATCTGGTCACAATTATTAAAAGGTTATGTTTCTCAAAACAATAAAACATTTAAATCTCCTGATGTGCGAAAATGAATTGATCATGTTAAAAAGGTGGAAAATTCATTTAGGAAAGTGGATATATCAATGGAAAATTTAATAGAACCTATAATAATAAACTTCAGAAAAGACAATTATAGTGACACCAGTAGTTTTAGTGAAGACAGTGACTTTTAAAGATAGTTCTTGAACTAACTTTTTTTTTTAATCTTTGAGTTTAGGTAAGTACTGACGCGTTACTTTTAATGCCAAGATATTAAAAAAAATTTAATCCCAACATATAATCCTCCTTGTTATTTATTGGTTAAATCTAATTCGTTCAATGTTAAAGTGTCAGATGCATAAGGTTTATTTTTAATTTTTGGAAATAATATAACTTCAAAATTTAAACTACGAAGTGCGTATATATATTTATATTATAGAAACTTATTTTGCAAAGTACGCCTATGGAATGTGACGTTATATCCCCACTTTTACTGTACTCCTCTCTCCTTTATAGTATATATTACTATAGAAACAAGTTATTATATCTGCCGTTACTAGGAAATAAAACTAAAAGCTTAATTTTTCTTGTAAATATCTCGGAAGATCGAATTTCCACAGACATGAGACTTGCGTTTTTTGCCGATTTAGATAGGAATTAGTCTACCCTGAAAGTTTCATTGAATTCTGACGAGTGGTTTTCGAAATCCTCTGGACACACACACACATACATACATACATACAAACCTTGCTCGTTTAATAGTATTTGATATTCTTATATAAAAAAATTTGATGCATCTCGAAGTGTGTTATATACTGTAGGCACCACCTTCAGAGAATTTCCGATACCAATAGAGAGAGTTACTTATCGGTCAAGTAAGTTAAAAGCTAGATTAGTTAGAAACTTGGGAATAGATGATGCGGGGTCACGTTCTAGATATAACCTCTGATATATTTCATACGCTTCCAACAAATTAGTTCTACCGAGCTTAATCTTAAATTTCTGCTACTGGTTCGCTGTACCTATTCCCATTTTCAATGCAATAAATTTATCAAAGACTTAACGCGTCATTCCAGAAATTGAGCAACTCGACACTTCGGTTACTTGGTCGCCAACGGGCTTATTTAGATGGAACGTTGTATAGTTAGTAGTTTTAGTACATGTTCATCGATCATTCACAATATCAATAAATTACACCAAAATTAACGTCAGTCTTTAGGCCCATGATTTAAGGTAGAATAAATAATCTGTGGTAAATTCCTTGAATTAACTCGAACAAAAATACATCACGCAATTCGGTAAACAAGCAGGAATTTGACGTTCAATCGGGAGTAGGTATAAGTGGATAAATCATAGAGATTCCAATAACCGACTCAAGTGTACAATGGGATTTGAATAATACGGCAATTTTGAACCAAAAGCAACTCAACTTTTCCTTAGAGCGATCTCTTAAATCGCGGAATGATATGGTTTTATGTGAGGTTAGAATTTTGAATATATTCTTGTAGTTCTGTCGGTATTGTTCCGAGTTACACTTCCCCGACAGATTTTGATTTGCCAGAGAAGTACGCCCTCAAATTGAGCAAATCGTTCAGAATGATAGAGTAGGACTAGAGATTAAATTATATATTGATTTAAAAGGTCAAAACGTTGTGTATTAATTAGGATCAACAAAAATGGGATGGTAAACGTGCCTAGCGCTTGAATGATACAATGCCTTTCTTATAAAGGGTGCGCCAATTATTTCGACCCGATCTCTAGCACCGAAACTAAAAGAGATATCAACAAGATTTTTTGTAGGGGTAGACAGTGTCATGCGGACTACAATTTTAAAATATTTTGATGTATACGGGGTGGCTAATTTTTGTGGAATGAAAATTAATTTGGTTTTTTTAAATTGAACACCCTGTAGACGATTATGTCTTCTGATTCTACTTAATATTAGATTTACGGTAGTTTTTTGTATTTGTAAATCCGACGCGGCGTTGACAAGTTATTCCTATTTTAAGCAGATTTAATGAAAAAAGAGCACTTCAGAAATATTAGCACAAAAACTACATTTTTTAAAAAATTCCTCAAAAAAGCTACTATGATATAAATGAAATATGCACCTATGACAATAATTACACAACATCTTCACCTGTTGCACAGGGTGTTTGCCGATGGCGTGCCAATAGTCTAGTTTTCAAATGGCAATAACTTAATTTTTTCAAATGGGACACCCTGTATATTTTTCTTCAGTTAGAAGTTCTCCCTAATACGCATTAAAAAAATATAGGGTTTTGCACATCAAACTTTACTATTTACTTTAATAATTGACGTTAAGTGACAAACAACATATTTTACACAATTTTTAATAAGAAATCAAGTTACCTATGAAAATGACAGTAGGTATATTTTGTTATGGCATTAATTGTCAACATAAAATTTTGTATTGTATCACGTCTACTATATTTAATCGGTATTGTGTATAAAAAATGGAGAATTATAGTGTTCAAGAAAATATTGATTAGATGTGGATACTGGGTGAATGTCAAAAAAATGCGTTTCTTGCTAGTAGGGTCTATTGTCAAAGATACCCAGAAAGACGTCATCCACAAAAGGATGGAACAGGAACCGTCAAGTATGAAATACATTCACTTGAAACTACAGCTGTTACTATTGACAACGAATATAAGGTAATGATCAGTATAGTTGAAGATCCCAACATAAGCACAATGCAATTAAGCAATCAGTTAGATATTTCCAATACCACAATTAGACGTATAATAAAAAAGAATAAATATCACCCCTTTCATATCCAGCTTCACCAAGAATTGTTACCACGTGATTTCGCGCGTAGAGTGGAATACTGTAGATGGTTAATAAACAAGATAAATACAGAGCGTAACTTTTTAAACAAAGTTTTATTCTCCGACGAAGCCACATTTCATAAGAACGGTTGTGTAAATAGACACAACTTCCATTATTATTCGGACCACAATGAACATTTATTTAGAACCACATCACAGTATCCTTGGTCTTTGAATGTGTGGGCGGGAATAATAGGTGATTATGTAATTGGTCCCTATTTCTTTGATGGGACTGTAAATGGAGCTGTATTTTTAGATTTTTTAGAACATGATTTTCGCAACTTATTGCAAAATGTGCCTCAAAATTATCGCAACGGAATGTGGTTTCAATTAGATGGTGCCACACCACATTACCTATTAGATGTTCGCAATTGGTTAAATAGGGAATTTCAGGATCGTTGGATAGGAAGGGGAGGACCTATAAATTGGCCTACTAGATTGCCTTGCCTTACATCTTGCGATTTTTTCTTGTGGGGTTTTATTAAAAATATTGTTTACAAAGAAGAGGTTACCACAAAAGAAAATATGAAAGAAAGAATTACTGCAGCATTTAGACAGGTGACCCCTGCAATGCTAAGAGATGTGCGTAAATCAATGAAAAAAAGGGCAAGAAAATTTATAAATGAAAATGGAAGACATTTTGAACACCTACTATAAATTTTAACTTTCATTATTGTAGTTTTCTTACGATTAAACTTTGTAAAATTTTGTACTTATTAAAAATTGTGTAAAATATGTTGTTTGTCACTTAACGTCAATTATTAAAGTAAATAGTAAAGTTAGATGTGCAAAACCCTATATTTTTTTAATGCGTATTAGGTAGAGCTTCTAACTGAAGAAAAATATACAGGGTGTTCCATTTGAAATAATTAAGTTATTGCCATTTGAAAACTAGACTGTTGGCACGCCATCGGTAAACACCCTGTGCAACAGGTGAAGATGTTGTGTGATTATTGTGATAGGTGCATGTTTCATTTACATCATAGTAGCTTTTTTGAGGAATTTTTTAAAAAATGTGGTTTTTGTGCTAATATTTCTGAAGTGCTGTTTTTTCATTAAATCTGCTTAAAATAGGAATAACTTGTCAACGCCGCGTCGGATTTACAAATACAAAAAACTACCGTAAATCTAATATTAAGTAGAATCAGAAGACATAATCGTATACGGGGTATTCAATTTAAAAAAAACCAAATTAATTTTCATTCCGCAAAAATTAGCCACCCTGTATACATCAAAATATTTTAAAATTGTAGTCCGAGTGACACAGTCTACCCCTACAAAAAATCTTGTTGATATCTCTTTTAGTTTCGATGCTAGAGATCTAGTGGAAATAATTGGCGCACCCTGTATAGTGTATTTGGAATACATTTTTTTGAGACAGAATATCGTGGAAATTGTATAATAGCTATTTATGATATAAGTGTTAAAACTGCAATTTTTATACACAAACGTGCAATTTTGAATTATAAATGGTTTCTAGATGACAAACTGTATGACAGCTCCTGTCAGTAATTTTTTCGAGTTTACCCGCGGCAAAACTTGACAGCTGTTGTCACCTAAAATTACAATACCTTTGATAATAAGTAATTATGGTCTCCTAGGATACCAGAAAATGACGCAAAACAATTTTTCTGATTTTATTGTCAATAAATTTTGTAATATTGTTTTTAAACAGTGCTAGTCAGGTTATGTAGTGAAAATGAGTCGCTTTGGAAGTGATTCTATGACTAATATTGATCTGGCGATTGAGAAAAGTGTACCGTACAATACCGTTAAAACCCATACGTCAATATGGAAACAATTTACGGAATTCTGCAAGGCAAAGAAATACGAGCTTATGGAAACTACAAGGTTAGAGCAACTAAACATAATGCTGAAAGATCGGCCTAATATAGTTATTGTCTAGATTTAATCTTGTTTCCATGGTTTTTACTGTAATAAACCTGTTCTTTTGACAGATAAGTCAGACTGTATTTATTCATAGCCGTATCGTATGTATTTTAATTGATTCAGAATTTTGTATTAATATATATTTCAAAATGGCTTCATTCTAAAAATATTATCAGTCCTCCTAAATCCTTGAAGGCAGAATTATTAGTAATAAAGGAATTGAAATTCTCAGATTGCCTCCGTACCACGCAGAGTTAAATCCCATTGAACTGATCTGGTCACAATTATTAAAAGGTTATGTTTCTCAAAACAATAAAAAATTTAAATTTCCTGATGAGCGAAACTTGTTTTTGAAGGCAGTTTCAGATGTAAATAGAGAACATTGGGGAAAATGCATTGATCATGTTAAAAAGGTGGAAAATTCATTTTGGAAAGTGGATATATCAATGGATAATAATAGAACCTATAATAATAAACCTCAGAAAAGACAATTATAGTGAAACCAGTAGTTTTAGTGAAGACAGTGACTTTTAAAGATAGTTCTTGAACTAACTTTTTTTTTAATCTTTGAGTTTAGGTAAGTACTGAAGCGTTACTTTTAATGCCAAGAGATTAAAAAAAGTTTAATCCCAACATATAATCCTCCTTGTTATTTATTGGTTAAATTTAATTCGTTCAATGTTAAAGTGTCAGATGCATAAAGTTTATTTTTATTTTTTGTAAATAATATAACTTCCAAATTTAATCTACGAAGTGCGTATATATATTTTATATGCTGTGACCTTATTTATATTATAGAAACTTATTTTGCAAAGTGCGCCTATGGAATGTGACGTTATATCCCCACTTTTACTGTACTCATCTCTCCTTTATATTATATATTACTATAGAAACAAGTTATTATATCTGCCGTTGCTAGGAAATAAAACTAAAAGCTTAACTTTTCTTGTAAATATCTCGGAAGAACGAATTTTCACAGACATGAGACCTGCATTTTTTCCCGATTTATATAGGAATTAGTCTACCCTGAAAGTTTCATTGAATTCTGACGAGTGGATTTCGAGATCCTCTGGACACACACACACATACATATATACATACAAACCTTGCTCGTTTAATAGTATTTGATTGATAAAAAATTTTAAATTTTCTGTTGATTTGGTGTGGGGAGGGGCCCGATGAGACTTTATCCCCGGGGCCCTGCTCAGCTCTGGGCGGCTCTGACTGGACCCATCAACAACATTAATGATTTACCTACACCCAACGTTACCAATGAGTTAACAAAGATTTTAAACAATACTCCTACTGTGTACCAAAGTTGCAATTTATATTTTAATTGTAGGTACCATATAGTAATTTATGTATCAAGGGAATTATAAGGCCCTTATTTCCCGAGGGATATATCGAAGATTCGTTGGGAAGTAAAACTTTGATTTCAAACATCAACTATTGTGGAAGAATTGATTTTTTCAAATTTTGACATTTAAATGATCACTTTAAGGCACTGGTAAAAGTTTTAATGTGATATTTTAAGTTAAGGGTCAAAATATTAATTAATTATATTTTCGAAGAACTACTCCCTCGCACAAAACCAAAGTATGACAGTATTCGCACTTTCTCCTATAGAATTTCCTAGAATGACGGTGAAATATTAATTTTCGAATTTTGTTGGATCAATAAAGACATTGTTGAGAAATGTGGAATGGAGAAATGAATGTTGTGCCGTTCTCAAAACTGTCAGGGGGTTCAATTTACTACGAAATGTCAAGATCCTCGGTTTCGCCACTCTTTTATGTTTATCGTCATGTTTTGTTTCTGAAATTATCGCGTTAGGGATTATGGTTGAAGAATTTGATTTCGAAAATATCAAATTATTCGTTAGTGGAAAATTTTATTTTAATTATTTATTTTTTAATATTATTTCAAGGTCCAAGTCCTTGGGCCCCTTTAGAGCTTATTTGGCATGATTTCATGTAAATCCGAATTTGGAAGACTGACGATATGATTTGAAATGACTTTCTTTTCATAAATGTGTACATTACTCGAGATTATAGCAAATATCGTTTACATAAACTAGCTCATAATCGCCATATATTATTCAAAGCTTCATATATTCAAAGCTTATTTCAATCTGTACGTATATGTGTGTAGTCTTGACATATAATACCCTGGAGGATTTAAATCATAATTCAAACCAAACCGAAATTCACCCATTATAAATTTCAATACGTTCCGCAACAAGGTTTGCTTCTCGGCAAATGAATAAAATACAGGGTAATGCTAAATATCTTTGTCAAAGTCGATTATCCGGAAGTTTCTAGAGAATTCAAATGATTCAGAAGTGGGATTAGACTTGTAGGAATTTGAAATGTGAAATAACATGAGATACCATATAAGTATTATCGTATGATCTATTGAGAAATTTGAAAATAAAAAAATAAAAATTTCCTCATTTTCCGGCTTTTCCGAGGGGAATTATTGAAAATGGTTGGCGTGACCGTGTTCTACGGAAAATTTTACGTCAGAAATGTCTTTGTTGCATTTTTTTTGTCCCGTTAATGAGAAATACGAAGGAAACGCGTATTTTATTTTTTTCTCGTTGCCATTTTGACCAAATTTAAAATTGAGCCTAAAAGATTTCCTTGTGGTATTTTAGGCTGAAATTTTGGAAAATCACTTATTTCCGTGGTAAAAAGCAGCGCGATTGCGGAGGGTCCAGTGACATTTGATATGCTTTTCACGTGGAATGACCCATATGATATATATATTGTAATAATATTATAAATTATTACTTTTACTTTTAATTAAATAAAACTTTTAATAAATTTATTCGACTATTATTTGAATTTGGAATTTTAAATAATGTTCTATAATTTATTTTACTTTAATTTACTTTAATCTACGCTACTGATAGTCTCTGTATTTGGCACAAAATAAAATGTTGTTTCAAAATTTAGAATGAGTTTATTTTAATAGAAATTCAAAAAAATTTATATACACAGATCAGACTATTAACTAAAATGAGTGACTCACACGCCCACACATTCACTCAATGATATCTTATATCTAAAAAAAATTTGAAATTTGGCGCAATAAATTTTAATTTAACTAAGGTTGGCACACCCGAAATTCTAAACAGTGATTAATACGTCTATCTTAACCACACAAATGCATACCTCACTCGTTATTTATGGTCTGCAGTATGTGATAATTGAATATCCTTGTTTCTTCTTCTTCTTCCTCGTACAACTAGACTTCTAGTTATGTGATGTCTCCACTTTCTGTTGGTTTTTTAATGGATTTATGCCCGATTGATCACGCCATACGAACTTAATATCCAGATGATGTCCACAACAAGCTAAATAAACTTTTCAAAATTTATTTTCTTAAATTTTTTTCTCCTAATCTCTCTTTACCATTTTCTAACTAACTAACTTTCTTTTAAACCTTTTAAATTAAAATATTTTCTTAAATTTTCATCTACTCCTTCTACCATTTTATAAAAACTAACTGCTTCCTTTTTTTTTGTTGCTAGGTTCCCTTCTGACGTCATGCAGAAACTCTCAAATTATTTAAAAATTTTGATTCTATTATACTTTATTATCAAATTTATGCGTTTTGAATTTCATAATTTTAATTATAACAATTAACATACTTTCCCTTTATATTCTGGTGTTCAATTTTCTACATTTTATCTATTTATAATTTAGTTATCAAAGTTGGTATCCTGACATTTCATTTTAAATAGTTGTCACAACCCTTATTTTATTTCGCCATACAGGTTGTCCTCATATTATAATTTGTTATAAAGATCGTCCCAAAATAAATTGTTAATAAAATTTTGAATTTTGAATATTATTTAATTTTGGTTTTAAATTTTTAGATTACTATCAGAGCTTTTAAAAAGGATTTTTTTTTAATAAGGATCTCACATTAAATCAATCCCTTAGGTAAGTTCACCTTTAACGTTTCTCTTTATCTATAAATTACCATTTTTGTTTATTTTTCTAAATTCTATTTTAATAATATGATTTCTTTATTTTTAGGTGACGTTCATTTTATTTTACCTGACACATTAATTTTAAGAAAAAATATCGGATTAGGCATAGTCTGGGTATTTATTTTCTTCAATTTTGCTTTAATCTTTTATCTAAATATTATAATTTTGATAATGTTAAAATTCCATTTCATTTGATAATATTACATTCCATTTCAATATATTATAATGGTACGTGATTTTTTCTTTTTATGTTTATTATTAAAATTTTTATTTAATTTACCTTTTTCCGTAAATTTAGACAGAACGTGTTTTGAAAATATTGTTATTGTAGTTGGGCGCCATCTGTCTTATTATATAGGAAATTATAACCAATATCTATCTCAGGTTCTAGGGTTCTCTAAGAGGTTAGATTTTTATAACATCAATGACAACGAACGTAATGAAAAATTATAAACATTTATTAAAGGAAAAAAAATTAACGATAAACTTTATCTGTACAGGAACAATTGTTTGGTGTAATACGGTAAGTGTAGTTTTTATAAAAATAATATTTGTAAGTGTGATACGAAATCTTCTTAAACTTCTAACCTAACATAATTAAACTTTTATAAGTTTAGATTGTTTTCAATCTAACTTTATTATTATGGCCTTTTATAGTTTAAACTTTTTTTAAATATCGATATTTAGTAATTAAAATGGTACCTTTTATTCAATTTAAGCTTTTCGTTCTTATTTTAGTTGTTCAAAATATATGGGATTTTATAAAATCGTTTTTCCAAATAACACCAAAATCAGGAAACAGGATGGATATTTTTATGCCGAATATAGTTGGATCTGGATACTTTTATACAGGAATACAGCTGGGACTGGAGATGTCCAAACAGGAACACAGGATAGGATGGATAATTTTGGATAAAGCCACCTTTTAAGATTGTTTTCTTCTTCAATTATAAACATTTATTAACCTCACTTTTTCTGACAGGTCACAAATTTTTCTTTTAAATCGCGTTGCTTTGGGTTTTTCTTTTGTTTTTATGATACGGAGCGATGTGAACTCTTCAAAAGATTTTGGTAAAAAGCCAGGCTTTGACACACGAAATGCTTTTTATAAAGTACAATGTCACAGCTTCCTAGATAAGAATTTTACATTTTTTTAACCTAAATTTTTACAAAATTAAAAAAATTATTGATTTTATTGCAAATTTTGACTAATAACATCTTATTCTATAGATTAAAAGAAAATTTTTGATATACTTTTTATATCATTTCGAATTATATTAACTTCGTACAAAGACACTTTTTGTTCGTCATCATTGATTCTCTAAATATCATTAAACTTCATTATTGTTGTACTTTTTTGCTATATTTCTTTAATTTTATAAATACTAAACTCTTTTTCGTTTAATTTACTATCGTTTCGTTTAACTTAAACTAATTAAGTTGAATTCTTATTAGATTGAATTTTAAGGTTAACTTTTATAAGTAATATTTTCTTCCTGTCTCAGTTATACGTTAAAAAAAAGGCTTTATATTCAATACCATTACAATATATATATATATAATAAGGGATACCAAAAATGCGAAAAGAATTCAGTTTAAGTCAAAAATTTAAATAAAGGCGCGTTCATGGTCATGTAAGGATCATTCACAATGATCCTTACATGAGCCCAAAGAGTTTCCGGTAATTTTGAATGGAGCGCGAAGTCTGTACCAATAAAAATATAAAAATTTACTTTTTGCACGCGACATTACAACGAATTATGTCCTCTTCAAAGTGAAAGGGGCTTGAGGAAGAAGCGTCGGCTTGCTGCCATGTTTTTTAGTCTCAAATCGGTACTCATTACGACCACATGTCATAATCAAATTTTGTTTAGTCAGTTGTTTTTTGTATCTCTAACCAATTTCTCATATATTTCAGCTTTTCAATATTTTTTTTGTAGATTTTAATTTGCATCTTATAAAATATCAATGAATTTATACATTTCAAGCCAAAAAAACCTCGATTTCTGACTTTCTATTTCATCGTAACAAAAATTTTTTATGACGATGCCCTCATACGGCCATTTATTTACGCCCTGTGTAATAAAGTTAATGGAAGCTTTTGTCTTGTGAATCTTTTAATTGAATTAAGATCTTTAAAGATCATTTAGAAGAGAGAAACGTTAATGTTAATCTGCTTTGTCTAACTCGACAAAAGTTATAGAAGTGTTTCCTAAAACAGCCCTTATCATCATCAGTCGTGACACTTTCGGTGTTTTCTGTAACTGTTTACCAAAACTTTCCGATAATAGCGCGGTTTCTGTGTTAATTTAAAGCTTTTAGAACTCATTTTTTAACTTTTAAAATTTCTTAAACCATTTTACACTGTAGCCAAACCATAATATTCGGTACTCTTGACTTCAACCCTAAATGGGGTTAAATAACCCTTCATTATGGGCGCTTGTGTCTCACCATAAAATTTTCCATAACTTTTTACCACCCCTAAACATCAAAATTTCTAAAAATCACCCCATCAATTTCGTAAATTATAGATCTCTACGCTAACCCTTATATTTATTAGAAAGGATAATTATAACGAGCTTATGGCATGTCGTGGAAAGCCTCAAAACGTTGATGATAACAATCCGAAACTAGTGTTCACGCACACTTTCGTGACCTAGGTGAAATAGTGTTGTAAATTGCCAAAACTTAAAACTACCGTTGTTTATGGAAATCTGTTGTCTAAAATGAGGAATCGGTTCCACGGCATTTGCTGGATATAATGGGAGGATTCATTACATTCATTTATGATAGTTAGAATTTCAAAAAAGAGCTGAATTGGTGGAGAGATCTTAAATAACAAGAACCTAATTTATAAAAATACAATAAGCCGCGTATTTGCTAGAAAAAATATATTTTTTCTACTAGCGTGTTGACTAGTGCACTAGTGCGGAAAAAACTATTTTCCGCACTAGTAAATTTGTAAGTTTTTGGGGAGTATACTGACATTTGAATATTTAAAATATATATTTGTATGGTTGTAGTTTACAAAATGGCTGAAAAAATTTAGAAAATTAGAATTCTGCTATAACTTTTAATAAAAAGAAACGTACGTTTCAATAATTCAAGGTATAAGCCTCATCAATAAACATCTGACATTTTTTATTTGTCACTTTGAATCACCGTAGCAACAAAGAAAAAATAAACCTGTCAGTCAAAACACTACTTTGTCAAAACCAATTTTACCGTCGCATCTTTTTCTAGAAGATAATTTTTCATGGATTCTTCAGACGAAGATTTGCCAGAGTCAGTTTTGGAAGCGGCTAGAACTGCAAACTTGGGTCTACTACCATCAAAATTCCGTTATAGGTATGAAAAGGAATATATTTTGTTTGAAAACTGGTGCCAGAGTAAGGGAATTAAAACTTTTAAAGAAGACGTTTTTTTGGCTTATTTCGCTGAAATTTCCAAAACATGCAAGCCAAACACTCTTTGGTCCAGGTACTCAATGTTGAAAAGTGTAATTAAACTCAAAAAAGACGTCGATTTAAGCAAGTTTTTCAAGGTCACGGCATATATAAAAAACAAAACATTGGATTTAGACCCAAAAAGGCAAAAATTTTCTCAAAAGAAGAAATTTTTAATTTTATAAATGAAGCGCCTGACAAAATTTATCTTCATATAAAAGTCGCTACGATTTTTGGTTTGACGGGCGCATGTAGGCGAGAAGAATTAACAAAGATCTCTTTAGATCATATTGATGACAAAGGAAATATTTTATTGATAAATATCCCAGACACAAAAAACCACTCTTTCAGAAGCTTTGCGATTTCTGAGGAAGCTGAAAATGGAAAATTGCTAAATTTGTTTAGAAAGTATGTGAGTTTAAGAAAGCCTGAAACCCCACATAAGCGATTTTTCGTGAAATATAAGAAAGGAACTTGCACTGTACAATGTATCGGATAAAACACCTTCGGAAAAATGCCATCAGAGATTGCAAGTTATCTGAAGCTTCCAAATCCTGAATTATATACGGGCCACAGTTTCCGACGTTCCGCCGCCACAATGCTTGCATAACAATAACAAATATTAAACGCCTCGGAGGTTGGAAATCTTCTAGCGTCGCAGAAGGTTATGTAAAAAGCTCACCAAGTTTCCAAAAGAGCCTATCGAATAAAATATTAAACTTCAGTGACGCTGTCGCTGGCCCTTTCACTAGTCAGCAGCTGTCGCCAGTAAAGCCTTCCAAAATGACCTCTTCCAGCCAAGTTCCCATCGCCACGGTTACAACAATTAGTGCTGACAAAGCAATGGAAAACCGAAATCTGACTTCATTGGAAAACATTTTAGCCTCTGCAATTAATTTGCAGAATGCTACAAATTGCACGTTCAATATTAATATTAAGATTAATTAATTTGTTGATATGTATTTAATAATAAATGTTTCTTTATGTTAACTTTTGGGTTTTTTCCGCACGCTAGTAGAAAAAATAGTGTACCTAATACGTGCGTAAAGTGACTTTTCCGCACTTGTTAGGTAAACTACTACTTTAATACAAAATGTACTTCAAAACTTTAATAACAGCTGACAACAAAAATATACTCGAAAAATTAAAAATATAGTTAGAAAAATTTCTAAATGGCTCCCTAATTATTAAACAACAAACGCAGACACGTGGTAAGGGTAAGACAGTGTTGTCAGATGCTTGAAAAGTAAGGAATGAATTATTTTTTAAGACAGTAAATATCTCAAATATATTTGTAGATTGTAGATGACATCTACGTTAAGTCCAAAAGATTTAGGCTTTTGAGAAAGCCTATTATCCGTTTCGGAGCTGTCTGTAACCTAATCAGGCTCTCTAACGCGTCGTTCGGCCATCTGCAATCGCGTATCACTTTCTACACTTGTTAGGTAAACTACTATTTTAATACAAAATGTACCTCAAAACTTTAATAACAGCTGACAACAAAAATATACTCGAAAAATTAAAAATATAGTTAGAAAAATTTCTAAATGGCTCCTTAATTATTAAACAACAAACGCAGACACGTGGTAAGGGTAAGACAGTGTTGTCAGATGCTTGAAAAGTAAGGAATGAATTATTTTTTAAGACAGTAAATATCTCAAATATATTTGTAGATTGTAGATGACATCTACGTTAAGTCCAAAAGATTTAGGCTTTTGAGAAAGCCTATTATCCGTTTCGGAGCTGTCTGTAACCTAATCAGGCTCTCTAACGCGTCGTTCGGCCATCTGCAATCGCGTGCGGAAAAGTATCACTTTCCACACTTGTTAGGTAAACTACTAATTTAATACAAAATGTACCTCAAAACTTTAATAACAGCTGACAACAAAAAAAAAACTCGAAAAATTAAAAATATAGTTAGAAAAATTTCTAAATGGCTCCTTAATTATCAAACAACAAACGCAGACACATGGTAAGGGTAAGACAGTGTTGTCAGATGCTTGAAAAGTAAGGAATGAATTATTTTATAAGACAGTAAATATCTCAAATATATTTGTAGATTGTAGATGACATCTACGTTAAGTCCAAAAGATTTAGGCTTTTGAGAAAGCCTATTATCCGTTTTGGAGCTGTCTGTAACCTAATCAGACTCTCTAACGCGTCGTTCGGCCATCTGCAATCGCGTGTGGAAAAGTATCACTTTCCACACTTGTTAGGTAAACTACTATTTTAATACAAAATGTACCTCAAAACTTTAATAACGGCTGACAACAAAAATATACTCGAAAAATTAAAAATATAGTTAGAAAAATTTCTAAATGGCTCCTTAATTATTAAACAACAAACGCAGACACGTGGTAAGGGTAAGACAGTGTTTTCAGATGCTTGAAACAAGTTCTCGCAATTGGAAAAGTAAGGAATGAATTATTTTTTAAGACAGTAAATATCTCAAATATATTTGTAAATTGTAGATGACATCTACGTTAAGTCCAAAAGATTTAGGCTTTTGAGAAAGCCTATTATCCGTTTCGGAGCTGTCTGTAACCTACTCAGGCTCTCTAACGCGTCGTTCGGCGATCTGCAATCGCGTGCGGAAAAGTATCAGTTTCCACACTTGTTAGGTAAACTACTATTTTAATACAAAATGTACCTCAAAACTTTAATAACAGCTGACAACAAAAATAGACTCGAAAAATTAAAAATATAGTTAGAAAAATTTCTAAATGGCTCCTTAATTATCAAACAACAAACGCAGACACAGGGTAAGGGTAAGACAGTGTTGTCAGATGCTTGAAAAGTAAGGAATGAATTATTTTTTAAGACAGTAAATATCTCAAATATATTTGTAGATTGTAGATGACATCTACGTTAAGTCCAAAAGATTTAGGCTTTTGAGAAAGCCTATTATCCGTTTCGGAGCTGTCTGTAACCTAATCAGGCTCTCTAACGCGTCGTTCGGCCATCTGCAATCGCGTGCGGAAAAGTATCACTTTCCACACTTGTTAGGTAAACTACTAATTTAATATAAAATGTACCTCAAAACTTTAATAACAGCTGACAACAAAAATATACTCGAAAAATTAAAAATATAGTTAGAAAAATTTCTAAATGGCTCCTTAATTATCAAACAACAAACGCAGACACATGGTAAGGGTAAGACAGTGTTGTCAGATGCTTGAAAAGTAAGGAATGAATTATTTTATAAGACAGTAAATATCTCAAATATATTTGTAGATTGTAGATGACATCTACGTTAAGTCCAAAAGATTTAGGCTTTTGAGAAAGCCTATTATCCGTTTTGGAGCTGTCTGTAACCTAATCAGACTCTCTAACGCGTCGTTCGGCCATCTGCAATCGCGTGTGGAAAAGTATCACTTTCCACACTTGTTAGGTAAACTACTATTTTAATACAAAATGTACCTCAAAACTTTAATAACGGCTGACAACAAAAATATACTCGAAAAATTAAAAATATAGTTAGAAAAATTTCTAAATGGCTCCTTAATTATTAAACAACAAACGCAGACACCTGGTAAGGGTAAGACAGTGTTGTCAGATGCTTGAAACAAGTTCTCGCAATTAGAAAAGTAAGGAATGAATTATTTTTTAAGACAGTAAATATCTCAAATATATTTGTAGATTGTAGATGACATCTACGTTAAGTCCAAAAGATTTAGGCTTTTGAGAAAGCCTATTATCCGTTTCGGAGCTGTCTGTAACCTAATCAGGCTCTCTAACGCGTCGTTCGGCCATCTGCAATCGCGTGCGGAAAAGTATCACTTTCCACACTTGTTAGGTAAACTACTAATTTAATATAAAATGTACCTCAAAACTTTAATAACAGCTGACAACAAAAATATACTCGAAAAATTAAAAATATAGTTAGAAAAATTTCTAAATGGCTCCTTAATTATCAAACAACAAACGCAGACACATGGTAAGGGTAAGACAGTGTTGTCAGATGCTTGAAAAGTAAGGAATGAATTATTTTATAAGACAGTAAATATCTCAAATATATTTGTAGATTGTAGATGACATCTACGTTAAGTCCAAAAGATTTAGGCTTTTGAGAAAGCCTATTATCCGTTTTGGAGCTGTCTGTAACCTAATCAGACTCTCTAACGCGTCGTTCGGCCATCTGCAATCGCGTGTGGAAAAGTATCACTTTCCACACTTGTTAGGTAAACTACTATTTTAATACAAAATGTACCTCAAAACTTTAATAACGGCTGACAACAAAAATATACTCGAAAAATTAAAAATATAGTTAGAAAAATTTCTAAATGGCTCCTTAATTATTAAACAACAAACGCAGACACCTGGTAAGGGTAAGACAGTGTTGTCAGATGCTTGAAACAAGTTCTCGCAATTAGAAAAGTAAGGAATGAATTATTTTTTAAGACAGTAAATATCTCAAATATATTTGTAGATTGTAGATGACATCTACGTTAAGTCCAAAAGATTTAGGCTTTTGAGAAAGCCTATTATCCGTTTCGGAGCTGTCTGTAACCTAATCAGGCTCTCTAACGCGTCGTTCGGCCATCTGCAATCGCGTGCGGAAAAGTATCACTTTCCACACTTGTTAGGTAAACTACTAATTTAATACAAAATGTACCTCAAAACTTTAATAACAGCTGACAACAAAAATATACTCGAAAAATTAAAAATATAGTTAGAAAAATTTCTAAATGGCTCCTTAATTATCAAACAACAAACGCAGACACATGGTAAGGGTAAGACAGTGTTGTCAGATGCTTGAAAAGTAAGGAATGAATTATTTTTTAAGACAGTAAATATCTCAAATATATTTGTAAATTGTAGATGACATCTACTTTAAGTCCAAAAGATTTAGGCTTTTGAGAAAGCCTATTATCCGTTTTGGAGCTGTCAGTAACCTAATCAGACTCTCTAACGCGTCGTTCGGCCATCTGCAATCGCGTGTGGAAAAGTATCACTTTCCACACTTGTTAGGTAAACTACTATTTTAATACAAAATGTACCTCAAAACTTTAATAACGGCTGACAACAAAAATATACTCGAAAAATTAAAAATATAGTTAGAAAAATTTCTAAATGGCTCCTTAATTATTAAACAACAAACGCAGACACCTGGTAAGGGTAAGACAGTGTTGTCAGATGCTTGAAACAAGTTCTCGCAATTAGAAAAGTAAGGAATGAATTATTTTTTAAGACAGTAAATATCTCAAATATATTTGTAGATTGTAGATGACATCTACGTTAAGTCCAAAAGATTTAGGCTTTTGAGAAAGCCTATTATCCGTTTCGGAGCTGTCTGTAACCTAATCAGGCTCTCTAACGCGTCGTTCGGCCATCTGCAATCGCGTGCGGAAAAGTATCACTTTCCACACTTGTTAGGTAAACTACTAATTTAATACAAAATGTACCTCAAAACTTTAATAACAGCTGACAACAAAAATATACTCGAAAAATTAAAAATATAGTTAGAAAAATTTCTAAATGGCTCCTTAATTATCAAACAACAAACGCAGACACATGGTAAGGGTAAGACAGTGTTGTCAGATGCTTGAAAAGTAAGGAATGAATTATTTTTTAAGACAGTAAATATCTCAAATATATTTGTAAATTGTAGATGACATCTACTTTAAGTCCAAAAGATTTAGGCTTTTGAGAAAGCCTATTATCCGTTTTGGAGCTGTCAGTAACCTAATCAGACTCTCTAACGCGTCGTTCGGCCATCTGCAATCGCGTGTGGAAAAGTATCACTTTCCACACTTGTTAGGTAAACTACTATTTTAATACAAAATGTACCTCAAAACTTTAATAACGGCTGACAACAAAAATATACTCGAAAAATTAAAAATATAGTTAGAAAAATTTCTAAATGGCTCCTTAATTATTAAACAACAAACGCAGACACGTGGTAAGGGTAAGACAGTGTTGTCAGATGCTTGAAACAAGTTCTCGCAATTAGAAAAGTAAGGAATGAATTATTTTTTAAGACAGTAAATATCTCAAATATATTTGTAGATTGTAGATGACATCTACGTTAAGTCCAAAAGATTTAGGCTTTTGAGAAAGCCTATTATCCGTTTCGGAGCTGTCTGTAACCTAATCAGGCTCTCTAACGCGTCGTTCGGCCATCTGCAATCGCGTGCGGAAAAGTATCACTTTCCACACTTGTTAGGTAAACTACTAATTTAATACAAAATGTACCTCAAAACTTTAATAACAGCTGACAACAAAAATATACTCGAAAAATTAAAAATATAGTTAGAAAAATTTCTAAATGGCTCCTTAATTATCAAACAACAAACGCAGACACATGGTAAGGGTAAGACAGTGTTGTCAGATGCTTGAAAAGTAAGGAATGAATTATTTTATAAGACAGTAAATATCTCAAATATATTTGTAGATTGTAGATGACATCTACGTTAAGTCCAAAAGATTTAGGCTTTTGAGAAAGCCTATTATCCGTTTTGGAGCTGTCTGTAACCTAATCAGACTCTCTAACGCGTCGTTCGGCCATCTGCAATCGCGTGTGGAAAAGTATCACTTTCCACACTTGTTAGGTAAACTACTATTTTAATACAAAATGTACCTCAAAACTTTAATAACGGCTGACAACAAAAATATACTCGAAAAATTAAAAATATAGTTAGAAAAATTTCTAAATGGCTCCTTAATTATTAAACAACAAACGCAGACACCTGGTAAGGGTAAGACAGTGTTGTCAGATGCTTGAAACAAGTTCTCGCAATTAGAAAAGTAAGGAATGAATTATTTTTTAAGACAGTAAATATCTCAAATATATTTGTAGATTGTAGATGACATCTACGTTAAGTCCAAAAGATTTAGGCTTTTGAGAAAGCCTATTATCCGTTTCGGAGCTGTCTGTAACCTAATCAGGCTCTCTAACGCGTCGTTCGGCCATCTGCAATCGCGTGCGGAAAAGTATCACTTTCCACACTTGTTAGGTAAACTACTAATTTAATACAAAATGTACCTCAAAACTTTAATAACAGCTGACAACAAAAATATACTCGAAAAATTAAAAATATAGTTAGAAAAATTTCTAAATGGCTCCTTAATTATCAAACAACAAACGCAGACACATGGTAAGGGTAAGACAGTGTTGTCAGATGCTTGAAAAGTAAGGAATGAATTATTTTTTAAGACAGTAAATATCTCAAATATATTTGTAAATTGTAGATGACATCTACTTTAAGTCCAAAAGATTTAGGCTTTTGAGAAAGCCTATTATCCGTTTTGGAGCTGTCAGTAACCTAATCAGACTCTCTAACGCGTCGTTCGGCCATCTGCAATCGCGTGTGGAAAAGTATCACTTTCCACACTTGTTAGGTAAACTACTATTTTAATACAAAATGTACCTCAAAACTTTAATAACGGCTGACAACAAAAATATACTCGAAAAATTAAAAATATAGTTAGAAAAATTTCTAAATGGCTCCTTAATTATTAAACAACAAACGCAGACACGTGGTAAGGGTAAGACAGTGTTGTCAGATGCTTGAAACAAGTTCTCGCAATTAGAAAAGTAAGGAATGAATTATTTTTTAAGACAGTAAATATCTCAAATATATTTGTAGATTGTAGATGACATCTACGTTAAGTCCAAAAGATTTAGGCTTTTGAGAAAGCCTATTATCCGTTTCGGAGCTATCTGTAACCTAATCAGGCTCTCTAACGCGTCGTTCGGCCATCTGCAATCGCGTGCGGAAAAGTATCACTTTCCACACTTGTTAGGTAAACTACTAATTTAATACAAAATGTACCTCAAAACTTTAATAACAGCTGACAACAAAAATATACTCGAAAAATTAAAAATATAGTTAGAAAAATTTCTAAATGGCTCCTTAATTATCAAACAACAAACGCAGACACATGGTAAGGGTAAGACAGTGTTGTCAGATGCTTGAAAAGTAAGGAATGAATTATTTTATAAGACAGTAAATGTCTCAAATATATTTGTAGATTGCAGATGACATCTACGTTAAGTCCAAAAGATTTAGGCTTTTGAGAAAGCCTATTATCCGTTTCGGAGCTGTCTGTAACCTAATCAGGCTCTCTAACGCGTCGTTCGGCCATCTGCAATCGCGTGCGGAAAAGTATCACTTTCCACACTTGTTAGGTAAACTACTAATTTAATACAAAATGTACCTCAAAACTTTAATAACAGCTGACAACAAAAATATACTCGAAAAATTAAAAATATAGTTAGAAAAATTTCTAAATGGCTCCTTAATTATCAAACAACAAACGCAGACACATGGTAAGGGTAAGACAGTGTTGTCAGATGCTTGAAAAGTAAGGAATGAATTATTTTATAAGACAGTAAATGTCTCAAATATATTTGTAGATTGCAGATGACATCTACGTTAAGTCCAAAAGATTTAGGCTTTTGAGAAAGCCTATTATCCGTTTTGGAGCTGTCTGTAACCTAATCAGGCTCTCTAACGCGTCGTTCGGCCATCTGCAATCGCTTGCGGAAAAGTATCACTTTCCACACTTGTTAGGTAAACTACTATTTTAATACAAAATGTACCTCAAAACTTTAATAACGGCTGACAACAAAAATATACTCGAAAAATTAAAAATATAGTTAGAAAAATTTCTAAATGGCTCCTTAATTATTAAACAACAAACGCAGGCACGTGGTAAGGGTAAGACAGTGTTGTCAGATGCTTGAAACAAGTTCTCGCAATTAGAAAAGTAAGGAATGAATTATTTTTTAAGACAGTAAATATCTCAAATATATTTGTAGATTGTAGATGACATCTACGTTAAGTCCCAAAGGTTTAGGCTTTTGAGAAAGCCTATTATCCGTTTTGGAGCTGTCTGTAACCTAATCAGGCTCTAGGAAGACCTGTTTCAGGTACAAATAATATATTTAAGAAAATTCGATAACATTCGAAAAAATTAAACAACAAATTCTTGAAACAAGTTCTGGCAAGTAAAAAATATAGAATGATTTTATTTAATATTTATTTCTTTAAATTTTTGAATTAAATTTATCGTACATTTCATAAAACGCTATAAAATAATCTAAACCAAATTCCAATTTAAAGTTTTCAAGTAAAAAGTCACTAATAACTATCCTGCCACAATTTTCTTTTCTCAGTAACGGCAATTTGAATTAATTACAACCACAAGCACGACATGAACAATTCAGGTAACTCTGATAAGATTGATCGTCAGTAGGTAAAGTTTTATTCACCTGGAAATTTTAGAGAATAATGTGGAAATAAAGCCCGAGATAATATACTCGACGCGCCTCGGGCCTTCTTTAAATTTTTATTATTTTACGGAGGTTCTTATAAAACTTGACGGCTTATTTCGGGAACACTGAAAACTTAAACAAGAGTTCAAAATTTAAACGCCGCCAAATATGATGTTTTTTTAATTGGAATTCGTATAAAATCGAAAAATAAATATGTTGCTTTGAATATTTCCATCGTCTTAATTTCCACCAATCACAAACGCGCAATTTTGAATTACAAATGGTTTCTAGATTAAAAAACTGTATGACAGGTCCTGTCAGCAGTTTTTTCGAGTTTACCCGCGGTAAAACTTGAGAGCTGTTGTCACCAAAAATTACAGTACCTTTGATAACAAGTAATTATGGTCTCCTAGGATACCAGAAAAGGACAGTAAACAATTTTTCTGATTTTATTGTCAATACATTTTGTAATATTGTTTTTAACCAGTGCTAGTCAACTTATGTAGTGAAAATGAGTCGCTTTGGATTTTATGACTAAAAGAAATACGAGCTTTTGGAAACTATAAGTTTAGAGCAACTAAACCTAATCCTGAAAGATTGGGCGTGGAATATGAAGAAAGAAAACGGTGAAAATTACAAAGAACTAGTTGTGAAGACACTGTAGAACACCGTTGCCCAAAAAATGCAAGAGATGTATTTTATGAAGTGGAAAATAATTTTTGATCCATTTAAAGATATTGTCTTCAAGTCTAGTAGGGAAGCTCGTAATGCGATCAACACGATCAACAGCTATATGTCAAAATATATTAGATCAGGTATATACTAATTACGAAGAATGTGAGGGTATTGTTGAGGTAAATACTGATTCAGACCATGACACATTCCTTATGTCTCTAAGGGCCAGTCTTTTCACCTATAGATAGATAAGCTTTAACCGTCAGATAACTATTCTACAGATAAATTTACTAGAACTCGTTATCTAAGGTACTGATACGAGTCTTTTCATCTCGAGTTATCTGATAGACAGCTATCTCTGAGATGTACCAATAGTCACTCTCACAGTGAAATCTAGCCAACTGAAATAACACCGAAGGAAGAGAAACAAAAATAAAAGTGTCATGTGTTAGTAAGAGAAAGAGAACATCGCAAAGATGTTCTATAAATCAAAATAACATTGCTGACGGCCGTAGTTATTATTACTTTACTTTAAGAGAGGGCACCACGGTAAGGTTCATTTGTAGAGCGTGATAAATAGACGTTAGTTATTTGTTCATAAACACTATTAACAATTAGGAAACGACAAGACTCAAACCACACACAAACACAAATAAACACGGATGGAGGTGACATTTCAAATTTAAAGGGGCAGAGGTAATAGGACGTCACGAATTCGAAAACCGAGCAAACTGCGTTTTTACGCGAATTTCAAACTCAATGACTTTAAAATCGTTTTTTGAGAGAAATAATTTTATTTCAATTTTTTTTTATACTGAGTAGGGATATATGTATGTATATATTTCTAATTTATGCATGCAGAAAAAAGTCGCCTCTTCTGTATTGTCCTGCAAGACATTTATTTAAAAATTTAAGAATTTTGACTATGGCTGGCCTTTTTATATTGGAGCTCTGCTTCATTAAAATTGGAAGAATACTATACGCAATGGTTTTATTATGGGACGAAGACACTCCGGCGGGCCTTATCTGCAAATGGATAATGAGCATTATTCCAACAGCATAAACACCCTTAGAAGTGACTCCTCAGAACCTCCAGCTAAAAACACGGAAAACAGAAGATCCTGCAGCCACTCCTCGAGCTTCTCACTCTGCAGCGGGACCCATCAACAACATTAATGATTTACAGCTTATTTAAAACACAAAAAATAACGTTTTCACCAAGTTCAAAGATATTGATTTGTGCGTTTTTTATTAATAAACAAAAATCACAATGAAATAGTTTTCTGAATCCTTCATTCCGCCTTTTGTGTACATTCGCAAACGTTGCTATATAAATAAAGGAAATTGAAAATTTCTATAGAACGTATAGTGCTAACAAAACATTTTTTTTTATGTTATATTTACATTGAATTAACATAGATATAAAAGTAATCTGAAAGTTGGCTTGCTGACAAATAACTTTTCCACAAAAGGATTGAACAAACTAACTCGCTTTTGAAGGTTTTCAATGGGTCCATTCTTCGCTTTTTATATCTAAAGGATAAAGACGGGAACTGTAATACCGATAGCTGATTTAAAATGTGCTGACTAAACAGCACCGACTTCAGCAAATATATTTTAAAATGTAAGAATGAAGTTAGTTTACACAAAGGTAAACATGACCGTTCTGAGAATGGGGACCAACGGCTGGTAATTTTAAGGTTGTTAGCAGGGCCGTCGCGTGCTTTAAGGCAAGGCTTTAATCGGCGCCCCACCCCTGGAAGTTGAGCAACTTTACCCAAAAATCCCCACACTCGTTGGTGTTCTTTCAAAGCAGTTGAGCTCTTCTTAAGTGAGTTCAAATCGTTATCCACTAGTGAATAAAAAACTTCTCTGATAAAGGTTTCTTCCATTAACTTCAAGAAGAATGTCATTCCACAAAATCAAAGTTACGATGAAGGAAAAGTCTTCCATCTGATTAGTCAAAGATTGAGCTTCACAGGCTGTTTGGGGGATCATCAATTTTGTCGATTAACTCTACCAATGCATCCCTAACTTCCACGTATTGGTGTCTGTTGTTAGGGTGCAATATTAAAGGGCCGAGATGGTAGCACTGATGATCTCAATATTGGCACTATTTTTACCTAGATTTTTAAGGGGCATGAGTTGGATTTTTGATTTGTTGTAATTCATACCTTGGTTGGTGTTCTTTCAACGCAGTTGAGCTCTTCTTAAGTGAGTTCAAATCGTTATCCACTAGCGGATAAAAAACTTCTCTGATAAAGGTTTCTTCCATTAACTTCAAGAAGAATGTCATTCCACAAAATCAAAGTTACGATGAAGGAAAAGTCTTCAATCTGATTAGTCAAAGATTGAGCTTCAGTGGCTGTTTGGGGGATCATCAATTTTGTCGATTAACTCTACCAATGCATCCCTAACTTCCACGTATTGGTGTCTGTTGTTAGGGTGCAATATTAAAGGGCCGAGGTGGTAGCACTGATGATCTCAATATTGGCACTATTTTTACCTAGATTTTTAAGGGACATGAGTTGGATTTTTGATTTGTTGTAATTCATACCTTGGTTGGTGTTCTTTCAACGCAGTTGAGCTCTTCTTAAGTGAGTTCAAATCGTTATCCACTAGCGGATAAAAAACTTCTCTGATAAAGGTTTCTTCCATTAACTTCAAGAAGAATGTCATTCCACAAAATCAAAGTTACGATGAAGGAAAAGTCTTCAATCTGATTAGTCAAAGATTGAGCTTCAGTGGCTGTTTGGGGGATCATCAATTTTGTCGATTAACTCTACCAATGCATCCCTAACTTCCACGTATTGGTGTCTGTTGTTAGGGTGCAATATTAAAGGGCCGAGATGGTAGCACTGATGATCTCAATATTGGCACTATTTTTACCTAGATTTTTAAGGGGCATGAGTTGGATTTTTGATTTGTTGTAATTCATACCTTGGTTGGTGTTCTTTCAACGCAGTTGAGCTCTTCTTAAGTGAGTTCAAATCGTTATCCACTAGCGGATAAAAAACTTCTCTGATAAAGGTTTCTTCCATTAACTTCAAGAAGAATGTCATTCCACAAAATCAAAGTTACGATGAAGGAAAAGTCTTCAATCTGATTAGTCAAAGATTGAGCTTCAGTGGCTGTTTGGGGGATCATCAATTTTGTCGATTAACTCTACCAATGCATCCCTAACTTCCACGTATTGGTGTCTGTTGTTAGGGTGCAATATTAAAGGGCCGAGGTGGTAGCACTGATGATCTCAATATTGGCACTATTTTTACCTAGATTTTTAAGGGACATGAGTTGGATTTTTGATTTGTTGTAATTCATACCTTGGTTGGTGTTCTTTCAACGCAGTTGAGCTCTTCTTAAGTGAGTTCAAATCGTTATCCACTAGCGGATAAAAAACTTCTCTGATAAAGGTTTCTTCCATTAACTTCAAGAAGAATGTCATTCCACAAAATCAAAGTTACGATGAAGGAAAAGTCTTCAATCTGATTAGTCAAAGATTGAGCTTCAGTGGCTGTTTGGGGGATCATCAATTTTGTCGATTAACTCTACCAATGCATCCCTAACTTCCACGTATTGGTGTCTGTTGTTAGGGTGCAATATTAAAGGGCCGAGATGGTAGCACTGATGATCTCAATATTGGCACTATTTTTACCTAGATTTTTAAGGGGCATGAGTTGGATTTTTGATTTGTTGTAATTCATACCTTGGTTGGTGTTCTTTCAACGCAGTTGAGCTCTTCTTAAGTGAGTTCAAATCGTTATCCACTAGCGGAATAAAAACTTCTCTGATAAAGGTTTCTTCCATTAACTTCAAGAAGAATGTCATTCCACAAAATCAAAGTTACGATGAAGGAAAAGTCTTCAATCTGATTAGTCAAAGATTGAGCTTCAGTGGCTGTTTGGGGGATCATCAATTTTGTCGATTAACTCTACCAATGCATCCCTAACTTCCACGTATTGGTGTCTGTTGTTAGGGTGCAATATTAAAGGGCCGAGATGGTAGCACTGATGATCTCAATATTGGCACTATTTTTACCTAGATTTTTAAGGGGCATGAGTTGGATTTTTGATTTGTTGTAATTCATACCTTGGTTGGTGTTCTTTCAACGCAGTTGAGCTCTTCTTAAGTGAGTTCAAATCGTTATCCACTAGCGGATAAAAAACTTCTCTGATAAAGGTTTCTTCCATTAACTTCAAGAAGAATGTCATTCCACAAAATCAAAGTTACGATGAAGGAAAAGTCTTCAATCTGATTAGTCAAAGATTGAGCTTCAGAGGCTGTTTGGGGGATCATCAATTTTGTCGATTAACTCTACCAATGCATCCCTAACTTCCACGTATTGGTGTCTGTTGTTAGGGTGCAATATTGAAGGGCCAAGATGGTAGCACTGATGCTCTCAAATGGTCTCAATATTGGCACTATTTTTACCTAGATTTTTAAGGAGCATGAGTTGGATTTTTGATTTGTTGTAATTCATACCTTGGTTGGTGTTCTTTCAACGCAGTTGAGCTCTTCTTAAGTGAGTTCAAATCGTTATCCACTAGTGGATAAAAAACTTCTCTGATAAAGGTTTCTTCCATTAACTTCAAGAAGAATGTCATTCCACAAAATCAAAGTTACGATGAAGGAAAAGTCTTCCATCTGATTAGTCAAAGATTGAGCTTCAGAGGCTGTTTGGGGGATCATCAATTTTGTCGATTAACTCTACCAATGCATCCCTAACTTCCACGTATTGGTGTCTGTTGTTAGGGTGCTCATATTAAAGGGCCAAGATGGTAGAACTGATGATCTCAATATTGGCACTATTTTTACCTAGATTTTTAAGGGGCATGAGTTGGATTTTTGATTTGTTGTAATTCATACCTCGAAAAATTACTTATCAAAAACAACATGCACTCTATTTTCGAAGCAGATTTGAGAATTGTGACATATATTTTTTATAAATGTTAAAACCAACGATAGATTTGTTAATTCAGCTTACTAGACCAGAAAATGAAGCCTCGTAGGGAGAAATATTTATAATGTTTATTACAAATGTTGTCCCGTCTTATTATTTTCATAAATACTTATTTTTTGAGTAAAATATTTGTAATTGATGTAGTTTAAAAGTAAAAATAATACTTTTATACATTTTTGTGTTTCTGGAAGCTTGATAAAATGTACTTACCAATAAAAAAAAGCTTCATATATCAAATACTATTAAACGAGCAAGGTTTGTATGTGTGTGTGTATGTGTGTGTGTCCAGAGGATCTCGAAATCCACTCGTCAGAATTCAATGAAACTTTCAGGGTAGACTAATTCCTATCTAAATCGGCGAAAAATATTGGTCTCATGTCTGTGAAAATTCGATCTTCCGAGATATTTACAAGAAAAGTTAAGCTTTTAGTTTTATTTCCGCAACGGCACATAATATTAACTTGTTTCTATAGTAATATATACTATAAAGGATAGATGAGTACAGTCAAAGTGGGGATATAACGTCACATTCCATAGGCGTACTTTGCAAAATAAGTTTCTATAATATAAATAAGGTCACAGCATATAAAATATATATACGCACTTCGTAGATTGAATTTTGAAGTTATATTATTTACAAAAAATAAAAATAAACTTTATGCATCCGACACTTTAACATTGAACGAATTAAATTTAACCAATAACTAACAAGGAGGATTATATGTTGGGATTAAATTAAATCTCTTGGCATTAAAAGTAACGCTTCAGTACTTACCTAAACTCAAAGATTAAAAAAAAAGTTAGTTCAAGAACTATCTTTAAAAGTCACTGTCTTCACTAAAACTACTGGTATCACTATAATTGTTTTTTCTGAGGTTTATTATTATCGGTTCTATTAAATTATCCATTGATATATCCACTTTCCTAAATGAATTTTCCACATTTTTAACATGATCAATGCATTTTCCCCAATGTTCTCTATTTACATCTGAAACTGCCTTCAAAAACAAATTTCGCACATCAGGAAATTTAAATGTTTTATTGTTTTGAGAAACATAACCTTTTAATAATTGAGACCAGATCAGTTCAATGGAATTTAACTCTGCGTGGTTCGGAGGAAATCTGAGAATTTTAATTCCTTTTTCTCTGGCCATCTCATCCATAATATATTTTTTGAATTTGTTTTTATGTTGCCTTGCTATTACTAATAATTCTGCCTTCAAGGATTTAGGAGGACTGATAATATTTTTAGAATGAAGCCATTTTGAAATATATATTAATACAAAATTCTGAATCAATTAAAATACATACGATACGGCTATGAATAAATAAAGTCTGACTTATCTGTCAAAAGAACAAATTTATTACAGTAAAAACCATGGAAACAAGAATCTAGACAAAAACTATATTAGGCCGATCAGATGTATTAAAATTTAAATTTTAACTACAAATAAGCATTGAAGGATGAGGTAAAAATAAAATTTCTACCTCTTGAACCTGTACTACGTTCTGCAAATTAAATACTGCACTCCTTTCTTCTGTATAGTATAGTAGTAAAAAGGTTTGACTTTATTTAATTTCTGGCGTTTTAATCAGAAAGAATTCAATTTTAAATTTGTCGCTTTATATAAAAAAGGAAAGGTTCATTTGACGGACATAAATAATTTGCTTGTCAAATGACAGCCATCTTATTAATTTAAAGTTGAAAATACAACGTTGCCAATTCAATTTCAGAAATCATGGGTTTAGGTAAATATTTATAGGAACGTTGAGTAACACTGTTAAAATGGACACTTGTCTTCCCTTCCCCGATAGTGTGAGACTACCCCTTACGGCTACTATTTTATTATGCGGAATATTTAAGTTTTCATGATCAGAGAGAGAGAGAGAGAGAAAGAATTTTTGAAAAAATATGATATCAATATCTGCCACACGTCGAGAGTCTGGTCACAGGTTTTTGTGGAGGTTTTTACCCAAGTATGAATATCAGACCTATAATTTTCCTTCACTGCAGATCAAAAAATAATAAAATCAATTGAACATAGAGTTTTTCTTATATAGTGATAAATAGAGTGAGCTGAGCGATCTTCTGTTGACGGGACGTGTGCCCTACACGCTGCTGTTGCCCGTCCCGGAAACGGGGCCTGTCCACCGTGACAATTCGCGAAGATCAAGCGTCAGTAGAAGTTGCCCTAAAAGGGTGAAATCCCCAGAAACTAGGCAACTTTAATGCATTTAACTAACCTCTGTGACAATCAGTTGATAAACGTCAACAACAGCTGCAGCCAATTGAAAATTAACACTGACAGCTTTTTTAATTTTCCCGCCTACTTTCAAGCCAATCGCCAATCAACTTTTTATTTATCTCCCTATCAGTAGTTCAAGTAGATGTCGCCCACTCCGTGATTTTCGCGAATTAATTAATAATTTGTCATGTTATAAATATACTTAAATTATATACTCATTGGGCTGCTTAAAAATGTAGATTTGAATATTAAGAGCGAAGCTCGGTGACCAGATATTAATAATAATAATAATATTAATAATTATAATAACAGTGAGTGAACCCCAGAAGCAGAGCTTGTACTGGAGGTCTATTATTATTATTGATGGCGCAAAACATGTCGTGCAAATAACAGATACACCTCTTGTGATCCAGCATAGTTTATTTATATTTAAAACACAACTTGAATACTTAAAAACACCCTTACTTACACGGAAAAATGATAAATAAAACACAGCCACCCTCCGGGGTGTTCCAAAAACACGTAAGTCCTTTCCTGACACGTCTTTCCTCTTTTATGATGAAACACGTATTTAGTTTTAAACGCTTGATCGATGGGCAAGTAAATCGGATAATAGGGATCAGGAACGCCCCTAGGAGCATCCATGGGGGGATCTACGATATCGTCGACTTCGTCCACCTCTTCGTCGACCTCCTGATCCGCCAGGATTTTTTCCTTTTTTTCCTTTTTCCGCGATCTCTTGATAGGGGTCGGAACCCTCCGGTGGTGGGACTCGTTGAGACACGGGGTTCGCGGACCGCGAAAGCGGTGGAGGAATGGAAGTTTTTCGCAGTAGTCTTCATCTTCGCTGCCCGTCTGCTTGCACCTTGAAAACAAACAGAAATAATGTGTAAATAACCAGAACTTGCAAAAAATACTTCTACTTTCTAAAACCTATTTTGATTCTGATATTAAAGTGCAGATGGCGTTGTACAACACCGTCATTGTCTAACATCAATGGCAGGATATTCTAAAAATTTCTTTTTTACACCATTCCCCATGGGGAAACAGTGACACTGCGCGAGATCTCAAACAACATAAAAGATAGAGATAAACGGTCAACGGCAATGAAATCTGGGGGTGGGGCGGAGGTCATAGGCGTATTTTTACACCATTCCCTTCGGGGAAAATAGTGACACTGCGTGAGATCTCAAACAATGTATAGATGTGAGTGAAGAAAAGGTGTATATAAGGACAGGATTGGGTAGAGAAGAATTGTAAAGAGTGTTGGAAGTAGATAGATAGATAGATAGATAGATAGATAGATAGATAGATAGATAGATAGATAGATAGATAGATAGATAGATAGATAGATAGATAGATAGATAGATAGATAGATAGATAGATAGATAGATAGATAGATAGATAGATAGATAGATAGATAGATAGATAGATAGATAGATAGATAGATAGATAGATAGATAGATAGATAAACTCGTATTCACACCAAAGACAAGCTTAGCAAGAACTCCACCCAGAAGAAATTCTCTGGTCTCTGACAGCAGCGACGACGCAAAAAGAAAACAGGACCAATTCAAACTACCCAAGTACAAAAGGAAAAGGCAAAATGAAACACCAGAAGGTGAAAAACAACCGATGAAAGAAGGGGAAAGATTTAAGAGGTCAATAGACATGATGCTGAAACAAATACATGCATTTGAGATAGTAATAGCAGAAATAGTCGACATCTGCAATACCCTGGCATGGATAGAAAGAGCCATCTCAGATAGAAAAGACGTTGAGCAACAGCTACGTGCGGAAAATGACGAACTCCGCAAGGAGATTAAAATATATAAACAAAGGGAGAGCCAAACAGAAAAAAAGTCGTTTGGAGTACAAGTAGACTCAGATAACATCCAAGAGGAACTGGCAGTTAAGAAAAAGCAGATGATGCAAAAAATAGAAGCAATACTCAGCGAACCAATCGACCAAAGTAAAATCCTGGAGATAGTGGACGAAAAATGGCCCGAAGAAACCTTCAAAGTTACCATGGAAAGGAGAATTTCACCACCAAATTGGAAGAAGAGGCCCTGGCAATGTTTATAGACCCAGACCCTACAAAGAATACGGAGAAAATGGAAAAACTAAAAATCCAAATGCCATCAGTATATTCCATAGTCGAGGAAGGCCTAGCGGAGGGAAAGATGGAGTTTATTAAACTTCAGATTGAAGTCCAAAGCAGTAGAAACAGCGACCAGAGAAACTTGAAAAGGGCATGGAAAATATTCAGATAATATATGAACTCGTAACACAGTTAAAAAATGAGGCTGTCAAACAAGGTCAGAACGGATTAAGAGTGAATATTGCTGGACCTACAAGAACGGACTACATAAGAAAAGTGACGGAATACATTTTTAGGCAAACTAATATACAAATCACTATCGAAGGAAGTGGGGAAAAAAAGAAAGAGGAAGACCAGAGAAGGGGCAAAAGAATGGAAAAAGAAACTCTAATAGTAAAGGCCAAAGAAGGGGAAAGCTATGCTGATCTACTGAAAAGCGTAAAAACCTCTGTCAACATAGAAGAAAAGGGTATACAGATTGGAGCAATCAAGAAAACCAACAAAGGTGACCTTCTTCTTGAAGTCATTGGGGGAAAAGGAAAAACTCTCAAACAAACAATTGAGGAAAAAAACCATAACACTGCCGTTGCCATTAAAACAGACGAAATAGTCATACACATCACGGATATTGACGCCAGTATAGACAGTGAGGAACTAAAAAGGGAAATCATCAGGGAGGAGGATATCCGAGAACACCAAGTTCGAGTAATCTCGATGAGACCTTCTCAGAACTGAAATCAAACTGCAACTGTTGCAATGGTAAGGGCAGCTGCCTTCAAAATAACAAACCGAGGGTATATTAAAATCGGATGGGTGAATTGCAGGGTAAGAAAAAGAGTCAACATGCTAAGATGTTTCAGATTCCACCTTTTCGGGCATAAGAAGGAAGAATGCAAGGATAAGGACAGGTCTGATCTATGCCTTAAATGTCTCAAGCCGGACCACGTGCCCAAGGACTGTAAAAATACCCCAATGTGCGTAACCTGTAACGTAGAGGGTCATAGAGCGGACCAGACGAAATGCCCCAAGTACAGAAGACTAATTGGACAGAAGGCAAGGCTAACATCGCAAGCAAATACTAGGACATATACCAGAGCATTTTCAACAGCAAGTAGCGTCTTCAGCCATGAACATTAAAGTCATGCAAACAAATCTAGGACGCATGAGACTCGCGCACGACCTGGCGTACGAAACAGCAATAAGACGAGAAGTGGACATATTAGTAGTTGGAGAACCTAATAAAAAACTAACCAAAAATGGCCAATGGATAAGGGACAAAAGAACGGATGTTGGCATCTTATTCCTTAATAAGAAAATACAAGTATCGGAAGTATACTCCGGGGAAGGCTATATTCGCATTGACCTAAGATATAGAAGAGTTTAAAGCAACGGTAGATACAATAATGAATGACGCCGGGGGAAGACCAGGCGGAAAAATAATAATGGGCGACATAAATGCAAAATCACCGATGTGGGGATCACAAAAAGAAGACAAACGAGGAGAATACTGGTGTGAATGGCTAGCAACACTTAACATGGGCGTACTAAACGATGGCATAAAACCGACTTTCGTGAGAGGCCAAACAAAATCCTTCATAGATGTCACTTGCTCGTCAAGCAAAATCCAAAAGGTGATACAAAACTGGGAGGTTTTAGAAGACGAAACTTTAACAGAGCATGAATATATCACTTTCGAAATATTCTCAAAAGGTCCAAAGAAAGCAATTCGCATTAAAACCAAACCTGAATGTGATTGGATGGCCTTTAAAGAAATTGTAAAATTGAGAACCGAGAGCGGGAGAAGAGACCTTGAAGCCATTATGAAAGAAGCATACCACGCAAGCCTGACAAGAAACCAAAGATCAAGGAAACCTTTCTGGTGGAATGAAGACATAAAAGCGAAACGAGATGAGTGTCATAGATTAAGGAGGCAAGTCACCAGAACCGCTAGACAAACACCTAGAAACGAAACCGAAGAACAAGAAAACTACAAAAGAGCAAAGAAGGAACTACGGGCGCTAATAAATAAGTCTAAGAATAAACACTGGGATGAATTATGCCAAGAATTGGAAGCAGACGTATGGGGAAAAGGCTATAAAATCGCAACGGAAAGACTAGTGGGCTATGCTCCTTTCGAGCTAGCTAGCAAAAGATCAAGGCAGCAGAGAGATTATTCCCGAAGAAATTAAAAAAATGGGAAAAAGAAAACCCCACTAACGAGGTGTTTACAATGGAAGAGTATACCACAGCCCTCCAGAAAATGAAAACCGGTAAAGCTCCAGGCCTAGATGGAGTGCCAGTAGAGGCAATAAAAAAGTTGGAAGAAGTCAAACCCCATATGCTGTTAGAACTGATGAATACAATACTCCAACAACAAAAATTTCCAAGAGAATGGAAAACGGCAAGACTGGTGTTGATACCCAAGGGTAAAATTGAAGACCTGAACTTTAGACCAATATGCCTGCTTAACTCGGTGAGTAAACTTTACGAGAGCCTACTGAAGATACGCCTAGAAGATGAGATAGAGACCAGGAGCCAACTTTCTGAGAGACAGTTCGGGTTTAGAAAAGGGAAGAGTACAATCCAAGCAGTAGAAAAAGTATTGAATATCGTCAGGGAAAACGAAACTGATAAATGGGCTGCATTAGTCACAGTGGATGAGAAAAACGCTTTCAACAGCGCCTCGTGGGATTTAATACTTAAAAAACTACAACGGATGGGAATATCGAAGTATCTAATAAACTCGATTGACAATTATCTTGAGGGAAGGTCAATCCAGATCGAAAAGGACACAGCCATGGAAATAACTGCAGGAGTACCACAGGGGTCTATTTTGGGTCCCATTCTGTGGAATGTCTTGTACAATGACCTACTTGTAGAACACATGCCGGTTGGAGTAAACATACTAGCGTATGCAGACGACGTTGCGCTAGTCATAACATCAAAAGATAAAACCCAACTGAAATGGAAAACGGATGAGGCATTAGTACAAGTAAACCAATGGATGGCATCAAATGAATTAGAGATAGCTCCACAAAAAACGGAAGCGGTCATCTTAAAAGGCAGATATCAAAGGAAGGACATAAAGTTTTGTTGCAACGGGGTAGAAATCAGTCCAAAAGAGCACATAGTATACCTAGGAATTACCGTGGGACAAAGCTGCCAATTTGGAGAACACATAAAGAAAACGGTTATCAAAGCTGAAGAGAAAGTGGCTCAAATAATGAGGATTACCTCAAATCTCAGAGGTCCAGGATCCAAGAAAAGGGAAATGTTGTATAACGTAGTACAATCGGTACTAGTATATGGTGCACCAATCTGGTATAAAACAGCAAAGAAAAAGGCGTATAAAGACAAATTGGTGAAAACCCAAAGAAAAATGCTTCTAAGAGTTGCTAGTGCATACAGAACTGTATCAACAAAAGCAGTCCAGGCGATAACAGGCATCATACCCATAGAACTTGTCATTGAAGAAAGGAAGAACCTATACTACAGGGAAGACGGCACAACCAAAACCGTCAAACAAGAAGAACGAGAAAGTACCATTCGGAAATGGCAAGACATTTGGGAACACACCGAGGAAGTTGCCCAATGGACAAAACAACTTATCTCAGACCTACAGGAATGGCTCAAATGTCGCCACAGAAGCACGGATTACTACCTGACACAGGTATTAACAGGACACGGGTCTTTCACGGCTTATACGAAACGGATCGGAAAGACTAACAGCGACACATGTAGATACTGCGACATGACCGACACGGCCGAGCATACCCTTTTCCAGTGCAGGAGGTGACAGACGGAGCGAGACCAGGCAAATTTAGAAATTGGAGTTCCTTTGACTACCGGTAATATGATAAGACTGATGCTCCGAGATGAGAAAACGTGGAGAGTCGCACATGCCTACATTAAAACAATCATGTCTGTAAAGGAAGTAGAAGAACGCCAAGATATGAATAGGAATAGACCATAGATGATGGACCAGCCCCTTCCTGATGAAGATGCGAAGAGCGGTTCCAGGTTGGTGGAAGAAGAGGGGGGTGACAGGTTTTGGTGGGTAAGGCTCTTCGGCCAGAGGCATCTATGAAGGAGGTGCTATCCTTCGTAAATGTCGCTGGAAGGAGGGAGTCCCACATAACCACCTGGCATAGTTCATGGCAGAGTGTGGTAAACATGAGTTTTAATCCGTACACACCTCCAAAGAAAAAAAAAAAAAAGATAGATAGATAGATAGATAGATAGATAGATAGATGGATAGATAGATAGATAGATAGATGTGGGTTTGAATTTATCTCGATGTATTTTAACGAGCCACATCTTTCTCCTATTTGTATCGCTAGGAAATCGATGTCCTGTTGTTCTTGAAGAGCAATATGGTACAACACACAGCGAAGGCATGCTTTTATGGTTGATTACGTGAAGACTTATTAATTATAATCACAGAACCCATGAGACTAATGTTTATTTGTATTTGAAAATATGAAAACAATGATTTGACAGGTCTACATTAACTAGTGCGCCAACTGGTGTAAATTTTAAGAACTACACAAAATATCTAGCCATTAGAGATTCTATGTGGAGCTGTATATGAGGTAGGGATGGGTGGAACAGCCGTAATTTAATAACAGGTACAACCTGTTCCAGTTCCAAAATATACCTATTCCAAAAAACCTGTTCCAGTTCCAACAAACCACTGCTCTAGTACGGAAGTCAAAATAGAACGCATATTGTATGTTGCCCTGAGGGCCATTTCCACCGCTTGATTGAAGTTTTCTTAAACACAAATACAAAGCGGGGATGTGACACTGGAACAGGGCCTGTACCTGTTTCGTTTGGAACAGGAACAGGGTACGCGCTGTCACAAGGTGCCTGTTCCATGTCTCGAATAATACCTGTTGCAAGAAATATTTGTAAGGACCTGCTCCAAACGGAACAGGTACTGTTCCAGTGTGACATCCCTATCATGAGGCACAACGATGACGACATCGGTCTAGAAATAACAAGCTCCTTTAATAAAAGAATCAATGTGTTGAACTGTCCCGACAAAGTTTGGATCCCAACACGCGTTTGGATCAATAGAATAAATAGATTTTTATTGATCACTTTACAGTAAATGTTTATGACAAGTCAAAGTTTAAGTTTAGTTACGAAGGACACAAATTCATAACATAAAATGTTTTAACAACAAATTTTAGAATTAAAAAATGAATTTAACAACAATTTTTTTTAGAAATTTGTTGAAAATACTGCAATACATAATTTTGTTATACTAGCACTTCGTAACCATGGATATCTGACTGTAAACAGAGGGAATCTTTTTGCCTGATTTTGAATTAGGCAATGATCATGGGGACCAACTTTGGATAATATTCTTATAGCCTTTTTTGGAGCCTAATGACTCTTATAGAGTCAGTGGAACCCCGCCATAGGACCGAGCCATGAGATGACTGAGTGAAAAAGAAAAAAATATGGCTGTTTATTGAATTTCTAGACTTGTCAAGCTACTTAGTTGCCTAAAGAGGAAAAGCACAGTAGCCAAATTGGATAAAATCGATGTGGTTGCGCCAGGAAAGTTTAGTGTCAAGTATAATTCCAAGAAAACTGTGTTTTTTGAAAATTAGTTTTTGTCTTTTCTGTTTCTTTAAACATTTGTGGAGAAATATAATTCAGTGCCTGTGGGGATAAGTAGCCCAAGGGGTAATTGTCCCTATAGAAATATAATCCTACAAATTATTTTACGGTTTCGGCAATTATTTCCACTTTTTTAATACCCTCACGAGATAATATCATTTTTCGACAAAACAAGGCCAATCAAACATCATTAGTCGATTGCTTAACTCATCCATAAAATAATCTTGTTCGAATTTCACTTTCATTGTTTGTAGGAATGGACTGAACTTTTAAAAAAAATCGATGCGAAATGTTTGAAATTTGAAATACAGTCCGTAATTGTCCCTCGCGTTCGATAATATACTTCACTCGTTTACTGAGACCTTCACATAGTTGTAAGTAAATCAATGAAACTTCAATGTCATTGGCTTTGATATCATTATTTTCTGTAGTTTCAATTTAAATGATTGTTGTCGTCGCTCGATTCGTTATAAACCATGGAAATTACTCGTCGTAGAAATAATTCTAAAATTAAAGGGTAGAATAAACAAATATTAAGACATGGGACCATGAATTTTATAGATTCGTTTACCGTTAAAGTTGAAAAATATTTGGTTAACAGCCTGAGATTTATACCCTATTTGTAATGGATTTATAGCTAAATCCTCAATAGTAATTTGCGATTTAAAATAGTGTTTCATGCAACTAGTGCAAAAATAAATCAATTTCGCACGCAAGGAATGTTTGACAACAAGTCGAGTGCCTGAAAAGTCAAACTTTTCAAAAATGAAAGGTTGACTTGGCTTGATTTTTGCAAAATGATCACATATAGGTAAATCTATCGCTCAAATATTTCAGAGCACATTACAGTTTTATGACCTACACAACAGTCGTTATTTAAGATGTAACAACCAGGGCTGGATCTAAGTGAAGGCAAACGGGGCTGCAGCCACAATAGAAATGTTTGACGTTCTTACCAAACTGATGCCATACTGGTGAAGCCACAGAAACCGCATTACTAACATTTTTAGGCGACCTCAAATTGACATTCTTGATTATCGCGGCCAATCATACGATAATGCTGGAAATATGAGTGGCAAATACATAGGGATTGATTGATTGATTGATTAAGACGATGTACCTGACTGAGGTTTTTAAAAGCCTCAATACTGCAGCCTTAAGACTTATTGTATTATGTCAGTTACATAGTTATGTTCAGGTGAAGAGGTTTGTTACCTTTATCAGGCTGAGTAGCCTTTTCACCAGATTTTCTTTTGGAAAGTCCTCCTGTGGGTTTACCAGCCCCAGTAGGTTATACCTCCAGTGCGTGAGTGCCTGACACTCTAGTATGATATGAGAGGCTGTTTCCTCCTCCTCATTGCATAGTCTACATATGGGTTCATCTTGAAAGACGCCCATTTTATGTAGGTGTTCCCTAAGGTGACAATGTCCGGTTATTAGTCCCGTGACCTGCCTTATTTGATTTCTGCTTAGATTCAGAATATCACCTGTCAGTACTTTTGATGGCGCTTTAACCATTCGTTTACTGTTTTGTTGGCCCGGCACGAGATCCCAGCGTGACCGGTGTTCTTTTAACATCCACCTAGTCAGCGAGAGTAGTACCGAGGATTTGGGAATGCCAAACGCCGGTTCAGGACCAGTAAAGACGGTCGCTGTGGCTTTCCTTGCCAGGGCGTCTGCTTCCTCGTTGCCTTTTATCCCTTTATGCCCTGGTACCCATCTAAGTGTTACCTTATTTTGTTGGCCAGAACGAGCAGGGTTTGTAGGCAGTTCCAGACCAATTTTGACCTGATTTTGTTACATGATAGGGCCTGTAGGGCAGCTTGATTGTCAGAGTAAATGAGGATTCTTTTCCCTCTATGCCCCCTGTCAATATTCTCCCTCTCCTTGTTCATAAGGATCCCAGTAGCTATTGCATTCCAATCTGAGTGCCCCCATTCTCGCCTCCGCTCTGATATAAATATCAAGTCGCGGAAGGTTTAGTATGGTTTCCATTGCTGCTGTTGGAGTGCTCCTCATGGCACCTGTAATGCAAATGCAGGCTAACCGCTGGAGTTTAGCAAGCTCCAGTATCGCCTTCCTTTGTATTACTTTAGGCCACCACACTAAGGAGCCATAGGTTAATAATAATACATAGGGATGCAAGCTTTGATTTTGGAGAAAAATTGTTTATCGATGTTTGGCTGTTCAATGATTTCATTTTGTTCAGAATTTATATACATTTATCACAGCAAGCACAGAAAGACACCGAATTCTAACTGAAAAATTATCAGAGAAAAAAAACAGAAAGTTTTTCGTTTTGAAAAAGCCTAGCGATACTCGGTCTTGTCGAGCTGAACCTACTCGAGGTTATTCCGAAATCAAAGAAGCTCTAACCAGCATATCTTCTAATAAGGAGCAAAAAGACGTCTTGAGGAATGAGGCAATGTATCTTCTTGAAAAGATTAGTGGTCTCGAAACAGCTCTACAAACAAAATGATTCTTGAATCTTCAATGCGTAAATTGGAATCATTAAAATTATTTGTTGAATACAAAAGAGACAATTTTGATGAATATGAAGAATCTGAAATACTGACCAGCACTTACAATCACGCACCAGAACAAGAAATGTAATTATATGAAAGCGCAAGACGCTAACCTATCACCAAAAGAGAATTTCAAAGAGTCATATTTTATCCCAGTGATAGATCAGCTTAAGTTTTTCTCTTAAGGCTGATTTAAACGTATCCAGTAGCTGGTGTGGTAGTTGGCCCCATGTAAACACTATTTCGTATCAGTCCAGCGCTGTCTTGAATAGAGATGGCGTCTAATCAGCCTTCTATTCGAAACAGCGCTGGACTGGCACGAAAAAGTGTTTACATGGGGTCAACTACCACGCCAGCGCTGGCGGCTAGTGAGACTGTCGCTAGCTACTGGATACGTCTAAATCAGCCTTTACTGAAAGATTGCGCTACTGGATACGTCTAAATCAACCTTTACTGAAAGATAGCGTGCGTTCGAGATTTGGATTTTCCAATCACTTAAAGGAGATGGACGCTGCAGTTTGAATGCTGCAGCAGAAGAATTAGTTAGTTTAGAACCTAGTCTTGGTTATGAGTTGGTCCAATTTGTATCGTTGATAGATTTCTACAAAAAGGAGTATCAAAAAGACCAATCTAAGGAGGTGTTCTGTTGATGGAGTCGAATTGCACTAGAGAGAAATTGTAAAAAATTCAAGTTATCGCTTCTTAGCATTGAAAGTGATTTACTATTCGAAAAAAACTCGCAAGTTGCATGGTTCCATTCATTTGCTGTGATTTAATTTGATTTATTTCTTGTATTTTGTATATTCTGTTAATTTGTTCCGTAATAAATTATTTATTGAAACACTTGAACGAAAAAAATTGTTTGTTGTTCGAAAAATAATTGGGCCTCCACTCTTTTGTTGTCCCAAGGCCTCCACACCTCTTGATCCGGCACTGGTAACAACAGACAAATTTTACTTTTGCTACAGAGTTAGCAAACTTAAATGAAAATTTTCATTCGCAAAACATGCATTTTGTCTGTTTTGCTCACATTTTAAACTTGGCAGTACGTGATTTCAGGAACATTCTTCAAATTAATGTTGATGAATCGAATGAAAAAATTGTTCAGAAGATACAGTGCGATGTACTTCACCTTTTGACAAAATTAAAGCCATTGCGAAGAAAACCAAAAAGTCTGAGCAACTTAAAATTAATTTTGAAAAATTTTGTGATACCTTAAATTTGAAAATGCCAAAATTGGATGTTGTTACAAGATGGAACTCTTCTTTTGAGATGCTGTTTGGGCTCCAAATTTTAAAAATGCTATTAACGATGTACAGTCAATACAGTCAATTTAAAAACTTTAAGAGCTACTAATACTGACTGGTCCCTTATTTAGAGCGTTTGCAATTTTTTAACGGGTTTCAGTAAGCTCTCAACAACCGTGATAGGTCTCTGAGGAGATGTTACTAATCCAGAATTTGCCTGTTGCATAAATTTTTAAATTTTAAATAAAAGTAACTCTTTTGTCGTAAAAAAATATGAGGTGCTTATTAAACTATTAATCGTTTTTTTGGTTGGAAAATAATCCTATAGTTAAACTTTAAAATTTGGTTTACAATATGTTTTAATACTCGCATGTATTTTAATTATACAAAATACATGCGAACGAGTCAAATCCATTTTCCAGTCGATTCACGTCTAGAGAAACATTCTAATTATTATAAAAGCTATGGCTAATTACCCATTCTCCGCAGGTCGCCTGAATACAAAGACAATCTGCAACTAAGTTTACACAGTCTATTAAAACCCGATGTTCTAAGTGGTGTTTTTTTAATTCTATAAATATAATCAAAGCCCGAATATAAAAATACATTTTGATGTAAATAAAGACAAAAGTAATCAAGATAAAAACTTATGTTTCTTACACGAAAACGGGGTAAATGAAGTGTGACTAATAAATAAATAAAAAATGTAATATTGAAATTATTTGCTCGATTTGTCGTCATGTAATATCGTTTCAATTTTTTGCCAAAAATTTATATTTCGGCAATTTTGACACCGCCAATCTTGATCGTACTGACTTTCAACGTTCTATCAATTTTATTTTTAGAATTTAGTAATTTTTTTCGAATATAAAAAATTTTGAAGATGTAATTTATTTTGACCCAGAAAATCCGATTTTTAAGATCTCACTGTTTCCATATTTTCTATATATCATCCATATACGGTCTTAAATTTACTGTGTAAACGTACTGAAAGATTCGGATATTGCACAGTATGGATTTGAACGGATTTTAGTGAGTCAGGGATTTATCCCTGATCACGGTCGACATATTTTAAGCTGTAGACTGTTACTTCTTCAGCAAAAAATAAATGTGTAAATTTAAAAGAGAATAATTCATCATCACTTCTGTCTCACCTTTGCTCTTATATGTTCGTTTGAGCATGCTCTATTTGTTAAGGATAATTCAGGACAAATCTAATGGAATATTTCTCTTAGTTTATAAATATTTATGCCACTGAAAAATGAAGTAAACAGATTTTTTTTAAATCTGGTTGGCTCTGGTCTAATCACTCTGGTTACAAATGAAATGCACTTTTTGTTTGTCTTGTGGAAAATAATTTTACAGAAAGGGTGTCCAATTTCATTAGGAAACTTCTTTGAACAAATCTAGAGATTTAACTGATAAATTTGAAATTCAAAAATATTGCCAGAGTTATTTTACTTCGGAAAAACTTTCCTGAACGTTATAGGGAAATTAACTGTTTAAGTTATTGCCATCTATGATTAGAAGAGAGTATTGACAATTATTAAAAGCAAAAAATTCCCGGTGTATTGGGGTTGCATACACAATTTGCATTGTGTGTTGCAAAGCTTTTATTTGACTGATTCTAGTCAAAATGTCACTCTCTTCTTTCGTATCCCTTTCAGAGATTAATACAAAGTTAGAAAACGAGTAAGGAATTTAATTTATCAGATTCGACATCCTAAGACCGGTTTCTGCCTTTCGGCTTCGTCAGTTAGGCTTTTCGAATCCAATAAATAAAATTCCAAACTCGTACAAGTCAGTAGCTATATCCGCTATAAGATAAAATTTTTAGATGTGCTGCCATCTATGATTAGAAGAGAGTATTGACAATTATTAAAAGCAAAAAATTCCCGGTGTATTGGGGTTGCATACACAATTTGCTTTTAATAATTGTCAATACTCTCTTCTAATCATAGATGGCAGCACATCTAAAAATTTTATCTTATAGCGGATATACCTACTGACTTGTACGAGTTTGGAATTTTATTTATTGGATTCGAAAAGCCTAACTGACGAAGCCGAAAGGCAGAAACCGGTCTTAGGATGTCGAATCTGATAAATTAAATTCCTTACTCGTTTTCTAACTTTGTTTAAGTTATGCTGAAAATTACATCTGGATTTTATCTGATGTATAAAAGTTTATTTCCCCCCTTACTCCTCTTTTGCGAGATGATTACCCCTTCTTTTTTAAACTGATACTATTTAAAATATCTATATTGATTATTACTAAACTATTTGCTTTTTCCATCACCTCTATGTTGTCTTCAGCAGCCAAAATTTCTTTTTTGTTTCTCAAAGATTTGAATATTCATAAAATGTACTGATTTCTCAGGATCATCAAAGTTTGCGTTAATTTTCTGCCCGACTGGAATAAAGAGTTGAAAGAATGACTTGTAATGGACGATTTTAAATTTTTTTTTGTGAACAAATCTTACTATTTTCGTTTTGCAATGCAACAAATTCCTCTCGGTATTTGGCAAACTTATAAGATTCCGTATTTAATCATTCAACAGATTTCAATCTGTTAAAGCGGCGTTATTGAAAGCTAAAAATTTTATTTGAGGAAAAATTCAACCATTTCTGTTTGTTCAGTTTATTATCTTCGTCTCTTCATCCTCTAAATTTTTGTAATTCAATATGCAAATATCTTTTTTTCGGCAAACACGTTCGATATCAATTATTCATTTTTTTCTCGTTTAATCCTCGAAAATGGAAAGTTGTGCCAGTCCAAAAGACCTTTGTTTTTTTGTTTCCAAAAGAAAAAACAACCAGCCTACGTTTGTCTGTAATATATTTTTTCTGGAAAGGACTCTACGTGACTGGGCATTTATTTTGGATGAGCTAGGGCTGAAAGAACATAAAAAAATTGCCGGTGGTGCAATATAAGGTGAAAGTATGGGCAAGAAAACAGGATAATAATGTAGTTTGGGGATTAGGATAACAAGTTTTTATCCTTATTTTGACATCGGTAATACTTTTACGTAGTTCGTATGTAGACGCGGGTCCAGAAGTTAATTTTAGTGGAAATGCATTTATCAAATATGAAAAAAAGTCATTTATATTCATTATAATACTATATATTATAATAGAATTTAAATATAACACGAAAAATGCATAAAATATTTCATTTACCCTCGTTTCAAAAACGGACATACCGTGTCATGTGACCATTATTTTAATAAGCGATGACGTACATTTAAAAATTTACATAACCATTAATCTCAAATAAATTCATATAACCGTGGCGCCGGTAGAGAACCAGTTAGATAGAAGCTTTAGAAAAAAGACTTTTTTAAAAAAATGTAATTCTTTTATTTAGTTAAAAAGAAACTTTGAAAATGGTCAAAAAAATGAAGCACGTGATGTTCTTAACAAAAAAAACCAAATCAAAAAATGAGTATGTTGCTTTAAAAAAAGTACAGCCTATTTGTAACCCAAAAAAGAACGCTTTGTATATCAAACGTTCACAGTTCTTGAAGTGCGTTACAGTGTAATATATTTTAAAGTCATCAGCATATACAGAGTGTCCCAGAAGTACCTTTGGAACATTCAGGGATGAATAGAAGTGGTAAGAATAACGTTATTGCTTCATATAACTTTTTTCTCTACGGGCCTTCGTACCATAACCTCAAATTCAACCAAACTTCGGTAGGTTACAAATCGCATTAGTGTGTTTAAATTAGTTATTTAAGTTTGTCACAAAATCTTTTCGGAAGTCAGGTACGGACTATGCCCAAAGGTTAACACCTCATAATTTTTAGACAAGAAGTGACATTGAACTGTAAATAACATTAATGGATTACTTAGATATTTTTATAACATAAAGATACTCTTGCTTCATGTCGATTAAGTTAACGGTTTAGGAGATTTTTTAACTTTAATGCGGTAAAGCAGAGTAAATAGCGCATCCACCATTTTATAAAGTGCGTCATTATTTGAAGTTTAATACGATTTGATTTTATAGTGTGCTGTGGATTCATTCGACATCCAACATCTGTCAGTTAATTTGCTATTTTGTAGTGGCGAAATATTTTTTTATTGATTTTTCTGTTTAAGTATATTTTCATAATTAAAATGGCACAGTTTAGGTACGAGCTTTCCTACTAGACTTGAAGATAATATCTTTAAATGGATCAAAAATTATTTTCCACTTCATAAAATACATCTCTTGCATTTTTTTTTGCAACGGTGTTCCACATTGTCTCCACAACCAGTTCTTTGTAATTTTCACCGTTTTCTTTCTTCATATTCCACACCAAATCTTTCAGGATTAAACCTCTAAACTTGTAGTTTCCAAAAGCTCGTATTTATCATAATTAGTTGTTATCAAAGGTATTGTAATTTTTGGTGACAACAGCTGTCAAGTTTTGCCGCTGGTAAACTCGAAAAAACTGCTTACAGGAGTTGTCATACAGTTTTTTTATCTAGAAACCACATAAAATTACATTCCACGTTTTTTCTTGTTGTTTAGTCTGTTTTATCTTTAAACGTACACTCCGGAACTGTAAATAATAGATGAGGCTTTCAAATTGTATACAGTGTACAAAGTTCTTCCACATTGAGGCCAAATAGACCGTTTTAAATACTAAATATTTTCAGTGTCTGTGGGGCCATATTGACACATATTTTGTTTGAAATTGTACACAATGTGACTGGTATAAATCAAACTTCATTCTCATTTTTTATTCAAAATTTTTATACGGCAAGGAAAGCCAATCTAAAAGGCCAAAGAAAATTGGAAAATAGGTTGAACAGATCAGGATGGAGACATCGCGTATTTTACAACACGCAAAACCGCCAAAAAGCAATCTCACCTTTGCAGAAAGGAAAGCTCTGAAAGCCCTGAACCAAGACCAGGATATTCTTATTTTACCAGCAGATAAAGGAAACGCAACAGTGGTGCTCTCAACATCGGATTACGAAGGAAAAATCAGGACACTGTTAGATCCCACCACCTACAAGAAGCTAGCTCGTGATCCAACCGCCCGGATTTTAAGGGCCACCAACAATTTAACCCCTTACCGCATGAATTTTTTGTTTTTGGTAAAAAAAATGCACTATGTGGAAAAAAAATTCAGGATTTCGGTAAAAATATTTAAAAAAATCTTTATTAACTTTTTTTAATTTTTTTTTTGTATTTTTTTTTTGCCATATGTGGCACAATATGCAATAATACAACAAAACATCAAAATAATGTATAAGCAAATCAATCAACTAAAAGTCATTCAGTATGGAACTTATAAAAGCAGTTTCTGTCTTTGTTCAAGCAAAGATGAACACCACATTTTTCACACTTTACAAAAGATTTTTTACCACAGAAATATTTGCACCTTTGCCGATTATCACACCATACTGGAAGATGGCCATATTGATCTCTTCGAACCTCTTGGATGGGAAAATCTGATGTCGGGCCCCTTTTTTTCTTGTTTTGCAAGTTATCCATGACTCCACTGGGACGGCCTCTTTTCTTTGTCGAGCTGGCTTTATTCAATTTACACAAGCACTCTGCAATGGCCATTTTGAAATCTGCCAGAGCTAAATCTTTGAACTCGTTTTCACTTCTTCTCCAAAGTATCCATGCATTGACAACCATCAAATCAATAATATGAAAAAATATCCTCATATACCATTTTTTTGACCTAAGTTTGATTCTATAGTATCCTAGCATGGAATCCAGGAGATCTACTCCTCCCATATATTTGTTGTAGATTGTTACAGCCTTTGGACACGGAACCGTTATATGTTTGTTATCCTTCTTCGAAAATCTTCGAACCTCAACTGTTGGTGTACTTCCAGCATATGTAGACAACATGTTGACCAATTTGTTGTCATACCATGAGACAACAGATATTTTTGTTCCATCAATTGTGGCGACTTTCTCTAGCATCGCTCCACGGCCATTCTTTTTCAGTTCAGCCTCTTTTGGCATATTGCTATTTGGCAATCTGTTTATTCTAACAGTTCCGAGCGGTAACATACCATTTTGTGCCAAGTAAATTTGTAATGGGACGCTATTGAACCAGTTATCAAAAAATAGCTTGTGATTTATGTGCCTTGGAACAGTTTCTGTTAGCCGAAGAACTACGTTTGAACTCATTCCCAGGTCAGGAAAACCATTGGGGAGAATATTGGTTTGTTTTCCTGCAAAAATTTCATAATCGTAGGAAAATCCGCTTACACCACTAAGAACAAACGCCTTATACCCCCATTTATGAGGTTTTTTTGGATTGTATTGTTTGATGGACGAACGTGCTTTCGTTGGAATAATCTGCTCGTCTATAGCCAAGTACTCTTCCTTTGGAACTTTTAGTAGTTGCTCCCTCAGTTTTCTAAGTACAGGTCGTATTTTGAATAGTTTATCATGAGCAGGATTTCCGGCTGCAACAGCATCGTCATTATTCGCAAAGTGCAAAAACCGTTTTATTTCTTCCCATCTGTTGCATGACATAACATCTGAGATCAAGCGGTGATTTAGGTTCAGGTTCCAATAACTTCTGGAACTAGGTAACTGGACTATTGACATATAAATACAGGTCCCTATAAACTGTTCGAGCTCCTTTTCAGTAAGATCCAAAGGTTTTTGTGGTCTCGTTTGAGCAGAATATAAGATACTTTGGTAAACTATATCAGTAATCATCTCATTTGTTAGAAAAAAGTTAAAAAATGCATAAGGAGAGTCTGCATTTTCCAATTCAGGTGGCATGTCAGTAGAACCAAGAAATGTTAGGTTCTCATCCGATGTAACTAAATTACCCCGTTTCCAAGTAGGATGATTCTTGTTTCTATTCTTATTTAGTTTACGAAACCGTTCGAGCAGAGTTAGATCGTCGTCGCTATCGGAACTGAATTCTAAATCCGTTTCTGGGATGATAATATCTGATTGGTTATCGTCCATATCATTTTCGTCTTTGTAATCAGAATCTGGAGCTATTTTACCAGGCGGTTCTTCATCTTCTGAAAGTCTCTCGTCTTCACTACCATCTGGTACATCCATTGGCACATATCTACTGGCACCATAAAACGTTTGTGTATCCATTTTCTGAAATAAATTTAGTGTCCGGAGTGCATATTGTGCCATATATGTCCACGAGAGTTTTGGCGAATGTGCATACAGTTCCACATATGACACAACAATATTTCTCATCAAAAACAATCAAAAAATAAAGAATTACATGGGTCTACTTACAGCAATTCCTTCGAAAAACTCTAGTCTTTACGTGGCTATTTTTTTTGTACCAAAATCTGCTACAGAAACTCGGATGATCGTGGATCAAAATTTATAAAAACTGATAACACCTGTTCACACGACGGCCATTTGCAAAATTGTATGAAACTTCACCAAACTGTTAAGAGATGTCGCTACACTACCAGAATTATGAAATATATACCACATATGGCCACCTATGCAAAAATAGTTTGGTCTGCGGCTTTATTTATAATAGTTATGTATGAAAATATTAATTGTGCCAAATATGACCCATGATGCGGTAAGGGGTTAATGAAGGACGTGGCATCGGACGAAATAACGAATCTAAGAAAATCGGAAGCCTTGCCACCGAGGCTCTACGATTTGCCGAAGATTCACAAACCGGATGTGCCACTTAGACCCATCGTGAGCACCATAGGAAGTCCGACATATGAAATCGCAAAACATCTCACAAAACTGTTGCAGCCGAAAATAGGAAATACTGACACCTTTATAGAAGACTCCACTCATTTCGTCGAAAAACTGCATACTTTGACTCTTTCTTGTTTCGCTTTTCACCATGGTACCCATTAAGGAAGCCATGGAACACATCAATCAAGAATTTCCACATGATATTGCTAAATTTTTCCAACACTGCCTAACCACTACATATTTTCAATGGAAGGAGGAATTCTACGAACAAACCGATGGTGTAGCTATGGGCAGCCCTTTAAGTCCAGTAATTTCATGGAAATTTTCGAGGCCAAAGCGATGGCTACGGCAGAAAAACGACCAAAGTGTTGGTTTCGATATGTGGACGATACTTTTGTTATTTGGAGCCATGGCGAGAGAGAACTTCAAAACTTCCTCTTACACCTCAACTCTATCAACCCAAAAATTCAATTCACTATGGAGATAGAAAAGGAAGGACGCCTACCGTTTTTGGATGTTTTGGTATCAAGGAGGCCGAATGGAAAGCTTGCGCATACCGTGTATAGAAAACCAACACATACTGACCGATACCTCAACAACGGATCAAACCATCATCTCAGACAAAAAAAGGGAGTCATGAAAACTCTGTCTGTGAGAGCCAAGAGAATATGTGAGCCGGCAGACTTGGAACGGGAAATGAAACATCTAGAAAGAGCCTTTGGTTGGAATGGATACAACAGACACGAGTTCCATAGGGCCGTCCGTCCAAGGTATGTAGAGCGCCAATGAGAGATGATGAAGAAAAGCGCCGTTGGACCAGTCTACCATATATCCATAAAGTCACGGATAGTATCGGCAGGCTACTAGAAAAACACGAGGTCAAGACTGTGTTTAAACCCACTCGTACAATACAACAGAGCTTGAGATCGGCCAAAGACCGCAGAGATCCCCTATCAGCACCCGGAGTTTATAGAGTTCCATGTAGCTGTGGGTCGGTGTACATTGGCAAAACACAAAAGGAGTTGCAGGTTGGGACAAACACAAAAGTCAGCCGTAGTAGAGAGACTTACCTTAAAGAACGAGGTCGACTACTTGGGAGTGCGATTTACTCGCACTCTCAATTGGAGGACCGACGTTCAAAAAACTCTTGACAGAGTAAGAAGGCGAGCCTCCCTAGTCGGAGCGTTATGCGGAAAATTCGGAAGATGTCACCCGAGCACTCTCCTCCATACATATAAAACATTCATAAGACCAATTCTCGATTACAAGTCACTAGTCTACTCCGTCCTCCCAAACCACCTCCAACACGCCATTCTGGCCACGGAAAGAAGAGTTCTGAGGAAAACTCACTACCTACACCCCAGACATCCTAGCCACCAAATCTACGAAACCACCCAGATAACCAATATTCTTTCTCGTTTTCAGAAACTACAAGCTAACTACGCCAACAGGACCATCCAAGGAGAGAACACCGCCGCCCAGACCACCCTCAAGACAACATACAAGCAAGGACACAGGACACCCAAGAAGAAGCTACCCCAACCCAACCTCCGGATCATCAGAGAAGCCCAGGACCTCCCAGAAGACTATAAAGATCTACTAGAAAACGCCCCCCTAGACCTAAGATAACAATAAGAACAAACTGTAAAACCAATAATTAAGTAACATTGTAAAGAGTTTCGGCACTAGGTTTTCTGTGGTTTCCCTAGGCCATTGCACACCAAAATTGGTAACTCTTAAACGGGACAACAGGGGGCCACAGCCTTCTCCCAAAATCCACAATCACACAGCTAGTAGGGACATTTATTGTAAAAACATTAATTTTTTTCTCTTTCAGGCCCTGAAAAGGACAATTTCCTATAGTAGGGCACTAGGATAACAAACCTCAAAAATTGTAAAAATGTAAAAACAAATATCACATAAATAAACATATTTAAAATTATTAATTATTACTGTCGAACGTCGGGAAGCACGGGAGATCAGTTCGCCCTCTGCCTCATCGCCTTTAATAATGTCTATCGCAGCTGTAGACGAAACGTCAGGAAGAAATTCCATTGGACCACGGCTTCAAAGCCCGGAAAACACTTTAGGTTTCAATTTGACCGGCCGTGAAAGCCTTCACAGTCTGATAGGTTCTCATATTTCGATTTCTCATCTGGGAAATACGTTAAAAGTTCTGCACTTAACTGGAGAACTTTGTTCAAGATATTACCCCTCAAGAGCCTCGACATCCATTTTAAGCTTTAACGATACATTTGCCTCGGTTATATTACTCATAAAGAAACCTAATATTTAAATAAAAAACTACTTGAAGCTTGAATTTTCTTGAACTAATATATCTCGACTGCACTAACACAACAAGTACAGGCAGACGTGTACAACCCGGAATATTCTAAACAAACCTTGTGCCACAGGTTTCACCTTTATATGCTCATTATTTCCATCTTTTATCCAAGAAGCTCTTGAACTTTCTTTTTTCCTTTTTGAAACTTCAGGATGGATAAACAATTTCACCTAAAGTGTTTGTTCGCTTTTTATTTTTCACGGTTTTCCCGTTGTTACTTTACTTGACTGTAGAAGCTAAAAATAACTACCGGGTTATTACGAAATGAAAATTTCTAGCTTTTAAATTACGAACATTCTTTTTGATGAGGCGGATTAAAATAATTTAATTTCAGTAAATGACTACGGTAATGCTGTTGGGTTTTTCTTTGCCAAGGATGAACTAGAGTGAAATGAAAATATTCCGGTAAAAAAAAATCCAAGCAAAAAAGTCATTAAAGCGAGAATTGAAGGATCCTGGAAGGGTCATGACGCAATATACCGGATGACATTGTAAAATACCTTGCAGTTTTGTAAGTGTGTATTTTTTGATCTCAACAAAAAATTATTTTGTCTTCAAACAATATATTTAGTCAAAATTTTTGTTTCATAGCAAAACACTCTGTGGGAATGTTTCCTATAATTACAATCTGATCATGAAGATCAATAAGCAATTTTGTTATAACCTAATTTAACTAGAATTCTTAAATACTAAGGTCCTACTCACCATACACTGTCCATATACATAAAAATAAAATAATATTTTGGCTATTAGGACCACTGTGTAAAGATTCAATAACCAACTTAGCTGGATATCGTTATAGGGGAGAATGGGGTATAATTATTTAATATGAATTTACATTTTAATTTCTATAACGCATATTAGATTTGAATAGAAGTTGATATCTTCATTTTTTGATCTCTTGTGAGATTAACAAACGTTACTAATTAAAATTTTGTCTCAAATTTTAATTCTAAAATTAAAAACACAGCGAATAAAGTCATAAATATTATAAATTAATTAAGCTTACCTACCCTATCTCAATCTTCACCATCGGATTCACTGTCATCAACATTGATAATAAATTGGGTCGGACTCGTTACATAAGAATTTTCTTCTTTGATGACATGTTTGATTTTTTTCTACCAATCATCAGCTGAAATTTTGTTAATGTCTTCTTTTACCAAATTTGCAACCAACCCGTCAATACTATCCACTGTTGGGAACTCATTTCTTTGGTAAGATTCATAAATAATACTACCAATTAATTTTGATATTGAAGGATCTAAAGTTTTAACACATCCTTTATCACACCTCTCTTTACGATTTTTTGGACCATTCTTTATAATTCTATAAAGAGTGTTAATGGGAACATTTGTTAAAAAAGATGTTTTTTCAATGGCACTCCTTTCACCTTCGGAAGTTACAATATTCTTATAAACATTTATACATATGGTTTGGGCATCTTTACAAAGATATTGTTTTTTCGAGGTGGATATTTCTTGATACTATGAAGTTCTTTCACCAAAAATGTTCTCTTCCTCATCGGAGCTACAGGAATCTTTGGGACTACAACCTGATACCACATAATCCATTGGAATATCATTTAATGATTGTTCCGATTCTTTAGATCCACTTAAAGAAACTGTATTTTCCCAAGGACGAAACATATTGAAATTGACACCGAATAAATAAATAATATAAACTATAACCACACTTCCATTGTCGCCTCTTATGAGTGTAACCTCACACCCCACAGTTTAGTTAAATTAATTTAAGACAAAATTTTAATTAGTAATTCAAATCTAATATGCGTTATAGAAATTAAAATGTAAGTTAATATTAAATAATTATACGCCATTCTCCCCTATAACGATATCCAGCTAAGTTGGTTATTGAATCTTTGCACAGTGGTGCTAATAGCCAAAATATTATTTTGTTTTTATGTATATGGACAGTGTACGGTGTTTTCGACATTAAACTGCTCAAAAATGTCCAGATTCATCAGCTTTCCTTCTATTGGCGGTAAACAAGTGGGTTCTACTATAACTAGCACTGTCACTGAACTAGTTCAAAAGGTTTGGTCCTCTTGAGTCTTCTTACTAAATTGGTATTACCGAGGAGCTGGATGACCTCAACGTTCCCATGTTGTAGCAGCCGTTCATGTCTGCTGGCACATTTATAGTCTTGTCAACAGTTTCTACTTCCAGGTCGCTATGGAGATCACTGTTGCGACAGTACCAGGGTGCATTCACGATGTTCCTTTATACTTTATTTTGAAAACGTTGGATAACTTGAATGTTACTTTTACTGGCGCAGCCCAAAAGCTGGCGTCCAAACGGGTTTCAATAGCTGCTTGTAGAGGAGCAGTTTGTTATGTGTGGACAACTTGAAGTTTCTTCCTAATAACCAATACATCTTTTTATATTTTATACCAAGCACTTCACGTTTCTTTTTAATGTAAACTTTCCAGCGAAGTCTAGCGTCGGCGTCGAGTGTCATTCCAAGGTATTTTGCTGTATTAGCATAGGGAATCTGAGTGTTATTTATTCTTATGGGAATGTGTTGGTTTCGTTTATTAGTAAAGTTAACATGAACAGATTTATTTTCATTTAACTTAATACGCCATTTTTTAGTCCAGGTGTTAATCTGGTCTACAGATCTTTGTAATTTTCGGTTAGCTTCTTCATTGTCTTTTTCAACAGCCAGAATGGCAGTATCATCAGCAAATGTTGCAATAGTATCGTGCTCAAGGTTAGGAATATCACTGATATACAGTAAGTAGAGTACTGGACCTAGTACACTACCTTGGGGCACTCCTGCCTTAATTTCTCTTAGATCAGAATAGACATCTTCCTGTTTTATTCTGAAATATCTGTTTGATAAATAGGATTTTAAGAGTTCTGAATACTGACGTGGTAGTAACAAATTTAACTTGTGGTTAAGGCCCTCATGCCAGACTTTATCAAAAGCCTGGGCCACGTCTAGGAAGACGGTGGAGCAGACTTTCTTTTCCTCTAAAGACTTTTCAATTATGTCTGTGATTCTATGCACCTGGTCGATCGTTGAGTGTTTTTCTCTAAAACCAAATTGATGGGAGGGAATCAGGTCCTTTTCTTCTATTGTAGGTTTTAATCTCTTAAGAAGCAATTTTTCGTTACTTCTTGGGGAGGTTTACCTGGTTTAGGTATCATTATAACCTCTGCTGTTTTCCTCAGCTGAGGTACGTATCTCATCCTAAATGATGCATTGATAAGGTTGGTCAGTTTGACAACAGCTTTACGTTAAATTTTAAGTTGAAAATTGGTACTGTACAGACTTCGAAGAATTAAAATAAAATGAGGCACTTAACTTGGAAGACTGTACTGATTTATGTCGAAAAATAATTACATAATACGTTCTAGGATTTGAATGTGTTATTTTAAAAAGTGTGCTGGTATATCGACAAAAAAAAACATGAAATGAAGGTAACTATTCATTTTTTAATTTTACTTATCTCTATATGTATATTAGTAGACTATATTATTTTTATTTGATGAATGATGATTAACAATGAATGTTTTTTGAATGATGATTTGATATACGAAAGTGAAAGTATAGGGTAAAAAAGCGAGTAATAAATCAAAGCTACCCAATATCTAGATACACTATACTTAAAAAAAAAACGTTTTTTGATGAGTTTCTGAGTATATCCAATCACTTTATTATCAAAGCAAAAAATCTGAACACTCCATAAAATCTCATCTATGAAAAGCTACCGACGCCGACGTCGACAAATTTTTAGTTTTAAATTTTCTCTAGCATTAGTTTTACTTCTAAATCAATTCTTATTTTTTTGGGTTATGCCATTGACTCTCTTTAAATACTTCATCTTTATCTTTTCTCTAGGATCATTATTATTTCTTCTTTAAATAATTCATCTTTATCACTTGTATTCTGCTTTTCATTTTGTTTGTTAGTCCCCAACTGTAGCTTCTGACTCATCCCTTCTTGAAAATGCAGAGAACGGGGAGAGTTAGTGATCCTATCATTTATTTCAGCATCTTGTTTGCCGATGCCAGTGTGCCATTTTAGCTTGAAATTTGCGTAAAGTATACAACTGGCACACATAAATTATATCGATATGAAAACTGAATCCCTAATGCATCAGAGTTAGTCGAAACGTATTAATTTTGTGCTGTTAGTTTAATAAGCATATTCACAATTTACAAAATTAATGTAAAAAAAAACTGTCCTACAAAAACTGTCAAAGAAAATGTCGATTATGGAAAAAAATCGATAGAAAAGTTTGTTTAAACAAATTTCAACTTTAACTTTTTCCACTATCGAGTGGTACCTGCGTCTCTACCCTAAACTACACCCGTGCCACACGAAATATCCCTCAACCGAACTCGAATTATGAAAATTAAAATGAGAATAGGCAAATAAAACCTGTATTTTCCACGTGCATAAAATTGGACTAGCGTGATCAGTAAAAATAAACTTTAACATAATTAACTGAAAAAAAAAATCGATTTTACGTCAACGCATGGATAGTAGGAAAGCTTGGATCGGGGATGCTTTATAATTTGAATTGTTTGTATCGAAACGCCCGTACCGATTGCAGTTTTTATAAGTAAACTTTAAAAGATTACAGCAATTTATAACTTCATGGAAATTATTTATTTAAACCTCAGGGGCTAGGTGGATACAAAATTAACCCTTCTTACGTATTCCCAGTTGACGTTTGAGCAGAATCCGCTGATATACAGGGTGCGCCAATTATTTCCACTCGATCTCTAACACCGAAACTAAAAGAGATATCAACAAGATTTTTTGTAGGGGTAGACAGTGTCACTCGAACTACAATTTTAAAATATTTTGATGTATACAGGGTGGCTAATTTTTGTGGAATGAAAATTAATTTGGTTTTTTTAAATTGAACACCCTGTATACGATTATGTCTTCTGATTCTACTTAATATTAGATTTACGGTAGTTTTTGGTATTTGTAAATTCGACGCGGCGTTGACAAGTTATTCCTATTTTAAGCAGATTTAATGAAAAAACAGCACTTCAGAAATATTAGCACAAAAACCACATTTTTTAAAAAATTCCTCAAAAAAGCTACTATGATGTAAATGAAACATGCACCTATCACAATAATCACACAACATCTTCACCTGTTGCACAGGATGTTTACCGATCGCGTGCCAATAGTCTAGTTTTCAAATGGCAATAACTTAATTTTTTCAAATTTTGCTTCAGTTAGAAGCTCTCCCTAATACGCATTAAAAAAATATAGGGTTTTGCACATCTAACTTTACTATTTACTTTAATAATTGACGTTAAGTGACAAACAACATATTTTCCACAATTTTTAATAAGAAATCAAGTTACCTATGAAAATGACAGTAGGTATATTTTGTTATGGCATTAATTGTCAATATAAAACTTCGTATTGTATCACGTCTACTATATTTAATCGGTATTGTGTATAAAAAATGGATTTTAATAAGAATTATAGTGTTCAAGAAAATATTGATATGATATGGATACTGGGTGAATGTCAAAAAAATGCGTTTCTTGCTTGTAGGGTCTATCGTCAAAGATACCCAGAAAGACGTCATCCACAAAAGGATACTTTTGAGAATTTAAAGAATAGATTTGATAGAACAGGAACTATCAAGTATAAAAAATATTCACGTGAAACTACAGCTGTTACTATTGACAACGAATATAAGGTAATGATCAGTATAGTTGAAGATCCCAATATAAGCACAAGACAATTAAGCAATCAATTAGATATTTCCAATACCACAATTAGACGCATAATAAAAAAGAATAAATATCACCCCTATCATATCCAGCTTCACCAAGAATTGTTACCACGTGATTTCGCGCGTAGAGTGGAATACTGTAGATGGTTAATAAACAAGATAAATACAAAGCGTAACTTTTTAAACAAAGTTTTATTCTCCGACGAAGCCACGTTTCATAAGAACGGTTGTGTAAATAGACACAACTTCCATTACTATTTGGACCACAATGAACATTTATTTAGAACCACATCACAGTATCGATGGTCTTTGAATGTGTGGGCGGGAATAATAGGTGATTATATAATTGGTCCCTATTTCTTTGATGGGACTGTAAATGGAGCTATATTTTTAGATTTTTTAAAACATGATTTTCGCAACTTATTGCAAAATGTGCCTCAAAATTATCGCAACGGAATGTGGTTTCAATTAGATGGTGCCACACCACATTACCTATTAGATGTTCGCAATTGGTTAAATAGGGAATTTCAGGATCGTTGGATAGGAAGGGGAGGACCTATAAATTGGCCTACTAGATCGCCTTGCCTTACACCTTGCGATTTTTTCTTGTGGGGTTTCATTAAAAATATTGTTTACAAAAAAGAGGTTACCACAAAAGAAAATATGAAAGAAAGAATTACTGCAGCATTTAGACAGGTGACCCCTGCAATGCTAAGAGATGTGCGTAAATCAATGAAAAAAAGGGCAAGAAATGAAAATGGAAGACATTTTGAACACCTACTATAAATTTTAACTTTTACTATTGTAGTTTTCTTACGATTAAACTTTGTAAAATTTTGTACTTATTAAAAATTGTGTAAAATATGTTGTTTGTCACTTAACGTCAATTATTAAAGTAAACAGTAAAGTTAGATGTCCAAAACCCTATATTTTTTCAATGCGTATTAGAGAGAGCTTCTAACTGAAGAAAAATATACAGGGTGTCCCATTTGAAAAAATTAAGTTATTGCCATTTGAAAACTAGACTATTGGCACGCGATCGGTAAACACCCTGTGCAACAGGTGAAGATGTTGTGTGATTATTGTGATAGGTGCATGTTTCATTTACATCATAGTAGCTTTTTTGAGGAATTTTTTAAAAAATGTGGTTTTTGTGCTAATATTTCTGAAGTGCTGTTTTTTCATTAAATCTGCTTAAAATAGGAATAACTTGTCAACGCCGCGTCGGATTTACAAATACAAAAAACTACCGTAAATGTAATATTAAGTAAAATCAGAAGACATAATCGTATACAGGGTGTTCAATTTAAAAAAACAAATTAATTTTCATTACACAAAAATTAGCCACCCTGTATACAACAAAATATTTTAAAATTGTAGTCCGAGTGACACTGTCTACCCCTACAAAAAATCTTGTTGATATCTCTTTTAGTTTCGGTGCTAGAGATCGAGAGGAAATAATTGGCGCACCCTGTATATTGATGGCAATGAAAGCCGTTTTCGGACAATCGAATTTTTTGTTTCCAACGAATCTTCGATGTATCCCTCGGCGACTGTTGAAGATTTCCATTCCCAATGTTGCTTAATTGTCGTTAAATTTGCTCTACTATCCGCTAGTAAGCTTGCCGATGAACGCCGAAAACAATGTCTAGTATAGAGGTAGGAATTTGGAAGTTGCAGAAATTTAGCAATAGCAGCAGGAATTTTTCCAAACGTATTTATGTCGACAGGTTCGTACCCTTGCCTTTCACATACTTTAGAAAAGCCTCCGATGTTTCACATTTGCTGAGCAAAGAGAGATAGTGAAATTTCGTGGAACCTTGGTTTTGGTATCGAATATCTTAACCAATATTGAACTGGAAGTGCCCATAATTTCCAAGTTGTCCAGAGTCAACTGACAAAGCTTCTCTCTTCGACAGGCACCAAATATTCCCAAAATAATAGATCTACTTTCATCATAAGATACTCGTCATCCCGTGCGCACTTTAAAAACTGTTCAATTTGGTTTCTGGTCAAGATCTTTGATTTTTTTGGGTTGGTAACCTTCTCCTTGATGCTTCAGAAACGCAATAAGGTTAAAATGAAAGGTAGGTCTACTGTCATTAACTTTTAGTCACAGTAACGCAGTACATTTCTCTAAAGCCTTCGACAGGTTTGACCATGGGCTTTTACTTCACAAACTCTCTCTGTTTGGTCTTTCAAGTGGTCTCCTTGATTCTTACCTAAATAACCGAAGGCAATATGTTCAGATTAATGGTTTCAAGTCTGTCGAATATCTAGCTACGTCCGGCGTTCCCCAAGGATCCAATCTGGGTCCGTTATTATTCGACATCTTTATCAACGATATATGTAGTGAAGTAGATGTCCCATTTGATATACAGGGTGTCCCAGAAGTACCTTTGGAAAATTCAGGGATGAATAGAAGTGGTAAAAATAACGTTATTGCTTCATATAACTTTTTTCCCTACGGGCCTTCGTTTCCGAGATATGGGCCTCTAAATTTAAAGATTGAAAATCTTCTTCTTCTTCGATTCTTTTTATGTGCTGTGTCCATAGAACAATTTACCCAGCTTAACTCGGCAGGATTGTTTATAGTCTTGCTCGAGGCAATAAAACAATCCTAAAATTCAAACTTTTGATTAGTCACAAACACTCTTCAACTTTGCCCTTTTTCTTCTTTCTTCTCTAAGGGATTGGTAGTTAATATAGGTAAAAAATACAACAAAGGAGATAACTTTTCTAGCTTAGGGGTAGCCACTAAGCCTAACACAACCAGAAATGCTACCAACGGTGATAGTAAGAGCACCCAGGACTAAAAAGAGGAAAAGAATTGATTTTATAGGTTAATTTTAAAGGTATTAAGAAATTTTATTATTAGGTTTAATCTATCTTCATTAATGTTGGAAAGAATTACACAAATATCAAAAGGAGTAGGAAGGTTGGTTTTAATTATTTCTTGATATAAGTCAAACTCTGGGGTTAAGTTGATTGGACATTCAAGGATGGTATGGTTTAAGGAGCCAACTTGACCACACTGACAAAAAGGATCATCTTTAATTCCTATACGGAACAGGTGATAGGGGGTTAGACAGTGTCCTGTCCTCATGCGAATAATAGTAGTCAAATGTCTTCTATTAATATATGAAAATCTATAAAACCATGGAGATGGATAAGATTGAAAATCATTTTTTATTTATATCTTTCGTACCATAACCTCAAATTCAACCAAACTTTGGTAGGTTACAAATAGCATTAATGTGCTTAAATTAGTTATTTAAGTGTGTCACAAAATCTTTTAGGAAGTCGGGAACGGACTATGCCCAAAGGTTAACACCTCATAATTTTTAGACAAGTAGTGACAATGAACTGTAATTAACATTAATGGATTCCTTAGATATTTTTATAACATAAAGATACTCTTGCTCACTAGTAATGTTTGTTAAAACACACCCTCATCTCTTTTCGGTAGCGGTAGCGATCATTACAGCAGTGATATTACAGTTGTTACAAGGAGTAAGGGGGATCTGAGGGCACCGGCTCATAGCTCAGCATTCTTTGAGAAGGGACCTTATTATATGCAGGGCCGGTTTAAGGCATACGCGAAGGATGCGGGCGCCGCGGCCAAGGGGGCGCCACAGCTTAAAATTTCTTTCTGAATGTAATGTAGAGGGTGGTTCATAACTATTGGGACAGAGGCTAAGGGCAGGTTATTTGGACCAAAATATTGCGATAGGACCAAATATACTTTAATAAAATATTGCTGTGGAATAAGATAAAGGGCGTTATAGTTGAAATTTTTTTTTTCGTTTTTTTCTAGGTTAGAACAATCTTTAAGGAGTCCAGAAAGCACGGAACAAACAATTGTGATACAAGTTCCCATGATAAAAATGACGAAGAAACAAAATTGCATTTTGATAGTGATAACGAAACAGACTTTAAATCAGTACCTGAATTTGAAAATTATTTCGAAGAAACCGATCCAAAAACTACAGAAGAACAAAACGAGGAAAATAAAGTAGAAGGTATAAAACCTGAAATAATTAATTTAGTAGAATCCTCAACTAATGATGACGACGATGATGAAGATGAAGAAGATGATGACGACGAGGATGAAGATGAGATTAATACTGATGATAATAATACACCTACAGATTTGTCTGTAAAAATAATTAAACCAAATTTAAATGAAACAGATAATTGTAATAATATTCAAGAAGAAGAACCTACTGATTTAAGGAATATTATTTTATGTATTATTTCACATTTTGTTATAGGGGGCGCCACGTGAATGATTCCTGATGATGAAATTAAGTGGTCCCAATAACTTGCCCTTAGCCTATGTCCTAATAGTTATGAACCACCCTGTATAGTCCAAAACAGCGTTTTAGGCTACTCAAATTTTAAAAATTTTCCCTGGCCCCCCCGTATTACGCCCCCCAAGATACGCCACTGTTATGAGAGGCGCCAGTGAATTGTTCGCATTCACTAGAAAAATGTCTAGGACCGGCACTGATTATATGGCAGTTAAGGCATGTGGTCTACTGCCACAAGAAGTAAGGTCCATCAACAATCAAACAAAGTTCAAGAAATCCACCACCAACTTTCTAAGAGAAAAGTGCTACTATGATTTTAAAGAACCCCGCACAAAAAGATAGGAAATGGCCGCTCGGTCAAATTGTCTGAATTTTTGATACGTTATACATTTTGTCATTCTGAACAAAAGTCTCAATGGGCACTAAGCTCCAAAGTCCATGATTTTGTCTGCTATGGAGCTTCGAAGCTTCGTGACTCCTCCATAGTAGAAACCTTTAAAACGCATATCACCTTTTTAAAAATCATATTTTAATTATTTTAATGTATGTCCTTAAGTTTTTGAGGATGCTGAATTTAAATATGATATCAAATCCATAATATTGACAATTGACAGCTGTCAAATGCTTTAAAGAAAAAATAAATCTTATATTAAAAAATGTTATCGTATGTTTTTGACGACGCTGAATTCAAATAAGATGTCAAATCGATAATATTGACAGTTGACAGCTATCAAACAGCTTCTCTTCTTATAATAACATACAGTGCCTTTTTTCTTTCGCGCAAGACAGCTACCGGCCAGGCTGAGAGCCAGTATTGTATATACTCTTTATATACTTTTCATATACGCGCGTCGCTTACTCTATATATATATATATATATATATATAATATCTAGTCACCGAGCTTCGCTCTTAATATTCAAATCTACATTTTTAAGCAGCCCAATGAGTATATAATTTAAGTATATTTATAACATGACAAATTATTAATTAATTCGCGAAAATCACGGAGTGGGCGACATCTACTTGAACTACTGATAGGGAGATAAATAAAAAGTTGATTGGCGATTGGCTTGAAAGTAGGCGGGAAAATTAAAAAAGCTGTCAGTGTTAATTTTCAATTGGCTGCAGCTGTTGTTGACGTTTATCAACTGCTTGTCACAGAGGTTAGTTAAATGCATTAAAGTTGCCTAGTTTCTGGGGATTTCACCCTTTTAGGGCAACTTCTACTGACGTTTGATCTTCGCGAATTGTCACGGTGGACAGGCCCCGTTTCCGGGACGTGCAACAGCAGCGTGTAGGGCACACGTCCCGTCAACAGAAGATCGCTCAGCTCACTCTATTTATCACTATATAAGAAAAACTCTATGTTCAATTGATTTTATTATTTTTTGATCTGCAGTGAAGGAAAATTATAGGTCTGATATTCATACTTGGGTAAAAACCTCCACAAAAACCTGTGACCAGACTCTCGAGGTGTGGCAGATATTGATATCATATTTTTTCAAAAATTCTTTCTCTCTCTCTCTCTCTCTCTGATCATGAAAACTTAAATATTAAAACTGTCCGCATAATAAAATAGTAGCCGTAAGGGGTAGTCTCACACTATCGGGGAAGGGAAGACAGGTGTCCATTTTAACAGTGTTACTCAACGTTCCTATAAATATTTACCTAAACCCATGATTTCTGAAATTGAATTGGCAACGTTGTATTTTCAACTTTGAATTAATAAGATGGCTGTCATTTGACAAGCAAATTATTTATGTCCGTCAAATGAACCTTTCCTTTTTTATATAAAGCGACAAATTTAAAATTGAATTCTTTCTGATTAAAACGCCAGAAATTAAATAAAGTCAAACCTTTTTACTACTATACTATACAGAAGAAAGGAGTGCAGTATTTAATTTGCAGAACGTAGTACAGGTTCAAGAGGTAGAAATTTTATTTTTACCTCATCCTTCAATGCTTATTTGTAGTTAAAATTTAAATTTTAATACATCTGATCGGCCTAATATAGTTTTTGTCTAGATTCTTGTTTCCATGGTTTTTACTGTAATAAATTTGTTCTTTTGACAGATAAGTCAGACTTTATTTATTCATAGCCGTATCGTATGTATTTTAATTGATTCAGAATTTTGTATTAATATATATTTCAAAATGGCTTCATTCTAAAAATATTATCAGTCCTCCTAAATCCTTGAAGGCAGAATTATTAGTAATAGCAAGGCAACATAAAAACAAATTCAAAAAATATATTATGGATGAGATGGCCAGAGAAAAAGGAATTAAAATTCTCAGATTTCCTCCGAACCACGCAGAGTTAAATTCCATTGAACTGATCTGGTCTCAATTATTAAAAGGTTATGTTTCTCAAAACAATAAAACATTTAAATTTCCTGATGTGCGAAATTTGTTTTTGAAGGCAGTTTCAGATGTAAATAGAGAACATTGGGGAAAATGCATTGATCATGTTAAAAATGTGGAAAATTAATTTAGGAAAGTGGATATATCAATGGATAATTTAATAGAACCGATAATAATAAACATCAGAAAAGACAATTATAGTGATGCCAGTAGTTTTAGTGAAGACAGTGACTTTTAAAGATAGTTCTTGAACTAACTTTTTTTTTAATCTTTGAGTTTAGGTAAGTACTGAAGCGTTACTTTTAATGCCAAGAGATTTAATTTAATCCCAACATATAATCCTCCTTGTTATTTATTGGTTAAATTTAATTCGTTCAATGTTAAAGTGTCGGATGCATAAAGATTATTTTTATTTTTTGTAAATAATATAACTTCAAAATTTAATCTACGAAGTGCGTATATATATTTTATATGCTGTGACCTTATTTATATTATAGAAACTTATTTTGCAATGTACGCCTATGGAATGTGACGTTATATCCCCACTTTGACTGTACTCATTTATCCTTTATAGTATATATTACTATAGAAACAAGTTATTATTATGTGCCGTTGCTAGGAAATAAAACTAAAAGCTTAACTTTTCTTGTAAATATCTCGGAAGATCGAATTTTCACAGACATGAGACCTACATTTTTCGCCGATTTAGATAGGAATTAGTCTACCCTGAAAGTTTCATTGAATTCTGACGAGTGGATTTCGAGATCCTCTGGACACACACACATACAAACCTTGCTCGTTTAATAGTATTTGATCAAATATATATTATTATTATTATTATTATTATTATATATATATATGTTCTGCTTTAGGTTTCCACGGGCATTATATGAATAGCTGGGCTTCCGGGATCTGCTCCGTGTTGTCACTGGTTGATTCTCAATAGAATCGTTCAACTGACGACGTTTCGGCACAATCTCATGTGCCATCTTCAGGTCTTAGTTTTGCTGCTTCTAGTTAGTCGCATTAAACATGACTTTCGAGAAATCTTAAGCAATTATTAAGTAATTAAGTTAGTAGTAGTTAATAAGTAATAATAGTTAACATTATTATATGAAAAATAGTATTTGGGCTTAAAAATTCAAATATAATGTGATACTGAAAAATTGTCAGTTGGAAAAAATCATTTGACTGTAAGGTGACAGCTGCCAACTGTCAAGTTCATTGGTTTCAACAAACGTATTTTAAAATAATTTTTGAATTCAGCGTCTTCAAAAACATAAAGACATTATTCCTTAGTGTAAGATTTATTTTTTTAAGAGCATTTGACAGCTATTTGACAGCTGTAGACTGTCAATATTATCGATTTGACATTTTATTTGAATTCAGCGTCGTCAAAAACATATGATAACATTCTTTAATATAAAATTTATTTTTTCTTTAAAGCATTTGACAGCTGTCAACTGTCAATATTATGGATTTGATATCATATTTAAATTCAGCATCCTCAAAACATTAAAATAATTAAAATATGATTTTTAAAAAGATGATATGCGTTTTAAAGGTTTCTATACTATTGTGGAGTCGCGGAGCTTCGGAGCTCCATAGCATGAACTTTGGAGCTTAGTGCCCATTGAGACTTTTGTTCAGAATGACAAAATGTATAACATATCAAAAATTCAGACAATTTGACCGAGCGGCCATTTCCTATGTTTTTGTGCGGGGTCCTTTAGATTTTAAACTTTTGACTAGTATACCAGATTTTTAAACTTGTATACATATTTCTCTTTTTCTTTTTTTAAATTTACTATGTGTTTGGCTAGTTTGCTTATATCTTATATATTCAAAAAAATATGTTCTGTATGTTTTAACATTTTTAATGTCCTTTTATATCAATTGTCAAATTTATTATTTGATTTGTTGGCAATAAAAGAATTTATTATTATTAGTTTTAGGTTTATATCTCTGAATACGAATTTTCGAATGACTCCACGTACCATAAAACAAAATATTTAACTTCATAATTACTAATATTAACGAAATTTTTGTTGCAAATCACGCAAATTCTTCGAAGCGCGTTCTATATTAGCTAATTCTCGAAATGCGATAAAATCTTATTGTTTGTTAAGTGATTTCATGGTTTTTGTTTTCTCCTCTGTCAGAAACGAATTAGTTACAATTCCGAAGCTTTCGATTAAAACCCGCGATGTAAGATTTAATAAAACGATTTAAATTTGAATTTAGAATTTAGAAAACAATATGCTTCTTCAAAGGGCGCAATTTGCAGATAATTTTGGCTTGTTTGGGGAATATTTATCGAAGAGAAAATCTAATAAATGTATCGCTAATAGTGAAGTGTCTCAGGATGTCGAATTGAATAAATTCATATAAAAAAAAAGATAATAATTACCTGTCATCGTCCCTGTCGTTGTTCAGATCCGCACAATATTCCTCGTTTGAGGAACACCCGCAATTAGAGTCTCGAATTTCGTAAGATGAGTGGTTTACGGGGCTTTTCAGGACGCTCAAGACTAAGTCTTCTGAGTAGTTTGCAGGACTCGAGCCGCGTTGCAAATCCTCCGCTAAGATCGGAGAAAAATCATCTTCCTGCTTGTAGGAGTGTCTGAAATATTGGAAAGTTTTTATCAAAAGGTTAAAAAAACAGTTACAGTATATTTTGTAATTATTTATGAGAGCTGAACTCAGATTTTATGATTCAAATAAATATTAACGTTCATTATTGACGTTTTGTCGAAATTTTAATAGAATATATACTATACTATACTTTGTCCACGACTGCTTATTATTGCTTAGGAAAATATTAAGAACATTTAGAAAACAGTTTGTTAAATTAATTGCTGGTATGGAATTTACATCTAACTTTATATTTTGATTTCTTGTAGACTGATCGTTTTGTATGTTGGTATAAGGAATTTCTGTCTTTGCCCATTTTAGTCAATTTATTATTACCAATCCTTTAGCTTGTACATTTACCGTTCTGGTAGTTTCAATTTTGAACACTCGCCTACAAAAAAATGTTAAGTATATCTTGGAGACAATTGTACGCTCTTGCCATGCATGGCCTGTCTTAAATATGTACGAGTAATTGGATTATGAGCCCGTAGGACCGTTAAAGTATGGTAAAGTCATGTGCATGGCCACATCCGATTTGTTTTATGTGCTCTTGAAATTTTAAACTTCTACATCATTCGTCTTAAAATAGCTAGGTGGTAAATATTACTGTCAAATATATCAAAACATAACTTTCAATTTTGGACCCCCGTGTTCTAAATACTATTAAAAAAATTATTAAAATCTTTAATTTGTTTCATTAAAATTTAATGGCTTTCAAAATAACACCATTTAGCAACATTAAATTTTCTCCCTAATCCCTACAACCCTTAGCAAGACAAAACACTTTAAATTATCACAAAATTTAAATTCCTGTTTCGCAACGACTTTCCACTATAATTAATTTCCAATTTTCGCATAATTTGCTTAAATTAGGAAAGTTAAATTGATTTTTATTATGATCGCAAGGTTCATTAAAAAATAAATTCGTTCAAAGAAAGGTGTATTCCAGAATTGTATTGAGCCCTTGTTGATTTGATAACAAAATAAAGGTAAATATTCAAACGCTCAATAGCATATTAAAACTATTCATATAAAGGGATACTTAATACAGTCTCAACTATCACTTAAAACTAAATTGCTGATCTTTAAAACATTATTTAAACCGATTTGGACAGACGAAATAGAACTATAGAAATGCAATAAATCATTCAGCACAAAGATCCTCCAAAAATTGCAATCTAAAACACTTGATGATATTGAAAGTTCCTCAAATCATTTCCCAATGGTGAAGGATGAAATAATTCATTCATAATAAGTTTCAATTTGATTAATCTTTAAGGCACATGGACTTTTACGATAGGTAACCAATTATCCTGCGTATTTTTCTCAATTCTCTTGATTGCTGTTAGCTAAACTGTATCTCAGGTCAATAGTTTCGTGGTTATCACTGTTCCAGATATTTTTCATCGTTTATTTTGATGGAGCTTCACATTTCCCACGTGTATAAGGTGAAATTTTATATCGTGTAACTTCCTATAAAGGGTAAACACACATATGATCGATTTTGAACTAAGAGAATATATTTTTTATATCTAAAATAGTATCAGAAAAATTTTAATAATTTAAGGAAAAATTCCCATTGTAGATTTATATTGTAAATACAGAGAATAATCTTTAGAAATGTTAAACAAAAAATCCGTTTATCTAAAATGTACCTTTTAAATAATTTCTTTACGTTAACATTCAAGGATAAAGGCATTTTTAAAAGGATAAAATTAAGAAGCAGAAAATGTAATATCACGTTTGAAAAGTTTCTTATCTTTCAGTCAGGAAACCATTATGTTCTAACAATGGATTTAAATTATTCGCCCGTTCTACAATAGGCTTAATTTGAATATTTAAAAACCCTTAAAATCGTTATATTTAAATATTGTACCCTTATGCATTTTGTAGTAAGTTTTTTAGTAAAGTAATCTTGCAAATATATTTCGTAAATAATTTAGACAAAAGTCTAATACGTTTTGTCAGCATTTGTATCGTTAAAGCTTTGATGGTGAAATTCAATTTCATTTAAAATTATTGATGGGATTTGAACCCTTTTGTTGGGATCCAAATCTTATCTTGCCAATTTTTTGAGCTAGTGACTGTAGTGGACTGTATATGTAGATTCCTAAAGGTACTTCGATGTTCACTTTGGTTTTTTGTTACTGATCAAATTAATGATTTTATAACAACTTTATAACCTTTAACAATCTTAGATGCATTAGTTGCATTAGAAAAAATATGAATTTGATTTTAATTTGTTTGTAAAAATAAATTTGGTTTTTTAAAAAGTTTATTGTTAAGTGCGTGATTTGCAATTGATTTATTCGAGTACATGAGAGCGACTTTTGAATGGGCACTATTAAAGCGGCGTTTTCATTGGTATAGCTACTTGTACTAGCAACTGGTGCAAGTAGCTAGGCTGCCAATGAACTACCTTTAGTTCCAAGATTAGTAGGCGTTTACACATAATACTATTTTATCAATACTATTACTAGTAGCATCTTAAAAGTTTGCCAGTGTCTAATTCAAGAAATCAGTGACCAGCAGGACAAAGAACGTAGCAGAAAAAATTGTGGGTTAGAAAATGGATAAGTAGAAGGAACACCAGAGGTGCGTCTGCCTTGCTCTTAAATGAACTCTCAACCGAGGATCCTGAGGAATATATATTGTGTCTTGGATTAACTCCTAAACAATTTGATACTTTGCTAACTATGGTATCACCTGCAATTCAAGATCAACTGGCACTGGCTGACGCAAAACTGTTTATATTCGGCGTGCATAGGGTTAGTAGCGAGATGAGTAGCAAGGACAGTAAATTTTACTGTAGTAGGGGAAGGTTAGTAGGCTAGTAAATAGCCTACGCATCAACGCATCAACTGGCACTGGCTGACGCAAAACTGTTTATATTCGGCGTGCATAGGGTTAGTAGCGAGATGAGTAGCAAGGACAGTAAATTTTACTGTAGTAGGGGAAGGTTAGTAGGCTAGTAAATAGCCTACGCATCAACGCATCAACTGGCACTGGCTGACGCAAAACTGTTTATATTCGGCGTGCATAGGGTTAGTAGCGAGATGAGTAGCAAGGACAGTAAATTTTACTGTAGTAGGGGAAGGTTAGTAGGCTAGTAAATAGCCTACGCAGCTATTTACTTTCCTAGCCAGTATGTTGGTACAAGTACTGGTACAAGTAAGTTAGTATGCAGTTAGCATTGGATTAGTAGCTGTCTTGCAAGATACTGGCGCCAGTAACTAACCTATTTACTATACCAATGAAAACGCCGCTTAACGCTAGAAATGAACTAAAGCATGGCTAATTCATCATGCTGATTTTTTATTAAATTGACGTTGGCACAGTTGTCAGTGGGAGTGTTGAAGAAATACTTTGTTTTTGAAATTGAATGGTAACAAGCTTTGAATCTTCGATGGGAAGATGAATTGCTTACGAAGCAATAAAACTTTTCGCGTGTGATGACCATGCGAATGTTTATTCCTCTCTATGATGTGAAATGCAATATCGCTTTCAGTGCATTTTTCTAAGTTATTACCATGCTGGGGTTTGTATATTTTTGTAAGCGGCATCGCGTTATGAATTATCATCTGATATTTTTAAATGTTTGGTTCTTTGCACTTATCGCTACATAATGTATGAATTGCAAACACCAGTGGCAGCGAAATATGTTGAATTTCAATAATTTTAGACCCTGTAGTATAAATCACTAAGAATCTTCTACCACAGAACCTAAAATATACCGTTTTTTTTATCAAAATCCGGGCCTGGAACTTTTACCGAAAGGATTATTAAATTTGAAACTGAACACCGGAATATCATTTTTACGGCAGTAAAATGTTCTCGTAATGGCAAAAAATTTAGTAAGCGGGTTTTAAGGAAATCAATTTCCATAATTTTTATTGAGCTTGTACGGGGAGCAATCAAAAAATGTTTTGTATATTTATTTAACCTACTCTATTTCAATTTGCAGGAAATTTCAGTTTTACGTCATTGTTGAGGTATTAAAAAAATTAAATGAAAGAAATGTGGTTGCCTGGTGAAATTTATAGAAAATAATAACTTTTTTATTCACCCACAACTTTTTTCTTCATCAATTTTTAAAGTAACATCATCAACTGCGTTCGTAAACTATATATCCCGAAAATAAAAAATGTTTCTTTCTCACGGAAATACAGGTATACCAACAGTTTTTGTCCTTATCCCGACTAGCCAAAAAAAGTCCTTAATTTTCCCCTAGGGTCCATCCGAACTGGTTTGCGGCGAGACAAGAATTTTGCCCTCGTAAAAATAGAACTAATGGAATTGTGTTGTACTTACTCTGACCCTAAACTATTTTATTTGTATCTACAAAGGACGAGAGCGTATTTTCTGGTTAATAGAATTTAATGGTAATCGATAGGTTGAAGTTTTTTCTATTTTGGACAAGGAATCAACACGATTAATCCCAGCCGGTGTTGTTTGAGATAAGATAAGCACGCAAAGATTTGATTTAAAAGAAAATGCAAGTATTAATCAGTGCAACGCCACTTCATCCTTTTAAATATTTTACTCTAGTGCACAAATATTTATTTTAAAAATGTGCTTTGACCACGGTTTACCTCAAACGGCAAAGCGCAACAATCAAAGAATATTGCTTTCCTTTTCTGTAATTACAACAACCTCTAGCATGTTCCGAATATCAAAAACGTTTGGCTGTTTATATACCAAAGTTAGCTGTATAATCGTAATAAAGCGATTTCGTGGTAGAAGATATTCTGCGAAATTTAATACGAAACTAAAATCTAAAATCTCTTTCGAGACGTTTCCAATTTGGAGGTGAAATTGCTTTGTTAAGTTTTATTATACGTCTCAAAAAATTCTTGTTGTTTCAGACCTTTGTTTCTGAGTTACGTAAGATAATAGAATAAAGCTTAAATTAGGGCTCTCTTATTTTATAAAAGATAGATTTTAATTTTAAAAGGTAAGGAGAAAATAAACTAGCTGCCATTTACTAAGAAGCGCAATACTTGGAAAGGATCTGCATATATTATTTTTACTCAGACGAGGGGCTCCTATGTTAATCTATACAGTGTTGCAGGAATTGCAGGATGTATAATTATTTAGATGATTTCGCACAAGATCTGAAATAAAGAAGGCGACACTTGGGCATGGGAAAATTTGATTGTCCGTGGGAAAATCTTTATCTAATCGCAAAGAGCTAAAGTAAACTACTGCTCTGTTTCATATCTCAAAAATATAGATCTCAAGTAGGCCCAACCTTTGCTGCATTATTTTTTTATGACAAGTTTAATTTATAACATCAAAAGTGGAGTCCCACAGGGCAGTGTATTAGGCCCAAAACTCTACCTTCTTTATACATCAGACCTGCCTACATCACCTAATACAGAAACTGGCACATTTGCTGACGATACGAGAATAATCGCAAGCCATGAGAACCCAAACACAGCTTCCTACTACCTACAACAACACCTAAATTTGATAGAAGAATGGACACAAAAATGGAAGATAACAATAAACGAATCTAAGTGCACACAAATAACATTCACCCTAAGAAAAGGTCGCTGCCCTCCAGTCCACGTAAATAATGCTATCATCACTCAAGACACATCTACTCGTTATTTAGGTTTACATTTAGACAATAAACTTACGTGGAAAGATCATATTAAGAAAAAGAGGAAACAAATCGAGATCAGATTCAGAGAACTACACTGGCTTCTTGGAAGAAAATCTAAATTATCTGTAGAAAACAAGGTATTAGTTTACAAAGCAGTAATAAAGCCAATCTGGACTTATGGCATAGAACTCTGGGGATGTGCCAGTAAGTCGAATACTGCCATTCTTCAAAGGGTCCAATCCAAGATACTGAGAGCTATCACAGACGCACCATGGTATGTGTCAAATGACACAATTCATAAGGATCTTGGAATACCATTCATCGAAGAGGTCATCAAAGAACGAGGCGGGAAACATTACCAAAGACTAAATGAACACTCCATCCCACTCTTACAACCACTTACACAGCAACTGGATACCAGAAGACTAAAAAGAAAAATGCCAATTGACTTCAAGTGAAGTTCAGGAGGGCCCTTCAGTGGAAGAGTCCTAATCACGACATTTTATGGACTAATACTTTTACCTTAGTCCATTGTTAGCAAATTAGCTTATAGGATTGTATTCTGATTGCTGATTAAATGTAAATAAAAAAAAAAAAAAAGTTTAATTTATGCAGACAATTCAAGCCAGATTGTTCCTGTAAACAAAACTCTGTCATGTAAAAATAATCTTCATATCCCTTCGAAGAATATTGGCATATATCCTGCAGCAATTTTTTTATCAAATATTGAAAGGACCTCGCACCATTCTTATGGAAACGGTGATGTGGTAGTGATAGTACTTGATGTCCTGATCAATAGTGTCCATGGGCACAATCCTATCCTATGTCTAGATTTCGATATACAAGTTCAAGATCCCGAAATTTTAAAATGTGTACCAAAAAGTCCCTGTAAAATATTTTTAAAAGTTTCTGGCTGATATATGTAGACAAAATACATACGTAATAAATAAAATCAAAATATAGTTCCTTACAGGGCGATTCATGTTTCCACATGCCTTTTTGTTCAAAGTATGTATTTTTAACATGCAGAAATAGCCTGAAATATCGATGAAAAAAAGTCACCGTCAGTTTCTGAATATTTGTTTTGTTGTTTTGTTTTCGAAAAATTAAACGATTAAACTGTAAAAATATCAATTTTTACCAATAGCAACTTTTAGTAATAAAAAATAAACGAAATATTGTAAACTAAATATTTTTACACACTGTATTAGATTATATTGCACCGTTTTATTAATTGGAGGCAGGCTAAAAATTCATACTTACAGGGTGATCTCACTTGAGCGTGTAAGATGCCAAAATCAACAAATCTTAAACAGCTGCCAAACAATTAATAATTAATGATTGGTACCTTTTAGTTATTTTTTAATAAGTTAATCTTACAGCTACAGCAGTCACCAGAATTTACAGAAATGTAATTTTTGAGTAGCTGTAGATCGTTTACTATTTACCTTAGACAATAAGTGTGATATATCGTTGAAATCAGCTCATTGAGGAGATTTTAAAAATGTTAAAATACATAGGGCGTTCCATTAAAAACTTTGATCTGTCAGGGCGTTATGAAACACCCTGTAACATTACAAGTAATTTTAAAATGTAAAACTTAAAGTTGCCTACAATTTTTGCAAATAACATTTTTCCGTATCTTTTATTATAACAGATCTACTGAGTTTTATCACAAAAATGAATCACCTTGCACATATACAGGGTTGCTCGGTATATTTTTTTTGATACTTTGATAATTAAAAAAAATTAAATAATGCTTTTAGAAACACTTTAATATCATAATAAAACTTTAAACTACCTACCTTAATTATTTATACTGTATTTTTTTCAGATTATTCAATTATTTATTGGATTTAATAAACTACATAGGAAAAATATAATTTTCATGTGAAGAATCTCTCGTACAAATTAAGAAACGCTATTAAATAAATGTATAGGGTGGTTTAATAGGAAGGTATTTCAAAACTCGATGGAATAATCGATTAAGATTCTCCAAAAATATCAGTGAAATATTCCTAAAAAGGGATAACCAAAACGCTAACGTATTGGTGTTGTAGAAACGAGCTTAAAATATGAATTATGGGTTCGATAAAAAAAACTCAAATATAAATACCTATTTTTTAATCTATTGGAACAATAAACCTTTTAATTTTTGGCAGCTGTTTTACAAGCTCAAGTGAGTAATAGAATTCAGGAAGTTGGAAAAAAATATCATTTTCTCAGACAGTAAAAGTAAAAGAAAAATTAGAAAATGTATTAAAGAAGTTAAATATAAATTATATATTATATCCTAAGTGAAATCATTAAACATATAGCATTGCTGAAGTCAAAAGGGTCGACAGTTATATTTTCTTGGGTGAAGGCACATTGAGGAATAAAGAATAACGAAATCGTAGATAAATTAGCAAAAAACAGTGAAAAATATACAGAAAACCTTAACTATAAATGTCTCCAGGAAGATCTATATTCACATACCAAGAAAGAAGTCTGGCAATCTATGTATAAATATAGCACGAAAGGTTTATACTTTAAGACAATTCAACCAGATATTCCAACGAAACCTTGGTTTAATCATTCAAATTTTAACAAAAAAACAATTTCCACTATTTCTAGGATAAGATTTAATCATTCTTTAACTCCTGCATACAAATATAAACTAAAATTGTCAGAGAGTCCTCTTTGTCAATGTGGTGAAGAGGCTAACTTAGAACACATGCTTTTAAACTGCGATCTACAATCAGAAGAAATAAATAAATTTATGCATTCATTGAATTCTTTGTTAAAAATGTCAGAAAAATTTGTATTAAGACCTATTAACCTTCATCAATTATTAAAATTTAATAATCTACAAATTTATAATTTACTATTTCAGCATATCATTAATCTTAAAATTAATTTGTAAAGTAATATTTGTTCCTTTGCTTTTAAATAAAAAAAAGAAGAAGAAGAAGAAAAAGAAGAAGAACAAGAACAAAGAAAACAAAATTGTAACCGTTTATATATAACAATAAAAAAAAAATTATTCAAATAATGTAAAATTGTTGAAAAATGTAAATAATGAAGTATGTTAAGTTGGTAAACCATGAATCAAATATCTATGGGAAAAAAAGCAAATTATCAAATCCAAAATTGGTAATGCTAATGGACAAGTCAATAGTCAAAAAATTTGAATAAAAAAAAAAGCTCAAGTGAGATCACCCTGTAAGTATGAATTTTTAGCCTGCGTCCAATTAATATAACGGTGCAATATAATCTAATACAGTGTGTAAAAATATTTAGTTTAGAATATTTTGTTTATTTTTTATTACTAAAAGTTGCTATTGGTAAAAATTGATATTTTTACAGTTTAATCGTTTAATTTCTCGAAAACAAGCCATAGGATCCAATTTAACCAATTACAATTTTGATACATTATATCCAATATTCAGAAACTGACGGTGACTTATTTTCATCGATATTTCAGGCTATTTCTGCATGTTAAAAATACATACTTTCAACAAAAAGGCCTGTGGAAACATGAATGGCCCTGTAAGGAAATATATTTTGATTTTATTTATTACGTATGTATTTTAACTAGATATATCCGCCAGAAACTTTTAAAAATATTTTACAGGGACTTTTTGGTACACATTTTAAAATTTCGGGATCTTGAACTTGTATATCGAAATCTAGACATAGGATAGGATTGGGCCCATGGACACTATTGATCAGGACATCAAGTACTATCACTATCACATCACCATTTCCATAAGAATGGTGCGAGGTCCTTTCAATATTTGATAAAAAAATTGCTGCAGGACATATGCCCATATTCTTCGAAGGGATATGAAGATTATTTTTACATGACAGAGTTTTGTTTACAGGAACAATCTGGCTTGAATTGTTTGCATAAGTTAAACTTGTCATAAAAAAATAATGCAGCAAAGGTTGGGCCTTGTATATTACTACTTGAGATCTATATTTTTGAGATATGAAACAGAGCAGTAGTTTACTTTAGCTCTTTGCGATTAGATAAAGATTTTCCCACGGACAATCAAATTTTCCCATGCCCAAGTATCGCCTTCTTTACTTCAGATCTTGTGCGAAATCATCTAAATAATTATACATCCTGCAATTCCTGCAACACTGTATAGATTAACATGGGAGCCCCTCGTCTGAGTAAAAATAATATATGCAGATCCTTTCCAATAATCTAATACAGTGTGTAAAAATATTTAGTTTAGAATATTTTGTTTATTTTTTATTACTAAAAGTTGCTAGTGGTAAAAATTGATATTTTTACAGGTTAATCATTTAATTACGGGGACTCTTTGGTACACATTTTAAAATTTCGTATATCGAAATCTAGCCATGGGATAGGATTGGGCCCGTGGACACTATTGATCAGGACATCAATTACTATCACATATCAAAAATTCACACAATTTGACGGTGCTCCCGTTTCCATAAGAATGGTGCGGGGTCCTTTCTCACTGTATCAATGTTTTCTATGTCGAAGGAAAACTTAGCTTGAGGGATGGAGAAGTAGAAATTGAAACAGGAATAACCAAGTATTTTTAACATTGGGCTTGTTTTTTACTTTCTTACAGACAGTTAATAATGCTGCCAATATTAGAGTTATAAAGCATATATCAAACTGGGGCAAGTATAGATCCTTGTGGTACGCGAGATCAAATACTATTAAACGAGCAAGGTTTGTATGTGTGTGTGTCCAGAGGATCTCGAAATCCACTCGTCAGAATTCAATGAAACTTTCAGGGTAGACTAATTCCTATCTAAATCGGCAAAAAATGTAGGTCTCATGTCTGTGAAAATTCGATCTTCCGAGATATTTACAAGAAAAGTTAAGTTTTTAGTTTTATTTCCTAGCAACGGCAACTTGTTTCTATAGTAATATACTATAAGGAGAGAGGATATAACGTCACATTCCATAGGCGTACTTTGCAAAATAAGTTTCTATAATATAAATAAGGTCACAGCATATAAAATATATATACCCACTTCGTAGATTAAATTTTGAAGTTATATTATTTACAAAAAATAAAAATAAACCTTATGCATCTGACACTTTAACATTGAACGAATTAAATTTAACCAATAAATAACAAGGAGGATTATATGTTGGGATTAAACTGTTTTTAATCTCTTGGCATTAAAAATAACGCTTCAGTACTTACCTAAACTCAAAGATTAAAAAAAAAGTTAGTTCAAGAACTATCTTTAAAAGTCACTGTCTTCACTAAAACTACTGGTATCACTATAATTGTCTTTTCTGAGGTTTATTATTATAGGATCTATTAAATTATCCATTGATAGTGGATATACTTTCCTAAATGAATTTTCCACCTTTTTAACATGATCAATGCATTTTCCCCAATGTTCTCTATTTACATTTGAAAATGCCTTCAAAAACAAATTTCGCACATCAGGAAATTTAAATGTTTTATTGTTTTGAGAAACATAACCTTTTAATAATTGTGACCAGATCAGTTCAAAGGGATTTAACTCTGCGTGGTACGGAGGCAATCTGTGAATTTTAATTAGGTGTTTACTCCAAATCTAACCTCATTTGTTTTGTATTTCTAATTACTCATACTTAATTACTTTCTACATAATTGCATGTTTTTTTATGTTTTTTTGCTTAAAATAGATAAAAACCAATAAGAAAAGATTTGAGATTTTATGCAACTTTTAATACAGATACGTCACTGGTACGGTACTGATTTGCTTTACGGTAAACGATTAAAAAAGAAGAAACATAACAGACCAAGACCATCACTAGTTTCGAAAAACGAAGACGAAGAAGAAGAATATAGAATAACGAAGACGAAGAAGAAGAAGAATATAGAATAACGATTTTAAAGTCGGGAAAACACAAATACACTAACTTAGAAACAAAGAAAATACTATATACTAACTAAAAAATATTAATAAATCAAAAATAAATGCAAAATCAAAAACCCACGCTTCAACAAAAATCAAAAAATGACATTATTGACAGTGATATTTAACAATTTTAACTTTGATGTCGAGTGAATTCGTTAAACTTTCGATTCGGCTTATATCTAACTTCAGTTACGCAACCAGTGACGTAATTTCAACAATTGCGCAATATTCAAAAGGCACATTATAAAAATTAACAAATTGCTGGTAAAAATTATGTATGCAACTAAAATTAAAAAAACATATTGTGTTGTTATTTATTCATATAGTACTTTTTATTTATAAGGTTTTAAATAGAATCTGAAAATTAGTTAAACACCCAATTAGTTTTTCTCTGGCCATCTCATCTATAATATATTTTTTGAATTTTGAATTTGAATTACTAATACTTCTGCCTTCAAGGATTTAGGAAGACTGATAATATTTTTAGAATGAAGCCATTTTGAAATATATATTTTATTACAAAATTCCGAATCAATTAAAATACATACGATACGGCTATGAATAAATAAAGTCTGACTTATCTGTCAAAATAACAGGTTTATTACAGTAAAAACCATGGAAACAAGATTAAATCTAGACAAAAACTATATTAGGCCGATCAGATGTATTAAAATTTAAATTTTAACTACAAATAAGCATTGAAGGATGAGGTAAAAATAAAATTTCTACCTCTTGAACCTGTACTACGTTCTGCAAATTAAATACTGCACTCCTTTCTTCTGTATAGTATAGTAGTAAAAAGGTTTGACTTTATTTAATTTCTGGCGTTTAAATCTGAAAGAATTCAATTTTAAATTTGCCGCTTTTTATCCATAATGACCCACAAATTTTGACAACTACTGACACGCACATATCTGGTTAAACGTTAAGAAAATGGGACCGGCTGGGATTTTCATGAAATTTTCGCAGATGCTATAAAACATGATAAAATCAATATACTTAGCAATAGAAATTTTTGCGTGGAAAAATATTTTTCACATTTTTTTATTCTGCAAATGCCCAAGTAGCAATTTATAACCAGAATAAACCTGAAAAGTATAAAAAAGAAAAGGTTCATTTGACGGACATAAATAATTTGCTTGTCAAATGACAGCCATCTCATAAATTCTAAGTTGAAAATACAACGTTGCCAATTCAATTTCAGAAATCATGGGTTTAGGTAAATATTTATAGGAACGTTGAGTAACACTGTTAAAATGGAGACTTGTCAAAATGTGACACCTGTCAAAACGTGACAACTGTTAAAATGTGATACGTGTCAGAATGTTACAACTGTCAAAATGAACAAATGTCAAAATATGACACCTGTCAGAATGTAACAAATGTCAAAATGTCACACGTATGGTACTTTTCTTTATTTATTACACAGATCTAACCTAACCTAAAGCTAACCTTTTTTTTTGGCCGGTGGAAATGCTTTATGCACATCGGGTAAAGGTTCTTCCCTTCCCCGATAGTGTGAGACTACCCCTTACGGTTACTCACTAAAACCATCCCACTGAAACCACTATACCCTACACGCTGCTGTTGCCCGTTCCGGAAACGGGGCCTGTCCGCCGTGACTATTCGCGAAGATCAAGCGTCCGTAGATGTTGCCCTAAAAGGGTGAAATCTCCAGAAACTAGGCAACTTTTAATGCATTTAACTAACCTCTGTGACAAGCAGTTGATAAACGTCAACAACACCTGCAGCAAATTGAAAATTAACACTGACAGCTTTTTTAATTTTCCCGCCTACTTTCTATTTATCTACCTTTCTGTAGTTCAAGTAGATGTCGCCCACTCCGTGATTTTCACGAATTAATTAATAATTTGTCAGGTTATAAATATACTTAAATTATATACTCATTGGACTGCTTAAAAATGTAGATTTGAATATTAAGAGCGAAGCTCGGTGACCAGATATTAGTATTTTAAGTGAGAACTTCATCAAGGTAGGTTTAAAGATACAAATTTTCTTTTAAATCTCCTTTTTCTGAATTCAGCTCTTCCGATAAAAAAATAATTTAAAAAAATATACAAGCACTTACCTCCTGTAGGCCCCCTCGTTGTGGTAGGCCTGTGGCGGTTCCTCCTTAATGGCCGAGGAGGCTCTTCTTTCAACAGAAGTCGACTGGCTGATCGGTACAAGACTTAGCTTCCTCGAAGTACGATACAAATTCTCTTGCTCACTTCGATTCATGTCGCGAAACATCACTAAAGAAAGCATTGGCGCATTGGCCCCCCGTAGGCCCCACTAGCCCCCCACATTTGCATCGTTTCGGAACGGGGGGGCAGGCATTTGTCCGTTTTTCAAGAGTTTTTTTTTAAGTTTTCCGTTTGTTTATGATCGCGCGCTTTGGCTCTTTTTCATATTTCTTTTAATTTTGAGGTTATTCCTGGTATAATTAAGAGAGATTTTTATACAATTTTTTTTCCAAAGGAAGTAGTAAGTTGATACGGCATTTAAAGAGTTTCTTAAGTAAGATTGTGTTTGGATCTGGATCAAATTGAATAATATAATAAATAACAAATGTCCTCGATAATTTTGAAGTTGTGTTGAAAAATTATCACGACAAAAGTTTTAGATTTGTTAATTATCTACAACTTTGTAACTGTTTAAATCTCATCTCAATTAACTGCTTCCTTTCTCATATTTTTATTGAAAATATAATAAAAAATTGTAGATTTATTTTATTTTTTCTGTTTTTGAATAAGACTAGTCGAATAATCAAGTTGGAATGTTCGATTTCAATAAAAATTGGGGCTTTAATGTCAACAAAAATGAACAAACCAACAGACTTTCAAGCCAAGTTTATTTTTTTATTTTTGCCTACTGTTTTACGCTTCTACCTTCTTATTCCCTAACCCTTTTATAGCAAAACGTTAGTACGTAATAAATTAAAAAACAGAGATTTCGTTTTATACTATCACATTCAAGCCGAACGAATCTACAAAGTACCGCGATAACCATCAAAATTTAATATTCTCGAAAATGTCAAAGGTTACAAAAATGATCATTGCGAAATATCACATACCGGGATTTATTACATAACCTATTTACGATTATGGTCTGAGCTGTTTAAAAGTTTTCGATTACATTTTATGTTTGGATGTTTTTAGACCCTCATACATCCCACAAAAACACCCAAACGCAATTTTATCTGTGACGAAAAGCTTTCGTTGGACGGCATTATTTCGGTTTTGATTCGATTTTCGTCTTTACAGGGTGATTACAATTGATGGTATTCCATTGACGAGTAGAGACATCAAAGACTAATCGTGCCACTATAGGTAACTCGGATTAAGATTGCAGCGCTCATGCGGTGAAATTGGAACTGTGTTAAGGAGTAGTAGTTTGTTTACTTCGTCCTTTGTTATGGGATATTTCATGTGTATTTAAGGCTGCGACAATTCCGCCAGTTTTCATACAGCAAACTAAAACTTCAATACATTGTACATAGATGGCGAGAGGTGTACCATTAGCGCGATTTATAATTAGACCTTCCAGGAGCAACCGATGTTGCCAAATCGACGCAGACTTATTTAATTATTTTTGAAGAATAATGTGTATTTTGCGATATGCATTTTATATTGAATAATTGCACTGTAATATGAAAACTTAATCTGTAAAAAATTGTACCTAGTTGGTAAGTGTTAAATAGGTTAATTTGAAAAAAATAAAACAAAAAACAAATAACAAATTGTGCTATAAGAGCGACATCCTAGAGAACGTTTAAGGCCATAGACCTGCTTCCTAGCCGACAACGGTAAATGTAATGTAAACACCCGATGAATAATATCGAGATTTAATAGTGATTTTGATATTGAACGAGAGAGATTGTGTTATATTTGGTTCTGGAATATAAGTAAATTTTTAATTCATTTTGGGTGTGTTTTATTTAGTCGTTTGGAAATGGTTATAAAAGAATGTTTCATTCCAGATTTTATGGTCGTAATAAAAATTTTAATCTTAAAGAACCAGGGGCAATTGAACTATTCTGCTAAACATTTGCTTTCTCCAAGTATTAGAAATAATCAATAATCTATTTTTGGTTTTTGGAATGAGTTCAAAGGTCACTCCTTTGAATGGGGTGAAAATTTTTACTTTTATATAAAACCGAGCGAAATCGATTATTTTATAATTTGAATAATTTCTCGATTTATTTTGATAATAATTATTTGAAATGTATGCTTAATTGAGTAATAGGTAGTAGGTATATCGGTATATTATTATCTCTTTTAAATTCATATTGTTATAAAAATACACTCTGACAAGTACTGTTTTGATATATTAGACTGCGAAATTTAATAATCGATTCTAATGCGCATTCAAAATAAGCAAGCAGACAAACCAAATGTCAATTTGTTGAAGCACGAGATGAAGCTTTCTGGAAGGACAAGATGCTACCAAAATTAGTGTCGTTTTATAATGATTTTGTCCTTCCTGAAATAATTTACAGGAACATTCCAAAAGGTTTAACCCTTAAGTAGCATAACCATGTGTTACAAAAAATTGAGATTTGTGAAATTATGTTTCAAGTTTTTTTTTGTAATATTGTATCCATGTATCTCATTTTTTAATAAAATACTTTTAAATATTTTATACCTATTTATTACCTTCCCCTTCCTAACGTGTCCTTAATATCAATAATTACAATTGAAGAGCTTATTGTATTAATCTGATAAGCCTCATTATTGTAGACAAGAGAGATGTCGCATTTATTGGTAATTATAAAGAATCAAACTTAAAATTAACCTTTGCACAGAAAAATCAACTTGCACGTGAGTGCACAGGCATCACTACTTAATATTAGTTAAGATGGTATGCATTCAGTCATTTTTGTAATGAATTTAATATGTTGTCAATCTTCTAATTAGCCTTCCCTGCAGCACAGTTTCCAACTTAGAAACAAAATTACAATTGCCTAAAAATCTTATTTTGTCACACTATACTAATATCTTTGTAACCTGTGTAAAAATATAGATAACGGCAACGTCGTATCATAAAATACAATTATTTGTAAACATCGTTTCGTATTGCGCGTTTAAATGTTTTGACACATGCGGTTGGCATTTCTGATTGGTCAATCATTAATAATTTATGCATAGACTTAGCTTCTATCGATATTCCAAGACATATGCCAACGCATCTTTGCATGTCGCATCAGTGGTGAACACCCTGTACTAAAATGACAAGGTAATTAACGCGTCAATTTTAAAAATTGTGTCAAAATTTGCAAAACGACATCATGCGTTTTGAATTACTTATCCCACGCGCAGTCATTATATTTTGTGAAAGTTTTTAAAAAATGATAGAGAATTGATTGAATATAATTTTTTCATCAATCCTTGCAATTAAAATTTTAAAGTTTTTTATGATAATGTGAAATTATGTTTAGTTATTAAAGAGTATGTTTATATTCAATTCATTCTTACAACATTGCTGCTTATATTTATAGCTCAATTTACTCATAATTTTGCTTTATTATTCTGAAACGCATGATGTAGTAAAACCACCAAAACGGCCGCCATTTTTAGTTCATTGGCGGGAATGTCGCAGCCTTAAGTTGTTTATTTGGTATCAGTTTTGTTTTTTTGAATTATTACTAGGTATAAATTGTTTATTGTTTTTGTCTAGTGTTTAGTGTGACATTCATTTTATTTCATAAACTATACATAAACATTTATTTTATATCTTTTAAAGTGTGATATTTCCAGTTGTATTTAGGTGAGTAGTAGTCAGGAGTTTTACTCAAATACATTTTAGTCTCAAATTATTGTTTCCATTATTTTTTAGAAATGAAGTTAAGCATTTTAGAGTACATGAACTATTTGGGCGGATCGACTAATTCTAAATCTGTAGTTGAAGGTGAAAATGTCCTGAATGCAGGACATCTTATTTTAGCGGGAAAGACCATAGAAACTTATGAGTGGATAGAAATATATGGTTTGTGTTTACAAACGAGTGCATTGGAATGTAATCCACATGAAATTACTGGGAAATTATCTATTTCTAACACTGTAAAAGTGGAGAACCTCTTATGTTCTTGTAAAGTTAAGTAGGGCAATTAAGGTTTCTGCTGCTTCCCTACCTTTCTGGCCTTCAACAACAAGCATATTTTCACAAGGCAGAGACACTTGCACTATTTCATTTTGTATATCACTTGAAATTGTTTCATCACCTGTCTGAATTCTTCTAGATGTTTTGGCTCTGGAAGATGATCCTGGTAGATCAATTGAAGTTACTGGCAAATTTCTGCTAGGAATAGCATGAGGCTTTAATATTCTCCGTTTTACTCTAACTGTAAATAATAAATCAAAGCAAAGTGGTAAATAATAATTAAATATTTTTACCATACCATTTTGAATAAAATCACTTTCAGCAAAATGTAGAGAACACACTCTCATGGTATTTGAAACTTTCTTGCCAATTTTTAATGTTGTGATCCACAATCTTTTCCTATCCACATTTCTATATTGCCAAGTTTGGTTTCAAAAAAAACTTTGGACGTTCCTGCTTTTGGAAACGAATGAAAACTTAGTTCAGGGTTTCTTTTTCCCCATGATGAACACTTAGGTACACAACAATAATGATTACTCATTATAAAAAAGATCAACAAATCAAAATTATTTGTAAAAACAAGACAAAACACTATGAACATTACTTAACAACGCTAAAGAAATAACCCAAAATGTCAAAACTACTCCTTAGCTCAGTTTTCGCAGTTTTCACCAGAGGGCGTATCAGTTAGGACGAGAAGCGAATACTAAATAAACTTTTCATGATCAAATACTTCTTAAAGTCCTGTGCAAACGAGCTGTCAGTAATACTACAGATTTTATTTAACAAATCATTTCACGAATGCTACTTCCGGAAGTAGCATTCGTGTCCCTCAACAAGGTTTAGGCGCGACAAAAATGTAGACAAAATCTAAATCGATAACGGGTTTCAGGATCATTAAATAGTTCGGAAAACGTCAAAAACGAAATCGGAACAGATCATTTTTGCCCGAAATCGTCATTTTTGGGCTCATATTTCTATTTCGATTTTTTGTCATTCTTCAATACTAGCATTTACAAAAAGGTAGCTACATTGGTATTTCCGAAAGTCTCAGAGGTTTCTTGTACTTGTGCGCATGCGTTGGTGTGTGTGTGTGTGTGTGTGTGTGTGTGTGTGTGTGTGTATATATATATGTGTCGCGATATCAGGCTAGCGTTGGTGTGTGTATAGGTGCCCCGATATCAGGCTACCGGCTTTACACCGCTTCGCAGAATCTTTGTGTTGGATAATTCTGGTTTGTTTATGTTTTGTGTTTTTGGGGTCGATGACACTTATTCTCGCGATCTCCACCGCAACTGGAGGATTATTTATATTGTGGAATATTCATGTTAATAGCATTGCAACCTTGTGATCAAAAGTGTTTGAGTGAAATGTCTGTGAAATTGAGTGAGCACCAATCTTTCGGCAGGATGGCAGATGATTTGAGTTATCATGAGATGAATAGACGAAAAGTGTGTGCGCCTTGTGGACAGAAGCTGGTATTCAGGAAAAAGAACCCCAAATATTCTGTCGTTACAGAAAAAATTGAAGGCCTCATAAAAAAAATTATCAACGCCAATTATTCAATGGAAAATGAAAAATACCCTGTCGGCATCTGTGGGACGTGTTCTCTCACACTTCACGAGTACAGCAGAAATATATTCACAAGGCCAGGTTTAAACATGCCTAATTACGAGAATATTCAATTGAAAAAAGTAACTCGGAACGGCTCAATTGTTAAGTGCAATTGTTACATTTGCCAAACTGCTAGCTTGAGGCGACCACCAAAACAAGCAAGGGGTCGTGGACATCTTCGTGTGGAATGCCCTTCAATCGATTCCTCAAATGGGCAATATGCAAGCTCCAGTTCAAGTATTAGAAAGCCGCCCAAATTCGCCAAAAATCAACCTCGAATTCAATCTTCTGTCCAAATTTGTAAATTATGTTTTCAAGAATTAGGGAGAGGCCATCGACATCGTTGTTCTCTCGCGGCTTCTAAGAAGCTAAATGCCTTGAAAGTTGTGATGGCGCTTCCACAGAATCAACAAGAACAAATCGCCAATACGATTTTGCGAGACAAAATGGCGACATCTCAATTGAATGGGCAAGTCTCATTGAGTACTGGAGGTAGACAAAGACAGGTCACCCTTTCAGAATGTTCGAAAAAAAATGTGATCTTCACCGCTGAAAACTTGGACAATTTTCAAGTAACTTGCGGGCTATCTGGGAGACAAATGGAGAAAATGACCAACTTTCTCCGGAGTTCAGCTAGCAGAATTTCCGTTCCACCACATTATCGCGACCATAGTTATGAGAAATCCAAAACTCTTGCAGAATGCTATCAAGATACAGTTGTTGCATTCGACGTAGAAAAATCACAAATGAAGCAAGCGAGAGTCGTTATTTACGCCGATGCTACTGAAATTTTGGAGGCAGTATTAGATGCGCGAGGTCTAGTGGGGAATTTCGTAATAAAAGTCATGGCTGACGGTGGCCAAGGATTTTTTAAGATATCCATGAGTATTCTACCAGAAGACTTCGTCGATTCTGAAGCCTACCCACCAGAAAAACGGAGGAAACTCTATTCTGAGGGAGGTTCCTCTGCGGCTGAGTCTAAAGCTACCAGTGTTCATAAATTGATTATATTATGTATCGTTCCGAATATCAAAGAAACTTATCAGAATATTGAAACTTTGTGTGATTTGATAAAACTAAATAATATTCCATTCAAGTTCGTGGCAGATTTTAAATTGATTTTGATGATTATTGGGCAGCAAACAGCGACATCTAGCTACCCGTGCCCGTACTGCTTCGTTACCTTGCAAAATATGAGGCAGCATACTTCCGAACCCAACGATGACGCTGATGAACAAAAAAAATTAAAAGCTTTTGGTGATCTTAGAAAAGACTATGAGATTTTTCAAGCCAGTGGAGCCAATAAGAAGAATGCCAAAAATTCTCGCAGCACTATAAACCGGCCACTTTTTGAGGAAGCTGACGATCTCTTGGTCATCGAAAAATGTATAATACCTGAATTACATATAATGCAGGGCTTTGTAAATCATTTATTTTGGACCGGCTTGGTGCCTCTCCTGGGTCGCGAGAAAGCACTCATTTGGCCGCAAAAATTAAAAATTGTAGCCAAGAATTACCATGGCGAGATATTTGAAGGTAATGGTTGCCGGGTGCTCTTGAGGCAAGCCGATAAACTGAATGATCCAGATATTTTCGAAGAGGTGGGAGCCTTATGTCTAGTTCCTTTCATAAGTGCATTCAAGGCTATGGATAAGGTGGTAACTTGTGCTTTTTCAAGCAGCCCACATGGAGACCAATTGACAAAACACCTTCATAAACTGAGGACGAGCTTTGAAGCAACAGGGGTTTCGACAAGTTTGAAAATCCATGTGATTTTCGAACACCTTGAGCAATGTGTACAGTTCCTCGAAAAAAGCAACATTGGGATTTGGTCGGAACAAGCTGGAGAATCTATACATCGTGAATTCATAAAGTTCTGGAATCGGTATAAAATTAATATCATTAAGGATCCTTTTTACGGATCGCGTCTGAAAAAAGCTGTTACTGAATTTTCTTCCCGCCATATATAATTTATGTAATGAGGAGTATGACACACCTGTATCAATCCATAACTTGATTAAAACTACCTTTCTATGACTTAAAAAAATATTTGGATGTGCTTTTTTTAAAAAAAACTTGTAACCCTAATATTCAGACTATGATAATTCAAATAATACAAAAATCTGTGGGTTAGCAGTCAAATTTCCAGTTCCTAAATCTTAATAAAACAACCTTTTTATGACTTACAAAAAAAATGTTGACGTGATTTCTTCCAAAAAATCCTTGTAACCCTAGTATTCGGACCATGTTTATTCAAATAAGAAACAACAAAAAATTTAAAACAAATAAATAAATAAAAATAAAAATGGTGATTTTGGGCTTATACGATCTGGTCCGATTTCGTTCTTGGCGTTTTTCGAACTCTTGGATGGTCCAGAAAACAGTCGTGCATTCAGACTTTGTCTACATTTTTGTCGCCCCTAGAGCTCCTTCAGGGACACCGTTTATTCCCAACAGTTTGGAAAACAGCTCTCGTTGTTCCTATTTTTAAATCTGGCAAGAAATATCTGGTTGAAAATTATAGACCAATCTCCAAATTATGTTTAATGTCAAAAATAATGGAATCAATTATTACCGACTTTCTATATGCAGATATGAAATCAATTATAAAATTGGGATCAGCATGGCTTTATGAATCCAACTTATTTATTTACATAGATTATATATCTGAAACTATAAACGCAGGTTATCAGGTAGACGCCATTTACACCGATTTTAATGAGGCTTTCGATAAAATCGATCATAGCATCCTACTTAGAAAGCTTTCTGAAGTCGGTATACATGGCAATCTGCTTAGGTGGTTTGGTTCCTACATCAGCAACAGACCCCAATCTATATCCATAGGAAAGTTTCGTTCTCCTATTTCTAGAATAACCTCAGGAGTTCCTTAAGGGTCACATCTGGGCCCCCTTCTGTTCAACATACAGGGTGACCCAGGGGTACGTGCATGCTCCATAACTTTTTTTCTATCCAAGCTATCGGTTTGATTTTTCTATTTATGTACAGGATGTCCCAAATAAGATACACAACTAAGTTCTGGATTTTTAAATGGCAACCCCGCATTTTTGTTACATTTTTAGATTCGCCATTAAATTGTCGATATAACGCACCCCGGTTTCTTAGACTTGCCTGCAATAGTTTTTGACTCATGTCAATTTATGTGTCAAAATAGCGTCCTGCAGAGATCCACAAAAAAATTCAGAACTTCAGAACTGTTCAAGATAACTTAATCAACTTTTTTTCAGTCGATTCCTTAAGCTTCAACGCATCTTTTGAGTTGTAGGCGAATTCGGAGTCAACGTTCTACCGCCTACTACGATTTATTGAAAATTACAAATTACAAATAGCAATAACTCGACTTTTTCAAATGCATCACCCTATATTTTATTACATCATTGCATGGCATTTTTTAAGAGCTTTTTGCTGATATAGGGTTTGTTAGGTCTATTTTGTAAAATTTGCGAGATTTATTGCAAAATAAGAAATGTTGACGGTTTATTCGAGAAAAAAAAAGGAATCGAGTAGGCCGCTGTCTTAAAATTTGAAACATCCATATACTTTCAATAAATGTACGCGTCTAATTAAAGGAAAAAAAAAGGAATCGTGTAGGCCGCTGTCTTAAAATTTGAAACATCCATATGCTTTCAATAATTGTACGCGTCTAATTAAAAGAAAAAAAGAATCGAGTAGGCCACTGTTTGACACATTCATATAATTTTGAAAAGAATATGTTTCAACAAAAGGAAATTGTAATAGAAACAGAAATACATTACAAAGTAAACAATTTTTATAATATTTACAAGAACATGAAAGAATGATTAATATTTTTGATTTATAACAAATGCTCGAATAGGTCACCATCATGTTCCATGCAAACTGCTAGTCTTCTAGTAAATGAGCAGGGCCGGTTTAAGGCATACGCGAAAGATGCGGCCGCAGGCGGGCGCCGCGGCCAGGGGGCGCCACAGCTGGAAAATTACTTTTTCTGAATGTAATGTAATAAAAAGTAGTCCAAATCAGCATTTTAGGCTACTCAAATGTCGCCTAGTGGCGGTTCTAGAAATTAAGGCCGGGGGGGAGGGGGCACACATCGCTAGGCGCCGAGTATTCGGTAAAAGGGGCATATGTATTTAAAGTAATACTGTATTTATCATAAAAAAAATAATAATAAATAATAGAGTATATATGTTATTATTTACAGTAGTAAACGCCTTGTTTTAATATTTTTAATTTCGTCCAGTACGACAGAAAAATCTACGCAATGAGAGGATATTTCTCATATCTGCGTAAACCAAATTTTAATTTTTTTGTAGACTCTAGGTCCATTTATATCCTGAAAAACTCACTTTTCCCTCAAAAATGGCTCATACATTTTTTTCTGTTGTTGTAGTACGTTCAAACTCCTGAATTTCAGCCAACGGCGGCTCCAAGGGAGGGGGGCAGTAGGGGCAATTGCCCTTATACAAAATTCATTCTGGGTAAACCAAATTTTAATTTTTTTGTAGATTTTATGTCCATTTATATCCTAAAAAACTCACTTTTTTCCTTAATTATGGCCCAAACATTTTTTTTTCGATAATTTTGACATTGCCAATCGTTTCTTATACAAAATTCATTCTGCGTAAACCAAATTTTAATTTTTTGATTTTTTTTGTAGATTCTAGGTACATCTATATTCTAAAAAAAATCATTTTTTCCCTCAAAAATGGCCTAAACATATTTTTTCGGTAATTTTGACATTGCCAATCGTTTCTTAGACAAAATTCATTCAGCGTAAACCAAATTTTAATTTTTTTGAATTTTTTTGTAGATTCTAGGTCCATTTATATCCTAAAAAGTTCACTTTTTTCCTTAATTATGGCCCAAACATTTTTTTTTTGTAATTTTGACATTTCTAATCGTTTCTTATTTAAAATTCATTCTGCGTAAACCAAATTTTAATTTTTTTGATTTTTTTTGTAGATTCTAGGTACATTTATATCCTAAAAAAGTCACTTTTTCGCTCAAAAATGGGCCAAACATTTTTTTCGGTAATTTAGATATTGCCAATCGTTTCTTATACAAAATTCATTCTGCGTAAACCAAATTTTAATTTTTTGATGTTTTTTTGTAGATTCTAGGTACATTTATATCCTAAAAACTCACTTTTTCCCTCAAAAATGGCCCAAACATTTTTTTTTCGGTAATTTTGACATTTCCAATCGTTTCTTATTCAAAATTCATTCTGCGTAAACCAAATTTTAATTCTTTTGATTTTTTTTGTAGATTCTAGGTTCATTTATATCCTAAAAAATTCACTTTTTCCTTCAAAAATGGCCCAAACATTTTTTTTCGGTAATTTTGACATTGCCAATCGTTTCTTATACAAAATTAATTCTGCGTAAACCAAGTTTAAATTTTTTGAATTTTTTTTGTAGATTCTAGGTCCATTTATATCCTAAAAATCTCCTTTTCCCCCCAAAAATGGCCCAAACATTTTTTTTCGGTAATTTTGGCATTGTCAATCGTTTCTTATACAAAATTCATTCTGCGTAAACCAAATTATAATTTTTTTGTAGATTATAGGTCCATTTATATCCTGAAAAACTCACTTTTCCCTCAAAAATGGCTCAAACATTTTTTTCGGTCATTTTGACATTGCCAATCGTTTCTTATACAAAATTAATTCTGCATAAACCAAATTTTAATTTTTTTGTAGATTCTAGGTCCATTTATATCCTGAAAAACTCAATCAAAAATGGCCCAAACATTTTTTTTTCGGTAATTTTGATATTGCCTTTCGTTTCTTATACAATGTGTAGATTCTAGGTCCATTTATATTAACAAACTTTTAATATTTTAAACTTTCATAACTCTAACACCCGACGACGTTGCCCCGCCCCCCAATTCTCTGGGCTGTAGCCGCCCTTGTTTTTCTTATTGTATATATTGTATGAAGGGGCGACAATTTGCGGGCGGGGGGCATACTGCCCCCCGTGGCGCCACCACTGCCCAGGCCCCCTTGTATTATGCCCCCCCAAGCTAGGCCAGTGGTGAGGGGCGCCATTGAATTGTTCGCATCCACTAGAAAAATGTCTAGGACCGGCACTGTAAATGAGTCCCGAACTCTAGCAAGCATTGCTCCATCAACTGAACGGATCCTGTTTTTTCATATCATCTGCAGTTGTTGGACGATCTCTGAAAACAGTTTCCTTCACGTACCCCCAAAGAAAAAAATCTATAGGAGTAAGGTCTGGAGATCGCGCGGGCCAAGGAATAGTACCTCTCCCTATCCAACGATTAGGGTAGGAATTATCTAAAAATTCTCGCACCATCCTATGGTTATGCACTGAAGCACCATCGTGTTAAAACCACATTGTCCCTCTGGTATTCAAATCCATTTCTTCTTAAATATTGGGAAGATGTTCGCGAAGAAACTGTAAATACCTTTCACCATGCAGCACATTGTCAAAAAACAATTTCCTTTTTGGTATAAGATACACTACCAGTGAGTTGAAACCGATCTCTCAACTTTAGGAATGAAGACACCCGTGGAGTTCTTGCTTCTGGATATTTTTGCAGGTAGATTCTGCTTGCTAATACAGTAGACCATATTCACTAATTCCTCGCGAGTAAAACTCATGATTAATAATTAGATGCGTACAATTACTGAAAGTATATGGACGTGTCAAATTTTAAGACAGCGGCCTACTCGATTCCTTTTTTTTTCTCGAATAAACCGTCAACATTTCTTATTTTGCAATAAATCTCGCAAATTTTACAAAATAGACCCAACAAACCCGATATCAGCAAAAAGCTCTTAAAAAATGCCATGCAATGATGTAATAAAATATAGGGTGATGCATTTGAAAAAGTCGAGTTATTGCTATTTGTAATTTGTAATTTTCAAAAAATCGTAGTAGGCGGTAGAACGTCGACTCCGAATTCGCCTACAATTCAGAAGATGCGCTGAAGCTTAAGGAATCGACTGGAAAAAAGTTGATTAAGTTATCTTGAACAGTTCTGAAGTTCTGAACTTTTTTGTGGATCTCTGCACGACGCTATTTTGACACATAAATTGACATAAGTCAAAAACTATTGCAGATAAGTCTAAGAAATCCGGGTGCGTTATATCGACAATTTAATGGCGAATCTAAAAATGTAACAAAAATGGGGGGTTGCCATTTAAAAAAACAGAACTTAGTTGTGTATCTTACTTGGGACATCCTGTATATAAATAGAAATATTTTTAGAATGTGCCCCATTATCGGTCTTATCGTTTAAAAAAAAAATCAAACCGATAGCTTGAATAGAAAAAAAGTTATGGAGCATGCACGTACCCCTGGGTCACCCTATATACATTAACGATAGCTCCTCTTGTTTCATTAATACAAAATTCTTGGAGTTTGCTGACGATATGAAACTTTTTCGAAAAATATCTAATTCTTCTGATAAACTCCTGATCCAAGAAGATTTAAATCGTCTGACTTTGTATTGCCAGCAAAACCATCTTTATCTGAGCACAAAAAAATGACAATGTATAACATTCTCAAGGAATAAAGACACTATCGAAAACGAATATTTCATCAATAATGAACTTTTAACAAAAGTTTCGGTGGTCAAAGATCTCGGATTATTTATATCGATTCCAAACTCTTTTTTGACCAACATATCGAATATGTTTCAAAAAAAGCTAATAAAGCACTAGGATAAATAAAAATTCCTTCGTTAAAAATGTTCACAACTTCCTCTCCTTGAAAAATATTAAACAACGTTTCTGCTGCAATAAGGCCAGTATCAAAATATTATTTTAAAATCTTATCTGTTTTCTAAACAAGCAAATAACATAAATCGGGAAGTTGTTGATATTTCTCGATAAAAATCATAACCTTTAGTAAAATAATTCGTATTTGGTATCGATTAATGTGATCATTATTTAACGACAACAATTTCCAGTTGCGTTATTTAAAGTTCTCCGAACGTCAATATAAAAAAAATGCTACGAGACAATAATAAAACCAACCTAGAAAATATCTAGAAAATCGATGTTAAGTACAGTAGAGTTATTTTGAACACGAATTTGTAATTTATGGAAAAACAATATTAAAAAATGACTTTATCGCATGGATTTTGAAAAAAATAATTCAGAAAATTATATTATACTGGGTGATCTATTTGAAATCATAAATTGTCAATGTCATTTCCGACTCAACCAAGAATGAGAGGATAAGACAAGGAAACTTTATGCTTTTAAAGGACCCCGCAGTTTTTGATAGGAAAATGGCTTTCGGTGGATTTCTCTCAAATTTCGGAAATTTATTCTTCATCCCATCCCGATCAAAAGTGTTCACGGGCCCAACTCAATCCTATGTACAGATTTCGAGCTAGCGCGAGTTTAAAATGATTAGGGGGAACTCGATATATGCGCATTTATCGGCAAGTTAGGCGTTCACCTCTTTACGTTTATGGTTTATATGATGGATATATGTCATACACACCCAGATACACACACACGCACACATTTAGCGTCTTTTAGAAGATTTTATTTTGATTTCTAAACTATTTTTTAAGATTTTTTTTTTATTAACATTACATTTTTCAATCACTTTTTTGTTACCATGAATACAGCTAGACTATGTTCGACATGGGCGTTTCATTAACAGGGTTAAACACAGCCGGACGGACACCTTGAAATAAATACAAAACTAAATGTTCAATGGAGAAATACTCTTTGTAAGAGAACACTTAACAATGTCTAGCATAAAATTAACATTGCTAATGAATTTAAGATTTAAGATGGTTTTTCACATGTTCCTTTTTAATAATTCCTGTTAGAAAGATCCGTCAACAAGATTATTAGATTGAAGGTGGACCGCGAGTGATAGATGTCTAGATTATAGAACATAGAGTTAAATACATGTTACTTTAATAGGGACACTATGAAAATGAGCTGAAATAAGCATCGTTGTTATTTCGCTGATGGCAAGATGGTTTTTCGTATGTTCCTTTTTAATCCTTCATTTTAAACAAATAAGATGAGTTGATCTCCCAAAGACTACGCCAAATTGCCCATATATTGAGTTCCCCCTAATCATTTTAAACTCGCGCTAGCTCGAAAATTGTACATAGGATTGGGTTGGGCCCGTGAACACTTTTGATCGGGATGGGATGAAGAATAAGTTTCCGAAGTTTGAGAGAAATCCAGCCATTTTCCTATCAAAAACTGCGGGGTCCTTTAAATTCAGAACAAAATGTCATTTGAAAATGTTGACAGGAATTTAAAATTATGTCCAAGTTTAGATTCACTGCCTTCTAATAATTAATTAATAAATTTAAAGTAAAAAAATTACTAAATAATTGAGCATTTATTGAATTATTTAGTGTATAAAATAAATCAAAAATCAAACTAAAAATAAATGGACTTATTGATTACATCCTTAGATCATATATGCTTCACTAGACACGACATCCTATAGTGTTTGTTTGGCTCTAGAGGGGTAAAGACGAGAGGGGGTGAAGGGGCAATAGCGTACCATGATGCAGTACACACCTTTCTCAAATTTAACTTAACTTAACAAGGCTTTGGCATTTTGTTGAGAAATGCGACCACTGTTCTTTAAACTAATTGTACCTAGCAAAAACTATAAAAATACACAAGATTAGCACAATAATTCCCAAAAAACAGAATATCTGACATCTGTCAAAACTTTACGATATGAGAGGGTATCGTCGAAATTTGAAATCGACCAATCAGAGGGATGGTACTCTAACTCCCCCCTGTACACCACAACAAATAACCTGAATACCGTATCTAGCGTAGCATATATGATCTAAGATTACATCACTCATATTCTCATGGCAAATTTGATAATCTTTTACTCTGTTTGGATTCTAATTATAGACCAGTCAGTAGAGGGAAAAAAGGGGGGGTTTAGTTGCAAACGGTGGAGTAGTTAATTTTATTTTTGAAAATATCAAAAATGGTAACACGAAAAATATCGGGAGAACTTTTGGCAGGCTAATAACTTTCAAAATTTCGATTTTTTTGGCTTAAAAGGGTGAAATATGCACTAAATATATAATTTATGCAAGGCACATTTCTAGCGTTAATAGTTCCCGAGATATTAAGGAAATTTCACAGGATGCGACACCACGTCTGCAATCTTTGGCCAAGGAAAGATGAAGCTCGGGAATATGATCAATACTTCAAAAGATCTGAAAAACATATGCAGAAGATTCCTTGATTCAGTTGCAAGCCACAGTGAGATTTCGGATGCCGGTACGCGTGTTTTTTTGGCTCTCTATGCTGGAGAATCAACTAAAGCAACCCTGGATGAGCTAAGATACTATAATTTTCAAAGAGTAGTGAGCAAGACCTTGCACGATTGCCACCGATATTTGACGCTGCACGCCACCACGCATACATTATATATTTATTGCATATTTCACCCTTTTAAGCCAAAAAATTCGAAATTTTGAAAGTTATTAGCCTGCCAAAAGTTCTCCCGACATTTTTTGTGTTACCATTTTTGATATTTTCTTCCTAATACACATATAAACAAGTTCCAAAAATAAAATTTTCTACTCCACCGTTCGCAAGATTCAACCCCTTCTACTCACTGGCCTATACAAAATAGTTGCCCAACTTTTTCAGACATACTGTATACAAAATAAATTTCGAATGTAAAATAGTTTTCTAATATTTTTGAGTAACATGACGTGACACTGAAATATTAAGACATGGCATGCATGGAACTTTAATCGATAAATTATAAATTTCAAATATAAATTTAAATTTATTCAATGAAATTATTAAGGGAAGTATGAGTCAAGGTCTATCTTTGCTTTTTTAAAGACGTTTTAGATTATGACTAGGATAAAAATGTTCTATAATATTTAGTATGTAAGGGAAAAAATTCCAAAGAATTTAATGTCACTTTCCCATAGTTTATGATGTTCTATCAGTAAGCCGAAAGGCAGAAACCTGTTATAGTATATTTGCGAATGTTCTATCAGGTTTAGAAAGATCTATTTTTATTTTTTATACGTTTTTAAGCATCAGAAAACAGGCTTTTAGGTTAATATATTTTAATTTTTGATTTTATTTTTTATTTTGTTCTGGAATAATATATATTAAAAGACATTTTAAAAATAGTTAATACCTAAAAATGCCGACTTAAAATGCAATAATTCTTAGTTTAATCTTTCGCAAACAAAAATATTTTAAAATAAAATAACTGTAAAATCAGTAAAGCTGTCCAAGATATCTTTTTTGGACTTTGTACAAGAATCTTTTATAATTTTATTTTTTCAATAAATATCTCGAAAAAATTATTTCTGAAAAGCGCCACCAAAACAATCGCAGATTCAATCACAGAAAAAAATTGAATAATCAAAACCAATTTCGATAGAAATTCTTGAACGAACCACAAGCTGCGTTTCACTTGACGTCACATCGCGTCGATATTTTTTCGAAAAAAAAATCAAAATTTTCGCGCCGCTAGTCTCGGCACCCGTTTCGCGAAACCAACTGTTGTTTCGCCGATGAAAAACGGCCGAAACGGCGCATCCGTGCGACGCCGAACGACGTGCGGACAGAGACGCCATGACGTCCATGCGGCGTCGGCGTCGTTAGCTTTCGTCATCGATTTCGCTACATATCTACCTGGCGGCGTTGTCGGATCTTGCAAAATTTCCAGAAAAAACGCTTTTATTTATTTGGAAATTCTAATTATCAGAACACAATATTAGTTTTCGAATATACAGGGTCGCTCATTGTCACGAGGTGGATCAAAGTAATTTTATTTTATATTTTTAATTTTTCTAATAACTGCCTATCCTTAAAAATCAAATAACTCACTTATTTTTCATCTAAATTTAAATAAATTATACATTTCCAGAAAGGGAAAGTGTTCACCTTTCAGATAGAATTATAATATATAGGGTGTTTCGTTAAAAAAATCGACGATATTTGCATTTGAAAAAGACAATTTTTTTTAAAAAACCCTATATAAAATTTTACTAAAAAACATTTATACTGAAAAAAACTTTATATAAAAAGAAATTGTTCAGTAAAAACCGCACCTCCCTATCGTTTTTGAGTTCCGAGATATTTGCAGTTAAAATGGGTCAGAAACTTCTGAGACACACTGTATAATAGGGCACTTTAAAAGATGTGAGGACTTTTGGATTAATTTCATAGCAAGAAATAATGTATTGGTGTTATAAAGATTTTTCATAAAGGGTAGTTTTGTGTGAAGTTATTGAATTATTAAAATATCTAATATTTAATAAGCAGAACTAATTAGTTTATATTTTTTTAAATACCCTGTATGGCATAGCAAAAATCATATATTAGAAAAAAGATAAGATTGAGAAGAATTTAAAAATGGTATCCCATAATAAAAATCAAAAAAAAATAAGTAAAAAATCAACTATATTAAGCACAAAATTACCAACCCCACAATAAAACATCATCAGGAATCAGAAGCTCCCTTAATAGTGTTTCTTACTGGATTCAAGCTACCAAAAAACACTGCAATAATGAATTTGGTTTTCAATATAGACCAGATCTGGAAATTTGCAAAATTTAATATAAATAAATCTTTTCTAAGCTTTTGAGATTGTCTCATTCCTGGGTTTTTTTATTATTAAATCAAAATATTAGTATTTTTTTAAGATTCCAAATTATTTAAATTATAATAATCAACTATTTTCAAACTTATTTTTTTTGGTTATTTCTTTACAAAATATGCATCTTTCATGTATAAACCATCTTTTAAAAATTTAAAACGGAAATTAATTTAAAAAAATGAGAATATATATTTTTCTGAAGATTATAACAAAACAAAATTTGAAGCAATAGATTTTCTAAACAACAAACTTTAAGATGAAACGAATAAAAATGAAACTTTTCGTTCAAATAAGTTTCAAATCAAACAAAATTTTTATTTGGGGAATTTCAAAACTTAAATCTGGCAACACCGCCACCTAGTACGATCGGCAGGTGTTTGTTGGTTACTCAGGCAACTTTTTTTGTTGGAATAGTTTCCAAACTTTTACGACCTAACAATAGGGGGAGTAACATTCTGCTTCGAGATGGTAAATTCTACGGGGTGAGACCCGAATTCGCTTTGAAAAAAATTTGTAAAATTTTCTTAGGTTCAGGTATATTTTCAGACCATCAAAAATATCAAATTCAATCTATTCCTCAACAAGATTTAGCTTGCGTTAACTCGACGTTTCGGCCTTATATTAGGCCTTCCTCAGGGCTTTTTTTAGAACTAGAATTTGTAAAAAAAGCCCTGAGGAAGGCCTAATATCCAGATTATTTCTAACACGAACTGATTTAAAGCAGCCACTTATAGAAATAAAAACCATTCGTTTGTATCATTAATAAAGAAATTAATAAAAAAAGAGGACCAAGTGTGATCCTTGTGGAACACCGTATGAGTTTCAATTCTATAGAAGTGTAAGTTTCCAATCTTTACCAACAATCAGCTTTTACGCCAACCATTTTTTATTAATTCAAGTTTCACACAATGTCTCCATTTATATAAAGTTTTTGTATTTATTTTCAACTCATGTCAGCTTAAGAGTTCTTCATAGACATATACTGAAAGCTCGATTCATAAAAATTTCATAACTCGATATATTTCTTTTATGGATTACTAGCAGGATTTCCGAATGCTCGAATTGTCCTGGTAATCGTGACATTACGATACGTGGGTATTGAAAGGAGGATTTGGAAATGGAATTAAATTGATACTACAACAGATATTAAATGTATTTCGGTTGATATTTCAGAAAACTGACCACTTTTGTTAAAACGTTTTTCAATCTAGAAATTCATTTTTATAACGGTTTTTCCAAAAAATAACTTGTATTTGTATTTCAGAGAGACCTTTGTGGAACTTAGAAATTATGAGCAGCTGTCAACTAGATTAATATCTGTACCAAAAGATGGCGTATACAAACATGTCGAGATAACCAAAAGCCAAGAGGAGGCTTGCCAGAGTTACAAGTTACCTTTCAATTTGCGATTTTCTTCAGATATTTTGATCGATTTCTAGCAAAATAAATGGTAATTTTCTACCGATTATTTTTTTCATCTGTCAAAACAGTCAGATTTTGTGGTTTCAGCCAATAACAGCTCAGGATCCTAACCAGTCATTGTGTTTTATACTGATAAAACCGCTTCGTCGTATTTGTTTTTTGATTAAACTGTATTTACCTTTTTGAAATGTCAAATATAAACATTTAACAAATTTTATTTAGCATTATCAATTATTATTCCACTAAAATGTATTGCAAATCTATCTTAATACCCAAATTTCAAAATTTATTTGTAAACTAACCTGTTTATTCGTTTATTCACACACACAACATCATTTTTGAATACCCAAATACTTAAAAATCCATAAATCTCATTAAAATTGACAAATGTCAAACTCTATATCCAAATTAAGCCAGACGCAATCCCGTATGCCTTGGTGGCCCTGTATTTAAAACTATAACAGCTCATCATGATGTTTCAATTTAAATTGATAAAGAAAATTTTCAACATTTGTGTGTAAAGTGTCTTTTGCATAAATGACTATGTTCTCTGTTTTTAATACAAACTGATTCAAAAAATAACTTTCCAAATACCACACGTCCTCTCAAATTTTATAGATTAAATATTTGATCTCCATACTCAAACGCATTTATTTTAGGCAAAACCACTCAAACAAACTGATTTGAGATAAAATCAGTTTGTTTTCGTGGTTTTTCCAAGTAAAGCCGTTTTCGTGAAAACCAAAAATTTAATCGATAAAATTTCGAGGACTCGTGGTATTATCTTTGATAAAATATCTACATTTAAAAATAAAATATGTTAATAACAGTGCAATTAATATACACATTTCACTAGAATGCTTTTTGCTAATTTGATAGTAGTAAATTAGCGAATACAGGGTGGTACAGTTTGTTTCGAATCATATATTTCTGAAAAATATCAAACTCTGGAAAAAATATAATGATAAAGAGTCAAAAAATGGATTTAGAAATTCTAGCTTTATATCTAACTCAAGAAGCTTTTAAAATATTCTCTCTTTTCTGATAAAAGATCAAATATTAAAACTCCTGTTGCTTCTCTTGACTTAAAGAGTATCGTTTGTTATCATTCATATTTTTGTGCTAACTGATCCTTTTATGAAGTGTTTGCTGGAATGTCCTATATAAGTAGCTTCGCATTTTATACATTTATGTTCCGAATTTTATACATTTTCAATATACGATGGTTAGTTTCACCTTGTAAATGTCATGCCCTCGCGAATAATTTGAGATACAAAATGGGATTAATTAATTTGAACAAACGAAAGTTTAGTTTCAAAATTTACGTTTGAAAGTGTATATTTGAATTTGTTGAACAAACACGGACGCGAAATACGGCAAACTGTATCAATTAAAATTATTTTTTTCTATTAATCGAGCATACTGTTAGCCAAAAAAGTTATTTCGAGAAAAATATAATTGTTAACGTTTGAAGCACCAATCGATTTAGGAATTTTAACTTTAAATTTTATCTTTGACACAGAAAAAATACAATTTTTTATGGGAAGGAATTGCAGAAAGAAGAACATTTAAAATAACAAACCACCATGAACTAAAGCAATATTTCGACTCACTATTTCCCTCAAAAAAAAATCGCAATCTTTTCAATTTTTTCTTACAACGTCTCACATCTAGTAGATTTTTGTAGGTTAAGGACTCGACGGCTTGGTTTCGATTTCTCGTTAGGGAGGCAAGCCTACACGCACGTAAAATGGTGATTTATCGGATGATTTGTGTTAATGGAGGATTTATCGTGCCATCGATCTAAAATCAAGACTGTGATTTTAAGCAGGCGAGAAGATGTAATAAGATGCTTGGCTACAAGATTCAAATATATTTTATCACAGATTATGAGAATTACTTTCAAGAAAAGTGTTGTTACTAATATAGAAATCCAGATCTCCAACTAGATGGGTAGATCAAACAAAACCTTTAATAAATATGAGACTGCATGTTGCTGAAGGGATTGCACAAGATAGGCAAGCATGGAATCAACTGCTGAATCAAATATAAATGGTGTCACTACATCCTTTGGAGGATAATGGAAAGAGGAGGAGAGGAGGATCTTTATTTGGGAAGGAATGTACGGGATCTCTCTACAGAAACGAAATACTTTGCAAAACTATATATTAAAAATTGTATTCAAAAAACAAAAAAGATATCATACTAATCTTCTATACACTGAAGAAGTATGCAATATTCGAGCGTTATATTTTATAATAAATTAATTGTAAATAGTATACTTCCTGTACATCAAATAATGCCAACGAAATCCTGTCAACACAAAGATTTCACAAGAATATTTGTCATAGATTTTTTGTTCCTACAATGTCTAAAACATGCAATCTGTTACCACTAGATATTAGGCTTATAGTGGAGTGAAATTATAATTTTATATGGATGTAAGAACTAAGTCAAATTTTTTTAATTTTTTCGAATTTATACATAAAGAGAAGCTTGTAAAAAAATTGGCAATAAATTTGGGATGGAGCTTCACGAGATATGTGCCAAAAACAGCATTTTTGGTTTTTTTATTGAGTTGATTGCTTCACTATTTTTTAAATATCTCTTAAGAGTCGTGGAAAAATAAAAAAATAATTAAAATAACAAAAGAATCCTCGACTTTTCTTAAAAATTGAAGAAAATATGTATTTTTATGTCGGGAGGACATGGTAAAAATTTTAAAAAAAAATATTTGTCCAGCTAAAATCGGCATTTTTCGAAAAAAAATTGAATTGGCCGCCATTTTTGGAAAAACAATAGTAGAGAAAAAATTTTATCTTAAAAAGAAGGATTTTGTGTGTACCTACTTTTGTCTAAGAAAATCCAACATTCTTTATTTAAAGTAAAAATTTTAAAAAAAAATATTTGTCCAGCTAAAATCGGCATTTTTCGAAAAAAAATTGAATTGGCCGCCATTTTTGGAAAAACAATAGTAGAGAAAAAATTTTATCTTAAAAAGAAGGATTTTGTGTGTACCTACTTTTGTCTAAGAAAATCCAACATTCTTTATTTAAAGTAAAAATTTTAAAAAAAAATATTTGTCCAGCTAAAATCGGCATTTTTCGAAAAAAAATTGAATTGGCCGCCATTTTTGGAAAAACAATAGTAGAGAAAAAATTTTATCTTAAAAAGAAGGATTTTGTGTGTACCTACTTCTGTCTAAGAAAATCCAACATTCTTTATTTAAAGTAAAAATTTTAAAAAAAAATATTTGTCCAGCTAAAATCGGCATTTTTCGAAAAAAAATTGAATTGGCCGCCATTTTTGGAAAAACAATAGTAGAGAAAAAATTTTATCTTAAAAAGAAGGATTTTGTGTGTACCTACTTCTGTCTAAGAAAATCCAACATTCTTTATTTAAAGTAAAAATTTTAAAAAAAAATATTGTCCAGCTAAAATCGGCATTTTTCGAAAAAAAATTGAATTGGCCGCCATTTTTGGAAAAACAATAGTAGAGAAAAAATTTTATCTAAAAAGGAAGGATTTTGTGTGTACCTACTTTTGTCTAAGAAAATCCAACATTCTTTATTTAAAGTGCCCAATTTAGGGAATAATAAAAAAAATCGATTTTCATTTTTTATATTGATTTATATTAAATAATAATAATAAATAAATAATTTATTTAGTCCTTTGAAGAACACTACAATGTTATCGGACACGTCACAAATTGCTTAAGGCAAAGCTAAAATTTTGTAGTACATAGTACAGGGTGTCCCAAATTGGTGAGTTTTGCAGGGTATCTCGTAAACTAGAAGAGATAGAAGAAAAGCAGTTAAGATGTTATGACTTCTTTTTTTGTTAAAGTAACGATAGCCTAATTAAATCTTTAGTAACTCCCTGCAGTTGGAAGATAATACAGGGCGATTATTGAAAACTGTCGAAAACTACAAGGTACTATAACTTCTTAATTAAGAAAAATATAAAAAAACGTTTTGATAGATATAATATTAAAGAGTTCAGTGGCGCACAGATTATTTTTTTTAGGGGGCTCACTATATATACTATATATTTTGACGTTTTTCGTTTCCTTTTTTAATTCTCATTCACCTGATATGACATATTATATATCTATTTTCAATGGTTGGAGCTACCGTGCAAATAAACCATTTATGGATGTTATCAGGTGAAACACCCTTAAAAAATTGAACACTCAGTAACTAAATTTAACATTTTATTATAAGGATACTGATGTGTGACAATTTTATTGATCAAAATTATAATTGATTAAAAAAATAAAAACAATAAACTTATGAAACAACAAAAAACATTGTAATGTGAAAATTACATTAAATGTTCAAAATGTCCTCCGTTTTGTTGTAGTAATAATTGACACCTTTTTCTTACTGATCTTACACAACTGAGTATGTGCACTGGCTTTATTTTTCTAAATGCGGCATGAATATTTTGTAATAAATCTTCCCTACTCTCTTGTAAATATTATTTTATGATTTTATTTTTGGTAATGCTGAATTGGTTGGAGATTATTTAAACGAAAAACTTTTTAATCGATGAAAACGGAGAGCATTTTGAACATTTAATGTAATTTTTACATTCTAATAAAATTAGTTATAGGTAGATTAGTAGTTACAATGTTTCTTGTTGTTTCATAAGTTTATTGTTTTTATTTTTTTAATCTGGTAATAATTTTGATAAATAAAATTGTCACATATCAGTATCCTAATAATGAAATATTAAATTTCGTTACTGAGTGTTCAATTTTTTACGGGTGTTTCACCTGATAACATCCATAAATGGTTTATTTGCACTGTAGCTCCAACCATTGAAAATAGATATATAGTATGTCATATCAGGTGAATGAGAATTAAAAAAGAAAACGAAAAACGTCAAAATATACAGGGTGTCCCATTTAAAAAAACATAAGTTTGCATTATATTTCCTTAGTGAGCCCCCTAAAAAAAATAATCTGTGCGCCACTGAACTCTTTAATATTATATCTATCAAAAGTTTTTATAACGTTTTTTTATATTTTTCTTAATTAAGAAGTTATAGTACCTTGTAATTTTCGACAGTTTTCAATAATCGCCCTGTATCTTCCAACTGCAGGGAGTTACTAAAGATTTAATTAGGCTATCGTTACTTTAACAAAAAAAGAAGTCATAACATCTTAACTGCTTTTCTTCTATCTCTTCTAGTTTACGAGATACCCTGCAAAACGCACCAATTTGGGACACCCTGTACATTAAAATACAATATAAAAATATGTAAAACGAAAACAGTTTGACATAATAAATAACAATTATACACATTTAAAACTTTCACAATGACTTTGTTACAAGAAATCATAGTGGTTAAATTCATCTAATGTATATGGACATATTTTTTATGTTTTTACAAAACAATTTTAATGTTAAATCCTTGACATGAGGAGGAATATGGTTGAATAATCTCAATTCTGCAAAACTTATAGATTTAGTGCATACATTTAAACATGGTACATGAAAATTATCATTCTTTCTTGAATTATGATTGTGAATTGAGTTATTTTTTATAAACTTTTCTTTGTTTCTATAAACGTACATCAGTAATTCAAAAATGTACTATCCTGGAACTGTTAAAATATTATATTTTATAAATAAGGGACGACAAGACTCAGTAGGCTTTGCCTTCCCAAAGCACCACCCCACACGGTTATGCCATATCGGATCCTCGACTGTACTTGGGCGTGGTAGAATGTTATTGGACCATATACATCCAAGACCTCTCTTAATGTCCTTATTTGAAAACATTTTTTGTTCAGTATCTTAGACAAGTTATTACAATGTTCCCTGAATGTAAGGGTACTATCTATGTGCACCCCCAAGAATTTAGTAGATTCAGTGCCAATAATATTAGAATTATTAATCTTAATGTCTTTAGAACTTATTTGTCTAGTTTGATAACAGTGAAATTGAATATAAGTTCTTTTGGAAGGATTACACAGTAATGAATTTTGAGCAAGCCATTCCGATATGTTATTTAGACTAAGATTGATTTGATTTGTTTGAGTTTTATCATCTGAAAGCATGGTAATAGATCCATTTTTTATTAAGAGTGGTAATTCGTTAATATAAATGATGAACATAAGTGGCCCCAGCACTGAGTCCTGAGGCACACCCATGTTCATTGACGTCAGATCTGACGATATGTTTTCTTGCCTTCCATTATCAGTATGTACAATTCTCACTGCTTGTTTTCTGTGACACAAACCAGGTATGGGGAATACCCCTAATTCCGTATTTATAAAGTTTATCAAGCAAGATAACATGCTGCACGCAGTCATTCCCTCACAAAAATGTTACTTTAGAAACTGAAATATTTTTTTTTGGACTGAAATACAGTTTTTCTAAGAGAATCAAGCATAAGTATCGCGAAAACAAAATTTGAAAAAATGAAAATAGAATTTTTATTTTTTTATTATTCCCTAAATTGGGCACTTTAAATAAAGAAATAAAATGTTGGATTTTCTTAGACAAAAGTACACACAAAATCCTTCTTTTTAAGATAAAAATTTTTTCTCTACTATTGTTTTTCCAAAAATGGCCGCCAATTCAATTTTTTTTCGAAAAATGCCGATTTTGGCTGAGAAAGACATTTTTTTTTTAATTTTTACCATATCTTCCCGGCCTAAAAATACTTGTTTTCTCTAATTTTTAAGAAAATTCGTGAATTCTTTGGTTATTTATTGCCAATTCAGTAAAAAAAATATAATATGCGCGAATTTGTTTTTTGAGGTTAGGATACATTTTTAAAAAAATCCTACTATACGGTCATCTTAATTTTTTTTTTATTTTTATTAGTGAAGCAATCCACTCGAGAAATACCAAAAATGTCGTTTTTGACAGATGTCGCGCGAAGCTCCTGTCCAAATTTATTGAAAAAATTTTTACCAGCTTCTTTTTATGTAAAAATAGAAAAAATTTAAAAAAATTGCATCCATTTTCAGAATATTTTCGTCTAATTTCACTCTACTGTTATCACTAAACATAGACTTTTCTCTACTGAAACAAGAAAATATATCTTCCAAAATTATATTGAATTTGCAAAAATTTTAGAATAAAAATAAAAAATTAAATTTCAGCACGCTAAAAAATTAATATATTAACGTTCATACTAGTTTAATCTTCCTCTTACTAATATTATATATTTTTTAAATCATTAGAGTTCCACAAGTGTTCAATCACTTAGATGCACACTTTATATATTATTTTTATTATTATTATCCTATACATTTAGGCATATATTTACTCTTTTTAAACCATAATATTTTTCATATCACATCTTATCCAAAACTTCATTCTGTTATTATTCCTGGCTAACTCTATCTCACTCGTACCTCATATCTTCTGTCTCATAAAGAAAGCAACAACTTTTTGCGAAATTACGTTAATACTATTTACCTCTAACAAGCTACAGCATTCCAACAACACTCCAGACAACCCAAATTTGGAGCAAATATAATCACTTGTTTTGAAATTGTTTAATGTACGTAATGTTTAAGGATTGAGAATATTAATCGTAAATTCTAAATCCTAAATTGTAAATTAATAAATAAATAAATAAATAAATAAATAAATAAATAAATAAATAAATAAATAAATAAATAAATAAATAAATAAATAAATAAATAAATAAATAAATAAATAAATAAATAAATAAATAAATAAATAAATAAATAAATAAATAAATAAATAAATAAATAAATAAATAAATAAATAAATAAATAAATAAATAAATAAATAAATAAATAAATAAATACAATAAATATCTATACATTTTTCATTAGATGAAACTGGCGGTGATTGTTAGCTCCTAAATGGAGGATGATATGAAATAAAAAATATCCGAAATAAAGTAAAAATGGTTCCCATGGACAACAAAAATATGATAAAATAAGTAAAATAAAATTTAATCTCTTGTGTTCGATCTTGAGTTATAACTTTAGACTCTTTAAAATCAGTTATTTATAAAAGAAAACTTGCATTATTCCCTTTATCTTCAAGGTCAATATAAGCATCTTATGCTACTATTTATCAGGAAAACTGATAAATGAAGTAAAAAAAAACGTTTTTCGCCTACCATGTCTGAAAATGAATCATATCAACCCTAAAAATCAGACAGAAGTAATATTTCCGGCCCTTGGGCCGCAAAAATCAAAAAGAACACGATTTTCACTATCAACGTACCTTTGACTTTGACATTTCACATACATTTTCATTAAACGTCAGTGTAGAATCAAGAGAATTAAACTTTAAAATAAAAATACGTTCTGATTCTGAATAATTGTGATTATGTGAATTAGTGAAAATGAATAGTACCTTGTTGAGGCAGTGATAAAGAATTTACGAATACTCCACCAGACTTGCAAGAAGAAGGTAGGTAGTAACGCTTCTCTAAATTTGTTACTTAACAAGACAACGCGCAATGGTACGAAAAGTCCTATGAATTATTTAACAACTGGAAATAATATATAATAAATAAATTGGTACATTTTTATTACTTAAGTTGCTCATTAAATTCTGTCTGTATTTATAAAATTAAAGATGTTTGTTATATTTTCCTATTTTTTGTTTTTTTTTTGGTAGGCGAAAAACAGTTGTGTGTCACACATGCAGAAAACGCTTTACCAGCCCTTAGCTATTAGCTGCCCTCGCTTCGCTTCGCTTCGCTCGCTCATGCAGCTAATAGCCTCGGGCTGCTAAAGCTCATTTTCTGCCCTAGTGACACAATATACTATTGAACCAAACAATGATTCTTCTGGGTAGAAAATTTTTGTACTTTTTTAAGTCAAACTGTCACTTTCTCCTTCGTATCCCGCCAATTAACAGCGCATTGAGTCATAGTTATTCTAGAATAGCGCGTAATTAAGTGGTTTTATACCCATTACTAGAATCTGCTAATAATATCCATTCGCGATAATGGATTCATCAATATTTCATTAGAAATTGTTCGTTGTTGGTTCTGGTTTTCGATCACTTTCGCTAACCCATTTCCTTGTGTAATTAGCAAATGGGTCGATTCACACAAGGTTGGACTTGCTAATGCGAATATCTAGAAATTTGTTTAAAAGCACGAAAATAAAAGAATTTAGGAATTATTAAATGTAGATTTGGTGCAAAAACCACCAGAAATGTTGTAGTGAAGAAAGGCTGGAAGTATATTTCTACTGAAAAATCGAAAAATGTATCAAATTGATACTTAATTCAAAATTTGGCGACTACATGTTGAATTATGGCGGAGGAATTCGGAACCTCCATCATAATTTTAAATCATAGTTTTATTTTATTGAGCGCTTCCCAGAGGTTTAAATCCGTTAAATAAAACATAAATAACTTTTTTTCTAAAACATTAAATTCAATGGATTTTAATCCTTACACAGAATCTCGCCCATTTCCTAAAAAAATCACAACAGAAACTTCGCTGTCAAAGTTTTAACATAAGGAATTTTTTCTCCATTATTATGAAATGTATTAAACATCCCTAAAACCAACCATAAACTAAAAACTTTTGCCCAACGAAGACACCATGAAAAAATAATAACTTTGAAGCATAAAACATCAAAAAGCGGTGACGCAATTTAATCTCGTAACTTATGCTTCATTTTTACCAAATTGCTCGTATATATCTAGAGTTTTGCTTGGAGTACAATTTCCCTTGGAACCAATAATGTCGCATTCAACTTCTCAAATTAATTAATTGGGAAATGTCCCATGAGAATAGTTTAGGTGTACCCACTAGGTCGCTACTGGATATCGATCAACTACCCAAAGTTGATCCTAATTTTTTTTGTGGGAGATTAATTTCGTTCTAACAGAAAGTTTCAATTAGAATTTTTTTAGAATTAAATCGAAACAACTCTTTGTTCAGAGTGAAATATTAATTAAAAATAGTGAAGTGAAAGAATAAATGCAACAATCTAAAAAATAAATCACTTTAGAATTTCCCTACTAATTTGAAAACTCTATCATTGTTCCATTACATTAATATATCATGCCGGTGATTTTTATGTATTCTAAAAGCAATTATGTTGTGACAATTCATCATCGGTTTTATTTATAAATTATAGACCTTTACCATATTGAAAAACCACGAACTGTATTCAATTTTCACGAATAAAATCATAAAAGGCTGAAATATTTATTTATATTTATATAAACAATAATCAAAATCTCCGAAAAAAACGCATAACTGTACTCAAATTCGTTCGAATTTTAATTTATTTTTTATTTATTTATTTTAATTTATCCCTCCCCCGCACAAGCTACAGAAGCTTCTGGGGTTCATTCTTACGGGAGTGAATTGAAGGGCGTATATTATTATTATTATTATTAATTTCTCTCTCTCTCTCTTTTTAATTGACGTTTCGGCTTTCTATATCGAAAGCCGTTATCAAAATGACATAACAAAATAAATAAATTTACTATAGAAACAGAACACTTGATAATCTTGCAAAAATATGAAATCAACATAGTATACATAGAATTAGATTTTGAGATTGAAGATGTCAAAATCTGTTTCAATCATATTTTTGGGACGTTTCTGGGAAAGAATTTTGAAAGGATAGCGCATTTGCATATTATAAGAGAATTTATACTTCGTCATAAATGAAGTTTTCTTATTAATATTATCATAAGAAAAAACCAGATAAAAACTTATGATTGGTGTTCATTAAGTCTAATATGAAAAGGTCTAGATGTTTCACCTATATATTTATTACATTCGCATGGAATTTTGTAAATACAAATTTTTTGTGTTTTGAATTTCATTAAAAGGTTTTGTATTTACTATTAAAGATTTTAATGTATTATTAGTTTGAAAACCTGTTTTTAAATTAAATTTATTGCCAGTCCTAATTTTTTCCGATAATTTTGGAATATAAGGGATTTTTACTATATTTGAATGACTTATTGGGGGATTTAAATTTTGATCTTTAGTTTTGATGTCTCGGTAAAGTTCACGATTTATAAATTTACTTGGGTAGCTCTTCTTAACCAAGACAGATTTAACAAGTGATAATTCATTATTTCAGATATTGTCATTTGAACAAATTGTTTTTTCTTTATCGGAAAGAGATTTGACAATACCTCGTTTAACACAAATTGAGTGGTTTGAATTAAAATTTAGATATCTATTTGTATGTGTTTCTTTTATAAAAACTGATGTTTCAAAGCAATTGTTGTTATTGTGTACTCAAATTCAAAACATTTTTTAGAAAAATTATCAAAAATCAAAATTACAAATTCAGATATAATGGTTAATTTTGATGTAGTCAGTTTATTTCCAAATGTTCCTGTCGATAAAACTCTTCATCTTGTGAGAAAAAAGTTGACAAGTGATAATACATTAATAAATAGAACTAAATTAAACGTCTCGGCAATTCTAGAATTATTGGAACTTTGTATTAAAACATACATAGTGATTTTTATCAGCTAAATTTTGGCATGGTTCACCTTTATCACCAAAATTGTGTGATATTTTCATGGAGGATTTTGAAATGGAAATTGTAAACAAACAAAATTTAAGACCTTCTGTCTGGTTTAGATATGTAGATGATATCTTTGTAATTTGGCAACACGATAGGGAAAATATGAATACATTTTTATATATTATTAATAATTCGGAACCTTCTATTAAATTTACAATTGAAATTGAAAATAATAAAAAATTACCATTTTTTGATGTACTAATACACAATAACAAGTATATTGAAACATCAGTTTTTAGAAAAGAAACACATACAAATAAATATCTAAATTTTAATTCAAACCAATCAATTTGTGTTAAACGAGGTATTGTCAAATCTCTTTCGATAGAGCAAAAACAATTTGTTCAAATGACAATATCTTAAATAATGAATTATCACTTGTTAAATCTGTCTTGATTAAGAACAACTACCCAAGTAAATTTATAAATCGTGAACTTTACCGAGACATCAAAACTAAAGATCAAAATTTAAATCCCCCCATAATTCATTCAAATATAGTAAAAGTCCCTTATATTCCAAAATTATCGGAAAAAATTAGAATTGGCAATAAATTTAATTTAAAAACAGTTTTTCAAACTAATAATACATTAAAATCTTTAATAGTAAATACAAAACCTTTTAATGAAATTCAAAACACAAAAAAATTGTATTTACAAAATTCCATGCGAATGTAATAAATTTTATATAGTAGAAACATCTAGACCTTTTCATATTAGACTTAATGAACACCAATCGTACATTAAAAATAAACAATTCGAAAAATCCAAAATATGTGAAAATGCATGGGATTTTGGTCATAAAATACAATGGAATTCTTCAACTAGATTATTAAAAGAACCGAATAATTATAACCGCAAAGTTAAAGAAGCAGCATTGATATGCATAAATAATAACGAATGTGTTTCTAATTGTTCGGTTGATATTTCAAAAATTTGGATACCTATTTTACAAAAAGAGTTAATTGCAAAAAGGATACCCTCTATATCGGGATAGTATCATAAGTTTTTATCTGGTTTTTCCTTATGATAATATTAATAAGAAAACTTTATTATGACGAAGTATAAATTCTCTTATAATATGCAAATACGCTATCCTTTCAAAATTCGTTCCCAGAAACGTCACAAAAATATGATTCAAAATCTGTGTAGGTACTATGTTGATGTCGTAATTTTGCAAGATTATCAAGTGTTCTGTTTCTATATAGTCCAGTAAATGAAGGACTGAAAAGATAGAAAGCTGGGAATAAGTCGGGCATGAGTTCCCACATAGCGCATAATATCTGGCTAAATATGCCAATTAGAGAATTTTTGTTCAGACCAAAAATGGAGATCAGCTCATTCTCTACAAAAATGGCCCTTATCATTTTCTTCGAAAATTCAATAGTTTTCGAGATAATGGCACTCAAAAGTCCCCTCATTTCAGCTGCTGCTCTACCTTCAGGAATTCCGCTTTCTATGAATTAACGCGTAACCGGGCGGACGAATTGTTCAATATCTCGGGAAAAAATTAATATTTTTCGATGATTCAAAGTTCATCGGAATAGGAAAACCCGTAGCTACAATTCCATGTGACTTGAAGTCAGTTCGTATTTACCAAAAATATTTTAAAAAAGCGGTCAAAGTTTTTTTCAACAATATTTAGAGCCTGCTTCATTAATTTATTCATATTTTTTTTAAAAATAGTCATTTATTCTAATTTTGCCTTAATAATGGAACCTTAGGGGGTCTTGAATGACGTCAGAAAATTGTTTTCATCTAATTATTAATCCTCAAGAAATAAAGAGCGGGGAACAAGAAATGGATAAACAAAAAAAGGCCGGTTTTGACTCGTGTGACCAATTTTCCTCATTTCTCGAAAATTATTAGACTATTAAAAATAAAAAAATATATTCGAAAAGTAGACCATCTAAGCTTTGAAATGATGTGCATTGGAAATCAATATAACGGATCATAAGATTATAATTCGCGCTTGTTCCGAAGATTCTCTGGAACTCCGAAATCGGCTAAAATATGCAAATAAACAAATCAATTGTATATTAGAACGCCGGAAAAGTATTGCAAAAAAATTTCTGAGGTCATTCAAAACCCCCTAAGGTTCCATTATCAAGGCAAAATTAGAATAAATGACTATTTTTAAAGAAAATATGAATAAATTAATGAAGCAGCCTCTAAATATTGTTGAAAAAAACATTGACCGCTTTTTTAAATATTTTTGGTAAATACGAACTGACTTCAAGTCACATGGAATTGTAGCTACGGGTTTTCCCATTCCGATGAACTTTGAATCATCGAAAAATATTAATTTTTTCCCGAGATATTGAACAATTCGTCCGCCCGGTTACGCGTTAATTCATAGAAAGCGGAATTCCTGAAGGTAGAGCAGCAGCTGAAATGAGGGGACTTTTGAGTGCCATTATCTCGAAAACTATTGAATTTTCGAAGAAAATGATAAAGGCCATTTTTGTAGAGAATGAGCTGATCTCCATTTTGTCTGAACAAAAATTCTCTAATTGGCATATTTAGCCAGATATTAGCGGGAATCCCATTTTCCAGGTTTTGGGGCCCATTTTCAGCCCCTCCCCTTGACCACAACGCGTTAAGGATTTTCTCATGTTAAAACACCCGTGGGAACTCATGCCAGACTTATTCCCAGGTTTGACCCTTTAGTTACTGGACTAATAGTAAATTTATTTATTTTGTTATGTCATTTTGATAACGGCTTTCGATAGGAAAGCCGAAACGTCAATTAAAAACTTTTTTAACAACTAAGTGGTTTTAATCCAGTGAAGAGAGAGAGAGAGAGAGAGAGAGAGAGAGAGAGAGAGAAATTAAAATACAAACCACTATGAGCTTCCGAAATGAATTATTATCTACTACATTTTAGCCCAGGGAAATTTTGGATTTTCCATCAACTTTCAACTGTGGAGTGGTTTTGAATCTACTCTTCGAGCTCTACAAGATGTAGTATAAGAAAATGTCGAAATATTAAAATTTGGAAATGATTTTGAACATTTTAAATGCGTTTTTAAAGGCACTTCCGATCGAGCTACATCAAAAAAACCTTACATTTTTTAAATCTACAATATAATACAAAAACTACAATAATACAGCATGAAAAATAGAAATAGAAATGTTTAGAATTTTGCCATTAATCCACCCAAAAATTCCATCCACAAAAAAATATAATTTTACAATCAATTCATTCATTTTAATACGTATTATACATGCGATATTTGTATACTCACACTATGATATGATAAACGAAACATTTCCAGTTATCAGGCCTTTCCAGAAAGTTGTAAACTTGTCCCTGGAAAGTGGCCCTCCCGGCTATTTTTCGATGCTGCCTGACAGCGTACCTCGCCGCCTCACCCCATTTCGGCGGACTCTCCAACAGGAGAGCGGTCGGATTTATTCCCTGACAGCATGTTGTACTCGGAGCTGCAAAATATATTCGTGGAAGATTAGGATGCACTTTGAAATGTGCAACAGCATAGAAATTAAATAAACGTACAAATAAAGAAACGTATTTGATTAAAATAGACGAGAAGGGGTACAAAACTAAGTATACAGGGTGTTTCATTGGAAACCTAGGTGATTTCAGACAAGATCATGCACACCTTGTTACAGGATGTCTTTTGCCATTTTTTTCATGGCTTATAACTACGAATTTATTTTTGTTTTTATTTCAACTGTGCACTAAAAGAATTGGTAAAAAGTTTTATTCCTTATATACAATTTTTTCGATTCATATGCTTGGAGGTAAAATAACGCCCTAACACGAACACAGACTCTAAAAGAATCAATTCAACTTCACTCACATTCAACATTCCTTTTCTCAACTCCGAAATAAACTCAGCGTTTTAACCTAAATAAACATTGTAAATCCTTGAAATATTCCGATCTATTTGTACGCTTCGATGAACTGAAAATTAAACTGGTGCAATTCCCGCTTAGCTTGCAAACTCCTAAACAAATTGATTAAGAATTTGACTTGACCTGTTAGGTAGACAAAAGGATTAAAACTATGATTAAGGTGTTGCGATGGTTAATTTAAATTGCGCCTTTTTGGAGGAATTGTTAGTGGAACAGTGTTTTAAATTTCGTAATAAATTATTCTGGTTTTCTTTACTAGATTATGCATTACCCCAAACGATGAGTCAGCTGTTTTATGGTTTCTCTCTGGCTTACTTTGATGGATCTAATTCTTTTATTATTTTTGTTCAGAATCTTCCGTTAATTATTTTATAGGTTTCATTTGAGAATATGGTAAAACAATGACTCAAAAACGTTTTAAAATTAGTCTCTCAAAAGCCAGCAGTTAGAAGTTTTAGAAAAAGAACTGCTGTTTAATTATCTAGGTCTAGACAGTTAGTTCTGAATCTTTGAAACTGAAGCTTCTTTAAATTAAAAATTCATATCAAATTAACTATTTTTTGAGTGTAACTTCAAGGCGTCACGCATTCCTATAAACAAGGAAGTTTCACTGGTAAACTCCGCAAATTAACGAGAGAATGTGATGCGTAAGGGAACTAACCCTATTTTGGTTCGTCAATTATTTACAGAAATTAACTCCATCCATACCTACCGGAGTCTAAAGGAGTTTGAAGGAGTTGCTCACTGCTCCGATCGGAGAGAGGACTGGGATTTGGAGTTCCAGCAACTTCGACGATGGTTACTGACAGCTGCGACCGTCCTCCTAAACAAATAAAAATTCGTGGAATTATTTTTACCAATTTTTTTTATTAAACTCAACTACTTATAACTTTAATTGCTCGTTAATTTCATAATTTTATCATTTTCCTATAGATTTTAATCCAGCTTTTATAGAAGCAAGACGCGAGTTCGGCAGTGATGCCAAATTTACTAGAAAATCCTAGAATCCCCGGAAATTTGTAGATCTAATTTTAGAAGTACATATTTTTTATAATCTTACCAGCATTTAACAGCTTTTGTTGTTCATCCAGAGCCATTTCAAAGTTTCCAGATTTGCCCAAATTGGGCATAATCTTCTCTCGGAATTACCTCTTCATTGCGATCTGAAACAAAATAACAAGTAAGTAATGAATGAGAGTAATAAATCAACATACAAATTTGTAGTAAAAAAAATTGTTTGAAAAAGAAGAAGAAGATTAAAAGTGTCTTAAAGTTTTGCAAGAACCTCGAAATACTTTCCCAGCAACTCTAAAATTAATAATAATAATAATAATAATAATAATAATTCATTTCGGAAGCTCATAGTGGTTTGTATTTTAATTTCTCTCTCTCTTTCCACTGGATTAAAACCACTTAGTTGTTAAAAATGTTTTTTAACAACTAAGTGGTTTTAATCCAGTGGAAAGAGAGAGAGAAAATAATAATAATAATAATAATAATAATAATAATAGGGGAAAGGGTGGCTTAGTGGTAGAGCACTGGACTCATAATCAATGATAAAGATTGAAAATAAAAGAGGCCCAAGAACAGAGCCCTGATGTACGCCACAATTAACTAAACGTGTTTCTAATAGAGAAGAATTAACGACTGATAACTGATTTCTGTTAGATAGGTAGGAACTCTTCCTCTAAAACTATACTTACAAAGTTTAACATTAAGTAGATCATGATCTACTAGATCAAATGCTTTGCTTAAATCCACTAAATACCTACACTTTTTTTATTTTTGTTCAATTTATCATAGAGGTTATTAAGGAAGTTTAGGACAGCAGTTTGAGTAGATCTAGCTGTCCTAAACCCGTGCTGACTATCGTGAAACACGTTATATTTAAGAGCGAAATCTACCATTTTTCTAAAAATAATTTTTTCCACTATTTTAGAAACACTAGACAACATGGATATAGTCCTACAATTATCAATACCTTTTTTGAACAGTGGTATAACTATGGAAGTTTTAAATATCTTAACCGTAAAATATACATTACTGCCCTTTTTAGCTATTAATAAAAAATTGTTATTCATTAACTTCGCATATGCTAAACTTCCCAAAAGAACTATAATTTTATTTTTACTACCATAATATTTGAAGTCGGCTTACGTGTACATAATGGCAAAATAATGATTGTGGTATAAAAAATAACAAAGCAGCTACATTTTATAGCTCGGTTGTTTCACCTAGATTGATGTAAATACAAGAGGGTTGGTTTTTTTTATCATTAACAAAAAAAATTCGTATAGACCAGGGCTAAACAAACAAAATTCTTAACAGGGTATAAGTAAATTATGAAAAATTATGTCGAGTAAAAAATCAGGAAGGGGGGGGGGGGGGGCATTGGATATTGGTGGTAGAAAATGAACACTCATAAAGTTAAAAAAATTGAAAAAAATTACAGCTTATTTAAAACACAAAAAGGAACGTTTTTACCAAGTTTCATAAAAAAATAGTTAGTTTTGCGGGAGATAAAAATTAAAAACGAAAAAAACGGTTTCCCCCTATTTAAATCCAGCAATTTGTACTGACATGGTGACGTTGTTCTCGGGAAAAATGGGTTTTTACTGTATTGACTTGAGGACTTGAGAACCATTGAATTAAGAATTTTAAAAATATTATGAATAGAAGATCTCTGCGAGTCTCCAATGGAAGGAGATTTTGATAAAGGTCTGGATAGCTCTCATGGTCTTTTTTTTTCTCCCTCTCTTTTTTTCTCCCCTTCTTTTTTTGGTATTTTTATGGTTACAAAAAATTTCACCGTCGTTAGAGTTTTCTATACTTTTGCAAGCTTTGATTTTATTATAAAAGTGAAGAGGTGGCGTTGCACTCACCTCCTCTTTCTCGACTTAACCGTTTGTACTAAGAGTTGGTGGGTTCAAAGCGATCTTCAGATTTTCTTTAGAGATAGAAATTCGAGCTGGCCTGCTTCTTACTGAAGAGGAACAATAATTCCGAAACCGGTCTAAGAATGGCAAGCTCCTTTAATAATAAAATCAAAGTTGTTGGTTTAAAGCCCCGACTTGGTCGGGCGCCAAACCACGTCTGGACTTTCGTAATTCAATACCTGGGGGGGCATATAGCCCAAGGAGTAGTTGTTGAAGTCCAGACGCTGGTGCAGTGTAGGACATTTAATGTCTTTGTTCTTGGGGACAAGTGTGATTTATTTCACAACCTTAGGTAGTTTTGGTACGCCCATGGTCTTTTTTTGGTATTTTTATGGTAACAAAAAATTCCACCGTCGTTAAAGACTTTATAGTTAATATGGCGCAGAAACTTCCTCTGAACTCTCTCGATTCTTGAAGAATGTATTTGATAATGTGGATTCCATACAGAGGATGCGTACTCAAGATGAAACCTATCAAGACTACGAAAAAGAATTTTAAATGTATGGATAGAGGCAATATCATGAGTGTTCCTTTTTATAAACCCATGCATTCTAAAAGCTTTATTTACAATGAACATAATGTGATCAACATTGGAGAGTTCAGGGTTACTTATGAAGCCGAGGTCTTTTATAGTATCAGTTGTTGTAAGAATCTCATCCTTAATGAGATAATTATAATTAGTTTTCTTTAGTTTACGGGAAAAAGTCATGAGTTTACATTAAGGTCCTGCCGTAGGTCTAGACAGCACGATTCGAAATGATTTCAAATGCTTTCAGATCATCTGCAAATAAAAGGATAGGGCAAGAAATAAAACAAGGGACTGCATCATTTACAAAAAAATTAAAAATCAGTGGAGCTAGATGCGATCCCTGTGGTACGCCAGAGGTCACTGGTGTTTCGCAAGATATAAAATTGTTAACTTTGACCATTTGGATACGACCCGTTATGTTACTCTGAATCCAGTTTAGCATTGGACCAGAAATTCCACTTATATTCAGTTTTTTAAACATGATGTTGTGTATCACTTTATCAAAGCAAAATCTGCATATATTGAGTGAACTTCTAATCCATTTTCTAATGCCTCTGTAATATTTGCTGAGAAGGAAATGAGATTCAGTTCTGTATTTCGACCAGCACAGAAGCCAAACATTGATGTTAAAAATTTTGTTACTAGTTTTTCGAACGATTCTATTAATACTTTACTTATACCGATTTAACAGGAATTTTCCGTTGAATTAAAGAACTTTCGTTCATACATTACAATACTAGTAGTATATATTTGATGGCGGTGCAGTGCAAGTGCAAGAGCAACCATCTGGCCGATAATCCTGAACATCTGGAGGCCATCTGGCCGGAAATGGAGGAGCAACATCTGGCCGGAACATCTGGAAGCCACCTGGCCGGCACATCTGGACACCACCTGCCTATCCGGAACATCTGGAGACCACCTGGCCGGAAATGGAGGAGCAACATCTGGACATCACCTGTCTAGACAGTTTTTATAGTTGCCAATGACCATCTGCTGTGAATTACCCCCTCCACTTCTATTTTTCTTATTTAAAGCATCGCCTTGTTTCATCAGTTAAGTGCGGTAAGAGTTTTACGCGGGCTACTAGCCTTCGCCGGCACCAATTAAATAATTGTGATGAAAACTGTCCGATTCCAAGGAAGAGGTTAAAACCTCATAGCACTGAAGTGATTGATGGTAGTGTTTCAAAACTTACCCATGCTTTTAAAAACAGAATTGCATCATTCCGGTTTAGCAACAAACATTCAACATCATATAATGGTTTTCTAAATGATATTAAACCAAAAGTGTTAGAGATTATTAATGACTATCTCCAGATCAACTTCGAGCTATTCGCCATTTATTTAAAACCAGATGCGGAATTATCTGATATCAAGTCCATGAACACTGCTAAAATAACGGTTAGTAGTAATTTAAATGAGATCTACGAAAAATTCAAAGATGCTATAATGGCCCAAGCTTCTGAATTTCAAGAGAAAGACTCGAACTGGGCATTACAGGAAATACTGTTCCTAGATGTTCCTCCATTTGCACTTGCACTGCACCGCCATCAAATATATACTACTGGTACTAGTTAGTTGTATTCGAAGCTTATAACCTGAGCTTTTACAGGAATTTCCTGTAGTTACCCAGTACTTAACTGGAATTTCTTGCATTTCCTACAGCTCGAGAAGGCACTAGGCCACGTCTGAAGACAATCGTGGCTTGTAAATATAGCAAAATATTATTCTATATACACAAGAAATATTCCTTATAAATTAGAAGTACCTTATTACTACTATTCTTAGCGTTTTTCCTATTCCAACAATAGTTGTTTAAACAACAGGAATTTATTTAACTGGAAATTCCCGGGAATCGTTTTTTTTTTTCAGTGTATTTTTTATTCGATTCGTCCTTTTTGTACATCCATAATTCAAATGGATTTTAACTTTTTAAATATCAATTTAACGCCAAAACAACACTGCGCATAATAAAAGAACATCAATAATGGAGTTTTCGATCAGTTTAATAGCTCGAACATTAAACTAACTGTTAAATTCATGTCTGCAGTTCATAGTGGTTTCCTGGTAATACAATTTCTCTTCTAATGGAAATAAAACCACTTATTTTTAAGAAAAAGAGTTGATAAAAGTAAAAATAAAAATAGAAACGTCAATTAAAGCCCCCTTTTTCTTTAAAATGGTTTTATTTCCATTTGAAGAGAAATTGAACTGTTAAATTATTTAAACTTTGCTACGCCCCTGGTTTTTGTTCTAGTATGACGTAAGTCGTTATCGTTTACGACTAGAATGTATCTTTTATAAACTCGCATACTTAGAGAAAAGCGAAATAATAAAATAGTCGTTTGGGGATGAAAGGAGATGCTTTCAACTAATATCAAAGTAAATCCCTGTTAAAAGTTTCAGCCACTCAGCAAGTATTAAAATAGTTTAATAGAAATTCAGTAGATGGGAAACCTTTAGAACTTTATCAAAAATCTCTTTTTACAAGTATTGCGGTAAAAGATATGTAATACGAAAAACGTTAAAGCTTAGCAAACTCGATTTTCAACAAAATTCAACACCTTTGTCTAAAAAGAATCGATCTGCTCGGCAATCCAAGGCCAATCCGATTTTTTCGGACGTCTCCATTCAAGAGAGAGAATGCGAATGAAAGATATCAAAAAAATGGGAAGAATGTAACTGACTTTTGATTCAAAAATCATCTTAGAGACTACATTAAACGAAGTGAATGTGTTCTCGACAGACCGTCCTTTGAAATGCCGCAAAATGAACGAAAATACTCGATTTTTCTTTGCGAAATCTTTTCTTTAAAGTATGTAACGAACAATGAACATATTTTAGTATTTTTTGTTAAATATTAACAAAAAGAAACGGTAGAACAACAATTAAAAACAAAAATATTTAAATCATAGTTCAATTGAGATTTTTAAATGTATTAATAATAATATTTATTTAGCATATAGTAATATATACTTCCTCTCTCTTTCCACTGGATTAAAACCACTTAGTTGTTAAAAAAGTTTTTTTATTGACGTTTCGGCTTTCCAGATCGAAAGCCGTTATCAAAATGACATAAAATAAATAAATTTACTAGAAACAGAACACTTGATAATCTTGCAAAAATATGACATCAACATAGTATACATAGAATAAGATTTTGAGATTGAAGATGTCAAAATCTGTTTCAATCATATTTTTGTGACATTTCTGGGAACGAATTTTTGAAAGGATAGCGCATTTGCATATTATAAGAGAATTTATACTTCGTCATAAATGAACCAGATAAAAACTTATGATACTATCCCGATATAGAGGGTATCCTTTTTGCAATTAACTCTTTTTGTAAAATAGGTATAGATATTAAATCATATTTGTATAACCAGGTATCCAGATTTGATTTCCATAAAATAATCCATTGTGTTTTAAATAGTTATGAGAAAGAATTCAATTGTACCAAAAATAGACAATTAAGAAAATTTAATAATCTAATTGAAGAAAAAAGTTTTTACAACCTTAGAAATTCAGAACAAAATTTAAATACGGTAATAAATATTTCAAGTAGAGATCTTAATCACACAGAAAATTTATTATTGGCCAAAGGTTTAAATTATTCGGTAACTCCAAAATATGTACCAAAATTTGATATTATTAGTTCTATAGAAAACGCTTCTCAAAATTTACCAACTGACTTAAGCAACGAATACAAGGTACATTGCAAAATTGAATTAGAAAAATCTTACAAAATTAATCAAAATTTAACCTCCGCAGAATTTAAATCAATTAAAAATTTAAAAAATGACAATACAATTAAGATTTTACCGGCAGATAAAGGTAACGCGACGGTTATCATGAACAAAACAGATTATGATAACAAAATTAACGAAATTATTGAAAACGGTAGCTATTCAAAATTAAATAAAGATCCAACTACTAGTATTGAAAACAAAATTTACAAAACTTTATATAAAAATAAAAAACTCCTAATTGATAAAGAACGAAGATCTATTACTTCTCATTATAGTAAACCTCCACATTTTTATGGTTTACCCAAAATTCATAAACAACAAATACCATTAAGACCAATAATAAGTTCTATAAATTCACCTTGTCAAAATTTAGCAAGATTTCTACTTAAAATAATAGATCCGTTATCAGGAAATACTAATTCCTTTATCAAAAATTCAAAACATTTTTTAGAAAAATTATCAAAAATCAAAATTACAAATTCAGATATAATGGTTAGTTTTGATGTAGTCAGTTTATTTCCAAATGTTCCTGTCGATAAAACTCTTAATCTTGTGAGAAAAAAGTTGACAAGTGATAATACATTAATAAATAGAACTAAATTAAGCGTCTCAGCAATTCTAGAATTATTGGAACTATGTATTAAAACTACATATTTTCAATTAAATAATGATTTTTATCAGCAAAATTTTGGCATGGCAATGGGTTCTCCTTTATCACCAAAATTGTGTGATATTTTCATGGAGAATTTTGAAATGGAAATTGTAAACAAACAAAATTTAAGACTTTTTTAGATGTGCTACCATCTATGGTAAGAAGAGAGTATTGACATTAAATTTTGACTGAATCTAGTCTTAGGATGTCGAATCTAATAAAGTAAAATTCCTTACTGGTTTACTCAAAATTTAAGACCTTCTGTCTGGTTTAGATATGTAGATGATATCTTTGCAATTTGGCAACACGATAGGGAAAATATTGATACATTTTTATATACTATTAATAATTCGGAACCTACTATTAAATTTACAATTGAAATTGAAAATAATAAAAAATTACCGTTTCTTGATGTACTAATACACAATAACAACAATTGTTTTGATACATCAGTTTTTAGAAAAGAAACACATACAAATAGATATCTAAATTTTAATTCAAACCACTCAATTTGTGTTAAACGAGGTATTGTCAAATCTCTTTCTGATAGAGCAAAAACAATTTGTTCAAATGACAATATCTTAAATAATGAATTATCACTTGTTAAATCTGTCTTGATTAAGAACAACTACCCAAGTAAATTTATAAATCGTGAACTTTACCGAGACATCAATAATTCTTTCAAATATAGTAAAAATCCCTTATATTCCAAAATTATCCGAAAAAATTAGAAGGATTGGCAATAAATTTAATTTAAAAACAGTTTTTCAAACTAATAATACATTAAAATCTTTAATAGTAAATACAAAACCTTTTAATGAAATTCAAAACACAAAAAATTGTATTTACAAAATTCCATGCGAATGTAATAAATTTTATATAGGAGAAACATCTAGACCTTTTCATATTAGACTTAATGAACACCAATCGTACATTAAAAATAAACAATTCGAAAAATCCAAAATATGTGAACACGCATGGGATTCTGGTCATAAAATACAATGGAATTTTTCAACTAGATTATTAAAAGAACCGAATAATTATAACCGCAAAGTTAAAGAAGCAGCATTGATATGCTTAAATAATAACGAATGTGTTTCTAATTGTTCGGTTGATATTTCAAAAATTTGGATACCTATTTTACAAAAAGAGTTAATTGCAAAAAGGATACCCTCTATATCGGGATAGTATCATAAGTTTTTATCTGGTTTTTTCTTATGATAATATTAATAAGAAAACTTCATTTATGACGAAGTATAAATTCTCTTATAATATGCAAATGCGCTATCCTTTCAAAATTCGTTCCCAGAAACGTCACAAAAATATGATTGAAACAGATTTTGACATCTTCAATCTCAAAATCTTATTCTATGTATACTATGTTGATGTCATATTTTTGCAAGATTATTAAGTGTTCTGTTTCCAGTAAATTTATTTATTTTATGTCATTTTGATAACGGCTTTCGATCTGGAAAGCCGAAACGTCAATAAAAAAACTTTTTTAACAACTAAGTGGTTTTAATCCAGTGGAAAGAGAGAGAAATTAAAATACAAACCACAATGAGCTTCCGAAATGAATTAGTAATATATACAATAAATTTAACTTATAAACTTAACACATAATTGATTAGTCCATATTTTGTAGTTTACATTTTATACATTTTAATCGATTTTCTTGAATATATGTAAAAATATAAAAATTCCCAACCAAGCAGATTATTTTATTTCCCTTGGCATCAAAGCATCGAAAAGGCGAACTCCCTCATTGAATAATGATCTCATTAGAGAAGTGTTGTTGTTGTTCTATATTATAATTATCCTTTGATCTAAGAACACGTGAATGTATTTCATAGTAACTAGTTGTTCACTAACTTCTTTGAAACGTCTTCAAGTTCCATTTTATAAATAATGATCATGTTCGCCCCTCTTCAATTGTAATCCAATTTATTGTTTTTAGCATAGAATCTATTGGTGTGTATCTATTATGTAATGGAATTTAACATTATCAAAAGTAAGTGGAATTTAACATTATCAAAATTATAATATTTAGGTAAAATTAAATTATAAATTGAAGAAAATAAATACCCAGACTATGCCCAATCCGATATTTCTTCTTAAAATTATGTTAGCTAAAATAAAATGAACGTCACCTAAAAATAAAGAAACCATATTATTAAAATACAATTTAGAAAAATAAAGAGAAACGTTAAAGGTGAACTTACCTAAGGGATTGATTTAAAGTGAGATCCTTATTATTAAAAAAATCCTTCTTAATAAATAGTAATCTAAAAATTTAAAACCAAAATTAAATAATATTCAAAATTCAAAAATTTTATTAACAATTTAATTTGGGACAATCTTTATAACAAATTATAATATCAAGACAACCTGTATGGCGAAATAAAATAAGGATTGTGACAACTATTTAAAATGAAATGTCAGGATACCAACTTTAGTAACAAAATTATAAATTGATAAAATGTAGAAAATTGAACACCAGAATATAAAGGGAAAGTATCTTAATTGTTATAATTAAAATTATGAAATTCAAAAAAACATAAAATCGATAATAAAGTATAATAGAATCAAAATTTTGAAATAATTTGAGAGTTTCTGTATGACATCAGAAGAGAACCTAGCAACAAAAAAAAAGAAGGTAATTAGTTTGATGAGATGGTAGAAGTTTTTTAGTAGAGGAACTTGAAGAAAATATTTTAATTTAAAAGTTTAAAAAGGAACTTAGTTAGTTTTTAAAAAAATGGTAGAAGGAGTTTAGTAGAAAAATTTAAGAAAATAAATTTTTGAAAAGTTAAAAAAATTATTAAGGAAAAGTTACAAATTTTGAATAAGTACATTTATATTCTGGGAGGACAATTATTACGGCGAATTTGTTTATGAATAATAAGTGGTTAGTATTAAATAATACTTAAACAACTTACCTGGAAGTTATTTGGCTTGTTGTAGATATCATCTGGATATTAAGTTCGTAAAAAAACCAACAGAAAGTGGAAACATCACATAACTAGAAATCTAGTTATAACACATCACTGTTTGTACGAGGGAGAAGAAGAAGAAATAAGGATATTCAAAGGTATCAATTCATTATAATCAATTATCTGCAGACCAGAAACAAATAGTGAGGTATGCATTTGTGGGGTTAAGATAGACGTATTAATCACTGTTTAGTATTTCGGGTGTGCCAACCTCAGTTAAGTTGAAATTTATTGCGCCAAATTTAAATTTTTTTTAGATATAAGATATCACTGAGTGTGTTGGCGTGAAAGTAACTCATTATAGTCAATAGTCTGATCTGTGTATATAAATTTTTTTGAATTTCTATTAAAATAAAATCATTCTAAATTTTGAAACAACATTTTATTTTGTGCCAAATACAGAGACTATCAGTAGCGTAGATTAAGGGGAAGTTGTAAAAACATGAACTCACAATTAAAGAATCCCTGAGATTAGAAAGATTTACAATATATCAATTTGAGCATAGTCGTGGTGGTATTAAAAATTTATTAAATTTAAAGAACAAATTAAAATTATAGAATATTATTTAAAATTCTAAATTCAAATAATAGTCAAATAAATTTATTAAAAATTTTATTTAAAATTAAATTAGATCAAAATAATTAAAAGTTATAATCACAAATATTATAACAATTACAACCTAAGATCACGCTGTGTCTACTCTTTAGGGCAAGATATTAACAGTGATATACAATATTCAAACGTGGTTTTATCATAGTATTATAAATCAACATTTTAAATTATATGATATTCTTTGAAAAATCCCAATCTTTTTACCTATTTTCTTGCAAAGATAATCTGCAAAATTTATGAAGAAGAGCCTGTGGGTCAATTATGACTCCTAGATAATTAATTTCACTGACATTTACAATTTGTTCATTATTTATATGAATAACATGTTCTTCTGAGATATACTTAACATAATTTGTTATAGTTCCCACTACTAGGTATTTTGTTTTTGATTTATTTACACATAGCCACTTATATAAAATATGCAATTCTTTATTTAAAATCTCAGTAATTTCAATAAAATTATTTCCGGTAACGGAAATTACAATATCATGAGCAAATAAATTTATAAATGAGTTGTTTAAACGGTTTGGCAAGTCATAAGTGGCCCTAATACAGTCCCCTGTGGTACTCCATAAGAACTCACAATTTTACTAGATGTAACATTATCGATTCTAGTTCTATGATATCCATCACTTAAATAATCATTTATTAAACCTAAAGCTTTATTTTTTAAGCCTAAACCTAGCTAAAAAGTTGTAAAAAAATTCTGGCTGTATTCTAATAGTTTACAATAATGTTGACTCGAACTTTATAAAGTTTGACAAAACCCATGAAATTTTCGGGCTTTTTAATTTCTTGTAAAATAATCCCCTAGCATCCAAGTAAGTTTTTTTGTTCTCAGTGTACTGACATTGTTTACATTCCCTGTCAAATAAATAATACACAGCTGCTATTCTCAAATTCCAATTTGGTAAAGTATCACATGAGGCTCTAGCTGAACGTAGAACTGACTGAAATATGATAACCTTAAATAGGTCTATTTTTCCTTGATGTTAGATTGAAAGTTTCTTTATAAGATAAAAATAGAGTTTGAAGTAAACAGAAATTGTTTGTTCGGCGATATTTTATAAATATTTGTTTACGAAATCGACAGCGGCTTGTGTAGAATAGAAAACGTTTTTATAGTAGTGGATTTTTTTACTAAAAACGGCATATTTTTATATTTAACATTCCCATCTTGAAAATTCGTTTTATAAGAAACCCACATATCTAAGAAAATCCTATTATAAAAAACCCTTCGAAGTTAAAATTAAAATGGCATAAATGTGTCGCGCGGTGTTGTAAAAGTCGATATCGTTTGAGTTTTTCCAACGAATATTTCCTTCAGGATTTCAGACGTTTTCATTCTAATGTATTATAGTCCAGTTCGTTTAAACTGTACATGACAAATGATAAAATGAATTAAATAGAATCTGCATCACTTAACCATGAGAAAATTTTCGAGATCACTCGCTGTCATTTAGCACATCTAACCTCAAATTTCCAGGTGACAAACGACAAGCTATAGATGAAAGGTGACAAGTTGTAGATGAAATGTGACAAGTTGTAGACAAGAGATGACAAGTTGTAGATGAAAGATGACAAGTTGTAAATGAAAGATGACAAGTTATAAATGAAAGATGACAAGTTGTAGATGAAAGATGACAAGTTGTAGATGAGAGATGACGAGGGGGTCAAGTAGAAGGAATTTTATTTTAAATATGAATAGCTCATTTACCTCCAAATCTCCTCAAAAAAAATACCAACTCATTTCAAAAGTTATGGGTGCTTTTTAGTAGATGATTTATCAAAAAATCTGCATTTGGGGCTACTTGGCAGAAAAAACTAAAAACCACGTATATATTTGAATGTTAATTAAGGACACTAATGAAAGCAATCATACTATAAATTAGCTGAAGCATATAATGGTGTGATTAAATATCTATTTTGTTGATGTTGAATTAATTATATTAAACAGGAAACATGCATATTTTAGGTATGTATAGAGTTAAAAGCGATTATACAAATAGATTATATAAATAGCCATTTTATTATTTTAATCATTACTCATAGACAGAACAAATTTTATTTGAATCTGATTAATAAAATTATAAATAAATATAAAAAATAAAACAAAATGAAGAAAATCTGTATTAGTGCTGAAAGGAAACTCAAGAAACAAAGAAAAATAGAAAAATAGATATTTAAAATAAAGAAAAATGATGCAAAACATTCAGAGCGTTTTTGTAGATTTTTTACTTAATATCAGACGCCACTGTTATAATTTATCAATATACATTAATCTATTTTTTGTTTAATATTATTTATTTTTGTGAACAGATTTATTTTCACTGCAATCATGATTATTTTAAGACTTGCAGTTTTTTTATTAATATTTTATTATATTTATGGGGAACCTGTAAGTAAACGACCAATTTTTTTTATCTAATTTAGTGTTAATTTTCCTCTAAAGATATTTGAAGATATACTGAAATAAATAAAATAGTTATATACAGGGTGTCCCACGACGTACTGTACACAGTCCAACCATAAGTACTATGGACCGAGGCCATTTCATATCTAGTATTACAAAATGGCTTGTTGCGTTTTGGACGGATATACAGGGTGATATTTGAAAATATGTGAATTATTCTAAGTTAAGTATATCTAAAAGTAAAAATCTCAGACCAATCAAATTTGGCACACTGAGTGTGCTCCCTGAGCTTAATAAAATAGATTTTAAAAAAATTTTAATTTCAGGTCCGGACTTAGTTTTTTTTAGATTTTTATTGGTTTTTTGAAAACAACACCCTGTAAGCCAGATCAGACAATTTTTATTTTTCTCACTTTAAAGCTTAAGGATGATACTAAGCAACAGGTAAAAAAAATTGAACGCGCAACTTTTTGTTTTCTGCAGAAAAAAATAGAACTTTGAAAAATAGTATAATTTTAATGGATTCACATTCTTCTTATGACTGATGCGGCACTACATTGATAGCACATCATCATTTTTCAACAAAAATCATAAGGACTGTTCATTTTACTCGATATAAAGTATTATTCAATCAACCGTTGAAATTCCAGGGCCGTATTTATTTTTTGCAGTCTCTGAACCAGTTGGGGGTGATATGGATGGAGGAGACCTTTCTTTAACGTCCTGAAAACTGTGGACTTAGAAATATTCAAAATACTGGATATTCGCCGGGTACTTAGCTTCTCATTTTGATTTATCATTTCCAAAATACCCTCTTTTTGGTCTTCTGTCAGTCGCTCACCACGTTCTTTCACAAACTGTCAAAATGGACGTCAAAGCGAATTCAAAGCCTACTTGCATTTGCAAAATAATCAAAGTAATAGTTTTTTCTTGGACGTTACAGAAAGAAAATTTGTAAAACTCGTTTTACAGGGTGTTGTTTTTACAGGATCAATAAAAACTTTAAAAAAATTAATACGGCCCTGGAATTTCAACGGTTGATTGAATAATACTTTATATCGAGTAAAATGAACTGCATTTATGATTTTTGTTGAAAAATGATGATGTGCTATCAATGTATCAATGCATCAGTCATAAGAAGAATGTGAATCCATTAAAATTATACTATTTTTCAAAGTATTATTTTTTTCTGCAGAAAACAAAAAGTTGCGCATTCAATTTTTTTTGACTGTTGCTTAGTACCATCCTTAAGCTTTAAAGTGAGAAAAATAAAAATTGTCTGATCTGGCTTACAGGGTGTTGTTTTCAAAAAACCAATAAAAATCTAAAAAAAACTAAGTCCGGACCTGAAATTAAAATTTTTTTAAAACCTATTTTATTGAGCTCAGGGAGCACACTCAGTGTGCCAAATTTGATTAGTTTGAGATTTTTACTTTCAGATGTACTTAACGTAGAATAATTCACATATTTTCAAATATCACCCTATATATCCGTCAAAAACGCAACAAGGCATTTTTTAATACCAGATATGAAATGGCCTCGGTCCATAGTACTTATGGTTGGACTGTGTACAGTACGTCGTGGGACACCCTGTATACTATTCATAATTTAGAAAATGTTTATTTACGTAAATTTTTGTTTTGAAAAATAAAAACCTTTTGAAAACTACATATACAAAAAAATTATATCGGTATTGAAAAAGGTACAGAGAATTAAGAGCCTCAATACTTTCAAACAATGTAGTACGTATCCAAAATTACGCTTTTTTGTACAGCTTCGAAGAAATTCAAATTTTACGTATTTCTGGTCTTAGTGGACAGTATATGCGGTAGTAGAAAAAATATTGTATGCTATTCATGTGTACAAGACTTTATCACATTTGTCAAAAAAGGCCACTTTACACACTTGTTACATAAATAACTATTTTTACTTTAATTAAATCGGTTTAAACTTGGTCTACAAGAAAATATTTTAAATTAAAAAATACCCATTTTGGAATATAACATTTTTGTAATTTTGTTCCATTTTTAGGGTGACTATAAAGCTCTTATCGAAAATATAAGAATCGATTACTACAATACAGACTTGGCTGCCCCCAATTCTTCCTTCAAACTATTCAAATTCAATCGTACGCAATTCGCTATGAACGTATCGATTTGGATATTACAAGATTTGGATGGGAGAAAAATTGAGGTAAGGAAATAAAAAATGGTTTTTTTTCAAGAAACGTAAATAAAAATAGTAGTTAAATTTATTTTGAAATGATTAAATAGCTTTCAACATATTTTTTCTTTAAATAAGAATCATAAAATTTAAACATTCAGAGTTAACAGTGGATTACAAGGTTGTTTTTCTGAAATTTATAAGCCAAAATTGTTTATTTTCTGGTCAAATTGTATCTCTCTTCTTCGCATTCATTCGAGGGTAAACAAAGTATGGAAACGGGTTTGGAAATCCATCTATAGAGACAATATCAAAAAAATTACATTGTGAATTGCGACAAATTACACTTACATTTAAATAACAGAGTGCCCCACGTTGGGCGCCAAATGTGTTGCTTGAATTTTTAAATGTAGTTAATAATATTTTACTTTTTTTAGAGTTCGACAAAACTTTATACGTTTCTAAGCAACAGTTTCAAGTTCACTGGTATAGAATTGAAAGTTCCATCAGTCTGTAAAATGTGGGAAGATAATTTATATAGCATAAGGACGATTATGAGAAAATGCGGTGATGTAGACTTGTGTGACATTAAAAAAGTAAGTAAGATTTATAAAATTTATCGAAGATAAACACATTGTTTTTTACATTCAGGGTTACTGGCATTTAGATAATTGCTGGCCAGTAGACAGCTTAAAATATTATCCGAAAAGTATCCCGCAAGCTTCCTACAAGGTTACTATGGAGTCGAAACTATATGATGGTACCCCACTAGTAACACTGGCGTGGTATGGAAAAGCTAGTTTGTTTTTCAAAGAAATGAAAAAAAATAACCATTAATATTTGTAATTAACTATCCCATTTTAAATGTTATTAGAGGAATATACGATATATTTAATTTTCATCAAACAGCAGTTTGATTTTAAGTTTTCGATTAAAAACTTTTGGTTCCCGTATCCAAAATTGATATGATAAAAGAGTAAGTATGACGATATCTGCCCTATTGCCTGTGGCAATGTAGCGTTTACACCGAAAGATATTGCCACCGAATAATAATCCCAATTCATCCCAAGACTTTCTCGAACGCTCATATTTAATAAAATATAATTAAAAACGTTTAAAAACTGATAAAGTTAAAAAAAATACTAACTTTAAAACCTTAGCAAAGTAAGAAAGTGTCTGTAATAAATTGGATTTGGGACAAACACAAAAATTACTGGAAAAACATCCCAGGAAACAAACACGGGAAAAAGTACATCAAAAGAGTGGCAGACCTGTTAAAGATGAACAGGAGCCAACATACATTGGACCGCAAAAGACAGCCAATTTTTGGGCAGCCAATATATGAACCAGAACTATACAACTCCCACCCAGTACAGGACCTGTACAGGGTGTCCCAAATTGGTGAGTTTTGCAGGGTATCTCGTAAACTAGAAGAGATAGAAGAAAAGCAGTTAAGATGTTATGACTTCTTTTTTTGTTAAAGTAACGATAGCCTAATTAAATCTTTAGTAACTCCCTGCAGTTGGAAGATACAGGGCGATTATTGAAAACTGTCGAAAACTACAAGGTACTATAACTTCTTAATTAAGAAAAATATAAATAAACGTTATAAAAACTTTTGATAGATATAATATTAAAGAGTTCAGGGGGGCTCACTAAGGAAATATAATGCAAACTTATGTTTTTCTAAATGGGACACCCTATATATTTTGACGTTTTTCGTTTCCTTTTTTAATTCTCATTCACCTGATATGACATATTATATATCTATTTTCAATGGTTGGAGCTACAGTGCAAATAAACCATTTATGGATGTTATCAGGTGAAACACCCTTAAAAAATTGAACACTCAGTAACTAAATTTAACATTTTATTGTAAGGATACTGATGCGTGACAATTTTATTTATCAAAATTATAATTGATTAAAAAAATAAAAACAATAAACTTATGAAACAACAAGAAATATTGTAACAACTAATCTACCTATTCATTTCGGAAGCTCATAGTGGTTTGTATTTTAATTTCTCTCTCTTTCCACTGGATTAAAACCACTTAGTTGTTAATCCAGTGGAAAGAGAGAGAAATTAAAATACAAACCACTATGAGCTTCCGAAATGAATTACAAATACGGTATGGACCGGAAATATGTAAATTTTTTAGAATTTTAGAAAATGTATATAAAAAATTTGCTAAATGTAAAAATTCTTTATGTTTCATGATGAAATGCCGAGAAAACAAGATCATTCCAAAAGGCCTAAGACTTAAAACTCCAATAAAGAACAACAAGATATGGAGAATTTTAAATAGAGCAGAGCACGCCATAGTAAGAGAGAGGATTCAGTTCCATAGGTTTAATAAATTTAATTTAGAAAAAGATATCGAGGATATTAAATCATATTTGTATAATCAGGTATCCAGATTTGATTTCCATAAAATAATCCATTGTGTTTTAAATAGTTATGAGAAAGAATTCAATTGTACCAAAAATAGACAATTAAGAAAATTTAATAATCTAATTGAAGAAAAAAGTTTTTACAACCTTAGAAATTCAGAACAAAATTTAAATACGGTAATAAATATTTCAAGTAGAGATCTTAATCACACAGAAAATTTATTATTGGCTAAAGGTTTAAATTATTCGGTAACTCCAAAATATGTACCAAAATTTGATATTATTAGTTCTATAGAAAACGCTTCTCAAAATTTACCAACTGACTTAAGCAACGAATACAAGGTACATTGCAAAATTGAATTAGAAAAATCTTACAAAATTAATCAAAATTTAACCTCCGCAGAATTTAAATCAATTAAAAATTTAAAAAATGACAATACAATTAAGATTTTACCGGCAGATAAAGGTAACGCGACGGTTGTCATGAACAAAACAGATTATGATAACAAAATTAACGAAATTATTGAAAACGGTAGCTATTCAAAATTAAATAAAGATCTAACTACTAGTATTGAAAACAAAATTTACAAAACTTTATATAAAAATAAAAAATTCCTAAGTGATAAAGAACGAAGATCTCTTACTTCTCATTATAGTAAACCTCCACATTTTTATGGTTTACCCAAAATTCATAAACAACAAATACCATTAAGACCAATAATAAGTTCTATAAATTCGCCTTGTCAAAATTTAGCAAGATTTCTACTTAAAATAATAGATCCGTTATCAGGAAATACTAATTCCTTTATCAAAAATTCAAAACATTTTTTAGAAAAATTATCAAAAATAAAAATTACAAATTCAGATATAATGGTTAGTTTTGATGTAGTCAGTTTATTTCCAAATGTTCCTGTCGATAAAACTCTTAATCTTGTGAGAAAAAAGTTGACAAGTGATAATACATTAATAAATAGAACTAAATTAAGCGTCTCAGCAATTCTAGAATTATTGGAACTATGTATTAAAACTACATATTTTCAATTAAATAGTGATTTTTATCAGCAAAATTTTGGCATGGCAATGGGTTCTCCTTTATCACCAAAATTGTGTGATATTTTCATGGAGAATTTTGAAATGGAAATTGTAAACAAACAAAATTTAAAACCTTCTGTCTGGTTTAGATATGTAGATGATATCTTTGCAATTTGGCAACACGATAGGGAAAATATTGATACATTTTTATATACTATTAATAATTCGGAACCTACTATTAAATTTACAATTGAAATTGAAAATAATAAAAAATTACCGTTTCTTGATGTACTAATACACAATAACAACAATTGTTTTGATACATCAGTTTTTAGAAAAGAAACACATACAAATAGGTATCTAAATTTTAATTCAAACCACTCAATTTGTGTTAAACGAGGTATTGTCAAATCTCTTTCCGATAGAGCAAAAAGAATTTGTTCAAATGACAATATCTTAAATAATGAATTATCACTTGTTAAATCTGTCTTGATTAAAAACAACTACCCAAGTAAATTTATAAATCGTGAACTTTACCGAGACATCAAAACTAAAGATCAAAATTTAAACCCCCCAATAATTCTTTCAAATATAGTAAAAATCCCTTATATTCCAAAATTATCCGAAAAAATTAGAAGGATTGGCAATAAATTTAATTTAAAAACAGTTTTTCAAACTAATAATACATTAAAATCTTTAATAGTAAATACAAAACCTTTTAATGAAATTCAAAATACAAAAAATTGTATTTACAAAATTCCATGCGAATGTAATAAATTTTATATAGGAGAAACATCTAGACCTTTTCATATTAGACTTAATGAACACCAATCGTACATTAAAAATAAACAATTCGAAAAATCCAAAATATGTGAACATGCATGGGATTTTGGTCATAAAATACAATGGAATTCTTCAACTAGATTATTAAAAGAACCGAATAATTATAACCGCAAAGTTAAAGAAGCAGCATTGATATGCTTAAATAATAACGAATGTGTTTCTAATTGTTCGGTTGATATTTCAAAAATTTGGATACCTATTTTACAAAAAGAGTTAATTGCAAAAAGGATACCCTCTATATCGGGATAGTATCATAAGTTTTTATCTGGTTTTTTCTTATGATAATATTAATAAGAAAACTTCATTTATGACGAAGTATAAATTCTCTTATAATATGCAAATGCGCTATCCTTTCAAAAAATTCGTTCCCAGAAACGTCACAAAAATATGATTGAAACAGATTTTGACATCTTCAATCTCAAAATCTTATTCTATGTATACTATGTTGATGTCATATTTTTGCAAGATTATCAAGTGTTCTGTTTCTAGTAAATTTATTTATTTTATGTCATTTTGATAACGGCTTTCGATCTGGAAAGCCGAAACGTCAATAAAAAAATTTTTTTAACAACTAAGTGGTTTTAATCCAGTGGAAAGAGAGAGAAATTAGTTATAGGTAGATTAGTTGTTACAATGTTTTTGTTTGTTTCATAAGTTTATTGTTTTTATTTTTTTAATCTGGTTTTATTTTTTATTAATTATAATTTTGATAAATAAAATTGTCACACATCAGTATCCTCATAATAAAATGTTAAATTTCGTTACTGAGTGTTCAATTTTTTAAGGGTGTTTCACCTGATAACATCCATAAATGGTTTATTTGCACTGTAGCTCCAACCATTGAAAATAGATATATAATATGTCATATCAGGTGAATGAGAATTAAAAAAGGAAACGAAAAACGTCAAAATATACAGGGTGTCCCATTTAAAAAAACATAAGTTTGCATTATATTTCCTTAGTGAGCCCCCTAAAAAAAATAATCTGTGCGCCACTGAACTCTTTAATATTATATCTATCAAAAGTTTTTATAACGTTTTTTTATATTTTTCTTAATTAAGAAGTTATAGTACCTTGTAGTTTTCGACAGTTTTCAATAATCGCCCTGTATCTTCCAACTGCAGGGAGTTACTAAAGATTTAATTAGGCTATCGTTACTTTAACAAAAAAAGAAGTCATAACATCTTAACTTCTTTTCTTCTACCTCTTCTAGTTTACGAGATACCCTGCAAAACGCACCAATTTGGGACACCCTGTACAAGCTTGTCCAAGTCACTAAAGTACTGGATTGGGTATTGTAAACATATAAAGAGAGGGAAGATACAATGGGCCGACAGGCCTAAGTGTCAGACGGGCTTAACCAGGGGGTAAAGTTTTTAGTGGGTATGCCTGGAAAGGAGATTCTCACAGTAGACCTTGAGATTTTAGGCTCATAACCTGCCCATAAAGGGTTTTCTTCACTTCCGGAAAAAAAAGGAAGAAAGCCCCACGAGTTGCTACTGACACCCCTATAATTCGTCAAATTATCGAAAGAGCTTCAATGAAGACAAATTTTCCATGAATTCGGGTATTTAAAATCGGTTTGGCCCTGGTCTATACATTCCCTAGACTTTCTAGAGTTGATATTATATCGCATTTTGATGAACTCGTCATTCTTCTCTCTCTTTCTCTCTAATAAAGCGAACTTACTTTTATATGCGTTAGTATCAAAAGGGATTACAGTTTGCAAGCAGATTAAATTACGCCTCCCTCGTTTTGCTTCGTTGTACGCGCGATTAAAAAATTATTTCCTGACCTTTTTGCATTAGATACGTAAACAGTTTTTAAAATCGGAACGCTTTTTTAGGGTATATGCTATTTTCAAAATTTGTTTTTTTAATACCGTTTACGTGGAAAAAAAAACGTTATTTATTCAATTTATGTATAAAATTAAATGAAAATCAAGCGCGGTTTAAAGGGGGTGCGGGTGGTCGTACCAAAAATTCATCTAACAAGACTGTATGCAAAATGTTTTAAAAAAAGCATGATGGCAATCAATAATAATTATTGATCGAGCTCGATAAAATAACAAAAAATTCAGTCACAAAATATTCGTCACTCAGAATATTTAAAATTATAAAGTTGTGTCAAGTCCCATTAAAATTTATTTTTGGTCAAATGTTGTACATTGGTGACTTCTCTCTCTTTCCACTGGATTTAAACCACTTAGTTGTTAAAAAAATTTTTTTATTGACGTTTCGGCTTTCCAGATCGAAAGCCGTTATCAAAATGACATAAAATAAATAAATTTACTAGAAACAGAACACTTGATAATCTTGCAAAAATATGACATCAACATAGTATACATAGAATAAGATTTTGAGATTGAAGATGTCAAAATCTGTTTCAATCATATTTTTGTGACGTTTCTGGGAACGAATTTTTGAAAGGATAGCGCATTTGCATATTATAAGTGAATTTATACTTCGTCATAAATGAAGTTTTCTTATTAATATTATCATAAGAAAAAACCAGATAAAAACTTATGATACTATCCCGATATAGAGGGTATCCTTTTTGCAATTAACTCTTTCTGTAAAATAGGTATCCAAATTTTTGAAATATCAACCGAACAATTAGAAACACATTCGTTATTATTTAAGCATATCAATGCTGCTTCTTTAACTTTGCGGTTATAATTATTCGGTTCTTTTAATAATCTAGTTGAAAAATTCCATTGTATTTTATGACCAGAATCCCATGCGTGTTCACATATTTTGGATTTTTCGAATTGTTTATCTTTAATGTACGATTGGTGTTCATTAAGTCTAATATGAAAAGGTCTAGATGTTTCTCCTATATAAAATTTATTACATTCGCATGGAATTTTGTAAATACAATTTTTTGTGTTTTGAATTTCATTAAAAGGTTTTGTATTTACTATTAAAGATGTATTATTAGTTTGAAAAACTGTTTTTAAATTAAATTTATTGCCAATCCTTCTAATTTTTTCGGATAATTTTGGGATTTTTACTATATTTGAAAGAATTATTGGGGGGTTTAAATTTTGATCTTTAGTTTTGATGTCTCGGTAAAGTTCACGATTTATAAATTTACTTGGGTAGTTGTTCTTAATCAAGACAGATTTAACAAGTGATAATTCATTATTTAAGATATTGTCATTTGAACAAATTGTTTTTGCTCTATCGGAAAGAGATTTGACAATACCTCGTTTAACACAAATTGAGTGGTTTGAATTAAAATTTAGATATCTATTTGTATGTGTTTCTTTTCTAAAAACTGATGTATCAAAACAATTGTTGTTATTGTGTATTAGTACATCAAGAAACGGTAATTTTTTATTATTTTCAATTTCAATTGTAAATTTAATAGTAGGTTCCGAATTATTAATAGTATATAAAAATGTATCAATATTTTCCCTATCGTGTTGCCAAATTGCAAAGATATCATCTACATATCTAAACCAGACAGAAGGTCTTAAATTTTGTTTGTTTACAATTTCCATTTCAAAATTCTCCATGAAAATATCACACAATTTTGGTGATAAAGGAGAACCCATTGCCATGCCAAAATTTTGCTGATAAAAATCACTATTTAATTGAAAATATGTAGTTTTAATACATAGTTCCAATAATTCTAGAATTGCTGAGACGCTTAATTTAGTTCTATTTATTAATGTATTATCACTTGTCAACTTTTTTCTCACAAGATTAAGAGTTTTATCGACAGGAACATTTGGAAATAAACTGACTACATCAAAACTAACCATTATATCTGAATTTGTAATTTTGATTTTTGATAATTTTTCTAAAAAATGTTTTGAATTTTTGATAAAGGAATTAGTATTTCCTGATAACGGATCTATTATTTTAAGTAGAAATCTTGCTAAATTTTGACAAGGTGAATTTATAGAACTTATTATTGGTCTTAATGGTATTTGTTGTTTATGAATTTTGGGTAAACCATAAAAATGTGGAGGTTTACTATAATGAGAAGTAAGAGATCTTCGTTCTTTATCACTTAGGAATTTTTTATTTTTATATAAAGTTTTGTAAATTTTGTTTTCAATACTAGTAGTTGGATCTTTATTTAATTTTGAATAGCTACCGTTTTCAATAATTTCGTTAATTTTGTTATCATAATCTGTTTTGTTCATGACAACCGTCGCGTTACCTTTATCTGCCGGTAAAATCTTAATTGTATTGTCATTTTTTAAATTTTTAATTGATTTAAATTCTGCGGAGGTTAAATTTTGATTAATTTTGTAAGATTTTTCTAATTCAATTTTGCAATGTACCTTGTATTCGTTGCTTAAGTCAGTTGGTAAATTTTGAGAAGCGTTTTCTATAGAACTAATAATATCAAATTTTGGTACATATTTTGGAGTTACCGAATAATTTAAACCTTTGGCCAATAATAAATTTTCTGTGTGATTAAGATCTCTACTTGAAATATTTATTACCGTATTTAAATTTTGTTCTGAATTTCTAAGGTTGTAAAAACTTTTTTCTTCAATTAGATTATTAAATTTTCTTAATTGTCTATTTTTGGTACAATTGAATTCTTTCTCATAACTATTTAAAACACAATGGATTATTTTATGGAAATCAAATCTGGATACCTGATTATACAAATATGATTTAATATCTATACCTATTTTACAAAAAGAGTTAATTGCAAAAAGGATACCCTCTATATCGGGATAGTATCATAAGTTTTTATCTGGTTTTTTCTTATGATAATATTAATAAGAAAACTTCATTTATGACGAAGTATAAATTCTCTTATAATATGCAAATGCGCTATCCTTTCAAAAATTCGTTCCCAGAAACGTCACAAAAATATGATTGAAACAGATTTTGACATCTTCAATCTCAAAATCTTATTCTATGTATACTATGTTGATGTCATATTTTTGCAAGATTATCAAGTGTTCTGTTTCTAGTAAATTTATTTATTTTATGTCATTTTGATAACGGCTTTCGATCTGGAAAGCCGAAACGTCAATAAAAAAATTTTTTTAACAACTAAGTGGTTTAAATCCAGTGGAAAGAGAGAGAAATTAAAATACAAACCACAATGAGCTTCCGAAATGAATTACATTGGTGACTCTCTCAAACGATGTATCTGAAATCGACCTGTGATATACAAGGTATGAAAAACAGCTTGACACACGTTGTCAATAAAAATTTGCAGAATCTTCCTTATTTCAAATGGAACACCCTGTATATTATCGATCCGTAAGAAGCGCCAACAAAGGCTCTACAAATTTCATCAAGTATTCCATCTGGCTAAGTTCACTAGTTTTTTTTAAAACAGCTCTTTTTTACATTATAAGGTATATCGTTTTTCTTAAAAAAAAATTATTTCGGAAAATGGCAATTCTTAGTATTTCATCACCATAATCTTTTTCTCTAATGACATTCAAACGACAATATCATTCTTATTTTAAATGTATTTTATATTTTCTAATCCTATTATGTAGCAAAATTATAAAGGTCTACTATGCCTAAATCTATTAATTTCGGAGTTTTTTTTGTTAAATTTTACATTATTTTTCCACCGTAATGCCTAAATCCAACACCCTCTATAAATGCAATAAAATGTAGGGTCTTCCATAAGAAATAATATAACTTTGATACGCCACACTTTTTTCGGACAACCTGTATAATTCAAAATAATTTTAAAATGTAGCTTTTATCAACCTACATATCCATGAATAAACAAATTTTTCAAAATATTAACCGTTTAGCCGCAATGGACCGTCGCGTCTACGATGACACCCTGTAGAATATTGTATTCCTATCTCTTTCCTAAATAGAGATATGGAACACGGCGCCACTGTTTTGCAGGACCCTGTATATGCTTTTGGTTAGATAAAATTTCTACCCAAGCGAGGCTCGAAAGGCAGTTCACATCCTTGTCCTCATACATAAAATCCTTATTACCAAAAATAATTGGTTAATTTCCCAACGGAACTCACCTTATTAAAATTAAGTAAACTTGCTTGTAAGCATGACGAAGAAAATTCTAGGACAGACACGCAACACCCTTGTTTCATAATACGTGTACAAAATGGTGACAAATATTCCTGGAAAGCTACAACCGTGGCTCTGCGCTTTTGAATATTTCATTCGAAATGTTTTATGAAACTAATTTTCCGAGGTGTGGATTTTCTTTTTTTAATCGGTGATCGTTTAGGTTGATTAAAGTCGAAGTCAGGCTATAAGATTTATTAACAATTAGCAATTGTAAATTATGGAACAGTTCTTCCAAAGAGCGTCCGTAAATTAGATCCATTTAATTTACTCAGTACAAGATAAGGTCGAACTAAAGAATATCCACCCACATTTTCAATGGAAATTCGGCTTGAAATCCCCGTTTACGAATAGAGTGCGGACTTTTTTCATCCCAAATTTGACTGTTTCTGGAATTAAAAATTCTTTTTCTAGTGAAGAGAATATTTAATTCTTCCTTTCATCCTTTCCTCGAATGAAAAATTTATATATCTTAGAAACTCAGCCCTTAAGGGCGTAGAGCGTAGTCGATCGAATATCACTACTCGTAAAATAAAACGAAAGATAATTTATAAATTTTGCTTTACCTCCAGTTGAGGCGTATCAATAATTTGACCAATGTTTTAAGTAAGGAGAAATCGCGAGGTCCATTTTGGTGTACAGATCTCGTCCATTAGTAGCCATTACTCAGCCACTACTAGTCATTACTCGGCTATTAGTAGCCAATACTAGCCATTAGTAGCCATTAGTAGCCATTAGTAGCCATTTCTAGCCATTAGTAGCCATTAGTAACCATTACTCAGCCACTACTAGCCATTAGTAGTCATTACTCGGCCATTAGTAGCCATTAGTAGCCAATACTAGCCATTAGTAGCCATTAGTAGCCATTAGTAGCCATTAGTAGCCACTACTAGCCATTAGTAGTCATTACTCGGCCATTAGTAGCCATTAGTAGTCAATACTAGCCATTAGTAGCGATTAGTAGCCATTACTAGCCATTACTAGCCATTAGTGAGCTATTACCGGCCATTACTAGCCAATAGTGAGGAGCCATTACTAGCCATTAGTGTACAAAAATTTAAATCGCGGTTTGCCGCTCGGGAGAAATTTAAATTATTTATTAATTAAATATTGGGAATATCAACAATTTTATTTCATAAACAATGCTGTATTTAAAAAGGAAAATTTATAATATTTTTTTGCTATTCATTATATTTTACGAGTCACGCTAGAACCAATTCTTGAAGTTCCTTGATATTAAATCATTTAATCAAGATATGCCGTGTCTGATGGCAGTACATTATTTAGTTTTGCTTCGTGGAGAATTGCTCGCCCTTATTCTTTTTATCAGCCTTTGCTGTGTCGGTATTCCGTGAAAATATAAAATATTCAAGTTATTCCGTATTCGAAATATTTTTTTAAAATTTTAATTTGAATCCTTTACTTCACCAATAGGGCATTTTAAATGTGGGTTAGAATTTATATTGAAATGTATAGTAGTAGACGAGGGCCAATCGTTTTTGAAACAAAAAAATTCTTAGCAGAAAATTATAAGTAAATTAAGAAAAATCATGACTAAGTAAAAGTCCCGGAGTCTAAAGACTCGAGCAAAAAATTGTCTATGCCAAGCACGCATTTGAGGAAGAACATCTCTCTTTTAGCGAATGAAAAAGTGAACAATTTGAGCAATGGCTGGTTGCGCTAGCTCAATTAGTACGGAAGTTACAAGCGTTTCAATAATATTTGCCCCCCCCTTATATCACCCCCTACTTGTCCCACTACCCCCACCATCCGGTCCATCAAAGTATTCATTGTTACCCTATCATTCACAAAAAATTGAGACCCCCAACTCTACTCCCTCTCGAGAAATAATTAATTAATTTTTTTCATTTTTGCAATTTCAAATCGTGATATCTCGCGAAATACTTGAGCTATCGGGTTCACGTTGGAACGTGCTTACCTGTTTTATGAAGGTCTTCAATATTGGTATGTATATTTTTTTGTGGGATCAAACCCGGTTGGGATACGTCAAAAAAACCGTTTTCATGTAGGATAGAGGATTTCCCCCTCTCCCACCATTTCAGGAATGATCTTAATCGATTGGGAAAAAAAATACTCGAATTCATCAGTCTTTTTTCGAAAGCCACTATATTGCATAAATTTTTGTAACAATTATTATCGGAAAGATTTTTTGGCTATGACGGATCTGCTCGAAATTATTAAAGAAGCAACGCACCTTGCGGTAAATTTCGGAATTATTCAAATGTAGCACCTCGTCGGTTGTTGGATATATTTACACACAAATTAAGCATAAATTATTTAGATTACTTTCAAACCCCTTCGAGTTAGGGACACACGAAAGGGATAATCCCTAAATTATTTATTAAATTTTAGGTTCTTGATACTTAAGAAAGTAAAACGGTCGAGTGGATCTAATTAAACTTTAATATATGTTTTCTTTGCAACAGGCGCAATTACTGATTGATTTCCACGCGGCGAACAATTCCACTCAATCTGGTCTACTGTTTATTTTATATAAATAATTTCAGTAAAGGCGAAACAAAAATGGAAATACGGAAATATATGTTATGGATCCATTCTGAGATCTACAAATATATAATTTACTTCCATTATATTTTATCCAAGGACGAAACTAGTAAAACCACATTTCCCAGAGTTTGTTTGAAATATTTCTCGCTCCAGATGGCATACATTCTGCGATTTATTGCCACATCTACCGTGGAAAGCTATTTCACTTAATTTCACAGGGTGGTCATAACATTTTCTTATTGTAAGTAAAGGACCCCGCAGTTTTTGATAGGAAAATGGCTTTCGGCGGATTTCTCTCAAATTTATTCTTCACGGTTAGTCATCATCTTATCCTGTAGAGGGTGCCATGGCTCAGCTTTAACATATACACTCGATTCCCAAGAAAATCAAGTGGTTCACAATATCGGCAACCCACCATGGCTCGGTGAGTACGTATAAACCGTTGGTCATGGCTATGTAACTGTAGTCATTAAGCCATGCAGAAAGCGGTAGTTGATCTCCCAAAGACTACGCCAAATTGTAGTTAGATTAATAACACATGTGCTATAAATAAATAAGAATGATTATGCTGCATTTTTGCTCTATGCGAGTCATGGAACCCTTGTAGGAGTATAAAAGAGTAGGGTTTAGATGAGATAACGACAAGTGACGCTTGTGCTGGACATATTAATTGTTAAGCGTTCTCTTACAAAAAATATTTCTCCATTGAACATTTATTTAGTTTTTTAATTTATTTCAAGGTAACTGGCTGTGTTTAACCCTGTTAATGAAACGCCCATGTCGGACATAGTCATGGTAACAAAAAAGTGATTGAAAAATGAAAAATGTAATGTCAATAAAAAATAAATTCTTAAGTAATAGTTTAGAAATCAAAATAAAATCGTCTAAAAGACGCTAAATGTGTGCGTGTGTGTGTATCTGGGTGTGTATGACATATATCCATCATATAAACCATAAACGTAAAGAGGTGAACGACTAACTTGCCGATAAATGCCCATATATCGAGTTCCCCCTAATCATTTTAAACTCGCGCTAGCTCGAAATCTGTACATAGGATTGAGTTGGGCCCGTGAACACTTTTGATCGGGATGGGATGAAGAATAAATTTCCGAAGTTTGAGAGAAATCCTATCAAAAACTGCGGGGTCCTTTGGATATTGGTTTTTACGATGTGTGGCTAAAATATGCATCCTATCGAAAAAAGTTTTGTATCGGTCATTTTTCTCGATAATTTTAAGGTTATGTTGAAAAATATTAATACAAAAGTTTTAGATTGTTTAATTATCTACAACTTTTACATTAAACTTTTTTCGATAATAACAAAACCTAAAACACCAATAACCAACCCCCACCCCCACTTCCGGAACTCGCACACTGACAATTTCCAATTTAAATTTCCAAATCTGAGTCACCCTGTAAAGCAGATGCATGTTCTGCGGCCCAAAATTTAGCTGAGCGTTTCTTTTTAAATGGATTAAGTATTTCCAAAATGAAAATTCAGGTCAGCCATGATACATGGAAAATAAGTGTGACAGTTACCCACCAGGATGATAAATGAATGGATATCGAAAGTAATTAAATTTCTATTAAACGTTTCGTGTTCGGTTCCAATAAGAATACATCAGATGCGTTTATTAATGCTTTTATTAAGTTATTTTTAAACTCTATACATGGTAGAGGTATTTGTTTTATATGATTAATTGTTGTAAAAATCAAATCAATGTCTTTAAAGTTACTATTTTAGATCGTGGTAAAAATTCTTTTAAATAAAAATACGCGAAAAAAAAATATCAAAAGAAATTTTGTCGAGAAAACATTTTGTTTAAAAACGAATGAAAAATTTGTCACAAATAATTTTATTGATAAAAATATTTTATGAAATCCAAAGATATAATCAATGCTTTTTTCTCAATTCTTATAAGGTAATATTATCGAAAATTGTATTCGTATCTCTTTCCTAAAAAGAGATATGGAACATGGCGCAACTGTTGCAGGACCCTGTATAATTTATGGAAATATAAACAGTTGTCTCAACGAACACACAAATCTAAACAACAATTTTCGAACATATAATCGATTTCCTTACATCCGTTTCTAAGCTATAATAAATAGATTTTCCGGTATTGTTCTAATTGATTAAACCGCTTTATCTCGTTCTTATTGAAAGAGACTCTATAAATTCATTAATGACGGGTAATTACCGCGTCAAAGCGACTCTATTGCAGGAATTTCCCAATTTTGGTCGTTACAGATCATTACTTCCATTATTTGTGGTTTCTATATTATCTGTCTGTTATCCGATACAAATATAGCAATGATAGAGCCCATCATCCGCAGTGTATTCTCATTATACCTGCTAGGATTAGGACTAAGTGAGTTGTGGGAGGGAATAGGGCAAAAATTTTCCAATCAAACAAGTGTAAACCGCGAAGTTCATTTTGGTGTACAGGCCTCGTCCATTAGTAGCCATTACTAGCCATTAGTAGCCATTACTCGGCCATTAGTAGCCATTACTAGCCATTACTAGCCATTAGTAGCGATTAGTAGCCATTACTAGCCATTACTAGCCATTAGTGAGATATTAAAAGTTAGAACTAAAACGGCCAAGAGAAAAACCTGGAAAATATTTTCAAGTTTCTAAAATGGCCGCTAGGGGGCGTAAATGCAATCTTGAATCTAAGAAAGTGATGTTTCTGTGAATTCCGCTATATTAACCTAACAAAAAAATACATGATCTTTAAAGTAGAGGATAATCTGAATCTTTTTTGTTTGACAATTTTTGCTGCATCTCTAAAAATAAAGTGGTGGGGGGTATTCAAAGGTTTCAGTAAAAAACACCCTGTATATTCGAAACGGCTGAGCCGATTTTAACAAACTTGGGCTAGTTGAAAAGGGCTAAAAATGCTATAATATTTGAAGTTTTGTTAGTTTCAGATGTCGCCGCTAGATGGCTTTTTTCGACATTTCGACAGAAATGGTTAATTTTCTCAAAAAAATTAAATGAATTGGTATGATTTCTTTTTCATGAAAAAGTAGCTAAATGATGCCTAAACAAGCTCGCGAAAACCGCATCTCGGTATCTTGTTCCTAACCTAAAATTTAGGCCAAAGAAAATTTTATAAGGAAATCTCTTAAATTTTTATTTTTTAAACTAATTAATTCCTTTTTTTATGTAAAAGATTTTTAATGTCCCCGTAAATGCTCGAAATGCTGAAGCCTCTCTCATGGGTAGACAAAACTGGAGCTTCAACTTCGGCTCTCGGTATGTTACGTAATGCATCACGAATCCGGTTTTTCGTATCTCTCTGGTCGTAGGTTGAGTCTGAAAATCAAGATCACCAGACTTGATCGCGCAGGCCATGGAAACAGACTTCCTCTTCCAATCCAACGCTGTTGTAATACTGCATTAATATGCTCTCACACAATAATGTAGAATTTTTATTTCTAATTCTTTGGACCGATGAAGCCACCTTTAAAATCTGCACAATATGCATTATTGGTCTTGTTTTGATTTTCAGACTCAACCTACGACCAGATACATATGAAAAACCGGATTCGTTAATGCATTACGTAACATACCGAGAGCCGAAATTGAAGGTGCAGGTTTGTCTACCCATGAGAGGCTTCAGCAATGCATAGAGCGTGATGATCAGCATTTAGAGCATTTACGGGGGCACTAAAAACTTTTCTTTTTTAAATCGGTCCTTTTTAGGGCCACAACTTACATAATAAAAGGAATTAATTAGTTTAAAAAATACAAATTTAAGGGATTCCGTATAAAATTTTCTTTGGGCTAAATTTTAGGTTAGGAACAAGATATCGAGATGCGGTTTTCGGGAGCTTCTTTAGGCATCATTTAGCTACTGTTTCATGAAAAAGAAATGATACCAATGCGTTTAATTTTTTTGAGAAAATTAACCATTTCTGACGAGATGTCGAAAAAAGCCGTCTAGCGGCGACATCTGAAACTAACAAAACTTCAAATATTATAGTATTTGTAGCTCAAGAATAGCTCTTTTCAACTAGCCCAAGTTTGTTAAAATGAATACCCCCCACCACTTTATTTTTAGAGATATAGCAAAAATAGTTAAACAAAAAAGGTTCAGATTATCCTCTACTTTAAAGATCAGGTATTTTTTGGTAGGTTAATGTAGCAGAATTCGCAGAAACATCACTTTCTTAGATTCAAGATCGCAGTTACGCCCCCTAGCGGCCATTTCAGAAACTTGAAAATATTTTCCAGGTTTTTCTCTTGGTCGTTTTAGTAATAACTTTTTTTTCCGCAAGCCTCTACGATGGATGGTTTCTAAGATACAGTACCTCGCATTCTTATTTGGCCACCCTGTACAAAAATTTAACTCGCGGTGTACCCCTCTCAAGTGTATTTCCTTTTTGAATATTTGTTTCCAAAACTCTTCTTCTTCTTCTTCCTCTATATGTAAAGGATCTTCAGCAAAAATTGGTAACAGTTTAGGAGCTTTTATAGAAAACATATTCAGAAAGTCACTATGTATGACTATATATATTACTGCAGAAGATTGCTTTAAATAATTGAATAAATGAGGGATTTTTTAAATCGAGTAGGTATTATGATTGTGGTCAGTTGTGTATTAAAAGATTTGATTGAAAACAAAGTTCTTCACTATAACGATTGTATAAACCACTTTATGGGATTCTAAAATTATTTATCACCAATGACTTGTTTTAAATATTTGAAAGTGAACAAAATTAATCATAGTTTTTTAACAATTTTCACCTTTTTCAATGGAAGTAATATATAAAACAATAGAAAATCAGAACCAGGATAATCTACAGGTGTCCCACTCACTCCTACGTTCGACTCTTTCGACTGAAATACCAATTCGGGCTTTATTGTGTAAATTTATCTGTGTTCTAATAAATGGATTGTACGTTTTCAACATTTCCAGAAAATTTCTGCTTATTGTAGGTATTTGGAAACGATTGCTAGGTATTCGGTATTCCAGATATATCAGTAATAACCATTGTGTGGTCAAACAATATCGGGTGTAATCAAATCATGTTTAAGTGATTTGTATAGTATGTAGAGGAGCTCTAAATACAAATTATATTTGGGCCTTGACTATGGCATCAACGATACGTAACCACAGGTATACATTTAAGAGTATCTTGCGTTGCAAATATACAAATTCTATTGATTGTTATTGGCTAACCGGTCAGATAGTTTGTCATTCGCAACGAAATAAAGGCTAGTACACACTCGTAGACAAAATCGTGCGACTGTCTATTGAGACAAATAATTACCGATGGCGGCGCCACAGTCGTCGATCAGCTGTTCACACGAAACGCGTAATTTTTGGTAAATAGTGCATTAAGTTATACTGAGTGAATGGTTTATTTGTAGTATTTTAAGACTTTTTGTGATTGTTTGAGGTTTTTGATTTGGAAATTACCATAATATACCTGTACATGTAAGTATTTAGACTCAATTGAACCTGTTTTTTGTGTCGTTATTCTAAAATTGAGGATATTTATTTAGCATATCTTACGTTTTTCAGAAATTTATTGTTTACTTCTGTTTCTGTGTGCTTTTTTTTGTGTTTCAGGATGAATATAGCCTAGAGGTATTATCAGCTTCACCTCTACTAATATAGAATGATATTGGAAGGGAGCTAAATCATATGCCAAAGAAACATACAGTTTTCTGCTGATTATTTTTTTCATCTGTCAATACAGTCAGATTTTGTGGTTTCAGCCAATAACAGCTCAGGATCCTAACCAATCATTGTGTTTTATACTGATAAAACCGCTTCTTCGTATTTGTTTCTTGATTAAACTGTGTTTACCTTTTTTGAAATGTCAAATGTAAACATTTAACAATTTTTATTATACTAAAATGTATTGCAAATCTATGTTAATAACCAAATTTCAAAATGTATTTGTAAACTAACCTGTTTTTATTAGTTGATTTCCAAATGCCTTTAACATTTTTACATAACATAACACTAAACTTAAAATTAATTAAATTAAGAAAGACTTCATTTCATTCTTCTTCGCTTTTATTAACGGCGCCGTTTCGCGGGGTAGCCAGTCAAAAAATCGCCTTGGTGGCCCTGTATGTAAAACTATAACAGCTCAGGTTTCAATTTAAATTGGTAAAGAAAATTTTCAATATTTGTGTGTAAAGTGTCTTTTGCATAAATGACTATGTTCTCTGTTTTTAATACAAAATGATTCAAAAAATAATCCTTTCAAATACGACTCGTCCTCTGAAATTTTATAGATAAAATTTTTGATCTTCATACTCAAACGCCTTTATTTTAGGCAAAACCACTCAAACAAACTGATTTAAGATAAAATCACTCGTCCTGCGGACTCGTGATTTTATCAATCAGTTTGTTTTCGTGGTTTTTCCAAATAAAGCCGTTTTCGTGAAAACCAAAAATTTAATCGATAAAATTTGGAGGACTCGTGGTATTACCTTTGATTATTTTTTTCATCTGTCAAAACAGTCAGATTTTGTGGTTTCAGCCAATAACAGCTCAGGATCCTAACCAATCATTGTGTTTTATACTGATAAAACCGCTTCGTCGTTTTTGTTTTTTGATTAAACCTTTTTTGAGATGTCAAATGTAAACATTTATCAATTATTATTATACTAAAATGTATTGCAAATCTATGTTAATAACCAAATTTCAAAATGTATTTGTAAACTAACCTGTTTTTATTAGTTTATTTCAAAACGCCTTTAACATTTTTACATACCTCACTTCAACATTAAACTTAAAATTAATTAAATTAAGAAAGAGTCCATTTCATTCTTCTTCGCTTTTATTTACGGCGCCGTTTCGCGGGGTAGCCAGTCAAAAAATCGCCTTGGTGGCCCTGTATGTAAAACTATAACAGCTCAGGTTTCAATTTAAATTGGTAAAGAAAATTTTCAATATTTGTGTGTAAAGTGTTTTTTGCATAAATGACTATGTTCTCTGTTTTTAATACAAAATGATTCAAAAAATAATCCTTTCAAATACGACTCGTCCTCTGAAATTTTATAGATTAAATTTTTGATCTTCATACTCAAACGCCTTTATTTTAGGCAAAACCACTTAAACAAACTGATTTAAGATAAAATCAGTTTGTTTTCGTGGTTTTTCCAAATAAAGCCGTTTTCGTGAAAACCAAAAATTTAATCGATAAAATTTGGAGGACTCGTGGTATTACCTTTGATAAATTTACGACGATCAACTTCCTGGATGACACCTTTTTTGTTGCTTCTTGGGTGGATCATAATGGAAGTGTAATTCCGGATTTTTAGATTTCCTAGAGGTATACCCATAAACGCAATAGTTTGTATTATTTTTATTGGGCATTTTTAACGTTTAACTAACAAATAACAGCAAAATACACGAAGCACAAAATCAAATCACACGTTCGACTTGCAGGTAAACAAACAAAATTATGCTTTTCGTGAAGGTTCAAATTAATACCGGCGGTGTCGCTTCAAAGTTGTGCTCGTCTCAATAGACAAATCGTCGATTTTGTCTGTAGACTGATGCGGAACAAATCCAAGACGACCTGCACACCTAAGTCAAATTTTTCTTCATCTCTTCTGCTTACCCGATAAAACTGCTTTTTTGAATTGTGGATCTTTTTTTCACTTCCTAAGCCGAGGTTTTATATGTTTTCCCAATTTCACCATTTTCTTATTGCGGTTTTTATAATCCTACGATGTGACGTCCCATAAAGAATATGAAGTATGAAAAACTTCAATTTATAATAATGCTTTTTCCGAGGACCACATTGTGTATCTATTTCAAAACGAGCAATTTACAAATACAACCGACAATCAAAAAATACAATCGGCATGGCAGACCATAGACTTATGATTTTTGTCTACAGGTAGCTGCAGAACAAGCGATTTGTCTATAGACAATCGCAAACTTTGTCTATAGACACGAGTTGCGCGATTTTATCTAGTCTTTAGAGCTTTCTGATTAGGACCTTTTTTGGTATCTTTTCAATTCTAAAATAGACTTAAAAGTCATACTATCATGATTATAATTACACTCGTGGATAAGCCACAAGTGTATATTTTTTTTTGTTCAGCATCAACAACAAAATTAAAGAATTGTTGCTCCAACAATTTCAATTCAATTTATTTATTTTTATGAAAATACATACAATATATTTTTTTTTTATTTTATATTTACAATTTTTTATATACTTAATAAAGGACCCGGAAATAACCTATAGACCTAGGCGGAATGCCTGTATTGCCTTTTAATGTTTTTCCCGGTTCCTTTGTTAATTATGTAATGATTTTAACAATTTTTTGTAAGTAAGTAGGTATCATTAGTTTTAATTTGAAAACGAAATATAAAATATGAAGTCGAAAGACAGAAACCGGTCTTAGGATGTCGAATCTAATAAATTAAAATTCTTTACTGGTTTACTCACTTTGTATTAATCTCTGAAAGGGATAAAAAAGAAGAGAGTGACATCTTGACTAGATTCAGTCAAAATTTAATGTCAATACTCTCTTCTTACCATAGATGGTAGCACATCTAAAAATAAAATATATTGGACAGATGTGGAGAAAGATGCAAACAGAAACTACTTTCAGACAACCAGGAAAGTCAATCGGTAATTAGGTACTTAAGTTTTTATACCATAATGCCGAGAGTGACAAGAGACGTTATAGATATAGACTTATTATGACAGCAAATTGTAAAAGGCATGCGGTGAATTTATTATATATTTTTTTATTTTTATTTTAAATCGTTTTTTGTTTTGAATTTTCTTAAGGCAAGTTGGGAGTATATTGAATAACTTTGGACCCAAAGTAGCACATGGTTCGTTGAGTTAATGATTTTTTAAATAGAGGCACACATAATTCCATATTACTGGTCGCACGAGGTAAACGCGAGTTTTTTGGAGAATATTTTTTAAGTGAATTTAATTTTAAGTTCTGTGGAGTGTAATTTGTTTTTCTTAAAAATAATTTTTAGTAATGTGTTTTGGATTGTTTGTAATGTTTGAAGTGTGGTGTTAAAGGTTCCTCCCCAGGCGGTGATACAGTATCTTAATATTGATTCAACTAAGGAATTATAAAGAATTATTAAATTTTTACCGGACAGAATATCCCTAAGTGTATAAAATCTATATATTAAGGCTCTTAGACGCTTACTAATATGCATAATGTGGTCAGACCAACGCATATGTTGGTCTATAATGACCCCTAGGTACTTCATGGAGTAAACTTTTTCAATTTGTGCACAATTACAGTTATCATTATTGCAGTATAAATTATGTAGTTTTATATTAATGCCTACTGGCTGATTTGTAGTTAAGGGCGCGGTCTTGTACGTCAAAAGTCAGCGAAATTATGTCAAATAAGGTGCTGTCCGGGAGGTGCTGGTATCTCGTGATAAATGCTTAAATTAAACAAAGTAGTTACAGAAACCTTCTTTTGAAATTTTCTCATTACAGAAACCATTCGAGAAATTCATTGTCTGCTATATTTAATACAAGGGGAGAACAATATTTAGTATTACCAAAATGTATAATCTTAACTTTTTATTATTCATTTATGGGCAGAAGGACCTCGGTCTATAGCTCTTTGTAAGTGGTTAGCTAACAATAAAGAACATAATGATAAATAATTATTCATTTATTTTCTTTGTAGGTATATATTATTTATACAGAGCCTTTCAATGAAAACTATTCATCCATAAAATCTTTCTTTTAATTCTTAAAATTAAAATAATTTGTTACTGGGGCATTGATAATATCAAAATAACATTTTCTTTTCAGTTATTTATATGAAGTGATTTTGTTGTATACAGAGTGATGTTATTGCTCATTTCAAAGTTAGTATATAGCTATGACAACTATTCCAGAATCGACACGTGTCAAGTTGCGTCGGCGCTTCTTTGTAGATCAAAGAATCGCTTTTTTAAGTCAAGGCGGGCAGGCATCGTTTGAACTTTGGTTCAGCTCACGGTGGCCCTAGACTCCTAGACAATTGCATCAAAGGAATAAGCCGCTTTAGCAATTTTTTTTCACCGAACTTTTCTTGAAGACTATTTAAACCCGAGATCCTTGATTTTATATAATAAAAAGTGCGTTTATGATCTACTTATATTTTTGTGTTTTGAAGAAATATTAATTTTAAAATTATAGCAATTCTATTTGTATGTTTAGTTTTATCAAAATGCTTAACTATAAAAACCAAGAATGAAAGTACAAACTGTAAAAAATTAAAAAATGCCAAATCTCCAATTAAATCACGGTAATAGGTTATGTCGAAAGAGATTTCGCGAACAATCGGACGGCGCCGGCGTTATTTAACTCGGGTCGCTAAGGCAAATGCAATACGCGTATAGTTCGTGTAATACATAAAGTTGCCCCAATTTAACAGTTTTAAAGCGGCGCCTTTGTTGCTACCAAAAAAACTTCTAACGTACCGGCATATCGCGATTATAGTTTAAGTAATCGCTATAATCCAGCGATCGGATAATAAAAAATAAATAGTGAAAGGGCCTACAATGATCACAAAAAGCATTGTACTAAAAACACAGAAGAAAACAAAAATTATATGTTTTATCAATGAATTTGTTTATTAATAAATTCTTAAACAGATAAATGAATAATTTTAAAATAAATTTACAAATATATACTTTATAATATTTTTTCTTGATTTTTCAATAAGGTTGGGATCCAGAAATTAGGAGAATAAGAAATAGTTGATGATTTTATGGATTAAAGCTAGAAAAGTACCATTTGGGGAAGAATTTTTTTTTTATTTTTGTGCCACCTCATTATCGAAACATCTACATTTAAGTCAAGTTAATAAGTAAAAAAGTTGTAAGCGGAAGCACCAAATATATTTAGTCTTACTTATTTTTTTCTGCTCTTTCCAAATAAAATTTTAAAATATTAATATACTGGGTATTGTTTCGATTCGAAACCTACTCATTAACTTTTTAAGGCCGGACTTGGAATATGTTAATCGACACCACTGTAGACAAAGAACATACGAACCAAATATTACAAAAACGTATAGGGTCGTTCATAAGTTATGATTAATTGAAAAAATGGGGAAAATTAATAAATCACCCTGTATCTTGGTTATAAAGAACTATAGACCCATAGGTTATTTAGAAGCACCTCGGTGTTCTCCATCTACCCTTTCTGTATGCGCATTTCTCAATGAATTACCCCGTATAAAGTGATTTTGTTCTTCGTTATGAAGTGTGAGAAACGAAAGAAAAATTAACCGCGCGAACGATGAATTACGATTTAGGTAAACATTTCAGATATTTAGAAGTCCCAAACAATTTGAAAATAAATATATCTCTATAATTTTCAGATTAATGAATTTGAATATAAAATATGAAAGATTACATATTGATCGACATCTACCAAAATCAGAACTTTTTTTTAACCAATTTGACAACAGGAAGTTGATGTTTGAAAACAAAACAGAAGTGAAAATTTACATTTTTATGCCTATGCACAAAATTATTACATTTTGTTTAATTTGATAAATTAGAGTTCCATGGAAAGTAATAATTTGACACATTGACAATTTAATAGTTATTATAACTGATTAAAAAAGAAAAATCATGATTCCGACACATACTAACTATTAAAAAGTAAAAATTAATTTATTATGAAAGTCATACAACATATCAGTTATTTTGAATATATTCTTATCTTCTACTTTATAATATTCCCTAATTCTTTTCTAAAATACTTTCTATATTTTTATTCTAATGCATAACATATCTACACAAATAATTTTGAATTCTTTTTAAAAATTCCCGCGTTATGACAGTTAAACGACATGCGCAAAAAGCATCTCGTCCTCGAGTAATAAAAAATATATCTATAAATACTCTAAAATCTCGTCAACTTTGAGACAAAACGTTGCCTAACCACTGATTCGACGTTGCCAAATGAACTTATCAACAACAGCTGTGAGTTCCTGCGAAAATTTAAATTCATGATATATTATTATATTCGGCGTACTTAGAATGTTCCTTTCTGATTAAAGTTTTTTTAAATGTTTGGAGAGCAAAAACTTTACTTTACTTTATTTACAAAGACAATAAATACAATTGCAGCGTTCTTTTTGTGTTTTGAGTGCATGTTTCTTTTATTATGTGCCAACATTGCTATATTCTAAACCATAACAGATAGGAATACGATGAAATGGGAAAAAAATTGAATACCTATGGGTAAAGAATTTTTAGACGCCATTGTTTGACCAAACTTTCAAATTAATTTGAAATTACTTCAAAATTTCAAATCGACTGATTTCATAAATTAAAGTATTTTGATGTATTCTGATTAAACCACATTGTAGATAAAGGTCTAACTTAGGTCAAGTTAATGTTTATTTTTCTTATTTTTTCAGAATCGAGGATATATAGATTGTTAAATGCCACTTTTAAGGTTAAAAAAATTGGATGATTTAATGATTTAAAATAGTAAGACTACCTAAGTTAGACCTTTATCTTTAATTTGTCTGAAAATTATATTTTAAATCCCATTACATTCGGAAATCAGTCGATTTAACTTTTGGTCTGCAGCATAGGATTTTATACACAGGAAGACCGCGCCCTTAATGCTCAAAATGTAACAAGTTTCGTTTTGTCTACGTTTAGGGTAAGTTATTTTTAAAAAACCTGGTTGGGTTTCTGGGTATCAGATTTTAAAATAAGGTATCATTTGCCCCTCATTCAAAGTAATTCTGTCAAAAAAATGTTACATTGATCTATTTTCAAAAACTCTATAAGTGATTTAAGAAAATGGCAATAAAAACTATAATTAATAAAACTGAATTCTATATCAATAGAGTTCCTAAAGTCGACATAATTAATAAAACAATTTCCTGTCCGGTAATGTACCTTTTTATCCTATTTTCATTTAATATATCGATTATGAATATACGTCTGTGGTACAAAACAAATATCTTTTTGTGTCTCTTTTATTGATTTTGTAATATATCAAATAGAAACTTTATGTGCGACATATACGACGACCGTAGAAATGAATTGAAATAAAAATAAAGTTCATTATTATCGCACAGATAGCTTGCACGTACACGGACTTTTCTTATCTTATTTTTCAAATTTCTGTTTCGAACAAAACATATTTTTATCAGTAAACATATTTATTTATACTTTTTCAACCGAAATAATAATAATAATAGTAGTTATTTTTCTAATAATATTCCAAATTTTCTTTTGTGTAATATATTTCGAAACAAAGTGCAGCAGATAGCCCAACATTGCAAGTATTTGATATTTCACGACTAATTTGAAAAAAAAGAAACAATGGTTGCAGTCTTTTGTTCTCTGGTGAAAGGCTGTATTTTATTATTGATGCAGTGATGCAGCACCCTGTATCAAAAACGAAAACTTCGAAAAAATTATTTTCCCTAAAACTGAGTCATATTTTTTAAAGTCCGAGTTTTTTTGCACATATCTCTCCTCACTTGTAGACTTTTCTATTTTCTCAGAAAATTGCTGATTGAGATCGATTGTATCCAATTTGTTTGAACTTCTCCCTTTCTTTGTTACATATAGTTCATCATTTACGACTACAAATTGGCCTAATTATACCGTACCCATAGGCGCCCGTCTCGATTTGAAGCAGGTGTGGTCACAGACCCCAAAAATATAAATAATAAATGAAAGACTCATTTTCATATACCTTTTTTGATTTTTCTGGAAGCAGATTTAATGTAGTATTTCTTGCAAAAATTTCTGGATGTGTATTTGAGTCATACTTTTTAAGTTTTTAAAAGTACAATAAATTGCCAAATAGATACACACGCAATATTACCGAATTCAACTTTTATTACTTTGACAGGCACCGCTAACTTGATCAGCGAAACCTGTATTCTGTGTATGTTGTGTTGCCTATGTACGTGCAGATTGAAAGCTTAATTTATGATTAGCGTGAAAATAAATTGTTGAAAACTTAGTAATCTACTTTTAATATTTCAATTATCGTTTAAATATGTATTGAGGGATATGGGTTTGAATTTCTTAAAATATTAGACGTCCAACTAAAATATTCAGATTAATCTACATTTTGAAATAAATTAAAAAAGTAACTTTGAGTAACTTAGAGTGACAGATCGCGGAAAATATCAACTTAGTGGTCGTAGAAAAAATTATTTTAAATGTTTTTCAATTCAATTTAAAAGTGAAATTTGAAATATATAGGGTGTAGTACAAGAGAGGTACTTTTTTGACTGTAAATTTTTGGAATGTACATTTCTAAAATGATTATATCGAGAGAAACAAATTTTAACCAAAACAATGTTTCAATAAAGTTGTATTTTGAAGAAAAAAATTAATTGATGCTAAATCTTACATATTATTCCTTATCTTTTATCCAAATGGCGTCTCAAACTAAAGAAAGTTTTTCTTCTTTTGAAAATAAACTTTTTAACATTTCTTTTTTTGTTTCTTTTTTACTAAACAATCTAAACTCTAACTTGCAATGCCTAAATGCAAATAAAAAACAAGCTAACAAAAAAAAACTCCAATCCAAAATAAAATTCTGCCAAAAAAGGCAAGAACCAAAAAAAAAGTTTTTAAAAAGCCAAAAAAAAACTAAAATTTACCATTTTGATTTTTTAGAAGCAGCTTAAATTTTTTTTACAATCAAAACACATCACAAAAAAACGCAACCGCGCTACCACCAACAAACCAATCGGACAAGTGAGAGTGTCATGTGATTTTTTTGAGGTTAGTTTATTCGATTCGAATCCTGGCACAGGCACTGTGTAAATGTCCTTAGAGGACGACACGTATCCTTTCGGGGTCCTGCGTAGACGAAACTGACGGGAATGTTGTTACGCCACCCTAGGACCGCTTGCTATACCATGCCTGCTTGATCGGAACGCGTTAGGGATCAGGGACGGAGAAAAAGGATGGCCAGGGAGAGTTTGAAAAACCTTTATTACGAGTTTTTTGTTAAAGATTTAGGGCAACAATCGATTAGAAAAATTGAAATTTACGACAAAAAATTATGTGGGGAACAATTGTAGAAAAATATTAAGAAGGTGTGAAAAATTAAGTCAAATCATAAAATCGATGTCATTTTTTCTGAACAAATAAAAAATATTACAAAAAATCCTCCCGAAGGAGGATAAAAAAAAAATGGCAATGGGAAATAGTCACAAAATAATGAAAAGGTGTTGGAAAATTAATCCAAATCACTTAATTTGAAAAACACAAGTCCAATAGTCTAAATGGCGGATTTTTCGTGAATTTTTTTATCAATTATTGTTACTGTTTTATATCACTCACAGAAAAAGACACGTCTCAACGCCGTCTTTGATTTCTACATTAAATATACATGACTTTTTTCTCATTTCACGATTTTTAATTAATTTGTAATTACATATAATTACCAGACCGACCCTGGTAGTTACAACTTCGTTAACATATTCAATATCTCGAATCTTTGAATCCATTAAAGTTAATTGGTAACGAAAACTTGATTAAACAAGTTTGATAGGAGAACGACGAGTTCGTTTATTCGTTTAGAGAATATTTAAAAACTCAAATTTTTTAAAATGGTGATGTATTATTGAAGAGAGGTTAATCTATTTATTCCGATAAAGACGCATTTTCCTTTAACAGTTTAACTACAGACAACAACACACTGTGATGTTTGTTGTTTTATTTAATAATATAAATCTGAAACCTAGTTGTGGTAAATCAGGCTTTAGCTTTATATGTCAAAAAGATCACAACCTTTCAGTTGTCACTTGTCGAGATATTTCATAGTTGAGAAATAAACGACTACATTTGATTAAACAATTATTTTAATAAAAAAATCGAAGATAAAAATACAATTTCACAAGACAATGAGAATTTTTAATATGCCGTCCAACAAATAAAATCATAAAATGTACTTATCCACTTGAAAATGTACCGTTCAATTTATAAACGAATCTACTTAAGTGCTTTTAGTAAGGTAATGTTAGTCATGAAATGTCCACAGAGACATTAGCAAACAACACCTACCCATAAAACTTTAATGAAAATCGTCTCTGATGTACATCAGACATAAAACAGATTTATTACCACAACCGATCGATTTTCCATTCCGAAAGATACGGTAAATAATTTTATAAGGACAAAATTTCCTTCAATCATTATCGTAGATAATAATGTTGTCAATATTTTAGTTGAATCGATGTAAAGATTACAAGAACGTATCTAACTCAATCCATAGGCGCATAAGCGCGGTGTGAAGGGGGCATAATGACATATCCCCCCCTAACAGCAGGAGATACTACTACTGGTAAATAAACAAAACCGTATAATTTGCCAAGATTTTTATAATTTATACATTTAATTTAGCATTTAAATATCATTCGTTTTAATTTTGACATTTTTTATCGTTCACTATATTATTGGGTAGATGTACACATGTGGAGTTGCCATGTCAACCAAAACCTTTAAGTTTACTGAAACATTGTTTTCCTTTTGCCATTTTGAACTGACTTTCAAATTACTTTTTATAAAATTAATATATTACAATTTGTATTTAAACAATTTACTAGATAATTTATGAAGCAATACCTACTAATTATAGTTAAAAAATGCATTATTTGAAATTGTCTGTTTCATACCGATGTTAAAAACTTCTGTTAGGTCTAGATACGGTCCTGTTATTTCCTAGTTCCAGAGAACAGCATATTTAAAAGTAGCGCATACGGTTGGCGATACTGTGACCAAAAAAACGTTCCTGTCTCTTGTCTTGCGACGTCAGCAAACGTCAAGTGGGTTTTATAAAAATGTCAACGTCAACTCAAATGATTTTTAGAGGTCAAAGGACGTCCTAATCGACATTTATCATTTCCTATTTTAAAAGTGGCAGTGATATCCTCCTATAGGATAAAATTTATTTAGTTCGTTCTACTTTCCTTCTTCAAGTTCTAAACATGGTGAGTACGTTTTTCATTCAGAATATCTGTTAAATATTGGCAATTACTTTCAGAGTTATTACATAATAAAATATCGCAGTTTAAGGTTTAATTAAAGTAAATTTATGACTTAGGATCATGATTTAGAATCTCAAAACGTTCGAAATGCAAGGCGAAATTTCGTATGTAACAGTTTCGAAATTAGGTTATACGTTGTTAAATACCTATCGCTATATATTTAAAAAAACACAAATATGTTTCATAGGATCACTGATTTTTTATTTTCTAAGGAATTATTTGTAAGATTTGTTCGAGAATTACATGTCAGGATAAGATAGTGTGAACTATTAAAAGATTCATCTCCAAAATAAAACTCGAAACTTAACATTGACCAACTTAACCTTCATTTTAGCATGAAGGGCAAATGGTTTTTAAATTTAAAAAGATTATAAATATATCAAAATTTCTATAAATCGCTCTGCCGTCCTATTCTGGATTAAGGATGTAAACTATAGAAAAACAAATTTTAAAACGGCCAAAACTTATTAATTTATTAAGCTATATAATTTTTGCAACATTCATCAGCCTTTTTTCTACACTTTCTAGTCTGAACCAATACCAATTCGCGTTGTTGTTACCGGTGCTGCCGGTCAAATTGCTTACAGTCTCCTCTATATGATTGCGAAAGGAGATGTTTTTGGCGCCAACCAACCCCTTATCCTTCACCTCCTTGACATCCCACCCATGATGGAAGTCCTCCAGGGTGTCGTAATGGAACTTGCAGATTGCGCGATACCTCTTCTCAGAGAAGTTATCCCTACCGCCGATCCCGCTGTCGCCTTCAAAGATGTTTCTGCAGCTTTCCTTGTCGGTGCCATGCCCAGAAAACAAGGTGAAAAAAAAAAGCAAAAATGAAAAATTCTCTTTGTATAACTTAGACTTTTTCTATAGGTATGGAACGTAAAGATCTTTTATCGGCCAACGTAAAAATATTCAAGGTGCAAGGTGAAGCTTTGGATCAATTCGCCAAAAAAGATGTCAAAGTATTAGTTGTCGGTAACCCAGCTAACACCAACGCTCTTATTTGTTCGAAATACGCCCCTTCAATTCCTAGAGAAAACTTCACGGCCATGACCAGATTGGATCAAAACAGAGCGCAGGCTCAAATATCTGCCAGAGTTGGAGTTCCCGTCGAAAATGTAAGTTTAAAAAAATGATTTACTGGCATTTTGACATGTTTGACATTATTTTGACAGGTTTGACATTACTTTGACAGTTTTGACATTACTTTGACGTTTTCAGATAAGCAACGTTATCATTTGGGGTAACCACTCTTCAACTCAGTTCCCCGATGCTTCTCATACATTGGTCAACCTCAATGGTAAACAAGTTAGTGCACAAGATGCAATTCAAGACGACAACTGGTTGAAAGTAAAATTCGTCGAGATCGTACAAAAGAGAGGTAAGAAAAATTAGTTTTAAAAAACATAAAATATGATTGCACCTTGTTAATATTTACTTAAATTCGTTATCGTTATCTTAATTGGTCGCGTAATGTTTTGCATCTAAATTTATATCTCCTAAAGTCAATTAAAACTGACATTATCAATTTTTGATATCAGAAGGTCATTTGAGAAATTCTGGATAAGCGTTAATAAGTATCGCTTTAGTGATTAAAGTATCTGAAGGATGGGATTAATTTTCTTCTCTCCATATTTGACGAAAAGTATTACAATATATTTTCTTCATACCCTCTTCAAATTTTAGACTTTTATGTCTATCTCTTAGTAAGAAACTCTTATATAACTGGAAAGTATATTCTTTTAGGGTTCAGTCCGACTGGTGTTGTTAATGACTACAGTTTTATAGCCAGGACCGACGGTTTTACATGCTCTCCGATGCATGGTGGGTTGCCTATTTTAGTATTAAATCAAAACCATTTTCAGGTGCTTCAGTTATATCCGCGAGAAAAATGTCGTCGGCGATGTCCGCCGCTAAAGCCGCTTCCGACCACATGCGAGACTGGTTCATGGGTACCGCCCCGGGAAAATTCGTATCTATGGGCGTCGTCAGCGATGGCAGTTACGGTGCACCCAAGGACGTTGTTTTTTCGTTCCCCGTCACCACTAAATGCGGCAAATGGGAAATCGTTCAAAATCTAACTTTAGACGATTCGGCCAAAAAGATGCTCGCCATCACCGGAAAGGAACTAGAAGAAGAGAAAGAAGAAGCCATTGCTATTATCCAGGCATGACTACTTAACAAGCTTTAAATGGTTAAACGAAAAATGTTAAGAAAAATTATATCTTGAGTACATATTGTTATCCTTTGCAGAAGTAAAGGTGTATGTGTTAGAAAAATCATGAATTTGACATTTGGTTTCCGATATGTCAACTGTCAATGTCAGTCTACTTGACGTTTGACATTTACTAACACATACATCTATACTTTAGTAGAATCTGTGGTATATTCTTTAAGTTTGAAAAATATTTTTATTTGTATGATTTTTTAGGAGTTTGATAGGTTTTCAAAATTCCTCAGACGTCTCGATACTAAAGTTTGGTTCGAAAGCAGGGGCGTGCGTAAGTATCAAGAGAAAAAAAACGTAAGAAAAATTGTTAAGTTTAATTTTTTTGTTATGTAATAGAAATGGATAGAATTTATGGATCGTGAAAATGCGGACGGAACGTACAAGCTTTGAAATTCGTTTTTATACATTTGTAACAAGAAACTTTTAAAATATACAAGTGAACAATACAAAATTTAGTTGTTTTAATGACAAAGGTTTTTTTTTTGGCATTTACTATAATATTTTTTACGTTTGGACTATATGACAGCTGCAATCTTATCGGATTCGACATGTGTCAAAATACTTATGTTTGACATCAGTCACAATTGCCGACATTTGACATTCTTATATAACCTGAATTAAATTTTATTTTGGGGCGAAATTATATGGTTTATTGTTTGCGTTATACATTTTTATTAAATAAATTGGCGTTATCTTCGACTCTGTGACAGCTGTAATCATGTCATCTTTGGCATCTGTCAAAATGGCGATATTTGACATCTGTCATAATGACGATATTTGAGAACTGTCTTGGGGATATTTGACGTAATGAAAATTGAAGTTTTTGCATATCAAACTCGATAAAAAATGTTTCGAAACAAATTTTTTGGGAATACTCAGTTTTACAAGAAGAAAAAAACAGGAAGCGCACTATTTTTTCATTTCTTTTATTTTTGTTTAACATTTTAAAGCTTTGTTTTGTATTTTCTATCAATCTGGGAAGGCGAAAATATATGAATGTAACAATAAATTAACTAGTTTGTTGCAACTAGTTGATCATTATTATAATTTTGTAAATATGTTTCATTTAATAAGCATTTATTTTATGTGGTGTATGTATTTTTCTCTTAAAATGTTTATTTTTGTGTTGATCTTAAATGCAAATAAAATTATTTTTGTTACTCATTAAGTTTTTTATTTTTTTTGGAAATGCTCTTTAAAAACGTTGAAATTTTTCTTTCCAATTTATATATTTTTAGGTTAAATATATTAAAAAGACAAACAAAGTTAAAACATTTCTTTCGGAGGATCAACGGCAAGTTTTTTATACTTTTAACCCTAAAACCGTTACCAGACTCATCAAAATTGGTTGTAAGACTCACGTTTTACATTTTATTTTTCGTTTAAAACAATAAATTGCAACAACCTGGCAACAATGCATGAGTTAATTTTTGTTGTCAAAATACTGATCTTTGACATCAGTAACAATTGACATTCTTAGCTTTGGCATCTGTCATGATGGCGATATTTGACATCTGTCACGGGGATATTTGACGTACTGAAAATTGGATGTTTTTGCATATCAAACTCGATAAAAAATGTTTTGAAACAAATTTTTTGGGAGTACTCGGTTTTAAAACAACAAAAAACAGGAAGCGCACTATTTTTTTATTTCTTTTATTTTTATTTAACATTTTAAAGCTTTGTAAAACATTCGAAGTTTCTGAACGGGCCTACTTTTTCATGAAGAACGATCATTGGCAACACCGCAAATCCTAAACACAGTTCTCACGGAACAACAGTTGTCAGGTGTAGCTCAGAGTAATAAAAGTGCATGAGATTTGAGGTTAACTTTTGTTTTGTTTTTATTGCATATTATTATCTCGTCTAAGATAATTGCAAGGAAAGAGATCTGAAGAGAGAAAAAGATTTACAATATTTTGCTCCGTGCAGCAAACGAACGAACTTACAATTCAGATGTAACTGCAATTCTAGGTTCCATGTGCACAACGATGCCAAATCTAATTTAGATGAACGTGACGTCACAAACACATGTTTTTCCTGATTATGGAAAAATTAGCTATCAGAGAATTCAAAAAACAAAATTCTCATTGATATTAGCACATATATTTTCTAATTACAGTGTTCCCTCATGGTTCATGGAAAGGTCCATTGTATTTGATGTCAAAAACAATTTGTAACTTCACAAATATGTATTTTCGCGAAAAAAGTTTGATTCTGGACTAATTTATAAAAGGTTTAGAAGACTTTTGCATCTTTTTGTTAAAATTGATGATTTCATATTTGCTCAATTTATTCGGGCATGCGCGTTTTAAAGTGGCTGTCGATGTATTAGACACTCTCCATTTACGTTTCATGTTCTATGATTTTAAGCACCCTCTATCATCGAGCATACCAACTGCTAGTAGTATAATTCACAATTTCCGCACCAGATGACTCAAGGATCAACAACCCCCACTTGTTTATTTTTTTACCCCAAAAAATTTCAATAACCCTTCATCGCAGCTATAAACGTCAAGAGCTGAATCAGCTGTAAGATTACAAAATGTAGCAAATTAAATTTAATGTAGACACCGTTTTTAAAAACCGCAATAACGAAAATGTCTATAATTTGCGAAGAATTTTTCGACGAAGTCACCCATCCCTCTGAAGAAGGTTCGTTTATTTGAAAACTAGGGCAAATTTTATTATGAAATTTTGTTTTGTTTTTATTTTAGAGATGTTGGTTTAGTTAAATTTAAAAACTAGTAGCAGCGTTTATATAATGTTTGTTGGCAATTCTATATTTAATATTTTATTTGTTTGTATTGAGCTTTTCATGAAGTTTTTTATTCATATTTCACTCAATTTTCGCATTTTGGATCAAGTATTGTGAATCCCGATAATACTTGTAAAAAATGTAAATATCCGCATTAAAAATAATAATTTAAAAAATGGAATAAAATACCTCCAATCTAATAAAAAATTAATGTGGCATCTTACTGATTTTATTTGTTTAAATTTATTTCTTTAGCCTAAAAACGAACCAATTAGGCATATTTTTTTCCAGTTTGTAGCAAAACATGTAAATGAATCATGCTAGTTATATATTTCCCTTATTGTTTTTTTAGAAGTAAAAGACTATGCTTTAAAAATCGGGATAGATCCAGATTCTGAGCCCCAGCTGTTACCCATAGCAGCTGAGGGTTTGATGAAAGCTCTGCCCCCTGGTTGGAAACCGTGGTAAGTACACACAGAAGTTTTACAGCACTTTGAACAAATGTATCTGCACATTTTAATTGTAAATTAACTCATCTAATATGGCAGCAATGCTAAATAAATGAATTTTTGTGATGCTTTAAAAATAAAAAAACGACTTTGTTGCTGAAAAAAGCAATTTTTACTGCATTCAGTACATTTCCAATGTGAATAATGAGAGCATTTAACAGCAGTGAGGATTATTTACAAAAAGTATTAGCCCAGTAAATTTTTTTATGCTCATACAGCCATTCTAAACGTATTAAGCAATATTTTGCTTTTTCCAACGAGCGCGCGCAAAGTTACACTTTAAGCAACAATTTCCCTATTTGCATTGGGAGTTGCAAAGTTTTTTGACAAAGCGTCACCTTCCTCATATCCCTTTAGCACATTACGCGTGTTTGGAGGATCCTAAAGCCTAACCAACGGCGGCTCCAGGGTAGGGGCAATTCCCCCCCCCCCCCCCCGGCAATGAGAGGATATTTCTCATATCTGCGTAAACCAAATTTTAATTTTTTTGTAGATTCCAGGTCCATTTATATCCTAAAAAAACTCACTTTTCCCCCCAAAAATGGCCCAAACATTTTTTTTCGGTAATTTTGACATTGCCAATCGTTTCTTAGACAAAATTCATTCTGCGTAAACCAAATTTTAATTTTTTTGAATTTTTTTTGTAGATTCTAGGTCCATTTATATCTTAAAAAACTCTCTTTTCCCTCCAAAAATGACCCAAACATTTTTTTTCGGTAATTTTGGCATTGCCAATCATTTCTTAGACAAAAGTCATTCTGCGTAAACCAAATTTTAATTTTTTTGTAGATTCTAGGTCCGTTTATATCCTAAAAAACTCACTTTTTCCCCCAAAAATAGCCCAAACATTTTTTTTCGGTCATTTTCACATTGCCAATCGTTTCTTAGACAAAATTCATCCTGCGTAAACCAAATTTTAATTTTTTTGAATTTTTTTTGTAGATTCTAGGTCCATTTATATCCTAAAAAACTCACTTTTCCCCCCAAGAATGGCCCAAACATTTTTTTTCGGTCATTTTCACATTGCCAATCGTTTCTTAGACAAAATTCATCCTGCGTAAACCAAATTTTAATTTTTTTGAATTTTTTTTGTAGATTCTAGGTCCATTTATATCCTAAAAAACTCACTTTTCCCCCCAAGAATGGCCCAAACATTTTTTTCGGTAATTTTGACATTGACAATCGTTTCTTAGATAACATTCATTCTGCGTAAACCAAATTTTAATTTTTTTGAATTTTTTTTATACATTCTAGATCTGTTTATATCCTAAAAAACTCACTTTTCCCCCCAAAAATGGCCCAAACATTTTTTTTCGGTCATTTTGACATTGCCAATCGTTTCTTAGACAAAATTCAATCTGTGTAAACCAAATTTTAATTTTTTTGAATTTTTTTTGTAGATTCTAGGTCCATTTATATCCTAAAAAACTCATTTTCCCCCCAAAAATGGCCCAAACATTTTTTTTCGGTCATTTTGACATTGCCAATCGTTTCTTAGACAAAATTCAATCTGCGTAAACCAAATTTTAATTTTTTTTATATCAACAAACCCAAAATATTAAACTTTTATTTATATAACCCTAACAGCCGACGACATTGCCCCGTCCCCAAATCTCTGGGCCGCCCTTGAGCCTAACTGACGAAGCCGAAAGCCAGAAACCGGTCTTAGGATGTCGAATCGAATAAATTAAATCACTAACTCGTTTGCTAACAAAAATATGCTTATGTTGTTATACATTTATTTTTGCTAAAAAGTATAAATAGGGTATTTATAAAAAAACAAATATTAAGCTTTAACGTTTTCTTCTTTACTCTCATCGCTTTTACATTTTTTATCGCTATTCTCCTCTCCGTCAACTTTATCATCTTTGTCATCATCATCTTCTCCAGATTCGTTGTCGCTGTCGTTCTCTTCTTCCAAATCGTAAGCGTGTCTGGCTAGTTTGTTATGTACCCAATAGACCATCGGTTCCTCCCGGATTTCTGTTTCTATTATCGTTGGAAAAATGTGTTTTTCTTTAAATTCCTGAATTTGATCTTCGCATTCATCCCAGGTTATTGTTTCGTGCACTCCATCACTACCATACCTATGGTTATATCTAAAAAAAAAACAGTTCGTTGTATAAAATGAACGATTTCTTTTTAATATAAGTATTTCACCTGTCGTAATGCACATATTCCAGCATAAGACCTAAACCGGGAGCTCGAGGTATTGTTATTTTCTCTGGCTTAAAAGAATTCTGTATAAGATCCTCAGTTGCCAATCCTCTCACAATAGCCAACAACCCACCAACCATTTTCCTGATTTGATGTAACATAAAACTTTGTCCATGAACTTTCAAAATGGCAAACTCGACATCATTTTTAACAAATGGTTTCTCCATAACGAAGGATTTCATGTATCTGTTAAAAGTGAATAATTTAATGAAAAAAAAACTGTTAACCAATTCATTTGAGTTTACCTGTTGGCACTAGGATCGTTATATTTCTTCTTCGAAGTATAATTGTGAAAATTTTTCGTTCCAAGATAATTCTGAAGGAGTCTATTAACTTTTTCAAAAGTTTCATCGTCTAGACGATAATCTTTTTGCGATACTTCTTTGCTGTGGGGCGCGAATGCCACAGTTGGTATTAGATAGATATAAGTCCTACCGTCGCACTGTGTTTTCGAATTAAAACCTTTTGTTACTCTTTTATAACCGAATACTCGAATTACTTCAGGTAACTCGGCATTTATTTGTGCCAAGTCAATGTTTTCTTTAAGTTTTAAAGAAACTATTTGACGGGCTGCTGACACACCTAGAACAGTTACTAGTCTTAGGATTTTTGTGTAACAAATCCTTTATTTATTTAGGGAGAAATACACCACAAGTAAATCTCCAAACGGGATAAAATAAATGAAAATACTTTATTGGCATAAGCCACAAACTTAAGTAAAAAAAAACTAAAAGTAAAATATAAAATTATGCCACTAATAACACAAATGCGAAAAAAAATAGGAACCTCAAAATGATAATTGTAACAAATTGTATTCAGAATAATAGTAATTGTAATTTTTAAGCAATCTACATAACACTAATTAGTAAAACTATATAAATAAATTACTAACCTTTATCTGTTCGACAAGCCCTTTGAAATTGCATATTCTGTACCTGGTTATAGCCACTTTCATCTATAAGATTAACTTTGAACAGAGAGTTTAACAAATCTTCTTCGATGGTTTTGGTGTTTGGATTTCTTTGCATTCCAAAGTAATCGTTACCCGAATAAGCTAGTAAAAGACAAAATTTCCTACGTTTTATTTTATCTTTTTCTTGGGTTAATTCTGGGTTTTCTTCAAATTTTGCTTTTTTCGGTTCGTCAGTAAGGCTACGGATACCTTTGCCTTTATCTGAACGTCTATCTTCCCATTGCCTTTTCTTTGATCTACCGTCGTATTTTCGTTTAAACGTTTTTACATCTCCCATTCTTGGTAAAATTACTGGTAATTTAAAATTTCCTTCTTTTGATGCCGATTCTGCTAATGATAAAAATCTACTAATAAACGTTTGAGTTCTAAGAAGCATTACCTTTATACTATATACAAATTAACTACTAAATTTTATTTAAAATTAAAATAACACGATACGAGCATATTTTATAGTTTTTGAGGTTAATTTGTAAATAGAAAATTCTTCATTCTTTTTGTCGGTTTGGACTCAATATGTTTACTAGAGACAGCCACTTCAGCTACGTAATACAGAAGAAGAAGATTTATTTCGTGTTTTATGTTATTGAAGTTTGTTTGTGTGCCAATTTAACGAAAAGAAGAAATCGAATTTTTGTCAATTTACCTAAATTGTTTACAAAATAAATTTCAAAAAGTATGAGTGTTTCTAGTAGAACAAGAACGGCAAATTTCTCACGAAGAGAAGAAAAAATACTTCTTAGTCTCATCAGAAAGTACAGATCTACAATAGAAAATCCGAAATGCGATGGTCAAACAAACCAACAGAAAAACAATTGTTGGAAATTAATAGAAAACCAATTTAACTTTGAAAGTAGCGATTTGTTTCGAGACGATAAAACGCTTAGAAGAAAATACGATAACGTTAAATCAAACGTTAAGAAAAGGCTAAGATCTAAGGTAAAAATAGATTCGGAATCCATACAAAATAATGAAGAGTTTGATTTTAAACTCAAGGAGTTAGTAGAACAAGAAATGGATAAGTTAGCTTCAGCTTCAGAAATGGAGTATAGTGGTGATAGTTGTAGTGATAGTGATGCAGGTAAGATAAAGTTCTTAATTTTTTTTGGTAGATTGGACTAAAAAAGTACCTTTTAATTTCGTAGATACTTCGAGCAATGCCATCTCTAGAACCCCAAATACTACTTCATTAAATACAGATAATGGTATGACAATCCTTATAATAATTAAAGTCTAAATTATATTCTCTAATTCTCCTAATTTATTAAATTATCCCCAATCTTTAATAATATTATTTCCTAAATATAAAACCTGGATGTTCCGCTATTGTGTTTTTATATTATAGGATATTATCGTAATACAGAAGTCAAAGAAGAGGTGCCTGAAGCTGATCCTTTCCAGGAAGGTTTGTATTTTGTGAAAAATAAAATCTTTTGTAAATTATAGATTCATAACTATTTCTACCAACTGCATAAATTTATAATTCAGCCAAGAAACTGTTTGTAGTTGATCTAATTTGCTTTTTTGATTTTTCAGACATAAATGGTGATTATCAGACTGAACTGACGGACATAGAAAAAAAAAGCAAATCCAGGAAGAGATACGAAGAAGGTGAACACAAACTAAGAATGGAACTTATAAGAAAAAGACATGAAGTAGAAATAGAATTAATGAAAAAAGAATCTGAAGTAAAAATTTCTGGGATTGAATTACAAACCAAGGCTGCTTTACATTACATAAAAAATGAACATTTACTGAAAATGGAGATTTTAGAGTTAGAAAAACGGAATTTAGCAAAACAATTAGGACAGGCATAAGTCACAAGAAAGCAGTTTTAAATATTAATAATTTGAGCTTTACCATCAGTATTATATTTATTTATTTATTTTATTTGTAAACGTACAAAGAAATAAAACTTTTTTTATATATAAATAATTTTTTAATCATTTACAAATTTCATATTACAATGGAATATCCTTAACGCTTCCCACTGCTTGCTGTGCATTAAAATGTGGGGTCTCCTTTCTTTCATGTGATCGACGGCCCTTTCCGGTGACCAATTGTACCTGTGCATTAAGTAACATCCGACTAAAGTCGCGCTACGTGTTCTACCGGCTTTACAATGTACATACACCGAGCAATGCGATTTACCATCGATGATGTTTTTATTTTGTACGAATTTGTTTATAAATTTCACTCCCTGTATTAGTTTGGTTTGACAGGGCGTTGCGAATATATCGGTTGTTGGTAATTGTAAAAATTCCACTCCTAGTTTTTCCCAAGCTTTGGCATCGTTTGCTAAAAATAGTTCGTAGTTTTCGTTCATCGAGATTACGCCTGGAATAAAAGACATTGTTAAACAATAGCGTTATTTATTTATTTGTTTAAACAAACCTTTAACATTTTCTTTTGTGATGAGATCTATGCCTACACTCGGAAATGGTAGAGCCCCTAAGATAATGACATCGTCTATTCTGTTATACCATTGTCTTTGGCAAATTCTTTCCATAAACAAATTGTATGCCAAAGTTGGATAAAAAGAAACTCTTGCGAACATACCTGCACAAAAATCAGACATGAAAATTTAATTATCTATTATTCTTCTATCGTTTTCATAATTTACTTTAAAACTGACATTTCTAATAATTGTTCATTGTACCTACTCATTTTTAAAGAGAAAGTAGAAAGTCTCGTCTCTTGACACCTATGACCTACTTTCTTCTGGTGACTACGATTATGTATTTAAAATCTACTACATAACGTTAAAATTAAGTTTTTTCAACCCTGAGATTATCTGATTTAGATAATTTCAAGTCATGGTAATAACATAGAAGCTTTTTATTTTTATTTCATAACTACGGACAACATAACCTCAATATTTTTGACATATTTGATATAGTATTAAGGGGCGATTATACGGCAGCGAATTTTCGTCGCACTTTACGATTTATGAAAACCGTATCAGGTTTGAAGAAAGAAAATCCCGCGTATAAAATAGTTTATTATCTATATAAATTAAAATAAAAGTTTCACATGCATATTGCATTTTTATTCTTACAATTTTAAATTTTTTGGAAATATACGCCAACACAACATCTCCCGACGCGACATCTGGCGACCGGGGCCGACAAAAATTGTGTATATTTCCAAGATAAAGAAAAGTGACAGTTCTAGTACACAGGGTCGTATTAAGGGTGTTATGAAAATAAGTATGTATGGTGTAACTGATGTAAACACGCTGTACATAATATAATACATTGAAAACAGTATTATTAAAAAATCAAAAATTATGTTTTTTTATGAAATCGATTACATACTTATTTTTATAACACCCTTAATGCGACCCTGTGTACTTGCAAGATCAGTGACGTTTACGTTTCTTTAACTTGTCATTATCTGTTATTAGAACTTATACAATAATTATATACATACCTCGATTGTCGGCTTGTAAAGGTTTGTTTTCGTTTTAGTGCTTAGTGCACTAGGGGTTTCTCGCAAAACAGTTCCTTTAATCTCAGATGATCCATCAGTTTTTAACTCATAGACGCCGGAAACATGATGGCTTTCGACGAGTTTCTTGCCTTTAGTGAGGCTTTTCTTTCGAAAAATTGTTAAATTTACCGGCTTGAACCCACATCTTAGCAAAACCGATATTGTGGACGGTTAACAACAATAAATAAGCGAGTTTTTCAATTAAACTTAAACGATCGATTTAAATCGACACACAATTATTGTTTCATCTGGCCGGTAGAGCGGCGCTCGCGTCACGCCTGTCGATGTTGGGCTGGCCCATGTATTTTTAATTTCTGTATCTCACAACTCCCGGGACCTATACGTGTTAAGGGTTAAGAACTACAAATTTTTAGATCTTAATTCTTTTAGCTATGACGACAAATCAAAATCTTACTATTACTATAATAATCTGACAAAAAAGACTCAATGGGAGCACCCGTTAGATGACATATACAGGGGGCTTGTCAAAAAGGCGCGAACAGAAAGTCAATCACTCAGCTTCCATGATAATAGAGAAGATGCTACATATGTAACGGATGATATTTTAAGTATGGATGAACCACTCTCGAATTTAGCGGCCAAAAAATTAGATCCTCTGCCTTTGGGTAAGAAAATAAATTTAAAAAAAAAAGTTTCCCCCCATCATTTCCTATCTAATTTTTCAGGTGCAAAGAAAAAAGACATACGCTTATCACCACTAAAATTGAGCCCGAACGCGAGCCCTAAAAAAGACTTGAAACTGTTCAAACAAAAATCCGAAGACTTCTCGATGGGTCCGAAAAAGTTGTCTCTTGGTTTCTGTAGTTTTGACGACGCAGAAAAAGATACAACATTTGCGGGACATCCCCGGAGCATGGAACTTAAAGTAGCAGGAGGTGGTTCTATGTTTCTAAAATCTAATACCGTTAGAAAAACTAGTGATGCTGGACTAAGTACTCTTAGCACAAAGACTGATAATACTCAGGGTTAGTTCTCTGTAGAATAATTTGGTTGTTCCTTTAAAGTAATATGTCATTTTTCTTTAGATTTACACCCTCCTAGAAGTATTTTGCGCGAAAAAAACGCCATCGAACACTCAAAAAGTCTAGAATTCGATAAAATAGCCATACTTGACAAATCAGAAAAAGAAGACGACGACAAAAAAAGTGTTAGATTCAATTTAGACAATAACACAGACATAGGAATCACGTTTTCGGACAAAAGTTCGAGCGAGGAAGAATTAATGAACAGCGACAGAAACAAACCAGACGAAATTATTAATATAAAGTTAACTCCGAATAAGAACAGATTTTCTGTACATCCTGTATTGGAACCATTAAAAAACAGCCCTTTAAAGTTGATCAAACCGAATCCCAGAGATTTTATAAAACCCAAATTAACTTTAAACAAAGGATCCGATTCTGACGAAGAAACTCATAGTTTGGAAAAAACTGGCGTAGAGAATCCCGGCGTACTTTTCGATTCCGATTCTTCGGAAGAAAATTTGGGCGAGAATAAATCGAAGAAACTACAAGTGATCGCCGAAAAGAAAATAATCGAAATGAAACAAAACATCTGGGAAGAAAAAAATAAAGAAATGTCCAAGTTCAAAACAGATATTGAAACTTCCCACAAACAAGAATTGAAGCGAGTGTTAGATGAAGAAAAAACGAAGCAAGAACAAACCGTTAAAGTTGAAATTCAACGTCTAAGAGATGATTTAAAGATAAAGAACCAAATAGAGGTGGAAGAAGAACGGGCAAAAATAGATGAAAAACTTAAAAAACTAAAAACTGATTTGGAAGCAAATTTCGATACGAAGAAAGAAGAACTGGAAAAGTACTACGAAGAAAAATTGGCTGAAGTCGAAAAGGAACTAGCCGAAAAGGTTGAAAAAACTAGAGACGATTTGGCAATGAATCATAATTCAGATGTTGATCAACTTAAACAGAATCATTCAATCATTATCGAAGAATTAAAAAGGCAGTTTAATGCCGAAGAGCAGGTCTTAAGAAAATCTCATCAATCCAAGATGGCCGAAATACGTAACAAAATTCAGACTGATATGGACCAAGATAAAAATAAAAGTTCCTCCGACGATAGAACCTACGAAAAATTGCGGTGCGAAAAAAGGTTACTCGAGGATAAATATAAATGTTTAAAGGAAAAATATTTAAAACTGAAAACTGAAGTAAAGCTGACCATGGAAAGAAGAAGTAAGAGGAAGGAACAAAGTACCACAACAAATACTACAGGATCTGAGACTGAACAAAGTAATTCTAATAATAAAGATAGGTAAGTAAATTTTTGGACAAAATGAATTTTTTTGGACATATTTCATACTTGCAGAAAAGTCCTAGACAAACCGCCAACTCCAAAACACACTAAATCACCCAACCCTGAAGAAAACAAACAAAAAGAAGTAAGAAACGTCAAACAGGTTATTATTCAAGACTTGGATACTTCAGTGAGTGACAATTGTTACCATAGCGACGACAAGACGAATCAAAACGACAGTTCCGAGAGCACTAATCCTGGACGCAGCAGGAAAAAGATATTTTCAAGGTATTTTCCGATTGTGATGCTTACTACTTGATTTTTTTTCGACTTTTTTGACTTTTTTTTACTTTTTTTCGCCTTTTTTTTACTTTTTTTCGCCTTTTTTTTACTTTTTTTCGACTTTTTAACTTTTTTTCGACTTTTTTTGAACTTTTTTTGACTTTTTTTCAACTTTTTTTGACTTTTTTTTCGAAATTTTTGACTTTTTTTTACTTTTTTTCGACTATTTTTGACTTTTTTTCGACTTTTTTTGACTTTTTAACTTTTTTTACTTTTTTTCGACTTATTTTTGTCTTTTTTTGACTCTTTTTTGACTTTTTTTCGACTTTTTTTGACTTTTTTTCGACTTTTTTCGACTATTTTTTACTTTTTTTCGACTTTTTGACTTTTTTTACTCTTTTTGACTTTGTTTCGACCTTATTCGACTTTTTTTGACTTTTTTTCGACATTTTTTGACTTTTTTTCGACTTTTTTTGACTTTGTTTCGACGTTTTTCGACTTTTTTGACTTTTTTTTCGAAATTTTTGATTTTTTTTTGACTTTTTGATTTTTTTTCGACTTTTTTTGAACTTTTTCGACTTTTTTCGACTTTTTTTTGACGTTTCGACGTTTTTCGACTTTTTTTTGACTTTTTTTTACTTTCTAGGTTAAAAAGTTCTTCCACTTCCCGTATCAACAACAATTCCAAACCAAGAAAACCTCAACGTTCCTGCTCTCCAGTGGAGAACCTCCGTAGACAACTTCAAAAATTAGAAGATCTGGAAGACCAGTTTCCAGAAAATGCTCACGCAGATACTTACCACTTGAGGTATCCGTTTTCCGATGGACAGAAGTTCGAGGGTAGCTCGGAATTGGAGTTTTTCCGCCACAGGATTCATCTAGAAAGGGATTCCATCAAAAGGGCCAAAGAGAGTTTGAGGAGCCAGAAGAGTTTGTTCCAGCAGCGCCAGAAGGAGTTGAAGTTGAAGCATGGTACTATGGCTAGGCATACTTTGCAGCAGCTGTGTCAGGTAATATAGTAATACTGTGTGAGAATTCTGTCTTGTCCTCCCTGCTTCATTTATAGGTTTTCCAGTCTAGATAGTTGGAATTCTTTTTGCTACATTTAAAATTGAACCTATTGCACCATTTTGAACCGTTTTAGGAAACCCAAGAACTCTTAATCCACGATTGGCCTTCCTATTTTAGGAAGAAAAAGAACTGACGGACATGGAGGTGAACCTCCATAGAACGCGCAGCCTCCTCGGGGAAAAAGTCATACGCTTACGTCATCTAGAACAATCTCTACAACGAGCGAACGTACAAAACGATCAGACCCACGAAGACGCCACTCTGAGTGACATTTCTTCTCACAGCGCCAGTTCGGGTATTTCTTCCACAGAATTCGCCACCGGGGATTTCGCCAAAGGAATGTTGAATAGGGAGAGCTCGGAGATAATTCAGAGTCTGGAGAATTTGAATTCGGAGATTAGGGAGATTTGGGACGTGCTAAGGAAGCAGCAACAGCAGTCGAATATCCAGCATGGTACGTCATTTTTTGGTCACATTTTAATTTTTTTTTTGGGTCAACACACATATCTATGCCTAACTTAAATCCCCATATCTATGCTTAACTTAAATCCCCATATCTAAGCTTAACTTAAATCCTCATATCTACGCTTAACTTAAATCCCCATATCTATGCTTAACTTAAATCCCCATATCTAAGCTTAACTTAAATCCCCATATCTACGCTTAACTTAAATCCCCATATATATGCTTAACTTAAATCCCCACATCTATTCTTATTAAATCCCCATATCTAAGCTTAACTTAAATCCTCATATCTACGCTTAACTTAAATCCCCATATCTATGCTTAACTTAAATCCCCATATCTAAGCTTAACTTAAATCCCCATATCTACGCTTAACTTAAATCCCCATATATATGCTTAACTTAAATCCCCACATCTATTCTTATTAAATCCCCATATCTAAGCTTAACTTAAATCCTCATATCTACGCTTAACTTAAATCCCCATATCTATGCTTAACTTAAATCCCCATATCTAAGCTTAACTTAAATCCCCATATCTACGCTTAACTTAAATCCCCATATATATGCTTAACTTAAATCCCCACATCTATTCTTATTAAATCCCCATATCTAAGCTTAACTTAAATCCTCATATCTACGCTTAACTTAAATCCCCATATCTATGCTTAACTTAAATCCCCATATCTAAGCTTAACTTAAATCCCCATATCTACGCTTAACTTAAATCCCCATATATATGCTTAACTTAAATCCCCACATCTATTCTTATTAAATCCCCATATCTAAGCTTAACTTAAATCCTCATATCTACGCTTAACTTAAATCCCCATATCTATGCTTAACTTAAATCCCCATATCTAAGCTTAACTTAAATCCCCATATCTACGCTTAACTTAAATCCCCATATATATGCTTAACTTAAATCCCCACATCTATTCTTATTAAATCCCCATATCTAAGCTTAACTTAAATCCTCATATCTACGCTTAACTTAAATCCCCATATCTATGCTTAACTTAAATCCCCATATCTAAGCTTAACTTAAATCCCCATATCTACGCTTAACTTAAATCCCCTTAAACTTCCAGTCATTCCACCCTTGGTCTACCCAGACTTGGGTTGGCCGGTTTTAGCAGCAACAGCAGCGAACGTACCTCCCGCCCCTCCATCAATCCCCACTCTCGCTGACCGCCTACACAGTTACCGACAGCATTTAGCATTGGCGAACGCCCAAAGTACGGTGGTCACTCACGCTACTCAAGGAGCCACCACTACGTTAGTGGAGAGGACTAGGAATTTGCGACATTGGTTAAAACAAACCGGGCTCGATAGTGGTGGTGGGGGGAACGAGGCGAATCCCCCGCAAGCGACGTTGTGAGGAGTTGAGGCGAAAAAAGAGGTTTGAAGTAAGGGGGTGATGTAAAGGAATGAGGTTTTCATTTCTATACTTCGAATACTCTTCTCTTTGGATATTAAAACCACTATTTCAAAAAGCTTTTATTTATATTTTCTATTTTTTTTAATCTTTAATTTTTATTTTTTGTTTATTTTTATTTTTTTTACATATTTTTTTAATATTCAAAGAGAAGAGTATTTGAATGGGGTTTTCTGATTTAAGCTGGACTTTTAATGTTTAGATAAAGCGAATATTACCAGGGGGAAGATGATTTTTGGGGAATTTTCATGAGAAACTCGAGAATGTTTTTAAAGTCCAGCCTAAACAAAAGGGCTTGCAATTTTTCTCGTTTGTCAAATCAGCGATTATACCGTAAAATATTGTTTTATACAGGGTGTAATTGGAACGTATGCTTAAGAATAAAGTTTTGTCAATATTTTTGACTTGAATTAAAATTATTTTTTGCTCGTTCAATAACAATTTTATAAATTTGCCATAATAACCCTGTTTGTTATTTAAAAAAAAAAAGAAAATATATGGAAAATTGTTAGTAATTAAAAAATATTTAATAATATAGAATTTTGAGAGTGCACAATATTTTGAAATTATTTAAATTAATTAAAAAAGCTCGTTTTACGAAAATTACGAAAATGCACATTTTTTTTCTTCGCACACATAAAACTTAAGAATCTTTAGTAAGATTTTTAATCCCAAACATTTTAATTACAAAAATATCTATTAAAATATAATTTTTAAGAAGGACCTTCTTTTATAAAAAAACTCAATTTTTTAGAAAAATATTTATCATCCAATCTTCTTTGACACCATTTTTCAAATATACAGGGTGTTTAGTAATCCACATCCTTTTTAAAGTTTTGATTTTTTTAACCCTTCAATAAACGCAGCAAGAATTTTCGAAAGTTTTTAAAAAGTATTTTCTTGTCAATTAATTGGCGCAGTCAGTAGGATTGTAAATTTTTTTAGCAATTTGGTCATTGATTTTTCTCTTTAATAAAGTATTTTTGATTGAATTTTGCTTCCAATTAAATCTTAAATTTTATTCTTAGATATTTTCGAAAATAGACGCAAAATCTTACGATCCATAATCAAATATTCTAACAAATAGATATATACGACTGTTTTTTGAAAAAAAAAAAAAATTACCTACCTTGCCTTATATTATTATATCTTAAAAGTTCTGACTGAATGTTTTTTATAGTGATACATTTTTTGGAGTTCGAATGGCGGAAAAAAATTCCGCCGTTATACGAAGGCTGTCTTTCTATCTTTTTCTCGTCCCTTTTACCCAAAGTGTTTACGGATTGTCCCAGAAAAATCACCGATTAATAATGGAAACTCTAAATGAAAATTTCTTCTTTACGCTGTTAATGACTTCGGAGAATAATTACGTCATGTCTATACTATATCCAAATCGCAGAGGCCAGCGTTTGTTTATTTATCAGCGCGTGATCAAATTTTTTTAAAGAAAAAAAAAACAGTTTTTAATGTTTATCTCGATAATTTTGAGGTTCTGTTGAAAAATGATTAATATAAAAGATTTTAGATATTTTTTATCAACACTTTTAAAATAAAATTTATGTGTACGTCTCTGCGGCTTGGCGTGATCACTGCGTGTCTCCAATGTTTACGTTGGCCTCTCGGATTTGGATGGAGTATAGTAAATTTATTTTTCATTTAAAATCGGTACTTTTTTTGGGACGCCGTATTTTAGTGTTAATTACGTAAAAAAAATGTATTGTTATAGTACCTAATAAAAATACTGATATAGAAGTACGTAACCCACAATGTTTCTGCCAAGCATTTAGTACAACATAGTGCCAACGTTTAAAAAAAAATTTAAATTATTTTTCAAAAAAATTTCAATCTAATAAAAGTATATTTAAAACGTTTTACCTTTAAACGGAAAACTTATCACCACCAAAATGTGAAAAATTTGATCTCTAACTGTCCACACTTTGATCTCATTAATTTTTATATACAGTATGTCTCAGTAAGTTGGAACCATATGGGAAACTTTTTTATTATTAATTTTAGGAAAAAAGTTATTCGTTATAAAAAGTTGTGCATGGTCTGAAACCTAAAATGCAACCATCAGATATCAATTTTTTTTAGTCGTATACGAGGTTTGTCAAAGAATATGAATTTTGCTCAAAAGTAAAGTACCTTTATTTTTGAAATATGAAAAAAAGTCATTAAAAAAATTTGTTTCTAATGACATTTTACGTTAACGTACAGATTTTGAACAAGATATTCCAACTTTAAGATAATTTTCATTTTTAGCATTTTTTGATACACCCCCGTAACTGACAATTTTGAATTCATTGAAAAAGCTTAAAAGGAACGAAAAGACAAGAATTATATACCATTTTTTGTTAATATTGTTCAATGGTTAGTATGAATCCAAAATTGTCAGTTACGGGGGTATATCAAAAAATATTAAAAATTAAAATTTTCTTAAAGTCGGAATATCTTGTTAAAAATTGGTATGTTAACGTAAAATGTCATTATAAACAAGTTTTTTTAATAACTTTTTTTTCATACTTCAAAAACAAAGGTACTTTACTCTTAGCAAAATTTCTATTTTTTGACAAACCTCGTATACGACTAAAAAAAGTTTGATATCTGATGGTTGCATTTTAGGTTTTAGACCATGCACAACTTTTTATAAAGAATAACTTTTTTCCTAAAACAAATAATAAAAAAGTTTTCCTTATGGTGCCGACCTAATTGGACACACTGTATGAATATCTACAGGGTGTTCTTTGTGAAACTCTCTAAAAAGAAAAACAATTATTTTCCAATCCACACAAAGTTCTTCCAAAAAAATTACGTATATTGGTAAAACTAAACAATAATTATGCAAAAGAATAAATTAGCATAAATCGCAACTTAGTGCAATATACCTACACGTCAGTGATAAGTTTTTCGTGTTTCTTTAAAATATCTATTTACTGCTAAAACTAAATACGCCTCAGGGTTGCCAGTTCTTCAATTTTTTACGCCAAATAATCGAAATATTCGTAAATATTGATAAATATTTGAAAATGCTCGTTTTTTTGTGATAGTAAAAAAGTATTATGATATAGTATTGAAATGAAATAGTGGTAAGAGCAATTTTAAATATTCATCAAATACTTACCTATCATATATAGGGTGTCTCAAAAAATTATTAAGAAGTGCTTTTTCGTGTACACCCTGTATATGGTTTATTTTAAATACTTCCGTGGCGTAATTAGTGAAGTTTTTCTATTTTATAAATATAAAATATCGAATTACTCGTGTTTTACGTTTTATAAGTGTATTTATACGGGGTGGTGCAGGTTTTTTGGTAGTTTTTTTTCAGGTAAAGGGAATGTAAAATGTAGATTGGCGATATCAAAATTTATGAATCTTTTTTGCGGGAAGTGGAAAATTGCGAAAAAATGTATGGAAAATTACGCCAAACCCTCGTTTTTAGGAAGAAAATGTTAATTTTAACAATAACAAAACAGTCAATTTTAAAATCCGTGCCAAATTACGAATTGCAGATTTTTGACGATTTTTATAATAAAAAAATACACGTAAATGAGCGATTTTATATGAAAAATTGATTGGTATTATTGAAAAAATTTATAACCAGGAAATATGGGAAGTCAAATACTGGAAAAAATAATGTTTTTCAATAAAAAGGGATCGACATCAAAATTTAAGAAAAAAATTAATAAGAAAGCCTGTGAAAATATAAGGAAAATTAAAAATTAATGTTTTACAGTGAAAACTGATTAGGCAACATCGAAATTTATGAAAAAAAAATAGTAAGAATTGAACAAAATCTGAAAATTATATAACTCATTAGTTAGACCAGGGCTGAAAAGCATTTGAAAATGGTAAAAGTTGAAAAAAAATAATAGTAGGATGAAACCCATTGGAAAAGGAAGAAAATATAACAAAAAAGAAAGGAAAAATAATTTAAGGGCGAACTGAGGTCGGGAAGTGGAAGGGGGTGAGTTTTTAAGGGTAAAAAACTGTTTATCTCGATTTCCGGCAAAACTACAAGTCCTATGGAAAAAAGTTAAATGGCAAAGTTGTAGATAATAAAAAGATCTACAACTTTTGTATTTACACTTTTTTCACATAACCTCAAAATTTATGTGAAAAATTCATATAAGCAAGTTTTTGGTTTTTTATTTTTATCTTTTACAAAAAAAAATTTTTTTGGTGAAAACTTACCTTTTTATGTCCCGAACACACTGTAATTTTTTTGATTTAAAATATTTATTTTTTCACCTTATTTTGATTTAATATCGAAAAAGCACCCTAATTTTCAATCAAAAATTCTCACGTCAAAATATCTGCTTTTTTAAAAAAAATCGGTAGGCTTTTTGTGTTGAAATCTCTACTTTTGATGGTGTAAAAAAATATATACATTACTATGGAAAATGTTCTCAAAAAATGAAAAAAAAAAAATCCGAATTTTTTTTTAAATGATCATCTACAATTTTGAGCTATTTATTAAAATTTATACGTTAATTACTCGAAAAACGTAAAATTCCATGTTTTTCAGGTAATTAAAGTATACATTTTAATAAATAGCTCAAAATTATGTTTAAAAAAAAATCGGATTCGAGTTTTTTTCGTTTCTTTACATTTTTTGAGAACATTTACACCGTCAAAAAGTAGAGATTTCAACAAACAAAAAGCCCACCGAGTTTTTAAAAAAGCAGATATTTTTACGTGAGAATTTTCGATTGAAAATTAGGGTGCTTTTTCGATATTAAGTCAAAATAAGGTAAGTTTTCACCAAATTACATGAAATTTTTTTTTTTTGTAAAAGATAAAAATAAAAAACCAAAAACTTGGTTATTTGAATTTTTCACATAAATTTTGAGGTTATGTGAAGAAAGTGTAAATACAAAAGTTGTAGATCTTTTTATTACCTACAACTTTGCCATTTAACTTTTTTCCATAGGACTTGTAGTTTTGCCGGAAATCGGGATAAACAGTTTTTACCCTTAAAAACTAACCCCCTCACTTCCCGACCTCAGATCCCCCGTAAATTATTCTTCCTTTCATTTTTGTCATATTCTGTTCCTTTTCCAATGGGTTTCATCCTACTATCATTTTTTTGGTTTCAAAAATTTGTTGAATATGCTGTCAAGAAACTAATTTTTTTGTATCCCACATGTTATTGATTTAAGAATTGCAACTTTGGCTAAAAAATTTGTACCACCCAGTATAGATATTGTTCAAATATCAAAGAACTAGGAGTTTCGTTGCAATATATATTTAGTTGTAAAGTTTTTGCTTATTTTTTCTAGTCATTGTTTGCACAAAAAAAAAACTATAAAATACAAACTGATCAATGTTTACTAAATAAAATTAAATTTTAAGATCAACACAAGTTTTATTTTTTTGTACTTACCTTAACAATCAACATACATTCTTCGATAAAGACAAATCTTTTCAAGATTTTAGAATGCGATCAAAAATAAAAAATCCCTCTTAATGTTTTAACAATTTTTTTATTAAACCTTAATTAAAATCACTTATAAAGCAAGGACAGTGGCCTTAAGGGCTTTGCGTTCCTTCGCCTTAACTTGGGCAGCGATTCTGTCCAAATCTCTTCTACCCTGTTGGGTAAGTTTCCTACCGCCATCAGCGGATTTTTCAATCAATTTAACGGCTTCTAAGCTCTGCAGGGATTTGCGGGCAATACTGCCTGCCGATCTACAAAAATTATTTACTTCCAATAATATCAGTCACAAGAGCACAAAATAATAAATTACCTGCAGAAATGGGATGGTTTCGTTCCATTCCTTTTGCGGGAACCGAAAATTTTTGTTACGGAACCTACACCTACTGGGGAACGGATGTAAATGTGTCTAGCAATAGCAGCGCACCTGATGTAATACCAATCGGGGTCGTAAGGTGCTAATTCCTTGGCTCTGGATGTTTTAACGAGGTCCACCCATTCGGGTACACGTAGTTTACCAGATCTGAAATTAAAAACGTGTTAACTAACCTCACTTTTTCCTATTGTTCGATGGACTTACTTTTTGAGAAAGGAGGCGAAAGCCTTAACAAATTTATGTTGATCAACGTCTTTTAAGGTTACAGACGGCATTGTTACCTGAAAAATAAATAATTTATTAGTTATAACTCGCAGACAAGACCACTCATGTGGTGGTTATCAGAACACAAAACAATTTTAAAATATCCACTGAATTTACTACTTAAGATTATATTTACACCAAAAAATGCTGGTAAATTAACTAATTTCTAATTAATACCTTGGTTTAGTAATGATTTAATAAAATAATATTAATAAACGCTTTTGCTAACCTATCGCTGTCAAACGTCGGCGGAAAAGGAAATCAAAGTGACAAATTACATTGACAATTTAATACAGGACTACCAATATCAATATTTTTAACTGAAACTGCGTTCTGTTGTCTATATACAATTTTTAACGAATTCTAGATTTTTGCTGACAGTTTTCTTTAGGTGGTCGTCTGTCTTCTAATAAAAGTTTAGTAATTCGCCTATAGATGGCACGTTAAACAATCGTGAGCGGTCAGTCTCAAAGTTTATTTCAAATTTTGGCGAAAGCGCTCAGTTCATTCGCTAAAAATTAAAATTAAATTGAAATTCGGGATATATTTGCGTAATGTCATTTAATGATTTAGAGTCGATGTTTTTTAGACAATAAATGAAGAATGAAAGAAAGCAGTTTATAATATAATAAAAAATAATTAAAATTGCAGTGCGGCTAATTTTAAAATTGCAAAATATAGTGATCAATTTTTTTCACATACTTTTTTTTTACCAAAAACTAAATTATGTTAATGATATTTTTTAATTTTTTGATTTTGGATCTATATTTTTAGCATTATAGAGCAAAAAAAATGTATTAATAAAAAACGCGATGGAATCTTAAACTATTTAATTAACTTTGTTAATATTTTAGGTGTATGAAAACATTTTTTTAAAGGATATACTTATGTTATTTAAAGTAGGGTAAAAATAAAATTCGGTATCATTAAATATTTCTGTTTTTAATAAACGATTATATTACTGAATAAAACATAATATATTTACATATAAAAACAATATACACAATAAATTTATATATACATACATAAAATATTAGTATCAATATTTTACGAATAATGGTCATCAGTATGTTCAAATGCATTACGCGTGCTAGCTGTCACTCTGACAGCTACACAACAATTGCACATAATTTAATAATTTAGTATTAATTAAAGACATTTGAGATACAAAGTATTGCTTTCTTTTTTTAGTCACATTAGAAAAAATATCACTTTTCCACATTTTGGCTATTTTTAGCGCCCTATTCGAATTTCAAGAACGTCCATTTCTCGTTCCAACTAAACAAAATACAAAATTAAGTGGAGTATTATTTATAGAGTACAAAAAGTTTATAGAAAAAGAGTTACTTTATCATTACAACAGCCGTACCTAAACACATTGAATATTTCATCTATGGCAAACTAAGATCTCACATTCTTCTCAAAAACTCGCTAAAAAATGTTTTTAAACATATTTTTCTTTTTTTCGTCCAGTTTAGATTTAGATATTAATAATTTATTTTAATTATACCTCTTTTTATATTAAACGGCAGAACAAATATGTTGACAACAGATTTTGACAAGACATAAGTGGAATTTATTGCTGCATTTAGACGTTACCATGACTACAGTTTTGTTTTGCAAAATTATTTCATTCTGTCATATTTTACAGGTGAGTAAAATGTGTATTAACATTATACTGTTAAAAAGATGATTTTATTATTAAATAAAAACTTGAAATATCTTTTCCATAACCATTTTCACTTAGTTTTTGAGAGTAATGTTCACATCCAAATACGATTCGAGTTAAAAAGTTTCTAGTAGGCAATGAATACAAAAACTTTTAGTCAGAAGTAGATTTAGACGGGACACGCAAATTAAATTAAGTCATATATCTTTCATATTTAATACAAAAATAAAAAAAAAATGTCACTTTTAATACTTTCTAAATCTTCCCCTGATCTTAGTACGCTATTCTAATGATAACATTGCCCGTATTGGCGAGCTATTTAGAGAGAAATCTAACATGTCATATGGATTTGTGGATGAGATATAATAAGCACCAATAGAATAGGAAAACTTAAAATAAAATAACCATAAATTAATATATACATCTATGGACTATGCTTCATAATATGTACCTATAATCATTGTGAAATGGATAAATATATCAGTCGATTGCTACATTTTCTTGATGTTTCAATTCAAGATAGATTCGTTAGTAACCAACAATGAAATATAACCGTTAAATGTCAATATCCAAAAGTACCTGTCAATTGTCAAACTTCAATGGCAGATGGTAACATTTTGGATATTAATTTATTCCTTGTATATTTTGCAATTACTTAAATATAAAATGAAATTGAAACGTTTTAAGTACATTTTTTTGATCTTTTGATACAGAAATTCAATAAAAATATGTAGTTTGTATTGATTGAAATCCATGACATGACAAATGACAGTGATAGAGCTGTCAAATTTCCGTTTTTTTGGTTACTAGCGGATATGTCTTTTTGGAAAACTCTCATAAGAATCTGCAGCATAAAAATCTAATCAATACTTGTCATAGCAATTCACTATTATTTCTCATATAAAAAGCTTCTGATATATTTACAGGGTTTTTTTTACCTTAAATATATTAAACTATATTTCAGAGAGAGAGTCTTGTAATATCTTTTTTTTAATCTCCTCTAGAGTAAACTGATCTACCCTGTAGGAAAACTCATCGGTTCGTTCAACATATAGGCCTTTTTTTGATTGCTTTTACACAACACAGTTTTAAAAAATTTTTATTGGACAGACTCTAATTTTTCACATTTTTTTTATTAAAAACTTGTATCACATGTAAATTTTTTTTAGCATTAACTTTATAGAAAATTTCACTCACTATGTTTGCTCCAAACGAAAACTCGATATAAAAATGTGTATTAGTTCCAAACTAGGATAGTTTTCTATTTATTATATTTGTCAGACTATCACACATTCCTGTAGCAAATTGTTAGTAAAATTTTCAGTAGTAATACCCCTAGGGCCTTGATAATACCGAGATAATTTTGTCATAGAGAATGCTGAAAGCGTGTTGCTTGATAATGGCCCGAGGCCGAAGGCCGAGGGCTATTATCCTTAAGCAACACGCTTGAAGGATTCTCTATGACAAAATTTTGAGGATTTATCAAGGCCCGAGGGGTATTCGATAAGATAATTTTTTACTTTGTAGATTTAAACATTTTTAAACTAGTTGTCAGTTTGACGTTTAATTAATTTTTAATCAAAAACTTGACTTGCTGAAAACACCAAACTGAAAACACCACATGTAGGGTGTTATCGCTGTAATCCATAGCTGATTGGATGAAATTTGACACATGACTCTAAATTAAGTAATTTGATTGGTTACAATAGTTAGTAAAAAATTATCCGAGAAATCAACTGAAAAATTTCCATTTGATCCAAATTTAATGGCGGACACTATTAGATGTCACGATTTTTTAAATTATTTTTAAAAAATACGTCTCTGTAAATGACTGCAAGGAAAACGACTAGTTTGATTTCTGATGTCAATAGGAGTATGGCACATAAAAATATTTCTGATGTCAATCTTTTTTTTTTTTAATTAATATCACCTTGTTTTTTACTTAATCACGAATGTCTATGTATCCTACTTCTTCTGACACCACTCTTTCGCCTCTTGCGTTTAGTGTCCCGCTGGAAAGCCACGTTTCCAGGATCGTCAGCTAACTGAGGATATTTATGGATACTATGGATATCTATACCTTCGTATCCATCAACGTCTCCGTGAGAAATTAGTTCTTCTTTTTCTTCTTCGGTCCAATCGCCCTTGCCTTGGAAGCCTGCTGCTACCAGCTGCTTCTCGATCTCCCAGGCTCTCTCTACGGCCCTTTTGTGCGCATGCCTGAGTATTTTGTGCGTTTCTACGTCAGGATCTGCGCCGTATTTTATAATAACTACTGCATCGGGATTGTGCAATCGCAATTCTTTAATGGTAGTCGTCGACCCATGTTCGGTTATCTCATGAGTAGATACGTTGAACATCCCGCCAAGTCTACGAAGCTCCTCCAAGTCGTCACGAATTTTAAGTACATTGTCTTTTACGAAGTAAAACACGTCTTGATCGTGTATGCTGAATTGGAGGTTTAAGAAGAATGAATTATTAAACACTGAAGTCACTACGTCTTGCACTACACCATTTACGCCTTCTACCACACTTACTAAGGCTCTCGATCCTACGCGGGAAATGAGGACGCCCTCGCCGAACACCGACCGGCGGTAGGCTACGCGAGGAAGGAGGTTTTTCGTTTTAGGCTCCATCTTGAGGAGCGGTTTTGGAACGAAGCTCAGATCCATGAATTTTTCGTTAATCTGCAAAGGAAATAATATGTCAGATATGTCAATAATGTTCACATGAGATTATCTTACCTTATCTACAATACATTGTAACCCGCTCATAATTCCAAAATCAGGAGCCAGTTGAGGAGCAGTTAACAATGCCTTTGGCCTATATATCAAACTACTTATATATCTGGATCCCAGCATTTTCTCTATATCATAACCGTACAATTTCAACCAACTGTTGAAGCTCGTCATGTAATCCAACGATAATTTAGAATTGATAGGATCATTGTTGTGGAATCTGTAGATGAACACATCTGTCGGAATTGATAATTTGATAGCTAGGCGTTCCCAAGCCGGGGTCATCCATTGACCGACTACCGGATCGTATACTCTCTTATTGATGAATACCATTTTGGTGTTGGGATCTAGAATTCCGCCATGGAAGTCTACTGGAAGGTAAAAATCAGGATTGGTATCTAAAACGATATTTCCGAAAGGTGTTCTTCTGATTTCTTTGATGAGATTACCGTTGATGTCGAACAGAGCTATCGGGGAACCGTTTTGATCGGATGCTACGTAGAATCTTTGTTCTGAAGTTTCTACCGTAATGATAACGTTTCTGGAGTCGTATAGGAATCTGAAAGTTCTTCCTGTTTTGGGGAAATGTACGTGCGTTAGAAGATCCGGAGTACTGGGATTCGTATATAAATATTGAGTGACGTTTCCTTTATCATCATTCCAGGATATCAATCGATCTCTGTCGTCGTAGTAGTACCAAATTTGGAATTTATCACGCTCGAACACGTGTATTAATTGACCTTTCGAGTTATACCTATACTTCTGTTCACCTCGTCTTACTACAAAACCTCTCGTATCATAACTGTAGAACTCCACATCTCCATATTGGACAACTCTATCCCCGCTATCGTAACCCAATGATATTTTCTCTTTTTCTTTGATAACTCCTATGATATTACCGTTTTCGTCGTATACGTATTTCCAGTTACTACTACCAATAACTTCTAATACGTGACCGTCTGAATTATAGGAGAATCTATCCATAAATTGAGATCTTCCGACCATCAGTTTTTGCATTTTTATACGATTTCTAGAGTCGTACTCTACCTCCAGTCTAAATACGTCAAATGATTTAATATTTATCAGTATAGTCTTTACTCTACCGCGATCATCAAAGTCCGTAATGGTAAAGAATTGTTTAGTGGTATCCTGCATCACGGATCTGTTAAAGGTATTTCTGTATACTCTTAAATCGCTTATTCCCTCGAGGATGCCGAGGTTCTGATTATATTTCAACCTCAATTGTGGAAGCTCTTTGCCGTTAATATCAACATCGATTGTTGACAGTCTAGCGTTACCGTCATACTGATACTTATAATGAGCGTTATCCAACCCGCTCTTACTGTTAAACTTAATTTTTTCGTCTTTAAGTATTCCCGCGTGGTACTTGTATTCCTGCTTCAATTCAAAGTTGGGTTCTACGATTTCTACGCTCTTTACAAGATCTAGAAGGTCGTGATACACGTAGTGAGTGGAGCTCATACCAGCTAGAGTAGTTTCTAGTCTACCAGCGTCATCGTAGACGTAGGAAACCCTTCCTGATTGGTGGGGGAAGATTTTTGCTAAGATTTGACCGTTATCGTTGAAGATTATTTCATAAGGATGTCTGTTCATCGGGGAGAAATATTGGTATTTGAAGAAACCTAGCGAAGTCTGCAACGAGAACGTATGGATATGACCTCTAGGAGTGGTTAGGGATTGTAAAGCACCCGAATCGTCATACTGAAGAAGATAGTCCGATCCTCTTGGAGTACTAACTTTGAGTGGCTGAAAATAACAAGAGTAGACGTTGTAGTATGATTGTAAAATTGATAAAAAAATCTTAAACTTACCAAACTACTAAACATATCCTTGAAAGCGTAAACCAAAGATGAACCGTCTCCATATTTAATTTCGTTCAGTCTTCCTGCTCTGTCGAATCCGTAGTTTTCGCTTAGATCTCCCCACTTCCAGCTGGTCAGTCTGCTGAATCTATCGTATTCGAGCTCCACTTCTGCAAATATGCCGTTTCTGGGACCTAATTTGACAGGTCTGGCCGATCTGTCATAAGTGACGTTTAGTAGCTCAACTTTATCGTCCATAAAAACTGATACTGATGCCGTTTCGCGATCGTACTCCATGGTGAGAAGATTTTCTCCGTTTACTCTTAGTTTTTTGCCTACTTTGGTTAAAATTCTCGGAGAGAGATTTTTATTACCCTTAGAGTTAGAATTAGGCCTTACAAAATATCTCCATTCGAATCTATTTGCTAGATCTCCTCCTATTTCCATCCTTTGCTTTGCCGGAACAGGGTAACTTTCGCCTAGTAGAGGATCTTTGTCAGCCAAAATGTTATAAGGAATTGTTTCTGTGGATATACTATGCGACCAAGATGATACGCTAGTTACGCTGCCATCTGGTAGTAAAATAATTCTATTTTCTATTTCATCTACTTTGGTGGATACGCTGGAACCTTTGATTAACATGGAAACTGGCGGTTTGTTATTCTGACTGACTTTAACGGTAGCTCCTTTCAGGCTCAGATCAAAGGAGAGACTGATAATCTTTCCGGTAGGTGTCACCGCAGATACCAGTCGACCAAATTCATCGTAGTTGTATACGTAGCTTCTACCGCTACTATCTAGTTTGGTTTTGAGCAACCCAGTAGGACCGTGATAGTCAAAAGTAACATTATAATTGTCCGGAGTACTAAGCTCGTATAATAACCTCATCCTCGACATTCTCAAGCGACATTTCTGACCTTTGGTATTTTCTATGGAGTTTACTTGACTAGAATAATCTCTGAGAAGGAACACTTTGTTACCGGCGGCGTCAGTAACTGTGCTAAGTTTCCCGTTACTGGTGTTAACGTTGTAGGTGAAGACATAACTGGACTCCCCGGTCAATATATTTTTGGTAGCTACGTGCTGACCGAATCTGTTGAAAATGTAAATTTCTTGAGTTTCTGGCGAATAAATTTCGTACTCTCTTGATATACTGGCGTCGGGAATACTCGCCATAACCGACCGTATTCTGTAATTAGCTTGATCTCCGATATGTACATGTCCATCTGGCGTGACCGTAACTGAGGAAATAGTGTTGAATTTGGCGTTTGCAGCCAGGAAATGATCAGCCTCGAAACAATCGCAGCCTCGTTCCAAGCAATTACATTTAGATTCAGCTCCCGCGTACGGGGAAATCTTCCCATCAGTTCCTATCACTCTGACTCTGTTAATTCTTTGAGAATCGCTCTCGGCTACATATAGTTCTCCGGAAGAACTGAAAGCTATGCTTTGAGGCATTACCAGGGTAGCATGGGTAGCGAGTTCGATATCGTAGCCGGTTACTGGGGAAGCACAATGAAGCGGTCGTCCTGCTATAACTTTAACTCTGCCATCTAGGGTTAATTGTAGAATCATATGATCGTCGATTATATGTAGAGTGTTATCCAGAGGGTTTATCGATAATTCAGTAGGCCACCTCAAATGGACTTCTTCTAGGTTTAAGGTACCTTCACAAGGTAACGGCTTCCAGTGGGATTTGTGCATATGGTTTCCTATTACCGTAGTAACTATACCATCTCGATCCACCATTCTGATGTTAGTACCGTCGGCGAAATAAAGTACGTTATCATTGGAGACTGCTACACCCTTCGGATAAGCTAGTTTCGCATCTCTAGCTAGAGCACCATCTCCACAATGCGCTTCATCGCCAGGTAGACATCTTTCCCCGGATCCAACAACCGTTTCCCAGTTGTGATCGGGGTCTGAGTAGTCATCTGTGTTTCGAACTTTGATAATTTGGTGGGATTCGGGATCGGATATGTACAAGGTGCCATCCAGAGGGCTTAGAGACATGTGGTAGCGGTACGAAACTCTTGTGGCACTGAAAACCAAACAAAATTGTTAATAAAGAGAGAACATTGTGCGTAGTTACCGCAAGGGAGTATTTACTTACTTTAGTCTTACTATAGTCCTGACTGTTCCATCCGTTTGTATTTTTCTGACAAGATTAAAGTCACCGATGAATAATGAGCCATCCGGTGCACTAGCTAAAGCAACAGGAGCCAAAAGACGTTGTTTAGAAGATTGACCTTCACAGTCGGTGCATTCCAAAGGTCGCTGATGTCCATCGCCCATTGCTGTCAATATGACGCGAGGTTTGTGCTTGAGGTAAATATTAGAACCGTCGCCTTTTTGGAGAATACCTGAAACAAAAGTTTTTTTGTACAACTATTTCAAATAAAATTTAAAAAATTACCTTCATGGAAGTTATATCTGTGATGTATATCTAAATTCCAACCTCCTACTTCCGATATACTCATATCGTGCCCGCTTAACTTGGTCGTTTGAACGTCCCAAATGACATCTTTGCAATTGACGTACTCATAGCCGACTTTGACGATAGCATTTGTGACTCCGTACACTCTCTGCCTGTAAACGTTCAGTCTATTCCAAGCATAAGTGAATTTGATGACTGGATCTGCTTCAAATACTTTCTCGAAGAGGATACCTTCTATGGTAATTCTTAGATGGATGAGTTTTAAGTCTGCAGGTATTATTTCTGGTGTAAGCTGAAGTTGGATGGTGGATAAGTAACCGGCAGCTCTGGAGCTGTGGTATACCAAATTTAAACCGGTTCCAGGTATCCGTAGGCTCTCTTGAACTACTTGGGATTCAGCTAGTATAGCGCTTTTATCTGGACAAGCACCTTGGAACCCATGTTTCCAAGTAGCTAGAACCACAGGCTTCATAGTATCGTAGTCGTGTGAGGTACAAGGCTGCGGCATCAAAGCGATCGCTCTTTCTTCACTAGTTGTCATAATGACATTTTCTATGATGACCACTTCGTTCCACGGGACGAAAACTATGCGGCTTTGCGGACTGAAAGGTGATCTACCGAATTGCAGCGTTACCGCACCTCCTCCGTTTACCAACAAGTCGAACCATCCATCATCTCTTGTTAGGGTGAACCCTTCTAAAGGAGTATTGGTACTTACTCGTACACCCATGAGCCCTGTTCCCATTTGAGTTTGTACCCTTCCGCGAACGACAGCAGAACGGCTACAAAATAAGTTATTAGTTATTTAAGATTTTATCGAGAAAACAATTAAACATAAATTTTGAAGCAAACGTAAAAAACACGAACACAAGTGGAGTTATAGCATACCAAAAACAAGCAAAAACTGAAAAGTTAAAAACGACACAAGTGGTTTTAAATATCTAAAGCTAAGTCTAATTATTGGTTAATCAAATATGGCCGCTAGCCTTACCTCGTATTGAAGTTATTCCAAAACATACTGAGCAGCAAGAATGAAAGAAAAGCCAAATTGGTCAGTTAGAATTAGTAATTGACGATTTAGTTTAATAAGCAACAATGTTTTTCAATCAAATATTAGATCGTTTTAACTTTTTTTTAGTTGAAATACGGTTGAAACAATCTATAAATAAGTAAATATCAACTGAAAAATCATTATATTTTTTTTTTAAATTGCACGAATGTTAGTGTACAGAGTAATAGTTAAAAATGCGCCTGTTTGAAAGATTATTATACATTTCACACTCTAGCAAATAACAACTAGAAAAAGAGATTAAACAAGCAAGTCACCATTCATAAAAAGTGATAGACTGAAGAAAAAAATTACATAAATGGGAGTGTTTCAACTGGGGCACAACAAAGCAGCTATAAATATTTAAACAGATAACATGTAAATATAAATTCACCAGAATTGACGAAAATTACATAAAATTCACCTGTCATCTGTCAATTGTGAACAAATATCCTTTTTTTCTGTCAGTCAATGTCATTTGTCACTTTTAATCAGTTCTGGTGATACAAGTAAGACATTTTGTATTGTAATTAAAAAAAAAACAAATCGCAAAACGATTGTACTCACCTTTCGTTAAAAGTTTCTTGTCGAGCGTAGTTTTGGAGACTACCTTCGTCTATTAAAAACTTCATTCTTTCAAAGAAAGAAGCGGTTATTGCAGGTGGTTGTTTTCTCAACAAAATGTCGATAGGTTTAGGCGAAGATACGCAAAGTTGACTGTTTTTACAAGCTGGATTCATACAGCATTCTGGATCTTCGCAGTCTACTAAACCGTCTGGAAAATCATAATAGTAAAAATTTTTTTTTACCTAGTTACCTCCGAAATTATTTCTTACCTTTATCGTTATCTCTTCCATCGTTACAATTTTGCTCTAGCAAAATATTACAGTCCGTACCATCCCATCCGTTGTCGCATCTGCATTCCCAACTACCCTCACTGCTAAATCTGCACTGGCCGTGTCCGGAACAACTGTTGGGACAACCTTCGATGGTGCAATGTTTTCCATTCCAACCGGTGACGCAGAGACATGTTCCGTTTTTGCATTGACCGTGATCGTTGCACCTTGGGTCACACTGTTTTAGGCTGCAGTATTCTCCTGACCAACCGGGGTCACACTGACAGGCTTCGTTCACGCAATGACCGTGTCTGCCGCAGTCCAAATCGCATAGTTCTAAATAAAAGAGATGGAATTGTAAAAATGTAGCCGAAGGATTAAAATCCTTGTATTACATACCTCTTGAGCAATCGTCGCCTGACCATCGTGGTTCGCAAGTGCAAGTTTGAGATTCTAGATCGAATGTTCCGTGTCCCGAACAGTCTGGAAGGCATTGGAGCGCGTCTTTATCCATCAGAGAGCAATCGGCGCCCTTCCATCCCTTTTTACAGATGCAAGTCCCTTCTACGCAGTAACCGTGGGAAGAACAAGTTGGATGTGGACAGTCAGCTACAAGCATGATAATTTAAGCATATAAAATGTAGGATAGGAGTTAGTTGTTAAATAAATTAAAAATGCAATTGATTCAAATGCTTGTTAGTATAGTGCTTTTGAACAGATCTCACCTTCTTCGCAAAACTTTCCCTTGTACCCTCGTATGCAATTACATTTGCCGTTAGCGCAGTGTCCATGCCCGTTACAGTCGGGTACTTCACATTCGTCATGCCTTAGTTGACATTCCTTTCCCTTCCATCCAGGGTTACACTGACATTCCCCGTTAATATACTCCCCGCGTTGGCTGCATAACACCGGACATACACCTGGATGCAAAAAAGACATTCTTGAGGCATGCAAAGGCACAAGCAAGTCAGTATATCAATTTAAAATCAAATTTTTCTCCTGCTATATTTAAAATGACATTTATACCATCCCTCTCTGTAATTTCTGTGAAAGGACCCCGCACAAAAAGATAGGAAATGGCCGCTCGGTCAAATTGTCTGAATTTTTTATGTTATACATTTTGTCATTCTGAACAAAAGTCTCAATGGGCACTAAGCTCGAAAGTCCATGGTTTGGCTGCTATGGAGCTCCGTGACTTCACCATAGTATTATAGAAACCTTTAAAACGCATATCACCTTTTAAAAAATCATATTTTAATTATTCTAATGTATGCCCTTAAGTTTTTGAAGATGCTGAATTTAAATATGATATCAAATCCATAATATTGACAGTTGGCAGCTGTCAAATAGCTGTCAAATGCTTTAAAGAAAAAAGACACCTTATATTAAAGAATATTATCATATGTTTTTGAGGACGCTCAATTCAAATAAGATCTCAAATTGATAATATTGACAGTTGACAGCTGTCAAATAGCTGTCAAATGCTCTTAAAAAAAATAAATCTTACACTAAGGAATAAGAACTTTATGTTTTTGAGGAAGCTGAATTCAAATGTGATGTCAAATCGATAATATTGATAGTTGACAGCTGTCAAATGCATTTTAATAATAAGAAATCTTATATTAAATAATATAATCATATGTTTTTGAGGACGCTGAGTTCAAATGTAATGTCAAATCAATTTTTGACAGCGGTCAAATAGTTGTCAAATGCTCTTAAAATAAAGAAATCTTACATTAAGGAAAATAAACATTTTGTCATTCTGAACAAAAGTCTCAATGGGCACTAAGCTCGAAAGTCCATGGTTTGGCTGCTATGGAGCTCCGAAGCTCCGTGACTTCACCATAGTATTATAGAAACCTTTAAAACGCATATCACCTTTTAAAAAATCATATTTTAATTATTCTAATGTATGCCCTTAAGTTTTTGAAGATGCTGAATTTAAATATGATATCAAATCCATAATATTGACAGTTGGCAGCTGTCAAATAGCTGTCAAATGCTTTAAAGAAAAAAGACACCTTATATTAAAGAATATTATCATATGTTTTTGAGGACGCTCAATTCAAATAAGATCTCAAATTGATAATATTGACAGTTGACAGCTGTCAAATAGCTGTCAAATGCTCTTAAAAAAAATAAATCTTACACTAAGGAATAAGAACTTTATGTTTTTGAGGAAGCTGAATTCAAATGTGATGTCAAATCGATAATATTGATAGTTGAGAGCTGTCAAATGCATTTTAATAATAAGAAATCTTATATTAAATAATATAATCATATGTTTTTGAGGACGCTGAGTTCAAATGTAATGTCAAATCAATTTTTGACAGCGGTCAAATAGTTGTCAAATGCTCTTAAAATAAAGAAATCTTACATTAAGGAAAATAAACATTTTGTCATTCTGAACAAAAGTCTCAATGGGCACTAAGCTCGAAAGTCCATGGTTTGGCTGCTATGGAGCTCCGAAGCTCCGTGACTTCACCATAGTATTATAGAAACCTTTAAAACGCATATCACCTTTTAAAAAATCATATTTTAATTATTTTAATGTATGCCCTTAAGTTTTTGAAGATGCTGAATTTAAATATGATATCAAATCCATAATATTGACAATTGGCAGCTGTCAAATAGCTGTCAAATGCTTTAAAGAAAAAAGACACCTTATATTAAAGAATATTATCATATGTTTTTGAGGACGCTGAATTCAAATAAGATCTCAAATCGATAATATTGACAGTTGACAGCTGTCAAATAGCTGTCAAATGCTCTTAAAAAAATAAATCTTACACTAAGGAATAAGAACTTTATGTTTTTGAGGAAGCTGAATTCAAATGTGATGTCAAATCGATAATATTGATAGTTGACAGCTGTCAAATGCATTTTAATAATAAGAAATCTTATATTAAATAATATAATCATATGTTTTTGAGGACGCTGAGTTCAAATGTAATGTCAAATCAATTTTTGACAGCGGTCAAATAGTTGTCAAATGCTCTTAAAATAAAGAAATCTTACATTAATGAAAATAAACATTTTGTCATTCTGAACAAAAGTCTCAATGGGCACTAAGCTCGAAAGTCCATGGTTTGGCTGCTATGGAGCTCCGAAGCTCCGTGACTTCACCATAGTATTATAGAAACCTTTAAAACGCATATCACCTTTTAAAAAATCATATTTTAATTATTTTAATGTATGCCCTTAAGTTTTTGAAGATGCTGAATTTAAATATGATATCAAATCCATAATATTGACAGTTGGCAGCTGTCAAATAGCTGTCAAATGCTTTGAAGAAAAAAGACACCTTATATTAAAGAATGTTATCATATGTTTTTGAGGACGCTGAATTCAAATCGATAATATTGACAGTTGACAGCTGTCAAATAGCTGTCAAATGCTCTTAAAAAAATAAATCTTACACTAAGGAATAAGAACTTTATGTTTTTGAGGAAGCTGAATTCAAATGTGATGTCAAATCGATAATATTGATAGTTGACAGCTGTCAAATGCATTTTAATAATAAGAAATCTTATATTAAATAATATAATCATATGTTTTTGAGGACGCTGAGTTCAAATGTAATGTCAAATCAATTTTTGACAGCGGTCAAATAGTTGTCAAATGCTCTTAAAATAAAGAAATCTTACATTAAAGAAAATAAACTTATTATTTTGATGACGCTTAATTCGAATCTGTTGTCAAATCGATACAATTAACAGTAGGTGTGTGTGTATGTGCTGTGTATTTATGTGTGTATCTGTATGCGTATGTGTGTGAGAAATGAAAGGGAAAAAAGAAGGAAATAAATACAAGGATGAAGGAGAATGGATTGTGTTTAACGGGCTGCTGTTCGGCAGGCTTGAGATTTACTACTATTATGCAACTATGGTTATGATTGGGCAGACGTGCACAGGGGCGAGATATATTTCAGATACATTCAAAAATCCATTTTATTAAGTAATTAAGAATAGTTAACAGTATTATATGAAAAATAGTATTTGGGCTTAAAAATTCAAATATAATGTGATACTGAAAAATTGTTAGTTGGAAAAAATCTTTTGACTGTAAGGTGACAGCTGCCAACTGTCAATTTCATTGGTTTCAATAAACGTATTCTAAAATCATGTTTGAATTCAGCGTCTTCAAAAACATAAGTTCCTGTTTCTTAATATAAGATTTATTTTTTTAAGAGCATTTCACAGCTATTTGACAGCTGTCAACTGTCAATATTATCGATTTGACATCACATTTGAATTCAGCGTCCTCAAAAACATAAAGTTCTTATTCCTTAGTGTAAGCTTTATTTTTTTAAGAGCATTTGAGAGCTATTTGACAGCTGTTAACTGTCAATATTATCGATTTAACATCTTATTTGAATTCAGGGTCTTTAATATAAGATATCTTTTTTCTTTAAAGCATTTGACAGCTGTAACTGTCAATATTATGGATTTGACATCATATTTAAATTCAGCATCCTCAAAAATTTAAGGGCATACATTAAAATAATTAAAATATGATTTTTAAAAAGGTGATATGCGTTTCTATACTATGGTGGAGTCAGGGAGCTTCGGAGCTCCATAGCAGCCAAACCATGGACTTTGGAGCTTAGTGCCCATTGAGACTTTGACTTTGAGACCGAGCGGCCATTTCCTATCTTTTTGTGCGGAGTCCTTTATTAACAAAGTGAGGTTAACGTATAGACCCGACATAAAATAAACGAAATATTAACTTACTCTCGCTACAATCGTCACCGCCAAATCCAGGATTGCACTGACAATGACCCATAAGACACTCCCCTTTCCCGCTACACCCATTGGGACAGTTATGGGTCATGTCATCGGCTACCACCGCTACGAAAGTAATCTCTTGTGGGTCTCCGTCATCGTTGTAAAGGGACAAGAACCAATGCCCCTGTTCCATGTAATGGGTTACTTCCTTTTTTACGGTCGATTGCTGAAAATCAACAAAACATTAGGAATCTGGCTCGAAGGACCAATTGCCAAATTTAATTACTTACATGCGAAGCTCTTGTTGTCCTAGCCTTAAATCCGCTCAAAACCTCCAAAATATGGTATTGCGTATGAGTGGGAAGAGCGTTTCTTCTAGCATAGACTCCTATACTGGCTCCTCTGGGGATACTATAATCGAATTGAACGTACGCGGCTTCCGATTGGTAGAACTGCATGTTCCAATAACCGTAAGCAGGTATTTCTTTGGACAGTCTTTGACCTAAGGAGATTTGGGAGAAGGTCGTTCCATCTGGGGGGAATGATTGAGCAGGGAATGTACGAGCTCCTGTTGTGGAGAAAAAAATTGTGTAATTTAGTAAAAAATAAATAATTGTTTGTATGAGAAGTTAGAGCTAGAGGTATAGGTTAGTAGAAATATTTGTTAATTGCTAAAAATTCCTATTTTTTTGGACAATTTTTTTTTATATTTTTGATTTATTTTTCGATAATTTTTTTTTTTGAAAATTTACTTTTGTAGACTATTTTGGACGATATTGTTGGTCCAGGTTTTTTTGGACCTTTTTCACGAAAAAAAGCTTCTAGAACAGAGCATTTTTAAGAAAATATGACCTGTCAAAATTTGTTAGCTCTCTTTATAATACGTTTTTTATATTTTTTAAATTGTTCGAAATGGAAAATCAGGTTATTTGTCTCCCAACAACTCTCATAAACGTCTCTCGGCATAAAATATAAATAAACTCAGGTTGGTTACATAATCCTACATTTGAAATAAGTATTTTCCCTCTAGATACAGAACAAAATACAATTGAGAATTGTTTTTACAAACAAAACTGTATTTATCTAGCCAACCAATTTAATATCTCGCTGCAAAATTACAAGATAAACACAAATAATTTTCTATATACAAAAGAGATCAGCTGTTAAAAGCTGAAGCTGAATACACTTGCTAGCAATAAAACCATGCAATATCAAATGCGTTTGTGTTAGTGGGTCACAAAACATGCAATGTGGATGATAGGGTGGAATTTTTAACTCATTTTACGATGTTCTTATTCTTTCTTTGATTCGTTTGTGAATAAAGATGCCATAAGAAAAGAAAAATGTGTAATAGCACGGAAAGCCGATAAACCCTAATGAAAATATAATTGTTGAAATGTATATTATTTTTACTTTTGCATTCAACGTATAGAAAATGTTGATAATAAACTTATATTGTAATTATTTTAGGAAAGATTTACATTTTCTTTGAGTAGAGCACCAAAAATTTCTTCTCAAATAAAATTAATAATGAGTTAAAATATTCCAGTCCAGTATAAAGTAAGTAGGTCATGAAACATTCAATAACGAAATAGAGGAAATCTAAATTAATTGTATTACCGAAATGTTCCTCATGATCGATATGTAGTTACAATTTTAGGTAGAGAAATATTAAATAAAAAAATGCCTGTGCAGATATTTTATTACAAAATAATACCCATGGAATGTCGTGTTTGTTCATAATATTTTAAGTTCATTTCTCAAACCAAGGGCGGCTCCAGCCTAGAGATTTGGGAGGGGGGGCAACGTCGTCAAATAAATTCAAAAAAATTAAAATTTAGAATCTACAAAAAAATTAAAATTTTGTTTATGCAGATTCAATTTTGTATAAAAAACGATTGGCATCGCCAAAATTACCGAAAAAAAATGTTTGGGCCATTTTTGGGGGAAAAAGTGAGTTTTTAGGATATAAATGGACCTAGAATCTACAAAAAAAATTCAAAAAAATTAAAATTTGGTTTATACAGATTCAATTTTGTATAAAAAACGATAGGTAATGCCAAAATTACTGAAAAAAAATGTTTGGGCCATTTTTTGGAGAAAAAGTGAGCTTTTTAGGATGTAAATGGACCTAGAATCTACAAAAAAATTCAAAAAAATTAAAATTTGGTTTACGCAGAATGAATTTTGTCTAAGAAACGATTGGTAATATCAAAATTACCGCAAAAAAATGTTTGGGCCATTTTTGGGGCGAAAAGTGAGTTTTTAGAATATAAATGGACCTAGAATCTACAAAAAAAATTCAAAAAAATTAAAATTTGATTTATACAGATTCAATTTTGTATAAAAAACGATAGGTAATGCCAAAATTACTGAAAAAAAATGTTAGGGCCATTTTTGGGGGAAGAAGTGAGTTTTTTGGATATGAAGGACCTAAAATCTACAAAAAAAATTCATAAAAATTAAAATTTTATTTATGCAGATTCAATTTTGTATAAAAACGATTCACAATGCCGAAATTAGCGAAAAAAAATGTTTGGGCCATTTTTGGGGGAAGAAGTGAGTTTTTTGGATATGAAGGACCTAAAATCTACAAAAAAAATTCAAAAAAATGAAAATTTTATTTATGCAGATTCAATTTTGTATAAAAACGATTGACAATGCCAAAATTAGCGAAAAAAAATGTTTGGGCCATTTTTGGGGGAAAAAGTTAGTTTTTTAAGATATAAATGGACCTAGAACCTACAAAAAAAATTCAAAAAAATTAAAATGTGACTTACGCAGAATGAATTTTGTCTAAAAAACGATTGGTAATATCAAAATTACCGAAAAAAAATGTTTGGGCCATTTTTTGGAGAAAAAGTGAGCTTTTTAGAATATAAATGGACCTAGAATCTACAAAAAAAATTCAAAAAAATTAAAATTTGATTTATACAGATTCAATTTTGTATAAAAAACGATAGGTAATGCCAAAATTACTGAAAAAAAATGTTAGGGCCATTTTTGGGGGAAGAAGTGAGTTTTTTGGATATGAAGGACCTAAAATCTACAAAAAAAATTCAAAAAAATTAAAATTTTATTTATGCAGATTCAATTTTGTATAAAAACGATTCACAATGCCGAAATTAGCGAAAAAAAATGTTTGGGCCATTTTTGGGGGAAAAAGTTAGTTTTTTAAGATATAAATGGACCTAGAATCTACAAAAAAAAATTCAAAAAAATTAAAATTTGGTTTACGCAGAATGAATTTTATATAAGAAACGATTGGCAATATCAAAATTACCGAAAAAAAATGTTTGGGCCATTTTTTGGAGAAAAAGTGAGCTTTTTAGAATATAAATGGACCTAGAATCTACAAAAAAAATTCAAAAAAATTAAAATTTGATTTATACAGATTCAATTTTGTATAAAAAACGATAGGTAATGCCAAAATTACTGAAAAAAAATGTTAGGGCCATTTTTGGGGGAAGAAGTGAGTTTTTTGGATATGAAGGACCTAAAATCTACAAAAAAAATTCAAAAAAATTAAAATTTTATTTATGCAGATTCAATTTTGTATAAAAACGATTGACAATGCCAAAATTAGCGAAAAAAAATGTTTGAGCCATTTTTGGGGGAAAAAGTTAGTTTTTTAAGATATAAATGGACCTAGAATCTACAAAAAAAATTCAAAAAAATTTAAATGTGGTTTACCCAGAATGAATTTTGTCTAAGAAACGATTGGCAATATCAAAATTACCGAAAAAAAATGTTTGGGCCATTTTTTGGAGAAAAAGTGAGCTTTTTAGAATATAAATGGACCTAGAATCTACAAAAAAAATTCAAAAAAATTAAAATTTGATTTACGCAGAATGAATTTTGTATAAGAAACGATTGGCAATGTCAAAATTACCGAAAAAAAAGTTTGGGCGAAAAAAATTAAAATTTGGTTTACGCAGATATGAGAAATACCCTCTCATTGTCGGACTTTTGGGGGGTGGGCAATTGCCCCTACTGCCCCCACCTTGGAGCCTAAACCCTTAATGCTTCTTTAAACCTTCCCAGATTTCATCCCATTTAACGCATTAATACATAATCAAAATTACCAAATAGCAAGCTGAAACTATTGCAAAATCATATCTGCACAAGAAATTTTTTTAAACTACCCGTTTAGACGCTTAGCTTGTTATTGTATTGCTAAGCAACCACGCTGGGTTCTCCTACCTTCCAATATCAGTATCGTAGGTGGCGGGGGCAACTTTGTGGTAACTTCAGGGCAGTTGGTCGTCCAACTTTCCGAAGTTGAAGACGAATCAGTACTGGAGGAAGAAGAATCTTCGGTTGAACTACTAAAAACACCGGAGATGACGGAAGGGGTAGTGGTCGATATATTTAACGCTTGAATTACAATATTGTCACCCAAATCTTCCGAAGAATTATCTGAAATTTCAGTGGAATCTAATGAAGGACATGAACATTCGCAGGTCGCACCAGAATTATCTTTATCATTGTCTAAGATGTGATGCAAAGCGGACTTATCTGAATTTCCCGTGATTTCTTTAGGTTTTTCTTTATTACCACCCACTTCGATGGCGGGATGGCCTTTTTCGTCTATGGGCACAGCTACCGAAAGCACATATACAGACTGCTCTGAATAAGGATTGTTAGTATCATCAGTTGCTATGGTTACGTTTACAAAAACTTTTTTCGAGTGTGGCATGCTAGAAGGAAAATCTATAACCTTAACAACGGTTTTGTTAGTATCAAGATTCACTTTGTTGTTAGTAAAATTATTGTACAACACAGTATCATCGTTAAAACGTATCTGCTTCAGATTCTTATCCTCGATTACCGGTAAGATTGATAAATTTGCGTCTGTGAGTTCCTTGGAGGCGTCTTCAGATTTAAATGTTGTGTTCCTCTCATCTTTACTTTTGGTATTATAGCTGGCTTTGTTTTTTTGAGTTGTAGATAATAGACGATTGTCTAATTTAACGATTTCGATGCTACCCTCTTCAGTACCCGGTTCATCGTGCTGGAGTTTTATAAAATCTTCATATTCTTCGGAGTTTAGCTTAAACAAAGATACATCGTCTTCTTCGTTACTGGATATTAAGTCATAATTTAAATTTTCTTCAATATCATCTGTATGAAGAGATTTTATAGATGTAGTACTAGGCATATAATCAGAAGTGGAAGATTCACTGGTAGAAGAATCAATTTCTTCTAGAGTGGAATCGTGTTCTAAAGATGTTTGCGTTGTTTCGACCAAAGAAAGATTTTCAGTTGTCGGATCAGAGCTAGACGAAGTCGAAGAAACAAAATCATGCAAGGGCGCGCTAGTATCATCATGCAATTCTGTACTAGCCGTACTATCACTACTACTCGTGCTACTAGAACTCGTGGTTGAATCAGTCTTTAACACAAAAGCATGCGGTGGATCTAAAACATTTCTACGTTTTCTGGAATGTACAAACGGTGAGTATTTACCTCCAGTGTTGGAAGTTTTCGGTCGAGTCGGGGTCGAGAGGTTGGTTTCGGATGCCGGAGCTGTTTTTGAGGCTGGTACGATTTGAGTATTTTCGCCTACGAGCACCTCGCAAGGTTTCGTGTTTTGATATGACAGGTTCAGTAAACTAGATGCTGAAATAAAGCAAAATCGTCTCATTATTTTATTTATTTATTTCCGAAACAAGTTGAGATTTAAGATTTGATTTATATGCATCCATATTTAATAGTGATAAGTCTGGTAGTAATTTTCACTTGAACGAACTGAATGAATGGTTTTAAGAAGGAAAGAAATATTATACAAATCGTACACGTGGAGTGCTATTAGCGAAGATCTTTATCACTGTCTGCCGACAGTATTGACTGCAGTCGTCAGGTCTTTTAAATCTGCAGGTAAAGAACCATTTTGAGAGGGGTATACTCGACATTAAGAACGCTCGGGTGGAGGATAATTGAAAATCTGATTTGCCGGGTTAAAAAGGGATTCCGGCATGACAGTTTGAATGATACCGAAATATTTTTTTTCTGCAGATACATTGTCAAGCTACACAATGATTTCGAGATGGTCGCTAATTCAAGAATTCACTGTCGGTTGTAAATTTAAAATATGATTTATAAAAGGACAAAAACTTGAATGAAAATCGAAGACAAGTCTGGCTTTTTTTTATTATTTTCAATAATAGAGAGAAGTTGTAGTTCTTTTTTATGTTCTCTCTGACAATCGGTTAAATGTCTGGATAAAAAATTTATGGGCTAAGAAATATTTCATTTTATCGATTTCTTTTGTTGGATCGTGAATATTTATTTTATTTCTCAATTTCTTCTAAAAATGGAACGATATGTTTAATAGTTAAATCGATATTTTTATTAAGTGTTGAACCAACAGTAATTGATACTTTGAAATAAAATTTTAACAATTTATTGATAAAAATAATGCGTTTAAGAATCATGCTTCAGTATTTCAAGCTAAAATTCATGCTATGGACGAGAGTAAGTAAAATACGTCTCAAATAATCCAACCCTGCCATTTACTCAGCTAATATTCTGCGATCAGTCATACGACCAGGGCTTTTCGGTATTTCTATTATTACAGTTAAAAAAAAATTATAAAACCATTACTCTCAAACTGTATATCTATAAACTTTGGAATTATTTTATCGAATATCCATCAGTAAGGTATATTAGTTATTAATTTACCTGAAATATACGACAGCGCCGCTGTCAAAACGACACAGAGCATTATGAACGCTATCGCCGTACATTTCCACGTACATTTAGATGCTAGACCTTTCCTAAAGTGAAATCGACTGGCTTGTGGAAAATGTGATGAATTCGGCCTCCTGAGGTTATTTCGGACGGGTAGCACAGGTACCTGAAAAAATATATAGAGAACTGTAACTATTTTTAAGACGTCACATGTCAACAGTGCTGACAGATGTCAACAGAGCTGACAGATGTCAATAGAGCTGACAGATGTCAACAGCGCTGACAGATGTCAATTGAGCGACAGCTGTCAATTTAAAAAAATCACTAAACTATAGTCGGTTTGTAGATGTGCTACCATCTATGGTAAGAAGAGAGTATTGACATTAAATTTTGACTGAATCTAGTCAAGATGTCACTCTCTTCTTTTTTATCCCTTTCAGAGATTAATACAAAGTGAGTAAACCAGTAAGGAATTTTAATTTATTAGATTCGACATCCTAAGACCGGTTTCTGTCTTTCGACTTCATCAGTTAGGCTTTTCGAATCCAATAAATAAAATTCCAAACTCGTACAAGTCAATAGCTATATCCGCTATAAGATAACATTTTTAGATGTGCTACCATCAATGGTAAGAAGAGAGTATTGACATTAAATTTATTAGATTCGACATCCTAAGACCGGTTTCTCTCTTTCGACTTCTTAGGATGTCGAATCTAATAAATTAAAATTCCTTACTGGTTTACTCACTTTGTATTAATCTCTGAAAGGGATAAAAAAGAAGAGAGTGACATCTTGACTAGATTCAGTCAAAATTTAATGTCAATACTCTCTTCTTACCATAGATGGTAGCACATCTACAAATGTTATCTTATAGCGGATATAGCTATTGACTTGTACGAGTTTGGAATTTTATTTATTGGATTCGAAAAGCCTAACTGATGAAGTCGAAAGACAGAAACCGGTCTTAGGATGTCGAATCTAATAAATTAAAATTCCTTACTGGTTTACTCACTATAGTCGGTTTGTTTTGGTTCCATATTTTAGTAGTTCCAAACTATTCGGATCTATTAAGAACACTTCACGTAGATGAGTTTTGGCATGCACAAATTGAGAAAAACTTACCGTATGTGCTCCATATGGCAAACTTCCACATCTATCGGAGTTTTTGATGTCTTTGGAAGGACTACTACACGGTGGTGAATTAGAGGACTTGTAGTCGATCGTATTCTTATTTGAATGATCTGTAAAAGATAACCAAAGTAGTGAGATTATTTTTTCCCTATATAAGATACTTAAAAATCCGGTAAATCGATTTTAACTCTGGTTCGAAACATATGGTTGACGTTTCGGGGTTGATTGATGGGTTTCTGATGGGATTTCATGGTAGCAATGAGAGGTAGTTCAGGTAGTGACTTTTGAGGTTGATCCCATTGAAGATAGGTAAAAGGTTTTTCGGAATATCAACGGTTTTTGTTTTGGCTGTAGCTCTTAAACGATGACGGCTCAAAAGTCGAGAGTAATTTCAAAAATGTTGAGTGTCTATCATTAATTTTAAAACTATTAGACGTGCCATTGTTTTGCTTTAATTAATTATTTATAATGTCAATAGTAACATACTTTTCAGATATTTCTTCGTGGACCATATGCTAGGATATTAATATTTATAAGACGGAATTCTCGGCATAGGTGACGAAATTAGAATCGACTTTGAAGCTTCTACATTAATTATTTAAATTTACATATAAATCTTATCTTTCGGAAGATATCTTAACTTTCCACCTACAAAAGATCCTTCTCATCTCGAAAGATGTTGCAATGCTTGTTGATTATTTAAACTGCGTTACTCCTAGTGTCCGTATTTAGAAAAACTTGATAAAATGTACCGTAAATAAAGATATAAATTATTTATATAATCATTGCAAGGTGCAGAACAAGTTATACGTATGTCCATTTATAGTTCAAAGTATTTTTCTGAAGACGTATCTGCGGATGGAATATTTTAACGGAATTATTTCTCGTTTTTTCAAATTAATGTTATTTCAGCGTAGCTTGTTTTGGAGATAAAGATTATACGTGTGAATACTTTTAATTTTTTGCTTCTAGATCAGGGCCAATAATTTTTTAAATAAAAATCAACAGCATAACCATGCCGTAATGTCTTCCTCCCAATCACTGGACCGAATTTATTTATTTATTTATATTAGAATATAAACAGGGCGAGCCCAGTACAGTATTCACTGTTTAAAATGTTGCTTAACAATAAAAATAAGAAAAAAAATATACATTATACAATTTATATAAAAAGAAACTAGTCAAGATGAGATAGATATAATTTTTTTAATAGTGTTTGTAAAAGTTATTAAAGAGGAAGAGAAGATATCGGTGAGTGACGAGATTGTATTGTATGATTTACTGCATCTTTGCAGAGGAGAATTTAGGTAATAATTAGAAGAGCTTTGACTAATTTTGAAAAGATTTTTCCCTCGCGTGTTATATGCAATTAATTTTACTTAAAATTTCGCTAGATTCAATTTTCCCGTTAACGATTTTGTAGACAATTTAATTCATGTATAAAAAATCCCATAAGCCGCGTGATTTTGTCATTATGACAGCGAAAAGAGTTTGCCCTCACTTTTCCAGCGACAATAACGGAACCAGCATTGTAAACAAATTTTTGATGTCAATTTTTCTCAAACTTGCGTTATCAGAAAAGTTTTCATTTGTGGACATGTCCCGATTTGGAGAGTCTTCGAGTGGAGAAATTGAAAAAACCATCAATGATAATGTGCCTCGCAATACTGTCAATTCAACTACATCAATTTGGCGACAATTTGCGATGTTTTGTTTGAAAAAAAAATATGAACTCATTGCAGAAACTTCCACTGAAGAGTTAGCTTCTGTTTTATGTGACTGGGCATTCAACATGAAGAAGAACAATGCAGAAGATTATAAAGAGAGTGCAGTCAAGACGATTTGGAACACTTCAGCAAAAATGTTACAAGAGAAGAACTTTAAAGATTATAAAAGAATTTAAGAAAGCGAGAAATGCACGCGACACAAAACGCAAAATTTTACTAGCAATTCCAGAAAAAAGGAAGGTGAGTTCTAATGCTCTCACAAAATAAGAAATTTTTGAAATGGCACTGTCCTGGAGTGAAGAAGAACCTGTAGGCCTCCAAAGAAAATTTTATCACATTGCTGCGTATGAATTGGCTTGGAAATTGTAAGGTAAATTTTATACCGGTAAGGTAAATTGTAAAAAATTACTCGTCCTACGGACTCTCGTGTAATTATAAGTGATAAATTTAACATCTGTAAGTTGACGTCTGTCGACTAATGATATCAGCTTCAGTTCTCGTTTGCAAATATCGAAGTCTGCATAAGTATGAAATTTTTTTGAAACATATTTTATGAATTTATCTTGGACTTTTTGTAATCGGTCGATAGAACAGTTATAATAGGGATTCCAAATAGGAGAAAACACTATTGACATATGCCATGTATAGATTTCTAACAGACTCTACCTCTTTGAAGTCGTGACAAACGCGCATTAGAAATCGTAGTACTTTATTAGCTTTTTTTGAAACATATTTGATATTTTGGTCAAAAAAGAGTTTGGAATCGATATAAATACCGAGATCTTTGACCACCGAAACTTTTGTTCAAAGTTCTTTATTCTTTGAGAATGTTAATATACATTGACATTTTTTTGTGTTCAGATAAAGATGGTTTTGCTGGCAATACAGAGTCAGATGATTCAAATCTTCTTGGATCAGGAGTTCATCGGAAGAATTAGATATTTTTCGAAAAAATTTCATGTCGTCAGCAAAATTTTGTGTTAATGAAGCATGAGGAGATATCGTTAATGCATATGTTTAACAGAAGGGAGCCCAGGTGTGACCCTTGAGGAACCTCTGAGGTTATTATAGAAATAGAAGAACGAAACTTTCTGATGGATATAGATTGGGATCTGTTGCTGATGTAGGAACCAAACCACCTAAGCAGATGGCCATGTATACCGACTTCCGAAAGCTTTCTAAAATCGGTGTAAATAGCGTCTACCGTGCTCTTAGTTTCAGATATATAATCTACGTAAATAAATAAGTTGGATTCTATGGAACGTCTCTTCATAAAGTCATGCTGTTCCAAATTTATAATTGATTTCACATCTGCATATAGAAAGTAGGTAATAATTGATTCCATTATTTTTGACATTAAACATAATTTGGAGATTGGTCTATAATTTTCAACCAGGTATTTCTTGCCAGATTTTGAACTAAGATTCAGATTGTTCTCATCACCTATGTTTATGGTATAACTTCCAGTAACGTATTGATACATTCGTTAACCGATATCTTACTTGAACGGAAATCGATCTATCACCCATTAATAAACACAACGTTATTAATTTCCCATATTTGAACAGAACCATGTTCTCACATCGCAGTACACTTACATTATAATTAACTATTAACAATTAACCAACCAAGGCCAAATATCAAATATGCAACAGACAATAGATAATAATAACGTGAGCGTCGACTTAAGATTGTACATGTCAAATGAACCTCCATTGTCACTCCGTTCTTATTCACGAACACAATTGTCATTATTGAAATTTGAAACTATAACTGTGTCACCGTTAAAGAAACATTTTACAGTCTCGCTTTGAATTATGCATCTATTTGTATGCAGGAGTGAACGCGAAGGTGGTTGACGAGCTAGTAGGATATTGAGGAGTAAAGAAAATTAGTAGAATGTCTCGTCTATAATTATTTCTTATAAATTGCAGCTCTAATAATAGACAGAAAACTGATTCTAATGCAGTGAAATATTTATTTTTTCCGATGCATTTATTTTTCACTTTAAGCGATAAAAGAGATAAAAGCGGGTGTGCCGCAGGATAGCGTCCTTGGACCCATCCTGTATTTGCTATATACCAGCGAGATACCATCTTTAGAAGATATAGTTGTTGCTGCATTAGCTGACGACACTAATCTACTTGCAGTAGATCAAAACCAAGTAGTATACTGGACCAAACAATGGAAGATTAAGCTTAATGAGCTTAAATCTATTAAAGTAAACTTTAGCAACAAAAGAGTATTTAGAGGCTGGTGTTCTGCATCATCTAAATATTAACGGAACAATTGTACCATATTCGATGAATGCCAAATATCTCGGCATGACTCTTGACGGTGGAAAGAACATATCAAAAGAAAACAATCGAATTAGGCCTAAAATACAGACAACACTACTGGCTGATTGGAAGAAACTCCAAGCTTTCAGCTTACAACAAGCTATTGATTTATAATCAGATTTTGATTTATGGAATCCAGCTTTGGGGCTGTGCCAGAACAAAGTGCTACGAAACATAGTAAATGCCCCCTGGTATGTTCGTAACTCCGATATTCACAAATATCAGCGAATACCAACCGTCAAGGAAGAAATTAAAAGGTTAGCCGGCAAGCATGAAGCCAGGCTCCACCTACATGTGAATGCAGAAGATCTTCAGCTGCTGGACGACCAACACCATGTCCGAAGACTGAAAAGAACCAAACCAATAGATCTTGTGTAGTATGTTTTGTGTAAAACCAGAGCAAAGTGCATGAGTATAGTGTATATAGATTAGAAAAATCTGGAAGACATCATTGGATTGACTCCAGATGATAAGTACCTAGTTTTAAGAATAGTTAGATGTAAATTAATTCTTAGTCTACTAAGACTAGTTTTAATACTCCAAGGGGTATTTTTTACAAAAAAAAAAACTATAAGCGAAATATTTACCCATGTCTCTATAAAATGGCACAATATGGTTAATAGCATGCCGCATATCTGTGCTGAAACTAATTTTTGAATTACCTGCTTAATAATCAATTAATTTTAATCAGGTTGCCCAAGAAAAAAATCTATTTTGGTGTAAAGTACTCAGATTTGAAATAAGTTAAAAATTATCAATATTCTGACAAAATACTTCAATAAAAATAGTAAAAAATCGAACTCAAAATAGGCTAACAAGAAAAATAAAAAATTCATAACAAGTAGCCCGGATATTAAATGAATATACATTTTTCTATTAAGAAATATACATAGTTGAATACGAATGTTCATGTCGAGCTGTCTACTTCCTACTGCTGAGGGAAAACAATGCCAAAACCTGTCTAGGAATGACGGCTTCTTGAATAACGAAACCAAAGGGTTGGGTTATGTTATAGTATATTTTCCAAAATGTTCTAGTAGATTCTTAATTAAGCTCACATTGTGAGTAATTAAAAGTATTATCTGTTAAACTATAACATTTTGAACCGTTATTAAAAGTTTCTTTTCTTTGAGCAGACTGTTTAAATTACATTTACATTAAGGGTAACAAAAATGTTATAGCAGATTCTTTACTTAAGGACCTTACATTTTGAGAAGTAACTTTCAGATTATTTTTTCTTCTTTTCTTCAAAAAAATACATGGTTTAAATTGTATTGTCCTTACTGTTGTAAAATCATTGGACAATCTGTAAAATGCAATAATTCTAGATTATTTTAAATAACATATATGCATCTTCCGCATCTGCATATCGAATACCACAATGTATTCGTATCGAGATAAAAATTCTCCTATCTTATGCACTGAGGAAGAGCTATTATTAAACGTAAAAAACCTCCTCCCCCGCCTTCCGCACCACAAAGATATATTTCAGTTGATAGAAGCGGTACAAAGTACTCGCAACTGTCTCATTTCTAATGACTAAAAGGAGTAGAAAGTTGTTAAAAGGGATTTATTTGTTTTTTTCTTCGTAATCGAGACTGAGAAATTAAGTGGCTGAAATGAAGGAATTAAAATATTTTTTACTGAGTGATGCTTTTAAATTAATCGAAGATTTAAGATACAAAATCCTGGGAATTGAATTTAAATATATCTTAGTCTTTTTTAATAGGTTCTAATATTCGTTTTATGTTCTATAAGTCCACTTCGAATATTTCTACTACTTTGACCGGTATAAACATCCTTGCATAGAATAAATTTTCTACAGACTAGATTCGGGACAAAAAAGGAGCAAAATTAGAACAAGCAAATTGAAACTTTGGTGTTTTTGCACTCTATCACGACTCGTACTTAATCCTACCCTGCGACCAACTAGGAAACTGTCCGATTAATCTGTCAAGTAAATGTTGAATGTTTATCCTGATAGTAAATGAAATTCAATTATTTCAAACGTAGGCGACACAAAATTGGTTTCGGTATTTTGTTTTCTCAAAAGAGAGAGAGAGATAGAAAAATGAAGGTAGATGAAGTGGGTTCTCAATGATACTATCATGGGCGTGCATAGAATTAGGTCTTTGGTACAGCGAATTTTGTACAAAACAGTATATGGATTTCAATTTTAATTTTTATATAAATTCATTTATATTTAATGTATAACAAAATATTTTTATTGTGGTTTTCTTAATGCCAAAGCCACTTATTAGTTTTGTCCAGTATCACAGTTTCTCAGATTTTTTTTTTCATATTTCACCACTTGCTTTGCACCATGACAAGAAAATGTCTTCCTAGCGGTCACTGGTCCGAGTTACCAGCAAACGTTTTTCCATTTAAAGAACGCCTAACAAATTTGAACAGAGATCCCTAACCTCGCCAGTAATTTTAATTAAGTGTTGTTCACCCACCCCTCCTTTAGCCAGGTTACTGACTGCTGTCGACCGCATAGAGTGGTTTGTTATATTTATTTCTTTTGTATTTAATTCTGCCTTCTCTGCTGCTTCTTTAGTCCATTTAGAAAGTTCGTTTTTTCCCAGTGGAGTTTTTTTGTACCATCCACTTGATCGTTCTTTGTTCCATGATGCGTTTACTGTTAAGAATAATCTATCAGTTGTTATTCTAGATGAACGTTTAACCATTATTGAAGAGAGGATTATATTCTACTCCTCCTAAAATGTAGGATTTTTGAAAATCAGTTATTTTAATAAATATGTAACTATGTTATCTACCTGTTTTAATCCCAGAATTATCCACTTCCTCTTTAAAATAATGAACTCTGCAATTGACTGCTTCTCCACCTCTCCAGGCAAGATCTACTAAAGCGATATGGTAAAATTTTCGCTGGAGTGTCTTCGTCCCATAATAAAACCATTGCGTAGTATTCTTCCAATTTTAATGAAGCAGAGCTCGATTTCCTTTTATTGGCGCACACCTGCAAATTCCTTCGTTTCGCATTACGAGCTTCCCTACTAGCCTTGTAGATAATATCTTTAAATGTATCAAAAATTATTTTCCATTTCATAAAATACATCTTTTGCATTTTTTTTGCAACGGTTTTCCACGTTTTCTTTCTTTATATTCCACGCCCAATCTTTCAGGATTAGGTTTAGTTCCTCTAAACTTGTAGTTTCCAAAAGCTCGTATTTCTTTGCCTTGCACAATTCCGTAAACTGTTTCCATATTGACGTGTGAGTTTTAACGGTATTGTACGGTACACTTTTCTCAATCGCCGGATCAATATTAGTCATAGAATCACTTCCAAAGCTACTCATTTTCACTACATGAGCTGACTAGCACTGTTTAAACACAATATTACAAAAAGACCAGGCACATTCCTTATGGAAAATGGCTTTAGGTTAATTTTTCTGACTATTTCACTCGTCTTCAAATTTTTACAAAATCTGACCAATCACAAACCAAAGACAGCTGGTATTATCGCGATAATACCAGCTGTCTTTCAATCCTGATTGGTCTATCAGCGTAGTTTTTTCACGGCGTAACCATGGATACGAATTGCAAAACAAAATTTGACATTTTGAAAAAAATAATTACAGCTACATACGTCAAAATGAGACCTTTTACTTTGTATAATTACAGCTACAGACGTCAAAATGAGACCTTTTACTTTGTTTGTGAAATAGTCTAATAAAATTCCACTCGTGATTGAATTCATCTCATAAGTCTGTCTCTTATTTCATAACTCAACTGAGCTGCTTGAAGAAAACTCAGTTTCGTTATGAAATGAATCGACAGACTTATCGCGAAAATTCAATCACTTGTGGTATTACTATTGAAAATTTGATATGATGTACTTCTCAATGTCTTGATTAAAAGTTATCATGGGCACAACTCAATCCTATGACCAGTTTTTGAGTTATGGGCCATCAAAGTTGGGTTTTTTGGACTTTTGAGATATAAATTTTTTTTCACATATTTGTCTATATTTTTTGTATTAGTACGTAAAGACCAAAAGTTTTTATTCTGAGATTTAGGGCATATTGTCTTATTGACATGTGGCATAAAAGTTTCTATAGGGTGTTACACAAAACGGTGGTGGCAAAAAAAATGTTAATTTAGAGAAAATTTTTCACTACACTATAACATATAAAAACAAAAGTTTATGGAATATCTAACATGATATGATTTTTGATTTTTGATTTTTGATTTACTAAACATTCTATCTTCCTCAATAACGATAATACTTTTTCTATTGTTAATACACTTTTTTAACGATTTATTAGTTGGAGTTATATTCTTTCACGAGTTAATTGAATATTTGATTTATTTTTCAACTGTTTATTACTGAACTAAGATTAAAAAAAACATTTATTTGAATTATACCTCTACCTCTAAATTCTGAATTGTTTACTATTTTATAATTATTTTAATAACAAAAAGTAATACTTGGTCGATAGATATCGATACCTCATCATATGTCTATTGATATATACAGGATGTTACAAATTCAATGTATTAGCAACAGCTTCGATGGTTGGGCAACCGATAATTTATTCATAAAAATCCTTTTTTAAGAATATATATAATTACTAATTGCTTTACGAATGTCGTCATGGTTTTAATATTAATGGGACTTTTGCTGAAAAATGTCCATTTTCTACTGTTAATAGCTTTAAAATCGATAAACTTAACGCTGTACGATTATATAAAAACATCTAGAATGTTATTGACATTCTAAATCTGCAATACAATACAAGATGCTATATTTAATTTTTTTTTCGTCGCTATGTTTTTTTGAGCACCCTATATCATTCCAAATAATGTCATATTTATGCCCTTCCTTGTATTACTTTATAATTTTTATTGAAATTTTTTTTATTAACAATAACGTTAGATATCTGCAGTCTATCCCGTTTTAATGGCTCGCCCTATATATGTATTGTACACCTCTGTAATGTACTTTTAATTTCTTAATAATATGTGCGGGCCAATGGTAGGTAGTAACTGTAGCTTTAATTTTTTTTAACAATAGGTTATAAGTGAGTTGCCCGGCACAAAACAAACACCCTGTATAACATTTGTCAACTAAGGCTATGGTGGAAATTCATAAGTTTGCTTTTGAGAATAATATATTAAAAATTGAGTATAATCTGGCAGTTTGTTTTTTTTTTCTGCACAATTGATTGAATTAAGATATTTGCAATTTTCTCTAAATTAACATTTTTTTGCCACCACCGTTTTGTGTAACACCCTGTAGAAACTTTTATGCCACACTTCAATAAGACATAATATGCCCTAAATCTCAGAATAAAAACTTTTGGTCTTTATGTACTAATACAAAAAATATAGACAAATATGTGAAAAAAAATTTATATCTCAAAAGTCCAAAAAACCCAACTTTGATGGCCTATAACTCAAAAACTGGTCATAGGATTGATTTGTGCCCATGAGAACTTTTAATCAGGACAATGAGAACTACATCATATCAAATTTTCAGAAAAATTAACCGAAAGCCATTTTCCATAAGGAATGTACCTGGTCTTTTATTGACAATAAAATCAGAAAAAGTGTTTAGCGTCGTTTTCTGGTGTCGTAGGAGCCCATAATTACTTGTTATCAAAGGTATTGTAATTTTTGGTGACAACAGCTGTCAAGTTTTGCCGCGGCTAAACTCGAAAAAACTGCTTACACCATTTGTAATTCAAAATTGCGCGTTTGTGGTTGGAGGAAATTAAGACGAGGGAAATAGTCGACGGTAATATCCCAAGACCTTGACAAATAGCCGACTATTTTTATTGTATCTAAATTTCGAGTTTATTTTAGGATCAATTCGTCGAGACTTAATTTTGGCATTAATAATCTGAATAACTCCCGAGAGCTTTAGCTCGAGGGAGTTATTCTTTGATTATTAATGCCAAAATTGTCGAGTCAAATTGTAAAATATACGAGAAATTTAGTAGCAATAAAAATAGTAGCTAATTTGTCAAGGTCGCGTTATATTTAATAAGATTTATTCCCGAGTCAAAAAAATTCTGTACGTGGCAGGTACATTTAATTTAATTGTATTATCAATTTCTTGAAGATTTTTACTCCCGAATCTACTCATTGTTAATACTTTTTAACAAAATGTGTCAAGTTTAATTCTGTAATAAACTTTACCTACGACCACCCCCGTATGTAGTCAAAAACACACAGTCGGCAATAAATGTAAGATGCCTATTACGCACGGTAAAAGAAAACGCACAGCTGTAAACTAAATCGCACAGCTTCCCTAGCAACCACTTCGTAACTGTTTATAAGCCGTCAAGCAATCAAAATTAAGCGAACGAATATCAAGAACTGTCAAAAATCTTCGCATTTTATTAACTTATAACTAGTTTGTGACTGTGTTTTAAAGTTTTAAGAAAAAATGTCGAGCGACAGTGAAATGGATTTAACTCCACCTAATATTACCAAAATCGCTGAAGTAGCCAAATTACCAGCGAAATCTGAGAGTCCGTACAAATAAATGTACCAAAAATTCATGAAATGGAGGTTAAAAAACGGCGTAAACTCATTTTCTGATAATGTTATGATGACATATTTCCAAGATTTGTCAAATAATTCCATTCCAAATTACAAGCCCTACTTTAAAGAAATTCTGACAGATTTAAACTCAAAAAATACCAAATTTTAACAAACCAGAACATTAACAATTTCCTAGAAAATGAACCAGATGATAAATATTTGTTTATGGAGGTAAAAAACTAATATTATTATATGTAAATTTTAATCTTCTTTTAGGTTGATAGATACTGATACAGAAAAAAATCTAGTTATTAAAATTCCTGATTCAAAAACTAAGCGACAACGTTCTTTTGTGGTTTCAGAATATTTTTACTCCAACGTGAAAAAATATATTAATAATACGATTATTAATACAAGTACAAGTAGGTCGTAGGTAAAGTATAGTACGTAACACGTGTTGTAAAGCATTTTACGCACTCACGGAATTAACTTTTCCATTCGTGCGTAAAATGCTTCTTACAACACATGTTACGTACTATACTTTACCTACGACCATCCCAGTATGTAGTCAAAAACACACAGTCGGCAATAAATGTAAGATGTCTATTACGCACGGTAAAAGAAAACGCACAGCTGTAAAATAAATCGCACAGCTGTAAAATAAATCGCACAGCTTCCCTAGCAACCACCTTAGTAACTGTTTATAAGCCGTCAAACAATCAAAATTAAGCGAACGAATATCAAGAACTGTCAAAAAACTTCGCATTTTATTAACTTATAACTGGTTTGTGTGTGTTGTAAAGTTTTAAAAAAAATTTCGAACGTTTAACTCCACCTAATATTACCGAAATCGCTGAAGTAGCCAAAAGCAAACAAATGTACCAAAAATTCATGATATGGAGGTTAAAAACGGCGTAAACTTACTTTCTGATAATGTTATGATGATATATTTCCAAGATTTGTCAAATAATACGAAGGCTTCTTCACTTTGGTGTTTTTATTCTATGTTGAGGACCACGAAGCCCTACTTAAAAGAAAATCTGACGGATTTAAACCCAAAAAATCCCAAATTTTAACAAACGAGAACATTAACAATTTCCTAGAAAATGCACCAGATGATTAATCTTTGTTAATGAAGGTAAAAAACTATTATTATTATTATTATTATTATTATTATCATGTAAATGTAAATTTTAATCTTCTTTTAGGTTGTTAGAAACTTTTACCCCAACGTGAAAAAATATATTAATAATAAGATTATTAATTCAAGTACAAGTAGGTCGTAGGTAAAGTATAGTACGTAACACGTGTTGTAAAGCATTTTACGCACTTTTCCATTCGTGCGTAAAATGCTTCTTACAACACGTGTTACGTAATATACTATTAATGGCAAACTGTCAAAATTCAGATGACGCGCGCCTACTATACCATTAGTATAGGTTTTATTTGAAAAATTTGAAATTTACGGGCGGCTTCCTTATTGTTCCTTCAGGTGAATATTGAGGACGATGATCAAATAGCCGAATATTTACCACCAAGGTGAATAGTCGCTTTATTTTGTTTTGATTGGCTGCGTCAAATCATTTTCCAACCACGTGATTGGTTAAAAATTGATATTTGACAGGCAAGGGAAATAATCTCTGTTAATGCTTATTTTTCCAATTTTTTGCGTCAAATTATGTCTCTCTTAATATGTTAAAGTCTATTTTTATGTATGAGAGAGTATTAAAATAATAAAGCGTTCGTAATCCATAGGCGTACCACTTCTTTTAGTAGACAGTTAAAATATTTTGTGAAGTTATACCTCGAGTATTTTCGTATGAAATAACCTTTGTATAAATATAATAAATATATCGGGTGTACACTTATATTTTCACCTAATTAACCTGCTTATAACTTCTAAGCAGCTGAAGGTAAAAAAGTGCAATTTTTTCTAAAATATTTTATTTTTCCACAAGGTATGTTAAGAACATTGTGTCAAACGGGCTATGTAGGTATAAGGGTTTAAACTGTGACTTTTAAACAACGTTACGTTCATAAATAATAATTTTAATATAAAAACTACTTCTTACCTACAAATCCAAATCAGAATCGAAATCAGAAGATGAACTGTCGCAACCAATATTTACAATGAGTGGCTCGATCATTTCATCAGTAATATTGTCCAACTTCCACATTTTCTCTTCTTCTTTAATCGTATGATTTACTGCCTTTTCCCAGTTTTCAGGCTTCACATTATTTACAGCCTCCAAAAACAACTGTTTAACATCACTCATTTTAAAAGAATTATTTTTTCCTGAAACTTCTCCCTTTATCTGTGCCCATATCAGTTCAATCGGGTTTACTTCGCAATGATATGGTGGTGATCTAACCACCGTCATCCCACGATTTTTTGCAATTTCATCGATTTCATATTTTTTTAATTTCTCTTTATGAAGGGAACACAAATGATACAGTTCTCTTCCCACAGAACCGGGATGGAACTTAATATTCTTTGAATTTAGCCAATTCTGTAAATCTTTTTTTAACCACTTGGTTGTGGGCATTTTTTCTGTAAGTCTCGAGTGATAACTTGCATTATCCATTACTATTATACAGTTCTGAGGAAGGAGATCTATCATTTGTTCGAACTACTCTTTAAAGACATCAGCATTCATGTCCTCATGGTAGTCACCGGTACGAGTAGATTCAAAAGTCAATAAACCACCTTTAACAAAACCGTTTGAACTACCGATGTGTACTATTATCAGTCTGCGCCCCTTTCCTGATGGTGGATTTAAACCAGTAGATAAATTATTTAAAAAAGCCTGTCTTCGACTTGTAACAGTTTCATCTTGTCAAAATTTATTTGGTGTACGTCCCTCGTTGATCCATGTTTCATCTAAATAAAATATATTTCTTCTTTGGTTTCTCATTTCTTTTATAGTCCTTAGGTAATTTCTTCTCCATACTACATAATAGACTTTCTGGAATGCTTTTTCCATAGAAAACCTATTTCTTTTAAAAGTTTCCATAGTGTGCTTCGACTCATTTCAGGGTAATCCTTATCATCTCGAACCGTGGCAAGAACTTTGTCTACTGTCGGAAATTCTTTTTTAAAGAAGAACGCATGCACTTTCCTTCGAAGTCTTTCTTTCAAATGATTTTCTATTTGAAATTTTGGTTTTCCTGGAGCTTTACGTGCTGTTTGAAATTCGCCACATTTCTCTTCTTTAACAACTCTGTAAATCGTAGATTTCCCAACACCAAGCGTACTACTAACTAATTCCACTGTGTCATCAACACTTTTACATAAATGTTTGTCTGTAAATGATTTAAAATAATTAAATATTAATATTTTTTCATTAACTGTTAAAGGACCGATTTTTTGTCGTTTACGCGGTACTTCCAAATTTTCCATCATCACACTAGAATTCACAATAGACTGCACACTGCACCTTGCATGTTGCAACTAAACGACATGACATAAGCTGTCAAGAATACACAACTGGACCTCCTTACTAAATGGAAAACCTACAATCGCATTTTCGGTGAAATTTGTTGGTAAGGGATTTATCTACTTATAATTCGATTACTGTAAGAAATTCTTGGAATTAAAATAAAACAAAATTGGCAAATAGGTACTTATTGAAAATAATCTTAAGATACGGCTATGTTATCTTTAATACACAGGGCTTTTGGCCTGTCTAAACCTTTTTCTATTGTTCTGTACAGCTTATGGTTATAAAAGACCAATAAAAGACGCAAAATTTGTATTAGCTCAGGTACATTTATGACAATTTTAGGAAATATTTAGATTATTCCGTAAAACTATTTAAAATGACCGTACTAAGTTTTGCATTAGAAATGCTGTTTTATTACTCTCTCATACATAAAAATAGACTATAACAGTACATAGTCGTGTGCAAAATGCATTATCCTGATCCCGATTCCTTCATCTCGATTACCTTATCGTTGAAACCCGCTGTATACGAAAACATTTTGAAACACTTACTCCCCTGAGGGCGACTCTGTCTACGGAGGTGCGCCTGATACACACAAAGCTAATTTTAATCGTGTGTACTTTTTGACTTTCCTTTTGCTCCCCCCGTTCGTTGTTACGCAACGCATCACACGAGAGATTAAAAATTGGATCCCAAAAAAGGGTTCAGGTTCGGGCAATTGCTTGCTTTCATAATAATTTAACGAATGTCGTCCCAAATGCTCGCTTTTGTGGAAAAACTCGAATTTAGAAAGGTATACGGTTTCGAATGTTTGGTATTGTTAAAAGGAAAAACCGGGGGGATAGGATGGCTTTAATTCCTGATTAGATTCGGCCACAAAATTAAGCGAAAGTGGAGGGTTTTTTTGTTGTATTTTGTTTTAATTATTCGATTTCTAGAATATGTTAATTAATTTTTGGTAAAAGCTACATTCCAGATATCGAAAAAGCCTTCGATTATATCTGGTAGAATCAAAATCATAGAAAAATATTTCTTTTAAGCGTGTTTGCTGTAAAAAAGTGTTTTCTTCCAAAGAGGAATACAACAAAAATCCCGGAAAGTCAAAAAAACGACTATTGAAATTAAAATCGATGAAAAAAGTTTGTTTATCCACTTATTTGACGAAAAATATAGTGAATCTGGTTTTTTGTATCAGAATACGCAGGTATAGTAGAACCCACTTGTTTATGAGAATGAAAAAACGTTATAAAAACACAAAGGATACCGCCAATAGAAGGAATGCTGATGAATCTGGACATTTTTGAGCAGTTTAATGTCGAAAACACCGTACACTGTCCATATACATAAAAATAAAATAATATTTTGGCTATTAGCACCACTGTGCAAAGATTCAATAACCAACTTAGCTGGATATCGTTATAGGGGAGAATGACGTATAATTATTTAATATGAATTTACATTTTAATTTCTATAACGCATATTAGATTTGAATAGAGGTTGATATCTTCATTTTTTGATCTCTTGTGAGATTAACAAACGTTACTAATTAAAATTTTGTCTTAAATTAATTTAACTAAACTGTGGGGTGTGAGATTACACTCATAAGAGGCGACAATGGAAGTGTGGTTATAGTTTTTACATTTTCAATTGCAGAAACAAAATTCTCAGATGTGCAGACAGGTTGCATTCGCGGTTTGTAGATGTGCCGACAAGTGGCTTTGTCGGTATTAGCGGCATGTAGATGTGCCGACAAGTGGCTTTGGTGAAAGAACTTCAGAGTATCAAGAAATATCCACCTCGAAAAAACAATATCTTTGTAAAGATACCCAAACCATATGTATAAATGTTTATAAGAATATTGTAACTTCCGAAGGTGAAAGGAGTGCCATTGAAAAAACATCCTAATTTTCAGTCGAAAAAGTTTGTTTACAAATTTTCTATTTTTTAACAATATCAGTGATCTTCTTCTGTTATTTAATTCTAAAATCGATCGCGAAAAAGCCGCTTATTGGTTTTAGAACACCAAACACGCATAAGGTATAAGGTTTAAGGCTCTCCTTATGCCTTAGATATAGCGTACAAAGTTATACCTTAAAAATGTTTGTTTACTGGTGCGCACGCGTAACTGTCACTGTAAGGCATACCTTATACCCCAAATGATGTGCAATAACTCTCTAATATTTAATTATACTTTATAAAGATCTGATTTAATTAAAATAGATTTTATATTACACTTAAAATGCAATTAAAAAATTTACCACGCCAAACAAATCCTCTGGTGAAATCGAGCAATGAAAAGAATTTTTTTTCTTATTTGTTTGAAATAATCGCCAGGGATTCAAGATTTATCAGCGTCACAAAGTTTGTTTGGAGTGAATGAGAATTCTTTTAATGATCTGTACAATCTTCTTGGGAATTGGATGATAAAAGTTTATGTTCCAGAGTTTGAAAGGCTAGTAAAAATAAGTTGTGAGTTGTAACACAAAGTATGACTTTATTATAGACGTAAGTTTTCGTTTTGAAGTCTAACTTCTTGAATATTTAACTAGAAACTTTTTATACAAACAAAAATTCAGAACCTCCAGTATATATTCTAGGTATAATTAAAGGAAAGAATGTAACCCATGAATCATTCCGACCATATTTCAACTTTATGATAACCGTTTTGACATTTAAAGCGATCGAACCTCAGATAATAACCCAAAAGAAATTGACACTTTTAAAAAAGGAACTCGTTCTACCGTAGAACAAAGAAATATCCAATTTACTGAAATTCTAATTCCATCCTGCCCACCTGATACCCCCTATAATTATCTTTAAAATGCCAATCCCACCGAACGTCATCTGTTAAGCTCATCAAATCGAATTGGTGAGCTTGTGCTGGTCGACAAAACAAATCTCACCATCTGTACCCATTGTGCGAGAGTACCTTTTATAAAAATCTGTTGCGTTTAATAATAGTGTGTCGATTTGGCTACTTACCTCGGATTTTTTAATCCATTGGATTCTTATCATCTATTATAATTGGTACAGGCAGCAGATGGTGTTGAATATGGTGAAAATTCAGGAGTATTTTATATCTATGGTCTATTTTTATGTATGAGAGAGTAATAAAACAGCATTTCTAATGCAAAACTTAGTACGGTCATTTTAAAAATATTTCCTAAAATTATTGTCATAAATGTACCTGAGCTAATACAAGTTTTGGGTCTTTTATTGGTCTTTTATAACCATAAGCTGTACAGAACAATAGAAAAAGGTTTGGACAAGCCAAAAGCCAAAAGCAATAAGTACCTATTTGCCAATTTTGTTTTATTTTAATTCCAAGAATTTCTTACAGTAATCGAATTATAAGTAGATAAATCCCTTACCAACAAATTTCACCGAAAATGCGATTGTAGGTTTTCCATTTAGTAAGGAGGTCCAGTTGTGTATTCTTGACAGCTTACTAAATGTCGTTTAGTTGCAACATGCAAGGTGCAGTGTGCAGTCTATTGTGAATTCTAGTGTGATCATGGAAAATTTGGAAGTAAACGACAAAAAATCGGTCCTTTAACAGTTAATGAAAAAACATTAATATTTAATTGTTTTAAATCATTTACAGACAAACATTTATGTAAAAGTGTTGATGACACAGTGGAATTAGTTAGTAGTACGCTTGGTGTTGGGAAATCTACGATTTACAGAGTTGTTAAAGAAGAGAAATGTGGCGAGTTTCAAACAGCACGTAAAGCTCCAGGAAAACCAAAATTTCAAATAGAAAATCATTTGAAAGAAAGACTTCGAAGGAAAGTGCATGCGTTCTTCTTTAGAAAAGAATTTCCGACAGTAGACAAAGTTCTTGCCACGGATAAGGATTACCCTGAAATGAGTCGAAGCACACTATGGAAACTTTTAAAAGAAATAGGTTTTCTATGGAAAAAGCATTCCAGAAAGTCTATTTTAATAGAAAGAAGCGATATTGTCGTATGGAGAAGAAATTACCTAAGGACTATAAAAGAAATGAGAAACCAAAGAAGAAATATATTTTATTTAGATGAAACATGGATCAACGAGGGACATACACCAAATAAATCTTGGGAAGATGAAACTGTTACAAGTCGAAGACAGGCTTTTTTAAATAATTTATCTACTGGTTTAAATCCACCATCAGGAAAGGGGCGCAGACTGATAATAGTACACATCGGTAGTTCAAACGGTTTTGTTAAAGGTGGTTTATTGACTTTTGAATCTACTCGTACCGGTGACTACCATGAGGACATGAATGCTGATGTCTTTAAAGAGTGGTTCGAAGAAATGATAGATCTTCTTCCTCAGAACTGTATAATAGTAATGGATAATGCAAGTTATCACTCGAGACTTACAGAAAAAATGCCCACAACCAAGTGGTTAAAAAAAGATTTACAGAATTGGCTAAATTCAAAGAATATTAAGTTCCATCCCGGTTCTGTGAGAAGAGAACTGTATCATTTGTGTTCCCTTCATAAAGAGAAATTAAAAAAATATGAAATTGATGAAATTGCAAAAAATCGTGGGATGACGGTGGTTAGATCACCACCATATCATTGCGAAGTAAACCCGATTGAACTGATATGGGCACAGATAAAGGGAGAAGTTTCAAGAAAAAATAATTCTTTTAAAATGAGTGATGTTAAACAGTTGTTTTTGGAGGCTGTAAATAATGTGAAGCCTGAAAACTGGGAAAAGGCAGTAAATCATACGATTAAAGAAGAAGAGAAAATGTGGAAGTTGGACAATATTACTGATGAAATGATCGAGCCACTCATTGTAAATATTGGTTGCGACAGTTCATCTTCTGATTTCGATTCTGATTTGGATTTGTAGGTAAGAAGTAGTTTTTATATTAAAATTATTATTTATGAACGTAACGTTGTTTAAAAGTCAAAGTTTAAACCCTTATACCTACATAACCCGTTTGACACAATGTTCTTAACATACCTTGTGGAAAAATAAAATATTTTAGAAAAAATTGCACTTTTTTACCTTCAGCTGCTTAGAAGTTATAAGCAGGTTAATTAGGTGAAAATATAAGTGTACACCCGATATATTTATTATATTTATACAAAGGTTATTTCATACGAAAATACTCGAGGTATAACTTCACAAAATATTTTAAGAAGTGGTACGCCTATGGATTACGAACGCTTTATTATTTTAATACTCTCTCATACATAAAAATAGACTATAGTACTATATACAGGGTGAGTCACGAGGAACTTTACATACTTCTACCATAAGCAGAAGCACCTTAGGGGATTACCAAATGACCATTAAAAAATGTCTTCTGTTTTTCTTTAATAATGTACAGAGCGATTTATGGATTTGGACCAAAATAATGTTTGGTCATATCTTTTCAATGATTAAGTCGATTTGTCCCATTTTTTGGTAAAAGTGTGTATTGGTGTCTAGCAACTAACTGACATATTCAGAACTAAAAAATTCCAAGACCGGCTTCGCGAAAATTTGTTGAACTCCTATTATTGCAATAATTCACCCTGTACATGAATCCACTAAAATGTGATATGATTTTTCCAGAGGACATAAATAGACAGTTAAACATGGATATGTGAAATTTTTGGTACACTTGCCTTACATTTTTAATTAAAGATTCATTTTAAAGTCAAATTGAAAATTGGCGATAATGAAATATCTTACTGTATAATAATGTTTAGTAATTATAAAGAAATCTTTAAAATAAACAATAACGACACACACTGTATAGCAAATACCAGAATTTGAATCAATTTACAGGGCCGGATTTAAAAATCTGGCATATCTGGTTCATGTCAAAAATTCACCCTGTATGTAACTTTTTCCACCCGACATAAACTGAAATTAGATTGAAAATGTTTGCATTAACCTAGTTTTGTCATTTGTTTTAGCGAAAATTATGTGTAATTATTTTAATCGGAATGAAATTAACAACCCCAAGAAATGTTTATTCATAAATTAAGAACATTTAGATACCATTTATGGAAACCGATGGATAGAACGAGGAGGTCCTATTTCATGGGCACCAAGATCCCCAGACTATAACCCAGTTGATTATCACATTTGGGGGCATTTAAAACAGCTGGTCTACGCAGAAAATATAAATACGCGGCAACAGCTCATTGATAGAATTATTCGCTGGTGCAATATTATCAGAAATAACCCATTGACAATAAACAAAGTCCATTACACATTTAAACATTCGCCAAGAAAAGTGTATTGAGGCAAATGGATTTCATTTTGAACATCTTTTAAAATCGCAATGTTTATTAAATTGTTTTTTACTTTGTTTCGCATTTTTAAAACTATTTTATTTTTGGTTATTGTTATTTATTTTATTTCTTAATTAAATTTATTGGGGTTGTTAATTTCATTCAGATTAAAATAATTACACTTAATTTTCGCTAAAACAAATGACAAAACTAGGTTAATGCAAACATTTTCAATCTAATTTCAGTTTATGTCGGGTGGAAAAAGTTACATACAGGGTGAATTTTTGACATGAACCAGATATGCCAGATTTTTAAATCCGGCCCTGTAAATTGATTCAAAGTCTGGTATTTACTATACTGGAATACAGTGTGTGTCGTTATTTTTTATTTCATGTACAGGGTGAATTATTGCAATTATAGGAATTCAACAAATTTTCGCGAAGCCGGTCCTGGAATTTTTTAGTTCTGAATATGTCAGTTAGTTGCTAGACACCAATACACACTTTTACCAAAAAATGGGACAAATCGACTTAATCATTGAAAAGATATGACCAAACATTATTTTGGTCCAAATCCATAAATCGCTCTGTACATTATTAAAGAAAAACAGAAGACATTTTTAATGGTCATTTGGTAATCCCCTAAGGTGCCTCTGCTTATGGTAGAAGTATGTAAAGTTCTTCGTGACTCACCCTGTATAGGGCCCTAAAGTTCGACAAAATATGAAAAAACTTCATTATTGCCATTATTTTTTTTAATTTTTGAATTAGATGTTTTCGTAATGTAATGTCTTCAAATAGAGCCTAAAAACATTAATAAGCCCCAAAATTTTGAGTTCCTGAATTCATGTAACGTACAAAATGTTCCATAGTACTTCAGAAATTCCTTATCCTAGGGAAAAACGTAGAAAATTGTGCAAGGAAGTTGTCGAAAATTTCTTAGGTAACAAGGAAACAAGGTTGCCTCATGAGCATAAAATTACACTTCATTCCCATCTCGAATAATTCCCTGAAAATCTTGGTGATTACAATGAGGAACAAGGAGAACGTTTCCACCAAGATATCAAAGAAATGGAGCGACATTATCGGGGATGATGGGATGAACACATGATGGCAGATTTTTGCTGGTTGTTGAAGAGGGATGTTGCTGGTGAAAGGCCAAAAAGGATGAGGAATCAGCTCCGTCGGACGTTTGACGATAAAAGAACAAGGAAAAGACGAACAAACTATGATAATATACAAATAATGGAATTTTCCGTAGGCTAGGGCAATTGTGAGGAGCTGGATGAAAATTCTGATGACAGAAATGAACACGGCAACTCAGAAGATGGAAAGATATCAGCTTTTCTGTACGAAAACTTCGATTTTGGCACAATTTTCTACGTTTTTCCATAGGCTAGGGAAATTCTGAAGTACTGTGAAACATTTTGTACGTCAGATATGAATTCAGGATCTCAAAATACGAAAATATGTAAGCTTCCTTGCACAAAAATAGAACTTTCGAGAAATCACAAGTTTTGCTCAACTTAACACTTTTTCCCCTAGGCTAGTGGAATTCTGAGGTACTCTAGGGAAATTCTACAGTGAGATTAGAACTAAGCGACTCGAGATACGTGAAAACATTATCGTTTTGCGTAGATCGAAATTGCTTTCACAGATACTGAAATTTCTAAGATTTCACGCATTTCCCCTAGGCTATGGAGAAAACTGGGGAGTTCAGGGGAAATTCTGAGGCCAGATTCGGATTCACATGTAAAGATTCCTCTCGTTTTTGTGGGCCTGTGATACTAAAAATGTGAAATTTTCAATATTTTGGCAAATTATGGGGCTTTTGCGCGATCGGAAGATATCAACTGATTTAAACCAAATTAAAACACAATGTCTTTAGGCTCTATTTGAAGACGTTACAAACTATTACATTACGAAAACATCTAATTCAAAAATTAAAAAAAAAATAATCGCAAAAACATAGTTTTTTCATATTTTTGTCAAACTTTAGGGCCTATGCGCGAACGGAAGATGTCAACCGATTTTGATAATTTTTGTTTCTTTTTTTTAATCTATATGATTCGCAAATTTAAAATTTAAAAATGAAAAACAGCACATAAAACAACTTGATTTAGTTATAATGATATTAAAAGAAGTCCCTTATTGCAGCAAATAAGCATGCCACGTTTTATCAAAATCAGCCAAATTGTTTTTGAGAAATTCATAAAAAACTGTAAAACCTTCTAATATGTTATACAGAGTGTTTCAATTAAGTTCTTTACTCCAAATTTGAAAATAGGAGTTCAAACAAGTTTTAGACATAATTTCAACTGTTTTTTATATACAGGGTGACCCAGGATTAAACCGTCAAACGTTCAGGAACGAATAATATTTTTATTTCCAAAAATCATGTCAAAGTTTTTAGACAAAATCAATTTTTTATTAATTACTCAAAAATCTTTTGGTTGATTTTGGTAAAAAAAATTGTTTTTGAGCAAAAAATTAAAACCCGTTCACCTGCAAGTTGCAGGAAAAAACGCATTACGCAGGGAAACAGTTTTTAATTTTTTTCTCAAAAACAAAGCGAGATACGGATAAAATTGAAGAGGCAAAAAATGTCTGTTATGAATTGCATAATCCAAGAAAAGTAACAAATACAAAAAAAAACAGTGGCGCACAGTCGGGTCTTCAGACTTATGTGTAAGGTTATGTTAAACTCAAGTTCAACTGCAACTCCGAAGAAGAAACATTTTGAAATTAGTTTTAATAAGCAATTAAAGCATTATAAATTGACGTGGTCAAGATTCGAACTCCAAACATTTATTTTGCAACATATTGAAGTTGACATACATTTCAGAAAATGGTTATATAAACTCGGAACATCGAATAAAATCGAAATTTAAAAAAAAATGTATACAAAAACCACCAATTAAATAAAAAACCAATAGCGACCTTACAGACAACACATGTCAGAGAGATTTGGGGTTTTTTTGATGCAAATAATTAGGGAAAAGCATCAGATGGTCAGCGTAGCACGTTCTGATACGAATTTCTGTATTGTTTCAGATTATTATCCGTTATTAATTTTTTTTCGTATTCGGAGATTAAAATGATTGTAGGGTTTTTTAATATCTTTCTGCGTGAGCCGCATGACGGAGGTTGTTTTTTCTAGGTAGTCTTTTTTGTGAGAAGAGAAAGGATGGTTTTTAAAACGGTTTAACATTTTGGTTTTTATGATTTTTACAGTCCTTAGAAAATAAGAGTAAATAAATCCAAGCTTGTGAAGGCACATTTAAAGTTTGTTGAAATAAAAACAAGTGTAGAAGTTAAAGAGGACTTAGGGTTGTTCCCTGAGGCACTCTATCAAAACTATAGTTTCGAAATAGCTGTACGTTACCCGCTGGCTGTTGGTAAAACTTTTTAGCGTTTTTTGAGTTCTATTGTAAAGATTATTAACTGCGAGTGTTGAACCATGACCACCGCAGGGCGTGGTTAAGCACGGCTTCAATCTCGCACATGTGCATGAAGTCATTAAGATACCGATCGGGCGGTACTTTAACAACAACAACAAAAAAACGCTTCTCAGAAACATACAGAGGTTTTAATTTATAACAGAAGTATGACAGGCGCAAAATTGGAGAGATCTTAGAGGTTAAATGTCGTTATTGCTAGTTTTAGTTTGTGGGAATCGAGATAGGCGATAAGTGAAATTACTTACTAGGAATTTACTATTTTTTTGAATTCGAAGACTGATCGAAGTACCTCAGTGACATACTTTTCTATTAGGGATGGGCTTATTAAGACATGAAAGTATTTAGCGACTCTTATGGTGGTTCATTAGTACAAAAATAATTTGTTTAATCAAATAAACTGATTTAGGAGATGATCACATTCTCAATCATTGATAAACTCATTGATTGACTATATAATCGATAGATAAGGTTAATAGTACCTATTATTTTCAGAATGATTAAAATTAAAATTAAAACAACCCAAAATAAAGTGTGTTATTTATTTTCACTATTAATTTAGATTTCGTTAAACTATTTATACCTTCGAAAATATCTGTTGTTTTTTCAAAATATTTACAAAACTAATTCATCAGGAAACTCAGTAGAAAATAAATATTTTCGTATGCCACTTTACCCACTTAATTCAATGGTGAATTCTAAAAATAATAAAAACATATGAGATTATCTCATTCTACGTTGAAAGTTGAGTATATCGAGCAGGTTTTAGATTTTCCCACAGCTGCTCCATTCGAAACAACTCAATTCACATGTGCTTTTCTTGACAGTTTGTTATTTTTAACTTACTTCACATCTAACAGATGGATTGTTTTTACTAACTGCAATTTTTTTAATGCACTGCCTTTTATAATATATTTGGAAGTCTTTAGTCAAATTTAAATAAGTTTTTTGATCTATTCTGGTAAAGATGTATCCCTTTAAGGCAAAAATACAAAGTAAGCAAACGCCTTTAATGAATTTAATTCGGAAATAATTTCAAGTTGAAATTTTGGCGAATACGCATAATTTTGATTAAGCCCATCCACCAAAATTTAAAATTTGTTTTCGAATGATCGAGGGGAGTTATTAGCTAGTAATGGCCGGTAATGCCTCATTAATGGCTAGTAATGGCCGAGTAATGGCTGAGTAATGGCTACCAATGGACGAGGTCTGTACACCAAAATGGACCTCGCGGTTTTCCCTTCGCGAATGATCCAATCTCCATATAAGAAACATTTTTGCTTCGACAATGGTTTCTATATTCATTTTTCTAAATGAGTACTAGAATTTGAGTAGCTTTGCTCAATCAACATTTACATAAATCCATCAATTTTGGTTCGATTTTAAAATCTTATTCCGTCAAAAACAAACCATCTGTTGGATTTTTAAAGCATAAAAGTCGATTAGAATACTGTCTGTGCCGTCCCTCAAACCATAACTTTCACCATAACCCTAAAATATGTCCATAAAATCTACATAAACTTTATTACTTTTTGGTTAACACGTCCCAAAGGGGTATATGGGATAAAATCGAAAATAAAATTATTACTGCCGAGCATCGTTGAGATAATATTGAATTTTAGTACTTGTAATTATTGTGTTGGATATACACAGAGGTCGCTGTTATTACCGAAGTTGACTCATAAAAGCATTTATGGCTTCTATCTCTATCTCTCTCTATCTTTGTAACGGTTGGATACATTGTTAATTTCACGTAAAATTATATTCTTTTGTTGTTTGATCATCAGGTCTTTATGTCGCCTGTGATGTTTGAACTCTTCCTTATTAGACCAGTATGTGTTCGGAAAATTAAGATTTCTTTTTCGTACATTCTCACATTAATAGTTAAAAAAATAGTGACGTAACATACCAGAAGAAATATGAATAAATGACGATTATTTTTAATCAACATGCCCTCATAGAACAAGAATTGGTAATCACCCACCCAACAAGAAATCTTCGTGTAAAATCAAGCGTTAATGAAGTTTAATTTGTCATTTAGATTCAAAACGCCCTTGTTCCGAGCAACAGGTTCTAATATATAATAAAACAAAACACAATTTACGAACTGGAAAAAGCTTCTTCTCCATTACCACATTAGTAATTTAGAATGTGTGGGCGGAACATCATTTTAACATGCAGGGAATGGTTCGTTCGGAGAATCTCAGAACACAGGATAAAGAATTAACTGTCTAAAAAAGATGTGCACTGTGAGCTAAATCTCTAATCCAGCGGGACAGAAACATAAGAGTATATTTTTGTGCTTTACCTAAAAGAATTGGGTACAAACATTTTTTTTTGAGCTACTGCTTTAACTCCAAATAATTCATTGAAGTTTGTTGGTTTTTTATCACATCACAAAAGTATGTTGGAGGCTAGATATATATATATATATACTGCCGTCCCAAGGAAAAACATCCTATCTGTAAATTTTGCAATTTTGAGATTATAATGTATATATGTATGTTTATGCAACGTGTTTTATCTATCTACTAAGCAAGAATATGCTATCTGCAGCCGATAAGCCTGGTATCTAACTAATTTTATCCGTTCTACACTGTGAAGTACTAGGTTAAACTGTTCTATCTACCCTATACTAAGCATAAATGTCCTGTCTACCTAATTATTGTCACTTCCGACTATGTGTTAGGAAGTCATACACTAATCGTTGCTGTATTTTGATTTTGAAGTAAAACGGACTTTTATCTTTAGTATTCAAAATTAATTTTATTTTAATTTTTGGTCACCTAGATAGCACATCTGACTCATGTGCATCCAATAAGATCGGCCTTCACCTCACTTCCATTTAAGGTTCATGAACAAAACAAAATACATAATCTCAACTTAAACATGATTCAGGTATGTTCGTTTGTAGTGGAAATTTTCTATTAAATTTATGTAAATATTATTTTTGTATACAGGGGTAATTTTTTACAAAAACAAGGATAGAAGTTATATTTAACCTTCACCTGGCATGCTCGTCCTGAGTAACATCTTTGTAAAAATTGTAATATTTATTATTTTGTCTCAAAAAAATTCAAAGATCATCTTTAGATACCACTTTAAACTGTAGAATAGTCTGAGTTGAAAAAAATAAAGATCAGCGTTCATAAAAAATCCGGAAAACTAGAAAACCTGAAAAAAATGCGTTTTTTACAAAAAAAATCATAACTTTTTTGTTTTTCGATAAAAAGGGCAGAAATTTTAGCTGTGTCTTCTTCTGTTACATCACTATAAAAGAATAATAATTGTTTTCATGGGTCTTTAAAAAAGGTATTTATATTGAGAAATTACGGTATGGGTTTTTCGAAAAAAATGAATTTCGAAATATAGTAAAAAAGTCGTTGTTTTTTATTTTTTAAACAAAATAATCATTGAAAGAAGTAAAGTTAATGAAAAAAAAGCTTTGTAGCTTATAAAAAGATGATCTTTAAACTGTAGAATAGTCAGAGTTGAAAAAAATAAAGATCAGCGTTCATAAAAAATCCGGAAAACTGGAAAACCTGAAAAAAATGCGTTTTTTACAAAAAAATCATAACTTTTTTGTTTTTCGATAAAAAGGGCAGAAATTTTAGCTGTGTCTTCTTCTGTTACATCACTATAAAAGAATAATAATTGTTTTCATGGGTCTTTAAAAAAGGTATTTATATTGAGAAATTACGGTATGGGTTTTTCGAAAAAATGAATTTCGAAATATAGTAAAAAAGTCGTTGTTTTTTATTTTTTAAACAAAATAATCATTGAAAGAAGTAAAGTTAATGAAAAAAAGCTTTGTAGCTTATAAAAAGATGATCTTTAAACTGTAGAATAGTCAGAGTTGAAAAAAATAAAGATCAGCGTTCATAAAAAATCCGGAAAACTGGAAAACCTGAAAAAAATGCGTTTTTTACAAAAAAAATCATAACTTTTTTGTTTTTCGATAAAAAGGGCAGAAATTTTAGCTGTGTCTTCTTCTGTTACATCACTATAAAAGAATAATAATTGTTTTCATGGGTCTTTAAAAAAGGTATTTATATTGAGAAATTACGGTATGGGTTTTTCGAAAAAAATGAATTTCGAAATATAGTAAAAAAGTCGTTGTTTTTTATTTTTTAAACAAAATAATCATTGAAAGAAGTAAAGTTAATGAAAAAAAAAGCTTTGTAGCTTATAAAAAAAATTAAATTAATGGAAAAAAGGTTATAAAAAAATTTTGGGTCAATATATTTAGCTTGATTAAAGGTAAGAATTTTTTGTTATGGATTATTTTCTGAAGTCCTGTCAACATTTATGTCACTAAACAATTATTTAACGATTTTCGCATAATTTATGAGCTACTTTTTATATTTTTCTTCATTAATAACCGAAACAAACGTCCCGAAGCTTGAAATAAATACTTCAAATAATCCAAAATGAAAATACGACCGAAACGGACACAATCATAAAGAAATAAACACAGTAAATAATATCCTAAAAACCAATTCAAAACTAGATAGCAGTAAAACGGAGCTAAACCGTGAATACCCCATATTTTTGAAATATCGCTGAAAGTTAGCCATTACACTAGTTCCCGGTTATCTGCGACACGTTTACCAAAACTTATTTGGACAGCACGAACTACAATTCTGAGAGAAGCCGAACGCGGACCGTTTATATTCTTTGCTATAATTGGTATAAATTAACAAGTTGGCGAAATACCGAACCACATTTTGTGTTACAGAAGTACTAAATTAATTTGCTAGTACAATTAGGCTATAATTATTTCCTGGGAAATTAAAAATGGTTGTTTACGAATATGTCGTAAACAAGAGTAATTTATTTTAGCCCTAGAGTTTTTGGTATGCACTTTAATTACATCACAGATCATTGCGCGCTAAATTATTTTCCAATTTAATTAAAAAAAAATGGCCTGATGAAATTGATTTAAAGAGTAGATACGTCTACAACAAAGTGAGCTGAAAAAATAGGTATTTGTGTATTAAGATCGTAGAAAATAGTATTTTCATCGGCAAGAGAAGTTGTCGGATGAGGGCAATAATAAGATCCTTATTTTCAGCCAACGTTTCTTTGCATAAATTTCATCAGGGACTCAATTAGGACAGGTACAATACATAAATGTATAAACAAAGTATATCCTAAGCACTGTTGTATTATTGCTTCTTGCACAAGCGCCATTATTGTTATTAAAACTTTAAGAAACATTTTGTGCACCATAAAACTGCATTGTTAAGAAATTGATTCACAGTCACAGTTATGATATACTTGGTTTACATTTATGAATTGTGCCTGCCCTGATTGAGGCCCTGATGAAGTTTATGCAAAAAAATAAACGAAACATTGGCTGAAAATCTTAAAGGACGTAATTTTCACTTGAGTATGTTCATCTTTAAAACCAAATTATTAATGAACGTTTATTACTGCTTTTATAAATTCTTCATTAATTATAAGAAGCGACTAGATATCTAATGATATCTTCAGTTATCTCATATCCCACGTTTTAATCATCGTTATGAACTCTTATGTACCTCAAAGGTCCAGGTTAACAGCGCCGTTAAAAATTAGGATTTGCATAAAACGCTCGTCTTACCGGAATATATTTTTGGAATTATGTGAAAGGATACGGCTCACTATTATCATTAAGTAATATTTATGTTTAATTTGGTTTTTATTCATTTCTGGTATAAAAATTAGTAAAAATTATATTTAGACGACTTTTTTTTCTATTATAGTTGATAATTATGAAAAAATCTTGAAAGTTAAATACACTTCAGAATTGACCTGCATTAAGTACTCAAATTATAGGTCAGAATACAGTTTCAAACTAATACAAAGCACAAAATGTCAAAAGTTAATATTTGCTTGTTTTAAAAATTCAAATTTTTAAAATCAACCTTTTCATTCAATGCAAATATGACCTAATTAAGGTCCAAATCATATTTTTGATACACAAAATGTAGAAATTTGCATACAATGCAAATTTTTATAAAATTTACATGAGCATTAAATAAAAATACCGAGAAAACACTTCAATTTAAAAATGAAAACTTTATAAGAATTAATTAAAAACTTATTTTGAGACAAATCTTCATTTTTATGTGTTACTAATACATCTTAAGATCCAAAAATCTAGCTGAAAATTACTCCTTACAACCAATTAAAAATCTCCAATTAACCCATCATCTATTACCTAGTCGGCGTAATAATGAATACCCCGAATCTGTAATGAACTTCCATAACACATTTATACAAATTTCTAACTGAAATAGGCCGCACTTACGAGTCCATTATTCTGCTCCCCCCAAAATAAGTCAACGAGGCTGAATCTGAGCCTCCTAGATCGATTTTCTGCAGCCGTTTCGACAGCGTGTGACTGCATTTAGAACCGTCAGTCCGGTTGCTAAGTTATAGAGGTCGCTGTGGTGTGAGAAAGTGGTCGAAATGTTTGAAGATTGGAGTTATTGACGAAAAAAAGGGGATTTGGATTCTGTATTATTGTGTGGTAGAGAATAGAGCGAGAAGTTTGAGAATTTGGTAACTAAATGTTTGCGTCTTAATGAGTTATCGCGAAGATCATGAAAAATTATAATTAAAAAGCATTTTTGTGTAGATAAAAAATGAAGACCAGTTCATTACCTACAAATGTTATCCCTATAATTTTTTTCGCTACACTAATATTTCTTGCGAAAACGGCGTTTCAAAAATTCGCAATTTTTAGAATCTGAAAATTCACAAAATTATTGTGGTGAAAACAGAAAATTTGTATAATAAATTTATTGTAAAAAAAATCCAATTTGAGAAAGTTTGAAGGCAGAGTTTTTTCTCGTGCACATATTGATGAAAAGGTCAGAATGTGATCTTTTATTTAGACAATTCCTAACCCCAAAAAATTTTAGCACGAAAAGAAAATAATCCTCAAAAAAAATGTCGATATTTTATAGGGGTGAGAATTTTCTCAATTTTCCGGAAAACCAAAAAATATGAAAAAAAAGGAAAAAGCCATCTACAAGGGGACAAGCTAAGCTTTCTAATGAAATCCAAAAAACGCCCTAAAAAAACATGTTGTTTATGAAAATACACAAAAATAATTAATTGAATCTTTATGAATATATATTTTATAGGGGTGAGAATTTTCTCAATTTTCCGGAAAACCAAAAAATATGAAAAAAAAGGAAAAAGCCATCTACAAGGGGACAAGCTAAGCTTTCTAATGAAATCCAAAAAACGCCCTAAAAAAACATGTTGTTTATGAAAATACACAAAAATAATTAATTGAATCTTTCTGAATATATATTTTATAGGGGTGAGAATTTTCTCAATTTTCCGGAAAACCAAAAAATATGAAAAAAAAGGAAAAAGCCATCTACAAGGGGACAAGCTAAGCTTTCTAATGAAATCCAAAAAACGCCCTAAAAAAACATGTTGTTTATGAAAATACACAAAAATAATTAATTGAATCTTTCTGAATATATATTTTATAGGGGTGAGAATTTTCTCAATTTTCCGGAAAACCAAAAAATATGAAAAAAAAGGAAAAAGCCATCTACAAGGGGACAAGCTAAGCTTTCTAATGAAATCCAAAAAACGCCCTAAAAAAACATGTTGTTTATGAAAATACACAAAAATAATTAATTGAATCTTTCTGAATATATTTAACACCTTGCAAAGACCCATTGATAAAAAAAATATGAATAAATTTATAGGAGGGTCAAAATATCGAGCAAAAACAAACTTTGGCCCGGTTTTTCAATAACTTAGAGAAATAGATTAAAGGAAAAAGTAACACGATATTATAGCTACAGGTTCCTTCTTTCATCTGAACTTTGAATCATGAAAAAATATTAATTTTTACGTGATTTATTGAAAAATTTGTAATCCGCTTGGGAGTGTCATTCCTTTAGAGCGTGCTCTCTAAATGCAGGGCAGGAGCTAAAAATGGGGGTGCGTTTTGGAGCCGGTTATGTCGAAAAGTATAATATTTTTGACAAAAATGATGAGGATTATTTTTGTAGATAATGAACTGATCTTCGTTTTCGTCCAAACAAAAATTCTCTAAGTGTCATATTTTCGGAAATACCGGCAAAAATAGGCGAAAAAAAACACATTTTTGAGACCAATGGGCCATTTTCTCGCCCTTTCAGACAGCTGAGATTTTCAGGGGAGAATGTACCCATGAATACCTGCAAGACCTGATGCCAGGGTTGGTACCTTCGTTTATTGGACTAAATTCTGAATTATTTTATAAAGAAACATTGGACAAAGTCCCGAAAAAATCTAGTAATTTCCTTACATTTCCTACAAAGTTGCCAGTAGTCTTAATTGATTTCTGGTACAATTTTTTCGTTAATATTAATGTCCTGGATGTTTGTTTGTTAAAAATTTGGAATAATCAGTTTACATAGTCGGTGTTAACGTTAGTTCTTTATTTTATTTAAAAAATTACCATTTTCGTGTTTTTTATAACAAAATACCACTTAAAAATATTTCTTTTAATTTATAATTTGCTAAACATCATTTTTTAAATCTCTGAAAGGGATACGAAAGAAGAGAGTGACATTTTAACTAGAATCAGCCAAATAAAAGCTTTGCAACACACAATGCAAATTGTCTATGCAACCCCAATACATCGGGAATTATTTCCTTTAAAAATTGTCAATACTCTCTTCTAATCATAGATGGTAGCACATCTAAAAACATTTTTTAAATTCAAATTGAATTTCCCTGTAGAAATTTTAATATGCGATAAGAAAATCGTTGGAAACATTCTTCAGTTTTTTAATTTTCAAGAAATAAAATGGATATCAATTCGTCATAGTTTGGCAATAGGCGTGACTAAATGAAATACCGTAACAAATACATGTGGGCAAGATCTTAAATCATTTTGTAATTGACCACAATTTCCTGAATCATACGGTTACTAATCTAGAATTCCTTTTAAACTAACCGTGAAAATACAAACAAATTTATTCGAGTTTTTCAAGAAATTATTGTGAATTAAATACAAGATCAGAACGGACAGTATTTAGTCTGTTATATGGGAGGGTTATTTTTAATTTTTACGTGTGTGTGTAGAGGGGGGGGGGGGTGGCATCAGACAAACTCCATTAGCCACAGAAATTTGAATACTTTGATTTTTTTTTATTAATTTATAAATCTATTTTCGTTGCTATAACAAAATTAATTAATATATCGAAAATAGTATTGTAAATTTTGGCTAGCAGAGAAGGGATATTGATTGGAAATTGAACACTTTCTTTTTGCAAATCACCGTACAATTTTTTACATGTATTTTATCATATATTTGTACGCCAATTTTAAGAAAAACCGAACGACTCATTCAAAAGTTATAAGATTGGTCACGCGATATAATATATACGAAAATTACCTCCAAAACTCCGGCACTGAAATCCACTCAACCACAAACTAATTCATTCTTTTTTTTTGTGTCCCTAAATCCACATTTCATTCATTCTTTTTTTTTGTTGGTTTATCATTATCGATAACAATCGGAAGAGCGTAATTTTCTTTTTGACAAAGCTGAGGAAGGTCAATGGGCACGGAATGGTTAAAAAATAAGGTTACGCCGAGTCAAGGACAAATAAAACAATAATACAGATGCAGTATACAAGCGTTGTTTCTAAACAATTTCCTAATGACGATCGGTATTTAGAATAAAGGATTAATTATTTGAATGTGGTAATAAAAACCGCCTTAATTTCAAAAAATAAAGTACAGAAATTATGGTTCCATACAAATTTTACTTTTAAAATTATAAAAATAAGATATTAAGACCTAGGGAGTATAAATAAAAAATTATCATGAAGCTAAAACTGAAGCAATACGTTCTATAAAATAGAAAAACGTTATTTAACCATTAACTTGAATAAATTTAGAACAATATGGTAATCTAGAGAATTTACCTCACAATTAGTCCAGTAAATTAACCCCAGATAAACCGCAAACATGGGCAAATTAAAAAAAATGGTGCCGGACAGGCCTGATGCCCAGGTTGACACCTTCGTTTATTAGACTAAATTGAAACAGTCTGCGACGGGCAAAATTTTACATTGTTTATGCAGTATGCAGTTTTTTATATTAAAAACTACATTTTTTTTCTATTTTACTAATTTCAAATGTCTTTTCTCTGTCTGAAAAATTATTAGATAAATAATTATTGCGCTAAATTGTAATATCATGCATAATTTTTATAATATTTTTAATGATTTTATAATTTTTATATCTAATTTTAGCCAAAACAATACCAGATGTTCCGAAAAACTTAAAAAATTGTCTACTACCTTCATCGGGATCATCCTTTCAATCACTTTTTTATTTTTAAAACACTTTTTTCACAATTCACTACCTTACCACCACTCTTTATTTTTTTTTTAGAAAAAAAAAACTCACTAATTGTTCCACTTGGTATATACACATTGCCTGACGGTGTCCGAACAAGGCAAGATGGTTCGAAATCTTGGGGGGATTCTGCGGGGGGTGCAGAGGCTAGCCTCCCGTTCAATCGGCTCATTGTGGGATTGCGGGGTGGCACATCTGGGGGGCGTGGAACTCCGTCTAGTAGGCAACCTGTAAACGAAAACGATTCTACTGTTAATTTTGAAAAAATTAGCACTGTTTCTAGAAGATGTGGTGGAAGAAAGGGTTCACAAGTGTTTTTCGGTGATTATTCGACATTTTTTTGAGTTAAAGTGGATGAAATATTAACCATATGGTTCACTAAAATGGTTATAAGAATCTGATATATAAATGTATCCATTTTAAACTCGTCCATTAACACAGGATATTATTTAACGAGTAATAGTTTCATGTTAAACCGACTTGAAGCACTTAGAAGACTCAATATAAACAAATGTATTCGGCTTTCATTATAAATCCTAATTAAAAACGAACACTTGTAGTTTTAATTGCATGTTGACGTTTATCAGTCAACAGACAGAAAATTAGTACAACAATCTATTTTTAAAAATATAGAGAATTGTATAATACTCGTCGTATAGTTGTAGAATACCAGTTAATCTAACAGAGACGCTAAAAAAGTATGTAGAAACTTTTTATGATTCAAATTATTTCTTAAACAGTTCATATAATGGTTAAAGCATTGTATAAGGATAATATAGTAGTATTGCCTTACGGACTTTTGTCAGTAGGACAATTTGAACAGATTGTCCCTGTCATGTCGTTGCTTGAGTGAAATTATAATTTGAAATCTTCTTTTTCATTTCTGATTGTCTTTTGTTAATGTGTTATTGAGTTACAAAGAAAGGGAATTGGAAGACGTATGAAATTGAAGGCCAAAAATAATTAATATTACCCCGAGAAACCAGGGTTGCCAATTTGTGGGTAATTACTGACATTTGTGAGTATTTTACTGGTCTATAAGTAATTTTAAGTAAAGGGCAATTGTGAATAAAATTGCGAGTAATCAAAAGGTCAGTAGTATGCTATCGATAATGGTAATTATGAAAAATTCTAATCTGATAATTTATTAAACCCGTTTAACTTTTAAAATTAAAATTTGAAAATAAAAAGCACTAAAACTAGAGAGTCAATGTTAAATAGAAATATTTTTTTCTTAAAGTATATTCTTTGCAATAGTTTGGTTTCTTGTTTATAATATCAATATTATATGATTGTTTTAGTTCATTTTAAAAGTATAAAATAATTTATTTTTTATTTATTAGTATTTTATTTTCTGGTAGAATAATAAATGTTGTTGTTTGATACCAAACAACTTTAATTTTTTTTATCTGTTTTTTTGTAATGCTGATTAGACAGATACTTATAGTTTTCGTATATATTTTTTATATCCAGTTAATTTACGATTTAAAAAAAAAAACTGTCTTGCTATTGATATTTTAAAGTTGTGAATAATCCACCAAAGTTTTGAAAGTAAATAAGTAAAGGCTAGTTGGCAACCCTGTCGTCGAGAACTCTAGACGCACCGAGACAAGCTGAGGTTCAGTGGAATTTTTCTGTTAATAAAGAGTTGAGATTTGCGTTGTTAATTTTGTATGAACTTTTATTAGATTTTAAATTCAATTTAGAAAACTGTTCCAGTACTTATTTTGCTGGATATTTGGTTAAATTGGTTAGAAAATATTGTAACAAAATGGGAAAAGATCTGAAAATTTGCATAATAATGAATATATTTTATTATTACAGACAACAACTGTAATAGCTGAAGGAAGTACATGATAAGGGCCATGAGAAAGAAAATGCAGAGGGCGTATCTGTACAGCATTAGAAATTAAGTACTTCATAAAATCGTCAATAGATGCCGCGCGAGATTGCATCAAACGCTTTTAACTAGAGCGTGATACTACTTACTATATTATCCTTATACAATGGCTCTGCAACGATGAATAGTTAAATGATAAAATAATTATGGTCTGGAATAATAATAATAAGTTTCATAAACAAAAAATTGCGGGAGATTAAAATTAAAAACGACAAAAACGGTTTTTATCATTTTCTCGATAATTTTGACGTTATGTTGAAAAATAATCAATACAAAAGTTTTAGATTATTTAATTATCTACAAGTTTTACATAAAACTTTTTTAGACAGGATGCATATTTCAGCCACAAATCGGAAAAAACCAATATCAAACTCTCAAATTGTATATTTAGCTATCCCCTTTCCCCGTCCCTAACTTTTAATTTGACTAACCACATACTGCTAAGAATTTGTTTTCGTTTAAAGAATGATTGACTCTGTCTATACTAGTTAAACACATAAATAAACAGAGTCCTTCGAGTCGTTTTTTTCTATTCTAACAATACGGAAAACCGAATAAGGAAAAAGAAGTTCATTTCCGAGAGAAATAGAGCCGTACAACTTTTTGACAGCTCGGCGAAAACAAAACGGGATTCTAGTTCGTTCACATTTCCATTTAAATGTTTCCTAAGGCATTATTTTTAAAACACAATGATGGAAAATCGTTAGGCATTGTCGGCATTGAGTTCGCATCGGGGAGTAAGATTTATGTATACACTTAAGGAGTTTAAAATCGGGTGAGTAGTTTCCAGACGGGCGGTATTTGGGAAGATGCTGTTGACCTATTTCATACCTTTTGGTATTCGGGTGAGGCTTAGGTTCAACCGGAAGGAAAAGAAAATGGAAATATTTCGAACACAACTGCTTCTCATAAAAAAAAATAATGCTATACCCGATGGAGGAGCCCATAACTTGAGAATTAGCCATTCGATTTTTTTAAATTAGGTTTGTTCTTTAGCAAACAAAAGCAAGCTTGGAAGGGGGAAGAAATTGAATTAATCAATTATTCTGTAGAACAAAAATCTACCTACTTCCCTCCTAGTTCTCACATCACCACTAAAACAGATCGGCAGTTGAGCGAAAGCCTCAAATTTCCTAAATATGTTCTGCTTCTAGTCGAACAACGCTAAACTGTTTAAATGAATGAAATTTTCTGACTAATAGAAGCAATTTACCAGAAACAGAATGTTTGGAACGAGAATTACGAAACACTGAAGCATACACCATCTCCATTCAATATTTTAAACAAAATACTGGAATAGTAAACACGTGAGCAAGTAGCATTCGAAATATTTTCCGCAAAACACCGTGAGGTGTGTAAATTTAATTTTAGTTGTGGTGAAGTGATAAGTTGGGAGTTAACGATTTCATTCACTGATTTTTATTGTTGTTTCTCTTTCGGGCGCCGAATGGATAACGACATTAATTTATTGTATCACATATTGTTTATTTATTTCCAAAAAGCATTTGATAAGGTAAAAATGGTAGAAATATATAAAGCGATAAATGAATAGGTGGTTAGAGAAGATGATACATAAAATAGAACTTTTATTGAAGAGGTTTGAAAGTGAAGGAATAGGGAAAACAAGATGAATCACTACCGTCAATTTTGTTCAGTCTTATACTCTAAAAAACATCAGTGTTAAGCCTTTCAGTTGATTTGGTAATTTGAGCAAGAAGCTGAGTGACTAAGAGACTAAAAAAAGCGCGAGATAAACGTGCCTTCTAAGGAGAAAAAAATATGAAATGGTAGGATCGAGAATTTGTATATTGGAGACATCTGATCGATAAAAGTCTTAAATTTGAAGAGGGAGAAGTATTTATATGAAAGACGAATATTAGAGAAAAAATAATGGCAGCAAATTGATGCAGAAATGCAGTAAAACGAGCAATAATTATGTACGGGCATGTAAAGGGTGGATCCTAAGAAAAGGTAAGGAAATAGATGACACGATGATTAGAACCCACCTATTCTGATTTAGACGATTCAGAACCCAAGCCAACATAGAGCTATTATAAAGGATGTTTCAGTAATAATGAATCATAACAACTTTTTTATTCTGATATAGACAAGATAGCAGATAATTTAGATTCGTTATCTGATTTTTCAATCCGCGCTACTTTTATATTATTTTTTTGAAACGTCAAAACAAGGGAAAATTAATTACCTAACGACATTTCCTATAGTGTTTGTTTTTAGTCTTCGTAATCTAAATTCTGATTGTCTACATAAATAATTTTGTGAGGCAAAATGTTTTGGTCATTATTTATCTCTGTATCTTTGGTTACATCGGTTTTCGTGCGTGACAAAACAAAAGCAATTAGTTTTGTAAGATTTTTCAACTCACGATATCGTCGTCCAGATGGTAGGCGTATTAAAATTTTTGAAAAATATCTTTTACTGTTTTTACTGTAACGAAGAAGTTATTGAAGGATTGTTTATAAGTTCTAAGAAAAACGATGTTATTAATTTTTTATGTTGTACGATAATTATAAAAGCAGCGGTTTTCTATTGTTTTGCCTTTGACATGTGTTGTATTCGTATATAAAAAATCTACAGTTTTGTTTTATAATATTTTAGGATTAGGAATAAGATTTGGGTCCAAGAAACCATGTTACATCAAAATATTTCATAATTTATGAAAAAACCTCTAAAATATTACTAAAGAAGAAGATACCTAGTGCCTTCGCCAAAATTTCAAGTCTGAATGGACATATCTTTTAATTATATGCAATAATCTAGTTTAGTTTCATAAAATTTTAGGATTAGGAATAAGATTTGGCTTTAAGAAACCATATTTTTGTAGGCTGGAAGATATTTTATAGTATATATAATAAAGATATTCCTAATGTTAAAGCGGATTATGTATCGAGAAATGTATTTATTAACGTTTGTTGGGCTAATTCATGAGTTATAACCGTTATTTTAGAAATAAAATGTTCAAAAAATACATTTTCATTTCATTTTATTTATTTATTTTCTCCAAAATGCGACTCCTGATTTAAAATTCGTTATTTCTAAATCAAAATACATCGAAATGTTTTTAAATATAAATTTGGCTTCAAGAACTCGTATTTATCTTTATTTTACATCAAAGTTTTTCATAATTTAAGAAGAAATATCCTGCTTTCGCCAAAATTTCAAGTTTGAATCTTTTAATTATATAAAATAATCTACAGTTTAGTTTCATAAAATTTTAAGCTTAGGAATAAGATTTGGCTTTAAGAAACCATACTTTTGTAGACTGGAAGATATTTTCTAGTGTATATAAAAAAGATATTCCTAATGTTAAAGCGGATTATGTATCGAGAAATATATTTATTAACGTTTGTTGGGTTAATTCATGAGTTATAACCGTTATTTTAGAAATAAAATGATAAAATGTTCAAAAAATACATTTTAATTTCATGTTATTTATTTATTTTCTCTAAAACGCGACTCCTGATTTAAAATTCGTTATTTCTAAATCAAAATACATCGAAATATTTTTAAATATAAATTTGGCTTGAAGAAACCGTATTTAATTTTATTTGACATCAAAGTTTTTCATAATTTATGAAGAAATATCCTGCTTTCGCCAAAATTTCAAATTTGAATCGACATATCTTTTAATTATTTGCAATAATCTACAGATTTGGCTTTAAGAAACCATATTTTTGTAGGCTGAAAGATATTTTATAGTGTATATAAAAAAGATACTCCTAATGTTAAAGCGGATTGTGTATCGAGAAATGTATTTATTAACGTTTGTTCATGAGTTACAACCATTATTTTAAAAATAAAATGTTCAAAAAATACATTTTAATTTCATCTTATATATTTATTTTCTCTTTAAATGAGACTCCTGATTTAAAATTCGTTATTTCCAAATCAAAATACATCGAAATATTTTTAAATATAATTTTGGCTCAAGAACCCGTATTTTTCTTTATTTTACATCAAAGTTTTTCATAATTTATGAAGAAATATTGAAATAATGAAATTTTCAGCGCAATGCATCTTGTATAAAAGAATAAGAGCTGTTGAGCTACTATAGGAATTTTTGTCTTTAAAAAACCAAACACAAGAATATGATATTCAATAGGAGGAATTAAGGACGAGAGAGCATCCTTTTGTTGTATTTAAGAATTAAATAAAACCTATAAAACTGCAACGGATTTATTAATAATTCCAAAACAGAATTTCCCACTTCAAAATAATTATTTTTCCTTTCAAACTATGTTTTATTTCTTTAAATATGTAGGAAGAAAAATTAATGCAGATTTACTACGGTCCCCTTATCCTAACGTGAGAGAAGAACATCTAAAAAAAAATATTAAAAAACCTCCGACTTCGATTGAAAATCTCAAGCAACTCATCGTTTTCTCGGACGAAAAAATCCTGCCTTCCCGAAACTCAAGGGTAACAATCAATATATCGCCGCAGATGTTTTAAAAACATCGAGATTTCACCGTTTCCGACCACTTCAACTCAAAATTTAACATTCCACCATACATAATCCACCATAAATTCCCGATGTGAACCCTTCATTCCACCAAAATCACACACGTACACTGTGAATATCTTGTCGAATACTCATCATGTTCATCGCCGTATTCTCCGTCTTTTTCGGTCCTATTTATCGGTCCGCACGCGTAGGGCGATATCATCGTACTGAAGAGAACTCCGCGTTTTCAGCTATAGCCTCGGACGCGAAGCGCGAGTTCTGAGTTGATCGTTTTTACTCGACGAACGAATGAAAGCGACGTTGTCGGAGCTTTAAGGGAAAAATCCGGGTTGAAGGGCTAAGGGCTGCAAGTCTCAACTCGTAGTAAATAGTCCACATGTTAAAAATTTGAAGTCTTACCCTTACAGACCTCTAGTATCACATTTAATAAGCAAAATAATATGAATTACTTAGATGTATTAGGGTTAAGATTACTTATATTAAAATTAACCCCCGATCAGTTGAAGTGGAAACCACAAAACAGTAGTTGGTTAAAAAATTGCTTTCAAACTTGATTCTATTTAAAAATACGTATTTAAATCTCTCAAAAAACAGTTAAAATATAAAAAAATAAGTTTACTTTAAAATTATTAAAAAATATTGTTATTTCAAATTTTGCAATTAGTTGAATTCATAATGAACGTACGTTGTCAACCGTTAATTGAAAATAGTAGGAAATTGATCAATAAAAAGTACTTAATTTTCATAGGAAAGGTTAAAATTTCCCATTAGACGAATATATTATTCAGAGGCAGTCGGAAAATTGTTAGAAATGCTCTAATCGATCACAAAAAAGACAATTAAAATGGCACAGCATCTAATTTTACCTTTAGACTTTAATGACCTGTCCTATAATGTCTTCAAGGATTAATATATATTATTTATTTATTTAATTTTGCTCCTATCCGATGATTCTGTGGATGAACATTTCTGTAGTACTCTTAACTCTTAAGCGTCAACCGGAGTTGGTGGAGCACTCGATTATAGACTTTTGAAGCAAGAAAAATTGAAAGTTATACAGTACCACCTAAAAAGTTATAAGGAAGAAAAGTCGTGAAAATATACAATATTGTGAAAAATGTAATACGAACAAAAGTGCATTCATTTTATTTTCAAAACATGTTACCAACATTATACAAACTTTTGATGGACATTAATGCAGACGAAACTTTGCCAAACTTCAATAGAAACAAATTTTATAAGAACTAGAATTCTTTTGGGAGAAAAAAATCGAAAATCTGGCCCTCATAGAGAAAAAAATAAATTATTTCTTGTAGAAGGCAGTAATTTAGAAAAATTCAAAAAATGAGTATAGAAGGTGAAAATTTCAGCTGCTAAAGATCGTAATTTGATTTTCACCCTTACATATAGGAGGAGACAAAGGAATCGCCAATAAACGTGAATTTAAGGTCTTCAATTTATTATAAAAAATGCTGTCTTTAAAAAAACTATGCGACTTTGAGACATGCGATGTGCAGAACCAGCGTTTCTGCGTATTCAAATAAGAGGCTTGAAAGTTTGAATCCTTTTTTCCATAAATCCGTATAACTGCCTAAAATTCCCGATACTTGGCAACGCCGCGAGGAGCTTTCCGATTCCTATGGCTTTCAGAGCCTACTGAAAGGGCACTATACGCCAGACTGGGGTAATGGGACGGTAGCCAGGTCAAAATAGCATCTTTAAGCTGCAGGGTGGGCCTTAGAACCCAACCATCATAGCGGAGGGGAAGGGGGGAGCATCGAATAGATCGAACACATGTTATTTGTGTGCGTGTTATTTCTATGATTTTTGGTCTTGATGATGGAATTTGGCGAGGGAGTGTATCGGTAGTTGCGTGAGGAAGTGATTTTTGTGAAAAAAAAATCGGTTGATGAAATGGATTTTAGGATGGTTATTGAATTTGATTATAGTGATTGCGATAACGGGTTCATGTGGGTTCAAATTTTCCCAATAACTTAATTGCGATTTTATAGGCTGGAAGATATTTTATAGTGGATAAGACACGATATTACTAATGTAAAAGCGGATTATGTATCGAGAAATGTATTTATTAACGTTTGTTGGGTTGATTCATGAGTCATAGCTGTTATTTTAGAAATAAAATGATAAAATGTTAAAAAAAACATTTTAATTTCATCTCACTTTTTTAATTTCTCTAAAATGTGACTTTTAAAATTAAATTTGTTAGTTTTAAATCGAAAAACATGTTAAAATATAAATATGTTAAAATGTCATAATAAAAAAGTTTAAATTATTCCACAACTTTGAACAATTTTTTGTTTATATTTGAAATAAACCTCCAATTAGTAACTTCCATTCTTTGTTATTAATCAAATATATCAAAACTCCATTATTTGCCCTTGATTTATATTCATTTTATCAAAATCATCAAACAAAATAAATTATTCTTTGGCATTAATGTTGTAACAGGTGTATTAAAACATATCACTTGCAAAATAAATAAATTATTCATTGAATTTGATTTGAACTTCTATAAATTTATAATGTGGGTTGAAAAGTTTCGGTAAATCGAAGGTTGTTTGTAGAAAATATTTTTTATTATATCTCTGACCACAGACCCCCATAGAGAGAAAGCCACCTAATTTTGTATTACAGGAAGAGTGACCAAATATTCATATTGAATTGTAATATGTATAAAAAATATTTCTTTTTAAAAGAAACTAATGAAAATTGCTCTCGAAGGTCTGGAGATCTGCCAAAGGGACCTATGCTATATTGCGTTTCCAATTTGTACAGCCATTCCATCTTATTGTTTGTAATATTTGTGTTGATAATAAAAATAATAAAGTTGGTCTGCGACAATAAAAACAATGCAAATGCACCTCCACGCCCTCTATTATCCTCGCTTAATCACAAATCTTGTAAGCACAGGATCAGATACCGTAAACAATATCACTTCTCCTTAATCCTTGAACTTCTAATTCATTCATTTTAGTTTCTATTACGCGTTCTCTTCTAAACAATTGATTGAAGTCGGTGAGTTGAACGACCTTGGCTATATATAGAAATATAATAGGTATTAAATAATTGATCACGGATGGAGAGTTGTTCCAAATTTGTGGCGCTAAACATATGGTTGAAAAAATTATTTTACCCACAATAGATTTAGTGTTCTAGGTTCTAGAATTGTTTTTAAGTTTATTGGTTTACAGATAATTTAAACGATGCGTTTTTTACTAAATTAGACGAACAAATTTTAATTTTTAAAATATTATTTTCGACGGAATACTTTCACACTCTTGCAAAAGCTACAACATTACGGGTTTAGGGGAAATGTATATAATTGGTTACCTTTCAAACAGAAACCAAAAAGTGAGGGTTAATGATAGAACATCAGATATAAACTGTGGTGTACCTCAGGGTTCAATACTTGGCCCTTTATTGTTTCTTCTGTACTTGAACGATTTGCCTGGTTTACTTATTCAGGGAGAATTTACTATATTTTCAGATGCCAGCACGGTGTTATGGCGATTATTTTTTTCATCTGTCAAAACAGTCAGATTTTGTGGTTTCAGCCAATAACAACTCAGGATCCTAACCAATCATTGTGTTTTATACTGATAAAACCGCTTCTTCGTATTTGTTTCTTGATTAAACTGTGTTTACCTTTTTTGAAATGTCAAATGTAAACATTTAACAATTTTTATTATACTAAAATGTATTGCAAATCTATGTTAATAACCAAATTTCAAAATGTATTTGTAAACTAACCTGTTTTTATTATTTCAAAACGCCTTTAACATTTTTACATACCTCACTTTAACACTAAACTTAAAATTAATTAAATTAAGAAAGACTTCATTTCATTCTTCTTCTTCGCTTTTATTTACGGAGCCGTTTCGCGGGGTAGCCAGTCAAAAAATCGCCTTGGTGGCCCTGTATGTAAAACTATAACAGCTCAGGTTTCAATTTAAATTGGTAAAGAAAATTTTCAATATTTGTGTGTAAAGTGTCTTTTGCATAAATGACTATGTTCTCTGTTTTTAATACAAAATGATTCAAAAAATAATCCTTTCAAATACGACTCGTCCTCTGAAATTTTATAGATTAAATTTTTGATCTTCATACTCAAACGCCTTTATTTTAGGCAAAACCACTCAAATAAACTGATTTAAGATAAAATCACTCGTCCTGTGGACTCGTGATTTTATCAATCAGTTTGTTTTCGTGGTTTTTCCAAATAAAGCCGTTTTCGTGAAAACCAAAAATTTAATCGATAAAATTTGGAGGACTCGTGGTATTACCTTTGATTAAAAGTCTTAAACATCTTGAAAAATATAGTTGCCAGTGACTTGCAAATAATCAAAGCGTGGTGTGATTCTATTTTTTTTTGTTTCAACACAAAGAAAACTAATATAATAACTTTCAAATTTGACTATAACAACTTAGTTTTGGAATAACAACTTGTAGTCTTGCAAATTCTTAGGAGTTTGGCTAGATAATGGATCGAAGTTTGACAGGCCACATCTTCAATCTCAGCAAAAAATTGTCCTCAGGACGTTTTGCCATAAGGATTGTCAGCGAAGAACTGGGCTTGTCATCTGCAAGGATGGTTTATTTTTTTTGGGGGTTGAAATCTAAAGAGAGCAATCAGCTACATGTGCAAAGTTAACTTTTTAGATCATTGCAAGCCACTATTTGTTGAACATAATATTCTTACAGTCTATAGTATGTTCATTTTGGAAACTGCTTGTCTCATTCACAAAAAAAAATCCTGTTGTGTCTAATGTTTCACACCGTAACACACGTCAAAGATGTAATCTGCCATTACCTGTACCGAAATCTGCTTGGACTATAACTCATTCATATATGAAGGCAAAAAGATATATAATCATTTGCCATCAACTTTTAAAAGTCAGATTTTTTTTCGACTCGGGATAACTTTTAAAAAATTCATGCTTTCGGAAATATTTCCGATAGTAATTCAAGCTCTAGAGAGATTACTAGTGATAGTTTGCAGTAAATGATTCGGATTAAATCAAGGAGTTTTCTACCTACTTTAAACTGGTCCTTTTATGTATTTTAGACTTTTAAATGTTTCTTGTATATTTTTTGTAGTTTTTTATATGGTTGTGCCCAACATAAAATTGTATAGTACGTCTCTTACATAATTGACTAATCAAAGAAGGCAAAAATTTGTAAACAGATGCACATAAACAAACATTAATTATTCTCTTTGCAGTATCTTTTGTTCTGCTTGGAAAATAAATTAATCTTTGACTGATATTTAGATTTATGCACTCCTTGTAAATAAACAAGAAATAACATCTAGATCAAGTTGTTATTTTCAACCGAAAATACCGCGAACTATAATCGTAACTCTTTATTTTTATCGTTAGATTAGTGGTCACTGTCAAAGAATCTTAACTTCCAACCTCTTTTGATGTCTACATCGCGTTTTAGAGAGAATCACAATGAGTGACAAAGTGACTAGTAACTTTTACTAAGTTATAGCTGCCGGGGAGACTGAAAAAACAACAATCTCGGACATGTTGACATTTATTTTGTAGAACTAATTACGTTTTAAAGTAAACGTTGTTTTGAGGAGTAACAAAGGGTTAGAAATAGAGTTAATGGCTGCCTTGAGTGACGAAATAAAAGAAAGTAATTTGTTCTTGAAGATTCTAGTTGTTTTAATGTATTTTTTGTTTATTTCTTTTAACTAAATGTACCGGAGTTGCTTAAAATCATAAAATTGTATAATTTTCTTAAAAAAAAAGTGAAAGAATTACATAAAAACTGTTTCTTCACGAGCATTCGTTAATATTATAATTCCCATATCAATTTTAGTAATAGAACATAAATATAAATATTCTAACTCTAGAGTGAGAATATTTATTCTGAAACAGTTGCTTCTTATACGATTTGCATGTATTTTCATTAGTATTAGTTGACGTGGTCTTAATCGTGGTTTGTTAAAACTTTTCTCCACAGCCACTACTGATTGTAGTTATTCTGAAACCACTTATAATAACAGAAAAGAAACATTCTCGCTCTTGAGATTGAAAGAAAATTCTGAAACATTTGTCTCTTATGTATTTTATACGTATTTCATTCTTACTCTAGTATTAGAATATTCATTCTGTAACACCTAGCTATAAATATCACGTTTGCATCAGTGGCGGCGCCACAGGGGGCAAAGGGGGGCCGTATGCCCCCCCCGTCCTTTACAAAATGTCGTTTTTAGCGCCCCCTTCGATTTTATAACTATTGCTGTAATTGCTGAATAGTTTATCATTTAGAGAACTTAAAGATAATAATAATACAATGCCTTTATTTAGTATTGTGATATACAATACAGTAAACAATTTAAAGAGGCGAAGTCTAGCTTAGCTACTCCACTTAACCCCGTCATACAATAAGAAAATTTGGTTTACACAGAATAAATTTTGTATAAGATACGATTGGCAATGTCAAAATTACCGAAAAAAAATGTTTGGGCCATTTTTGAGGGAAAAAGTGAGTTTTACAGGATATAAATAGACCTAGAATTTACAAAAAAAAATCAAAAAAATTAAAATTTGGTTTACACGTAATGAATTTTGTATAAGAAACGATTGACAATGCCAAAATTACCGAAAAAAATGTTTTGGTCATTTTTGGGGGGAAAAGGACGTTTATAGGATATAAATGGACCTAGAATCTACAAAAAAAATTCAAAAAAATTAAAATTTGGTTTACGCAGAATGAATTTTGTATAAGAAACGATTGGCAATGTCAAAATTACCGAAAAAAAAATGTTTGGGCCATTTTTGAGGGAAAAAGTGAGTTTTACAGGATATAAATGGACCTAGAATCTACAAAAAAATTCAAAAAATTAAAATTTGATTTACGCAGATATAAGAAATATCCTCTCATTGCTTAGATTTTTCTGTCGTTCTGGACGACTTTAAAAATATTACTATTGTAAATAATAACATATATTTTTAGATGCGCTACCATCTATGGTAAGAAGAGAGTATTGACATTAAATTTTGACTGAATCTAGTCAAGATGTCACTCTCTTCTTTTTTATCCCTTTCAGAGATTAATACAAAGTGAGTAAACCACTAAGGAATTTTAATTTATTAGATTCGACATCCTAAGACCGGTTTCTTTCTTTCGACTTCATCAGTTGGGCTTTTCGAATCCAATAAATAAAATTCCAAAGTCGTACAAGTCAATAGCTATATCCGCTATAAGATAATATTTTTAGATGTGCTACCATCTATGGTAAGAAGAGAGTATTGACATTAACTGATGAAGTCGAAAGACAGAAACCGGTCTTAGGATGTCGAATCTAATAAATTAAAATTCCTTACTGGTTTACTCACTTTGTATTAATCTCTGAAAGGGATAAAAAAGAAGAGAGTGACATTTTGACTAGATTCAGTCAAAATTTAATGTCAATACTCTCTTCTTACCATAGATGGTAGCACATCTAAAAATGTTATCTTATAGCGGATATAGCTATTGACTTGTACGAGTTTGGAATTTTATTTATTGGATTCGAAAAGCCTAACTGATGAAGTCGAAAGACAGAAACCGGTCTTAGGATGTCGAATCTAATAAATTAAAATTCCTTACTGGTTTACTCAATAACATATATATTCTATTTTTTTTTATGATAAATACAGTATTACTTTAAATACATATGCCCCCCCACGCCCTTAATTTCTAGAACCGCCACTGGTCTGCATCCTAGATAGCTATGAATTTCATGTTTGACAGTTCTACGCGACGTATTATTTATTTAGTTTGAATTTACCACGCAGGTGCAGATATTTTAACATTAAAAAGCATGGCGGCTGGAAATCTTCTGAGATAGCAGAAGGATACGTAGGAAATTCATTGCAAAATAGAATAAACGTGGCCAATAAGATAATTTCTTCCACTACGGGGTCTAATTCATCGATACAACTCTTAGTTCTACTAATAAAGCTGTTTTGAAGAATTCAACAGAAAATATATCGAATGCACCAGTTTTTCACTTCAATAATTGTACAAATACAATAAACATAAATATGAATACCTTGTAAAAAATAATAACCCATAATTATTGTTTAATTATAGCCTAAGTTAGATTAAATATTTCATTTTGTTCAAAGTTCTTGGTCCCTTTCTATACATCGTTTTTACTGCCGACATTCCTATCAGTAATGATATCCTAACGGCTACTTTTGCTGACGACATGGCGTTCCTAACATCAGACGCAGATCCTGATACAGCTTCCAGAAAACTACAACATCAGTTGCAACTGCTACAAACTTGGCTTGAACGTTGGAAAATCACAGTAAATTCCGACAAATCCACACAGTTACATTCACTACAAGGCGACAGCTATGTCCTCAAGTCTTTATAAATAATACTCCAATTCCACAAAAAACTGAAGTTAAATACCTACATTTAGACCAGAGATTAACATGGAAAAGCCATATTAAAGCCAAAAGAACTCAGCTAAATATAAAAGTCAGGCAAATGCACTGGTTGCTTGGTAGAAAATCACAGCTACCACTATGTAAGAAAATATTAATCTACAAGATAATCTTAAAGCCCATATGGATTTTGGGGCTGCAGTAAACCTTCTAACACTAAGATTCTCCAGAACTTCCAGTCTAAAACTATCCGAATGATAGCAGACGCTCCATGGTATGTTTCAAACCTAACCATACCCATAGAGATCTTGGAATTCCATTAGTCGGAGATGTCATTGACCTTCGCGCTTAAAAATCAAAAGAAAAAACTCTGCTCACGATAGCCAAATCATAAAAGAACTTTACCAACCGCCACTAGATGCAAGACTCCTCAACAGGGTCTGGCCCGAAGACCTAGGGGACTAGCTGAAGATATGGAGAACCGTCAGTGGATTGTAAATAAACCATTTATAAAAAAAAATTCTGTTCACGTGGTCTTAATAGTTTTTAGATGTGTTACCTACCATCTATGATTAGAAGAGAGTATTGACAATTTTTAAAGCAAAAAATTCCCGATGTCTTAAAAGTAGTTTGTAAAAACTTTTAATTTATTAAAAAAGTGTAGAAACTCAAGCGATTCAACTGTAGAATTTGAAAATATTCCTCACCTTTTGAAAACAGACTCAACTCCAATATTATTTTCACAATTAAATAGCGGTCCGTATATGTAAATAAGTATGTAGGAGTTAAATGGGATTCTTGCTACTCGGGGCAGAAATTTACGTTTAAAAAACTCAACACGACAGGTGCTAAAAGGTCCTTAAACGTAAAATAAATTTCCTCGCGGCATTAAATTTAAATTTTTCCCCCAAATTCCGGTCTGCCCATTTGGTAGTGCTGACCTTAACGAAGAGAGAGCTGTACATTTTCATTAAATAGAAAAGTCCCTCCAGGACCGGCTTTAACTTGCTGGGAGGGTTTAAAATGCTTTCTCGTTTAAGTCGAAAGTTATAATAAAAAACAATTACTTGATGTTAGAAAACCGATTGGCTCAATGATGTTTGGATTAGTCTTTTTAGAAGTGTCATTACAAGATTTCGGTTATTCAATACACATATATAGTCTGTCTGGTTTGATGTTAAGAGTTAATGAGAACTCATTAAGTATGAAAACCCCATTTGGTTCATTCTATAGATGATATAACGTTGTAAATAATTTAATAAGAAAAGAAAACGGTGCCAAAACTGTACTTTTTTAATTTATAGACGATTTTCCGACAGTTATGTCAACATTAAAGTCAAACAAACATTAGTAATCTAGAAGGTAATTTTATATAAAATATTTTGTTAAAGAGTGAAAAAATTAAACATAATCGAAATTATGCGGTTTTGAAATTGGGGTTAGAACCAACCCTGGAATTAAACTCTCCTTCCTGTTTTCGTTCTCAATAATTGATGAGAGATAAAGCATTTTATTGTTGTTGGTTTTTATAACTTTCTCAAAATTGATATGTTTTGTTAGGGTATAAAAAATGTATGACAAGCAAATCAATTCGATATTATGATATTTGTAGGACGAGAATATTTTGGATCGAGTTTCTAAATTTAGAAATGTAAAAATAGTATACTAGAAATAGAATTATGATATCTGCTTGTTAGAGATATCTAGAATTTAAAGTTTTCGTATTTCGGGATTTGACATGGCTGTCTTTGAAATGCTATAAATCTAAAACTACTTGATACAGAAGCGTAAAATTTGGAGAGGATTCAAATAAAAGATGTAGACATAGCTTTTAGAGAATAGAATGTTGATATCTTCACCAGTTTTTAAGAACCGAGATGTCAAAGTTAGAAGTTTTGTATTTTGGGATTTCACACTTCTGTCTTTAATATGCTATAAATCTAAAACTTCTTGTCACAGAAGTCTAGAATTTGGAGAGGATTCAATTAAAAGATGTAGAAATAGTTTTTAGAGAACAGAATGTTGATATCTTCACCAATTCTTAAGAAGCGAGATGTCAAAGTTAAAAGTTTTGTATTTTGGGATTTGACATTGCCGTCTTTAAAATGCTATAAATCTAAAACTACTTGTCACAGAAGTCTAAAATTTGGAGACGATTCAATTAAAAGATGTAGAAATGGCTTTTAGAGAACAGAATGTTGATATCTTTACCAATTTTTAAGAAGCGAGATGTCAAAGTTAAAGGTTTGGTATTTTGAGATTTAACATTGCTGTCTTTAAAATGCTATAAATCTAAAACTACTTGTCACAGAAGTATAAAATTTGGAGAAAATTCAAATAAAAGATGTAGAAATAGCTTTTAGAGAATATAATGTTAATATCTTTACTAGTTTTTAAGAACCGAGATGTCAAAGTTAGAAGTTTTGTATTTTGGGATTTCACACTTCTGTCTTTAATATGCTATAAATCTAAAACTACTTGTCACAGAAGTCTAGAATTTGGAGAGGATTCAATTAAAAGATGTAGAAATAGTTTTTAGAGAACAGAATGTTGATATCTTCACCAATTCTTAAGAAGCGAGATGTCAAAGTTAAAAGTTTTGTATTTTGGGATTTGACATTGCCGTCTTTAAAATGCTATAAATCTAAAACTACTTGTCACAGAATTTGGAGACGATTCAATTAAAAGATGTAGAAATAGCTTTTAGAGAACAGAATGTTGATATCTTTACCAATTTTTAAGAAGCGAGATGTCAAAGTTAAAAGTTTTGTATTTTGAGATTTAACATTGCTGTCTTTAAAATGCTATAAATCTAAAACTACTTGTCACAGAAGTATAAAATTTGGAGAAAATTCAAATAAAAGATGTAGAAATAGCTTGTAGAGAATATAATGTTAATATCTTTACTAGTTTTTAAGAACCGAGATGTCAAAGTTAGAAGTTTTGTATTTTGGGATTTCACACTTCTGTCTTTAATATGCTATAAATCTAAAACTACTTGTCACAGAAGTCTAGAATTTGGAGAGGATTCAATTAAAAGATGTAGAAATAGTTTTTAGAGAACAGAATGTTGATATCTTCACCAATTCTTAAGAAGCGAGATGTCAAAGTTAAAAGTTTTGTATTTTGGGATTTGACATTGCCGTCTTTAAAATGCTATAAATCTAAAACTACTTGTCACAGAAGTCTAAAATTTGGAGACGATTCAATTAAAAGATGTAGAAATAGCTTTTAGAGAACAGAATGTTGATATCTTTACCAATTTTTAAGAAGCGAGATGTCAAAGTTAAAAGTTTTGTATTTTGAGATTTAACATTGCTGTCTTTAAAATGCTATAAATCTAAAACTACTTGTCACAGAAGTATAAAATTTGGAGAAAATTCAAATAAAAGATGTAGAAATAGCTTGTAGAGAATATAATGTTAATATCTTTACTAGTTTTTAAGAACCGAGATGTCAAAGTTAGAAGTTTTGTATTTTGGGATTTCACACTTCTGTCTTTAATATGCTATAAATCTAAAACTACTTGTCACAGAAGTCTAGAATTTGGAGAGGATTCAATTAAAAGATGTAGAAATAGTTTTTAGAGAACAGAATGTTGATATCTTCACCAATTCTTAAGAAGCGAGATGTCAAAGTTAAAAGTTTTGTATTTTGGGATTTGACATTGCCGTCTTTAAAATGCTATAAATCTAAAACTACTTGTCACAGAAGTCTAAAATTTGGAGACGATTCAATTAAAAGATGTAGAAATAGCTTTTAGAGAACAGAATGTTGATATCTTTACCAATTTTTAAGAAGCGAGATGTCAAAGTTAAAAGTTTTGTATTTTGAGATTTAACATTGCTGTCTTTAAAATGCTATAAATCTAAAACTACTTGTCACAGAAGTATAAAATTTGGAGAAAATTCAAATAAAAGATGTAGAAATAGCTTTTAGAGAATATAATGTTAATATCTTTACTAGTTTTTAAGAAGCGAGGTGTCAAACTTTAAAGTTGTTTTTTAGGGAGTTGACATGGTTGTCTTTGAAGTGCTGTCAATCTAAAAGTACTCGACACAGTAGTCTACAATTTGGAGAAGATATACAGAAAAGATGTAGAAATGGTTTCTAGCAAACAAAATATTAATATCTTGACCAGTTTTTAGAAAGCGACATGTCAAAGTTGAAATTTAATCAAATAAATTCATAATTAAAAATAAAAATTTACCTTTCTGAAGATTTGCCCCAAATTCTATTACAAAATCATTTTAATGTATTCACTCATCGCCAACACACTATATTTTACGTAGGTCGTATATCTCATAAATTATAACTGTCGCACATCAATATTAAATTAATCTTTCCAATTAAAATAAAATTATATATTTTTATTTTGTTTACAAAACTACACAATTTTGCAATAGCTCGAGTTACATTTTCTGTATCGATAAGATAAATATCTCTCTATCTATTTCCTATTAATGAATCTATCGTCGATGTAAAACAAACGCCGCGCATTTAATTTACAGGGTGGTCTTGAAAAACTAGTCTCAAAAATTAAATTATTTTTAAATACCCGAATTCTTAGCCTTACGTGAGTGGTCAAGGTGTCAAAGGTGCAATTTTTTTGAAATTTGACATGGTTGACTTTGAAATGCGATCAATCTAGATCTGCTTGAAGTAGAAGTCTGCAATTTGGAGAGGATGTAAAGGAAAGATGTAGAAATGGTTTTTATAAAATATAATGTTAATATCTTGACCAGTTTTCGTGTTAACGAGCTTACTGAACGACGTACTAATACCCCCAAAAAATAAATTGTAGCTTCAGAAAAGAAAATTATCAATTTAAAATTCCGGCAAAAAATTATTACGTAATCCAGTAAACGGACCCCGAAATATATTAACCTACCCTTGGAGCGTTATTATCCCCGCATTATTGAATTATACAAATTGGAAGAATGGACTCTGCTGACAGTAAATCAAAATGTAAACAATAACCGTATTTTCATAAAATGACAGCCATAAATTTAATTCGCTATCGTTATTACATATCGTGTATTATGTATAACATTATAGGGCCTGTTTATATCAAATATCATGTACGCTTATATTGTTTTACATAATACCGACATCAATTTTGACGTTTTTATTTACATACCCACTAATCGTTGACTCTGGGTATATTTGTTTATGTTTATCTAGGTCAATCCTCGGCTTATATTTAAACAAAACTTAAAAGAAATGTTGTGTACAGAGTGTTTACAATTTATAACGTAAGGAAAATAAATGTTTTTTAATCCTTTAGCAAGAAAATTTGAGGAATTGTTAAAAAAAATAATTGAGCCTTATAAAGTTTAATTTAAAAAGGATTTTTTTAAACACAGTTTTTTCATCGTGAATTTTATTAAAAGTTTTTGTATTTATTAATAATGATTTCAATGTATTTTTTGTTTTAAAAATATGTTCCAAAATTCAATATTATTATACTTTATGTATGTTTATATCTTCTTAAAAATTTGTTCCTGGTCTTTTTAAAATCTTTTTATAACCCAAAACAATAAAAAAAGTTTGGACAGACCCAAAGTCGACAGTCTTACAGATTGTACAAAGATGTATCGTAAAATGTTTCAATTTTTATATTAAAAAATATCTAAAAATAAAGTTTTATTATTTATAAATAAACGAAGAATTCTAGATAATAATCTATACCTACAAGAGGGTTTACAAATTTGTACTTATTTGAAGAAAACGGTTCTCGCATAATTTGTACCTATTGAATTTGATTTACAATATGCGCCAAAAATTAAAATGACAACAGAATCAGATTGATTTATAAATAATTCACAATATACCCAATTTATGAGCTAAATTGTATAATTTAAAATTATTTTACTGCCTACTCTAGAGGTTTGTTTTTGTTATTCCCAAACCCCAAACTGTTGTAAAATTATAAAATATTATTTTATTTAGGAATAAAATGTTTACAACTCGGTACTTGAGATGTGCTTTATCTCTTCTAGGAAGTATGGTGTAGGGTTTTTGTTTGGGGGTTTTATGTTTTTATTAACGCAATAAAACTATTATTTTGTAGTTTAAGTTTTAAGAAATGTTTGAAGAGGATATGGTTTAAATTAAAAATAATTGAATTTGTTTGTAAAGTTTGTTTCTTTGCTGAATAAGTCGGGTACAGATCGTTTGGTCTAGTAATTCCCTCATAAAATAAAGGTAGTAATAAGTATTTACTTGACGAATCATCGGTTCGTTTAGATGGATCGATATTACATTTATTTTTAGGTCCAAATGTGTTTTTCAGAAAATAGGATTTTTTAAAAAATTTAACTAACTAGAAACCGATCTTTGGGTTATTCCAAATGAAGTTGATTGGGTTTAGAGAAGGGCTAAAAGATAATCTGATGTGTAGAAATAAAATATTTCATCCATAAAACTTAGTTCCTTTCAGCAAGTTTGCGAATCCTCCCATGCCCATTTAAATAAATGTTTTAATATATTTATATCTGTAGAGACATTAAAAAATTATCAATTAGAGATATTTATACATATTCAGAGCATTTATAAACAAAATATCGCGAATTCTAAAACCCAAAATCGAGAAAATTATTTAAAAGAAAAAATTAGGCAATTAAATAATAATAAAATGATAAAATGTGGAAAAACCATTTCAATATTGTTTTTTTCAGATGAAAGTACAAAGGTAATTTTGAGTTTGAAAAGCACAGTTGTTAAAAGTGTGGAAAAACTAGGAAAAATTGTAAAAAAGTATGAAAAATTAGGTCATACCCTAAAATCGATGCCAAAATGGTTTACATTCGAAATTTTGAACTCAAAATGTAGAGAAAATACTGAAAAGGCCTGGAAAATTAAGTTGAGGTGAATAACTATATTTTCGGATGAAAATACACAGGAAATTGTTAATCTGAAGATGTCCAGTATCCACATGGTGTCTTTTTTGGCAATTTTTCATTTTTTTAAGATAAAATCTAGCATTAAAAAACATACGAGATAAAAAATCGATCGCAATTTTTGTTGAAAAAATGATTTTTAAGCGAAAATATGTGTAGAAAGTCTAAAAAATGATGAAAAGATCTGGAAAATTACGTAAAATCGTGATATGGATCACAGAATATTTTTTTCAGGCGATAATACATAGAAAATTTCAAACAGATGTCCAATAATATACATCGTTCAAACGGAAGAAAAATGACAAGCCCAAAAAATACGATTTTTCAGAAGAAGCATTTAAAATTTATATAAAGTAGCAAAATCGAAAAAGTTGTGCTTATTACCGGCCCTGGTAAATTGAGGACCAAGTCGATATAGGCTTAAATGTGGAGGTAAATTGAGAACAGTAAAAGGAATTAAGCATTCGGGCTAGATACTTATGTGTAGGTATATAGGCCATTCATGATGCGGTCTCCTTAGTATGGCGGAATTCGAGATTTCATCTTGGCCAATCGTGGTTTAGAAAGATTCAAAACAAAGATGGATGAGGTACCTATCTGTATCTGTAAATCTAGAAGGGTGGGTCACCCCACAGCACGTAGGCCACATTTGGCCCATTGTGCGTCCTTCTGAGGTTGAGCCTTCCTTCTAGCTCATAAGCCAGCCTACTTGTTTAAAGTAGGTGATAACGTCGCCTGAAGGTAGGTCCCTCATGTTGGCATGTGTTAGCCACTGCTCACCGAAAAGAAAATGTCTTATTTGTGAGAGTGTCGGGCATTCGCAAAGAATGTGTTCGATAGTCGCGTCTTTCTGTTCACATCCTCTACATAGTGGAGTGTCAGATAACCTGTTTTCGTAGATGACAGTGGCCAGTCATGATACCTGTGGCTATGCGCAGGTTCTGCCTGGTCATAGTAATGTATTTTTTGGCTGTTTCGCTGTTCGGATACTGTAAGAGTTCTTGGCTAGCTTGCAGCCTGTTATGTCGTCCCATCTACCCTTAAACTTGTCAAGGGAGTGCTTCTTTAGTAGGTCAGCCACAGCTGATGCCGATAAGTTTATGAAAGTGCCAAGTCCCAAAAGTTTATGGGAGCTAAAGAGTCAGCTGCACGGTTGCCTTTTGATTTTTCATGACCTTTGATCCAAGCTAAAGTGACCACGATGTTGTTGCAAGCTTCGATCAGGGCCTGGTGACATTCTAGTACTAGACCTGATGTAATGCGTGGTCTATCCAGAGCTAGTAGTGCCTGTCTGCTATCCGTGAGGATGTAAATATTATTACCAGTAATATTTCTTCTGGTAGTCTCTTTTGCGGCGAAGAAGATAGCAGTGAGCTCTGAGGTACCCATTTGGTCTATCATTTTTAAAACCTGAAGACGTTGGTGACTGTTTTTCTGAGGAATTTCAACCAAAAAATGAAGCCATTACCAGACTGGCTGATTATTTGGTTGATAATTACATTAAAGAAGATGCGCCCTCCACAAATTTGGTCCGAACCTAAAGCCAGCCTGGAGCACTATATCAATGCATGTGAAATGTATAAATTGGTTTTCTTATTATACACTTTGGTCATTGGTCCTTTTGGTCCTTAATTTACCTACGTCCGCTTATTACATTGCTCTGAAAGGATTGTAAATTCAGTTGCATCATTTTTTATGGCAATAATAGTAATTATTCGTAGTTCATTCCTGCCAAATCAGGACTTTTTGAGTCGTGCCACTTTTCCTCCAGAATTATTAGAGAATTATTTTTTTCAAATAAAATACTAGTTCGCTAAAAAAACTTTGTTGTGTTCTGTATCATTTTAAACCATCCCCATCTTCTCTTAATATTTTCCAATCATTGTGAGAAATATTAAACTTTATTATTATTGTTTCGGTTACATATAAATCCCTCGGTGAAAAGTTATCGCATTCTAATAAAAGATCGACGCGTCTAGTTTTGGTCGAACTCGCATTCAAAGAAAAAGAGACAAAAGAACGAAAGGTTTTATTAGTCTTGACACCAGGATGCATAAAAAAGTTTTATGATCGGCTTATTGGTGGAGAAGTGTCACAATATGGGCACACGCACGTTCACGCACTTGACTCATGTGACTTTTTTATTAAAAGCCTTTTTTTCCGGTAAGACAATCTCCACTTATTCATTCGTAAGAAAAAAAAAGTTTCATAAGTTTCGCTTCTTAGTCTGGGATTATTTATTAGAGCAATTTTAGAAACTCATTTGTTTTATTTTCTTACTTCAAACCCGGTTGAATTATTTCCAGATTTATTTTAAAGTTCAACACAAGATTTTTTTTCATATATTAACAATTCGGGCCAGAAAAATCAATTCGGCCCCGTCTGAGGTACACTGTGGATCTCCAGATGGATATTTGCGGAGGAAAACTTTAGAAATTTAGGGAAGTGGGAAATAGTATATTACGTAACAAGTGTGGAAAGTGACCAATCACGCACGGAAACGTAACGAGTGCAAGAAATGCACTTTCCAACGAGTTATGTACAGGGTGTCCCAAATTGGTGTGTTTTGCAGGGTATCTCGTAACTAGAAGAGATAGAAGAAAAGCAGTTAAGATGTTATGACTTCTTTTTTTGTTAAAGTAACGATAGCCTAATTAAATCTTTAGTAACTCCCTGCAGTTGGAAGATACAGGGCGATTATTGAAAACTGTCGAAAACTACAAGGTACTATAACTTCTTAATTAAGAAAAATATAAAAAAACGTTATAAAAACTTTCGATAGATATAATATTAAAGAGTTCAGTGGCGCACAGATTATTTCTTTTAGGGGGCTCACTAAGGAAATATAATGCAAACTTATGTTTTTTTAAATGGGACACCCTGTATATTTTGACGTTTTTCGTTTCCTTTTTTAATTCTCATTCACCTGATATGACATATTATATATCTATTTTCAATGGTTGGAGCTACAGTGCAAATAAACCATTTATGGATGTTATCAGGTGAAACACCCTTAAAAAATTGAACACTCAGTAACTAAATTTAACATTTTATTGTAAGGATACTGATGTGTGACAATTTTATTCATCAAAATTATAATTGATTAAAAAAATAAAAACAATAAACTTATGAAACAACAAGAAACATTGTAACAACTAATCTACCTATAACTAATTTTATTAGAATGTAAAAATTACATTAAATGTTCAAACTGCTCTCCGTTTTCATCGATTCAAAAGTTTTTCGTTTAAATAATCTCCAACCAATTCAGCATTACCAAAAATAAAATCATAAAATAATATTTACAAGAGAGTAGGGAAGATTTATTACAAAATATTCATGCCGCATTTAGAAAAATAAAGCCAGTGCACATACTCAATTGTGTAAGATCAGTAAGAAAAAGGTGTCAATTATTACTACAACAAAACGGAGGACATTTTGAACATTTAATGTAATTTTCACATTCTAATAAAATTAGTTATAGGTAGATTAGTTGTTACAATGTTTCTTGTTGTTTCATAAGTTTATTGTTTTTATTTTTGTAATCTGGTTTTATTTTTTATTAATTATAATTTTGATAAATAAAATTGTCACACATCAGTATCCTTATAATAAAATGTTAAATTTCGTTACTGAGTGTTCAATTTTTTAAGGGTGTTTCACCTGATAACATCCATAAATGGTTTATTTGCACTGTAGCTCCAACCATTGAAAATAGATATATAGTATGTCATATCAGGTGAATGAGAATTAAAAAAGAAAACGAAAAACGTCAAAATATACAGGGTGTCCCATTTAAAAAAACATAAGTTTGCATTATATTTCCTTAGTGAGCCCCCTAAAAAAAATAATCCGTGCGCCACTGAACTCTTTAAAATTATATCTATCGAAAGTTTTTATAACGTTTTTTTATATTTTTCTTAATTAAGAAGTTATAGTACCTTGTAGTTTTCGACAGTTTTCAATAATCGCCCTGTATCTTCCAACTGCAGGGAGTTACTAAAGATTTAATTAGGCTATCGTTACTTTAACAAAAAAAGAAGTCATAACATCTTAACTGCTTTTCTTCTATCTCTTCTAGTTTACGAGATACCCTGCAAAACGCACCAATTTGGGACACCCTGTACACTATTTTTTCTACGACCCCAACATTTTTAATATTCTAATTTTGTTTTTTTTAATTATTAATCATTGGGTATATTAGGAATTTTAGGATTTAAAATAAAATTTTAAAAATAATCGTTATTGTGCTTTTAAGAAAATTCTAAGATATTTATTAACTTAATATAAATTCAGAAAAAGAAGCTTTAATGCCTTTTACATTTCTTCAGTCCAGGAATTAGTTGTATGAATAGGAGTACCTACCTTTCTTTTGATTTTTGGGACAGCGGCTTTAAGCTGGTGGTATTTTTTGTAATTTCAACAATTTTATCTAAGAATTCAAATTTAAATTACATTTTAAAATCTTTGACGAGAAAATTATCGGATTTAATATATTTTCAGACAATCCGGTGCCATTACAAGCAATTAAAAACTTATATCAAAATCGCGCAACACTTATTGTTGAAATTAAATCCTTAATGCAGCTGTCACTTGTATAAAAAATGTAATTACCAACAAATTCATAAACCCGCCTACGAGACAGTAAACAATTTTCTATTTATTTGATACCGCCTCTAAGGTCTGTTATGATGCAGAGGCGTACCTACATTTTCTATAGGGATGTGAAAAAATTCTTTTCAACTGATATAATTCATTGGTTAGTAAACAAACAAAGAGAATTCTTCCATTTTTCATAATTAAAAAAAAAATGTCTTACTGTCATCCTGATTTCCCCCCCTACGAGCTACAGATACAGGTTTGTGCGAGTTAGAAATGACGGGGCCTTACCTTTTAATGTGCGATTTCCCAGCGTTTGTCAAAATCGGTCCAGTAGTTTTTTGGCTTTGAAAAAGTCAGGTAACTTTGGAACTACTTTCATTCAATGACATGAGGATGCGGATTAAAGCTCGTACCTACTGAATGTTTTAAGTACGCCAATGTAATGGCCAGTCTATATGAAATTTGATATAACCTCACTAATTATATGTTGTTTCTTTATTCATGGGAAGAGTGAAGGTATTTTAAAACTTTTTAATATATTTAGTATTCTTCTTATAGTATATTCAACGTGGGAAGTCTTGTTTTTTTCAAGATTTTTAATAGATACGGAGGTGTCGTTAGTTTATGATTCATATAACGAAAATTGAAGATGTTATCTCGCAGGTTATGCATGTAAACGTACGAACCAACGAAGATTTTTGGAATGAAAATTTGATACTACATGATTTCTTAATTCAAATTTATACCATATGGACTAAAAATTTGTAATATGTTGAAATTTATTTCATATGAGACTAATATATCGTTTCTGTGTATTATATTCAGGATTAGTTTTCTGTTTTTAAGTATTTTCTATGGAGAATTAAGTAAAGATGTTTTTTTTTCAAAATTTGTCTACGAACCACAAAACTACTGAGTTGTAAAATAACCACTTTCGCTAATGCACCGGTCAGTACTAATCTGTTAATCTTTATGGATACCGAAATCCTATTTTCTCAAAATAGAGACCCTATTACATCGATACCTTTAAGAACTTGGTTGACAAATTATATAACCGAGGATTTACAACCCAAAAATACATATTTTGAGTACTTTAACCTCAGTTCACTTCAATCTCCCTCAACTGTAACAAATTTCCCATTATGTCTTCTCTTGAACATATGCCTGCCCTTATGTCAACGATTCAGCACACCTTTCATAACCTCCATGCCGGTATGCGAAGTTAAATTAAATCGCGGCGTCGCGTCATATGTTTGCTGCAAACTTTGATGAACCACACTGCATTTTTCAATACTATTGTCACTGTTAACCGAAAATTAGCACAACGTCTTACTATAACAGATAATATAGAAGGCTAATCAAACAGGGTAGGTAATATTGGGAACTGATCAAGATAATAACTGCAACTGCCTATCTTCATACCAAATCCTAGGTAAGTAACCATCTTATAATCCCACTTCCTATAAAATTCATTATAGAATTGGTTTTAATTCTCGTGTTCAGTGTAGGTTGTGTTACTGATTTCCAGCGCCACTTCAGGGACAGTACTGTTACTCGATCTTGTTTGGCGTACGAACTATTAGCAGCACCCCTTGCACCTTTTGAGATTCCTTGAATGAGCGATTACATACCGAGGGTTGCACAAAAGTTACACGATACGAAATCGTGTCGAATGTCGGTTACTCTCAAGGACCATTGTGCAAAGTCAAGATACGTAAAAGAAAAATGCTAATAATAACAACAGGACATTCTGTATTTTCGGCATAATGGATTTCGGGATTTTAGTTAGAGTGGGTAGAAACGGGCTATACCTAGATCGTACCTTTACGAGAGGTGGGTATTGTGATGAGATAAAGGGACTCTTAATCTTCTTAGGCCAAAGAAATTGGTAAGTCAGGAGCGTAGAATTGGGGTTTTTAATGCCATATTTTGGTTTTGATTTCGTCAGGTATTTTTATTATCTCTATGCCGAATTTGTTCAATATCTTCAGACTCTTAGTGTATATTTAATTTTTTTTAGTGTTTCCAAAATTCTTAATTTTTTCCAATTGGCTACCGTTACTCCGAATTTCAACATTTTGAGATTCTTACTGTAGATTTTAGTTTGTTTCCCAACAAACAATCAAGTGCCGGGAAACTGCTGGCCTTGTGGTGTAAGTGAGGAGAAACTGACTTTTGATATAAAACTGTTGCTGGCTCACAAGTTACACATTCATACGCAAATTAACGGTGGCCCACTATGGGCAAACCGGCAGTTGCCCACACTATTTTACAATCCTACGAACAGTGTTGCCGGACTCGTCATATCAAAATACCACTACTAACAAGGGAAAATACCCGCACACCACTAGATGATAATTTTGTTAATATCTTGGATGACAGATGACGTCACAATCACAAAAGTATATGTCTTACGAATTACAGGTTATTCATCATTCTTGTTCTTGACTTACGGTGCTTAAGAGCTAAACTCAAATTCCCCGATTTTACCCGCATTTCTTGTAAAATTCTCGCAATCGGCAACACTGCTTACGAACGAATTCATGAGGAGTAATAAGAAAAGGAAGTAAGGTTATGTTACTGAAATTACATTCGCGATTGTGCATGTAGAAAGTGAATCTCTACTAAATAATATAATAATGCCATTATAAATAAAAAGGACATATCCTTAGGAGATTCTGATATCTGTAAAATACAAAACAAGTAAGTTTAGTTCATGTTTTACTTTTTATATGGAAATGTCTACAGTTACCAATATATAATTTACAATTTTTAGATGTGCTGCCATCTATGATTAGAAGAGAGTATTGACAATTACTAAAAGCAAAAAATTCCTGGTTTATTGGGGTTGCATACACCGGGAATGTTTTGCTTTTAGTAATTGTCAATACTCTCTTCTAATCATAGATGGCAGCACATCTAAAAATTTTATCTTATAGCGGATATAGCTATTGACTTGTACGAGTTTGGAATTTTATTTACTGGATTCGAAAAGCCTAACTGACGAAGCCGAAAGGCAGAAACCGGTCTTAGGATGTCGAATCTGACAAATTAAATTCCTTACTCGTTTTCTATAATTTACAATATTTTTTAGATGATTATCAGAAAACAGTATCTGAGTTGGTGGGGATCACAAATTTTTAATAGCCAAATTTTGATCTGAAAAACACGATTTTGACATTATGTTTTAGTACTATGTAATTTATTGCCAATTGTCTCATTTTTTTCTTAAAATACAGAGTGTAAACGATTTATCACGCCACCACTGTCCTTATAGGTGGCTGATTTTTTAAAAACAGGGACATCCCGCCGAAAAAAAAAAACACCTGCCTAGGATGTAATTGTAGATGTTTGTGATACAATATTTGTTTTTGAAAAAAAATCTTGGTTAGTCTGCATTGCCATGCGACATTTCTACACTGAATAGAATCGGATAAGAAGATATTTAGGCTCAGTTTACATAGTCAATAAACAACGTCTAAGTGGTATTTAAAAATAACACCCCGGTTAGGAAGATTTTGTCAATATTTTCTCTAGGATACGGTTTAGGAGTCAACAAGAAATCTTATTTGATTTTCCAGAATTTGTTTAGACAAATAAGCTGGTTGTTGATCTTAATAATAAGCGATAATTATTTAGAAATTGATTGTTGGGTAAATAAACAATGTTTCGAAAAAATCTATAATTAGGAGTTTTTTTTACAGAGAAATGTAGAACAGAAAAATTTTAATTTTTTATTAGCTGGTAAATTTGGAGAAAAAATACTTTAATTTTATGTTTTTTGCTCTTATCTCAACCATTTTTATAAATATGAAAATCTATTAGAAATATTTCTTTCCATTTTTTTTTCGAACTCAATCTGAAACTATAAAAAATAATTCTTAAAGGATGTTTTTTACTTAAGATCTATATCATAATCTATTTTGAAACTATTTTCACAAAATATTATTTATACCAAAATTTTTCTAACAGCTGGTTTATTATTTCAATTTGTTTTTTTTATTTCTACCTGTTTACCAAACAAATCTCCACCATTTTCAAATAGAGAGAGAAAAATAAATTTTTCAAATCAACTAGTACGAAAAAACTAAACAAGTTTCGCAAACCTCTCATGTTTTGTATTCAAATGACATATATAATATTCTATAAAAAAAATAGTTTTTCAAGTTTTGAATCATCACAAATTCTATTAAGCACAGCTCTTGCAACTGTTTTGAATGAGCGTGGGGATTAATTTATAGTCTATTTTAAAAATATATGAAAGCACAGATTTTATGTGTAAATCCCAATGTAATATCGCAAAAGAGTGCCTAATACGTTCTAAATTATTTAAATATATTTTTATATCAAATTTTGAATCCCTCAATTAAGGCATAAAATACATATACCGGGTGACAATGAGACTAGGGCCATGCCTATATCTCGGTCATTTTTCAACCGATTTGAATAAAATTTGGAAAATAGATATAAGACACAATTTTGGATTGACAGTCGTATAAAAACAAAATGGCGAACTTCCGGTTTCGCCAGAAATGTCACCAACTTCGATTTTTTAAATGGAACACCCTATATATTTGATGTTTTTTAGATTCTATGGCTTAAATTACATACGACAGTGTTGCCAATTTTTTTATTTTTCAATAAAAAAATTCAAATTTCCAAAATTTTTTTTTAGCACAAGAGGCCTTTATCTAGTCAAAATCTATTCTAATTGACATCAGTAATTCATAGTAATAAACTTTTCATCGATATGATCAATAACAAATCCTACAGCGGGAATTTAAATTTTATAAATTCATTTTTAACGAATAAATCGTTTTTTTCAAATGGTACCTACCGAGGGCCATCTTGTCATTCAATAGCGAATTTAATTACCAAGTCAACGATATACATTATGTACTATTTTCTTTTTGTTAAAAATTAAACGTAATCATTTCTTGAAAAAAAAATCTGAGAATTTGAATTTTTTTATTAAAAAATAAAAAATTTGGCAACACTGTCGTATGTAATTTGAGCCACAGAATCCAAAAAATATAAAATATATAGGGTATTCCATTTAAAAAATCGAAGTTGATGACATTTTTGTTTTTATGCGTCTGTCAATCCAAAATGGTGTCTTATATCTATGTACCAAATTTTATTCAAATCGGTTGAAAAGTGAAGGAGATATAGGCATGGGCCTAGTCTAATTGTCACCCCGTAGGTGGAAAATGTTAACTATTAACTTATATTGTAATCATAGAACTTACCGAGGTATTTAAAGAAGTGAGAAATTATTCATTAAAAAGTACCTAAGGTTGTGAAATAAATCACACTTGTTCCCAAGAACAAAGACATTAAATGTCCTACACTGCACCAGCGTCTGGACTTCAACAACTACTCCTTGGGCTATATGCCCCCCCAGGTATTGAATTACGAAAGTCCAGACGTGGTTTGGCGCCCGACCAAGTCGGGGCTTTAAACCAAAAACTTTGATTTTATTATTAAAGGAGCTTGCCATTCTTATACCGGTTTCGGCATTATTGTGCCTCGTCAGTGGGAAGTAGACTAGCTCGAATTTCTATCTCTAAAGAAATTCTGAAGATCGCTTTGAACCCACCAATTCTTAGTACAAACGGCTAAGTCGAGAAAGAGGAGGTGAGTGCAACGCCATCTTCACTTTTATAATGAAATCAAAGCTTGCAAAACTATAGAAAACTCTAACGGCGGTGGTGCAGTGTAGGACATTTAATGTCTTGGTTCTTGGGAACAAGTGTGATTTATTGCACAACCTTAGGTAGTTTTGGTTCGCCCATGGTCCTTTTTTGGTATTTTTATTCAAAAAATTCCACCGTCGTTAGAGTTTTCTATAGTTTTACAAGCTTTGATTTTATTATAAAAGTGAAGATGGCGTTGCACTCACCTCCTCTTTTTCGACTTAACCGTGTGTACTAAGAGTCTGTGGGTTCAAAGCGATCTTCAGAATTTCTTTAGAGATAGAAATTCGAGCTAGTCTACTTCTTACTGACGAGGCACAATAAACCTTGGTCGGGTGCCAAACCACGTCTGGACTTTCGTAATTCAATACCTGGGGGGGCATATAGCCCAAGGAGTAGTTGTTGAAGTCCAGACGCTGGTGCAGTGTAGGACATTGAATGTCTTGGTTCTTGGGAACAAGTGTGATTTATTTCACAACCTTAGGTAGTTTTGGTACTCCCATGGTCCTTTTTTGGTATTTTTATGGTTCAAAAAATTCCACCGTCGTTAGGATTAAAAAGTAATTAATTTTTTTTAGAAATGCACGTTGGTTAATGCTGGCAAAATTTTTATATACTTGAAAAGAGATAACTGAAAAATTCTATATGAATTAAAATTCGTTTGGGAGAAGCGCAATTCAAAATCTGCGCTTATAGAAAAAGATGAAATTATTTATTGAGAAGGGAAATTCGAAAAATATTTTTTATTCATCAATATGAATCCCAAAAAAACGAACACTTTATTCTGCCTATTATGAAACCTAATGAGCTCTGTTTTATTAGTGTTAAAAAACAAATCTCGACTATTAAAATATTTAGAAGTTTTTTCCTGAAGAGAGAATTGACCCTTGTGGAACTCGCATATGAGGATCTAACAGATTAAATGTAACGTCTTTAGTTTTGTTGTCTATTTTAAAGTTTATTGTTGCCTCTAATTCCATATGTCTCCAGTACAAATAAATCATCATTGAGGCAGTCGAATGCCCTTCTTAAATCACAGAATATCGGCACATCGCACTTGGCTGCTTCAATATGGACAATAATTTAATTATAAAATGATACAACTGCCTACTTAGTACTATCAAATGAAAACTTTTAAAGAAAAATGAAAGACATTTATATGATTTTGAAATTAACACGTTTTGGACATTATTTTCAAAAGAAATAAATTCATCTCCATTGTTGATCGATTGTTTAAAATAACCTGCAATTTTAGATGGAACTTTAGACAGTGCAATACATAGCTCCGATTTGGAGTATTTTTTCCTACAAAAACTAAATCGAATTTGAATTAATTTAAATTTCTCAACTGCAACCCGTACCGGCGTCGGCCTCGGTCGCCTGCAAGTCGTTCTTGCATATTTTAATAACCTTTCTTTGTAAAAAGTTTTTAATTAGATGCTCAGTAATAAAGGGCCGTCTTGAATTTTAGGGAAAATTAAATAGTTAGCGAACGTCACGTCCCCGCTGCGTTGTCTAAGCGCCAGTCTAAATACACACCTTCCTCCCCTTGTTTACTCGAAAAATTTCGGAAAGGAAATAAGGTAATTATAGTTATTAAAGATAAAAAGGGCTTTTTAAAGAAACAAAGTTGTCACGTTTGTCACGGTAGAGCTAAGAAGGCACTAAGTAGATGCGACGAGTCATCTTTTCGAGGATTTCGTTTTTGATACGTTGTTTTGAGTAGACAATTAGGAAAGTTTTGTATAAGTGAAAGGTTTTGTGTTTTTCCATACAATAGCAAAAAGTATTTGTAACTCTCTTAAAACAGTTTTTAAATAACAATTCATTACGATCCTGAAGAAATTGATAGTAATTTCTATTAAACATAATCGATATTTATAAAATTCCGTTAATGAAAATTTAATCCTTGTTTTAGAGATAAATTTAAGAATAATTTCGTTTTTTGGATTAGAAATACAAAACATCCTAAAGAAATTGTAGTAGAATGAATGTTAATACTACCAAAATGGGGGTTTAAACAATTAAAAGAAAATTCAAGTTAACGAGTCTCAAACGCGCTCACCTGTTATTGCATAATCTTTCTCTGGAATGATGCTGATAGTTGCAGCGGTTTATACAAAATGCAGTTGTGTTTTAAGTAAGCTGTAATTTTTTCAAAGCAAAATGAATAAATGAATATATTGCTTTGAAAAAATTAGAGCTTATTTAAAACACAAAAAAGACGTCCATGTTTCAGATATTTACTTTAATTTAATAAAAAGTTTGGGTAGAATATTGTAGATATTATAATCAATTGAGTTTTTTTGTGATTTAGTTAAGCGATAATATCGTACTAGAAAACCTGTTTTTTAATTGATCGACATGGCTGAACCAATTTAATTTACTGCCTATGGTTAAACCAAGCAACTTAACAGTTGTTGAATCTGAACAAGAGGAAGAAAAGTGAGATGTAGAGGAAGAGCATAAATTTTAAACGATCGGCAAAGAACCATAGCTATGTAAACCAGTAAGGAATTTTAATTTATTAGATTCGACATCCTAAGACCGGTTTCTGTCTTTCGATGGTAGCACATCTAAAAAACCATAGCTATATTCTTATATTCTTATAGTCATCAACATCAGTTTTCTCACTTCCCACAGAAATAATAATTGGTTCTATTGTTTCCTCTATTAACATATGAAGTTTCCAGAATTTTTCTTCCTCTGCCATGATATGTCTTAATTTACTGTCTATGGTTAAACCAAGCAACTTAACAGTTGTTGAATCTGAACAAGAGGAAGAAAAGTGAGATGTAGAGGAAGAGCATAAATTTTAAACGATCGGCAAAGAACCACATCTATATTCTTATATTCTTATAGTCATCAACATCAGTTTTCTCACTTCCCACAGAAATAATAATTGGTTCTATTGTTTCCTCAATTAACATATCAAGTTTCCAGAATTTTTCTTCCTCTGCCATGATATGTCTTAATTTACTGTCTATGGTTAAACCAAGCAACTTAACAGTTGTTGAATCTGAACATGAGGAAGAAAAGTGAGATGTAGAGGAAGAGCATAAATTTTAAACGATCGGCAAAGAACCACATCTATATTCTTATATTCTTATAGTCATCAGCATCAGTTTTCTCACTTCCCACAGAAATAATAATTGGTTCTATTGTTTCCTCTATTAACATATCAAGTTTCCAGAATTTTTCTTCCTCTGCCATGATATGTCTTAATTTACTGTCTATGGTTAAACCAAGCAACTTAACAGTTGTTGAATCTGAACAAGAGGAAGAAAAGTGAGATGTAGAGGAAGAGCATAAATTTTAAACGATCGGCAAAGAACCATAGCTATATTCTTATATTCTTATAGTCATCAACATCAGTTTTCTCACTTCCCACAGAAATACTAATTGGTTCTATTGTTTCCTCTATTAACATATCAAGTTTCCAGAATTTTTCTTCCTCTGCCATGATATGTCTTAATTTACTGTCTATGGTTAAACCAAGCAACTTAACAGTTGTTCAATCTTAACATGTGGAAGAAAAGTGAGATGTAGAGGAAGAGCATAAATTTTAAACGATCGGCAAAGAACCACATCTATATTCGTATATTCTTATAGTCATCAACATCAGTTTTCTCACTTCCCACAGAAGTAATAATTGGTTCTATTGTTTCCTCTATTAACATATCAAGTTTCCAGAATTTTTCTTCCTCTGCCATGATATGTCTTAATTTACTGTCTATGGTTAAACCAAGCAACTTAACAGTTGTTGAATCTGAACAAGAGGAAGAAAAGTGAGATGTAGAGGAAGAGCATAAATTTTAAACGATCGGCAAAGAACCACATCTATATTCTTATAGTCATCAACATCAGTTTTCTCACTTCCCACAGAAATAATAATTGGTTCTATTGTTTCCTCTATTAACATATCAAGTTTCCAGAATTTTTCTTCCTCTGCCATGATATGTCTTAATTTACTGTCTATGGTTAAACCAAGCAACTTAACAGTTGTTGAATCTGAACATGAGGAAGAAAAGTGAGATGTAGAGGAAAAGCATAAATTTTAAACGATTGGCTAAGAACCATAGCTATATTCTTATATTCTTATAGTCATCAACATCAGTTTCCTCACTTTCCACAGAAATAATAATTGGTTCTATTGTTTCCTCTATTAACATATCAAGTTTCCAGAATTTTTCTTCCTCTGCCATGATATGTCTTAATTTACTGTCTATGGTTAAACCAAGCAACTTAACAGTTGTTGAATCTGAACATGTGGAAGAAAAGTGAGATGTAGAGGAAGAGCATAAATTTTAAACGATCGGCAAAGAACCACATCTATATTCTTATATTCTTATAGTCATCAACATCAGTTTTCTCACTTCCCACAGAAATAATAATTGGTTCTATTGTTTCCTCTATTAACATATCAAGTTTCCAGAATTTTTCTTCCTCTGCCATGATATGTCTTAATTTACTGTCTATGGTTAAACCAAGCAACTTAACAGTTGTTGAATCTGAACAAGAGGAAGAAAAGTGAGATGTAGAGGAAGAGCATAAATTTTAAACGATCGGCAAAGAACCATAGCTATATTCTTATATTCTTATAGTCATCAACATCAGTTTTCTCACTTCCCACAGAAATAATAATTGGTTCTATTGTTTTCTCTATTAACATATCAAGTTTCCAGAATTTTTCTTCCCCTGCCATGATATGTCTTAATTTACTGTCTATGGTTAAACCAAGCAACTTAACAGTTGTTGAATCTGAACATGTGGAAGAAAAGTGAGATGTAGAGGAAGAGCATAAATTTTAAACGATCGGCAAAGAACCACATCTATATTCTTATATTCTTATAGTCATCAACATCAGTTTTCTCACTTCCCACAGAAATACTAATTGGTTCTATTGTTTCCTCTATTAACATATCAAGTTTCCAGAATTTTTCTTCCTCTGCCATGATATCTCTTACTTTACTGTCTATGGTTAAACCAAGCAACTTAACAGTTGTTGAATCTGAACAAGAGGAAGAAAAGTGAGATGTAGAGGAAGAGCATAAATTTTAAACGATCGGCAAAGAACCATAGCTATATTCTTATATTCTTATAGTCATCAACATCAGTTTTCTCACTTCCCACAGAAATACTAATTGGTTCTATTGTTTCCTCTATTAACATATCAAGTTTCCAGAATTTTTCTTCCTCTGCCATGATATGTCTTAATTTACTGTCTATGGTTAAACCAAGCAACTTAACAGTTGTTGAATCTGAACAAGAGGAAGAAAAGTGAGATGTAGAGGAAGAGCATAAATTTTAAACGATCGGCAAAGAACCACATCTATATTCTTATAGTCATCAACATCAGTTTTCTCACTTCCCACAGAAATAATAATTGGTTCTATTGTTTCCTCTATTAACATATCAAGTTTCCAGAATTTTTCTTCCTCTGCCATGATATGTCTTAATTTACTGTCTATGGTTAAACCAAGCAACTTAACAGTTGTTGAATCTGAACATGAGGAAGAAAAGTGAGATGTAGAGGAAAAGCATAAATTTTAAACGATTGGCTAAGAACCATAGCTATATTCTTATATTCTTATAGTCATCAACATCAGTTTCCTCACTTTCCACAGAAATAATAATTGGTTCTATTGTTTCCTCTATTAACATATCAAGTTTCCAGAATTTTTCTTCCTCTGCCATGATATGTCTTAATTTACTGTCTATGGTTAAACCAAGCAACTTAACAGTTGTTGAATCTGAACATGTGGAAGAAAAGTGAGATGTAGAGGAAGAGCATAAATTTTAAACGATCGGCAAAGAACCACATCTATATTCTTATATTCTTATAGTCATCAACATCAGTTTTCTCACTTCCCACAGAAATAATAATTGGTTCTATTGTTTCCTCTATTAACATATCAAGTTTCCAGAATTTTTCTTCCTCTGCCATGATATGTCTTAATTTACTGTCTATGGTTAAACCAAGCAACTTAACAGTTGTTGAATCTGAACAAGAGGAAGAAAAGTGAGATGTAGAGGAAGAGCATAAATTTTAAACGATCGGCAAAGAACCATAGCTATATTCTTATATTCTTATAGTCATCAACATCAGTTTTCTCACTTCCCACAGAAATAATAATTGGTTCTATTGTTTTCTCTATTAACATATCAAGTTTCCAGAATTTTTCTTCCCCTGCCATGATATGTCTTAATTTACTGTCTATGGTTAAACCAAGCAACTTAACAGTTGTTGAATCTGAACATGTGGAAGAAAAGTGAGATGTAGAGGAAGAGCATAAATTTTAAACGATCGGCAAAGAACCACATCTATATTCTTATATTCTTATAGTCATCAACATCAGTTTTCTCACTTCCCACAGAAATACTAATTGGTTCTATTGTTTCCTCTATTAACATATCAAGTTTCCAGAATTTTTCTTCCTCTGCCATGATATCTCTTACTTTACTGTCTATGGTTAAACCAAGCAACTTAACAGTTGTTGAATCTGAACAAGAGGAAGAAAAGTGAGATGTAGAGGAAGAGCATAAATTTTAAACGATCGGCAAAGAACCATAGCTATATTCTTATATTCTTATAGTCATCAACATCAGTTTTCTCACTTCCCACAGAAATACTAATTGGTTCTATTGTTTCCTCTATTAACATATCAAGTTTCCAGAATTTTTCTTCCTCTGCCATGATATGTCTTAATTTACTGTCTATGGTTAAACCAAGCAACTTAACAGTTGTTGAATCTGAAGATGAGGAAGAAAAGTGAGATGTAGAGGAAAAGCATAAATTTTAAACGATTGGCTAAGAACCATAGCTATATTCTTATATTCTTATAGTCATCAACATCAGTTTCCTCACTTTCCACAGAAATAATAATTGGTTCTATTGTTTCCTCTATTAACATATCAAGTTTCTCTTCCTCTGCTATGGCATGTCTTATAGCGTTTTGCCAATTGTGCGGTGAAATTTTTGATATGGAGTCACATAATAGTTGACCAACATCTTGAAGATCCCTTCATTTGAGCTCAGATTAGTTCAATGGGGTTAAGTTGACAGTGATAAGGTGGTAACCTCAACACTTTAACTCCATGTACTTTTGCTATTTCATCTACACTATACTTCTTAAATTTTGGTTAATGTTGTTTACATAACTGCAATAGCTCTTTTTTGAGTAATCCCTCTTCTGCCACTATTTCTTTGGGTATTAGCCAATCGGAGAGTTCTTGCTTTTTCCATTTAGTGTTAGGTGACGGTTCCTTTAATCTTGAATGGTAACTGGCATTGTCCATAACTATTACAGAATTGGTCGGTAATAAATCATTTGACTGAAATATTCCTCAAAAACATTAGCAGTCATTTCTTCATAGTATCTATCAACAAATCCTTTATCTCGTCCAATATGAGTGATAATTAAACGGCGACTTTTACCATTTGGAAATTTTAAGCCAGTAGACGAACCTTCTATAAATGCCTGACGAGCATTTGTAACCTGTTTATCTTGCCAAACTTTTTTTACAAAATGTCCTTCATTTATCCATGTTTCATCTAAATAAAAAATATTTTTGTTTTCTCTTCTTAATTTTCTAATTTCCCTTAAATATTGCCTCTTCCAACAAATAATTTTATCTTTCTCTATGAGCACAGATTTTCTATCGTTCTTCTCCCAAACGAAGTCTAATTCGTGTAAAGTTTTCAACAATTTGTCTCTTTTAATGTTTTGACCCAAACAAAAACCTAACATAGTTTGTTACCATAAGAACCATCTTATAAAAAAAAATTAATCACCCACAAAACGAACTTGTTAAATTTGATACTTCCACATTAACTACTGCAAATACACTTTTTTAAAATATAATTATAGTAAAATCTCGTCCGGTGCAGACTTCAATTAAAACAACAATGAGATCCTTGAACGACGACAGAACTGTCCCGAAACACTTTATTAAAAAAAAACCCATTCAAGTCTCCGCTCTGCAGAGGGCCTTGTCTTACATCGAGTTAGACTTCATTTTCGTTAGGCAAATTAAGAAGTTTTCTAACTAAGGAGTTAGGAACGAAAAAAGACGACTGCGGATGTAATGAAGTTATACGATCCGAAACCATGGACGGAACTTATGTTTTTCGATTGGTAAATTCTTATAAAATAGATCAATAGATATACAGCTTTTATTAATTTGTAACTATCTTAATATCTCACTCAAATTCTTTTGAATTAAGGCAGGAGTATCCCAAGGTAGTGTACTAGGTCCAGTACTCTACTTACTGTATACCTTGAGCACGATACTATTGCAACATTTGCTGATGATACTGCCATTCTGGCTGTTGGAAAAGACCATGAAGAAGCCAATCGAAAATTACAAACATCTGTAGACCAGAATAACACCTGGACTAAAAGATGACGTATTAAGTTAAATGAAAATAAATCTGTTCATGTTAACTTTACTAATAAACGAAACCAACACATTCCCATAAGAATAAATAACGCTCAGATTCTCTATGCTAATACAGCAAAATATCTTGGAATGACACTCGACGCTAGACTTCGCTGGAAAGTCCACATTAAAAAGAAACGTGAAGTGCTTGGTTTAAAATATAAAAAGATGTATTGGTTATTAGGAAGAAACTCCAAGTTGTCCACACATAACAAACTGCTCGTCTACAAGCAGATATTGAAACCTGTTTGGACGTATGGTAGCCAGCTTTGGGGCTGCGCCAGTAAAAGTAACATTCGAGTTATCCAACGTTTTCAAAATAAAGTATTAAGGAACATCGTCGATGCACCCTGGTACTGTCGCAACAGTGATCTTCATAGGGACCTGGATGTAGAAACTGTTGACAAGACTATATCTAAATCTGACAGCAGCAATGAACAACGGCTGCTCCAACATGGGAACGTTGAGGTCATCCAGCTCCTCGATAATACCAATTTATAGTCTATTTTTATGTATGAGAGAGTATTAAAATATAAAGCGTTCGTAATCCATAGGCGTACCACTTCTTTTAGTAGACAGTTAAAATATTTTGTGAAGTTATACCTCGAGTATTTTCGTATGAAATAACCTTTGTATAAATATAATAAATATATCGGGTGTACACTTATATTTTCACCTAATTAACCTGCTTATAACTTCTAAGCAGCTGAAGGTAAAAAAGTGCAATTTTTTCTAAAATATTTTATTTTTCCACAAGGTATCTTAAGAACATTGTGTCAAACGGGTTATGTAGGTATAAGGGTTTAAACTTTGACTTTTAAACAACGTTACGTTCATAAATAATAATTTTAATATAAAAACTACTTCTTGCCTACAAATCCAAATCAGAATCGAAATCAGAAGATGAACTGTCGCAACCAATATTTACAATGAGTGGCTCGATCATTTCATCAGTAATATTGTCCAACTTCCACATTTTCTCTTCTTCTTTAATCGTATGATTTACTGCATTTTCCCAGTTTTCAGGCTTCACATTATTTACAGCCTCCAAAAACAACTGTTTAACATCACTCATTTTAACCCCTTACCGCATCATGGGTCATATTTGGCACAATTAATATTTTCATACATAACTATTATAAATAAAGCCGCAGACTATTTTTGCAAACTATTTTTGCATAGGTGGCCATATGTGGTATATATTTCATAATTCTGGTAGTGTAGCGACATCTCTTAACAGTTTGGTGAAGTTTCATACAATTTTGCAAATGGCCGTCGTGTGAACAGGTGTTATCAGTTTTTATAAATTTTGATCCACGATCATCCGAGTTTCTGTAGCAGATTTTGGTACAAAAAAAATAGCCACGTAAAGACTAGAGTTTTTCGAAGGAATTGCTGTAAGTAGACCCATGTAATTCTTTATTTTTTAACTGTTTTTGATGAGAAATATTGTTGTGTCATATGTGGAACTGTATGCACATTCGCCAAAACTCTCGTGGCACAATATGCACTCCGGACACTAAATTTATTTCAGAAAATGGATACACGTTTTATGGTGCCAGTAGATATGTGCCAATGGATGTACCAGATGGTAGTGAAGACGAGAGACTTTCAGAAGATGAAGAACCGCCTGGTAAATTAGCTCCAGATTCTGATTACAAAGACGAAAATGATATGGACGATAACCAATCAGATATTATCATCCCAGAAACGGATTTAGAATTCAGTTCCGATAGCGACGACGATCTACCTCTGCTCGAACGGTTTCGTAAACTAAATAAGAATAGAAACAAGAATCATCCTACTTGGAAACGGGGTAATTTAGTTACATCGGATGAGAACCTAACATTTCTTGGTTCTACTGACATGCCACCTGAATTGGAAAATGCAGACTCTCCTTATGCATTTTTTAACTTTTTTCTAACAAATGAGATGATTACTGATATAGTTTACCAAAGTATCTTATATTCTGCTCAAACGAGACCACAAAAACCTTTGGATCTTACTGAAAAGGAGCTCGAACAGTTTATAGGGACCTGTATTTATATGTCAATAGTCCAGTTACCTAGTTCCAGAAGTTATTGGAATCTGAACCTAAATCACCGCTTGATCTCAGATGTTATGTCATGCAACAGATGGGAAGAAATAAAACGGTTTTTGCACTTTGCGAATAATGACGATGCTGTTGCAGCCGGAAATCCTGCTCATGATAAACTATTCAAAATACGACCTGTACTTAGAAAACTGAGGGAGCAACTACTAAAAGTTCCAAAGGAAGAGTACTTGGCTATAGACGAGCAGATTATTCCAACGAAAGCACGTTCGTCCATCAAACAATACAATCCAAAAAAACCTCATAAATGGGGGTATAAGGCGTTTGTTCTTAGTGGTGTAAGCGGATTTTCCTACGATTATGAAATTTTTGCAGGAAAGCAAACCAATATTCTCCCCAATGGTTTTCCTGACCTGGGAATGAGTTCAAACGTAGTTCTTCGGCTAACAGAAACTGTTCCAAGGCACATAAATCACAAGCTATTTTTTGATAACTGGTTCAATAGCGTCCCATTACAAATTTACTTGGCACAAAATGGTATGTTACCGCTCGGAACTGTTAGAATAAGTGCCAAATAGCAATATGCCAAAAGAGGCTAAACTGAAAAAGAATGGCCGTGGAGCGATGCTAGAGAAAGTCGCCACAATTGATGGAACAAAAATATCTGTTGTCTCATGGTATGACAACAAATTGGTCAACATGTTGTCTACATATGCTGGAAGTACACCAACAGTTGAGGTTCGAAGATTTTCGAAGAAGGATAACAAACATATAACGGTTCCGTGTCCAAAGGCTGTAACAATCTACAACAAATATATGGGAGGAGTAGATCTCCTGGATTCCATGCTAGGATACTATAGAATCAAACTTAGGTCAAAAAAATGGTATATGAGAATATTTTTTCATATTATTGATTTGATGGTTGTCAATGCATGGATACTTTGGAGAAGAAGTGAAAACGAGTTCAAAGATTTAGGTCTGGCAGATTTCAAAATGGCCATTGCAGAGTGCTTGTGTAAATTGAATAAAGCCAGCCAGTGGAGTCATGGATAACTTGCAAAACAAGAAAAAAAGGGGCCCGACATCAGATTTTCCCATCCAAGAGGTTCGAAGAGATCAATATGGCCATCTTCCAGTATGGTGTGATAATCGGCAAAGGTGCAAATATTTCTGTGGTAAAAAATCTTTTGTAAAGTGTGAAAAATGTGGTGTTCATCTTTGCTTGAACAAAGACAGAAACTGCTTTTATAAGTTCCATACTGAATGACTTTTAGTTGATTGATTTGCTTATACATTATTTTGATGTTTTGTTGTATTATTGCATATTGTGCCACATATGGCAAAAAAAAATACAAAAAAAAAATTAAAAAAAGTTAATAAAGATTTTTTTAAATATTTTTACCGAAATCCTGAATTTTTTTTCCACATAGTGCATTTTTTTTACCAAAAACAAAAAATTCATGCGGTAAGGGGTTAAAAGAATTATTTTTTCTTGAAACTTCTCCCTTTATCTGTGCCCATATCAGTTCAATCGGGTTTACTTCGCAATGATATGGTGGTGATCTAACCACCGTCATCCCACGATTTTTTGCAATTTCATCAATTTCATATTTTTTAATTTCTCTTTATGAAGGGAACACAAATGATACAGTTCTCTTCTCACAGAACCGGGATGGAACTTAATATTCTTTGAATTTAGCCAATTCTGTAAATCTTTTTTTAACCACTTGGTTGTGGGCATTTTTTCTGTAAGTCTCGAGTGATAACTTGCATTATCCATTACTAGTTCTGAGGAAGAAGATCTATCATTTGTTCGAACCACTCTTTAAAGACATCAGCATTCATGTCCTCATGGTAGTCACCGGTACGAGTAGATTCAAAAGTCAATAAACCACCTTTAACAAAACCGTTTGAACTACCGATGTGTACTATTATCAGTCTGCGCCCCTTTCCTGATGGTGGATTTAAACCAGTAGATAAATTATTTAAAAACGCCTGTCTTCGACTTGTAACAGTTTCATCTTGCCAAAATTTATTTGGTGTATGTCCCTCGTTGATCCATGTTTCATCTAAATAAAATATATTTCTTCTTTGGTTTCTCATTTCTTTTATAGTCCTTAGGTAATTTCTTCTCCATACTACAATATCGCTTCTTTCTATTAAAATAGACTTTCTGAAATGCTTTTTCCATAGAAAACCTATTTCTTTTAAAAGTTTCCATAGTGTGCTTCGACTCATTTCAGGGTAATCCTTATCATCTCGAACCGTGGCAAGAACTTTGTCTACTGTCGGAAATTCTTTTCTAAAGAAGAACGAATGCACTTTCCTTCGAAGTCTTTCTTTCAAATGATTTTTTTTCTATTTGAAATTTTGGTTTTCCTGGAGCTTTACGTGCTGTTTGAAACTCGCCACATTTCTCTTCTTTAACAACTCTGTAAATCGTAGATTTCCCAACACCAAACGTACTACTAACTAATTTCACTGTGTCATCAACACTTTTACATAAATGTTTGTCTGTAAATGATTTAAAACAATTAGATATTAATGTTTTTTCATTAACTGTTAAAGGACCGATTTTTTGTCGTTTACGCGGTTCTTCCAAATTTTCCATGATCACACTAGAATTCACAATAGACTGCACACTGCACCTTGCATGTTGCAACTAAACGACATTTAGTAAGCTGTCAAGAATACACAACTGGACCTCCTTACTAAATAGAAAACCTACAATCGCATTTTCGGTGAAATTTGTTGGTAAGGGATTTATCTACTTATAATTCGATTACTGTAAAAAATTCTTGGAATTAAAATAAAACAAAATTGGCAAATAGGTACTTATTGAAAATAATCTTAAGATACGGCTATGTTATCTTTAATACACAGGGCTTTTGGCCTGTCCAAACCTTTTTCTATTGTTCTGTACAGCTTATGGTTATAAAAGACCAATAAAAGACCCAAAACTTGTATTAGCTCAGGTACATTTATGACAATTTTAGGAAATATTTAGATTATTCCGTAAAAATATTTAAAATGACCGTACTAAGTTTTGCATTAGAAATGCTGTTTTATTACTCTCTTATACATAAAAATAGACCATAGTAAGAAGACTCAAGAGGACTAGTTCAGTGACAGTGCTAGTTACAAACAGATTATTGTGCGGATTTGTGTTACACGTTACCGGTAGTGTTACTAAAATTATCAGACCCTAAGGTACACTAGTGAGTAGGACCTTAGTATTTAAGAATTCTAGTTAAGTTAGGTTGGAACAAAATTGCTTATTATTCTTCATGATCAGATTGTAATTATAGAAAACATTCCCACAGAGTGTTTTGCTACGAAAAAAAAATTCTTCTGTGGTTCGAATTTACTGGTGAAAAGGTTTACAATAATCGGCGATAAGTAATTACTCATAAACTTCGTGGTATTTGTATGGTTTTGATATTGTTCAATACAGAGTTTGGCCTGAAGTATTTTTTCTTCATTCATTCATGTGCTTGATACAGTTGCAGATTTTTTCTTAACCCTTTTTTTAATTGACTTACTCTTCAACTCTTCGGTGGGTAAATACTTCAGCTTCTTTCGCATCTCTTCTTCTTTTTTAGTATATAGTAAAATTTTGCATATTTTTAAAACTACTGTCTTGAATCCTAAAAATAGCCACACTCGAAATTAGGACTGATTTATTAAAAGCGCCATAACCCGAACCGATTTTTTTATCTCAATTTTAATGTTTTTAGGAACCCAGATGGGTGCCAAGAAACGGCATGCGTTCTTTAAAGACAGAAATCGACCACCCACATATCGGGATTCCGTCAAATCTAAAATCTGTTAGGCCGAAACAATCGTTCTACAGCTACACAACTGTGGGAGATAATGACACATTTCTTTGAATGATTTTATTTTGAACGTTCAGTTTCCGTTGATTTATCTGCTCGAGTGATAAATAGTTTATTATCTAAATATAGCAAAACATTTTGTATTAATTCTAATAATTTGAGATATCATCCAGTTAGAAAACTCGTAGGAATATAAAATTATGTTTTATTTGTGTCTTTGTCTCAATATTTTTTATTGAATTAAAAAAATTACTATACAGGGTGCGTTATTAGTACGTGGAAAAAATGTTTTACAGATAAAAGTTAAAGCATATACAAGGTGCTTCAAAAAACCTGCCAGTAGATATTAGAAACCAAAACTAAATGTTATTTTTGAATTACAGGATATTGAAATTGAGAGCTATCAGGAAAAATATTGTTTTTTACATTAGAAAAATTAAAATATCTCCAAAATTACTAAATTTTGGCAAGTTCTTAATATGAAAACTAAACCGCAGTATTGCTATAAAAATTATTAATCGTTTTTATACTACCACTTTCTTCGGACAGTAATTCTAACAATAGAAAATCCATTAAGGCAGAAATCTCAAATTTCCCAAGAACTGGATCACCCCCAGAGCTTGTCCAAACATCTAGACAGACCACAACGTACTTCTTACCCCAACAACTTATCTCGTTCGACCCCGAACAATAACCAAAGATAAAGAAAAAAAAAACCCAATCGACAAGAAATTGCGGCGTTTGTCTGTCGCACATGCCTCTCGGGTGATTTATCTAAAAACGTCCAGATAGAGTATCTGTTTATGAACAAATATTTTGGGAATATAATGGAAAAGTACGCCATTAACGCAGCGGGAGAATTTACTGGGCCGGACCATGTCAAGTAACCACTAATTTTGACTCTTCCTTAGGGCCACTGAGGTTTCTATTATCTAAAAGAGATTTTATCTGATTAACCGACGTTTTGTGGGCACGTTGTTAAAATGGATGAGTTTTTAGTTCGAGAAGAATGAGGTACCTACTTATGCCCGACTGTTATCGAAAGATTAATTTTTTCTTGTCTTGTTAAACATAATTAAAAATGCTCTTAATTGGTATTTAAAACTTTATTTAAGCTTTTTTTGATTCATTGATACAACAAAATATAGTATACATAAGTTACGTTTAACATTTGCCCCACACTGTATAGTTAATTTGAAACTGACAATTTAGAAACCATAGTAACCATATTGACACTTCTAAATGAAAACATAACAATTATTTTTCATACCTCTTTAACCTTCAATCAAGTTACCGCGATATTAGTTGCCATGGAGACTGCGACAGAATTAAAATAAATGAAAATCTTTCTCTGATCAAGAAGAACGAACTTATGAAATATGTTCCGAACTAATGCCAAAATTATATTCAATTTCGTAATTATCCGTTTGCGAAATTTGATATTTATGAATTTTATGACTCTTTAATGCACGTTTGCTATTTAATAATTGATTATGTTCATCCAATATTTCCATGACCATCGGTGAATAATTAAGTCATGGCAATACCTGGATAATAGATCATAATTGGTGATAATTGGTACAGATAGATGGCGTTACAGATTGACTAACCTCAACGTAATTAATGGTAGGCCGAATATTAGAAATTTTTGCATAGTAGAAAATTGGGTATGATACTCAAATAGCGTAAGCCAAATATTGAATGTAAACGCAAACTTCAATGCATAGAGCGTAAATGTTGTGTGGATTCTTGCAATTTTTTTTTTTTGCAAAATAGAAATATGTAATATCAAAATTGTATTGCAGAAACTTTTGAGAAAAAAAATCGGTTAATAATATCGGAATTTAGGAAAAATTTTAAAGGAATAGTCCTTCAAAATATTTTTCCTTGCAAATTCAGAAATAAATTTATTAATATATCTGGAACTTTTTTTTACATTGACAGGCAATATTTATCAACCTACTTAAAAATAAATTGTAATAAATAAAAAATCTATTGAATACTAACAAGCATAATGAATTTCTTACAAAATTTTCTATTAATTTTGATATGTTAAAGTTTTGGATCCTTCTGCATTTGCGAGATCAAATTCTGAAGATTTTTAGTTGTTTACACATTTCAAACATAACATACAAGTGTCATGTTCAAGATTTCCATCAGTGTATCAAAGTTCTTGTTTTAAATTTTTTTTATTATGATTATTATACCTAAAACAAGATATATTTTATGAAATTTCTCTCCAGTTTTTTTCATAAAAGTCAAACACGATCTCAAACGTAGACGCACACTGTGAACAAGTTGGGTCGAAATCGTTTCCGTCAGAACGAAAGAAAATAAAAAGAAAACGCTTCCTTGTAACATACTCTTGTCGTTTTCATAACTCAACAGACCGTGTATGAAATGCGATAGCCCGCTACTGGAAGCCGTAATTCACTAACTTATTTTCAAGCCGAACAACTTGTTTTCATATAAAAAAAGAATTGAATAAAATTGTTAGGACACAAGCATGTCTAATCGTATTTTTGAGATTTTATTTCAGTGGATTATTCCAACTGAACAGTGAAAAAAATTGACCATTCCAAGAGGTAATTAAAAACAAGAAACTTATAGTACGCTCCATTTTGCTGCTCTATGAATCATCTAACTCCCTTCACTCCAATAAACTGAAACATAGTGCAATACTGTGGAAACTACAGATTCTAATATGAACAAAATTCAACGCAAAGGTAGGCAACATAACATCCACAGAACACAGGTTTCGCTGGTCAAGTTAGCGATGCCTGTCAAAGATTATAGTAAAATTATAAATCGGAAATATTGTCAATTTATTGTACTTTTAAAAACTAAAACTTATGGATGGATCTAAGTGAGTGAGAGTGACTCAAATACCCCTCCAGAAAAGGCTGCAAGAAATGTTACATTTCCAGAAAAATCAAAAAAGAAATTTGAAAATTAATACTGTCTTCTCATAAGTTGATGTGAGTTTTAATATCGTGTGGTCGTAGAAAAAAATCTCGTGTATTGTTCGAGCAAAAAGCTATTTGCCACTTACGATAAATTGCTGCAAAGTATCACAAATAGCTGTTTTTAAACGTTGTCCATCTTTAAAAAAATAATGCAAACAATACTTTAATTAATATAATAATATAAAAAACTTTGAACCAGAAAAAAATACAAATAAATCATTCTAAACACATCCCATTGTATTGTTTTTTTAATTCGCCACTTGTGGGGTCTATTGCCACAATAATGATAATAACTCTTGAACAATAGATATTTTCCATAGCGCAATAAAATTACATCATAATTGTGCAACAACCTTTGAAAATGTTATAAAATTCAGACTATGTGTTTGAAGATTTTATCAATGATGATGATAAAACAGTTACTTCCGAAAAATATAAAACACTTCCAATTAAATTGTTTAAATCAAGGATTTCTACTAATTATTCTCATCGTTGCAGTTTTTTGTTCTAATTTTACCACAAAGGAATCATTGTGTTTAAAAATAGACGAATGATGTTGTTTGTGTAACTAATAAATTTGATTTTAAGTCAAGTTTTTTATCGTAAGTAATATCAGATAAGGCTTAATTGAGTTGGCTGAACTGTGGCCAGTAATTTTAATTAATTGTTGTTCACCTACCCCTCCTTTAGCCACTAGAGTGGTTTGTTATTTTTATTTCTTTTGTATTTAATCCTGCCTTCTCTGCTGGTTCTTTAGTCCATTTCAAAAATTCGTTTTTTCCCACTGGAATGTTTTTGTACCATCCACTTTGTTCAATGATGGGTTTACTGTTAAGAATAATGTATCAGTTGTTATTCTAGATGAACGTTTAACCATTAGAATTTTAAAAGGTAGGGTTCTTCGTATTGAGGACCAGCCATTTACTAACGGCCATTTTTTTTATCCACTTCCAATTTAAAATAATGAACTCTGTAATCGACTGCTTCTCCACCTCTCCAGGTAAGTTCTACTGAAGGGATATGGTAAAATTTTCGCTGGAGTCCCGCCGGAGTGTCTTCGTCCCATAATAAAACTATTGCCGTAGTATTCTTCCAATTTTAATGAAGCAGAGCTCGATTTTCTTCTACTGGCGCACATCTTCAAATTCCTTCGTTTCGCATTACGAGCTTCCCTACTAAGATAATATCTTTACATTGATCAAAATTTTCCACTTCATAAAATACATCTGTTGCATTTTTTTTTGTTGTTCCTCATTGTCTTCACAACTAGTTCTTTGTAATTTTTACCGTTTTCTTTCTTCATATTCCACGCCCAATTTCAGGATTAGGTTTAGTTGCTCTAGTTTCCAAAAGCTCGTATTTCTTTGCCTTGCAGAATTCCGTAAACTGTTTGACGTATGGGTTTTAACGGTATTGTAGAATCACTTCCAAAGCGACTCATTTTCACTACATCAGCTGACTAGCACTGTTTAAAAACAATATTACAAAATTTATTGACAATAAAATAAGAAAAATTGTTTGGCGTCGTTTTCTGGTGTCCTAGGAGACCATAATTACTTGTTATCAAACGTATTGTAATTTTTGGTGACAACAGCTGTCAAGTTTTGCCGCGGGTAAACTCGAAAAAACTACTGACAGCAGCTGTCATACAGTTTTTTCATCTAGAAATCATTTGTAATTCAAAATTGCGCGTTTGTGATTGGTGAAAATTAAGACGAGGGAAATAGCTATTTTAAAATAATCCATTGTACAAGAAACTACCATGTTGGTGCAATTCTATCAACATGACTTTCATTTCGTTCGACTCTTTGAAATTTTCTGTTTAATACGGCGCTAGCTTTATGATCAGTGATAATTAGAAACAGTCGCCTAAAAAGATTAGGCATGCATTACTTTTAATGCACTTTTTTGTCTTCCTATGGAACAATGACGGGTATTATTTTGCTTTGGCTATTAATCAAACTTGTTTAATCGAAATTTGTTTGGTAGCAAGACGAAAATTCGTTTTCGAAAAGGGTGAATAACACGTTTTCTAGAAGGGGATCTTTCCCGGTTATAATAAATCACTCTCGATGACTGATGCAATGTTCATATTAATTTGAATAATATCTAGAGAGTAACTAAAATACCAACTTCAATGGGTCACTCTCTGATGTAGTGATAATAAATTACAGTTTCTCGGAACTATATGTTGGGCTAGGGTTCAAATTAGAAAGCCTCTCGTCTCTATGAAGTATTTGCATGGGTAAGTGTTTTAGTTTTGGGAGACCTCTCGAAAAGGAAAATTTGCCTGATTTGAATACGTATTTCTTTGGGGGGTATGACGTTCCTAATATTCAACCCTTTTTGTTCATCCAGGTACTTGAAAACATTTGAAGCAAACAGAAAAGACACTCTACTTGCAAATTCTACATACAGAATGATTTTTCTAGTACTTTGATTCCTTGAAATACTTTTAATACAAACATTATGTACCACTACTTCAAGGATTTAAATAAATAAAGCTGTACCGTTAGATATTCGTCTAATATGACATTTAGTGTTCTTAAATTTTTCACGATCAGCCTCACGCTGTTTGTTTTATACTTTCAATGAAGACGAACTTCGTATATACCATCAACATATTTTCTATATTTATCTTGATTCGAGTTTGGAGTACGAGCCACTAACAAAAGCAATTGTACACACCTTTTGTTCTGTTTATATTTATCTAGATCGTAATTTGCATATAAAAAAAATATTTATTTTAGTATCGCGGTGACACTTCCAACCCACCCAAGTGTTAACCACTTTCGAGTCGAACTGTAGGTGGAACGAAATAGAATGAACTCTAAACAGATATACTGGGTGATGTGGTTATTCCACATCACCAAATTTTTAAAAATTACTTTTTTTTAAAACCGGTCAGAAATTAGTACTTTCCGGTTTATTTTTAGGTCAGAAAATCTCATTTTGTCGGACCGAGCCAGAAAATTATTGTTATAGTCCGGTAAAAGCTTTTACCGGACTCATTTTTATTTACTTTCCGGCCTATCTTTAATGAAAAAAATAATAATATAGTTAGTCTAAGATAGCGGTCAATTGGTTTCTATAGTAACCGAGTTTTGTATTATTTAAAACTATAAAATAACTTGACATATTTTGACGTTTAGTTGAAAACGTGACATTTACTATAAAATGGATATTCAAAATGATGCATTTGATTGTGAATTAATGGAAGATGAAATTATACCAGATGAAATTGTTAAGGCGGCGACCCAAGCAATTGTTAAAATTAGTTAATAAAGAGTTCTTGTTATAAAAATGTAAACTGAATAATATGATGTTTATAGTACAACACTGGACGTTTTAAAAAAAATATTGTACGTAATACGTCCCAAAAGTGCTTTTACTGTACTCGCAGGCTTGCAGGACTCGCCTGCGGCTCGCCCTGCAATTTGCCCACTCATCCAGTAAAATACCACTTTCGGGACTTGTTACGTAAACTACTATTTTTTTAGTTTATGAAATTCTAGTCAGATAGTCTATCATGATGATGATGATAGACTATCATCAACGCGCGTAGAGTGTGTTAAAATTGTGTTTTGGTTGAGTGGTCGATATTTATTTCAAAATTTTTAGTTATTACATTTATTTTTATAATATATTACATTTAAATGAAATAAACAGTTATCCCTTAGAAACCATTATGGTTGTATTAGGGATGGCTGTTTGTATTCTAGTATTAATTGCTGTTTAATCTCATGTAGTTATATAAAAATGTAAAACGTGAATTTAAAGAAAGAGAATACTCTAAAGAAAAAATAAAAACAAATTTAATTATTATAAAAGGGCGTTTGTATATCAGAGATCAATAAAATCGCAGACTATATAACTATCTAATTGAAATGTGAAGGATTTGAAATATTTTTTAAATAAATTGAAGTTGTTTAAGGTTAATAGAAGAGTTTTGTAGAATTCTGGTAAGTTATTATAAATTTTTAGGGAGAGGTAAGTATAGCACATTTGGCCTAATAATTTGTTGGCATAATTAGTAATAACAAATTTAATTATTTTTTGTCTTGTGTCATAGTTGTGTTCGATGTTTTTTAATATCTGTTTATGTTTGTAGGTATAGATCAGGAGATTGTAGAAGTACAGTTTTCTTAGATCAAATATGTGACTTTCTTTAAAAAGTAAATCTGTGGGGTATAGTATTGGTTTCTTATAGATTATTTTTAGAATTCTTTTTTGTAGGACCTGAAGTTTATTAAGGTATGTATTTGAGCAAGCACCCCAGCTAAGTATGCAATACTGCAGGCGTGATTCTACTAGTGCATGGTACAAAATTTTTAGTTGACTTAGTGTTAGTATTTTACTTAGACATTTAAATTTGTAAATTAGAAGCCTAAGTGTTTTAGTTATAGATTCGATGTGGTGATCCCATCTTAAATGAGAGTCGATGGTAATACCTAGATATTTTATATGAGTTAATTGGCGTCATTACCTATACTAAGGGTATTAAAATTCGGTAAGTGGTTTTCATAACTAGCAAAAGGCACGTAAAAAGTTTTCTCAAAGTTTATGGATAGTAACTTGTGATTAAACCAATTGAAGATTTTTGCCAGATCTAACTCCATTTTTGTTTTTAGGTTCAGCCACGAATCAGATGAGTACAGTATTGCAGTATCATCAGCAAAACTATATATGGTCCCTGCAATTTTTTGGGTTAGTAATCCATTTATATATAAGGAGAATAATAAGGGCCCGAGGATGGAACCTTGAGGCACTCCGTAACCCAATAATTTTTCATTGCTTAGTGTTTGTTTGATTTTTACAGCTTGTTTGCGATCTTTTAAATAGTTTTTAAGTAGTGCTAGTGTTGGTCCCCTTATACCAGCATCCTCCAAGGTTTCTAACAGCTGTGTATGATCCACAGTGTCAAAGGCCTTGGCAAGATCTAAGAAAATGCATGCAGTAGGTTTCCTAGTGTCAACTCTATTATAAACTTCACCGATTAACGCAGCTGTCGCGTCATTTGTTGAGATACCCGCGCGGAATCCAAACTGTTTATTTGAGATTTGGTGCGTTATATCCAGATAATCGTTTAGCCTATTTTTTAAAGAAGTTTCAAATATTTTAGCAAAGGTGTTAATTAATGAAATTGGTCTATAATTAGCTACTTTTTTTTTATCACCCTTTTTTGTAGATTGGAATGACTATAGCCTTTTTGAATAAATCGGGACATATTCCCGTCTCGTAAATTTTGTTTATTAAGTACACTAAAGCTGGGGTTATTTCATTTGAGATCATTTTAACTGTTTCTGATTTAATTCCGTCTTCGCCAGGTGCTTTTCCTGTTTTCAGGTTTTTTATTAACGAGGAGATTTCTTTGTTTTCGGTTGGAAACAGATAAAAGGATCTCAGAGTTGTTTGAGTTTTAGGGGGTGGTGAATGTGGTTTTTTTATTTTGGAAGCATACTTTTTGCCTACCGATGAGTAATGATCATTAAAATAATTAGCTATATCAAGTGATTGAGTTAAGATTTCATTATTTTCAGATTGTATTTCTTTAATTGTATGATCTTTATTTTCACAAGTTATTTCCTGTACAGTCTTCCAAAGATTTTTTGTGTTACCTTTATTATATTCAATTTGTTTTTGATAGTATACCGATTTAGCATCAATTATTAGCCTATTTAACCTATTTCTGTATTTTGAGTAATCCTTTTTTTTTGTAGCATTATCCGGATCTGATTTATGAATTTTGTATAGTTCAGCTTTTGTTTTTGTGGAGTTTATGATACCATCTGTAATCCAGTCTTTACGTGGTTGTAGTTTTTTTTTAATTTTAACTTTAGTTGTATTCGAGTTTATTAGATATTTTATTTTTTCCGTTAAATATTCAGATAAAAAGACTGGATCCTTGGAGGAGTAAAAAGTATTCCAATTTATATCAACAATATCTTCCTTTAGTTTTTGATAATTAATAAAAAACTTATATATATATTTTTCTCTATATCATTAGTCTCTTCACGTTCTAAAAGAGCACCGCCAACTATACTTTTGTGATTATTTATACCAGTTCTACAAGTAAAGGAAAAGCTTGTATTTTGTATATCTTGTTTAGTTTTTAAGAATATGTGATCAATGCAGCTAGTAGAATCACCCTGTTCATTTGTTGTTGCATTTATTAATGAAACAAAATTAAATTCACTCATTAAGTTCAAATATTCAGTTATATTTATATCTCCAACCAGATAGTGCTGTTTAACTAAATAATTTTTGGTTTGTTCTAGATATAAGCGCAAGGAGTTTATAAAGGTCTCTTTATCGCCAGCAGGAGATCTGTATATTGATGTAATTAACACATATTTGTTCCTTTCAACTTCAACCTTTACTTCTACAACCCTACCATATGCCATATCTACATTTCTGGAAGGTATACTCGAAACCTTTTTTAACGTATACCACCACTCCGTCATTTTTATTGAAAGATCCTTCACTATACATCACATTATAGTTATTAATTTTATGGCAGTTAATATCCGGAACTTTAAAAGTTTCTGTCAAAACAATAATATCAAAGTCTATATTTATTTGTTTCAAATAAATCTTGTGAAATTCCGCTTGAAGACAGTCGACAGACCATTGAACATATGGTGATGTGTTAGCGGTTGGGAATGAAAAGGTTCTCAGTCGAATTTGTGCTTTGGGCTGACTGCGCCAGTTTTTGAGCAAAACAAATTGATTTTCTTGCACCTTACTCACCTGATCTAGCTCCATGTGATTTATTTTTTTTCTGCGCATGAAGACGAGCATCTGATTAGTTCCAAGCGGTCGAGAACGAGTTGAGTATCAAAAATGTTTTTTTTCTAGATATTTTATAATGGCACGTACAATAACAAAGCAACACATTGATCAGAGATCACAGGATATTAATAATATAATGACTTTTCCAACAGTATTGATATATCATATAATTAACTATATCTAGCAATAGCTGAATATTCAAATCGCTCCTTTATCTTTGCGCCCTACTTTAAAGTAATCCCTATTCAATAAGGTCCCTGATTAGGGTTTTCATTTTGCTCCATATAAGAGAAACCCTTCACAGAGATCAAGAGACGATACCAGACGAGAGAGCATTCTCATATATAGAGAGTAATGGGTGTTTACCCTTTAGTCTGTAATTGTTTCTCTGCTTTTCTAGGGAAAATGCGTGCCTTATCGAAAGCATACGACATATATTATGCATCGTAATGTAAATGTAGACACTTTCGGTTGAGCTAAGGAAAATATGTTAATTTTGGTGTTTTGGCTTTAGCGAAAATATACTGGGGTCGGACGACTTTAATTAATCAAACTTTGGTTAATCGAAATATGCTTTAGCTTTATATGGGGTTATATGTAGCATTTTTTTTTGTATAATATCACCTTGCAGTATTATCCCAACGAAGCTACTTAAATATTTTCACACGAACTCTGAAAAATTTAGGGAAATTCTTCCAACCCCCATATCAACCCTCGTCCCTTCCCCGTGTCCGCAATGAATATAAATCACAGGGTTTGTACCTTGAAGGTCTGTTCTCTTGACAGCGGAAAGGCTATTACTACCACTTTCGTTCGCGTTATCAATTACCCGCCCCTGGCTCCAAAATCTCATCCCTTGTTTTAAAAATCTACAATTAGGGTGGAAATTGCATTATAAAGCGAAAAAGGAAATAAATATGCAAATGAAAAAACTAGCAAACTTACAAATTTAATTACGTGGAAGTTTACAACGCCCTCTGTAGCACCTAATTAAAAGTACAAAAGGGAATGGTTGGGGAAAGACGTTACCGTTGGGGAAACAACGATATTTAATTGTTTACGACCAAATTCAAAGTTTTTTGGTTGATTGAAAATATTTTGGGCGTTTGTAAACAACAAAAAATATTGTTAAAGATGAAATAAGTAAACATTATAACAAATTAATAGAGTATTTTGAAGAGATGGAGGAAATATTAACCATAGAGAATATGAAGTAAATAGGAAGACGAAAAATTACCAAAAATAATAGAGGAAATAAATGAGGGCAAAATAGAGCGTAATCGGAATTCATAGTTCGATGGGTTGAAATTTGTTTAGCAGATTTATAAACTAATTGTTGATGCCATTATATCTGATTAATATATTGTTTAATTTTCAGATAATTAAACATGTAAACTCATATTCGTTCAACCGGCAACGCCGCACCAAAATACATTTGCAAACGGCGTTCAAACCAGGAAGCGGTATCGTCAAAGATAATTTTTTACTCTATTTCACAATGATGGTATCAAGCCATAAATTTAACCGTCTCGTCTAGACAATAGAAAAAATTTTACATGCTTGTTTACGCGGCTCACGCTAAAGAATCTTTCGAGAAGGTGTTGCGCAATCTGGAAGGGAAGATTTTGAAGCGACGGAGGTTCGAGAATTAAAACAGTGTGTATCTAGCTGCGAATCAGGCTAGAACCCTCCGTTGTCCAACACAACGTAAATACATATCGTTTCTCAAATCAGTTCATATCAGTGCGTCTCTAGCTGCAATCAGGCTAGGACCCTCCAGTGTCTTTTCATCACTCACGCAGAATGCACGCAAAAATAATATTTTCTGAATGATGTGATCATTTCTTTTAATTAATTATAATACTTTGTTCATGATTACTAGTTTAATGTAATCTTTGTTACGTTGTTGTTTTTGTTCATTTATTTATTTAACAAGTTTAATAAATGGTTAAATAAAAGTGTTCATTGTTTTTGTTGGATGAAGTTGAGAAGACAAACATACTACAGTACACATATATTCAATCTAAAATTACAGTCCACTAGAAATTCGAACTACGATGCAGTTTAAAAAGGCGGTAACACATTGTTGGCCGTCCTGGGAAACTGGCACAACATAGGGTTTATTCCAGAACCCTCAACATATATCAATATTCTATGTTATTTCGCAATTAGGAACGTTCTGGGTCCATAACCTGTTAGTGGTTTTTATATTCCAGAAACTTAGCTCCCCGTCACTGCTTTTAAACAGTTGAGTACTTAATTTGGAATTCCTCGTAGGGTGTGTATAGTCGAACGAAAACAATGGCATCTAGTGTGCTTTGCAGTGGGCACCCTTCGGCTTAGTTGGTTTAGCCGACGCGTCAGTATTGAATATCAAACAGGCTGGGCATCTTCAAATCTTTTTTTTTTCAAGTTTTTTATCGCCTTGTCGAAGATTAGACGGCGTAGTAACACCGGTATCGCTTTCCTTATTTTGTTACCTTGTCTCCAGGAAGTACTTGTAGGTTTTTGTCAAAAAAAAAAGTCAACGTCCTTTTTAGAAGCGCTCTAATTTTTTGGGGATTCATTATATAGGAAAAAATAAATTTAGTTGTCAATGAAATTTTTTTTACAGTGATTTTTTCGTCGATTAAGCATACAATACAGGGAAAAAATGGGAATTGAACTGGTTGTAAAATAAATAATGAAGAAAAATGTCCACATAATTTGAATTTGTTGACGTATTTTTGATAAAACCGAAAAAAACGGCATATGTAATATTTAACATCATATACTCAAGTGTAACAAAAAAATTTTAATGCCTTAGAAACTAATAAACCTCTCATGAAATAAGGAGGAAGATAAAAATGTCTAATTACTATAAAAACTTCAAACTTCTCCCTCTCGCATAAACCAGAACTTACACACATTTAAAATTCATAAAATTAAATTAATTTAATATTTACGTGAGAAAACTAAACCTAAAACAAACACGGTTAATTCTACTCGGTCCGAAACTCGATACTTTCGGAAAACGTTGGATTTCAACATCCTGAAAAGTCTGAAAAGTTGTTTCAGACAGAACTGGAGAAGAGATCATTGTGTCATTCAAACTGCTATTTTTGTAACCTCCCTTACGCATATGCATTGGTTCATTTGTAGCGACTTCCAGGGTCGCACTAGCAGAACAAAATTATGATCTTTTGTATCTTTCAATTTCAAAGCACGTTTTAAATTTTTTGATAGTATTGTTAATCTATTTTTTAGAGAAGGATATAGATTGTCAATTTTTAAAAGGTCATTTACTTATAATTCAGTTTTAGTTTTTAACACTATTTCACATAGTCTAAGAGTTAATTCTCTGAGTTTTTTAAAACAAAATTATAAACAAATTCTACTACAGCGTCAGTAATTTTGTTCATTTTATGATATTTGTGAAGTAATTTTGATCATTTTTTTATATTTGTGATGTAAAATTTTAGTGAATATTTTAAATGTGTAATGTCTGAGTTTTACTAATTTTGTATTTTATTACCACCTGTGTAAACTTGAGGTTAAGTAGAGTAGCTCTAGCTATAGTCTATTTTTATGTATGAGAGAGTATTAAAATAATAAAGCGTTCGTAATCCATAGGCGTACCACTTCTTTTAGTAGACAGTTAAAATATTTTGTCAAGTTATACCTCGAGTATTTTCGTATGAAATAACCTTTGTATAAATATAATAAATATATCGGGTGTACACTTATATTTTCACCTAATTAACCTGCTTATAACTTCTAAACAGCTGAAGGTAAAAAAGTGCAATTTTTTCTAAAATATTTTATTTTTCCACAAGGTATGTTAAGAACATTGTGTCAAACGGGTTATGTAGGTATAAGGGTTTAAACTTTGACTTTTAAACAACGTTACGTTCATAAATAATAATTTTAATATAAAAACTACTTGTTACCTACAAATCCAAATCAGAATCGAAATCAGAAGATGAACTGTCGCAACCAATATTTACAATGAGTGGCTCGATCATTTCATCAGTAATATTGTCCAACTTCCACATTTTCTCTTCTTCTTTAATCGTATGATTTACTGCCTTTTCCCAGTTTTCAGGCTTCACATTATTTACAGCCTCCAAAAACAACTGTTTAACATCACTCATTTTAAAAGAATTATTTTTTCTTGAAACTTCTCCCTTTATCTGTACCCATATCAGTTCAATCGGGTTTACTTCGCAATGATATGGTGGTGATCTAACCACCGTCATCCCACGATTTTTTGCAATTTCATCAATTTCATATTTTTTTAATTTCTCTTTATGAAGCGAACACAAATGATACAGTTCTCTTCTCACAGAACCGGGATGGAACTTAATATTCTTTGAATTTAGCCAATTCTGTAAATCTTTTTTTAACCACTTGGTTGTGGGCATTTTTTCTGTAAGTCTCGAGTGATAACTTGCATTATCCATTACTATTATACAGTTCTGAGGAAGAAGATCTATCATTTGTTCGAACCACTCTTTAAAGACATCAGCATTCAAGTCCTCATGGTAGTCACCGGTACGAGTAGATTCAAAAGTCAATAAACCACCTTTAACAAAACCGTTTGAACTACCGATGTGTACTATTATCAGTCTGCGCCCCTTTCCTGATGGTGGATTTTAACCAGTAGATAAATTATTTAAAAAAGCCTGTCTTCGACTTGTAACAGTTTCATCTTGCCAAAATTTATTTGGTGTATGTCCCTCGTTGATCCATGTTTCATCTCAATAAAATATATTTCTTCTTTGGTTTCTCATTTCTTTTATAGTCCTTAGGTAATTTCTTCTCCATACTACAATATCGCTTCTTTCTATTAAAATAGACTTTCTGGAATGCTTTTTCCATAGAAAACCTATTTCTTTTAAAAGTTTCCATAGTGTGCTTCGACTCATTTCAGGGTAATCCTTATCATCTCGAACCGTGGCAAGAACTTTGTCTACTGTCGGAAATTCTTTTCTAAAGAAGAACGCATGCACTTTCCTTCGAAGTCTTTCTTTCAAATGATTTTCTATTTGAAATTTTGGTTTTCCTGGAGCTTTACGTGCTGTTTGAAACTCGCCACATTTCTCTTCTTTAACAACTCTGTAAATCGTAGATTTCCCAACACCAAGCGTACTACTAACTAATTCCACTGTGTCATCAACACTTTTACATAAATGTTTCGTCTGTAAATGATTTAAAACAATTAAATATTAATGTTTTTTCATTAACTGTTAAAGGACCGATTTTTTGTCGTTTACGCGGTACTTCCAAATTTTCCATGATCACACTAGAATTCACAATAGACTGCACACTGCACCTTGCATGTTGCAACTAAACGACATTTAGTAAGCTGTCAAGAATACACAACTGGACCTCCTTACTAAGGGATTTATCTACTTATAATTCGATTACTGTAAAAAATTCTTGGAATTAAAATAAAACAAAATGGGCAAATAGGTACTTATTGAAAATAATCTTAAGGCTATGTTATCTTTAATACACAGGGCTTTTGGCCTGTCCAAACCTTTTTCTATTGTTCTGTACAGCTTATGGTTATAAAAGACCAATAAAAGACCCAAAACTTGTATTAGCTCAGGTACATTTATGACAATTTTAGGAAATATTTAGATTATTCCGTAAAAATATTTAAAATGACCGTACTAAGTTTTGCATTAGAAATGCTGTTTTATTACTCTCTCATACATAAAAATAGACCATAGACTTCGCCTCTTGTACCTACTCATTGTTTGTAATTTTACAGGCAAATAAAGGCAATTTATTATTATTATATATAGTATACAGGTCGTTTAAAAGTGAGGGAACATCATTGGTGAATTCTTGGGCTTCTTTCAAAACATCTTTTGTACCCACAGTATTTTCAAAAAAAACAATAAAGTTTTCAGCAGACGGCGAGAAAGTATTCGGATATTTTTTATAGAGTTCATTGCTGATTTGTACTGATGATGCTTTAATTTTAGAGTGGAATCTGTTTTGAACTTTTTTTAGCTTGTTTTTGAACAGATTCAGTGCTAGAAGGCTTTTGGGAAGGTGGGGGCATGCTGGCGTTGGAAGTTTCTTTATTGGGTAGGATGGTTTCTTCAGAGGTCTGAGTAACACTAGCACAGGAACAGAAAGGGTAGGTTGATCCAGTGTTGAAGTTGGATTAATAGGATTGCAACAGTGGGGTTGCTAAATGATCAGTTGGTGGTTGAAGAGTTGTATTGATTCGAATTAAGTCAGTCAAGAACGTTTTCGGGAACAAAGGAAAATGTTTGAGTCACTATTTTGTTGACTTTTGTCACAATTTCTTTTTGTAGATTTTTAATTTTGGAAGTTTTTCATTGTGCACTTTAAATATTTCTTTTAAAAAAATCAGATTCAAAAGCTGTATTCTTTAAATTCACAATTTCCCATCTATTTTCGTCTCAAATACAAAAGATTTTTGGGGGTCGATTGAATTTTTTAGCATTTTTCAATATTTCCCAAACTTTTTAATACTTTTCGCCTATTTTCTATTTATGTTTTGTGAATTTTAAAATTGTTTTATGGCGCTACGCAAGCCCTGACCTGTTCGCTGTAGCCACGTTTTGTTTTTCCTTTTAATTGGGCGCTTTGTATGTTCAAGGGTGGGATGTTTTTGTTGTGTTAGGTGTGAGTTATTGACCTTAAAGAGAGAGGTCTTTTATGACAGACAACTGACATAATAGGCGAGCCAGACAAATTAGAGGGTTAACATTTTATGTTTTGTGCCTTTATTTTCTGAGCTAGAACTCCGATGATGTCCAAATGTTGTTAATGAATGAAATTTTTGTTTAACAGAATTTAGAAACGACGCAAATATGGTTTAAGTATTTAGAAATTTAAAAAAAAAACCCTCAAAAATGTTTACTAAATAATGTATAAAGGCCATTGACACTACAAAAGAGAAAGATTCTCCAGACTCACAGGAAAATTGCCGCCCTCCCCAAAGTCCGGCAATGAGAGGATATATCCTAAAAAAACTCACTTTTTCCTTCAAAAATGGCCCAAACATTTTTTCTCCGGTAATTTTGACATTGCCAATCGTTTCTTATACAAAATTCGTTCTGCGTAAACCAAATTTTAATTTTTTTGCATGTTTTTGTAGATTATAGGTGCATTTATATCCCAAAAAACTCATTTTTTCTCTCGAAAAATGGCCCAAACATTTTTTTCGGTAATTTTGATATTGCCAATCGTTTCTTATACAAAATTCATTCTGCATAAACCAAGTTTTAATTTTTTGAATTTTTTTTTGTAGATTCTAGGTCCATTTATATCCTAAAAACTCACTTTTTCCTTCAAAAATGTACCAACCATTTTTTTTCGGTAATTTTGGCATTGCCAATGGTTTTTTATACAAAATTGAATCTGCATAAACCAAATTTTAATTTTTTTTTGTAGATTCTGGGTCCATTTATATCCTAAAAAACTTTTTACCTCAAAAATGGCCCAAACATTTTTTTCGGTAATTTTGATATTGCCAATCGTTTCTTTTACAAAATTCATTCTGCGTAAACTAAATTTTAATTTTTTTATATTTTTTTTTGTAGATTTTAGGTCCATTTATATCCTAAAAAACTCACTTTTTACATTAAAAATGGCCCTAATATTTTTTTTTGGTAATTTTGACATTGCCAATCGTTTTTAATACAAAATTCATTCTGCGTAAACCAAATTTTAATTTTTTTTGTAGATTCTAGGTTCATTTATATCAACAAACCCAAAATATTAAACTTTGCCCCCTACCCCTTAATCTCTGGGCTGGATCCCGCCCTTGCCCACTCATTGAAATAAAATGCCAGATATTGACTAAAAACTTTGTAACTTACAAGGTCCTTTTGAATAAAAAATTCAATAGTTTTCTAAGTAGTCGAAAAACAGATCTGACGTAGCACCTGGGTATTCGCGGAAATGCAAAAAGGTAATTATTCAGGAGGCAAAGAATGCCAGCTGGCAGGATAAAGGACACAAAATTCCAAGGAGCGGCGATGGCGGTGTAACATATTACATTACAGGTCGTTGCATCCTGCGACATTTTCGCTTTTCACGATAAAGTATTATCGCGTGCTTGAGAAAGCGAGTTATGCCCTTTCGAAGCAACCCCGTGGGTGTGCGTGCGCAAACAGGAACGTACTGTAAAAGGGTACAAGCAGAATTTTACAAAAAAGTATATAAATACAACTGCATCAACTAACTTTACCAAAGAAAATATTTCTATACCATTTCTATGTCTTCCAACGTCCCACTCAAGTATTTTTAACTATTTTAAAAACAGTCCAGGAGAAAGTGGAGGTATGATGGAACATCTAAAATATGGAGGAGAATATTAACAGTTTGAACTTTTGAAACAAAAATTCGGACTGACCCTTGGATCTTGATCTGATTCGTCTTATTTTCCTGATGGTTCCTAGCTGTGAAATATGGATTATTAACAAGAAAATTTAACGAAAATTGGAAGCCTGCAAGAGAAGGATAATGCGGAGGATATTGGCTAGAAAAAGGTGGAAGATGTGTGGGAAAGATGTTTAGATACTTTAGATCTTGGCGAGAAGAATATGCAAGAATTAAAAGTCACACTTGTTTAGCAAAAAAATCTCATTGTAAGTTTTAAAATAAATCAGTTGTTGTGGCAACACTGATCTTCGACTCCTCCTCGAACTCGTTCAATTTTCTCAAAGATCGTTTGACCGTTTTCTTAGTCGGATTTTGACTGGAAAAAAGGGCCAGATTATGCACGGTGCGTTGTATATGTGAATGTGTATCGCGTGAAAGGGGGTGATATTACCAAGATGGCCGCCGTTTTCGTCTTCGGATGGCCGGAAAGGAACTGATAGGCGGTGGATTTGTTGGATAAGAAACTAGATAAGTGTCGTGATCGCGCGAAGAATTATAGCGGAAACTCTTGAGTGGGACACACGCGAGCGGATAGTCGCCATGTTTGAGGAGCGGGCCCTTAGTGAATTTAAAGCTTTGTTTCATAAATACGAATGGACGATTTTTGTTAATTTACGACGGGAAAACTCGCAAATGAGAATTTCAAAACTAGAACTTAAGAAAATAATAACCAAATCAGATTTTCCTTGACCGGAGGTTTCTTAGCCAGTCGCAGTGGCGTACGGGATACGTGCTTTTGCATAATACATCGAGGAGCAGCTCGTTCACATTTTTTATGAGAGGCAGGACACTAGGAGACAAGGGCTCTCTTTACGACTAACCTACATGCCATCTTGACCCAGAGAGAGGTTGTTAATGCAGAATTTGTAAACACAAAGTCACTACGTTTTTTTTTGGGCTAAAAAGAATTTTACGAAGGTAAAATTGGATACTTAAACACACGCGAGTGATTTAATTTTGAAAGGTTCATCATTTTAAGTGTGAAAATATAAATAATAAAAGAAAGAGCAGAATTTGTTGTTTAAAAACAACAATGCTATCATCCTGCGACGCGTATTATTTACATTAAAAAACTGGCGTTTGGCGAATATGTACCATTAAAATTCCGGTCTATGTAAGATGGAATATCGCACAATTTTCCTGTTTTCATTTGAATGAAATGCGTTGAAGGAAATTTCCTTGGCCAGCGCGTAGTCTTGATTTGGATCCTTTAGATTATTTTTTCTTGCTTCTGTATGTACCCTTTGTAAAAAAATTAATTCCAAATCTCTCCCCATTTACAAATGCATTTCGTGCTTATCTTCGGGAAAATACATTAACAGAAATACAAATAAATTTCCCTTGCAAACCATTCTTTCCTTCAAATCGGCAATTTCATTAAAAGACAACATAAACGTTAAGCGAAATAACACCGCGGTCCCTGAAAGTTTGAAAATTAAGAGAACAATACGAGCTTTAAATGTTATAATTCAGAAGAGCTTAAGTACATTCCTTTCTAAATTGATATCACTGTTACTGTGTCGTTTTTAACTTTAATTATTGGTATTTCTCCCCTTTTTGGATACGGAAGTGGTGCAACTGCACTCGTGAATGTTCAGTTCCCACTGCTGCGTGAGTTTCTATGAGTTTTCTCAGGGATTTTCATATTTAAAGTAGGCAAATGCTGGGCCGGTTATATAGTAAAATAAGAAACATTTTGTTTATATTTCGGCGCTCGCCAATAACAAGGAAACCTTCTAAGCGTTGTGTTATTAAATTTATATTTCTAGTTTCAATGTTGCCAAAGTTATTCTAATTTTTTCCGTCATTACCAAAATTATCTTGAAAAATGAGATATTTTGTTTCGCTAAAATAATTGTTCATCTAAGTTAACACTAATTTTCTAAACTGATAACACAACAAATCATATTGATAGATAAATATTGACAAAGATACTTTACCACGATTTAAGTTTTTCTACGGAAATTTGTTAGAAGCGGCAACTAAGCGCTATCAAACGAGATAATTAAAATGTTACTAGTGATTCGTAGCAGTCATCTTCTAATCACTCGGTTTGTTTATTATTGTGTTTTATAGGTTAGAGGTATTGTGCCAGATTAAAATTTTCTTTTTCACGTAGATTTATTGATTCAAGTTGATTGATTAGACAAATATGGTTCAACAGTGTGTTGTGTGCAGCAAATTGGATTATTTAAATCCCGATTTATCATTTCATAGGTAAGTTACATGTAAGATTATAAACAAAGCTTCAGGGGCGTAGAATTAGTATTTATCGACTGTATAAACTCTTTAATAATGCCTAAGGATTGTTTTAACTTATTGCAACGACTTATAATTATGTAGGTTTCATATATTTTGTTAAAAATTAAATCATATTTTGTTTTTCTGCCAAACTTATTTAGGTAATATTAATTTTTCATTTAAACAGTTATTCGAAGACATGACTTTTAGGTTTCCTGCAAATGTTCAAAGGAGAAATATTTGGTATTTGGGATTTGAGGAAGTGAAGGTCCTACCTAAAAATGCTTTTATTTGTTCTATTAATAACGAAAGAATTAAGATTTTATGAGCAAATATTCCAAATTGTTTTTGTTTTTTTTTCAGTTCAAAATTATAGTACTTTTTTTTCTAAATTAAGATTTTATAACAAAGTTGATATTGTGTATTTCCATTATAAATAAATTATTACCATTGTTCTTGTATAATATCTGGTCACCGAGCTTCGCTCTTAATACTCAAATCTAAATTTTTAAGCAGTCCAATGAGTATATAATTTAAGTATATTTATAACCTGACAAATTATTAATTAATTCGTGAAAATCACGGAGTGGGCGACATCTACTTGAACTACAGAAAGGTAGATAAATAGAAAGTTGATTGACGATTGGCTTGAAAGTAGGCGGGAAAATTAAAAAAGCTGTCAGTGTTAATTTTCAATTTGCTGCAGGTGTTGTTGACGTTTATCAACTGCTTGTCACAGAGGTTAGTTAAATGCATTAAAAGTTGCCTAGTTTCTGGAGATTTCACCCTTTTAGGGCAACATCTACTGACGCTTGATCTTCGCGAATAGTCACGGCGGACAGGCCCCGTTTCCGGGACGGGCAACAGCAGCGTGTAGGGCATAGTGGTTTCAGTGGGGTGGTTTTAGTGAGTAACCGTAAGGGGTAGTCTCACACTATCGGGAAAGGGAAGAACCTTTACCCGATGTGCATAAAGCATTTCCACCCGGCAAAAAAAAGATTAGCTTTAGGTTAGGTTAGATCTGTGTAATAAATAAAGAAAAGTACGATACGTGTGACATTTTGACATTTGTTACATTCTGACAGGTGACATATTTTGACATTTGTTCATTTTGAGATTTGTTCATTTTGACAGTTGTTACATTCTGACACTTATCACATTTTAACAATTGTCACGTTTTTACAGGTGTCACATTTTGACAAGTGTCCATTTTGACAGTGTTACTCAACGTTCCTATAAATATTTACCTAAACCCATGATTTCTGAAATTGAATTGGCAACGTTGTATTTTCAACTTAGAATTTATGAGATGGCTGTCATTTGACAAGCAAATTATTTATGTCCGTCAAATGAACCTTTTCTTTTTTATACTTTTCAGGTTTATTCTGGTTATAAATTGCTACTTGGGCATTTGTAGAATAAAAAAATGTGAAAAATATTTTTCCGCGCAAAAATTTGTATTGCTAAGTATATTGATTTTATCATGTTTTATAGCATCTGCGAAAATTTCATGAAAATCCCAGCCGGTCCCATTTTCTTAACGTTTAACCAGAGATGTGCGTGTCAGTAGTTGTCAAAATTTGTAGATCATTATGGATAAAAAGCGGCAAATTTAAAATTGAATTCTTTCAGATTTAAACGCCAGAGATTAAATAAAGTCAAACCTTTTTACTACTATACTATACAGAAGAACGGAGTGCAGTATTTAATTTGCAGAACGTAGTACAGGTTCAAGAGGTAGAAATTTTATTTTTACCTCATCTTTCAATGCTTATTTGTAGTTAAAATTTAAATTTTAATAAATCTGATCGGCCTAATATAGTTTTTGTCTAGATTTAATCTTGTTTCCATGGTTTTTATTGTAATAAACCTGTTATTTTGACAGATAAGTCAGACTTTATTTATTCATAGCCGTATCGTATGTATTTTAATTGATTCGGAATTTTGTAATAAAATATATATTTCAAAATGGCTTAATTCTAAAAATATTATCAGTCCTCCTAAATCCTTGAAGGCAGAATTATTAGTAATTCAAATTCAAAATTCAAAAAATATATTATAGATGAGATGGCCAGAGAAAAACTAATTAAAATTCTCAGATTGCCTCCGTACCACGCAGAGTTAAATCCCATTGAACTGATCTGGTCACAATTATTAAAAGGTTATGTTTCTCAAAACAATAAAACATTTAAATTTCCTGATGTGCGAAATTTGTTTTTGAAGGCATTTTCAGATGTAAATAGAGAACATTGGGGAAAATGCATTGATCATGTTAAAAAGGTGGAAAATTCATTTAGGAAAGTATATCCACTATCAATGGATAATTTAATAGAACCTATAATAATAAACCTCAGAAAAGACAATTATAGTGATACCAGTAGTTTTAGTGAAGACAGTGACTTTTAAAGATAGTTCTTGAACTAACTTTTTTTTAATCTTTGAGTTTAGGTAAGTACTGAAGCGTTACTTTTAATGTCAAGAGATTAAAAACAGTTTAATCCCAACATATAATCCTCCTTGTTATTTATTGGTTAAATTTAATTCGTTCAATGTTAAAGTGTCAGATGCATAAGGTTTATTTTTATTTTTTGTAAATAATATAACTTCAAAATTTAATCTACGAAGTGGGTATATATATTTTATATGTTGTGACCTTATTTATAATATAGAAACTTATTTTGCAAAGTACGCCTATGGAATGTGACGTTATATCCTCTCTCCTTTATAGTATATTACTATAGAAACAAGTTGCCGTTGCTAGGAAATAAAACTAAAAGCTTAACTTTTCTTGTAAATATCTCGGAAGATCGAATTTTCACAGACATGAGACCTACATTTTTTGCCGATTTAGATAGGAATTAGTCTACCCTGAAAATTTCATTGAATTCTGACGAGTGGATTTCGAGATCCTCTGGACACACATACACACACACATACAAACCTTGCTCGTTTAATAGTATTTGATTATATATATATGATATATTTTTTAATTTCACATTTTATGAAAATTCCACAAATAATTATATAATTTATAGCAGAGCACTGCATACTTTATATGCACTTTACGATTACTCATTTCGTCAAATAAATATATTTTCATTAGTATTGTAAATTTCCTATGTAACCGACATGGTAAAATTAAAATCGTTAAAAAATAAATATATTGTGTCACATCCCATTTCCCTCTGTAACGGTACGCCCATGCATCGCAGCATAAATTGGACGCCATGTTCTAACTTTTTATATATCTATCTCACTTCATCCTTGAGTAAGGAATATTTGAAACTTATGAATAACTTGTTGGGGATGTGGTAATATCCCATCGGTTCCTTTCACATTTCAATCATTTGTCCTTGTTTTTTGCTCCCTCATATAAGGGCGGTGTACTTAGAAACATAACCAAAATGTTTGGATTTAAAATGTACAATTTTTACTAATCGATTGAAGATGTTTCTGACCCTGTTTGAATTTTTGTCTTGATATCAAAAGTTTAGGATTATAAGAGACACCCAAGCGCAGTTTTCCACCACCTCTTGACTTAAACTAAAACGCAATATTTCACCCTTTATAATCGTGGTGGTGACAACGTTTAAAGCGCTAATTGATTCTTCCTGTATAAATATTTGGACACGTTCGAATAATTTCCTTATTTATTTACAGTTTATTTAATTTTGGATTTGCCAACGGACATAGATATATTTCACGTTTAAAGTAAATAAATTCATTTTGGAAATATTAATTTAAAACAAACACATCAGAATCCCGAAAAGGTTTTAATATTTTATTTAAAATAATTATTTTAAAAATGTGGCAAAACGGGTCTGGATCATCTGAAATATAAATTATTATATATTATTATGAATCTTAGATTAAAGAGACCAGAGATGAAACATTGTCCTCTGCGCATGTTGTCTGTTTCTGCATGAATTCACCAGTAGAGTACGGGTGCCTTGAGCGTGGGAACTTTTTCTATCCCCATAGCATTGTAGGCCACGCCCCTTTCAAGATGGCCGCGCATCACACTGGCCGCCATTTTTTATCCAAATTGCAGCGTCACCTGTCAATGAGTGTCGGAATCTGTAATCTACTTAGGAAACTGTAATCTAAGTAGTAATCTGTAAGCTGCGTAGTAATCTGTAATTACCAGCTAAACCGGTTACCAACACATCAGGGTTGCCAAACGTACGTCAAAGCATCAGCATTTAAAGTAATAAAACAATTGTTTTCTATAAACTTTATTAAGGATACCTATACATAATATTATAACAAATTTCACCATAATTAACACAATTACATTTTTCAAATAGTTCTGCAGACATTGAGTTGCAACAAAAGGCCGTAAACTGGTCTCTCATCTTGATATATGTAACCAAGTTATCCTTTTCTTCGATGACGGTGGTTAAAATTCTTTTGGAGGCTGTCCAACCTCCCAAACGGCCAAAAACCACTCTCAAAATGGTGGGAATCGCGTATTCCGCATATGTCATCAGTAAAATATTCCATACCCCCCCGTTTTCGAAGATGCTGAATACGATGGCGTTATATAAAATTATTTGTAACTTGACCCAACCCCTCAAACGGCCAAAAACCTCCCCCAAAATGGGGGAATTGTGGACACCGGCAAAATTTATCTTCCCACTCGGTTTCGAGGATGCTGAACGCGATGGCGGTATCCAAAATTAGTTTCGACTTAACTCCACCCCTCAAACGGCCAAAAACCACCCCCAAAATGGGGGAATCGCTGATTCCGCGTCTTCTACCGGCAAAATATATCTCCCCCCCGTTTTCGAGGACGATGAACACGATGGCGGTATTATATCAAATTTATACCTGCATCCGTTTTCGTTGGGCGTTAATCCTTAAAAAAAGACTGTTCTTTTATATTTACAGATAATGATAGGTCCTAATAGTTGAAAAATGTATTCCTTTTTTATTCTACTTATATGTAAAGTTTATTCAACGTAAAGAAAAGTAAAGTAAATAGCATGGTCTAGGCGTGACTCGGCAAAGAACCGCTACGATTGGTTGGTTTGCGGAGTGCGAGTCTGTTCAGGTATGGACTTGCCTCGCTATACTTATGGGTTTGGTAGGGGATACTATTGTATCATTATTATTATTACGATCTATTGATATTGTTCGTTAGTGTGTTAGTGTGATTATAATAAGAACTTTTGTGTATTTTCGTTTAGTTATATATGATTTTTTTTTAATTTGTGTGTTAAGCAACTATTCTGTTTTTCGAACAATTAGATTTTTTTGTTTGAAACGATTCAAAGGGATTTGAGTGGTAAGTTTTTCTAAAATAAATATTGCTTGATTAATATATTGCAACAGAGACATTTTAGAAAAAGGTATCCCTTTTAAAAACTACTTGATATTTTTTATTAGAAATAAATTTAATACACAAGGCTGCTTATAAGGTTTAAAAAATATCAAGGTTTAAGCAGCCTAAGTTTATTATTATTGAGTAGGTATATCGTGAAAATTTCACAAAAATCGGACTAAAAATAAAGGCTCAGGATGCTTTTAAAATGTTTCTCAAGGTACACGGTTAATAAGCCGAAAATTAGTATTTTTGTTTGGCTTCTAGTTTCTCGATCATTTTCTTTCAAATTTGGTTCTGATTCTGAAAACATCTTTCACTTTTCAGAAGAAAGTAAAAATTATTAATCATGTCTGAGACAGACAGTGCCGATGAAATTGCTTATAGCCCCACAAGAAAGCGATCAAAAAAAAGCCATCTGACTTTGGAAACTAAAGAAATAATACTAAATGTGCATAAACATGAATTAAAACTGAATCCCTCACTACCATTGGTCCATATGAACAATAAGGTAGCAGAGATTGTGGGCGTCAGTAATAGTAGTGTTTTCAAAGTTATAAAAGAACATAAAACTACAGGGACATTATGTGGACCAAAAGAACAGAGAGATCGTACAAGTACACTGGACTGTGTTGACGATTTCGACAGAAATGCGATAAGACGACAAGTGCACCGTTTTTTTTTTTTAAATGAAATTCCTACTATAGACAAAGTGTTAAAGGCAGTAAACGATGACATGGACCTGCCAAATTTTAAACGCACTACTTTTTATAAGTTATTAAAGGAACTTAACTTCAAATTTAAAAAGCGTGGAAGAAATAGTCTTCTGCTGTACAGAGACGAGATTATATTATGGCGCAGAGATTACTTAAAAAAAATTAGAGCATATAGGAATGAAAAACGCCCAATTTACTACCTTGATGAGACCTGGCTAAATGCTGATCATACCAAATCAAAAGTATGGGTTGATGATACTGTGACGTCATCTAGACAAGCATTTCTAAATGGGCTTTCCACAGGTTTAAAAAATCCTTCAGGTAATGGATTTTTTATATTAAAAATCTATACCAAAAATATGTATTTTTAACTTGCGACATTTTTAGGGAAAGGAAAACGATTAATAATTTGCAATATGGGAAATGAAAAAGGATTTGTTCCTGATGGTCTCTGGGCTTTTGAGTCAAACAAAACTGGAGACTACCATGAGGAAATGGACGGAAAATCGTTTGAAAATTGGTTTTTAAACATACTGCCCAAGTTGGAAGAAAATGCCATAATTGTACTGGACAATGCTCCGTATCACTCGCGTAAACTGGAAAAACTACCAACAACTGCTTTCAGAAAATCTGCAATTCAAGATTGGCTGCGCTCAAAAAATATTCCTTTTGAAGAGTCAATACTAAAAGTTGAACTGTTAGCAATAGTTAAACAACACAAAAAACAGTATGATAAATACATAGTCATAGTAGATGAAATGGCCAAAAGTCATAATAAAACCGTGTTAAGGCTGCCACCGTACCACTGCGAGCTCAACCCTATAGAGCTGGTGTGGGCAGATATGAAAAATTATGTTGCTGCAAGAAATACTTCTTTTAAGTTTTCGGATGTTAAGAACCTCTTTAACGAAGCTGTATCAACAATTACTGCAGAAAAGTGGGAAAAATGTGTCCAGCATGTAGTACAAGAAGTAGAACCAAACATGTGGAAATTGGATAATATAATTGAAGTACAAGTGGAACCCCTTATAATAAATGTCGGCGATGCTGATGACAGTAGCACTTCGAGCTCTTCAGATTAAATTTTTATGTACTTTTATGTTATTAATTTATTATATTGGTACCTAAGTAGGTATGATTCAAAATTGTTATTTATTATGGATAAGGAATTCTTGCTTACGACGTACCTATTCTGATTGCGGCCCTGTCTAATGTACTGCCAGATATCAGATCACGTTTTGACGGCGTGATCTACTTTTCTTTAAGTTGAATAGACTTTAGTTACTTAAACGTAAATAGAAAAAATATTTTTTTCCAATTTTCTTTTGTTTCAGTTAGTGGATAATTGTGATTCGAACAATTTCAAACGAACTAAAATTAACCCGAGTCCGTCTCTGACCAAATTCTCGTATCCTCGGCGCTCGTACCGCCTCGGTTCCCGCGCTCAATTCACCCAGTTTAAAAAACAGGCAACATTCGCGCAGCTAGAACAAGCCTGGATGTTACATCTCTGGTCTCTTTAATCTAAGTTATGAATACTTCAGATAAGATGAAGCTCAAATATACAAATGATTCACAAATAAGAAAACAATTTACACAAGAAATAAATGTATACTAGAACCAAAAATGATTGAGAGTCAACCTTGACATATTGAACGCAGTGGTCTTATATATTTTTTTTTTGTATCTTTATACATACTTATCGTCTAATCAGATGCACTGTCGCTACCGCTATCGACAGCAAGGTTGATGATGACGTTCAATATTTTGGTTGATCTATGTCCCATATTTTTTGTTCTTCTTTCAGAACTTGCTTGATGCATTTCTTCCAGTTTTCTGCAGTGACTGGCTTCTTTAAGGTAATTTTTTACATCCGCCATTTTAAATGCTCTGTTCTCTCATGCTACTTGTCCTTTTACTTGCGCCCAGATCAATTCTGTAGGATTAAATTGGCAGTGGTAAGGAGGTAATCTTAAAACTGTCATTCCACGACTTAACGCCATTTCATCAACTGCGAATTTTTTATATTTATAAACGTTGTTATAATGGATGTTTTTATCTATTAACCATTGTCGAATTTCAGCTTTTTTCCATGATGAATGATGATTAAAAGTTGAATGATATCTTTAAACCATTTTTCAAACACCTCTGCATTCATCTCCTCATGGTAATCGTGAGTTTTTTAAATTTAAACTCTTCCTGTATTTAATTTAAAAATAGGAAAGGTTTGCCTTAAGTAAAAGAACTTTATTTTGACTTATGAAGGACGGTTCTGTCAATTTAATGAAATCCAAACTGTTAAAATTCATTTTTTTTAATTTAACACTCTACTGGATATTCTAATTCTACCTTATTCTAAATCAACCCTAGAATGATACGTTAGTAGAATTATCAGGTAGAAAACGGATTCCTACATACTCGCTGGTTAAAATGTATTTATCAGTGAAACGGACAAAGACAGAAATATAAATCTGAACAGCGTTGCCTTGAGTTGTATAAAAGAATAAGCAATAAATAAAAAAAGTTATTTGAAATGGGGAAGAAATGATTTATTACTCATTAATGTTTTTTTTCCTAAATAATATTTTAATCATACTTATATTGTGAATTATTCATAATTAGCCACAATCTTCAACTTTACCGTTTATATTTTGGTTATGTTAAAAATTGGTAAAATAAAAATGAGATATGACAACGCTATTTTGCTTGTTTTATGGTCTTGTAAATTCTAAATTACTCTCAAACTTTATATGTTATAGTGTAGTTGGAGGCCTTCAAAATTATAAATATTTTCAGGTCATCATAAAACAAATAAAAAATGAAAGTCTGTTTGAACAATTTCTGGATATACATCTTTAAGTACCGACTTAAAACCGTTTAATGATGGCGACAATCAAAAAAATACCCATCGAGTCGAAAGAAACATAGTACATTTCCTGGGAATAAGCATGGGTGGGCAAGCCAAGCTCAATTCTACATTCAATGGGCGTAAAGCTGACAAGTCAATTGATGAGTCATTATGTCGGGGTGTTAAAGATGGATATCACCGTTGGAAATACAAATGATACGAAATGATACGATGTGAATAAACAAAGCCATCATCGTATTTGCATAGAAGACACGCAAAACGTGTTCGCTGTGCTCTATTGAATTTAAATTTTCGGGGATAGTCTTCAGATGTGATTGTAGGTGTACCTTGTATGATAATATAATTAATAATGTTTGCAGAATTAATGACTTAATCAATAGACTTCTATAGTATATCAGGATTCAAGAAGAGATCATTGTGTCATTCAAACTGCTATTTTTGTAACCTCCCTTACGCATATGCATTGGTTCATTTGTAGCGACTTCCAGGGTCGCACTAGCAGAACAAAATTATGATCTTTTGTATCTTTCAATTTCAAAGCATGTTTTAAATTTTTTGATAGTATTGTGAATCTATTTTTTAGAGAAGGATATAGATTGTCAATTTTTAAAAGGTCATTTACTTATAATTCAGTTTTAGTTTTTAACAGTATATCACATAGTCTAAGAGTTAATTCTCTGAGTTTTTTAAAACAAAATTATAAACAAATTCTACTACAGCGTCAGTAATTTTGTTCATTTTATGATATTTGTGAAGTAATTTTGATCATTTTTTTATATTTGTGATGTAAAATTTTAGTGAATATTTTAAATGTGTAATGTCTGAGTTTTACTAATTTTGTATTTTATTACCATCTGTGTAAACTTGAGGTTAAGTTGAGTAGCTCTAGCTATAGTCTATTTTTATGTATGAGAGAGTATTAAAATAATAAAGCATTCGTAATCCATAGGCGTACCACTTCTTTTAGTAGACAGTTAAAATATTTTGTCAAGTTATACCTCGAGTATTTTCGTATGAAATAACCTTTGTATAAATATAATAAATATATCGGGTGTACACTTATATTTTCACCTAATTAACCTGCTTATAACTTCTAAACAGCTGAAGGTAAAAAAGTACAATTTTTTCTAAAATATTTTATTTTTCCACAAGGTATGTTAAGAACATTGTGTCAAACGGGCTATGTAGGTATAAGGGTTTAAACTTTGACTTTTAAACAACGTTATGTTCATAAATAATAATTTTAATATAAAAACTACTTCTTACCTACAAATCCAAATCAGAATCGAAATCAGAAGATGAACCAATATTTACAATGAGTGGCTCGATCATTTCATCAGTAATATTGTCCAACTTCCACATTTTCTCTTCTTCTTTAATCGTATGATTTACTGCCTTTTCCCAGTTTTCAGGCTTCACATTATTTACAGCATCCAAAAACAACTGTTTAACATCACTCATTTTAAAAGAATTATTTTTTCTTGAAACTTTTCCCTTTATCTGTGCCCATATCAGTTCAATCGGGTTTACTTCGCAATGATATGGTGGTGATCTAACCACCGTCATCCCACGATTTTTTGCAATTTCATCAATTTCATATTTTTTTAATTTCTCTTTATGAAGGGAACACAAATGATACAGTTCTCTTCTCACAGAACCGGGATGGAACTTAATATTCTTTGAATTTAGCCAATTCTGTAAATCTTTTTTTAACCACTTGGTTGTGGGCATTTTTTCTGTAAGTCTCGAGTGATAACTTGCATTATCCATTACTATTATACAGTTCTGAGGAAGGAGATCTATCATTTGTTCGAACTACTCTTTAAAGACATCAGCATTCATGTCCTCATGGTAGTCACCGGTACGAGTAGATTCAAAAGTTAATAAACCACCTTTAACAAAACCGTTTGAACTACCGATGTGTACTATTATCAGTCTGCGCCCCTTTCCTGATGGTGGATTTAAACCAGTAGATAAATTATTTAAAAAAGCCTGTCTTCGACTTGTAACAGTTTCATCTTGCCAAAATTTATTTGGTGTATGTCCCTCGTTGATCCATGTTTGATCTAAATAAAATATATTTCTTCTTTGGTTTCTCATTTCTTTTATAGTCATTAGGTAATTTCTTCTCCATACTACAATATCGCTTCTTTCTATTAAAATAGACTTTCTGAAATGCTTTTTCCATAGAAAACCTATTTCTTTTAAAAGTTTCCATAGTGTGCTTCGACTCATTTCAGGGTAATCCTTATCATCAATTTTTGCAACATTGCATCTGTTATCTTTTTCTTAGTGTACTACCAGCGCTACCTGCACATTCAGTTTTCTCAGTGTAGCTAGAATAGGCAGCGACGTGGACCGTCATCGAAAATTTGACACCCACTAGATCAAAGATACCGACACGAGCCTTCCCTTCTGTGTAGTTAATTATTCTGGGGTCTTGTCTTTTTAAATTTTTTTCAAAAATCAATACTTTTCCCACTATTGACCAAAAATAAAAATTTTGCTCAACTTTAACAGACCAAAACTTAAAAAATAATTATCCCATAGGGCTAAAAAAAAATTACTAGACAATTGTAGAAATATATGTTACGACTTTCTGCAAAAGGATTTTTTTTTTTCAAATAGTTATAGTCTATTTTTATGTATGAGAGAGTATTAAAATAATAAAGCGTTCGTAATCCATCCAATATTTTGTGAAGTTATACCTCGAGTATTTTCGTATGAAATAACCGTCACCGGTACGAGTAGATTCAAAAGTCAATAAACCACCTTTAACAAAACCGTTTGAACTACCGATGTGTACTATTATCAGTCTGCGCCCCTTTCCTGATGGTGGATTTAAACCAGTAGATAAATTATTTAAAAAAGCCTGTCTTCGACTTATAACAGTTTCATCTTGCCAAGATTTATTTGGTGTATGTCCCTCGTTGATCCATGTTTCATCTAAATAAAATATATTTCTTCTTTGGTTTCTCATTTCTTTTATAGTCCTTAGGTAATTTCTTCTCCATACTACAATATCGCTTCTTTCTATTAAAATAGACTTTCTGGAATGCTTTTTCCATAGAAAACCTATTTCTTTTAAAAGTTTCCATAGTGTGCTTCGACTCATTTCAGGGTAATCCTTATCATCTCGAACCGTGGCAAGAACTTTGTCTACTGTCGGAAATTCTTTTCTAAAGAAGAACGCATGCACTTTCCTTCGAAGTCTTTCTTTCAAATGATTTTCTATTTGAAATTTTGGTTTTCCTGGAGCTTTACGTGCTGTTTGAAACTCGCCACATTTCTCTTCTTTAACAACTCTGTAAATCGTAGATTTCCCAACACCAAGCGTACTACTAACTAATTTCACTGTGTCATCAACACTTTTACATAAATGTTTGTCTGTAAATGATTTAAAACAATTAAATATTAATGTTTTTTCATTAACTGTTAAAGGACCAATTTTTTGTCGTTTACGCGGTACTTCCAAATTTTCCATGATCACACTAGAATTCACGATAGACTGCACACTGCACCTTGCATGTTGCAACTAAACGACATTTAGTAAGCTGTCAAGAATACACAACTGGACCTCCTTACTAAATGGAAAACCTACAATCGCATTTTCGGTGAAATTTGTTGGTAAGGGATTTATCTACTTATAATTCGATTACTGTAAGAAATTCTTGGAATTAAAATAAAACAAAATTGGCAAATAGGTACTTATTGAAAATAATCTTACGATACGGCTATGTTATCTTTAATACACAGGGCTTTTGGGCTGTCCAAACCTTTTTCTATTGTTCTGTACAGCTTATGGTTATAAAAGACCAATAAAAGACCCAAAACTTGTATTAGCTCAGGTACATTTATGACAATTTTAGGAAATATTTAGATTATTCCGTAAAAATATTTAAAATGACCGTACTAAGTTTTGCATTAGAAATGCTGTTTTATTACTCTCTCATACATAAAAATAGACCGTAGCAATTTAACATGAACAGGTTTGGTTTGATTGATTCTTGTTCTTATTTCGTCGGCAATATATTTTGTAGTGACTATTTAAAGCTGCTTTATGTAAGTTCCTTTAGATTTGATCAGCTTCATCCTATATTTTTTTGGAATTGTAATCGTGGTTATGGATTCTATTTTATAGTTGACTTATCGCTGTAACTTTTTGTGAGATCAAATCCTTATTATTTCCCAAAATTATGGTACGTTTTATTGCCCCCAACATCCACTAATAATTGGCATTCATCCAAAAGCATGTAAATTTTGTTTATGTGATAATCAACTGTGCCAGTGTGTTCGGAGCATACCAGCATACTGCGGGCGATGCCATCTACGATCTAAACCGTAAACCACATCTCCTTATGCCTAACCATAATGGCTAATCGGGATAATATACACCCTATAATTCAATGGATGTTTGTGCAACATTCGGAGGTTGCATTAAACGCAATTTAACACTGCGCCAAAGTTACGTGCGTCTTAGGGGTTATAGTGTTTGTAATTTGTTGGGATTACGGTATGGTTGCATGGAATTAATGCATCCTGTTAAATCGTCACTAGTATATTGCGAATTTATCCGAAAAATCAAGTTCATTTGTTAGTAACTTTCTGACTGAACACATTATAAAACTCAGATGCGGTTAGATATTAATGCAGATGTTAATTTTTAGACAAAATGTCATTCAAATCGTTTGTAGCACCCTTGGAATCTGGATGTCAAACTGACAAAGGGTCGTTGTCGTTGACAGAGATGTTTTGAATGGCGCCTCAGTGTTTGCTGGATAAAAGTATCTGGAAACAACTCTTGCGGTATAAATTGATAATGCGGCTGTACATAACGTTGCGTCATCTACATCCACCGAAATTGTGCAAAGATAGAGTAATAATAGAGGAAATTTAAAACACTATCGACTCTACTATTATTAAAAATTATCAAACCTGAAATGAAGCTTCTTTCGTTCTGTATAAATTGTCATTGATCCTATAACAAATGGTTCCTATTTTTTTCCGGTATCACCGACACCCGAAACTATGTTCACATTCATCAAACGTCAAAGAGCACATTCCTTCTACATCGGCGTATTAATTTTGAAGTCGACCGTTTCAAAAATCTGTTCTTTATTAGACGAACACACTAATTTAGCCATTGGAATGCGTGGTAGAAGCTCTTAATATGAAACTTAGTAGCTTCATAATCAGTATACGTGTTAAAAGGAAGTCAGTCAGAAGAAAGAGGAATTAATTTAGGGGAAATGGGGAAAGGGATCATATTTCAAGCATTAAGCTCTAGCGACAAATATATTTCGTATTCAATAGTGAGAAATAGTTTGAACCAGTTTCGCTCAATTGTCGCGACTATATTCTGCGATTCATTTTATTAAATTAAACTGCTACAGGAATGTTTCTTATACAGAGTTCCCACGATAAAAGCGAGAATTATTTTCCCTGACTTTTCCAGGTTTTCCTCGACCATGCACAAACTTTTTTCAGGACAAGGATCCACCTTTTATAATATATAAATCGAAAATAATGACATACAGGGTGCGCCAATTATTTCCACTCGATCTCTAGCACCGAAACTAAAAGAGATATCAACGAGATTTTTTGTAGGGGTAGACAGTGTCACTCGGACTACAATTTTAAAATATTTTGATGTATACAGGGTGGCTAATTTTTGTGGAATGAAAATTAATTTGGTTTTTTTAAATTGAACACCCTGTATACGAGTATGTCTTCTGATTCTACTTAATATTAGATTTACGGTAGTTTTTTGTATTTGTAAATTCGACGCGGCGTTGACAAGTTATTCCTATTTTAAGCAGATTTAATGAAAAAACAGCACTTCAGAAATATTTTTATTTATTTATTTATTTATTTATTTACGGGCAAGCCCATTTAAGATAAAGAATTACAATTTAAAAAGTATACGAACAAAGAACATATAAACATATAAAAGTGGCATAATCACTTGTCATACATAGTAAAAATAAAAATAAGCTGGTAATATAAAGGACACGACAAAAAAGGTTCATTAAAACATTAAACGTTAAAGCTCTGTATTCAGTAATTGAGTTTTAAAATGATGAAGGGAGGAGTTAAACATCTCAAGATTACTGTGAGTATTGGCTAGTCTTAACATTCTTGGGATGCAGCTATTAAACGCTTGGTTTAAACGATACAAAGGTACATGAAAAGTTTGTTGCTGTCGAGTTGTGCGGGTTGGAACAAGAAGATTTATTTTTGATAGAAGTTCACTACAGCTGCATCTGCCATTGATAATATTAAAAAGTAATGTGAGGTCTCTCTGTTTTCTCCTAGTTTCTAAGGAGGGGATGCTAAGAAAAAGCTCTATCGATTCATAATCACTGGGGGCACCCAGTTTATAAGCTATGTATCTCAGAAAATTATGTTGTACTTTCTCAATGTTCCTGCTATAGGTGATATAATGTGGAGACCAGACAGAGGAACAATAATCTAGGTGGGGTCTGACTAGTGAACAATATAGGACTTTAATTGCAGTAGTGTCAGTGAAATCGTGGGTTAGCCTTTTGATAAAACCTAACATTTTCATTGATTTATGGATAGCCGTAGGTATGTGTTGGTTAAAGCTTAAAGTGGGATCTAGAATAACTCCAAGGTCTTTGATTTGATTTACAGACTCCAAGATCTGACCATTTAAGTTATAATGAAAAGTAGTAGGTACTTGTGATCGATAAAAACGCATGACGTGGCACTTTACAGCATTCAAGTCCATGCCATTTAGGGAACACCAGTTGGACAGGTTGTCAAGGTCAGACTGAAGGCTGAGGGCATCGTAAATGGTTTTAACAGTTTGGAAAACTTTTAGATCATCAGCAAATAATAGTGCTTTGCCATGCCGGAAACAATGAATGATGTCATTAATAAATAAGTTAAAAAGTAAGGGACCGAGGTGTGACCCTTGAGGAACACCTGATGTTACCTGAATTAAATTAGAATAGTGATGATTAACTCTAACCATTTGAGTCCTGTTCGTTAGACCCATTGCAGTAAAACCCCACTTACACCATATTTATCAAGCTTTTGAAGTAAGACATTATGGTTGACTCTGTCAAAAGCCTTAGAAAAATCAGTATACACAGAATCAATCTGGCAACCCTTCTCCAACGCTTCTGACAGGAAGTCGACATAGGTAACTAAATTTAATTCAGTCGATTTCCCAGCACAAATGGAGCTATATTTTTAGATTTTTTAGAACATGATTTTCGCAACTTATTGCAAAATGTGCCTCAAAATTATCGCAACGGAATGTGGTTTCAATTAGATGGTGCCACACCACATTACCTATTAGATGTTCGCAATTGGTTAAATAGGGAATTTCAGGATCGTTGGATAGGAAGGGGAGGACCAATAAATTGGCCTACTAGATTGCCTTTCCTCACACCTTGCGATTTTTTCTTGTGGGGTTTTATTAAAAATATTGTTTACAAACAAGAGGTTACCACAAAAGAAAATATAAAAGAAAGAATTACTGCAGCATTTAGACAGGTGACCCCTGCAATGCTAAGAGATGTGCGTAAATCAATGAAAAAAAGGGCAAGAAAATGTATAAATGAAAATGGAAGACATTTTGAACACCTACTATAAATTTTAACTTTCACTATTGTAATTTTCTTACGATTAAACTTTGTAAAATTTTGTACTTATTAAAAATTGTGTAAAATATGTTGTTTGTCACTTAACGTCAATTATTAAAGTAAATAGTAAAGTTAGATGTGCAAAACCCTATATTTTTTTAGTGCGTATTAGGGAGAGCTTCTAACTGAAGAAAAATATACAGGGTGTCCCATTTGAAAAAATTAAGTAATTGCCATTTGAAAACTAGACTATTGGCATGCCATCGGCAAACACCCTGTGCAACAGGTAAAGATGTTGTGTGATTATTGTGATAGGTGCATCTTTCATTTACATCATAGTAGCTTTTTTGAGGAATTTTTTAAAAAATGTGGTTTTGTGCTAATATTTCTTTAATGTCGGTGCTAGAGATCGAGTGGAAATAATTGGCGCGCCCTGTATAGTGACACAAAATGAAAAAGAAAACTGATGAAAATCTAATTCCTTGAGAGGACTGTCTAAAAAGAATTCGAATTTGTGATACAAAAAGATAACTTATTTGAATTCACAAATGAAATGTAAAAGGAGAAAAAAACCATTGATGTATTTTTGTGCAGCCATTTGGTTTTCCATATACATTCCCTGACTTCTGCTGAAAAATGAAAAGTTCCCTGACTTTTCCCAGACTTTGTGAACACTTTTTGAATTCCCTGACTTTTCCCTGTTTCCCAGGTTTTCCAGGTCTGTGGGAACCCTGTTATACTATACAAATTGGCTTTTGAAGAACTTACTGAATTAATATTTTTATTTTTCACAATTTAAATATGAAACGTTGGTTGTTTTGAAATCAAAAAATATTAAAACAACACAAACAAAACTTTTTTATTACAGCAAAACTGTTTGTTATGCGAAGGAAAAAGCTTTTATCAGCACTACTAAACCCCAATGAGTCGCCACAAATCCAGGAAAGCAGAATTTCTAATTTCTAACGGAAATATAACAGATATATACTCAAATTATAAGAACATCTAGATGAATGAATTATTTTTTTATATCGACATTTAGTAGGCATTAAATAAAGAAAGGAAAGTCGTGTCGCAAGTATTTTTTATAGGTTTTTTAATGGATTACAACTGATAACCGTAAAATATTTTTTTAAGTTGACTTTAAGAATACTAGGAATTTAGTTTTGAAGTATTGAAATATTTTTTTATGGTTAAAAAATTTTATGTTTTAATCCCATAGAGTTTAGTCAATAGAAATGGATATAACTTCGGTAAGACCAATGAAAGGATGGTAAATTGTAAAAAGTAAAATGCTAGGATTAAGGTAGACCACACACTCATCGCGGGCTTTGTTTTTAGTACATAGAAAGATTAAAAAACCATAAAAACAGCATTTTTACATTAGTAATACACTGGCCATATTTATTATTGCCATCATTTCATTAACCGGACCCCCAGGAGCAAACAATCTACCGATTCAACTTTCAATCAAAACATATCATCTTCCCCCTATACCTTTCTCACCGTTAATATTAATATCAGAATGAGATGAATGATAGTTTGGGTCCTACTCGTCAATTTGTAGTGCGTGAGAGCCACCCGCGGTTTTTGATAGGGCCCCCTCCGGACTCCCCCTCATTCTCTCGTGGACATAATGATCGCTTACTTGTTTAATCGATTCGGTGCGACCCCGTATATTACAATATATTAACAGAGGATCACGCGGAGATGGACAGAGCTGGACTTTTATATCGTGAAAATTTTTTCTTTCTCAGGAGGAAAGTATAATTCTTTTACTTACTATTTGTTAGTACTAGGTTGGTTTTGTAGAGCAGAATGAACCTTAGCTTAGCTAGATATGACCCCGAAACACTTGCTCAAAATCAAATACTATTAATCGAGCAAGGTTTGTATGTATGTATGTATGTGTGTCCAGAGGATCTTGAAATCCACTCGTCAGAATTCAATGAAACTTTCAGGGTAGACTAATTCCTATCTAAATCGGCAAAAAATGTAGGTCTCATGTCTGTGAAAATTCGATTTTCCGAGATATTTACAAGATAAGTTAAGCTTTTAGTTTTATTTTCTAGCAACGGCACATAATAATAACTTGTTTCTATAGTAATATATAGTAAGGAGAGATGAGTACAGTAAAAGTCACATTCCATAGGCGTACTTTGCGAAATAAGTTTCTATAATAAATAAGGTCACAGCATATAAAATATATATACGCACTTTGTAGATTAAATTTTGAAGTTATATTATTTACAAAAAATAAAAATAAACCTTATGCATCTGACACTTTAACATTGAACGAATTAAATTTAACCAATAAATAACAAGGAGGATTATATGTTGGGATTAAACTTTTTTTAATCTCTTGGCATTAAAAGTAACGCTTCAGTACTTACCTAAACTCAAAGATTAAAAAAAAAGTTAGTTCAAGAACTATCAGTAAAAGTCACTGTCTTCACTAAAACTACTGGTATCACTGTAATTGTCTTTTCTGAGGTTTATTATTATGGGTTCTATTAAATTATCTATTGATATATCCATTTTCCTAAATGAATTTTCCACATTTTTAACATGACCAATGCATTTTCCCCAATCTTCTCTATTTACATCTGAAACTGCCTTCAAAAACAAATTTCGCACATCAGGAAATTTAAATGTTTTATTGTTTTGAGAAACATAACCTTTTAATAATTGAGACCAGATCAGTTCAATGGAATTTAACTCGGCGTGGTTCGGCGGCAATCTGAGAATTTTAATTCCTTTTTCTCTGGCCATCTCATCTATAATATATTTTTTGAATTTGTTTTTATGTTGCCTTGCTATTACTAACAATTCTGCCTTCAATGATTTAGGAGGACTGATAATATTTTGAAATATATATTAATACAAAATTCTGAATCAATTAAAATACATACGATACGGCTATGAATAAATAAAGTCTGACTTAACTGTCAAAAGAACAGGTTTATCTAGACAAAAACTATATTAGGCCGATTAGATGTATTAAAATTTAAATTTTAACTACAAATAAGCATTGAAGGATGAGGTAAAAATAAAATTTCTACCTCTTGAATTTGAAAGAATTCAATTTTAAATTTGCCGCTTTATATAAAAAAGGAAAGGTTCATTTGACGGACATAAATAATTTGCTTGTCAAATGACAGCCACCTCATAAATTCAAAGTTGAAAATACAACGTTGCCAATTCAATTTCAGAAATCATGGGTTTAGGTAAATATTTATAGGAACGTTGAGTAACACTGTCAAAATGGACACTTGTCAAAATGTGACACCTGTAAAAACGTGACAATTGTTAAAATATGATAAGTGTCAGAATGTAACAACTGTCAAAATGAACAAATCTCAAAATGAACAAATGTCAAAATATGACACCTGTCAGAATGTAACAAATGTCAAAATGTCACACGTATCGTACTTTTCTTTATTTATTACAAGGATCTAACCTAACCTAAAGCTAATCTTTTTTTTTTGGCGGGTGGAAATGCTTTATGCACATCGGGTAAAGGTTCTTCCCTTCCCCGATAGTGTGAGACTACCCCTTACGGCTACTATTTTATTATGCGGACAGTTTTAATATTTAAGTTTTCATTATCATAGAGAGAGAGAGAGAGAGAGAGAGAGAGAGAGAGAGAGAGAGAAAGAATGAATGCTTTTACACGTGTATTATTAACATAGATTTCAATTTTTTATTTTACAAGAAACTTTAAAGAGACATTTAAAATTCTCTATTTTCATAGTACATTTTAAGGTTGATTCATTTCGGAAGCTCATTGTGGTTTGTATTTTAATTTCTCTCTCTTTCCACTGGATTAAAACCACTTAGTTGTTAAAAAAGTTTTTTTATTGACGTTTCGGCTTTCCAGATCGAAAGCCATTATCAAAATGACATAAAATAAATAAATTTACTAGAAACAGAACACTTGATAATCTTGCAAAAATATGACATCAACATAGTATACATAGAATAAGATTTTGAAATTGAAGATGTCAAAATCTGTTTCAATCATATTTTTGTGACGTTTCTGGGAACGAATTTTTGAAAGGATAGCGCATTTGCATATTATAAGAGAATTTATACTTCGTCATAAATGAAGTTTTCTTATTAATATTATCATAAGAAAAAACCAGATAAAAACTTATGATACTATCCCGATATAGAGGGTATCCTTTTTGCAATTAACTCTTTTTGTAAACCTCCACATTTTTATGGTTTACCCAAAATTCATAAACAACAAATACCATTAAGACCAATAATAAGTTCTATAAATTCACCTTGTCAAAATTTAGCAAGATTTCTACTTAAAATAATAGATCCGTTATCAGGAAATACTAATTCCTTTATCAAAAATTCAAAACATTTTTTAGAAAAATTATCAAAAATCAAAATTACGAATTCAGATATAATGGTTAGTTTTGATGTAGTCAGTTTATTTCCAAATGTTCCTGTCGATAAAACTCTTAATCTTGTGAGAAAAAAGTTGACAAGTGATAATACATTAATAAATAGAACTAAATTAAGCGTCTCAGCAATTCTAGAATTATTGGAACTATGTATTAAAACTACATATTTTCAATTAAATAGTGATTTTTATCAGCAAAATTTTGACATGGCAATGGGTTCTCCTTTATCACCAAAATTGTGTGATATTTTCATGGAGAATTTTGAAATGGAAATTGTAAACAAACAAAATTTAAGACCTTCTGTCTGGTTTAGATATGTAGATGATATCTTTGCAATTTGGCAACACGATAGGGAAAATATTGATACATTTTTATATACTATTAATAATTCGGAACCTACTATTAAATTTACAATTGAAATTGAAAATAATAAAAAATTACCGTTTCTTGATGTACTAATACACAATAACAACAATTGTTTTGATACATCAGTTTTTAGAAAAGAAACACATACAAATAGATATCTAAATTTTAATTCAAACCACTCAATTTGTGTTAAACGAGGTATTGTCAAATCTCTTTCCGATAGAGCAAAAACAATTTGTTCAAATGACAATATCTTAAATAATGAATTATCACTTGTTAAATCTGTCTTGATTAAGAACAACTACCCAAGTAAATTTATAAATCGTGAACTTTACCGAGACATCAAAACTAAAGATCAAAATTTAAACCCCCCAATAATTCTTTCAAATATAGTAAAAATCCCTTATATTCCAAAATTATCCGAAAAAATTAGAAGGATTGGCAATAAATTTAATTTAAAAACAGTTTTTCAAACTAATAATACATTAAAATCTTTAATAGTAAATACAAAACCTTTTAATGAAATTCAAAACACAAAAAATTGTATTTACAAAATTCCATGCGAATGTAATAAATTTTATATAGTAGAAACATCTAGACCTTTTCATATTAGACTTAATGAACACCAATCGTACATTAAAAATAAACAATTCGAAAAATCCAAAATATGTGAACACGCATGGGATTCTGGTCATAAAATACAATGGAATTTTTCAACTAGATTATTAAAAGAACCGAATAATTATAACCGCAAAGTTAAAGAAGCAGCATTGATATGCTTAAATAATAACGAATGTGTTTCTAATTGTTCGGTTGATATTTCAAAAATTTGGATACCTATTTTACAAAAAGAGTTAATTGCAAAAAGGATACCCTCTATATCGGGATAGTATCATAAGTTTTTATCTGGTTTTTTCTTATGATAATATTAATAAGAAAACTTCATTTATGACGAAGTATAAATTCTCTTATAATATGCAAATGCGCTATCCTTTCAAAAATTCGTTCCCAGAAACGTCACAAAAATATGATTGAAACAGATTTTGACATCTTCAATCTCAAAATCTTATTCTATGTATACTATGTTGATGTCATATTTTTGCAAGATTATCAAGTGTTCTGTTTCTAGTAAATTTATTTATTTTATGTCATTTTGATAACGGCTTTCGATTTGGAAAGCCGAAACGTCAATAAAAAAACTTTTTTAACAACTAAGTGGTTTTAATCCAGTGGAAAGAGAGAGAAATTAAGGTTGATTGTGACTTTGTATTTTCCAAGAGCAAATTGTAATGTAATGTACGAATGAACTATTTTTGTAACTGAAAAACTTTGAAAAAATATGATATCAATATCTGCCGCACGTCGAGAGTCTGGTCACAGGTTTGTGTGGAGGTTTTTACCCAAGTATAAATATCAGACCTGCAGACTGCAGATCAATAAATAATAAAATCAATTGAACATAGTTTTTCTTATATAGTGATAAATAGAGTGAGCTGAGCGATCTTCTGTTGACGGGACCTGTGCCCTACACGCTGCTGTTGCCCGTCCCGGAAACGGGGCCTGTCCGCCGTGACTATTCGCGAAGATCAAGCGTCAGTAGATGTTGCCCTCTAAAAGGTGAAATCCCCAGAAACTAGGCAACTTTAATGCATTTAACTAACCTCTGTGACAAGCAGTTGATAAACGTCAACAACAGCTGCAGCCAATTGAAAATTAACACTGACAGCTTTTTTACTTTTCAAGCCAATCGCCAATCAACTTTTTATTTATCTCCCTATCAGTAGTTCAAGTAGATGTCGCCCACTCCGTGATTTTCGCGAATGAATTAATAATTTGTCATGTTATAAATATACTTAAATTATATACTCATTGGGCTGCTTAAAAATGTAGATTTGAATATTAAGAGCGAAGCTCGGTGACCAGATATTGAATTTTACTTTTCCAGTACATTATTTTATAAACCCGAATATTGAAACACTACCAAATGGCTAGTTCTACCCTGCGCTCGCGACTATACCTCGTCGCCTACACACGATTATTAAAAAAGCCCCCAGGGGCTTTATACCACTCTACTGGCTCGTACTTTTTGGTGGTGTGTGTGAAAAAAAAACTCCTTTTTCCTTCGGAACTGTTTTATTACACCCCAGCCACGATACGATGCGACGTGGAACAGAGAAAAAACGTTTTTTCTGCTCAGTTTGTTTTAACTTGTAATCGTATCGGTATCTTGTATGAAAAAGAATTTTTTTTATACAGTGTGTCGCTCTTAAGATGTAGACACCTCCATATACATATATACATATACAGATTTTAATTTTTTCAGTCATACAGGGTGATGGGTCACATTTTTTAAGATAATCAGCTAAAACCTGAACATTAAACTCAGCCTACTACGAATTGACAAATGGGGCTAAAGCTTGATGGCACTCCAATACAGAAATTCCTTTTCTGGTTAGTTCTTTTGTGGCAATTGAGATACCAGCCAGTTTTGTTTAAACCACGCTGGCATTTTTTCCCATTCCCCAATTAATTCTGATTAGTAGGCTACCTTTTCATAGTCATGCTATTTTATTTAAAGAAAACGGCCTTGTACGCTGCGGAAACTCGCATTAAAACTAAAATAGAACGCCGATAAGTATTCCAACTCGGTCTTCCGCCAGTACAAAATCATAAATTTATCAGCGGAATCAAAACTCCTGGCATAAATCTGAGTTTGAAACGATAACGGCCGAACAGTAACAAAGTTCGCAGGAAACTTTCCGATATAAAATTTTTGTCGCGGCCAATAGTAGATGATGAACTGCATATACGATATGCCAGTCTACGATGTAAAATTGCAACTTGATCAAGACAGATGAAGTTCGCAATGAAGTTCGACGTTATGGAGAACGGAAAGCGCGATTCCTTCAACCAGTAGCGGAGGAGGTTTGTTTCTGCTCCCAAATTCCTGCTAATTCTTATTCGGCTATCACCAGAACTATTTTCTGTCTTAAGCAAAGTATTTAATAATTCCAGAAAAAGTCAGAGTTAATAAAGGTGAGTAAATCAATAAGGAATTTTAATTTATTAGATTCGACATCCTAAGACCGGTTTCTGCCTTTCGGCTTCATCAGTTAGGCTTTTCGAATCCAATAAATAAAAATTCCAAACTCGTACAAGTCAATAGCTATATCCGCTATAAGATAACATTTTTATTGACTTGTACGAGTTTGGAATTTTTATTTATTGGATTCGAAAAGCCTAACTGATGAAGCCGAAAGGCAGAAACCGGTCTTAGGATGTCGAATCTAATAAATTAAAATTCCTTACTGATTTACTCACTTTGTATTAATCTCTGAAAGGGATAAAAAAGAAGAGAGTGACATCTTGACTAGATTCAGTCAAAATTTAATGTCTTCTTACCATAGATGGTAGCACATCTAAAAATGTTATCTTATAGCGGATATAGCTATTGACTTGTACGAGTTTGGAATTTTTATTTATTGGATTCGAAAAGCCTAACTGATGAAGCCGAAAGGCAGAAACCGGTCTTAGGATGTCGAATCTAATAAATTAAAATTCCTTACTGATTTACTCACTTTGTATTAATCTCTGAAAGGGATAAAAAAGAAGAGAGTGACATCTTGACTAGATTCAGTCAAAATTTAATGTCAATACTCTCTTCTTACCATATATGGTAGCACATCTAAAAATTAATAAAGGTGGTTCTGAATCTCATTGATTATCTATAATTCCATGAAATAAATTTATTCTGCTGTAACGTGCCGCCTGTGATAACGCTCCAACTGAGATTCGCGATGCTTCGAACGAAGAGTAGCGCAATATTCTTTATTTTATAGGATTTAAGAGAATAACTATCCTGAATGCAATTTGATTTTAAATTGAGGAAGCATCTTATTGTACGAAATGAATAGGAATAGATCCTGATGCAAACGATTTACTCTGTATTGTCAATAGTTTTATTTTATTTATGATACGGATATATTGAAGTGGAATTCCGTTTAGATTTAGAAAGACATTTTTTAATCAATTATACTAAACAATATAAAGTTTAAAATGTCTCTACATCTAAAGATTTATTTGTTTTAGTACATTTTCATCCTTGAACCAATCCTGCAAAAGTGTTGGCGTGCTGTGATACATACATCTTCAAACTCTGTTATCCTAAGTATACATTAAAAGATATAAAATGTTCATTTCATCTGGAGGCCATCGAATTATATCAAAGTTGGATCTGTTATCTGTAACGCCCAACAGAAATTACAATGTCGGACTAGGCAGTTCGGAGTAGCTCCAAGCGTCACTCCGAACAGTTCCACGCTCCTCGCACAGTGTAATGAGGGTGTTCCACAATCTTGCGTTTTCATTTTGACGTATTGTTTCATTATTCATTGCCTTCTAGATTCGCATGCAGTGACGTGGAGATACAAAGACGATTTTTTAAAATCTTTTTAAGGATCACCAGGTATATTTTTAACTGCGCTTTGTATCATAAAAGAAAGCTGTTACATTTTGACACTTTAAAAAATTAAAAAGTAAACGACCTAAGACAGTAAAGCTTGGAATTAAGATTAAAAACTTGATTAATGATTTGGAGGCGGTGGTTCTGCTTAATGACCAGTTAAACTTATTAGAAAAATTTAGAACTTCAATTAAGGTAACTGTATACATGTATATGTACTTCCTTGTTTATGTTAAAGAAGATAAGTACATTAGATAGAGAGTCATTAGCAATCCGTATATCATTTTTGTCAGCTCTGATGGATTTCTTGTCTATTGTCTCGAAAAAAAAAAAGATGTAGGACACATTCTTAGTTTTAACATTGCATTTGTTGTATTACATGGTGTATCGCATAAAGTAGATGAGAAAATCCACGGAATAAAATTGTATAAGAAAATTATATTAAAATAATAAAATATAAAATGATAAAATTCCTAAAAATTCCATTTTTTTTACCAAAAAAATAGAATATTTTGAGAAAATACAAATTTTCAGCAAATTTAAAACGTCAAACTACATAAGACCTTTACCTTTACAGATGATTTCAATTTCGAAAGGAATTTTTTTAATTTTTTCGATACCTCGAATCATTAAAAAAATCCTGAAGGCCAAACGAGTCATTAATTATGACGAAACAAATATTACAGACGACCCTGGCCGTAAAAAAGTTGTTGTTAGAAGAGGGTGCCGACATCCTGAAAGGATTATTGACTCCTCAAAGTCGAGCACTTCTGTGATGTTTGCTGCTCACGGGGACGGGACACTTCTACCCCCATATGTGACATATAAAGCTGAGAATCTTTATAATACCTGGACCGAACATGGCCCTAAGGGGACAGTTTATAATAGGAGTAAGAGTGGATGGTTTACTTTGGAGATATTCGAAGACTGGTTTCGAAAAATTGCTATGCCCTATTTCTCGAAGCAAGATAAAGAGGGGAAGAAAGTTATGATTGGGGATAATTTAGCGAGTCATATAACCCCATATATAATAGAAGAATGTAAAAAAAACAACATTATCTTCATTCTACTTCCTCCAAACAGCACTGGACTCACTCAGCCGTTAGATGTAGCATTTTTCCGTCCACTTAAAATTAAGTGGCGTGAAACTTTAGAGTCATGGAAAGCAAAAAATCGTGGAACTATTCCAAAAGAATATAGGAAGGAAAATACTTCAAAAAACGTCATGAGTGGATTTAAAGGGGCAGGATTAATTCCACTAAATCGAGAAGGGGTATTGAAGAGACTTCCAGGTAAAAAGGCAGTAGAAGAAGGCAAAGAAAATGGGTGTCTACATTTAAAGAATATTTGGAAGAATGTAGAAGGAAAGAAACAGATGGTTTAAGAAAACAGACAAAAAAGAAATTAAATGTTCCCGCTGGTAGAGGAATCTGTGAAGAGGATATCGTTATATTGGAAGACAACCCAAAGCAAGAAAAAAAGAAAAGAAAACAATTACTAGTGGGAGATCAAAGTGTCATAAATAAAGAAAAACCAACTAAGAAAAGGCAGAAGACACGTGAAGTACTTGAGTCCAGTGAAAGTGACGAAGACAGTTGCAATAATGAGGTTGTTCTTGAAGACAGTTCAGATGATGACTGGGATTCATTTCGAGCAAAACAGATGAATATTGAAGACCATATTGAAGACAATATTGACGATAATATTGAAGACAATAACCAAGAGAGTATTTACTCTCATCCTACTCTGCAGCCAATAAATAAACAAGTTGGAAGTTTTGTTATAGTTCGTTATGATTCAAATTTTTATCCTGGGGTCATTGAGAAGCTTGACGATAAAGGCGCAACAATAAGTGCAATGACTAAAACAATACGAGAAAACTGGAAATGGCCTGAACTCTATTATTGCTGGCAGGATATTATAGGTGGCATTAATCCTCCTACAGCGCTGAATAAACGAGGTATTTTTTCAATACCAGAAATGAAAGCAATTTATTAAAGCTAAATTACTATAATCAATCATTATTAAATACATTTTTTAAGTTCTTTGTGTTTTTATTGACCCCAAAAATATTATCATCAACCCCAAAAATATTTTGACCCCAAAAATATTTTCATTGTCTCTCACGTTAACATAACACTGTCTATTTATATTTCCATTGTTCCAAGTTACCCCAACAACGCATAATTTGAGCCGTTCATTGATTTTATAAAGCTGTCTTAAGTTACCCCATTCTAGTGGGTAACTTGAGATACACTTAAAAAAAAAATAAAAAAAATACTTATGACAAAATAAAGTGAAATATTCTATTAACATATCATTGTTACCTATATGACTAATATTTTTAAATAGTTTTTCAACATTCAGTTATTCTAGGTATGTCGTAAACTTCACTTTAAAGTTAAAAAGTGTCTTAAGTTACCCCAAATTACGGTACCTTACAATTTGCTGCTTCTCCACCTCTCCAAGCCAATTCATACGCAGCAATGTGATAAAATTTTCTTTGGAGGCCTACAGGTTCTTCTTCACTCCATTTCAAAAATTTCTCGTTTTGTGAAAGTATTAGAACTCACCTTCCTTTTTTCTGGGATTGCTTGTAAAATTTTGCGTTTTGTGTCACGTGCATTTCTCGCTATCTTAAACTGTATGTCCGTGAACGGATTAAAAATTCTTTTATAATCTTTAAAGTACTTCTCTTGTAACATTTTTGCTGAAGTGTTCCAAATCGTCTTGACTGCACTCTCTTTATAATCTTCTCCATGGTTCTTCTTCATGTTGAATGCCCAGTCACATAAAATAGAAGCTAACTCTTCAGTGGAAGTTTCTGCAATGAGTTCATATTTTTTTTCCAAACAAAACATCGCAAATTGTCGCCAAATTGATGTAGTTGAATTCACAGTATTGCGAGGCACATTATCATTGATGGCTTTTTCAATTTCTCCACTCGAAGACTCTCCAAATCGCGACATTTCCACAAATGAAAACTTTTCTGACAACGCAAGTTTGAGAAAAATTGACATAACGTCATCAAAAATTTCTTTACAATGTTGGTTGTCATACTTTCAAAAGTAAGGTTCCGTTATTGTCGCTGGAAAAGTTAGGGCACACTTTTTTCGCTGTCATAATGACAAAATTACGCGGCTTATGGAATTTTTTATAAATGAATTAAATTGTCAATAGTAATACCACAAGTGATTGAATTTTCGCGATAAGTTTGTCGATTTATTTCATAACGAAACTCAGTTGCTTAAAAACACCACGAGTCCGCAGGACGAGTGGTGTTTTCTTCAAGCAACTCAGTTGAGAGAGACAGACTTATGAGATGAATTCAATCACGAGTGGAATTTTATTAGACTATTTCACAAACAAAGTAAAAGGTCTCATATTGACGTCTGTAGCTGTAATTATACAAAGTAAAAGGTCTCATTTTGACGTCTGTAGCAGTAATTATTTTTTTCTAAATGTCAAATTTTGTTTTGCAATTCGTATCCATGGTTACGCCGTGAAAATACCACGCTGATAGACCAATCAGGATTGAAAGACAGCTGGTATTATCGCGATAATACCAGCTGTTTTTGGTTTGTGATTGGTCAGATTTTGTGAAAATTCGAAGATGAGTGAAATAGTCAGTGGTATATTCTACCAAAAAAATTAAATATCTAGGAGAATTTTAAGATTTATCTGAAATTTTAGACAGAGGGATTATCGGGATTCAAAAATCAACTTTCGAGCCCTGCAATTTATAATATTTGTAGAATTAAAGCATGATAATAGTTTTTTTAAAATTTTCTTTTATAATGTAGCTATTATAACACTAAAAGTAGTGCTATAATTGAGACAAATAATTACCGATGGCGGCGCCACAGTCGTCGATCAGCTGTTCACACGAAACGCGTAAATTTTGGTAAATAGTGCATTAAGTTATACTGAGTGAATGGTTTATTTGTAGTATTTTAAGACTTTTTGTGATTGTTTGAAGTTTTTGATTTGGAAATTACCATAATATACCTGTACATGTAAGTATTTAGACTCAATTGAACCTGTTTTTTGTGTCGTTATTCTAAAATTGAGGTTATTTATTTAGCATATCTTACGTTTTTCAGAAATTTATTGTTTACTTCTGTTTCTGTGTGCTTTTTTTGTGTTTCAGGATGAATATAGCCTAGAGGTATTATCATCTTCACCTCTACTAATATAGAATGATATTGGAAGGGAGCTAAATCATATGCTAAAGAAACATACAACAGTTTTCTGCTGATAAATTTTATTTCAATTTTTTCAGGATAATAATTGTAATTGTAAAAGTGATTTAAATAAAAAATGATTTCTAAGAACCTACTTTTGATTGATTTATGGTAACATATATCCTATTCGTTGTTTCAAAATTATTTTTTTAAATCAATATCAAATTAAAATATAAAAAATTAAGAAAATTTTTTCTTGGCTTAAAACACTTCATAGGCCATCAAATGTATCTGTTGCAAAACTTTTTGTTTTGTTTATCTACTTTGTTTTTTTCAAAATAAACACAAAATGTATATTTTTAATCCTTTATTTTAACATAAGTTCAAAGCTAACTTTGAATTATTCAGTTTTAGTAGTATTTAACATTTTATAATAATTCATTACTAATTGTAACTGTATAATTATTGAAAACAGGTGTTTTACAAGAGGGGAACATAATAATGGTATTTTTAAAATTATGATGTGACAAATGTTTTATTTTACTGAATATTACCTTTAGAAAAATGAAATATCAGCAATGATGTGCACACCTAATTAGATTTTAAGTTTACATATATAAAAGTACAACTGTACACAGTTTGTAAGGACAAGTTTACTTAGTTTATAGGCAACACTTTGCTGTCTTCTAACTAACCATCATTCCTTGCACATTTAATGGTTTTAACATCAAGTGGCTTACTGGGCAAATGATGTGATGGCACACACTTTTTGCACTACTTGGGTGCTATTTTGTTTGAAATAATTCCTAAAATCATTTCAGTAGTAATCAAGAAATAATCTCAGAAATGCTAATCTTTATCTTACCTGATTTTGTAATATAATCTTCAGATTTAAAATTGATTACACTTTTCCCGGAATTTACGACGATCAACTTCCTCGATGACACCTTTTTTGTTGCTTCTTGGGTGGATCATAATGGAAGTGTAATTCCGGATTTTTAGATTTCCTAGAGGTATACCCATAAACGCAATAGTTTGTATTATTTTTATTGGACATTTTTAACGTTTAACTAACAAATAACAGCAAAATACACGAAGCACAAAATCAAAACACACGTTCGACTTGCAGGTAAACAAACAAAATTATGCTTTTCGTGAAGGTTCAAATTAATACCGGTGGTGTCGCTTCAAAGTTGTGCTCGTCTCAATAGGCCATAACGCGCATATTATAGTAAGCCTTTTCACAGTTGGTAGCATAATTTCCTACATGTCAAATCAGCTATCGGTTGACTCTAAATTTGCCTCTGGATGACTGTCAAGTACAAATGTCAAAAGTATAAAGGTAAAAAATACATAATCTAACTACAAAGAAATTAAGAATCATTTTTTAATAAACATACCTTTATTGCGAGATACATCTTATCTTCAGCTACGTTTATAAATTTGTTAATGTCTTCTGGTTCTAAAATTTTTGATTTTTTTGGAATGTAACCTGTAGATACTCGTTTTAACATAGCTTGCAATTTATTAAATTTTGATATATCAACGTTTTTGTATACATTTAGACAACATCTTAACATTGAGTAAGTCGTCCATAAGGTAGATGATTTAAATTTTTGGCGTTTGATTTCAAAATAGGCAAGTAACACATTTTCTGACATGTTTTCAATATTACTTTCACGACACCAATCTTGAAACTTATTATATGCTTTCTCATAAAGATGCCGAGATTTGTCGGGAATTAAATTACCTATTTTTCGAATTTTTGGTGGCGTACACGACATTTCATCACTCATTTTCACTTAGGTTTTACAAACTTTAAAATACAATTCAAACTTGAAATGACTGTCAAGTATAAATGTCAAATCATTGTTACCAACTGCTACAAAATTAAGGAACTACGTTACTACTAAAAGTACGAAATATTTTTAATTATATAATAAAAATAGGCGAAAATTTTAAAAAATAGCGTAAAGAACTCGTTTCATAATCCGTTTATTGTATTCGTTCGTTATAATTTCGAACTCATACAATAAACATCGTCTTATGAAACTCGTTCTTTAATATACTATTTTAATAACCTTTAAATAAACTATTATCAAAAATCAACTCGTACCAAAAGTTTTCTGTCAAAAAAAAATCTCTTCCCACCTTATAGGTGCGTCAATTTAAACACAATAACATTTCTTCAGCACGTATATTCAGTATATTCTTTATCTATAGAACGTGTCCTTGCATAAGTCCTTCGGTAAATAAAATGCATTAGGAACGAGATTAATATTTGAGATGAGAAATGATGCATATTGTCGGATGACAATGCTATCATGTGTAATCTAAATTACACCTCTCCATCGGTTATAATGGAATCCTGATAGAATTGTGTGGTTAGAGGTTTTTTTTAGTAGGTACGTTTGAGAGCTGATGGTGGATTAATAATTTCATTACGCCAGGACTTTGTTACGATAACACTGAAGGTATGAAAAAAAGTAGTAGAAAATTATGAATTAAATTTTTTTTATTTTATTTTCGTTCATGTCAACCCAAAGGTATTCGCGAGGTTTTTTTCTAGGTTTTAGTGTTGAATTTTTAGAGAATGTTATTTTAAAATTACACTTATTTATTTATTTATATAAGAATACAAACAGGACGAGCCCAGTACAGTATTCACTGTTTACTAAACTAATACAAAATGGATAAGTCCTTATTAAATGTTGCTTAACAATAAAAATATGAAATCAAAATATATTATACATAAAAAGAAAGTAGTCAAGATGAGATAGATATACTATTTTAATAGGGTTTGTAAAAGTTATCAAAGAGTAGTTATCGGTGAGTGACGAGATTGTATTGTATGATTTACTGCATCTTTGCAGACGAGAATTTAGATAGTAGTTAGTAGAGCTTTGACTAATTTTGAAAAGATTTTTCTCTCGCGTGTTAAAGGATGAAGTAATGAAATTAATTTTACTTAAAATTTCTCTAGATTCAATTTGTCCGTTAACGATTTTGTAGATAAATTTAACATCTGAAAGTTGACGTCTGTCGACTAGTGATATGGGCTTCAGTTCTCGTATGCAAATCTGCGAAGTCTGCATAAGTATGAAATATTTTTAAAACATATTTTATAAATTTATCTTGGACTTTTTGTAATCGGTCTATATAACAGTTATAATAGGGATTCCAAATAGAAGAACCGAAGCTTAAAACACTATTGACATATACCATGTACAGGGTGTTTGGTGGGTGGATGCATACCTTTGAGTAGCTGATAGAAGACATCAGTTTGAACATATTAAGGTAAACTTACCTTAGTAGGAAGTCGTACAATTTTTATTTATTGGATTCGAAAAGCCTAACTGATGAAGTCGAAAGACAGAAACCGGTCTTAGGATGTCGAATCTAATAAATTAAAATTCCTTACTGGTTTACTCACTTTGTATTAATCTCTGAAAGGGATAAAAAAGAAGAGAGTGACATCTTGACTAGATTCAGTCAAAATTTAATGTCAATACTCTCTTCTTACCATAGATGGTAGCACATCTAAAAATGTTATCTTATAGCGGATATAGCTATTGACTTGTACGAGTTTGGAATTTTTATTTATTGGATTCGAAAAGCCTAACTGATGAAGTCGAAAGACAGAAACCGGTCTTAGGATGTCGAATCTAATAAATTAAAATTCCTTACTGGTTTACTATGATCCACTTGTTGAAGAACACGTACTACAAACATTTGACGGTACAATCCTACAACCAGCATCAGATGAGTAGCCCGAGATCTTCATTTGTCAAAATGGAAAGTGTGGTCTAGCTTGAATAAAGAAAATAAACATCCTTTCCATTACACTAAAGTACAAGGATTAAAAGAAACAGATCCACGTAAGAGAGAGGAATTCTGCCGATTATTACTGCATTCTGATATTGATGATCCATGGTTTCTCAAAACCATTTTATGGACAGATGAGTGTAGATTTACAAGAAGAGGTATTGACAATCTTCATTATTGGGAAGATAAAGATTCAAATCCATATATGAAGAGACAAACATATTTTCAGAGGGCATACAGGCAACATTCGACCAAATGAGAATTGAAATGTTGTTGAAAGTAACAACAACTGAAGGAAGGCGTAGAGCCTGTATTAGAAACGCGGGTTTACATTTAGAACACGTGTTGTAATTAGTTTTTATTTTTTACTTATTTGCTGTTTCAAATTTAATAATAAAGTACCAAATTTGATGATTTCTTTATTGATCACTTTCAGCCATACTGACTAGCACTGCTTTATTGTACTGTAACTTTACGAACTGACAACTTACATGCTTGTATAATATGCCATTTGAAAGAGCATACAATCTAGTAGTTTTCACAAGTATTTTAAGTCATAAATTTATCGCCATTGCTTCATGAATTTCCATGAAAATTCGAAATCATTGAACATGGTATTTGCAAATTCAACATTCGATTACTATCATTTAACGTATCTATCGATAAAAGTAAATATTTTTGCAACATCAGTACATACTTACAGCATCATAAAAAGTCAAATATATACAGCCTCCACATTCAATTTTTATTCTAATACTGAATAATAAAGATTGTATAGTGGATTTGCAGAAAATTACAAAATGGCGAATATTTCATAATCCATCAAACTTCCTACTAAGGTAAGTTTACCTAAATATGTTCAAAACGATGTCTTCTATCAGCTACTCATAGGTATGCATCCACCTACCAAACACCCTGTATAGATTTCTAACAGACTCTACCCCTTTGAAGTCGTGATAAACACGCATTAGGAATCTTAGTGCTTTATTAGCTTTTTTTGAAACATATTCGATATGTTGGTCAAAAAAGAGTTTGGAATCGATATAAATACAGAGATCTTTGACCACCGAAACTTGAGAACTTATTTGTGTTCAGATAAGAATAGTTTTCCTAGTAATACAGAGTCAGACTATTTAAATCTTCTTGGATCAGGAGTTTATGGGAAGAATTAGATATTTTTCGAAAAAATTTCATGTCGTCAGCAAACTCCAAGAATTTTGTATTAATGAAACAAGAGGAGATGTCATTAAGGTATATGTTGAACAGAAGGGGGCCCAGGTGTGACCCTTGAGGAACCCCTGAGGTTTCCGATAGATATAGATTGGGATATGTTGCTGATGTAGGACAAATAATTGGCAAACTTCGAAGTAAACGTATCTAAATATCCCAAAATATTCATATTGTAGCTTTATCGTACCAGCACCCTAAATATAAAATAAAATTTGACTCACCGTCACAGTTGCAACTTAAATTCAACGAAGCTTACCTGAAAAAGAGAACGAAATTACATTTCAAACGTTTTTAATTATATATTTCGAACGAACATCTTTTTAATAGAAAACAGAATTTTTTGTATTTTTTCTTCTAGAAATACGACATTTGTTTACTGACATTAAACTGCGAAACGATCCCACAAAAGAGAGCACCATTAAATATTTCCGTTCTTGAACCACTTCACAGGCCTTTCGACAAAGCAAAATGGCGCTGGCGTCAAACGATGTCGTTTCTTTAAAAAACCGACAGCGTATAGATTTGTCTCGGGATAGTATACGTGGTAAAATGTTTTTTTTTATATTTACAAACATTTTTTACAATTCTAACCGTCTTTTAGCTTTATCGACAAGATTGATTAAATTAATCAGTATACCAAAAAAAGTGTGTATTTCTGGGGCCACACCAGTGCTTAAACTTGGTACTATCTCCGACTTAACTCCTAAACGAGTGAAATATAAATTAAGTAAGTACTGGATGTGTCGTCTGCTATAATATTCACATTCCAGTTACCCACCACCCTTTCGAAAAGTATCCTGGTTATAAAGTTTAGGTTCCCTGGACCATCTTCAAGCCAAAAATAATTAGAAAGAGTTAACTGTTCGTGTAGAAATAATTATAAAATCACAAATCTTATAGAGCTACATAAAGATTTCTTATACTGGCAATAGTTTTAAAAATTATACAACAATGTATGTCGCTAATACTTTTTATTTCAATCCTGTTATTTCTGAAGATGTGTTGGATGTTGACGCCGAGGGTGTTGACTGTCTTTCAACAAAGATTATTAAAAGTGTAGGTCCACAAATTGCTTGCACTCTAGCAGACATTATTAATTACTCAGTAGAAACAGAAACGCTTCCATCTAATCTAAAGATAGGAATTGTTACACCAATACATAAAAAAGGTAGCCTTCTTAGTCTTGATAATTATCGCCCAATAACAGTCCAAACTATTGTATGTAAAATAATAGAAAAATGTATTTATAAACAAATGTTTTCTTTCCTTGAAAAGTATAATGTTATATCTGACCATCAACATGGTTTCTTACCTGGCAGATTAACTGAGAGTGCATCCATAGCCCTACTTAATTTTATCCACACCTCATTGGATAGGAAAAGGTATGTGGGTGCACTCTTCTTTGATCTTTCAAAGGCTTTTGACTCGATTAGTACTGATATAACAATAAATAAACTACGAGATTTAGGATTTCGGGGCAAATTTCTATCGTGGCTGAAATCATACTTGGAAGCTAGAAAAATTATTGTTAGAATTGAAGATCAGAAGTCCCTTCCACAACCTGTAGAAATTGGCGTATTCCTGAAAATAGTAGTATCTCAGTTAAGGATACTGATGTTTCTTTTTCGAGTTCTACCAAATTTTTAGGTACCTACCTTGATAAGAATATGAGTTGGAATACCAATATCAATCAGATTTGTAAAAAATTTAGTTAAAAAATATGTTTACAACTAGGCAATTGATTAATGTCTATTATGCAATAGTATACTCCCATATGTCGTATAATGTCATACTCTGGGGAGCTGCGGCCAATGTATCAAGGGTTTTTATTTCCCAGAAAAGGATTATCCGTCTAATTTTTAATCTAGATTATAGAGAAACATGCAGAAATCATTTTAAAGAGTTCAATATCCTCACTTTTTATTCTATTTACATCTACAAGTGCATATTATACACAAAAAGTAATTTTAATGATTTTAACCTAAATTCTGATTACCATGATTACCCGACCAGGTCTGGCAAGCTTATCAGGCCTCCAAAACATGTTTCCTCAGTATTTGAAAAAAGTCCTGTTTATAAAGGAATTCAATTCCTGAATCATTTGCCTACCTGTATAAGATATGAGAGCAATTTCAATGTTTTCAAACGAAAACTTAAAAAATTTTTAATTGAAGAATGTTTTTATGATGTACCAGAGTTTTTAAACAAACGTTTTTAATTTAACTAGCGTCTATGTAAATAATATTTCAAGGTGCATGTTGTTTTAATGTAAAATCTGTTTTTGACCTGTCCTATATCATGTATTATGATCAAAAAGGATGAATAAAGTATTATTATTATTATATATACTCTGGTTCATTTTTATATGTTTAATTTTTTTTCTGCACATCTTTCTTTGCTTTTAGTATTTTCATTTCTCTTGTAATACTGTCAAACATCCCAATTCCTACTGTATTAATTAACTTTCGGGACTTGTTACTTCATTTTTTTTTGAAATCTTAAAAATCTACTAAACAATTAACCGCTGTATACAACAGAATATTAAAGGACAATGGAATTCGTGTCGCCACAAACGGAGCAGCTTCTTTTCAAGCTAAAACTGAGAAGAAATAAGAAAAAGGAAATTTTTCTCTGTTAAAATTTTTACTTAAAGTATCTAAGGGTTTTTCCATCACTCGGCTATGCCTTAATCAACTAAGAAAATTTGACCTACATTTCTTAAAAGTTTCGTTTTTGTCGTGTTGTACTTAAGGGATCTTTATACAAGAAACTATGTTCGTTTAAATTGTATCGAATTTTGTCTTGGGAAATTCAATTCGTCATAAACGAGGTTTTTTGTGAAAAAGAGCTCGTGAAAAAAATTGCTTGGAGAATTTTAGCTACTGGCTTGAAAAATTTAGTTAAATATAATCAATATTATAACCAATAATTGTAAGACCAAGAAATACTCAAACTGACATGTAGATGGCGGTTATTTTAAACCTTTGGAAACATTGGTTATGGTTACAATACTTTCTTGTGAAAGGCTAGATTCTACTCCGGAGAAATCTGCTCCTTCATTTACAACAAAATTTACTTCTAAAGAAAAAGAGAAACATTTAAAAGTTCCCCTTCGCCTCCCATCGAGCCGTAATAAATTCCTTCAGGCGACGACTCAGTTTCCCCATTAATACTGTTTGTTTGAAAAACTTCTCCATCATCAGATGCATGATATATAGTATACTCAAAACGGCGAAATCTATACGCGGATCAGATATTTATGGGATACCTATAAAACGGAGGATGAAAAGAAAATAGGGAAACTTTTTTAATATGGATGAAAAATATATCTATTTACGAATCCAGAAAAACTAATATTTATCGGTTTTTGCATCGTTTATCCTCTTATAAACATATCTGGGGAGATATAAAAGGGAATGGGGAATTTTGGAGGAGAGTTCATAAAAATTTAAGATCAAGGCCATACCAGAATATCAATGATGTTATACATCGGGCCATGAGACCATTTGATACATTTTCAATTAATCAGGATTAATTAATTATGTGTAAAAATAACGCAAAAATAAAAAATTGAGTTTTAAACTACTATTTAATGTTTTTCGTTAAAAAATGCTGTTTTTTCGATTTTGTAAAAATTTCCTACATACTTTCGCCATTTCATGTTTAAATGAAATTTTTCAGGTATTTTTATAATTTTTTTCTCATTTTCTTCAATTAAAATTTGTTTTCGAAAATTTAGATTATATATTTTTTTAATAACATTTTACATTTTTTTTATATACATTGTTTTCTGATTTACTAGCTTATTTAAATATTTATACAATAGAATTTGATTTAACGCTTATATTTTTGCACACAAATTAAACATTATATTATCCTAATTTTTGACATATTTAAAATTTATATTTAATTATTTAAGTAAAAAAAAATTTTTTTTTAAGTAATTATTTCGTTAACATTAAAATAAGAAGTATATCATATATAAACACAAATTAAAAATATATATCTAATGATTATTATTAAAGACATGTATTTTTTGCAGCTAAGTGACTTAACACTTGTATATGCAATTGATATACATACATTTTAAATCACATATAATTATTAAATTGCCTTGCAATAAATAATATCCGAATTGAATACATTGTTTTTTTTTTTGTATATTATATTAGTATTGAAAACATTTTAAAATATAGTAATATAGATAATATAAACACCGAACATTTAAAGTATTTTCATTATATAATAGATTGGTTGTATAGAGTCTATCTTTAAAGAAAATTATCCGCAGAATATAATTCTGTATGATATTTAATTAGTTTAGGACATTGTCATACAGCCCACCCCAAACAATGTTACCATATCTCAAGAGTGACTCCATTAAAGACTTATAAATTTGAAAAAGAAGTTTTTGAGGTAAAATTCTGCGAATTATATAAAATCTATGTATCAACTTTAATATCTAACTGATAGGTTACAAGTAGTCGAGGTTGATGGTGTCAGATCAGAAGCTGTTAATATTTTAAGTGGTGTTCCTCAAGGATCTATCCTTGGGCCGTTATTGTTTATTTTTTACACGGCTGATATCTTAACTTCGGCAAGACCTGGTAAGGTACAGGCTTATGCAGATGATACGCAATATTACTACCGTTTTTCTACTAAAAATTGTGAAGAAACTTGCCGACTCGTTAACCAAAACCTTCAAGGTATTTCTGATTTAGCCGAACAACATAATTTAAAATTAAATTCATCAAAATCAAAAGTAATGATATTTTCAGGTCAGGTCAGGTCCAAAAGAAAGAATTAAGGTGCGATTCAATGAATCTGGATTAAAACGTACCAAAAGTCGATAAGTTCATAAAAATATTTTTACTTACCTAATTGCCAAATACACATCGTATATTTTTATTTGTGAGAATATATCGCAAAAACCGCCAGGAATGACGCAAGTATTGGTTTTAAATTTCGTGCGAAAATATTTCTCGTAAATCAAAATTCAAAATGAGATAAGTAGATCTTCCCTTAGGGATATGTAATATTAAAACTTTATTACCCAATCTTTAGAGGACAATGTTGTTAATGTAATTGAAATTGATTCATGTTTTTCTCGATCTACTATTTTTTACACTATTAATGATCTGACTTTTAACATTTCAAACCACACATTTTTCTTTTATATACTGGAATTCTTTTATTCACATGCTCTACTATCATAAGAAAAAGTTAGCAGAGTAATATAATTCAAATTTGACTTTTTGTTAGGGTAATTAAATGACTTAATTATGAATATAATACTTCCTTTGTTTTCCTTTAATCATATAGGTATTCTACTCTCTTAAGGAAAAGTTAGCAGAGCAGTATAATTAAAATTCGACTTTTTGTTAGGATAATTAAATGCCTTAATTACGCATATAATACTTTCGTTTTCATTTAATCATGTATTCTACTATCATAAGGAAAGTTAGCAAATCAGTATAATTAAAATTTTACTTTTTGTTATGGTAATTAAATGCCTTAATTATGAATATAATAATTCCTTTGTATTCTACTCTCATAAGGAAAAGTTAGCAGAGCAGAATAATTAAAATTTGACTTTTTGTTAGGGTAATTAAATGCCTTAATTACGCATATAATACTTTCGTTGTTTTCATTTAATCATGTATTCTACTATCATAAGGAAAGTTAGCAAATCAGTATAATTAAAATTTTACTTTTGTTAGGGAAATTAAATGCCTTAATTATGAATATAATAATTCCTTTGTACTCGACTCTCATAAGGAAAAGTTATCAGAGCAGAATAATTAAAATTTTACTTTTTGTTAGGGTAATTAAATGCCTTAACGAAATAAGAATACAGAATTACAAATTTAGAAAAGTAGAAAACTTTAAATATTTAGGTGTGACGATAAATGAAAAAAATGATAGAAAAGTAGAGATAGCAGAAAGAGTAAAAGCGGGAAATAAAGCGTACTGGAAGTACAATAAATTGATGAATGACAGACATTTAAGTAAAAACACCAAATTGAAATTGTATAAAGCTGCTATAAGACCAACAATGACATATGCCGCAGAGACTATGTGTTTGACAAGTAAAAACGAAGAAAACTTAAGGATAGCTGAGAGAAAAATATTAAGGAAAATTTTTGGCCCAGTGAAAATAGAAGAGGGGGAATTCAGAAAAATGATGAATCATGAAATTAGAGAAAAGATGAAAGGAGAAGATATCGTGAGGTTCATAAAAGGTTAAAATGGAATGGACATGTAACTAGAAGGGAGCCATTAACAATAATAAGAAGAATAACAAACTGGACACCACAACTAAGCAGACCAAAAGAAAGACCGAAGACAAGATGGGAAGATCAAATTAGAGAAGATATACGAAAAATGAATATAAACAAATGGAAAATAGATATAAAGGACAGAAAAAAATGGAAGAAGATAACAGAAGAAGCAAAAACTCATAGTAATTTATAAAGAAAAATAAATAAAGAGAAAACAGCGGAGTGATTCACCGCAAAAAATGAATCTGATGAGCTTAAATCAGCGGCCACCATTCCGACAGGAATGAATAGCCTATATATAATTAAATGCCTTAATTACGCATATAATACTTTCGTTGTTTTCATTTAATCATGTATTCTACTATCATAAGGAAAGTTAGCAAATCAGTATAATTAAAATTTTACTTTTGTTAGGGTAATTAAATGCCTTAATCATGAATATAATAATTCCTTTGTACTCGACTCTCATAAAATTAAATTCATCAAAATCAAAAGTAATGATATTTTCATCCCGAAATAACAAAGTCTTTCTTTCCGAAAATATTAATATTAGTATAGATGGGGTACCTTTACCTATAGTGGATGAAACCCGTAATCTTGGTGTTATTTTTGACAATGAATTGAGATTTCGTACACATGTACGTAATCTAATGCAAAAATGTTACATGTCTCTTAAATTTATTTATGCCAATAAAGCACTTCTTAGTCACAATATGCGAAAGCTTTTGTGTGAGTCATTGGTTCTTTCACAGTTCACTTATTGTGACTACATTTACTATTTTTGCTTAGATGAAGCTGATAGGACAAAGGTACAATATATTCAAAACTCATGTTGTCGGATTATCTTTGGTTTAAGAAAATATGATCATATCACTCATAAAATAAAAGAATTAGATTGGCTTATAATGGAAAACCGTGCGAAATATCATTTGACTACGTATGTTCATAAAGTATTATTCACTTCTACATCCGAGATTATGAAAGAAAAATTTTATTTTATCGGCGTTTAAAGTTAATTTGCTACACTAGCCAATATTTGACCTTTTTAAAATCCTTAATGACTTTATCTTTGACAGTTTGCCAACTTTTTGCTTTAAAAACTAACACTCTGTCATCTTTATACGAAATGGACACTCCACTTATTTCCAATTTCAATAAGGAGTTAATATATATAAGTAATGGACCAAGGACTGTTCCCTGTGGTATTCCAATTTTAATGTTTAAAGGGTCACTTTGTCCTAAGTAATTGTCAAAAACATCCAACACAACACCTGTGACACCATAGTGATTGAGGACTTCAATGAGCTGTCGATGAGGTACTGTCTCGAATGCCTTTGCAAGGTCCAGAAAATCACTTTTTCATTATTGTCAAGTCCATTTTTTATATTATTTATTAGTTCGTACATAGATAATGCTATTTAATTTTTTATCCAAAATTTTATTTTGCTCTCTAGTTGGTATTTCAAAATTTATAATTTCGTATGGATTTTGGCCATATTTGAGGATTTAATGTCCTTTTTCAGACATTTTAACATTTTTTTGTCGCATTTTTCCTCACTTTTTCCTATTATTTATCACTAATCATCAAACATTATCCATTTTTGTGAATTTATAAGTTCGTAGATATAATTTTTCTTGAGGGATTTTCATATTTATAATGTAATTTGCTCAAAAAAAAATTTTTCCAAAATTTTTTCTTCTTTTATACTGTATTTGAAAATCAAGAGAGAGTAAATTCCCAGAAATGTTTTGCAGTTATCAGTGTTAAAGGCAGTAAACCATAGACGTGCGTTTTCAAAATTAAATTAATATGGAAATAGAAATATTTAATTTGTTTTAGTTATTTATACCTAGATTACCAATTTTAGATAGATAAACATAATTCGTAAGTAGGTATGAATTGAATCATCTGTTCAAAATATTCCTCAAACACGTCTCCATTCATTTCTTCGTGATAATCAACGGTTTTTTTTGATTCAAATAAGAGTAAACCATTCTCAAAAAAACCGTTTGTACTGCCTATATGACAAATAATTAATCTTTTACCTTTTCCTATAGGTTCCTTAAAACCAGTAGTATATCCTTCTAGAAAAGCTTGATGGGATGATTTTATATTTTTGTCTTTCCAAACTCTTCCTACACAATGTCCTTCATTAACCCATGTTTCATCTAAATAATAAATGTTTTTATTTTGAGCTTTAACTTGTTGTATTCTTCTGAGGTACTGTCTTCTCCAACATACAATTTCTTCAGAATCAATTAGCATTGAGTGTCTGCCCATTTTTTCAAATTTAAAGTTTAACTCATGTAACACTTTCCATAGTTTATCCCGGCTTATTGTGGGTAAATCAACATCATTCGTAATGGCTTGCAAAACTTTATCTAAAGTTGGTATTTGCTTGTTTATAAAAAATGAGTGAACAAGCTTACGAATAGCATTTTTAAAAAACTCGTCCACGTTGACTTTGGTCTACCTGGTTTCGGCTTTGGTGAGGTTACTCCACCTGATTTTTCCTCCTTTAGAACTCTATATATTGTAGATTTTCCATATCCCATTGCCTTAGATGTTGTTTCAACTACACTGTCAATAGTGTTTGAGGGATTTTGATGTTTAAAATAGTGGTACACATTCACTACAGCACTCTTTTCATTGAGCGATAAATGGTCTAGTTTTAATTTTTTCACTGGCGTATACTCACAAACTGCTTCCATTTTTAGTCACTACTATTTGTCACGTTTATCGAAAATCAAATAACTGCATTTCTAGAAACTATTTAAGTCAAAATATCTGTCATTAGAAGCTGTTGCCATTCGGAGGTCGTTAAATAACAATTATCCCTTTCTATTCTGGTTACGCCTATGACGCACGTTAATCCTCTTAGGCCTACTGTAGTAACAATGAAAGATCATAAAATAATGTGATAGTCCAAGAAATTTAATAAATTTTGTATTGAAATTAACAAAAACAATTTAGAATGCATTACAAATATTGAAGTTTTACCGCACGTACTTTACTATAGTTTTGCATACCGAATTACTTTTTATTCTGGGAATTTACTCTCTCTTGATTTTCAAATACAGTATATCACATGTGTGCGTGGAGTTTTATGTTTGTACGATTTTTGTTATGGGATTTTCGATGTATTTGTGCCCCGAAAAATAATTTTAAGAAAACATCTCTACCTCTTACAAATATATTTGATTTTATAACCGAAAATATATCCAAATAAAGTTACATTCAGAAGTTTGATATAAAATATCGCCGCGGATAATAGCGTTCTAATAAAGTATGAAAAATCTTCCGAACTACTTTCCTAGTTATATTATGAGATTGAAAATTTTTAAGCCAAGTTGAGAAACTTCAGGAGATGGGATATCTATATCATAAACTTTATGACTTACTTCTATGTTCGGGAGAGATAAAAAGTGATGGCATCTTCACGAATTTTATTAGATCCTTCAAAAAGAATCAGTCATTTTGTGTTTAGCGAGTGGCGAAAATACATATTTTGGACTAGTAAAATACTATACTTGTTCTACGACCTACTGCAACGGAAAAACTAATATTTCAAGTGTTATAAAATATTAGACAGCATTTGTTCCCATTTTTTTATTTTCTAAAGGAATTTTGAGCACCATTGCCTTAAAGCTTTTTTGTTGGTCTTATTAAGTATAAGAAAACGAATGGGACAAAAAATGATCCTCTATAATTAGAATTAACGATTGATGACCGTCTCTCATCTTCGAAAAAAAGAAACTATTGTAGTTTGCAGCTGGTGAGACGGTGTGTTACCGCAAAACAATATTTATTGATTTAGAACACGCTGAGAATATTTCATTTGCCGGCTTGGAACACGTAACCATAAATTTTAATCATAATACAGCACGAAAATCTAATGGCAATAAAAGGATAACAGTTTTTTTGTTACGTGTTTCGCCTATGAATCGGCTCCATATTGACCATCACAAAAATTCAAAAATCTAAATGTTCATTCTTTTACCAATAAAAATAAAAAAGGGCTCCCAAAATTTCAATTTCAACGAAGCTGGTGTACGTATTATGATTGTAAATATGAATTATTCCAATACAAGTTGTTTTTTGTGAACAAAACAGATTATGATAACAAAATTAACGAAATTATTGAAAATTAAATAAAGATCCAACTACTAGTATTGAAAACAAAATTTACAAAACTTTATATAAAAATAAAAAATTCCTAAGTGATAAAGAACGAAGATCTCTTACTTCTCATTATAGTAAACCTCCACATTTTTATGGTTTACCCAAAATTCATAAACAACAAATACCATTAAGACCAATAATAAGTTCTATAAATTCGCCTTGTCAAAATTTAGCAAGATTTCTACTTAAAATAATAGATCCGTTATCAGGAAATACTAATTCCTTTATCAAAAATTCAAAACATTTTTTAGAAAAATTATCAAAAATCAAAATTACAAATTCAGATATAATGGTTAGTTTTCATGTAGTCAGTTTATTTCCAAATGTTCCTGTCGATAAAACTCTTAATCTTGTGAGAAAAAAGTTGACAAGTGATAATACATTAATAAATAGAACTAAATTAAGCGTCTCAGCAATTCTAGAATTATTGGAACTATCTATTAAAACTACATATTTTCAATTAAATAGTGATTTTTATCAGCAAAATTTTGGCATGGCAATGGGTTCTCCTTTATCACCAAAATTGTGTGATATTTTCATGGAGAATTTTGAAATGGAAATTGTAAACAAACAAAATTTAAGACCTTCTGTCTGGTTTAGATATGTAGATGATATCTTTGCAATTTGGCAACACGATAGGGAAAATATTGATACATTTTTATATACTATTAATAATTCGGAACCTACTATTAAATTTACAATTGAAATTGAAAATAATAAAAAATTACCGTTTCTTGATGTACTAATACACAATAACAACAATTGTTTTGATACATCAGTTTTTAGAAAAGAAACACATACAAATAGATATCTAAATTTTAATTCAAACCACTCAATTTGTGTTAAACGAGGTATTGTCAAATCTCTTTCCGATAGAGCAAAAACAATTTGTTCAAATGACAATATCTTAAATAATGAATTATCACTTGTTAAATCTGTCTTGATTAAGAACAACTACCCAAGTAAATTTATAAATCGTGAACTTTACCGAGACATCAAAACTAAAGATCAAAATTTAAACCCCCCAATAATTCTTTCAAATATAGTAAAAATCCCTTATATTCCAAAATTATCCGAAAAAATTAGAAGGATTGGCAATAAATTTAATTTAAAAACAGCTTTTCAAACTAATAATACATTAAAATCTTTAATAGTAAATACAAAACCTTTTAATGAAATTCAAAACACAAAAAATTGTATTTACAAAATTCCATGCGAATGTAATAAATTTTATATAGGAGAAACATCTAGACCTTTTCATATTAGACTTAATGAACACCAATCGTACATTAAAAATAAACAATTCGAAAAATCCAAAATATGTGAACATGCATGGGATTTTGGTTATAAAATACAATGGAATTCTTCAACTAGATTATTAAAAGAACCGAATAATTATAACCGCAAAGTTAAAGAAGCAGCATTGATATGCTTAAATAATAACGAATGTGTTTCTAATTGTTCGGTTGATATTTCAAAAATTTGGATACCTATTTTACAAAAAGAGTTAATTGCAAAAAGGATACCCTCTATATCGGGATAGTATCATAAGTTTTTATCTGGTTTTTTCTTATGATAATATTAATAAGAAAACTTCATTTATGACGAAGTATAAATTCTCTTATAATATGCAAATGCGCTATCCTTTCAAAAAATTCGTTCCCAGAAACGTCACAAAAATATGATTGAAACAGATTTTGACATCTTCAATCTCAAAATCTTATTCTATGTATACTATGTTGATGTCATATTTTTGCAAGATTATCAAGTGTTCTGTTTCTAGTAAATTTATTTATTTTATGTCATTTTGATAACGGCTTTCGATCTGGAAAGCCGAAACGTCAATAAAAAAACTTTTTTAACAACTAAGTGGTTTTAATCCAGTGGAAAGAGAGAGAAATTGTTTTTTGTCCTACGAAAATTAAATAATATAAAAAAATTCCAACACTAAATGCTTCAAATTGCTTAAAAAAATAAATGACCGCCAAGTACACCAGATTTAACTCCATTAGTTGTTTTCTCAGTTAGTTATGATACGCTTTTTTATACACATTCTTATACAGGGTGCGCCAATTATTTCCACTCGATGTCTAGCACCGAAACTAAAAGAGATATCAACAAGATTTTTTCTAGGGATAGACAGTGTCACTCGGACTACAATTTTAAAATATTTTGATGTATACAGGGTGGCTAATTTTTGTGGAATGAAAATTAATTTGGTTTTTTTAAATTGAAATTATAGTGTTCAAGAAAATATTGATATGATATGGATACTGGGTGTTTAATTTTCAGATAATTAAACATGTAAACTCATATTCGTTCAACCGGCAACGCCGTACCAAAATACATTTGCAAACGGCATTCAAACCAGGAAGCGGTTTCGTCAAAGATAATTTTTTGCTCTATTTCACAATGATGGTATCAAGCCATAAATATAACCGTCTCGTCTAGACAATAGAAAAAATTTTACATGCTTGTTTACGCGGCTCACGCTAAAGAATCTTTCGAGAAGGTGTTGCGCAATCCGGAAGGGAAGATTTTGAAGCGACTGAGGTTCGAGAATTAAAACAGTGTGTTGCTAGCCGCGAATCAGGCTAGGACCCTCCAGTGTCTAATTATCACTCACGCAGAACACACGCAAAAATAATATTTTCTGAATGATGTGATCATTTCTTTTAACTAATTATAATACTTTGTTCATGATTACTAGTTTAATGTAATCTTTATTACGTTGTTGTTTTTGTTCATTTATTTATTTAACAAGTTTAATAAATGGTTAAATAAAAGTGTTCATTGTTTTTGTTGGATGAAGTTGAGAAGACAAACATACTACAGTACACATATCTTCAATCTAAAATTACAGTCCACTAGAAATTCGAACTACGATGCAGTTTAAAAAGGCGGTAACACATTGTTGGCCGTCCTGGGAAACTGGCACAACATAGGGTTTATTCCAGAACCCTCAACACTGGGTGAATGTCAAAAAAATGCGTTTCTTGCTAGTAGGGTCTATCGTCAAAGATACCCAGAAAGACGTCATCCACAAAAGGATACTTTTGAGAATTTAAAGAATAGATTTGATAGAACAGGAACCGTCAAGTATGAAAAACATTCACGTGAAACTGCAGCTGTTACTATTGACAACGAATATTAGGTAATGATCAGTATAGTTGAAGATCCCAATATAAGCACAAGGCAATTAAGCAATCAGTTAGATATTTCCAATACCACAATTAGACGCATAATAAAAAAGAATAAATATCATCCCTATTATATCCAGCTTCACCAAGAATTGTTAGCACGTGATTTCGCGCGTAGAGTGGAATACTGTAGATGGTTAATAAACAAGATAAATACAGAGCGTAACTTTTTAAACAAAAGTTTTATCTCCGACGAAGCCACGTTTCATAAGAACGGTTGTGTAAATAGACACAACTTCCATTATTATTCGGACCACAATGAACATTTATTTAGAACCACATCACAGTATCGATGGTCTTTGAATGTGTGGGCGGGAATAATAGGTGATTATGTAACTGGTCCCTATTTCTTTGATGGGACTGTAAATGGAGCTATATTTTTAGATTTTTTAGAACATGATTTTCGCAACTTATTGCAAAATGTGCCTCAAAAATTATCGCAACGGAATGTGGTTTCAATTAGATGGCGCCACACCACATTACCTATTAGATGTTCGCAATTGGTTAAATAGGGAATTTCAGGATCGTTGGATAGGAAGGGGAGGACCTATAAATTGGCCTACTAGATCGCCTTGCCTTACACCTTGCGATTTTTTCTTGTGGGGTTTTACCAAAAATATTGTTTACAAAGAAGAGGTTACCACAAAAGAAAATAAATATGAAAGAAAGAATTACTGCAGCATTTAGACAGGTAAATCAATGAAAAAAAGGTCAAGAAAATGTATAAATGAAAATGGAAGACATTTTGAATACCTACTATAAATTTTAACTTTCACTATAATAGTTTTCTTACGATTAAACTTTTGTACTTATTAAAAATTGTGTAAAATATGTTTTTCGTCACTTAACGTCAATTATTAAAGTAAATAGTCAGATGTGCAAAACCATATATTTTTTTAATGCTTATTAGGGAGAGCTTCTAACTGAAGAAAAATATACAGGGTGTCCCATTTGAAAAAATTAAGTTATTGCCATTTGAAAACTAGACTATTGGCACGCCATCGGCAAACATCCTGTGCAACAGGTGAAGATGTTGTGTGATTATTGTGATAGGTGCATGTTTCATTTAAATCATAGTAGCTTTTTTGAGGAATTTTTTAAAAAATGTGGTTTTTGTGCTAATATTTCTGAAGTGCTGTTTTTTCATTAAATCTGCTTAAAATAGGAATAACTTGTCAACGCCGCGTCGGATTTACAAATACAAAAAACTACCGTAAATCTAATATTAAGTAGAATCAGAAGACATAATCGTATACAGGGTGTTCAATTTAAAAAAACCAAATTAATTTTCATTCCACAAAAATTAGCCTCCCTGTATACATCAAAATATTTTAAAATTGTAGTCCGAGTGACACTGTCTACCCCTACAAAAAATCTTGTTGATATCTTTTTTAGTTTCGGTGCTAGAGATCGAGTGGTAATAATTGGCGCACCCTGTATAATTCTTTTCAAATTTATTAGATAAAAATAAAAGATATTTTTCTGTTAAAAATATTGGAGAAAACCTAACCCGAAAAATAACAATGGAATTCGGATAGGAAAGAGCTAATGCATATTTGCAATTTTTTGATCATAAACGTACAATCATAAATTGAGTAGCTATAGCAGCTTTTTCGCGCAATATCCATTTCAAAATCCATTTGCAGGGGTATATAAAAAAAATATTCATAAATCACTAACGAAAAATATTCAGTAAATAATCCTGGACGGATAACCAGAATTTGACTAAAAAATATACACGACACAGGGAGGGATTTCACATGAAAAATATAAGTTCAGGATCTTAAAATATTTTGGCATACATTTCTCAAAGTGATTAGATCAACAAGACCAATCCAGGCCGATATAACATCTTTTCTCCACGGCCACTACTGAATATAGTTATTCTGAAACCACTTATAATAACAGAAAAGAAACATTCTCGCTCTTGAGATTGAAAGAAAATTCTGAAACTTTTGTCTCTTATGTATTTTATATGAATTACATTCTATCTCTAGAGCTAGAATCTGTATTCCGTGATTGTTTACAAAAATAAGGTTTGCCATGAATGTCAAATTAACTGTCAGTATTAGTTGACGTGGTCTTAATATTGGTTTGTAAAAACTTTTAATTTATTAAAAGGGAAGAAGAAAATCAAACGATTTAGATGTAGAATTTGAAAATACTCCTCCAGAAATAAAAAAATTGCCGATATAACTCAAAATTTGCTACCGGAAAAATCCAAGCTTGAATATAAAAATACTACCTACTCAATGTTGAGAGATTAAGGTTTCATTTTACTATATTTAATTTCTACTTTCTGTGTCCGTGGAGAAAGTACAGTCTGTTACTCTGTTGGAATGAAAATCCGACACTCGCGCCAGAAACGTCATGTCTGGAGGCAAAAGTAGGGGTCACCCTCTGTAGAATGTCTTTGCGTAATCACATTCTTGATGCTTGATCACTGCATACTATTAGATTTGGAAACATTATATAGAGGACATCCTGGATTCTTAAATCTCTCTCTCTCTCTCTCTCTCTCTCTCTCTCTCTCTCTCTCTCTCTCTCTCTCTCTCTCTCTCTCTCTCTCTCTCTCTCTCTCTCTCTCTCTCTCTCTCTCTCTCTCTCTCTCTCTCTCTCTCTCTCTCTCTCTCTCTCTCTTCAGACATTTGTATCAAGGTTTCCAAACTGTCTAAAGTCTTGACAATTGATTTTTCAAATAACGTGTAGTCCCAACCTGTACCGGAAAAAATGAAAATTACCGGCACCTAAACAGGATCGACGTTCAGTTGAGTGAAGCGAGCAATCTCATCCCTTTTTTAAATATTTTTTGATACAACTAATACATCACCGAACCGTCAGAACGCCTGCCGATGATTGCCATCAGGGAAATTGATATTTATGTGCCGCACTTTGCTTTCTGTGGTTCAATAAGTTGTCTCTCATCGCTACGTTGTTGTCAATTTCAAAGTTTATCATTAGATCTGCCGTAATCGCCCCTAACATCCCGGGGGTAAAAATTTTGGTAAACGAGAGTGAGCATCAAATCTAAATAGTTTGAGGTACGCCACTGGATAAAATGTTGAAAATAAATCGGTATTTGCACAATAGCCAACAGCCTCGGCTCGATGGAATTCCGATTCTCTATCAAATGCTGGAAATAACAGACCATTGATTACATTGAGCTGAATACAAATGTTTTTTTGGATTGAAAGAATGAACTCTTTGCGCGCTCTTGCCTGAACCATTGAAAATTCGCTTCATTTTCTACAAGTCGGTTAAGCTAACAAAAAATATAATAATAGCGAGAACTGCATTAGGAAGTGTTTTGGTATTTTATAGAAAATCATTTGTCACGTATAAAAGCTTGAGAAACGATTTAGGAATGTTTATTTTGTTCGTGTAAATATTTTCTACGAGTACGATCGGGCCAACTTAATTTTAAAATCATTTTTATAAAAGAATGTTTAAACAAGATTTTGTCTAGACAAAAGTCTCTTTATACAAGGGTCTCTTTATACAAGAGTATGTTAATACAACAGTCTGTTTATACAAGAGTCTGTTTAGACAAAGACTGTTTAGACAAGAATCTATCTAGAAAAAAGTCTGTTTAGACAAAGAATGTTAAGACAAGACGCTGTTTAGACAAAAGTCTGTTTAAACAAATTTCTGTTTAGACAAAATTCTGCTTAAACAAAGAATGTTTAGACAAAGAATGTTTAGACAAAAGTCTGTTTAGACAAGAGTCTGTTTAGACAAGAGTCTGTTTAGACAAGAGTCTGTTTAGACAAGAGTCTGTTTAGACAAGAGTCTGTTTAGACAAGTCTGTTTAGACAAGTCTGTATAGACACGAGACTGGAAAATATAAGTTCAGGATATTCTGCCAGACATTTCTAAAAGTGACTAGATCAACAAGACCAATCCAGGCCGATATAATAAAAAAGTCTGTTTAGACAAAGAATGTTAAGACAAGACGCTGTTTAGACAAAAGTCTGTTTAAACAAATTTCTGTTTAGACAAAATTCTGCTTAAACAAAGAATGTTTAGACAAAGAATGTTTAGACAAAAGTCTGTTTAGACAAGAGTCTGTTTAGACAAGAGTCTGTTTAGACAAGAGTCTGTTTAGACAAGTCTGTATAGACAAGAGACTGTTTTGACACGAGTCTGTTTATACAAGAGTCTCTTTATACAAGAGTATGTTAATACAACAGTCTGCTTATACAAGAGTCTGTTTAGACAAGAATCTATCTAGAAAAAAGTCTGTTTAGACAAAGAATGTTAAGACAAGACGCTGTTTAAACAAAAGACAAGATGCTGTTTAGACAAAAGTCTGTTTAAACAAATTTATGTTTAGACAAAATTCTGCTTAAACAAAGAATGTTTAGACAAAGAATGTTTAGACAAAGAATGTTTAGACAAAAGTCTGTTTAGACAAGAGTCTATTTAGACAAGTCTGTATAGACAAGAGACTGTTTTGACACGAGTCTGTTTAGACAAGCGGCGGTTTAGACAAAAGTATGTTTAAAAAAAGTCTGTTTAAGCAAGAGTCTATTTAGACACAAAGGATGTTTATTAAATTTATTTTTTATAATAATAACAATAATTTGTATTTTAAAATAAGTTTGAAATAAACGGCGATAAGCCATTTAGCTAACACTAAATATTTCGTCACTTAAATAGTTATCCATGCACTTTAAATGAAGGAAAACTGAATTTCTGATGTAGATTCGATTTTCCCGTTTCCATACTTGATAAAATGATTGAAAAAGATTTAATATTTGATTTCGATACCGACGTACAAACTATCAGTGTCCGATGAAAATTTCAAGACTCACATGCCATGTCCATATAGGAGAATCTAGTTCAATTTCGCATAACAGAGAACAAGAAATATATAATTGAATAGAAGTCCGGACTCTCTAGCTATCTCTTTCAGACTGTCACTTGCGTGAAACGGTAACAATGTTCATTGTTAGGGGCACCATTACTGCAAGTGAGCTTCTCTCTATATTTGGTAATATCTTAAAATGTAAGATCTACAAAAGAGAATCAGCCGCTGTTTGAAGGACACTTTAACAATGACTGAGGAGATTCTTAGATGTCTGAGGTTTTATTTTGCGTTGTTGTGTATGTTAAAGCGAAGATTTAAATTAAAAATACTCTAACAAGTTGTAAGTGAAAATCCAGGTGCTCCGAGCTTGTACAAGTGTTTTGATGATTAAGCTCGAGACACTGTTGTGGATATCAGTTAGTTTTAGTTTTCCCACGGTAATGAGCCAACTGTTTGTATTATTTCTATATTTAAACAGTACTATAAGTACATTTTTTTATCCTTAAAGGACGTATAGGATAAAATAAGACAATCGTCTTTAACATGGACCTTCCTCACCTATTATATTTAATTACTTTACATTTTTACTAAATATTAGCACTGAATAAAAGGTTTTAAAGCAAAAAAATATTCAAATAAACTCAGGTAAAAACTGGAACCCTTTAATACCAACTTAGTTATATCTAATTATAAAATACAAACTGCCTTTTTGCTCACCCTATGCACTAAACCAGTTAGATGCTATTGTAACCTAATCCCCATTTCGGAAAATGATTATACCGTGAAAGGATACCGACCCCGCCCATCTTTTCGGTAATTTCCTCTAAATTACACATACCACTGCATAGTGTGTGACGTCGAAGACCATCTGGTAGAGGTCTTCTTCCCTTACAGGATGAAAACAGACACCGGCATTACCGACACGTTAACAGAAAGCCATATCCGGTCGGTCAGTAGGTTTTCGTACGTTTTTACGTTTAGAAATTATACGGAAGTATCAATAAAAATACCGTTTCGAACTAATTTCATTGAAATTGGAAAAAAAAATGTTCCATTTTATTTATTTCTTCACTGATAGTTGCTTTATGTTTAGGACTTGCTTTATTTAAAAACAGAACTAGACGAGGAAAAAACGAAAACCAAAAAAATACAAACTAAAAAAATTTTAACAGAGAAACCTCCTAAAATGCATATTCTTGATAGGCTATTCATCAAACCACCAAGCGAAAGAATATTTGAATTTCCAGTTTTGAAGTTACTACAAAAACACTACTTTAACCAAAAGGACATTAAGAAAATAATAACGGGCAATTCTCCAGCCTCAAATGTAAGTGTTAAAAGTACCGATCGATTTCTTCTTCCAAAGAAAATTGAGTCGAAACAAAAGAACACCAAGAAAATATCAACTGACAAACTAATAAGCAAAACTGCGTTATTTATTCTCCAATCTGAGATATTACTCTCGAATATACGATACAAGAAATAGAGAAAGCAGTTCCACAGAACAAAATTCAGTCGAGGCAAAAGGACAACAAGAAAATAACAACGATGGATAAACTAACAGAAAAGGAAGCAAATAAAGCAGGTCCTAAACATAAAGCAACTAGTGAAGAAATAAATGAAATAGTTTTCTAACTTTGTATTAATCTCTGAAAGGGATACGAAAGAAGAGAGTGACATTTTGACAAGAATCAGTCAAATAAATGCTTTGCCACATACAATGCAAATTGTGTATGCAACCTCAATACACCGGGAATTTTTTGCTTTTAGTAATTGTCAATACTTTCTTCTAATCATAGATGGCAGCACATCTAAAAATTAAAAATCTCGTCTAGAACGAAAGGATGTTTAGTCATTGATATATTTTTACTTTCCCGGCCCCTCGCCAAGGGAAAGTATTGTGAACGCGCTAATTAAAAATTGAGATAACGACGGATATATCCATTTTGAGGTCACCTGAGACGATTAAAACGATTTCCAGATGGAAGTCTGTCCGTCTGTCTGTCTGTATGTCTGTCTGTCTGTCTGTCTGTCTGTCTGTCTGTCTGTCTGTCTGTCTGTCTGTCTGTCTGTCTGTCTGTCTGTCTGTCTGTCTGTCTGTCTGTCTGTCTGTCTGTCTGTCTGTCTGTCTGTCTGTCTGTCTGTCTGTCTGTCTGTCTGTCTGTCTGTCTGTCTGTCTGTCTGTCTGTCTGTCTGTCTGTCTGTCTGTCTGTCTGTCTGTCTGTCTGTCTGTCTGTCTGTCTGTCTGTCTGTCTGTCTGTCTGTCTGTCTGTCTGTCTGTCTGTCTGTCTGTCTGTCTGTCTGTCTGTCTGTCTGTCTGTATTCTTCCACGATATCGTCCGCACGCTTAATCAGATTGAGCTGAAATTTGGTATATGAGTTTAGGGTGATCGGGGATTGAACCCATTAGTTTTTGGTTGAAACCGCCCCACCAGGGGGCGCAGGAGCCCTACGTACATCGCGAAGAAAGTATAATTGATATTTAGGTGGCTTACTGGCTTGTAAATACATCCTGAAATTTTCATTCCTTAATTTTGAACCTAACTAAAAAATCGCAACCCGTAGCGTCCAAACACTTGATTCGATTGAGCTGAAATTTGGTATGTGAGTATGGGATCATCGTGGAATGAATTCGTTTGTTTTTGGTTGAAATCGCCCCACCAGGGGGCGCAGTAGCCGTATATACATTGCGAAAAAATATAAGACTTAAAGTTTTTATTTGATATTTAGGTGCCTCACTGGCTTGTAAATACATCCTGAAATTTTCATTCCTTAATTTTAAAACTAAGCAATGGAAAACCAAATTTTAAATTTAAAATCCAAATGACATTTGACATGTCAAAGAAAAAGTAAACAAAATTCAGACCCTAAAAAATTGTTTTACTTTATAATATTTCCCTTTATAATATTTCAAATGTCATTTTTACTTTAAAAAAATTCGAAACAAATTTTTTTTTGGGATACCAAATATCATTTAATTTGGACTTTAACACCAAATTACTTTTTTTAATTTTTATTTTATACTTAACTGCCGGAAGAGTCTTGTGGCGACACAACAGATTTTTTCTTTAAATAAAGAAATAATTTCTATATCACACTTTTATAACTTATACCGCATTCTTGGATATTTTTTCATTTGTTTTTGATAATGAAATCACATCTATTTCAAAATGTTTACATATCTGACGATAGTGCTCTGTTGTGCATAAGGCTGTGTGAAATATAAGAGTACTATAAAAATAAAGAATTGTTAAATTGGAAAATTGGAACCTTTGGTTTATCAACTAAGTTGAAACACTATCGTCGACCACTCAACCAAAATACAATGTTAACACACTCTACGCGCGTTTCGCCAACTATGTTGGCATCATCAGGAGAAACAGTATATCATCAACTACTGATGATGCCAACATAGCTGGCGAAACGAACATAGAGTGTATTAAAGTTGTGTTTTGGTTGAGTGGTCGACGATAGTGTTTCATCTTAAAGAATTGTTGTTGTTGAAAGGTGTTTTTAAAAAAATAATTTTAAAATAGGTTGCTGTAAAGTAAAAAATATATATATAGTCAAAAAAGAAACAGATAATAAAACTCAACAAAATAGAAAATAAATAAAAAAATACAAATTAATAAGAAAACAAATCATTTACAAAAAAACTATTTGTTTTATATACTGGTATCTACATGACCCTATAAGACATTTATCATATGAATGATCGGGAATCATTATCAGATTTCATGGATTTATAAGCAAAGCATTAATGTTAAACTTTGTAAGTATGGTTTTGGAGGAAGAGTTGGTGAGTGGTTGAGTTCCTACCTATCTGACAGAACTCAGTTAACAGTCATTAATTCTTGTCTATCAGAAACACGTTTAGTCAATTGTGGCTTACCTCAGGGCTCTGTTCTTGGGCCTCTTTTATTTTCAATCTTTATCAATGATTTAGCTCTGACGGTTAATGATGGCAGTATTGTAATCGGGAATCATTATCAGATTTCATGGATTTATAAGCAAAGCATTAATGTTAAACTTTGTAAGTATGGTTTTGGAGGAAGAGTTGGTGAGTGGTTGAGTTCCTACCTATCTGACAGAACTCAGTTAACAGTCATTAATTCTTGTCTATCAGAAACACGTTTAGTCAATTGTGGCTTACCTCAGGACTCTGTTCTTGGGCCTCTTTTATTTTTAATCTTTATCAATGATTTAGCTCTGACGGTTAATGATGGCAGTATTGTACTATTTGCCGATGATACGTCCTATCTATTTTGTAATATAATGATATCTCCCAATTACCTGTTCAATTTCAAAATAGAATAAATAAGCTAGTACAATGGTTTGACGAAAATAAACTTATTGTTAATGAAGAAAAAACTGTGTTTATTAATTTTACTCCTAGTAAGAGAGAAATCTATTCATCAAGTACAGTCCACAAAATTCTTAGGTGATCACATAAATAACTCTAATCTGGGAATTTTATATTGATATACTTTCATTTGCATGTTTTGCACTTTTTAGGCTTAGAAATATAATTAATAAATCTGTTCTGTTGGCATATTATTACGCATATTACTATTCTCTCATTAGATATGGTTTAACTTTTTGGGGCTCATCATTTATTTTTAAAATTCAAAAAAAAAGATTTAAGAAATATAGCGATTCTGAGGTATAGGCAATCATGTAGAGAAAAGTTTAAGGACCTTCGTATATTATCACTTCCTTGTATTTATATTTTAGAACTTCTAATTTATGTGAAATCAAACCTAGAACGACAATTGTCATTGTGACAGTATAAGGGCCAAATTAACATTATTATTTTTTTTTTCTATATCCACCTTCAGTAAAATAGTTTTCAGGTCTGTTTGAGGTCTATATTTCGATTTATAATTTAAAAATAATATTTTTAAAGCACGAGTTTGTATACAAGTACATTTTCTACCGCTTTTAATACCACCATCAATCATTTAGCGTCTCACCCTAAAACTGTTACGAGTAATAACTAAAAACTAGGGGATAATCTAAACCCCCAAAAACTATCATCTGTTTAATACCCTTATGTCCAATATATCGAATATCATTAAAACCCTAACCTCGGTCCACGTTTTGATCATTAAACACTCTGTAGACTCCATTACACAAAGTGCGAAGTAAATCGAATCAAATTTATTATACTAAGGGGAAAAAACTAGTAGCGTGGACAAAAAAAAACGTGTATTATTAGATTTTGGTAAAAATGGATGAGGATAGATTAAATTAAAATTTATTGCGTTATAAAAACGCACCATACACCCGAAATGCATTAAAAATTGTACGCGGATTTAATTTTAATATACGAGGAGTGAATTTTACTCTGTTCGGGGTGTAATTGAAAAATTCCGGATTTTTTATTAAAGTGGTGATTTGGGAATGACGCGATTTTAAGCATAAGGGCGCCAGGATGATAAATTCTTTTGACATTCTTGGTGTTTCGGGGTGGGATTCTTGGTTTTGTTCGCGAAAAGCCGGAAAATGCGTGAATATTAAAGTCACAAATCGTTATTTTCAATGCTAGTTATGTAAAATCAATTTATATTTTAGGAATTATGTATATTAATATATCCTAAGGACATATAAATATTTTTAAATCCAGAGTTCTTAAAAACTGTATTTTTGCCACGGCACTGATGCCCGGAAATGACAATGGGGAAAGAAAAGTGCAGGCACATCTTCTCGAGAGTCACTCCCCATTTTCAGACTGTCGATACTGTCTCGGTTTATTCTTTTCCAACACCCTCTCAGGTTAATTCCCCAGGGATAACACCAAACGCCTGATAATGGTATCTTTCTTCTGGAGATTTGTACTATTAAGATTTTTTGCAGTTTTCTGCAAGGGACGACGCCTTTTAAATGTCATTAGGTTTGAACGCCCCGGCTTGGCATTCCATAATAATGTGGTGAAAAACGTTTATGTGCAAAATCGGGATTGAGAGGCTGTAAAAATAAGCTCAGGGGGTAATGGAAATGTTAATATAATGGATATGCTGAATTTTTTAACTTTAAATAACATGGCGCAGTCACATATTTATCCCCAGTGTTTGTATTAATACCAATTTGGAAGGGTTGATTTTCTAAATGGGATACAAAATCTCCTCTAAATCTTAAGTAACTATGCTTGTTACCCCTATAATCCTTTATTTAACGTCTCACTGAACGTTTATTAAGGACATAGTAAAATAAGGGTTGTAACTGGTGTATGATCGATACGACTTTCTGTTTAGGTTCTTAAAAATTGAAATCGAATTCAAAATGATTTTTTCGTTTTTGGAAAAGTTATTCAGCTTTCGTATACAAATAATGAAGAGTATTATTAGAATAAATATTGTTATAAAACATTTTTAACAGCATTATTTTCAAATTATGGGAATAATAACTCAACGTGATATTTTCCCCTACATTTAGTTCTTTTAAATTTTACATGTTTTCTTGTAAATGTTCTTTCTATTCTTGTTCCTTGATTCTTTAATATTTTACACAATTTTTCAAAATTGTCTCTATACTTTTTTTCTGTTTATATCCAAAATATCTGGTTAAATATTTTACTATATCATCTGACAAAATTGTAGGATTGAGGTATTTTAAATTGTCAAATTTTTTCATTGTATATGTTTCCCTACTAGTTATACCTTCCTTGTGTACAAATTTTCTCTTATTTTCATTTGCGCTTTATGACCCCAAAATTAATTTAAAATTTTTTCACAAAGATCTTCAAAATTTTCACACATCTCCTCGCTAACACTCCACCATATTTATACCTGTCCTTTAATAGTCTTTTCTATCCATTTTTCTATTTCTCCTAGTACCTTCATTTTTTCTTCTATCCTTTTTATGTACTTCACTGCATGAAGTGTACTGTCCCCAACGAATTGTAAATCATTTTTATTATCTTTCCCATTATTATAATTTTTTGTCCACTTGAAACTTGATTTTTCTTTAATTCTTTGAACGATTCTGTGCATTCCTTCTTATTTTTCTCAATATCTCTTTTCAATTATTCTTGATTCTTGTCAGCTTATTTAGCTACTGCATTAATAGCAATTTCCACTTCTCTAGTTTCTTCTATTTTTCGATCTGTTTCCTTTTCTTGTTCCTCTAATGTCACTTCAACTCTTTCAATTTCTCTCTTCGTATTAAAATTATCATTTCCTCATTATTCTTCTTGAATGGATTTCCCATCTCCATTGTCATATCTCCCATTTGTTTTTTAATATTTTCTTCCATATTTATTTTTATTTCTTCTTTATTCTTTTCTAGATTTTCCATCAATTTTTCTTGATCTTGTGTTCTTCTTCACTCATTTTCATTAACATCTGCATTAATTCATCCATTTGATTTCTATCTTCGTTACTGGTCGTTTCTATAACAGCCCTTTCTATATTACTTCTCGTTTGTATTTCTTCTTCACTATCACTATTGTTGTCGTTCTTCCTATTGTTGTGCTTCTCCATTGGTTTATGTCCACTTCTTAAGATAAGTCTCTATCATATTATAATGTTCATTCAAATAGCCTTGAACGAATTCATAGACGCTTTATGAAATATCTCTCTTTCAAAGAAGATGGTGCCTACCCTGCTATAGGAATACCCAATACAGCTTTATTAGAGAGACACAACTTTACTTCTCTTGCAAGTAGGCGGAACACAGCTGCTTTGATTTTTTATTTAAATTCAAGGCAGAACAATCTATTTTATCTCGAAGCCCCTAGAACAAATGTACAGAAAAGTTGCTAACTGTGTTTTCACAGTATTAAACGACCTCTAATATCTTCCGAATATTTTCTGATGACCTGTTAGATATTATTAAGGATAAATTGAAATTAAATAATTTGTATTTGGAAATTAATTAAATTAAAAACATTTTTTTAACTAAATATACTCACTTTTTATATTTTTACTGCTGTCTATTATAAATTGGTTCACAATTCTTATTTTTGTAATGAATTAATGCTTAAGAGCCCTCATTCTCTTTCAGTAAAGGCATAAAAACATATTTCATCTTTATAATAAAAGAAATACTTAACCCAGGACAACCTCATTATAACCAGTAAAGCGACTTTTCACTGCATTGAAAATCTGAAGAAAAGAAAAAACGAGATATAAATATTTTTTTTTAGAAGAAAACGCTATACCGTCAAATGTAAAATGAGTTTTAATGAAGTGTTTACAGCATGGAATGAAAGCAGAAGAAAATACAGACAGAGATATTCACGATGCGAGGCTTCAAGTATACAGGGGAAGTTAAGTAAAAGCTCTAAGAATTAAAGAAAATTAAAGAGCAGGGTCAATCATTTTTGAAAATCGTAAAATTTACCCACATACTGTTAAGAATTTTTGAAGAATTTGGGTATTTAAAATCTTTGAAGGTATGGAAGAAAAGTCCTTTTTATCTCACAAGTTATTTATTGCGACCGGTTTCGGCGATCAAATCGCGTGGAGAAATTATGGAGAAAAAACAAATTTGTTAAGTTACATGATTTTAAGGAATTTATTTTTATTTTTAATTTATAATTTAATTTTATTTCAAAAAAGCAAAACTCACCATAACTTTTCCACGCAGGAATTACCACAGGAAAAACACCAACAACATGTCAGCACATAAATCAAAATAAGGAACGAATTGTACAGATAAATGTAATTTATAAAAATTTAAAATATTGTTATAAAATTTTTAAGCTTTTTTAAAAAACCAGTCATAAGGACATTTACATACAAATTAAAAATTAAACTAACAAAGAGACATTTTAAAAATTAGCTGGTTAAACAAAGGAATAAATTTTATCTCTATCAACAAAGTTTTTATACAAGTGAGACGTCATAAAATATTTTAACCAATAGGAAATGGTTAGATTTAATATGGGTAAAACAGAAATTAATTAATAAGATGATAAAGTAATCTGTAATAAGCACTATCGAAAACGTATGGTTTGTTGAATATGAGGTAGGTGGCGTTAACATATATAATATAATTATTTAAATATTAGAATTTATTTTAAAAATAAGAAATAGTGATGTAACATTTTAAACTGAAAACATTTAATATGAAAATTTAATGTTAGAAGCTTTTGTATTTGGCCAAGGGTTAGACAATAAAAAGAACAATTAATTCTAGGAGAGAAAAGGACGAAGATAATGAAAGAAACGATCAAACCGTTTCAAACTGAAAAGAATTGGAAAAATGACAAGAGTGGGGGTTCGCTGATAAATAGCATGAAAAGGAGCAATGATGTTCTTTTTAAGTGTGCTAAAACAATGGAAGGCTGAAGTTATTTGACGTGAGAAAAGTAAGTTATAAAATTGGAAAACTGTACGGATAAGTAAATTAAATAATTAAATGATAAAGTATTCTTAAATTAATGATGAAAAAGTTGGGGTACTATTGAAGTTAATTTGGGCGTTTAATGAACATGTGGGATTGAATTTGAAGTTTTTTGCAATTTCCAGATTTTCAAAGTTATCAAGAAGAAATCTCTTACTCACTGTATGTAGAACTCTAAAACCAGAGATAGAGTCGAAATCATGTCCAGTATCTAGAAGGTGGTTAGCGAAATGGGAGAAGCCCGTGGTGTTGGTATTAAGGCATCTTGTATGTTCCCTCAAGCGCACTTTAAAATTTCGGAAAGACCTTCCAACATAGGAACAAGGGCAAGTGGAGCAAGTTAATTTATAAATTCCGGATTGGTCCATGATGTCGAATTTATCTTTGTTTCTGATAAAAAGTTTACTTATGGAATTGGAAGATTTGAAAGAAACTTTAAAGGAATCTTTGAACAAGTTTGCTATTCGATAAGAGAAGCTACCTATAAAGGTAAGTGATAAATACTTACGATTGTCTAGCTCGACCATTGGGGGGTTAGTTATATAAGCATTATTCTGATTGATTTTATTTTCCTTTTTATTAAGCATTTTATCTATTAAATTACAATCGTAGTTGTGGAAACTGGCTATTTGTTTGATAGTATCAAGCTCTTTGTTGAATTTTTGTAAGGAAAGTGGGACTTTTAATAGACGTTCTAAGTAACAATTAAATGATGCTAATTTATGTGAAATAGGGTGGTTAGGTAGGTTGTCTATAACAACACCTGTATGTGTTGATTTTCTAAAAATATTAAATTCAAACTTCTGGCTACGAAGATGAGAAATAGTCAGGTCAAGGAAGTTGATAGACTTGTTGTTCTCGATTTCTAAAGTGAATTTTGTGTTGTTATGTATGTCATATGGCTAACCCTATTTTAAATATTTAAAATCTGTTGAGCACTGGTCTATGAAGCCTCTAGAAAACTAGAAGGAACCTAATTTTTTTGGCAGATTCAAAATAACCTTTTAAAACTCGAGGAACAAAAAATAAATCCATAACGAAAGAAATCAGAAATATGATTTTATTAATAAAAAAAAACATACATATTAACCCACTCACGCATTCCTACCTTTTTTTTTTCAATTAGGATTTAATGAAATTTTTTTATAATTCAGCGAGTGAAATTCGACTCATTTCAATCTGAAAAAGCTTCCACCTTTCATAGTTCAGTTTTAATCAACTTAATGCCTCCCGTTTCTCCCTCGATCGGGAGACCGATGAAAGTCAATCGTAAAAAAAAAAATTCTCTCCAACCCTCGGCTATTTGACCCATTTAAAAAATTATTTATGTGATTCTAAAAATGATTCGGTCGCTATGGAATGCCCCACTCTTCGGCGGTCGTTTTTAGGACATTTCGACGGCCATTTTGCAGTGACGGCGCCAGAAAAAAACAATATTTTCTATAAATAATGGTGGCTGAATTACTATATGACCACCCTCCTAAGTATATTATTATTTTTCAGTATATACAAATACATAATCCGGTCTCCTAGTAATCTGGAATGTTGGAAGTTTTTTTTGTTGCTATCCAACAATTTTTTTATTCCTTTCCCAGGAAAATACTTTGGATTTTGGATGAGCTCCAGTTTCTTATTTAATATCCAACGGAGGCGATCCATAAAATACAGAAGAGGTGATAATACTAGGTAGGTAAGAAATGATACAATCTAACTCCACCAAAAATAATTTTAATTTTTAATAATACCAATCTAGTCCGAGGACTAGCATCAAAATATGGACATGTTTCGAAGGATTAATCCTTCATCTTCAGCAAAATAGAAGGGGTTACAAGTAAATCAATATATGGTGGAACAACTACAATCACAAACACTTCAAAGTGACTGGAAAATATCTCGTATAACTCCTATTCATAAAAAAGGCAACAAAAATGATGTTCAGAATTATAGACCCATTAGCATCATATGTAACTTCGCTAAGATATTCGAGATCGTTCTGCATGATCATGTGTCAAATCATATCAAACGATCTATATCCCCTGATCAACACGGATTCATGGCAGGTAGGTCTACGGTCTCAAATCTTATTTGCTCTACACAGTTCATATCGGAGGCCTTAGATAGAAGAGATCAAGTAGATGTAATATATACTGACTTTTCTAAGGCCTTGGATAGAATTGACCATGTCATTTTACTCCAGAAGCTGTCATCTATAGGTTTAAGTCCACAGCTACATCTGCTAATGTCTTCGTATTTGAAGAACAGACATCAGTATGTCCAGTGTCGCGGTTTCAGATCAGATAAATTCCATCAGGCATCAGGAGTTCCGCAGGGATCAATTTTGGAACCGCTTTTATTTACTATTTTTCTAAATGATATTGTTATTAACATCAACGATATAAAAGTTTTAATGTACGCAGATGACCTGAAACTATTAGTTGAAATTCGTTCTTTCAATGACTCTTTACTTCTCCAAAACTGTCTAAATGATATAGCAAATTGGTGTCAAAATAACTCACTTCCGTTAAATCCAGACAAATGTTCTGTTATGTCTTTTACCAGGCGACATACAGCTCTTATTTTTAATTATGAATTGCATAATATTATTCTTAACAGGCCGAATTTTGTGAGAGATCTTGGAATATACTTTGGTCCCGAGCTAAATTTTGTTAAACATATAGAATCAATGGTGTCATCTGCTAATAAAAGTTTAGGGTTTGTCATAAGAAGTTGCAAAGAATTCTCAGATATCTCTACATTAAAAATCTTATTTAACAGCTTCGTCCGATCGAAACTCGAATATGCATCGGAGGTATGGTGTCCTAGGCAGAAAGTCTATATTGACCTAATTGAAAAAGTTCAAAGGAAATTTATGAAATCGGCTTCTTTTATATTGGACGGTATTTACCCTCCAAGGGGCTACCCTCATGATCTACTATTAACACGATTTAAACTTCCTGATCTAGAAAAACGTCGAACTTATCAGCAAATTTCATTACTCTGGAAAATTCTTAATGGTCAAATAGATAGCATTGATTTGTTAAATTATGTTCATTTTAAAATACCACGCGCGGGTCTACGAGTTTATTGTAGTTTCTATTTGCCAGCTGCAAGAACAAATATTTTAAATTCATCCCCATTATACCAAGCAATCAATGAGTATCATAACATCCAGGACAGCTTGGATATATTTGCCTGTAATAAATACCAAATCAAAAGTGTAATTCTCTAGGTACTGATGTGTATTATATAAGTATTACGTAATTTTAGAAAATTGTGTAATTGCATAGTAGATGTTCCGTACACTACCAAGTTGTCCAATGTTAACGTCCATTTTTTTTCCTGTCTCACGCAGACAGGTTTTTTTTAATGGACGTTAACCCTGGACTGCAGGCAGTTTTTGTATTATATATATTGTGCTTGTTATTATTAACATTTTTGTTATGTTGTCCTTTTCCCACCCATTAAATGGTTGGTACAACTGTTGGGTGGTGTATCAAAATAAATAAATAAATAAATAAATAAAGAGGTTATTTTTGACGCATGACATTGACGCTTGGCATATGGAACGTTAAGTTTCATAGGGCAGAGAAATTGCAGTGACTGTGACATGAAAAGAGTGTAGAGATGGTGTAGAAATAGTAAGGAGTTATAAAGTTTAAGGCTGTCAAAATGAGTTTTTTCTTTAATATGTCTTCAACCGACCTCTTCCAGGTTATTTTTGGTCATTCTGACTGAATGCCTAACCTGCTCTTATTTCTAATTCCTTCTGAATCTCCTCGTCAATTTTTTCATTTTAATCTAGCCCTTTTTATACCCAATTGTCTTTGTTATTTCTTGGTAATTCGGGATTTTTTGTTGTACGGCATTTACTGATGTTTAGATGTTCTTATTAATTTCGCTGTTAGTTTTTATAGTCAAATATTTGTAGCTTATACTTGTACATATTTCAATTGGCAATTACCCTTGCAGTTGTACCCTCTGGAGTGTACGCTGCTGTACGCTCTTCAGTATTCCAATCCAGAGAGCTTTACGCCGTCCATTTCGCGACGGGCCACAAATTTCGCTGCACTCGATCACACGAAATTGGTGATATTCGATAAAATGCTGAATCGGGATTAAATTTCCAATAATTTATAAAATTGCGTAGATACGCACGGGCACGTCTCAAACGGATCGCGAAAACGTGTCGACATTTAAAAGTGCAAATAAATTAGAAAACGCGGACAGACAAAGAAACGAAGAATGAATTAATTAATAAAGAGAATGTGACGTGACTATTTAAATAATTGCGGAATTATTCCTTTGGGAACACGGTTCCGGGAGGTGCGATAAAAAAATTTAGCGGACTCGAGCGTGTGGGACGCACGCAAGGCTTCGCGTAAAATCTCTCGTTAATCTTTACTGGAAACGCTCGTATTAAATCTAAGCTCGAGGAATTTTTACTGAGAGGAAAATCCATAAAATACGAGACAGTAAATTGATATATAATGAAGGAAATTAAGGTAAATTCATTGGGATCTCTTGAAGCTAGTCATGGAATCAAAAATTCTTCTGCTACCTCTATTACACTCATGGGGATTGAATAATGATTTAGAAAGAGTATGTCAGATAAAACTGGCTCTTCTTCAAACAATAATCACACGAAATCAGAAACGATAAATAATGAACAACCTCATTGCCGCGTTATCATTGAAAGTTAGTTTATTAGTTATAAAAAATGCCAAATTCAGTATAGCCAACTTAATTTCCTACGTCATTGGAGCTAGCCTCTCCCTTTCTTCTATGACCCCCTTGTCCAAATGCTTACTTATTTCATAACCCACCTATAGGCACCTCAAAGTCACGAAACTTAGTGGGTCCTTCAAACTGATCTTGCTCATTTAAGAGCATTAGCAGGCTTTGTGCACCTTCCATATCTTCCAATCTATAATTTTAACAGTATTTCTCCTGTTTAACCTTTCTTCTTTCAGCGGCTTCTCGTTCTGGTTCTGTAGTTTAAACAAACTCTGACTGGCAACAGCTGTCGGCTTTAAACTTCTTACTGTGGCATATAATTATTTTATTTACCTCTTCGGAAATAATCGTCAGCAACAAAATGTTTTGAACAAACGACCGTATACTTATTTTTAGATGTGCTACCATCTATGGTAAGAAGAGAGTATTGACGTTAAATTTTGACTGAATCTAGTCAAGATGTCACTCTCTTCTTTTTTATCCCTTTCAGAGATTAATACAAAGTTAGTAAACCAGTAAGGAATTTTAATTGATTAGATTCGACATCCTAAGACCGGTTTCGACTTCATCAGTTAGGCTTTTCGAAGCTATATCCGCTATAAGATAACATTTTTAGATGTGATACCATCTATGGTAAGAAGACATCTTGACTAGATTCAGTCAAAATTTAATGTCAATACTCTCTTCTTACCATAGATGGTAGCACATCTAAAAATGTTATCTTATAGCGGATATAGGTATTGACTTGTACGAGTTTGGAATTTTATTTATTGGATTCGAAAAGCCTAACTGATGAAGTCGAAAGACAGAAACCGGTCTTAGGATGTCGAATCTAATAAATTAAAATTCCTTACTGGTTTACTGACCATATACTTAGTCACAACTTTTCCAATTTTAAGTCTTAAAATCCAAGCTTAACGCCTACACATCCATGTGGGGCGTCCTAACTCAGATTCTACTTTCACGCGACATTTTCCAGCCTCTGGTAACTAATGGAAACTTAAATCCGTGTTTGTTTTCGCCCATGAAGAACACTGAGGTACGGAACAATATGAATTACTCATTCTTATTTGAAAAAACTACACCTATTCAACAAGTACAAAACAATAAAATGAATGTCTGTGAAAAGGGTTGCATTTGCCACCACGAGAGGGCGTATTAGTTATTTTGATTCGCCTATATTAAGAACCCTGTTATCAATCATGGTCGGAGAACCGTGTATTGACAGTAATGATATCAACAGTGGCGTGGGAAAAAGGGGTTCTACTAAATCGAACCTAAATTAAATAATCTCTGATATACTTTATTAAATTATTTTTAATTGTTCAAATAAAATACAATAGTTTCTGCACATTCCCATTTACATCAATAAAATTAAGAAGAAACTTTGTAATATTACATACGCATTAAAAAAAGAACTCTTATAACACTTCATTGCTGTTATAACCAATATTTGTATCAACCATAGGCATTATAACAAATAAATCACTTCTACAGTGTGTCTACTTAAGTTGGAACCATATGGAAAACTTTTTTATTATTGGTTTTGTGAAAAAATTTATTCTTCATAAAAAGTTGTGCATGGTTCAAAACTTAAAATGCAACTATCAGATGTCAAATATTTGCAGTCGTGTACGAGGTTTGTCAAAAAATATGAATTTTGCTCAAGAATAAAGTACTTTTATTTTTGAAATATGAATAAAAAGTTATTAAAAAAACTTGTTTCTAATGACATTCTACGTCAACATACCGATTTTGAACAAGATATTCCGACTTTAGGAAAATTTTCGTTTTTAATATTTTTTGATACGCCCCCGTAACTGAAAATTTTAAATTCATTGAAAAAGTTTAAAAGGAACGAAAAGTCAACAATTCCATACGAATTTTTGTTAATAATGTTTGACGGTGTGGTTAGTATGTATGAAAATGCAATGAAAAATTCGTATATTATTGATTTTTCAAAAAAATTATTTTTCATAAAAAGTTCTGCCCATTATAATCATTAATCAGGAATCAAATTTGCAGAATATTTAGTGGTATACAGGGAAAAGCAAAATTTTTAATCCGGATGAATTTAATCCTTATAAAAGGGAGTCTAGTAGGGGTTTGAAGGTCTTAAATGTTTAAATGAAACTGTCTGTTACGGGGGTGTCATAAAAATATTAAAAACTAAAATTTTCTTAAAGTCGGAATGTCTTTTCAAAATCGGTATGTTGACGTAAAATGTCATTAGAAACAAGTTTTTTTTTTCAAATTCAAAAAATAAAGGTACTTTACTTTTGAGTAAAATTAATATTTTTTGACAAACCTCGTATATGTATTTAAAAAAATGGTATCTGATGGTTGCATTTTAAGTTTTGGACCATGCACAACTTTTTATGAAGAATAAATTTTTTCACAAAACCAATAATAAAAAAGATTTCCATATGGTTCCAACTTAAGTAGACACACTGCGGAGTTCTTTCTAATGTCACTTTTTCTTCCAACTTGGCATAACACTATTCTCGACGATGAGGAACAACTTTCAATAGATTTGTCTCAATAATTTGCCACCAGAAATTATAAGACAAGAACAGATTACAAGGATATTTACCTCATGGACACACTGGTAGCTGAGATAAGATTAAAACAGAATTCCATACATTCATCACTTCAAACGGTCTTTACTTGACACATGTCCATTATTTAAAAGGTTTTCCAATGTATACAGAGAGACTTAATGTATTGTTTTAAAATTTTAAAATGAAATTTTTATTACCATCTACCATTACCATTTTATGAAAACGAGTGGCGAAACGTTGACTCGCTCCGTATAAAATCTTTTTGGTTAGATCTTATGAACGTTTGAAAAAAGGCAAAAAAAAAGTTTTATCACATACGCTAGCGCGGTGGAAAGTCACTTAATCATACGACGGGAAAGACATACGTTTTCATCATGGCTGACTTGAATTAAGTAGCGGAATTTTCACGAATGGAGTTTCCATGGAAAATTTGTTTCAGCCGGGAAATGAGAGGTTACGGGTGACTATTTTTTAGGTGCGAAATGGAAATGCGGTATTGAGACGGTTAACAGAGCGAACGTTTTTCTTAGTTTTATGTGTCGTTTTGATTTATGGCTTTTTGGTTTTGAATGATACTTTCTTTTGCTCTTTTTACGGCGTTAGCCCATAGATTTTAACTTTTTATAAAATTCTAAAACAATATTTGAGCATTTTAAACTTAGATTTTAATGGGAGTTCCACGGAGTTCTATATTGGGGCCTATTTTCTATGCTAATATTATAAATCGTATATTTTTATTAATTATATTGTTATTTTGGTTTAATATGTATGCCTCCCTCTAGCAACGCCATATTTTACTAGTAATATAGTGTGAAGATGATGAAGGTACAAAGAGTATAGAATAAAGATTCGACATGTTATAATCTTGATAATGTGAAAGAATTTGAATTAGATTTTGAGATTTTAAAATATTGACAATTAGTTAAAATTAAAATAAAACACAAAATACCCAGACTATGTACAATCCAATATTTTTCCAAAAGAGATAATTTGGCTTTTAAATATTAATTGAAACAGCACCTAAAAACGTAAACAGATTTACTAAGAAATAAGAGAATTATGAATTAACTTACCTTTGGGATGATTTAATGTAAGATAACTATGACAATGAATAGCTCTGATAACAACCTAAAAAAAAATTTAAAACCAAAATTAAATAATATTCAAAATTCAAAATTTTATTAACAAATTATTTGGGACAATCTTTATAATAAATTATAATATCAGGACAACCTGTATGGCAAAATAAAATAAGGTGGTGACAACTATTTAAAATGAAATGTCAAGATACCAACTTTGTTAACAAAATTAGAAATTAATAAAATGTATGAAATTGGACGTCAGAATATAAAGCAAAAATATGTTAATCATTATAAATAAAATTATGAAAGCTAAAACACATAATCAAAATTTTGAAATAACTTAAGAGTTTTTGCATGACGTCAGAAGGGAACCTAGCAACAGAAAAAAAAAGGAAGTTTTTTTTTTTTTTGTAAAATGGTAGAAGAGAGTTCAGTATAAAAAAAATTTAAGAATTTTGAATTAAAAAAATAGTTAGTTTTTTTGAGATGGTGGAAGTTTTTGAGTAGAGAAAAATTTAAGAAAATGCTTTAATTTAAAAGTTTAAAAGAAAGTAGTTAATTGGAAAATGGTAGAAAAAGGAGAAAGAAAATTATATTAAAATTATTAATCGAAATTTCAAAAGAAGAAATTAGTGAAATAAAGAAAAACCTTTGTAATGGTAACTGCGACTATGTTTAGTGTTTAATAAGCGAAGTATCTAAAATAATATTTGAGCAAAAACTTGCCTGGAAGATAGTGATTTCACATTCTGTATATCCTGAGAATTGGTTCCAGAATAATTCACTCAAACCAAGAAAATATCCTTTGAAGAATCCACAAAGTTGGAGGAATCACATCATTAGAAGTCTTGTCAAAATACATCACTGGTTGTACGATTTGAAAGAAGTTCAAGAACAAATAGTTGAGGTATACACTTTCCATTTTTACTAATTGCGTGCTTATACAGATAGCAAAGTGAATCACGTGTTTGCGTTTTAAGACAGACAGGTTAGCCAATTGCTGGTTCTAAGAGATCGGTGTGCTAACCTTAATTTTAGATAATATTTCGCCAAATTCTAATTTTCTAATTTTTGTTATTTTTTATAGTATTAGGAGATCATAGAGTGAATGTGTGTGCATGTAAGAAATTCCCATAATTAAATTTAGTCTGATCATTGTTTATGTTTTTCGTCTATATTCTTTATTAAATAAAATTATCAAATTGTTGAACCATTTTATTTTATTAAAAAAATACACAAAAAAATCAGTAGCATAAATTAAAAGAGGGCTCTAAAAAACTTTTGAACAATTAAATAATCCCTGAGGTCAGAAAGAATTTCAAATTTCACAAACATTTAATTTAAATCCTTAAATTGGATTAAGTGGTTAAAGTTACGATATCTTAACAATAGTGACTTAAATCCCATCCCTAACGTCCTAGTTTGAAAGTTGTAACACGTTTTAGCGTGTACCGGTTGCGCATTATAATTGACGATGAATATTCAATACTTAATTAGGACGGCTGTATTCTTTCGATAATTTATCGATAAAAGTAGGAGTAATTAGTCATCGAACGGATATTGACACGAGATGGTAGGCATAAACAGATGCACATCGTTGTGACTCGGTATAAATATATAGAAACGTCGATGGGAAAACAATGTCCGACATGCACTACACGACAAAATAATCAAACAGTGCATTTGGCACTTTGTTTGCGGAACGCTCCATGGCCAGCGTATACGTGATGGTCGAAAGTAATTGCAAACTTCCATCGGATCGGTTGCCAAATAGTCCGGTTATTGCACTCAAATAATTATTTACTACAAATCACAGATTAATCCACGTAACAATAGAGTTACGCGTAAGGGCTTAAGTAGGGTGTATTGACTTTATTTTCCTAGTTCCTAAGCAAAATTGACGGGTAACAAAGTTCAATAAAGTCCAAATCATTAGGAGTCAACTGTCATCCTGTCATATGTCAACAGTGTTGTCAACTTCACCGTAACTGATCGCAGGTATATATTGTAATATTAGGGAGGTTTTAAGCCACCTATTTGAACACCAATATACTTTAAACGTTATACATCGCATGCGCAATAGCGCTAAAATAAGGGAAACTTTATTAACTGATATTGTTTTACGTTATTAGAGGTGAAATAAGGTTCCCTTAATAACGGATATTGTTTTCGCAATGGTGCCGCATGTAGAACATTTATATTTAAGTTTTATCGTGAACTCCAAAGTCTATGATAAATACATGTGAAATTTAGAAGATTTGAGTAAGTCTATAGTTTTCACCATTCTTACCACTTTTTTTCTTAAATATGAAATGAAAACATTTCATAAAATTAAGTGTTATGGCAACATAGGATATGGACATTGAAGAGATGTCACAACAAGTCTTTTACCTAACCTATCTTTTGTAGTATTTGTTTCATTCTGGCTTCATTTAAAAACGATTTAAGGCAGTTAAAATAAAAAAAAAATCGTAAATGATTATTTAAACTATCACAAAGTGAGGGTTATCATTTATAAGGTTATAAATGTTTCTGGCATCTGTCACGTAAATAACGAAAGAGTGGGATGGCTTAAAAACTCATTTTCGAAATACGTTATTAACGTTCTGTGTTTACTTTAATAGCGGATAAAGGGATATAACGTATGACGCTCAAGTTGTGGCTTAAAACCTCCCTAATATTAGCTATTATTACTTTAAAATTTAATTTAATTTCTATTTAAATAATGTGAAATATGAAATTTTTCAATCTTATTAGCTAATTTCAAAATAAATAATTCGTTATTTAAATTTAATATTTTTGTGAATATCGCCACGACTATGCTCAATTGTTGTTATATCTTTTAAAAATTTTTTTAATCTCAGGGATTATTTAACTGTGAGTTCAAGTTCTTAGAGCTCCCTTGTAATCCACGCTACTGATATACCCTGTACTTTTCAATAAAATAAAATGTTGGTTCAACAATTAAATGAGTTTATTTTAATAGAGAAAATAGAATGAGTTACTTGCATGCCCACACATTCACTCAATGATATCTTATTTCTAAAAAAAAATAAAAAAAAAAATTGAATTTGGCGCGATAAATTTTTAAAGCTAAGGTTGGCACACCGATTTCCTATGACAGTAATTGATATATCTGTCTTAGCCGCAAAACCCACGTTCCACAACAAGTTACATTTGATATAATGAATTTATACCTTCAACAATCAGTTTTTACTTCCTCTTCTAACTCGTACAACCAGTGATATGTTACAACTAGAAGTCTAGGTTAGGTGATGTTTCCAAATTTCTGTTGATTCTTTAAGTGATAGATGCTCGATTGAACACGTTGTTGAAACCAATATCCAGATGATACACAAATTAAGCCCAACAACTTCCAGGTAAGTTGTTGTATAAATATTGTTTAATATTATCCACTTATTATTCATAAAACAAAGTCGCAGTACTAATTGGACTTCCTTTTTAATTTTGTACCTTTTTAATTTTGTACCTTCTTCAAAATTTTATTTAAACTTTTAAATAAAATATCTTCTTAAATTTTTTTATACTAAAAACTATTTTCTACCATTTTATCAGCTATCTTTTAAAACTTTTTTAATTTTTAAAATTTTATACTAGCCTTTTTTTTCTAATTTCATCAAACTTCCTTCTTTTTTTTCTGTTGCTATGTTACCTTCTGACGTCATACAGAAACTCCCAACTTGTTTCTGAATTTGTTCTAATTATTTCAAAATTTTGATTCTTTTATATTTTGTTATCAATTTTATGTGTTTTGATTTTCATAATTTTAATTATAACAATTAACATACTTCTCCTTTATATTCCGTTGTCTAATTTTATACATTTTATTAATTTCTAATTTAGTTACAAAGTTGGTATCTTTGGATTTCATTTTAAACAGTTGTCAAAACTTTTATTTTATTTTGCTGTACAGGTTGTCCTGACATTATAGTTTGTTATAAAGATTGTCCCGAAAATAAATTGTTAATAAAATTTTGAATTTTTGAATATTATTTAATTTTGGTTTTAATTTTTAGGTTAATATCAGAGCTTTTAAGAAGGATTTTCACTGTAATATTGATCTCACATTAAATCATTCCCTTAGGTAAGTCAAACTTTAACTTTTTTCTTTATCAATAAAATAACATTTTATTTATTCTTTTAAATTTTATTTTAATAATACTATTTCTTTATTTTTAGGTGATGTTTCATTTAATATTTAACCTGCCCAGATGTTTTTAAGAGGAAATATTGAATTGGGCATAGTCTGGGTATTTGGTTTTCTTTAATTTTTAATTTAATTTCATCTAAATGTTATAATTTTAATAACGTTAAAATTCCATTTCAAATTTCCCCACATTATTTAAATTTATAATATGCTGGTCTCTTTTAAAATATTATTCTATACTCTTATGTAACATTATTAATTTCACAATATGTCAAAATGAATTCGCGTCAGGAACTACCTTTTATAATTGCGTATAAAATTGTGCAAAAACGAAAAATAAAAAAAAAAGAAGAGTTGGGAAAGGAAATGGGAGCCGGTTCAACAACTGCTTTTAGATCTAGTGAAACATCGGATTACCAAGCAGGATACAAAATTTTCCACATCTATCCATTGTCTACTCCAAAATACAAAGTTTTACCACAAAAACAAGCAACACGCTGTCAAAAGTCAGAACACTGTCTGAGAGTTCTCTCAGCTTTTCTAGCATTGACGGAAGACTTGAGACTAGTCTCGACACTGCTCTCGAGACTATTTTGTCTCAGATGGACCAGTAAACTGCATGTATATTGTCTCTGACTGCAACTAAAACTGCAACACAATAAACAAACTATGCACAAAATATAAAAAAGCAAATAAAAATAAATTATATAACAAACGAATTAACACAGTTCATAAATATTTACACGAATACATAGAAACACACCACCAACTATTTACCCCTAGATCAACAACAGTGCTTTGCATTTACATACCTGAGAGATTAAAACGAACTGAGTAGAACCAGGCCAACCAACTTCACAAAGACTAAGAACAAGAAACATGGACACTGACAAATAAACTTATTCTATATAATCAAGTGATAAATGGAGAAAATATCGAGTTTGGAATTTAATTTATTTCATTCACCATCCCCTGACCGTTTTGCTTGTTTTTTTGGCTACGTCAGTTGGGCTATGGAATCGAATAAATAAATTCCTAACTTAATAGCTTAATATCCAATTACAGTTGGCAACTTTCTGAATAAACTATACAATAAAATTAATACTACCTAAGGTTATGAAATAAATCACACTTGTTTCCAAGAACAAAGATATGAAATGTCCTACACTGCACCAGCGTCTGGACTTCAAGAAGCAGGTGTAGGATATTTAATGTCTTTGTTCTTGGGAACAAGTGTGATTTATTTCACAACCTTAGGTAGTTTTGGTTCAAAAAATTCCACCACCGTTACAGTTTTCTGTAGTTTTGCAAGCTTTGATTTTATTATAAAAGTGAAGAGATGGCGTTGCACTCACCTCCTCTTTCTCGACTTAACCGGCCGTACTAAGAGTTGGCGGGTTCAAAGCGATCTTCAGAATTTCTTTAGAGATAGAAATTCTAGCTAGCCTGCTTCTTACTGAAGAGGAACAATAATTCCGAAACCCCTTTAATAATAAAATCAAAGTTTTTGGTTTAAAGCCCGGACTTGGACGGGCGCCAAACCACGTCTGGACTTTCGTAATTCAATACCTGTGGGGCATATAGCCCAAGGAGTAGTTGTTGAAGTCCAGACGCTGGTGCAGTGTAGGACATTTCATATCTTTGTTCTTGGAAACAAGTGTGATTTATTTCATAACCTTAGGTAGTATTAATTTTATTGTATAGTTTATTCAGAAAGTTGCCAACTGTAATTGGATATTAAGCTATTAAGTTAGGAATTTATTTATTCGATTCCATGCAGTGTGGGACATTTAATGTCTTTGTTCTTGGGAACGAGTGTGATTTATTTCACAACCTTAGGTAGTTTTTTTTTTGGTATTTTTATGGTTCAAAAAATTCCACGACCGTTACAATAAATTTAACAAAGAAAATTCAAGAAAAAATATATATGTTTTCTAAATTGAATCCTAAAATTCCTGGGCTAAACTGCGAACTTTTATTGTAGTCCCTACAAATCGCATGCCGGAATCAATAGCAGAAGATTGATTGTTGATTAATAATACCACTCCTTTCTAACGTTTGCGTTACGTTAGCGGCAGTGTGTTATCGTTTTATATTCATATTACTTTGTGTAAAAGCATTGTAGTCTGTGCATTACCGATATTATGTTTATTTTACCATCGATGTACTTACTCGAACCGAGGCTTTTGATTAAGTATTTTAGTGGTTTATAATGGAAAAGGAAGAGATTTTCCCGATAGAACTTTACCGAATTTTCTGTTTGATTTGATAGTTACGTTTTCTTTGACGACTAAGCAGAAAATTGAATAAAAGGTGCAAAAAAAAACAAAAAATGCATCAAAATAGAACAGAAAATAAATAAGGCTTAAACAGAATGGCCGAAAAGCATTTAAAGGAACGTGAATTTTTATTACGAATATAAACCGTGTGTCACAGACTCATGGTACATCCCCCTTTTCTCCTTTGTCTCTCTAGCTATATTTCTGAAATTTGGAATATTGAATCACCTCACTAAACGGCACTTTTTGCCATGTTTGGAAAAAAATATCAACTTCTGGTTTTTCCGGAAATGGCATCAAATTTAAATTTTCAAATGGAACCCCCTGTATATTATTGCATTTTTGGGATATTTGTAATTATTGAATCCAATAATATCTCATCGTTGATAGAGAGCCATGAGCCCCCTAAAATTATTCCAAATAATCAAAATAATCGTACACTGTCTTATTTACGATTAAAATAGTTTTGTGGTTCGAAATACGTGCGAAAAACTCAATTTTTTGGAATGGTACTCTGATGTCAAAAAGTGTCATCTAGTGAGCATATTCAATGTTCCTAATTTCAAAAATATTGCTAGAGAAGCAAAGGAGAAAAGGGGTTTGTACCATGAGTCTGTAACCCTTGGTATAATCATTCCCCTTCTATCCAAATTTATCCGCATTTATCCATTTTTTCCACTTTTCTCTGCTCTGTACCAAAACATTTGCTTCTCGCCATTCAAGTCCCTTATTCTCCAGAATTTTTCCTACCACTTTGTTCCTTGTTTCTTATGGTCTGCCTCTCCTTCTTTTTCTCTATGTTCTTTATTCCCATATCACTTGAGTCGAGGCATTCATTCTTTGCATTTGTCCCCACCATCCCAGTTGACGTTTCTCAATGAATCCTTCTATTGATCCTATTTCTTATATCCGCGTTACTAATTCTATGTAGTTTTGTTACTTCTCTAACCTTCCTTAAATACTTCATCTCAGCTGCCCCAATTTTACTCTTTTGTTGTTTCGTTAGTACCTAGAATTAGCAACTGTATGTTAAAATAGCTTTGTATAGATTTATCTTCGTTTTTCGTAAAACCTTTCTTATTTAATAAACTCTTGTTTAGCGCATAGTAGACTTTACTTGCTTTTTCTATCCTATTGTTCATTTCTATCTCCTGTTTTCCATTTCCTTCTAATGTAACTCCCAAAACTATCTACTTGTTCTAGCTGCTCGTCATCTATTGTTATCTCTATTGCCTTATTTTCTTTGGATAATATCATTACTTTCGTTTCGACTATATTCATTTTCATCCCATTATTCGTCAGCATTTGGATCTATACTTTTATAAGGATTTAATTATTTCATAAGGATAATAATACTGAGCAATAAGAACCAGATAATGAAGTGGAACGATATTAATAACACTGTTATAATTACTGGAGACTTCAATGATAAAATAGGAATCGATGTGAAAGAGAAACTCATGGTAAACATTTTTATATTGCCTATTTTTCTAATTTTCTTCTATAGTTTCAGAATCTTAGAAATTTTTAATATGTATGAATGAAGCAGCGGTAAAGTTCGCAGTTTATAAACTTACTTTTGTAGTTGTTCTTAATTAAGACAGATTTACGAAGTGATGATTCATCATTTGAAATTATTTTTGCCCTGTCAAACAAAAATTGTATTTAATATATAAAAAATAAATTGTCCCGAAGTAAAAGCATATTTTATCAGCTCAACGACTTTCATCTGGTATAAAGCAATTATTTCTGATAGTTGCTGGCAATACGATGTATAATAGCTCGTCCTTATGAGTTCGTTTCTCCTCAGAGCATTCTAAAACTACTACCATTCATTACTTTGATGGTTGCCGCACACATTCAGAGTAATTATTGTCAATTTCCTCATACAGAGGGACGATAAAATTGAATTGTGAAGTTCCACATTCGGATAAAAAAATTAGTAGTTTTTAATGATTCTTTTTAGGTCAGATCAAAATCTCCTACTAATTAATACCCTCGTTTTTTTGCCTTCCGAATTTTAACCCCCATATACTATAGTCTATTTTTATGTATGAGAGAGTATTAAAATAATAAAGCGTTCGTAATCCATAGGCGTACCACTTCTTTTAGTAGACAGTTAAAATATTTTGTGAAGTTATACCTCGAGTATTTTCGTATGAAATAACCTTTGTATAAATATAATAAATATATCGGGTGTACACTTATATTTTCACCTAATTAACCTGCTTATAACTTCTAAGCAGCTGAAGGTAAAAAAGTGCAATTTTTTCTAAAATAATTTATTTTTCCACAAGGTATGTTAAGAACATTGTGTCAAACGGGCTATGTAGGTATAAGGGTTTAAACTTTGACTTTTAAACAAAGTTACGTTCATAAATAATAATTTTAATATAAAAACTACTTCTTACCTACAAATCCAAATCAGAATCGAAATCAGAAGATGAACTGTCGCAACCAATATTTACAATGAGTGGCTCGATCATTTCATCAGTAATATTGTCCAACTTCCACATTTTCTCTTCTTCTTTAATCGTATGATTTACTGCCTTTCCCTTCACACTATTTACAGCCTCCAAAAACATTAACATTAACATCACTCATTTTAAAAGAATTATTTTTTCTTGAAACTTCTCCCTTTATCTGTGCCCATATCAGTTCAATCGGGTTTACTTCGCAATGATATGGTGGTGATCTAACCACCGTCATCCCACGATTTTTTGCAATTTCATCAATTTCATATTTTTTTAATTTCTCTTTATGAAGGGAACACAAATGATACAGTTCTCTTCTCACAGAACCGGGATGGAACTTAATATTCTTTGAATTTAGCCAATTCTGTAAATCTTTTTTTAACCACTTGGTTGTGGGCATCTTTTCTGTAAGTCTCGAGTGATAACTTGCATTATCCATTACTATTATACAGTTCTGAGGAAGAAGATCTATCATTTGTTCGAACCACTCTTTAAAGACATCAGCATTCATGTCCTCATGGTAGTCACCGGTACGAGTAGATTCAAAAGTCAATAAACCACCTTTAACAAAACCGTTTGAACTACCGATGTGTACTATTATCAGTCTGCGCCCCTTTCCTGATGGTGGATTTAAACCAGTAGATAAATTATTTAAAAAAGCCTGTCTTCGACTTGTAACAGTTTCATCTTGCCAAAATTTATTTGGTGTATGTCCCTCGTTGATCCATGTTTCATCTAAATAAAATATATTTCTTCTTTGGTTTCTCATTTCTTTTATAGTCCTTAGGTAATTTCTTCTCCATACTAGAATATCGCTTCTTTCTATTAAAATAGAATTTCTGGAATGCTTTTTCCATAGAAAACCTATTTCTTTTAAAAGTTTCCATAGTGTGCTTCGACTCATTTCAGGGTAATCCTTATCATCTCGAACCGTGGCAAGAACTTTGTCTACTGTCGGAAATTCATTTCTAAAGAAGAACGCATGCACTTTCCTTCGAAGTCTTTCTTTCAAATGATTTTCTATTTAAAATTTTGGTTTTCCTGGAGCTTTACGTGCTGTTTGAAACTCGCCACATTTCTCTTCTTTAACAACTCTGTAAATCGTAGATTTCCCAACACCAAGCGTACTACTAACTAATTCCACTGTGTCATCAACACTTTTACATAAGTGTTTGTCTGTAAATGATTTAAAATAATTAAATATTAATGTTTTTTCATTAACTGTTAAAGGACCGATTTTTTGTCGTTTACGCGGTACTTCCAAATTTTCCATGATCACACTAGAATTCACAATATACTGCACACTGCACCTTGCATGTTGCAACTAAACGACATTTAGTAAGCTGTCAAGAATACACAACTGGACCTCCTTACTAAGGGATTTAGCTACTTATAATTCGATTACTGTAAGAAATTCTTGGAATTAAAATAAAACAAAATTGGCAAATAGGTACTTATTGAAAATAATCTTAAGATACGGCTATGTTATCTTTAATACACAGGGCTTTTGGCCTGTCTAAACCTTTTTCTATTGTTCTGTACAGCTTATGGTTATAAAAGACCAATAAAAGACGCAAAACTTGTATTAGCTCAGGTACATTTATGACAATTTTAGGAAATATTTAGATTATTCCGTAAAAATATTTAAAATGACCGTACTAAGTTTTGCATTAGAAATGCTGTTTTATTACTCTCTCATGCATAAAAATAGACCATATTTTATGCCTCTAACACCTACGAACTTCAATAACAATCCTCTATAAATTTTCAACTAAATATCCACTTAGTGGTCCGAATCTAACCTACCTTAGGGCCGTCTCTGGATGTAGGTTATGGCTAATGGATAATTCCAACATCCATTAATTTTCTCAGAGGCAAATTAGAAACTCGAAAGTGTATTAAAGATCCCAGGGTATGGAATTAACTGTGTCGGGATGTCTTGGGATGTGTGGATCAGAACGTAGCGGTCTAGTAAATGTCGTTTAAGTTTGGAAATAGTACGTATACCTACAACAGGAGTTGTAGTGACATTTCATGCCTGGTAATTTTATCAAAACATGTTTCTATTTCTCTCACAAGCGATGCAAATAAACGCAAAGCGAAGATAAATATGGGGAAAGAAGCATTTTTCATGGTGGATTCTTGCGGAATTTGTACTTGTTGTTGGTTAAATCCTCGTTCTTTATACTAGGCCAGTGTTCCGTTCATAGGTTCGATCCCTACGAAAAATCAAGTGGAATTAAAAGTCAGATAAGACTTTGGCAAGTGCAAAGAGGTATTTGTGTCATACGCAGTTTCATTCACGCAGGTAAACAGGCCGGATGAGATCGGATATCTCGTGGAACTGATAGGGGTTGGTGGGACATTTACACAGTTGTTAGTCGGTAGATCACCTGCATGACAAAGGCATAGTCCTGGGTTTAAGGTGTTTGAGCTGTATTTTCAGAAAGGAGACGTTAAAATTCAGCAAGCAAGCTACTTTTTGTCCAAAGAATAAAAGCCCACGTTGCTACGTTTGACAGATGAAAGAATAAACACCCCTGGCCAATTGAGTCATTTAACAGTAGGTCTAGACGCGTACTGGGGTGATTATATCCCTAGTGAGAAGTTCTCCAATTTGGCAGATACCTGTGTAAATAATCTGGGTATTATAATCGACATATAATGATGATAACGAATTTTCTACCAACTTCAATGCAAAATATATTTGTTTAACATCTATTTGGTAGGTTATACCTTAACTTCCCTATATTAGCGACTATTTGGTGTCACCTACTCGAAGGATAAGCCCAAGGACTACAAGGATAATAATAAAATAGCCCCGCTTTTGCCACATCGGCCTATAAGTTTCTCTAGAGTTTGACCCCGTTCGAGAAGAGTGTTTTTGGTGGTTTTCGGGATCATGTTGCGAACTTGTAACCGAAAGGTATTTAATTTATCCCATTTTCACTTTTTGCCGACCCTAATCAGTGACGTTTAAACGGAAGTTCGGTTGGGGCTCAACCTTAAATTGAATCAGCGCTACTTTAGTTTTCTGCTGGGTTATTTTGACGCTTGAAATTTTGATGAAGGAGTCAGGTTTTTGTAGCCTCCTCTAATTAATATGGGAGAAGGTAATAAAAACGTTTTATTAATGAATGGGAGGGTACAATTAGGCTCTTTGAATCATTGTCCGTAAATAACCAACTTTAAATTAATAAAATGGGGACAAAATTGATCAGGGTATCCTAAAAATCCTTATAACCTTACTTTTTACATTAAAAATAAACCCCAATTAAATATATAGACATAAAGCACTTAAGCTCGATTAAAGAACATAGATAACATTTCTAGAAGCAACGTCAGCGTCGACGTCGTCGTCGTAACACGACGCATGACGTGTCAAAGATCCATTCGTCACAAAAAACCGCAGGTATCTGACGTAGGGCATACCAGGATTCCCCGACGTTGACGAATGTAAGGATATAAATTTAAAAAACCGATGCCTGGCGTAATCAGAAACAAATGGGGTTACGGGACGTAAAAAATGGATGGTTTACGGTAAATGTCCGATACGAGGGATGTGCTATATATTTCTATCTTCTACAATGGTTTTTTTTTAGAAAATTTTGACGTTTATACCTAATTATAGTGGTTTTTTATAAACTTTCTTCTACAATGATTTTTTTTAGAAAATTTTGACATTTATACCTAATTATAGTGGTTTTTTATAAACTTTCTTCTACAATGGTTTTTTTTAGAAAATTTTGACATTTATACCTAATTATAGTGGTTTTTTTATAAACTTTCTTACCGAAAAATAAGTATTTTACTGAGTAATCATAATTTCTAATTATATATTTAGGGTGTTTCATATAAATAATGGTACCCTATCAATTTTGCTGTTGTTATCCAAAACTTTTTAATGCGTAATTTTTAAGATTTGATATGAAACGTTAAACCTTGAATAATGAGACAAGTTGAAATGGTAAACGTGCCATTTGGTACCGTGGAAACAAACAATGGAAATGGAGGAACATTTATAATTCCGGAAGAAAATCAAAACGCTGCAATTTGTGGGTGAATCATTATTATTAAAAAAAAATCGAAAATACCGATCTCCCCCTATAGCATTTCTCAAACGTGTCCGCAAAGAAAAAAAATCGCCGTTTCATGGTTGATGTAGATTAACTAACTGGTCGTTTACAAAAATGGCGCCTTATCTTCGGAACTGGTGCCTTCGTGCCGTCGAGAATTTCGTTCTTTTAGTCGGAATGACGGCTTAATTAAATGACTATAGGAAATCCTATCTCTTACAATTGATAAAATGATAATGAGTGCGTAAACTGGGTGACTGGCTACGACGGTGTTAAAAGAATTTGTTCTCCAGAAAACGGGGCGCAGTAGTCACGCACGTGGAAATGTCACCGAGGTGGAAGTTTCGATGACTGTTCGTGTCCTGACATTATAAGATATCAAATTAATAATTATTTTGTATAAAATCTTGGTTAGGTAATTAATCGTTATATTTTAGGTATGATTTCGTGATAAACCTTATTTATTTTAGCGAGGCAGTGACGTCACACGTCAAAAATCTGCGGCGTTGCCAGTGTGATGTCCTTGATAAGGACGTTTAATAACGGTGGTAAATAATTGCAACCATACAATTGATATGATATTAATAACGACAATACAGCAACATGAATCATAGACTGACAATATTTAATAACACAATTTCTCTACGTGCTGGTCGTCGACCTTCCTATCTCACGTCATATAAATATATTGTAATTATATAGTTTTTATTTTATTTATATTATAAATTTTTATGTTTTGCAATTTGCAAAAATTTTGATTGTTTTACTAAATTTCAATTTTGTTAAAAAAGATTGTTTAATTGTGAGTTCAAAATTTTCTAACCTTCTTTTACTCTATGCTACTGATAATTTTTTTTTATTAAAAGTAAAATATTGTTTCAACTGTTAGATGAATTTATTTTTTTTTAAGTGTGATCAAAACAAAACCTTATGTTATATGAGTTCCTATCATGCATCACATTCATCAAATGATAATCTTAAATCTAATTATTGTTTTAAATTTGGCGCACTAAAATTTTTACTTCTAATGTTGGCACACCTTCTTTAAGACACAATGAAAACGTCTCCGAAAATTTATTATTTTATGAAGCACTTTATAAGTAAAATGATGGTATTATACCTTATAAATATTTGTGATTGTTCCTCAACACAATTCTCACAACCAGTGATTTATTGTGCACCTGAAATTCTTGTGATGTTATTTCTCCTAGTTCGGCATCTCTCAGGCCTGTATACACACTGCTGAGCACTATGCAAACAGTCGGCCTTTGGGTTCAAAACACAGTAACAACGAAGTTTTATTCTTCCATCAGGCAAGTGATTGTTTAAATAATATTTAATGTTAGTCACTTACTATTTATAGTACATTCTCGTAGTCATGAACAGATCTCCAGAATATAAAAATTTCTAAAAAATTTTTAATTTTCTTCTTTAAATTTAAATAAAAATATTCTGCTTCAAATTTCCAAACTAGTCTTTTTCCACCATTTTCTAACCACCTTTTTCTTTTTTTTGTTGCTATTTTACATCATAAAGCAAAACAAAAACCTATCAAATTATTTTCTTAATTAGTTATTATTATTTTAAATTTTTCATTCTATTATATTTTATTTTAAATTTTATGTGTTTTGGTTTTTATAATTTTAATTATAACGATTAACAGGTTTTTCTTTTATATTCTGGTGTCTGTTTTTATACATTTCACTATTTTGTAACTTAGTCACCAATGTTGGTAACTTTGAATTTCATTTTAAACAGTTGTCACAACTTTTAATTTAATTTTGTTATGCAGATCGTCCTGAAATTAAATGGTTGGTAAAATTTTTTAAATTTTGAATATTATTTAATTTTGATTTTAATTTTTGGGTTATTAACAGAGCTATTCAAGAAGAATTTTCACTGTAATAGTTATTTCACATTAAATCAGTCCCACAGGAAAGTTAACTTATAATTCTTCTGTTTCTTAATACTTTTTTTTATTATTTATTCTTTTAAACTTTATTTTAACAATACCATTTCTTTGTTTCTAGGTGATGTTTCAATTAATATTTAAACTGACAAGATACCCTTTTAGAAGAAATATTGGATTGTCCATAGTCTGGGTATTTGGTATTTTATTTTAATTTTAACTAAATATTATAATTTTGATAATGTCAAATTCCATTTCAATATATATATAAGTATCTGACCTTACGCTAATACTAATAACTACATATTTTAATATACTACTGAAAGTGTACCAGTTACTTTTTTTCCTTGCTTGAATATAAGTATTATAAGTGCATCAACTTGATTAACTATTGAAATGGATGTAAAAAAGAACTGATAGTCTATGGAACAATGAAATCTTGACTATAAAGAATTTTCAATAGTAAGAAGTGTTTTAAAATTCAAATAAAAATTAATAGTTATGTAGTTTTGTAATTTTTATTGTAATATGCCACTATGTTACAGAACATTGATACTTTGGAGGTCAATTTGTAAGTACTCTAACTGAGTAGCCACATTGATTGCATAACTCAAGAATTTTCGCTATATCACATCGGCAACGTGGTGAAGTGTTGCCAACCTTTAACAGTTAATTTCACCTGCACGTTAAGTTTAAATCGTACTTGCTCTTAGTGCTTTAGTGTTTATTCCGTTGACAACAGAAATAACTAGAAATTGTGTCACTGCCTCGCTAAAATAAATAACCCATAAAAAACTGTAACGACGGTGGAATTTTTTGAACCATAAAAATACCAAAAAAGGGCCATGGGCGTAACAAAACTACCTAAGGTTGTGAAATAAATCACACTCAAGAGCGAGGCAAGTCGAATTCATTTTAAGACATCCTTTAGGGATAGGATGTCGAGCTAGCCTGCTTCTTACTGATGAGGAACAATAATTCCGACTTGGTCGGGCGCCAAACCACGTCTGGACTTTCGTAATTCAATACCTGGGAGGCATATAGCCCAAGGAGTAGTTGTTGAAGTCCAGACGCTGGTGCAGTGTAGGACATTTAATGTCTTTGTCCTTGGGAACGAGTGTGATTTATTTCACAACCTTAGGTAGTTTTAACCCATAAAACTCAATTTTAACTGATGTCCACATACTTTAGGACAGGTTGTTTTGTTTTTGATATGTTTGTAGTGTAATAGTCAAAATATCTTAAATTAAAAACAAAAATTCAAAGATGAAAAGTCAAAGATAAAGAGATTCAGCTATTTTGGAATGAGTTGTCGATTATTTGATTGTCAGATGAATTTTGTTAAATAATTTAATAGGACCTTCGATCTAGATCTATTGTAAATCTAGTTTGGTCCAATATTCTGGGATCTGTTTCGTCATGCCTTACTAGCATCTGTTCCAAAACTGATACATACAACTATTGTAAGGAAGAATGTCTCCAGATGATATTCAGGTTTTTATTTTCTAGAACCACTTTATTTTTACTATATAAGATGTCCGCAGACCTGGACAATAATAATGAAGTCAGACCAAATTATACTAGTACCATTACTGAAGCAGACTCCGGTCCTATAACCCTACAAGCAGCCCTTTTACAAGAAAAAACTACACTGTTGATTTGTTCATTTGTTGATTTTACCATGTAGCCACTATTCAGTCTATTCAGCATGTTGCTTGCGAATTAGGTCTTGAGTTACCTCTATTATCTAGGTGATATTCAAATCTATGTATAGTTTCTAATTAGAGAAATCCCACTTTCTACAATGCAAAAAATCAAGTAGACAGCTAGTACGTGAGAGAGATTAGTGGGTAAAGGATATTTTTATCAGGTTTCAATACAATCAGTAGACGTGTTTTGAGATACACCCTGTTTCCTTGGCAATCTAAGTTTCATGCATTTTACATGGCGTCCGTATGCACTAAGTGGTCGATAACCATCGCCTGCAACTTACTAATTCTGTTATAGTTGCTGTAAATATCCGATTCATGTGCCATTGCATTGTTGCGATTGCAGCCTATTTCGGCGTTTCTCGGCACGAGAAATTGCCCGTTAATTTTTACTACGGCGTAATTTTTCCGAAGTTATTACCAAACTTGCAGAAAGTAGAAGCAATAATTGATAACTAGCCATTAAACAGAATCTTTATAGTCACAGCGGTAAGTTGCATTAAAATTAAGCTCAAGCATATAACATTTCGGAACTATTGGAACAGTAGAAGAGTCTTTCAAATGGATATTTTACTAGACAACAAAAGTCTCTATTAAAAAAAATTAAATAAGCAGCAAACTCATTCCAAATTTGATTACTTTTTCAAAGATCCGGCAACACCGTTATACCCTTTTCATTTCTACATTTGTTGTTTAATGAGCCCGCCAAAAAAAATCGTGAACCAAAATTCAGATTTACTTTTCTTTGTGTTTTTTTTTTGAGTGCTGAACACGAATCTGACGTCAGATATTCCAAATGAATAGAAAAAAATTGGAAGGCATGGAAATATTTTTTTGTTGAAAAATTCAATATAAAGCTACACTTTTGCTTGCTTTCTTGTTTATTTTATAATATTAAAAACAGTCCTCCCTAAGAATGCTTGAACTCAGTAATTGTAATGAAGCTCCCTCTCAAATATACAAGATTAACTGTTCCTGACACTTCCTTCAAATTAAATATAGACAAACGAACTTTCTCTTGAAATCGCGCAACAACTTTTACCAACTTTTGATTACATAGTAAATTCTTCCATTACATTCACCTTCTTCGACCATCCATTACAGACACTAGAAGTTAATTTCTCGTATAAATAACAAATCAGTAGTAGACCACTGGGCACTCGCGGAGCCAGGTAATCTCTCGTAATTATCCCCAAGAGATACAACTCTCGAACCCGGGATCATCTTCCGCCTTCTCCACTCCTGGCGCCCTCTGGTATAGCGTCCCTCTCGGTTATTACTCTATTACTGTTGCTACCTGGTGTTGTTACTTGGCTGCAGGAAGAAACGCATCAGATTGGCAGTGGTATATATCCCCAGGTGATTTCGTTGATTTCTCGGGATACAGAGTGGTCCTAGCAGAATGTTCGCTCTTTATTTTACATTTAGATTCAATCAGTTACCCATAAAAGAGTAGTTATGCTGACAAGGGTTGATTCTAGAAGCCTTTTCAATAACTTTTTCATTGTCTATCAAATACTATTAAACGATCAAGGTTTGTATGTATGTGTGTGTGTTTGTGTGTCCAGATGATCTCGAAATCCACTCGTCAGAATTCAATGAAACTTTCAGGGTAGACTAATTCCTATCTAAATCGGCAAATAATATAGGTCTCATGTCTGTGAAAATTCGATCTTCCGAGGTATTTACAAGAAAAGTTAAGCTTTTAGTTTTATTTCCTAGCAAAGGCACATAATAATAACTTGTTTCTATAGTAATATATACTATAAAGGATAGATGAGTACAGTAAAAGTGGGGATATAACGTCACATTCCATAGGCGTAATTTGCAAAATAAGTTTCTATAATATAAATAAGGTCACAGCATATAAAATATATATACGCACTTCGTAGCTTAAATTTGGAAGTTATATTATTTACAAAAAATAAAAATAAACTTTATGCATCTGACACTTTAACATTGAACGAATTAAATTTACCCAATAAATAACAAGGAGGATTATATGTTGGGATTAAACTTTTTTTAATCTCTTGGCATTAAAAGTAACGCTTCAGTACTTACCTAAACTCAAAGATTAAAAAAAAAGTTAAAAAAATAAGCATTGAAGGATGAGGTAAAAATAAAATTTCTACCTCTTGAACCTGTACTACGTTCTGCAAATTAAATACTGCACTCCTTTCTTCTGTATAGTATAGTAGTAAAAAGGTTTGACTTTATTTAATTTCTGGCGTTTTAATCTGAAAGAATTCAATTTTAAATTTGCCGCTAATTTGCTTGTCAAATGACAGCCATCTCATAAATTCAAAGTTGAAAATACAACGTTGCCAATTCAATTTCAGAAATCATGGGTTTAGGTAAATATTTATAGGAACGTTGAGTAACACTGTTAAAATGGACAATTGTCAAAAGTTGACACTGTAACGCCCTATACGCCTATAAAACAATATAGGGCTACATATAAAGGTGGGTTGTCGATCTCAACCTTATGCCTATCGGCGTAGCTCTGTAGTGGAGACGGTCGTGGTTCCAATTTTTAATATTGATCGAAAACTTACTTTTTTTATGTGCTCGGGAGGCGCCAGTTGATTTAAATTAGCTTATCTGACCTAATTTACCTCTGAAAACCAACAAAAGGGGTAAATGCAAGACAAAACTCCAATATATCACCGATTTATTAAAACAAATAACCCCAATCCCAAACAAATAATTAAATATATATAAAAGTGCGAAAATTAAATATAAAAATGTTCAAATGGCAATTTCAAAAACAAAAAATATGGTTCAAAAACAACTAAATAAACAGAAACGTTCTCATTTAGCTGTGGTACCAATGCTGAATGGAATGATAAAACACTTAAAATTAAGGGCGATAACAAGAAAACTACAAAAATGCAACTCAACAAAACATTGACGAAAGAATACAAAAAATAAATTTATCAAACCGTTTGACTTCTAAAATCTTCTATGTACCAAATCTAAATCAAATTAATTTCCAGTAGACCAAATCCAAAATAAAGTTTCCAAATAATAAAATCCAAATCAAATTTTCCAATAGTCAACAGAAATCAGCTAGGCAGTAGAGTTGTCTTACAAGTACGGCAAATTCTTCCAATAATCCGACGACAGTCGAGCGAACAAAGGCGAGTATCCCAATACTTAACAGTATATAACAAACCAAAATGTCACCTACAAGTTGTTCGCAGATGGAATGGCACTTTTAATCCCCCAAACAACTTAGGGATGGCAATTTGCCACTATATAAGTGCTTCTTCCAAATGAAAAAATAAACCGACGCTTGTCTAAATTTTCAAGCTGTTCGTCAACAACCAAACTTTTTAAAACAAAAACCGCGCATCCTCTCCAAATCTCTGAATTTCCGTAACCAATTGGAAAATTTGGCGTCAGTCATGTGACCTTTAGGACCAATCCTAATAGCAATTCGAAAATAAAATCTACATTACCGACTTTCCAAAAGATCCAAATCAAAATACAAACGAACTTATCGTCAACGTTCGTTTTACAATTTTTACTATAAAATCTAAATATTAACGCATACCAAAAATTAAACACCCTTTTAAAACTAAAACGGTGGATATATTGGAGTAAAACGCAAAATTACAATAAACTAGAACAGTTAGGAATTGTCATCCATTCCTAACGTCAGTCACTACTGTCAAAATAAAAAAAGATTGATACCAGGGGCATCCAAAAAATAATTTAGAATCTGGGGAAAAATGAAACCGTTACAACACCTGTAAAAACGTGACAACTGTTAAAATGTGATACGTGTCAGAATGTAACAACTGTCAAAATGAACAAATCTCAAAATGAACAAATGTCAAAATATGACACCTGTCAGAATGTAACAAATGTCAAAATGTCACACGCATCGTACTTTTCTTTATTTATTACAAAGATCTAAATTAACGAAATTATTGAAAACGGTAGCTATTCAAAATTAAATAAAGATCCAACTACTAGTATTGAAAACAAAATTTACAAAACTTTATATAAAAATAAAAAATTCCTAAGTGATAAAGAACGAAGATCTCTTACTTCTCATTATAGTAAACCTCCACATTTTTATGGTTTACCCAAAATTCATAAACAACAAATACCATTAAGACCAATAATAAGTTCTATAAATTCACCTTGTCAAAATTTAGCAAGATTTCTACTTAAAATAATAGATCCGTTATCAGGAAATACAAATTCCTTTATCAAAAATTCAAAACATTTTTTAGAAAAATTATCAAAAATCAAAATTACAAATTCAGATATAATGGTTAGTTTTGATGTAGTCAGTTTATTTCCAAATGTTCCTGTCGATAAAACTCTTAATCTTGTGAGAAAAAAGTTGACAAGTGATAATACATTAATAAATAGAACTAAATTAAGCGTCTCAGCAATTCTAGAATTATTGGAACTATGTATTAAAACTACATATTTTCAATTAAATAGTGATTTTTATCAGCAAAATTTTGGCATGGCAATGGGTTCTCCTTTATCACCAAAATTGTGTGATATTTTCATGGAGAATTTTGAAATGGAAATTGTAAACAAACAAAATTTAAGACCTTCTGTCTGGTTTAGATATGTAGATGATATCTTTGCAATTTGGCAACACGATAGGGAAAATATTGATACATTTTTATATACTATTAATAATTCGGAACCTACTATTAAATTTACAATTGAAATTGAAAATAATAAAAAATTACCGTTTCTTGATGTACTAATACACAATAACAACAATTGTTTTGATACATCAGTTTTTAGAAAAGAAACACATACAAATAGATATCTAAATTTTAATTCAAACCACTCAATTTGTGTTAAACGAGGTATTGTCAAATCTCTTTCCGATAGAGCAAAAACAATTTGTTCAAATGACAATATCTTAAATAATGAATTATCACTTGTTAAATCTGTCTTGATTAAGAACAACTACCCAAGTAAATTTATAAATCGTGAACTTTACCGAGACATCAAAACTAAAGATCAAAATTTAAACCCCCCAATAGTTCTTTCAAATATAGTAAAAATCCCTTATATTCCAAAATTATCCGAAAAAATTAGAAGGATTGGCAATAAATTTAATTTAAAAACAGTTTTTCAAACTAATAATACATTAAAATCTTTAATAGTAAATACAAAACCTTTTAATGAAATTCAAAACACAAAAAATTGTATTTACAAAATTCCATGCGAATGTAATAAATTTTATATAGGAGAAACATCTAGACCTTTTCATATTAGACTTAATGAACACCAATCGTACATTAAAAATAAACAATTCGAAAAATCCAAAATATGTGAACACGCATGGGATTCTGGTCATAAAATACAATGGAATTTTTCAACTAGATTATTAAAAGAACCGAATAATTATAACCGCAAAGTTAAAGAAGCAGCATTGATATGCTTAAATAATAACGAATGTTTTTCTAATTGTTCGGTTGATATTTCAAAAATTTGGATACCTATTTTACAAAAAGAGTTAATTGCAAAAAGGATACCCTCTATATCGGGATAGTATCATAAGTTTTTATCTGGTTTTTTCTTATGATAATATTAATAAGAAAACTTCATTTATGACGAAGTATAAATTCTCTTATAATATGCAAATGCCCTATCCTTTCAAAAATTCGTTCCCAGAAACGTCACAAAAATATGATTGAAACAGATTTTGACATCTTCAATCTCAAAATCTTATTCTATGTATACTATGTTGATGTCATATTTTTGCAAGATTATCAAGTGTTCTGTTTCTAGTAAATTTATTTATTTTATGTCATTTTGATAACGGCTTTCGATCTGGAAAGCCGAAACGTCAATAAAAAAACTTTTTTAACAACTAAGTGGTTTTAATCCAATGGAAAGAGAGAGAAATTAAAATACAAACCACAATGAGCTTCCGAAATGAATTACAAAGATCTAACCTAACCTAAAGCTAATCCTTTTTTTTGGCGGGTGGAAATGCTTTATGCACATCGGGTAAAGGTTCTTTCCTTCCCCGATAGTGTGAGACTACCCCTTACGGCTACTATTTTATTATGCGGACACTGAAACTGTCGAGAGACTGGTCACAGGTTTTTGTGGAGGTTTTTACCCAAGTATGAATATCAGACCTATAATTTTCCTTCACTGCAGATCAATAAATAATAAAATCAATTAAACATAGAGTTTTTCTTATATAGTGATAAACAGAGTGAGCTGAGCGATCTTCTGTTGACGGGACGGGACGTGTACCCTACACGCTGCTGTTGCCCGTCCGGGAAACGGGGCCTGTCCACCGTGACAATTCGCGAAGATCAAGCGTCAGTAGATGTTGCCCTAAAAGGGTGAAATCCCCAGAAACTAGGCAACTTTTAATGCATTTAACGAACCTCTGTGACAAGCAGTTGATAAACGTCAACAACAGCTGCAGCCAATTGAAAATTAACACTGACAGCTTTTTTAATTTTCAAGCCAATCGCCAATCAACTTTTTATTTATCTCCCTATCAGTAGTTCAAGTAGATGTCGCCCACTCCGTGATTTTCGCGAATTAATTAATAATTTGTCATGTTATAAATATACTTAAATTATATACTCATTGGGCTGCTTAAAAATGTATATTTATGTGTAATTTGTGGAAAATTACGTTTATAAAAATAAATTTCGTTTTATATATAAAAAATGTTGTAATAATAAATCCACTGGTGGAACCACAATCCCGTTTGATCCCAGATGCCGAAAGCTCGAATAACCATTTTATATTTAACAACTTTATCTCGGAAAATAATATTAAAATTCATATTAGAACATTCAGGCTCGGCAAGTGTCGCATTTATTTTGCTAGCTCATAACAATGCGGTGCCCGATAAGGGAAACCATATTGGAATAGGGGGACGGAAAAGACGTTTCAACCCCAAAATTATAGTTGTTGGGGTGTCACGTTGTAAGTTTCCCGATTTACGTCAAGACAAGATGACGAACTCAACGGGGGGGGCTCCCAGCGGGGTATTCGAATCGGGGAATTTTTAGTATATATGACATTTCCTGGAAACGTAACAAGTTGCGGGAGACAGCGGCATTGTAAAGTTTTTTTTATTTAATATTTCAAATCTTATAACGCGAAAGAAGTGTGGAAAAAATTTAGTTATTGAAGCGTAAATTGATTTTTTTAAATTGCTCTGGTGGATTTATATCATAAATAACCTGTATTATATTTTTTGCGATAAAATTTCAAGACTACGAAAATACTGGAAGGCCAATTAATCCTTTAGAGAAGAAAAAATGTTAAAGCATATAAGCATATACTGAAATGGAATTTAATATTTTAAAATGAAATGGAAATTGAACATTATCAAAATTATAATATTTAGGTAAAATTAAATTATAAATTGAAGACAATAAATACCAAGACTATGCCCAATCCTATATTTCTTCTTAAGATTATTTTGTCAGCTAAAAGAAAATGAACGTCACCTAAAAATAAAGAAACCATATTATTAAAATACAATTTAGAAAAGTAAACAAAATAATATTTTATAGATAAGGAGAAACGTTAAAGGTGAACTTACCTAAGGGATTGTTTTATTGTGAGATCCTTATTATTAGAAAAATCCTTCTTAATAAAGCTCTGATAGTAACCTAAAAAAAATTAAAATCAAAATTAAATCATATTCAAAATTCAAAATTTTATTAACATTTTAATTTGGGACAATCTTTATAATAAAAAATAATCATAGGACGATCTGTAAAGCAAAATGAAATAAGGGTTGTGACAACTATTTAAAATGAAATAACAGCATACCAACTTTAGTAACTAAATTATAAATTGATAAAATGTAGAGAATTCAACACCAGAATATAGATGGAAAGTATTTTATTTGTTATAATAGAAATTATGAAATTTAAAATACATCAAATCGAAAATAAAGTATAACATAATCAAAAGTTTGAAATAATTTGAGAATTTCTGCATGACGTAAAAGGGTAACATAGCAAAAAAAAAAGAAAGTTAGTTAGTTGGGAGATAGTTAAAAAAGAAAATTAGGAAGAGAGTTTTTTTTTTCTTGTTAGAAAAAATTAAGAAGATTTTTGAATTCAAAAAGTTTATAAAAAAATTAGTTTATCAGAAGAAACGGTAGATGGAGTTTGGTAGGAGAATTTGAGAAAATTAATTTTGGAAAAAAAAAAACTTATTAAGAAAAATTATAAAATTTGGAAAAGTACGTTTATATTCTGGAGGAAAATTATTTCGGCCAATTGTTTATATTTAGTAAGCGATTGTATTAAATAACACGTAGACAACTTACCTGGAGGTTGTTTGTTTTGTTGCGGAAATCATTGGGACATCAATTTCGTTAAGAAACAACAGAAAGTGGAAACAACACATAACTATAAACCTGGTTATAACTCATCACTGTTGTACGAGAAAGAAGAAGGAATAGGAACATTCACAAGGTATAAATTCATTATAATTAAGTACAACATACTGCAGATCAGAAACAAACAGTGTGGTTGTGCATTTGTGAGGTTAAGACTGACATTTTTATTACTGTATTTCGGGTGTGCCAACCTTCACAAAGTTAAAATTTATTGCGTAAAATTTGAATTTCTAGATATAAGATATCATTGAGTGTGTGTGTGGCGTGAATGTAATTCATAATAGTAAATAGTCTTTTGTGTAAATAAATTTTTCTTCGAATCTATATTAAATAAAATCATTCTAAATTTGAAACAACACTTTATTTTTTGCAAATACAGAAACTATCAGCAGTTAGAGGAACTTGAACTCACAATTGAAGAATCCCTGAGATTGGAAGATTGACAGATATAAAATTGAGCATAGTCGTGGTGGTAAAAAAAAAATTTATTATTAAAATTTTACATTTTTTGAAAAATCATAACAATATTATTTAAAATTCTGAATTAGAACAATAACCAAATAAATTTATTAGTAAAACATTATTTAATTAAAAGTTACGATTTCGAAAAATCATAACAAAAAAGTTACGATTTCTGACAAATCATAACAATACATGGTGTTTCATAGGAAAATGCGTTTATAGATATAGACCTTGATGAAGTTTGGAAGAAAAATATAAAAGAAACAAAGAATGTTAAGTTTTAAAATAAAATACATGATGGACTCTTATGTGAAAATTGTTAGATATTATAAGGATGTTTTTTTACGGTTTTTTTTTTATAGATTCCTAGATACATATTGTAGTGTGTAACAATTTGAAGTTATATTCATGGCGGAAACTACATTACTTGTTTTTCTGTGGTCTGGGATGTATTTAAAGGTAGATATCCAATACAAGATTTTTAGCGAGGGGTAAACCGCGAGGTCCATTTTGGTGTATAGACCTCGTCCATTAGTAGTCATTACTCAGTCATTACTAGCCATTACTCGGCCATTAGTAGCCATTAAACAGAGCATAGTGCGCAGCAATGAATACACGTTATATTGAAATTCTGGTGAGTCAATTCTCCTTTAAAGTGGTTATAGTCGCGAAATAATATATTTGTATTTAAATAGCTTACTTTTTTAATAACCTAAACAATTTTTTTCTTACTGAGGATATAACTACCTGACCTAATTAAAATGCTAAAGGAAAAAATGAAGTGCTGAATAATAATATAATAATCCTTCATGTTACAGTTATAAATTATATCGTAACGCAAGGTACACGCTTAGACATATTTATCAAACAAAAGAAGGCCCTTTTATGTGCTCCGTAGCGAGATAAATTATTCAGAACATTGCGATTCTCCACCTAACCTTCGGATCTCCATCCTGCCTCCAACTCTTCCCTTTCATCCACAACTTTATCAAAATTATCACTTTCCATTATAAAATTTGGTGTTTCAGATATTTTAGTCCTTACAGGGGGCCGAAAATACAAATGTCCTATAAAGTACTTGTGGATATTTCGTTTTAACCCATTTTCCAAACAGCTCGATTTCTTAAAGAGCGCTGTATATTCCCAAAATGTATCTAAATAGCGGAAAAGAGTTTTGTTGGGCTAGAAGCCACTTTAAATATTATTTCCCATTTCCTTTGATCATTCCGCCCTCTCTCTATCACACACACACGCGAAATATCTTATCAGAAAACGATTCGAACTCTGAAAAATGAAAATGCCCGAATCGCTTCTTCCTCGGCGCGATCGAAACATGGGGATTACCGAGCGAAAACCGTCGAGTGACGGCAGAAATTCGACAGGGCGGTAATAGACAGGACCATGATTGATTATTTTCTTCACTCCCTGTGCCACAATGAATGCGATGTACACGTCACTCTATGCAAAAAACAATTTACTTCCCGTATAGGCACTAAAAAATGATCTCGAAGATTTTGGTGCCATGGAGACCGAACGGATTTTAGGATTTTCCCTCTCGCAGGGTTCGGAAGGGCCAAAGTTTAAAACGATTCACAGGAGGTTAATTATTTTTTGGCAATGAGACGAAATGTCTAATGGTTTCAATGTATTCACAATAATAATAATAATAATAATAATAATAATAATAATAATAATAATAATAATAATAATAATAATAATAATAATAATAATAATAATAATAATAATAATAATAATAATAATAATAATAATAATAATAATAATAATAATAATAATAATAATAATAATAATAATAATAATAATAATAATAATAATAATAATAATAATAATAATAATAATAATAATAATAATAATAATAATAATAATAATAATAATAATAATAATAATAATAATAATAATAATAATAATAATAATAATAATAATAATAATAATAATAATAATAATAATAATAATAATAATAATAATAATAATAATAATAATAATAATAATAATAATAATAATAATAATAATAATAATAATAATAATAATAATAATAATAATAATAATAATAATAATAATAATAATAATAATAATAATAATAATAATAATAATAATAATAATAATAATAATAATAATAATAATAATAATAATAATAATAATAATAATAATAATAATAATAATAATAATAATAATAATAATAATAATAATAATAATAATAATAATAATAATCTTTATTATTTTCAACAAGCTTATGATAGAATTGACAGAGTAAAAGTATATGAAGCAATGAGGGAAATTGGTGTACCTGCTAACCTAATAAGACTAGTACATATAACACTCGAAAGTACTAGAAGTAAAGTAGCAGTGGATGGAAAGTTATCAAGAAAATTCGAAATCAACGGGGGTTTAATATTGTCATGGAAGTTATAATGAGGAAGTGTGGCATGTAAACAAGAGGAACTAGGATACAACAGGAAACATCAATGTATAGCATATGCGGACGATGTGGTATTACTAATCAGGTCAGAATATTCAAAAATTTCGAGAGGCAAGCAAAAGAATACGGAATAAGGATAAGTGAGTCGAAAACAAAATACATGGCAATGGGAATTTCAAAAGAAACAAGCAATCTAAGAATAAAAGTAGACGAAAAAAGTTACTGTTTTCAACTAGTGGATCAATTTGAATATCTGGGGGTAATAATTACAAACTGCAATGATGAACAACAAGAAATAGATAAAATAGTAGGAAAGGGGTGTAAAGCAACAGGAGTTATGAAGGAGATACTAAAATCAAAAAATGTTTCATTAGCAGCGAAGATACGGCTTTATAACACAGTAATATATCCGTCAGTAATGTACTGCTCTGAGTTATGGTTATTAAACCAACAAGAAGCAAATCAATTGGAAATCTGGGAACGAAAGATATTGAGGGGAATCTATGGAGGAATTAAGGAACAAGATGGAATATGGAGAAGACGAACAAATAAAGAAATTAGGGTTATTTATAATAAACCAACAATTACACAAAAAATTAGGAAGAATAGAGCAGGTTGGTTAGGGCATGTAGTGCGCATGAACCCTTGTAGAATCGCAAAACAGTTATTAGAAAGTAGAGGGGGAAAGAAAAAGAAAGGACGACCCAAAAGAAAATGGATAGAAGCAGTAACATCAGATTTAAGAAAAGTAGGAGTAGAAAGATGGAAACAAAAGACAGAGAACAGAAAAGAATGGAAAGAGATAATAAAAAATATAGAAAAAATAGAAGAATAGAGTCGCTCGAAGCCAAGGGCCTAAATGGCCTGTAGTGCTGATATATAATAATGTTTATTAATTTCATAATCTACATAATACAATACAATATAAATATTTGTTTGATCTAAAAATATTATTAATTGCTTTTTAAACCGTTTTAAGGTAGTTTCATCTTTTACTTTTTGTGGCAAGTAATTAAAAATTTTGGAGCTAAGTACGAGTAGCTTCTTTGTCCAATGGTTTTAGGGGCCAGTGGTGTGCAATGTAGATGTTTTGTTCTTGTCGCGTATGGATGGTTTAAGGTGGTAAGTTCATTTTTATTTTTATATTGTTGGCATCCCAATTGAATACTATATAATTCCCTAATATCTAATATTTGTATTTCAGAGTACAGCAGATGGCTGGAGTATCTTGCAGGTTTGTTAAGCATTAGTCTTAGAAATCATTTTTGAGACACTTCAACAGCCTGCAGGTAAGTTTTTGATAATCCTTCCCAACCAATAATGCGGTAGTTGAGGTGTGACTCGACCAAACTATGATACAAAATTTGTTATTGTTTGTATTTTAGAAATTGTCTAATTTGTTTGAATCTAAATAAAATGTTTTTTAGCTAGAGAGTTTTGAATCTAAATAAAATGTTGCGAAGTTTTTTTGCTAGAGAGTTCCACCTAAGATGATGAGAAATTTTTTTGAACATTTAGGCTGTAATCTGGTAAATTGTTTCAAGGCTGCTAAGTGTTAAATATAGAGTTTTATCAAAGGTAATTGAAGTAATCTGCTGTCAAACCAGTCTTTAAGTTTATTGAGATCATTTTCAATGTTTAATTTAAGGTAGTACCAGTTGTAATATATAATGGTGTCATCCGCGAAACTAATAATTTTACCAATTGTTTCTTGTAAGAATAGATTGTTTAAGTAGATGACGAATAATACAGGCCCCAGTACTGTTCCTTGAGGTACACCGCATGTAATTTTTGTATCTGTGCTTACTTGGTTTTTAATTTTCACTTTTTGATTTCTTTTTATTAGCTAACTTTCAAATAACTTGTGCGCTGTATCTCTCACACCCATATCTTCTAGTGTGTCTAAGAGTATGGAATGATCGTCAGTATCGAATGCCTTTTTTAAATCTAAAAAGACGGAGTACTTGAGTCCAAGGATTCATAAATGTTTCTGGTTAAGGAATTAATAGCATCGTTAGTAGATTTGTTGTCTCTAAACCCATACTGAGATTTTGACAGCGGTTAATCTTGTTTTTAAAATTTTTTCAAAAACTTTGCTAATTGATGGCAAGACAGAGATAGGCCTATAGTTCGAAATATTTTCGAATATTTGAATATTGGATTTCAATTCAGTTTTTTAAAATTGAATCATATTTTTCTACCAAAAATTAACCAATTGACCAATATTAAATATTCAAATTAAAAATGTCGAATAATTAGCTGATAAAATAGATAACTTTCCTTGCTTATCAAGTAAGGATACTTATCTTTCACTGGACGAAGAAAGTTTGAGGGTGTATCGTTTAATACCACATCAAAAGTACTAAATCTTAAAAAGCCATTCAACACACTCACACTCTTAAACCCTAAATGTAAACCAAAAATAGTAAAAATTTGTTTAGTCTTCGGCCTATAATGAATGATAGTTCTGATGTTAATTTAAACTTCCCGTATGTTCATGTAATGAGATTCTCGTATAAGCGCTTTTTTAATTGGCGCAGGGCCAAATTAAAACCCATTCGATATGATATTTATATATATCACGTGTTTGCTAAAAATGGTGTTCTCGCAATTCTCTTGCAGTTTCAGTTTCAAAGTGTTTTTTTATTATTATTGTTATTATTTAAGAGTTCAAGCATTTTAAAAAATTAAAATAAATACCTATCACCACTAGTTCCCTATCAACCTTTGCTTTAAAATGATTAACATTATTTGCAGTTACAGTTTCCTTTTGTAAATGGTTATGACATCTTGAAGGGGATTGCAATATATTTTTTTGTCATCCGCAAACGAGGCTTATTTAGAAACGATTGATTTGTCTAGGTCACTGGTACACAATATAAACAAGAGAAGACCCAGAACTGTTCCTTGAGGTACCCCACTATTTACAGGTTAATTAGCTGATGGCTGGTTATTTACACGCACACAGAAATGTCTATTTGTTCGGAAGTTCTCGATGCAACACAACAAATTACCTCTAATACCAAAATGTTCTAATTTACTTAGTAATCTCCTGTGTGGCACTTTGTCGAACGGTTTTTCATAGTCCAGGTAAATTATATCCACAGGTTGATTGCTATCCTGCCAGGTTGATTGCTATCCTGCCAGGTTGATTGCTATCCTGCCAGGTTGATTGCTATCCTGCCAGGTTGATCAGGTTGATTGCTATCCTGCCAGGTTGATTGCTATCCTGCCAGGTTGATTGCTATCCTGCCAGGTTGATCACTGATTTACTGTACTCAGGATATTTGTTGTTACAGATCTTTTTGGTACAAAGCCATGTTGCTCATCAGGAATGATTTTGTGTCGCAACATAAATTCTTAACTATTTTTTCCATTATTTTACAGATGCAAATTTCTTTCTCACCTTTTTTATAAGAGGGTGTAACAATAGCATGCTTCCAATCCTCGGGTATCAGGTGCTCATTCGTAGACTTGTTCAATATGATTGCTAATATATTACTTATGTTAGTTGCACAGTTTTTGAGGAATATTGGAGGTATTTCATCAATTCCTGGGCTTGCATCTTGTTTAATAGCTTCTTCTATATTTTCTGCAGTAAAATGGATAGTTGAAATGCTTTCTTCAATTCTTTCAATGGAGGTAATCTGAGATAGTTGAGTGTGTGGCTCTACAATATATAGTTGATTAAACTGTTCTGCCATTTTTTCAGCTACTTCTCTTGGATTTACTATCGGCGCGATTCAGATTGGATCCTTTATTATTTGTGTACAATTTGAGGATAGTGTTCTCTTAAATGTAACTGTAAAATTTTTTCCTGGCATTGATCAGCAAATTCTTAAGGTTAATATTATGGATTCTATATGTTTGATAATCTGCTTCATTATTGGTGGATCTGTATTTGTTCCATAATCTTCGTTTGTTCTCAATATCCGCAAAGTTACTTCTGTTATTAATAGATCAGGGCCAACCATTTATGAAATAAAAAAAATTCTTACGTGGTACATTTGCCTAAGAAATTATTTATATCTTGTGAAGAAATATTTTTTAAACTTGACTTTCCAGTATTAATATAAACGTGCCAAAAGAAACCAATCAACTGTCATAAATACCAAATCACGTGTTTCAAAGAATGTATCTCTAAATAAAAATTTTTCAAATCAAAAAGAAAGTTTTCAACGGCATTATTGGTAGCCGACTGAATTTTAATCCCCGTAGACCGGAATAGTCGTAAATATAAATAAATGGAGCATAAATTTTGCTTACTTTATTTCGAACGTATGTGCCTGATGGGTGGAATTTGCTTTTCTCGATGTGACAGAGGGTGATATCGAACGTCAAAAAATCAGGCCATCCAACTAAAGCTCTCATTTTTACTATTTTTCTCTTTCGTTTCCGCGAAGCAGGTGGGAGAGATTGCAGGAAATTTTATTTGAGAGAATGAAAAATGTGTTGCATATTTTCACAGAATCAGAACACATTTTTATGTATTTGAAAGGAAACTCAAGATAAAATAGTTATTTATTACGTGGGTGTTAAAAGTGAAATAACACTGTTAAAAAATATATTTTAACAGAAGCACTAAATTTTAAATTAAAAGTAAGTTGACAAAGATATACATTTAAGTTTGGAATATTTTTGTATGATATTGTCACCGTAATAACTTTAAGGTAACATTTAATAATTAAGAATCTAGCAAACTTAATTTGGAGATCTCACAAAAGGGAGTACAGGATTAATTTTTACTTTTGATTTAGAGGTTTTACAAAAATTGAACAAATTGTTAGTAGGAAGGAGGTCGGTTGGGCGTGGGAAAATTTCCTATCTCAATAGCATTGCTTACCACGCCCACTTTTCAAAATGGCTTTATGCTGGTCGCCATTTTTGATCCAAATTACAGCGCCACCTAGGTGTCGGAACCTGTAATCTACTTAGGAAACTACGTAGAAATCTGTAATCCACGTAGCGCCACCTGTCAATGAGTGTCTGTAATTGCCAACTCAACAGGTTTACATGGTGAAATAGGGGAATCAGTGTCACCTGAGTGTTGGAATCTGTAATTGCCAGCAGGGTTGCCAACTGTGGAAAACTCTGCGCGCGTTCGTTTGTGCGTACGTTCGTTTGTGTGGATGAGCAATGAGAGGGATAATTTTATAGAAAATTTTTATATTGAACTAAAACAATGGCGCGTTTGGCATATCAAAAGAATTCTGCACAATTATTTAATAAAAATTTAATAGACTTCAAGTAGACCTTTCATTCCTTGGCTTACGTTTTCTGTACAAATAATCGGTATAATAAAATCTCCATTTCTAATGTTCCTAAGCGCACAATAATCCCGAATTAAATTTAGGAAAAAGTCATCGCGAAATATACGATCATTTGACCGCTTATTTAGCATTTTTATAGTTATATCCTAGGATTATTATTTTCCATTTCCATTTAATGGAGTAATTGCTTTTGACTCAGCTTTTTTCCACTTTTTTGCACGGATCGACCAATTTGTTCGTTTCGGCAAATGGATATGAAATAGTCATTTTATTTGATGGAATTTTAATTTTTTTAAATTATACGCCCAAAGACAGAAATGTCAGCTTCAATTAAATAAGTATTTTATAGGTTTTTATATTTTCTGTTTTAGAATATTGTATACAGAGTTGAAAGAAAGTCTGGATATAGAATTGGCAGATATCAGATAATTGTTTTAAGAGGATTCTTTTAAAATACGTTATAATAAGAGTTCAATCTTTTTAGATAATTTAATAATAATAACGTTTATTAGTAAAAATAATACAATAATAAGTTTCAATATAATTTTTTAGTACAATTACTAATAAACTAGAGTAGAGTACCACAAAGGCAGAGGGATGTCCGTCGTATCAATTAAATTTATCGTAATATAGTTATATAAATATAAATTAAAACTAATAAAGTAATATCTTACAGTAATATAATTTAATTTAGCAATTTAACACAATTTGACACAGAAAAAATAATAGAAATACATAGGTAATAGCAATAAAAAAATATATATATTATTAGTTAAATGAAAAAGTGAGAAATTAGTTTTGTATTATTGGATAACAAAAAACATTTAAACTGTTTTATAAAATGATTTGACGTATAAGAGTTTTTAACATTTTCTGGTAGCAAATTGTAGAAGCAGATTATTATTTTTCTTGGCTCTTGTATTATGTGAATGAGAAATTAAAGTCTTTTTTATGTTTAAATAAGTACGTTAAGAGGGGCATCGCGACAGGTATGCCAAACTACAAACACCAAAAATCCCCATTTTTATCTTTATCTTTTATCACTGTCTTTCTGCAATAATGAAGAGAGATAGATATCTTAAGACTTCAGTGAATCTCCTGTATCCTAGGTGGCGCTGCTAGTATTAAAATATAATATATTATTTGGGATATCTAAGGAATCTGAGAGAATAAATTTTCTTTATTTTCACATTGGCCTTGTCGCAGAGAGCGCTAATAATCCATTTGTCATGAGTTCGATACCTGCTTCAGCCTCAACAGAAATTTTATTTTTTATTTTTAGGAAATTTCATTTTTTTTGTTTACTATTTTTTTCTAGCATCAAAATAGAGTTTATATTTATTATTTTCGTATAAATCCGTTTATTTTAATATGAATAGCGCTGCCACGCGACTAATCTCATTAAATACATCAGATAGGAATGGAGCTCGGAAAATAATATTTCTAACATAAAAAAAATATTTAAACATCAATGGATTCATACGAAAATTGAGAATTATATAAATGTATAATCTTTAAGGTGAAGCAAGAATTTTTTTAAAAAATGAATTAATAAATAATTGGCGGCCCCAAATGCAAAATGTTTTTATCAATATCTATTTGTTTAAACAATTGCAGAATACATGAGTTATCGACACAAAAAACTGCGTTCTATGAACAAAATACAACATTGTAACCACAATAAATTATCTGCAAGTCCTTTTATAAAAAAAAATTGTTAATGTTGGAGCATTAATTTGTATATAACAATTGAACGGTTACAGATAAAAAATCGCTGCAAGTCTTAAACCATGGGTTATGATAAATTGTTCATGTTTCATCCCTTGAAATTTTTTTTGTCCGTGTCACCATTTTCGTTAAAAAGTCCAAAAAATAGGGTTGAAAAATTAAAATGCTCACAAACGATCGCTTTTAACAATGAAGACGGCTATTTATAAATTTTTTAATGTCACCATTGTATTCAGAGTGATTTTTCATATAAGAATAATATACAACAATAAACCTACTTTAAAATTTTATCCAAAAAACCAGTGACACGTATTTAGTATCCATACTAAACTTTATACTTTATTTATTTACCGCAGCATCAGAACAGTGTCGAAAATACCTACCTAGATATTTCTTTATTAAAATATTTTTGTAAGAAAATAAATTGAATAATTAATAATTATTTCTTTATTTAAAAGTACCTAATTACAGTTATTCACTAAAACAAAAACAAAACAATACACTATGAAAAAACTGCATTGCTTTTTAGCAATGGACAAAAGACATAATATCAAATAAAATGTGTAACAAACATACATCAAGAGTCCCATGGACGGGTTAATATGTGAGACATACTGTAAATATTAATTTCTGCAAATGTCTGTGATTCCCAAGTATGCAGACACTATTTTGAATGCACGAATAAAAATCACAACAAACTGTTATAGTTGAATTGCACATTCTCCATATTACTAATCACTAATTTTTAACACTGACGACTTCCTTCGAATATGCATAAAAATTGAAGATTTCTTGAACAGCCTCTCGAGAATGGAATTTTTGTTCGTGGAAATATTTTTACCCGTTATAGCTTACACCTTGGAATAGGACATCTCCATTTTTCAACAAATTTTAAAGAATAATAAACATATTAATCATTTAGTGGAAGGTGTGCTTTTGACAATTTGTGATCACCAATTTTAAAGTGAAACATGCCCTACATGAGGTATACGGCATTAATTGAAATACTTTAAACTGAAGAACTGGTTTTAGTTAATACTAATTTACTCATTAAAAAAAATTGCAAAACACACGAATAAATAATAAATGAACCAACATAACCTAAAATGTCAGTTCTAAACATCTAAACTTTCTTTATTCGTAAAACTGGTTGCATACATCGTTCAAAATAAAACCAAAAAGCGCCACTGTCTCAAAGTGTGAGGCGGAAAACGCCTGAACTATGGAAAGAGAAAATCTTACTGGGATATAGGCAACTTACATAAATTTTTTTTTTCTGGAGAGTTAATCTCAAAAATTATAAAGTTTTGCGAATTGGTATTCTCGGAAATTAATTCTGTATCCTTCATTTAGGACATCTCCTTTTCACGTTAAAATTGGTGATCACAAATTGTCAAAACTGTCAAAAACACACCTCCACTAAATGGCTGATATCTTTTTTATTAATCCTTAAAATTAACTCAAAAAAGGAGATGTCCTATTCCAAGGTATAAGCTATAACGGGTATAAATATTTCCACAAACAAAAATTCCGTTCTCGAGATTAACTCTCCAAAAAATCGTCAAATTTTTATGCATATTCAGTATTGCCAACTGAAAACGAGGTCGGCAGTGGCAAGGCCCCTCTTAACAAATCCAACGGCTACTATTGGTGCGTCAAAGTCTATAATACCACTTGGAAACTTTGTCCTCAATCCTGTTCCAGCCGAGCGCGACCTCCCTATAAAAGGATTATCCGTTCTTCGCTCTATGACTGTGTTACTATTATAATTTACTCTATTTCCACTAAGTCCGCAAATCTCCAAACAATTTTACACTACATCACATACAATTATTGCATGGCGTGTGAGTTCGTGTGTCTGCCTCGGATTTGAATTCGAAACGTTATAGAATTCACGTTCCGTGTAATTACAATTTTGGTTTGTCAAAAGGAGTGTTTTAGACTTTTTTTTAAAAACACAAAATCAAAGAGGATCTCAATCTATTTCAACGCTATTCTAGATGTAAAAGTTTTTAATGATGTCTTTTCTCATGAATATCGTCATAAAAAAATTGTTATATGAAAATGGTTCTAAATATCAATATGCATATCAACTAGATGAGTTTTTTTAAATATTTTGGAAGAATGGTAATTGGCAATTCTCAAAATCAATCAAAAATATTATTCTGGTCGATGGCCAATGGTTTTTTTGCCTCTTTTACCACTTTCTGTAAAATTCTAGCTCTCTACGGTTTTTCGTGAGGAATTTAGTATTTTTATTTCAGCTATTAGTCTGTAGGCCAATTTTAAATTTTCTAAAATTTCAACCTGATGTAAGAACGACCATAAATGTTTGCATATCCATTTGTTTTCAACCAAAGAACACGGTTATGATATTAATTTTAGAATGCCATATGAATTTTTTTCATTAATTTAAACCCCCCAATAATTCTTTCAAATATAGTAAAAATCCCTTATATTCCAAAATTATCCGAAAAAATTAGAAGGATTGGCAATAAATTTAATTTAAAAACAGTTTTTCAAACTAATAATACATTAAAATCTTTAATAGTAAATACAAAACCTTTTAATGAAATTCAAAACACAAAAAATTGTATTTACAAAATTCCATGCGAATGTAATAAATTTTATATAGGAGAAACATCTAGACCTTTTCATATTAGACTTAATGAACACCAATCGTACATTAAAAATAAACAATTCGAAAAATCCAAAATATGTGAACACGCATGGGATTCTGGTCATAAAATACAATGGAATTTTTCAACTAGATTATTAAAAGAACCGAATAATTATAACCGCAAAGTTAAAGAAGCAGCATTGATATGCTTAAATAATAACGAATGTGTTTCTAATTGTTCGGTTGATATTTCAAAAATTTGGATACCTATTTTACAAAAAGAGTTAATTGCAAAAAGGATACCCTCTATATCGGGATAGTATCATAAGTTTTTATCTGGTTTTTTCTTATGATACTATTAATAAGAAAACTTCATTTATGACGAAGTATAAATTCTCTTATAATATGCAAATGCGTTATCCTTTCAAAAATTCGTTCCCAGAAACGTCACAAAAATATGATTGAAACAGATTTTGACATCTTCAATCTTAAAATCTTATTCTATGTATACTATGTTGATGTCATATTTTTGCAAGATTATCAAGTGTTCTGTTTCTAGTAAATTTATTTATTTTATGTCATTTTGATAACGGCTTTCGATCTGGAAAGCCGAAACGTCAATAAAAAAACTTTTTTAACAACTAAGTGGTTTAAATCCAGTGGAAAGAGAGAGAAATTCATTAATTTAATTTACATTCGAAAAAAAAAACTCTTTCTTCCTCTAAAATCAATTAAAAATATTATTCTGGTCGATTTTGACTTTGTCAATAGTTTTTCAACCTTTGTTCCAAATTTTAGCACTCTAAGATTTGTAATAGAAGATTCCATAATAACCTATAAATTTTGACAACTACTGATACGCCCATCTCTGGGTAAACGTTAAGAATATGGGGCCGGCTGGGATTTTCATGAAATTTTCACAGATGCTATTAAACATTGTCGAGGGCGCTTTTTTAAATGCTGTCGAAGCTTCTAAATGGACTGTATTTTTCAGGGTTTTTTTTTCTGTATTTACAACCCCAAGAACAAAAACGAACCTTTTAGTTAACGGTTTATTAAAATAACGAAGAAACAACGCACAAATTAACAATAAAAGTACAGGGTTAATTTACTAAACCCTATTATACTGTATTTGAAAATCAAGAGAGAGTAAATTCCCAGAATAAAAAGTAACTCGGTATGCAAAACTATAGTACAGTACGTGCGGTAAAACTTCAATATTTGTAATGCATTCTAAATTGTTTTTGTTAATTTCAATACAAAATTTATTAAATTTCTTGGACTATCACATTATTTTATGATCTTTCATTGTTACTACAGTAGGCCTAAGAGGATTAACGTGCGTCATAGGCGTAACCAGAATAGAAAGGGATAATTGTTATTTAACGACCTCCGAATGGCAACAGCTTCTAATGACAGATATTTTGACTTAAATAGTTTCTAGAAATGCAGTTATTTGATTTTCGATAAACGTGACAAATAGTAGTGACTAAAAATGGAAGCAGTTTGTGAGTATACGCCAGTGAAAAAATTAAAACTAGACCATTTATCGCTCAATGAAAAGAGTGCTGTAGTGAATGTGTACCACTATTTTAAACATCAAAATCCCTCAAACACTATTGACAGTGTAGTTGAAACAACATCTAAGGCAATGGGATATGGAAAATCTACAATATATAGAGTTCTAAAGGAGGAAAAATCACCAAAGCCGAAACCAGGTAGACCAAAACTATTAAAAGTCAACGTGGACGAGTTTTTTAAAAATGCTATTCGTAAGCTTGTTCACTCATTTTTTATAAACAAGCAAATACCAACTTTAGATAAAGTTTTGCAAGCCATTACGAATGATGTTGATTTATCCACATTAAGCCGGGATAAACTATGGAAAGTGTTACATGAGTTAAACTTTAAATTTGAAAAAATGGGCAGACACTCAATGCTAATTGATTCTGAAGAAATTGTATGTTGGAGAAGACAGTACCTCAGAAGAATACAACAAGTTAAAGCTCAAAATAAAAACATTTATTATTTAGATGAAACATGGGTTAATGAAGGACATTGTGTAGGAAGAGTTTGGAAAGACAAAAATATAAAATCATCCCATCAAGCTTTTCTAGAAGGATATACTACTGGTTTTAAGGAACCTATAGGAAAAGGTAAAAGATTAATTATTTGTCATATAGGCAGTACAAACGGTTTTTTTGAGAATGGTTTACTCTTATTTGAATCAAAAAAAAACGTTGATTATCACGAAGAAATGAATGGAGACGTGTTTGAGGAATATTTTGAACAGATGATTCAATTCATACCAAAAGGATCGGTTATTGTAATGGACAATGCAAGTTACCACTCCAGATTACTTGAACCTTTACCAACCACTAAATGGAAAAAGGGTGAAATTGCAAAATGGTTATCTTCTAAAAATTTAGCCTTTGACAATACAATGCTGAGGGCAGAATTGTTAACTATTGCTAAAAAACATAAGCAAAATTATAAAAAATACGAGAAATTGAAATCCTTCGTTTACCACCCTACCATTGTGAGCTGAATCCGATAGAATTAATATGGGCTCAAGTTAAAGGTTATGTTGCCAGAAATAACACTACTTTTAAATTATCAGATGTTAAAAATCTCTTCAATAAGGCAATATCTGAAGTAACAAGTGAAAATTGGCAAAAATGTATTAGACACGTTACAGAAATAGAAAAAAAAATGTGGGAGCTAGATAACATAATTGATATTACTATAGAGCCCATTGTAATTTCTCTAGAATCAGATGGTGAATCTTCTGACACAGAGTGCGAGGAACCATAACTTTAAAATTATTAATTTATGTACTTTAATTTTATTTTTAGATTTTTATTTTTTAAGATTTAATATTGTCGTATTTTTTGCATGTTGCTCGTCAAATTTTATCCTTGCGGTTGGTTTTTTTTTTCTCATATACCTACTTAATTGTTTTTTTAGCTCCTCATATTAATTTATAAATAATTGTAATTATCTGTACATATTATATACATATTTTGTAAATAAACATATGCCTAAAACAAAATGCCTAAAATAATATTGACTTTTTCTTCATTTTACCCAAATTAAATTACTACTTACGAATTATGTTTATCTATCTAAAATTGGTAATCTAGGTATAAATAACTAAAACAAATTAAATATTTCTATTTCCATATTAATTTAATTTTGAAAACGCACGTCTATGGTTTACTGCCTTTAACACTGATAACTGCAAAACATTTCTGGGAATTTACTCTCTCTTGATTTTCAAATACATTATAGTAAATAACGAAATAAATGAATCACATTATTCAGAAAATATCGGTGTAATTGTAAAAAAATGAACCGTTGTTAACTTAATGTTGCGCGTAAGTGTTGATAGAGCACTGATTAAAAATTTGATTAAATCTAGTTGTTTAAACTTAGCTCCGCCTCCGTCCGATTGTTCTAGAAAAAGTTGTGGACGTGTGGACGAGTCGATTTTGGTTAGACGGGGTGTAGTTTTGATATGTCCGTCTTCGTCTCTCGCGTTGGAGAAACAAAATTGGATTTTATTTTAAAGTTTTTAAATCGCGGCCTACGTGTCAAAATAATCGTAGGCGTAAGATTCGTTAAGATGCTCTGCATGTCTTACGATGTTGCCAGTTTGTTATCGAAAGGGCTATGTGACAAAATAAGCGTATTTAAGATACTACGTGACAAAATAAATTTATATGTTTTTAAAATATTTGATACGATGTTGTCGGTTTGAGTAATATGTTTAATTTTGTCGTTGAAAATAAAACAAACATGATAAAATCAATATAGCAATAGAAATTTTTTTTTGAAAAAATATATATTGGGATACTCACTCCCAAGACAAATAAATTCAGTGCGTTGAAACGATTATTTAATATATTTTTCCAATACAAACGCATAGGTACATAACTTTTCTACAAAGGCTCAAGTAGCAATTTACAACCAGAGTAAGCCTTAAAAGTATTAAAAAAAATGTTCATTTGTCGGACATAATTAATTTGCTTGTCAAATGACAGCCATCTCATCAATTCAAAGTTGAAAATACAACGTTGCCAATGCAATTTCAAAAATCATGGATTTAGGTAAATATTTAATGGAACGTTGAGCAACATCGTGACTTTTTTTTTAAATGAAAAATGTTTATTATCGTTTTACAAAATGCATTGTAGAATCAAAAAATTTTGTAGGTCCAGATATTGTATCACTAATTAACGAGCTATACAAACGGATCTTGAATTAATTTTAAAAAAAAAAAGTAGCAGTCAATCAACCCCTACTCATCCAAAACTTTTCGTTTAATCCAGATCTCCACGCTATTCCGCTATCTCCTTATCTGTCTGGCTCGCGGCTTTTCTCTTAGCCAGAAAAGGATAAATTTGAATTTGGAATGATATCCGGACCGCAAAAGTTACACGCACCGTTAACCGGCGGACCGAAGAACGTGCAGTACGTACAAATACCCCGCACCTTTAGTTTGCTTTTCCTCATCGCGGTGGTTTGTTAAACGATCCCAAATTCAGTATGCTGCACCAGTAACGAATCGTTTACCGAACGGCTCGCTGCTCCCGACAGTTTTCACCCCGCTATCAACATCATCCACCATTGCTGAAGTCACATACTTTCGAAAAAAATCTGCTTCTGCTTGTCCCACTGAGCAACAGTTCCGATTAGTCGAAAATATTCCAGAAAGTATCCAAAATGTTATAACCAGGAGCACGTCTGGAACATCTTACTTCAACAAAAATCTTTTTTTTTATTTATTTATTGCATTTTACAATCTACTTATAAGTTGAAACACTATCGTCGACCACTCAACCAAAACACAATTTTAACACACTCTACGCGCGTTTCGCCCACTATGTTGGCATCATCAGGAGTTGATGATGCAACATAGTTGTCGAAACGTGCGTAGAGTGTGTTAAAATTGTGTTTTGGTTGAGTGGTCGACGATAGTATTTCAACTTAGTTGATAAACCAAAGGTTCCAATTTCCCAATTTAATCTACTCATAACAAATACAGAGTAATTAGTAAATCTGATATTGAAAGGTGACTTTCAGCGATGGTTCTCTGGATTTTTATCTATCCAGATCTTCTGGCCGTAATATTTTTAGTCTTCTTTCGACGGGTTGATTGAAGAGTTCATTAATTATAGTCTATTTTTATGAATGAGAGAGTATTAAAATAATAAAGCGTTCGTAATCCACTTCTTTTAGTAGACAGTTAAAATATTTTGTGAAGTTATACCTCGAGTATTTTCGTATGAAATAACCTTTGTATAAATATAATAAATATATCGGGTGTACACTTATATTTTCACCTAATTAACCTGCTTATAACTTCTAAACAGCTGAAGGTAAAAAAGTGCAATTTTTTCTAAAATATTTTATTTTTCCACAAGGTATGTTAAGAATATTGTGTCAAACGGGTTATGTAGGTATAAGGGTTTAAACTTTGACTTTTAAACAACGTTACGTTCATAAATAATAATTTTAATATAAAAACTACTTCTTACGTACAAATCCAAATCAGAATCGAAATCAGAAGATGAACTGTCGCAACCAATATTTACAATGAGTGGCTCGATCAATTGATCAGTAATATTGTCCAACTTCCACATTTTCTCTTCTTCTTTAATCGTATGATTTACTGCCTTTTCCCAGTTTTCAGGCTTCACATTATTTACAGCCTCCAAAAACAACTGTTTAACATCACTCATTTTAAAAGAATTATTTTTTCTTGAAACTTCTCCCTTTATCTGTGCCCATATCAGTTCAATCGGGTTTACTTCGCAATGATATGGTGGTGATCTAACCACCGTCATCCCACGATTTTTTGCAATTTCATCAATTTCATATTTTTTTAATTTCTCTTTATGAAGGGAACACAAATGATACAGTTCTCTTCTCACAGAACCGGGATGGAACTTAATATTCTTTGAATTTAGCCAATTCTGTAAATCTTTTTTTAACCACTTGGTTGTGGGCATTTTTTCTGTAAGTCTCGAGTGATAACTTGCATTATCCATTACTATTATACAGTTCTGAGGAAGAAGATCTATCATTTGTTCGAACCACTCTTTAAAGACATCAGCATTCATGTCCTCATGGTAGTCACCGGTACGAGTAGATTCAAAAGTCAATAAACCACCTTTAACAAAACCGTTTGAACTACCGATGTGTACTATTATCAGTCTGCGCCCCTTTCCTGATGGTGGATTTAAACCAGTAGATAAATTATTTAAAAAAGCCTGTCTTCGACTTGTAACAGTTTCATCTTGCCAAAATTTATTTGATGTATGTCCCTCGTTGATCCATGTTTCATCTAAATAAAATATATTTCTTCTTTGGTTTCTCATTTCTTTTATGGTCCTTAGGTAATTTCTTCTCCATACTACAATATCGCTTCTTTCTATTAAAATAGACTTTCTGGAATGCTTTTTCCATAGAAAACCTATTTCTTTTAAAAGTTTCCATAGTGTGCTTCGACTCATTTCAGGGTAATCCTTATCATCTCGAACCGTGGCAAGAACTTTGTCTACTGTCGGAAATTCTTTTCTAAAGAAGAACGCATGCACTTTCCTTCGAAGTTTCAAATGATTTTCTATTTGAAATTTTGGTTTTCCTGGAGCTTTACGTGCTGTTTGAAACTCGCCACATTTCTCTTCTTTAACAACTCTGTAAATCGTAGATTTCCCAACACCAGGCGTACTACTAACTAATTCCACTGTGTCATCAACACTTTTACATAAATGTTTGTCTGTAAATGATTTAAAACAATTAAATATTAATGTTTTTTCATTAACTGTTAAAGGACCGATTTTTTGTCGTTTACGCGTTACTTCCAAATTTTCCATGATCACACTAGAATTCACAATAGACTGCACACTGCACCTTGCATGTTGCAACTAAACGACATTTAGTAAGCTGTCAAGAATACACAACTGGACCTCCTTACTAAATGGAAAACCTACAATCGCATTTTCGGTGAAATTTGTTGGTAAGGGATTTATCTACTTATAATTCGATTACTGTAAGAAATTCTTGGAATTAAAATAAAACAAAATTGGCAAATATGTACTTATTGAAAATAATTTTAAGATACGGCTATGTTATCTTTAATACACAGGGCTTTTGGCCTGTCTAAACCTTTTTCTATTGTTCTGTACAGCTTATGGTTATAAAAGACCAATAAAAGACGCAAAACTTGTATTAGCTCAGGTACATTTATGACAATTTTAGGAAATATTTAGATTATTCCGTAAAAATATTTAAAATGACCGTACTAAGTTTTGCATTAGAAATGCTGTTTTATTACTCTCTCATGCATAAAAATAGACCATAGCTGCTTACTATGTTCAGTGGCACGGTTTCTGTATTTGTTGGCATTGGACCTAATCACGTCTGTTACATATGGGAGTATTTTTATATTTCTTTGTTTACTGCATCCGCACAGTTCTATCCCCTATGTCCAGATAGGTTTCGATATGGCCTTGTATACGATTATTTTGTATTCCATGGATAGTTGAGATCTTTTGTTTATCAACCAGCTCATATTTTTTGATTTTAGGTCCAATTGGAGTGGTATTTGGTTTGTACATGTGTCCTCCATGTTAGTTTCTGATCCAGGTGGAGACCAATGTACTTCACTTCAGTTTTGGGTGTTATTTATATGCACTGGTGGACAAACGTCTCGTTTTGTTGTAGATGTTATGTGGGCAGACTTGGTTGGATTCACTTTAATTTTCCATTTTTCTAGCCAGTTTTGAAGTAGATTAAGGGGGTTTTGTAGTTTCTAGGTAGCTATTGCTGGGTCGAAATCTGATGACAGTATTGTTGTGTCATTTGTTAGTGGTACGTCGGCTGTGTATATTAGGTAGAGAATTGGCCCTAGGATACTACCTTGGGAGACCCTGCTCTTATCGGTCGGTAAGAAGATTTTGACTTGACTTGAAAGTAGCGTTCACTGAGATATGATTTTATAATGAGATACAGTTGGTCAGGCAAGTGATTTTTTAGTTTGTATAATAATCCTTGTCAAGGAAGGCCGAAGTACACATTTTCTTTCATTCAATGCTTTCTTTGATTTTGTTGGCAATCCTGTGACACTATTGGATTGTAGAGTGGTTAAGAAAAAATCATTTAACGAGCATTTTCAAACTGTTACTTCCTAAAATTTCGAGCAAATAAATAAACTCTCCTGCTGATATCAAACCCACACCAAACCCACCCCTGACGGGGGTGTTGAAAATCAGTAATTAAGAAAAGGTGGAAAGATTCCCAAAGATAAATTTGAGATTAACTGGATCAATTGTTTTTGATGGTTATTTTTTTAATGAAGCAGTTTGTAGTGAACTCATACTGTTTTAAACCCCCGTACTATAATATTTTAAATTTAATTTCGTGCAGTACAACGTAATTCTTGCTTAGTTAGGTAACAATGCCCTCTAGTATATTATGCACGAATGAGAATTTTATAATATTTCTATTTATATGCAGATGTGGTTTAATAACCCTCAAATAAACCTGAGAATCAGATATGCGTCTATGGAATACAATCTAGATGTAGTTATTCTTCCGGTTGACTTATTAAAATATTAATTATTACTGTAATTTAATAAAAAAGTCAAATTGTGTCCGCTATATTTCCCAAATATTAATTAAAATCAAGCTAACGAATGAAGATGTAAGAATCATGATTTAAAAAAAATTTAATGAAAGGCAAAAATAACAATAAAAAATTATATAGTTTATAAAAATGCTACTATTTGTCTTTGAAATCAAAACACGTTTAACTTTATTTAATTATTAATGAGGCTTTTGAGCGATATACTACCCCATCCCCTATTTGTCAAACATTTTTTTTTGTAAATACTCATTATACAGGGTGGGCCACGCTCAACGGGACGGAGCTTACTGGGAAAACGAAAAATGTTATGAAAAAGTTATTTGGCAGTAGTACGTAGGTTAGTGACGACTACATTTCTAAATTAGTTAGACATATACAGGGTGTTCCAAAAAAGCGTGATATATCAAAGTTATGTTTTTTTCAATGGAACACCCTGTATTTTATTTTATTTTTGAAGTATATTGAACAAAATAATGTCACTTTATTAAGGGCTTTCTATACCCATTCTTGATAGTTTTCGATTTAAATGACTTTTTTTGCGAAACTAATATGGTTTAAATACATTTATTACACTTCGTCCCATAAAAATTAACTAACGCATTTTTGTTTATTAATTGCCAATCAGGAAGGCCATCGATACGAATTATTGTAATGTAAAGTTTATTTACAGGGTGTTGTTAATTGAGAGTTTCATGACAATATAATATTTTATACGATTACTGCGTTATTCTAAATGGGACACCCTGTATTTTGTTATTGTAATAAAAGGGTAAAACAATTCCCTTTCAAATTACTACAAGGTTCCCTATACCAATATCCACCAATTTCAGACTTATTTGCATTATTTTACCTGCATCAATAAAAATCGGTAATTTTATAACACGTTTTTATTAAGTAAGCTATGAAATAGACAAAACAAATAACTTTACAACAAATGTTCAAAATGGTGCCCATTTTGTTCGATACATAATCGGACTCTCTTCTCAAAATTTTTTTTTACACTTCTTAACATTTCTGGCGTTACGGTTGCAAACGCTTCACGGATACGAATTTTCATATCTTGGGCAGTCGTGGGTGGAGTCTGATACACTAAATTTTTAATGTACCCCCATAAAAAGAAGTCCATGTTGGTTAAACAGGGAGATCTAGGGGGCCAATTGTTAGGACTACCTCTACCAATCCACTTTTCCGGAAATTTTCGATTTAAATATGATCTTACAATGAGAGAAAAATGTGCGGGAGCACCATCGAGCTGTACCCACATTCTGCTTCTTGCAATAAAAGGGATATTTTCTAACAGAACAGAAAAATCTCTCTGAAGGAATCTGGAAAACTTACGTCCATTTAAAATGCCATTAAAAAAATACGGTCCCACAACATAGTCTCCTATTAATCCTCCATAAACGTTTAAAGACCATCGGTTTTGACGATCTATCGTTCTAAATTCTTTTTTATTTTCGGTACTGTAATAGTGAAAGTTATGTCTATTCACTAGTCCACTATTACGGAACGTAGATTCGTCTGTGAATAATATTTTATCAAAAAAGAATTCGTCTTCTCCCGCTTTTTCGAGAAACCATAAACAAAATTCCAATCTACGGTGAAAATCCGTTCCATACAAATGTTGGTGCATCTGAATGTGGTATGGATGGTAACAATGATTTTTAATAATTCTTCTGATACTAGTCCGACTTATTTCCAATTCCCTGGCCATAACTCTTGTGCTAGTGTTTGGTTTTTCAATAATTGATTGGAGAACTTCCAACTCTGTATTTTCGTTGCGAGTTACGAGCTTTCTAATATCTCGTTTTTTGTAAGAAACACTGCCGGTTTCACGAAACCTTGCTAGCAGCCTTTCAAATACCTTTTTGCGAGGATGATCTTTTAAGGGATATCTCTCGGCATAAACTCGTGATGCTAATAGACAGTTTTGAAAACATTCTCCGAGTATGAAAATCATATTAACTCTATCTTCAACTGTATATTCTTTCATTTTGTATCTGAATGACAGCTAATAACACGGTAAAAATTAAACTATTGTCACAGTTTGACAGCAAACTAGTGTTTTGTCTATTTCATAGCTTACTTAATAAAAACGTGTTATAAAATTACCGATTTTTATTGATGCAGGTAAAATAATGCAAATAAGTCTGAAATTGGTGGACATTGGTATAGGGAACCTTGTAGTAATTTGAAAGGGAATTGTTTTACCCTTTTATTACAATAACAAAATACAGGGTGTCCCATTTAGAATAACGCAGTAATCGTATAAAATATTGTATTGTCATGAAACTCTCAATTAACAACACCCTGTAAATAAACTTTACATTACAATAATTCGTATCGATGGCCTTCCTAATTGGTAATTGATAAACAAAAATGCGTTAGTTAATTTTTATGGGACGAAGTGTAATGAATGTATTTAAACCATATTAATTTCGCAAAAATAGTCATTTAAATCGAAAACTATCAAGAATGGGTATAGGGAGCCCTTAATAAAGTGACATTATTTTGTTCAATATACTTCAAAAATAAAATAAAATACAGGGTGTTCCATTAAAAAAAACATAACTTTGATATATCACGCTTTTTTGGAACATCCTGTATATGTCTAACTAATTTAGAAATGTAGTCGTCACTAACCTACGTACTCCTGCCATATAACTTTTTCATAACATTTTTCGTTTTCCCAGTAAGCTCCGTCCCGTTGAGCGTGGCCCACCCTGTAATTAAATTTATTACGTTCCCTAAAACTCGTTTATTCTCGAATGTTTAGGGAGCTGTTACTTTTTTAAAAATTCCAGTTGTCCATCTCTCGTCTCAATTAATATTCCCGTACATACCGCATACCCTTAAAATAAACGACCTCCTGCGTTTAAAAAAAATTTTTTAGTACTTTTCATTAGCACGGGGCGCCAGACAAAACAAAAATTACCTACAAATTAAACGACGTGTGAATTCGTACGTGTACACCCAGACGACAAAAAACGAATGTATGAAATTTGTCTCCGTCGCGACGCATTTCTGACGTCACTAATAAGTTCAGCGACTTTTTGAGGACATAATCCATCTCTGGTTCACTGGAAATTTGGTCAGTTTATTGGGGGCAACTAAATTTTTATTTGAAATTTGAGAATCGAATATATTTTCAAATAGAGCGCAAGGTGGGCCGAAATAATTAGTAGACCACAAACGGATGACACAAAATGGCACATTGTTAAAATAGCTCTTAGAAAATAGAAAGAAAAACATAAATGTTGGTATAAAAATGCCTCACTAGGCATAAAGGGTGTTCTATTATTGGAAAACGCCCGTCGATAAAAGACAATTAGTTTTTGAATTTAGAAAAAACTTGTACATAGAAAAAAAAGTGGAATTTGATAAAATTTAATATTAATTTTTAATTTTCATTTAAAAAACTAGGATCTAACAAAAAATTAAAAGATTACAGATTGGTTGGGATGATAAATAACTAAGATGCAGTGTGACCCAGGGGTACGTGCATGCTCCATAACTTTTTTTCTATCCAAGCTATCGGTTTGATTTTTTTTTTTAAACGGTAAGACCGACAATGAGGCACATTCTAAAAATATTTCTATTTATATACAGGATGTCCCAAATAAGATACACAACTAAGTTCTGGTTTTTTAAATGGCAACCCCGCATTTTTGTTACATTTTTAGATTCGCCATTAAATTGTCGATATAACGCACTCGGGTTTCTTAGACTTACCTGCAATAGTTTTTGACTTATGTCAATTTATGTGTCAAAATAGCATCGTGCAGAGATCCACAAAAAAATTCATAACTTCAGAACTGTTCAAGATAACTTAATCAACTTTTTTCCAGTCGATTCCTTAAGCTTCAGCGCATCTTCTGAGTTGTAGGCGAATTCGGAGTCGACGTTCTACCGCCTACTACGATTTTTTGAAAATTACAAATTACAAATAGTAATAACTCGACTTTTTCAAATGCATCACCCTATATTTTATTACATCATTGCATGGCATTTTTTAAGAGCTTTTTGCTGATATATGGTTTGTTGGATCTATTTTGTAAAATTTGCAAGATTTATTGCAAAATAAGAAATGTTGACGGTTTATTCGAGAAAAAAAAAAGGAATAGAGTAGGCCGCTGTCTTAAAATTTGACACATCCATATACTTTCAATAATTGTACGCGTCTAATTAAAGGAAAAAAAAAGGAATCGTGTAGGCCGCTGTCTTAAAATTTGAAACATCCATATGCTTTCAATAATTGTACGCGTCTAATTAAAAGAAAAAAAGAATCGAGTAGGCCACTATTTGACACATTCATATAATTTTGAAAAGAATATGTTTCAACAAAAGGAAATTGTAATAGAAACAGAAATACATTACAAAGTAAACAATTTTTATAATGAGTAAACCAGTAAGGAATTTTAATTTATTAGATTCGACATCCTAAGACCGGTTTCTGTTTTTCGACTTCATCAGTTAGGCTTTTCGAATCCAATAAATAAAATTATTTTTAGATGTGCTACCATCTATGGTAAGAAGAGAGTATTGACATTAAATTTTGACTGAATTTTTATTGGATTTGAAAAGCCTAACTGATGAAGTCGAAAGACAGAAACCGGTCTTAGGATGTCGAATCTAATAAATTAAAATTCCTTACTGGTTTACTCACTTTGTATTAATCTCTGAAAGGGATAAAAAAGAAGAGAGTGACATCTTGACTAGATTCAGTCAAAATTTAATGTCAATACTCTCTTCTTACCATAGATGGTAGCAAATTTTTATAATATTTACAAGAACATGAAAGAATGATTAATAGGATACAATATAAATATTTTTGATTTATAACAAATGCTCGAATAGGTCACCATCATGTTCCATGCAAATTGCTAGTCTTCTAGTAAATGAGTCCCGAACTCTAGCAACCATTGCTCCATCAACTGATCGGAAGGCTTCTGTAATCCTGTTTTTCATATTATCTGCAGTTGTTGGACGATCTCTGAAAACAGTTTCCTTCACGTACCCCCAAAGAAAAAAATCTATAGGAGTAAGGTCTGGAGATCGCGCGGGCCAAGGAATAGTACCTCTCCCTATCCAACGATTAGGGTAGGAATTATCTAAAAATTCTCGCACCATCCTATGTTTATGCACTGAAGCACCATCGTGTTGAAACCACATTGTCCCTCTGGTATTCAAGTCTATTTCTTCTTAAATGTTGGGAAGATGTTCGCGAAGAAACTGTAAATACCTTTCACCGTGCAGCACATTGTCAAAAAACAATTTCCTTTTTGGTATAAGATACACTACCAGTGAGTTCAAACCGATCTCTCAACTTTAGGAATGAAGACACCCGTGGAGTTCTTGCTTCTGGATATTTTTGCAGGTAGATTCTGCAGGTAGATTCTGCTTGCTAATACGACCATATTCACTAATTCCTCGCGAGTAAAACTCATGATTAATAATTAGATGCGTACAATTATTGAAAGTATATGGATGTGTCAAATTTTAAGACAGCGGCCTACTCGATTCCTTTTTTTTATTAGACGCATACAATTATTGAAAGTATATAGATGTGTCAAATTTTAAGATAGTGGCCTACTCGATTCCTTTTTTTTTATTAGACGCATACAATTATTGAAAGTATATGGATGTGTCAAATTTTAAGACAGCGGCCTACTCGATTCCTTTTTTTTTTTCTCGAATAAACCGTCAACATTTCTTATTTTGCAATAAATCTCGCAAATTTTACAAAATAGACCCAACAAACCCTATATCATCAAAAAGCTCTTAAAAAATGCCATGCAATGATGTAATAAAATATAGGGTGATGCATTTGAAAAAGTCGAGTTATTGCTATTTGTAATTTGTAATTTTCAAAAAATCGTAGTAGGCGGTAGAACGTCGACTCCGAATTCGCCTACAACTCAGAAGATGCGCTGAAGCTTAAGGAATCGACTGGAAAAAAGTTGATTAAGTTATCTTGAACAGTTCTGAAGTTATGAATTTTTGTGTGGATCTCTGCACGACGCTATTTTGACACATAAATTGACATAAGTCAAAAACTATTGCAGATAAGTCGTTTAAAAAAAAAATCAAACCGATAGCGTGAATAGAAAAAAGTTATGGAGCATGCACGTACCCCTGGGTCACCCTGTATAAGGGAAGAGAAGACTATGAAGCTGAATTTACACTGGACTTGACAGATAAAAAAATACAAAGAATACATTTAAACTAAGACAATTTTTATGATTTTTTTTAATATACTGTTTTTTTTTCAGGTAAGGAAGATTCAGACGTAAGTATAAATAATGATGTCTCCTTTTTTACTTCCATCTTTTTTTTTATTAAACCTAGCGGAAATATTTAACTAGTGAACAACTTGAAGTCTCCGTCATATACTTTACTGAAAGTTTCTGAAGCATTCGTTTATTTCTCAGCGTTTTTATTTTGTAACTAAATCTGTTGGAGATAAATGTTTTTTTTATTTTAAAGTGAATTTCAGTTAGAGATACAGTGCGATTCGCGCTAGTTTAGAATTAATTTATTAGATGCGAAAGCCCAACTGATGATGGCAGAAAGCAGAATTAGTCTTAAGGTGTCTAAACAAGTTACAAACTCAACATTTTTCTAAAATAATTTATTGTTTAAAAAGTAGCTCAAACGAAAAAGAAACAAGGTTGCAGTTCTAATTTGTTATCCTGCATTAGGATAGATTTTATGATTTCATCATCAATATTCTACAAGCGAAGAGGCATCGAAATATACGAAAAATTCCAGTAAATATACATTTACTGGATATCGTAACGAATACCCAGTGGCGTAGCAAAGAATTTATTTTATAATCTTTTAATTAATGATTTTTTTTTCAACCTATCAAAGTTTGTTTCTCTCGATTTTTTTAAATTAAATTTTTTCAGATGTATCCATATTTTTTTTTTATTTTTGTCAAATTATTCTGTGATTTTTTGATGACTTTAAATTTTTACCGTACAAACCTTGACTTGTTTTTCAAAAAATTCATTTAGAAACTATTTTTCAACCTTGATTTTGTTTTTATGAATTTTATTTTCTCGTTTTATAATTATTTTATTTTTTAAGGCCCAATATGTCACTAACAATATTCATTCGGGCAAAAATATTTCCATCTGTGTCGATTTGCAATGAATCTGCATGCATATCTTTATTCATTTTGCATCTACAAGCTTTTTGATGAATCCATGTTTAAACTTTATCCAAGAAGCTGCTTCAAACCCAACTCAAAAATATTTTAATGATACTGCCGCCGATTCTGCAAGATATTTCTTTCTTTCTGTTCAAATTTCTCATAGCAGATTGGTCTATATTCAATTATATCACATCTTTATAAACACTATCCATCGATCTTTAAGAGAAATTTCTTCTCTTTGGCTACGCCATTGCGACAAACCATTTTGGGATGCACTCCGAGTATTTTCCAATTACTGAACATTTTGCTGCACCTCACGAACTATTAGGTTATAAATTTAGTAAGAAGGGTAATAACCTTTTACTTTACCCGGTCTCCCCTATCGCCCTTTTATTTTTATCTCTTATTACTACAATAAAACGGGCAGACGTTCTCTTTTCTCGTTCTGATATTTTTTGTATCTCGTAAAAAAATTGTTGAGTAGCAGAAAATTGCCTTTCTTTCTATTTTAAAATTCTCTAGGTATAGTAGAACCCACCGCTTTATAAGAAAGAAAAAACAGCAAAGGATACCGCCAATAGAAGAAATGCTAATTGATCTGGACATTTTTGAGTATTTTAATGTCGAAAACACCGTACACTGTCCATATACATAAAAATAAAATGATATTTTGTCTATTAGGACCACCGTGCAAAGATTCAATAACCAAGTTACTGGAGATCGTTAGGGGTAATTTGCGTAAAATTTCTATATTGATTAACTTTCTTTAATATCTATAAAGCGGCGTTCAGACTTTACAAGTTACTTGAATTCAAGTAACTTGAAAGGAGTAACCTGAATTCAAGTGAACGTTCATACTATTTCAATATTTGATTCAAGTCATTTCAAGTTGACATTTTTATTTAAATGATTCCTGTTTCAAGTTACAAAAATTGAGTCAAATGATGTGATTCCTGCTGGAATAAAAGTTGTAAATCAGCTGATTGTGGATGGATTCCTAAAAATCAGAAAAAAAATTCTACACTTTATTTTACAAAAAAATTTCAACTCGAAATTTTTTCTCTGATTTTTAGTAATCCATCCACAATTAGCTTATTTACAACTTTTATTCCAGCAGGAATTACATCATTCAACGCCATTTTTCTAACTTGAAAAAGGAATCAAGTAAAAATGTCAACTTGAAATGACACTTCTAAACATTTATACATATCGTTTGGGCATCTTTACATATATATTATAAAACATTTTATTGATGAAATGGCATCAAAAAGGGGCCACGAGGTATTGCTCCTTCCGCCCTATTTTTGTGTATTTAACCCCACAGAATTAATTTGGGGACAAATTAAAAAAGAATGAGGCCTTATAACCTGTTTCCCAAATTTGACGGGTTGATAGCAAATTTGGTAAAAGAAGAAATTAACAAAAGTTCAGCTGATGATTGGCAGACAAAAATCAAACATGTTATCAAAGAAGAAAATTATCAACGTTGATGACAGTGAATCCAATGGTGAGGGTTGAGATAGGGTAGGTAAGCTTAATTAATTTATAACATTTATGATTTTATTCACCGTGTTTTTAATTTTAGAATTAAAATTTGAGACAAAAATTTTAATTAGCAATGTTTGTGAATCTCACAAAAGATCAGAAAATGAACCTATGGGCGAGGTGGAGTGGTCAACCTCTATTGAAATCTAATATGCGTTTTAGAAATTAAAATGTAAATTCATATTAAAGAAAGTTAATCAATATAGAAATTTTACGCAAATTACCCCTAACGATCTCCAGTAAGTTGGTTATTGAATCTTTGCACGGTGGTCCTAATAGATAAAATATCATTTTATTTTTATGTATATGGACAGTGTACGGTGTTTTCGACATTAAAATACTCAACTACTATATCATGTTTTTAAGCTATAGTATAACCAGAAACATAGTAATGTTATTATACCTATAGAAGGCAACACCAGAAAAAAAACCAGGATTCCGTAAAACTAATTATTTTCACCTCAATAATGCAATCCCTTATACCAGTGATTAAAATTCATGATTCGCCAAATTTACCTGATTTAACTGCTCTAATCTTGACCTCAAAATTTTCTTTAGTCGATAGAAATTTTCCACAGATCAAAATATATTTTCATTGTTAGGTTAACAAATTATTATCCGTTTGAACGTATGGAAGAAAAAGTCCTTTTTATCTCACAAGTTATTTATTGAAGGTGCGACCGGTTTCGGCGATCAAATCGCCATCATCAGGCCCTGCGTGGAAAAATTATGGAGTTAAAAATCAAATTTGTTAAGTTACATGATTTTAAGGAATTTTTTTTTTTTTTTTTATATATAACTAATCCCCCAATGGTCGAGCTAGACAATCGTAAGTATTTATCACTTACCTTTATAGGTAGCTTCTCTTATCGAATAGCAAACTTGTTCAAAGATTCCTTTAAAGTTTCTTTCAAATCTTCCAATTCCATAAGTAAACTTTTTATCAGAAACAAAGATAAAGTCGACATCATGGACCAATCCGGAATTTATAAATTAACTTGCTCCACTTGCCCTTGTTCCTATGTTGGAAGGACTTTCCGAAATTTTAAAGTGCGCTTGAGGGAACATACAAGACGCCTTAATACCAACACCACGGGCTTCTCCCATTTCGCTAACCACCTTCTATTTTTATGTATGAGAGAGTATTAAAATAATAAAGCGTTCGTAATCCACTTCTTTTAGTAGACAGTTAAAATATTTTGTGAAATTATACCTCGAGTATTTTCGTATGAAATAACCTTTGTATAAATATAATAAATATATCGGGTGTACACTTATATTTTCACCTAATTAACCTGCTTATAACTTCTAAGCAGCTGAAGGTAAAAAAGTGCAATTTTTTCTAAAATATTTTATTTTTCCACAAGGTATGTTAAGAACATTGTGTCAAACGGGCTATGTAGGTATAAGGGTTTAAACTTTGACTTTTAAACAACGTTACGTTCATAAATAATAATTTTAATATAAAAACTACTTCAGAAATCAGAATCGAAATCAGAAGATGAACTGTCGCAACCAATATTTACAATGAGTGGCTCGATCATTTCATCAGTAATATTGTCCAACTTCCACATTTTCTCTTCTTCTTTAATCGTATGATTTACTGCCTTTTCCCAGTTTTCAGGCTTCACATTATTTACAGCCTCCAAAAACAACTGTTTAACATCACTCATTTTAAAAGAATTATTTTTTCCTGAAACTTCTCCCTTTATCTGTGCCCATATCAGTTCAATCGGGTTTACTTCGCAATGATATGGTGGTGATGTAACCACCGTCATCCCACGATTTTTTGCAATTTCATCAATTTCATATTTTTTTAATTTCTCTTTATGAAGGGAACACATATGATACAGTTCTCTTCTCACAGAACCGGGATGGAACTTAATATTCTTTGAATTTAGCCAATTCTGTAAATCTTTTTTTAACCACTTGGTTGTGGGCATTTTTTCTGTAAGTCTCGAGTGATAACTTGCATTATCCATTACTCATACAGTTCTGAGGAAGAAGATCTATCAGATCTATTCATGTCCTCATGGTAGTCACCGGTACGAGTAGATTCAAAAGTCAATAAACCACCTTTAACAAAACCGTTTGAACTACCGATGTGTACTATTATCAGTCTGCGCCCCTTTCCTGATGGTGGATTTAAACCAGTAGATAAATTATTTAAAAAAGCCTGTCTTCGACTTGTAACAGTTTCATATTGCCAAAATTTAGTTGGTGTATGTCCCTCGTTGATCCATGTTTCTTTCATCTAAATAAAATATATTTCTTCTTTGGTTTCTCATTTCTTTTATAGTCCTTAGGTAATTTCTTCTCCATACTACAATATCGCTTCTTTCTATTAAAATAGACTTTCTGGAATGCTTTTTCCATAGAAAACCTATTCCTTTTAAAAGTTTTCATGGTGTGCTTCGACTCATTTCAGGGTAATCCTTATCATCTCGAACCGTGCCAAGAACTTTGTCTACTGTCGGAAATTCTTTTCTAAAGAAGAACGCATGCACTTTCCTTCGAAGTCTTTCTTTCAAATGATTTTCTATTTGAAATTTCGGTTTTCCTGGAGCTTTACGTGCTGTTTGAAACTCGCCACATTTCTCTTCTTTAACAACTCTGTAAATCGTAGATTTCCCAACACCAAGAGTACTACTAACTAATTCCACTGTGTCATCAACACTTTTACATAAATGTTTGTCTGTAAATGATTTAAAACAATTAAATATTAATGTTTTTTCATTAACTGTTAAAGGACCGATTTTTTGTCGTTTACGCGGTACTTCCAAATTTTCTATGATCACACTAGAATTCACAATAGACTGCACACTGCACCTTGCATGTTGCAACTAAACGACATTTAGTAAGCTGTCAAGAATACACAACTGGACCTCCTTACTAAATGGAAAACCTACAATCGCATTTTCGGTGAAATTTGTTGGTAAGGGATTTATCTACTTATAATTCGATTACTGTAAGAAATTCTTGGAATTAAAATAAAACAAAATTGGCAAATATGTACTTATTGAAAATAATTTTAAGATACGGCTATGTTATCTTTAATACACAGGGCTTTTGGCCTGTCCAAACCTTTTTCTATTGTTCTGTACAGCTTATGGTTATAAAAGACCAATAAAAGACGCAAAACTTGTATTCACTCAGGTACATTTATGACAATTTTAGGAAATATTTAGATTATTCCGTAAAAATATTGAAAATGACCGTACTAAGTTTTGCATTAGAAATGCTGTTTTATTACTCTCTCATGCATAAAAATAGACCATAGATACTGGCAAGAGTATGTATGCCTGCTGATAACTCAACTGATACTGGGAAACTACTATTTTGAAAAGACCTACATATAAAAACTAGTTTATATTTAAATTATTTTTCCTCAAAAAGCTCATACTAAATTTAACAGTCCTCTCAAAACTAACAAAATAAAAAAACAACAACAAATGTTTGTAGCATCCGTTTGTAAAAATGAAGCGCTAGTGGCACCGTCATTCAGCAAAAGCGAAAAACCACAGATAAACTAAAGAAACGTCCTTTGATATTTTTTCGGGAAAGGATAATAGCATTCAAAGTGTATACGGGTAAAGCTTTACCCCTTTTTGTTGAGCGACAAATAACATCTTGACTTCTGTCATGGCCTCTCGTCTAGACGAGATAGTGAGACTGGAAGTACTGCATTCTCGATTTCGCCTGAAATGTTTGGATTATTTTCTGGAGATGGATTGCTTTGTACACCGTTACGTTTTATTTAAAGTTCATCTTCAGTATAAATAGAGTGAGTTTGCACCATACAATAGAAGACACTGCTTGATAGGGCTCATATATTTTTCTTGCTTTAAATTTTAAAAGCGAAATATCTCTACCTTGATAATTTGCCCAATATGCATTAAAAAAAAAAAATTAAAACACTCTCAAACACAAAGAACTTTTAATCGACAGCCAATTTGTAATTTTAATTCAGAACGAAACTCTGAGTATCATTATGGGCGTGCAGTAGCATTTCGGTTTGAAAATAATAATTAAAAAAAAAGTTAAACGTTGATTAGTGGGTAATTGTTCATGTTTAATGGGTTATACATCCACCTTTAAAAGCGCGCTAGAGCGTTTGGTGTTACGTTGGATGCACTGTGTGAACCGGAAGTCGACATTTTCGAAGCCATTTAACGCACATGTATGCAATATCTAATTACCTTTAAAATTCGTACTCGATATAAATAATAATACTGATGAAAGATGAGAAAACATAATTTTTATAACTTTGTGAGAAATTACTGTCAGTGTCCTACTACTAGATTTTTAATAATAAAAGAAGAAGAATCGGGTAGAATCACGGAGTGGGCGACATCTATCATTGATCATTTGTTTACATGGGCGTAATAGAATAGAATAGAATATATATTACATGATTTACAAAAATACATTTGTTTTCACAAGTCAAAATTAATTTATATTGTAGGCATGTATTTAAAAAAAAAAATAATTTTAAAAACATTTACACAAAACGCACTAAAGTACCGTGGTCTAATTTTTTAAACATCACACAAATTTTTATAAAATTTCTGTCTCACTCATATGAAATGTAGTATTTAAATATTCATTAGTATTATAGAATGCATGTCTGAGTAGGTGATTTTTAATAGTTTTAAAGAAGTTTTTGTTGTCTAAAATTTGCACATTTCTAGGCAATACATTATAAAATAAAAGTCCATAATAGTTCACTCCAAATCGACTGTGGCTCAGCCGAAACTTTTATATATTTATGTGTAAGTTTTGCCTGGTGTTGTTATTATGGATGCCATTATTTCTTGTATATGAGCCGAGGTTTTCTCTGACATGCTTTAGGCATGTATATATATATATATATACAAAGAAGGAAAAGTAAAAAGCTTGTTTTCGGAAAACACCCCTGCAACGTCTTCCCTATAGCCCATCCTAAACATAACACGGAGTACCCTTCGTTGCAATTTAAAAATCCTGTCAGCATGAGGAGAGTGACCCCATGGTAGAATTCCATACTTACAGTGGGAAAGAAATATAGAGTGGTAAGCTGTCAAGATTGATTTTCTTGGCAGCTCATCCCTCAGTGATCGTATGACAAATATATTTCTTGCAAGTTTTGTTGCCAGAAAATCTACGTGGTGATGCCATGACAGTATGGGATCAACACAAAAACCCAAGAACTTTGGACACTCTTGCTGGTTGCAGGCCTTTTTATGACTAAAGCATATTGTTTTGGTTTTATTTTCATTGAGACTTAGACCATTTTTACCGAACCACGTTGATGCTGACACCGTAGCAGTATTTATTTTATCGTTTACACTTTTTATATCAGTGTCATTAACAAGAATTGTGGTGTCATCTGCGAAGAGTATCATGTCAGAACTGGGGCCCACATTGAGGTTGTTTATGTAAATCAAAAACAATATGGGGCCCAGCACCGACCCCTGAGGCACTCCGCAGGTAATTTTTTTCACATTTGAATTTTTATTATTTATCGATACAAACTGTTTTCTGTCAGCAAAATTTTGGCGATTATCACTCTAAAGGACTAGCTTTTGAAAAACTTTCTTAGGACGTTCTTAAAGAAGACTAAATTTGCTACAATATGATACTAGAGTGGTCTCTCTAGACTTAATAGTTTCCGAGATTAAGCCTTTCAAAGTTTATCATTTTATTCGAACTTCTCAATTTTTTGCATCATTTTAGACTTCACTCGAATAACTCTAGCGGGATGAAGTTCCAATTACGTCCGACAGAGTTGCTTGTCAAATAACAAAAACAAAATTCGTTTCATAAAGCTGCTGACAACAAAAAAGGGAAATCACAACATTCAAGTAAGTACTCCAAGCAGAAGAAGATGCTGATAGGCTCATCATCACTACAGCTGTAACTGCTGCCTCTACCTATGATATAGTGGTAGTCGTTGGACATTGACTTGCTGATCATCCTTACTGCATCTCAAATCAACGTGAAAGTTTTTACAATAAATGTGGAAGAGGCAAAGCATCAGATGTCATGTATTCCATCATTGCTTCTTCAAAATCCTCTTTGAAATCAGAGCTTTTCCTCTTCATCCATGCCTTTAGTGGTTACCACTCGACATCCTGCTTCTTTGGCTTAGGAAAGAGGCAAATGATGTCCATAGTCGAAAAAAATCCGGATGTTGAAAAGCAAGCTGCGATTTTTCTCGACACCAACTCTACACCTGACGAGATAACAGCAGCAGGAGAGCGAGTCATAATTGCTCTATACGGAGACAACCCCAACACCTTGACGAGCAGCGGCACCAACTATTTGCCAGGGCTGCGACGAAAACCAGCTTCAATCTAGCCAGGTTACTTCCTACACGAGAAATTTGTCCTTGCATCAGTAATACACATTACATATCATTCATCATTTTCTATTCTCATGTACAATCTTCTTACAGGTACAGGCGTGGTTGGGAGTTGGAGTTACACTGAACCCTCTCTCCTGGGGATGGATATCCACGCCACAAGGCCTCATCCCCAAAATGATGACCATAGATGCAGCCCCACAACACCTCTTGCAGATGATTTCTTGCGGCTGCACGAAGGGTTGTGGGAACGCGTGCAGCTGCAGGAAGGCAGGATTAAAATGCTCATCAGTCTTCAGGCACTGCAGCGGGGCCTCTTGTGACAATATACCTGATGTAGTAGATATCCCAGAAGGCGACGATCTGCCCGATGTCGAAATGGAGGATGACTTGTGGGCACAAGACGTCCACGATTCATCACCATCCCTTGATGGGGATATGCCTTCCCAATACGTCGATCCAGATATGGACGAATCTCAACCGGGACCTTCCAAGGGGGCTAAATTAATTTGATTTTTTTATTTTGAAAATTACTAACAAATAAACTTTTGTTGTACTTATCTTTTTTACTTCATTATTCGTAGCTTAGCTTAAACATCATCGTTCACATTTCTCATTTTCTTTTCTGACATCCCATCATAAAAGCACAGGGCTTCGATAGTATAATCAGGGTCAGAATTCATTCAGAACGACAGAATTGCAAAAAATTGCGAAATTCGAAAAAAATGATAAACTTTGAAAGGCTTAATCTAGGAAACTATTAGATCTACAGAGACAGTTCTAGTATCATATTGTAGCAAATTTAGTCTACTTTAAAAACGCCTTAAAAAGTTTTTTCAAAAACTAGTCCTTTAGGGTTATAATCGCCAAAATTTGAAAAAAAAAAACGATTTTTTCAATTTTTGACAAAGTTGCGTTCGGCGCTCGAGGTCAAAAACTTGGATTATTCATTAGGCCAACATCATAAACAAGCCTGCAAAAAATCAGAACTACCGGATTTGACGCATACTGTGATTGTATAAAGTTACTGGACGATTTTATTAGTGGTAAGTTTGATGAACGTTCTTGCAGAGACTTCCACATATAATTTTCAACACTGTTGTCATTTGCTACCACATTCTTTGAATTTATTTGTAATTTTACAATGCAGTGACTTCAACAACAAGCGTTTGAAAAATGGATCTCTTCATAGCCAGAACCTTCCAGTAATCAAACTCTCAGGAATTAAGAAAGAAGTATCCAAAGTAGGTGAGAAAATAATAACTTTCATTACATCATATTTAATTTATTAAATCTCTGAGAAAACTGAAAAACAAATCTTATACAAACTGTGATTTTAAAGTGATCAAATGACAGAATATTTGTTGTTCACACCTCAATCCGACATTTTGTCATTCGCAGCGCCATCTGCCGGTACATGATTTTTCCCTATAAAGAATGACAGCGGATGTCAACGTATAATCTAAACGTTTTCATGCACCTTTTTTTTGAACTGTCAATTAAATTAAAAACTGTAATATATTAAACGTCCGTCAACACTCCCTCAAAATCAATTAATAAAATAAACCTTCCTCCTTTATCCCCTTCATAATCATTATTTTCCAATAGGTCCAGCATATCTTTCTCGTAGATAGAGACTCCTGTTATGGCAAATGCCTTTAATAATACAACAAATAATCCCATCGGTCAGCACTCCATAGCCAACGTTGACGAAATTAATACACGTTCAAAGCTGCTCTAGTGACACGTGACTGAAACATCACATGTCAGTGTGTTGCAAATCAAAGCTGGAGGCAAACACGCGTCCTTTATCGCCCTTTCAATGTTACTAACTGTACCTACAGACGGGGAGATAACGAAACGACAGGGTCGGATTTTATTGGGATTATTTGGGTTATTTAAATCATAAATTTTTATATTTAGCACCACAGTAAACTAAAGGTATATCATCCGGAAAATGTAAGAAGTCTTTTAAATAATTGGCATATATTAAAAAAAACTAGTATTGGCCTCGTGCAGACTACTAAGTGGGGGTAACACTGTGGAACACCAGCGAAACAGGTGGCGTATTTTGAAAACTTTTTGAGGCCGCTCTCCATTTACTTAACATAAGGATTTACGTGAAATTTGTAATTAAACGGATTTAGAATAACGATTGACTGTTAAAATATCTATATCAAATAGTAAATTTAATATTGTTCTATTCACATATTTTTTTTTAATAATATTACGTGAATATTATATTATTTCTCTAAAAATACAACTGAAATGAGGTTATGTTATTAAAAACTTACTACTTTTACGCATGAATATTATGGCAAATCACTTCATTCAACTTTCAACAAAGTTATTTTAACGTTTTATTTATTATTCTTTGAAAAAATTTCGTTTCGCAGTTTGCAGCTCCCCTAAAATATAAAAAAGCGGCATCAAAATCTGCACGAGGCCTATTCCAAAAGTGGAACCTTACAGTACCTGGGTGTTACTTGTTTCTATATTATGTTTTCTATTTTTTCTGGTTGAGAAATAACAAACTACGATTTCAGTTGGTTTTAAAAGTAATTTTATAAAAAACAACAAAAAAAAAAGAAATTTTCTTTGATTCGACTTCATAAAAATTAGCAGCCGGCCCTGTACGTTCTTGCAGTGGCGCAGGGTGTACCCGCAGGGAGGCGGTGGACAATTTACAATGAGACAAAGTCAGTTTGCCCTAATGATGTGAGTGAAGCTAGCGGGGAGTGCTCAATTGGAAAATAATTACCATAATACTGACACAGTGATGATTGAGTAACAACTGAATAAAGAATTTTTTGATTTAATTTTTTAATATCAGTAATAATAATATTGTTTAGGGAGTGGGTGGCTCAGTGGTAGAGCACTGGACTCATAATCCAAGGGTTGTGGGTTCGAATCACACCAAAGGCAGAAATCTTTTTCTGATTTTTAATTAATTAAAAATTTAGAAATTGATTTTCATATACCAGGTGTGATTCCCCACTCGACCACTCACTGTTGGGTTCTAATTAACAGTGCTGTTCCTAAAGTGGCGCTGGGAAACAGTAACAAAGCCTACACAGAACACGAGGCTAATGGCCATAGTAGTCGATGCCGTTGACACAGAAGTAAAAAAAAAAAAAATAATATTGTTTATTTGCATTAAAAATATGTAACATACAATAAAAAACAGGAAATAGCACACAAATAAACAGAGTACTCACAGAAGCAGTTAGAAACTGCTTGTACGTAAGTGCAGTACAGTTTAGAAAAAACAAAATGAAAAGTTTTTAAAACTTATTACGTCACATTAAACATTTATGTATGAATATCAGTCAGTCTATGACTTTTGAGCAACCCGCGTATTACAAATCGCAACCCTCGTATGTGTAGCTGGGAATGCCGTTGACGGGCAACGGTTTGTTAGAAAAACAATTATGATAGAAGTAAAAAATAAAACAGAAAAATTGTCAAAGATATTTTGCAATTTTCCTTGTATCCATAATTTGTTAGTTTGAAAATAGTTATTATAAACATCTGAAGTTTTTTTTATTACTGACACATCTAGAGTTAGAACTAAAAATTCTAGTTGTGGCACTTGTGAAGAGGCTGTAACAAAATCATCATCGTTCAATTTACTTTATGTCACAATAAGGTATTTTAGGTCACAATAAGGTAATTTAGGTCAGGTCAGGTCAGGTTGTTTATATATAAAGTGAACAATAACGGTCCGAGTACTGTCCCTTGAGGAACGCTAAAAGTAACTGTTCTCAATTCACTTAAAGTTCCTGTTGAGGGTTCTGGAATAAACCCTATGTTGTACCAGTTTCCCAGGACGGCCAACAATGTGTTACCGCCTTTTTAAACTGCATCGTAGTTCTAATGGACTGTATTTTTTATATTGAGTATGTGTGTACTGTAGTAGGTTTGTCTTCTCAACTCCATTCAACAAAAACTATGAACACTTTTATTTAACCATTTATTAAACTTTAAATAAATAAATGAATAAAACAACAATGTAACAAAAGATTACATTAAACTAGTAATCAATGAACAAGTATTATAATTAATATGTGTTTAACAAGCACTAACACATATTAATGAAAACGAATTAAAAAGAAATGATCGCATCATTCAGAAAATATTATTTTTGCGTGTGTTCTGCGTGAGTGATGAAAAGACACTGGAGGGTCCTAGCCTGATTCGCAGCTAGAGACACACTGTGATAAACGAAATATTTTTACGTTGAGCTGGTGTCAACGGAGGGTCTAACCTGATTCGCAGTTAGAGACGCACTGAGATAAACGAAATATTTTTACGTTGAGCTGGTGTCAACGGAGGGTATAACCTGATTCGCAGTTAGAGACGCACTGTTTAAAATCTCGAAGCACTGAGTTAAGCTCGACGAAGTTTTGTCGGTTTTTGATTTATCCCTTCCGGATTGCGCAATTGTTCTAGAAAGTTCGTTAGCGTGGGTTTTTTTATATTGTCTAGACGAAACGGTTAGAATTATGGCGCGATATTATTGTGAAATAGAGCAAAAAAAACTATCCCATCTGAGCACAGTTTCCAAACGTCTTTGCTGCGACGTTGCCGGTTGAACGAATATGAGTTTACATGTTTAATTATCTGAAAATTAAACAGTTCCATTTATTGAAACCTGCTGCTGTAGATTTGATAAGTAACTCTTTGATAATTCAAAGGTATTTCCTCTTATTCCATACAGCTGAAGTTTGTGAAGCAATATTTCATGAGAGACAGTATCAGATGCTAGTGGTACATATAAATTTTAAATTATGCTAGTTAACTCAGTTGTTGGGGAAAATGTTATGATTTGCCTATGTAATTTCTTGTGAAAAATAAGTGAATTAGATACTGATAGATCCAAAAGTTGTTTTAGCTGTGATTAAAATATTTATTAGAAAACGAGTAAGGAATTTAATTTATCAGATTCGACATCCTAAGACCGGTTTCTGCCTTTCGGCTTCGTCAGTTAGGCTTTTCGAATCCAATAAATAAAATTCCAAACTCGTACAAGTCAGTCGCTATATCCGCTATAAGATAAAATTTTTAGATGTGCTGCCATCTATGATTAGAAGAGAGTATTGACAATTATTAAAAGCAAAAAATTCCCGGTGTATTGGGGTTGCATACACAATTTGCATTGTGTGTTGCAAAGCTTTTATTTGACTGATTCTAGTCAAAATGTCACTCTCTTCTTTCGTATCCCTTTCAGAGATTAATACAAAGTTAGAAAACGAGTAAGGAATTTAATTTATCAGATTCGACATCCTAAGACCGGTTTCTGCCTTTCGGCTTCGTCAGTTAGGCTTTTCATAGATGGCAGCACATCTAAAAATTTTATCTTATAGCGGATATAGCTACTGACTTGTACGAGTTTGGAATTTTATTTATTGGATTCGAAAAGCCTAACTGACGAAGCCGAAAGGCAGAAACCGGTCTTAGGATGTCGAATCTGATAAATTAAATTCCTGACTCGTTTTCTAACTTTGTATTAATCTCTGAAAGGGATACGAAAGAAGATAGTGACATTTTGACTAGAATCAGTCAAATAAAAGCTTTGCAACACACAATGCAAATGCAACCCCAATACACCGGGAATTTTTTGCTTTTAATAATTGTCAATACTCTCTTCTAATCATAGATGGCAGCACATCTAAAAATATTTATTACTCGAAGAAAGTATCAATCAAACAGGAAATAATTCCACAATTTACGATATACCGAATATCGATTCATACACTTGGCACATTCACAATCAAAATTTAATTCAACCGATTTCCTCCCTCTGCTGTCTAGAACCACAACTAATTACTTCACTAATGCATTCACTTACGCAGCAATTTGTCATAGGGAAGAAGAGATTCGAAGATCAAATTATGGCGGTTTTCTTGAGGGCCACATTTACATATATACGTTCGACGACGGAGTTATTTCCACATATTTAGCCGTCGCGACGACCGCGTCGTTTACGCTCAAAGAAGGCTTTTGACAAACGGAGCGTACCGCCGTTTGTGCCTCCAGTTTCCATTCTAGTTATAACTGTCTTTTCTTGAAAGATGTGGAGTTTTCCTCTTCACTGCTGCAGACGGGATGGAAATATGTCGTTTTTCTGTAACTGTGCGGTTTTTTAAAGTGATACTAACGAGTGCACTTGTGAAAAAAAAATGATATTTATTTAAAGTTTTAAACTGAAATTTATATTCAGTGAAGGAATTTTTTCGTTATCAAGGTCAACTTTTACCAATAAAAATTATTACTTGCAAACTTAGAAGAACAAGAAAATTCAATTTTATAAATAATAAATTTTTGGGGTAAAGAATCTTTCTCTTCTTCTTCTTTTTCTTCTTCCTCCCATTGGAATAATCTGAGAGTAGATTAAAAAAATGTATTGAAGGAAGCAAACCTATGATACTTCGAAAGAAGAAAATAAGAAGAAGAAGAAGTTAAGGAGGTATAAGGCAAGTTGAGAATACCCTCACCGCTCCAGATTTGGGTCATTCCAAGATGCTAACTCCTCATATAGCGCAGGAAGAAAAAAATGTGTGCCAAAAAGTTTTATCATTAAATAATAGCTATTTATCTAATCAGTTACGAAATGCCTAATTTTGTTACACAAAATTACATTTCTTAACGTATTATATACAAGATTTTTTCTAATTTTGAATAAAGTAATAGTAAATATAGAATATTATTAGAAAACGAGTAAGGAATTTAATTTATCAGATTCGACATCCTAAGACCGGTTTCTGCCTTTCGGCTTCGTCAGTTAGGCTTTTCGAATCCAATAAATAAAATTCCAAACTCGTACAAGTCAGTAGCTATATCCGCTATAAGATAAAATTTTTAGATGTGCTGCCATCTATGATTAGAAGAGAGTATTGACAATTATTAAAAGCAAAAAATTCCCGGTGTATTGGGGTTGCATACACAATTTGCATTGTGTGTTGCAAAGCTTTTATTTGACTGATTCTAGTCAAAATGTCACTCTCTTCTTTCGTATCCCTTTCAGAGATTAATACAAAGTTAGAAAACGAGTAAGGAATTTAATTTATCAGATTCGACATCCTAAGACCGGTTTCTGCCTTTCGGCTTCGTCAGTTAGGCTTTTCGAATCCAATAAATAAAATTCCAAACTCGTACAAGTCAGTAGCTATATCCGCTATAAGATAAAATTTTTAGATGTGCTGCCAAAATTTACTTGTACGAGTTTGGAATTTTATTTATTGGATTCGAAAAGCCTAACTGACGAAGCCGAAAGGCAGAAACCGGTCTTAGGATGTCAAATCTGATAAATTAAATTCCTTACTCGTTTTCTAACTTTGTATTAATCTCTGAAAGGGATACGAAAGAAGAGAGTGACATTTTGACTAGAATCAGTCAAATAAAAGCTTTGCAACACACAATGCAAATTGTGTATGCAACCCCAATACACCGGGAATTTTTTGCTTTTAATAATTGTCAATACTCTCTTCTAATCATAGATGGCAGCACATCTAAAAATTTTATCTTATAGCGGATATAGCTACTGACTTGTACGAGTTTGGAATTTTATTTATTGGATTCGAAAAGCCTAACTGACGAAGCCGAAAGGCAGAAACCGGTCTTAGGATGTCGAATCTGATAAATTAAATTCCTTACTCGTTTTCTAACTTTGTATTAATCTCTGAAAGGGATACGAAAGAAGAGAGTGACATTTTGACTAGAATCAGTCAAATAAAAGCTTTGCAACACACAATGCAAATTATGTATGCAACCCCAATACACCGGGAATTTTTTGCTTTTAATAATTGTCAATACTCTCTTCTAATCATAGATGGCAGCACATCTAAAAATAGAATATTATTGATAAAAATTGTGAAAACAGAAATCAAGTCTGTTGACAGCTGTCACTTCATGTCAGTTTGACGTTTTGTACATAAAGAAGTTAGAACGCACGGTTTTTATTTACTTTTACAAAATGAGTGATTCAAGTTTTGAAGAGCTGCCAAGGGATGTTGAAGAAGCAGCAGGTAATGCTCTTTCATCAGTAATTCCCAAAAAGTCAAAGGCATTTTCACATTTATAGCTTAGTTTGATGAGAAGAAGATAAAACATATTAATGACAAATTCTTACTTGCATATTTTGATGGTAAGAAAGATCTAAAATTATCCACATTATGGATACTTTACTCAATGTTAAGATCCGAACTAAATCTAAACAAGAATATTGATATTAAAAAATACACAAATTTGATAGCGTATATTAAAAGGTAATCGGATGGCTACAGTGCTAAGAAGTTAAAAGTTTTTACCAAAGAAGATTTTGCCAAATTTTTGTTAGAAGCTGATGACAAAGAGCTTGCAGAAAGGCAGAGTTAAGATTTCTTCCATTTGAAAATGTTATAGATGAAGGAAGCCATTTTCTTGTTGATATCCCTCTGTCAAAAACAAAAATTATACGGGAGTTTGCAATTACTACTGGTGACATTGAAAATATGAATTTTGTTGAAATTTTAAGATGATATATTAAGTTGCGTCCTCAGAACCTTAAACACAACAGATTTTTTGTTAAATATGTAAATGGAAAATGTACCAGAAATTCTGTGGGAATTAACACGTTTAGCAGTCTGCCAAAAGTTATTGCACAATTTCTTGGACTTTCAAATCCTGCTTTATATACGAAGAAGCTCTGCCACTTTATTAGCTGACAGTGGCGCTGATATTTTAAAATTAATGAGGCACGGTGGTTGGAAATCAAGCACTGTTGCGGAGGGATATGTTGAGAATTCCATAGAAAATAAAAAACATGTTTCACAAGATATACTTTAATTTAAACAATTGTAATAACTGTGTTATTAATATTTATAATAATTAAATTATAATTTATGTTCTTATCTTGTGTTATAACAGTTAAATAAATGGAATTTTTTTTGTCACTAATTGTGAAATCCATTTTTTGTCACCAGTTATAGTCGAACTCAATCCTTTATGAGAATGAAACAACAGCAAAGGATTACCGCAAATAGAACAAATGCTCATGAATCTGGACATTTTTGAGCACATTAAAGTCGAAAACACCGTACACTGTCAATACATAAAAATAAAATAATATTTTGCTATTAGCACCACTGTGCAAAGATTCAATAACCAACTTAGCTGGATATCGTTATAGGGGAGAATGGCGTATAATTATTAATTATGAGTTTAATATGAATTTACATTTTAATTTCTATAACGCATATTAGATTTGAATTACTAATTAAAATTTTGTCTTAAATTAATTTAACTAAACTGTAGGGTGTGAGGTTACACTCATAAGAGGCGACAATGGAAGTGTGGTTATAGTTTTTACATTTTCAATTGCAGAAACAAAATTATCAGGGATCATTTTGTTCTGCAATTAAAGTAGGAAGTAGGAAGTTAGACAAATATTGTCTTCAGTAGTGAGGGCTAGCAAAATATTCATACAGTGATACACTGTGCTTGTGTTCGCACTTGATTTTTGATTTAGTGAATAGTAGGTGGTAGGTGATTCGTGGCGTTAGTTTATTTCAGTTAATATTATTCTTGGGTTCCGTGTATATACATACTTTTTTTTATTTTGAAACATTGTTACAGTGTACTTCTTATTTATTTATTCGGTGTCAATTTCAATATGTTTCGTCCTTGGGAAAATACAGTTTCTTTAAGTGGATCTAAAGAATCGGAACAATTACTAAATGATATTCCAATGGATTATGTGGTATCAAAAAGGGGCCACGAGGTATTACGCCTTCCGCCCTATTTTTGTGTATTTAACCCCATAGAATTAATTTGGGGACAACTTAAAAAAAGAATAAGGCGTCATAACGTGTTTCCCAAATTTGATGGGTTGATAGGAAATTTGGTAAAAGAAGAAATTAACAAAATTTCAGCTGATGATTGGCAGAAAAAAATCAAACATGTCATCAAAGAAGAAAATTCTTATATAACGAGTCCGACCAAATTTATTATCAATGTTGATGACAGTGATTCCGATGGTGAGGGTTGAGATAGGGTAGGTAAGCTTAATTAATTTATAATATTTATGACTTTATTCACCGTGTTTTTAGACAAAATTTTAATTAGCAACGTTTCTGAATCTCACAAGAGATCAGAAAATGAAGCTATAGGCCAGGTGGAGTGGTCAACCTCTATTCAAATCTAATATGCGTTATAGAAATTAAAATGTAAATTCATATTAAAGAAAGTTAATCAATATAGAAATTTTACGCAAATTACCCCTAACGAACTCCAGTAACTTGGTTATTGAATCTTTGCACAGTGGTCCTAATCGACAAAATATCATTTTATTTTTATGTATATGGACAGTGTACGGTGTTTTTGACTTAAAATAATCAATCAGTATTCTTCTATTGGCGGTATCCTTTGCTGTTTTTATAGCGTTTTTTCTTTCTCATAAAGCGGTGGGTTCTGCTATACATAATATTTTAGTTTGTGCAACTAGTTACACAAAGTAAGACGTTTCATAACGACAATCAGTTCTAAAAAGTGTCACATTATACGTCAAAATTAGAGAAAATAAATTTTAGGTATTTGTCTGGACTTTTTTTACTCAAATTGAAGTAAAGGAGATGGGGGTTCAGAGAAATATCTTTTTACAAAAAAAAAACGATTTAGGATTGGAGAAAATTTGCTTCTTAAAACATTTTTTTGGCTTCAAAATAGAAAACATAATTAAACCTACCAAAAATAGCGAAATGCCATAGAAAAGCTATTATATTTTAAGGTTACGTAATTCCATAATAAAGATCAAACCTGCCAAAAAAGCATAACACTAAAAGTCTAAATCAGATCCACCGAAGCTTTAATAAAATTCTCAGAATAATGTCCTTTTTATACATCGACAAAACCCTCTGTTGGAAGAAGGTTAGTATACAGATCAAATGGAATTTATCCAAGGAATACAATCATTCAAGGGCAAGTAAAAGTGACGAGATTTGGCTATCTTGATGTCATTCGTCTAGACGCTCAAATTTTAGATGGCGTTAATCTACAAAAAAAACGTATATCAGGCTCGCTTTCAAAAGAATAAATGTGAAAAGAAGCAAAAAAGTGTATATTAAAGGAAACATTAAAGGAGATATTGTTGAATGTATGATTAAGATGTTTTGTCGCAAGTTAATATCTCTCTTTTAAAATACCAAAAAGGGTGATTCAATTCAAAAACTGATTAATTTATTTATGTATTTATTTATTTAACCAACACCAACAAGAATTGCAAGTAATCCTAGATGTAAATAAACTAGATGTGTGTCTCATTTCTGAAACGCATTTTACTAATCAGTCACATATTAAATTTAAAAATTATAAAATTTATCATACTAACCATCCTGACAATGCAGCGAGAGGTGGAAGTGCCATAATAATTAAGGATAATATCTTACATCATGAAGAAATAGAATATAAGACCAGAGAAATCCAGGCTACTGCAGTAAGTGTGAGAATTAGACACTCTCAGATTACTCTATTGCCCACCAAGATATTCTTTGAAGAAAAACCAATATATAGATTTCCTATCTAATCAGGGAAACACATTTATTATTGGCGGTGACTTTAATGCCAAAAATACCCACTGGGGATCTAGATTAACGACCACTAAAGCTAAAGAACTTTTAGAAGCAATGAAAGGATATAAGTGTGAAGCTTCAAAATCATTCTTGAAGAAAAAATTAATCTATCTGTTCCTTTAAGAAATAAACAACAACTACGACGAAGTGAAATTGCTTAATGATAATATCCAACAAGCAGCTTGGGAAACTACACCTGATAATATCCAACAAGCAGCTTGGGAAACTACACCTGCTATTAATAGAAGGACGGTAGGAAACAACTATCCTAGAGAAATAAGGGAACTAATCTCTGAAAAAAGAAAGCTTAGAAGAAAATGGCAGCAAACTAGAGCCCCACAAGATAAAACTATACTCAACAATGCTACCCAAAGACTCAAAAGAGAAATCCAACAAATTAAAGAAGAATCGATTAGTATTTACCTAAGAGAATTGACAGACGACAGTAGTACTGATGATTCACTCTGGAAAGCTACTAAGAGATTGAAAAGACCCATAATGCGAATACCACCTGTCAGATTGGAAGATGGTAAAGGGGCTAGAAATAATGAGCAAAAAGCAACAAGATTTGCAAATCATCTAGAAAAAATCTTTCAACCTCATGAAGATCAAGATGAAGAACCTACTCTGGAAGATCAGCCACAGATTGGTCAAGAAATAGAATTTACCTCTCCCAAAGAAGTAATTACCGAAATAAAAGAAAATATCAATCCGAAAAAAGCTCCAGGTTTTGACTTAATCACTGGAGAAATTTTAAAACAATTACCCAAAAAAGCAATAATTAAAATAACTAACCTAATAAATGCTGCCTTCAGATTGAAGTATGTACCCAGCCTTTGGAAAATTGCGGAAGTCATAATGATACCCGAGCCAGGGAAACCACCACATGAGGCATCGTCATACAGACCGATCTCATTACTGCCTGTTATGTCGAAACTATTTGAGAAACTCCCAAAAGACTAAAACCACTTATCGAAGAAAGAGAAATTATCCCTGATCACCAATTTGGATTTAGAAATAAGCACTCTACGATCGACCAAGTTCATAGAATAACCAACATTATAGAGAAATCATTAGAAGAGAAAAACATTTGTACTACTATCTTTCTTGATGTAGCACAAGCGTTTGATAAGGTTTGGCATGAAGGCTTAATACATAAGCTCAAGCTTTTCCTTCCAAAACAATATACAGATATCCTCCATTCATATATATCGGAAAGATACTTTAGAATTAGGCAAGAAGAAGCATATTCCGATCTTAAAGAAATTAAGGCTGGAGTACCACAAGGAAGTGTCCTAGGACCTGTCCTATACTTACTGTACACATGTGATATTCCAGAGTTAGAAAACAATACCATAGCCACCTTCGCCGACGACACTGCCATTCTAGCGGTAGGAAAGAGCAATGAAGAAACAACCCACAAGCTGCAAACAGCCGTCCACCTTGTCTATGACTGGACGAAGAGATGGAAAATTAAACTTAATGAAACTAAATCACTCCACATTAACTTTACAAACAAAAGGATAGATCATATTCCAGTCAGAATAAACAATAACCTGATTCCATATTCAAACACAGCAAAATACTTAGGTATTACATTAGATGCCAAACTCCGATGGAAAGTGCATGTTAAAAAGAAAAGAGAAGAACTTGGACTGAAATATAGAAAAATGTACTGGCTAATTGGAAGAAACTCCACTCTGTCTCTACATAATAAGCTTGTGCTTTATAAGCAGATATTTAAGACTGTATGGACCTACGGTATCCAACTATGGGGATACACCAAAGCAAGCAACTTAGCAATCATCCAAAGATTTCAAAACAAAGCACTGAGGAACATAGTAAATGCCCTTTGGTACATTCGCAATAGTGACCTCCACAGGGATCTGGAAATGGACACTGTTGACCAGACCATCAAGAAATTAGCCAAGAGTCATGAAGAAAGACTTCATCATCATATCAATGTCGAGGCTATCCAGCTCCTTGACAATACTGGGTTAGAAAGAAGACTTAAGAGGATCAAGCCCTTTGAGTTAGTTTAGTGTTTTTAGTGCAAAAGCAGAGCTTATGTGTGCACGTTAAAGTTTAGTGCACTCCTTTCTACAGAACCTAAGGAACGCTGATGAGTATACCTTAGTTTTAAATTTCAAACTCTATTAGATTAAGTTAGAATTAAATTGCTCATTGGTCAATGTTGACCAGATTGTAATATACTAAATGCCTTTATGGGTGTTTAATAATAAAAAAAAAATGTATTTATTTATTTGACCTTGTAGTATTAAGAAGCTCTGTTGGTAGTAAAACTGATGTAATTTTAAATAAAATAGAAAATACAAGATCTCCACGAACTGATTCTGTCTCGTTGGTCGTCACACGCCTGAGATATTCCGGACTTTTGCCAGCCGTTTCGAGATTAATCGGATTTGGAACTATGAAACCGTGTAAAGACAGCCTCTATAACGTCCGACTCGTCTCCACCGTATAATTATCTTTTCCAAACGAAACCAGAAATTTACATTTTCAAGTAGAACTCTTGCTTAATCCCCGACAAAACTAACTCACATGAGTGAAACCAAGTTTTTAATAAAGCTATTTTCGGTACAGGAGAGGTGCCATTCGATAAACGAAACGTTCAGGATCGTTTCCAGTACAAATATTTCAATCAGCGATCATTTTAATTATTTAGATATTTTTTTGCTAGCAGATAGAGTATAATTGGAAACGACCCCCTAATCATCAATGAATTAAATCTAAAATAGTGATTTCTTCTCCCCAAAATAGAGTTACAATCCCTCAATGAATAACTACTTGGTATTTTATTTTAGCACTAATATAAACTCTCGTAGTCAGACGTGAATAGATATAACTCTATCTACCATAAGAATATCATAAATTATATCCGGCTGGCATGTATCTGACGACGTCTCAATGTCAGATCATCGCTGGATAAAATATGAATTAAATTTATCGCTCACAACCTCTACACCATCTCGCGACCCCAGAAAAACGGATCGGCCAAGATATGTCCACCTTTGCAAGTGTAGTGATATGAGTAAATTGGAAAATTACTCTGTAACTATCCAAAATGCTATAAATCACGCCTATAAGAAGTCCTGCCACCTCAAGCGGGTTGAACTCAATGGTAGAACCACCTCCTGGTGGTGCTACGAGTTGGATCAGCTCAAGAAGATGGCAATGACATCTTTTAACAAGGCAAAAAATACTAAACTTGAAGAGGACTGGGACATATACAGGTCTCACCTTAGAGAGTACAAAAAAGTCGTCAGACAAAAACAAAGAGAAACTTGGAGGAACTACTGTGAGGAAATCTAAGATTTCCCCCGAGCAGCTAGACTCCAAAGGGTTCTCTCACTAGAACTGCCAACCTTAAGGAAAGTCTTGAACTGTTCAGTTTGATCAATTTTTTTTAGTCACACTGCAAATAATTAATCTTGCATTCCCTTATATTCCAAAGTAAAGTAGTGTCAAACCTAGAAGTGTTTTCATTGCTGCCAGGGATATAAATATTAAACCATCAACAATCTTTAGTGATAATTTGTGGACCCTAATCTTCGCTTGGCGTTAAAATAATAATGAAGTTAGGTAGGCTTGCCAAAGTGTTGCATATTTATTGCGCAGGAAATATGGAGGTACCTTACGGAAGAGAATATTTTGGAGTTGGATTGTGTCGAATGCTCTCATAGAACCAGCAAGGCTAATTAAACGTTTGTCAAAGATCTCCCAGACTTTCCTTTAAGTTGATATAATAATAATAATAGCATTTATTGCCCAACAGTATAAACCATTTACAAAGCAAATACATAGTTACAAAAAAATATTTAAATAAAGATTAAATTACAATAATTATACAGCGCTTTAGATTGGTAGGTACGTATATAATTAGGATAAAAAAAAACATAAAATCAAAATATATGGTATACAATTTAACAATTTCACAAAAATAAGTCATTAAATTAAGTGCAAGGTGCAGGACGATGATATCCTTAACATACAATTCTGCATTTATATGATGCTTAAAAATGTGTTTTTTCGTATCGCCCTCATCTTTTATTTGTTTCTTTATTCCCTTAACATAAAATGATAGTACGATCCTGTAGTTGGTTCGGAAGTTCCGCATTAGTGTTCACATCCTGAAAAACAAAGCCTTCAGGCGTAATTCTAGGAAAATTTCACATAATGCTTTCGGTAGCCTGTCAAAGGGATGAATATTAATATCATAAAGAGAGGAAAACCTACAACTTCTGGCTTTAGGTGTTTAATTATGCACAAAATTCTACAATATTCTATTATATTATTACGTACTTACATTTGTTTTGCTTCTTTTTACCATGACAACACATTTACTTTCTAATTATTCTCAAGTTCCGCTAGTTTAGTCGTTATATTTCTTTGTTTTTGCATAAACAGAAATACAGCATTTGCAGTTTCTTCTAAGCCTCTTCACTACAACCTATAATCCTAATGTCCTGGATAGATATTTTGTCTGGTTACTTTTTTAAATGCTTACTATTTCAAATTTATCTCAACATCTTTTTAATCTTAACCCTATCCGACACGATTAAGTGAAATGTCAAGTCGCACTCAAGCAGATCCCTAAGTTACTAACAATTATAACACGGAGGGTGTTAATACGTGTGTGTGTGTGTGTGTAGGAAGGCGGTTGAAATTCAATAAGTGAGTCTGTGAAATCCCTTCGGCTGTTTTTAAATAAATGCACATAACGTTGCCACGTCATTTAACAGTTCAACCAATTAAAATGGTCTCGAACTCGTAAAGTTCTGTAGACAGACGACGAGGTGTTCTGCTCGAAATTATAATCCATATGTGATGAAGTTTTAACATTACCATTGGAATTTGAGCAAGCGGGTAAAGTCATGGTATTATTTAATGTAGTAGCCATAAAAAAGCACTAAAAAGATTTGTATTTGAATGTGTCACAACCAAAAAAAAGCTATGCTAGTTATTATAAAGTGAATATATGATTACTTAAAATATAAAAGGATTTGTTGTCAGCACCAGTCACTTTAAAATGTTTTTCCACTTCATCATTTTTCCACGCGTATTCATTTATTCATACGTTCTATATAATTTTGTGCTTGTTTCAACCCTTTTAATTACATTACACCCCAAGCCGTTGTTTACGCCCTCCTTTAACTTTGAATATTTAAAAAAAACGAGTTTTTAAAAAAGCATCCATGAATCGAATAAGAGTTTCCCTATGGTTTACCCCAAAGCAGTCGGATTTTTTTCGATTAATAATGTGAAAAGGCCTCCAGTTGATTCTCCCAATCATCGAATGACCATCAATTTTTTACATTGAAAGCCAAAATACTTGTAAAAGGGCTCAGATATTTCTATTCAGGAAACCTTTCAAATTAATGGTATGAATAGCGCTTCTTTTTTCGTTTACAAACAGGCAAAAAAGGCAAGTTTATACAGGTATATGGGAGTGATAATACTTTATGGCGCGTTTTATGTTTACAGAGTGATTTGGTCGATTATTGAAGCTCGAGCGTGGATTCCGCTTTTTTTATTTTTTAATGTCTTAAATCAAAATTTGTTCACTTTACTTTATTGTCATCATTGTTGACATTTTTATCACTTCCAATTTCCTTATGAGCTTTGACGGATTTTTTAAGTAAGTGCTGAAGCTTTTTAAGGTTATTTGTATGTAAAGCAGAAGAAGACAATCTATAATTTAAAGGAAAATATACGACATCCCATCACTCAATATCATCTAACATATTTGTACTCCTGAATCACCCTGGACATAATGATATCCTTCTGTGTAAGAATAATCAATTTGATGTTTAGATAGGAATACAGTGATAAGAAATTGATGAATAGGCCGGGATCCGATTAAATAACGAAGGGAGTCGAACTGACAAAAGCAAGCAGAAATCTACCCCATCTACATTTTGAAGCTTCAACGGGGATGATCGACAGAGATGGACTCTGATGTTAAATGAAAAGGAACCCGTTTGTTCATTATATTACTGCTAAATAAAAAGATAAATATTAAGAGCCAATTTAAATAGAACACCCCGTATTATTATTATATGTTCCAACTTCCATAAGATAGTGAATGTGTGAGTTTGTCCTATGTAAACATTTTATAGAATACTCCGTTTGGAAATAACCTGAGAATTATTCATTTTCTTCAAAAAATCAAAAATGGAGGACATTTTATGTTTACAATCTTTTGACAAAATAAAATATTTTAATATTTTCGGGTGTTAACTTCTCTGTACCTTGAGTCCGCTCCTGTACCCTCTTCAGCATTTTGTAACTTTAACAAGGTTGATTTGGGACCCTTAATAATCAGTTTTCGATTCTCTAATTATTCGGGCGGATTAAGCTTTGGGGGTTATTTGGGATTGATGGAGATTTTCCTCCAAAATCCATTTGTCGCTATATTTTTTCCAAATTGATAATGGAAAATCAAGATTGGGAGATCGGTGGGTCCCTTTGAGAATTTGCTATTCTTTTTAGAGTTTTTAATCCCTTTTCTTTTTGGAAGCTTTGGTTTTTTTTTTGAGGAAAATGAGCTTATCAAAATGTAGTATTTTTTACTTTTTGTTCTCTTCAAAAGACAGCAGGTGCTGTTTAATATAAATAGGTCAAGAAAAATATTCTTTCGAACAAAAAGATGGAGAGGCATTCCCGACATGATTATTTTATCGCATTCTGTCACACTTTTCCGCAAAGAAATTTTTATTTACGATTGTCAATTACCGGCTGAAAAGTTCCATTTTACTTAGAAAAAGAAAAAGTTTGAAGAAAAATTCGAACAACTTTCGATTGTGTATTTCATCGGCTCGAAATTATGGAAGAGAGAGGGTGATGTTTTTTTAGTCAGCTGGAAAAGCTGAATGTAAAGATTTTAAAGCGTTTTGTTTGTTAAAGCATGAAAGAAAAAAAACTCCTATTTACAGGATTAATATTTTAAAATCGATGATACACCAAATTGATTTTTGCAATATACGATTTATAATCCCAATAAATAGTTAGAAAATAATGTTTTTCGCCTACCATATGTGAAAATAGAACCATGTTTCATAGCACCCCGGTTAAAACCGTGTAAAATCGATAGATTAGATGACCCTAGAACCGACTGGTGAGTAATAACTTCCAGAAGTGTAGCATCTTCGCGGGGGTCCATTTCTGCTGTGTGAAAAAAAAATCCATGTGATTTAAGCCGGGGTGCTATGATGCAAATATCTTGGTTGTCATCTCTCGAACTGTAATGTTATCGTTTCTTGGGTTGATAAAGTTATTACAACAGGATTTTGTAGTTTTTCACTATCTAGACATCTTTAACTTTGACGTTTGCCTTTTAATTCCTAAAATTCAATGGAAAGTCAATTAGTCCAGTAACTGAAGGGTCCCACATAGCGCATTTTGTAGGTCACCGCAGGTGTTTTAACATGAGAAAATCCTTAACGCGTTGTGATCAAGGGGAGGGGCTGAAAATGGGCCCCAAAACCTGGAAAATGGGTTTCCCGCTAATATCTGGCCCTTATCATTTTCTTCGAGATAATGGCACTCAAAAGTCCCCTCATTTCAGCTGCTGCTCTACCTTCAGGAATTCCGCTTTCTATGAATTAACGCGTAACCGGGCGGACGAATTGTTCAATATCTCGGGAAAAAATTAATATTTTTCGATGATTCAAAGTTCATCGGAATGGGAAAACCCGTAGCTACAATTCCATGTGACTTGAAGTCAGTTCGTATTTACCAAAAATATTTAAAAAAGCGGTCAAAGTTTTTTTCAACAATATTTAGAGGATGCTTCATTAATTTATTCATATTTTCTTTAAAAATAGTCATTTATTCTAATTTTGCCTTGATAATGGGACCTAAGGGGGTCTTGAATGACCTCAGAAATTTTTTTGCAATACTTTTCTGGCGTTCTAATATACAATTGATTTGTTTATTTGCATATTTTATGATATTAGCGGGAAACCCATGTTCCAGGTTTTGGGGCCCATTTTCAGCCCCTCCCCTTGACCACAACCCGTTAAGGATTTTCTCAAAGGTAATACCACGAGTCCTCCAAATTTTATCGATAAAATTTTTGGTTTTCACGAAAACGGCTTTATTTGGAAAAACCACGAAAACAAACTGATTGATAAAATCACGAGTCCGCAGGACGAGTGATTTTATCTTAAATCAGTTTGTTTGAGTGGTTTTGCCTAAAATAAAGGCGTTTGAGTATGAAGATCAAAAATTTAATCAATAAAATTTCAGAGGACGAGTCGTATTTGAAAGGATTATTTTTTGAATTATTTTGTATTAAAAACAGAGAACATAGTCATATATGCAAAAGACACTTTACACACAAATATTGAAAATTTTCTTTATCAATTTAAATTGAAACCTGAGCTGTTATAGTTTTACATACTGGGCCATCAAGGCGATTTTTTAACTGGCTACCCCGCGAAACGGCGCCGTAAATAAAAGCGAAGAAATGAAGTCTTTCTTAATTTAATTAATTTTAAGTTTAGTGTTAAAGTGAGGTATGTAAAAATGTTAAAGGCGTTTTGAAATAAACTAATAAAAACAGGTTAGTTTACAAATACATTTTGAAATTTGGTTATTAACATAGATTTGCAATCAAATACTATTAAACGAGCAAGGTTTGTATGTGTTTGTGTGTGTGTGTGTGTGTATGTGTGTCCAGAGGATCTCGAAATCCACTCGTCAGAATTCAATAAAACTTTCAGGGTAGACTAATTCCTATCTAAATCGGCGAAAAATGTAGGTCTCATGTCTGTGAAAATTCGATCTTCCGAGATATTTACAAGAAAAGTTAAGCTTTTAGTTTTATTTCCTAGCAACGGCACATAATAATAACTTGTTTCTATAGTAATATATACTATAAAGGATATATGAGTACAGTCAAAGTGGGGATATAACGTCCCATTCCATAGGCGTACTTTGCAAAATAAGTTTCTATAATATAAATAAGGTCACAGCATATAAAATATATATACGCACTTCGTAGATTAAATTTTGAAGTTATATTATTTACAAAAAATAAAAATAAACTTTATGCATCCGACACTTTAACATTGAACGAATTAAATTTAACCAATAAATAACAAGGAGGATTATATGTTGGGATTAAATTAAATCTCTTGGCATTAAAAGTAACGCTTCAGTACTTACCTAAACTCAAAGATTAAAAAAAAAGTTAGTTCAAGAACTATCTTTAAAAGTCACTGTCTTCACTAAAACTACTGGCATCACTATAATTGTCTTTTCTGATGTTTATTATTATCGGTTCTATTAAATTATCCATTGATATATCCACTTTCCTAAATGAATTTTCCACATTTTTAAACATGATCAATGCATTTTCCCCAATGTTCTCTATTTACATCTGAAACTGCATTCAAAAACAAATTTCGCACATCAGGAAATTTAAATGTTTTATTGTTTTGAGAAACATAACCTTTTAATAATTGAGACCAGATCAGTTCAATGGAATTTAACTCTGCGTGGTTCGGAGGAAATCTGAGAATTTTAATTCCATTTTCTCTGGCCATCTCATCCATAATATATTTTTTGAATTTGTTTTTATGTTGCCTTGCTATTACTAATAATTCTGTCTTCAAGGATTTAGGAGGACTGATAATATTTTTAGAATGAAGCCATTTTGAAATATATATTAATACAAAATTCTGAATCAATTAAAATACATACGATACGGCTATGAATAAATAAAGTATGACTTATCTGTCAAAAGAACAAATTTATTACAGTAAAAACCATGGAAACAAGAATCTAGACAAAAACTATATTAGGCCGATCAGATGTATTAAAATTTAAATTTTAACTACAAATAAGCATTGAAGGATGAGGTAAAAATAAAATTTCTACCTCTTGAACCTGTACTACGTTCTGCAAATTAAATACTGCACTCCTTTCTTCTGTATAGTATAGTAGTAAAAAGGTTTGACTTTATTTAATTTCTGGCGTTTTAATCAGAAAGAATTCAATTTTAAATTTGTCGCTTTATATAAAAAAGGTTCATTTGACGGACATAAATAATTTGCTTGTCAAATGACAGCCATCTTATTAATTCAAAGTTGAAAATACAACGTTGCCAATTCAATTTCAGAAATCATGGGTTTAGGTAAATATTTATAGGAACGTTGAGTAACACTGTTAAAATGGACACCTGTCTTCCCTTCCCCGATAGTGTGAGACTACCCCTTACGGCTACTATTTTATTATGCGGACAGTTTTAATATTTAAGTTTTCATGATCAGAGAGAGAGAGAGAGAGAGAGAGAGAGAGAGAGAGAGAGAGAGAGAGAGAGAAGAATTTTTGAAAAAATATGATATCAATATCTGCCACACCTCGAGAGTCTGGTCACAGGTTTTTGTGGAGGTTTTTACCCAAGTATGAATATCAGACCTATAATTTTCCTTCACTGCAGATCAAAAAATAATAAAATCAATTGAACATAGAGTTTTTCTTATATAGTGATAAATAGAGTGAGCTGAGCGATCTTCTGTTGACGGGACGTGTGCCCTACACGCTGCTGTTGCCCGTCCCGGAAATGGGGCCTGTCCACCGTGACAATTCGCGAAGATCAAGCGTCAGTAGAAGTTGCCCTAAAAGTTTGAAATCCCCAGAAACTAGGCAACTTTAATGCATTTAACTAACCTCTGTGACAAGCAGTTGATAAACGTCAACAACAGCTGCAGCCAATTGAAAATTAACACTGACAGCTTTTTTAATTTTCCCGCCTACTTTCAAGCCAATCGCCAATCAACTTTTTATTTATCTCCCTATCAGTAGTTCAAGTAGATGTCGCCCACTCCGTGATTTTCGCGAATTAATTAATAATTTGTCATGTTATAAATATACTTAAATTATATACTCATTGGGCTGCTTAAAAATGTAGATTTGAATATTAAGAGCGAAGCTCGGTGACCAGATATTATATTTTAGTATAATAATAATTGATAAATGTTTACGTTTGACATCTCAAATAGGTAAACCCAGTTTAATCAAAAAACAAAAACGACGAAGCGGTTTTATCAGTATAAAACACAATGATTGGTTAGGATCCTGAGTTGTTATTGGCTGAAACCACAAAATCTGACTGTTTTGACAGATGAAAAAAATAATCATGTTAAAACACCTGCGATGACCTACAAATTGCGCTATGTGAGAACTCATGCCCGACTTATTCCCAGCTTTCGATCTTTTCAGTCCTTCATTTACTGGACTAAATCTGTATTTCTTCCATTCTCAAGCCAGATATAAGAGCAAGACTTGATTTGACTATTATTCGGTTACTGTCCCAGAAAACTCATTGTTATCCTAATACTTTTAGGTTATAATAGAAGTTTCTTCCTAAATTGATTTTTTTTACATTCATACATTGGTAATATTTATAGCTGTACATTAAAATTGATCACCAAAATGGCGCCTTCTACTACCGCGCCCGCGGCCCCGGAATAGAAAACGAAACGACGCAAATCTCAGTCTCATTTGGAAGTTAATTAGGCAAAACTTTGGTATCTTATACTTTGAGACAAAGCGCGTGGTAAAATTTCCAGGGAGTTGCAAAAGTTTCAGCCGCAATTTGCGAATCCGCTACTTGAAAATTTGCTGTAAGGATCAGAATAAATTTTATAGGAAACGTTCGGATCCGAATTTGAAATCTCCAGACGTTCCTGTTTTGAGGGAAAAAAGACGAGAATTATCCGAAGCGAAAGCTTACCTGTAACTTGGAACAAAGGAAAGTCATTAGATTGGTTTGTGATTAGATTTTGTAGTGAGTTTATTTTTAGGTTTTCTAAAATTTAAAAAGTATACCCCACCCTCTTCTCTTAAATCGATTTCTCCTACAGTTGGTTTCTTATTGCATTCCGTTTAGGGTTTGCCACACTCTAAAAAAGATTAGGGAAATCAGTTTCGTACAAACAAAAACTTCAATTCCGCTCTGTTTGCATAACTACTTAAACTAGTGGAGATTATCTTGAAACGTCACAATAGTTACAATGCTATCTCGCTATTCCATTCTGAGCTTATTGTCGACTCCAGATTGAAAGAATGAATGAGTTGAGTAGCAGTTGGTCAATTTTAATTTATATAAATGGGGCTGGAGGGCGTTTATCGCCAGCGTTAATCTTTCTTTAACCCTACGTTAGTATATATAAATAAATAAAGGGTATAAACGAGGATACGAAAAGTTTTTGGTCAGTGAATGTAAAATCAGTAAATTCAGTAGAAGATTTAGGAATAAAATTTCCGATAATACTTAGAATAGAAAAGTTGGTAAACAAATTATTTCATATACAGTGGGGTTCTGAAGAAACTGTATTTGTAAATAACGCCAGGAAATAATTAATTGCTTAAATTAGCATCTTAAGCTGTAAATTCTCAGCATCAGACATGGATTGAACTGTTCTGAACATTTTTAAATCATCGGCATATTATAGAAAGGAACTACTAGTGATAACATTAGGAAGATATTGACAAATATAATAAATAATAGTGATCCCATGTGAGATCCCTGAGGTACTCCTGAAGGAACTTCAATTGGAGCTGATATTGAACTTCCATATTTCACATATTAGACTCTACCACTAAGATCCAATCTAAAATGTTTCCTTCAATTCTCAAAGATTTAAGCTTTGCAAGTAATAAGCTGTGGTTGACTCTATCGAACGCTTTAGAAAAGTCGGTGTTTATTCTCAAAATCTTTGTAATGGAGTCGATTTGTGATTTCATAGATTCGAGGTCCCTCTTTCACGTGATCACTATACGAAAGCTAAGGGAGGTTTGAAGGGGGGGTAAATTAACATGTAAAGATATGGAAAATGGATTTTTCGCACGTAGCTCTCTGAGGATTCTTTGGATCGAAACGACTTCTTTATATAAAACAAAGTATTCGCGAAAACGCTTAAACTGAATTTTAACCCGTCTAAATCGGTCTAGCGGCTCTTGAGATATTGCGATTTGAAAGTATATCGATTTTCGCCGCGGCGAGAATACACCTAGACCCGTGTTCGCGTTTTTCGTTTGGAAGAAAGTGACTTAGAAACTTGATTTTTTTCCTCCGATATATAGTCATGCCCCAAGCATGGGGTCCAAATTTCAACCCGCTAGTTTAATTTGGCTGAAAGAGGGAGGGCAAACACTGATTAATTTTTGACTCGAGGTAACTGTTTTATTTCTTGACCAATCCAATTCATCAAAATGAGGAAAATCTTTTATGCGCCGTGGGTTGCGAAATTTTTTTCTCTTTGATTTGAGCCCTACAATAACTCGATCCAATAATCAGGAAGGGAGGGATGGGGGTGAATGCGTTTTGCCATGTAGAAGAAGTGATAGGGTTAGTGAGTTCGTGCTAGGCTCATTTTCAAGGGCAATCAGTTCTCTTTCAATATTTTTTTACCACAAAGCTGTAAGTTTATAAAGGACCGCAGGTGTGCGTGATATATTTATAAAAGCGAGTGCCCTCGCTGAGCCACTGTAAAATTAGATGCCGGGATAGGATCTAAGCGCTCCCTTTTATCTCTCGTCTCTCTCACATTATCTATCTGCTCTCTCACAAATACTATTCCGGCATCTAATTTCACGGCGACTGAGCGAATTTTTATAAATATATCACGCATTCCCGCAGTTCTTAATGTAGATAGAGGTTTGGGGTAAAAAAATTTAGAAAGAGAACTGATTGCACTTGAAAATGAGCCTAGCACGAAGTCACTAACCCTATCCGTTGCCCTTCTATAGGGCCAAAAGCGTTTACCCCCCTCCCGCCCTTCCCGCTTATCAGATAGAGTCCCTGTAGGGCTCGAATCAAAGAGAAAAAAATTCCGCAACCGATGGCGCATAAAAAATTTTCCCCACTTTACTGTTTCGTTGCGAAAATCGAAAAATAAAATTTGCAAAATCCGAAAGTCGGTCGCCATTTGTCCGTTTTCGCGAAAACCATCATCTCCTTAATTCATCCTGTAGGAGTATCCTTATGAAAGAGTCAAAAATTAATCAGTGTTTGCCCTCCCTCTGCCCCCCAAATTAAACTAGCGGGTTGAAATTCGGAAACAATGCTTGGGTCATGACTATCTATCGGAGGAAAAAAAATCAAGTCTCGAAGTCATTTTCTTCCATATCTCCATATCTCAAGAGCTGCTAGACCGATTTAGACGGGTTAAAATTCAGTTTAAGCGTTTTCGCGAGTACTTTGCTTTATTTATAGAAGTCGTTTTGATCCGAAGAAACCTCAGAGAGCTACGTGCGAATTTACCCCCCTCCACACCTTCCTTAGCTTTCATATAGTGATCACGTGAAAGAGGGACCTCGAATCTATGAAATCACAAAAAAAAATTCGATGATATATTTTTGGTAGGTCAATAAATTTGTGGAGGTCAGGTCAATAAATGAACTATTTCATTGCAATCTTCACTAGAGTAATTGTTATAGACCATTCGAGATGGGAGACTTTTTTCTTATCATTCCAAAAGTGTAATTATGATAACAGGGAACACCTGAAAACAAAGTTTGTTTGGGGTAAATATGGCCATTGTATAAGGATATTACCCTTATACATATCCTTATACTGGCATGTCAGCCAACAGAAGCCGATCTATAATATTACTTTTATGAGCTATGGAGATTTCTTGGAAAAGGAAGAAGCCAATATAACAATAAATACGAAATAAAAAACCATCCCGACGTACTCGAAAAAATAAAAAGACGATAAGTGGTCATCCACATCGAGTCAAGAACCTTCCCTTTCTCTCCCGTAGAATTGGATAAAACGAAAATTTGATTTAAGCTGTTATCACAATTTAAAGAAGGACCGAGTGCCGGGCTATGGCTTAATGGAGTAATGTTTACATTCATATCAAATGCTGACGACGCAACGTAGCGTTATCGGTACGATTCGAGTCTGAAATATAACTTGGAAAGCATTTTACTCGGCTAACCTCCTTCAAAGGCAAACACACTTACTTAATAGAATAAATACGAAAGAATTCCAACTTTTCGTGCAAATAATCGCGATATTTTCAGATTTGTTTGGAAAAAGGGAGAAGCTGAAATGGAAGAAAATGCTTCCTTAAGGGATATACAATAAAAAAAGATTCAACAAACACTTAAAACTTGTTTTATACTTTTTTAATGAACAACAAAATTTGTCTGCTACTAAATGTGTCTAGAAAAAGGTTTTTAAATTGCACCCAGGTCTAACCTACTGGTAAGTACTCTTAATTAATCGTTTTGTAGACAGGGCGATTCATTAATGGGTGTACAAAAGCTAACTAGTAAAGCTTCTAACAATCTAAGGTTCAACCTGACAATTCTTGTGCATTTCAAGGTCACGCGTTAACTCAACGTTATCAGCTTGTGAACAAAGTTAATAATTTGCTTATGCTTATGACTTTAATATCAATTAGCGCTCATAATACGTCTAAAACCCTATATATTTTACCTTCTTTCGTAAACTTAGACAGAATGTGTTTTATAAATATTGTTGTTGTTGTTGGGCGCCATATGTCTTTATTACGTAGGAAAGTATAGACAATCTCAATCTCAGGTAGTACGGTTCTCTAAGAGGTTAGATTTTTATAAAAGTCAATGACAACGAAGGCAGTGAAAAATTATAAACATTTATTAAAGAAAAATTAACGATAAACTTTATCTATACAGGAACAATTGTTTGGTGGAATACGGTAAGTATAGTTTTTTATTAAAATAATATTTGCAAGTGTGATTCGAAATTTACTTAAACTTCTTACCTTATTCACAGAATTACTTTCTAACCTAACATAATTAAACTTTTATAGGGTTAGATTGTTTTCAATATATTATTGTGGCCTTTTATAGTTTAAACTTTTTAAATATCGATAATTAGTAATTAAAATGGTACCTTTTATTCAATATAGTTGGATCTGGATATTTTTATACAGGAATACAGCTGGGACTGGAGATGTCCAAACAGGAACACAGGATAGGATGGATAATTTTGGAAAAGCCACCTTCTAAAATTGTTGTTTTTCTTGATTTATTTTTTTTTTCATTAACCTTACTTTTTCTGACAGGTAACAATTTATTCTTTTAAATCGCGTTGCTTTGAGTTTTTCTTTTGTTTTTATGATACGGAGCGACGTGAACTCTTCAAAAGATTTTGGTAAAAAGCCTCGCTTTGACACGCGAAATGGGTTTTATAAAGTACAAAGTCATAGCTTGCTAGATGAAAATTTGACATTTCTTAACCTAAATTTTTACAAAATTAAAAGAATTATTGATTTTATTGCAAATTTTGATTAATAACATCTTTGATATACTTTTTATGTAATTTCGAATTATATTAACTTTGTACAAAGACTCTTTTTGTTCGTCATCATTGATTCTCTAAATATCATTATCATTTTTTACTATATTTCTTTACTTTTAGAAATCCTAAACTCTGTTTCATAGCTTGCTAGATGAAAATTTGACAATTTCTTAACCTAAATTTTTACAAAATTAAAAAAATTATTGATTTTATTGCAAATTTTGACTAATAACATTTTATTTTTGATATACTTTTTATATAATTTTAAAGACACTTTTTGTTCGTCATCATTGATTTTCTAAATATCATTAAACTTTATTATTATTGTACTTTTTTACTATATTTCTTTAATTTTAGAAATACTAAACTCTTTTTCATTTAATTTACCATCGTTTCGTTTAACTTAAACTAATTATGTTGACTTATTATTAGATTGAATTTTAAGGTTAACTTTTGATTTTCTTTTTCTGCTAGGATTTGATATAATAAAGTTCTTAGTGTTATTATATCAGTAGATTTATCTGTGATCATTCTATTATGGATTTTTCTAAATCTAAATTTCTTATGTGATTACAATATTAACTTTTATAAGTAATATTTTCTTCCTGTCTAAGTTATTAGTTATACGTTAAAAAAAGACTTTATATTCAATACCATTACAATATATTTTTAATAAATTTTTCCCTTATTTCGAGAAAAAAAAAAGTAGAAACGTTTATTATCTAAGAGACCCCTAAAATCTGGGTCGCGGATTAGTCTGAAATGTGATGTGACAATTATTAGGTAATTTATCATCCATGTCGTGTCAACCTCAACGCTCCGAGCTAAAGCGTAGGCATTAAGAGAGGATTCAAAGGATTGCGAATTTATTTTACTTAAAAACGCATTAAACTGAAAAGATTGTGACCTGCCTGGTTACGATTTAAGCGGGGATTTATGAGTGAGACAAAAATCGTTAAAAGTGAAACATTAAATTTGTCTGATTAGGTTTGCGATTTTCTGTCATATAATAACTTTTGTCATCTGTCATAAGGCATATGTCATCTGTCATCTGTCGTATGGAATCTGTCATGTGTCATATGGCATCTGTCATCACATCGTGTATCGTTTGTTGCTTTAAAAATGTGGTACAAAATAATTTTCTGTGTATGAATGCTACTTGGAGTGATTTTTTTAGTGTAAAATTAAAATTTTAAGAAATATTAAATATCACAAAGCGAAAAATCTAACGCCATTCGATTCCGTTTACGTGTAAATGGCATTCTTTTTATAGATTTGGCCTCTCTCCTTTCTCGCTGAATTTAATTATTTTCTCAAACACCTGGGCGCCCCTCCGTCTATACGAAAATATTCAAAAGCATTCCTGATAAATCTTTGATCACAATATGTTCCGAAAGACCTGCTCAAAGAAATGAAATATACTCCAATAAAGGTTTTATTAAAAGCTTTTTCAGGGAAATTCGGGTTTTTCACGTTCACGTGGCATTTTCTTCAGACCATGTTGGAAAAAAGTCGAAATAACCTTAAATTTTAAGTCACTTCTTCTCTTCAGTTATATAAATTTATTTTTATAGGTATTGCATTATTGCCTTGTGTTTAGAACTCCTTGAATTCTTTTCTCTTCCTGAGTATAATTTTTATTCCTCGATCTTTATAGTAAAGTTCGGAAACTTTCTTAATTAACCAAAAAATAATTGCGACACTGACAACCGTTTATTGCTTTCTCCATTTGTATCCCAAACAACTAGCAGGAATATTACGTACTGGACATCCAAGCTGTGCCCTTCCATACATCTACAGTCTCAAATTTGATTAGTCCGTTCAGTGGAGAGAAAAGTCGGCTGCATGCGGAAATGACGCCATGAGTCTTCCGCGACATCAGCGCCGCATTGCCAGACGGAGCAAAGGCAAAACGGAAGTGGAGCCTCTTGTTCAGCAGGAAGTAAAGACGTAACTTTCTGACAATTAAAACATCGGAGAGTGTTGATGTGTGTACCCGCTTGGCTCAAATTCAATAAGCAAGTTTGTGCATGAGCATGAAATCCCATAGGCAGTGTCATCGCTGAAAGTTAGCTTGAAATATGGCGTTGGTTTCAAGGAAAACTGTAAATTTGGATTCACAAACGACGTTATGTTCTGCTTAAAAAACTCATTTTTATAAAACTGTTGATTCCATAAGATATGAATTGCCTAAAACTGTTATTGGTTATTTGATTAATTAATAAGAAATAATTCAACCGTCGTTTAAAGCTTTAAATCGCAGCGCATCTCTAAACTGATAACTCCAAGCTGGTGCGTGACCTTGAAGGAGACATAACTTGCTCTAATTCACCTTTAGATATGCAAGTAATGCGTCAATTCTTTTGTACTACCTTCACTTAAACGTTAGAAAAATATATAACTTTATATTTCAAGTAAACCAGTAAGGAATTTTAATTTATTAGATTCGACATCCTAAGACCGGTTTCTGTCTTTCGACTTCATCAGTTAGGCTTTTCGAATCCAATAAATAAAATTCCAAACTCGTACAAGTCAATAGCTATATCCGCTATAAGATAACATTTTTAGATGTGCTACCGTCTATGGTAAGAAGAGAGTATTGACATTAAATTTTGACTGAATCTAGTCAAGATGTCACTCTCTTCTTTTTTATCCCTTTCAGAGATTAATACAAAGTGAGTAAACCAGTAGGGAATTTTAATTTATTAGATTCGACATCCTAAGACCGGTTTCTGTCTTTCGACTTCATCAGTTAGGCTTTTCGAATCCAATAAATAAAATTCCAAACTCGTACGAGTCAATAGCTATAATTTCTCTCTCTTTCCACTGGATTAAAACCACTTAGTTGTTAAAAAAGTTTTTTTTATTGACGTTTCGGCTTTCCAGATCGAAAGCCGTTATCAAAATGACATAAAATAAATAAATTTACTAGAAACAGAACACTTGATAATCTTGCAAAAATATGACATCAACATAGTATACATAGAATAAGACTTTGAGATTGAAGATGTCAAAATCTGTTTCAATCATATTTTTGTGACGTTTCTGGGAACGAATTTTTTGAAAGGATAGCGCATTTGCATATTATAAGAGAATTTATACTTCGTCATAAATGAAGTTTTCTTATTAATATTATCATAAGAAAAAACCAGATAAAAACTTATGATACTATCCCGATATAGAGGGTATCCTTTTTGCAATTAACTCTTTTTGTAAAATAGGTATCCAAATTTTTGAAATATCAACCGAACAATTAGAAACACATTCGTTATTATTTAAGCATATCAATGCTGCTTCTTTAACTTTGCGGTTATAATTATTCGGTTCTTTTAATAATCTAGTTGAAGAATTCCATTGTATTTTATGACCAAAATCCCATGCATGTTCACATATTTTAGATTTTTCGAATTGTTTATTTTTAATGTACGATTGGTGTTCATTAAGTCTAATATGAAAAGGTCTAGATGTTTCTCCTATATAAAATTTATTACATTCGCATGGAATTTTGTAAATACAATTTTTTGTGTTTTGAATTTCATTAAAAGGTTTTGTATTTACTATTAAAGATTTTAATGTATTATTAGTTTGAAAAACTGTTTTTAAATTAAATTTATTGCCAATCCTTCTAATTTTTTCGGATAATTTTGGAATATAAGGGATTTTTACTATATTTGAAAGAATTATTGGGGGGTTTAAATTTTGATCTTTAGTTTTGATGTCTCGGTAAAGTTCACGATTTATAAATTTACTTGGGTAGTTGTTCTTAATCAAGACAGATTTAACAAGTGATAATTCATTATTTAAGATATTGTCATTTGAACAAATTGTTTTTGCTCTATCGGAAAGAGATTTGACAATACCTCGTTTAACACAAATTGAGTGGTTTGAACTAAAATTTAGATATCTATTTGTATGTGTTTCTTTTCTAAAAACTGATGTATCAAAACAATTGTTGTTATTGTGTATTAGTACATCAAGAAACGGTAATTTTTTATTATTTTCAATTTCAATTGTAAATTTAATAGTAGGTTCCGAATTATTAATAGTATATAAAAATGTATCAATATTTTCCCTATCGTGTTGCCAAATTGCAAAGATATCATCTACATATCTAAACCAGACAGAAGGTCTTAAATTTTGTTTGTTTACAATTTCCATTTCAAAATTCTCCATGAAAATATCACACAATTTTGGTGATAAAGGAGAACCCATTGCCATGCCAAAATTTTGTTGATAAAAATCACTATTTAATTGAAAATATGTAGTTTTAATAGATAGTTCCAATAATTCTAGAATTGCTGAGACGCTTAATTTAGTTCTATTTATTAATGTATTATCATTTGTCAACTTTTTTCTCACAAGATTAAGAGTTTTATCGACAGGAACATTTGGAAATAAACTGACTACATCAAAACTAACCATTATATCTGAATTTGTAATTTTGATTTTTGATAATTTTTCTAAAAAATGTTTTGAATTTTTGATAAAGGAATTAGTATTTCCTGATAACGGATCTATTATTTTAAGTAGAAATCTTGCTAAATTTTGACAAGGTGAATTTATAGAACTTATTATTGGTCTTAATGGTATTTGTTGTTTATGAATTTTGGGTAAACCATAAAAATGTGGAGGTTTACTATAATGAGAAGTAAGAGATCTTCGTTCTTTATCACTTAGGAATTTTTTATTTTTATATAAAGTTTTGTAAATTTTGTTTTCAATACTAGTAGTTGGATCTTTATTTAATTTTGAATAGCTACCGTTTTCAATAATTTCGTTAATTTTGTTATCATAATCTGTTTTGTTCATGACAACCGTCGCGTTACCTTTATCTGCCGGTAAAATCTTAATTGTATTGTCATTTTTTTTGTCAATAGCTATATCCGCTGTAAGATAACATTTTTAGATGTGCTACCATCTATGATAAGAAAAGAGTATTGACATTAAATTTTGACTGAATCTAGTCAAGATGTCATTCCTTACTGGTTTACTCACTTTGTATTAATCTCTGAAAGGGATAAAAAAGAAGAGAGTGACATCTTGACTAGATTCAGTCAAAATTTAATGTCAATACTCTCTTCTTACCATAGATGGTAGCACATCTAAAAATGTTATCTTATAGCGGATATAGCTATTGACTTGTACGAGTTTGGAATTTTATTTATTGGATTCGAAAAGCCTAACTGATGAAGTCGAAAGACAGAAACCGGTCTTAGGATGTCGAATCTAATAAATTAAAATTCCTTACTGGTTTACTCACTTTGTATTAATCTCTGAAAGGGATAAAAAAGAAGAGAGTGACATCTTGACTAGATTCGGTCAAAATTTAATGTCAATACTCTCTTCTTACCATAGATGGTAGCACATCTAAAAATGTTATCTTATAGCGGATATAGCTATTGACTTGTACGAGTTTGGAATTTTATTTATTGGATTCGAAAAGCCTAACTGATGAAGTCGAAAGACAGAAACCGGTCTTAGGATGTCGAATCTAATAAATTAAAATTCCTTACTGGTTTACTCACTTTGTATTAATCTCTGAAAGGGATAAAAAAGAAGAGAGTGACATCTTGACTAGATTCAGTCAAAATCTTCGTTCTTTATCACTTAGGAATTTTTTATTTTTATATAAAGTTTTGTAAATTTTGTTTTCAATACTAGTAGTTGGATCTTTATTTAATTTTGAATAGCTACCGTTTTCAATAATTTCGTTAATTTTGTTATCATAATCTGTTTTGTTCATGACAACCGTCGCGTTACCTTTATCTGCCGGTAAAATCTTAATTGTATTGTCATTTTTTTTGTCAATAGCTATATCCGCTGTAAGATAACATTTTTAGATGTGCTACCATCTATGGTAAGAAAAGAGTATTGACATTAAATTTTGACTGAATCTAGTCAAGATGTCATTCCTTACTGGTTTACTCACTTTGTATTAATCTCTGAAAGGGATAAAAAAGAAGAGAGTGACATCTTGACTAGATTCAGTCAAAATTTAATGTCAATACTCTCTTCTTACCATAGATGGTAGCACATCTAAAAATGTTATCTTATAGCGGATATAGCTATTGACTTGTACGAGTTTGGAATTTTATTTATTGGATTCGAAAAGCCTAACTGATGAAGTCGAAAGACAGAAACCGGTCTTAGGATGTCGAATCTAATAAATTAAAATTCCTTACTGGTTTACTCACTTTGTATTAATCTCTGAAAGGGATAAAAAAGAAGAGAGTGACATCTTGACTAGATTCAGTCAAAATTTAATGTCAATACTCTCTTCTTACCATAGATGGTAGCACATCTAAAAATGTTATCTTATAGCGGATATAGCTATTGACTTGTACGAGTTTGGAATTTTATTTATTGGATTCGAAAAGCCTAACTGATGAAGTCGAAAGACAGAAACCGGTCTGAGGATGTCGAATCTAATAAATTAAAATTCCTTACTGGTTTACTCACTTTGTATTAATCTCTGAAAGGGATAAAAAAGAAGAGAGTGACATCTTGACTAGATTCAGTCAAAATTTAATGTCAATACTCTCTTCTTACCATAGATGGTAGCACATCTAAAAATTTATATTTCAAAATACGACCAAAAATATTCTTCCCTGTTATGTCTCGTGTTAATTTCTTATGAATTTTGAATAGGACAAACAACATTTATTTTTTACATTATTATTTTGCACGAGGATTTGTCCGACTAAAACTAGTTGGCAGCTCGATGCAAATATATTTCAAAGAATTCGCATTATACAGTTGAACAATGCCACGGATTAAAATTTAGTTATTCATGTGAGCCACACAGTTGGGCTGGGGGATTACCAAGAGTTCGTCTTGAAAATGTAAATTTCTGGTTTCCCTGCGAAAAGATAATTATACGCTGGCCGGTGAAACTGTCTTTACACGGTTTCATAGTTTCGGATAGGATTAATCTGGAAATGAAAGAGAAAAACCCCCGGACAACGTCCGTCTAGGCACTGCTATTGTACGGAAGACCCTAAATTGATGCCTGGTATTTATTTATAAATTATAACTTTTGAGTTAATGAGTTAAGTTAAGTCATAAGATCGTATTTTGAGAGATAACTGAGGTATTTGTAGACATGATTTTTACAAAATTTAACAATAATTACAAAAGTTTTAAAACTTCAGTTGAATGAAGAGTAAGTTCAAATGATATTGTGTCTAATTTTGCAACCTTTTTTTCTTAACGGAAGATATTGAAAATCACGATTTAGTGCATTTTCGCATTAATAATAGTTCTGCAAAGTTTCGAATTTTTGTAAAATAGCATTTTATATCCTTTGTTAAATTTGCAACCATTCAAACAATACGGAAAGATTTCTTTTATCGAAATCAAATTGTTGTTCTAACTAAAATCATGTTCTTGAGAAGTGCTGTAATTTGCAACCTCTTGCGACAAACGGAAAACATATTTTTTCATGAAATTGTTTTTTTCTATTAAAATAAACATCGAAGTTTTTACGAACGTTTTGAATAATGGTTGCAAATGAAGATGTCCTAACGTACCGGGTGGCCAAATAACAGAGGTAAGCGGCTGTATCTCAGGACCTGCTCATCTGACAACAATGGAATTTTTTTTATTACTATAAATGTGGACATAACAAAACTCTGGAAATTACTTTCGAGTTCCTAGGATCGCCGCTAGGGGGCGTATTTGGTATAAAAGCTTAATTTTCTCGCTTAAAGTCCCAATGAAGTGGGTCTGAAAATATTGTCATGGCAATCTACGATCATTGTTGAATAAAAAACCTTGCATCAATTTTTTTGACAGCTGTTAAATAAAGTGGTGGGGGAAGGTTTTACCATGAAAAAGAAAAATGCTTGTAGTGTCAGTTTGGCTTGGCCGATTTTACTGCAAAAAAATTTGATTAAAAGAGCATTTTTGGAAGTATTTTTCTATAAAAATGAAACAACAATTTATTTTTCCATTGTTCTGCGAGAGGGCGTTGATTTATAACTTACCATATTTCTTTAAATATCTCTAAAAAGTTAAATGAAATCATATATTTTTTCTTACGAAAATAAGTAGAGCATTAAAAACTAAAAAAAATAGTGAAAATCGCAAAACGATATCTCTATTTATAACTTATGGGGACGAGTAAAAGATCTTGTTTTTCAATCTAGGCCTACAACCAGAGAAAATATGATCCTCAAAATTCGCAATACAATTCATGGCCTGCCCAGGGCGGAAATTGAAAATGCAGTTTTTTCTACAAGAGAAAGGGTCGAGCAATGTCTGGAACGAAATGGCGAACATTTTGAGCATCTAGGGAGACACTAGATGAATATATTCAGCTTTGGTCACTTATTTACTCTTCATTTTCTTCGGCCATCGTCTTCTTACTCTGCTGAGGGTTTTTTGAAACAAATAAGTGTGTGAGTGAATCACAAACATTCACAAACATACATAGATATAAATCTTTAACGCTTGTGTTTAGAATTTGCTCTAGAAAAGGTTTGGAATGCACTTACCATTCTTCAATTTTTGTTTCAATATTTAAAATAATTTTGATACATAATTGAAAGAATGAACATGAAACAAGAGTTTACAAAGTTGGTTTGACAAAATCTGGTAGTATTGACCTTGTCAGCTAAAGTTTTTATATTTTTTGACATAAAATGTCTCTTACATTATTAGTGGAAACCTATCACAATAGTCATCCCGCATAATACATGGTCCTTCCGTTGAAAACAAACATGACCGCGACCAAGTCCTTTAAAGAGCGAGAGAATGAGAGAAAGAGCGAGACAAACGAAAACCCAACTCGGAAGCAACATCAATCAAAACCTAAACTAACCAAGCATACCTTTAATCGAATTATTATTAATTTCTGTCGTTAAAAAGCAAAGGGAAACGGTTAAAGTGAGTGAAGGGTTTAGAATTTCCATCCGCGGAGGAAAGCACAGTGAAACGGGATATTTAAAGCAGGACAAAAGTCTGAGAGATGGCGCTGACATCACATCCTTTATGATTAGACAGTTAGTGTTGTTTTGGCAGCTATTGAAAGCAAACAACTTGAGAATCTTTACGTAAAGGAGGGGAGTTTTCAAGAAATGTTAGATAAAATCTATGTTTGATATTCTAAACATCTTGACTGAATGGGTATACAACATTTTATGTATTCATTTGAATTTGATAAGTAGAGTGACATTTTCTGAACCTAAACCAAATAATAGACATTTGTGTAGCTATTTTAAAAACGGAAAAATTGCTACAGAGTAAAAAATAGTTCTTGATACCGTATTTTGTCCTTTTTTGTAGAAAACTTGATCCACCCTGCCAGGACTTAATCATTGTAGCTGTCACTAAAGGGATTAGCTAATGAGATGATGTGGCATATTCTGTTGAATGAAAGATTTTATTTTCGAGAGGATAATGGAAGTTTATGAAAAATGAAGAGATTTTTCGTGTGTGAACCCTGAGAGATGTCTAATTGAATGAAAATAATGCGCCTAAAGTTGTTTTTGACGCTGATATGAATGAAGAGTTTTATTTATTGAGTTCGCATACAAAAACTGATTTTTTTCTTTACGAAATGTGGAGGAGTAGTTGGTTTATAGATATACGAGCGATCCTGTATATCTGAAAATGTTTTCAGAAAATGATCATATATATGATAAACTTTTTTCTTTTGAAAAATTTTAATTATTTAATACACTTTTTGTAATATCCAATTTAAACCTAATAAAGTCGAATCGCAAAATAAACAAAACGCGCTCGCCCTACCTATAAAAGCGTTTTCGAACTCCTGTCTGGGAAAAATCGATTCGCCTGCCTCATTCAAATTTTATTAAAACATTTTACAAATACCTGTCAGTAAATTTTTCATGAACTGAATTTGATCGACAATAATTAAATTCAGTATACAACATTAATAAAATTCATGAGCTACAATTATCTCTAATTTGTATTTTTAATGGACCTCTTTATGCAACGCTATTAAAGTTGGCTGTTTAGAAAAAACAGATTTATAACTTTATTATCTACGCTAAAAAGTTATAATTTACATATAATTTGTAGCCGATTATACAGGGTGTCCCACGACGTACTGTACACAGTCCAACCGTAAGTGCTATAGACCGAGGCCATTTCATATCTGGTATTAAAAAATGCCTTGTTGCGTTTTTGACGGATATACAGGGTGATATTTGAAAATATGTGAATTCTTCTAAGTTAAGTATATCTAAAAGTAAAAATCTCAGACCAATCAAATTAGGCACACTGAGTGTGCTCCCTGAGGTCAATAAAATAGGTTTTAAAAAAATTTTAATTTCAGGTCCGGACTTAGTTTTTTTTTAGATTTTTATTGGTTTTTTGAAAACAACACCCTGTAAGCCAGATGAGATAATTTTAATTTTTCTCACTTTAAAGCTTAAGGATGATACTAAGCAACAGTTAAAAAAAATTGGACGCGCAACTTTTTGTTTTCTGCAGAAAAAAATAAAACTTTGAAAAATAGTATAATTTTAATAGATTCACATTCTTCTTATGACTGATACGGCACTACTTAATCATAAGTACAGTTCATTTTACTCGATATAAAGTATTATTCAATCAACCGTTGAAATTCCAGGGCCGTATTTATTTTTTTTAAGTTTTATTGATCCTGTAAAAACAACACCCTGTAAAGCGAGTTGTACAAATTTTCTTTCTGTAACGTCAAAGAAAAAACTATTACTTTTGATTATTTTGCAAATGCAAGTAGGCTTTGAATTCGCTTTGACGTCCATTTTGACAGTTTGTGACAGAACGTGGTGAGCGAATGACAGAAGACCAAAAAGAGGGTATTTTGGAAATGGTAAATCAAAATTAAAATCCAGTATTTTGAATATTTCTAACTCGACAGTTTTCAGGACGTTAAAGAAAGATCTCCTCCATCCATATCACCTTCAACTGGTACAGAGACTGCAAAAAATAAATACGGCCCTGGAATTTCAACGGTTTATTGAATAATACTTTATATTGAGTAAAATGAACTTTCCTTATGATTTTTGTTGAAAAATGACGATGTGCTATCAATGTAGTGCCGCATCAGTCATAAGAAAAGAAGAATGTGAATCCATTAAAATTATACTATTTTTCAAAGTTTTATTTTTTTCTGCAGAAAACAAAAAGTTGCTCGTTCAATTTTTTTTGACTGTTGCTTAGTATCATCCTTAAGCTTTAAAGTGAGAAAAATAAAAATTGTCTGATCTGGCTTACAGGGTGTTGTTTTCAAAAAACCAATAAAAATCTAAAAGAAACTAAGTCCGGACCTGAAATTAAAATTTTTTTAAAACCTATTTTATTGAGCTCAGGGAGCACACTCAGTGTGCCAAATTTGATTGGTCTGAGATTTTTACTTTTAGATATACTTAACGTAGAAGAATTCACATATTTTCAAATATCACCCTGTATATCCGTCAAAAACGCAACAAGGCATTTTTTAATACCAGATATGAAATGGCCTCGGTCCATAATACTTATGGTTGGACTGTGTACAGTACGTCGTGGGACACCCTGTATACATTGAACGCTTTAAATAATATTCCAATTTTGTTAAATTTTCGGCTTGACTTTTATCGATAAATTTATGTTTAGTTAATAATAAAAAAATTTAGAGCACAATCAGGAGGTGATGAAATTTTAAAAAACACATACACCCGCCTCTGCTTTTCCGTCCCCGAAATAAAATCAGTCCTACGTTGCGGTCAGGAACTCCCTCGTCAGTTTCTGGCAAAACTCCTAGTTATTCCCCTGCCGGATGGAAACAGACTGCTGTATTAAATATTCACCCAGTGTTTTCCTACTGTCATAGATTACTCCAGTTTTATTATTTCGCAGAAGTCTTTGAATTATTGAAATTTTTTTGGTCGTTTCAGCTTCGATTTATTTTTTATTTGGTATAAATCACCGTAAAAACAAATTAAAACTAAGGTGCAGCTATTAGCAAAAAAATTGTTTTTTGCATTTTTAAAATACGCTCCTTAGTTTTTTATCAAACGCTACAGAAATCAAGCAATATGAGTGCTGTATCCATTTCATTATATTAAAATAAGTTCAAGTTTTGTCGTAATTTTTAAAAATATTTATATTAACCCAAATAAACCTCTTTTTTGTAAAAAGTTTGTATAAAGCTCTTTAATTTAAAATCTTCAAGACCAGAATAATTTGAATTTGAGAAATTGTAGTGTCCCGGCAATTTTAATAATGAAAAAATTAAAAACACAAGAATTAATTCCAAATTCTAGACCTTTTCGGATCTAAACTGATCCATCAAGCGTGATTCAATTATGCCTGGTTTAATTGCTTATCGGACTGTACTGTCTTGAGGTTATAGACGCATTCCACCAGATGGAGCAATTTTCAAATATTAAGAGCTGAAATTTGGCAGACATTTTGATTCTAGAATTTTTTAGGACTTTAGTTCTTCAAAGAAACATGGCGGATTGACAGTACGTCGTGTATTTGGTCTCCAAGTTTTTAATTAAAAATATTAGTTTTTCAATGTTTTAATTAAGTTTTCTTAAAACAAGTCAACAATTAGTGATACTGTGCGTTCATTTATTGAAGTTTTTTCAAAAAAAGTTACAAAATGAGTGCAAAAACTGTAAAAGATTTGGCGGTTGTAGTAAAAAATCTTGAAACAACCTTTGCTGATCAAATTTCCTCGCTGAAAAAGGATTTAACTCATACAACATCGCCTTCTAACATATCAGGTACCAGTAATCCTAATGATATATCTTTTAAAATTGCAAACTTAGAAATATTTGTAAAGGAAGAACTATCAAAAATCAATGAGCAAATAAAAGAATTTTCAAAGAAATTTGATGAAACCGTTAAAAAATTTGACAGTCAAATGCAGGATAATAATAACATTGCAATATTATTTCATGGAATCTCTGATGATCTCCTAAATAATAATTCTTCTATTCATACAGCTGATATTTACGATCAAGTATTAGATGTGATAAATAATAAAATGGGTTTATCTGTCAAAAAAGTGGATATCAGTTATTGTCATCGCATCGGCAAAAAAGTGAATGGTAAACATCGTCCCGTAGCTGTTTTCTTTGCGACGAAGTGGCAACGTGATCATGTGTTCTTTAATAAGAAAAAACTTAAAGGCAAATCTATATCAATAAGTGAAAAGTTAACTAAATCAAAACATGAATTATTTAAATTATGTGTAGCAGTTTTCAAAAATAACTGTTGGACTAATAATGGTAATATTTTTGTGCTTAGTGGAAGTAAAAAAGTGAAAATTACAAACACTGTCGAATTGGAAGAACTGGCATAATAAATTTAGTAAATTACTAATTTATAAGGTATCATTTTGCATTAACTTTTTTTTTTGTTGTTGTTTCATTCGGAATATTTATGCTAATTTTAAATTTAGGCAAATTCAGGAAAATTACTATTATTTTTATGATTATTTTTAATTCTGGGTTTCTAGGAAATTATGTGTGTTTTTAAGGAAAAAGTTTGATGATATTTTTATAAATAACAAATAGCATTAATTTAAATTTGAGATATTTTCATAATAATTTCATACTTTTTCGAGTTCAATACAGTATTTGTACTTTCTTTTTCGGTTGTTCTTCAGTTACTAGAATGTACTCTCAGGTACTAAAATTATATTTTTTCTCTTATGTTACTCCGAGCGGTATTCGCATTATTATTTTGTTGTATTTGTAAATATTATTTGTAACTTTTTATTTTAAATTATGAGACCCAATAATTTGAAAAACGTACTTATATAAACACTTCTAGAGTTCTTTGATATTTTTTCGATTTTTTGTATTTGAATTTTTATTATATTAGTTAGGTGATCATTCTGAGGAAGGGACGTGAAATTAATTTTTTTAACTTTTAAACGTCATATAGTAGGATAGGGAAAGTTTTTGTTTTTTGTATATTGCAAAAACATCTTTATCCTGGTATATATATTTTTTTATTAATCAAATATTGAACATGAGTTTTGAGGGAAAGGTGTCAGATATCATATTAATAAAAATTTTTTGAAACATGAAATTAGCACATCTGAATTTTAGGTCAATGTGTACTGGTTTTAATAATTTTGTAGCACTTTTAAATAACAAAAAATTTGATTGCGTTGCGATTACTGAGACATGGCTGAACGAAAAGGTTGACATGGATTTTTTTAATATTTCTGGTTATCAAATGTCATATAAACATAGAGATTACGCTCGTGGAGGTGGAATTTTGTTTTATGTTCGCAATAATATAAAATATGAAGTAGTCAATTTTGATTTTCAGGTAAGTCAAAAACTTGAATTTCTTTTTTTAAAAATGTTTCTAAAGAACATTACTTTGGGCATAGGAGCTTCTTATAGGCCACCTAAAACCCCAAATTTCAACAGTGATTTTGATAACATGCTTAACTTTTTTATACCAACGGTAGATGAAACTATAATACTGGGTGATCTAAATGAAGATTTTTTGGACGTAGAAAATTGTATAAATGAATGCTTTTCAACTTATGACCTAGTGCAAATTTTAAACGAACCCACAAGGGGTACAAAACTTTTGGACCCTATTTTTACATCTAATGTTGACATGATCACCAATTCTGGTACAATTAACTGCAATAATATATCTGATCATAAGATGGGCTTTTGCTACTTAGATATGTCTATATTTTCAACTAAAATTAAGTTCATTAAGCAAAGGCAGTTTAAGGGAATTAATTTAAACACACTTCAAAACGACCTAGAAAATTTATATTGGCAAAGGTACCTTAGTGAGAAGGATATTGAAGCAAAATTAAATATTTTTAACACGTATTTAACAGCTGTTTTTGATGTACATGCGCCTTTGAGATTAGTTCGGGTTACCAAGAAGCCAGCACCATGGCTTGATCAACCTTTAAAAATTAAAATGAGAGAAAGAAACCAAGCTCTGCAAAAGTTTAAACAAACCAAATTGGATAGTGACCTTCAGGTTTACAAAAAAATTAGAAATGAAACTGTAAAATTAGTAAGACAAAATCGTAAAAATGTTATCAATAATGTTGCTAAAGAAAAAGACAAAAAGAAATTATGGAAAACGTTTAAATATTTAAACTTATGCAAAAATGCCAAATTTGATATTCCAGATAACTTAGCAGATCCCAATGATATTAATAATTACTTTTCTGATTTTCTGCGTGATAATTCTGATGATAAGTGCAAAGGAAAAATAGATTTCTACACAAATAATGTTGGTAATTTAGGTCAAAATATTTTTTCTTTTCGTATGGCAACACTTGATGAAGTTTCTAGGGCATTAGATGAAATTAAAAGTAATGCTGTTGGAAATGATAACGTATCACTTTTAATGTTAAATTTTTGTAGACCATTTATTGATACTTATTTAATCCACCTCATCAATTCCTGCATAGAAAAAAGTTACGTCCCTAAGGCTTGGAAAACTTCAGTTGGTAAGCCGTTACCTAAAATTTCTAATCCCAAAGAATACTCTGACCTGAGAATTATTAGCATTTTGCCCGTTTTTTCGAAAATATTAGAAAAAATATTATTTAATCAGCTATGCAACTTTTTTATAGAAAACCAATTAATACCTGATACCCAAGCAGGTTTTAGAAAAGGTTATAGTACGGCCACAGCTTTAGCCGTTGTAATGGATGACATTATTAATGCACTTGATAAAAAAGATAATAGTCTTCTTATTTTATTAGATTTTTCAAAAGCATTTGACACCATTAACCATAAACTGCTTTGTGCCAAACTTCGCTATTATGGTGCGTCACAAGCTGCAGTCTCTCTTATTTTTTCATATCTAACTGATAGGTCACAAGTAGTCGAGGTTGATGGTGTCAGATCAGAAGCTATTAATATTTTAAGTGGTGTTCCTCAAGGATCTATCCTTGGGCCGTTATTGTTTATTTTTTACACGGCTGATATCTTAACTTCGGCAAGACATGGTAAGGTACAGGCTTATGCAGATGATACGCAATATTACTACCGTTTTTCTGCTAAAAATTGTGAAGAAACTTGCCGACTCGTTAACCAAGACCTTCAAGGTATTTCTGATTTATCCAAACAACATAATTTAAAATTAAATTCATCAAAATCAAAAGTAATGATATTTTCATCCCGAAATAACAAAGTCTTTCTTTCCGAAAATATTAATATTAGTATAGATGGGGTACCTTTACCTATAGTGGATGAAACCCGTAATCTTGGTGTTATTTTTGACAATGAATTGAGATTTCATACACATGTACGTAATCTAATGCAAAAATGTTACATGTCTCTTAAATTTATTTATGCCAATAAAGCACTTCTTAGTCACAATATGCGAATGCTTTTGTGTGATTCATTGGTTCTTTCACACTTCACTTATTGTGACTACATTTACTATTTTTGCTTAGATGAAGCTGATAGGACAAAGGTACAATATATTCAAAACTCATGTTGTCGGATTATCTTTGGTTTATAATGGAAAACCGTGCGAAATATCATTTGACTACGTATGTTCATAAAGTATTATTCACTTCTACACCCGAGATTATGAAAGAAAAATTTGTTGCTCGTAAACACATTACAAATGTAAATCTTCGAGACCTCAATCGTCTCACTATGCCAGTGTCATTATATAACGCGATACCAAATGAATTTAAAATTTTTAAACACTCTACATTTAGGTCTAAAGCAAAAAAATTCTTTTTAGATGAGCAAAACAATGATTAATATGGCATATGACATTTTTGCAATTCGGAGCTCTGTTCAATGTTCCCTTCCTTAGAAAAATTAATATTTGACTATATAGTAAAATATATTTTTTTTTTTTACATTTTTTAAAAAAAAATTTTTTTTGATATTGTATTATTACTTTTTTATATATATCTTTTGTTTGTTAATGTGGTTAAGTATGAGTAGCCCTAGGCTAAACTTCGCCACTCCCACTTTTGTTTTTTATTTGTTTAAATTATATTTTGTATTCTTTCATCTGGGAAATAAAGACGTTTATTATTATTATTATTATTATTATTATATTAATAGGATTAATTTTGAAAAATACCCTTTTATTGTTGTATCTTGGCAAATCAACAGAAGATGCTATAGCTGTAATAATATCAAAAATGTATGAAGCTGTTGAACATACGAAACCGGCAATTGGAGTATTCTTGGATCTTGCCAAGGCGTTCGATACTGTAGTGGAGGATTCAGAAATACGTGGAACAGCCCTACAACTCTTCAGGTCATACCTTCACAATCGTACACAACATGTAAAAATAGACGATTGTGTGAGTTCAGAGCAAGATAGAAAATGCGGTGTTCCGCAAGGGACAGTGCTGGGACCCATTCCCTTTATTTTATATTTAAATAATTTGCTTAACTTAAGAATTTCTGGAACCATACATAGTTTTGCTGATGATACGGTACTATTTTATACAGCTTAGACATGGTCAGATTTAAAAATCAAAATTGAAACCGACATTAAAAATATTATTGACTGGTTTAATTATAATTTATTAACAAAAACCATGTTTCTGCCTGTTTGTAGTTATAAGAATGGGATGCTAGAGTACCGTGAACGAACATACAAAAAACAGTAAAATTGGTAAATTTATTTGATGGGAAGATAAAATTTAATGTTATCTTCGTCGCAAGATCCTGGTCTTCTATTTTAAGATAATTTTATAATATTTTTTGTTCAAGAAAAAGTCTAGTGAATCTCGAATTTTTTGGAGATCCGTCAGCCAGATTATTGATCTTCCCGTAGAGAGAAAATCATAGTTGTACTCTTTGACGTTACCTTATCTTTCGCAGCGATCAGTCTTGATTCTCAAGCAGAAAAATGGAACAGCTAAGCTTGTAGAAACATCTATGAAACTCCAAGATTTTGACAACGAAGAAGACCAAAACGAAAAAACGTAGATGTGATAAAAGCTGACAAAATGTGTGAAAAGATGAAGAGAAAGAATAAGTGACAATGAACTATCTTAGAATTATTACGAAATGGTTTCCACGTTTTCCTAGAATTACGTAACATTTCTAATCAAGACGTAAATCATTTAATTATATAACGTTATATTTCCAAGCGATTATCAGTTATTATTGGTCTGTTTCTCTAATTATATCCAGTAAATTTCTGCAGGTTATAATTGGAGTTAAACTCATTAGAAGTCCCTTTAACCCAAGGATAGTAACTGGAATTGCCGAGACGTTCATGAAACTTTGTTCGGCAACTTTTCAACCGGAGTTTCTAACGAAACAAACTAACGAAATGTAAAAGTCAATGCCGTTGTTTATTGGGAAATTATTGGAAATGCAAATTCGTAATTAGGAGCCCCGAATACAGAGTGGGCTTCGGCCGAAAAACTTTTTTATATTTCAATCAAATCATTTTTCTAGTCATTTCCAAATTTTAAAGCTGTTAACTTTGACTTTGACTTCTTGCCTATTAAGGGAGTCAAAATAACATTTAAAATAAAATTTTGGACCTTGATCTCTTTGAAAAATGCATTTTCCGATGCACCTACGTGTTTTTGGGACTTATTTATTAATGCATTTACCTCCAAATATTTATTTAGTTTATTTTATTTATTCTTTACCAGTTATACAAGTTCTCCCAGTCTTTACTATTTAAAATAAGAAATATTTAAATGATCCAATCCGGTCCTGGATTAGTCTCTAAAATGTTGAATGGTTTCGGTGATTGGGTTCATTGTAGTTAAAACAAAAGACAGGACTTTAATTAAAGAAGTTTAGTTGTAATTGTGCTTATTTAAAAAGTCTCATTAGAGACCCAAGCGAAACTTCTCTTCTGTACAAGTTTTCAGATAACAGGGACACAAATCCGGGAGAATATTTCCAACAATCGGTGTGGTAATTAAATTTTTTTATTTCTCGGAGAATCGCTGAAAAGGGATTTCGAGTTATCATTGATTTGTTAGTATTAAACTTACACTTAAACGTAGGCGATATACAAAAAATCGCCCTATATATTTTTCGCAAAAAATATTGAGATATATGTGTACCAAAGTAAAAATTTATTTCAATTATATTCACAATTTATTTCACTTATCTCTAACATATCACTGAAGTTCTTCTGCCCTTGGACCCTCGGCTGACCATTGATAGTCCTTGGGCAAGATCAAGTACAGCAAGTTGTATATTGTTATGATTTAAAAAATTACACAAAATTATGGGAAGCTTATTTTAAAAGAATTTAAAAAAAATATGTAAAGGAGACTTAAAAAAGGGGACGACATGTTTGTTTAGAAATAAAAGATATTAAAAAGTAAAAAAATCTTATAATTACATATTATCTCAATTGGCGCCCAACCTGGGGCAATTAAATTAATTTAATCCATTAATTTCCCAAGAGATGGAGGACAAGGAGATAGGGTAGAATCACCTGAAATAGGACGATACAAATTTTAATGAGGAAAATAAAAATAGCGATAATGAAGAAGAACAGCAAGGAAACAACACAGAAAATAATACAGAAGAACCGGAAAGAGAAGATACAAGATCAGATGAACGATTTATGCAAATTTTGATTGCCATGAATCAAAATATACAAGAAGTAATATAAAGAAATCAAGAAAAGATGGAAAAGAACATGGAAAGAAATAAGGAAGAGATAAAAAAGAAATAAGAAATGTTGGAAATAGCTTAGAAGAAATCAGACAAGATTTAAGAAAAGATACAGATAAAAAAATAGAAGAAACAAGAAAAGTTAGTAAAAAAGAATAATAAAGGTAAAATAATTACAGGAGCAGAAAAATAAGAAAGTAATAGAAACAGGGTTTATTGAAGAAATATATCAAATAAAAGAGGATGGAATGAAAAATAAGAAAAATGTTAAAAATTTAGATAAATCCTTAAAAGAAGAACTTTCAAAGAATAAAATCAGAAGGGAAGAACTTAATGAAATTTCACAAATAAAATTAGCACAAATGGAAAATAAAAATGAAGAAATAAAACCGCAAGAAAAGGAAAGAGAAAAACAATGCTGAGAAATAAAATTAAAAGAAATTATCACAGATGGAAGATTAGATTAAAAAATATTTTTGTAGGGATTGTGATGTCCTAAAGGACGGGCAGGATCGCCATGTGATGTCCTAAGGGACTGGCAGGATCGCCATGTGATGTCCTAAAGGACTGGCAGGATCGCCATGTGATGTCCTTGATAAGGACGTTTAATAATGGTGGTAAATAACTGCAACCATACTAGTGATAGGATATATTAATAACAACAATACAGCCACATGAATCAGAGACTCATAACATCGGTTATGTGAATGTTCTGAATAACAATATCTCTATCTGAATCTCGATATTAATCAATAGGAAGATTGACATTGGCCGTTTTATATACACAATATTTAATAACACAAATTCTCTACGTGTTGGTTGTCGACCTTCCTATCTCATGTAACATAAATATATACAAATACCTGACTAATAACTACATATTTTAATATACTGGGCGATGCGACTCTACCTGCCACAGGGATTATAGGAACTGGGATCAATGTTTGGAAATCATAGATGAAGTTCCAAATGTTGAAAACAAAATTGGTAATATGGAAGACAAAATAACTAATATTACAAACATCGAACCAAACACTGAAAATAGTTCAAATCTTGTTTCTAATGTCTCAGAGCAAATAATCATTCCATTAAATAATAAAATAAACCTTCGGTTCAATAACATTAATAATTGTAATTTTTATTTTGATTCTAAAAAATAATCATGCATGTAGATAGTTTAAAATTGTGTAAAGTTATAATAAAAGTTTTTGAATGATTGCATCGTTTATTAAAAACACACATACCAAATTAGTGTTAATATCGACATCAAAACAGCGGCTTTAATAAAACTTTAATTCACTAGTGATTAAAACCTGATTTGTTACTGTTGGTATGGAGTTAATAATGACGTTTTAATATGTCAAAATTGGATAAAGGATATGAAAAATCGTTTTAAATAATTTATCAATAAATAGAGGCATCTATTGAAATTTCTTTTCTTATCTTTCCCCAATTAATGCTTTTTTCTGTTGCCGTCCCGAAAACAAAATTTTCGGTATGATTTATTAAATCGAAAGTACCACTTTACACAGATCGTACCGAAAATGCTATTTTCGGGACGATTTTTTTTCACTTTCGGAACGATTTCTTTACTTTCTTGGTGTTTTAGTAGGCGGATTTGACAATAACATGAACTTTATATTTTATTATGACAGTGCTTGTCATCAGGTAACATTGGTGTCTTTTTTCGCTTCTCTAATCCAAAAAATGGAATTAAGTAGTGAAAGTGAGACTGAAATGATTCCACATGAAATTAGCGAATCAGCTAAAGCAGCTACTTACGAATTATGGCCGGTAAGGTAAAGAGGGAGGTATGAATTGGTTTACAATTTATTTCAAAAATGGAGTAGTGTTAAAAATGTGCATATTATAAATAAACAAGTGATTCTTGCATATTTAATGGAAAAATCTAAAATATTAAAGCCAACAAGCCCCTGGAGCAATTACTCGATGCTTAAGTCTACAATTAATATTATAATATTAAGAGAAATATCGATATAAGCCGGTATCCCAAAGTTATTGCTTTCCTTAAAAGAAAATCTGTAGGCTATAAACCAAAAAAATCAAAAGTATTGAATAAAGAAGAAATAGATCACTTCTTATCAGAAGCTGGAGATAATATCTACCTAATGACAAAGGTAATATAATTAAATCTAAGGTAAAATTTTACTATTGGGACTCAGCCCCAATTTTGATGCAATCAGTTGCTTGCGGTCTCATTAAACAAAAAAGTTATGAATTTTTTAAGTGAAATAAATTGTCAACTTTTCTTTAATACTTACCAGAAAAATATGTATACAAGTAGGTTTATATAAATATATATTAAAACCAAAAGACTTAAGGTACAAGATAGGTCAAGTTTGGTTAGATTAATGATGTACACAGTAATATTTCAGCTAAATATACTAAATTATAAAAGATAACCTAAAAATTCATACATCAATTTGACGTACTGACATTTGGCAATACTAGGGTCACTTGAGTTGCGATTAGCGTAAACTCTCGCTGTGGTTAGCGTCCCGTCCTTCCGGGACTCAATTTTTTTTCTCGTCTGTGATGAACGCATCTGTATTGCGTATTACTTGAAATTAATAGGATCTGGCTTATTCAGACGACAATTAGTTATTACTCAATAAACAACATTGGTTATCAGGATTCCTCAATGTTAAATTTTTCCAAGAATTTTTTTGTATGGAGATATCCGACCTGTCCCAAAATCAATAGGCGTCATCCTTGTATCATTTCAGTGGTGTCAACCCGATCGGTTCCATACGTATTTTTTCGCGTTTTTTTGACTTTTTTTTTGCACGACGTCTGAATAAACCAGAATTTAGCAGATCAGGTGAGATCAGATAAGATAAGGTCAGGTGTGATCAGATTAACGATGTACAAAATAATAAGGTCAGATAAGAGATAAGGTCAGGTGTGCTCATATTAATGATGTACAAAATAATATAAGGTCAGGTAAGAGATAAGTTCAGGTGTGCTCATATTAATGAGGTACAAAATAATATGAGGCCAGGTAAATGATAAGTTCAGGTGTGCTCATATTAATGAGGTACAAAATAATATGAGGTCAGGTAAGAGATAAGTTTAAGTGTTCTCATATTAATGATGTACAAAATAATCTGAGGTCAGGTAAAAGATAAGTTCAGGTATGCTCATATTAATGAGGTACAAAATAATATGAGGTCAGGTCAGGTAAGAGATAAGTTCAAGTGTGCTCATATTAATGAGGTACAAAATAATATGAGGTCAGGTAAATGATAAGTTCAGGTGTGCTCATATTAATGAGGTACAAAATAATATGAGGTCAGGTAAGAGATAAGTTTAAGTGTTATCATATTAATGATATACAAAATAATATGAGGTCAGGTAAAAGATAAGTTCAGGTATGCTCATATTAATGAGGTACAAAATAATATGAGGTCAGGTCAGGTAAGAGATAAGTTCAAGTGTGCTCATATTAATGAGGTACAAAATAATATGAGGTCAGGTAAATGATAAGTTCAGGTGTGCTCATATTAATGAGGTACAAAATAATATGAGGTCAGGTAAGAGATAAGTTCAGGTGTGCACATATTAATGAGGTACAAATTAATATGAGGTCAGGTAAGAGATAAGTACAGGTGTGCTCATATTAATGAGGTACAAAATAATGAGGTCAGGTAAGAGATAAGGTCAGGTTTGCTCATATTAATGATGTACAAAATAATGAGGTCAGGTAAAAGATAAGTTCAGGTGTACTCATATTAATGAGGTACAAAATAATATGAGGTCAGGTAAGAGATAAGTTCAGGTGTGCACATATTAATGAGGTACAAATTAATATGAGGTCAGGTAAGAGATAAGTACAGGTGTGCTCATATTAATGAGGTACAAAATAATGAGGTCAGGTTTGCTCATATTAATGATGTACAAAATAATATGAGGTCAGGTAAAAGATAAGTTCAGGTGTGCTCAGATTAATGATGTGCAAAATAATGAGGTCAGGTAAAAGATAAGTTCAGGTGTGCTCAGATTAATGAGGTACAAAGTAATATTTCAAGTAAATATATTTATGTAACGCAATGCGCATGCGTTTATTAGACGGGAAAAAATTGGAGTTCCGAGGGACGGGACCCTAGCCACAGCGAAAAATATGACAAGAGTTTACGTTCTGACCGCTATTCAGGTGACCATTTTACTTAAACAAAATTCATAACTTTGTTGTTTGATGAGACCGCAGGAAACTGATTGCAGATTCGTGATCAGCGACCCAAAATTAGTCTAAAAAAAAATACCCCATCAAAATTGGGGCTGAGCCCCAATAGTACAATTTTTCCAAATCTAATTCCTCTTCTTCATTGTGATTATTTTTTTTTTGATTTTAGGTTGCATTAATAATTGGTTTGGCAGGAGCTTGTCGTCGTGAAGAGCTTTGTAAAATGAATTTGGATGATATAGAAGATAAGACAAACATGTTAGTGATTAAAATTCCTAATTCTAAAACGAATATGGAGAGAACATTTGTCGTCATTGGAGAAAATAATATTTCATTATACAAAAAATATTTATCATTACGTCAAGAAAACACACCACAACCTATTGGTATTCACACTTTTGGAAAAATCGCCTGCATAATTGCTGAATTTCTTAAATTACCGAATCCCAAAGAATACACCGGGCACTGTTTACGCAAGAGCTCAGCCACTTTACTCGTGGAAAGTGGTGGTAATATAACCAACTTAAAGAGACATGGAGGATGGAAATCAACCAATGTAGCAGAGGGATACGTAGAAAATTCTTTAAGAAACAAAATTCACGTAGCTTCACAGATTGAAAAGGGTCGTAATGAAACTTCGAAAACTGATGCGTCTTGTTCTAATTTCAACACTGCCACTTCTGTTAATATCCCTAATAATATTAATATAAGTAATTGTATAATTGTGTAATTAATATTCATAAGTAATGTATTTATTAGAGTGTTAATTGTCTATATAAAGTTCATATGTTATTATCCATTGATATTCTTTTTAACATACAAAACGGCTACAGAAAAAATATTGTACGTAACACGATCCAAAAGTAATTTTACGGGGCTCACAGGATTCCAGGACTCACCTACGGCTCGTCCTGGAAACTTCCTACTCATCCCGTAAAATATAACTTTCGGAACTTGTTACGTAAATTACTATTCCAGAATTGAGCCTCTGTTATTTGTTGTTGAGCACTTGCTCACATACTATTTATCAGATTGAGCTTTTTTTCAGTGGATTAAACAAAATCAGAACGCATTCAGTGCCAACATACACACACACACACACACGCTAGGGTGCAGGGGACCTTACGGACCCCGTCTAGATACGAGGACCCGCCTGGGGCCCCTTTATGGGCCCCAATAAAGGGGTTGCAAGCGCTATTCGTCGGTCCACTGATAATACCTCGGATTATATAATAAAATATGTACGCCACGGGTATAATAGACCAAAAATTATAGTGTACCTTTGTACGAAGCAATATTCTAACCGGTAAATCGTCCATAATTAGAAATTCCGGATGGCCAAATTAAAATAAAGACTTTATCTCCGCCCGCGTTCGCGTATATGTGTAAGATAAAAGATCGGATATATCCCGGGGTCTTTGTTCCCTTGGAACGTTTAATTATTTTGTATAAATTAAATTTTACCTTAAATACTGTTGGATTTCAAGTTATACAAGTGAGATTTTAACGAATGTAATTTACGGTGGAAGATTTGTTTAAAAATTACTTATTCACTCACAAAACGGTGAAAAGGCATGGAAAATTATGCAGATAACTTCAATTTTCATTTCAAACTGCCACTTTCACATTCTCAAACTCTTGCTTGTATTGGGTCTATATGATATTTTTATTTATAAATTGGGAAAACCACCATAATAACCAGACGGCTCGTAATTACTTCCAGATGTTCTATTTCATCGAAAAATAATTCATTTACCAAGAAACATTGCAAGTGAAAATTCTCCTCCCCTGTTATTTAATTATGACTCTTCACAAATAAATGATTGATTCCCATTGTGAATATTATTTACCCCAAGATTAGACTTCTAATATAACACCAATAGAAGTTTGACAGTGACTGACGGATACCGAATCCAGGAATTTTCGCCCCGAATAATCGATGACTCAGTTTTATAGAATTAGAAGTGCATCAGCACAAATAGCAGATTTGATAGGGTCAGAACGAATGGAGTACTAGCAAAAGGGCTGGTTTTAAACAATCAGATAAAAATCCAAGTCGACGAGTCTCAAACGCGCTTACCTGTTATTGCATAAATCTAAATTTTAGTAGCAGCGGTATATACAAATTACACAGTTGCGATTACACATATATGTTTATGAACAGTATGAATAGTTGGGAATTTTAGGTGCTGAATTCGACCACCTCTATACAACTCGCGAACATTCACCTAAAAAACATAAAATCCTATGTCCCCAAATAATCGATAACTCAGTTTTATAGAATTAGAAGTGCATCAGCACAAATTTCCGCCTTTGTTTTTCAGAAGCAGATTTGATAGGGTCAGAATGAAAGAAATTCTACCAAAAGGGCTGGTTTTAAACAATCAGATAAACATCCAAGTCGACGAGTCTCAAACGCGCTTACCTGTTATTGCATAAATCTAAATTCTAGTAGCAGCGGTATATACAAACTACACAGTTGCGATTACACATATATGTTTATGAACAGTATGAATAGTTGGGAATTTGAGGTGCTGAATTCGACCACCTCTATACAACTCGCGAACATCCACCTAAAAAACATAAAATCCTATGTCCCCAAATAATCGATGACTCAGTTTTATAGAATTAGAAGTGCATCAGCACAAATTTCCGCCTTTGTTTTTCAGAAGCAGATTTGATAGGTGTTGAGGGTTCTGGAATAAGCCCTATGTTGTGCCAGTTTCCCAGGACGGCCAACAATGTGTTACCGCCTTTATAAACTGCATCGTAGTTCGAATTTCGAGTGGACTGTACTTTTAGATTGAAGAAATGTGCTGTAGTAGGTTTGCCTTCTCAACTTCATCCAACAAAAACAATGGACACCTTTATTTAACCATTTATTAGACTTGTTAAATAAATAAATGAACAAAAACAACAACGTAACAAAGATTACATTAAACTAGTAATCGTGAACAAAGTATTATAGTTAATTTAAAGAAATGACCACATCATTCAGAAAATATTAATTTGCGTGTGTTCTGCATGAGTGATAATTAGACACTGGAGGGTCCTAGCCTGGTTCGCAGCTAGCAACACACTGATTCGCCGTACTAGGAGGCATTATGAATAATTTGTCAGAGAATTTTGGATATATAATATCGCTAACAAGCCCTTATGCGAAGGAACTTGCAATACGTCGCACTTGACGGAGTAGTGAATCGGTTGACGATCAAACACACACTGAGTTTAAATTCGACGAACCTCCGTCGCTTCAAAATCTTTCTTTCCGGATTGCGCAACACCTTCTCGAAAGATTCTTTAGCGTGAGCCGCGTAAACAAGCCTGTAAAATTTTTTCTATTGTCTAGACGCGACGGTTAAAACGGCTTGATACCATCATTATGAAATAGAGCAAAAAATTATCTTTGTCGACACCGCTTCCTGGTTTGACGCCGCTCGCCAACGTATTTTGGTGCGGCGTTGCCGGTTGAACGAATAAACGAATATGAGTTTACATGTTTAATTATCTGAAAATTAAACAATAGGGTCAGAATGAAAGGAATTCTACCAAAAGGGCTGGTTTTAAACAATCAGATAAACATCCAAGTCGACGAGTTTCAAACGCGCTTACCTGTTATTGCATAAATCTAAATTCTAGTAGCAGCGGTATATACAAACTACACAGTTGCGATTACACATATATGTTTATGAACAGTATGAATAGTTGGGAATTTGAGGTGCTGAATTCGACCACCTCTATACTACTCGCGAACATCCACCTAAAAAATATAAAATCCTATGTCCCCAAATAATCGATGACTCAGTTTTATAGAATTAGAAGTGCATCAGCACAAATTTCCGCCTTTGTTTTTCAGAAGCAGATTTGATAGGGTCAGAATGAAAGGAATTCTACCAAAAGGGCTGGTTTTAAACAATCAGATAAACATCCAAGTCGACGAGTCTCAAACGCGCTTACCTGTTATTGCATAAATCTAAATTTTAGTTGCAGCGGTATATACAAATTACACAGTTGCGATTACACATATATGTTTATGAACAGTATGAATAGTTGGGAATTTTAGGTGCTGAATTCGACCACCTCTATACAACTCGCGAACATCTACCTAAAAAACATGAAATCCTATGTAAAATGACCTGCCGGATTCGAATTTTTTGTTCGCTCTTTGATCCGGAATTGCGAAATGTGTCAAAACATGATATTTTTGAAAAAACTGAAAATTTTCCTTAAAATAATATTTATTGCAAACTAGTGCTTAACTTTGTTAATTGGTGTCCGATCGTTATGAATTTTGGATATGATATTTTTCAGTACTTCCCTGACATAGTGTCAATAGTGTCAATAAAAAATGTAGAACGTCAAATAAAAGCTACGTAATTTTTTTTCGCTAGCTGACACAAAATATCGTCATTTTGCAGAGTAAAATGGTGAGTCGAGAAAACTTTTTTATCTTTAGAGATAGTTAACTACTATAAGCGAGAAAAATGTTGCCAATACAGCAAGGAAACTTTTTTACTTCAACTTTTTTTTCATATGACGTTTAGTTTGGGTTGTGTACTTTTTTAAAACCGAAGAAAATTGAACCGGCGCGTCGCTTCTCTTGGCTTTATCACTGTGGGTGCGAATAAAGCGATCAGTGTGTCAAAGAGAGTAAACACCATAGCCTTCTTCATACGCGCAACAAAGATGAAGCGCATTACAATATTAATATGACACTATAGGGGGTTTAGTGCGATTTATGAGATTGAGAAATTATAGCAATAATAATAATAATTTTTTTTAAGCATAAGACACAATATTATTATTATTTAATTGAAATATTTATTTTACAATGCATTTTCCCTCACTCTGGAAACTTATATTGCATCTTACATTTGCTTTCAGGCATTTGCACTTGTTACCACAGTTAAATAATTTACATTTGTAAAATGGAGTAATTTTTAAAAATGTAGGTTTTGCTTCTTTGGAGATTATCTTTGGAACTATACAATTATTGTCTTTGCGTTCGTAACCAAACTTTAGAATTTCTGCTTTAACATATATGTCGTTTTGAAAATTGCTCATTGTAAAAATGCCCTTCTCACATGAAAAATAAAAGAATCCTCCGTCGGCGGCAAATCCTTAACAAAAGGTCATTATTAAAACCTTATTTACCTACCATTATAACAGTATAAACTTCAATGATATATTTTGGTTCCAAAATATTCATCTCATCTGGTTCTTGAGACAATACTATTTTTAGGGCTCTTTTTTTGTGTTTTTTAAACATCAAGCCAACAGAATCACATCCAGATAAACAATATACAACAAATTGTCTGCTAATATTTTAACATCCAGATGCTTCAAGTTAATGATTGAGAAACATGGGATAAATTTCGACATCCAAGGTAACCGAGCAAAACGTTGATAAAATAAAAACATCTGGGTCCAATGAGTAAATAACAAATACCTTAAACATGTCTGTAAAAATATTAATAATTGCAAATATTATAGTATAAGGTTCCTCATGCCCATAGTAAACTGTAACTCATCAACCACTTTCAAATCAATTTTTGTCCATTTTATTGTTCTTTGATTATCTTCTGCCATTCCTGCCAATACAATTTCAATTTGATTAGGTATAACATAATTTTCTTTCATTAGGTTTTGTGCTAAATATGCCAAGAAGTTCTTTTTATTAGAAGGATTTGATATAAAGGACCCCGCACAAAAGGATAGGATTTTGCCGTTCGGTAGAATTGGCTGATTTTTGGATATGTTGTAGGTTTTGTCATCCTGAACAAAAGTCTCCATGGGAACCAAGGTCCAAAGTCCATATTTTGGCCGCTATCGACCTCCAAAGGTCCATAACGTAACCTCTTGAAGCAAGCCAATTACTCATTGAAATATCGTTTTTGATTTATTTTATTATCTAGTTATATGTTTTCGAGGTCGCTGAGTTGGAATCTGATGTAAAAATGACAGAATTGACAGTTGACAGCTGTCAACAAGCTGTCAAGTTGACGGAAAAATACAAAAAAATTGAAATAATGATGTGACCATATGTTTTCGAGGTCGCTGAGCTTGAATCTGATGTCAAAATGACAGAATTGACAGTTGACAGCTGTCAACAAGCTGTCAAGTTGACGAAAAAATACAAAAAACTTGAAATAATTATTAGACCATATATTTTCGAGGTCGCTGAGCTTGAATCTGATGTCAAAATGACAGAATTGACAGTTGACAGCTGTCATCTAGCTGTCAAGTTGACGGAAAAATACAAAAAACTTGAAATAATGAAGGAGCAGACGAGCAAATGGCGGAGGAAATGTTGATCCAGTCACAAGAGCGAAATTCTGTACAAGATAGGGTCAGCAATGAAAACTTGAGACCTAGGCGAGCGAATTGGGTTAATTTAACTGATGCACATATCCCTCTATTTCCTGAGCTAACGTTAGAGTATTTGAGAGAATTGACATATGGAACATACCAGTTACGTTTAGCACCTAGCTATGTTCAAGATAGTCTCTTAAGAAATGGCGAAGATTTAGCTGACGACGAAGAGCAAATGATTGAACTAGATACGAATACAAATGAACCTGGTTTTTTTAGGGTTCGTTTATACTCTAGATTTTCTAATGCTAGGAATCATCAAGTTTGGATTCATTTTAACGAAGAATACGCTGCTAACAACTGTGACGATAATCAAGCTCAGCCTATTCTTGGCTATTATTGTACTATACGTGTAAAGTAGGAACAAGAACACTTGGAACATGTGCACACGTTGCTTGTGTTCTTTGGTACCTCGGTTATGCAAGAAATCATAAAAATAACAAATATCCTTCTTTACAACTCTTGATAACATAAGATTGAAATTATAGATCCGTGAATGTTTTTATAATGAGCTTTCTAAGCATTTGTTTTCTTCACGCTTTAGTATTTATTTCATTCATACATACACAAAATTAATATAAACCACACTTCTTAGTTTATTACTGACAACAAAAGTAACTACCAACTATCATCCTTGTCATATTGACATCAGATTCAAGCTCAACGACCTCGAAAACATATGGTCTCATCATTATTTCAAGTTTTTGGTATTTTTCCGTCAACTTGACAGCTTGTTGACAGCTGTCAACTGTCAATTCTGTCATTTTGACATCAGATTCCAACTCAGCGACCTCGAAAACATATAACTAGATAATAAAATAAATCAAAAATGATATTTCAATGAGTAATTGGCTTGCTTCAAGAGGTTACGTTATGATGGAGAAATGGACCTTTGGAGCTCGATAGCGGCCAAAATATGGACTTTGGACCTTGGTGCCCATGGAGACTTTTGTTCAGGATGACAAAACCTACAACATATCCAAAAATCAGCCAATTCGACCGAACGGCAAAATCCTATCCTTTTGTGCGGGGTCCTTTCTTCCAATCAGGTATATCAAGTTCGACTCGTATTTCGCATGTTTCAAAATGATAATTTTTCGATCTTCTATATCTTTCTGTTTGCTTTAACCTTTCTTCAAAATCGTAACGACCACCAATGCGTAGATACTATTGTACCACAAATCTAAAGCTTTAACTTTAATAGTAAAGACACGTATTTTAAAATCAATTCTCGAAATTTTCTGCTATTAAAATTTTGATACCGCTGAATAAGTGCCATCATATTTTTAATATAAGCTGTGTTAAAAGTGTCGCTTTCTTCTATTGGTATGCAGAAAAGCTCAACAGGTAATTTCTCTTAACACAGCCTTATAGAATTCAGATTTGTTTCCTTTTCTCAAAATAATATTTTTTAAAATTACTTCACTGTTGTCACAAGTGCAAATGCCTGAAAGCAAATGTAAGCAAATATAAGTTTCCAGTGTGAGGGAAAATGCATTGTAAAATGAATATTTTAATTAAATAATAATAATATTGTGTTTTATGCTTGTAAAAAAATTATTATTATTATTCCTATCATTTCTCAATCTCATAAATCGCACTATACCCCCTATAGTGTCATATTAATATTGTGCGCGTTATCTTTGTTGCGCGTATGAAGAAGGCTATGGGTGTTTACTCTCTTTGACACACTGATCGCTTTATTCGCACCCACAGTGATATAGCCAAGAGATGCGACGCGCCGATTCAATTTTATTTGACGTTCTACATTTTTTATGTCAGGGAAGTACTGAAAAATATCATATCCAAAATTCATAACGATCGGACACCAAGTAGCAAAGTTAAGCACTAGTTTGCAATAATAGTATATTATATTATAAGGATTAAAAGTGCATATTTTTTAAAAATAGGCACTTTTAGTCCGTATGATATATACTATTTTTTCTCCAACCAAGTTAAAATTAAAATAAATTTAGTTTTATTCAAAAATCGTTAATAATTTGGTAATAAATTTGAACACCTATTATGGTCTATTTTTATGCATGAGAGAGTAATAAAACAGCATTTCTAATGCAAAACTTAGTACGGTCATTTTAAATATTTTTACGGAATAATCTAAATATTTCCTAAAATTGTCATAAATGTACCTGAGCTAATACAAGTTTTGCGTCTTTTATTGGTCTTTTATAACCATAAGCTGTACAAAACAATAGAAAAAGGTTTAGACAGGCCAAAAGACCTGTGTATTAAAGATAACATAGCCGTATCTTAAGATTATTTTCAATAAGTACCTATTTGCCAATTTTGTTTTATTTTAATTCCAAGAATTTCTTACAGTAATCGAATTATAAGTAGATAAATCCCTTACCAACAAATTTCACCGAAAATGCGATTGTAGGTTTTCCATTTAGTAAGGAGGTCCAGTTGTGTATTCTTGACAGCTTACTAAATGTCGTTTAGTTGCAACATGCAAGGTGCAGTGTGCAGTCTATTGTGAATTCTAGTGTGATCATGGAAAATTTGGAAGTACCGCGTAAACGACAAAAAATCGGTCCTTTAACAGTTAATGAAAAAACATTAATATTTAATTGTTTTAAATCATTTACAGACAAACATTTATGTAAAAGTGTTGATGACACAGTGGAATTAGTTAGTAGTACGCTTGGTGTTGGGAAATCTACGATTTACAGAGTTGTTAAAGAAGAGAAATGTGGCGAGTTTCAAACAGCACGTAAAGCTCCAGGAAAACCAAAATTTCAAATAGAAAATCATTTGAAAGAAAGACTTCGAAGGAAAGTGCATGCGTTCTTCTTTAGAAATAATTTCCGACAGTAGACAAAGTTCTTGCCACGGTTCGAGATGATAAGGATTACCCTGAAATGAGTCGAAGCACACTATGGAAACTTTTAAAAGAAATAGGTTTTCTATGGAAAAAGCATTCCAGAAAGTCTATTTTAATAGAAAGAAGCGATATTGTAGTATGGAGAAGAAATTACCTAAGGACTATAAAAGAAATGAGAAACCAAAGAAGAAATATATTTTATTTAGATGAAACATGGATCAACGAGGGACATACACCAAATAAATTTTGGCAAGATGAAACTGTTACAAGTCGAAGACAGGCTTTTTTAAATAATTTATCTACTGGTTTAAATCCACCATCAGGAAAGGGGCGCAGACTGATAATAGTACACATCGGTAGTTCAAACGGTTTTGTTAAAGGTGGTTTATTGACTTTTGAATCTACTCGTACCGGTGACTACCATGAGGACATGAATGCTGATGTCTTTAAAGAGTGGTTCGAACAAATGATAGATCTTCTTCCTCAGAACTGTATAATAGTAATGGATAATGCAAGTTATCACTCGAGACTTACAGAAAAAATGCCCACAACCAAGTGGTTAAAAAAAGATTTACAGAATTGGCTAAATTCAAAGAATATTAAGTTCCATCCCGGTTCTGTGAGAAGAGAATTGTATCATTTGTGTTCCCTTCATAAAGAGAAATTAAAAAAATATGAAATTGATGAAATTGCAAAAAATCGTGGGATGACGGTGGTTAGATCACCACCATATCATTGCGAAGTAAACCCGATTGAACTGATATGGGCACAGATAAAGGGAGGAGTTTCAGGAAAAAATAATTCTTTTAAAATGAGTAATGTTAAACAGTTGTTTTTGGAGGCTGTAAATAATGTGAAGCCTGAAAACTGGGAAAAGGCAGTAAATCATACGATTAAAGAAGAAGAGAAAATGTGGAAGTTGGACAATATTACTGATGAAATGATCGAGCCACTCAGTGTAAATATTGGTTGCGACAGTTCATCTTCTGATTTCGATTCTGATTTGGATTTGTAGGTAAGAAGTAGTTTTTATATTAAAATTATTATTTATGAACGTAACGTTGTTTAAAAGTCAAAGTTTAAACCCTTATACCTACATAGCCCATTTGACACAATGTTCTTAACATACCTTGTGGAAAAATAAAATATTTTAGAAAAAATTGCACTTTTTTACCTTCAGCTGCTTAGAAGTTATAAGCAGGTTAATTAGGTGAAAATATAAGTGTACACCCGATATATTTATTATATTTATACAAAGGTTATTTCATACGAAAATACTCGAGGTATAACTTCACAAAATATTTTAACTGTCTACTAAAAGAAGTGGTACGCCTATGGATAACGAACGCTTTATTATTTTAATACTCTCTCATACATAAAAATAGACTATAATTATAACAGCGATAGCAAGTCGGTAGTCTGGTATTGTTGGTAAATATTGATTGTCAAGTAGACGTCAGTAGACGTACTAATCATATAATTTTTGTAGTAGTTTTTACGCTGCTTTCAAAATCCCGAACACGATGAAAATATACCTGCGGATATATTGGAAAGTGCCGAAGCAGTATATCTAAATCTTTTGCCACCCAAATCTCGCCAAGTTTATGAACTTGCATATCAGCGATTCATGGATTGGTGTAAAGAAAAAAATGTGCAAAACTATGCGGAGAGTGTTCTTATGGTGTATTTCTCAAATTTAACGAAGACCGTCAAGCCATCCACTCTTTGGTCACAGTATTCAATGTTGCGATCCATACTGGATATCAAAAATGGTGTGGATATTAGTAAATATTCAAAATTACGAGCATTGTTAAAAAGGCAAAGTGATGGATATATACCTAAAAAGTCTAGGGTTTTTACAAAGGAGTAAGTGGATCGGTTCCTGGATATGGCACCTGATAATGTATATTTGATGATAAAGGTTGTTCTAGTATTAGGAATTGGAGGTGCTATGCGTTGTGACGAACTAGTTCATTTGAAAATTGATGACATTGAAGATATGGAGTCGTAAAAATTTTGCAGACAAAAACAAGAAACCTCTTTGTCTACCATTACAGGCGATAATTATTTGCGTTTATTTCGAAAATATGTTGCACTACGGCCATCAAATATACAGGAACGTCGTTTATTTTTGAAGTATGTTAATGGGAAGTGTCAAAGAATGGTTGTTGGTATTCACAAAATTAGTGCCGTGCCGCAAGAAATTGCAAAATTTTTGAATTTAGAAAATTGGAAGGAGTATACTGGACATTCGCTAAGAAGAACATCTGCTACACTTCTTATTGATGGTGGCGGTGACCTCACTTGTCTTAAAAGACATGGAGGTTGGAAATCGAGTACGGTAGCAGAAGGATATATTGAAGAATCACGTATCAACAAAGAGAAAAATATTGCAACCTGACAAAGAAGGTACAAGTACCTGTTCAGATATTTCCTCGAATGTTTCATCAACAGTTACGTAGAATATTTTGAGTTGTTCTAACATTAATGAAAATCTTTTGAATTGTTCGAAAATTGTTAGTGATAATTTCAGTGGTGCTTTGAATTTTGGCAATAATTGTTCCAATTGTACATTCAATATCACTATAAATAACAAATAAATACCTATATATAGTTGCCCAATTAGTTTGTTTTACTAAGTTTGTAAGAGACAATGTTTTTTTCTTCAAATTTCAATTAGAGAGCTCAAATGCAATTACTTTTAGTCCTAGGATTAAAAGTAGCGTTTTTAATCCTAGGATTAAAAGTGTTGCTAAGCAACGAGCAAATGTACGGTAAGGAAATTGATGGCTTTTGCACCTGAAAATAGTACAAAAATGTCAACATTTTTTGATGGTTGGAGAAAATATTATTTTAAGGAAAATTTTCAGTTTTTTCAAAAATGTTTTGACACATTTCGCAATTCCGGATCAAAGGGCGAACAAAAAATTCGGATGTTCGCGAGTTGTATAGAGCATCTTTAAAACGCTTCCTAGAAGGCCTCAGATTCCCAACTATAAAGAGTAAAATAAGGTTTTTTCTGTATACGTCAAACTAGATTTCTAGATATTTAGTTTATAAAAAAAACCTGGTTTTCCGCTCGAAAAATTTCTTTGCCGATGTGTTAAACAATCTAAAAATCAAATTCTTTTCCGTATAAATAAAAAGGCTACGAAAAGTCTGCAAATACTCCGACCGGTAATGGGGTGTGTTTATCCCGAGAAGGTCGTAAATATGGTCGAGAACTCGCAGTCTGTAGGAGTCGCTCGTAAAATCGAACACTCCTTAAAATTAACTGCTAATAAATTACACAAACTTCAGTGTTCGATTAACGCAACCTTCCGGTTTACTCTACGCCGCCATGATTTACGGTCAAAAGATTGTCTGATCTGATCTGATCAGATCGGGGGTTGTGTCACTCCCGTGAATTATTCAGGGAACTAATAAAGGTAGAGAATGGCGAAAGCGTTCGCATAAAACAATGCTGGTAGTCTATAAATATTGTCGCGCATCCCAAATATATTTAAAATATTTACGAAAAGTCAAAATCTTCTTAGAACAGTTTATTTATCAAACCTATTTTAATACAAGTTTATTTATATAATCAATCGAAAACCCAAACATTTAACCAAACCAGGTCGCGCCGCTAAATTTCGCTGATATGCAGAATCACGAAAGTCAAGGTTGGGTGGCTCAAGCACTAGCCTAAGCTAGACAGAAAATGTAGGACGATTTAACCAAAATAATGATTCTGCACATTCAGCTATCTTTGGTTTTAAAAACGTTCCAAGGAACTTCTTGTTTTATTTCTCAGAGTGAGTGATGGTACTAAAGCGTAATAACTGCTAAGTATTCGGGGAGAGATCTCCATAACTTCGTAAAGGTCGAAAAGGCGTTTCGCCCTGGATACGTAGCAGCAACACGAAGGCCAAAAACGGACCTCGTGACAATATATCGACATCAAAGGTGGATTAGAAATTCAAGAATATCATCTGCGAACAATTGGCGTGTTAAAATTAATGAAACTAAAATAACGTAAAATCTCAAAAAATTGTAAATGTATCATCATACCAAATGTTTTAATCTTGGAAATTTGTTTAATGGTTATGTCCTTGTAAATGTACCACAAAAGGACGATTTTTATTTATTTAGGTATATAATCAAAATTTGATATTTCTGTGCTGCGAAAATTTTAAATTCAAATTTTGAATGAGAATCTAGAAAAACAAAAATGGTTGATTTAAACTGAAGGGAAAATTGGTAATAATCCTGGAAAAAAATACACATGATGCATTAAATACGAATTTAATTACTGTATAAAATGGAAATACAAACAATGTATGTACAATATTTTTCAAAGCAAATCTCCATCATCGTGGTCTCCATCTTCAGAACTTGTGAAATCTGATTCGCCAGTAGAGCTTCCCATCGATTCATTTAAACCATACTTATCGCGAGAAGAAAGCAATAGTTGCAAGGCTTCTGGTCATCTTTGACCACAAGTTGATGTGGAATCAACACCTACAGAAAATAATCCAAAAAAGCACAATAGCCCTCAAGTTGTGCAGAAGAATGTGCGGAAAAAATTAGGGGCTACAACCAAAAGTGGTCATATGACTCATGATAGCATATGGTTCGGTGGTATGGTTGCCAAAGATAGCAGGCTGTGGCATCCAAAGGCAAGCTTGCTTGGCTGCCGCGGGAGCTATGGGCACAACCCCAACAGCCGCCTTAGAAGTTTTGCTGAACCTATCACCACTACATGTCCACATACAAGGCGAAGCCAGGTCAGTCACTAGTAGGCTGACCAGAGGGCAAGCGCCCATAAGTATACTGCACGGTAAGATGTACAACGAGCTATACAAAGAGTTGAAAATCGACCCCATAATGGGAATGCTTCGGAAAAAACTTCAAAACAATCATAACAGGCAGAGAGGCATGGAGTAATGGACCTCCAATAAATGCCGAAAAAAGACGGCTTAAAAACCGAGGAAGGTGTAGGAGCAGGAATTAACATAGCTAAGCCAAAGACAAGAGTCTCACTGAGCTTAGGAAAACAAGTGACGATATTCCAGGCAGAAGTTGCAGCAATACGTCACTGTGCATAAGAGTTAGCAAGGCAAGAGTTTAAAGAAAAGACTCTTGCCATATAGCCATATAGCCAAGCGGCTATAAAAAGCAATCAGCTCCATGCAAGTTAATTCCAAATTTGTATGGGATTGCCTAAAAACCTTACAAGAGTTGGGCAGTCAAAACATACTGTCTTCAGCCTGGGTATCTGGCCACACGGGTTACAAGGGCAATGAAGCCCGAAAAGGGGCAAGATGTTCCCCGATTGACCCAGAACCTTTCTGTGGTATAGCGAAAGCGCTGAGAATAAACATGTAACAGTACCTGGATGAAAAAGCAGTCTCGAGAATGGTGGTACAAGGCGCCGGGAATGAGACAGGCCAAAGAGTTCATTAAAGAACCATCGCCAAAATTTACGGAGTACCTACTAAGCCAGAATAGGCGATCAACCAGAATCTTGGTTGGTCTCCTTACAGGGCATTGTAGACTCAACAAACACATGAATAACATCGGTTTGGCAGATACAGACATATGTAGGTTCTGCCAAGAAGATGAGGAAACCTCAGTACACATTCCGTGCTACTGCAAAGGTCTGGCAAGGCTAAGGTTTTCGACGTCAGGGGAGGAAAAACAACAACACTCCCAATATATGAAAGACCTAAGGTCTGGCCTATGGAGAATAATAAGGGTACTCTAATATAAAATGAGGGCACACATTATAGATCTGCAAAGCTCGCAGTGTAGAGGCTATTAATCTAAGGCTTCTGGTAACAAACTTTTTTCTTTTTTCGGATCTGAAGATAAAAGGAGTCGATTGAAAATGTCTTGCAAAAGACCACCAGTTACAAAATTATTTCATACTCCCCGGAGAAGGGCTAGTGTAATACCTGCGCAGGAAAAAATGTTCTGGGTGTGACAGGACATGCAACTTTTAGTTCCCAAAACCAGATTCGCATCTTTGCACAGGAAGTTTTTATTGATTTTTATTCTTAATAACATTTGTAACACTCTACACTGAACAAAATTCTGAGATCTCCTGGGATCATAACTATTTTCATACTTTATTTTAGGTTAAGACATTCACACGCGTCTTTGGAATGTACACACTCAACACTCTTCTAAACATGCAATATAGAACATTTCGAATAATTTCTTTATATGGAAGTGGAGAGTTCAACAATATCGTCCATTAAACCGTTTTGAAATCGGCAGCGTGGAACAGACAATTTGTCACTTGCCGCGAGACGAATATTTTGGAGCACGAAATCACTTCGAACCTCCCTTAAGAAAGGTTAGGTTCAGTCTGTCTGTCTGTCTGTCGTCTGTCGTCTGTCGTCGGCAGGGACATTATTGTATGCAATACAATTCATAAGTGTCGTTTTTTTTTTGCATCCAGCCCACCATTGTAATCGTCTTGTTTCTTGATTTCTTCTTATTAAGAGAACAGTCTAAAATATTTGTTTGATTTATATATAAAATTGTCATAGGATATTTGGGTTCTTTAAGTGTATTTCTAAAAAAATGTGTATTTTAAATTGTGTAAAAATCTCATTTTTTGTGAATTCTGTTCACCTAAATTTAAATGTATAAAAACAGCAGTTGGCACTTTCACAGCAAAATATTACCAACCGCCTCATCCATGATTTGTTACAAACCCTATAGGTAATTCTCCAAGGGTCATTAGGTACCGGGCGAAAAAGGTAAATTTATTTTTCAATTTCGTTTAAAGCCTAGCGACCTTCTGGCAGGGCAAAGGAGAGAAAAAAAAAGAGTATTTTAAGAACGCCATAACTCGCCCTTTCAGCTACTACGAAAATTGCCCGTTCACATTTCAACCGTAATGTCGTTTGGGCCGTACCGACTATTTTTTATTCTTTAACGTCGTGCCACGCGATTTTCTTTAATATTATGAAGCCGTCGACTTGCATAAGAAAAAGCCACTTGGTAAGCTTACGACGTTGCCAAATGGAAAAGGAAGTAAACCGTTCATCGTAAGAAAGAAATAATCAAAATTTTAGCAAAATAATTTGGTGGACTAAGTAATTCTTGAGATTAGTTTAACGCTTTCACTGCCAGCAACGCGCCTAGCGCGTTGTGTTAGGTTTCATCCATGTGCCAGCAAAGTGGTTACCGCATGCTCATGATTCATTTTATGGTTGTAATATTCATCTGGAAACAATAACAAAGACTGTTTCGTGTGAAGGCATACAGTAGACAGTCAGTATATTGTATGTGCGTTCACACAAACAGTCTTTGTTATTGTTGCCAGATGAATATTACAACCATAAAATGAATCATGCATAGCACGCGCCATCCGCGTTGCCGGCACATGGGGATCGTCCTAATATTTTAGGTGGCAGACAAATGGTTAATAGTATTAGGGCTACACCATTCCTGGCTCACTAGGCGCCATAATGTCTGGCGCCAAGATGGCGGCAATACATAACGTCTGGCGTCAAGATGGCTGCAATACATAACGTCTGGCGTCAAGATGGCTGCAATAGATAACGTCTGGCGCAAGTTGATGACGTCACTGTCTGGAGGTTCGAGGTCAAGGCCAAGATGGTTGATGACGTAGACCAAGATGGCTGCTTCCCATCGCTAGAATTATTCTGCAAAGCTGTATTAACAATTAAAATAGCTAATTACTTCCAATGAAGAGGCACAAACAAGAAAAAGTTTCATTGGGAAATTGGTAGAGCTTCTGAAATATCGTGGCGGTTTGGCAACGTGGCAAAAAAGATAGTGGCGACGCCACTCAGAAGAGTAATGCCGAGAATGCCGGAGTAATGGTTACTCGGTAGCTATTATCAGCTTTCATCTTTCTGCCACGTAAAAAGTGTTATGGCTGAAGGGAAAATTGCCTAGGTGGTAACTTTTTATGATAACGAGTAAACATGGTCCCCGCATTTATTTCTGCAACGAAAGCAAAATTGCCATCAACCAGAATGCAGAGAGGTAGGTAGGTGTATGTGTGTGTCAGAAAGTATTTTTAAAAATGGACCCTCTATTATCGTTGGCTTTAATTTTATGGGGTTCAAAATGGTGTAGAGGGTCTAAGAGATGATGGTATAGAAGATAAAATGTGTCTTTATTTTTAATAATATGGACTAAACTTAAGAGAGTAAAATACTTTTGTAAAAGTTGTAGATAAGCGTGTTTATATTAAGAAGTTTCATAAATACGTACTGGTTTAGGGTGAAGAGCTTCAAATAAACGGACTGTGTTTTTTTAGGACCTTTTAAAATGTACCTACATTTTTATGAATTAAATTAATTTTAAGACCTTTAGCGATAAAGGAGAAAGTTGATCTTTTGAGATAGGAATTAAAGGATAATATATTTGGGTTGAACGAAAGTTCACACTTAACGTGTATTGGTCTTTTAATTCATTATGAAAAACCAAATACTGTGAATATTATCTAAGAGCTACAGATGGTAAAATAATTTAAAAAATCGAACGGATTCATTCGCAATGAAATCATCCTGATTAGACTTTCCGTATTTTCCTAAATGAATACCATCCCAAAGTTCCATATTCAGCAAACCCAAGGATTAAGATTACTTTTATCCCCGGTAGAAAATAAATTTAATAAGGTCCTTTTCGCTTTTCTGCGGTAAATGATGAACTTGCTGGATGGCTGAGAGCACAAAGGAGGATTTATCTTTTGAAAACCGATTATTATTGGTACTTGGAAAGAAAGAAATGGAGAATTGATTGAGCATAGAGAGTTGCAGCCTCACTGCCCACCAATGGCGGTCCAAATCGTTTGAAGTGTTTTAAAATATGGCGGAAATTCTTCGATGGATAGACTGCTATATAACGAATTTTAAAGCCTTCAGAGGAATATCAAAAATGTTTGTAGTGGCTTTAACATCATCATTTTTGAGTAGATAACATTAAAAATATAAAAAACATCGATATTTATCAATTGAGATGTATTATATATGTTTAATATCTGGTCACCGAGCTTCGCTCTTAATATTCAAGTCTACATTTTTAAGCAGCCCAATGAGTATATAATTTAAGTATATTTATAACATGACAAATTATTCATTAATTCGCGAAAATCACGGGATGGGCGACATCTACTTGAACTACTGATATTACAGTGACAGTGTTAATTTTCAATTGGCTGCAGCTGTTGTTGACGTTTATCAACTGCTTGTCACAGAGGTTAGTTAAATGCATTAAAGTTGCCTAGTTTCTGGGGATTTCACCCTTTTAGCAGCGTGTAGGGCACACGTCCCGTCAACAGAAGATCGCTGAGCTCACTCTATTTATCACTATATAAGAAAAACTCTATGCTCAATTGATTTTATTATTTATTGATCTGCAGTGAAGGAAAATTATAGGTCTGATATTCATACTTGGGTAAAAACCTCCACAAAAACCTGTGACCAGACTCTCGACGTGTGGCAGATATTGATATCATATTTTTTCAAAAATTTTGAGTTACAAAAATAGTTCATTCATTCGTACATTACATTACAATTTGCTCTTGGAAAATACAAAGTCACAATCAACCTTAAAATGTACTATGAAAATAGAGAATTTTAAATGTCTCTTTAAAGTTTTTTGTAAAATAAAAAATTGAAATCTATCTTAATAGTACACGTGTACAAGCATTCATTCTTTTTCTCTCTCTCTCTCTCTATGATAATGAAAACTTAAATATTAAAACTGTCCGCATAATAAAATAGTAGCCGTAAGGGGTAGTCTCACACTATCGGGGAAGGGAAGAAGCTTTACCCGACGTGCATTTCAACCCGCCAAAAAAAAAAAAAGATTAGCTTTAGGTTAGGTTAGATCTTTGTAATAAATAAAGAAAAGTACCATACGTGTGACATTTTGACATTTGTTACATTCTGACAGGTGTCATATTTTGACATTTGTTCATTTTGAGATTTGTTCATTTTGACACTTGTTACATTCTCACATGTATTACATTTTAACAGTTGTCGCGTTTTTACAGGTGTCACATTTTGACAAGTGTCCATTTTAACAGTGTTACTCAACGTTCATATAAATATTTACCTAAACCCATGATTTCTGAAATTGAATTGGCAACGTTGTATTTTCAACTTTGAATTTATGAGATGGCTGTCATTTGACAAGCAAATTATTTATGTCCGTCAGATGAACCTTTCCTTTTTTATATAAAGCGGCAAATTTAAAATTGAATAAATAAAGTCAAACCTTTTCACTACTATACTATACAGAAGAAAGGAGTGCAGTATTTAATTTGCAGAACGCAGTACAGATTCAAGAGGTAGAAATTTTATTTTTACCTCATCCTTCAACGCTTATTTGTAGTTAAAATTTAAATTTTAATACATCTGATCGGCCTAATATAGTTTTTGTTTAGATAAACCTGTTCTTTTGACAGATAAGTCAGACTTTATTTATTCATAGCCGTATCGTATGTATTTTAATTGATTCAGAATTTTGTATTAATATATATTTCAAAATGGCTTCATTCTAAAAATATTATCATTCCTCCTAAATCCTTGAAGGCAGAATTGTTAGTAATAGCAAGGTAACATAAAAACAAATTCAAAAAATATATTATAGATGAGATGGCCAGAGAAAAAGGAATTAAAATTCTCATATTGCCTCCGGACCACTCAGAGTTAAATTCCATTGAACTGATCTGGTCACAATTATTAAAACAAAACAAAACATTTAAATTTCCTGATGTGCGAAATTAGTTTTTGAAGGCAGTTTCAGATGTAAATAGAGAACATTGGGGAAAATGTCTAAAATTCATTTAGGAAAGTGGATATATCAATGGATAATTTAATAGAACCTATAATAATAAACCTCAGAAAAGACAATTATAGTGATACCAGTAGTTTTAGTGAAGACAGTGACTTTTAAAGATAGTTCTTGAACTAACTTTTTTTTTAATCTTTGAGTTTAGGTAAGTACTGAAGCGTTACTTTTAATGCCAAGAGATTAAAAAAAGTTTAATCCCAACATATAATCCTCCTTGTTATTTATTGGTTAAATTTAATTCGTTCAATGTTAAAGTATCAGATGCATAAAGTTTATTTTTATTTTTTGTAAATAATATAACTTCAAAATTTAATCTACGAAGTGCGTATATATATTTTATATGCTGTGACCTAATTTATATTATAGAAACTTATTTTGCAAAGTACGCCTATGGAATGTGACGTTATATTCCCACTTTTACTGTACTCATCTATCCTTTATAGTATATATTACTATAGAAACAAGTTATTATTATGTGCCGTTGCTAGGAAATAAAACTAAAAGCTTAACTTTTCTTGTAAATATCTCGGAAGATCGAATTTTCACAGACATGAGACCTACATTTTTTGCCGATTTAGATAGGAATTAGTCTACCCTGAAAGTTTCATTGAATTCTGACGAATGGATTTCGAGATCCTCTGGACACACACACACACACATACAAACCTTGCTCGTTTAATAGTATTTGATAAATTATTCCTGGTATCTAAAAAATTTACCGACCACAAGTATAAAAAATTTTGGTGGTAAAGTGAGATGTGAGATCCTAAAGGGTTGTAAAAACCCTTAAACATAAGAAATTACTTAAGAATCTAACAACTCTAAAAGAAAAAAAAAATCGAGAAAAAACTTTACCCATATTGATGGATGTGCCTAGAAGTAATTTAGGTTTTAATTTGGTTAGTTTGCTGCGAATCCGGTACGTTGAAAACGTCCGAAAAAAGAATTGATGATCTATTTAAAAGATCGATCCCGTTTCACAGGAACTTGAAATATATATCTCTGGAGATAAAAAGAAAAATGTTGTTAGTATAGAGCTATAAAACTTCAATTAAAGCGCACTTAAAATCCCAGAGAGGACGTTAACTAACTGGTTATGAATGGCTGAAACAAAGTTTTTAAAACTCTATGAACTTTGTTGTAACTTCGTTATTTTATAATAAACGTTTGTTTCACTTTCGTGTACTAAATAGAATTTAAACTGTTATTTTATTATAGAACAGGGCCAATCGTGTTTGGATTAAAAAAAATTCTTAGCGGTATGTTGATGGTTGTAAAATTTAGAGGGGTGGGGTAGGTCAATATGCGTTTACAAACAAAAATAATTACTGAACACCATCAAGGAAAGAAAAATGCAATATCTGGGTCATGTGATGAGAGGTGATAAATACGAAATACTACGGCTCATAATAGAAGGCAAAGTACAAGGGAAAAGATCAGTAGGAAGACGCCAGAACTCATGGCTGAAAGATTTGAGGAGGTAGTTCCAGAACTACAATTGCCATTTGAATAATAATTTTTTTAAGGACGATTATTACTTAAAATTGTGGTGTTTTGCTGAATATTTTTTTCATCTGTCAAAACAGTCAAATTTTGTGGTTTCAACCAATAACAGCTCACGATCCTAACCGATCATTGGGTTTTATACTGATTATTTTTTTCATCTGTCAAAACAGTCATTAATAACCAAATTTCAAAATGTATTTGTAAACTAACCTGTTTTTATTAGTTTATTTCAAAACGCCTTTAACATTTTTACATACCTCACTTTAACACTAAACTTAAAAATTAATTAAATTTAGAAAGACTTCATTTCATTCTTCTTCTTCGCTTTTATTTACGGCGCCGTTTCGCGGGGTAGCCAGTCAAAAAATCGCCTTGGTTAAGATAAAATCACTCGTGCTACGGACTCGTGATTTTATCAATCAGTTTGTTTTTCGTGGTTTTTCCAAATAAAGCCGTTTTCGTGAAAACCAAAAATTTAATCGATAAAATTTGGAGGACTCGTGGTATTACCTTTGATTATTTTTTTCATCTGTCAATACAGTCAGATATTGTGGTTTCAGCCATTAACAGCTCAGGATCCTAACCAATCATTGTGTTTTATACTGATAAAACCGCTTCTTCGTATTTGTTTCTTCATTAAACTGTGTTTACCTTTTTTGAAAGGTCAAATGTAAACATTTAACAATTTTTATTATACTAAAATGTATTGCAAATCTATGTTAATAACCAAATTTCAAAATGTATTTGTAAACTAACCTGTTTTTATTAGTTTATTTCAACATTCATTTAACATTTTTAGATACCTCACTTTAACAATAAACTTAAAATTAATTAAATTAAGAAAGACATCATTTCATTCTTCTTCTTCGCTTTTATTTAAGGCGCCGTTTCGCGGGGTAGCCAGTCAAAAAATCGCCTTGGTGGCCCTGCATGTAAAACTATAACAGCTCAGGTTTCAATTTAAATTGGTAAAGAAAATTTTCAATATTTGTGTGTAAAGTGTCTTTTGCATAAGTGACTATGTTCTCTGTTTTTAATACAAAATGATTCAAAAAATAATCCTTTCAAATACGACTCGTCCTCTGAAATTTTATAGATTAAATTTTTGATCTTCATACTCAAACGCCTTTATTTTAGGCAAAACCACTCAAACAAACTGATTTAAGATAAAATCACTCATCCTGCGGACTCGTGATTTTATCAATCAGTTTGTTTTCGTGGTTTTTCCAAATAAAGCCGTTTTCGTGAAAACCAAAAATTTAATCGATAAAATTTGGAGGACTCGTGGTATTACCTTTGATTATTTTTTTCATCTGTCAATACAGTCAGATATTGTGGTTTCAGCCATTAACAGCTCAGGATCCTAACCAATCATTGTGTTTTATACTGATAAAACCGCTTCTTCGTATTTGTTTCTTCATTAAACTGTGTTTACCTTTTTTGAAAGGTCAAATGTAAACATTTAACAATTTTTATTATACTAAAATGTATTGCAAATCTATGTTAATAACCAAATTTCAAAATGTATTTGTAAACTAACCTGTTTTTATTAGTTTATTTCAAAACGCCTTTAACATTTTTACATTCCTCACTTCAACACTAAACTTAAAATTAATTAAATTAAGAAAGACTTCATTTCATTCTTCTTCTTCTTCGCTTTTATTTACGGCGCCGTTTCACGGGGTAGCCAGTCAAAAAATCGCCTTGGTGGCCCTGTATGTAAAACTATAACAGCTCAGGTTTCAATTTAAATTGGTAAAGAAAATTTTCAATATTTGTGTGTAAAGTGTCTTTTGCATAAATGACTATGTTCTTTGTTTTTAATACAAAATGATTCAAAAAATAATCCTTTCAAATACGACTCGTTCTCTGAAATTTTATAGATTAAATTTTTGATCTTCATACTCAAACGCCTTTATTTTAGGCAAAACCACTCAAACAAACTGATTTAAGATAAAATCACTCGTCCTGCGGACTCGTGATTTTATCAATCAGTTTGTTTTCGTGGTTTTTCCAAATTCCAAACTCGTGGTATTACCTTTGATAAAACTGCTTCTTCGTATTTGTTTTTTGATAAAACTTTGTTTACCTTTTTATTCGTTTATTTCAAATCGCTTTAATACCAGTGGCGGCTGGCCCAAGAGGGCAAAGGAGGCTGAGCCTCCTCTGAAATATTTACACATAGATCCTCCGTTTAGTTTAATTATTTTTTATTTTGAAGGCTAGCTCCAACCAATAGCGATACTCGAATTTTATGATGTCATTACCCGTAGCCAACGAGTGACTGGACATTATCATCAGTATGTTTTTGTGGTTTTTCCAAATAAAGCCGTTTTCGTGAAAAACAAAAATTTAATCGATAAAATTTGGAGGATTTGTGGTATTACCTTTGATAAAACCGCCTCTTTATTTTTGTTTTTTTATAAAACTGTTTACCTTTTTTGAAATGTCAAATATAAACATTTAACAACTGTTATTTAGTATTATCAATCATTATTATACTAAAATGTATTGCAAATCTATGTTAATACCCAAATTTCCTTTGATTAAATTTTCTTAAAGTAAAATAAATTTGAAATTCAATGATACTCTCGTGCCGAAATGGCATATGCAGCTGTAATAAATCATAAATCATGCATGTGTATACCAAAACCCTTGGGAAACTTCTCCCCAGTGGAAAGAGAGCATGAGGAACGTTTTCAGCAATTTAATGAGGAAGATTTTCAGTTCGCTACACTTTTCAAATTTATATGAGTCGAGTTTCGATGTAAAAACTAGATTTAAAACGCTTTGTTTTAACGTCAAATTGTTGCTGTTTATTATTGGGGTTTGGAATTAAAAAAAAAACAAATATCAGTAAGAAGAAACGAGATAAATATGATTTTATAGTTCAAAATTTGTAAAACTATAAGGCAGCAAAAAAATACCAGATTGGGGAACGACGAAGAAAAGAAAAATATCAATTAAACATAAAAATCCTAGAAATTTGAAACAAGGATAAAAAGGGAAACTAGAAGCCTATTTATTTTCAATTTTTCGGTTAAAAAATCATCTAACCCAACGAAATATTGGTCCTGACCTATTTATTTTCACTTTTTCTTTTAAAAAAATCATCTAGCCCAACGAAATTTGGGTGCTGACCTATTTGTTTCACTTTTTCTCTTAAGCTTTTCTGCTGGGGATCACTCGTAAGGGGGCGAGCTGTTGGAATATAATTTATTGAATGAATGAATGAATTTATTGATCAGATTTCCCATAAGATTGTGATAAATCATATAAAAAAAATGTAAATATAAGTAAAACACTAAAATGTAAATGTAAATACACTAAAATAGATGAAATGCATACAAAGAAAAGATACAACAAAACAATATAATACATGAAATAGATAAATACAATACAATACGTGCAGATGTATTTGATTTATTTTTTATTAATTCTTAAAAACCATTATTTTCTTAGTAGAAGATTTTACAAATCTTTTCCAATGATTAAATCAATCTTTTTTACTCTAGTGGTTATAATTATATATTTTTTTAAGTACAGTAATACAAATTACAACAAATAAAGCTACTAGAGACAGAGTGATGAAAATTGGCAAAACAAATCAATTGAACAAAAGAAAAACACCTCAAATCGACACCCAATAATGGAAAAAGATCAAAAACTCGTATTTTGTTTATCGGAAACTCCATCAGATGATGAATTTTATATTTACTCGCGAACTTTTCTGATTTATCAGATTTTTCTTTGTAACTCATATATCCTTATATTTAGGAAACCCTATCAGCTTATCCAGTTAGGAAAGCACAAACAATATTTGTAGTTGGAAAATCCCTTTGCTCTATCCAATATATCGCAGCCATTTGGCGCGGCTGGGTATCAAATTTAATAGATTAATCTCGGCAGCATTAGGAGATTAGAGAATAGAGGCTCATTCTAAGAGCGAAAGGGGAACTCATAAATGCAGGCTGCAAGAGATTTTTTTTAAAGTATTTAATAAATTTATAAGTGTCTTGGGAGTCAGAGGGTTTATTTTGTGGACTAATAATTTAATCTCTTAATAGGCTAATTCGGGTTGGATGCAATGCGAAATTTATTGTTATTTTGTGAATATTTAACAGAGAAATCTCCTTAACTACTATTACCCTTTTGTAAGCTTTATAGCCTACAGAAGACAGTTTTATAATTGTTTTGCGTTTTTGATGCTTCATAGTAGCAATTTTCAGCGATCAAAATCGAAAATAAATTTAATTTTCTCCCTTTTCGTCTTTTATATTTATTTCCTCTGAAATTTAGGAAAACTGGCAACGTTTCAAGTCAAGTAATGACTAGCCAATTTTTCAATGCTATATTCAAGTTTCAATAAAGGTTTATGAGAGTTAACTAAAGTTAAAAAACTGTTATGCCTTTTCTTCTGTAGTGATTTTTTTCTTCCTAAATTAAAGCACAATTTTAATTATGTTCATTTCGGAAGCTCATTGTGGTTTGTATTTTAATTTCTCTCTCTTTTCACTGGATTAAAACCACTTAGTTGTTAAAAAAGTTTTTTTATTGACGTTTCGGCTTTCCAGATCGAAAGCCGTTATCAAAATGAAATAAAATAAATAAATTTACTAGAAACAGAACACTTGATAATCTTGCAAAAATATGACATCAACATAGTATACATAGAATAAGATTTTGAGATTGAAGATGTCAAAATCTGTTTCAATCATATTTTTGTGACGTTTCTGGGAACGAATTTTTGAAAGGATAGCGCATTTGCATATTATAAGAGAATTTATACTTTGTCATAAATGAAGTTTTCTTATTAATATTATCATAAGAAAAAACCAGATAAAAACTTATGATACTATCCCGATATAGAGGGTATCCTTTTTGCAATTAACTCTTTTTGTAAAATAGGTATCCAAATTTTTGAAATATCAACCGAACAATTAGAAACACATTCGTTATTATTTAAGCATATCAATGCTGCTTCTTTAACTTTGCGGTTATAATTATTCGGTTCCTTTAATAATCTAGTTGAAAAATTCCATTGTATTTTATGACCAGAATCCCATGCGTGTTCACATATTTTGGATTTTTCGAATTGTTTATTTTTAATGTACGATTGGTGTTCATTAAGTCTAATATGAAAGGGTCTAGATGTTTCTCCTATATAAAATTTATTACATTCGCATGGAATTTTGTAAATACAATTTTTTGTGTTTTGAATTTCATTAAAAGGTTTTGTATTTACTATTAAAGATTTTAATGTATTATTAATTTGAAAAACTGTTTTTAAATTAAATTTATTGCCAATCCTTCTAATTTTTTCGGATAATTTTGGAATATAAGGGATTTTTACTATATTTGAAAGAATTATTGGGGGGTTTAAATTTTGATCTTTAGTTTTGATGTCTCGGTAAAGTTCACGATTTATAAATTTACTTGGGTAGTTGTTCTTAATCAAGACAGATTTAACAAGTGATAATTCATTATTTAAGATATTGTCATTTGAACAAATTGTTTTTGCTCTATCGGAAAGAGATTTGACAATACCTCGTTTAACACAAATTGAGTGGTTTGAATTAAAATTTAGATATCTATTTGTATGTGTTTCTTTTCTAAAAACTGATGTATCAAAACAATTGTTGTTATTGTGTATTAGTACATCAAGAAACGGTAATTTTTTATTATTTTCAATTTCAATTGTAAATTTAATAGTAGGTTCCGAATTATTAATAGTATATAAAAATGTATCAATATTTTCCCTATCGTGTTGCCAAATTGCAAAGATATCATCTACATATCTAAACCAGACAGAAGGTCTTAAATTTTGTTTGTTTACAATTTCCATTTCAAAATTCTCCATGAAAATATCACACAATTTTGGTGATAAAGGAGAACCCATTGCCATGCCAAAATTTTGCTGATAAAAATCACTATTTAATTGAAAATATGTAGTTTTAATACATAGTTCCAATAATTCTAGAATTGCTGAGACGCTTAATTTAGTTCTATTTATTAATGTATTATCACTTGTCAACTTTTTTCTCACAAGATTAAGAGTTTTATCGACAGGAACATTTGGAAATAAACTGACTACATCAAAACTAACCATTATATCTGAATTTGTAATTTTGATTTTTGATAATTTTTCTAAAAAATGTTTTGAATTTTTGATAAAGTAGAAATCTTGCTAAATTTTGACAAGGTGAATTTATAGAACTTATTATTGGTCTTAATGGTATTTGTTGTTTATGAATTTTGGGTAAACCATAAAAATGTGGAGGTTTACTATAATGAGAAGTAAGAGATCTTCTTTCAAACTAATAATACATTAAAATCTTTAATAGTAAATACAAAACCTTTTAATGAAATTCAAAACACAAAAAATTGTATTTACAAAATTCCATGCGAATGTAATAAATTTTATATAGGAGAAACATCTAGACCCTTTCATATTAGACTTAATGAACACCAATCGTACATTAAAAATAAACAATTCGAAAAATCCAAAATATGTGAACACGCATGGGATTCTGGTCATAAAATACAATGGAATTTTTCAACTAGATTATTAAAAGAACCGAATAATTATAACCGCAAAGTTAAAGAAGCAGCATTGATATGCTTAAATAATAACGAATGTGTTTCTAATTGTTCGGTTGATATTTCAAAAATTTGGATACCTATTTTACAAAAAGAGTTAATTGCAAAAAGGATACCCTCTATATCGGGATAGTATCATAAGTTTTTATCTGGTTTTTTCTTATGATAATATTAATAAGAAAACTTCATTTATGACGAAGTATAAATTCTCTTATAATATGCAAATGCGCTATCCTTTCAAAAATTCGTTCCCAGAAACGTCACAAAAATATGATTGAAACAGATTTTGACATCTTCAATCTCAAAATCTTATTCTATGTATACTATGTTGATGTCATATTTTTGCAAGATTATCAAGTGTTCTGTTTCTAGTAAATTTATTTATTTTATGTCATTTTGATAACGGCTTTCGATCTGGAAAGCCGAAACGTCAATAAAAAAACTTTTTTAACAACTAAGTGGTTTTAATCCAGTGGAAAGAGAGAGAGAGAGAGTTAACTTAAGTTAAAAAACTGTTATACCCCTTCTTCTGTAATGATCTTTTTTCCTAACTTAAAGCACAACTTTAATTATGTTGTGCGAACCTCCAGACTATAAAACCGTCTTTCACATCCTGCTATTCAGACAGACTCTACTACCAGCAGGATATTAGGGAGAAAACCAGGATAAAAAAGATGAAAGTCTATGAGGGATGGGAAAGTTTCACTAAATTGAAGTAAGGAAAAGATCCTATTCGTTCCTCCACTTTGATTGTAGGAGCCGATTATCTTCAACATTGAATTGGTATTTGGCAAAGTTTTGCAACAGTAGAGCCGCCATTTTTTGCTTAAATCGAATCAAAGAAGGTCCTTTAATCAGAAGAGGGTAAGTTCTAAGAAATCGGGGTTGTTTCACTGCGAACATCTGCGTATTTTAATAGGAAACTGAAATTTGATTTCTTATTCCAGAAGATGCTTTTAAAAACAATAACTTTCAAAAATTAATTGATGTTATAGCGTTCTAAAGACTCTGGATCATGGCATAAAGTAGAACGTGGTATATAGATTTTTAAATATAATCTTTATCTTTATCGACAGAGGTTTGACTTCCGTTTTTAAATCCAGTGGAACTCTGTCGAAGTATCGATTAAAAATATTTACAGTGTCATTTCCAATATTCGTCGGAAACAAAAACGGGAAAAAAACTAGTTATTTCAACGGCTAAATCTGAATGCAATTACGTTTTTCTGACGCTTTATATAGGAAAATAAGAAAAGCGCCTCTCGGTAAAAACATCTCGGAAAACTTTAATTCGCAAAAAGAATAAATAGCTTTTGAGTTGGGGAAAGAAGAAGAAGTGAAACTCTCGACTACGTCGTTACGGGCCTAATAGGATTCGCTCTTTGAATCATCTGGGAGAGAATCGTTTCATTACTATAATGAGTTCCACTCGCTATGTCGCTTGTATTTGCTTCTTTGTCGTAAGCGTTAATAAGAGCGAGATAGGTGCAAAAATTATCGCTCTAATCACGAATAAATGTGTAGAATAATCGAATATATTCATCAATCTTTTAACTGCTCGTCTTTTTTGATTCAAGATCCTTGATTTTAGACCTTAAGGATATTTGGTAGTAGGATTTTTTAAATTTTTTCTTTGGATGTCAAATTTTTTAATCCAATTTATAGGTCTCAAAAGTTGGAATTTAAAACTCGTTTCTATTATTAAAGCTACTACATTTTTGTTATTCCTTACTTTATCTCTTTCTGCTTGTAGCATCAATCTTTCTCTTTATTCCACTTTCATATTTTGTCATTTACAAAAAAGAGAAGACAAACTGATCTCAGATTCAAAGAGTTGTACTGGCTCCTTGGTCACCTGTCGCTTGATAACAAACTCTAATTTACAAGACTGTAATAATGCCAATTTGGATGCATGGTATCACCATGGTATGTGTCAAACGACACAACATAACGACCTTCGGGCTCCAACACTTAAAGAAGTCATAGAAGAAAGAGGTCAAAAACACCACCAGAGATTAGAAGAACATTCCAACGCACTCTTACAACCATTGCTACAGCAACCAGAAACCAGACGACTCAAAAGAAAATTACCAATAGACTTCAAGTGAAGTGCTGAAGGTGTCTTCAATGGAAGGGTCCTCATCCAAATCCAAATTGTTTATTATTAAATTTAAATAGAATAAAAATTAAACAGCTGACAAAGGGAACCTTAGAATAAGCATCTAGTCTAGAAAAAAAAAATATATCTGACGTATGGGATTTGGCAGATACAGGGTTAGACTGATTGGCGTTGATTAAGTTAACGCATTAGTAGGCACAGGGCCTGTTTGACATTATCGATATATTTCTAGTTTTTTTTTTTGTTTGAGAAACTTGCTATTGTGTGATGAAATATATTTCTTTACTTCAGTTTTAAATTTATTTATTTTAGTAATTTGTTTTATTTTTATAGGTAGAAGGTTATAGTATTTTGGGCCAAAATAAAAAAATGATCTTTAGGTAACTGATTTTTTAAAAAGTTGAGTGACCAGGTCCCTGTTGGCTGTAGAGCGGGTAACTCTAGAGTTTTTATATTGAAACTTTTTAGCACTACTATAAATATAAATTTTTATAATACATTGATATATAAATAGTGAGTTGATGTTAAAAATTTGTGTTTCGTCATAAAGTTTTTTGGTTCCAAAAATATATTAACTGTAGAATCAAAAGCACCGCCCCATGCAGTAATACAGTATCTTAGAATGGATTCCACAAATGAGTTATATATCATGATTAAATTTTTTCGTGATTATTTTTTTCATCTGTCAAAACAGTCAGATTTTGTGGTTTCAGCCAATAATAACTCAGGATCCTAACCAATCATTGTGTTTTATACTGATAAAACCGCTTCGTCGTTTTTGTTTTTTGATTAAACTGTGTTTACCTATTTGAGATGTCAAATGTAAACCATTTATCAATTATTATTATACTAAAATGTATTGCAAATCTATGTTAATAACCAAATTTCAAAATGTATTTGTAAACTAACCTGTTTTTATTAGTTTATTTCAAAACTCCTTTAATATTTTTAGATACCTCACTTTAACACTAAACTTAAAATTAATTAAATTAAGAAAGACTTCATTTCATTCTTCTTCTTCGCTTTTATTTAAGGCGCCGTTTCGCGGGGTAGCCAGTCAAAAAATCGCCTTGGTATGTAAAACTATAACAGCTCAGGTTTCAATTTAAATTGGTAAAGAAAATTTTCAATATTTGTGTGTAAAGTGTCTTTTGCATAAATGACTATGTTCTCTGTTTTTAATACAAAATGATTCAAAAAATAATCCTTTCAAATACGACTCGTCCTCTGAAATTTTATAGATTAAATTTTTGATCTTCATACTCAAACGCCTTTATTTTAGGCAAAACCACTCAAACAAACTGATTTAAGATAAAATCACTCGTCCTGCGGACTCGTGATTTTATCAATCAGTTTGTTTTCGTGGTTTTTCCAAATAAAGCCGTTTTCGTGAAAACCAAAAATTTAATCGATAAAATTTGGAGGACTCGTGGTATTACCTTTGATAAAATCTGCCGAAGCATGTAAAATTTATGCATTAGAGCTTTTATTCTTTTACTTAGGTGTATGATGTGATCAGACCAGCGTAGATGTTGATACACTATACCTCCTAATTATTTTCTTGATTCTACTTTATCTAAAGAGGGACACCTACAGTTTGGTTAACAAATTTGGGAATGTAATTTTAAAGAAAAGTGGTTGGTTTACTATAGTCGGACTGAAAGCAATAAATTTAGTTTTTTTGATATTTAGAGTTAGAAGATTGGTGTTTAGCCACAAGTTTACCTTTTTTAAGTCAGCTTCTACGGTACGTTGGATTTCATCCCATTTTTTGCTTTTGAAAACCAATTTTAACTATAGTATCAGAACTCATTTCTTTACCAATTTTGACTCGCTGTTTTCTATTTGACAGATAGTCCGAAATAAGTTCAAGAGCCGATCCCCTAACACCGTAATTATTTAGTTTGTTAAGAAGGATTTCGTGGGAGATCGTGTCAAACGCCTTGGCCAAATCCAAAAAAATTGCTATGCACCCCATGGATTCGTCCAAAGCGGAGATGGTCTCCCCTAGGAAGTCCAATATCGCATTTTCTGTGTTAGATTTTTCTATGAAACCATATTGAGACCTAGTTATTATATTATGCGTTTCAAAAAAATTTATTAGTCTTTTTTTAAGAGCACTCTCGAAAATTTTGGCAAAATTGTTAATAACAGATATCGGCCTATAGTTGGCTGGCTTACTAGGGTCCTCCGATTTGAAAATGCGGGTGACAATTGACTCTTTCCATTGATGAGAAATTTTCCCACTTTTCAATGCTAGGTTTATTATGTGCACTAATGGGGAGTCAATATATGGATGAATATTTTTTATTGTTTTTGAATCTACTTTAGTTCATTGTCAGCAGATTAGCTCATAGAAGAAAGAAATATATTTTCTTATCTATTATCATCTTTTGCTGATACTTTATTTCATTAGTCACGTTCTTGTTTTGGGCTTTCCTTAATCAGTCGTTGGATATTTTTGTCAGTGATTCTGAGGTCTTGATGTAGCATTTTTAAATTTATTTTTAACTTCTATTTTTCACAAAATATAGAAACTAAACAAACCGAATTTTTGGAACGGAAAAACAATGTATTAATTATAAAAAAATCGGAATAGACGACCCAAGGCGCCAGACTGTATCGTCTCCTGCGAACCAAATTCAGTTTAAAGGACGAAATTGAGAAGGCGCTGGGGTGTGAGCTTCCCAATGCGGAAACACCGGAAACAGTATCCATGCGGGAAAGATTGTCTTTCGGTCACTCATTTCCTCCGCTTTACTTTTCTAGCGTTTCTTTCGCGTCCATTGACCATTACTTTAAAATTGCTACGGAGATCTCTGAACTGTGGAGCCGATCGCAATCTTAGATTTTTCATTATCTGCTTCGGTGTTTGCTGAAAACGGCCAATCGACTATTTTTGACTCGAAACGATTCGAATCTAATTCTAGTTCACTGGAATTCAATAAACACCTCGTAGATAAATGCTGCCTGGATTCACAGCTTTGATTGCAGAGCGTCTTTAAAAAAAGTATAAATCGAAGATTCGTGATTGAAAAGAAGCAATACGGGTTCTAGCGAAAAATTTATGATGTATATTTTTAAGTTTGCGCGATTTTTATTGTGGGTTTTTTTTTCTTGCACAAAAATTAAAATATATAATATATTGTTACGTACTCTCGGTGTGTAAAAGAAAAATTAATTTTATAGAATATTTATTTTTATTATTTGATTTATTTAATTTTGAGTTTTAGTACATAATCTATAATGTTATTATTGATTTTATTAATATTCAAAATAAATAACGGTTAACCTTTTATTTTATGTGAAAGAGTTGTTTGCCAGAATAAGGTAAGTGTAATATTTTTTTTATTTACAAAATCAACAATTAGCACAAATCTTATGATTAATCTCTTACCTTTCTCCAATGTTTTATATATATAATCTAAGTAATTTAGTTATAGTTTTTTTGAAAAAAATCTATCCTAATTAATTGTAAAACTTGTGACCTTTTTTTATTTTTAAACGTTTTTAAATATCGATATTAATAATAATCATAATCATCTTTATTGACCTTTTGTTGTCATACACAATGAATAAGGCACGTCAAAGTAAAAAATATAAAAAATATAAAATATTAAAATATACAAAATATTCAAAAGTTAGCAACACAGTATAAGATGACTCAAAGCAAAGGCAGTAATTAACAAAATTACAAGTCAAAATTAAAAATCAAAGTAAAAGATATAAGAAATAGACAATTCAGTAAGACAAATTACAAATCAGAACAAAAATTAAAAATCTCATATATCCGTATTTATCTTAACAAGCGTGATACTCATCTATGGTCTATTTTTATGCATGAGAGAGTAATAAAACAGCATTTCTAATGCAAAACTTAGTACGGTCATTTTAAATATTTTTACGGAATAATCTAAATATTTCCTAAAATTGTCATAAATGTACCTGAGCTAATACAAGTTTTGCGTCTTTTATTGGTCTTTTATAACCATAAGCTGTACAGAACAATAGAAAAAGGTTTAGACAGGCCAAAAGCCCTGTGTATTAAAGATAACATAGCCGTATCTTAAGATTATTTTCAATAAGTACCTATTTGCCAATTTTGTTTTATTTTAATTCCAAGAATTTCTTACAGTAATCGAATTATAAGTAGCTAAATCCCTTAGTAAGGAGGTCCAGTTGTGTATTCTTGACAGCTTACTAAATGTCGTTTAGTTGCAACATGCAAGGTGCAGTGTGCAGTATATTGTGAATTCTAGTGTGATCATGGAAAATTTGGAAGTACCGCGTAAACGACAAAAAATCGGTCCTTTAACAGTTAATGAAAAAACATTAATATTTAATTGTTTTAAATCATTTACAGACAAACATTTATGTAAAAGTGTTGATGACACAGTGGAATTAGTTAGTAGTACGCTTGGTGTTGGGAAATCTACGATTTACAGAGTTGTTAAAGAAGAGAAATGTGGCGAGTTTCAAACAGCACGTAAAGCTCCAGGAAAACCAAAATTTCAAATAGAAAATCATTTGAAAGAAAGACTTCGAAGGAAAGTGCATGCGTTCTTCTTTAGAAAAGAATTTCCGACAGTAGACAAAGTTCTTGCCACGGTTCGAGATGATAAGGATTACCCTGAAATGAGTCGAAGCACACTATGGAAACTTTTAAAAGAAATAGGTTTTCTATGGAAAAAGCATTCCAGAAAGTCTATTTTAATAGAAAGAAGCGATATTGTAGTATGGAGAAGAAATTACCTAAGGACTATAAAAGAAATGAGAAACCAAAGAAGAAATATATTTTATTTAGATGAAACATGGATCAACGAGGGACATACATCAAATAAATTTCGGCAAGATGAAACTCTTACAAGTCGAAGACAGGCTTTTTTAAATAATTTATCTACTGGTTTAAATCCACCATCAGGAAAGGGGCGCAGACTGATAATAGTACACATCGGTAGTTCAAACGGTTTTGTTAAAGGTGGTTTATTGACTTTTGAATCTACTCTGAGGACATGAGGACATGAATGCTGATGTCTTTAAAGAGTGGTTCGAACAAATGATAGATCTTCTTCCTCAGAACTGTATAATAGTAATGGATAATGCAAGTTATCACTCGAGACTTACAGAAAAAATGCCCACAACCAAGTGGTTAAAAAAAGATTTACAGAATTGGCTAAATTCAAAGAATATTAAGTTCCATCCCGGTTCTGTGAGAAGAGAACTGTATCATTTGTGTTCCCTTCATAAAGAGAAATTAAAAAAATATGAAATTGATGAAATTGCAAAAAAATCGTGGGATGACGGTGGTTAGATCACCACCATATCATTGCGAAGTAAACCCGATTGAACTGATATGGGCACAGATAAAGGGAGAAGTTTCAGGAAAAAATTCTTTTAAAATGAGTGATGTTAAACAGTTGTTTTTGGAGGCTGTAAATAATGTGAAGCCTGAAAACTGGGAAAAGGCAGTAAATCATACGATTAAAGAAGAAGAGAAAATGTGGAAGTTGGACAATATTACTGATGAAATGATCGAGCCACTCATTGTAAATATTGGTTGCGACAGTTCATCTTCTGATTTCGATTCTGATTTCGATTTGTAGGTAAGAAGTAGTTTTTATATTAAAATTATTATTTATGAACGTAACGTTGTTTAAAAGTCAAAGTTTAAACCCTAATACCTACATAACCCGTTTGACACAATGTTCTTAACATACCTTGTGGAAAAATAAAATATTTTAGAAAAAATTGCACTTTTTTACCTTCAGCTGCTTAGAAGTTATAAGCAGGTTAATTAGGTGAAAATATAAGTGTACACCCGATATATTTATTATATTTATACAAAGGTTATTTCATACGAAAATACTCGAGGTATAACTTCACAAAATATTTTAAATGTCTACTAAAAGAAGTGGTACGCCTATGGATTACGAACGCTTTATTATTTTAATACTCTCTCATACATAAAAATAGACTATAGAGAGTAGAAAGCATTATTTACCAACATCTTTTTAAGATCTCTTTGAAATATTTTTAGTGATTGAATGTTTTTTAGGTTTTGCAGTAACTTGGTATAAAATAAAGAGCCAGCGTAACAGGGTGATTTCTTAAAGTTTGCATGGTTATGCTGCGTCAGATATATCTTTTTAGCATTTCTAGTGCTATATCCATGCACATCTCTGTGCTTTGTTAGATCATTCATTTTATTGAAAGTGAAAGATAACAACTTGTATAGATACAGGGAAGGAAGGGTCAGAATATTTTTACCTTTAAAAATTTCTCGGCAACTGTCTGTATAGCCTAAATTAAAAATTAATCGAATTATTCTTTTTTGTAATATGAGTCGGTTGCTTGGCCCCAAATGATTATGTTTTGATTTTAGATTGAGTATACATGAGCATAGTAAATTGACAGTAGTGATTCTGTTGGGATATCATTTTTAAGTGAATATATCATAAAATAATTTTAGTTAAGTTTTTTGCAGATAAAATCTATATGATCTCTAAAATTTAAGTTAGAATCAATTAGTGTACCAAGAAATTTAGTTTGTTTTGACGAGTTTATTAGATTATTTTTATCAAAGATTACATTAAAAGGTGGATGCATAAATTTTCTATCACCGTAGGAAAAGTGAACACAAACTGTTTTTCCTAGATTTAAAGCCAAATATCTGGTCACCGAGCTTCGCTCTTAATATTCAAATCTACATTTTTAAGCAGCCCAATGAGTATATAATTTAAATATATTTATAACATGACAAATTATTAATTAATTCGCGAAAATCACGGAGTGGGCGACATCTACTTGAAATTGGCTTGAAAGTAGGCGGGAAAATTAAAAAAGCTGTCAGTGTTAATTTTTAATTGGCTGCAGCTGTTGTTGACGTTTATCAACTGCTTGTCACAGAGGTTAGTTAAATACATTAAAGTTGCCTAGTTTCTGGGGATTTCACCCTTTTAGGGCAACATCTACTGACGCTTGATCTTCGCGAATTGTCACGGTGGACAGGCCCCGTTTCCGGGACGGGCAACAGCAGCGTGTAGAGCACACGTCCCGTCAACAGAAGATCGCTCAGCTCACTCTATTTATCACTATATAAGAAAAACTTTATGTTCAATTGATTTTACTATTTATTGATCTGCAGTGAAGGAAAATTATAGGTCTGATATTCATACTTGGGTAAAAACCTCCACAAAAACCTGTGACCAGACTCTCGACGTGTGGCAGATATTGATATCATATTTTTTCAAAAATTTTCAGTTACAAAAATAGTTCATTCGTACATTACATTACAATTTGTTGTTGGAAAATACAAAGTCACAATCAACCTTAAAATGTACTATGAGAATAGAGAATTTTAAATGTCTCTTTAAAGTTTCTTGTAAAATAAAAAATTGAAATCTATGTTAATAGTACACGTGTACAAGCATTCATTCTTTTTCTCTCTCTCCCTCTCTCTTCTCTCTCTCTCTCTCTCTTTTGACAGTTGTTACATTCTGACATGTATCACATTTTAACAGTTGTCACGTTTTTACAGGTGTCACATTTTGACAAGTGTCCATTTTAACAGTGTTACTCAACGTTCCTATAAATATTTACCTAAACCCATGATTTCTGAAATTGAATTGGCAACGTTGTATTTTCAACTTTGAATTTATGAGATGGCTGTCATTTGACAAGCAAATTATTTATGTCCGTCAAATGAACCTTTCCTTTTTTATATAAAGCGACAAATTTAAAATTGAATTCTTTCAGATTAAAACACCAGAAATTAAATAAAGTCAAACCTTTTTACTACTATACTATACAGAAGAAAGGAGTGCAGTATTTAATTTGCAGAACGTAGTACAGGTTCAAGAGGTAGAAATTTTATTTTTACCTCATCCTTCAATGCTTATTTGTAGTTAAAATTTAAATTTGAATACATCTGATCGGCCTAATATAGTTTTTGTCTAGATTCTTGTTTCCATGGTTTTTACTGTAATAAATTTGTTCTTTTGACAGATAAGTCAGACTTTATTTATTCATAGCCGTATCGTATGTATTTTAATTGATTCAGAATTTTGTATTAATATATATTTCAAAATGGCTTCATTATAAAAATATTATCAGTCCTCCTAAATCCTTGAAGGCAGAATTATTAGTAATAGCAAGGCAACATAAAAACAAATTCAAAAAGTATATTATGGATGAGATGGCCAGAGAAAAAGGAATTAAAATTCTCAGATTGCCTCCGAACCACGCAGAGTTAAATTCCATTGAAATGATCTGGTCTCAATTATTAAAAGGTTATGTTTCTTAAAACAATAAAACATTTAAATTTCCTGATCTGCGAAATTTGTTTTTGAAGGCAGTTTCAGATATAAATAGAGAACATTGGGGAAAATGCATTGGTCATGTTAAAAATGTGGAAAATTCATTTAGGAAAGTTGATATATCAATGGATAATTTAATAGAACCGATAATAATAAACCTCAGAAAAGACAATTATAGTGATACCAGTAGTTTTAGTGAAGACAGTGACTTTTAAAGATAGTTCTTAAACTAACTTTTTTTTTAATCTTTGAGTTTAGGTAAGTACAGAAGCGTTACTTTTAATGCCAAGAGATTAAAAAAAGTTTAATCCCAACATATAATCCTCCTTGTTATTTATTGGTTAAATTTAATTCGTTCAATGTTAAAGTGTCGGATGCATAAAGTTTATTTTTATTTTTTGTAAATAATATAACTTCAAAATTTAATCTACGAAGTGCGTATATATATTTTATATGCTGTGACCTTATTTATATTATAGAAACTTATTTTGCAAAGTACGCCTATGGAATGTGACGTTATATCCCCACTTTTACTGTACTCATCTGTCCTTTATAGTATATATTACTATAGAAACAAATAATTATTATGTGCCGTTGCTAGGAAATAAAACTAAAAGCTTAACTTTTCTTGTAAATATCTCACTCTCACAGACATGAGACCTACATTTTCTGTCGATTTAGATAGGAATTAGTCTACCCTGAAAGTTTCATTGAATTCTGACGAGTGGATTTCGAGATCCTCTGGACACACATACACACACACATACAAACCTTGCTCGTTTAATAGTATTTGATCTATTAAGGTCACACCATTCTTTAAATGAAATTATAACTTTTTTTACTTTTTTTCTAGCTTCTTCTAAAATGGCCGCGGAAAGTATTATTGTAGTATCGTCTGCATATATAAACAAATTCTTGTGGTCATTTACATATAGGAGGAAGAGTAATGGACCCAGTACCCCACCTTGAGGAGTTCCTAGGTCGTTATAGAAGACATCAGAAAAGGTGTTTTCAAGTGAAACAAAGAATGGACGATTAGATACATACGATTTTATCCACGAATTTACAGGATTTCTTATCCCTAAGGCATTTAGTTTTTCACATAAAATTTTTGGGTCTAAAGTGTCGAAAGCCCGCGACAAATCAAAAAATACGCCGTAGGTATACAAATTTTTATCAATATTGTCGTGTATTGTTTGAATGAAATCTAATGTAGCAGTTTCGCAGGAAAATCCGCGCCGGAATCCATGTTGTTTATTTGTAATAATCATCTAGATATGCTACGATTGAATTAAATACTGCTTTTTCAAAACATTTTGCTACGACACTGAGAACAGATATACCTCTTGGAGAGAATATCAGTTGGTCCTTTTTTATGGATAGGAATAACTTTTGAGACTTTCAATATATCAGGAAATTTTCCGGAACTTACTGAGAAGTTGATTATTTTCGAAAAATATGGGGCGAGCTGATTGGAGCATTCTTTTAATAAGAATATTGGAATGTCATCAAAGCCTGTTGACCTTTTATTTTTTAAGCTTCTTATCACCTCTAATAATTGTTTTTACTGGGAATGATGCATTAAATGCATACATGAAGTCATCCCAGAAAATCTTGAACATTTCATCAACTGAATTATTATTTTTTTCGATATCAATGTTTATTTTATTTAATAAGAATTTGAATTCTGATATCTGCACTTTGGTACTTTTAATACTTTTTTATTCTGATTATTTTCCTAGTCAATTCAAAATGGGATTTAGGAAACCAAAAACAGGAATGAGATAAATTAATACAGGATACAACTAGATCTGGATAGTACAGTCAGGATACAACAGGATCTGAATTATTTAACAGGAACAACGATAGGGTAAATAATTGGACTTCTCCACTTCATTTTTCTTGTTTTACAAAAATATAACCTCACTTATTTTGACAGGTAAATTTCTTTGAATATCTTTATCTTTAATAATCAGTATTGCTATGATTTGATTTTCTTTTGTTTTTATAACAAAGATAGATGTGAACGCTTCAAAGGATTTTGGCTTGACAGCGCGAAATAGTTTTTATAAACCATCAAATCACAGCTTACTTGATTGGAATTTGACAGTTTTTTAAAGTAAATTTTTATAAAATTTAAAAATTATTAATTTTTTTTACTACTTTTAATTAACACCAAGTTATTCTAGAGACAAAAAGAATAATTTTGATATAATTTTCTCACTATTTCTACTTATATTAAATTTATACACAGACTTTTAATGTTCGTTATTATTCCCCTTTTTTACTGTATTTCTTTAATTTTAGAAATCCGGAACTCTATTTCTCTGATTTTTATTATTTCCCTCAAATTTTAACTAATTACTTTGACATACCACGATATTGAATTTTAGGAAAGTAACTCGCTAACAATTGTAGAGATGTAGACTCACCATATATTTGCAGGTAAATTTCAAAAGCAAAGGTCATAAGTTAATAACTTTTGCGTTTTATATTCATTTCAAATTCAGTCTGTCATTATTCAGTTCGTATAGTGTTCAGTGTGTTATAAGAATGTCTTTCTTCCTAAGTAATAATGGCGTTAAAATTTGCGTAAAGCTAGAAGGAAGTTCCTGGATAATGGACATCTATATAATAAGTTCATAATCTTAATAAACCTTTATAAATACTTTTAGTTGACGACAATTGTTTGTAAGTAATAATAATATGTATATGTTTTGTAATAAATCTGTTTCTTAATCTATATCATCTATATTAATGTAAAAAAGAACTAAAACATCCTGTCAACTTTCCTTGTGAGCAACTGTGGACGAGCAATTGTTGGCGAGCCACACGATATAGTTGGCCATTGTTAGATTTACTTTCATATATCTAGATAACTCTTGATCGAGGGGTAAACCGCGAGTTAAATTTTTGTACGCTAATGGCTAGTAATGGCTCCTCACTATTGGCTAGTAATGACCAGTATTTCCTCACTAATGGCCGGTAATGCCTCACTAATGGCCCATAATGCCTCACTAATGGCTAGTAATGGCTACTAATGGCCGAGTAATGGCTACTAATGGACGAGGTCTGTACACCAAAATGGACCTCGCGATTTACCCCTCGCCCTTGATGAATCTGCGACACATTTTTTTTAGAAATGCAACCAAATCAATTTAACATATTTTTTATAGATTAAAGTTGGTAGCAATCAAAAAAATCTCTCCTTTAAATGAAGGTTAACTACTTAAACATAAAAAAAAAGATCTAACTGCGAAACCGACCGCGATGGCTTCTATTTTTACTGCTTTTTTTTTTCGAATTTATGAGTCGGGCGATGAAGTTCCGGAGTTTTCTGCTGATTTACTGCAAGCCTGAGTTATAGCCAGGGCGATTTTTTTCTCCGCTTGATAAATTAGCTCATTTTCTTTTATCGAATTTACGAGTAACCGTCTACCGTTCTAGACAAATATTTCCGTACAAACATTTTTAAAGTTGTTCAGAAATGGGTTTGCTTTGTTTTTTTAATGATTTTAAAAATATTGTGGTTTACACTGAAATTGTAGATTATTATATTTGTATTTAAAAAATAATACATGGCAGAATATTTATTTTTGTCTAAACTGCATAAATTAAAAACTTTGAGCCTCCTGATTTTCTCAATTAGACGCTCTTGCAAGTGAAAATTAGTTTTGTATTCTTGAAAACTCACCGTTATGAACAAGTAGAGTAGAATCCCTGGCGAGAGCTAATTCCGAATCTGTCAAAGTAGCATCAGAAGCGTTTTCAGAAGTGGGAGTATCGCTCAACCCGGCTGGTTGCTGGTAAAGAGGATGTTGGTAAGCGTTATGGGAATTGTACCTTTTGGGGGACTCTTCGCCTTCTGAGCCACTCAGGCTATAGGCCGGATAAAGGCGACCTTTTCCTGAAACAAAAGAAATTTTTTTCGTTTAAAATAATCGTCAGTCTATTTTGGAAAATTAGGAAATTGGAAAAATAGGAAGTTCTGTACAGAATTGCAAACAGAGAAATAAAAACAAATTAAATATTGTAGTCAATTTGTTTATTTATACATTTATCAAAATTAAGGGACTTGATTTATTTTAAAATTCATTATAATAAATACACTCATTCGGATTTGATTACGTAAATATCAGTAGTAATGATTAAATATTTCATTAAAATATATACAATATACTCACGTACTGTATTTTTACTGTATTCGTATTCAATTTAAAATTTTCATTTCCGGTGAAATTTGTTTAATATTAAATTTTAGTTAAAATGAATCAAAATTCGTAACTCGTTCTAGGAATGTACAGGGTGTGATAGTAGTGCGAAGAAATAGGAACAAATTTTAGTTTATAAATTGCCAAATTTGGGGTTTTCGAAAAAAAATCAAACGAATATCACCAAAAAAAGTTGTAGAATACAAACTTTGCATCTTTGAAAACAAAACTTTTTACAAAAACTAAATGAAATGGAGAAAAGGAAATTCGTAAAAAAAATGATACAGTTTGACCGTTGACGATTTAGTAAAAAAGTGCTCAGCTTATTGAAATACTTTAACTTGATCTACCGCCCCTGGCTGAATATTGTTTTCAGAATATCATATAACGGAAATTAAATAAAAAATACTATCAAAGTTACAAATTATTGTAAAATTGGGAAAGTTCAGCGAACCCATTTGAAAAGACTATTTCCCTTCTTAATTTCCACCAATCACAAACGCGCAATTTTGAATTACAAATGGTTTCTAGATGAAAAACTGTATGACAGCTCCTGTCAGCAGTTTTTTTGAGTTTACCCGCGGCAAAACTAGACAGCTGTTATCACCAAAAATTACAATACCTTTGATAACAAGTAATTATGGTCTCCTAGGACACCAGAAAACGACGCTAACAAACCACTCTATGCGGTCGACAGCAGTCAGTAACCTGGCTAAAGGAGGGGTGGGCGAACAACAATTCATTAAAATTACTGGCCACAGTTCAGCCAACTCAATTAAGCCTTATCTGCAAATGGATAATGAGCATTATTCTAACATCATAAACACCCTTAGAAGTGACGCCTCAGAACATCCAGCTAAAAAACAGAAAACAGAAGATCCTGCAGCCACTTCTCGAGCTTCTGACTCTACAGCTGGACCCATCAACAACATTAATGATTCCTACACCCAACATTACCAATGAGTTAGGATTGTTCTGTCAAACTGACACGATTTGTAATTATGCAGGAAGTTTGAGATGTATAACCGTATTTATTATTTTTTGAGTAAATTAAGTAAATATAAACAATTTATTAATTTAAATACAAATTGGTACAATGTAAATTACAATTATTATATACTACGTATTTGAACCTTTGGAGTTTTTAAAATCGACTCATTTCTGAACAATTATTGATTAACGTCAAAATTTGACGGTCCTATTAGTTTGTGTATTGTTGTAGGTATATTGATGTCGATGTGGTTGCTATGGAAATGAAATTATTGTAAAATTTTCAATTGGTGGAACTACTCTATGTACTATATATTCTATTTGGAAAAACCACGAAAACAAACTGATTGATAATCTCAAATCAGTTTGTTTGAGTGGTTTTGCCTGAAATAAAGGCGTTTGAGTATGGAAACCGAAAATTTGATCTATAAAATTTGACAGAAAGATTATTTTTTGAATCATTTTGTGTTAAAAACAGAGAAAGACACTTTACACACAAAAGTTCGATATTTTCTTTTACATTTAAACTCCAAATATTACAAACGTAATATAAGTTGCCTATCTAGTAGTAGGCATTTAAGATTATTTATAAAGTGTAACGTTTAGACGTTTTGACATTATGTCAGTTTTAAACGAATTTATGGATGGAGCTGTGTTGTGTGTTACAATAAACGAATAAAAACAGGTTAGTTTACAAATATATTTTGAAATTTGGGTATTAACATAGATTTCCAATACATTTTAGTATAATAATAATTGATAAATGTCTACATTTGACATCTCAAAAAAGGTAAACACAGTTTAATCAAAAAACAAAAACGACGAAGCGGTTTTATCAAAGGTAATACCACGAGTCCTCCAAATTTTATCGATTAAATTTTTGGTTTTCACGAAAACGGCTTTATTTGGAAAAACCACGAAAACAAACTGATTGATAAAATCACGAGTCCGCAGGACGAGTGATTTTATCTTAAATCAGTTTGTTTGAGTGGTTTTGCCTAAAATAAAGGCGTTTGAGTATGAAGATCAAAAATTTAATCTATAAAATTTCAGAGGACGAGTCGTATTTGAAAGGATTATTTTTTGAATCATTTTGTATTAAAAACAGAGAACATAGTCATTTATGCAAAAGACACTTTACACGCCAATATTGAAAATTTTCTTTACCAATTTAAATTGAAACCTGAGCTGTTAGGCTGTTATAGTTTTACATACAGGGCCACCAATGCGATTTTTTGACTGGCTACCCCGCGAAACGCCGTAAATAAAAGCGAAGAAGAAGAATGAAATGAAGTCTTTCTTAATTTAATTAATTTTAAGTTTAGTGTTGAAGTGAGGTATGTAAAAATGTTAAAGGCGTTTTGGCGTTAATAAAAACAGGTTAGTTTACAAATACATTTTGAAATTTGGTTATTAACATAGATTTGCAATACATTTTAGTATAATAAAAATTGTTAAATGTTTACATTTGACATTTCAAAAAGGTAAACACAGTTTAATCAAGAAACAAATACGAAGAAGCGGTTTTATCAAAGGTAATACCACGAGTCCTCCAAATTTTATCGATTAAATTTTTGGTTTTCACGAAAACGGCTTTATTTGGAAAAACCACGAAAACAAACTGATTGATAAAATCACGAGTCCGCAGGACGAGTGATTTTATCTTAAATCAGTTTGTTTGAGTGGTTTTGCCTAAAATAAAGGCGTTTGAGTACGAAGATCAAAAATTTAATCTATAAAATTTCAGAGGACGAGTCGTATTTGAAAGGATTATTTTTTGAATCATTTTGTATTAAAAACAGAGAACATAGTCATTTATGCAAAAGACACTTTACACACAAATATTGAAAATTTTCTTTACCAATTTAAATTGAAACCTGAGCTGTTAGGCTGTTATAGTTTTACATACAGGGCCACCAAGGCGATTTTTTGACTGGCTACCCCGCGAAACGCCGTAAATAAAAGCGAAGAAGAAGAATGAAATGAAGTCTTTCTTAATTTAATTAATTTTAAGTTTAGTGTTGAAGTGAGGTATGTAAAAATGTTAAAGGCGTTTTGGCGTTAATAAAAACAGGTTAGTTTACAAATACATTTTGAAATTTGGTTATTAACATAGATTTGCAATACATTTTAGTATAATAAAAATTGTTAAATGTTTACATTTGACATTTCAAAAAGGTAAACACAGTTTAATCAAGAAACAAATACGAAGAAGCGGTTTTATCAGTATAAAACACAATGATTGGTTAGGATCCTGAGCTGTTATTGGCTGAAACCACAAAATCTGACTGTATTGACAGATGAAAAAAATAATCAGTATAAAACACAATGATTGGTTAGGATCCTGAGCTGTTATTGGCTGAAACCACAAAATCTGACTGTATTGACAGATGAAAAAAATAATCAGTATAAAACACAATGACAGATGAAAAAAATAATCAGGTATTATCGAAATTATAAGAGGTAACTTAACTAAATTGAACGTTCTGATTGGTTAAAAATTACACGAAAAAAATAATCTGCCTTATTCCTTATATTGCAATAAAGGAGAGAGAGTGAAGACAAAAATTATATAGCACCTTTAGCTAACTTTTTATCCTTCTGTTAAAATAACTAAAATAGCATTTAATCGGCTGATTATAAAAAATTATTACATTAATCAGTGTAATAAAAGCCCTATTACAGAACACACGTATATCTTCATTCGTATTCCTACCGTTAATCTTAAAAAAAATGTTCCACTTTTGGAAAATCATCCTGGAATCCTGGCGTTCCATCACTGTTCGGAAAACCTGACATTCCCTGTGTTTCTGAGAAAATTGAAATTCTTTCGCCACGCATCATATTTATGTCGGTGGATTTTCTGTTTGGATTTTATTAAGTGGCGTGGAATGTATCTGAAATCCAGGATACAAATTGGATAATTTGTCTTCTAGCCGCCGCAAGTATTGATTTTGCAGGGGCTTTCTTTCGAGGAGTCTCAAAAAAGGACCGTAGTTAAGATAGAATGAATAAAAATCGATCAATTTATATATTTTGAAATATTTTCTGTATGGTAAAAACCCAAAACACTAGATTATTTTAATATCTTAGTCCATTGAAATGTTACAATTTAAGGACCGAATATTGCATTTTTTAGAGGACGCATTTTTATTTTTGGAACATATGTGGGGGGTCAATAGAAGCTTAACCTCAAGTTTGTGGGGTCGCCAACCTTGTCCCCCGGCCGCCATCGTGGAAAAAGGGGTGAAAACACTTTTTTCGCGATATCTCGAAAACTATGCGTCTTACAAAAAATTTGTAAAGTCATAATTTGTAGCAAATTGTTTTGCCTACAAATATGTTTATATAACTTTTTGCCCTAAATTAAAAATTAAAGAAGTTTTAAGCAAAAAAGTGAGAAAATTTTTATAAAAATTTTCTTTTTTGCTCTATAACTTTTTTTTATACATTTTACAAAAAAATTACCTCAGACCAATCTTGTAGATAATCTTTTGAGGAAAACTTTTCACTATAACTCTTTTCCCCGCCACCTATGAGGTAGAGTCTGTAGGCTCGTTTTTTTTTACGTGGTATCCCCAGTAGGCCTACTCCATCTTTTTCAGGACGTGATACAACATCAGCAGCCTATAATATGGGGAAATTAAAATTTATAAAAATTATGGAGAAACATCCTGAATTAGCTGGTGGTACCGCGCTATTCCTGAGTGAGAAAGTCGATCCATCTTTGCTCATTCTTGTTGGCGAACGTATTTTCATAGCTTTATACGGCGGTAATAAAGGCGACTCACTAGACGGCTTGCGATACAAACGATTTGCCAAGACAGTGACTAAAAATTCCTTTAATTTATCATCGCTGCCTCCAACACAAGATGCTGCTCGTTTTCACAGTCTCCGAGTATATCACCAGGTTCAGTCGTGGCTCGGAAGATATCAAAATCCTGAAGATTGGGGCTGGAAAAAGCATGCAAACATTTGGATGCCAATACAAGCTTCCAAGCCTCCAGCACCCCCCGATCTCATGAAATTAATTTTCTGCAGATGCAAAGGAAACTGTGGAAGCATGTGTGGCTGCAGAAAAGCAGGCCTGAAATGCTCTACAGTATGCCTCCATTGTTCTGGCGAAACATGCTGCAATATTATGGAAATATCAAAGTTAATGGAAGAAAATGGATTTGAAGATGAACTTCCAACTATGACTCTAATTTTAACTTCTGTCATTCCTCAAACTTTCACATTTGACGTTGATTTAGATTCTGAGCCACAGCCTGGACCATCGAAGAAAAGTCGATTAGAGTAGAGTAGAATAAGTGATTAAAAATATTATGATGTCGAGGATTACCTTATAAGCAAGATGTCCGTGGAGTAGGCCTACTGGGGATACCACGTAAAAAAAACGCGCCTACAGACTCTACCTCATAGATGGCGGGGAAAAGAGTTAGGAATGAATAAGTAAAGTTGTATGAATTTAACAAAAATTTTGTAAGAATATATTTACAATAAAAAAAAATCAAAAATAAGTTAAACATTTCGTTTCGACCGGATTCTCATGAGCATTGACGAACCCGGCCAACTTTGGAGCGCTGTAACAGCGTTTTAAATGAATGAAATTAATAAAAATTATAGGGAAAAATTTTCCCCAAAAGATCATCTACAAGATTGGTCTGAGGTAATTTTTTTGTAAAATGTATAAAAAAAAAGTTATAGGGCAAAAAAGAACATTTTTATAAAAATTTTCTCACTTTTCTGCCTAAAACTTCTTTAATTTTTAATTTAGGGCAAAAAGTTATATAATCTTATTTGTAGGCAAAACAATTTGCTACAAATTATGACTTTACAAATTTTTTGTAAGACACATAGTTTCCGAGATATCGCGAAAAAAGTGTTTTCACCCCTTTTTCCGGGGGACAAGGGTGGCGACCCCACAAACTTGAGGTTAAGCTTCTATTGACCCCTCGCACATGTCCCAAAAATAAAATTGCGTCCTCTAAAAAATGCAAAGCTCATGTAACATTTCAATGGACTATTCCACATTAGTTGTAGATTTGGAAGAACCATCTTCTAAAACTTTTAATTTTTTCAAAGCAAAATATTTATTTTTCCATACGAACTATGTAGTTTTTTCGTACCATCTTAAAGTCGAGGTTTCAACGAAGAAAATGAGCACGGACAAAGTTAAAAAACTGAAAATTTGTAAACTAACTATTTCGATTGAAAATTAACGCCGTTCATGGAATTTTTCCTGCAGTTTCAATTCTCCTTTTTCGATTTTTCGAGAACCGGATTCATCTCTTTGGTTTGTGCTGGAGCCGATATTTCATTTGCAACACTGTTAATATTATTAATACAAATAGAGTAGACGAGAGTAATGGCACCATAAATTAGGTTAATGCCTTGTCGAGACTTACAGGAACTATTAGAAAATTTAATTTGATCAAAATGCGGTTGATAAATGCTTCAAAGCGTTTTACCGGGATACCGGGATTAGAATTAAGTAGGGCAAGGTGGTGGAGATGGATAAAGGGAGGGCAGATATCGACCAGCTACAGAAAATCAAGTCTTCATTCATCAGGATTTTTGTTTTATCTAATTCGTCCATGAAATTCTACCAAAAGCATATTTTGCGGTATATCCTTCTGCGAATTTTGTTTCATAGCTTTAATGGATGGTCTCGAAATGTCTTCCATGAAGTTGGAAGAACGAGATATCTCGTTATGATCGGTGACAGAAATAGAAATAGATAAACATAATAGAAAATGAAGTCTCCTTCCTAATTTCGTTATTTCCGCAAAGAAAACAAAAAGGAGTGAAATGAAAATGTTGTAAAGGGAGTAAAAGGACCAGCCCTTGAAGGTGGAAACCGTTCTATACACACGCTTTATCAAATTATACTCCAGAAAAGAATGAATTTTCGATTGGAGGGTGCGCGTAGGATAATATTTTCCATAGAAGAGCAATTTAAATTTTAAATTTGAATACTATAGAAAAAAAAAGCAGCTCTCTAAGGCTTTAAAGGGGGAGCTTATTGAAAATTTGAAAAAAAAATATAATGAATAGATATTCTGTCTATAAAAGATGCAATAACGATGCTCAAATGGATGCAGGAAGTTACTGTTTTCATTCATTCATTGTTAAACATTTTTTCGTCGGTTTTATTTCGAACAATGGTTTTGTCATAAGTAATATCATAAGGGCATCTAATTTTTTCGAAAAAAATCGAAAAAACACGTTGCTATGTAATATCTTAACAAGAAGAGTCGAAGACGAGGTTTTTTTGCACATGCAAGAATGCATTTTGTTAAAAAAAATATTACTTTGTATTGTGTTTACGATTTTTTTCACAGGAAAAATTAGATACCCGAATAGTATTTGACAAGACTATTTCATGAGTAACAGATTATTCTGCATACACAAAACATACTACCTATTATATATGCATACATAATAAATATGTAGGTATTAAAAAAAACGAAAAATTCGAAAAAAATTCGAAAAATCTCAAAGTCGGCACCAACAAAGTATAATAAAATTAAATAATAAAATTATACAGAAAATGCAATCACGTCCAAATCGAAAATAACTAATCCTGGGACAAAAGCCCCCACAGGTGTGGAATTAAAACGATTTAGACGGCTATTAACCAAACCAACACTTTGATTTTGAGTTTGTCATTCCTAGACTAGTTTCGGTATTTTTGTACCTCATCAGTAGGAACTAGACAACCTCGACACTACGTCTCTAAGCAGTGTCTGAAGAAAACATTGGAAACACCGGGTACTTATAGCCACTGAAAGTGACGAAGTCGGTGTGTGTATATCCAACGCCCTCTTCACTCAAATATCAAAATCAAAGTTTGCAGGTATGCAACCCATCAAGCAGGTTCGGAGAAAATAGACAGACTGAGAAGTTGTTCTTTTTATGTAGGTATTAATTTGAAAACTGAAAAACGGATAATTTATTTAATCACAAAATTCTAAAAACTTAATGATTTATGGTACAATTAAAATATAAATTGTAATTTTGGTAGGTATACAGTAGGAGTATTGTTTGAAATCTTTGTTAACTCATTGATAACGTTGGGTGTAGGTAAATCATTAATGTTGTTGATGGGTCCAGCTGTAGAGTGAGAAGCTCGAGGAGTGGCTGCAGGATCTTCTGTTTTCTGTTTTTTAGCTGGAGGTTCTGAGGCGTCACTTCTAAGGGTGTTTATGATGTTGGAATAATGGGCAAAAGGTAGGGTTCTTCGTGTTGGGACCAGCCATTTACTATCGGCCATTTTTTTCTCCATTATATTCTACTCTTCCTAAAAAGTAGGGTTTTTGAAAATCAGTTATTTTTGATCCCAGAATTATTCACTTCCTCTTTAAAATAATGAACTCTACAATTGACTGTTTCTCCACCTCTCCAGGCAAGTTCTACTGAAGCGATATGGTAAAATGTTCGCTGGAGTTCCGCCGGAGTGTCTTCGTCCCATAATAAAACCATTGCGTAGTATTCTTCCAATTTTAATCAAGCAGAGCTCGATTTCCTTTTATCGAGCTCCTTTTATTGGCGCACATCTGCAAATTCCTTCGTTTCGCATTACGAGCTTCCCTAATAGACTTGAAGATAATATCTAATAAATTGTTTAAAAATTATTTTCCACATTGTCTTCACAACTAGTTCTTTGTAATTTTCATCGTTTTCTTTCTTCATATTCCACGCCCAATCTTCCAGGATTAGGTTTAGTTGCTCTAAACTTTTAGTTTCCAAAAGCTTTGCCTTGCAAAATTCCGTAAACTGTTTCCATATTGACGTATGGGTTTTAACCGTATTGTACGGTACACTTTTCTCAATCGCCAGATCAATATTAGTCATAGAATAAGCTGTTTAAATAGCACTGTTTAAAAACAATATTACAAAATTAATTGACAATAAAATCAGAAAAATTGTTTAGCGTCGTTTTCTGGTGTCCTAGGAGACCATAATTACTTGTTATCAAAGTATTGTAATTTTTGGTGACAACAACTGTCAAGTTTTGCCGCGGGTAAACTCGAAAAAAGTGCTGCCAGGAGCTGTCATTCAGTTTTTCATCTAGAAACCATTTGTAATTCAAAATTGCGCGTTTGTGATTGGTTATATATCAATTGTCCAGTTTTTGGACATTTTAATAAAAAAAATCACAAATCCAGTTTGTACATCTTCTGCTTACGTTTTTATATTCTTTTTTGCTGAATATTACAAGAATATGTAGTAGAAAATTTCCAGAAAAAATAAATAAAATTAAAGTCTTTTTTTTTTCAACATTTCCATCTAAAATATCAAATAAATCCAAGGAAACAAAATTTTATATGGCAACTTTGGCAAGAAAGCAAAACTTCGAGTTTCCTTCCTCGCCGAATGAAACCGTTTTGTGATTCAAATTCGAATTTTGCGGCTCGAAAATAAAATAAAAAAACAAACGAAGAACGCAACATCGGGACAATGTAGGAGTGTGATAAAATTTCCGGAAGTTTTGAAGTTGTTTATTGCTTTTTAAGATATGCAAATCACTAGCGACTTTTTATAGTCCATTTGAGAAAGGTATTAATTATTTTTGTGGTGTTTTTATTTCAGTTTCGGCTTTGTAATGGTTTACAATAAACTTCATAATTTATGTTTAGATTAACGAGGCAATAAAACCAGCAAAACGGATTTGTATAACTACAATCAAATTTAGAAATTTGCTAAACAATACAGAAATAAAATTAAATGTTTCAAATCATCAATTACTTATTGTTTTCAAAAGTTTTCTTTCACTTTTTGATTCCACAGTAACTCTAACATTTTTATTAATCACAATACAACATCGAGTTCTATATTATCAATTTATTTTTGATGATATTCACAAGAAAGTACATTATTTATAGTTGGCTATGAATATGACAGTATCTAGTATTCCAAAATGAATGTTACCTTCTCCACCAAGTATAATTGAACTGGAGGTTCCAGAAGAAACATTGTTTTTATGCAAATTTTCAAAATATTTATACCATTTACATTCGTCTATAAGCATAAAAAAAGTAAGATCCCAATCAATCTCAGCGAAATTTTCAATTACTTGTAAGGCAATTAACATTCATAGAATATTTTCGTAGAGTTATTTATGATTACAAAACACGTGATACTCATAAATATCGTTGTTAATTATGTCGTCTTGGGTTTTAACCCCTGTCCCATTCAAGCGCGACCTTTTACCCTTATCAGATCTTGTCAATCATAAATTAACCCTTGGAAGGTGCTTTTCTTAATGGAACTTCGTCGGAAGATGGATAACAGACTGAATGAATACATTTTTCTGTATTATACGATACCCAGAAGCCCATTTTTTATTTACAGAAACTATCAGTGTTTTATTTTATGGGAATTTTTAAGAATTTTTAAAGGAAAATCTTCGTAACTTTTACGAAGTTACAAAAATAGTTAAATTTGCAAGAAAAAAATAAAAATTGAAATAGAAAGTGGAAAAAATAGATATAAGAAAAAAGTTTGTGATCATAAAATTGATGAAAAATATTGTATTTCTTAAAGGAAAATGCGTAGAAAAACGTAAATAGTAAAATCTACCAAACATTTAATAATTTTTATTTTTATTTTCAAATTCAACAAAAAATACATCAATACAGAAAAGTATTCAAGATTTATAGTTTAAAAAATTAAACAAATTGGAGGAAATTGTGTCCAAATTCAAAAATAGTGATTTTTTTTTAAATTTTCATTTTATTTCCACTCTCTTTTAGCTTCAGTTTTCACAGTGAAATAAACCTGGACAAATCAAAATATTTTAATTTTTTTCTTTGTTTTTGTGAGCTAAGGTCAATAGAAAAAAAAATTAATTAGAAAATCTTTGTTTTCATGAAGCCAACGTTTCGGCTTTTTATTAAGCCATCATCAGGGCTTCGAAAAATGATTTCCTTATTTACGAAGCTGAATATGCAGTTAGATGTAAAAATGTATGAACATGGAAACTGCTAACATTCTATTTTATTTATTTGTTGGTAAATTATTATTATTTGATAGCCTTCTTTTTCTCGGCTGAGCATTGCACAAAGGAAAAACAATATTTTTGGTCAGAAACCTTTTTCGCAACAAAATATTTTAAATTTAATCTGATTTCATTAGAATCTGATATTTTCTTAAAAACCTAAAACTATTTTTCACAGAAAGAAACATTTAATAGTAAAAGTTTTTCGGTGTACAAAATTCACTTAGGAGCGTAGTCACGCTTATATTCGGAAAACGACAAGTGACATAAAGTCATGTCCTGACCACCGGCAACGTTGACACGTGACTAATAACACTGATAAATCATTTCAGTTGGAATTACACGCTCGACTCGAAGGTCTGTTACATATATGACATCTTCAGGGCTTAAACGTTGAAAATGCAGTTTTTATACTACACGCCAGTATGTGCACTATCGGCGCTTTTTTAACCAAATACTTCAAAGAAAAGAAAATAGTCCAGTATGTTAAAAAAATCAATTACATTTTTTTTTGTGTATTTAAACGAGAATTTCTCCAGATAAACTTTCAATTAGAAAATTAGTTAGGGTAAAAAAATAGTGAAGCATCGCATCAAGCATCTCCTCAAGCATCGACTTAAGCCAGGCATCAGAGGGCACAAAGATACTGACAAAATACGGCTAGTAGCTAGTGTTCACATGATCTAGAGCGCACCAATCATACATTCCTAAGAAATTGATTTGATTCCTCGGAAACGGCGATGCTTTAGTCGATGCTCGATTCTTTACTATGAATGGTTAACGTTTAATACATGTATTTGTTTTTGAGGGGAGGCTTGATGCGATGCTTCACTATGTTTTTACCCTTAGAGTCGTTTACTTCCTACAAATTTTTTAATAAAATAAATCCATTGGAAGTATTAAAGTATTTTATTTATATAAGGTTTAATTAGGATTTTTTTGAGTTGAAATAAACCAATGCGTTGCTTCTAAAATTACAAGTTTTTATTATTATTATTATGTACAATTATCACCCACAAAACTCTTACCTAAAATTATAAGAAACGACAATTGAAGTTCATTCCTTCCCTTTTACAACCTTAACTTTTTAAACAAAATATTAATAAGAATTTTATTGATAATTATTAATAGAAAATTAAACATGCGGTTTAACCTTAAATTCTCTTCTTCTATCATACATCAGGCACATGACAAGACAGGTCAGGTGCTCACGTCCTTAGATAGAAAGATGTCATCTATCAAGCCAAACGCGCCAAATTTAAAATAAGACATATCTTCTTTACATTTATAATATACACATTTCATTTTATTTATTTGTTATAAAACTAATAAACGTTCCGAATAAATGATGAGTAAAAAGTGCAGAAAATTTTGAAAAATCCAGACACTTTCTTTACCGGCACATACTCTATAACCGTGCTAATGTTATTTATTTTTATAATTATAGAAAATAAATTTTATATGAAAGGAGTCTCTGTCATGATATCGATCAATGTACATACATTTTAGTTCCATAATTCAAAAGATCAGTTGAATACGCTTGATGTTGGATATAATTTTATGCTTTTGACCGATATGGCAATAAAGATTATTAATTAATTAATCAGATATCTTAATTGGGCATTAAAGTTTGTTTCCTTTCAATGCAATGACTAAGAGACGTATGGATCACTTTATTTAGCTAGCGGTAGTTTTTAAAGATTTTAAAAGCCCTAAAAAGTTAACCACATCTGTTTAATTTTCAAAACAAATTAAACATAAAAACTCAAATCGACAACATCGCATCTGTTTAATTTTCAAAACAAATTAAACATAAACTCAAACAATCCGACAACACCGCGAGAGACACAGAAGTCTTAACGGTTTTGGCGCAGAATTTCTAACGGATGTTTTCTAGGTACATGCAAATAGTCACGTCCGCCATAAACTCATAACGTCACAACCAAATTAATCCTTGTCTTCTACAGCGTGAGAGAAAGAGACAGACATAACAAACTTACAAATCTAACAAAATCGATTCGCCCACGCGATAACAACTAAATTCTAGAATACTCGGACGGATGGAAAAAAAAACTTCGAAAAGGTCCAGACTTCGTAAACTTTTAAATCAGTGTATCATCATCACTCACAAACACAACACTAAAACGCGCATTATAAATATTTTCTGAATGATGTGATTATTTTACTTCTTTACTAATATGTTTTAGTGATTGTTAAAACATACGTTTACTAATAATTTGTGCGTTGTTCGTTCATTACTTACTAAAGTAATTTTAGTGTTAAGTTGTTAATTTGTGATTTATTTATTTAACATTTTTTAATAAACTTAAATAAAAGGTGTTTGTTGTTTTTGTTAATGGAGTTGGGAAGGCAAACAACACAAATCATACAGTCCACTTAGAAGCTACGATACAGTTTAAAAAGGCTATGAGCATATCTCGGTAGTCCTGGTAAACTGGTACACCATAGGGATAGTTCCAGAACCCTCAACAACATCTTTATGAAATACTCTGTATAACATAAATTCATCAGATGATATATTTACAAAGCTTTAATTGAGTGTTATGCTATTTAGGACCTAATAATTTTTGTTTTTAACCAAATCATTCATTTTAAAATATCCCGCTCCAGTTTAAATTTCAAATCGGACATTTTAAAGAAAACAATTTCAACATCCGCATACAACTCGAAACGTTGGATCAATTTCTGGTTTATTTTATTTGGAAATAGTGGATATTCACAAAGCAACATATATATAAAAAAAAACAAAATAGTCTGTTAAAATTAATGGTGTGCGGTGTATGTTTACCTATCTCTCGACTTGCAAAAACAATATCGTCACATAAAACTCAATACCTACTGTAACAATAATTTGGAACGAATGTAACCTATGCCAGGATTTGTCTATTTGTTTTGTAGTGACAAATAAACTCGTAGGGGAAAACAGCGCAATGAAATGAATTAATTCAACTTTATTTTTATACTTTTGTTTACTTTCATGTACTTGATAGTGTATTCTGAGAAATTCTTGTATGACAAACAATTAAAATTCAATAAACACATTGATTTTACAAGGACCCTTGCAAGGCTCCTCTCTGTGTCCTTCAGAGTTTCTCTTGAAGGGCAGCGGAAAATCCCCGCTTGCCTCGCCTACTATATTGAACACTCACGGTTTATGGAATATATTTTAAAAAATATGTCAAAATATCTTCTCTAACGGAAGCGAGATAAAAATTTACTACAAATGTATAAAAACATAAATTATTAAAAAGCTTGAAATTAATTATTTAATAAATATTTTTCAACACATCTCACAAAACAACATTTTAAAAATTGTTAAAAAATACTTTGAAGTCCCTTTTTCCCCTAATTCATAATGAATCCTGACCTATTTACTTTACCCAACATTTTCACCAGTAAAAGTAAATCTGAAAATAAATTTTTGTGTGATGTTTGTATAGGGAGAGGGTTTTTAAACAGTTCCAGTCTGGCCTGCTTTCACGCTGATTTTTGATGTGGGAATATCGCTTCGAGTCATATTGGTTTTATGGAATAGGTGTCGGGTCAATTTTTTCGGGTATTTTAGAATTTTCTTTTTAAATGAAATGAAATTCTGAATTTTTACGATAGCGTTCGACAAATGACACACTTTTATTATGAGTGTTTTTTATATATCACAACTTATTTTCAGTTACATTTTAAACACAACAATCCCATAACTCAATTTTTATCTTGAATCGTCCAATTAAAAGTGGCTTCACAGAAAAATGAATCGGCTGTTTTGATATCGCTTTTATTTATTATCATCTGCCTTAATTATACTTGGTTATTTATAACCGTTTTTTAATTAAATGCGATAATCGAACCATTAAGATTAAAACGGTGTTAATTCTTTGAAATTTGATAAAAGAGTATATTCTGCTTTGGTAACTGTATAGAAATAGTATATTACATGGCTGACCTACTAAAGCACTCCCTTGACAAGTTTAAGGGTAGATGAGATGATGAGACGACCAAACAGGCTGCAAGCTAGCCAAGGAACTGTTACAGTATTCAAAAAATACATGACTATGAACAGACAGAACCTGTACACAGTCACAGGTATCCTGACTGGCCACTGTCATCTACGAAAACACCTCTACACGATGGGGTTATCTCTGTAGAGGATGTGAACAGGAAGACTAGACTGTCGAACACATTCTTTGCGAATGCCCGACACTCTCACAAATAAGACATTTTCTTTATGGCGAGCAGAGACCAACATGAGGGAGCTACTTTCAGGCAACTTCATCACGCAAAGCAAATCGACGCCCCTTTGAATCAAGCAGTTCGCCTAATAACAGGTTGCCTGAAGCCTACGCACCTTCATCAGCTATACTCTCTCGCTGGGATAGCACCGCCTCACACCAGGAGAGTGGTAGCCGCTGAGGCAGAAAGGGGGCGACAAGAGACCGACCCAAGGCACCCGCTCTATGGCAACCAACCAGCTAGACCCAGACTCCGATCCTGCCACAGCTTTTTGGCCAGGACAGCACCTTTGCAAGTCTCACCGAACAAAAAGAGGAGCACTGGGACATTTCCTCAAATAACCAATCTGGAGAAGGCTCAACAGACTTCGCACAGGAGGGGCAGAGAAAACCTGCAAAACTGGGGAATGCTACCAGAGGACGAAAACACCCAGTGTTCGGAGAAATCCATATACTCACTAGAAAAAAATTTTATTACATTATTTTTCAGTATAATAATTAAAAGTAAAATTTCTACATCTTCTTTGATTATTATGGGTACTTTGGGGGTTTGTGTTACATTTCTTTATATATATATATATATATATATATATATATATCTTTCTGCGTAAATCTCCTCCTGAGTCAATTTAAATTGTCGCTGAATCGTCGGAAGCAGTGGCTTGTGAATGACGACGGATCACTAATTTTTAAAAAAGTTGCAACTTATCTGAGAACATTTCCAAATGTTAGAAAACGAGTAAGGAATTTAATTTATCAGATTCGACATCCTAAGACCGGTTTCTGCCTTTCGGCTTCGTCAGTTAGGCTTTTCGAATCCAATAAATAAAATTCCAAACTCGTACAAGTCAGTAGCTATATCCGCTATAAGATAAAATTTTTAGATGTGCTGCCATCTATGATTAGAAGAGAGTATTGACAATTATTAAAAGCAAAAAATTCCCGGTGTATTGGGGTTGCATACACAATTTGCATTGTGTGTTGCAAAGCTTTTATTTGACTGATTCTAGTCAAAATGTCACTCTCTTCTTTCGTATCCCTTTCAGAGATTAATACAAAGTTAGAAAACGAGTAATGAATTTAATTTATCAGATTCGACATCCTAAGACGAGTTTGGAATTTTATTTATTGGATTCGAAAAGCCTAACTGACGAAGCCGAAAGGCAGAAACCGGTCTTAGGATGTCGAATCTGATAAATTAAATTCCTTACTCGTTTTCTAACTTTATATTAACCTCTGAAAGGGATACGAAAGAAGAGAGTGACATTTTGACTAGAATCAGTCAAATAAAAGCTTTGCAACACACAATGCAAATTGTGTATGCAACCCCAATACACCGGGAATTTTTTGCTTTTAATAATTGTCAATACTCTCTTCTAATCATAGATGGCAGCACATCTAAAAATTTTATCTTATAGCGGATATAGCTACTGACTTGTACGAGTTTGGAATTTTATTTATTGGATTCGAAAAGCCTAACTGACGAAGCCGAAAGGCAGAAACCGGTCTTAGGATGTCGAATCTGATAAATTAAATTCCTTACTCGTTTTCTAACTTTGTATTAATCTCTGAAAGGGATACGAAAGAAGAGAGTGACATTTTAACTAGAATCAGTCAAATAAAAGCTTTGCAACACACAATGCAAATTGTGTATGCAACCCCAATACACCGGGAATTTTTTGCTTTTAATAATTGTCAATACTCTCTTCTAATCATAGATGGCAGCACATCTAAAAATTTTATCTTATAGCGGATATAGCTACTGACTTGTACGAGTTTGGAATTTTATTTATTGGATTCGAAAAGCCTAACTGACGAAGCCGAAAGGCAGAAACCGGTCTTAGGATGTCGAATCTGATAAATTAAATTCCTTACTCGTTTTCTAACTTTGTATTAATCTCTGAAAGGGATACGAAAGAAGAGAGTGACATTTTGACTAGAATCAGTCAAATAAAAGCTTTGCAACACACAATGCAAATTGTGTATGCAACCCCAATACACCGGGAATTTTTTGCTTTTAATAATTGTCAATACTCTCTTCTAATCATAGATGGCAGCACATCTAAAAATTTCCAAATGTATTGATACCAACTACCTGTTTAAAATATTGTCCTTTTTGGTAATTCAAAAAATAGTGACGTATTTGTGGGATCAGTTATTTTTCGACGTATTTCCAAATATTTTTTACAAATTTTATAAAATGTGTCAGGAATTTGTATGTATAACATATTTCCTGTATCTTCAATATCCTGTATTTTAATATTTTTTAATTCCTGCCTTCTACAGCTCCACAAATCAAATACCAATAATTATGCCTGCAAAAAATTGAAGTATTATTATATAATCTGGCCCTCCTTTGAGGAATTTATTTATTTATTCAGAAGAAAATGTTTTGGATTTTTTTACATTTATATCCGTTTAACTGCTGTTTTAAGGAAGTTTTGGCAAAGCAATATTTACGTATTTATATAGTGAAGATGATTTAAATTGTTTGCTAAAGTATTAAAGTAACCCAGCAGTACATTTTCTGAAAACGATTCTGCCTTGTTAATTTTCCAAGTCATAAATTTATCATAAACACAGTTATATCTAGCTTTTGATTTATCCGGTATTATTTTTTTCACGGTTTCTTCTGCTTGAAGCAACACGTCCGCAAAATTCTTCATCAGAATCGGAAGAATCTTTTGTAAAGAAAAAGACTTACACATATGTATTGTTATGATATTAACTATCGTAACTTTAACCACTTAATCCAATTTAAGGATTTAAATTAAATGTTTGTGCAATTTGAAATTCTTTCTGACCTCAGGGACTATTTAATTGTGAGTTCAAAAGTTTTTTAGTGCCCTCTTTTAATTTATGCTACTGATTTTTTTCTGTATTTTTTTTAATAAAATAAAATGGTTCAACAATTATATAATTTTATTTAATAAAGAATATAGACGAAAAAACATAAACCAGGATCAGACTAAATGTAATTATGGGAATTTCTTACACGCACACACATTCACTCTATGATCTCCTAATACTATAAAAATAACAAAAATTGAAAAATTAGAAGTTGGCGAAATATTATCTAAAATTAAGGTTGGCACAGCAATTGGCTAACCTGTCTGTCTTAAAACGCAAACACGTGATTCACTTTGCTATCTGTATAAGCACGCAATTAGTAAAAATGGAAAATGTATACCTCAACTATTTGTTCTTGAACTTCTTTCAAATCGTACAACCAGTGATGTATTTTGACAAGACTTCTAATGATGTGATTCCTCCAACTTTGTGGATTCTTCAAAGGATATTTTCTTGGTTTGAGTGAATTATTCTAGAATCAATTCTCAGGATATACAGAGTGTCAAATCACTATCTTCCAGGCAAGTTTTTGCTTAAATATTATTTTAGATACTTCGCTTACTAAACACGAAACATAGTCGCAGTTACCATTAGACTTCAGAATACAATGTTTTTTCTTTATTTCACTAATTTCTTGTTTTGAAATTTCGATTAATAATTTTAATATAATTTTCTTTCTCCTTTTTCTACCATTTTCCAATTAAGTACTTTCTTTTAAACTTTTAAATTAAAGTATTTTCTTAAATTTTTCTCTACTCAAAAAAACTAACTATTTTTTTAATTCAAAAATTCTTAAATTTCTTTTTACTAAACTCTCTTCTCCCATTTTACCAAACTTTTTTACTTTCTTTTTTTTCTGTTGCTAGGTTTCCCTTCTGACGTCATGCAAAAACTCTTAAATTATTTAAAAATTTTGATTCTGTGCTACTTTATTATAATTTTTATGTGTTTTAGCTTTCATAATTCTATTTATAACGATTAACATATTTTTGCTTTATATTCTGACGTCCAATTTCATACATTTTATTAATTTCTAATTTAGTTAACAAAGTTGGTATCTTGACATTTCATTTTAAATAGTTGTCACCACCTTATTTTATTTTGCCATACAGGTTGTCCTGATATTATAATTTATTATAAAGATTGTTATTAAAATTTTGAATTTTGAATATTATTTAATTTTGGTTTAAACATTTTTTTTAGGTTGTTATCAGAGCTATTCATTGTCATAGTTATCTCACATTAAATCATCCCAAAGGTAAGTTAATTCATAATTCTCTTATTTCTTAGTAAATCTGCTTACGTTTTTAGGTGCTATTTCAATTAATATTTAAAAGCCAAATTATCTCTTTTGGAAAAATATTGGATTGTACATAGTCTGGGTATTTTGTGTTTTATTTTAATTTTAACTAATTGTCAATATTTTAAAATCTCAAAATCTAATTCAAATTCTTTCACATTATCAAGATTATAACATGTCGAAACTTTATAAAACATTATTCTATACTCTTTGTACCTTCATCATCTTCACAGTATATTTAAAATTTACAATTTCCTATATATTTTCGTCAAAAAAAAACCAGTTTTAACCAGACTTAATTTTGCGCACCTTTTTTCGTCAATTTATAATATTGCCAATCGATTTTATATTACGAAGGGGTTTTGCAAAATTAATTTGAACGCGTGCTTATACGCAGGTGGCGAATAATTTGTGATTGGTTACCGCTTTGACAGGATGATTGCCGGATTTGAAGCAGCGAAGAAAAAGAAACGTTCCGACGTTCGTTAAGAAGTCAAAGAACCGAAACGAAGTTATTAAAGGGAAAGGTGTGGGCGAAACTTAATTTCCGGTTCCTCTCCTTTCAAGAAAATACTAGTTACTCGTATATATTTTGACTTTGAGATTGCGTGACGATTTCGCCGACTGACATGTACGACCAATATCCTTAGGTGAACACGCCATGTTTTCTATGCAACGGCAACAGTGATGAAAAATCGATGGTGATATGGGTATCGTACACCGCCCCCTATTTAAACTTGCTGAAGTATTATGGACTTTACGCTTAAGTTTAACTATAATAGAGACGCTAGCTCCGATTGATGAAAGAATTAGCCGCGGAAAAACGATATGAAATTTAGTTAATCAAGATGTAGCAAAAGTAGCATACATGTAGTTCAGGACTTCAGGTGAGGCTAAAGAAAGCTTGATGGTGTTTAGAAAGGCTAACAAAACGTTTCACTTAAATCCGGTTATCAAATACTATTAAACGAGCAAGGTTTGTATGTGTGTATGTGTGTCCAGAGGATCTCGAAATCCACTCGTCAGAATTCAATGAAACTTTCAGGGTAGACTAATTCCTATCTAAATCGGCGAAAAATGTAGGTCTCATGTCTGTGAAAATTCGATCTTCCGAGATATTTACAAGAAAAGTTAAGCTTTTAGTTTTATTTCCTAGCAACGGCACATAATAATAACTTGTTTCTATAGTAATATATACTATAAAGGATAGATGAGTACAGTCAAAGTGGGGATATAACGTCACATTCCATAGGCGTACTTTGCAAAATAAGTTTCTATAATATAAATAAGGTCACAGCATATAAAATATATATACCCACTCCGTTGATTAAATTTTGAAGTTATATTATTTACAAAAAATAAAAATAAACTTTATGCATCCGACACTTTAACATTGAACGAATTAAATTTAACCAATAAATAACAAGGAGGATTATATGTTGGGATTAAATTAAATCTCTTGGCATTAAAAGTAACGCTTCAGTACTTACCTAAACTCAAAGATTAAAAAAAAAGTTAGTTCAAGAACTACCTTTAAAAGTCACTGTCTTCACTAAAACTACTGGCATCACTATAATTGTCTTTTCTGATGTTTATTATTATCGGTTCTATTAAATTATCTTTCCTAAATGAATTTTCGACATTTTTAAACATGATCAATGCATTTTCCCCAATGTTCTCTATTTACATCTGAAACTGCATTCAAAAACAAATTTCGCATATCAGGAAATTTAAATGTTTTATTGTTTTGAGAAACATAACCTTTTAATAATTGAGACCAGATCAGTTCAATGGAATTTAACTCTGCGTGGTTCGGAGGAAATCTGAGAATTTTAATTCCTTTTTCTCTGGCCATCTCATCCATAATATATTTTTTGAATTTGTTTTTATGTTGCCTTGCTATTACTAATAATTCTGCCTTCAAGGATTTAGGAGGACTGATAATATTTTTAGAATGAGGCCATTTTGAAATATATATTAATACAAAATTCTGAATCAATTAAAATACATACGATACGGCTATGAATAAATAAAGTCTGACTTATCTGTCAAAAGAACAAATTTATTACAGTAAAAACCATGGAAACAAGAATCTAGACAAAAACTATATTAGGCCGATCAGATGTATTAAAATTTAAATTTTAACTACAAATAAGCATTGAAGGATGAGGTAAAAATAAAATTTCTACCTCTTGAACCTGTACTACGTTCTGCAAATTAAATACTGCACTCCTTTCTTCTGTATAGTATAGTAGTAAAAATGTTTGACTTTATTTAATTTCTGGCGTTTTAATCAGAAAGAATTCGATTTTAAATTTGTCGCTTTATATAAAAAAGGAAAGGTTCATTTGACGGACATAAATAATTTGCTTGTCAAATGACAGCCATCTTATTAATTCAAAGTTGAAAATACAACGTTGCCAATTCAATTGCAGAAATCATGGGTTTAGGTAAATATTTATAGGAACGTTGAGTAACACTGTTAAAATGGACACCTGTCTTCCCTTCCCCGATAGTGTGAGACTACCCCTTACGGCTACTATTTTATTATGCGGACAGTTTTAATATTTAAGTTTTCATGATCAGAGAGAGAGAGAGAGAGAGAGAAGAATTTTTGAAAAAATATGATATCAATATCTGCCACACCTCGAGAGTCTGGTCACAGGTTTTTGTGGAGGTTTTTACCCAAGTATGAATATCAGACCTATAATTTTCCTTCACTGCAGATCAAAAAATAATAAAATCAATTGAACATAGAGTTTTTCTTATATAGTGATAAATAGAGTGAGCTGAGCGATCTTCTGTTGACGGGACGTGTGCCCTACACGCTGCTGTTGCACGTCCCGGAAACGGGGCCTGTCCACCGTGACAATTCGCGAAGATCAAGCGTCAGTAGAAGTTGCCCTAAAAGGGTGAAATCCCCAGAAACTAGGCAACTTTAATGCATTTGACTAACCTCTGTGACAAGCAGTTGATAAACGTCAACAACAGCTGCAGCCAATTGAAAATTAACACTGACAGCTTTTTTAATTTTCCCGCCTACTTTCAAGCCAATCGCCAATCAACTTTTTATTTATCTCCCTATCAGTAGTTCAAGTAGATGTCGCCCACTCCGTGATTTTCGCGAGTTAATTAATTAATAATTTGTCATGTTATAAATATACTTAAATTATATACTCATTCGGCTGCTTAAAAATGTAGATTTGAATATTAAGAGCGAAGCTCGGTGACCAGATATTATCTCATTATGTGTTTAAATAAAAAAAAATAGAAACAGTACCTTCTTGACGATATTTCAAGTAACACTTCTCGTCCTTGTATAATAAACTATTATTTTGCTGCAAAAAGAAAAGAGAAGAGAGAAGAGCAGATTTTTTAAAGCGGGTGAATATTTTTCTCTTAAGGGGTTTCATTAACGCGTCATAACCTCACAAGTAGGCGTGACTAAATATAAACCTTTACCAAAGTTTGGCAACACAGCATAATACATTTACCAAAGGATATTGCCACCGAATAAATAAATCATTTAAGCATTCTTAGTAGTCAGTGGCCAGTGGCGTGCGGGACATAAAAATTAGGTGACCAAAGACAACCAATGTTTAAATAGATAGTGAATTGAGGTATAGAAGTACATAAATATGAATCATTTTTAATTAAAAAAGATAAATCAGAAAAATCAACCTGTATGTTACATAATTTTAATTTTTTTTTAAATATTTACAAATATTTTGAATAGTTAAAGGTAAAATAACATAACCAGAAATAGAAAACGAGTAAGGAATTTAATTTATCAGATTCGACATCCTAAGACCGGTTTCTGCCTTTCGGCTTCGTCAGTTAGGCTTTTCGAATCCAATAAATAAAATTCCAAACTCGTACAAGTCAATAGCTATATCCGCTATAAGATAACATTTTTAGATGTGCTGCTATCTATGATTAGAAGAGAGTATTGACAATTATTAAAAGCAAAAAATTCCCGGTGTATTGGGGTTGCATACACAATTTGCATTGTGTGTTGCAAAGCTTTTATTTGACTGATTCTAGTCAAAATGTCACTCTCTTCTTTCGTATCCCTTTCAGAGATTAATACAAAGTTAGAAAACGAGTAAGGAATTTAATTTATCAGATTCGACATCCTAAGACCGGTTTCTGCCTTTCGGCTTCGTCAGTTAGGCTTTTCGAATCCAATAAATAAAATTCCAAACTCGTACAAGTCAATAGCTATATCCGCTATAAGATAAAATTTTTAGATGTGCTGCTATCTATGATTAGAAGAGAGTATTGACAATTATTAAAAGCAAAAAATTCCCGGTGTATTGGGGTTGCATACACAATTTGCATTGTGTGTTGCAAAGCTTTTATTTGACTGATTCTAGTCAAAATGTCACTCTCTCTTCTTTCATATCCCTTTCAGAGATTAATACAAAGTTAGAAAACGTGTAAGGAATTTAATTTATCAGATTCGACATCCTAAGATATCATAGATGGCAGCACATCTAAAAATTTTATCTTATAGCGGATATAGCTACTGACTTGTACGAGTTTGGAATTTTATTTATTGGATTCGAAAAGCCTAACTGACGAAGCCGAAAGGCAGAAACCGGTCTTAGGATGTCGAATCTGATAAATTAAATTCCTTACTCGTTTTCTAACTTTGTATTAATCTCTGAAAGGTATACGAAAGAAGAGAGTGACATTTTTACTAGAATCAGTCAAATAAAAGCTTTGCAACACACAATGCAAATTGTGTATGCAACCCCAATACACCGGGAATTTTTTGCTTTTAATAATTGTCAATACTCTCTTCTAATCATAGATGGCAGCACATCTAATAACCAGAAATATTCTGAGCCCACCCAGTTTCACTAAGTTAATGAATGCTCTTAAAATGATATTTTAACAGCTGAAAAAAGTGCACGTAAATATGAAAATTTATATATTTATTTATTTAAAGCTTTACACTTTCGTAATTTCAGTTTCGTTTAATCGAAATAGTTTAATAGAAATAGAGAACTTATCCACTGTCCGTTCTCCACTCCTAAAATTCCCTAAAGCCTTTTAGGACCACTAAGGTCGTCAAATTCCCCATGCAATCAATTATGGCTCCTTTGTTTAACTGGTTTCAATATCAATGCCATACAACAATGCTTTTGTCCGTATATATTCAACACCAGAATGTTGAATATGCACAGCAATCCCATTACCAAAAATAATAATAAAAATCATACTTCCGATTTAATTGAAATCGGTCGTATTCTAACAGCTAATTATACCAGACTTTAATAGTTAACACTAACGTGTATCCCGCGCCCGACACAATATAATAACGTTTCTATTTCCATCCCGAAACAAATGAGAATCTATTAAACAGCCAAAGTCTCTAGATCGTTAATAAAGCCGTAAAACAAATGCTCGCCATATGGTTATCAAAAACCAAAACAGTTGTATAAGTCGTAAAGAGAACTTTTTACTCTGGTTTTATGGAATTTGGAAAGGCCGGAATTTGAAGTGCTTTTATCGTTTCAACCTTACGTCTTAAGATTGTTGCCCTTTTTTACGCTTTGGGCCTCAGAAGCAAATATTTTTTACGATAAACCGGGTGTGTTACTTTTTATATAGACCTTCTTAAGTTTATTGGTGAGTACTCTAGAAGATGGAAAATTTAGAAAGGAAAGCTAATTTTTTTTAAACATCATCAAGATTTATGTATCTAATAAAAAATCCCCACAAGTGGGTAATTTTGTTATTTATTGACTTTAAAATTTAGAAAATGTGTGGGACAAGTAAAAAAATTATAGCACAAACATTTTCAAATAGCCCATAAATAGGGAATTTTTTCTCTGAAAACTAAACCACTCCTTTTCCAATTTTCCAACTTTCAAAATTGTATCTAGGGTACAGATACAGGGTGCGCCAATTATTTCCACTCAATCTCTAGCACCGAAACTAAAAGAGATATCAACAAGATTTTTTGTAGGGGTAGACAGTGTCACTCGGACTACAATTTTAAAATATTTTGATGTATACAGGGTGGCTAATTTTTGTGGAATGAAAATTAGATTGGTTTTTTTAAATTGAACACCCTGTATACGATTATGTTTTCTGATTCTACTTAATATTAGATTTACGGTAGTTTTTTGTATTTGTAAATCCGACGCGGCGTTGACAAGTTATTCCTAATTTCCACTGGATTAGATATGTAGATGATATCTTTGCAATTTGGCAACACGATAGGGAAAATATTGATACATTTTTATATACTATTAATAATTCGGAACCTACTATTAAATTTACAATTGAAATTGAAAATAATAAAAAATTACCGTTTCTTGATGTACTAATACACAATAACAACAATTGTTTTTAGAAAAGAAACACATACAAATAGATATCTAAATTTTAATTCAAACCACTCAATTTGTGTTAAACGAGGTAATGTCAAATCTCTTTCCGATAGAGCAAAAACAATTTGTTCAAATGACAATATCTTAAATAATGAATTATCACTTGTTAAATCTGTCTTGATTAAGAACAACTACCCAAGTAAATTTATAAATCGTGAACTTTACCGAGACATCAAAACTAAAGATCAAAATTTAAACCCCCCAATAATTCTTTCAAATATAGTAAAAATCCCTTATATTCCAAAATTATCCGAAAAAATTAGAAGGATTGGCAATAAATTTAATTTAAAAACAGTTTTTCAAACTAATAATACATTAAAATCTTTAATAGTAAATACAAAACCTTTTAATGAAATTCAAAACACAAAAAATTGTATTTACAAAATTCCATGCGAATGTAATAAATTTTATATAGGAGAAACATCTAGACCTTTTCATATTAGACTTAATGAACACCAATCGTACATTAAAAATAAACAATTCGAAAAATCCAAAATATGTGAACACGCATGGGATTCTGGTCATAAAATACAATGGAATTTTTCAACTAGATTATTAAAAGAACCGAATAATTATAACCGCAAAGTTAAAGAAGCAGCATTGATATGCTTAAATAATAACGAATGTGTTTCTAATTGTTCGGTTGATATTTCAAAAATTTGGATACCTATTTTACAAAAAGAGTTAATTGCAAAAAGGATACCCTCTATATCGGGATAGTATCATAAGTTTTTATCTGGTTTTTTCTTATGATAATATTAATAAGAAAACTTCATTTATGACGAAGTATAAATTCTCTTATAATATGCAAATGCGCTATCCTTTCAAAAATTCGTTCCCAGAAACGTCACAAAAATATGATTGAAACAGATTTTGACATCTTCAATCTCAAAATCTTATTCTATGTATACTATGTTGATGTCATATTTTTGCAAGATTATCAAGTGTTCTGTTTCTAGTAAATTTATTTATTTTATGTCATTTTGATAACGGCTTTCGATCTGGAAAGCCGAAACGTCAATAAAAAAACTTTTTTAACAACTAAGTGGTTTTAATCCAGTGGAAAGAGAGAGAAATTAAAATACAAACCACTATGAGCTTCCGAAATGAAGTTATTCCTATTTTAAGCAGATTTAATGAAAAAACAGCACTTCAGAAATATTAGAACAAAAACCACATTTTTTAAAAATTCCTCAAAAAAGCTACTATGATGTAAATGAAGCATGCACCTATCACAATAATCACACAACATCTTCACCTGTTGCACAGGGTGTTTGCCGGTGGCGTGCCAATAGTCTAGTTTTCAAATAGCAATAACTTAATTTTTTCAAATGGGACACCCTGTATATTTTTAGAAGCTCTCCCTAATACGCATTAAAAAAATATAGGGTTTTGCACATCTAACTTTACTATTTACTTTAATAATTGACGTTAAGTGACAAACAACATATTTTTCACAATTTTTAATAAGAAATCAAGTTACCTATAAAAATGACAGTAGGTATATTTTGTTATGGCATTAATTGTCAACATAAAATGTTGTTTTGTATCACGTCTACTATATTTAATCGGTATTGTGTATGAAAAATGGATTTTAATAAGAATTATAGTGTTCAAGAAAATATTGATATGATATGGATACTGGGTGAATGTCAAAAAAATGCGTTTCTTGCTAGTCTATCGTCAAAGATCCCCAGAAAGACGTCATCCACAAAAGGATACTTTTGAGAATTTAAAGAATAGATTTGATAGAACTGGAACCGTCAAGTATGAAAAACATTCACCTGAAATTACAGCTGTTACTATTGACAACGAATATAAGGTAATGACCAGTATAGTTGAAGATCCCAATATAAGCACAAGGCAATTAAGCAATCAGTTAGATATTTCCAATATCACTATTAGATGCATAATAAAAAAGAATAAATATCACTCCTATCATATCCAGCTTCACCAAGAATTGTTACCACGTGATTTTGCGTACTGTAGATGGTTAATAAACAAGATAAATACAGAGCGTAACTTTTTAAACAAAGTTTTATTCTCCGACGAAGCCACGTTTCATAAGAACGGTTGTGTAAATAGACACAACTTCCATTATTATTCGGACCACAATGAACATTTATTTAGAACCACATCACAGTATCGATGGTCTTTGAATGTGTGGGCGGGAATAATAGGTGATTATGTAATTGGTCCCTATTTCTTTGATGGGACTGTAAATGGAGCTATATTTTTAGATTTTTTAGAACATGATTTTCGCAACTTATTGCAAAATGTGCCTCAAAATTATCGCAACGGAATGTGGTTTCAATTAGATGGTGCCACACCACATTACCTATTAGATGTTCGCAATTGGTTAAATAGGGAATTTCAGGATCGTTGGATAGGAAGGGGAGGACCTATAAATTGGCCTACTAGATCGCCTTGCCTTACACCTTGCGATTTTTTCTTGTGGGGTTTTATTAAAAATATTGTTTACAAAGAAGAGGTTACCACAAAAGAAAATATGAAAGAAAGAATTCCTGCAGCATTTAGACAGGTGACCCCTGCAATGCTAAGAAATGTGCGTAAATCAATAAAAAAAAGGGCAAGAAAATGTATAAATGAAAATGGAAGACATTTTGAACACCTACTATAAATTTTAACTTTCACTATTGTAGTTTTCTTACGATTAAACTTTGTAAAATTTTGTACTTATTAAAAATTGTGTAAAATATGTTGTTTGTCACTTAACGTCAATTATTAAAGTAAATAGTAAAGTTAGATGTGCAAAACCCTATATTTTTTTAATGCGTATTAGGGAGAGCTTGTAACTGAAGAAAAATATACAGGGTGTCCCATTTGAAATAATTAAGTTATTGCCATTTGAAAACTAGACTATTGGCACGCCATCGGCAAACACCCTGTGCAACAGGTGAAGATGTTGTGTGATTATTGTATGTTTCATTTACATCATAGTAGCTTTTTTGAGGAATTTTTTAAAAAATGTGGTTTTTGTGCTAATATTTCTGAAGTGCTGTTTTTTCATTAAATCTGCTTAAAATAGGAATAACTTGTCAACGCCGCGTCGGATTTACAAATACAAAAAACTACCGTAAATCTAATATTAAGTTCAATTTAAAAAAACCAAATTAATTTTCATTCCACAAAAATTAGCCACCCTGTATACATCAAAATATTTTAAAATTGTAGTCCGAGTGACACTGTCTACCCCTACAAAAAATCTTGTTGATATCTCTTTTAGTTTCGGTGCTAGAGATCGAGTGGAAATAATTGGCGCACCCTGTATATTAAAGATTGGTAACGGCGCTGCTATCCAAAGAAAAAAAAAAGGTTTTGAAATCCGATACGGCATTTTTTTTTCTACCATACTAACCCAATATCTTATCGTCGAATTCGGCTATTTGGCAAACACTCGGCACGCCATTCAACTATACGCGTCGTTACGATAAATAAAACGGTCAACGCAAACAAAAAAATAAACATAAGCAAGCTCTTATCGCCCATTGCAGACCGTTCTTCCAGTATTATTCTATTTTCGTAACATATTCGCTTTTATTGTTGTCTTTCGAACTAAAAGAGATGAAAAGTTAGTTTATGTGTCCTCCAAATTGCTTAATTTTATGGAGGAGCGAGTCAGAATCGAATTATTAACTAGAACAAACTGACGGTTTGTTTTTGATTTTTTTGTTCAGGTCTACAGTTTGTCCATCGTAAAGAAAAGGAGTGTAAACAAACTTGCACGTGGAGATAACCTGACTGGTCTATAGTCTATTTTTATGTATGAGAGAGTATTAAAATAATAAAGCGTTCGTAATCCATAGGCGTACCACTTCTTTTAGTAGACAGTTAAAATATTTTGTGAAGTTATACCTCGAGTATTTTCGTATGAAATAACCTTTGTATAAATATAATAAATATATCGGGTGTACACTTATATTTTCACCTAATTAACCTGCTTATAACTTCTAAACAGCTCAAGGTAAAAAAGTGCAATTTTTTCTAAAATATTTTGTTTTTCCATAAGGTATGTTAAGAACATAATGTCAAACGGGTTATGTAGTATAAGGGTTTAAACTTTGACTTTTAAACAACGTTACGTTCATAAATAATAATTTTAATAGAAAAACTACTTCTTAGCTACAAATCCAAATCAGAATCGAAATCAGAAAATGAACTGTCGCAACCAATATTTACAATGAGTGGCTCGATCATTTCATCAGTAATATTGTCCAACTTCCACATTTTCTCTTCTTCTTTAATCGTATGATTTACTGCCTTTTCCCAGTTTTCAGGCTTCACATTATTTACAGCCTCCAAAAACAACTGTTTAACATCACTCATTTTAAAAGAATTATTTTTTCTTGAAACTTCTCCCTTTATCTGTGCCCATATCAGTTCAATCGGGGTTACTTCGCAATGATATGGTAGTGATCTAACCACCGTCATCCCACGATTTTTTGCAATTTCATCAATTTCATATTTTTTTAATTTCTCTTTATGAAGGGAACACAAATGATACAGTTCTTTTCTCACAGAACCGGGATGGATAATATTCTTTGAATTTAGCCAATTCTGTAAATCTTTTTTTAACCACTTGGTTGTGGGCATTTTTTCTGTAAGTCTCGAGTGATAACTTGCATTATTCATTACTATTATACAGTTCTGAGGAAGAAGATCTATCATTTGTTCGAACCACTCTTTAAAGACATCAGCATTCATGTCCTCATAGTAGTCACAGGTACGAGTAGATTCAAAAGTCAATAAACCACCTTTAACAAAACCGTTTGAACTACCGATGTGTACTATTATCAGTCTGCGCCCCTTTCCTGATGGTGGATTTAAACCAGTAGATAAATTATTTAAAAAAGCCTGTCTTCGACTTGTAACAGTTTCATCTTGCCAAAATTTATTTGGTGTATGTCCCTCGTTGATCCATGTTTCATCTAAATAAAATATATTTCTTCTTTGGTTTCTCATTTCTGTTATAGTCCTTAGGTAATTTCTTCTCCATACTACAATATCGCTTCTTTTTTCCATAGAAAACCTATTTCTTTTAAAAGTTTCCATAGTGTGCTTCGACTCATTTCAGGGTAATCCTTATCATCTCGAACCGTGGCAAGAACTTTGTCTACTGTCGGAAATTCTTTTCTGAAGAAGAACGCATGCACTTTGCTTCGAAGTCTTTCTTTCAAATGATTTTCTATTTGAAATTTTGGTTTTCCTGGAGCTTTACGTGCTGTTTGAAACTCGCCACATTTCTCTTCTTTAACAACTCTGTAAATCGTAGATTTCCCAACACCAAGCGTACTACTAACTAATTCCACTGTGTCATCAACACTTTTACATAAATGTTTGTCTGTAAATGATTTAAAACAATTAAATATTAATGTTTTTTCATTAACTGGTAAAGGACCGATTTTTTGTCGTTTACGCGGTACTTCCAAATTTTCCATGATCACACTAGAATTTACAGTAGACTGCACACTGCACCTTGCATGTTGCAACTAAACGACATTTAGTAAGCTGTCAAGAATACACAACTAGACCTCCTTACTAAATGGAAAACCTACAATCGCATTTTCGGTGAAATTTGTTGGTAAGGGATTTATCTACTTATAATTCGATTACTGTAAGAAATTCTTGGAATTAAAATAAAACAAAATTGGTAAATAGGTACTTATTGAAAATAATCTTAAGATACGGCTATGTTATCTTTAATACACAGGGTTTTTGGCCTGTCCAAACCTTTTTCTATTGTTCTGTACAGCTTATGGTTATAAAAGACCAATAAAACACCCAAAACTTGTATTAGCTCAGGTATATTTATGACAATTTTAGGAAATATTTAGATTATTCCGTAAAAATATTTAAAATGACCGTACTAAGTTTTGCATTAGAAATGCTGTTTTATTACTCTCTCATACATAAAAATAGACAGTACACAGTGTCGCATTAAGAGTTTTATAAAAACAAGTAGGTAATCGATTTCATAAAAAGTATAATTTTTGATTTTTCATTGTAATAGAGAGTTGAAGTAAACACAGTACGTAACCCTTTACGTAGAAAATACCGTACGAAATATAACGTAATAAAGTTGTATGAAATTTGAGTTGAAGTGTTCATGTACGTACGTAAAATAGATGTCAACTGTCAACCTTTAATTAATTGGTCTGTATTTTGCTTTTATGTTGTTTTATGTGAGCAGAAAGTCGAAAAGTCAAAATTAAAAAAATTTTTAATATAATAAGAGGTTTTATTATATCCATTAAGAAGAGTATTTGAAGTACAAAGCCACTAATGAGTTATAGAAATGAAAAACAAAATAATATATAATGGAATTGGATTTCTTGAAATTCTACTAAAATAGAAGTTACATTTTTATGGTAAGCACGTCTTTATACATGTTCAATTAGGCTCTATTTATTTCATTTAAGGTGGAAGGTATTCTTGATGCAGCACAACTTGGGGATTCAGATTTCGAAGAAGATGAAATGGATGAGGTAATCTTGCTACATATATTCAACAATGATCCTGTTGGGAATCGAGCAGAGCTTTATGGGCGATTGAGCCTCCACACAACTGGAACAATATTTGGGAAATTTAATGTTCTGTTCAGCACACACATATTTTCAAAATCCATCATGCTGATTAAATTTTAGTAAATGCACCTAGATTGAATTTTGTAAAGTTAGTATCGCAATATTAAAGTAGCATACCTTTTATCAAGCAAAAACAACTTTAATGTTTGTTTCATTACCAATATTTTGTTTGCTAGTTTCAAGATGTAAAAAGCGCCATCAACTAAATTTAGTTGAACATTTCTACACTTTGTAAATGTAATTTTATTGAGTATATTTTCTAAAAATGTAAAGATTCGTTGTTTTGTAGTTTTAGAGATAAATATTCTGTACTATTGTTTTGTTATTGTTATTGTGATTAATAAATAAATATTTATATAATAAAAAATGTTTTGATTTGAAAGTTTTTTATTATCTTACTGAAATATGAGAAATAACCTTTAGAAACATAATAAGCGAATATTTAGTAACTTCTATAGGAATTTCTCAACCGAATGTAATCTAATAACAAAAATAAAGAAATTCTATTGAGAACTTCTAAATCACACTTAAATTCCTAAATTATATAAATCAAATGAAACAAAAACGAATATTTAGTAACTTCTTGAGTGACCCTTAATACCATGTTATTTATATATAAAATGATTAATCAACTATAGTGCCTCAACTTGTAAATAATTGTAGGTTTGTTAAAGACATAAATATTCCACAAGATCAAGAAACAATTTTTATTTAGACAGAGTAAGCACTATAGTTATATAGTCAGAATATAGTCTGTTTTATAAGGGATTAAAGCAATACAATGAATTGCCTGATTTTATTAAAAACTGCAATAATTTAATGAGCTTTAAAAGAACATGTAGGTTGTGAATATAAGTATATAACTATTTATTTTTTTTTTGTAAACCTAAATGTAAAAATAATACTAGCCAAGAGCTAAATTAAAGGATTATTCATTTCGGAAGCTCATAGTGGTTTGTATTTTAATTTCTCTCTCTCTTTCCGCTGGATTAAATCCACTTAGTTGTTAAAAAAGTTTTTTTATTGTCATTATTACTTATTATTATTACTTCTATAGGAATTTCTCAACTATTATTATATATTATATTATTATTATATTATATTATAACTGAATGTAATCTAACAAAAAAAAATTAAGAAAGTCTTTTTGAAGCTATGAATAATTTACTTTAAGTCAAAATTCAAAATTGGGACATTCGCCATTTATCGGTATCACTCGTATAATCTTCGGTTAACGTACGTAGATTTTTAAGGTATCCGTGAGAGAACGCAATGTTACGTACGTACGCAATCCTATTTTTCACGTAAACGCTATTTCCAGACAAATGCGCATGCGTAGATGTCAATTCGGCTCCTAACGTTTACGTACTTGGCACAACTTCAACTCTCTATTATCCCTTAACTACTCAGGTACTTTGTACTAATTAAAACAGTGTCGTGCTGGTATCGCCTAAAAGCAATCTATGCATCGGTCGTAATTTAGAAATCAGGGGAGGCTCTAACATAAATACATTAGCAACAGAAGTCATTTGTTCCTTTAATAAAAACTAAAATAAACAAAAAAATAATATATCTGATTTAAATATAATCCGAATGTAAATCCTAGCTCTCAACTTCCACACTGTCTTATTTTTTGAAGTTTCCTTTATACAGGGTATTTCTCAATTAAACAGCAAACATTTTGTGATCAAAATATCCATATAAAAACTTAAAAATTACCAAAAATGATTAAAATAGAGATTTATTTATTTATTTTAGACATTTTTTATTGCGGTCTAGTTCAGGGACAGCCAGTAGGTAAATCTTAACACTCGACTTTCACACTGTATTATTTTTTGAAGTTTCCTTTATACAGGGTGTTTCTCAATTAGACAACAAACATTTTGTGATCAAAATATCCATATAAAAACTTAAAAATTACCAAAATTGATTAAAATAGAGATTTATTTATTTATTTTAGACATTTCTTATTGCGGTCTAGTTCAGAGACATCCAGTAGGTAAATCCTAACACTCGACTTTCACACTGTATTATTTTCCTTTATACAGGGTGTTTCTGAATTAGACAGCAAACATTTTGTGATCAAAATATCCTTATAAAAAAAATAGAGATTTATTTATTTATTTTAGACATATTTTCTATTGCGGTCTAGTTCAGGGACACCACTACCACTTTATTTATCTAGAAAATTGCAGGTAACAAGATAAGGGCGCCACTCGAATAAGCGAGGACGAAAAGAAATGTTTTTCCCTCTAAAAACTGCTCAGGAAATATGTTTCTATAGCTATAGAAGCCTTTGATGTTACACATTAGTTTAATATGTCCTTATCACCGAAGAACATACCTTTTTGTTGTTATTTGTAGCTGAAGATGGGTGCCTAGAAGCCCGAAACATGTTTTACTGTAAAATTTTTCGTTTGGATATTATATTATACGTGAAGACGACTTTGAGGCAAGTCTAAATAATAATAAATAATCAGAAAAATGTCCTCGATTTTGCTATGCATTTTTCAATGTTCCTAATTGTTTTAAACTTATTTTTCAACGTTTCCCATGCCATGTAAGTATCCATTATGGATTTCAAGTTCTTCCATTTTATATATTAATTTTTCTTTATTATTTTCCATAAAATTGTAGTTATGATTCATTTCTATAGTTCATAGTGGATTGATACTTCAATTACCCTTCTTTTTAGATATTAAAACCACTTAAGTATTTATTTAAAAAATTAATTTAAACTTTTTTTTAAATAAATAACTGGTTTTAATATCCACAGAGAAGAGTAATTATTGTAATTATGATTTCACTGCCTTTAATTTAACTTCCTGTGATATTTCAACTGACGATGCTCGAAAATATGTTCTTGAATAACGTTTTGATGCAGTTTCAGATAATTGATTGCTTAAGCTGCTTTGACAGTACCCCATCCCAACCCTAGGCTTTAAATAAATATTGCGGAAGCGACTTTGAGTTTTATTTTTATTGTTTCTTCATTAAAAGAGGGAATTTTTATTTTTTTCTTCTCTCAAAATCTACCTCATACCAGCAATAATATTTAAATCCACAAAATTAATTAATTAACAAAACAAAGACCAATTTTTTAAATACGCCCTTCCGAGAATCTTGAGCATCGCTAGCGATGCTAGAACATCTGTTCCATCAACATATGACATTCATTTTCGAATAACGCTCCCACCGAATTAAGCAGTTCGAGTACACACTAGCGGTGCAAAACTAATTAGAAATTCGTGTCACAACTGGAAGATTTACGGTTCCGTAAAAACAGCGCCATCTCGCGCATATTTCGTCCGTGTAAACATATATGAGTTGGGTAGGAGGACGTTTGACTGCGGCACTTAATTTTCTCTTGCCGCTTCCCTTCTTCTATCTTAGATTGTTGTCGAATGAATTTAAAGGTGATGGGAATTAACAGGGTTAATGAGTTCCTCATTCTCTGGAGCTTTATATAATAATAGTCGCTGTCAATCGGAAGAATACAATGTATTTATTTAAACAAACCCGCAATTTGTCAAATCAGATGTGTCCTAGTAGGAATCTACATTACCGTCTTACTACATCCCACTTATTTGAAATAAGTTGTTGTAGTTCTGCCAAACTTAATTGAATGAGCGACTATAGACGAAGATATTTTCTTTTACTTGAAATATAACTTTGAGTATTTTTGTTTAAATGTTATACACGGTACGCTACTGTTCTGCATGTCATAAATAACTCCAGACGACTGAATAGCAATAAAACTGGGATTAGAAAAAGTTGCTTCTTTCTAAACCCATTTAAATTCTTATATCACATGCGTTAAAATCTGGTGACTTTAACCTTAAGATGTCATCAGTTGGCAACACCGTCGCCATTTTGAGCAAGAAAACGCACCCGTTGCTCCCAAGACGACCATAAAATAAGCGCAACTGCTTGCCTGCCTTCGTCGAGGGCTGTATGCAGATTTTTTAATCATCGTTAGTATTAATTTTTAGCTCAAGTGTTTCGTTGTTTTCTCCTTCCCTTTTCTTCTTGGGCTCCTTCTCCCTCTAGTTCTGAGGGAAGTTTCGAAACTCCGAACCAGGACCGGATTTAATAATAATAATAATAATTGTTGTATTTTATTGGATCCCAATAGGCCATCGACCGAGGTCCTCCAGCCAAAGGATTTAATATTATATATAAAAAAAATTATTTTACAATATTTCAAAAATATGTAATTTTTATAAAAATCGAGAAAAAAAATGGTGAATGCAGGGCTTAAATAAAATGCCGAATAGTATCCAAACATTTTGGAAAAGAAAGTTTTAAAATTTGTATACAGAAACTGTCATCCCTGCAGAGACTTGGGATCCTTAAGAGCAAACCGAACACCTTGAAAAATTTTAATAACCTTTCAAGCCTTTAGTATTCGTCTGATTTTTGTGAAATTTTCAGGAAATACTAATAATTTCAAAACTTAGGGTGGAGAAATCTTGATTTTTTTGTAAACCTTGTAAGTATTTATTTTGTTAATTTTAAATGGAAAATCACAAAAAGAAATATCCGCGCCATTCTGCATTAAATCTATGAAAATTTGCTCCTATTTGTTTTAAAAAATATCAAGTACTTTTTATATAATATGGTTTCCCATTTTTTTCTTAAATATTCTAGACCAACATAACTACAATCGGTTAAGCAGAGACCTAAAAACAGCACTGAAAGACGCCCAAAACAACACCTTCAAACAATACATATCAAACCTCTCTGCTGACGACCACACACTCTGGAAGGCGACCAAAAAATTAAAAAGACCACAAATACATGTGCCACCAATCCACAAACCAAATGGAGAATGGGCCCGCTCTGATCAGGAAAAGGTGGTTAACTTCGCTGAATACTTATCAGAAGTTTTCAAACCTGATGATGACACAATCGACCAAGAGATAGAGAGTTTTTTGGATACTCCTTGTCAAATGTCCCTTCCTATCAAGTCTTTTTCTCCTGCAGAAGTCAAAGAAGAAATAAGCAAGCTGATTCCCCGCAAAGCTCCTGGTTATGATCTCATAACAGGTCAAATATTAAAACAACTTCCTAAAAAAGCAATTATCCTTCTAACAACCATATTCAACAGAATCCTAAGTCTGTCCTATTTTCCCACAATATGGAAATACGCTGAAATAATAATGATCCCTAAACCAGGTAAACCTCCACACGAACGGACATCATACCGACCTATCAGCTTATTACCTACAACAAGCAAAGTCCTTGAAAGGCTAATACTGAAAAGGATCAACCAGGAACACGACTTGCAGGCACTCCTTCCAAATCATTAATTTGGTTTCCGAAAGCACCATTCTACTAGTAAACAAATTCACAGGATAGTTAATGAAATCGCTAAAAGTCTTGAAGAAAAGAAATACTGCAATGCAGTATTTCTTGATATTTCACAAGCATTTGATAAAGTATGGCATCCAGGTCTCCTCTTTAAACTAAAAAACACCTTGTCCCATAACTACTACTTACTTCTCAAATCCTACTTAACTGATAGAAACTTTTCTGTGAAACACAATGACTGTCAATCTAATTTCAATCCAATTAAATCCGGTGTCCCTCAAGGTAGCGTTCTTGGACCACTTTATACGTCTGATATACCAGAAACTGAAAATACCACAATGGCATCTTTCGCTGATGACGTAGGAGTGTTGTCAGTGAATCAAAACCCAGTTCGAGCATCAGAGAACCTTCAACATCACCTTAATCTTCTCCATGAATGGTATAGTAAGTGACGAACAAAAGTCAACCAAACCAAATCGGTACAAGTTACATTTACAACTCGACACGACAACTGTCCAGCTTTAACAATGAATAATGTACCCATACCTATCAAAACTGAAACAAAGTACCTTGGGTTACATCTAGATCGTCAACTTACATGGAATAAACACATCCAAACCAAACGAAGGCAGCTGGAGCTCAAATTCCGACAAATGTACTGGTTACTCGGCCGTAAATCGAAACTCTCGATAAACAACAAACTTCTACTATACAAGGCAATTCTAAAACCTATGTGGTCCTACGGAGTGCAGCTGTGGGGTTGTGCCAAACCAACCAGGATTAAAATAATACAGCGATTTCAATCAAAAGTACTGAGAACAATCGTAGAAGCACCATGGTACATCAGCAATAGAACGCTACACACTGATCTAAAAATCCCATTCATTACGGAAGAAATCAAAAAAGTAGCAGCATCATAAAGGGACCGAACCATAAATCAGCTTATTACCTACAACATCTTTATTATATTTACACCTGTAAATATAATAAAGAATTGAATTTCAAGATAAAAATTATTAAGAGTTAGTCCTGTAAATAATGGGAATCATTGAACTATGCCAGCTATAATTGCAAAAACGGCTCCTATAGATAGAACATAGTGAAAATGAGCAACAACATAGTATGTATCATGAAGAATAATGTCAATAGATGAGTTTGCTAGAATTACTCCTGTTAATCCTCCTACTGTAAATAAAAAAATAAATCCTAAAGCTCATAGGGTTACGGGGCTATTATTGAACAACTATATGACAACGGGCCTGATGTGAGAAGACTACAGAAAACATGGCCAGAAGATTTAGTCCAATAGCTAATCTCAACAGAAATAACCAATAAGGAGAAACACCACTGGGTGTTCTTCTTCCAAGACCATCTTCATTCAACACATTTACTTAATACTCTGTAAGAAGTAGATTGTAAATAATAAAGTCAATTAAAAAAAAAAAAAAAAAATATGTTTGTAAAGTGCTGCCACATCGTTACATACATTTAAAGCTGTCGAGAAATATTCCATGGCCAAGTGTTCCCAGTGGCGCGCATATAAATACAATTTTATATTAGAAAATGCTCATAAAATAGAAGTGAAATTTGCTTCTCACAAAAACTCCGGATGACACTTAATCATTAGGCTTCATATCAAAACTGTAGATCTTTTTATACTTCTAAAACAAACATACACGTACCTTCTAAGAAAACTTACAATTTGATAAAGATAAAATGGACAGTTGGTAAATTAGAAACAAAAATATATTTTTAAATTTCGACTTTAGAAGCCTATAACTCGACATCGAGAGCCTGTATTATAAAAGTTTACTTAAAGTGCTAATATTATTTTACCCCCAATAGTTCTGGGACACCCTGAATGTATGTCCAGCCAATTTTGTTACTGATTTAAAACATATCGCCAAACTTGATGTATGTAATTTTTTAAATCATTATATATGGGCGCACCATTTTTTAGAGCCCTGTCCTGCGCGACGAGCGGCTTAAAACAATTGCCTAAGGCGACTTGATATCCAATTTTCGCTTAATGGTCCGTTTAGTAGGAGACACTTTATGTCGGCAGTGTCGATTAGTTGCAGTCAAAATATTTTGAGCAACTCATCGATTGTTGTTCCCTTTTCTTTTGGGATTGCCGACATTTTAGAAAAGGACGGGGGGGACGGATATAGGGTTAAAGGGAATTAATCCTACTTGCAGGCTTAATAAGGTTTGACGACTTTTGTTTATGTCTACCGATTAATTTTAAGGGTTAAGGGGTTTGAAGTTATAACTGGTTGCGGTTCCAAGTAACTGTTGTATTTGTCATTCTTGTCGTTTTCAAAGTCTGGGGTTATTTTAGGGATTAAAAAGCAATGCGGATTTAGGCGTAATAGGAAATTCTACATTTAGAAATGATTATTAGGCGTTTTATTAGCATATGCTATCACGCTTAGAGCAATTAATAAAGTAGTTGGTAGAAAAACTTTAAGGCTGCGACAATTCCGCCAGTTTTCATATAGCAAACTAAAACTTCAATACATTGTACATAGATGGCGAGAGCTGTACCATTAGTGCCATTTATAATTAGACCTTCCAGGAGCAACCGATGTTGCCAAATCGACGCAGACTTATTTAATTATTAATTAAGTAATATATAGGTATATTGGTATATTTATTATCTCTTTTAAATGCATATTGTTATAAAAATACACTCTGACAAGTACTGTTTTGATATATTAGACTGGGAAATTTAATAATCGATTCTGATGAGCATTCAAAATAAGCAAGCAAACAAGCCAAATGTCTGTCAAATATCCATTTAGGAACAGCACGTTCACAATACTTTCCCTTGGCGAGGGGCCGGGAAAGTAAAATCAGAAACTGATTTCTGCCATCGGTGGGATTCGAACCCACAACCCTTGGTTTATGAGTCCAGTGCTCTACCGCTGAGCCACCCACTCCTTTTATTGTATTAACATGAATATCTGGTCACCGAGCTTCGCTCTTAATATTCAAATCTACATTTTTAAGCAGCCCAATGAGTATATAATTTAAGTATATTTATAACATGACAAATTATTAATTAATTCGCGAAAATCACGGAGTGGGCGACATCTACTTGAACTACTGATAGGGAGATAAATAAAAAGTTGATTGGCGATTGGCTTGAAAGTAGGCGGGAAAATTAAAAAAGCTGTCAGTGTTAATTTTCAATTGGCTGCAGCTGTTGTTGACGTTTATCAACTGCTTGTCACAGAGGTTAGTTAAATGCATTAAAGTTGCCTAGTTTCTGGGGATTTCACCCTTTTAGGGCAACTTCTACTGACGCTTGATCTTCGCGAATTGTCACGGTGGACAGGCCCCGTTTCCGGGACGTGCAACAGCAGCGTGTAGGGCACACGTCCCGTCAACAGAAGATCGCTCAGCTCACTCTATTTATCACTATATAAGAAAAACTCTATGTTCAATTGATTTTATTATTTTTTGATCTGCAGTGAAGGAAAATTATAGGTCTGATATTCATACTTGGGTAAAAACCTCCACAAAAACCTGTGACCAGACTCTCGAGGTGTGGCAGATATTGATATCATATTTTTTCAAAAATTCTTTCTCTCTCTCTCTCTCTGATCATGAAAACTTAAATATTAAAACTGTCCGCATAATAAAATAGTAGCCGTAAGGGGTAGTCTCACACTATCGGGGAAGGGAAGACAAGTGTCCATTTTAACAGTGTTACTCAACGTTCCTATAAATATTTACCTAAACCCATGATTTCTGAAATTGAATTGGCAACGTTGTATTTTCAACTTTGAATTAATAAGATGGCTGTCATTTGGCAAGCAAATTATTTATGTCCGTCAAATGAACCTTTCCTTTTTTATATAAAGCGACAAATTTAAAATTGAATTCTTTCTGATTAAAACGCCAGAAATTAAATAAAGTCAAACCTTTTTACTACTATACTATACAGAAGAAAGGACTGCAGTATTTAATTTTCAGAACGTAGTACAGGTTCAAGAGGTAGAAATTTTATTTTTACCTCATCCTTCAATGCTTATTTGTAGTTAAAATTTAAATTTTAATACATCTGATCGGCCTAATATAGTTTTTGTCTAGATTCTTGTTTCCATGGTTTTTACTGTAATAAATTTGTTCTTTTGACAGATAAGTCAGACTTTATTTATTCATAGCCGTATCGTATGTATTTTAATTGATTCAGAATTTTGTATTAATATATATTTCAAAATGGCTTCATTCTAAAAATATTATCAGTCCTCCTAAATCCTTGAAGGCAGAATTATTAGTAATAACAAGGCAACATAAAAACAAATTCAAAAAATATATTATGGATGAGATGGCCAGAGAAAAAGGAATTAAAATTCTCAGATTTCCTCCGAACCACGCAGAGTTAAATTCCATTGAACTGATCTGGTCTCAATTATTAAAAGGTTATGTTTCTCAAAACAATAAAACATTTAAATTTCCTGATATGCGAAATTTGTTTTTGAAGGCAGTTTCAGATGTAAATAGAGAACATTGGGGAAAATGCATTGATCATGTTTAAAAATGTGGAAAATTCATTTAGGAAAGTGGATATATCAATGGATAATTTAATAGAACCGATAATAATAAACATCAGAAAAGACAATTATAGTGATGCCAGTAGTTTTAGTGAAGACAGTGACTTTTAAAGGTAGTTCTTGAACTAACTCATCTATCCTTTATATTATATATTACTATAGAAACAAGTTATTATTATGTGCCGTTGCTAGGAAATAAAACTAAAAGCTTAACTTTTCTTGTAAATATCTCGGAAGATCGAATTTTCACAGACATGAGACCTACATTTTTCGCCGATTTAGATAGGAGTTAGTCTACCCTGAAAGTTTCATTGAATTCTGACGAGTGGATTTCGAGATCCTCTGGACACACATACACACACACACATACAAACCTTGCTCGTTTAATAGTATTTGATTTTGCTTTATTATTCTGAAAAGCATGAAGTAGTAAAACCACGAAAACGGCCGCCATTTTTAGTCCATTGGCGGGAATGTCGCAGCCTTAATGCAATATAACCTCACCAAGCCAAGTAGTTCAAATATTGCCCACAGATGGCAGTGCAACTATTTACAATGTATAATTGTTTATGGACTGGAAATTGCAATATTTTCCTGTTATTTTTATTTAATAAACGGTTATTGTTAAAAAAAGTGGTGCTTTAATTTTGATACCTAATAAAGAAGGGAAATTTATCGAGAAAATGTGTGTAAAAACCCTAAAACCTCACCCTACGAACTCTAACCGCCTATAATCGTTTCGGATTCACTTCATAAAACGAAAGTAAAAAGTGACAAGCTTAATGGCGATAACAATAACCTTAATTGATTCGAGCAATTTGGTCGAATAGAGTTTCCCAAAGCCACATTATTTATAAGATCACTGGTAAAACATAAACTATTATGGGGACATTTGCTGTGCTCAGCTCAGTTAATGCCCACGGGAAATGATGTGAGGAATATCGGGAAAATGAAAACTGGCGTCAGATATGATTTTACATCGTGGATGAAAATATAAGAAAAGTTACAATTCTAAATACCATCCGCTGTGGATATTGGATAAATTTTATACCTAATTTCAAACTTTTACTTTCTATAAAAAAAAAGTGACACAATTATACCTCGAACGCCATAATAAAAGCAAAAATGTGCATTTTCTACACCAACAAAGAGTAAAACTTAATGGCAATACCTCGAAGCACCTGTAAATTTTATAATCGTAAAAGGTATACAAGAAAGTACATTGTAATTTTGAAAAGTGGGTTAAAACACGAAAATATCAATTTCGATTCGATTTGGATCGATCAGGACACGATACGAATAATGGGGAATCGAGTTTACTGTTACAATAAAAAATTCGAAACGTTCGACATGCGATCCAAAGACTTAAATGCGTTTAAGTCCGATGCTCGTAGCTATTTTCAAATTTATATAATTTATTTAAACACAATGTTATTGGATTGAGAGTGTATGTATACTTTGGAAAGATCAGCGGCGCGCGGAAAAATTGTTACTTGAAGGGAATTTTTTTTTTAAGTTTTCTTCTTCTTATGGTGCCTTATCCTTAAGGACGTTGGCTATTACATTTGCCCATTTGATCTTATTTGTAGCTGTCCTGAACAGTTCTATGGATGTCATATTTGTCCATTGTCGTAGATTTTTAAACCATGAGTTGCGTCTTCTTCCTGGTCCCCTTTTGTTATTGATTTTGCCTTCGATTATAAGTTGGAGCAGTTCGTATTTTTGATTTCTCATGATGTGGCCAAAATATTGTGTTTTTCGTTTCTTTATGAGGAGCATGAGCTCTTTTTCCTTGTTCATTCTCTGCAAGACTTCCGCGTTTGTCGTATGACTCATGTAGGATATTCTGAGCATTTTTCGGTAACACCAGAGTTCAAATGCTTGGATTCTTTTTTGTGTTGCCTCTATCATTATCCAGGCTTCAACACCGTAGAGTAAAGTAGGAAAAACATAGCACGTAAGTATTCGAGCTCTCAATGAAAGATTCAGCTGGCGACTACATAGGACTTTTTGCATTTTGTAAAATACTGTACGTGCTTTTTCTAGACGTGTTCTTATCTCTAGTGAGTGGTCCCAAGTTTCATCAAGATTGCTTCCAAGGTAAGTTATTCTTGTTACTTTTTCCAGATCTTTTCCGTTAACCTTGATCTTCACCGTTCTGTTCTGGTGTTTGCTGACGATCATCGTTTTTGTTTTCTGTGTATTTAGTTTCATTCCAAATTCTTCGCTGGCTGCCGTTATCCGTTCCATTAGAATTACCGTGTCATCAGCGTATCGCAGGTTGTTGATGCATTTATAATTATGCCATCTGAGGTGTCTTCAAGAGCTTTTTAAAATATCTCCTCCGAGTAAACGTTAAATAGTATGGGTGACAGAATACATCCCTGTCTTACTCCCTTCTCGATATTAATTTTTCCAGATGTTTTCTTTTTTATTCTAATTTTGGCCTTTTGTTCCTGATAGAGGTTTGAAATAATCCTTAAATCTTTATCGTCTATGTTACATGACCTTAAGATGTTCATTAGTTTATCATGTTTCACCAGGTCAAAAGCCTTCTGAAAATCAATAAAACACAAGTACACATCAGAATCGACATCTCTACATCTTTCAATTAGTACTCGTATTGAAAAAAGTGCTTCTCTTGTTCCGAAGCCATTCTTAAAACCAAATTGATTTTGACCAGTATGTTCGTCTAATTTACTGTATATTCTATTATGTATTATTCGGAGGAAACATTTAAGCACATGATTCATCAGGCTTATAATCCTATGTTCTTCACATTTCTTGGAGTTTCTCTTTTTTGGTATTGTTACAAATATCGATGTCAGCCAGTCTTCTGTTTCATATATTTTATTAAATAGATCTTCAACTACTTCGATGTGTTCGTCTAGTAGTAATTTTATTATCTCAATTGGTATATTATCTTCTCCAACAGCTTTTCTGTTCTTTAGTTGCTTTGCTGCTCTGGTAATTTCGTCCTTTGTGATATAAAGTCCAGTCGTTGCCTCCTGCTTACCAACGTTTTCTCTTCCTTGGTCTTGAAACATCTCTTTCACGTATTCTTTCCATCTGGCTATTTGATCTTCTAGGTTGAGTAGAGGGATCCCATGTTTGTCCTCTACGAAAGATAGAGGTGTTTGTTTCCATATTCCAGCGGCTTCTTTTACTTTTTTGTGTAAGTTGAAGGTGTCGTGTCTTTGCTCCAATTCTTCAATTTCTTGACATCTTTCACTTAGCCAGGTTTCTTTGGCTTGTTGGATCTTTATTCTGATGTTTTTGTGTATTTGTTTGTATGTTGTTTCGTTTTTGCCTTTGTTTTTGCCTTTGCCTTTTTAAGTTTTGGAAAAGTTTTTAAAAGTTTAGATGAAGCGTCTGAAATATTCAACGTCCTGCACAAATTTCTGAAGCTACAAACATGAATAAAAAACTTTTTAGATTGAAAATGGTCCCAGTTGTACGATTTCTTTTTTATTGTTAAAGTTACAAATGCCTTTACAGTAGTGAATATATAATTCCAGGACCTTTAAAAATATTTTTTTTTTCAAATTGTTGTATCACAAATACCCCTAAAAAAAGCTCTTTCTCCACCACTGCTCGAGATATTAATCTTATTTGAGAAAATCCACCTTTAATATGATATTATCGTGTGTATTATAGTATTATTAAATTTTGGATGATCGATTTTCAGAGGTATTCTATATATCCAGTGTAGTGGATAAGTTACATGAAATCTGAATTATAGCTAGACGTCTATATGCCCAATAAACATTTTTGTGTATATAATAGTTACCGTAAATGTTATATCACCTACCTTAAATAACTTGCATTTATGTAGTTAGGTAACCGAACTATTACCGTTGCCCTTATAAACCCCTTAAAGAGCTTAAATATGGCATTTATGGAGGTTACGAGCACCTTTGTTTAGTAACGCTATATAGCTTTAAGTTTTATTACCACAAGGAACAGAAACGTTATGGAAACCGCTATATAACTTCCTAAATAACCTTCATGTCACTTGTCAATCCTCTCATATTCTTAATAGGTTACACGTTTCTCTCTCTTGAATACATTTATTTTATGTATGGCCTTATCTCATTTCAAAATAATGCTTTCACATGATGAACAACAGAATAAGCTATAACTGATGTATCTCGTAAATCTCTTTGAGACTTTATTATTAGTATGACACAAAATTGAAGTGGAAATTTTTTTTTACCGCAAATTTTAAACGGGGGCCTTCAAAATTCCCAGTAATAATAAAAGTTCAGTTTTAATATTATGGGATGCATATATTTTTTTAACACAATTATCAGTTTGAACATCAAAGATCATTCGCATCGCCTCTATTCATTTTGGGTTGTTTCGGAAATTGAATTAAATAGCACTAAGTATAATTATGAGATTATGGAAGCGTCTAATATATTTCGTCAAACAATCAAGGCGGAATCAACATTAGTAACCTTACAATTATTAGAAAGCCTTATATCACTCTATATAACCGAATATATTCTAAAGTAATAGTGGTATTATATAACTCTAGGTTGACGAATTATCTAGTAGTATCTAGTGCAGCTTATAGTGATGAAATAAAACTTGACAACCTCTAAAAACCATTATATAAATTATAGTAACAGACTGTACTACAAGAGGTGTTATATACCTAAGGTTAGGCCACTCGTACTTGAAGAGGTATGATCTAACCTCAAAAATTTTATGTTATCATCAATTTGCTTATTGTGCATGTGTTAGAGGTACACACACAGCAAATTTCTTTCAAAATTGTACAAAAGAAAGAACCAGACCGCAAGTTACCTTCATGTCATCAGCGTGGGAAAAGAGCTGTTTATGTATTAAAAACTATAGATCTGTTTCGATAATTGTTTTATTTACAAGGTTGGAATTCCCAGCAATGTTCTAGGATCTTGGGGTAATATATTTGATAAAAACGATTATTAACCATTCTCATCACTTCCTTTAGTTTTAGCTCTGTAGATATTTTTCTTTTATACTTTTATAACCTGCAAAAAAGTGCTTTTATTTGTCAAAATAACTTCAATCTGCTATGATCGTCCTTTCTGTGGCCGCCGCCACACAGGTTGAGATTTGTTGCTTTCGACATTGGTTGATTTTAAAAGTTTACACATATAATTTAAAAAAATAATGTAGAGTAAAACGTGATGAGTCATTTTAAGTAACTAACTTTGTTTAAAAAAATAAAAATAAAAAAAACCCAGAGGATATTCTATTCAACAAATCACGAGCCTTTGGTTCATCTATATCTAAAGTGCTATTATTTGTCATAACGTAATCTCGCAAACACTACTGTCTCCAAGTTTTTATTGAGGTGATCAGAACACTACTGTATAACTCAGGATACATCAGTTATATTGAAGAGGTTCTGACAACCTTTATACCGGGTGACAATAAGACTAGGGCCATGCCTATATCTCCTTCACTTTTCAACCGATTTGAATAAAATTTGGTACATAAATATAAGACACCATTTTGGATTGACATACGTATAAAAACAAAATGGCCGACTTCCGGTTTCGCCAGAAATGTCATCAACTTCGATTTTTTAAATGGAACACCCTATATATTTTATATTTTTTGGATTCTATGGCTCAAATTACATACGACAGTGTTACCAAATTTTTTATTTTTCAATAAAAAAATTCAAATTCTCAGATTTTTTTTTCAAGAAATGATTATGTTTAGTTGTTAACAAAAAGAAAATAAGTAGTACGTAATGTATATCGTTGAATTGGTAATTAAATTCTCTATTGAATGACAAGATGGCCCTCGGTAGGTACCATTTGAAAAAAACGATTTATTCGTTAAAAATGAATTTATAAAATTTAAATTCCCGCTGTAGGATTTGTTATTGATCATATCGATGAAAAGTTTATTACTTAGAATTACTGATGTCAATTAGAATAGATTTTGACAAGATAAAGACCTCCTGTGCTAAAAAAAATTTTTGGAAATTTGAATTTTTTTACTGAAAAATAAAAAAGTTGGCAACGCTGTCGTATGTAATTTGAGCCATAGAATCTAAAAAACATCAAATATACAGGGTGTTCTATTTAAAAAATCGAAGTTGGTGACATTTCTGGCGAAACCGGAAGTCCGCCATTTTGTTTTTATACGACTGTCAATCCAAAATTGTGTCTTATATCTATTTTCCAAATTTTATTCAAATCGGTTGAAAAATGACCGATATATAGGCATGGCCCTAGTCTCATTGTCACCCGGTATACCTTTCTTATAAATACATTGGTAACCATTACTATAAGTTCTTTAAAAATTGTTATATAACAGTTATATAACTCCATTATATTTCTAGAGTTTACAGTTGTGTAATAAAACCGTTATAAAACTACATTACTAAAGGTGAGAATATAAAACTCCTTATATACCCCCTTAACATTATATTTCCTTTATAAAACTAGGCGTTACTATAAGTTACCCAAATTGTTTATTGGGTAATATATGTTTCATAAAAAAATAACGGTTTTTAGCAATTTTCTCGATAATTTTGAGGTTATGTTGAAAAATGATTAATATAAAAGTTTTAAACTTTTTAATTATCTACAATTTTTATATTAAACTTTTTTCGATAGGATGCATATTTTAGCCACAAATCGTAAAAACCAAAATCCAACCCCGAAAACGTATATTATCCCCCCTTCGGAAACTTTTACTCAGTTGTCTTGATTTTTTTTTAATTTACTTATAATTTACCCCACATATACTGCCAAAAAATTTTCAAGAATTCGGGTATTTAAAATCGGTTTGGCCCTGGTATGCAAATTTCAAATTAAAATTAATTCCATTTCATAAATAACCTATTAAATCATCGTTAAATGAAGAGTGCACGAAAGGCCCTCTCAATTTATATGAATGTGCCCACAACACGTCGTTTTCTGACTAAATCGTTCGCTATTATTATCAACTTTATTGACAATATATTATATATTCACCCACGCTTTCTCCTCACTTTTATATATAAAATAATATTTCATTGAAGTCAATCAAGTCGGCGAAACACCGGCACGTGGCTATTGAGTAAGTAATATGTACGGCAGGACGAGTAGTATACAGGTCCGGACTGGTTTTCCAATAAAAAATCAGTAAAAGTAAAAAGTTTATCAGCGCGATTTAGTCATTTTTAAATGTATTAAATTAATCCAGATTGTCTTTCCAACAAAATAAATGGTCAAGAATAAATTAGAGATGGTAAAACATCCATCTAGTAGCCCACATATGATTGCAAAGGGCGTCTCTATCAAAACATAGCTTAAAGAATTAAATTAAAAAAGGATCCAATTTATTTCACATAATAAAACTTTCTGAAATTGAAATTCAATCTTAGATGAAATATGGAAAAATATGTACCAAAAAGTAGTGCAGATGCATCTGATCCGAAGAAGTCAATGGTGTTATTTTTCTTTCTTTTATTTCAGTTTCATCTTTGCTCTATCATTCCTTCATCTTTTGACTTCATATCATTATTTTCTTCACTGCTCTGTAATCTATGGATTTCTGGATGGATCTGCACCTGATATGACATTAAAAGAGATCTCAGATATGGATATGGTGTGATCTAAAGACAGGGATATAGACTTAACATGTTTCCAAATAAAAATTGTTTTCCTATTTTAACGAAAATTCCAATTGGTTGCAAGTCCAGTTCTGCTAATATGAAAACTTCCCCATCGTTTATACAAAAGCCGCGTAACAATGCGTTTATCTAATTCATTGCCTGTCAACCGAAGATAGAAATCTAATCGGTGAGAATCCAACATTTACTGTTTAGATCGAGTTCACATGACTGTCCGGGCTGCTAGTTTCGATGGTTATCTCCTGTTTTGTGTTTTGATAATAGAACTGAAATTGTTAATTTCATAGTTTAGTGGGTCGGTTTCGGTTATCAGTAAAAAGTAAAATTGCTTTTCGATTAAAATTTATCATCAATATGGATGCGTGCAATGGAAATTATTTGGATCGGTTTAAAAGGGAGATATTATAGATAGTTTGGGAAAGAAAATGTATGAGTAAATTTTTTTTTATCAATCAAATACTATTAAACGAGCAAGGTTTGTATGTATGTATGTATGAAACTTTCAGGGAAGACTAATTCCTATCTAAATCGGCAAAAAATGCAGGTCTGTGACAATTCGATCTTCCGAGATATTTACAAGAAAAGTTAAGCTTTTAGTTTATTTCCTAGCAACGACAGAGATAATATAACTTGTTTCTATAGTAATATATACTATAAAGGAGAGAGGAGCGCAGTAAAAGTGGGGATATAACGTCACATTCCATAGGCGTACTTTGCAAAATAAGTTTCTATAATATAAATAAGGTCACAGCATATAAAATATATATACGTACTTCGTAGATTAAATTTTGAAGTTATATTATTTACAAAAAATAAAAATAAACCTCATGCATCTGACACTTTAACATTGAACGAATTAAATTTAATCAATAAATAACAAGGAGGATTATATATTGGGATTAAATTTTTTTTAATCTCTTGGCATTAAAAGTAACGCTTCAGTACTTACCTAAACTCAAAGATTAAAAAAAAAGTTAGTTGAAGAACTATCTTTAAAAGTCACTGTCTTCACTAAAACTACTGGTGTCACTATAATTGTCTTTTCTGCGGTTTATTATTATAGGTTCTATTAAATTTTCCATTGATATATCCACTTTCCTAAATGAATTTTCCACCTTTTTAACATGAACAATGCATTTTCCCCAATGTTCTCTATTTACATCTGAAACTGCCTTCAAAAACAAATTTCGCACATCAGGAAATTTAAATGTTATATTGTTTTGAGAAACATAACCAAACAAGACTAAATCTAGACAAAAACTATATTAGGCCGATCAGATTAAAAATTTAAATTTTAACTACAAATAAGCATTGAAGGATGAGGTAAAAATAAAATTTCTACCTCTTGAACCTGTACTACGTTCTGCAAATTAAATACTGCACTCCTTTCTTCTGTATAGTATAGTAGTAAAAAGGTTTGACTTTATTTAATTTCTAGCGTTGCAATCTGAAAGAATTCAATTTTAAATTTGCCGCTTTTTATCCATAATGACCTACAAATTTTGACAACTACTGACACGCACATCTCTGGGTAAACGTTAAGAAAATGGGGCCAACTGGGATTTTCATGAAATTTTCACAGATGTTATAAAACATGATAAAATCAATATACTTAGCAATAGAAATTTTTGCGCGAAAAAATATTTTTCACATTTTTTTATGAAAAAATATATGTTGGGATACTCATTCCCAAGACAAACAAATTCAGTGCGTTGAAACGGTTATTTAACATATTTTTCCAGTACAAACGCATACATAACTTTTCAACAAATGCAATTTATAATCAGAATAAACCTGAAAAGTATAAAAAAGGAAAGGTTCATTTGACGGACATAATTAATTTGCTTGTCAAATGACAGCCATCTCATAAATTCAAAGTTGAAAATACAACGTTGCCAATTCAATTTCAGAAATCATGGGTTTAGGTAAATATTTATAGGAACATTGAGTAACAGTTAAAATGGACACTTGTTATAATGTGACATCTGTCAAAACGTGACAACTGTTCATAGTACATTTTAAGGTTGATGTGACTATGTATTTTCCGAGAAGAAATTGTATTATAATGTACGAATGAACTATTTTTGTAACTGAAAAACTTTGATAAAATATGATATCAATATCTGCCACACGTCGAGAGTCTGGTCACAGGTTTTTGTGGAGGATTTTACCCAAGTATGAATATCAGACCTATAATTTTCCTTCACTGCAGATCAATTTTTCTTATATAGTGATAAATAGAGTGAGCTGAGCGATCTTCTGTTGTCGGGACCTGTGCCCTACACGCTGCTGTTGCCCGTCCCGGAAACGGGACTATTCGCGAAGATCAAGCGTCAGTAGATGTTGCTCTAAAAGGGTGAAATCCCCAGAAACTAGCAACTTTTAATGCATTTAACTAACCTCTGTGACAAGCAGTTGATAAACGTCAACAACAGCTGCAGCCAATTGAAAATTAACACTGACAGCTTTTTTAATTTTCCCGCCTACTTTCAAGCCAATCGCCAATCAACTTTTTATTTATCTCCCTATCAGTAGTTCAAGTAGATGTCGCCCACTCCGTGATTTTCGCGAATTAATTAATAATTTGTCATTGGGCTGCTTAAAAATGTAGATTTGAATAGTACGAGCGAAGCTCGGTTACCAGATATTTTTATTTATCACCCGATTTTTAAATAGGAAATTTATTAAATATTACCAAATTTCCTCCAAACAAGATAAACGAGATGATTACTACATACATTCTTAACGTACGTTTTCCAATATTTCAAAATGGCATTTATTTATAAATTGGCATTGGTTCAAAAAACTCCAACGGTGGGTCGTTGCACTTTTCATAGTGTCTGAACACGCCGAATTGCAGTACGATCATTTGTTTTGTTTACTATCAAACTATATGGGAAGCCAAACTAATAAAGTCAGGAGAAAATATTTTATGAAGTATGTGTGTACTTTAAAAGTTGGAACGTTTTGATAAGACGGTCCAAGAACGATGCAGCTTGGCTCGACGATAGTCTAGAATTTAAAATTGTCGAACAGGTTGCGCCAAAAATATCAAATTCTAAATAACTAAAATAAAATCTTGCGGTCCTTGGAGAACTCAAAAAAGAATAGAAAAACTGAATTTCAAATAAGAATATTTAATTCTGTATTTTACAAACTTTCCTGTGGACCCGAAATCCCGCATCAAAGTTAACCCTGTATAACATCTGTTTAGCATTGCGAATTACAGAACTGCAGTTATTATTTAGAAATATGAAGAGATAAACTTTAGATGTAATTAAATTTTATTGTTAGAGACGAATTAGCCATCATTAAAATTACTAACTCCCAACTAATTTCTCTATAAGTAGGGAAACTTTTCAGCCATTAAACCCGTTCCCGTTCGGAACGAAAGTTTCCCGCTTTATTGTCATATTTTCCGCTCACTTCCTATTTCCCTGAAACTTTGCGTGTTATCCGGCAAAAGCAACAACGGATCCGGAGCCGTAACAATAGCCAGAAACTACGTTCATCTATTCGCTCCATAGCCTCCTGCTTTACTTTGTAAATAACAGTTTGGGAAGCAAAGTGCGTATATAGGGTGGACCCCAAACAATCAATCATTAGTCTGGTGAGTAGGTTTTTTATTCAAACTACCCATTGGATGAAAAATTACATTTATACCTTTTAAGTTATATAAAAAATATATTATTTAATTTATTTCGAAATATTTTTTTGTAGCTCTGCTCAATAAAGCAGCTCCTCTTAATGCAAAAATCAATTTTATACGTTCTAAGACATGTAAACCGGATGTAGACGGTGGCTACACCGAACTCGCGCTATCCTGCCAATCGGGTCCATTTTCTATGTTTAGAATGCACTCAACTCATGATAGTCAAAACTATAAAGCGATGTATAACATCAGATCGTCTTAAATCCCACAAGCGTCTCGATTAAACGCTTGGTTCTATTATATTTCTCTATAAAATTCCGGTATATTGTTTTGATGATAGGGCACCAAATATTTTTAATCTCAGGGTTTTATTGAGGGTTTCTGACAAAATTCTACGAATTTTTGGAAATTGATTGACAACTCATCATGTCAAAAAAAATTTTTTTATCATTTTTTTATTACAGAGTGTAACAATTTTTAAATACAATACATTCGCCCCTCTTCATGTTCACATAATAATAATTATTATTATTCTGTAGGACATGAATCAAATATCTTATTCTAAATACAAATTGATTTTTTATTCTATCTTTCTAATGGTTTTCTTGACTTCTCTGTCGTCTACCAACTATCTATTCTAATAATTTTAAACTATCTATTTTACACTATTTGCATATTTCATACCTTCTTTTCTTCTCTTGCTCTATCATTTTACTTGTATCGGTTTCTTTTCTTCAATCGTTTAACCTCTTTATTCCTTTTAAATTTAAAATCTATGATTACCTTGTTCCACCCCTGGCTCACCAATTTATAATTTATTACTTTCGTTTTTTCTAGTTCCTCTTCATTTCTGAGCAGATCGACTTTCTCAAGCCTGTTGTTTTGTTTGCCCCCCATATCTGTAAAAACTTCTTGACCTCTCAGTACGTTTCAAATATTTCAGTATTTTAAATCACCGTAATAAAAAATATCATTCTCTCCCAAGCATGGTTCTCTAATAACTGTAGAAATCACTTGTATTTCTCTTTCTGATGCTTTTCGTTCCTCTATTCCCTTTTCTCTTGCTTCATTCATCAACTGTGCAACCTCTCTTCTTATTTTATAATTTTCTTGTTCCATAATATCGATATTCACTTGATCGTCCTGTTTCATTTCATCTCTTTTATCCTGTATATCCTTAGTATTATTCATTGTCCTTAGCTGTATTCTTCTCATATCATTTTTATCTTCTTCTATTTGTTTTTCATTTTGTAATACTCTGTTTTTCCTGCATATCTTGTAAAGATTTCTTCAGGTCTATATTTATTTGATTTATGTCTTGCTTTATATTATTCTCCATACTATTCTGTATTTTACTTCCATTTTCTTCCATTAAGTTTTTTAATATCTCTAGTATATTCTGTTCTATTGTTTGAATTGGTTCTGCAGATTCCTTCTCTATATCTCCTGCTCCTGCTATTTCTTCACCATTACCTTCTTCTACTTGTTCCTTTTTTATAAAGAAATTGTAAACATCTGGATCTTCCCCTTGGTCTTGTAAAATTTTTCTTAATCTCTCTACCAATGTCATTGTCATCATGTCAAAAATTTTTTTTTATCATTTTTTTTTAATATAGAGTATAATAATTTTTAAATACAATACAATATATTTTTTAAAGCACTACTAAAAAAATGCTATACAAATTGCATACGGTAAATAAACTGCTACATGAAAAATGATACAGTCCACTTTTTTCGAACTCATTATATTATTTGCAATAATTTGTATTTGTTTTTAATATTGCATCCAAATGAGTGAATTTTTCGCACTTGTATTGATATATTTCGACATTAAAGCGTATGTTTGGTTGGCCACCAGGTAGATTTGGATATTCCTGCAGCGACCGGTTTTCGCTTTGTAAACACCAATTTGGAATAAAGTGCGTGTATATCCGTGTAGTCTGAGGCAGCAAGAACGAGGCTTTTTACATGACAATAGCCGTAAGTGTGCTCGACGTTGTATTCATGTGGCATCTCTCGCCAATCATGCGGGTTCCACGGGGAGCGACGAGAATTACGTCAGTCGTGAAGATCCCTAGGGACGATCCGCAGCGCCACCGTCGGGCCATAAGGAGTCCGAGAGATGTGACGAACTGTTCCCGGTTATGAACGATGGCTGGCGAGGTGTGAGACGTAATGTTACCCCCGGGAGGAACAGCTGATTGCTCTACAACGACAACTGAATCATGGCTGGATGTCTGCGAGTTGCGGACGGTGTTGCCAAATCGCGATCTCATAGCTTGTTATAAAGTTACGTATCGCTGGTGTCCAATAAAAAACTAATAAGGGATTTTATTCATCAGAATACTTACTCTTTCAATTTATGAACCTTTTCCAAAATACTGTAGGGTTTTGGTCCTATAAATTGACACGGCTGACCCCTCTTTTGTTAGGGCTATCGTTTTTCTTACTGTGATTTTATGGTCGTGATCAAAATGTATACCAAATTTTCTAAAACTTGCTTAAGAAACCAGATCGATGTTGGCCATAAATGACTGTTATAAACCATAAATGACTGTTGATAAACATTGTTTTTTACGCCTCTTTCCAACTTTACATCTTGCAGTAAAGAGTAAAAACCCGCATTATTTAATAGGCGAACTTGGCAACGCCGCGATCGACTGAGACTTCCGTCAAAAGTTGGCAGGAAGGGATTCCTTCCGGGAATGATAACTCCTATCTTAGAGAGAGAGAGTGAACGCACAAATGCTGTCTATGGGGCTTTGTGCCTAGCTGAATAGCTAAAAGCCAGTCTGTTGTAACTAGAATGTTCACTTTCCAAGATGGAACAATGGAGTCAGACGTTACGGAAACAGACAGTGCGTAAGATACACTTTCCAAGAAATTTCTACTGCAAAAAATGTTTGAAAATACAAGGGAGACCGTCTATGATCTTTCTAAGTACCGTCAAATTTAAATAGTTCACTGTATCTAAATTTTTTACACATTTTTTAGTCAGAATACCAATGACCTTCTGAAAATGTGAAGGCATTCTTTGATATTTATAAAGCCTAGTACGCTAAGGTTTTTGAGGTCGCTGTTTACGAATCTGCCATCAAAATATCAAAAAACAAAATGGTGGATCCAATATATTCAATGGCGAACAAGTATTAGCGATTGATTATGGTAAAAACATGCTATATTTTTTGAAACAATGTTGCGGAGGTTAAAATAGCCAATCTTCCATCTCTAGGAACACAATACCACCTGAAGAGTATGAAGTGATCGGGTTGATTTGTCAACAAAGTTTTATTTCGTATATTAGTAAATTGAAACTTTAACACAGGAACACCCGGTATGTATTCGGCATCGTGCACACCGCGCACCTGTCAGCATATCCACCGATCGCCACCATGGCCAACTATGTCGTAGGGAATCCATCCACGAGCGGATACGGAAGCTATCGGCATTGCAAATGAGAATGGCATCTGTTCGGTCGGTATTGAAGTTTTCGCTAAATTATTGCCGGTGAGAAATTGGAAATTGTTCTTTTTGGTCGCTATCGATGGTTCATCGTTACGTTATCGAAGCAATCGTCCGTATTTTTACGCCGTTTCATTTTCGTTTTCATATTTTTTGGAGAGGTTTTATTAAAAAATCATAATGAACGGTATAATTTCTCTCGGGGACGTGTAAAAGGCGAGGGTTTCGAGATTTTTACGGATTTAATATGGGGATGAATGATACGGAAGGTATCTAAGCTTTTCGGTCGATCGGAGAATAAAAAAAACCATAAAATTAATAGATTGATTTTATATGTATACTAAAAAAACAAATAGGAAGATTTGAGCTTCCGTTAGATGCAACCATTCGCTATAGTAGTGCAAATTTTTAATAATAGTTGTTGGTTACCAACCAGTAAATCTCCTGCCAGTATTAAGGAAGCTTTTTAAAAAATTACAGACCACGTAATATCCAATTTTCAATTCAGATTCAGAAATAATGTTTTCTCCTTACTCTCCCCGTGTCATCGAATACAACAAAACCAAAATAAGCAAAAGGAGATCCAACGAAGAAGTGATAATGTTATGTGAAGTATCAAAGATAACATGAAGTATGTAAACATACAAGTTAAGGTAGTTGGGGTACCTACAAAGAAAAGTTAAATTGAGGAAGAATGGAAAAGAAAGAAGTATTCTACAAGACACTAATTGGTAAAAGAAGCGAAATGGGTCTAAGCAAAGTTGGTGTGAAAGTGTGATGTCTAATATAAATAAACTGAAAATACGAAACTGGATGATAACTGCCATATGTCCAAAGAGACGGGAGGGCATGCATATTATTTTAGCCATCAATTGGTGAAAGAACATTTAGAAAAAGCCAAATATCAATTGATTTGACACTTGAAGATGTCATTATTGTTAATTTTGGCAACTTTTCGGTGAGACAAACTGTTTTCGTGATCACCTGGAAGTTCAAAAGATTATTAAAGAGAGATTCTGTAATTAGTAGGATAACAATGTCACTTTGGGTCTCAAGCTCATGGACCTAAACTGCCTTCCCATACTCTAGAACATCTAACCTGCCATCCCAAAATTTAAAAAAGACCCAGAAGAAGCCTCTAACCGGAGAATTTTGACTTCTAACCTTTACTTTGGGCCTCTAGGACCACCAATAAGAAGCTACAACCCCCAAAAAATGATCCGTCCCAAAAAAGGACCTAAAAGAAGCCACTACAAATCGTGAAAAATGAACAAACGCCGCGCGGCCATGATTAAAGTCATAAAAACCCCAACGCATCTTCAAATTAAAGGTATAAAAATTCTCCAACTAAATAACTGTTGAGCATTTCAAGCTTTTATATCTCCTTCTTCGGGGCGGGGCGTTTGATTATTTTTCACGATTTTTATTGGCTTCTTTTAGATCCTTTTTTGGGATGGATTATTTTTTGGGGGTTGTAGCTTCTTCTTGGCGGTCCTAGAGGCCCATCTGGGTCTTTTTTAAATGTTGGGAAGGCAGTTTAGGTCCATGAGTGTCATTTTTATCCTACTGTATCTGTATCTGTAAATCTAGAAGGGTGGGTCACCCCAGAGCACATAGGCCACATTTGGCCCATTGTGCGTCCTTCTGAGGTTGAGCCTTCCTTTTAGCTCGTCAGCCAGCCTACTTGTTTATAGTAGGCGGCGATGACGTCGCCTGAAGGTAGCTCCCTCATGTTGGTATGTGATAGTGTCGGGCATTCGCAAAGAATGTGTTCGACAGATAACCCCATCCTGTAGAGGTGTTTTCGTAGATAACAGTGGCCAGTCAGGATACCTGTGGCTGTGCGCAGATTCTGTCTGTTCATAGTCATGTATTTTTTGGCTGTTTCGCTGTTCGGATACTGTAATAGTTCCTTAGCTAGCTTGCAGTCTGTTTCGTCGTCCCACATACCCTTAAACTTGTCAAGGGAGTGTTTCTTCAGTAGGTCAGCCACAGCTGAAGCCGATAAGCTTATGAAAGTGCCAGGTCCCAAAAGTTTATGGGAGGCTGCTTTCTTAGTTAAAGAGTTGCCTTTTGATTTTCCATGACCTTTGATCCAAGCTAAAGTGACCACGTTGTTGTTGCAAGCTTCGATCAGGGCCTGGTGACATTCTAGTACTAGACCCGATGTAATGCGTGGTCTATCCAGAGCTAGTAGTGCCTGTCTGCTGTCCGTGAGGATGTAAATATTATTACCAGTAATATTTCTTCTGGTAGTCTCTTTTGCGGCGATGGAGATAGCAGTTCTGTTTGAGCTACACTGGCATTAGAACCCATTGCCCATTTTATATTGAGATTCAGGGATCTGGAATAAATTCCACAGCCTGACCCCTCATTTGTTTTAGACCCATCGGTGTAGATGCACAAGGTACCTGCTGCCAATGTAACCTCTTGTACGTTTTTTGTTATTACCTTGTAGGGTCTGTGAAAGGCATATATTGGTGCAATCGAATCTATGTTGGCTTGTAGCAGTGGGACCTCTCCAAGGACCTCGTGCCACAAGTTACACCTCGACTGACCAGATCCTACGTCAGGTTGTATACCTGTAGAGCGTAGCCGTGTCATGGTCATCACTACAGCCTCCTTAATAAATATATCAAGGGGTGAGACCAAGGATCACACCTCCATTGCTCTAGTTGGTGTGGTTCTCATGCCCCCCGTTATGTTGAGGCATGATATTCTTTGGATTTGATCCAATTTGCGTACGACTGTCCGCTGGCTAGTTTTGACTCCCCAGCTAGCATAGGTCTTATGATTGCAGTGTAGATCCAGGCCGTCACCTTAGGTGATTATTATCTTACTGTAATTATACCCTAGAACGAACTTTTTATTTGCGACTCTTTCAGTTATATTTTTATTCTTGGTTAAAAGTTATACTAATTTCATAAAAATTAATCCCGAACCGGATTATTGTTAAGTTAACTTCTCCATCTGCGGAGTCAGTAGTCCTGAAATTAAGTTGGCAGATAACGCTAAATAGGAGTCATGTTGTACAACAGCGCGAAAGTTTCCTCGACAAAGTTAGACACACAGCACAACATCGGCAGCGTTCGCTGAAACTAATCCAGAAATGCAATAGTCTAAGTTTGAAAGTTGGCATTCACGGAAATTAGAAAGCCGTCCAGATGATTATAGGTTTAATTGCATCTCTAAGAGAATAGACAACAGCCATTGTGAATCAAAGTTAACGCACGAGCATTACGGATAATAGGGACGGTTGATGTCGACCGTCCGCTTTGGGGACTAGTTTAGATTTAGAATAGAAGCCGGACTACCCCAAGATACGGTGAGATAATCCTTTTGATTGCTACTCGCTTATTCGTATGTAATTCTATAATTCTTAGAGCAATAAATACGATTTTAAAACTCGTCACATTTAGCCATCATCGATCCTAAAATAGATCGGTTTACACAAAATAAATTAAGTAAATCGAGGAAAACAATACAAATCGTGTCGGGACAAATTCAATATCGTTCGGGGGAAGCGTAACTGCCGAAATGCAGCTGAAACGATGTCATATATCGGTAAATAAAAACGGTGCAAATGTGTCACTGGTAATGGCTGCAATAAAATCTCGTTCAATAGAGTCGGTGGAAAGCGACGGCGATCCGAATGCGAATTTCCATATCATTTCCTCGTTTGGGCGCCATCGCATCACAAACATTGGCGGCTCGTCGATTAGATTAACAGGATTTAAAGAAACAGGAGTGCTCTGTTGTTATTTTCTGTGATATTGAAAGCTGTTTAATAACACATATTCGTAATCAAATATAAAAATTTAAAACTTTTTCCTTCTCCACGAGTGGGAGAAACACTTCGGTCAATCTAGACACGAAGGAATCGAAACGGATTTCCGGCTCCCGCCATTGTATCATCAAAGATTCTCACGTATACCACATTTCCATGCGTCTGCAAATGAGCCAAATACATTGTAAAATAACGTTAAAAATATTTCATCCGACATGAATGCGAGCGGGTCGACATTATCCATGAGTGAGATGCAAGATCGCTTGCTTGGACATTTCCGCATTCCATTACATAAAAACTGTGGACGTGACTTAACAAAAGCAGATACGACTTTTAAAAACGTTTTGAATTCAGGGATTTGAGATTATTTTCCTCTTATATTTATTTCTCTCTTTCTATGCATCATCCCAGTTTAATCCTATTTCTATTTACTCCCTCATTTCTTTCACTCTGATACAAGCAACTCAAAAATTCCAATCTTTTGGGATTTTTAATTTTATTTAAAGAAAGCACAAATATACTTGGAATTATGACAAAAAAAATTATACTAAACAATATTCTTTATTCTTTGGATCTTTTACAGATATAGAATACGTCAAAAAAAATACAAAAAAGAAATCCCAGAGACACTAACGTAAAAAATCATTCGAGTTTAACATCTTGTAATATTGGAGTACCACAGGGCTCAATTCTTGGCCCAGTTCTGTTTATAATATATACTAATGATTTACCATTGTTTTACTGGAGACTCCAAGCTGGCTATGTATGCAGATGACACAAATCTATTGACATCTGGATCTCATAGCCAGGAGACAGAGAGCAAGACCAATGTTTTGGTAGGGAATATTTATAACTTGTTCTATTATATTATTATTAAAAAAATATGGTTATTCCCCTTACAGATACTTTGTTTACATCTTGTATTTTCTTCTGCCTACATTAATTACTCATTAATTACATCATTATTACATCCTCACCATTTTCATCACATTCTAGATCGTCTTTGAGCCACATTCATTTCGATTGATTGATTGATGGTACTTCTTCGGCGTAACTAAATATAGTACGGAAGTAACAAGGACTACAAATAAAAAAATATTTGGTACGCCCATGAGCATCGACTTAGAACTTGCAACGATTTGTTTTTTGTGATGGAACTAGGAACTAGACCAAATAAATGTTAGTGCCATTAGCGCCCTATATCAGTCGGTCCGATGCTTCGGTAAACGAATACAAATACGGATACGACTTACGGCTACGATTACAACTATAGCCACCGCTTACGATTACCGAATGGCAATAACACTAACGCTAGCAGGGGGGATAAACGAGAATCTTTTAAAGGCGATTTCATGAAAAAGTGTACAGATGTTGGTTCTGATTGTTTTTAAATAGCAGTAACAATTAAAAAAAAATAGATTAAATATAAATATAAATTTCAAATCTTTTTTACGAGCTTTTGAATGATGACTGTGCTGTTGTTTTTGGAATTTAGGTTTTGGATTAAAGAAAACAATATTTCTTGAAAGCCTACGTTTCGTCAATTTATTTTGACATCTTCAGTGCTCTGTAAGATGAAAGGGGTGTTATAATATAAAAAGAAGGAAAAATATTTATATAAGAGAGATAGAGAGAGAGAATATGCTTTATTGTCACAGAAAAATTATAAAAATTTTATAGACAAAGCGAATTTAAAGCTAATCATAATAAAAATAAATTACTAGACAAAACAAAACACAAACAAAATATGAATAACAATTGCATTGGATATGCAATATCCGTCACTATAAATTAATGTTTAAAATAAAATATGCTGCAACCCAAAAGTCTAAGGCACGTTATAGAATTCTGCCACTGTGTAAAATGGTCTTTCTTAAAGAAAAGCCCTAGTCGATCTTCTGAACTTATCATATGAATTTATAGATTTTAACTGTATCGAAAGGTTATTATACAATTTTTTTGGTTAGAATGTTGAAATTTTTAAAGTAATTTTCATAGTGTCTCCTACTACTTAAACCAAATACACAACGAATTGCTCTTTTTTGTAATTTGAAAATAGATTCGAAGTGGTATAAGCTACAAGAACCCCAGAACGGCAAACCATAGCGAAGGTGAGATTCGAATAAGGAAAACTAGGTCATTAAGGGGTTAGCTCTTTATAAACAGTTTTAATAGCAAAACATGCATAAGATAATTTTTTTGCCAAGGTATCAATATGAGTGGACCATTTCAGGAATTTGTCTATATAAAGACCAAAAAACTTAATTGAGTTTACCGTTAGAATCGGATTATTGCTTAGAGTTGTAGGCTGTAAAGTACCTCTGTAAGACATTGCTACGGTTTTACAGGTGTTGAAACAAAGCCCATTCGAGTCAGACCAGAACTTGATAGTTCCTAGATCTTTGTTAATACTAGATCGTAATGTCTGTATATCAGAACTACTCCAGGTTACACTCGTCTTATCGGCAAATAAAGTAATTCTTCCACTTATTTTTAAGTCTGTGATATCGTTGATGAATAATAAAAATAAAATTGGACCTGATACTGAACGCTGAGGTACTCCACTGCTAATTGGCAGATTTGAAGAATCCTCACCATTAGCACGCACCTGCTGATTTCTATTTTTTAGGTAAGTTTTAAACCATTGCAAAGGAGAACCCCGTACGCCATAAATTTGTAGTTTCTTAATTAAGATTTCATGATTAACACAATCAAAGGCCTTTGCGAAGTCACCAAATACTGAAGTTGTGAAAAGTTTATTAAGTGATGTATATATTTCATTAAGAACGGAAAACATTGCGTCACTAGTGCATTTTTTAGGTAGGAAACCATACTGATGAGGATTTTTCATTAGCCTTTCTATTATTTTCGATAAGGTAGGTAACAACGCAATAGGTCTATGTTATAGGTTTCCGTTTTGTCGCCACCCTTATGAAGCAGGATTATTATAGCTGGTTTTAGATAGTTCGGAAAGATAACAGATTCGAAGGATTCATTAATCAGCGAAGTTAACGTGTTATTTACTACATCAGGTAAATTTAAAAATTTTTTAGTGGACAAGCCATCATTTCCACAGGCAGATTTATTTTGAATGCTGTTTATGGTTTGCACTAGTTCGTGCAATTTCACCCCTTTTTATTTTTGGATCTTATTATTCATTTTTCAGAAAGAAATACTGAACATGGTTGAGGTGACTGACAGTGAATAGTATTTCCTCTTACATAAGAAGAGTTTTCCATGTTAAATGAACGGTTATGAATCAACACATTTTTGTTTCAACAGTTACATATAAAAATCAGCTAAAAGCAACAAACACAACACTGGAATACGAAATACTATTTTTTTTCTATATAGCCCTATTCAGTCGCCTCAACCATATTCAGTATTTGTTTCTGAAAAATTAATAATAAGATCCAAAAAATAAAAAGGGATGAAATTGTTTTATATATGTATTTTCCCTTATTTTTATTTATAAATTGTGACACCCCTTTCGTCTTACAGTGCCCTGAAGATGTCAAAATAAATTGACGAAACGTTGGCTTTCAAGCAATATTGTTTTCTTTAATCCAAGACCTAAAATAAAATAATATACAAATATTTAAATTCCGTATCTGCAAGACATTGCGGTCATCTTGTTTTGATGTTGTTTTTACTTATTACTTTTATCCATTATTCGTATCTTTGAACCCATAAATATTTAACGATTCTAGGAAGTTTATTTATTTTTATTTAAAAACCAATTAAAATGATAATTCCACAAACCCTTTGTCATAATATCCAACTATTTTTTTCTTCTTCTAAACTTATCTGTTTATTTTTATAGCTTAATCATTCCATTGCTATACCATTCAAATAGTTTTCTTTCGTGTCAAATTTTATTTGAGATATCAAATTCCTAATGGATAATATAATTTCGAATATTCCTTCAAAAGTTATGTCGATTATTCGTTAAGTACTTAACGGCTACTATAAAAACTAGAATCGATAAGATTGGACAAATTTACATTAAGTTACTTTAATCCTGTTTGGATATGTGATAAGTTTTAAGAGTTTGAATTTTTTCGTTTTATCACAAATGATACTAAATATGTGTAATTTTGTAGTTCTTTTTTTTTTAATTGAAGACATAATGAATGAGTGGCTCCATCATTAGTAGAAATAGTTGGGCAGTTCAAGATGGTTCTAAAAACATGGGAAAATTGGATTAGAATTAAAATATCCGAATATTGAACGAATTGCTTTTTGTATTCACTACATTTTTGCTCAGGGAAATTTCGTTGAAATAATTATTATAGAAAAATTTAGATTAAAGGTCTGAAAATTGGAAATTTTCATAAAATCTAAACTGCAATATCCGAGCATCTTGTAATGATATTTATTATTTTAGATATTTAATATTTTTTTTATTTATTTATAGAAAAATTTAGAAAAGACTGTATGACTTGTACACACTTAAATGTAGAATCGAAGAAAAAATTTGTAAATTTTAAGAAATTAAAAATCTCTTTAAAGTGTGTAAAATTTTAATTTAATACTTAGCTTTCGACCTTAAAGGTCATCCTCAGAGCCGCCACCTAAAATGGGGTTTACAAGTTTTTATATAAAAAATACAAGAAATTAACATAAAAACTTACGTCAAAATTTGAGATACCTCAAAAAGGGGTTCCAATATATATTGAAAAACATGACCAAGTGTAAAATAAAATTAATAAAACCTCTTCAAGAGGGTGAACTGAACGTTTTACATCTGTTTGAAGGTTTTTTTATATTAAAATTTAAGAAATTTATTTTAAGTAAATGACAAGAGACAGCTGACTTTAAATGGTAGTGACTACAGTAACTAACAACGTTAAAATAGCTCTTTTGACAAAGATTCTCAACAACTCTGAAACCAAAAGAATTGATATTGAGAATCTCAATCAAAAAAGAAAGGAATTAAATATGACATGTTAAATCTGAAAAGTTCCATCCTGACATTCCCACAACAGTTTAAACAAAGTGGTAAAATTGCAATTTAAACTGACTTGAGTATTGGCACAGTTAACCGGATTCCTTTGTAATTCTCTCAATATTTCTAAATCCTCGTATAAATTAAATTTAATAAAGTTAAATGAAGTAATATTGTGTAAAATTTTACTATTGTCAGAAGGAGAAAAATTGTGTCTACTAAACTTTAAATGGTTACCAAAAGCTGATTTATCAGATCTTGAAAGGTGTTCCTTAATTCGAACATCCAGAGATCTGATTGTTCTGCCAACATAAGAAACAGAACAATCACCACATTGCAACTTATAAATACCACTTTTGGACAACAAATTCAAATTATCTTTTGCCCTAGAAAATAAAGACTTAATAGATTTTGGTGTTTTGTAAGCTATAGTTAAATTTGAAATACTGTCTTCTAAAATCTTACCAATGAAGGTCAGAGATCTACAAACTTTATCATTAATTTCTAAAGGAGAAGCATAATAGGCCGAATGATTAGAACAGAAAGGAATTAAATGATCAGTCTGAGTAGGTTTCCTAAAGATAGAGAAGGATTGTGAAATCTAGTTAATGTTAAGTCTAAGAAATTAAGAGAACCTTCAACTTCAGTTTCAGAAGTAAACGAAATGGATGGGTGAATATTGTTAATTAAAGAAAGTATATTTTCCTCATCAATAGAAGAACCACCAATGAATGCCAAAATATCATCAACATATCTATATACCATTTAACTATTTTCAAATAAGGACTTAGGATTTAGGTTGTTTATAAAATTTATTATTAAAAGAGAAAAAATCTTGAGAAAGACAGATTGTAAGTAGAGATATCAGATTAGTAATAACATCATTATCAATACTTCTATCGATTAAAATCTGTTGGATTATTTTAATTGATTCATATCTGGCAACATTAGTGAAGAGGTTACTAACATCAAATGAAACCATCAGGAAGTGAGGAGGTAAATTTTATTAACAAGATCTATTGAATTTTTAACTGTGTAACGCGGGGAGTACGAAATAAATTTTTGAAGCAAATTATTAACTACCGACAGGTCGCATAAGAATGTTTAATTTGTGAATCTTGAGCAAACTATAAAGTCTAGGCTTGAAGGATTTGAAACTAGAAGATTTTTCGGATTTATATCGTTATCTATGAAAAATTCATTATATACCTTAACAGTATTTTTAATATCAACAGTAAATTTTTTAATAGGATTTTTAGTTAATTAATAATTCAAAATCATTATTAAGTAGGAAATTTTCAGTTTTTTCAACATATTCAGTTTTGTACATTATAATCAAACAATTACCCTTGTCCGTTTTAGTCACAATAAGATCATTTTCAATAAGTTTCTTAGAAATTTGTTTAATAATGTGGAATTGAGTGTAGCATTTCTTTTTAATTTTATGAATATTTTTGTGAAATTTAATAAAATCCTTTTTCAAGGACAAAAAACATTTGTTCCTTAAATTATTTAACTGTAAACTTTCTAGAACTGAATCAATTTCAACAGCAAACTCTTCTAAATTTTTATTATTAATACAGGGTGTTTCATTGGGAGAGGGTAATATTTTAACAGTGAATAGGAGTGACTGAGGTGATTCCAAATAACCCATATTTTAGGGGTCTACGGTCCCTTATAGCTGAGATACAGAGTGTTTTGTTTCATTTTGTTTCTTCATTGCCTCCTGTGCTTTTAACCACGCTGTATAATTTTATAATATTTGGTACACATATTCTATGTATCTTATCAAATTAATTGAGATATTATTAATATTGAAAATACAGGCCCGGCTTCACTAAAAATTGACAAATTAGTTCCACTCATAAACAACACCCTGTATGTTAAATTTTCAAAAATATTTTACCATATCTAAAAAGAGGACAAAAAATTGAATTTAACGATATACTTTTTATTTTTGCACATATGATTTTACTACTCTTAAATTGTTAGGATCTTTTATATTTTATATTAAATTGTAATCAATATTATTTGGCCTAATTAACTATTTTGTTTAAAAATTTTTATCGTCATCTAGGCCTATGAAAACAGATTTACAGGACCGTACTAGGAACTAAACGTTTAGATTTACCTATTCAACACCCATTTTATTTATTTCCTTATGAAAAATTGTGTAGTTTGGAGTAAAAGAAAGTATAGTCAAATATTTGTAAATGATGAAAGTACATAAAAGGCGTTGTGAATGTGACGCCATATTATTTAAAGTTGGAAATACGCTATACTATTTGTGAAATTAAATAGATACGTCAACAACACATGAGTCGAATAAATAAAAATCATTTTTAGTTAAATAATATCTAATTAAATTATAAACAAAATTAAAAAATTACACAACACTTAAAAGACTAGAAAAAAATAAGTTTAAAAAAATTGTTCGAATTGACCCCCATTCTGTTGAATGCATGTTCTTGCTCGCTTTATAATTTGGTTTACAGATTTTCGAATGATGTTTTCGTTATTTTTAACCTCTTGACAGGCGTTTACTATTCTTTCAATCAGTTCTTCCCGGGTATTTATTTGAGATGAGTAAACTTTGGACTTTAAATGTCCCCAAATATGGTAATCGACGGGATTAAAGTCCGGTGATCTTGAACGCCAATGTTTAGAACCACCTCTGCCTATCCACCTATTAAGAAAATTTACAGTAGTCTGGGGTACATTAAGAGCATGACTAGTTCTTCTGCAACTAATTTGCGGATTGTTATTAACAATATCAACAATAATTTGATCCATATTTATATGACGCCTTTCCTGATGTTCGTTAAGAATAATCGTGGGAAATATACCATGTCCTCTCATGTACCGAAACGTTCTTGAAAACGGTTTATAATTTTGTACTGTTCTATTTGATATTCCCTGCTCTGCGGCCAGACCATTTTAAAATAATCGAAACCAAACCACAAACTACAAAAATAATGCAAACCTTGTGAAAACTTAAATAAACATAGATTGACACAGAGAACTCTAAACTGTCAAGGAAGGTTAAAAAAATAAAATAAAATGCGTGATGTATAGCTAAATCTAATGTGATATTTAGTTCCTAGTACGGTCCTGTAAATCTGTTTTTATAGGCCTAGATGACGATAAAAATTTTTGGTATAACAAAATGGTTAATTAGGCCAAATAATATTGATTACAACTTAATAGGATTAATTTCTCTCTCTTTCCACTGGATTAAAACCACTTAGTTGTTAAAAAAGTTTTTTTTTTTTTTTATTGACGTTTCGGCTTTCCAGATCGAAAGCCGTTATCAAAATGACATAAAATAAATAAATTTACTGGAAACAGAACACTTGATAATCTTGCAAAAATATGACATCAACATAGTATACATAGAATAAGATTTTGAGATTGAAGATGTCAAAATCTGTTTCAATCATATTTTTGTGACGTTTCTGGGAACGAATTTTTTGAAAGGATAGCGCATTTGCATATTATAAGAGAATTTATACTTCGTCATAAATGAAGTTTTCTTATTAATATTATCATAAGAAAAAACCAGATAAAAACTTATGATACTATCCCGATATAGAGGATATCCTTTTTGCAATTAACTCTTTTTGTAAAATAGGTATAGATATTAAATCATATTTGTATAATCAGGTATCCAGATTTGATTTCCATAAAATAATCCATTGTGTTTTAAATAGTTATGAGAAAGAATTCAATTGTACCAAAAATAGACAATTAAGAAAATTTAATAATCTAATTGAAGAAAAAAGTTTTTACAACCTTAGAAATTCAGAACAAAATTTAAATACGGTAATAAATATTTCAAGTAGAGATCTTAATCACACAGAAAATTTATTATTGGCCAAAGGTTTAAATTATTCGGTAACTCCAAAATATGTACCAAAATTTGATATTATTAGTTCTATAGAAAACGCTTCTCAAAATTTACCAACTGACTTAAGCAACGAATACAAGGTACATTGCAAAATTGAATTAGAAAAATCTTACAAAATTAATCAAAATTTAACCTCTGCAGAATTTAAATCAATTAAAAATTTAAAAAATGACAATACAATTAAGATTTTACCGGCAGATAAAGGTAACGCGACGGTTGTCATGATCTTAAACAGATTATGATAACAAAATTAACGAAATTATTCAAAATTAAATAAAGATCCAACTACTAGTATTGAAAACAAAATTTACAAAACTTTATATAAAAATAAAAAATTTCTAAGTGATAAAGAACGAAGATCTCTTACTTCTCATTATAGTAAACCTCCACATTTTTATGGTTTACCCAAAATTCATAAACAACAAATACCATTAAGACCAATAATAAGTTCTATAAATTCACCTTGTCAAAATTTAGCAAGATTTCTACTTAAAATAATAGATCCGTTATCAGGAAATACTAATTCCTTTATCAAAAATTCAAAACATTTTTTAGAAAAATTATCAAAAATCAAAATTACAAATTCAGATATAATGGTTAGTTTTGATGTAGTCAGTTTATTTCCAAATGTTCCTGTCGATAAAACTCTTAATCTTGTGAGAAAAAAGTTGACAAGTGATAATACATTAATAAATAGAACTAAATTAAGCGTCTCAGCAATTCTAGAATTATTGGAACTATGTATTAAAACTACATATTTTCAATTAAATAGTGATTTTTATCAGCAAAATTTTGGCATGGCAATGGGTTCTCCTTTATCACCAAAATTGTGTGATATTTTCATGGAGAATTTTGAAATGGAAATTGTAAACAAACAAAATTTAAGACCTTCTGTCTGGTTTAGATATGTAGATGATATCTTTGCAATTTGGCAACACGATAGGGAAAATATTGATACATTTTTATATACTATTAATAATTCGGAACCTACTATTAAATTTACAATTGAAATTGAAAATAATAAAAAATTACCGTTTCTTGATGTACTAATACACAATAACAACAATTGTTTTGATACATCAGTTTTTAGAAAAGAAACACATACAAATAGATATCTAAATTTTAATTCAAACCACTCAATTTGTGTTAAACGAGGTATTGTCAAATCTCTTTCCGATAGAGCAAAAACAATTTGTTCAAATGACAATATCTTAAATAATGAATTATCACTTGTTAAATCTGTCTTGATTAAGAACAACTACCCAAGTAAATTTATAAATCGTGAACTTTACCGAGACATCAAAACTAAAGATCAAAATTTAAACCCCCCAATAATTCTTTCAAATATAGTAAAAATCCCTTATATTCCAAAATTATCCGAAAAAATTAGAAGGATTGGCAATAAATTTAATTTAAAAACAGTTTTTCAAACTAATAATACATTAAAATCTTTAATAGTAAATACAAAACCTTTTAATGAAATTCAAAACACAAAAAATTGTATTTACAAAATTCCATGCGAATGTAATAAATTTTATATAGGAGAAACATCTAGACCTTTTCATATTAGACTTAATGAACACCAATCGTACATTAAAAATAAACAATTCGAAAAATCCAAAATATGTGAACATGCATGGGATTTTGGTCATAAAATACAATGGAATTCTTCAACTAGATTATTAAAAGAACCGAATAATTATAACCGCAAAGTTAAAGAAGCAGCATTGATATGCTTAAATAATAACGAATGTGTTTCTAATTGTTCGGTTGATATTTCAAAAATTTGGATACCTATTTTACAAAAAGAGTTAATTGCAAAAAGGATACCCTCTATATCGGGATAGTATCATAAGTTTTTATCTGGTTTTATCTTATGATAATATTAATAAGAAAACTTCATTTATGACGAAGTATAAATTCTCTTATAATATGCAAATGCGCTATCCTTTCAAAAAATTCGTTCCCAGAAACGTCACAAAAATATGATTGAAACAGATTTTGACATCTTCAATCTCAAAATCTTATTCTATGTATACTATGTTGATGTCATATTTTTGCAAGATTATCAAGTGTTCTGTTTCTGGTAAATTTATTTATTTTATGTCATTTTGATAACGGCTTTCGATCTGGAAAGCCGAAACGTCAATAAAAAAAAAAAAAAAAAAAAAAAACTTTTTTAACAACTAAGTGGTTTTAATCCAGTGGAAATACAAACCACAATGAGCTTCCGAAATGAATTAATAGGATTAATTAAGCACGTTGGTGCACCAAATATATAACAGATCCTAACAATTTATGAGTAGTAAAATCATATGGGCAAAAATAAAAAGTATATAATTAAATTCAATTTTTTGTCCTTTAGATATGGAAAAATATTTTTGAAAATTTAACATACAGGGTGTTGTTTATGAGTGGAACGAATTTGTCAATTTTTAGTGAAGCCGGGCCTGTATTTTTAATATTAATAATATCTCAATTAATTTGTTAAGACACATAGAGTATGTGTACCAAATATTATAAAATTATACAGCGTGGTTAAAAGCACAGGAGGCAATGAAGAAATGACCAAAATGAACAAAACACTCTGTATCTCAGCTATAAGGGACCGTAGACCCATGAAATATGGGTTATTTGGAATCACCTCAGTCACTCCTATCCTCTGTTAAAATATTACCCTCTCCCAATGAAACACCCTGGAGTGGAGAAAATTTTAAACCATTCTCTAGTTAAATTTTTATTTCTGGGATGAAAATTAAATTTAATTTCAATGGAATTGAGTGCGTTGGAAACGTTTTTTACTTTATTTGAAGTTAAGTCATTCAGTTTTTTTCTTTCTATTTAATAATTATTTAGTTAGTATATCTCACAATTTCCTCTATTAAGAAGAAGTTAGTTTATCACAATCTCGTGGACGTGTAGAGTCATGCCGTGATCCAAATTCTGGGTCACAACCGAAAAATATAATAACTCCAAAAAACAACTCCTAATTCCATATTTCAACTTCTTTCTTCTAAGGATGTAGAAAGTCGTTACGGTAAGTTTATGTCTGAGATATTTCTTCATTTGCGCCCCACAGCTGTTACTCGTTTCTCTTTCTCTCTCTCTCTCTCTCTACTATCAACTAAAAAGACATCATTATTTTTTCTTAAGTCCGTTTCCAACTTCGAGTTTTCCAAGTTTTTGCTAAGTATAATTTATTTATTATTTTATCCGTTTTTCGCGACGTCATGCCGCAAATGAAAACTTTTCTTCGAGGTTATTTATCTCGAAACGAGGCACTTGTTGAAGATGTCGGAAACTGTAGAAACGCAAAGTTTTTTAATTAATGAGATATGTTTGTTAGAATTGCGAGATGTAGAATGGCTTTTTCTTTCAACTTTTATTGTTTATCGCCAGTCGTAAATATGCTCACAGACGCAGGATGTACGCAGAAAATCTCTTATTTTGATGTGTAATTTTCCGAGAAAAACAAAGAAAAAGTCAAATTGGAAGTACTAAAGTAAACCTGGCGGAATATCTGGTTTGATTATTACATAAATCTGAGGCATATATTTAGTTTTTTCTTTCCTGCAAAATCAAACCCATTTAAGCGATATTAGATCTAAGGAGAATATCGGCAACCCCGCTAGACAACAATTAGAGGCGCAAAAGCCAGGTGACCGCTTTTAAGCGTGGTACAGGTTAGCTCGAAACTTCTGACTCTCGAGAAATGTTCTGGCACACTCGAGCCGACGAGAATCGGTCGCCGAGAATTCCTGGAATTCAATTAGTGATGTCCTAACACAATATCTCAGACAAATGGGAATTATTGGTGGATGGTGCGACGTGGATTGTAATGCTTCTCGATTTTGGATGGTTTTCGGTAGGGCATTGCTATCGATTTGGTATATAGACGGGTGGAAAAAAAGGTGGAGGTTATTGCCAAATATAATACATTAGCCACCATGTCAAAAAAGCAGCGTTAGCTTCTATAAAAGGAAATAGCTTTGAAGGTATGAAATGTTCCATTCTATGCAACATAAAAAAGCTACTGGTTAATTTAGATATTACCTTTGTTTGGGTTAAAGGACATACTGGTATAATTGGTAATGAAAAAGCTGACCAATTAGCTAAAGAGGCAATAAAAACAGGAGTCTACTGTCACGTTATCACGGCAGAAGACGCTCAAAACACAATTAAAAACAACTATGGCAACTATGGCAAGCACATCAGTAAATCCATATTTCCTAATTCACCCCACGTTACCTCTACCACCTAACTATATTTTCAGTAGTTCAACCCCAAAATATTTTTCTGCTACCATGTTTCGACTAAAGACCCAACACGGTAGGTACCTATCCCACTTAGCTAAACTTGGTATCACTCATACATCATCTTGTAGTTGCGATGAAACCCATATGGAGACCTTAATTATATATTTTTTGGCTGTAATAAATATCCCGAAAAGACAGATAAGCTAATTAGATCCCTCATCGATCTGAACTACTCTCTACCTCTAAATCTAACCCATATTTTAAGTGAAGCTAACGATACCGTCTACAAGCTGTTAGTTAACTTTATTAAGGAGGTAAACATTACAATATAATGAATATGAATTTTATATTTACAAAAATCTGTGGCAAATGGACTCGCTTCCATGCCAAATTTACAAAGCTTGTTATTTTCTAGGGTCTATAAATCTCTCATATGTTCAAAATATGAGAACAAGCTTAAAAAACTTATTTTTTTGAACAAAAATTCATAAAAGTATAAGCCAGAAGAATTCCAAATTTGGCACCCTTGTGGTAACATGGGAAGACAAATTGGGTAACCAAAAAAATGGGACCTGAGAGAGACAAGATAATTTAGTCAAAAGTAACAGAAAAAGTACCAAATGAACAGGTTTAAATATTTTGGAGTAACTTCGGTCTGGCATATCATCATCCTCAGTCATAAAAAAACTTTGGGAAAGTTAGCATTGGACGTACAAAAATAAATACATGCACGTCAATTACAACTATTGTCTATACCCCCAGATAGCGCAGGACGTCCTGAGGACGTCTATTATAGAAAAATGTATTTATAAGCAAATGTTTTCTTTCCTTGAAAAGTATAATGTTATATCTGACCATCAACATGGTTTCTTACCTGGCAGATCAACTGCATCCATAGCCCTACTTAATTTTATCCACACCTCATTGGATAGGAAAAGGTATGTGGGTGCACTCTTCTTTGATCTTTCAAAGGCTTTTGACTCGGTTAGTACTGATATAACAATAAATAAACTACGAGATTTAGGATTTCGGGGCAAATTTCTATCGTGGCTGAAATCATACTTGGAAGCTAGAAAAATTATTGTTAGAATTGAAGATCAGAAGTCCCTTCCCCAACCTGTAGAAATTGGCGTACCTCAAGGATCAATCTTAGGTCCACTGATATTTTTATTATACATAAATGATCTGTCTAAATATGTTATCACTAATCATTTGATACTGTATGCAAATGACACCACATTAGCGATTGATGCTGAATCTCCAGATGAGCTAATCTTAAAGATGAATATTTTATCAAAAGAGTTTATCAGTTAGTGTGAAAGGAATTCTCTGATAGTAAATTCGACAAGGACAGATATTCCTGAAAATAGTAGTATCTCAGTTAAGGATACTGATGTTTCTTTTTCGAGTTCTACCAAATTTTTGGGTACCTACCTTGATAAGAATATGAGTTGGAATACCAATATCAATCAGATTTGTAAAAAATTGAGTTAAAAAATATGTTTACAACTAGGCAATTGATTAATGTCTATTATGCAATAGTATACTCCCACATGTCGTATAATGTCATACTCTGGGGAGCTGCGGCCAATGCATCAAGGGTTTTTATTTCCCAGAAAAGGATTATCAGTCTAATTTTTAATCTAGATTATAGAGAAACGCGCAGAAATCATTTTAAAGAGTTCAGTATCCTCACTTTTTATTCTATTTACATCTACAAGTGCATATTATACACAAAAAGTAATTTTAATGATTTTAACCTAAATTCTGATTTCCATGATCACTTGACCAGGTCTGGCAAGCTTATCAGGCCTCCAAAACATGTTTCCTCAGTATTTGAAAAAACTCCTGTTTATAAAGGAATTCAATTCCTGAATCATTTGCCTACCTGTATAAGATATGAGAGCAATTTCAATGTTTTCAAACGAAAACTTAAAAAATTTTTAATTGAAGAATGTTTTTATGATGTACCAGAGTTTTTAAACAAACGTTTTTAATTTAACTAGCGTCTATGTAAATAATATTTCAATATATTTTAATGTAAAATCTATTTTTGACCTGTCCTATATCATGTATTATGATCAAAAAGGATGAATAAAGTATTATTATTATTATTATTATTATTATTATTATTATTATTATTATTATTATTATTATTATTATATATGTCCATTTTACGTCTGAACGTCCCGGACCAATTCTGGACGTTTTAAGTATATCCAGTTTAGAACATCCTGAGGAGGTCCAGAAATGGATCTCTCTAGGACGTCCATTAAATGTCCATTTATCGTCTGAACGTCCAGGACAAATTCTGGACGATTTAAGTATGTCCCTTGTTCTCAGAATTTCATCTAGACTTTCTTGCAATTTTGTGTACTTTAGTTGATAGTCCAGAAGAAAATCGAGCATACAATGTATTTTCATCTTTTTCTTTGCCACGTTATTAAAAAAGGACAAAAAACACGTCAATAATTTAATTCGCTATAAAGTTAGTTAATGTAAAGTTGACAAAAACGGAATTTTATTCGTATTGGTTTTGATAATAAACGTCAAATTTATTTACTGAAAGAAAAAAGAAAATACACCTGGTACTAGTGGTGTATATAGGGACATTTTGACCAGTACCTTTGGTAGGACTAGGAATTATGGTGGTAACACTGGTAAAATGTCATGTCAATGTCATTAGTATCATTCGACCCAGTACCCAGCTTGCCGTCACTTGTATCATTTTTATAGTGTTAGCAACGGGTGATAAAAATTGGAGTGTTGTTAAATTTGAAGATAATTCGGTCGAAGCTATCCCAACAAACTGGATTCAAGGTGATTTGTCACTGGCCATCAATGGCTCACCGAAAATTAAATTCATCGATCCGCAATGCTGGCCAACACATAAAGTACAGGTGATCCGGAATGCCATATTTGGTAAGTGTAGAGTATGTTTAAACTGTTTTCCTGAATAATATTTTATTATCTCTGTGATTCATATCAAAACAGTTCATTTTTCAACTATCATACAATAGCTGAAATTATAAGATTATACACCTACAATTGTAATTTCAGATGACTATATGAAAGCTAGGTCAAAAGTAAGAGTAGCGAAGGAAAGAAGCCATCTAGCGACGGACTTTGAGCCCGAAACTAAAAGGAAGAGACTGCAGAGTTATTTCTTCTAGTAAAGAGTCAGTATAGAGGAAACTTTTCTGCCCTCTCCTCCAAGAATAAGAAAAATAGGTATAGTATTTTAGAGTTATATATATATACACAATGTTCAATAACATAGTGTCTATTTTGCAGTTAAAAAAAAGAGTTGACATTAGTGATAAGCAGTTAGACTTTTTTCATTTTTTATATTTTTTTTTTTTTTTTTTTTACTTCAGTGTCAACGGCATCGACTACTCTGGTCATTAGCCTCGTGTTTTGTGTAGGCTTTGTTACTGTTTCCCAGCGCCACTTTAGGAACAGCACTGTTAATTAGAACCCAACAGTGAATGGTCGAGTGGGGAATCGCACCTGGTATATGAAAATCAATTTCTAAATTTTTAATTAATTAAAAATCAGAAAATGATTTCTGCCGACGGTGGGATTCGAACCCACAGCCCTTGGATTATGAGTCCAGTGCTCTACCACTGAGCCACCCACTCCCCTTTTTATATTATTATTATTATTTTAGGCTATGTAAGTTTATTTGGGTTTTCAATTATTATATTATTAGTTTAGGTTATGTAGGTTTATTTGTTTTCTCATTTATTATATTATTATTATAAGCAAATAAAAGATTTTGAAATATTTCACTAATTTCCTAAAGGCTCCTGATTATGTCCATGGGATGTTCTTAAATGGACGTCCTTAAAACATCCTGCAAATGTCCATTCGAAAGCACAAATACGTCTTATGGACGTCCTGCTTGGGCATTCAGGACGTCCTTAAAACGTCCGGAAATGGACGTCCTAAAGACATTCTGATTAGTAACAACGGACGTCCATAAGGACGTTTTAAGGATGTCCTGAATGTCCAAGAGGGACGTTTTTAAAACGTCCATAAGACGTATTTATGCTATCTGGGCCACTGTTTCTCAACCTTTTTCACAGCATGGAATCCAACCTAAAAGAAAATCTGTTGAAGGGCACTGGTCTATACTATTTACGATCTAAAAATTAGCCCTAAATCTAAGTTTGATTTATTAATAGTTAGTGTACGAATAATCCATCAACTTTTCATAAAATTTGTCGAAACAAGCGCTTTCAAGAATAAAAATCCCTTTTTTCTTTGCCGTCACCCAGAAACTACTTTTAAAAATCCCTTCCAGTTCGTCGGTCCAACATTAGGGAGTAAAACTGGAACGCGAACCAGATGGGAGCGACGCCAGTTCCAAGCTTTCTAGATTAGATACGTTGGGCCCCGATTAAATCTTCGTATTGTGTTAGTGAAATGGGTTAATTTTACGCCCATGTACCTCTGGGGATGAATGGAATTACAATGAAGGGTCGTCCTTATACCTTATACGTCTTATCGATGAGATTTTCGGCGCTTTGTATACACTTTTTTTTCTCTCCCGAAGTCATTCAATTAAGGATAAATTGTTTAGAATTATGGCGGAGTGGCACTATGGGGTTTCATGATGGAAAGTTTTGGAAAGGTTAATGAATTTGAGTTTCGTCGTTTTGTTGTTGAAGGTCTGTTTAATTTTCAGATAATTAAACATGTAAACTCATATTCGTTTATTCGTTCAACCGGCAACGCCGCACCAAAATACGTTGGCGAGCGGCGTCAAACCAGGAAGCGGTGTCGACAAAGATAATTTTTTGCTCTATTTCATAATGATGGTATCAAGCCGTAAATTTAACCGTCGCGTCTAGACAATAGAAAAAATTTTACATGTTTGTTTACGCGGTTCACGATAACGAACTTTCTGGAACGGTTGCCAGCCGGGGAAGGGATATATCTGAAACCGATGAACTTCGCCGATTTTAAATTCAGTGTGTTGCTAGCTGCGAACCAGGCTAGGACCCTCCAGTGTCTAATTATCACTCATGCAGAACACACGCAAATTAATATTTTCTGAATGATGTGGTCATTTCTTTAAATTAACTATAATACTTTGTTCACGATTACTAGTTTAATGTAATCTTTGTTACGTTGTTGTTTTTGTTCATTTATTTATTTAACAAGTCTAATAAATGGTTAAATAAAAGTGTCCATTGTTTTTGTTGGATGAAGTTGAGAAGGCAAACCTACTACAGCACATTTCTTCAATCTAAAATTACAGTCCACTCGAAATTCGAACTACGATGCAGTTTAAAAAGGCGGTAACACATTGTTGGCCGTCCTGGGAAACTGGCACAACATAGGGCTCATTCCAGAACCCTCAACAATGTCTTTTTTATCGTGGCATTACGAATGATTGGTGCGATGTTAGTTTTAGTCAAACTTTTTTAATTTTTAATAAATAGGTGTAGCAATAAAAATTTTATTTTTTCGCAATGTTTTTCACATCATTTATGCTGTGCTTTAGGTGAGGATGAGGAATGAGTTTGCCATTTGGAATCATCGATTATTTTTTGTTTGTGCCCATTTTCTTGTTTAATTTGTAGTTCATCGATTCTTCCATTCATCAAATTTGACGAAAAAAATTGCGTTGTTGCCAGATTTCTGTGTAATTCCTTTAATTTCTGAATTATACCACTAAAGAATAAAGTCAATTTCAAATACGTGTTGTTTTAGATATTTTCGTAGAAATAAAGTGTTTTTGAATTATTTTTACCCCTAGTTTTTATCAGTTTACTCAATTTTTTCCCATACTTTACCTTTAAAAGTTTTTCTTGTAAATTTTGTGTCAATCTATGTATTTTTTACTATATTGACCACTCATTTAATATTTTTCAGGTTCATCCGATTTTGTAAAAAAAAATTTTTGATGAAAATTAGAAACATTCTCGAAACACAACGAAATTAAAATTTTGCTGATTTCCCCCTTTTTGTTTAATACTTTTTTCTCGTAAATCTTTTACATCAAAATTTTAAGTTTCAACGATTTTTATTAACATATTTTTTAATTTTATTTGATATTTGATATTTTTTAAAAATCTATACTTTCTTTAGGATAATCTTGCAATGTGTTTCGTATACAAAAACGATTTTTATAAAAAAGAATAATGACGTTATTTACTCTTCTTTCTCTATAAATTTTATTATCCAGCAATTAATTTATTTTGTGTAGATTTTCAAATTAAATTTTTACTAAATTATTTTATTTGCTTTTCACCGAGTTGAAAATAAAATAGATAAAACGAAATCTACCATGAAAATGTTTACGTTATTCTGCAATTTCATAAAAAATATTTGAATTTAAAAATATATAATTGAAACTAAATCAACTTTTCAACCAAATTTTAAACAAATAGGTTTTTATATCTGTCTACTCGAGAAAACAGTTTTGTGATAAATGTTTTTAAATTGAAGGTGAAAAAAAAAATATTTCTAACTCTACTACAGCCGAACTTATGGTTATACAAAGAAATCGCCTTCTTAAATAATGATTTTATTAAAATTTGTTCTTTCAAATTCACTCAAACTGCAATATAAAGAAAAAATCAAATATAAACTACCATTTTACAATTTCATGATAAATAATGATAATAATAATAATTTGCTTTTATTTGACTGTAAAAAATACAAACAATGGGTACATGAGGAGAAGTCTATAGAAAATACTTAAAAACAGAAAACTAATCCTGAATATAATACACAGAAACGATATATTATAGTCTATTTTTATGTATGAGAGAGTAATAAAACAGCATTTCTAATGCAAAACTTAGTACGGTCATTTTAAATATTTTTACGGAATAATCTAAATATTTCCTAAAATTGTCATAAATGTACCTGAGCTAATACAAGTTTTGGGTCTTTTATTGGTCTTTTATAACCATAAGCTGTACAGAACAATAGAAAAAGGTTTGGACAGGCCAAAAGCCCTGTGTATTAAAGATAACATAGCCGTATCTTAAGATTATTTTCAATAAGTACCTATTTGCCAATTTTGTTTTATTTTAATTCCAAGAATTTCTTACAGTAATCGAATTATAAGTAGATAAATCCCTTACTAACAAATTTCACCGAAAATGCGATTGTAGGTTTTCCATTTAGTAAGGAGGTCCAGTTGTGTATTCTTGACAGCTTACTAAATGTCGTTTAGTTGCAACATGCAAGGTGCAGTGTGCAGTCTACTGTAAATTCTAGTGTGATCATGGAAAATTTGGAAGTACCGCGTAAACGACAAAAAATCGGTTAACAGTTAATGAAAAAACATTAATATTTAATTGTTTTAAATCATTTACAGACAAACATTTATGTAAAAGTGTTGATGACACAGTGGAATTAGTTAGTAGTACGCTTGGTGTTGCGAAATCTACGATTTACAGAGTTGTTAAAGAAGAGAAATGTGGCGAGTTTCAAACAGCACGTAAAGCTCCAGGAAAACCAAAATTTCAAATAGAAAATCATTTGAAAGAAAGACTTCGAAGGAAAGTGCATGCGTTCTTCGTTAGAAAAGAATTTCCGACAGTAGACAAAGTTCTTGCCACGGTTCGAGATGATAAGGATTACCCTGAAATGAGTCGAAGCACACTATGGAAACTTTTAAAAGAAATAGGTTTTCTATGGAAAAAAGAAGCGATATTGTAGTATGGAGAAGAAATTACCTAAGGACTATAAAAGAAATGAGAAACCAAAGAAGAAATATATTTTATTTAGATGAAACATGGATCAACGAGGGACATACACCAAATAAATTTTGGCAAGATGAAACTCTTACAAGTCGAAGACAGGCTTTTTTAAATAATTTATCTACTGGTTCAAATCCACCATCAGGAAAGGGGCGCAGACTGATAATAGTACACATCGGTAGTTCAAACGGTTTTGTTAAAGGTGGTTTATTGACTTTTGAATCTACTCGTACCGGTGACTACCATGAGGACATGAATGCTGATGTCTTTAAAGAGTGGTTCGAACAAATGATAGATCTTCTTCCTCAGAACTGTATAATAGTAATGGATAATGCAAGTTATCACTCGAGACTTACAGAAAAAATGCCCACAACCAAGTGGTTAAAAAAAGATTTACAGAATTGGCTAAATTCAAAGAATATTAAGTTCCATCCCGGTTCTGTGAGAAGAGAACTGTATCATTTGTGTTCCCTTCATAAAGAGAAATTAAAAAAATATGAAATTGATGAAATTGCAAAAAATCGTGGGATGACGGTGGTTAGATCACCACCATATCATTGCGAAGTAAACCTGATTGAACTGATATGGGCACAGATAAAGGGAGAAGTTTCAAGAAAAAATAATTCTTTTAAAATGAGTTGTTTTTGGAGGCTTTAAATAATGTGAAGCCTGAAAACTGGGAAAAGGCAGTAAATCATACGATTAAAGAAGAGGAGAAAATGTGGAAGTTGGACAATATTACTGATGAAATGATCGAGCCACTCATTGTAAATATTGGTTGCGACAGTTCATCTTCTGATTTCGATTCTGATTTGGATTTGTAGGTAAGAAGTAGTTTTTATATTAAAATTATTATTTATGAACGTAACGTTGTTTAAAAGTCAAAGTTTAAACCCTTATACCTACATAACCCGTTTGACACAATATTCTTAACATACCTTGTGGAAAAATAAAATATTTTAGAAAAAATTGCACTTTTTTACCTTCAGCTGTTTAAAAGTTATAAGCAGGTTAATTAGGTGAAAATATAAGTGTACACCCGATATATTTATTATATTTATACAAAGGTTATTTCATACGAAAATACTCGAGGTATAACTTCACAAAATATTTTAACTGTCTACTAAAAGAAGTGGTACGCCTATGGATTACGAACGCTTTATTATTTTAATACTCTCTCATACATAAAAATAGACTATAGCTGTATCAAAAAATGATTAAATGATTATTGTAGCAAAATTTATTTATAATTATTTTAAAAAACAGAGAACAATTAAAACTTACTCGCTGATTATATCGCAAATTATGGGAAAATTCCGAAACACTGGCAACCCTGTCACTAACTATACTTCAGTAAAGTTAAATTGTCCTCTACCTTTCCATACCGACTTTTTTCGTAAACAAAATTTTAAAACGAAGAAAAAATTATTCTAATCGGTTTATACAGAAAAATTGATAACGTCATTAATTTTAAAATGGATTAAAATAAATGAAGTACCGGTAAATAAATCCAACTTTTTACGACTAATTGTTAAACAAGAAAGTAATGACCGATATAAAACGAAAAACGAGCCCTAACATTTCATTGTTCACCGTTTTCTCCAAATTTTGTCACCCATCTCTCATTATATCTTAATTTTGGAGTGTTATTGAAACATAAATTACGGATTTATGTAGCCACCTTCTCCAAAGTTGATATTAGAGATCTGGAAATCGTCTCATTGGAGTCCTGGTAATTTTTTAGCAGTAAAAACTGCCGAATCACATCATGACCAACAAATTCACTAAATTCGCCTCTCAAAACACAGCATCTCTTGTTCGTCTCAATTCCCCTCAACTCTACAATACATTGAATTTTTGAAACGCGGGATTACACACAACCTTTATGTACTACAGGAAATAACAACGTTGATATAGCAAGTCATTCGTTCAATTTAATAATAATTCCAGAAAAGTAAGATTGAGTGTATGGGGGAATCCAACGAATTTACCGGAGAAATTGAGTTTTTCTGGTACCAAGGGGACGATCAAAATAACGTAAATGCCAATCAGATGCTTTTTTAATAGGAAATTAAAATTTAAATTATCCGAACGATTTATTTGTATTTGTATAATATGTTCAAGGATCAATAAATATTATAAAAGTAGACAACGAAACCGATTTTAGAGATATTGCCTGGAAGGTAAAGGTAAATAAAGAAGAGATGTCGCAAAATGACGAATTTACTGAAGAAGATGCCTTGGTTATGATCCTGATGTTAGCGTTGATGTTATCAGTAATTTTACCGTTGATATTTGTTTTGGGAAGTTCCAAATAATGACAAATTTGGAGACCCAAACTTATTAGGCCACACCCTTTAGATGTGCCTGTCCAAACTTATTGTAGATTTAAGTTGGCAGAGAGAGATTGATGTGGACTGTATTATATATAGGTTATAGCGAAATTATACTCTGAGTACTTGGATTTTATATATTAATGATAACGTAAAACAAAACACTTTATAACAAACAAAGAATATAACAAACTTAAGACTGTGTTTGCAATTGCTCAAAAAATACTGTGAATACGAATTTGTATAAGTTCAAATTGATAAAGTTATTACGTAAGAAACAGTTTAATGATACGACCTGTTCCTTACGGAGTCGGATGTGCTACTGATTTTATTTAATTTATTCTAGTCGCGTGTGGTCTGCCGATATTCTTCCTTGGCCAATCACGGGTACGTATTTTCGGCGCTATTGATATCCTTTTTTTTATGCAACTGCCAATCTTGCCCCTGGCCGCGGAGCATCTAAAGGCGGTAGCCGCTAAAGGCGGTCTTTAACTATTGATGTTTATATGGACTATTAATTACTTCCGGGTTCTTAGCTGTGCTCTGGCCTTGATTCACGACGCGCGCTTACACTGTTGCTATGCGCGAGGTTCGGTTATTTTATTTCTCTTGCTGCCATGGGCGTAGTTAAAAATGTTCGATTTCGAACAATATTGATAGCGACGCCATACATGATTCAAGAATGGAACATATTTTTGATAACCTTTCTTGCTCTCTAGCTGGGTCCTTTAATTTTATATTCTACAAATGATAATAATGAATTGTTTCAGATGTAATTAACAATAAACAAATATATTGTAATAATATTACTAAATTATTACTTTTAATTAAATAAAACTTTTAATAAATTTATTCGACTATTATTTGAATGTGGAATTTTAAATAATGTTCTATAATTTATTTTGTTGTTTAATTTTAATATTTTTGTTGATACCACCACGACTATGCTCAAATTGATATCTGTAAATCTTTCTAATCTCAGGGATTCTTTAATTGTGAGTTAATGTTCTTATAACTTCCCCTTAATCTATGCTACTGATAGTCTCTGTATTTGGCACAAAATCCAAATAAATATATACAAAGATCAGACTATTGACTATAATGAGTTAAACTTTCACGCCCACACACTCACTCAATGATATCTTATATCTAAAAAAAAAAATTGAATTTTGGCGCAATAAATTTTAATTTAACTAAGGTTGGCACACCCGAAATTCTAAACAGTGATTAATACGTCTATCTTAACCACACAAATGCATACCTCACTCGTTGTTTTTGATCTGCAGTATGTGATAATCAGTGGCGGTTCTAGAAATTAAGGCCGGGGGGGGGGCACATACAAGTTTTTTTAATGATCTGATTCTATGCTTAATATTGCCAAATCGTTCAACATTTGTTCACCTATTGTGGATCTAAGATAGGTTTTTATATATTTTAATCTACTAAAAGTGCGTTCAGCAGTTGCACTATTAGTGCCTATTAGTGAAGTAAAATTAGAATTTTATATGGATGTAAGAGCTAAGTCAATTTTTTTTTAATTTTTTCGATTTTATACATAAAGAGAAGCTTGTAAATTTTTTTTTAATAAATTTGGGCTGGAGCTACGCGAAAAACGGCATTTCTGGTATTTTTCGAGTGGATTGCTTCACTATTTTTTAAATATCTCCGGCTCTAAGAGTCAAACCTCAAAAAACGAATTCGCGCACATTATTTTTTTTACTGAATTGGCAATAAATAACCAAAGAATCCTCGAATTTTCTTAAAAATTGGAAAAAATATGTATTTTTATTTCGGGAAGACATGGTAAAAATTAAAAAAAAAATGTATTTGTCCAGCCAAAATCGGCATTTTTCGAAAAAAAATTGAATTGATCGCAATTTTTGAAAAAACAATAGTAGAGAAAAAATTTTTATCTTAAAAAGAAGGATTTTGTGTGTACTTTTGTCTAAGAAAATCCAACATTTTATTTCTTTATTTAAAGTGCACAACTTAGGGAATAATAAAAAAAAATTCGATTTTCATTTTTTTATATTGATTCGTTCCCTCACAAAAATCTTACTTTAGAACCTGAAATATAGTGATAAAAAAATTGGAAAAAAATGAAAATCGAATTTTAATTTTTTTATTATTCCATAAATTGGCCACTTTAAATAAATAAATAAAATTTGGATTTTCTTAGACAAAAGTACACACAAAATCCTTCTTTTTAAGATAAAATTCTTTTCTCTACTATTGTTTTTCCAAAAATGGCGGCCAATTCAATTTTTTTTAGAAAAATGGCGATTTTGGCTGGACAAATAAATTTTTTTAAAAATTTTTACCATGTCTTCCCGACATAAAAATACATATTTTCTCCATTTTTTAAGAAAACTCGAGGATTCTTTGGTTATTTATTGCCAATTCAGTAAAAAAAATGAGCGCGAATTTGACTTAGCTGTTACATCCATTTTCAGAATATTTTCGTCTAATTTCACGCAACTATATGGTGATAAATATTCGGTACAATTTGACTAGATTCGGAAATGCATTTTCAAGATCATTTGAAATGATATATGGTAATATTTCTTCAGTTGTTACACTAATTTCATTATCTTTAAGTTGTCTAAATAATAAACTAAAAGACTGGTATTCAGCAATTACATCACTAGTTATAAAATCGAAGGGGCGCCAAAAACGACATTTTGTAAAGGGCGGGGGGGGGCATACTGCCCCCCCGTGGCGCCGCCGCTGGTGATAATTTATTATAAAGAATTGATACCTTTGAATATCCTTATTTCTTCTTCTTCTCCCTCATACAACCAGTGATGCGTTACAACTAGATTTCTAGTTATGTGATGTTTCCACTTTCTGTTGGTTTTTTAATGGATGTATGCCCGATTAATCACGCCATACGAACTTAATATCCAGATGATATCCACAACAAGCCAAATAACTTCCAGGTAAGTTGTTTAAGTATTATTTAATACTATAGTCCATTTTTATGTATGAGAGAGTATTAAAATAATAAAGCGTTCTTAATCCATAGGCGTACCACTTCTTTTAGTAGACAGTTAAAATATTTTGTGAAGTTATACCTCGAGTATTTTCGTATGAAATAACCTTTGTATAAATATAATAAATATATCGGGTGTACACTTATATTTTCACCTAATTAACCTGCTTATAACTTTTAAGCAGCTGAAGGTAAAAAAGTGCAATTTTTTCTAAAATATTTTATTTTTCCACAAGGTATGTTAAAAACATTGTGTCAAACGGGCTATGTAGGTATAAGGGTTTAAACTTTGACTTTTAAACAACGTTACGTTCATAAATAATAATTTTAATATAAAAACTACTTCTTACCTACAAATCCAAATCAGAATCGAAATCAGAAGATGAACTGTCGCAACCAATATTTACAATGAGTGGCTCGATCATTTCATCAGTAATATTGTCCAACTTCCACATTTTCTCTTCTTCTTTAATCGTATGATTTACTGCCTTTTCCCAGTTTTCAGGCTTCACATTATTTACAGCCTCCAAAAACAACTGTTTAACATCACTCATTTTAAAAGAATTATTTTTTCCTGAAACTTCTCCCTTTATCTGTGCCCATATCAGTTCAATCGGGTTTACTTCGCAATGATATGGTGGTAATCTAACCACGATTTTTTGCAATTTCATCAATTTCATATTTTTTTAATTTCTCTTTATGAAGGGAACACAAATGATACAGTTCTCTTCTCACAGAACCGGGATGGAACTTAATATTCTTTGAATTTAGCCAATTCTGTAAATCTTTTTTTAACCACTTGGTTGTGGGCATTTTTTCTGTAAGTCTCGAGTGATAACTTGCATTATCCATTACTATTATACAGTTCTGAGGAAGAAGATCTATCATTTGTTCGAACCACTCTTTAAAGACATCAGCATTCATGTCCTCATGGTAGTCACCGGTACGAGTAGATTCAAAAGTCAATAAACCACCTTTAACAAAACCGTTTGAACTACCGATGTGTACTATTATCAGTCTGCGCCCCTTTCCTGATGGTGGATTTAAACCAGTAGATAAATTATTTAAAAAAGCCTGTCTTCGACTTGTAACAGTTTCATCTTGCCAAAATTTATTTGGTGTATGTCCCTCGTTGATCCATGTTTCATCTAAATAAAATATATTTCTTCTTTGGTTTCTCATTTCTTTTATAGTCCTTAGGTAATTTCTTCTCCATACTACAATATCGCTTCTTTCTATTAAAATAGACTTTCTGGAATGCTTTTTCCATAGAAAACCTATTTCTTTTAAAAGTTTCCATAGTGTGCTTCGACTCATTTCAGGGTAATCCTTATCATCTCGAACCGTGGCAAGAACTTTGTCTACTGTCGGAAATTCTTTTCTAAAGAAGAACGCATGCACTTTCCTTCGAAGTCTTTCTTTCAAATGATTTTCTATTTGAAATTTTGGTTTTCCTGGAGCTTTACGTGCTGTTTGAAACTCGCCACATTTGTCTTCTTTAACAACTCTGTAAATCGTAGATTTCCCAACACTTTTACATAAATGTTTGTCTGTAAATGATTTAAAACAATTAAATATTAATGTTTTTTCATTAACTGTTAAAGGACCGATTTTTTGTCGTTTACGCGGTACTTCCAAATTTTCCATGATCACACTAGAATTTACAATAGACTGCACACTGCACCTTGCATGTTGCAACTAAACGACATTTAGTAAGCTGTCAAGAATACACAACTGGACCTCCTTACTAAATGGAAAACCTACAATCGCATTTTCGGTGAAATTTGTTGGTAAGGGATTTATCTACTTATAATTCGATTACTGTAAGAAATTCTTGGAATTAAAATAAAACAAAATTGGCAAATAGGTACTTATTGAAAATAATCTTAAGATACGGCTATGTTATCTTTAATACACAGGGCTTTTGGCCTGTCCAAACCTTTTTCTATTGTTCTGTACAGCTTATGGTTATAAAAGACCAATAAAAGACGCAAAACTTGTATTAGCTCAGGTACATTTATGACAATTTTAGGAAATATTTAGATTATTCCGTAAAAATATTTAAAATAAAAGTTTTGCATTAGAAATGCTGTTTTATTACTCTCTCATACATAAAAATAGACCATAACCACTTATGTTCATTCATAAATAAATTCGCCGTAATAATTGTCCTCCCAGAATATAAATGTACTTTTTCAAAATTTATAGCTTTTCCTTAATATTTTTTTAACTTTTCAAAATTTATTTTCCTAAATTTTTTCTCCTAATCTCTCTTTTCCATTTTCTAACTAACTTTCTTTTAAACTTTTTAAATTAAAATATTTTCTTAAATTTCATCTACTAAACTTCTTCTACCATTTTTTATCAACTAACTACTTTTTTTTATTTTTCGTTGCTAGGTTCCCTTCTGACGTCACGCAGAAACTCTCAAATTATTTCAAAATTTTGATTCTATTATACTTTATTATCGATTTTATGTGTTTTGAATTTCATAATTTTAATTATAACAATTAACATACTTTCCCTTTATATTCTGGTGTTCAATTTTCTACATTTTATCAATTTATAATTTAGTTAGCAAAGTTGGTATCCTGACATTTCATTTTAAATAGTTGTCACAACCTTATTTTATTTTGCCATACAGGTTGTCCTGATATTATAATTTGTTATAAAGATTGTCCCAAAATAAATTGTTAATAAAATTTTAAATTTTGAATATGATTTAATTTTGGTTTTAAAGGAGGGTATCGTTTTAAATGGGTGTTTTGGGTTTCTCATGAAAAAAATTTTTATGTTTCAAAAACTTGAAAATCTAAGAAATGAAAACGAACATTTGTTTTTATATTGAAACTATAAGCTTAAAATGCGTGAAATTCTAAATTACCTGATATTTAGGGCGTATACGGACTACTAAAATTATTAATAAATAAAACATATTTAATGCAAGAAATCTCTTTGAAATTAAAAAAAAAATACGTAAAATAAATCACTATTATTTTTAAAACTATTCAATCCGACTGAAAAGGCACGAATATTTAATAATTTTTAACTGAAAAATCTAAGAACTGGAAAAGTTTGACATTTATTATTAAAATCTAAGTTGTTAAACTAAATATTAAATATGGCAACAACGCAACTTTATCACAGAACCAAAGTACATATCCATCAAAGCGTTATATTGTGACAGAACTACGACTTATATGTTTTCCAGCTCGCCCTTAATTCGTGTAAAACATAGGGAACACATTTTACAAAGTGAAAATATTCTTAGAGCCCAATTTAAAAGATAATGAAAGTATTAAAATGCCAAAAACAAAATTAATAATGTATAAAAACTAAAAAAATGTTTTATTTATTTATTTATTTATAATTTGTCTACTATCCCAGGTTTTTATAGTATTAAAATGCCAAAAACAAAATTAATAATGTATAAAAACTAAAAAAATGTTTTATTTATTTATTTATAATTTGTCTACTATCCTAGGTTTTTATAAGTATATCGCCGATTATGCAAGGCTTTTGAAATCCCAATTTTGTTTGAAAACGGTACAAGCTATCAGTCTGAAATTAAAAGAGGCATGAATGAAAATGTATAAATTACACGTTTATAGGAATACAATTTTAAATTATGGCTTCTATTTTTTTATAAAACGAAAATAAATAAATAGGCAACCTATTATATTCTTATAATGCGTTGCCTATTTATATCGACAACAATGACGGCTTAGTACGAAAATTGAAATGATTTGGGGCCATTTGTCTAGGAATAATCAATCTTGGAGTACTCAGCTCTCATGTTTTACAGTAGCAAAGTAACTTATTATTTTGATTAACAAAAAACTTTCGTTATTGCTCATCTGAAAACGACTTTTTTAATATCATCGTGTATAACTTCCTAAAAAAGAAAGATAAAAAGAGTCACTAGTAGTTATTAAGTTAATGAAAATGTTTTCATGATTTCTATAGTTGTTTTCACTATATAAATTATAACTTGCAAGCTTGCTAACAAATGTCAAATTAAAAAAAAGATGTATTCATTACTCACCTCAAGACAGTGTTAAGTATCTAAGTACTTAATTAAAAATAACTGTAGAACTATATAAAATACTGATACATTTGTATCTCAATACTGGCAGGACCTGCTGAAGCTTTTATTTAACGTTAATTTGAACACTAGATTTAGGACGAATAGTATTTATTTTTGTGTTAATAAGTTTACATTTCTCTGTTGCTTACATGTACAAATTGTGAAAATCATTTGATAAACACATGCCTCCTATCAAGACTCAACCCGAACTCACAAAACACAAAAACAAGGTTATGTCACATGACAGCCGGCCGCCATGTTGCCAAATCTTCCTTGTCATTTTGTCGAAAAAGAGATTTCAAAATTAAAAAAAAGTATGTTCCGGGACGTTTTAAAGAAAAAAATTTTGGTAAATACATTTTTTTTCTAATATCTTTTAGTGAGAAAAATTTCGTACGGGGTCGCAAAAAACCCAAAAAACGATACCCTCCTTTTTAGAGCTTTTAAAGAAGGATTTTTTCTATAATAAGGATCTCACATTAAATCAATCCCTTAGGTAAGTTCACCTTTAACGTTTCTCTTTATCTATAAATTACCATTTTGTTTATTTTTCTAAATTCTATTTTAATAATATGATTTCTTTATTTTTAGGTGACGTTCATTTTATTTTACCTGACAACATAATTTTAAGAAGAAATATCGGATTGGGCATAGGCTGGGTATTTATTTTCTTCAATTTTACTTTAATTTTATCTCAATATTATAATTTTGATAATGTTAAATTCCATTTCAATATAGTAATTTAACCTCCTACATTCCAGACTCTAGATTTAATCGAATGGAGGATGGAGCTTTGGAGACATAAAGTGTGCATAGTCAAAGGGTTGGACTTACATCTATTTGGGTCAAAACCCATTATGGCTGAATTATTATTATTATTATTTATTTGTATATTTAGCAACTGAAATTACAAGATAATCAAAAAGGTTCAAATAAATCGGAATACCATGAAATATCAACATTGGAGTTCGTTTTCTTGAATTTCTATCATTCGTAGAGATAATTCAAGTAAAATATTATACGTAATTTTGTACGACTGAAACGTCTCTTCGAGCTATCCTTACAAATGGTCCGAAAGCGGAAATCGAAGGAATCAGTAACCCATCGAACGAAACCAAAAACGTCGTAAATTTCAAACTGGCAAACCAACAGAGATTCGTTTTGATCGGCCTTATATGTCACTTATTAAATGCTATAAATTCAGGCATGTCGGAGGTCACTGCATAAATCCTGCGGATCCTAAGGGGTAGTAAGTTCCTAAACAGACCGGTGGGAGAAGTTCTCCAAAGATTTGGACAAAATTTAAATTGAAGGAAATCGCATGAAATTATTGTTGAGGTTTAAAGACAACATAAAGCGATTAATATCTATCCAGGTCTTAATAAGCGAAATGGGGAGAAACAAACGATTAAAAAAAATGGCTAACTAAGGCAAAAAACGTTCCAAATTAACGAGAATGTAAAAAAATCAACTACAAACTGAAACATTGGCTAAAAAATCGACGGCAATTTTTCGAATGAATCCGAGTAATACTTCATTGAATTTTTAAATTTTGTCCAGCTCACTTGGTAATCTATCACCTCCATACAGAGCAGGAGAAGTGAAAAGGAAACGAACCACAAATTTCATTCAAGCATTGCGATTTTCAACAGAATGTTTTATGTTTTATGCCCTTATTCCCGACGGTATCGATACAAAAACACGCAAAATTATAATATAATTAACTCTATTCGGCCGTGGACTTTTGAGCGTTTTATGAGCGATAGGAATAAAGTTTGAGTTTTGATCTGTAGAAAAGGGTTATTTAAAATAACAAGTGAGTTAATCATTTCGGTTTCTGTAGGTTCCTTTCTACCATCTCTGTAGGGTAAACGCTTTTATATTTGATAGAATGTGCCACACCAGAGCTAAAATTTAGTTCAACAAAAGATCTAAAAAAATAGAAGAAACAAAATAGGCAGTTAGTAAATATAAACGATAAAATCCTAATAGCTGCTCCTCATTGAAGGATGACATATGATACTGAAATAAATGTGGAAATCAATAGAATAAATACGACAACAAACGTTGGAGGAAAATCAACTCACAAATAATAATAATAATCTTTTATTCAATTAAGACCATATACATGATATTGGAAAAGTCAATACAAAGGAAAAAGTATACCTAGGAAACTGTTTAATTTTCAGATAATTAAACATGTAAACTCATATTCGTTTATTCGTTCAACCGGCAACGCCGCACCAAAATACGTTGGCGAGCGGCATCAAACCAGGAAGCGGTTTCATCAAAGATAATTTTTTGCTCTATTTTAATGATGGTATTAAGCCGTAAATTTAACCGTCGCGTCTAGACAATAGAAAAAATCTTGCACTTGTTTACGCGGCTCACGTTAAAGAATCTTTCGAGAAGGTGTTGCGCAATCCGGAAAGAAAGATCTTGAAGCGACGGAGGTTCGTCGAATTTAAACTCAGTGTGTTTTCAGTCGCGTACCAGACTAGCCGCTCCATTGTCTAAAACAATGTATTCAGAACCTTTTAGTGTGTGTTTGATCGTCAACCGATTCACTACTCCGTCAAGTGCGACGTATTGCAAGTTCCTTCGCATAAGGGCTTGTTAGGGATATTATATATCCAAAATTCTCTGACAAATTATTCATAATGCCTCCTAGTACGGCGAATCAGTGTGTTGCTAGCCGCGAATCAGGCTAGACCCTCCGTTGACACCAACTCAACGTAAAAATGTTTCGTTTTACACAGTGGTACTTAGCTGCGTATCAGGCGGTCCACTTTATTTTTCATTTTATATTTAAATCTAAACTCAGTGCTTCGTAGTACAGCAAAATTAATATTTTCTGAATGATGTGGTCATTTCTTTAAATTAACTATAATACTTTGTTCACGATTACTAGTTTAATGTAATCTTTGTTACGTTGTTGTTTTTGTTCATTTATTTATTTAACAAGTCTAATAAATGGTTAAATAAAAGTGTCCATTGTTTTTATTGGATGAAGTTGAGAAGGCAAACCTACTACAGCACATTTCTTCAATCTAAAAGTACAGTCCACGAAATTCGAACTACGATGCAGTTTAAAAAGGCGGTAACACATTGTTGGCCGTCCTGGGAAACTGGCACAACATAGGGCTTATTCCAGAGCCCTCAACAGAAACAATTTGAGAAAATAAATATAAACATATTAAAAGTTCAGTTATATTATAGAATGCATATTGTAACAGAAGATCCTTGAGAGATTTCTTAAATAAATTAAAATTCTGATTATTTTTTGGGAAGAAAATAACTTAAATACAGACCCATTCATATGGAAAAAGGTCACCAATCTGCCCCGTTTCTGTGATTTCAATTGGAGACCACTCTGTATATTTTTGAACAGTTAGAAAATGTATAGCTTCCTTTTTCCAAAAGTTCAATACTTATATAAGCTCTTTAAAAAAATACTGTTATATATTAAAAATGTTGAGAATTGATAACTTTGGTACTTGAAATATTGTCATTTTTTAGAACTTACTTGAATCAGAAAGAATAAGAATCATATGATTCGTTTTTCTAGTGTTACTGGAACTTATCCTTGATATTAGTAGAAGTTCTTCATCACTATAAGAAGATTATGATATTTTAAATATATCAAATTGAACGCTTTTCAACATTTCACCCTGTAAATGATACAATAGGTACTTTAACCAACTTTTTCGGACATAAAGCTGTAAAAAAAATCACAGCATTCAAGCATTATAGGTTTTAAAAGTCTTTAGAGGAAAAGAAAGTCTGTTCCACCGTCTTCCTAGACGTGACCCACACTTTTGATAAAGTTTGGCATGAGGGCCTTAACCACAAGTTAAATTTGTTACTACCACGTAGAACTCCTAAAATCATATTTATCAAACAGGAAGATGTATATTCTGATCTAAGAGAAATTAAGGCAGGAGTACCCCAAGGTAGTGTACTAGGTCCAGTACTCTACTTACTGTATACCAGTGATATTCCTAACCTTGAGCACGATGCTATTGCAATATTTGCTGATGATACTGCCATTCTGGCTGTTGGGAAAGACCATGAACCGAAAACTACAAACATCTGTAGACCAGATTAACACCTGGACTGAAAAATGGCGTATTAAACGAAACCAACACATTACCATAAGAATAAATAACTCTCAGATTCCCTATGCTAATACAACAAAATATCTTGGAATGACATTCGACGCTAGACTTCGCTGGAAAGTCTACATTAAAAAGAAACGTGAAGTGCTTAGTATAAAATATAAAAAGATGTATTGGTTATTAGGAAGAAACTCCAAGTTATCCATACATAACAAACTGCTCCTCTACAAGCAGATATTGAAAGCTTTGGGGCTGCGCCAGTAAAAGTAACATTCAAGTTATCCAACGTTTTCAAAATAAAGTATTAACATCGTCGATGCACCCTGGTCCTGTCGCAACAGTGATCTTCATGTAGAAACTGTTGACAAGACTAAATCTGCCAGCAGCCACGAACAACGGCTGCTCCAACATGGGAAAGTTGAGGTCATCCAGATCCTCGATAATACCAATTTAGTAAGAAGACTCAAGAGAACCAAGCCTTTTGGAATTAGTTCAGTGACTGTGCTAGTTATAGACAGAGTATTGTGCGGATTTTGTGTTACACGTTACCGGTAGTGTTCCTAAAATTATCAGACCCTAAGGTACACTAGTGAGTAGGACCTTACTCTTTAAGAATTCTAGTTAAGTTAGGTTAGAACAAAATTGCTTGTAATTATAGAAAAACATTCCCACATAGTGTTTTGCTACGGAAAAAAAATTCAAGCATTATTTTATTACTAAATTATTAAACAAAAATTGATAAACAAAAACAACAAATCTTCTAATTATATTTTGTCCTAGATTATTTATAAAAGATGATACGTATATTACGTGAATTTTCACACTTTCTCAGTAAAATATAGTGTTTACCGTAAAATATGAAAATATACATTTTTCTAAAACTTTAAACATTTTAAATTAATCTTCGTCCGTTGAAAATATACGACAAGGACATGAAATAAACTCTGAAAACGTCGTGTTTGGATTGTTATAAATGGAATGTAGGTCCCATCTTCGCTGCTAGACATGAGGTGTGACCTATTTTATACCCGTGCAACTCTTCTAATGTAAATATAGAACTTTTTCAGGGTTCTCTCAAAACTTTCTATGAAGTAAGTAAGTTCATTTTGTCTGTTTATTCTTTCGGCGGAGGGCATTTTATGCGGGTTTGTGTACTAGAAAGGATCTTTTATGAGAGGATGGGGCGTTAATTAACCCAATACGGGAAGAGAAAAATATTTAAAAGACTTTCAAATTAGTTCGCGTTTTTATACGTCAGATTCTTTAGAGGGAAAAATAGTTTACAGCCCATGAAATTCTTCTGCACGCCACTGCGCTGTCCCAATTCTCCTACAAACGGGATGTTAAATTCCAGCGCTACTAATTCTCTTTAGTATATGTTGTAAAAAAAGATAAATTTAAAATGTCATCAAATAATACACGTGTTGTCATATTAAAACTATCTAACAAAACATGCGAAATGCAAATAAATTATTCCCTATATTAACAGCGGACACAATGAAAACGATAAAATGTAGGAAAAGCTAGAAAACAACCAACGTTACAAAATACAACTCGTGGATAATTAAAACTCAAAAACCTGACACACTAACTCTCTCTATTTGTCTTTCTCTCTCCGCTTGTGCGGTCACAGCTGCTGATATTCAATAATTCATTTGGACATTTTTGATCAGGTTGAAGAGAAACGAAACTAAAAATTCTTTTTGGTGCAATATGGGTTTACGATTATATTTTAAATGTTTTATGACTCACGGAAATTCAATTAACTTGCAAGAATCGTTTGGTGTTTCAGTAATGACCCATAAGTGAGAGAAATAAAGAAATAGATTATGGAATAACACAAAGTCGGGTAGGAACGACGAAATGTATCGTACTACCTGAAGTAGTCCAGTAAATGAAGGACTAAAGCTGGGAATAAGTCGGGCATGAGTTCCCACATAGCGCAATTTGTAGGTCATCGCAGGTGTTTTAACATGAGAAAATCCTTAACGCGTTGTGGTCAAGGGGAGGGGCTGAAAATGGGCCCCAAAATCTGGCTAAATATGCCAATTAGAGAATTTTTGTTCAGACAAAAAATGGAGATCAGCTCATTCTCTACAAAAATGGCCCTTATCATTTTCTTCGAAAATTCAATAGTTTTCGAGATAATGGCACTCAAAAGTCCCCTCATTTCAGCTGCCTTCAGGAATTCCGCTTTCTACGAATTAACGCGTAACCGGGCGGACGAATAGTTCAATATCTCGGGAAAAAATTAATATTTTTCGATGATTCAAAGTTCATCGGAATGGGAAAACCCGTAGCTACAATTCCATGTGACTTGAAGTCAGTTCGTATTTACCAAAAATATTTAAAAAAGCGGTCAAAGTTTTTTTCAACAATATTTAGAGGATGCTTCATTAATTTATTCATATTTTCTTTAAAAATAGTCATTTATTCTAATTTTGCCTTGGTAATGGAACCTTAGGGGGTCTTGAATGACCTCAGAAATTTACTTTCGTCTAATTATTAATCCTCAAGAAATAAAGAGCGGGGAACAAGAAATGGATAAACAAAAAAAGGCCGGTTTTGACTCGTGTGACCAATTTTCCTCATTTCTCGAAAATTATTAGACTCTATTAAGAATAAAAAAATATATTTGAAAAGTAGACCATCTAAGCTTTGAAATGATGTGCATTGGAAATCAATATAACGGATCATAAGATTATAATTCGCGCTTGTTCCGAAGATTCTCTGGAACTCCGAAATCGGCTAAAATATGCAAATAAACAAATCAATTGTATATTAGAACGCCAGAAAAGTATTGCAAAAAAATTTCTGAGGTCATTCAAGACCCTCTAAGGTCCCATTATTAAGGCAAAATTAGAATAAATGACTATTTTTAAAGAAAATATGAATAAATTAATGAAGCAGCCTCTAAATATTGTTGAAAAAAATTTTGACCGCTTTTTTAAATATTTTTGGTAAATACGAACTGACTTCAAGTCACATGGAATTGTAGCTACGGGTTTTCCCATTCCGATGAACTTTGAATCATCGAAAAATATTAATTTTTTTCCGAGATATTGAACAATTCGTCCGCCCGGTTACGCGTTAATTCATAGAAAGCGGAATTCCTGAAGGTAGAGCAGCAGCTGAAATGAGGAGACTTTTGAGTGCCATTATCTCGAAAAATATTGAATTTTCGAAGAAAATGATAAGGGCCATTTTTGTAGAGAATGAGCTGATCTCCATTTTTTGTTTGAACAAAAATTCTCTAATTGGCATATTTAGCCAGATATTAGCGGGAAACCCATTTTCCAGGTTTTGGGGCCCATTTTCAGCCCCTCCCCTTGACCACAATGCGTTAAAGATTTTCTAATGGTAAAACACCTGCGGTGCCGGACTTATTGCCAGGTTTGACCCTTCAATTACTGGACTAAAGAGTAATAATTAAAAAATAAATATAAATTATAATAAAAATATAAAATGTTATTTTTCAAAGACATTCCAAAAACAGTAAGAGAAGAAAATTGAGGGAAAGTGTAACAAATAGGCTAAAACAATAGTAGAACAAAATTTAGTTCAAAAAAAGTAACTCGAATTAAATAATAGTAGTTTATGATGCAAGGACGAAAAGTGTTACTTTTTTGGACGATTATGGAGTTTGCAAACCCTGATATCAGGGTACAGACATCGTCAATACTTCTTCTTCGTTTGTCAACCATATTCTTTCTTCTCATCATTCCTTTTCTCCTTCTAATGTAAAACTTGTACATAAATGTCCGAAGAGTTTTGGAAATGTTCGAAATTAACTCATGTCTTCACAACGACAATTTCAACTGTTTAAACGAACAACTTTATCCTAAAGACAATTATCTGTTCTTTTCAGACATTTTTAAAGTCTTGGTTTAAATTTGTTTTCTTTATCTTAGATTCTGCAAGTATTTTCTAACCTATAATATTGATTTTTATCCCTACCTTAAAGATTTTTCTTTGTTTATTTCTAAATGTCATTCTCCTTTTCCGGACAGTTCACAGTTTACCGTCTGAAAAAGTACGAAAAAAGTCCTAGACCGAAAAGTTCTTCTTCTTGTTATTGTGTACTGTATCCAATTTGACGTTTTTTGACATATTCGAATAAAAATAGTGTTTAATTTTCAGACAATTAAACATATAAACTCATACTCATTCAACCGGCAACGTCGCACCAAATACGTTTGGAAACTGTGCTCAGACGGGATAGTTTTTTACTCTATTTCACAATGATAATATTACGCCATATATCTAACCGTCTCGTCTAGACAATAGAAAAAATTTTACATGTTTGTTTACGCGGCTCACGCTAAAGAATCTTTCGAGAAGGTGTTGCGCAATCCGGAAGTACGATCTGTGTTGCAAAAAGTAATATAGTTATTATTATACGCTTGAAGAAAAAACAATTTTATTGTTAATAGAGAAAATAAATACAAACCTTGAGAATAAGTGCTCATTGCGGATTGATGGCATGTGTCAAATATCTTTTGCAGGCAGTACCAAAAGACACACACTCACCTGAAACGAAAAATATTTAAATAAATAAACAATCTAAATATTTCTTCCCTCTTCTATTGTCAGTATTTAATAAACTTGGGGTAAAAGCAATAAAATCCGATATACAGACATTATTTAGAATCCCTTAATCTCCGAAAATTTCATATATATGTCATTCAAGTTTCATAATAATATCTCTATTATAAATGAACCATTTCCAGTAATCTCAGCATAAAGCCATAATCCCAATTCAGCAATAATATCCAGAAATTAAAAAATTCCTGGTCGCGAGTGCTAATGACACACACAATGGCTACGATTCAGAATTCGACCCGACCGCGCCGCATCAGCCTACAGTGGGCCGATAGCATAATTAATGCGGACGAAATATTTGTGGTACCATCGAAAAAACCTTGAAAAATAAATTTTTTAAAGCTGAATTTAAATTATATCAATCATTGATTTTAAAGAAGGAAACTTTCTTAGTTTTGTAATTAATTTCAGAAATGCTAAACTCTTTTATATGGTACATCGAAAAGATAGTAACACGTTATTTGCTATTAACTTTTCAAACTGTTTTAGAACCCGCACTGAACTTAATTGACCTACTTAGAGTTAAATAATAGCTGTAAACCAGTTTTTGGCCGATGTTCGGTTCATCCTAGCTCACGGTGCATTGTCCAGAATTCAGATCCTACCGACCGCGCCACACCATCGCGTTCATTGGGTTTTCATTCAGACCCACATTATCTATGCTGTCAGTGTCAGAATGAATTACATCCACTGACGTTATAATTCATTTACAAGTTAGGATGGGTCGGTCTTTCTCTTCCTCTTTCTCTCTTTCTCTATATCTTGCTCTTTCTCTCGGTCGAATCGTTCTCGCAGGAGAAATTTCATAACTTTACGACGAAGCCGCGGAAACGCCGACCACTTTTCTGACTCGTAACAGGATCTCCCGTTGCCACTGTTCCTCGACAAGTCAGCCAAACTTTTTAAAAATTATTAATTACATTTAAAAAAATGAAAAATTAAAATTAGTAAAATAATTTCACTTTTTACTAAATTTAACAAATATTATTACAAAAAACAGTTTTGATATCCAATTAAAACATTTTTTTCTTCGAACGAGTTTTGCAGGAAGCCACCAGACTATATATATCCCGTTATATATTACTTTGTTGTTGCCCTTAGGGATTTTGTGGAGTAAATGAAGCTGTCTTAACGAAATCTAATTTTGTTGATGGAGTCAGTGTCATAAATTCAGCTGCTTGTGCCTAAATTCTAAGACAGCTCGAGTCGCTTTACGGAAAACGGGGGTTAAGATTCATATCACGAGTATTTACAGTCAAAAATAAAAAGAAAACACAACAATTTTGATATTTAAGGAAGTTGTTTTCGTCGAAATCAATCATATCAGTTTTTTTCATCAGTGTACGTAAATTATGAGCTGAAAGTGCCTTCTTGCAGCTCAGATGTAAATATACAACAAATTTTTTTCAACAGTAAAAACACAAGAGCTTTTTTTTTATCGGATAAATTTCTCTTTGTATCGAAACATTTTGCCAATCAGTAATTTTACGAGAAAAACTGATTCGCGATTTTATCAAATGTCAGTTTTTAGAGTAAAATTACTGATGGAAAAATGTTGAGATAAAAAGAAATTTATCCATAAAAGAAAAGTTCGCGTGTTTTTTGATAAGATAAATTAACGACAGAATATAAGAATAAAAAACAGAAACTTTATTTTTGTTGAACAATTAATAATTTAGCAGAACAATTAATTAAAGGAACAGTTAGTAGAAATACAATTATTATAGGTTGGTTGGATTGGTGTACTTATTTTAATATTTTCTTCTCGTGTGATATACCACAGGTATATCGAGCACCCCGTATAGTGTATAATTATTATTGTTATGTTTATGTTAGGTTATTGCATTGTATTTGTTATCAAGACATCGACTTGTGCGACAAGGTCGATCCTTGATCGTACGTGAACGACCGGTAGATGCTCTTGACTGGACAAATACTTTCATCAGTGTCATTTTTTGTTAACCATTTGCTGTCTGTTAATTTTTTGAACCACCCTGAGCCGTTTTTGAAAATATGGTATGGTATTCAATTCTACCTGTTAGAGTTCCATCTTCGTCTTTTTCTTCTTTAAAATAATAAATTTTTCAATTTACTGCTTCCCCTCCTCTCCTAGCCAATTCATAAGAAGCTATGTGAAAGAATCTTTTTTGTAATCCTTCAGGTTCGTCTATATTCCACAATTTTCCCATTTTTAATATATTGTTTCTGTCTAATACTACAGAACGTATCTTTCTTTTTTCAGGAATAACTTGCAATTCTTTTCTCTTACTATTTCTAGCATCACGAGCTTCCTTAAATATTATGTCCGCAAAAGGATCAAATTTAATATTGTATTCTTTAAAATATTATTCCATATCGTTTTAACGGCATATTCTTTGTAGTCATCCCCGTTTTTTTTTGAAAGCCCAGTCCTTTAATATATCTGCTAATTTTTGTAATGAAGTATTTTCTAATAGTTGATATTGTCGAACATGACAAAATTCAATGAATTGTCTCCATATTGATAACTTCGTATTTTTTGTAGATTGCGTTATTAATTTTTCAATGTTTTTTGTAATTTGTTCATTTGAAACATTTCCAAACCGACTCATATTGTAAAGAAGCGATACTAGTCAGTAACAAGGTATTAAAATTTAAAAATTTGCCAGCTCTTACGCTTAATTGCTGAAATTATAACTGAAGTTGACAAATAAAGTGACGTCCGCTTACTAGATTTGAGGAAGACAAATTTTTATCTGATAAAAAAGGATGCACCTTTTTGATCGATGTCAAAGTGACAAAAACATTTCCAAGTATATGACGTTTTAACATTGGAGTTAATTTATCGGTTAAAAAATCATTTGAATTCATAAACTGAATTAAAAAATATTGGCTTGAAGATTGAGACGTTTTACCCTCGTTAGATTATCTTGATCGAATGAACGCGCGCCAAATTTTCAAGCAATATTTCCGCCATTAGTTGACAGTCTCCCTTGGGCAAAATAGAGCCCAACCAGATGCCTCATAAATTGGACAGTTATTTAAAGTCAATCTTAGTACTATCATCTGCTACTGATTATTTTTTTCGTGTAATTTTAAACCAATCAGAACGTTCAATTTAGTTAAGTTACCTTGTAGAATTTCGACTATTTCCCTTAAGTTTCACCAATCACAAACGCGCAATTTTGAATTACAAATGATGATTATTTCCCTTACCTGTCAAATATCAATTTTTAACCAATCACGTGCTTGGAAACGGATTTGACGCAGCCAATCAAAACAAAATAAAGCGACTATTCACCTTGGTGGTAAATATTCGGCTATTTGATCATCGTCCTCAATATTCACCTGAAGGACGGTATCCAACAATAACGAAGCCGCCCGTAAATTTCAAATTTTTCAAATAAAACCTATACTAATGGTATTATAAAGTTGCTTATAGTTAACAAATTATCGATCTTTAGTAGCAAATACACAAATCCAACTGATTTCGCACTTTTTTTGAAACTATAAATATATTCATTCATTCCTTTCTATGTAATTCCGTCCATTTTACGACAAACATAGTAGGCGCGCGTCATCTGAATTTTGACAGTTTGCCATTAAAGTTTATTACAGAATTAAATTTGACACATTTTGTTAAAAAGTATTAACAATGAGTAGATTCGGGAGTAAAAATCTTCAAGAAATTGATAATATAATTAAATTAAACGTACCTGCCAAGACAGTAAAGAGCAAAACTAGTATAATTTATACGTACGTACAGAATTTCTTGTGACTCGGGAAATAATCTTATTAAATATAACGCGACCTTGACAAATTAGCTACTATTTTTATTGCTACTAAATTTCTCGTATATTTTACAATTTTTCTCGACAATTTTGGCATTAATAATCAAAGAGTAACTCCCTCGAGCTAAAGCTCTCGGGAGTTGTTCAGATTATTAATGCCAAAATTAAGTCTCGACGAATTGATTCTAAAATAAACTCGAAATTTAGATACAATAAAAATAGTCGGTATTTGTCTTGGGATTTTTCTGTCGATAATGCTAACCTTGTTATCGACAATTGTCAATTTTCTAATGTTAGGCGGCATATTTTTTCCATATTCTAATAAAGATTTCTCATTTCTTAATCTTAAAATAAAGATCTAATTTAAGGAAATTATTGAATATCAGACAACTATTTTACAAAACTGCATTACTGTATTTAATAAAATAATGGAAGCTATTTACACAACCGTTCTTATGAAACCATTTATGAAACGTGGCTTCGTCGGAGAATAAAACTTTGTTTAAAAAGTTACGCTCTGTATTTATCTTGTTTATTAACCATCTACAGTATTCCACTCTACGCGCGAAATCACGTGGTAACAATTCTTGGTGAATTGTGGTATTGGAAATATCTAACTGATTGCTTAATTGCCTTGTGCTTATATTGGGATCTTCAACTATACTGATCATTACCTTATATTCGTTGTCAATAGTAACAGCTGTAGTTTCACGTGAATGTTTTTCATACTTGACGGTTCCTGTTCTATCAAATCTATTCTTTAAATTCTCAAAAGTATCCTTTTGTGGATGACGTCTTTCTGGGTATCTTTGTCATAACAAAATATACCTACTGTCATTTTCATAGGTAACTTGATTTCTTATTAAAAATTGTGTAAAATATGTTTTTGCCACTTAACGTCAATTATTAAAGTAAATAGTAAAGTTAGATGTGCAAAACCCTATATTTTTTTAATGCGTATTAGGGAGAGCTCCTAACTGAAGAAAAATATACAGTGTGTCCCATTTGAAAAAATTAAGTTATTGCCATTTGAAAACTAGACTATTGGCACGCCATCGGCAAACACCCTGTACAACAGGTGAAGATGTTGTGTGATTATTGTGATAGGTGCATGTTTCATTTACATCATAGTAGCTTTTTTGAGGAATTTTTTAAAAAATGTGGTTTTTGTGCTAATATTTCTGAAGTGCTGTTTTTTCATTAAATCTGCTTAAAATAGGAATAACTTGTCAACTCCGCGTCGGGTTTACAAATACAAAAAACTACCGTAAATCTAATATTAAGTAGAATCAGAAGACATAATCTACAGGGTGTTCAATTTAAAAAAACCAATTAATTTTCATTCCACAAAAATTAGCCACCCTGTATACATCAAAATATTTTAAAATTGTAGTCCGAGTGACACTGTCTACCCCTACAAAAAATCTTGTTGATATCTCTTTTAGTTTCGGTGCTAGAGATCGAGTGGAAATAATTGGCGCACCCTGTATATTATAATTCCCTACTACTGTTTTTAATTAGTTAGTTTTTAATTCTTAACTTTATATTATTAATACATAACTTTATATTTATATTATTAATACGTAACTTTATATCTTCATTTAAATCATTTTATTTTATATTTATAATTTTATAATTATTTCAAAATGACCAAAGTCTATTCGTGTTTAGGAACACAGTCTAGCTTTAGCTAAAGTGACCCTAAACATGACGCAACGATATTAAAAAAAAAATCGGCCATTTTGAAATACAGATATTTATTCTCAAAATATGCTGTATTGAATGAATGAATAAATATTATTATTATTATTATTATTAATTCCGATATTTCCAAGTTTAATTTTAGCGCCACCTACATGCGCCAAAATAAAAACAAAAACAGGTGCCCCAACGGCATTATTTAAATATAACTGAATGAATTTACACTCCAAAGGCCCTCTTCAAGTTTTTTTGAATGAAACTACGGAATTTGTCTTCAAATATACAAATAAATTCGTTAACAAATAAACTCGGTGTCGTGTTTCATGAACATCTAAAGAAATAAATATAAAACATCGAGTTTAGTATTTTCTTTTATCTCATTAAATATATTTGGTATCGAAAAATACAATATCGGTAATTGGACCTCGATACAATAATAACATTTCATTTCTAACATACAGCGTTTTCACCTGATTCGACCTTACTTGATTTTTTTTGTTCTTATACCGTCAGTGATTAATGCTTGAGGCAAATATTCACTTTGATATAAATGGGGAGGTCGAAACATTTATAGAGGGCCAATTAACCCTTCAATTTAGTATTCAAATCTACGAACGAGCTTTCATAATATAAATGGAATACGATTTGCATCGCATTATTCGATTTTGCTATCAATTATATATTTCGAATCGATTGGTGTCTCTGTATCTCCGTTTTTGCTAAATGGGAGATTTTTTAAATGAATTAGAGGGTTGTAGAATTTGTATTCACGTTCGTTTTTTTTATTCAGCGGGATCATGTCGGCAATATTTGAATAAACTTTAAATAGATAGATAGATAGATCTTTATTAATTAGGAATCCTAATATACATATAAAACTAGACTAAAAATTACATATAAATCTAAAAGTAGCATAAATAAATAAAAACCCTTGTAATACATATACACATTTCAAATATAAAATATAAGTTTAAAATAATATAGACAAAAATAATATACATTAAAAACATCAAGTAATGGAATTAGTAAAATCTTAATTAAATTGAATTTTTAATAAAGTCCTTAAGTTTAATTTTAAAACAGTTTATTGTGGTTGATTCGCGTATAGATAAAGGGAGATCATTGAATTTTTTGAAACCTTTAAAGAATGAAGAATTCATAGTTTTTTGATATGTAGTTCTTGCAATGTAGATGCTATTTGTACATCTTGTATTATAATTATGGATATTATTGTTGAACGTAATATATTGTTGGAAGTATTCTGGTGCCATATGATTTACTATTTTAAATACTAAAATCATTGTAAAATAGTACATTCTTTTCTCTACCGGAAACCAATTTAGAGTATTTAACATTGACGTAATTGGAGTAAGACGATTTGTTTTCAGTATTACTCTCATTCTTCGATTTTGAAGTTTTTGTAGCATGTTTAATTTATTTAAGTTGAATAAGTATAATATAGATGCGCAATAATCAAAATGAGGCTGAATTATGGTATTATATACAGTCATTTTGGTTTCAGTTGATAAGTTTTGCGAAATTCTACTGAAGAAATAAAGTTTTTTAGATATTTTTTTATAAATATAGTTAAAGTGGCTATCGAAATTTAAGTAATTGTCTAGTTGAAATCCCAAATATTTTATATTAGAAACAACTTCAATGAGTTCATTATTAATGTTCAAATTTATGTTTTTAACGTCGATACTACTATATTTGAATTTCGTTGTGAAGACCATTGCTTTAGTTTTTCTTACATTTAATTTTAGCTTATTTATGTTCAAGTATTTATTTACCGATGAAGATGAGGCATTCATTTTCTCTATGGCTTTATCCAGATTAGCATCACTACATGTTATTAAAGTATCATCAGCAAAAAGATTAATGAATTCACAATCAACAAAGAGTTCAATATCATTAATATATAAAATAAAAAGAAGAGGACCCAATACACTCCCTTGAGGAATCCCTATATCATTATTTATGTCAAAGGATGTTTGGTCAGCAAAATGGACTCTCTGCTTGCGATTATTTAAATAGTTACTAACCCACTGCAATACTCTACCCCCAATACCATATTGTTTCAATTTTGATAACATAATTTGTCTGTCAATTGTCTCGAAAGCCCTTTTTAAGTCCAAAAATACTGCTACAACATATTTATTTTCAGATGTGCTGCCATCTATGATTAGAAGAGAGTATTGCCAATTATTAAAAGCAAAAAATTCCCGGTGTATTGGGGTTGCATACACAATTTGCATTGTGTGTTGCAAAGCTTTTATTTGGACAGATTCTAGTCAAAATGTCACTCTCTTCTTTCGTATCCCTTTCAGAGATTAATACAAAGTTAGAAAACGAGTAAGGAATTTAATTTATCAGATTCGACATCCTAAGACCGGTTTCTGCCTTTCGGCTTCGTCAGTTAGGCTTTTCGAATCCAATAAATAAAATTCCAAACTCGTACAAGTCAGTAGCTATATCCGCTATAAGATAAAATTTTTAGATGTGCTGCCATCTATGATTAAAGCGGATATAGCTACTGACTTGTACGAGTTTGGAATTTTATTTATTGGATTCTAAAAGCCTAACTGACGAAGCCGAAAGGCAGAAACCGGTCTTAGGATGTCGAATCTGATAAATTAAATTCCTTACTCGTTTTCTATATTTATTTTCGTCTAATTTAGTTTGAATGTTACAAAGTGTAAGTTGTAGCGCTGATTCACATGAAAATTTTTTTCTAAAACCAGATTGGTTACATATTAGGATCGAATTTTCAGAAACATGACTCATTAATTGATCATAAACAGCAATTTCTAAATACGTATTTTGGAACTGAGACGGTGTTTTTAAAAACAATTTTTATTGAGAAAAATACAATTTTATATTATTATTTAAGTGAATATAATTATATGCTTTTACGCTGCAAAAGCTAGACAAAATCTAAATCTTAATTATAGAAAAATTAGCAAAGCCGACTAAAACTAAAAGATAAGCAGTAATATGATAATGGAATACAATGAGAATAAAAGATAAAGATTCAGCAAATTGCGATGTCGTAACTTTCTATAATTTTTTCTAGTGGAGGCAAGGTATTAATTTGTCTAAATTCATCAGCATTATTGGTATTGTTTATTTTTGGGATAGGTATAACTGTACTGATTTTTAATGAATTAGGAATTCTGCCAGTATCAAGTGACGTATTTACTAGATTTAATATGACATGACCAATAGTTTCGAAAACTACTTTTAGCATTCTACAGTTTAAAATTTCGTGTAACGAGAATTTATTATCCAAATTGTTAATTATTTTTCGCAAATCATTCATAGATAGCATTTCAAAATTCTCAAATTGTATGTATAAGTTACTGTTTAAATTGCACCATGTTTCAGTACTATTGATACTGTCAACAATACTTCCAATACTTTCAACAAAATATTTATTAAAACTTTGTGCTATTTCTAAGCTATCATTTACTATTTTTCTCTCATCTCCTATTTCAAAAATTATACTGTTTGGAAAATCTTTATCTCTGTTATTATTAATGAGTTGTTTTAAGGTTCTCCACATTTCTTTTGGATTATTTCTAAAGCGATCTACTTTGTCAAAATAATACTGCTCCTTTTTTATTTTTAAAAGATTAACTACCCCATTTCTATGTTGTTTAAAAATTTGCCAATTATTTTGTTTTTCATTCTCAGGACATGATTTAAATATCTTGTATGCTATATCTCTATTTTTAATTTTATTGTGTACCTCACAGTCAAACCAAAGCAATTTAGGTTTATAATGACATGTTTCTACAGGAGCAATATTATTAATTACAGTTTCACAAGTTTCAAAAATCTCATTATAAATAAAATCAACATCAGTAGAGTTCAAATTAAACTCGCGCACAATAAGACTGGTTTTTATATTATTCTGTAGGATAAAACAAGTTGCACAAGATTAGATGGACAAGGGGTACCTCAAGGAAGTATCTTTAGTACGCTATACAGTAAAGTTAACATAAATATACTCAAAAGAGATATAACAAAAAGAGACGAGAGAATAGTATATTCTGTAACAAGGTTGGAATGAGAATTCGTGAGGAACCACAAGTGTTGGATTTTCATTCCAACAGAGTAACAGACTGTACTTTCTCCACGGCCACAGAAAGTAGAAATTAAATATAGTAAAATGAAACCTCAATCTCTCAACATTGTGTAGGTAGTATTTTTATATTCAAGCTTGGATTTTTGCGGTAGCAAATTTTGAGTTATATTATCGGCAATTTTTTTATTTCTGGAGGAGTATTTTCAAATTCTACATCTGAATCGTTTGATTTTCTTCTCCTTTTTAATAAATTAAAAGTTTTTACAAACCAATATTAAGACCTCGTCAACTAATACTGACAGTTAATTTGACATTCATGGCAAACCTTATTTTTGTAAACAATCACGGAATACAGATTCTATCTCTAGTGATAGAATGTAATACATATAAAATACATAAGAGACAAATGTTTCAGAATTTTCTTTCAATCTCAAGAGCGAGAATGTTTCTTTTCTGCTATTATAAGTGGTTTCAGAATAACTACATTCAGTAGTGGCCGTGGAGAAAATATATTCTATATGCTGGGAATCACCAGATTTTGAAATGAATCTTCCGCATCTCCGTGGAGGAATAAACTATTTAGGGGTCATGTGACTTTATTTAACTTCCATTCAGCGAAACTTCAGCTTATTGGGAATAGTTGGGAAGATCCGCAAGTGTCCAGTTATTTACTGAAAATGCTCAAGCCCACATGTTGTGGTGAACACTAGAGTCTATCGATCCAAGTTTAATATTATAATTTTAGCCAATTTGTCCTCGAATAGGGCCTCAGTAATGGCATCAGAGAACTAATAACGGGACATTGGCCGCTTTAGAAGGTCTTAGTTGATATCCTGACGCAGGGCCGGCGTATAAACTAAATATCGGCTTCCTACAGTAATTCGAAGAGGTTTAGACGCGACCATTCGAAGGGATGATTGCTATGGACAAAAAAAGTGTCACCTATAACGAAATGAGTACTATAGAAAAGAAGGGATAATACAGTTTAGTTTTATCATCGACTAAATTAACTATATACAGCATACTGAATACTGGACTAAGGATACTTCCTTGTGGTATCTTTTTTTTAACATATTTCCATGTGGAACATTTATCTTCTAGGAAAAATTATATTATTTTTACGTGTGAAATTATGCTCTTACAAAAATGTTTCTCTAAAACCAACCCTGCTAGCTCACTCTATTTTTAGGGGCAATTGGGGTGACTTCAACTAGATTGGATTCGAGAAGATTATTTCAATTTTCTCGCATGCCGACCCTTGTTCATGTATTATTTAAGATTGTCATCAGATAACTGGGGTAATCTAAGTAGGGGCGGTATTATTGATATAATTGAGTGAGTAAATAAGGAACTTGCATTTTGGAAGAATTGACAATGTCTTATTAAAAGATAAAAAAGTTACGATGGTTAGTTAGGGCACCTAGAAAATACCAGATGAAAAAAAAAAGGAGAGGAAGATCGAGGAAAGAATTAAAAGAAGAAGATCTAGCAAGAAAGCAAATTCAGGGCTAGGATGGAAAAGCTAAAAAGAGAAAGAAGTGGGAAGAAAAATTAAATCTATTGCCTGAATACAGCTTATTTAAGGGTTGGATATTGGTTTTTATGATTAATATAAAAGTTTTAGACTATTTAATTATCTACAACTTTTATATTAAACTTTTTTCGATACGATGCATATTTCAGCCTCGAATAGTAAAAAAACAATATCCAACGATCAGCCACATCTAAAACTGTCTTTAAATTATTTAAAGCAGCACTTTTTTTATTCAATAAATGTTTTAACAACCCACCTGAAAATTCTAATAATATATTCATTAATAATTGAGAGAAAGTAATTAACATGAATTTTATTCGTCCCATTCCCCGTTTTATACCAATCTGTAAATGGTGTTCAATTAAATTTAATAGATTCGAATTAAAAACGTATATAATAAATGAAACAACCCAACTAATTCTTGTGCACTAATGGGAAACACAGTTGGGTCGAATTGTAGTGAGAATATTACATTCGGTTTTAGTAGAGGTTTATTAAAAATTGAATTTTATCAATTATGCGTTTTAAATATCGCAAATGTTTCCTCGTCTTTTTAACCTAAATATACAGGGTGTAAAAAGATCTACAGTGAGTGGATGAGTTAGTAAATTTTCTCATTTGGAAGGTTAAATGTAAAGCACTGGCGTTATTTTAACCTCTTCAAACCTATAGGCAGGTTTCGACTAACAGAATCGGAGAGTTGCTATCTCGACAAAACTCTGGAATTATGTAATTCAGCACCTGTAATGAAAACCTTTCAAACTCAAGGCTTTTATTCACTAAATTCAGACGTACAAAATTACATTGACAACTAAAGACGGGCAAGATAATAATAAGAGGGGTGGTGATAAATGTAGAAATTAAATAACATTCTCCCCATGTTTTTTAAACATAATCTTAATATCTAACATATTGAGGAGCGTGTCGGATTTTAGTAGATCTTCTTACTGCGTGATGTTAATTATTTCCACATAGTCCTTGGTGAATTTGTTCCAGTTCATCAAGATGATCATTTACCGGATCTGCAGCAACATTTTCAGTAAAATTGAAGTCATCAACCAAAACGTTTTCTTGTTCAAGATTTTGTTTTCCCGAGCTGTTCCGGGATTTGTCGTTACTCTCATCATCTTCTTCAAGAAGCCGTATATCACCTCGAGGTGCTAGTTGTTTAACAGATACAGTAGATTCCTTTCCACTGGTATTACGCACTAAGGCATAATTTGGATTTACTTCAATTACCTCTACTTCTTCTACTAAAGGGTCGTACTTAGTTTGATGAAGGTGTTTCTTCAATAGAACAATCTCAGAAGGGGATAGCATGTAGGTAATGACGTTCCATGTGTGGCTCTTCGATCATGTCTAAACAAGCGTTCATAAGGAGTAGAGTTGGTTGAAGTACATAAAAGTGACCGTAATTTCCTCGCTGTTAATGTCAAATTAATAGATCTCCATATTATATCATTGTAACGTTCAACTTGACCGTTACCTGCGGGGTTATAAGAAGTTTTTCTACTTGTTGCAATATTATGGGAGTGAAGGAAGCCGATAAGTTCTTTTGACATAAAAGAAGGGCCTTGATCGGAATGAATGTAAGCAGGTTATCCAAAAATAGAAAATACATGGGTAAGACATTTAATAACTGTAGAAGAATGCATGTTAGAACAAGGAAAGGCGAAAGGAAACCTAGGATATTCGTCTACAATTGTTAAAATATATTTATTCGGTGTGTTACTTGGCACTGGTCCCTTAAAGTCTATATACAAGCGTTCAAAAGCTCTTGGTTTGATTTCTGCGCATGTAGAACTACTAATTATTTGTTTTAAATCATCTAAGGAGTAAGGCATGTTTCGACTCCGTACCAGTTGCTACATTTTTGTAATCCCAGGGTGTCATAAAGATTCGTGAAGTTCTAAGAGTGTTATTACTAGTGAATAAAATTGTAATGAAAACCTTTCAAACTCAAGGCTTTTATTCACTAAATTCAGACGTACAAAATTACATTGACAACTAAAGATAGATAAACAAAACTTTAGATATCAATAACAATACGAGGGGTAATAAATGTAGAAATTATATAACAGTACCTGTAAAAACTTTTGTAGTTGTTATTCGCTGCAGTTTTCCCGATAATCTTTTGATTATTTGAATGGTTGCTGTAGTGGTGATTTTGAATTTTATTTATTTAATCTTTGAATTGATTGGCCATATTTGAGTGCAATTGATTTTTTTTGCACCTTCTTTACAATGTAGCAATTTCTAGTAAATAGCTGAGAAAGAAGAATAGGAAATAATAGCGAAAAAGGGAAAACTACGGAAAATACCTGGAAAGCCTTAAATAATGAATGATCAATAATTAAAAAAAATTAAATACTTTTTTTTTGCACTTCTTGAGGAACGAAAATTTAAATACTTAGATCTTGTGATTTATTTATTTATCTTCAAATTTTTAATGAATTACTATACCATATAATTTTCAAGTTTAAACAAATATATTCTAAGCTCAAATGTTGCAGATTTACATCTTTATTTACATCGTTGCTTTACATCTAAAATACTGAAATAAAATCAGTTTGAAAAAATAACTTTTTATCTTCAGACTTCCCATCTTAAACAAAATGTTTTACAATCAATGAGATAATAAACCGATAGGTGCGATAAAACTGAATTTTATGTCTCTTATACACTATAAAATGGTTGAATGAGTCGTTTATTTAAAGAGAGTACTGACTGGTTGTATACGTTTACACCGACGCATCCGTTTGGTAATAACTTTTCCTTCTTTACGATTACTATTAATTCTGCATAATCACAAACAAACCGTTTAGAGCTGAACTGTCAAACGTACAGTGGAATTTTAAAATTGCACATCTTTTAATTTCAAATAACTTATTTTATTTATTGCTTATTCTTTTATACAACTCATGGCAGATCTATATTTCTGTCTTTGTCCGTTTCACTGATAAGTACATTTTAACCAGCGAGTAAGTAGTAATACGTTTTCTACCTGCTAATTCCACGAACGTATCATTGCGTGGGGTTGATTTAGAATAAGGAAGAATTAGAATAGCAAAAAATAATAACAGGAAGCATTTAAATATAAATGAATGCAGAGGTGTTTGGTTGGTAGGTATCGTTCAATAACGTTCAATAAAAACTGATCCTTATGTACCTTTTAGCATACAGAATTTGACACATTAAATTGCGTCTCTGCAAAATATATATTTATAAATTGTTATTTTCAGTGATATGCTAGAAATAATTTTGATTGTAAATTAATTTTTTATGTGCTGCCATCTATGATTAGAAGAGAGTATTGACAATTTTTAAAGCAAATAATTCCCGATGTATTGGGGTTGCATACACAATTTGCATTGTGTGTTGCAAAGCTTTTATTTGACTGATTCTAGTCAAAATGTCACTCACTTCTTTCGTATCCCTTTCAGAGATTAATACAAAGTTAGAAAACGAGTAAGGAATTTAATTTATCAGATTCGACATCCTAAGACCGGTTTCTGCCTTTCGGCTTCGTCAGTTAGGCTTTTCGAATCCAATAAATAAAATTCCAAACTGGTACAAGTCAATAGCTATATCCGCTATAAGATAAAATTTTTAGATGTGCTGCCATGTATGATTAGAAGAGAGTATTGACAATTTTTAAAGCAAATAATTCCCGATGTATTGGGGTTGATAGAATATAGGATGGAGAAAAAAAAACGTACAGCTAAAATTTAACATTTAACTAAAATGTTTACGCCAAATATTCTTCAACAGAATAAAAACAGTTATCCATCAATAACTTTTTTACTTTTTTCTTAAATAGTTTCAAAGGTCCTATTGATTTCATAATATTAGGAAGTTTATTATAAACAAAAATACCCATGTATTGAGAGCTTTTTTTAAAAAATGCAGAGTTATGTGTTGGTATCATCAAATCATTTCGAGTTCGAGTTAAATAATTATGGTAGAAGTTATTAGTACGAAAATGTTCTAGGTTTGATTTGACATAAACTAAAAGTCCTAAAATATAAATACAAGGAAGTGGTAATATACGAAGTTCCATAAACTTTTCTCTGCATGACTGCCTATAAAGCACAAAGGGGGTATCTGCATTTCGGCTAAAACTGAGAAACTGAAGTTCAAAGTTCTATAGCTTAATTCTTTTTAGTTTTTTGAAGTTTAAAGATTTAAAAAATATTACTACCATGAATGTAATTTTATTCTGCATCACAAAAACATTAGTAAAACAAGCAGAGAATAGCAACAAATAATCTGGTAATAGTACGCTGAGTACGGCAGTATAGCTCAGTGACTATAATGCTTTAAAAATTGTCAATACTCTCTTCTAATCATAGATGGCAGCATATCTAAAAATTTTATCTTATAGCGGATATAGCTACTGACTTGTACGAGTGTGGAATTTTATTTATTGGATTCGAAAAGCCTAACTGACGAAGCCGAAAGGCAGAAACCGGTCTTAGGATGTCGAATCTGATAAATTAAATTCCTTACTCGTTTTCTATTTTTTTATATTTAAAATAAGTTGAGCCGTCGAAAATTCCCTTGTGCGTAGAATCACCCATTTGTATTTGTCGAAGAAATAAAAATAACAATAAAAATAGTGTGGAAAGAGTGAAACATTATTGAACATGTTAAGTGTTAAATACAAAACGAACGTATAACTATAAAGACGCCCAACAGGAATATCTGTATAATGAACATTCTTCTTGTTTATGAGAAACGTTAATTAAATTCTTTATAGACGATAGAAAAAATTCCAAGAAGTTCCTTTTGCCACTGACGCAACCTTTAATAAGGTATTTTTAACTTTTATAGCCACTTTTTTTCGATGGTTTCTATGAATTAAGTGAACATTTTAAAATTCTTCCGTACCGGTGTGATCTATTTATTGAAATTAAAATAAGTAAGATTGTTGAAGTATTTTTTGACACCAGCGGTGTTGAAAAAATATGTTAATTAAATACAAAATATTCTGATTTTATCTGATGCTGTAAGTTCTCTCAAAACCCAACAACATATCCTAAAGAACCGAGAGCTAAACTCATCAAAAATGTAAAACAAAAGCTTGCAGAACGTTTCATCACATATTGGAATTAAAGGAAATGAAGAAGGAGGCAATTGTATCAAGCTCGAGTACCTATTTTCGCCAACCGTCATCATATTCAAAAATTGCTTTGTCAATAAACAATAAAACAAAATTTTTTAATTGGTTAAAGATTTATTTAATTTGAACGAAACAAATCCGGTGTATTAAAGTCAGGTGAGATTTGACGTTGATATCCAACTGAGAACTATCCGTTTATCTAAACCACATACTCCGATTTTTGTATACTTCTGTTAATAATCTCATTAACATTCTTTTTTTTTTCACGTGGGTCGGCGCTAATCTCAACAATTCTATATATTAATCCATAAGCGTTTTGTTAATTGAACTAGAGATATGTGATTCTTTCTAACGAAGTACCTGTCACGAGAAATTTATCGTTTTTTACGATGGTTTCTCTGTATCTTTAATTACTCTACCGCACCAATCTCGGTATACGTTTTATGTCTAGTCTTTGGTATAAGTGCCACGTTCTCGTATTACAGATTTGTTTGGATAACGCTCATCACTCAAAAGAATGAATTTTTAATTTTGGACAATATATTTTCGAGTGGAAATACTGGTTCTTCTGCCAAGAAAATATAGAAAGTAAAAAACACAAATATGTGATAACAGCGCCATAAATATTTTGAAAACATAACTTTATAAAATACAACTCAAAATAATGGGGCTGAGACTAGCAGCTAAAATTTAGCAGAAAACGAATCTTTCGAAAATAAAAGATCAATATAGTTTGTAAACTCATCATACAACTTCAATAAAATTTTCAAAACAAATATACATTGTAGTGTACGTTTTCACTTCTCTACATTCTCTCTACATCTAATGACATATAATGACAGTTGGTCGGTTTTTATTTATAACCTCACTTACAAATTTCTGGCATAGAACAATCAGCACCAAGGCATCGTTCCAAAGTTCATCTCTCCGTTTCGTTCGTCCCAAGATCGAAGTTCATCACCCAGCGACGAGGGAACAAATGAATTATTTATGATCATTCATTATTATTAAAACTACCTAAGGTTGTGAAATAAATCACACTTGTTCCCAAGAACAAAGACATTAAATGTCCTACACTGCACCAGCGTCTGGACTTCAACAGTGTAGGACTTTTAATGTCTTTGTTCTTGGGAACAAGTGTGATTTATTTCACAACCTTAGGTAGTTTTGGTACGCCCATGGTCCTTTTTTGGTATTTTTCTGGTTACAAAAAATTCCACCGTCGTTAGAATTCATTATTATATTTTTATTTTGATATACTTATACATCTATATTTATATTTATACATCTTAAAATTTATTCATCTGCAACGGATCGTTAAGAGATCTTCTAGGATCAATCTGTGTGTGTGTGTGGGGGGGAGAATGGCCTCGGAACTAGTCCATTAGCCACAGAATTTTAATATTTACTTATACTGTATATTATAACTGTAATTTTATTATTTGTATATGTTTGATTAATAAATCGAATATATCCTTGTTATCGGTGGCTAGTAGGGTTGTTAAGTTTACTGGGAGAGGGATACTATTTCTTAAAATAGAATTATACAGATTTGAGATCTTTTCTGTGTACTTGGGACATTCCAATATAATATGATTAAGATCTGCAACGGCAGAATCATTACATACACAAAATGGGGAGTTTTGGATGCCTATTTTATGAAGGTGAGCAGGAAAACGGCCATGGTTAAGTTTTAGTCGTGTTAAGATTGACGCTTTTTTTCTGTTATAATCAAAAGTGGTGATATGGACAATTTTATCTGGTAGATGAGGATGCAGACGAAAATATTGGTTTCCAGATGCACTAGCCATTTCTTTGTAATGAATTCTCCATCTGTCTCTTACATATGTTTTATGTATATTTATTAAATCAGAAAAAGCTGAGATTACCGTATTTACTTCCATTCTGCAAGCCTCTTTGGCTTCTAAATCGACTAATTCATTTCCTTTTAGTCCACAGTGTCCTTTGACCCAAAGGAAGTGAATGTAGGACAAATGCCAACCGAATATTATATACATAATCTTCATTACCAAAATAAAAATGAGAAAAATGTGACCGAGTTTTAAAAAATGTATAACGTGGCAACGCATCATACAAATTAAACAAACTTTTCTTTGGACCCCGAAGATGACCTTGCGGTTTGACGAGACGCAATTTTCCAAATTGCGAATAACGTCCAAAACTACAAAACCCACTAAGCGTTCTTATAGACATCGACAGATGGCTTAACCACATACAAATTTGCTAACCAAGGACGAATGGATATCCGAAAATCCCATTTTATTAGGTATTTTGCCCCGAAATAAACTTCTTAATGGAGCAATTCGGTAGAAACTGAACCATCTGTCCACATATCCACTAATACTGGTCATAATTGAAGGGGTTTACGTAGAATCGCGTTAAACCGTTAATTGGACATTGCAAACGTCATTTAGGGGAGTCGACATGTTTAGGGAAAATTAATGAAGTTTGTTTAATGGCTCTAAATATCAGATAGTTAGTAAAAGGCAATATTTATTACTGATACTTCACCAATAAATAAATATGATGAATATATAATTTTTTAATCCTACTAAGTTGGAACCATTTTTAAATTCCATTAAAATTCAAAATATTCCAAAAATTCCAATTAAACATAAACTCAAAAAATATTTTTTGCCAATGAATAATTATTAATGCTTCTAATTTGAAATAAAATCATTCATTTTAATAAAATATTGTTTACATAGATCATTTTTTTAATTTCAACCTGCATCATAACATCTCTAGTCCAGTAAATGAAGGACTGAAAAGATCGAAAGCTGGGAATAAGTCGGGCAAGAGTTCCCACTTAGCGCAATTTGTAGGTCATCGCAGGTGTTTTAACAAGAGAAAATCCTTAACGCGTTGTGGTCAAGGGGAGGGGCTGAAAATGGGCCCCAAAACCTGGAAAATGTGTTTCCCGCTAATATCAGGCTAAATATGCCAATTAGAGAATTTTTGTTCAGACAAAAAATGGAGATGAGCTCACTCTCTACAAAAATGATCCCTACCAATTTTTTCGCAATGCCAATATTTTTTGCACAATCAGACTTCGAAAAATCCATAATTTTCATATTGAATAGATATGGTAGTTTCTTGCCGAATTTCCACTCGATGGGGTTGGAAATGCACTGATCTTCATCTTTTGGACTTAAGAGACCAATTGCAGATGGCGCCAGCACCTTTGCTCTTCTCGCTAAATTACGGAGCCCGTAAATGAAAATCTCGGAAATATTCGATTATTCGACAATTACTGGCGGATTTCACCTGTTTTTTTCCTGCAAAGTAGCACTTGGGCTCTCTCAATTGTATTAGCGAATTTTCTGTGCAATTTGAGTTGCAAATTTACCAGAAAATTGCAAAAATTTATTTTTCCTTGTGTTATTTTGGCTAAAAGCAAATGCCAACTTTTAGAGCGTGGTGAATATTCACCATATAACCATTCTAAACAATTTTCGCATTTTTGCGATTTTTTTGCAAACTTTTTTCGGAATAATATGGGTGCAGGATTTCGGAAAAAATACGCAAGACTTTGAAAAATTACATTTATTTGGAAAAATTGGTTGAATATAAAACATACATAACAAGCTTTAGGGTGTGGTCAACCACTCCAACTCATCAGAATCATATACATATTCTTCATCGTCAACGGTATTCTCGTCGCCTAATCCCTCTTGCTCCATTTCTACCCTTTCCCCTGTCGTCATTTCTCTCTCTTCCTCCAGCTGTATTTTTACCTCCTCGCTTTGAACCCTTCTGTCTCTTCTTCCACCTCTATTTCTACTTCCACCTCTAATTCTTCCGGGAATATACCTTCATTCATACCTACATACAATATCATGGATCTCAGAGGGAGAGCCTAATAATGAACGTATATAATTGTAACAACCATTTTAGAACACAAAACGAATATGGGGATTGACTTATATCAATGGAAAGGTCAGAACATAAGCTTTACTTTCATCTAATTATTAATCCTCAAGAAATAAAGAGCGGGGAACAAGAAATGGATAAACAAAAAAAGGCCGGTTTTGACTCGTGTGACCAATTTTCCTCATTTCTCGAAAATTATTAGACTCTAGTAAAAATAAAAAATATACTCGAAAAGTAGACCATCTAAGCTTTGAAATGATGTGCATTGGAAATCAATATAACGGATCATAAGATTATAATTCGCGCTTGTTCCGAAGATTCTCTGGAACTCCGAAATCGGCTAAAATATGCAAATAAACAAATCAATTGTATATTAGAACGCCAGAAAAGTATTCTGAGGTCATTCAAGACCTCCTAAGGTCCCATTATCAAGGCAAAATTAGAATAAATTACTATTTTTAAAGAAAATATGAATAAATTAATGAAGCAGCCTCTAAATATTGTTGAAAAAAACTTTGACCGCTTTTTTAAATATTTTTGGTAAATACGAACTGACTTCAAGTCACATGGAATTGTAGCTACGGGTTTTCCCATTCCGATGAACTTTGAATCATAGAAAAATATTAATTTTTTCCCGAGATATTGAACAATTCGTCCGCCCGGTTACGCGTTAATTCATAGAAAGCGGAATTCCTGAAGGTAGAACAGCAGCTGAAATGAGGGGACTTTTGAGTGCCATTATCTCGAAAACTATTGAATTTTCGAAGAAAATGATAAGAACCATTTTTGTAGAGAATGAGCTGATCTCCATTTTTTGTCTGAACAAATTGGCATAGTTAGCCAGATATTAGCGGGAAAGCCATTTTCCAGGTTTTGGGGCCCATTTTCAGCCCCTCCCCTTGACCACAACGCGTTAAGGATTTTCTCATGTTAAAACACCTGCGATGACCTACAAATTGCGCTATGTGGGAACTCATGATAGACTTATTCCCAGCTTTCGATCTTTTCAGTCCTTCATTTACTGGACTATTTACATAGATCATTTTTTTATTTCAACCTGCATCGTAACATCTCCTAGATTGGTTAAACTAATTTAGTTTTCCGTGATTGGATGCCGGCACTGATATAACAATAAGAAATATATTTATCCTGACTTTGTTATTGTAAAGATATCAAACACTCTTCCCGCTTTGTTTTTGTTGTTTAAATAATTTTAATTAAACTTTCGAAAACTCGAAACCAAAACATGAGTCTATGGAAACATCCAAGAGCAACGAAAATCGTGTTTACTATATTTAATGAAGTATATGAAAGTATCCTAATTAAATAGGAATGTAAATAGGAGCGGTTTTAAAACGTGAGAGTACCACCGACTAAAAACATTTTATTGAAATAAATTTACACCAAATCTCACCACAGAATTTGTTGAATTTTCGCCTTTACAAATGTTTTCGTGTAATTAGATGAAATGCTACTTTCAACCTCATATTTTAATCCACCTAAAAGTGGCGAAATGAGACGCAAAATGTGAAAGAGAAATACAGGGACGAACTCGAAATACAAATATTTTATTTATTTTCTTAATTTTCATGTGTTATTAACTTTAAACTATTTTGGTAAGAGCTTAATTATTATATATTATAAAAAAATTAACGAAATAGCTACAAAAAAGTAAAAATTCTTCAGGGAGGCACGAATTCCTATAAATTTCGGACACACATGATAATACGATGTTTGTAAAAGCCCTTGGTGCTTTACGCGTTTGTATTGAGGAAAATATGTACCTTGACTCCATACATTTTTAAAGAGCTGGTGTTCCTGATATTATAGAAGTTTACTAACATTCATTATCCTCTCAACCACCACAGAAAAAGCATTAAGTCTTTTAATGTCAAGAAACTCAAGAACCGAGGAAGTGTAGAATATAAAAATGGATCAAAGTGACCTCCCATCACGTCAAAGACGTTCTTCTTATATTTCTCAGCATTTGAACATTACCACTTTGAAAGGCATGTCCTATTCGCTATTTTATATCCTCTGATGGTCTTGGTAGCCAGTGTATTGCCCCCTTGTCCGAAGTACCTCTTCAAGAAGTCTAGGTAAAAAATCCACCCACTTAAGATATAGGGAAGGTTAAAACAAAGTGTAATGAAAGTATTTTCGTATACATTGATATAAAATCTAGGAAGATAGATAGAAATAAAACTATAGTAACAAATTCAGAAAGACAAATATTTAATAAAAAAAACGAACGTCCCAGTCAGGCTCTGCAAAAACGCGAAAAACAGCAAGAGAGAAAACTCCTTTTGCTAGAGAATGCGGAAAATGTTCCAGAAATATCCTGGAAATATCTGGCGCAGTGTATCACTTAGTGTTATTGAAATATCAAACAAGAGCTATTAGATTTGTGTGATGCGGAGTTACAGTTACTCAGGAAATGTTTGTACGAAGCTTGGTATAGCAAAATACAATGGGTGCTCTCTCTGACACACTTGCCAACGAGTTGATTTAATTTGGTATCGTGGGGATGCGTGGATTTATGAAAAAAAAGGGGGACATTAACATATACATATACACGTTTGAATTTAAATATTTGCAGTAAAAATTTTCGACTTTTCGAAGTCATACTATTATGCAAAAAGATTTTAAATTATTTATTTTTTATTTCGTCACTTAGATCGATGTGGGTGGCCTCTTTAACGACACCGGTTCCTATCAAAACCTCTAAAAGCTCCGTTGATAAAAAATCATTTATTCAAAACAACGAACATATGCCACAGCCCTATGACAAGGGTCGGCTCGTTCAAACTTACAAAGGAACCTACAACGTATATTTTTCCAACTAACTCGTTTCGCGAGTGTATAATTTTTGCGATCAGGCTCCACCTACAACTTTTAGCAGTTTCTTTGTTTTGAAATATTTTTCTGCCCACGCTACACAAGAAATCTTGTACGATTATTTGAAATAATTGACTCGACAATAACTTTGGAATACATTATTGCAACGATGCCTCGATAATTTTATTTAGATCGACTTTACGTGTTGTGTGTTATTTTTCTTATACAGAGTGGAACTTGATTTTCGTTTATTTAATAGTTATTTCTTTAGAGCTACAACACTTGATATCCCAAAGCTAGAAAACGGAAATATTGAGCGAGCAACATTTCTTTGATGACAGAACTCATCCTGTACCAAATAAGAAGAGAATTTTTAACTAAAAACTTGCGAAATATTAATATTTTAAGTCTCTGAACGTTTGTTTAAAATGTTTACCATTCTTTATGAATCAAAATTTATATTTGAAAAACACCCTCAATCAAAATTTCATAGAACTAAGAAAACCCTTCTTCTTGCTTCCGCATCACACACTGAATTTTAACAACATTCCCATTAAATTTTAAATCACAAACCAGTTATAAAATACAAAATTTCCTTTCTGATATAAATTAAAGTGGATTGCCACGTAATTCCGATGTTTTAGCGCGATATTAACCGTGTTTTATACCAAAGAATGAATTGGAATAAAAATGTTATATTTATGCAGATGGCTGTGCTCGAGAAGCCTACATGTAACATGTGCACGTCGTTTTTCCATCTATCATCGCCATCTTTTAGTCCTCGTCGCCACCGCTTTGTGGTCGAAGATAGCGAAAAGCTGGTCAAAAGCAGGGCCGCCCAGAGCTGAGCAGGGCCCCGGGGATAAAGTCTCATCGGGCCCCTCCCCACACCAATTCAACAGAAAATTGGGAAAATTTTATAATTTATATGAAGTTATATAGGGCTTGTATGTTAGGGAGGCATACGTACCGGGCGGTCTGGAAAATCCCCCAGTGAAGCGGGGGGTCCTCCCCCGGAAAATTTTTGAAAATTTGAAGCTTCAAAACGCCATTTTAAGCTACTTTTCACCAGTTGCACTGTTATACTGTTTTGCAGCTGACTCATCCAGCTTCTGCTTCCTTTCTTGGAAGTCATCTATTTGCAGCCTAACCTAGCTCCAGCTGGGATGGGATCAGTAATTAAGTGATAACATCATTTCTAAATAAAAATAAATATTCACAAAAAAGTTGCCCTCCCGTAACTCCGCCCATGACTGGACGTACTGTTATACCCTTTTTTATTAAGGAAGGAACTAAATTAAAACCCCCTATAAGCAAGTAAACATTTTAATTTCGTTTTCAAATACATTTACAATATATAATAAAGGGTGTCCCAAAGTAGATTTTCGGTTTTAAACTTACCTTAGGCTGACCCTGTTAGAAATTCCATGAAAATATTACGTCGAGCGTATAGCAGACACGTGCGGATTTCAGTTATCCATGGAACAGTGGATGAGTTCGCAGCGTGCTTACATGGTTGAGGCTTATTTTAAAGTCAACGATTCGTACACAGTTGCTCAGCGGCGTTTTTGTGATGCGCCATCAGCAATGTTAGTTCACGCATGGGTAAAAAAAATTAGAGAACAAGGAGTTGTTACAAATGTCAAAACATCCAGGTTAACTGAAAACCATTCGAACAACACGTCAAATTTAAACTTCCCGCCGGTTTTATTATTCGTTTTTTGTTTTATTGTTTCCCGTGAATCTACAATAAAGATTTTTTCCCGGAAATGAAAAATTTTCATTTAAAATAGACAACAAATCTCCGGGAACTATACTAAAATTGGGCATTGAACACATCATAGATGAATATGGCGCTTGCTTATGTTGCAATAGTTTAGATTCTCGAATATTTTTTATTAATAGAAAATTTAGTTGAAGAAAATCTACTTATTTAACGGATTTTTTGAGTAAACTTACAAAAGTTAAAGGTTAACTGAGAAGAAACCCCAGAATATATTTTCCAATCGAATTGATTAACTGAAAAATATACTAAAAACTACAATTTCATTCATTCATTGAGGCTCTTTTATAAAAGGGAAATTTTTTGTTTGCATAATAACCGTAAAAATAGGGCCCGCGGCCAGGCCCCGGGGATTTTGCCCCCCCCCCCCCCCGGTCGGCCCTGGTCAAAAGTTATTTACGTATTGATGTCTCACATTGAGATAAGGGAGAGTTAATCTACATTCTAAAGTATGTTCAATCATTTGGAACTTTATTTCTCTTTTCGTTTAAAAACGCTAAATACAAAATGGAAACTTCTCGGTATAAAATTTGTCCTTTTATACGTATTGTATGGTCCACGGTGCACTAATATCTCGTGTTCCTGCGTTCTTTCTCTTTTGAAATATTTTGCGGTTATGGTTTCGACTAAAAATCTCGGCTTATTTAACTAAAATGTGTATATTTCTACGTTCCTAATGAAAAATATTTCTAAAGAAATTTTCAAAATTCAATAACTTTACTCAAGGTTCCAGTCCAGAGATTTGGGGGTGGGGCAAAATGTAGTTATAGTAGAACCCACCGCTTTACGAGAAAGAAAAAACGCTATAAAAACAGCAAATAGAAGAAATGCTAATTGATCTGGACATTTTTGAGTATTTTAATGTCGAAAACACCGTACACTGTCCATATACATAAAAATAAAATGATATTTTGTCTATTAGGACCACCGTGCAAAGATTCAATAACCAACTTACTGGAGATCGTTAGGGGTAATTTGCGTAAAATTTCTATATTGATTAACTTTCTTTAATATGAATTTACATTTTAATTTCTATAACGCATATTAGATTTCAATAGAGGTTGACCACTCCACCTCGCCCATACGTTCATTTTCTGATCTCTTGTGAGATTCACAAACGTTGCTAATTAAAATTTTTGTCTCAAATTTTAATTCTAAAATTATAAACACGGTGAATAAAGTCACAAATGTTATAAATTAATTAAGTTTACCTACCCTATCTCAACCCTCACCATTGGATTCACTGTCATCAACGTTGATAATCAATTTGGTCGAACTCGTTATATAAGAATTTTCTTCTTTAATAACATGTTTGATTTTTGTCTGCCAATCATCAGCTGAACTTTTGTTAATTTCTTCTTTTACCAAATTTGCTATCAACCCGTCAAATTTGGGAAACACGTTATAACGCCTTATTCTTTTTTAATTTGTCCCCAAATTAATTCTGTGGGGTTAAATACACAATAATAGGAGCAATACCTCGTGGTCCCTTTTTGATGCCATTTCATCAATAAAAAGTTTTATAATATATATGTAAAGATGCCCAAACAATATGTATAAATGTTTAGAAGTGTCATTTCAAGTTGCCATTTTTACTTGATTCCTTTTTCAAGTTAGAAAAATGGCGTCGAATGATGTAATTCCTGCTGGAATAGAAGTTGTAAATAAGCTAATTGTGGATGGATTACTAAAAATCAGAGAAAAAATTTCAAGTTGAAATTTTTTTGTAAAATAAAGTGTAGAATTTTTTTTCTGATTTTTAGGAATCCGTCCATGATCAGCTGATTTACAACTTTTATTCCAGCAGGAATCACATCATTTGATGCAATTTTTGTAACTTGAAACAGGAATCATTTAAATAAAAATGTCAACTTGAAATGACTTGAATCAAATATTGAAATAGTATGAACGTTCACTTGACTTCAGGTTACTCCTTTCAAGTAACTTATAAAGTCTGAACGCCGCTTTATAGAAATTAAAATGTAAATTCATATTAAAGAAAGTTAATCAATATAGAAATTTTACGCAAATTACCCCTAACGATCTCCAGCTAAGTTGGTTATTGAATCTTTGCACGGTGGTCCTAATAGACAAAATATCATTTTATTTTTATGTATATGGACAGTGTACGGTGTTTTCGACATTAAAATACTCAAAAATGTCCAGATCAATTAGCATTTCTTGGCGGTATCATTTGCTGTTTTTTCTTTCTCATAAAGCGGTGGGTTCTACTATACTAACTAATTATTTAAAATATCAAAACGTAACCTAAAATGTAGTAGAGTTTCATTGTTTGGGAATAGAAAACGGAAAATATGAGAGAGACCTTGACAATCGAAGAGTGAAAGTTAACAAAATATTTTTCGCTACAACGAAGTTAAAAATAAGAAAGAAATTAGGATGAACGTATAATGGATGAAAATAAAGCAAAATTAGCATAACAATCTAAACGTGGGGGTATTACCAATAGAGATCAATATTTATGTTGTATTAATACATTGTAACTTTTTTTATATTACTCGATTTAAAAAATAAAAGCTCATTTACCATACTTAGCGCCATTTTCTTTTAATTTTCACTAAACACAGCTAAACAAAAAAAATTTCGTCTAGGGAAATCAACGTAGGCATTCAACTGGCGTTACATCTCCAGATCTATTATAAAGCGGGATTGTCAGATTCGGTTTGGATTTACGAGACTTTATAACGAATCCCCATAGGATGCATTATTAATGTTCCCTTTGGGCCAAGTTGACGCGATTCCCTGCCAATCAATGACACCGGAGCCGGCGTGGCAACGTCGCCGGACTCCTGCCACCGCAACGGGCTTAACTCGGATGAATTAGAGCTCCCCCGATGCATTGTCGCCCACTGCCCCTACTGGACCACACAGTGGCCCTCTTCCGGTGTTATCTATCATTTTTAAGTCGATTAATATTTTGATCTATCTCCAAAATGTCTCCAACCAATATTCTACCACTGGCAACAATGCGGAGGATCAGTACAAGATAAAAATTAAAAAAAAAAGGAATAATAGGTGTTAAAGTAAGGTAATTAAAGACGTAGATATTATCTATATCTCTATAGAAGAAGTGCACCTATTTTTAATCTTTTTAAGATGGTAAATGGGGCTTCTCAAGAAAGATATGACACATGACGGATGGTATGGCTTATTCTCTAAGCGCTTTCCCATTTTAGACTTCATAATATCTTGGACTTGGTCCAAGAGAAACACCATACAAGCAGTAAGCGACATAATCGAGGGTCTAGAACATGGTCATCACACATTTGTCACTCTATGTGATCTCACCAAGGTCTTCGACTGTGTTTCTCACGATATTTTGATTGAGAAACTCAACTACCATGGAGTCAGGGGGACCAATATGTCTGGGCAAATTATACCAACTCTGATATTATCCCTATCAAGCACAGGATGCCCCAAGGCTCGGTTCTGGGACCACTCCTGTTTTTAGTTTATATAAATGATCTCTATGATTTTACTTCACCCTACCATTCTTGCATTCTCTTTGCGGATGACACTAACTTGATAAATCGGCATAATTCCTACAATTCTCTGATAATTGCAAAGTTTTCTTGGAATTATACTTGATACTAAAATTTCTTCATAGGACATGACCAAACAAATAGACAGCTATTTGAGGACACAGAAAATGACATCATAACAGTTGAAGAATTGATGGAGGCCATAAGAAATCTCAAAAACGAAAAAGCACCAGGGGATGACAAAATTACTGCCGAAATGGTAAAAAATATGGGAGAAGAGGGGGCTAGATTTCTGCTTAACATTTTCAATAAAGTCTGGAAAGAGGAACAAATACCAAAAGAGTGGAAAATTGGCTTAATTTTACCTATATTGAAGTTATTTGAACAAATAATCGAAAAAAGACTGAGAAAACAAAGCGAACCAACGTTATCCTAAGAACAGAGTGGATTCCGCAAAGCGAGAAGTACCCAAGATCATATCTTTACTATTAAGGAAATCATAAGCAGAAAAATAGCAAGATCCAAACCAGTGTATTTAGGTTTTATTGATATGGAAAAAGCCTTCGACAAACTTCCAGGAAACAAGATATGGGGAAGTCTGGAAAAAAGAGGTGTAAATAGTAAGTTGAGTAGAGTTACGAGATGCTTATACAACCGAACCAGAAATAGTGTAATTAACAAAAACATGAAGTCCGAAATATTCAACACAAGACAAGGAGTAAGACAAGGTGGAAGTTTAAGTCCCCTCCTTTTCATTACATTTATGGATGATATAATAAGAGAAACTAATCGAAAAACAAAGTCATTGCATATTGGATACAGAAATTTAGAAAGAATAGACATCTCAGACTGTGTATTTGCAGATGATGTTGTAATTATTGCTGGAAGCGAAAAGGATTTGGAAGATAATATTAAAATTTGGAATGAAGTGCTAACAAAAAATGGAATGGATGTGAACAAAACCAAAACAAAAATTATGGCTGTCGCAACAGATAAGAAGGTTATGCATATGTACTTGGAAGAGGAAAAAATTGAACAAGTTAATAGTTTTGAATATTTGGGAACAACTCTGACAGAAACTGGAAGTCATGAGATAGAGCTGAACAAAATAATAGAAAAGGCAAACAAATTATATCACGCGATGAGAAAATGTCTAATAAATAAAAAAGAAGTAACAAAACAAACTAAAATGAAAGTATACAAAGCCATTTACAGACCCATTCTTACATTTGGATGTGAGTCGTGGGTGTTAACTAAAAGAGAAAAAAGCAAATTAGGTGCGGCAGAAATGAGATATCTAAGAAGGGTATATGGATGCAGCAGACTGGACAAGGTAAGAAATGAAAAAAATAAGAGAGGAACTTGAAATAGAACAACTAGAAAATTTTATAGAGCAAAGGCAGCTAGGGTGGTGGGGACACTTACAAAGGTTCGGCAACAATGTACCTGTAAAAAGAATCTGGGAAGCTAAAACTAAGGGGAAGAAGAAACAAGGAAGGCCTAAGAAGACGTGGGATAATACGATAGGAAAAATTTTAAAGAAGAAAGGCAAAACGTGGACAGAGGCTAAGAGGATAGCGGTGAACAGGAAGGACTGGAATAAGTTTATTAAGAATTAGTCGAGGAATTAATATTCAATCTGTATGAATTATTTGTATTATTGCACGTTATTATTATTAGTGTTTATAACCCTTATACCTTAATGGGTAGAAAGGGCGTTGATTATATTTATACTAAACTTTCTTTCTATTCTATTCTACCATTACCATCTATTGTTATTGTGTTTCGCCCTTTCGTCCACCTAATTTTAAATCTATCCACACGATCCTGGTCCGCACTTGGTTGTAGGGTTCGCATCCAGTCGGAGAATTCTCCACACTTAATTCCTTGATGCATAACTATGTGTTAGGGTGACAGAGAGGTCGATAACATAAACGGATATGCACTCGGATTTTCCATGGATTTGTCGGACTCTCGGTATTAACAGTTTCGGTTTGGAACGCGTATGCGGGATTACTCATAATTGGAAACTCCGGATGATATTCTTATACTATAAAGGACGAAACGCACGGGATACACGGGCTTGATCTGCATAAATTGCTTGCAAATGCGGTATTATAAAGTAGAGTGATTATTATTGACTTGAATAACGAGGAATCTTTATTACTATGAAGTCTTTCGTTTAAGGTAAATAGGGGGAGGGGATATGTAGATATACGTTTTGAGTAATGTAAAAGCTGTAGATAATTAAAAAATCTAAAACTTTTGTATTAATCATTTTTCAAAAAACCTGAAAGTTATCGAGAAAAACGCTAAAAACGGTTTTGTTGTTTTTAATTTTTATCTCCCGCAAAACTAATTTTTTTTTCATGAATCTTGGTAAAAACGTTCTTCTTTGTGTTCTAAATAAGTTGTAATTGTTTCAAAGAAAAATATTTATTTTTCGATTTTATACGAATTTAAATTAAAAAAATAATTCAAATTGCAGAAAAAGATACCATTATACTGCGACATTCGTCCTCCTATTTACATCACAAAATCGCAGTTTTTTCCTTTCGTAACCCAAAAAAACAAAAAGCCGTGATATATAACCCAAAATAAGATTAGAAAGAAAATTTTTTAACTGAATCAAGACGTTCCGCGTGGCCGACGATATCTGAAACGAAGCTGCAAAAAGTTTGTTTTGTTGCGGTGGCCAAACAAAAAAAAAACAAAAAGAAAAAAATAAGCGAAGACAGAAGACGTCGCCGAGGAAAAGATTTATTTGCATACTTTTAAAAAGCGTATGGCGGCTTCATCTGAATCGCGTTGAAAGTTGGCTAGAGAAAGGCAGAAATTAATTAAAAATAAAATAAATGGGATCTTGAAGTTTTTTTTTAAATAAGTTAATCGTTTTTGGTATATTTTATTATATATTCGTAACTTTAGTTTAATTAGTTCCTGGTGAATTCCAATATTTATATTTTATGCAGCAACAAACAAAATACAAATATTAATCAAAATATGACCAAATATATTGTTAACAATCAATTTAAGATGTGTGAATAAGTAAAATTAATAAATCTATCAGTATTTATTAAAAAAATTAGCAATAATTAATTAATTTTCCAAATTACAATAAAAAATAACAAGGATAAGTGAAATGAGAAATGTCAACTTGCAAATTTTACCTTCATGTATTTTTTTTATAAATAATAATAATTATTTTTCAAAAACTTTTACGATAATTTATTAGAATAGGGTCTTATGGTCAGTTACTGATATAATTTGGACTTTATTAATTAGAATTAGAATCACTAGTAGTGATTATAAATGTCAGTACCAATTATACCTCTAACCATAAAATTTTATCTGTTTGTGAAACTTGTGGATGAAATTAATCATCTACACAATGTTAATGATGGTTAGAGGAATAGTTATACAAATTTTCAAAATTAAAAATGCCCTAATTCTATGAAAAAAAGTAAAAATAACATTAATAAAGAGGTCAATAATTATGAGAAATGTCAAAATTAAAATTGTAAATAAAAGTTCTATTTGGAAAATTAGTTAGGTAAAATAGTAATTATAGTGTTTTAAAAAAGGTTTAATAGTGAAAGTGATATTAAGAAGAGTGAAAATAATAGTGAAAAAATATAAAAATTTAACCATGTACATTGATATTGACACAAAAATCAAAGAATTTCACATCTCATCTCATCTCAAATTTGGACAAAATCCAGGACAGTTGTAAGATCAACATAGTTCTATTCCTTGTATTGTGAAGTCGATAAAGCAGATCCCTGTTTTTCCTGCCAAGCTGATTTTGATGTTGACAGCTGTGACGTCTGTCAAATTGTTTATTTTTTCCAACTGGTATCACGTTTTAAGATCGAAGGGACAGTGCGGACAAAAATCGAACTATAAAAAGTCAGTAGTCTTTATTTACATAAGAGAACGTGCTTTGATTTAATCATTTATTACAATATTATTAATTTATTTTGAAATTTCAAGTATGAGTCGGTATTGTTCAGTGCCTTTTTGTAATTCCTGGGAGAAAAAAAAACTGAACTTGCGTTCCATTTGTTTCCTAGACCCGTGCAATGAAAGGTTAGAATTGAAGACAAAATGGGCACACAGTCTCTAGTTGATCATCAGAAAGTTTGGATTTTGAGGTTCATAATTGGAAAACCAGTTACCAAATTCATGAGGGTGTCTTTTTCAACATCCGTTTTTTGGAAACATTCTCAGCTGAAAAAAAGTTCAACATTAATTTGAAGAACCTTCTCACCTTTATTGAAGTAATCACTTTGTGTGAAATGGAGAGAGCACACTCTCATGAATTTGGTAACTGGTTTTCCAATTTTTAACCTCAAAATCCAAGCTTTCTGATGATCAACTAGAGACTGTGTGCCCATTTTGTCTTCAATTCTAACCTTTCATTGCACGGGTCTAGGAAACAAATGGAACGCAAGTTCAGTTTTTTTTTCTCCCAGGAATTACAAAAAGGCACTGAACAATACCGACTCATACTTGAAACTTCAAAATAAATCAATAATATCATAATAAATGATAAAATCAAAGCACGTTCTCTTATGTAAATAAGGACGACTACTGACTTTTTATAGTTCCAATTCAGTCCATCAGGTGTCGTATCGCTTATCTTGCATTGCCAACTGCGAGAATTTGAATTATTGTCATTATTTTATGGAATGATAACACCGAATTGAAACAAAATCCTAAAAGCAGAATTAAAATAATAAAGGTACCTAACATTTTATTTTGAGCTCAATAAATAAATAAATCAATCCATAAATAATTCTATAGTCAAAGAAATAAAGATCAGGCCTTATAAAAAACAGAATGAATTATTAGTAAATCTTCGTACTGAAATTAATTTTTAAACCAATAGACATTTTGATAATAAAACCACATTTCATTTAGTTCTAAGATAACTTTTGTATTTATTTATGATTTTATAACATTAAAAGAAATTGTAATTATAATAGCATTTCTTGGTCTATTATTATCAAGCTATTACGAAAACGATACTTAACATTTCACTTACATGTTTATGTTGCCACATCAACTACTGTTTAACCTTAATATTCAAATCTATATTTTTAAGCAGTCCAATGAGTATATAATTTAAGTATATTTATAACCTGACAAATTATTAATTAATTCGTGAAAATCACGGAGTGGGCGACATCTACTTGAACTACAGAAAGGTAGATAAATAGAAAGTTGATTGGCGATTGGCTTGAAAGTAGGCGGGAAAATTAAATAAGCTGTCAGTGTTAATTTTCAATTTGCTGCAGGTGTTGTTGACGTTTATCAACTGCTTGTCACAGAGGTTAGTTAAATGCATAAAAAGTTGCCTAGTTTCTGGAGATTTCGTTCCGTTTCCGGGACGGGCAACAGCAGCGTGTAGGGCATAGTGGTTTCAGTGGGGTGGTTTTAGTGAGTAACCGTAAGGGGTAGTCTCACACTATCGGGAAAGGGAAGAACCTTTACCCGATGTGCATGAAGCATTACCACCCGCCAAAAAAAAAAAGATTAGCTTTAGGTTAGGTTAGATCTGTGTAATAAATAAAGAAAAGTACGATACGTGTGACATTTTGACATTTGTTACATTCTGACAGGTGTCATATTTTGACATTTGTTCATTTTGACAGTTGTTACATTCTGACACGTATCACATTTTAACAGTTGTCACGTTTTGACAGGTGTCACATTTTGACAAGTGTCCATTTTAACAGTGTTACTCAACTTTCCTATAAATATTTACCTAAACCCATGATTTCTGAAATTGAATTGGCAACGTTGTATTTTCATTTCATAACTATTTAAAACACAATGGATTATTTTATGGAAATCAAATCTGGATACCTGATTATACAAATATGATTTAATATCCTCGATATCTTTTTCTAAATTAAATTTATTAAACCTATGGAACTGAATCCTCTGCTCTATTTAAAATTCTCCATATCTTGTTGTTCTTTATTGGAGTTTTAAGTCTTAGGCCTTTTGGAATGATCTTGTTTTCTCGGCAGTTACTAGTACTAAATAAATTCAGAATTCAAATTCATTTATTTGTGTTATTATACAAAAGTATTTCCACAAGTCAGATTGAATACATCATTACAATTTTTCAATTTGTCAATTACAAAATAAAAGCAATCAAAAAATAATTATAGTTTTACTGCTTAAACAAAAATATCTGGTCACCAAGCTTCGCTCTTAATATTCAAATCTACATTTTTAAGCAGCCCAATGAGTATATAATTTAAGCATATTTGTAACCTGACAAACTATGGGGTGGTTTTAGTGAGTAGCCGTAAGGGGTAGGTACTCTCACACTATCGGGGAAGGGAAGAACCTTTACCCGATGTGCATAAAGCATTTCCACCCGCAAAAAAAAAGATTAGCTTTAGGTTAGGTTAGATCTTTGTAATAAATAAAGAAAAGTACGATACGTGTGACATTTTGACATTTGTTACATTCTGACAGGTGTCATATTTTGACATTTGTTCATTTTGAGATTTGTTCATTTTGATAGTTGTTACATTCTGACACGTATCACATTTTAACAGTTGTCACGTTCTTACAGGTGTCCATTTTAACAGTGTTACTCAACGTTCCTATAAATATTTACCTAAACCCATGATTTCTGAAATTGAATTGGCAACGTTGTATTTTCAACTTTGAATTTATGAGATGGCTGTCATTTGACAAGCAAATTATTTATATCCGTCAAATGAACCTTTCCTTTTTTATACTTTTCAGGTTTATTCTGGTTATAAATTGCTACTTGGGCATTTGTAGAAAAGTTATGTATGCGTTTGTACTGGAAAAATATGTTAAATAATCTGAATTTGTTTGTCTTGGGAGTGACTATCCCAACATATATTTTTTATTTAGCATCTGTGAAAATTTCATGAAAATCCCAGCCGGCCCCATTTTCTTAACGTTTACCCAGAGATGTGCGTGTCAGTAGTTGTCAAAATTTGTAGGTCATTATGGATAAAAAGCGGCAAATTTAAAATTGAATTCTTTCAGATTGAAATGCCAGAAATTAAATAAAGTCAAACCTTTTTACTACTATACTATACAGAAGAAAGGAGTGCAGTATTTAATTTGCAGAACGTAGTACAGGTTCAAGAGGTAGAAATTTTATTTTTACCTCATCCTTCAATGCTTATTTGTAGTTAAAATTTAAATTTTAATACATCTGATCGGCCTAATATAGTTTTTGTCTAGATTTAATCTTGTTTCCATGGTTTTTACTGTAATAAACCTGTTATTTTGACAGATAAGTCAGACTTTATTTATTCATAGCCGTATCGTATGTATTTTAATTGATTCGGAATTTTGTAATAATATATATTTCAAAATGGCTTCATTCTAAAAATATTATCAGTCCTCCTAAATCCTTGAAGGAAGAATTATTAGTAATTCAAATTCAAAATTCAAAAAATATATTATAGATGAGATGGCCAGAGAAAAACTAATTAAAATTCTCAGATTGCCTCCGTACCACGCAGAGTTAAATCCCATTGAACTGATCTGGTCACAATTATTAAAAGGTTATGTTTCTCAAAACAATAAAACATTTAAATTTCCTGATGTGCGAAATTTGTTTTTGAAGGCATTTTCAGATGTAAATAGAGAAAATTGGGGAAAATGCATTGATCATGTTAAAAAGGTGGAAAATTCATTTAGGAAAGTGGATATATCAATGGATCATTTAATAGAACCTATAGTAATAAACCTCAGAAAAGATACCAGTAGTTTTAGTGAAGACAGTGACCTTTAAAGATAGTTCTTGAACTAACTTTTTTTTAATCTTTGAGTTTAGGTAAGTACTTTTAATGCCAAGAGATTAAAAACAGTTTAATCCCAACATATAATCCTCCTTGTTATTTATTGGTTAAATTTAATTCGTTCAATGTTAAAATGTCAGATGCATAAGGTTTATTTTTATTTTTTGTAAATAATATAACTTCAAAATTTAATCTACGAAGTGCGTATATATATTTTATATGCTGTGACCTTATTTATATTATAGAAACTTATTTTGCAAAGTACGTCTATGGAATGTGATGTTATATCCTCTCTCCTTTATAGTATATTACTATAGAAACAAGTTGCCGTTGCTAGGAAATAAAACTAAAAGCTTAACTTTTCTTGTAAATATCTCGGAAGATCGAATTTTCACCGAATTCTGACCAGTGGATTTCGAGATCCTCTGGACACACACACACACACACACACACACACACACACACACATACATACATACAAACCTTGCTCGTTATTTGATAGTTATTTTTCCACCATCAGTAATAAATAAAAAACTTATATAACGAGGTAGATCTTATTATTTCCTTAAAAGCAGTAACTGAACAGGAAGTAGTTTCCAAGAAGCACCTCTGATTTTAAGAAGACTCAGTTCATGTTTTGATTCAGCAAATAAGGGGATTATCAAAATATTTTTTCAACATAGTCAGAGTTATTGACCGATCTGGGGTGTAGTGGTCGTGGGAAAATCTTGCTGGCGCCTAGGGACTTTTTTTTAATTTGTCAAATATCAAAAAATCATTATTGATCAATAATTTTTCTTTTGCAAGAGAATTTCCACATGCTGCTATAAATAAAATTAGATAAACAAAATCAGCGGTGTTCCCCAGGTTACCTCGTACACGGTTAATAACAATATATGTTAGTTATACGTTATAGATGCAAATAAAATACAGGAAAATATATATAGTCAATTCTGATCCTTTCCAAAATCAATGTTTGCCTAGGTCGCATCGCCCATACCCATATCGGCGTATAAAGTGTATAATCCTACATATAAATTAACTCTATATCGAATCTATAGCAATTACCATCAATAACAGTCGAACTGCAAATTTTTAATCCCCCCGATGCACACAGCAAATTCGAAATACCGTCACAGGTTTTAGCTTTGCCATTTAAGCTCGGTTTTCGTAGCCAACGCCGACGTGAGAGCGTTTGATTAATCACAATAGAGTTATTTTCTGCAAGGTTTAATTCATAGTTGTCAGATGGACTAGAGGAGGCTACGTTAAAAAGTAACAACGATGTTTATCTATCTTCCTAAAATATTCTGGCACTATAATTGTGGCAGTATAAGTGTTCGCGTGTTTATGACGGACCCACATCAATTTCAACTCTATTCTTCTTTTATCTACCTGGAAAAAAATAGTATTTTATCTACTAATTTTTTTAAAAATGTTTCCCAAATACCCGCTTCTGTCGATTTGTTTCCTAACATTTACATTTTCAAGTGGTAAGTGTTATACAATCAAATATCGATGTGAACGAAATACTGATTTCCCTAGTGGTTGTCTCAAGAGGGAAACATCAACTCTGGATTCTGGAGAACGTTCTCCTATATTCCATGGAAGGCGCTGAACGTGGACTTTAATTTCTGGCATCATGATTCAAACTTTAACTAAAAAATAAAAGAGTCTTGATTTCTATTTTCACCCGCCATTAAGATCTTGCAAATAGGCTCGCGGCTGTAGAGGGAGCTTTTAAAGACTATAAGAAGTGGCCTGATGAATGTTGCTGCAGGAAAAGGGTCTAAAATAGCGATTTATAAGGTTTCCAACTGTAAGGTAAGAACTTGTCTCAAGGAATTCTGAGGTACGGCAAAAAGAATCTAACTTAGATAAAAAATAAAAAACTTGCGCTATCAGTTCGTTGCAGGATAAAGAGTCGATAGACACCCCGCATCATCCTGCTACAGCTAAAGAAAAAAACATAAGGGATGAGATATGCGTATTCGGAAAATTTTAGTCTTTTGGACAACGGTGCTTTAAACTATGAGGTTTATAGACCTCCGCCATAAAGTTTTTGCACTTGATAAAGGTAAAACAGGCTATAAGTTATAGAGAAAGCTTCTGGAAACTTCCCTAACAAATGCAAAAAGTGATTAAGAGGAAGTTATAATCACTACCGAATCAATAACCATCCCAAGATGACATATATATTTATCTACACGCTGCAAACTCAACGTTAGTTTTTCGTAAATACTGGCGATTCACTTTCCATTTAAATCCCTTTGTAGCATATACTATACATATTCACACCCATCAGACGTATATGATAAATTGATATTCAATATCGAGCATAGAACACGGCAATACGGCGCGAGAGGGCGTTGCGATATTAATCACCGACCCTTGAAGATAGAACCCCATGCACAAATACGTCAGATGCATAACATGTGGTTCCCATAATGGGTACCCGCCTACATGAATATAAACAACTACAAGTTTTTAATGCGGTCTTGGGAATTTTATCAACGCAGTGCCGAAGTAAAAGTTAAATAAAAATATCAACTTTAATCTGCCTGGTATTTCAGAGAAATTAAAAAAAACTGTATTTGGAGGATTTGGAAGAATGGTTAATATTTTTTAAAAACAATTTGACAATTTTGGGAATGGTTTTATTTTATTTTTAATAAAATTATATGTCGATATTGTCATATCGAATGTATAGAAAAAAAGTTAAGTCCGTGGGGAAATTTCAAACCCATTTTTTTATTTTAAACCTGTAAAAATTCGCAGAAAATTTAGTAAATAAATAAAAATTATAAAAATTTCAGACTTTTTTTGATTTTTCTTGCTTTAAGTCCCTAGTAATAGTTCAAAAAATTTGAAAAATTAATTTCTACTAACTTTTTGACTACTCTTTCGATTTGTAGATATTTTATTTCCATATTACTAAATATGGTCGAGATATTGGTAGTCAAAAAGCAGAAATTACGGGGTTTTCTCAGAATATCTCAAAAAAAATATTTTTTAGAATCTTCAAGTAACTTTTTTAATATTCCATTTCAATTTTGTAGATAACATTTAGAATAAATGATTACAATAATTTGAGATATATCAATAATGATAATATGTCGATGTTTCATTTTGACAATGTAGGCCTATCTACCATCGAGACCTAATACGACCCTGTCTAAGAATTAAAAACTCTCATAAAAAGTTAGTGGTCTTCGTCTGGACCCGGTTTAGAGTACTTATAAGGTATTAGAGTGAATCGTACAGATAAACGTGGTTTATTTTAAAAAGTTTTCTGGTCGTGATCGGCATTTGTTTTCCTCCCATCGTTTTTTGGCTTTAAAACTTAATTTGTAATTAGAGCTAAGTAGAACCGCGATAACGAGCCGTTTCGACGTTATAAATCAAGATTATATTCGTTTTTTAAGGATTTAGAGATGTTTTGTTTTATTTTTCCATAGCTTTCTATCTCTGGTTCAAAACATAATATTTATTAATAGTAAACTTGACGTTGACAATCAACATAACCTGAAAATTAGTTTGACATAAAAAAAAACAAAACTGTAACATCTTAAAATACAGTCCTGGATCGTAGTTCGAATAATATGTTGAATATTGACTATCTATTTATCAATCTAATGCTTTCACATTGTCAGCTATCACATTATAAATGACGGGGCGTTGAACGATCAAACATATATGTTAATAGGGAGATATATCGCAGGTTGTTTGTTATATAAAGCAAAGAGGAAATAGCCTTGGATTTTAACTGCCTTTAAAAAATTGGGGAGGAAATTGAAAAACAAACTGTTGCTGAAAGCACAGTTGAGTTGGATCGATTACGGATTTTAAGTTTTATAGTTAGAATGTGAAAGTATCCTTCCAGTTATCAATGTATATTGTAATAAAATGTTAATTTATTATTAATTTACTACTTATAAATTTTAATTATGTTCCCATTCTATTTAATTAATATTTTTACCTAAATTGTACTTCTCAAATCCCCCCCATAATTAAAATTTATAATATTCTAAATTTCTTAGAAAAAATCCTAAACTACTATTCTAAAACAGATTAACTTACTCTATCAAGTCCTAAACCTTACTACTAAATATTCCTAACATCTATGTTGTCTGAAATTTTTTATTTATTACTAATTCTATCTTGTCATTTTCAATTTCTATTATTTTTTCATTTCATCCCTCCGTTTCAATAATTTAATTATTGTTATTTTATTTTCCATTTATGATAGTTTATATTAATTTTATTTGTATTTAAATTCCCATCAAATTTAATACCCATGTCTTGTAAATTATTTACCCCTGTGAAAATGGTTTGCCTATCTCCCCTAGATAGATTTTGCTCTATTGCCACCTGCACCTTATTGTTTATTTCTGTAATTTTCCTGTTTACATATCTGTCCATAACCTCCACATTCCTCTGACATATCCTATTTTTCTCCTCCATAATTTCACATATCGTCTTAAGTTCTCCATCGACCTTTGTTTGCAATTTCACTTCTTCGCTTCTTAGCTTTTGTTTGCAATTTCACTTCTTTTATTCCTTTTTGAAAATCTACCAATTTCTCATCTACTTCTCCTTGTATGTGACTTTTTAAATTTTCATCTATTCTATCTTCTAATTGAAATATCTTCTCTTCCAATTCATTCTCTATGCTCTGTCTGATTCTAAAACCATTTTCTTGAATTTCTTCTCTTAAATTTTTCTCTTGTCCTTTTATGTTTTCTTGTATATTTTTGATTTGCTCCTTCTGCTCTTCTTGTTCCTTTTTAATTTTTTCTATTTATTCTGAATAAACTCTTGTCTAATTTCCTGTTGATTCTTTCACTTTCTTCCCGATTTTCATCTAATTTTCTATTCATATTATTCATATCTTCCTTATTTTCTTCTAATTTCTTATTCATACTGATTAAAAATTCCATTATCCGATCTTCCCTACTTGTTTTTTCTTGTCTCCTATCCTCCTGTTTTTCTTTTGCTACGTCTCCCTCATAACCCATCAGCGTCTGTTCCTGTTCATCTTCTGTTGCATCTCTCTCTTAATGTTTTCTTCCCTGTTCCATGTATTGCACTTGACAATCTCCTTTTTTCTCGTTCTTCCTCTTCTTCTACTCTCCCAAATTTATATGTATCTATAGCCTTTCCCTCTGCTTCCATAGCTTCAACCAATATTTGAGCCAATACCTGTTTTACTTCCGTCTTATCTAATTTTCTCTTCTATTTCTGCTTTTAATTCTACCGTTTTTAATTCAAAAATCATTTTATCCGATTGTATTTTTTTTAAGCTGAATCTTTTAATGTACCTACCGTTTTTGAAACCCAAGTTTTTCCTGCCCCACGGTTTTAGTTGTGATGCCCCACGTTGGGCGCCAATTGAAAAGTCCCTTTTACCTAATTTTTTTTTAATTCGTTTAAAATACACTTCCCATAATTTGGATGATCTCTAAATTCATTATAAGATTAGTAACCAAATATCTAAAAAAACCAACTGTTCGATTACTGTTTTAAGAATCACAAATCTCCCCTTTTCGATCACATGTTTTTCAACAAACTTGAATTATGGCCGGCGTTCATCACTCAAACGCCTAAAAAGTCACGTACCACCACCCATGTAGACCAATTTAATGCTTCTAATGTTAATGCAGATGGTCTATTCCTTCAACAAATCATTAAAGAAGCATTTCGAGCAAGAAAATCTGGGTTACTCGTTCGAGAGATCGTGTGGTTCGTGAATAACGATTCGTTCGGGAGCTACTTATTAAATTTAGGAATGATTTATCGATGTGGGACAATTTTGGGAAATTTGTCAACGTAAGTTTTAATCGATTTCCAGTCTGTTAACTATTAACTTATATATAGATTTGATTAATTCAACTGAAAATTATATTTAAGAGAATATATTACAAAAATATCCTTTTTGTTTTAATTAAATTGGGAAATTGGAACCTTTGGTTTATCAACTTTTTGTTTTAGATGATACATTTTATACACAATATTCAACAAGTCGATGATCAGGGTTGACCCCTGGAATTTTTTTAAGGTAAAAAAATTGAAACTGTTTTTGTTTCGATAAAATGTATATGACATTCTGAATTTGGTATATAGAAATTCAAAGAAAGAGGTAAAGAAAATTGTAGGTAATAGGACAATGTGTGAAAAAAGTTGGAAAAATAATGAAAAGACGTGGAAAATGAAGATTTATCCAATCACCAACTCGTATGTTCCTTCATTCATCCTAGCTATACAGTTTTACCATATGTGCTTTTCAAAAATAAATTAAAACAAATACTAATCACACATGGATTTTATTCAAATGAAGAATTTTTAAATTTACCTTTTCCTTTATGAAAATGTGTATCTATATATTGTATCTACTGTAATTGTATCTTTAAAAGTCACTGTCTTCACTAAAAGTACTGGTGTCACTATAACTTTCTTTTCTGAGGTTTATTATTATAGGTTCTATTAAATTTTCCATTGATATATATCCACTTTCTTGCGTGGCAAGGAGGCAATCTGAGAATTTTAATTCCTTTTTCTCTGGCCATCTCATCTATAATATATTTTTTGAATTTGTTTTTATGTTGCCTTGCTATTACTAATAATTCTGCCTTCAAGGATTTAGGAGGACTGATAATATGTTTAGAATGAAGCCATTTTGAAATATATATTATACAAAATTCCGAATCAATTAAAATACATACGATACGGCTATGAATAAATAAAGTCTGACTTATCTGTCAAAAGAACAGGTTTATTACAGTAAAAACCATGGAAACAAGATTACATCTACACAAAAACTATATTAGGTATACTCTCTTCTTACCATAGATGGTAGCACATTTAAAAATGTTATCTTATAGCGGATATAGCTATTGACTTGTACGAGTTTGGAATTTTTATTTATTGGATTCGAAAAGCCTAACTGATGAAGTCGAAAGACAGAAACCGGTCTTAGGATGTCGAATCTAATAAATTAAAATTCCTTACTGGTTTACTTATATTAGGCTGATCAGATGTATTCAAATTTAAATTTTAACTACAAATAAGCATTGAAGGATGAGGTAAAAATAAAATTTCTACCTCTTGAACCTATACTACGTTCTGCAAATTAAATACTGCACTCCTTTCTTCTGTATAGTATAGTAGTAAAAAGGTTTGACTTTATTTAATTTCTGGCATTTCAATCTGAAAGAATTCAATTTTAAATTTGCCGCTTTTTATCCATAATGACCTACAAATGTTGACAACTACTGACACGCACATCTCTGGGTAAACGTTAAGAAAATGGGGCCGGCTGGGATTTTCATGAAATTTTCACAGAGGCTAAATAAAAAATATATGTTGGGGTAGTCACTCCCAAGACAAACAAATTCAGATTATTTAACATATTTTTCCAGTACAAACGCATACATAACTTTTCTACAAATGCCCAAGTAGCAATTTATAACCAGAATAAACCTGAAAAGTATAAAAAAGGAAAGGTTCATTTGACGGACATAAATAATTTGCTTGTCAAATGACAGCCATCTCATAAATTCAAAGTTGAAAATACAACGTTGCCAATTCAATTTCAGAAATCATGGGTTTAGGTAAATATTTATAGGAACGTTGAGTAACACTGTTAAAATGGACACTTGTCAAAATGTGACACCTGTAAAAACGTGTCAGAATGTAACAACTGTCAAAATGAACAAATCTCAAAATGAACAAATGTCAAAATATGACACCTGTCAGAATCTAACAAATGTCAAAATGTCACACGTATCGTACTTTTCTTTATTTATTACAAGGATCTAACCTAACCTAAAGCTAATCTTTTTTTTTGCGGGTGGAAATGCTTTATGCACATCGGGTAAAGGTTCTTCCCTTCCCCGATAGTGTGAGAGTACCTACCCCTTACGGCTACTCACTAAAACCACCCCATAGTTTGTCAGGTTACAAATATGCTTAAATTATATACTCATTGGGCTGCTTAAAAATGTAGATTTGAATATTAAGAGCGAAGCTTGGTGACCAGATATTTTTGTTTAAGCAGTAAAACTATAATTATTTTTTGATTGCTTTTATTTTGTAATTGACAAATTGAAAAATTGTAATGATGTATTCAATCTGACTTGTGGAAATACTTTTGTATAATAACACAAATAAATGAATTTGAATTCTGAATTTATTTAGTACTAGTAACTGCCGAGAAAACAAGATCATTCCAAAAGGCCTAAGACTTAAAACTCCAATAAAGAACAACAAGATATGGAGAATTTTAAATAGAGCAGAGCACGCCATAGTAAGAGAGAGGATTCAGTTCCATAGGTTTAATAAATTTAATTTAGAAAAAGATATCGAGGATATTAAATCATATTTGTATAATCAGGTATCCAGATTTGATTTCCATAAAATAATCCATTGTGTTTTAAATAGTTATGAGAAAGAATTCAATTGTACCAAAAATAGATAATTAAGAAAATTTAATAATCTAATTGAAGAAAAAAGTTTTTACAACCTTAGAAATTCAGAACAAAATTTAAATACGGTAATAAATATTTCAAGTAGAGATCTTAATCACACAGAAAATTTATTATTGGCCAAAGGTTTAAATTATTCGGTAACTCCAAAATATGTACCAAAATTTGATATTATTAGTTCTATAGAAAACGCTTCTCAAAATTTACCAACTGACTTAAGCAACGAATACAAGGTACATTGCAAAATTGAATTAGAAAAATCTTACAAAATTAATTAAAATTTAACCTCCGCAGAATTTAAATCAATTAAAAATTTAAAAAATGACAATACAATTAAGATTTTACCGGCAGATAAAGGTAACGCGAGGGTTGTCATGAACAAAACAGATTATGATAACAAAATTAACGAAATTATTGAAAACGGTAGCTATTCAAAATTAAATAAAGATCCAACTACTAGTATTGAAAACAAAATTTACAAAACTTTATATAAAAATAAAAAATTCCTAAGTGATAAAGAACGAAGATCTCTTACTTCTCATTATAGTAAACCTCCACATTTTTATGGTTTACCCAAAATTCATAAACAACAAATACCATTAAGACCAATAATAAGTTCTATAAATTCACCTTGTCAAAATTTAGCTAGATTTCTACTTAAAATAATAGATCCGTTATCAGGAAATACTAATTCCTTTATCAAAAATTCAAAACATTTTTTAGAAAAATTATCAAAAATCAAAATTACAAATTCAGATATAATGGTTAGTTTTGATGTAGTCAGTTTATTTCCAAATGTTCCTGTCGATAAAACTCTTAATCTTGTGAGAAAAAAGTTGACAAGTGATAATACATTAATAAATAGAACTAAATTAAGCGTCTCAGCAATTCTAGAATTATTGGAACTATGTATTAAAACTACATATTTTCAATTAAATAGTGATTTTTATCAGCAAAATTTTGGCATGGCAATGGGTTCTCCTTTATCACCAAAATTGTGTGATATTTTCATGGAGAATTTTGAAATGGAAATTTTAAACAAACAAAATTTAAGACCTTCTGTCTGGTTTAGATATGTAGATGATATCTTTGCAATTTGGCAACACGATAGGGAAAATATTGATACATTTTTATATACTATTAATAATTCGGAACCTACTATTAAATTTACAATTGAAATTGAAAATTAAAAAAAAAAATTACCGTTTCTTGATGCACTAATATACAATAACAACAATTGTTTTGATACATCAGTTTTTAGAAAAGAAACACATACAAATAGATATCTAAATTTTAATTCAAACCACTCAATTTGTGTTAAACGAGGTATTGTCAAATCTCTTTCCGATAGAGCAAAAACAATTTGTTCAAATGACAATATCTTAAATAATGAATTATCACTTGTTAAATATGTCTTGATTAAGAACAACTACCCAAGTAAATTTATAAATCGTGAACTTTACCGAGACATCAAAACTAAAGATCAAAATTTAAACCCCCCAATAATTCTTTCAAATATAGTAAAAATCCCTTATATTCCAAAATTATCCGAAAAAATTAGAAGGATTGGCAATAAATTTAATTTAAAAACAGTTTTTTAAACTAATAATACATTAAAATCTTTAATAGTAAATACAAAACCTTTTAATGAAATTCAAAACACAAAAAATTGTATTTACAAAATTCCATGCGAATGTAATAAATTTTATATAGGAGAAACATCTAGACCTTTTCATATTAGACTTAATGAACACCAATCGTACATTAAAAATAAACAATTCGAAAAATCCAAAATATGTGAACACGCATGGGATTCTGGTCATAAAATACAATGGAATTTTTCAACTAGATTATTAAAAGAACCGAATAATTATAACCGCAAAGTTAAAGAAGCAGCATTGATATGCTTAAATAATAACGAATGTGTTTCTAATTGTTCGGTTGATATTTCAAAAATTTGGATACCTATTTTACAAAAAGAGTATCGGGATAGTATCATAAGTTTTTATCTGGTTTTTTCTTATGATAATATTAATAAGAAAACTTCATTTATGACGAAGTATAAATTCTCTTATAATATGCAAATGCGCTATCCTTTCAAAAAATTCGTTCCCAGAAACGTCACAAAAATATGATTGAAACAGATTTTGACATCTTCAATCTCAAAATCTTATTCTATGTATACTATGTTGATGTCATATTTTTGCAAGATTATCAAGTGTTCTGTTTCTAGTAAATTTATTTATTTTATGTCATTTTGATAACGGCTTTCGATCTGGAAAGCCGAAACGTCAATAAAAAAACTTTTTTAACAACTAAGTGGTTTTAATCCAGTGGAAAGAGAGAGAAATTAAAATACAAACCACTATGAGCTTCCGAAATGAATTACTAGTAACTGCAGTTATATTCGTAATTATTCTTTTTGTAAAGTTCGATCTCTTTGCACCACCTGATTACAACGTTTCGAGCGATTTGGTTTCGCTCGCTATATCATCTACTTATCTTCAAAAGTTAATCTTCTGTATTTGCTTTATTAGAATTTCTAAATCGAACAACGCACTGATTCTCTCCTACATAGAACATTATTGACTTCTAATAGAATCTCAATGTTTGCCTAATAATAACACTCTCCGCTCTCCCAATATCCCCATATCATTTCCACTATATCTTTGCAAATCAAATCAACATCTACGCTGTTCAATGTCTCTTACGTCTCCATTGAACCATTCACCCAATTAGAGCTAAGTAAATTGGAAGCAGACGCGAATGAGAACGGGAGCGCGAAATTCTGCAAGACTAACCTCGAACTGTACGAACGCGAAACCTGCGACGAGTCGCGAAATACTCGCCGCCGATGCTGATCCGATTCTGATTCGCAATCATGACTCACGTCGCCCGCTGCCGCACCGTTCAACCAAAGAGAAAGACGTGTGGAACAGGGGCGGGTGAAACGTTTTTCTCGTGAAGACCAACTGTAACTTCGATGGCTAGCTTCTAAATTTTTAGCGATGGCACATAAATGTAGGACAGTAGGTAAATAACTTTGGATTTTTCCCTTGAAGAGATACCAATGCAATTTAGAAATGTTTTGCTTTCTAAAGTTGTCTCACTCTCACTTCTATGTTTCCAATGCAATTTAGAAATGTCTTGCTTTCTAAAGTTGTCTCACTCTCACTTCTATGCTTCCAATGCAATTTAGAAATGTTTTGCTTTCTAAAGTTGTCTTACTCTCACTTCTATGCTTCCAATGCAATTTAGAAATGTCTTGCTTTCTAAAGTTGTCTCACTCTCACTTCTATGTTTCCAATGCAATTTAGAAATGTCTTGCTTTCTAAAGTTGTCTTACTCTCACTTCTATGCTTCCAATGCAATTTAGAAATGTTTTGCTTTCTAAAGTTGTCTCACTCTCACTTCTATGTTTCCAATGCAATTTAGAAATGTCTTGCTTTCTAAAGTTGTCTCACTCTCACTTCTATGCTTCCAATGCAATTTAGAAATGTTTTGCTTTCTAAAGTTGTCTTACTCTCACTTCTATGCTTCCAATGCAATTTAGAAATGTCTTGCTTTCTAAAGTTGTCTCACTCTCACTTCTATGTTTCCAATGCAATTTAGAAATGTCTTGCTTTCTAAAGTTGTCTCACTCTCACTTCTATGCTTCCAATGCAATTTAGAAATGTTTTGCTTTCTAAAGTTGTCTTACTCTCACTTCTATGCTTCCAATGCAATTTAGAAATGTTTTGCTTTCTAAAGTTGTCTCACTCTCACTTCTATGTTTCCAATGCAATTTAGAAATGTCTTGCTTTCTAAAGTTGTCTCACTCTCACTTCTATGCTTCCAATGCAATTTAGAAATGTTTTGCTTTCTAAAGTTGTCTCACTCTCACTTCTATGCTTCCAATGCAATTTAGAAATGTCTTGCTTTCTAAAGTTGTCTCACTCTCACTTCTATGCTTCCAATGCAATTTAGAAATGTTTTGCTTTCGAAAGTTGTCTCACTCTCACTTCTATGTTTCCAATGCAATTTAGAAATGTCTTGCTTTCTAAAGTTGTCTCACTCTCACTTCTATGCTTCCAATGCAATTTAGAAATGTTTTGCTTTCTAAAGTTGTCTCACTCTCACTTCTATGCTTCATTTATCAGTTTTGCTGACAGATGTTAGTGTAAAAAACAAAGCTGGCGTTAATTCGCCAAAAAGAACAGACCTATTGCAACGTTGCCAATTAGGGTGATTTCTCTCTGGGGGATTTAGTCGCAAATCCGCCACTGACTGCGGATGGATAGTCGACCTGCTTCGGAGATATTTATTTTGTGGCAAGTGTGATTCCATGTTAAGCTTTACATGCATTTGACAGGAGGGAGATTGATCGTAGGCTGCGGCGATAAACTAACGTCGGTTTGGAGATAATGAGGGCCGGGAGGTGTCTCTGATCTGCAATACGGACGACGTTTCGAGGCGCAGAAGACATCAATTGCGACGCTGCCAAATCTATATTCGATTTGAATGACGGATGCGGTTCGGGTTAGTAATCAATTAAGAAGGTGGAATTTAAGATCGGGACGTCATCTTGAAGCAAATTAATGAAAAATCAATAGATATGATTTAACTAATTTGTTCAAGCCCAAAAAACCGGACAAGCATTCATATTTTACACTGCAATAATTGAGAAAAGGGAAAAGAAAAAAAAATTGAAGCTCGACGAATTTTTTTTCGAAAAAACCGCATAACTCCATCCAAAGTTGATCGAATTTCAATTTGTCTAGGCTGGAACATTTAGTACTTATATCTACTAGATTTTGGCCCAAGGATAAGTCGGTGCAATAATTATTAAAGAAAAAGTTAATGGAACTTGGTAATAGTTTTTAGGACGGTTTTTGCATAAACTTTAAAATGCCATATCTCATAGTAATGTCTATCAGTCGTCAGAATCCTTCCAAGATATATTTAAAATAATAAATATGTAAAATAGTAGAATCTTCTAAAAAATATAAAGAGTTTACAAACAGTCAGCATCCACATCATCTTTAAAGTTTGATTTTATTTTCTTAAAACATTCCTTCAATGAGATGAAATGATATTAAATAATTTAGAAGATCTTCATTATGACCTTCTCCAAGCCTCTTAAAATCTTTACTGTTATATCAACAAAATCAGTGGGGTCAGGCAACACCAATCTTAGTCTGTCATAACCATAAATGAATATGTAATTGGGTTAGTTGTTTCAGTTGGTAACAATTCCTAATTCTCGTACACCCCAAATGTTGTCAAGTACAAGATTTACAGAACTCTAACTAAACTAATTTGGATTTCCACACAACTGCCATTACCTGACAGGCATTAATTTTGTCTATGGAAATTAAAAGAATCAAATCAGAGGGATATTATGGAAACTTCCATGCTAAAGTTTCGATTGTTACGATGCGAAAATTAGATCGAAAATATATCGGGAATTTGCAAAATTACGTCAATTATAATTTTATACCGTATAAATAATTTAAAAGTTAGGAGAATAAGTACAGGGTGTGTCATCAATCCATTTTTTATTTCAGAAACTTTCTTTATTGAAAAGTACTTTTGAAAATGTAGATTTTTTATTTTAAATAAGAATGGAATGAAAAAGGGTACTGAATTTGTGGATTTAAAAATTTGTTAATATTATAATGATTTTTTTATTTTATCTCTAATTAGAAAAACAATATCGGAAAAAAATAATGAACCTGTAATATAAGAAACAATTTCTTTTTAGTTTTTATCAAAAAATTCATTAACGTTAATGTGTTTTTAATAAATAAAGATTTCTTATCAGTTTAACATAAAATATTGATATGTAAACGACTCTATTAATAATATCCGCTTTGTCTGACAAAAACTAATGAATTATAGTGTGAAATACAAGCACCATTAATAAATTAAAATAAATTATCCATTTTTGGTTAACTGTTGATAAAAACAACATCTATTAAGAAAGAAAATTTCATTAAAAATGTTTTTATCTATAAAAAAACAAAACGATATTGTGTTATCCAGGAAATTTATCAAAACCTCCAAATTCTGGTTGTTTAATGACCATAATTATTAATACCTGATTTATCTAAATTGATTTTAAAATAACACGTTTAAAATCCCTGCTACCCGATCAGATAAAGGTGTATAAAAAACATCGGAAGAGATGTATACAAAAATTTGACTATAACTCAATTCCCAACAGGATCGGCTTCAAACTAATTTTAAAAAACAAGAACACGTTGATAATGATTTATAATGTTTTTTTTAATTAAATTATCAATATTAACCAATTGATGGTAATGCAATGTCTTATTTCAATATTGACCCAATATTGTAAAGAAATATTTCACCAATATTGTAAAGAAATATTTAACCAATACTGCAAAGAAATATTTAACCAATATTGTAAAGAAATATTTCATCAATATTGTAAAGAAATATTTAACCAAAAGTGCAAAGAAATATTTAACCAATATTGTAAAGAAATATTAACCAATATTGTAAGGAAATATTTAACCAATATTGCAAAATGTTCACACTTCTATATTGGCCCAATATTGGGTTCTAATATGTAGCCAATATTCGGAAATACTTAGCCAATATTGGACCAATATTGACTTTCCACTAGGGACAAGGGGTCCAATAGTTTACCTGAGGGTAATAAAGTGCTGAGTCGATGCCTGTCTTAATTTTTAGCCCTATGAGATAATTATTTCTTTGGTTTCTTTTGGTCTGTTAAAGTTGAGCTAAATTTTTGTTTTTTATAAAACATTTCCAATTTTTGGAATAGCGTGAAAAGTATTAATTTTTGGAAAAAATTTAAAGAGACAAGACATTTTTGTTTTTTTTTGTCTGTAATGAGATATGGCCATTTGAAATTGCATACAATTGCATTTATAACCGTCAATGTCTCTTTTTCGGGTCAAATATTGAAAAAACGGTCATTTCAATGAAAAAGTTTGTCATAACATGACATTTCGGCGATATCCTAAGCTTTAAAATGGTTTATTGTACATCTCGATATTATCAGTCAAAAAAAAAGTTACGGGCAAAAAATACATTTTCTTTTTAGAAATTTTTTACGCCCTATAAGTCGGGAAGGGTTTATTTTCATGAAAAATTGTATTTAATATTAATTCATTAAAAAAGCATAATTTATCGGTTGCGCAAGTTTTTTTTCCTTCACTTTTTGATAGCCCCACCCCCCTTCCCGTCCCCATGCAAAACGCTACTAACGAAAGTTTTCTACTTCTGATCTGGAAACCTTTCCTAGCAATTTGTAAAAAAATTCAAGTCGATCTGATCAGTTACTAGATTTACTTTCTTTCTTGGACTATATTAATAAAGAGAGTTAGTAAAAAAATCTAAAAGTACTTTTAGGCGTTTTAATAATTATCATTTAATACACCTCTCACCACCTTGCCAGCGTATCACCCCAATTTTTTTTTAAACTGTAAAGGGGTCAAGTGATACCTCGTTTTGAAGATAATTTCAGTACAGCGCATTCTAATAGCCGTTGAAATGATTGTTTTAAAAAGTTTAAGATAGTTCGATATTCGAAGAACTTTTTTACGTTTATATATATATATATATAGCATGTATCAACTATATTACTCGAAAAACTGAATTTTAACTCTAAAGAAAATGGTTTATAACCTTAACAATATTCATACAAGAGTAAATTTCTAGTAATTTTATATTCTAGAGGTCAGAAAGTGGGACATTCTGGATTCGCTTTTATAGTTATAGGAAGCTAGCAAAGTTCATAAAAGTATTAGTACTTAATATTAGTGGTTAAAATAAGGTAGTTATACAAAGACAATTTTTATGATTTCAGGTCTCAGACGGTGAACAAAAGATAAATTTTGGTATGCATAAGTTAATGATGCTTGATGCCGTCCCTGTTTTTGAATATTTTGATGATGAGAATGGACCAGAATCTAAACCCGATATAATTACCAGTTCTAATGAACATTTATCAACCGAACAAATGTCGAACGGCATTATCGTTCACACCGTATCATTTTAATATTTATGCATGAAAAAATTTAAAGAGTCTCGAGCATTTCGATCCAGGTAGAAAGGCATTTGAGGTATTTTTATAAAAGCATGTGCGGAGAATGGAACCGTCTATGTGTTATTAATACGTAACAGACTCATGTCTTGTTCGATGGGATATATGATATGAGATATATGATATTTTTTTATCATATCATGTAAATTTTTTATGTATGGGAAACCTTAAAGTTCACGTAAACCGAGGACTAACAGCCTTTGGACGTTTTTTTTTATAATAAAATATTGTCGGTTAAATGACAGTACAATTTGGAGAAAAAGTCACAAAAAATGTTTTAGGTCATTCGAAGAATAAATGCTTCTAGTAGACCTGCTATGGATGATAAAATTGAGCAATTATTAGTGCATGTAGAGGGGACTTTCAGTATTTTCTAATAGTTTTTCATCCCATTTTCAACTAAAAATGAAATTAGAGGTACGAAATATTTTTATTATATACTGTATTTGAAAATCAAGAGAGAGTAAATTCCCAGAAATGTTTTGCAGTTATCAGTGTTAAAGGCAGTAAACCATAGACGTGCGTTTTCAAAATTAAATTAATATGGAAATAGAAATATTTAATTTGTTTTAGTTATTTATACCTAGATTACCAATTTTAGATAGATAAACATAATTCGTAAGTAGTAATTTAATTTGGGTAAAATGAAGAAAAAGTCAATATTATTTTAGGCATTTTGTTTTAGGCATATGTTTATTTACAAAATATGTATATAATATGTACAGATAATTACAATTATTTATAAATTAATATGAGGAGCTAAAAAAACAATTAAGTAGGTATATGAGAAAAAAAAAACCAACCGCAAGGATAAAATTTGACGAGCAACATGCAAAAAATACGACAATATTAAATCTTAAAAAATAAAAATCTAAAAATAAAATTAAAGTACATAAATTAATAATTTTAAAGTTATGGTTCCTCGCACTCTGTGTCAGAAGATTCACCATCTGATTCTAGAGAAATTACAATGGGCTCTATAGTAATATCAATTATGTTATCTAGTTCCCACATTTTTTTTTCTATTTCTGTAACGTGTCTAATACATTTTTGCCAATTTTCAATTGTTACTTCAGATATTGCCTTATTGAAGAGATTTTTAACATCTGATAATTTAAAAGTAGTGTTATTTCTGGCAACATAACCTTTAACTTGAGCCCATATTAATTCTATCGGATTCAGCTCACAATGGTAGGGTGGTAAACGAAGGATTTCAATTTCTCGTATTTTTTATAATTTTGCTTATGTTTTTTAGCAATAGTTAACAATTCTGCCCTCAGCATTGTATTGTCAAAGGCTAAATTTTTAGAAGATAACCATTTTGCAATTTCACCCTTTTTCCATTTAGTGGTTGGTAAAGGTTCAAGTAATCTGGAGTGGTAACTTGCATTGTCCATTACAATAACCGATCCTTTTGGTATGAATTGAATCATCTGTTCAAAATATTCCTCAAACACGTCTCCATTCATTTCTTCGTGATAATCAACGGTTTTTTTTGATTCAAATAAGAGTAAACCATTCTCAAAAAAACCGTTTGTACTGCCTATATGACAAATAATTAATCTTTTACCTTTTCCTATAGGTTCCTTAAAACCAGTAGTATATCCTTCTAGAAAAGCTTGATGGGATGATTTTATATTTTTGTCTTTCCAAACTCTTCCTACACAATGTCCTTCATTAACCCATGTTTCATCTAAATAATAAATGTTTTTATTTTGAGCTTTAACTTGTTGTATTCTTCTGAGGTACTGTCTTCTCCAACATACAATTTCTTCAGAATCAATTAGCATTGAGTGTCTGCCCATTTTTTCAAATTTAAAGTTTAACTCATGTAACACTTTCCATAGTTTATCCCGGCTTATTGTGGGTAAATCAACATCATTCGTAATGGCTTGCAAAACTTTATCTAAAGTTGGTATTTGCTTGTTTATAAAAAATGAGTGAACAAGCTTACGAATAGCATTTTTAAAAAACTCGTCCACGTTGACTTTTAATAGTTTTGGTCTATCTGGTTTCGGCTTTGGTGAGGTTACTCCACCTGATTTTTCCTCCTTTAGAACTCTATATATTGTAGATTTTCCATATCCCATTGCCTTAGATGTTGTTTCAACTACACTGTCAATAGTGTTTGAGGGATTTTGATGTTTAAAATAGTGGTACACATTCACTACAGCACTCTTTTCATTGAGCGATAAATGGTCTAGTTTTAATTTTTTCACTGGCGTATACTCACAAACTGCTTCCATTTTTAGTCACTACTATTTGTCACGTTTATCGAAAATCAAATAACTGCATTTCTAGAAACTATTTAAGTCAAAATATCTGTCATTAGAAGCTGTTGCCATTCGGAGGTCGTTAAATAACAATTATCCCTTTCTATTCTGGTTACGCCTATGACGCACGTTAATCCTCTTAGGCCTACTGTAGTAACAATGAAAGATCATAAAATAATGTGATAGTCCAAGAAATTTAATAAATTTTGTATTGAAATTAACAAAAACAATTTAGAATGCATTACAAATATTGAAGTTTTACCGCACGTACTGTACTATAGTTTTGCATACCGAATTACTTTTTATTCTGGGAATTTACTCTCTCTTGATTTTCAAATACAGTATAATATTTTTATAAGGTCTCAATCTCAAACACAATGTAAAATAAACCTATTCACTCTGTATATGATATTTACTTAAGCTTTATAGCAGCTTTTTATTTTTTTTATTCTTTCATCCATATATAAACATAAGCTACTTATGTAGTACTTAACATTTTTAATATTATAAAGGAACTTAAAGATAATATAGGCATATTATTAAAACCAGATATGAACTAGAGAACAGTCAAATCATTTTGATATACTTACAAAAAATAACCATTAAATGATGTTAAGAAAAAAACCACTTACCAAAGCAGGCTAAGAGCTTTGTGGTAAGAATTTCTTGATTCTGGATAATACGTACCTAGAAGAAGAAAAAAAGATTATTTAAAATTGATTGTAAATAATATTCAACTATAAATAATTTATTAAAAACAAGATTAAAAATTTTCAGCAGTTTTCAAAATGTAGATGAAGATGAATATGGAGGAGCTTGGGAAATAACTAAAGAAGGATTTATGACTTCATTTGCTGGATTTTTGGTTACCTGGATAATTATTTATTCAAGGCTGTATTATGAAGTAGACAAGTTTTCATAAATGCTGAAAAATTATGTTTGAACTCTTCATTTCACAAATAAAATAAAATTATTTGCACTCTTGTTTGTGTAAAAAATGCATTTTAATCATCTTCATAAGATATGTACAGTAATTTTATATTTATAGTTAAAATTTGCGAAATACAATAATTCGTAGATTTTTACATGTTACATTTGTACAAAAAAAACTGATATTTACACCTCTCTTAATGACAACAATATCTGGTCACCGAGCTTTCGCTCTTAATATTCAAATCTACATTTTTAAGCAGTCCAATGAGTATATAATTTAAGTATATTTATAACCTGACAAATTATTAATTAATTCGTGAAAATCACGGAGTGGGCGACATCTACTTGAACTACAGAAAGGTAGATAAATAGAAAGTTGATTGGCGATTGGCTTGAAAGTAGGCGGGAAAATTAAAAAAAGCTGTCAGTGTTAATTTTCAATTTGCTGCAGGTGTTGTTGACGTTTATCAACTGCTTGTCACAGAGGTTAGTTAAATGCATTAAAAGTTGCCTAGTTTCTGGAGATTTCACCCTTTTAGGGCAACATCTACTGACGCTTGGTCTTCGCGAATAGTCACAGCGGACAGGCCCCGTTTCCGGGACGGGCAACAGCAGCGTGTAGGGCATAGTGGTTTCAGTGGGGTGGTTTTAGTGAGTAACCGTAAGGGGTAGTCTCACACTATCGGGGAAGGGAAGAACCTTTACCCGATGTGCATAAAGCATTACCACCCGCCAAAAAAAAAAAGATTAGCTTTAGGTTAGGTTAGATCTGTGTAATAAATAAAGAAAAGTACGATACGTGTGACATTTTGACATTTGTTACATTCTGACAGGTGTCATATTTTGACATTTGTTCATTTTGACAGTTGTAACATTCTGACACGTATCACATTTTAACAGTTGTCACGTTTTGACAGGTGTCACATTTTGACAATTGTCCATTTTAACAGTGTTACTCAACGTTCCTATAAATATTTACCTAAACCCATGATTTCTGAAATTGAATTGGCAACGTTGTATTTTCAACTTTGAATTTATGAGATGGCTGTCATTTGACAAGCAAATTATTTATGTCCGTCAAATGAACCTTTCCTTTTTTATATAAAGCGGCAAATTTAAAATTGAATTCTTTCAGATTAAAGCGCCAGAAATTAAATAAAGTCAAACCTTTTTACTACTATACTATACAGAAGAAAGGAGTGCAGTATTTAATTTGCAGAACGTAGTACAGATTCAAGAGGTAGAAATTTTATTTTTACCTCATCCTTCAATGCTTATTTTTCTTTTTTATACTTTTCAGGTTTATTCTGGTTATAAATTGCTACTTGGGCATTTGTAGAATAAGAAAATGTGAAAAATATTTTTCCGCGCAAAAATTTCTATTGCTAAGTATATTGATTTTATCATGTTTTATAGCATCTGCGAAAATTTCATGAAAATCCCAGCCGGTCCCATTTTCTTAACAATTAACCAGAGATGTGCGTGTCAGTAGTTGTCAAAATTTGTAGGTCATTATGGATAAAAAGCGGCAAATTTAAAATTGAATTCTTTCAGATTTAAACGCCAGAAATTAAATAAAGTCAAACCTTTTTACTACTATACTATACAGAAGAAAGGAGTGCAGTATTTAATTTGCAGAACGTAGTACAGGTTCAAGAGGTAGAAATTTTATTTTCACCTTATCCTTCAATGCTTATTTTTAGTTAAAATTTAAATTTTAATACATCTGATCGGCCTAATATAGTTTTTGTCTAGATTTAATCTTGTTTCCATGGTTTTTACTGTAATTAACCTGTTATTTTGACAGATAAGTCAGACTTTATTTATTCATAGCCGTATCGTATGTATTTTAATTGATTCGGAATTTTGTAATAATATATATTTCAAAATGGCTTCATTCTAAAAATATTATCAGTCCTCCTAAATCCTTGAAGGAAGAATTATTAGTAATTCAAATTCAAAATTCAAAAAATATATTATAGATGAGATGGCCAGAGAAAAACTAATTAAAATTCTCAGAATGCCTCCGTACCACGCAGAGTTAAATCCCATTGAACTGATCTGGTCACAATTATTAAAAGGTTATGTTTCTCAAACCAATAAAACATTTAAATTTCCTGATGTGCGAAATTTGTTTTTGAAGGCATTTTCAGATGTAAATAGAGAACATTGGGGAAAATGCATTGATCATGTAAAAAAGGTGGAAAATTCATTTAGGAAAGTATATCCACTATCAATGGATAATTTAATAGAACCTATAATAATAAACCTCAGAAAAGACAATTATAGTGATACCAGTAGTTTTAGTGAAGACAGTGACTTTTATAGATAGTTCTTGAACTAACTTTTTTTTTAATCTTTGAGTTTAGGTAAGTACTGAAGCGTTACTTTTAATGCCAAGAGATTAAAAACAGTTTAATCTCAACATATAATCCTCCTTGTTATTTATTGGTTAAATTTAATTCGTTCAATGTTAAAGTGTCAGATGCATAAGGTTTATTTTTATTTTTTGTAAATAATATAACTTCAACATTTAATCTACGAAGTGCGTATATATATATTTTATATGCTGTGACCTTATTTATATTATAGAAACTTATTTTGCAAAGTACGCCTATGGAATGTGACGTTATATTCTCTCTCCTTTATAGTATATTACTATAGAAACAAGTTGCCGTTGCTAGGAAATAAAACTAAAAGCTTAACTTTTCTTGTAAATATCTCGGAAGATCGAATTTTCACAGACATGAGACCTATATTTTCTGTCGATTTAGATAGGAATTAGTCTACCCTGAAAGTTTCATTGAATTCTGACGAGTGGATTTCGAGATCCTCTGGACACACACACACACATACACACACACACACACATACAAACCTTGCTCGTTTAATAGTATTTGATTTTTTGTGTCCTATCTTATATAAATTTAAAAAGTTCTTTGAATCTCTGACCACACCCCTCTTCAGATTGGTCGACATATTGATGACAAGTAATGTGTCGTTTAATGTAGATTATGCAACACACTTTACAGCGAAGTATAAGATATTATCTAACTTGAAATTCCTTACATTTTTAAATCAAAGATACCGTGGCATTTCCATTTGTTGGCTCAATTCCTGTTTTGTTTGATTTGAACTATTCGCTGATTGGCTGAAATCCATTTCCGTAGGTGAAATATTGTTTAATACAATGTTAAAAATAGCTGGTTCGTTGAATGCCCTTGTTATATCTAAAGCAGACGTAATATGGCGGCGGATATTGCGATTTTTATCCAAATTTAGAAATATTTAATACGTGCCAAAATAATCATATATTTTTTAAATGTTTAATTGCATTTATCTCTACGCATTTTCTGTAAGAAGCAAATAATATTTTTTCCACCATTTCATTTTTGTAATTCTACATTTGTCACCATTAATAAAACCTGTCGAAAAAAAAAAACACAACCGAAAAATAACAAAAAAGTTTCTTCGTCGTCGGTTCCACGCGAACAATTTTTCTCGCTTTAGCAATAATTCATAACCGAAAAAGGGGGAAGCGCTAGCAATTAGTATGACATTCAGCTGTCAGACCCCGTTTGAAACCACACACATCGCGCTACATGAGCGAGCGACTTCCAGCAAAGCTGCGCCTCCTTACGACGTTTCCTAAGTCATTTAAAACATATTTCCTGGTGTTTTATGAACTTAAAGGGACGATAGGGAAGTTGAACACAATGAAGGAAGTTGGGATGGAATTAATGTTTTTGTATTCTATCGGAGAATGGATCGTTTATTTTTATCTAGTGCCAAACAAATATCCTCCACATAAGTTGTTATAAATTTAAATAGATTATCGTTTTGGGATTCTTTAGCAACTTCAGTTTCAGTTTCTTTCCTTTCTCTTTATCAATTTGATGCATTTATATTATCTTTTCATAATTATTAAAATAACCGTCATTTAAGGAATAAAACCCGTTCTTCAAACACTGTTAATCCTAGTCCTGATGAACTAAACAATTATTTTGTTAATGTAAGTAAGAATATCAGCTCTAACATATAGCTCCTTGGCAAAAAATTATCATCTGCATGTTTTGCCATTAAAACTGTTTCTAAAGAGCTAACCCCTACTACTGCATTAATGACCTACTCTTCCTTATTCGAATCTCACCTGCCGTTCTGGGGTTCTTGTAGCTTATACCACTTCGAATCTATTTTCAAATTACAAAAAAAGAGCAATTCGTTATATATTTGGTACCTTCCAAGACTTCCTCTTCATTCTTTGCTCTCTTGCTGTAAGGGAAGTAATATTTTTTATTTTACCTTCCTCTTTTCTTCTACGATATCTTGACCTTTCACTCTCCTTTTCTTTCTCATGGCTTTCTGGATTTTTCTTCAATTTTTCTCTTCTCAACCTTTGTAATTCGGTTTTTCTTCTTCGTTTTTCTTCCGCATTAGCTTTTGCCATAGCTACCTAGAATAGGTGAATAAATTTTTAGATGTTTCATTTAAATCTGTGATATAAGTCGGCCGAATAATCATTTCCGAAGTAAGACATCATTACCGAAGCCTATTAAGACTTCGGGGATGATGGCCTCGGAAAAGATGTTATTGAACATTTTTTTAAATTATTAGAAAAAACCAAAATTTGATACTACTTTCAAATATCTACGGAAATGATGTATAATAAATGTACGCACCTGCTTTGTGAAATATAAAAACACTTTCACTGTTTCCACTAAAAAACGTGCTTTTCCAATGGATGTCTACGTGTAACTGAGGCATAAATAGTTTTAGTTTTAGTCGTACCAAACCGAAACATCAACAAGGTTGCCAATTATGGCGCCTTTTGTGTGGTGCTTCGGAAATGACTCAGAATGTGGTAACATATCATTTTACCGATATTAAACTTATAAAAATTATAATGTTTCTAATAAATTACGAATTTTGATCAATATAACCATAGGCCTCGATAATGAGACAGTAAATTTAAAAATTGATTAGAAACTTTTCAAATTAAAGGAATAAATGCAACAAATCTTGTGCTATAGCTCCAGGTCAGGATGCTCTCTCCTTCCTCCTACCTACTAAAAGGATCACTAATAGTTTCTTCCTAGGACCACTAGGATTTAAAAAAGAATACGTCAAAGTTTTTTAAAAAAATTTTATATATTATTTTTGTGTTGTTGATTTATTTATTTAATATATCCTTTATGTTTTTGACTGACCCTGTCACTTTCATTAAGTAACGGTCATTGATTATTGAATATAATGTAATTTCTAGTACTTCCACTAAAAAATGCCGATAATTCACCTTACAGTATTAAAATTGTCACATATATCAGTTAATAATATTCCTTGAAAATACCTAACGGTAAAAAAATAATTTTAAAATTTTTCAAAACGCCTCTAGACATGGAGAATTTAATTATTGATTACGAAAAAGGTAAAACTTCGAGCATTGACTATAAAATTAAACGTCTTGCCTCGCGTTGAAAAATTCTCGTGATTTATGAGAAGTTTTTCTCACGCCGCCATTTGACAAATTTCGAAACGTTTAGGAGAGTGATGCGGTGATATTTTTTTTAATTACAGGTACTCGTTTGGATGTTTCGTCACCTGAAGGTTTTAAATGTTTCGTTAAAATCAAAAAACAGGAATTTGTTTTGGTATGAGCATGTTATTCTATGGAAAATGGAAAATTCATTTAATACCTTTACTCATGTATTGTAATGGTATCAAATTCTGCAAAGATAGTTTTTGAATTGTTCGAAGCAAGAACAAAAGTTAAAAAATATTTCGGGTCACCTCACTTTAAAACATTTTAATAAATTAAATTTTGTGTGAGAGTAATAGCTTACAAGAAGTAGAATCTTATTTAATTAAAGAAAACTTGAAATTTCCAAATTTAAAATTTAACATTGAAGTCCCATAAGACCACTTTACATATTAATTTAAGCATTTTATACAAATTTTAGAGTGAAAGTAATAAAATAAACCTAAAATAGACTATTCAGACATGAAACTGGGAAAGTAAAACCAACTGAAAATATAATTTTTGGAAAGTTATAAATAAAATTAAAAATCAATATAACCTCAAATTTAATATCTTTCAAAACTTTAGAATAAAAGAACTATTAGAAATCGAAATAAGAGCACTAAATTTATCAAAAATGTATTACAAACATAGAAGAACATGGATAATAACTAAATAATTATAATATTTAAAAAGCACAGAGTAGAAAATTTCAAATCATTAGCATAAAGTAAAGAATGATCAGAATGGTTTAAAAATTATAGCAAAAATTATCTTTTTAATTGTACTACCAAATGTAATAGTTAGGTTTAGGTTTAAAAATATTTAATTTTTATTATTTAAAGTAAAATTTCAAGAAATTTGATAATTTTTAAAACAAGAGTGCTATGGTATCAGTTTTAATAAAACTGATTTCACAGAATTTGGAGACTCTTCCAATTTAGACCATCAAACAGTGCACATCGCTCATATATTAGCAAGAACTGCATGATATAACTTAGTTCTTGCATGATTTTGTGATTCCTGACAAACCAAAAATTTTCATTCCGATGTTAAAAACCTATGGATCTGGAGAAAATTGATTGATTTTCTGCCTGATATGATTCCTGTTCCCTGAATTATTAAGCCCAGTATCCTGCATTTACTACTATCCATCCCTAGGGATTCCAAAGTAAAATTAAAGGTTCCAAATATTAAATATCTAGATATTTTAAAAAGACTAAAGGCCTAATAATTTATTTAAGGTTAAAAATTTAAGGTTAGAATTCTTCTATTTTTTTGAGAATAAAAATAATGGACAAATTTTAATATAAGAAAGTTTTCTTACCTTTTTCTACATTTAGTTTAGTTTAGTTTTTAATTAATATTAGTTCATTGTTTGTTTTTATTTCCTTTCATACATGTAACACGTTTTAAATAAAGGAAATTTGTGGTGTAATTTTTAAAATCAATAATAATTTTTCTACCAGGTGAGTTTGAAAATAAATTTTAGTTTGATAATTTAAATAAAAAAAAATTCCTCTTGCAACAAGAGGTAAATTAATAAAAATAAAATAATTTAATCTTCTAAAATTATAATTACAAATAAAGACAAATAAATTCAATTTAACAAAACTTAATAAATCATAACAGTATATTATACTCATTAAAATGATTTAAGTATTTGATTTTTATAAATAATATAAAGATCATTTATAGTTATGAAGAAAACCCTGATGTTTACTTGATTTAAAAATTTTATTTTCAGTGCATTTGATATTTATATAATTTTATTTCAATTTTGACGAATCTACTTGTCGAGCTCTATACTTTAGAATATCGAATGGCGAAACTTTAAAATTTAGAATTGGCTAATTTTTCTAAAAACTTTGTACCCCGTGGGGCGATCATCAACTATGAATGTAATTTTGATCTATTTGTCCAGCTCTATATGATGGAATATCAGAAATGGTGAAATTTTAAAATTGGCTACTTTGAAATCGTCCTTAGAATTTTGGTGAAGGTGCAAACAATTGAACGTCAGGTATGGCTCAAGTTCGCCTACTAACTAACTAACTAACTAACTAACTAATAATTATATTTCAAAATAAAAATAAAATTTATTACTTTATTGCTTATAAGTATTCCCGTTTGTAAATAAATAAATAAATAAAGTAGGTACACCAACAATTCTGCAGTATTGCAATTATGCAAAAGTGTACCAAAGTTATAATTTAATAGTAGAGAGAGATATACGTTTCAAATATTCGTACTTCCGTTCGAGAAGATAAGCACTAGAAATTATTCCAACATGTAACTTATAATTGCTAGATACTTGAAGACAGAAATATTCCAAAAGCTCTGCATACTTAAAGTGATTTCACTCGTATTTTTCCCTGTCACTTAACTTCCTCAGCATGCAAACCATCAAATAAATTGGAGACCGTATTGATTTTTACTTTTTCTGTACTGTACCAACTAAGTAAATTAAAACATTTATCGTCTGATATATCACTGGCTCTAGTGAAAAACGGCATAACTGGAAAACGGTACTTTTCAGGAGACTGCTTACAATAAAATAGTTTAAACCATTCCTAAGCCATATCGATATTATCTTGAAATACTGCAATTCAATAATTTTTTTTTGCAATTTATTTGAAATATGCCCTTATGAACGAATTATTGCTTTCCACATCATTAGTTGTTCCCTAGTAACAGCATCAAACTATTTTATAATTATAGTTTGTCTCTAAGGTATCTAAAAAATCTGACGTAGCGCGATTTATACCTTTGTGGACCTACTCATGTCTGGATAACCAATAATTAGATCGATATACACGACGAGTTATGCCCTTAATGCTTTTTAAAAATACTATTTAGGAGTAAGATAGAGTTATACCCTTTTGCTAGGGTATAGAGTTGGACCTGCCGGTGCTAAAAAACAAATAAAAACATAAGGGCATAACTATAGTCTATTTTTATGTATGAGAGAGTATTAAAATAATAAAGCGTTCGTAATCCATAGGCGTACCACTTCTTTTAGTAGACAGTTAAAATATTTTGTGAAGTTATACCTCGAGTATTTTCGTATGAAATAACCTTTGTATAAATATAATAAATATATCGGGTGTACACTTATATTTTTACCTAATTAACCTGCTTATAACTTCTAAGCAGCTGAAGGTAAAAAAGTGCAATTTTTTCTAAAATATTTTATTTTTCCACAAGGTATGTTAAGAACATTGTGTCAAACGGGTTATGTAGGTATAAGGGTTTAAACTTTGACTTTTAAACAACGTTACGTTCATAAATAATAATTTTAATATAAAAACTACTTCTTACCTACAAATCCAAATCAGAATCGAAATCAGAAGATGAACTGTCGCAACCAATATTTACAATGAGTGGCTCGATCATTTCATCAGTAATATTGTCCAACTTCCACATTTTCTCTTCTTCTTTAATCGTATGATTTACTGCCTTTTCCCAGTTTTCAGGCTTCACATTATTTACAGCCTCCAAAAACAACTGTTTAACATCACTCATTTTAAAAGAATTATTTTTTCTTGAAACTTCTCCCTTTATCTGTGCCCATATCAGTTCAATCGGGTTTACTTCGCAATGATATGGTGGTGATCTAACCACCGTCATCCCACGATTTTTTGCAATTTCATCAATTTCATATTTTTTTAATTTCTCTTTATGAAGGGAACACAAATGATACAGTTCTCTTCTCACAGAACCGGGATGGAACTTAATATTCTTTGAATTTAGCCAATTCTGTAAATCTTTTTTTAACCACTTGGTTGCGGGCATTTTTTCTGTAAGTCTCGAGTGATAACTTGCATTATCCATTACTATTATACAGTTCTGAGGAAGAAGATCTATCATTTGTTCGAACCACTCTTTAAAGACATCAGCATTCATGTCCTCATGGTAGTCACCGGTACGAGTAGATTCAAAAGTCAATAAACCACCTTTAACAAAACCGTTTGAACTACCGATGTGTACTATTATCAGTCTGCGCCCCTTTCCTGATGGTGGATTTAAACCAGTAGATAAATTATTTAAAAAAGCCTGTCTTCGACTTGTAACAGTTTCATCTTGCCAAAATTTATTTAGTGTATGTCCCTCGTTGATCCATGTTTCATCTAAATAAAATATATTTCTTCTTTGGTTTCTCATTTCTTTTATAGTCCTTAGGTAATTTCTTCTCCATACTACAATATCGCTTCTTTCTATTAAAATAGACTTTCTGGAATGCTTTTTCCATAGAAAACCTATTTCTTTTAAAAGTTTCCATAGTGTGCTTCGACTCATTTCAGGGTAATCCTTATCATCTCGAACCGTGGCAAGAACTTTGTCTACTGTCAGAAATTCTTTTCTAAAGAAGAACGCATGCACTTTCCTTCGAAGTCTTTCTCTCAAATGATTTTCTATTTGAAATTTTGGTTTTCCTGGAGCTTTACGTGCTGTTTGAAACTCGCCACATTTCTCTTCTTTAACAACTCTGTAAATCGTAGATTTCCCAACACCAAGCGTACTACTAACTAATTCCTCTGTGTCATCAACACTTTTACATAAATGTTTGTCTGTAAATGATTTAAAACAATTAAATATTAATGTTTTTTCATTAACTGTTAAAGGACCGATTTTTTGTCGTTTACGCGGTACTTCCAAATTTTCCATGATCACACTAGAATTCACAATAGACTGCACACTGCACCTTGCATGTTGCAACTAATCGACATTTAGTAAGCTGTCAAGAATACACAACTGGACCTCCTTACTAACTGGAAAACCTACAATCGCATTTTCAGTAGTAATACCCCTAGGGCCTTGATAATACCGAGATAATTTTGTCATAGAGAATGCTGAAAGCGTGTTGCTTGATAATGGCCCGAGGCCGAAGGCCGAGGGCTATTATCCTTAAGCAACACGCTTGAAGGATTCTCTATGACAAAATTTTGAGGATTTATCAAGGCCCGAGGGGTATTCGATAAGATAATTTTTTACTTTGTAGATTTAAACATTTTTAAACTAGTTGTCAGTTTGACGTTTAATTAATTTTTAATCAAAAACTTGACTTGCTGAAAACACCAAACTGAAAACACCACATGTAGGGTGTTATCGCTGTAATCCATAGCTGATTGGATGAAATTTGACACATGACTCTAAATTAAGTAATTTGATTGGTTACAATAGTTAGTAAAAAATTATTGGTGAAATTTGTTGGTAAGGGATTTATCTACTTATAATTCGATTACTGTAAGAAATTCTTGGAATTAAAATAAAACAAAATTGGCAAATAGGTACTTATTGAAAATAATCTTAAGATACGGCTATGTTATCTTTAATACACAGGGCTTTTGGCCTGTCCAAACCTTTTTCTATTGTTCTGTACAGCTTATGGTTATAAAAGACCAATAAAAGACCCAAAACTTGTATTAGCTCAGGTACATTTATGACAATTTTAGGAAATATTTAGATTATTCCGTAAAAATATTTAAAATGACCGTACTAAGTTTTGCATTAGAAATGCTGTTTTATTACTCTCTCATACATAAAAATAGACCATAAACTTATTCCTGTTTTCACTAGAGGCAGTGATAATATAAAATAGAAATAGTCTTCTTTTTATAGTCAAATAATATTTAGTTTTCTACCACAAATGGCCCTTTTATATCTTCATTCAACTCTTATTTTGAGCAACTTCAAACAGAAGGTTCGTTAGCAGCTGAGCGAGGAAGTGACGTTAACAATTAACCTGGAAAACTCTAAGGCACAACTGGAGTTCTAACTGCAATGATTTAGTCCATGTGCTACAATAAATTATTGTGCTATTGAAATATTTTACGTTTTAGATGTGTAGACAATTTCTTTTTTTACCAAAACATTTATCTGCAAAAATTTTAAATATTACAAAGCAGGAAACAAAAAAGGAGGACAGAATGGGTAATAATCCCAAAACCTATATATCTATTAGAACAATTTTATTCTTGGGACAAAAGGACCTCAATCCTGAATCTTTTTGATAACTCTATCCTCAATAACGAATATTTTTGACTTACATCATAAAAAACCCTTATAAATTCTCATTTTTTATCCACGTGTCATTCCGTTCAGCACCAGGACTATTCACAGTCTCCAACAATGGCCCGGTACGGGGCGCCGCCCGTTCGGCCCCCTTAATGGGGCCCTAACGACGTCACATATTGCTATTCTTAATTGTCGGGTCGGGGCGCAGTCAGTATTTAATAAAGCGCAACTGTGAGTTCCACATTGGCGCTTTTCCTGTTCGTGTTTAACAGCTTTAACACTAACAAGAAATTTCATTATTCCCTTAGTCGGGATAATATTTTTGCTGGATATTAAAACGGTGGTAAGTTGTAATTCGTACAGGGCTAATTGGTGAAGAGATTAATAGTTCCAAACTTCACAAGTTCGGAAAATGTAAGGGGCTATTTGTTACTTTAGCACCTGTTTAAATTTAACGTATTTAAAAATTTTACGGATGAGTCACATAAAAATTAGAGCGGCGATTTTATTCAATCCTGCAAAAACCATTGAAGATATTAAAACTGAGCCTTCAAGTATTTCTAAATATTTAAGGACATATTTTTAAATTAAACTTTCACACTTCTCAAACGGTTTTGAAAAATAGTATTCATTTAACAATTAATTTCTTTGCAGTTACTAATAAAAAAATTAAAAAAAATCTCTCAAACTCTCTAGTCACGAAGTATATTCAAACGCTATTTTAAGAAAATAAATTTTCAATCTCCCTTCAAAAAATCCGCTTTGTCTAAAATACAACGGATCTCCTTTGAGAGACTAACGACACGTTGGCGTCGCTGGCGTCGAGGCGCTACAAAAATCTCACTCTCAGCTTACGCGATAAAATTGCTCTCACATTGTATTCTAACAACGAGTTGATGAAAAATTATGAGCGAAAAAAACAAACGCTGGCTCGTCGTAACTATTTGCTTCATAACTATACCTACAAATTGCTTGCCAGGAGACATGTATCTCTTCTAACAATTTTCTACATAGCTGGATAATGTGAGGAGGGAAAAAATTCCATTAGGGTTGTACGTAATTTTGTATGGAAAACTTGAAAGTTTCACAATATTGTAATAAAAATATTTTGAAATTAAAAAATTATCCAACGGGTTAGTTTTGGATGAAAAATCGAAGGTATATACTATCAAAATTTACGAAAAAAAATATGTGTTGAAAAGAACATAGAAAACGTACGCGAGAAAATTCTGAAAATGTCTGGAAAATTACGTTACAACCGACGACCGAATGCTAAGATGTTTAATTTCAGCGAAACTACTTTGGAAATTGTTAAATTGGTGAACAATACCAATATTCTAAAATAATATTTATTTAAGATAAAGATTACAATTTAAAAAGTATAAGAACAAAGAACTTATAAAAGTGGCATAATCACTTGTCATACATAGTAAAAATAAAAATAAGCAGGTAATATAAAGGACACGACAAAAAAGGTTCATTAAAACATTAAACGTTAAAGCTCTGTATTCAGTAATTGAGTTTTAAAATGATGAAGGGAGGTGTTAAACATCTCAAGATTACTGTGAGTATTGGCTAGTCTTAACATTCTTGGGATGCAGCTTATTAAACGCTTGGTTTAAATGATACAAAGGTACATGAAAAGTTTTTTGCTGTCGAGTTGTGCGGGTTGGAACAAGAAGATTTATTTTTGATAGAAGTTCACTACAGCTGCATCTGCCATTGATAATATTAAAAAGCAATGTGAGGTCTCTCTGTTTTCTCCTAGTTTCTAAGGAGGGGATGCTAAGAAAAAGCTCTATCGATTCATAATCACTAGGGGCACCCAGTTTATAAGCTATGTATCTCAGAAAATTATGTTGTATCTTCTCGATGTTCCTGCTATATGTGATATAATGTGGAGACCAGACAGAGGAACAATAATCTAGGTGGTAATTGCAGTAGTGTCAGTGAAATCGTGGGTTAGCCTTTTGATAAAACCTAACATTTTCATTGATTTATGGATAGCCGTAGGTATGTGTTGCTTAAAGCTTAAAGTGGAATCTAGAATAACTCCAAGGTCTTTGATTTGATTAACAGACTCCAAGATCTGACCATTTAAGTTATAATGAAAAGTAGTAGGTACTTGTGATCGATAAAAACGCATGACGTGGCACTTTACAGCATTCAAGTCCATGCCATTTAGGGAACACCAGTTGGACAGGTTGTCAAGGTCAGACTGAAGGCTGAGGGCATCGTAAATGGTTTTAACAGTTTGGAAAACTTTTAGATCATCAGCAAATAATAGTGCTTTGCCATGCCGGAAACAATGAATGATGTCATTAATAAATAAGTTAAAAAGTAAGGGACCGAGGTGTGACCCTTGAGGAACACCTGATGTTACCTGAATTAAATTAGAATAGTGATGATTTACTCTAACCATTTGAGTCCTGTTCGTTAGATAGCTACTAATCCATTGCAGTAAAACCCCACTTACACCATATTTATCAAGCTTTTGAAGTAAGACATTATGGTTGACTCTGTCAAAAGCCTTAGAAAAATCAGTATACACAGAATCAATCTGGCAACCCTTCTCCAAAGCTTCTGACAGGAAGTCGACATAGGTAACTAAATTTAATCCAGTCGATTTCCCAGCACAAAAACCGTATTGTTGTTCAGTTATAATGCCAGAGCAGTCATAGGTAAGGAAATATGTTATAATGTTCTCAAATACCTTAGGTATAGTACTGAGAATAGATATGGGTCGGTAATTTTTGATGTCTGACTTGCTACCCGATTTGTATATTGGGGTAACATAAGAAAGTTTCCAATAATCAGGAAACTCTCCTGTGTCGATAGATTTATTAAATATGTAGAAGAGAGGGCGAGACAATACAAAGCTGCAATTTCTAAGTAGGATGGGAGGGATAATGTCTGGACCTGGACCTTTCTTAACATCACAATTAGATAATTTCTCATAAATCTTTGAAATAGGAATGTGGTAAGAGGAGACATTAAGTTTTGACTCGATTTCAATATTGTTTAAGTTTAAATTTAGATTTTGAGAAGTGTAAACTTGATACTTCACCGCCGGAAGAAGCAGAAGGGTTATCAAGAATCATATTGTCAGGAATGGTATTATTGGATCTCTTAGTACTTACAAAATTCCAAAAGGTTTTTACGTTGCTTTTAACAGATGTTTCAACAGAATCTATGTAATCTAAATAGCATTCTCTAGATGTAATCTTGCATTGTGATCTTAACTGACTAAATATTTCATAATTTTGGAGAGTCCTGTTTTGTTTATAAATTCTGTGTGCAACCTTTTTATCGTTAACCAAGCGTCTAAGTTGAAAAGAATACCAATGCGGGAATCTTTTTATAACAGATTTCTTTAAGGGAACAAATAACTCAATTACCGAATACAATGCGTCATAAAAAGTAAAAATCATTTCTGAAAGGTCCTTCCCTTGAAGAAGCCCATCCCAATCCATTGCTTCCAAACATTGGAGTATACCCTTAAAATTGGCATGGCGAAAATCATAATAATACTCATTCCCTGGAGCAGCACTTGAATTCGTCTTACATTGTAATGTAGTTTCAAGAGGAGGATGATGACCATCTGGCGGGATCAAAATGTCTATGGCTGTCATCACTGTAAGTTCCACTGGGGATAAAACAAGGTCAAGGATAACTCACCTTTGATTGAGCACTTTGTTGGACTGGAAAAGATTGTAAAACGCACATATATTAGAGACGATTTCGATAGCACCTTCTTCCAATAATGACGAGCTAGGTTGAGCTGAAGCTGAAGAACAGAAGTCTTCAATATCCCATATTGCTGTAGGTAGATTATAATCACCAAATATGTAAAATTGTCTGTCTGGATGATGCTCGTTTAATATTGAGAGTTGATCATGGTGAAGTTGGTATAGATTAGGATGAGATTTAGGAGGAATGTATACGGCTCCCAAAATAAGTTTGCAATTTCCGTGGTCAATATTATACGGGTATACTGAATAATACTGGAGTTCCACAGGGTTCATTCCTGGGGCCATTATTATTCACTCTCTATCTAAATGTCTTACTTGTTTATATGCAGATGATGATGATGCAACTTTGTTTATTACTGACAAAATCTCAGTTAAATATTCAATCCAATCTTTTTGAAAACTAGAACTAGGTATGTCTTCTCATTGTGAATTGTGTCTTTTGTTTCTTTTTTATTGTTGTATTCAATGTTTGTAAATTGTTGAGTTGTTCAATGGCCATTTGGCTCTAACTGTGTTTATGGATCAATAAAGAATTTGAATTTCTATTTGAAAACAGCGGTTTTTCTAGAATATAGCAAAAATTTCCAACAATACTATGGAAAATATAAAGTTTTTTATAAATTTGGTATCAGAAAGATGAAAATTACACGAACAAAAAAAGATGTAGACAATTTAAGATTCAATACCACTAATTGAATCCCCATCTAACATCCATCATCCAACATTCAAACAAATCAACTTTTATGAACGCCGCCAAACTTGAACATTCCACACGCGTGGTTTCAACGGCTTTCCACGCAAAACTTTCATCCCGAAATTCCCGTGCCGCTTTAACGCAATAAAAAATTTGAGTGACAAGTGACTTTGCATGCTCGTCAGCTGATTACGGGCTTCTGGAAACACAAGCACAAGCATCGCGTGTTGTCTAATAACAAATCTGGCAGCGGCAATCAAAGCAGTTACAGCGAAGTTATTGTTTAGCCAGGTCAGGCCATACGTACGTCGGCACGACATCTAGCGAGTTAGCTATTAGTTATCTCAAAAAGTAAGGGAGAAATTTTCGCCGGCCAATGAAAACTCTTCTCTACACGATATGCAGAAATATGCAGTTAGTGAGTCGTCGAGTTACTTTCATGCTTTATTTAGAGTATCTTGTCATATACAAGTTGCGAATGTGTAATTTTCTAGTTTTGCATCATGAATATTTGCGAGAATTGGATAAAGATGAAACACTAGATTGTTTAAAATACTGAACATATTTTAGATCAGCAAAAAAATAAATAGCCAATGTAACTGGTATAGACCATGTGTACGGATTTTTATGTTTGTCTGATTTTTTTGTGAGATTTTCTTATTTTTAAAATTAAATCTTTCTATGTTACGTCTGAAAAAACCGATTTTGGCATGATTCTTTGGATTTTTCCTAATTCTCCACACTTTTTCATAATTTTCACTTTTTATTCCATTTATTCAACAAAAAAAATATAAATTTTCATATCTCCCATTGCTTCTTTATTAAAAATTGTAAAAATTTTTATGTTTGAACGATTTGCATTAGGGGATTTTCATCTTTCTTGTGAAAAAGTAGAAAAGTCAGCTAAAAATCCGCTATTTAATATCTGAAAAAAAATGATTTCTAATCAGCAATCAGAATATACAAATCTATGAGCTAATTTGCTGACAGTGGACTAAAGTCGATTGCTTTTAATCCATATATTGTCATGATGAGGACCCTTTTATTGAAGAGTCTATTGGTAATTTTCTTTTGAGTCTTCTGGTTTCTGGTTGATGTAGCAATGGTTGTAAGAGTGCTTTGGGATGTTCTTCCTCTGTTGGTGTTTTTGACCTCTTTCTTCTATCAATTTTTTAAATGTTGGGACCCTAAGGTCGGTATGTAGTGTGTCGTTTTACACATACCATGGTTCATTTGTCATTGCTTTGAGTATTTTGGATTGTGCTCTTTGTAAAAGGAGACCTACATTGCGTGCGAGAGTTACCGGGATCGGGGCCTACGTGTAGCTGTTACGTATCCAGGGCGAAACGCCTTTTCGACCTTTACGAAGCTACGGAGGTCTCTCTTAGCAGTTATTGCGCTTTAATACCACCACTCACTCTAAGAAATAAAACAAGAGAAGTACAACACAAATACAATTTTATTGGGTCACCCTTCAAATAACATACATTGATTAAATGTAAACTAACAATAAAATCTTACCTAAGCATACTGGGACTATCGGGGCTTGTCTTCCCTTATTGGCTTTTTTACTTTAAAGACCTGACTTTGACTTTGGCTCGGATGCCAGACTCTAATAATTTACTCAGAGGAACTTAACTTTTTAATCACTCTTCAGCCGACCAATCAACCCTGCAGCCAACTACTGACTAACCCTCCGGCTAACTCCCCGTCGTGAATAGTTTTTAGGCAAAAATCGCTGACATGACAGAATCCGTAATTTCAATAGATCGTCCTACATTTTAGGCAATCTAAAATCGATTTTCGGGTTTCTGCACATCAGCGAAATTTTGCAACGACCTGGTTTAATTATATGTTTAAATTTATTATTATTATTTACTCAATAGAGAAACAAAAAATATAAACATCTAATTAAACCAGGTCGTTGCAAAATATATATATTTGGGATTCGTGACACTATGTTTGATTTGCTGGCACATCCCCATAATTCGATACAATGCATCCAAATTGGCTTTATTACAGTCTTGTACATTAGGAGTTTGTTATTAACTCTTTGAATCTGAGATCAATTTGTCTTCTCTTTTTTGTTATGTGCTCTTTCCAGGTGAGCTTTTGGCCTAGGTGAAGTCCCAGATACCTAGTAGATTTATGTTCACGGATTTGTATATGAATAAAACTGACGGACAATGTCCTTTTTTTAGGGTAAACGTAACTTATGTAGATTTTGACTCGTTTATAGTTATTTTCCACTTTCCTGTCCAGTATTTTCGTAACTAAATCAATAATGTTTCAGGATTTTCTTCTTTCTTGCTTTATAACAGGACAAAAAAGTATTTGGAGCGAATCAAAACCCGCTACTATTGCATTGTGAACTGGAAAAAAGTATCCCAAACTTCACATATTTCTGACCACTTTGTGAATATCCTTATCCTTTATTAAAACAAAGTTTCGTTTTACCTCCGCAACTGAAAATCTTAATTTCGCCTAAAGACGGAAAAAGCGATTAAAAAGGTATCCAGACCTTGTAAAACGACGAAAGCCGCCAATAAAAACAGGAAACTTTCTCCTTAAACTTTCTCGCTTGTTATATTAATATTTTCTGAGTCATTTGAAGTAATTTCCTCTCCAGGTTTAGGGCCACGACCGTGTTTTTACTCTTCTAAAAATAGTTAAAGTGGAGTAAAATTAATTTTGAGAATTTATGTTTACTAAGTTTTATAAAAGGTCTGGAAAATGTATCCATACTTTGTTTAATTTATAATAAGCATTAATTGATAGCGTAAAAGGTATTCCTTTTGGTCCTAAATACATTCGGGCTCAATTATCCCTTTGACCCAAATTTCCTGCGTGCTCAAATAATCCTTTGGTACAAAATTCTTGCGGACTAGAATAAGTTGTTGACCCAAAATTCCTGCGGACTTGAATATACTTTGGGCCCAAAATTTTTGCTGGGTCTAATATCTTGTTGGCCCCAAATTCCTGCAGGTATTAATATCCTTTTGGTTATAAAAACCTGCGGACTCAAATAATCCTTTGGCACAAAATTCTTGCGGGCTAGATTAAGTTGTTGGCCCAAAATTCCTGCGGACTTGAATATACTTGGGGCCCAAAATTTCTGCTGGCTCTAATATCTTGTTGGCCACAAATTCCTCCAGGTATTAATATGCTTTTGGTTATAAAAACCTGCGGACTCAAATAATCCTTTGGCACAAAATTCTTGCGGGCTAGATTAAGTTGTTGGCCCAAAATTCCTGCGGACTTGAATATACTTGGGGCCCAAAATTTCTGCTGGCTCTAATATCTTGTTGGCCACAAATTCCTGCAGGTATTAATATCCTTTTGGTTATAAAAACCTGCGGACTCAAATAATCCTTTGGCACAAAATTCTTGCGGGCTAGATTAAGTTGTTGGCCCAAAATTCCTGCGGACTTGAATATACTTGGGGCCCAAAATTTCTGCTGGCTCTAATATCTTGTTGGCCACAAATTCCTGCAGGTATTAATATGCTTTTGGTTATAAAAACCTGTGGACTCAAATAATCCTTTGGCACAAAATTCTTGCGGGCTTGATTAAGTTGTTGGCCCAAAATTCCTGCGGACTTGAATATACTTTGGGCCCAAAATTTTTGCTGGCTCTAATATCTTGTTAGCCCCAAATTCCTGCAGGTATTAATATCCTTTTGGTTATAAAAACCTGCGGACTCAAATAATCCTTTGGCACAAAATTCTTGCGGGCTAGATTAAGTTGTTGGCCCAAAATTCCTGCGGACTTGAATATACTTGAGGCCCAAAATTTCTGCTGGCTCTAATATCTTGTTGGCCACAAATTCCTGCAGGTATTAATATGCTTTTGGTTATAAAAACCTGCGGACTCAAATAATCCTTTGGCACAAAATTCTTGCGGGCTAGATTAAGTTGTTGGCCCAAAATTCCTGTGGACTTGAATATACTTGGGGCCCAAAATTTCTGCTGGCTCTAATATCTTGTTGGCCACAAATTCCTGCAGGTATTAATATCCTTTTGGTTATAAAAACCTGCGGACTCAAATAATCCTTTGGCACAAAATTCTTGCGGGCTAGATTAAGTTGTTGGCCCAAAATTCCTGCGGACTTGAATATACTTGGGGCCCAAAATTTCTGCTGGCTCTAATATCTTGTTGGCCACAAATTCCTGCAGGTATTAATATGCTTTTGGTTATAAAAACCTGCGGACTCAAATAATCCTTTGGCACAAAATTCTTGCGGGCTTGATTAAGTTGTTGGCCCAAAATTCCTGCGGACTTGAATATACTTTGGGCCCAAAATTTTTGCTGGCTCTAATATCTTGTTAGCCCCAAATTCCTGCAGGTATTAATATCCTTTTGGTTATAAAAACCTGCGGACTCAAATAATCCTTTGGCACAAAATTCTTGCGGGCTAGATTAAGTTGTTGGCCCAAAATTCCTGCGGACTTGAATATACTTGGGGCCCAAAATTTTTGCTGGCTCTAATATCTTGTTGGCCCCAAATTCCTGCAGGTATTAATATCCTTTTGGTTATAAAAACCTGCGGACTCAAATAATCCTTTGGCACAAAATTCTTGCGGGCTAGATTAAGTTGTTGGCCCAAAATTCCTGCGGACTTGAATATACTTTGGGCCCAAAATTTTTGCTGGCTCTAATATCTTGTTGGCCCCAAATTCCTGCAGGTATTAATATCCTTTTGGTTATAAAAACCTGCGGACTCAAATAATCCTTTGGCACAAAATTCTTGCGGGCTAGATTAAGTTGTTGGCCCAAAATTCCTGCGGACTTGAATATACTTTGGGCCCAAAATTTTTGCTGGCTCTAATATCTTGTTAGCCCCAAATTCCTGCAGGTATTAATATCCTTTTGGTTATAAAAACCTGCGGACTCAAATAATCCTTTGGCACAAAATTCTTGCGGGCTAGATTAAGTTGTTGGCCCAAAATTCCTGCGGACTTGAATATACATTGGGCCCAAAATTTTTGCTGGCTCTAATATCTTGTTGGCCCCAAATTCCTGCAGGTATTAATATCCTTTTGGTTATAAAAACCTGCGGACTCAAATAATCCTTTGGCACAAAATTCTTGCGGGCTAGATTAAGTTGTTGGCCCAAAATTCCTGCGGACTTGAATATACTTTGGGCCCAAAATTTTTGCTGGCTCTAATATCTTGTTGGCCCCAAATTCCTGCAGGTATTAATATCCTTTTGGTTATAAAAACCTGCGGACTCAAATAATCCTTTGGCACAAAATTCTTGCGGGCTAGATTAAGTTGTTGGCCCAAAATTCCTGCGGACTTGAATATACTTTGGGCCCAAAAGGTTTGCTGGCTCTAATATCTTGTTAGCCCCAAATTCCTGCAGGTATTAATATCCTTTTGGTTATAAAAACCTGCGGACTCAAATAATCCTTTGGCACAAAATTCTTGCGGGCTAGATTAAGTTGTTGGCCCAAAATTCCTGCGGACTTGAATATACTTGGGGCCCAAAATTTCTGCTGGCTCTAATATCTTGTTGGCCGCAAATTCCTGCAGGTATTAATATGCTTTTAGTTATAAAAACCTGCCGCTCAAATAATCCTTATAGCGTAAAAGCTATTCCTTCTGAATTATTTTTAATTTCATGGGCAAAATGACACTTAAATTCAAATTATTTCAACTCAAGTTCCAGTACGACCCCCAGTAAGTAAATATTCCAAGAAATAGCACCGTGGAAAATTAAAAGCGCACGTCGCGCCGATGTGGAATAGTCTACTACACAACTCCGGCAGCGATGTGTAAGTTTCGCAATTCATAACCTTTGATTAATGATAATTGCTGAGAGTTTACCATCCAGTTATAAATTGCCGAGGGGAGTGTTAAATCTATAGATTTATAAGAGCCCCATGTTTTTGTTTACAAGGGAAAACTCGCGATTTGGCAAGTCAGCGAAGAGATATAGCCGTGTAAATTTAGACCGGCCGAGGAAAGTTCGAAAGTTTCGTCAGAAATGAGTATCAAAGGTGTTCTAAGGACAATTAGAGGATGTCCTGGATGAAATTTTGCGCTAAATTACAAAATATTGTTACTGAAAATACATTGAATTTCCAGAGAATCACAGACATAATTGAAAAGTCTTTATAGGAAAAGAAAGTCTGCTCCACTGTCTACCCAGACGTGGCCCAGGCTTTTGATAAAGTCTGGCATGAGGGCCTTAACCACAAGTTAAATTTGTTACTATCACGTCAGTATTCAGAACTCTTAAAATCCTATTTATCAAACAGATATTTCAGAATAAAACAGGAAGATGTATATTCTGATCTCAGAAAAATTCAGGCAGGAGTACCACAAGGTAGTGTACTAGGTCCAGTACTCTACTTACTACCAGTGATATTCCTAACCTTGAGCACGATACTATTGCAACATTTGCTGATGATACTGCCATTCCGGCTGTTGAAAACGACCATGAAGAAGCTAACCGAAAATTACAAACATCTGTAGACCAGATTAACACCTGGACTAAAAAATGGCGTATTAAGTTAAATGAAAATAAATCTGTTCGTGTTAACTTGACTAATAAACGAAATCAACACATTCCCATAAGAATAAATAACGCTCAGATTCCCTATGCTAATACAGCAAAATATCTTGGAATGACGCTCGACGCTAGACTTCGCTGGAAAGTCCACATTAAAAAGAAACGTGAAGTGCTTAGTATAAAATATAAAAAGATGTATTGGTTATTAGGAAAAAACTCCAAGTTGTCCACACATAACAAACTGCTCCTCTACAAGCAGATATTGAAACCCGTTTGGACGTACGGTAGCCAGCTTTGGGGCTACGCCAGTAAAAGTAACATTCAAGTTATACAACGTTTTCAAAATAAAGTATTAAGGAACATCGTCGATGCACCCTGGTACTGTCGCAACAGTGATCTTCATAGGGACCTGGATGTAGAAACTGTTGACAAGACTATATCTAAATACAGGGTGACCCAGGGGTACGTGCATGCTCCATAACTTTTTTTCTATTCAAGCTATCGGTTTGATTTTTTTTTAAACGATAAGACCGACAATGGGGCATATTCTAAAAATATTTCTATTTATATACAGGATGTCCCAAATAAGATACACAACTAAGTTCTGATTTTTTAAATGGCAACCCCCAATTTTGTTACATTTTTAGATTCGCCATTAAATTGTCGATATAACGCACCCGGGTTTCTTAGACTTATCTGCAATAGTTTTTGACTTATGTCAATTTATGTGTCAAAATAGCGTCGTGCAGAGATCCACAAAAAAATTCAGAACTTCACAACTGTTCAAGATAACTTAATAAACTTTTTTCCAGTCGATTCCTTAAGCTTCAGCGCATCTTCTGAGTTGTAGGCGAATTCGGAGTCGACGTTCTACCGACGTTCTTAATTACAGTTAAAATTAAACTTTGTAATCTTTGATTGTAATTATTTTCTATTAATCTATGATGAGCTCATGTTACTGTTAGTCCGGAAGTTAAAAGGATTAATGTATTTAATAATGGAATTTCTGTAGGGTTAAAGGGAGTAATACCAAGAGGGGGTCATTGTATTCCAATTTCAATAGAAGGAGATAATGAACTATGGAAAAATGATCAAAAATTTGAAAATTACAAATTACAAATAGCAATAACTCGACTTTTTCAAATACATCACCCTATATTTTATTACATCATTGCATGGCATTTTTTAAAAGCTTTTTGCCGATATAGGGTTTGTTGGGTCTATTTTGTAAAATTTGCGAGATTTATTGCAAAATAAGAAATGTTGACGGTCTATTCGAGAAAAAAAAAGGAATCGAGTAGGCCGCTGTCTTAAAATTTGACACATCCATATACTTTCAATAATTGTATGCGTCTAATAAAAAAAAAGGAATCGAGTAAGCCGCTGTCTTAAAATTTGACATATCCATATACTTTCAATAATTGTACGCATCTAATTGTTAATCATGAGTTTTACTCGCGAGGAATTAGTGAATATGGTCTACTGTATTGGCGAAGCTGACAGAAATCCTTTATTAGCAAGCAGAATCTACCTGCAAAAATATCCAGAAGCAAGAACTTCACGGGTGTCTTCATTCCTAGAGTTAAGAGATCGGTTTGAACTCACTGGTAGTGTATCTTATACCAAAAAGGAAATTGTTTTTTGACAATGTGCTGCATGGTGAAAGGTATTTACAGTTTCTTCGCGAACATCTTCCCAATATTTAAGAAGAAATGGATTTGAATACCAGAGGGACAATGTGGTTTCAACACGATGGTGCTTCAGTGCATAACCATAGGATGGTGCGAGAATTTTTAGATAATTCCTACCCTAATCGTTGGATAGGGAGAGGTACTATTCCTTGGCCCGCGCGATCTCCAGACCTTACTCCTATAGATTTTTTCTTTGAGGGTACGTGAAGGAAACTGTTTACAGAGATCGTCCAACAACTGCAGATGATATGAAAAACAGGATCACGGAAGCCTTCCGTTCAGTTGATGGAGCAATGCTTGCTAGAGTTCGGAACTCATTTACTAGAAGACTAGCAGTTTGCATGGAACATGATGGTGACCTATTCGAGCATTTGTTATAAATCAAAAATATTTATATTGTATCCTATTAATCATTCTTTCATGTTCTTGTAAATATTATAAAAATTGTTTACTTTGTAATGTATTTATGTTTCTATTACAATTTCCTTTTGTTGAAACATATTCTTTTCAAAATTATATGAATGCGTCAAACAGTGGCCTACTCGATTCTTTTTTTCTTTTAATTAGACGCGTACAATTATTGAAAGCATATGGCTGTTTCAAATTTTAAGACAGCGGCCTACACGATTCCTTTTTTTTTCCTTTAATTAGACGCGTACAATTATTGAAAGTATATGGATGTGTCAAATTTTAAGACAGCGGTCTACTCGATTCCATTTTTTCTGGAATAAACATTTCTTATTTTGCAATAAATCTCGCAAATTTTACGAAATAGACCCAACAAACCCTATATCAGCAAAAAGCTCTTAAAAAATGCCATGCAATGATGTAATAAAATATAGGGTGATGCATTTGGAAAAGTCGAGTTATTGCTATTTGTATTTTGTAATTTTCAAAAAATCGTAGTAGGCGGTAGAACGTCGACTCCGAATTCGCCTACAACTCAGAAGATGCGCTGAAGCTTAAGGAATCGACTGGAAAAAAGTTGATTAAGTTATCTTGAACAGTTCTGAAGTTCAGGATTTTTTTGTGGATCTCTGCACGACGCTATTTTGACACATAAATTGACATAAGTCAAAAGCTATTGCAGGTAAGTCAAAGAAACCCGGGTGCGTTATATCGACAATTTAATGGCGAATCTAAAAATGTAACAAAAATGCGGGGTTGCCATTTATAAAAACCAGAACTTAGTTGTGTATCTTATTTGGGACATCCTGTATATAAATCGAAATATTTTTAGAATGTGCCTCATTGTTTCGGTCGTTTAAAAAAAATCAAACCGATAGCTTGGATAGAAAACAGTTATGGAGCATGCACGTACCCCTGGGTCACCCTGTATGCCAGCAGCCATTAACAACGGCTGCTCCAACATGGGAATGTTGAGGTCATCCAGCTCCTCATAATACCAATTTAGTAAGAAGATACAAGAGGACCAAACCTTTTGAACTAGTTCAGTGATAGTGCTAGTTACAAACAGAGTATTGTGCGGATTTTGTGTTACACGTTACCGGTATCAGACCCTAAGAGTAGGACCTTAGTATTTAAGAATTCTAGTTAAGTTAGGTTAGAACAAAATTGATCAGATTATAGAAAACATTCCCACAGAGTCTTTTGCTACGAAAAAAAAAAGAGTTTGTTTAAATAAACTATTAAAAAAAATCTTGTTTGACAATCCCGATTGCGCTTGCAATCGTCATAAAAAAAGCACAAACCAAATTAGAATCCTCTACTCTATCGATTGGAGAAGCTGATTGAAAATCGGATGAAGCGAAAGTAAGAAACTTTCATGAATGTTGGAGACAGATCAGTTCGAAACAGGACATCGTTTTGATCTCTCGAGGGACAGGGAGCCAAAGGCCCGACAAAAACATGTCGGAATATCGAAAACTAAGAAGATTTTGGGATGTGTATCGGTCGGATTTAGGTGAGAATAATTCAGACGGTTATCAATCTTTACTGGGAAAATTTCAACCGGATGAAATTTTTATGAATTGTTTATTAAGTCATGGGCGTTCTTTAACAAAATATTTTAGGCATCTTTGTTTATTATAAAGTTTTGATAAAAAAAAGAAGGAGGCAAATATCCTGTTACCATCCATTTACGTGCGTGCCAAATTTAAAGTTATCCTGATTAGATATTCGAGGAATCTCCCGGTTCGCGGGAGTATAAAACTAATGCATCACATTTGTCTTTGATGCTACTTTACGAAAAAACCCATAAATTAGGGAACGCCCCTTCTGCAACGGCCTCTGATGTTGCTATTAATAAAAAAATTCTTACCACAAACATAAACATCATAGACAGTCATAAAAGTCGGTGCTTTATTAATGCGAGTTGTTGTTTTTTCTTGTCGCAATAATTCAAAAATTAAGGAGGGGTAGCTGATGTGTAACATGTGATTATTAGATGGGATTGAGTAAAAAAAACATGTGTAAAACAGTCGACAGTGGCGGAGTGGTCGAGGAAGGGATATGCCTACTAATAAAAAAATTCTAAATATTTAGAAAATTGGGTTTAAACATTTAATTAAGGGATTATGGTTCCACACGCGTCTGGACCAATGTAATGCAATGCCTGTTGGGGCATGTAGACCAAAGAGTAGTTGTTTGAAGTTCAGAGACGATGATGCAGTACTTGTCGATATTTTCTAATATTGTATTGAGAGAGCAATAGAAATTTGTGAATTTAATATTAATTTTATATTATTTAATTAAAACACTAGAGGTTAGATTGTGAAATTACCCCCTAAAAGGAAGTAAAATATGATTGAATATTAAAAAAAATAATTTAATGTTAATTGAAAAATATTTTAACCAAAAAAATTTTGTTTTTAATTCATCAAGTACTATAAAAATATTCTACACTCTTTTGCCTCATCCCGTACATTGTACCAGCTGTCACATTTGCGTTTTTATATACAGTAGGGTACAAGTAATTAACTTTTATATCTTCCCTTGGTTGTAAAACACCTGTTTTGTTACACTTTTATTTCCAGGTCTTATAAATCTGCTGTCAGCGCGCTAGTATCTGTATAGAAAAAGCTTTTGTATTTTTAGGATTAATGATATACAATATAAGGGGGTAAAAGACCGTGGTTAACAACCATTTTAATAAAGAACAAATACCATATGGTAAATTTTCAGGATTAAAATGTAATTGTTGGGGAACTGATTCTTGCATTTTTAAATTGTTTGCGTTTTTTGCCAGTACCAAATTTTTACCTTTAGGGATATTTTCTTCGTCGAAACCTCGACTTTAAGATGGTATGAAAAAAAAATCTGTTGTGCCACAAGACTTTCCCTGCAGTTATAAAATACAAATTAAAAAAATTCATTTGGTGTTAAAATTTTTTAAACTCCATATCAAATGATATGTGGAAAAAAATTGTTTCGAATTTTTTCAAAGTAAAAATGACTGAAATATTTCACATGTCAAAAAAAAGTAAAACAATATTTTAGGGTCGGCATTTTGTTTACTTTTTCTTTGACATGTCAAATGTCATTTGGATTTTAAATTTTACAATTTTTTTCCATTTCTTAGTTTTAAAATTAAGGAATAAAAATATCAGGATGTATTTACAAGCCAATAAGGCACCTAAATACCAAATAAATCTTTTATTTTTTTTGAAATGTACATAGGGCTACTGCGCCCCCTGGCAAACGGATTCATTCCACGATGATCCGATACCCACATAGTTTAAAAAAAAAATTTTTTAGGTTAGGTTCGAAATTAAGGAATGAAAATGTCAGGGTATATTGACAAGCCAGAGAGGCACCTAAATATCAAATACAAACTTTAAGTCTTATATTTTTTCGCGATGTACATAGGGCTCCTGCGCCCCCCGGTGGGGCGATTTCAACCAAAAACTAATGGGTTCAATCCCCGATCACCCGAAACCCATATACCAAATTTCAGCTCAATCGGATTAAGCGTGCGGACGTTATCGTGGAAGAATACAGACACACAGACAGACAGATGGACAGACTTCCATCTGGAAATCGTTTTAATCGTCTTAGGGGACCTCAAAATGAATATATCCGTCGTTATCTCAATTTTTTTTAGCGCGTTCACAATACTTTCCCTTTGCGAGGGGCCGGGAAAGTAATATATTGTTCGTATGGAAAAATTACGGTTTTCATAATTTCAATTCGTATAAAATCGAAAAATACAAAAGTTGCTTTGAAAAAATCAACACAAAAAACATTTTCAGCAGGTTTCATAAAAAGAATTTTTTGGGAGATAAAAATTCAAAAGAAAAAAAACTGTTTTTAGCCATTGTCTCGATAATGTAGAGGTGATGTTGAAAAATGATTAATACAAAAGTTTTAGATTTTTTAATCAAATACTATTAAACGAGCAAGGTTTGTATGTGTGTGTGTATGTGTGTGTGTCCAGAGGATCTCGAAATCCACTCGTCAGAATTCAATGAAACTTTCAGGGTAGACTAATTCCTATCTAAATCGGCGAAAAATGTAGGTCTCATGTCTGTGAAAATTCGATCTTCCGAGATATTTACAAGAAAAGTTAAGCTTTTAGTTTTATTTCCTAGCAACGGCACATAATAATAACTTGTTTCTATAGTAATATATACTATAAAGGATAGATGAGTACAGTCAAAGTGGGCATATAACGTCACATTCCATAGGCGTACTTTGCAAAATAAGTTTCTATAATATAAATAAGGTCACAGCATATAAAATATATATATATATATATATATATATATATATATATATATATATATATATATATATATATATATATATATATATATATATATATATATATACGCACTTCGTAGATTAAATTTTGAAGTTATATTATTTACAAAAAATAACAATAAACTTTATGCATCCGACACTTTAACATTGAACGAATTAAATTTAACCAATAAATAACAAGGAGGATTATATGTTGGGATTAAATTAAATCTCTTGGCATTAAAAGTAACGCTTCAGTACTTACCTAAACTCAAAGATTAAAAAAAAAGTTAGTTCAAGAACTATCTTTAAAAGTCACTGTCTTCACTAAAACTACTGGCATCACTATAATTGTCTTTTCTGATGTTTATTATTATCGATTCTATTAAATTATCTATTGATATATCCACTTTCCTAAATGAATTTTCCACATTTTTAAACATGATCAATGCATTTTCCCCAATGTTCTCTATTTACATCTGAAACTGCCTTCAAAAACAAATTTCGCACATCAGGAAATTTAAATGTTTTATTGTTTTGAGAAACATAACCTTTTAATAATTGAGACCAGATCAGTTCAATGGAATTTAACTCTGCGTGGTTCGGAGGCAATCTGAGAATTTTAATTCCTTTTTCTCTGGACATCTCATCTATAATATATTTTTTGAATTTGTTTTTATGTTGCCTTGCTATTACTAATAATTCTGCCTTCAAGGATTTAGGAGGACTGATAATATTTTTAGAATGAAGCCATTTTGAAATATATATTAATACAAAATTCTGAATCAATTAAAATACATACGATACGACTATGAATAAAAAAGTCTGACTTATCTGTCAAAAGAACAGGTTTATTACAGTAAAAACCATGGAAACAAGATTAAATCTAGACAAAAACTATATTAGGCCGATCAGATGTATTAAAATTTAAATTTTAACTACAAATAAACATTGAAGGATGAGGTAAAAATAAAATTTCTACCTCTTGAACCTGTAGTACTTTCTGCAAATTAAATACTGCACTCCTTTCTTCTGTATAGTACAGTAGTAAAAAGGTTTGACTTTATTTAATTTCTGGCGTTTTAATCAGAAAGAATTCAATTTTAAATTTGTCGCTTTATATAAAAAAGGAAAGGTTCATTTGACGGACATAAATAATTTGCTTGTCAAATGACAGCCATCTTATTAATTCAAAGTTGAAAATACAACGTTGCCAATTCAAATTCAGAAATCATGGGTTTAGGTAAATATTTATAGGAACGTTGAGTAACACTGTTAAAATGGACACCTGTCTTCCCTTCCCCGATAGTGTGAGACTACCCCTTACGGCTACTATTTTATTATGCGGACAGTTTTAATATTTAAGTTTTCATGATCAGAGAGAGAGAGAGAAAGAATTTTTGAAAAAATATGATATCAATATCTGCCACACCTCGAGAGTCTGGTCACAGGTTTTTGTGGAGGTTTTTACCCAAGTATGAATATCAGACCTATAATTTTCCTTCACTGCAGATCAAAAAATAATAAAATCAATTGAACATAGAGTTTTTCTTATATAGTGATAAATAGAGTGAGCTGAGCGATCTTCTGTTGACGGGACGTGTGCCCTACACGCTGCTGTTGCACGTCCCGGAAACGGGGCCTGTCCACCGTGACAATTCGCGAAGATCAAGCGTTAGTAGAAGTTGCCCTAAAAGGGTGAAATCCCCAGAAACTAGGCAACTTTAATGCATTTAACTAACCTCTGTGACAAGCAGTTGATAAACGTCAACAACAGCTGCAGCCAATTGAAAATTAACACTGACAGCTTTTTTTAATTTTCCCGCCTACTTTCAAGCCAATCGCCAATCAACTTTTTATTTATCTCCCTATCAGTATTTCAAGTAGATGTCGCCCACTCCGTGATTTTCGCGAATTAATTAATAATTTGTCATGTTATAAATATACTTAAATTATATACTCATTGGGCTGCTTACAAATGTAGATTTGAATATTAAGAGCGAAGCTCGGTGACCAGATATTTATCTACAACTTATATATTTGTTTTGTTTAAAAAATGATTGGCTCCGCCCTATATTACAAAAATTAATTATAAATAATAGTGAATATTGACCCTCCTGTTTAGACGCTCCAGTGCGCCCACGATAGACGTTGAATTCGGCATGCACGCCGGTTAATTGCATTCTTTTAATAAGTCTAGAGGAAATGGATTGTAAATTCTGGTCGAAATTAAATTGGAAGGTGGTGTCTTACAAGACAAGCACGAGGTGATTAGGAGCGATCTAATTTATGGCGGTAATTTTTCAGAATGGCCAATTTCTATTTGTTAGCTGAGCAGAATCTGTCTGGTTGTTTTTAATCTTGCTCGAAGAAGGGAGGAGGATTTTCTTTTATAAATTAGAAGTTTTGAGTCTAATTTTTTTCCATTTTATAATCTTTAATCTTGAAATCTTTATGTTCTGTATCAAAGATTACTGTATTTTCATAAATTTCTTTCAAAAGAACTTAAGCATTATCATTGAGCTAAAAGCATATAAAAGTTTCGAATTAATTTAATTAGTTTAAATTAGAAACAACTAAAAATATTATTATGATACAAATTCTAGTAGTGATTGCCCTTAAAATTTGCCACATTTAGTCCCAATACAAAAGTTATCGACACTTTAGAATGTCCAAAAAAAGGCGAAACATCTCCTATAATAGGAGAGAGAGAATATGCTTTATTGTCAACGAAAAATTACAAAAAGTTTATAAACAAAGCGTATTTAAAACTAATCAATATCTTGTCACCGAGCTTCGCTCTTAATATTCAAATCTACATTTTTAAGCAGCCGAATGAGTATATAATTTAAGTATATTTATAACATGACAAATTATTAATTAATTAACTCGCGAAAATCACGGAGTGGGCGACATCTACTTGAACTACTGATAGGGAGATAAATAAAAAGTTGATTGGCGATTGGCTTGAAAGTAGGCGGGAAAATTAAAAAAGCTGTCAGTGTTAATTTTCAATTGTTGACGTTTATCAACTGCTTGTCACAGAGGTTAGTTAAATGCATTAAAGTTGCCTAGTTTCTGGGGATTTCACCCTTTTAGGGCAACTTCTACTGACGCTTGATCTTCGCGAATTGTCACGGTGGACAGGCCCCGTTTCCAGGACGTGCAACAGCAGCGTGTAGGGCACACGTCCCGTCAACAGAAGATCGCTCAGCTCACTCTATTTATCACTATATAAGAAAAACTCTATGTTCAATTGATTTTATTATTTTTTGATCTGCAGTGAAGGAAAATTATAGGTCTGATATTCATACTTGGGTAAAAACCTCCACAAAAACCTGTGACCAGACTCTCGAGGTGTGGCAGATATTGATATCATATTTTTTCAAAAATTCTTTCTCTCTCTCTCTCTCTCTAATCATGAAAACTTAAATATTAAAACTGTCCGCATAATAAAATAGTAGCCGTAAGGGGTAGTCTCACACTATCGGGGAAGGGAAGACAGGTGTCCATTTTAACAGTGTTACTCAACGTTCCTATAAATATTTACCTAAACCCATGATTTCTGCAATTGAATTGGCAACGTTGTATTTTCAACTTTGAATTAATAAGATGGCTGTCATTTGACAAGCAAATTATTTATGTCCGTCAAATGAACCTTTCCTTTTTTATATAAAGCGACAAATTTAAAATCGAATTCTTTCTGATTAAAACGCCAGAAATTAAATAAAGTCAAACCTTTTTACTACTATACTATACAGAAGAAAGGAGTGCAGTATTTAATTTGCAGAACGTAGTACAGGTTCAAGAGGTAGAAATTTTATTTTTACCTCATCCTTCAATGCTTATTTGTAGTTAAAATTTAAATTTTAATACATCTGATCGGCCTAATATAGTTTTTGTCTAGATTCTTGTTTCCATGGTTTTTACTGTAATAAATTTGTTCTTTTGACAGATAAGTCAGACTTTATTTATTCATAGCCGTATCGTATGTATTTTAATTGATTCAGAATTTTGTATTAATATATATTTCAAAATGGCCTCATTCTAAAAATATTATCAGTCCTCCTAAATCCTTGAAGGCAGAATTATTAGTAATAGCAAGGCAACATAAAAACAAATTCAAAAAATATATTATGGATGAGATGGCCAGAGAAAAAGGAATTAAAATTCTCAGATTTCCTCCGAACCACGCAGAGTTAAATTCCATTGAACTGATCTGGTCTCAATTATTAAAAGGTTATGTTTCTCAAAACAATAAACCATTTAAATTTCCTGATATGCGAAATTTGTTTTTGAATGCAGTTTCAGATGTAAATAGAGAACATTGGGGAAAATGCATTGATCATGTTTAAAAATGTGGAAAATTCATTTAGGAAAGATAATTTAATAGAACCGATAATAATAAACATCAGAAAAGACAATTATAGTGATGCCAGTAGTTTTAGTGAAGACAGTGACTTTTAAAGGTAGTTATTGAACTAACTTTTTTTTTAATCTTTGAGTTTAGGTAAGTATTGAAGCGTTACTTTTAATGCCAAGAGATTTAATTTAATCCCAACATATAATCCTCCTTGTTATTTATTGGTTAAATTTAATTCGTTCAATGTTAAAGTGTCGGATGCATAAAGTTTATTTTTATTTTTTGTAAATAATATAACTTCAAAATTTAATCTACGAAGTGCGTATATATATTTTATATGCTGTGACCTTATTTATATTATAGAAACTTATTTTGCAAAGTACGCCTATGGAATGTGACGTTATATCCCCACTTTGAATGTACTCATCTATCCTTTATATTATATATTACTATAGAAACAAGTTATTATTATGTGCCGTTGCTAGGAAATAAAACTAAAAGCTTAACTTTTCTTGTAAATATCTCGGAAGATCGAATTTTCACAGACATGAGACCTACATTTTTCGCCGATTTAGATAGGAATTAGTCTACCCTGAAAGTTTCATTGAATTCTGACGAGTGGATTTCGAGATCCTCTGGACACACATACACACATACAAACCTTGCTCGTTTAATAGTATTTGATAATCAAAATAAATTACTAGACAAAACACAACACAAACAAAATATGAATAACAATTGCATTGGATATGCAATATCCGTCACTATAACTTAACGTTCAAATTAAAATTTTCAATTTAACTTAATTTAATTATTGCTCCTATATGCTGCATCCGAAAAGTCTAAGGCACGTTATAGAATTCTACCACTGTGTAAAATGGTCTTTCTTTAGTATCTAAATATCTACGAGTTGGTTTTTCCGATAACTTTTGAATATGCTTACGAACTAAGCAGACGAATTCAAAGATAAATAGATCAGGAAGGGTTAAAATTTTGAAATTTTTAAAGTAATTTTCACTTAAACCAAATACATAACGAATTTCTCTTTTTTGTAATTTGAAAATAGATTCGAAGTGGTATAAGCTACAAGAACCCCAGAACTACAAACCATAGCGAATGTGAGATTCGAATAAGGAAAAGTAGGTAATTAATGCAGTAGTAGGGGTTACCTCTTTAGAAACAGTTTTAATGGCAAAACATGCAGAAGATATTTTTTTTGCCAGGGTATCAATATGAGTGGACCATTTCAGGAATTTGTCTATATACAGACCTAAAAACTTAATTGAGTTCATCGTTAGAAACGGATTATTTCTTAGAGTTATAGGCTATAAAGTACCTACGTTTTTACTGGTGTTGAAACAAAGCCCATTCGAGTCAGTGTTATTAGAACTTTTTCATTGAATTTGAAGGTTGCGAATACTGATCGGTTCTATCAGTGTAATATAGACTACACTAAAAAGCAACGGAACACAAGTATTCGAATAAAAAAATTATTTTTTCTATTATTATCTCGAATAAAATAACTCACTGCATCCCACTCTCCCACAACCTAGACAATATTTCAGTGTCAGCGTTTTGATATGATACTCTTTATCAATATTAAATTCGGTACTTTTCAGATAGCTTAAGTGGTGAATACTAGGGTGGTCTTTATACGAAAATAAAAAATGATTGATGATCAAAGTCTGGTCTAATTTTTTTTTGATATATGGGTTGGTTGGATCTTTTTAGAAATTCTGGGTTATTTCATTTATTATTAACAACTTAAGTTTTTATTTTTTCATTAAAAAAAATCATTTTCACCCTATACGATATTTTCAATCAATTTTGACTCCAGTAATATGTTTTTTAACCTTTGCTGTTATTTAACAATCAGATTTTTACTAGAGAATTTTATTTTATGACCTATTAATCATTTACCTCAAAAAATGGTTGAAAAATTAGGCCAATTCTCCAATCTTGTCGTAAAATAAAAAAAACCTTATTTCAGACGACTGGACAAAATATATGAGGGATCATACAATTAAATATATTATTATTACACTTCAGCAATCATACGATTCTTCTGATGACAATATTATAACTCAGGTGAATCTGATGCGAAAGAAAATGCATATCAAAACTGAGTTACGACTACAAGAAAATGTTTTGTTCATATATAGGGTGGGCCAAACTTCTGGCCTCGGAAGATTACGTCGTTGTGGTAAGAGATAAAATTTTCAAATTTTGTGTGAGCTAGTACAGTTACTGGGTGCACATTTTGAAAATATTTTCGATTATACAGGGTGTTCCAAAAACTCGTGACAGCACAAACTTACATTTTTTTAAATGGAATATACTATATTTTATTCAAGAATCGAAAAGATCTCATTGAGAGCGTTAAAAAAATATAGCATGTTAATATATTATACGGGTGTTTCGAAAAGATATGGCCAATTATTATAAAAAATGACCCCATCCATAACACTCTGTAAAACAGTAAATCAAAATAAATCAACAGGTCTTTGTATTCAAATGTCATTCTCATATCATTGGCTATGCTCACTATTAATTATTTTGTTTATCTGTGGCTTCTTTAATACAGGGTGAAACAGAACTCAAATCAAGCAATATCTCAAAATTTTCAAATGGATCACCCTATAAGTCTTTTTACAATTTGTTAGTACTATTAATAAGCTTTCAAACGATATAGCATAGTTAGGGTATAAGTTAATGGAAAACTGTAAATATTTTATGATAACGGAAAAATCATGTATTTTACTTACACAAATTAAATGATATTAAATATTTATTATTTTAGTTATTTAATAAAATGAAAGTATATTATTTTCAAATTTTTCTATTTAAAAAAAAACTAATAATTATGTAACCAAAGTAATTAAAAGACTTACATTTACGTGAAATTTACATTTACATAAATAAACAATGACATTTTATAAAAAGTAGGTATAGTTTATACTAAATGTTTAAAATGGCGACCATTTTGTTCCATACATTTCTCTATTCTTTTGATAAACGAGGATCTTACTCTTTGTAACAAGCTGGAGTTATTGTGGAAAATGCGTTTCGAATTTTTTCTTTCATGGCTTCTTTGGTAGTAGGTTCAATTTGATAGACAACTTCCTTGATGTATCCTCATAAAAAGAAATTAATCGGTGTCAGATCTGGAGATCGAGGAGGCCACAAAATTGGCCCACCACTTCCTATCCACCTATCGGTAAATTGTCTGTTTAACCACCCACGTACACACCGAACGTAATGAACAGATGCTCCATCTTGTTGGAACCACAAATTAGCTCTTGTGTTTAAATCAACTTCCTCCAATAATTCACCCAAATCGTTTCTAAGAAAATTATAATACCTTCTTCCAGTGAGACCTCCTTCAAACAAGTATGGTCCTATAACTGTCTCTCCTACGATTCTTCCCCATACGTTTATGGACCATTGGGACGTTGAACGAAACAAATGTGGATTAGTATCCGAATAAAAATGAAAATTATGGCGGTTGACCATTTTTGTGAAAAGTGGCCTCGTCACAAAATAATTTTTTTTTTTAAAATCTGGATATCCATTAATTAATCCACTGAACCACTCGCAAATATTTATTCTTATTGGAAAATCTCTCTCTAAAAGCTCTTGGTTCATCTGTGACTTGTACGGGTGAAATTTATTCTTTTTTATTATTCTTATTGTTCCTCTACTAATGTCCAATTCAGTACTAAGTTTTCTAGTACTTGTATTAGGATTCTCAACTAAATGTGTCTTTAGTAAAAATTAATTGTCCTCATTGAATAGGAAACATCACCTGATATGTCAAATCTTTCCTTAAGTTTTAAGAAAGATTTTTTATTTGGATGTCTTCGATTGGGATATCTTTCACGATATACTCTTGAAGCGAGTAAACAATTTTTTGAGCATTCTCCTAAGACGTAAATCATATTAATCATATCTTCCTGTGGTAAATTCATTATAGTTATTTATTATTTAAACCTAAGAACAAAAACGAAGAATATAGCTAAAATCTCTTTAACATTTATTAGTAGATACTATTTTGACACTAGCGTACTTGGTAAACGAAATATAATCTAGCCTACTTGGTAAACGAAAATATGGCTTGATTATATTTCGTTTACCAAGTAGGCTAGTGTCAAAATAGTATCTACTAATAAATGTTTAAGAAATTTTAGCTATATTCTTCGATTTTGCTCTTTGGTTTAACTATAATGAATTTACCACAGAAAGACATGATTAATATGATTTACGTCTTAGGAGAATGCGCAAACCTAAAATGTACAGGATGCTTCATGTAATATTTTAATACCATTTAATTTGTGTATGTAAATTACATGATTTTTCCGTTATAAAATATTTACAGTTTTCCATTAACTTATACCCTAACTATACTATATCGTTTGAAAGCTTATTAATAGTACTAACAAATTGTAAAAAGACTTATAGGGTGATCCATTTGAAAAGTTTGAGATATTGCATGATTTGAGTTCTGTTTCACCCTGTACTAAAGAAGCAACAGATGAACAAAGTAAGTAATAGTGAGCACAGCCAACGATATGAGAATGACATTTGAATACCTTTTGATTTATTTTGATTTACTGTTTTACAGAGTGTTAAGGATGGGGTCATTTTTTATAATAATTGGCCATATCTTTTCGAAACACCCGTATAATATATTAACATGCTATATTTTTTTAACGATCTCAATGAGATCTTTTCGATTCTTGAATAAAATATAGTATGTTCCATTTAAAAAAATGTAAGTTTGTGCTGTCACGAGTTTTTGGAACACCCTGTATAATCGAAAATATTTTCAAAATGTGCACCCAGTAACTGTACTAGCTCACACAAAATTTGAAAATTTTATCTCTTACCACAACGACGTAATCCTCCGAGGCCAGAAGTTTGGCCCACCCTGTAGATTGTTTACTAAAACAAAATTTTAATATGTCATATTTTTTATATAAAACTGAACAATTCCTGCATGTTTAAATAAAAAAAAATATCTGAAAATTAAAAGTACTCAAGAGATAACTACAACTAGATACGACTATATTATTAAAGTAATCCCAAGTTATATCTGATAAAAAAATCTCCGAGCACTTGTCAGAATATCTTAATACCATTCTTATTCCAGTCAAGACCTTCTAAGAGATTTCTTGATTATGAACTCACGGGCTCCAACTCGGTCGGAGCCTAGCTCGCGTCTTATGGCCCATTTTCAATTCTTATCTCGTACGTCGCATGACACCCTCGTCCCAGACATAAAAAGGAGACGAATTAGTCTTATAAAAAGGAAAAACTAATGTGTTTACTTCGTCGTGTACTCAATTAAGATTGTTTGGGTTTTTTATAACCAGTTGTCGTAAAACGGTGCCACCGTTTTTAATTAACAAAAATCCGTAAAAATTTTTAACTCGCAAACCCTTTGGATAACGTAGAATAACGCAAATTGTTGTCCAACAAAATTGGCAATAAAATTAAACATCGTACATGGAAGTGGAACAGACAGACAACTACAAATGTATGGACAAGACATAGAATGGAGCTCAACAGGGAAATATCTAGGGGTTAAACTAGACCAAGGACTAACCTTGTAAATCCACTAGGAAGAAGATTCAAGCCCAACATAATATCTGCTTGAAAAAAGCTGTTAACGCACCCTGGTACGTTGCCAACAGATGGTTATTCAGAGATCTAGAATCCAAGAGAGTCCTGGACATCATGAATGACCGAGCAAAGAAGATATTTGAAAATTCGAGGAACCAACCCAACCAACAGCTGAGATAACTGACAGACTACCTTGCAGATGACCGCGGAAAGCATAAGAGACCGAGGAGGCAACTCCTCAACACTAACTACGATTGATAACCAAAGTCATCACAAGTTGATTTAATTTTTGTGAAATTGAGGAACTCACATGCGAACGACGAGGGAGTCCCGAAGATATGAATCGACGTATAACTCCGGACTACCCTAACCAACGGCGGCTGTTACAGGAGTAACAGCAAGGAAGAGAAGCGGCGGTAAAAAAAAAAAAGGGGGGGGGGGGCAAAGGGGGAGAAAGGGGAAGGGAAAGGATAAGGGGGGAGAGAGGGGGACACAGAAAGGCAAGGGGCTAAGGGGGGAGGGAAAAACACGAAGGGAGGGACTCAGGGGGGGAGGAGGGGGGGGAACACAAAAAACCAAAACCAACCGCCACACAGGACCAGGCAACTCCTCAATACTAACCCGGCCTTGGCCACCAAAACAAGGGGCGGAAAGGCATAAGGGAGAAAGGGGAACACACAAGGGACAAGGGTGGGATAAGGGGGGAGGGGAAAACACGAACGGAGGGGCTCAGGGAGGAAACACATTAAACCAACTGCCACGACAGGACCAGACTTTACCCTGAAAAGGAGGAAAACTCCTATAGCAGGGAATTAGGAAAATGAAATGTCCTAGAAAAATGTAATATATATCTATATACCAAAAGAAAATAAATAATAAACTAAAAAAAAAAAAAAAAACAGGACCAGACAAAACATAACACACCAGCGCGCACAGAAACCTTAGGAAAAAATTTAGCTAGCTAGGTTGCTAATATTGTAATCAGGGCCTCGCCCTGAAAAGGAGGAAAACTCTTATAGCAGGGAATTAGGAAAATGAAATGTCCTAGAAAAATCTAATATATACCAAAAGAAAATAAATAATAAAATAAAATAAAAAAAAAAAAACTAACAGGACCAGACTAACTGGCAAAAGGCACACCAAGAACAGACACAGAGATACAGGGAGAAAAGCGCATCACGCTACCCCTAAAACATAGGTTAGCAAATATCCCTATAACTGCCTTCAGCGGGATGAATGTAAGAAGACCCAGAACTGAAAGATTCCGGGGGGTATGTGGAGTGTTTGGGCATGGCCTTCTCTCAAGAGAAAAAATCACGATTTTTCCACTTTAGGGACGACCGTGCTCAAGAGAGAGAGAGATATAAATTATTGTTCAATTTAAAATTTTCAAATTAACTTAATTAAATTATCGCTCCTATATGTTGCAACCCAAAAGTCTATGGCACGTTATAGAATTCTACCACTGTGTAAAATGGTCTTTCTTGAAGAACACCCCTAGTCGATCTTCTGAACTTATATGAATTTATAGATTTTAACTGTATCGGGAGGTTATTAAACAATTTTTTGCATTGCAGGTAATAGAATTTTTTATTAGGTCAGAGGTGGGAATAGTTAAGTAAACATCAATGGTAAACCATAGCGAAGCTGAGATTCGAATAAGAAAAAGTAGGTCATTATGTAGTAGTAGGGGTTAGCTCTTTAGAAACAGTTTTAATGGCAAAACATGCAGAAGATAATTTTTTTTGCCAAGGTCTCAATATGAGTGGACCATTTCAGGAATTTGTCTATAAAAAGACCTAAAAACTTAATTGAGTTCACCGTTAGAATCGGATTATTGCTTAGAGTTATAGGCTGTAAAGTACCTCTGTAAGACATTGCTACGGTTTTACTGGTATTGAAACAAAGCCCATTCGAGTCAGACCATGACTTGATAGTTACTAGATCTTTGTTAATGCTAGATTGTAATGTCTGTATATCAGAACTACTCCAGGTTACACTCGTGTCATTGGCAAGTAATTCTTCCACTTATTTTTAAGTCTGTGATATCATTGATGAATAATAAAAATAAAATCGGACCTAATACTGAACCTTGAGGTACTCCACTGCTAATTGGCAGATATGTAGCCCATTAGCCCGTACCTGCTGATTTCTATTTTCTAAGTAAGTTTTAAACCATTGCAAAGGAGAACCCCGTACGCCATAAATTTGTAGTTTCTTTATTAAGATTTCATGATTAACACAATCAAAGCCCTTTGCGAAGTCACAAAATACTGAAGCTGTGAAAAGTTTATCATTAAGTGATGTATATATTTCATTCAGAACGGAAAACATTGCGTCACTAGTGCATTTTTTAGGAAGGAAACCATACTGATGAGGTGTTAAGATGTTTTGTTTGGCCTTTCTATTATCTTCGATAAGGTAGGTAATAAAGCAATAGGTCTATAGTTTATTTATATTATTATAGCTGTTTTTAAACAGCTCGGAAAGATAACAGATTCGAAGGATTCATTAATAAGCGAAGTTAACATGTTAATTACTACATCAGGTATATTTGAAAATATTTTAGTGGACAAGCCATCATTTCCACAGGAAGATTTATTTTGAATGCTGTTTATGGTTTGCACTAGTTCGTTCTTATCTAGGGGTCCTAGGAAGAAACTATTACCGATCCTTTTAGTAGGTAGGAGGAAGGAGAGAGCATCCTGGCCCGGAGCTATGTTAGAGCTGATATTCTTACTTGCATTAACAAAATAATTGTTTAATTCATCAGGACTAGGATTAACAGTGTTTGAGAAACGGGTTTTATTTCTTAAGTCATTTATAATAGACCAGGTTTCTTTTGAAGAGTTTTTAGCACTTAAGATGCGATTTTTATAATAGTTTTTCTTAGTAGATTTGATAATTTTCCGATACATTATTCTATAGTTGTTGATATAATTTAATATTAGGGGGTTATCTGAGAATTTTTTAATATACATAAGTGACCTCATATTTTTTGAAGAGATTCTTATTCCTTTAGTTTTAATGGGGCGAAGGGGAAATGCTGTGTTGAAACACTTAATTATTTTATTCAGGAAGTCCAAAAATTTAGAGTCAATATCTTCAGGGCTTCTTAATGGTGTGTTGATGGAAGTGGATGAAGAGGATCTCAAACCTGATAAACAACACTGAAAGACGAAAACACAGTTAGCCTACAGCTGGAATATCGGGACAGGAAAAGACTCCATATTACATTAATGCTGATTTTCAATCGGAGCACTTTCCGCCCTATCCTGACAGACCGTTTGGTGCTATTAAATTTTTTCGAATTAACGAAAATTGTTCTAAAAACCGTTTAAAACAAATTGATTTTAAACCGGGTAAAAAGACCCGCGAATTCGGATAAATCCTAGTTTCGTTTTTCGCTGTTTGTATATGTATATCCCTACAATATAACATTAAAATAAATTGAAATTTGTGATTGGAGTCAGGCGAGCGTTAAATTGAATTTGCTCATTGCGCCTCCGTCGAACTCCATATACTGAGGATAATTGATTAATTGAAATATTAGGCGGAATCGTTCGTACGAGAATTGATGATGTTGCCATGATGAAAAACGTTTTAAGTGATCGTTGAACGGTGTGTTAGTTTATTGGCAATTTTTTTTACCAATTCTGACTTCTTATTATTCAAGCTGGATTTTATATATAATTGTCAATTTTTGCATTCTTTCAATTTCGAAATATACCAAAATATATTGAAAATAACTACTCCTTGGCCTACTTGCCCCGTCAGGTATTGAATTACATCGTTCTGGATGCGTGTTAGGACCCAAACTTTGTCGAAACAGTCTAACACTTTGATTATTTTATTCAGCACACCATTAAGAAGCCCGGCTTGAGCGCGGTCGTCCCTCAAGGGGAAAAATCGTGATTTTTCCTCTTGAGAGAAGGCCATGCCCAAACACTCCACATACCCCCCGGAATCTTACATTTATCCCGCTGAAGGCAGTTATAGGGATATTTGCTATCAATCTAGTTTTTAGGGGTAGCGATAAGCGCTTTTCTCCCTATATCTCAGTGTCGTGTCTTGGTGTGCCTTTGTCAGTTAGTCTGGTCCTGTGTGGCGGTTGGTTTTGGTTTTTTGTGTTCCCCCCTCCTCCCCCCCTGAGTCCCTCCCTTCGTGTTTTTCCCTCCCCCTTATCCCCTTGCCTTTCTGTGTCCCCCTCTCTCCCCCCTTATCCTTTCCCCCCCCTTATCCTTTCCCCCCCCCCCCTCCTTTTCTTGAACAGCACAACCTGGTTTTTCTCTGAATTAATCGCGATCTTCCACTTCACACACCATTCCTCAGATTGCTCAGTGCCTCTTGGAGATAACGAGTTATCATCCTGGGGATTATTTTATTAAAGGAGGTTGTCATTTTTATAGCCTCAGTAGAAAGTAGCGCCATCTTCACTTTAATGACAAAATTAAAATTGCAGAATTTATTAAGCAAGTCTTTTGATAACATTACCATAATGTGATCGTTCTTTAACTATTTAGATACATTTAAGTTTTGAAATAAATCCACTCCTTTTCGTGAAACTATTATTTATCTAGCTTTCGTTGTCAGGCTCATATATTTCAATACTTTCATTTGTTTCAAAGCGGTCTTCCGCCCTCAATATAAAATTGATTCTAAATTGAATTCTCCTGCCCTAAACGATTTAGAATCGCCCTTTCACATATTGAAAAGTGAATGAAAAATTACTTCAATTCGATAATCGACTCTATGCAAAAAGGGATGACCGATGGATACGGTGCAGTATGGCTCAGGTGGCTTCGATATCATTCATCCTTCCTGTCATCCATCTTGTCTGGATCCTAAGCCTCTTTGACCCCTTGCTAGAAATTCTGACGCAGCGGCGTTCGCGAAAAAATTTTCCTGCTTCTTCAAATTGTGCGGTGTTTTAAAGCCATAAATTAATGTCGTTTTTATATTATTTCCAATCGAAAATTACCGGACACTGTGGGTTAGTTGATTCAGCTTGGTCAGTGTTCGGGGAGTAGGTTCGAATCCTGCCGTATTCAAGTGGAATTAAAGTCAGATAAGACTTTGGGCAAGTGCAAAAAGGTATTTGTGTCATACGCAGTTTCATTCACGCCGATAAACAGGCCAGATGAGATCGGATATCTCGTGGAACTGATAGGGGTTGGTGACATAATTACACACTTGTTAGTCGGTAGATCACCTGCATGACAAAGGCATAAAATTGATGCATTTTTAACTATTGCACAAATTGGTATAACATAAAATAACGAATTTTATAGATAAAAATATTAGAAAAACTATTTTACTATTTATCAAACCCATTTTTGGTACACTTGATATGCCTTTCATCATATTGGCACCCCCAGGAGAAGATTTAAACAGTTTTATGGTGGCGCTACTGGGGTGGCTAGATTTTAAACTTTGCAAAGGCGCTATATGTATGCTTATGATGGCATTTTCCTGTATTAGAGCCCATTATTCATTATTCTTTGTCAGGGAGGAAAATTTTTAGTGTAGCAGATGCTAGGTTAGATTTTATGGCATATTGCACTTTTTTTCTTGAATATTCGATAGATTCAAAACCGTAAATTTTGAGGGTGCAAAAATAAAGGTTTTAATAAAAAATGTCCCTTTGTCAAAACGGAACGTGATAAATGATACTAGAACAGAAACTGCTTATAATATTGTTGTTTGCTTATCATCTGCGAAATAAAATTTTGGGATTTTCAATACGTCAATTTATTCAAAAATCGTAGATTAGGTCTTTATCGACAAAGGAGGATTTATTTTAATAGAAAAATTTCACAAAAATTAGCGAAAGGTCAAAATCAAATAAAAATTGACTAAAATTTTGTATGATGGGATTTTTGGGATCGAAAAATTTATTCTTAGAGTAGAAATTTGCGGAAATACTATTTTTTAGAAGTTTCCAGATAAAAAGTCTGTAAACAGTTTGACAACCCATTTAAAAAGAATGAGGATCTTTAATCACTTTAATCACTGAACTACTCTTCTCTTTTTTACAAAAGTCTCTCTCCCCATTTACGGTTACATCATCCATTAAGTGTTCAGCGTTATCATGGAGTATTTTGTTATTCCTGTTTCCATTAATCCGCCTATATTAACCCATCAAAAGCAGCCAAATGTATCGCGGTTTCATAATAAACGAGACATTTAAATTTCTATGTCACCGCATTTCATGATATAAATCAGAATTCAAATATAAAACAGAATTAACTCATACATCCGCGTCCTGTTTCTATTTTTAAATCCATCTTAAATATTATTTATGATCAAAACTAATACGTTCTCAGAACTATTTCGGGCTTATCCTTCTCAAAACACATCAAGGAAAGTACTTTTACTTCGAGACTAGAAGATGTTTTATTCGGGAGTCAAATTAATGTCACGGATGCTTTAGATTGTGTCGCTATAAAAGAAGTTCGGTGACCAGTTAAAAAAAATTTGAATTATTTATTATTATCTTCTTGTGCCAACACTATACAATTTCCAAATGTGCTACTTTACAAAGAAAGCAAAGCAAAGTTTTTTGACCATCGCAGCTGAAAGCTTGGTAAATCAAGCTCTCCTGTTTAAAAAGCTCGATTTTCAAGCTCAAATAAAACCTCAAACTACTTGGCTTGCTGAATCCCTAAAAAGCAGGCTGAGAGTTATAAGATTCATCACTGGTCATGCACCACTAAAAGAGTTTTAAACAAAATAGTACTGTACAATGCAGGACTTGATTAATTGATTGATTATGACGATGTACCTGACTGAGGTTTATAAATGCCTCAATACTGCAGCCTTAAGACTTATTGTACTATGTCAGTTACATAGTTATGTTCAGGTGAAAAGGTTTGTTACCTTTATCACAAGATTCTATTTCGAAAAGGCCTCCTGTGGGTTTACTGGCCCCAGTAGGTTATACATCCAGTGTGTGAGTGCTTGGCACTCTAGTATGATATGAGAGGCCTCATTGCATATGGGTTCATCTTGAAAGATGCCCATTTTATGTAGGTGTTCCCTAAGATGACAAATTTCTGCTTTGATTCAGAATATTACTTGTCAGTACTTTTGATGGCGCTTTAACCGTTCGTTTACTGTTTTGTTGTCCCAGCACGACATCCCAGCGTGATTGGTGTTCTTTTACCAACCACCTAGTCAGCGAGAGTCGTACTGATGATTTGGGAATGCCAAACGCTGGTTCAGGACCAGTAAATACGGTCGCTGAGGCTTTCCTTGATAGGGCGTCTGCTTCCTCGTTGCCTTTTATCCCTTTATGCCCCGGGACCCATCTAAGTGTTACCTTATTTTGGTTAGCCAGAACGAGCAGGGTTTGTAGACAGTTCCAGACTTGATCTGATTTTGTTACATCTTGGCTGTCAGAGTAAATGAAAATTGTTTTCCCTCTTTACCCCCTGTCAATATTCTCCCTCAAACAAAACTCTATAGCATGTACTTCTGCTTGAAATACTGACGCGTAATTCCCAAATGGTGCGTTTATGTTGCATCTGGGTGTTTCACCATATATTCCAGCTCCACTTCCTCTTGCGGTTTTTGACCCATCAGTATACCAAACCAATATTCCTTCCCGATAGTTGTTTGTTACTTCACCTTCCCAACAACTTGTTTTTTGGTGCCCATTTCATCACTTCTCATTTCCATCAGCGAATGTGATGATTTTTGTGATTCTACTCTGTCCTTGTTCATGAGGATCCCAGTAGCCATTGCATTCCATCCCGAATGCCCCCATTGTCGTCACCGTTCTAATATAGGAAGTTTAGCTGCTGTTGGGGTGCTCCTCATGGAACCTGTAATGCAAATGCAGGCTAAACACTGGAGATTAGCAAGCTCCTATCGCCTTCATTTGTATTACTTTAGGCCACCACACTAAATATCCTTAGGTTAACATGAGTCTTACCTATGCAGTGTACAACCAGTGTACCATACGTGGTTTTAAGCCCCATTTAGTGTCTACAGCCCTTTTAGCGGCCATTAGTGCCACTTTACCCTTGTTAAGGGTTTTTTCCAAATACTTGTTCAAGGTTAGTTTAGCCTAGATACTTCACCTTCTGGATTAATTACAGTTGAGTGTTGAACAGCTTGGGTAGTCTTCTTATTTTTCGTGAATGCCATTAGTGCTGTTTTATTAGGATTAACTTTAAGGTTTTCCTTTAGACATCACGATGGAGGCCTTAAGAGCAGGTTATGCAAAAAAGAGACAGAAACATTGAAACATCTACTGTGCACCAGAAAGGGAAAAGACCTCCTAAAGCAAGTTGGGAATTCTTTTCTACGTGATAATATCCCGGAAATATCGAAGATATTTTATTTCTGGATATATAATTTTCTCAAACGCCACATTGAAACTAGAACTCCATATAAAATTATGAATTTTTTAGCGTCTTCTCACAATGCCGGTCATCAAATTACTGTAATTGGTTTGAGACGGAAATTCGAAGAACAATAAAAGTCGTACGAATTATCAACGAACTCTATAGGTATATTGACATACGTAATTCGACCAATCTATACCGATTTAATATTGCATAGATACAAAGGTCGATGTATCTTTAAACTGCATTCGTGCTTTGTGTAAGTTCGTTAGGATTTTGCTACAAAATTTTGATTCAATTTTGATATTTAAAGTAGGTTTTTTAAAGTAGGGTTAGCCATATGTGAGTAGTAGGTACTGAAGGTTTGGAAGAAAACAGGGTCCTTTATGAGTAAACCAGTAAGGAATTTTAATTTATTAGATTCGACATCCTAAGACCGGTTTCTGTCTTTCGACTTCATCAGTTAGGCTTTTCGAATCCAATAAATAAAATTCCAAACTCGTACGAGTCAATAGCTATATCCGCTACAAGATAACATTTTTAGATGTGCTACCATCTATGGTAAGAAGAGAGTATTGACATTAAATTTTGACTGAATCTAGTCAAGATGTCACTCTCTTCTTTTTTATCCCTTTCCATAGATGGTAGCACATCTAAAAATGTTATCTTATAGCGGATATAGCTATTGACTTGTACGAGTTTGGAATTTTATTTATTGGATTCGAAAAGCCTAACTGATGAAGTCGAAAGACAGAAACCGGTCTTAGGATGTCGAATCTAATAAATTAAAATTCCTTACTGGTTTACTCACTTTGTATTAATCTCTGAAAGGGATAAAAAAGAAGAGAGTGACATCTTGACTAGATTCAGTCAAAATTTAATGTCAATACTCTCTTCTTACCATAGATGGTAGCACATCTAAAAAGGGTCCTTTATATCTCACAAGTTATTTATTATTGAGCGACCGGTTTCGGCGATCAGAACATCGCCATCATCAGGCCCTGCGTGGAAAAATTATGGAGTTAAAAGAAGGTCACAATGCCAGTTTAGTTAAGTTATAAAATTTAAGAAATTTATTTTAATTTAATTTTGTTTTAATTTTAAGTAAAAACTCACCATAACTTTTCCACGTAGGAAAACAACTGCAGGAAAACACCAAAAACATGTCAACACAATAGATTGAAATAAAATTATATTTTTGTAGAAACAAGAAAGATTTTATAGGTACTATTTTTTTATATTTAAAATTTAATTTATATTTTATTTTTTAAAAAACGTAGTTATAAAGGTTAAAATTTTTACTAAAAATTAACCAGCAGTCAAAAGGACATTTACAAACAAATTAAAACTTTAAAACTAACACAAGAGACAATTTTTAGACGATAGCTGGTTAAACAATGGAAGAATTTTATCAACAAGTGTTTTTTATACAAGTGACGTGAAAAACAACGTTTAAAAATTAAAAGTGTTGGATTTTATTTTGGTACGACTGAAATTAATAAAGTTATCTGTAATGAGAATTATATAGATCCATGTATGGTTTGTAGAATATGAAGTAGGTGGCGTTACCAAAGATAATTAAAATTATTTAAATATTAGATTTTTTGATATTTCATTGAAAAAATTCCCGAAAAATCCGTATTATGATTATTTAGGAGTATATCGACACGTTTTACTTTCAAAAAGCGCCCCAACGCCAGTATCAAAACTTAGTAGTTCAAATTATTAGTATTCCCCTCGTATTTCTCATAATTTTCCTCTAAGATTCCGAATCATAAGTCACGTACTGTCTGTTTTATTTTTACTGCTTCAAATGTTTTTCTTTGTTCTTCATAATTTGAGTAAATTGGTTATAAGATGCGGTTGGTTTAAATTAATTTTTAGAGAAAATTACTACTCACCGTCTACTTCGTTTAGAACAAAATAAAAAAGTAAAAGAAATAGTCAGTGCCGTATTATCGATTGGGCAAATTAGTATTGAAAATAGGGATTTTTTTTCTAATTTTTCTATTATTTTTAGGTAAACATTTTTTGTTTTTATTTTAAACAAAGTAGACATGTAAATAAATTATGGTCATTTTCTTTTTAGGTCCCTAAATCAAAAGTTAGTTACCCCCAGGAGCGATCAGAGGGGGTGGACAAAGACCCTATTTTTACGGTTATTATGAAAAAAAAAATTTCCTCAATGAATGAAATTAATGCAGTTTTAGGCGCACCCACTTTCGCTATATTTTTCAGTTAATCAATTCGATTGGAAAATATATTCTGGGGTTTCTTTTCAGTTAACCTTTGAATTCTGTAAGTTTACACAAAAAATACATTAAATAATTATTAATAAAAAATATTCGAAAATCTAAACTATTGCAACATAAGCGTCCATATTCATCTATCAGGTGTTCAATGCTCAATTTTAGTATAGTTCCCGGAGATTTGTTTTCTATTTTAAATGAAAATTTTCCGGGAAAAAATCTAATTATGTTGACGGACAAATATCAAAATCAATATCAATACTCTATTGTCTGAAGAAATAAAATGGAATAGACATACGGACAACAAAAAACGAATAATAGAACCGGCGGAAAGTTTAAATTTGACGTTGACATATGTAACACCTAGCACAGCACAAGCGCTTTAGTCCAATAAACGAAGGTGCCATCAGGTATGTCCGGAACCATTTTTTTTTAAATTTGCAGGTATTCATGGCATTCATTCACCCCCGAAAATCTCAGGGGTCTGAAATTTGTGGAAGGGCGGAAAAATGGCCCATTGGTCTCAAAAATGTGTTTTTTTTTCGCCTATTTTCGCCGATATTTCCGAAAATACAACACTTAGAGAATTTTTGTTTGGACGAAAATGAAGATCAGTTTATTACCAACAAAAACGATCCTTATAATTTTTGTCAAAAATTTTATACTTTTCGACATAACCGGCTCCAAAACACACCCCCATTTTTAGCTCCTGCCCTGCATTTAGAGAGAACGCTCAATAAATCACGTAAAAATTAATATTTTTTCATGATTCAAAGTTCAGATGAAATAAGGAACCTGTAGCTTTAATATCATGTTACTTTTTCCTTTCATCTATTTCTCTGGATTATTGAAAAACCGGGCCAAAGTTTGATTTTGCTCGATATTTTGACCCTCCCATAAAGAAAGATTCAATAAATTATTTTTGTGTATTTTCATAAACAACATGTTTTTATGGCGTTTTTTTTTTGGATTCCCGGAGTTTTCGAAAATGCTCGAGTCTATCGGAAATTAATAGATAATCAAGGACCATATCGATTTTCAACGTCCATGGCATTATAAAATTTTCCCAATTTTCTGTTGAATTGGTGTGGGAAGGGGCCCGATGAGACTTTATCCCCGGGGTCCTGCTCAGCTCTGGGCGGCCCTGGTTACCCCAACCGCTAAATTTCAAAAAAATCTTAGAGCAGTATAAAAAATTATAGTTATATCTATGTCACCCGATATATCAAATTGGCTTTTTAATTTGCTTATCTTAATCTGTAAGGAACTATTTTACCTTAAGCCGGTACTGCACACAGCCGAAGACGGCAGTAGAAACGAAGTCAATAAACTCATTATGAAAACTCACCTGGAAAAGAAAAAAGGAAATTAGTTTTCGATTCTTAGTGGACGGTCTATTTTTACTATAAATTGTTTAAAGTTCAATTTGTGGTTTTTCTGTCATTTTGACGCCAAAACAAATATTTTTAAAAATTGCATTCTTCCTCAAATAAAATTTGTCTTCAAAATTTATATTTTTGAGTTTATTGTTTATTTTTTATTTTTTAAGAACTTTTATAAATTACGTTTTTATTTCTATAGAGAGACCAATTCATATTTAGATTACCTCTGTACTGTTTTTTTAACTGGAACATCTTCCTAACATGTTCCCAAGAACAAGGACATTAAAAATGTCCTACACTGCACCAGCGTCTGGACTTCAACAACTACTCCTTGGCCTATATGCCCCGCCAAGTATTGAATTACGAAAGTCCAGACGTGGTTTGTTGCCCGACCAAGAACTTCGATTTTGTTATTAAATGAGCTTGCCATTTTTAGATCGGTTTCGGCATTATTGTGCCTCGTCAGTAAGAAGCAGGCTAGCTCGACATCCTGTCTCTAAAGGATGTCTGAAAATGAATTCGACTCGCCTCGTTCTTGATAAAAGTGTTTGCGTTAGAACAAGTGTATCACGAACGAGGAGAGCCCAACGCCATCTTCACTTTCATAACAAAATCAAAGCTTGCAAAACTGTAGAAAACTACACGGTGGGGCATATAGCGATAGGCGATACCTTTTACAAAACGACGAGACACCACAAGATTCAGGGTCCCTTAAAAATGTGGTCAACCCCCTTTGTCTTCACTTCCTTCTTTTCTTACACTTTCAAAGTTCAAAGTGCTGAGTCGACGGAGTTGTAACGAAAATTGCAAAGTTTTACTTTTTTTTTCCACCCTCGGCAACGCATTGTCAATGTCACAGAAGCAATTAACAAGCTATCTATAAATCTTGTTAGGGAAACAGAAATATTGGAGAATATAGAGGGGTGATGCGGAAATAATATATTATGCAACGAGCAATTTTTGACTTCATACGAGCGATATTACGTGCAATGTTTTCGCTTTTATATTATTCAATATAATAAAGCGCCAAGGGAAGACACCATAGTTACAGACGCAATTAAAATAGGAGGCCAAAATCTGCTGATAAAAATAAAAGAGCTTTTTAGTCTCTGTCTATTCAATAGTAAAGTCCCCAAAAATTGGTATACTTCCATTGTAATCCTGCTTCACAAAAAGGGAAATATAGCAAAACTAGAGAACTACCGACCAATAAGCCTCTTAAGTCACCTTTACTCGAATTATAACCACCCGACTGGAAAATAAATTGGATTTCTATCAACCTGTGGAACAGGCACGCTTTCGTCATGGATTTGGAACGAATGATCACCTTCAAAAAGTCAAAACACTTATAGAAAAGATAATAGAATACAACAGAGCTTTAGTAATGACATTCGTGGACTTCCACAAAGCCTTCGATACAATAGAGCTACATGCAGTGTGGAATGCACTTCAGGAATGTAGAGTCGACTACCGATATACCAAGCTCATCCACAATATCTACAAAAATGGAACAATTACGGTAAAACTGCATGAAAATACCAACCTCATAACTATTGAACGTGGTGTTCGGCAAGGCGACACGATGTCACCAAAACTGTTTATTACAGTCATGGAGAGTGCATTCAAACAATTGGACAGGAGTCAGAGAGGTATAAACATAGATGGCAAGAACCTACACAACTTGCGTTTTGCAGATGATATAGTGCTATTCTCAGACAATCTAGAAGAAATGCGACTGATGTTGCAGGATCTGCAAGAAGGTGTGTGGAAAGGTCGGTCTTAATATTAACATGTCAAAACAAAATTCATGACAAACCTTGTTCCCAGCTGTGACTTAAGGATTGACAGAGCTGAGATTCAAATGGTGGATAGATATGTGTACCTTGGCCATGAGGTCAGCATCTCAAGGGATAATCAGACATGCGAACTAAAGAGAAGGCTCACTCTCTCATATGCAGCTTTTGGAAGACTTAAAGACATTTTAAGAGTGACATTCCCGTCAATCTAAAAAGGGTTTTCGACCAGTGCGTGCTGCCAGTGATGTTAGAGTTACACAGAGGAAGATGGAGAGATCCATGCTTGGTGTGACCTTGAAGGACCACATAAGAAACGAGAATTTGCGCGGAAGAACCGGCGTCAGCGATGTCGTTGAAACTATTGCGAAGCTTAAGTGGAACTGGGCTGGCCACGTTGTACTGAAGCGGGATGACCGCTGGGAAAAGAGGCTTCTTGAGTGGAGACCCAGAACGGACAAGCGAAGTAGAAGAAGACCGCCTAAGCGCTGGTCGGACGATATTAAGAGGACCCGCATAAACTGGACACAAACAGCACAGGATCGATTGGAATTGAGAATGATTAGGGAGGCCTAAGTTCAACAGTGGACACAGAGGGCTGATTAATAATGATGATGATGATTATTCAAATTGAAATTGAACCAAAATGAACCCTCAAACCTCGCGGTAAATTAGCGAAAAATTAAACGATAATAATTATAAACTTAAATTACTTTATACCAAATTCCCTTTGTCTTCCAACAAAACTCAATTTGTTACATGGACGTTCGTTTAACCAAACAAAATTCTTGAAATTCGTATTTGTATTGTATCTCATTTATCGAGTATGAAATAAACAGAATGCGATAATAAAACAAATAATAGTCGGAACTGTTTACCCATATATGTGTGCCTAATAATATCAACGATTCGGTACAGGGTGTTTCAATTTTATAACAAAATTTACGCGATTACCCCAAACAATTATTTAATTCAAATTTATTTTTTGTTTTCGTCCAAAATTTCAAGGTTTAGCTCTTTTGAAATGCTTTAGGTTGTATTAATTTTGAAAAATTGAACAGCAATTTTCGTTTTTTTAGGCTTTATTATACCCGAAAAGTGTGTTTTGTTTAATTTTTTATCAAAATAAATGAAATTTTTATGGGCCTCTAAATTTTCCAGTTTTTGGAACAAATTTTTTTCCACCTAAACCACTACGTACATTTTGCTATTTTTTTGTTTTTTTTTTTTTAGTTTTGCAACCAAATGGACAGAATTTTCTGTTTTTTCAGCTGCCATTATCTCAAAAAAATTTGTTTCATCACAATTTGTTAATCTTTGTCCATCTTGCAAGGTTTTTTCATGGTTTCATCATCATTGATTCTAGATTTTGTGTTTTTCATCTAAGTAAAGAAACTGTACCGACTTTTATTACTTCTAAGTGGGACACCCTGTATATCATTAGCTACAAAATCAATCGCATCCTACATTTCTATATTGAATGGATTATATTTTGAGGCACACAATGTGTACATATTTATTCGGTAGAGATTAATAATATACTGAAAAAAATATATATTTACACTTGTAAACAAATAGAAAATGAACTAAATAATAGTTTTGAGTTTATATGTTAGTTTTAAGCGTGTTTTTTTGCAGAAGTCGATATGTTGTCCTAAAAATAATAATAGTTTATATAAATGTTCTTCTTTTTTAATTTGAAGTTTCGAAATTTTAATCATCTCTGATATTATTTGCACTTGAAAGTAAAAAAAGACATTCTCAGACGTAAAATATCGATTTAAGTGTATTTAAATTAAAAAGAAAGTTATAATATCGCAAAGGGTGATTTCTACTTGAATTATCTCAATCATTATTTTTTTGTTTCTTTTGTTAGATTCTCTTTGAATTTCTTATACTTGAAATAGGATTTTTTTTCTCAAATTAAACCCTGATAACATTTGTACCCAAACAAGATGAAGCAAGATAATGAGGAATAATTTTCCATAAAAGAAATCCGGATTCTTTTAAATAATTACGGGTGTTTCGAAAGCCTTTGTGTACACTGATAGAAAAAATAATGTTCCTGTAAAAAAATTATTTATTTTCTTTTCGTTTTCTTCTCATTAAATAGGTTTCAATTAATATTAGCTGTTTTGTTTTTGGAGTATTGGAAAATAACAATATTTTCAACAAAAACTTGTAATATTAACATCAAGGTTCACTAGGAATAAGGACCTTTGCTTGAATAATTAATTCCATTGTTTTTTTAATTCTCTATTAGTTACTTTCATCTTTTCATCCTACCCTTTTCTTCCTACTTGTTGTTCTTCATTACTAAATTTTTATCGTAAGTAATATCATAAGGGCACCTAATTTTTCCGAAAAAAATCGAAAAAATACGGTGCTAAGTAATATTTTAACAAGAAGTATGAGTGCTGGTGGCAGACAGGAGCTTTCATACAGTTTTTTCATTCAAAATTCAAAATTGCGCGTTTGTGATTGGTTGAAATTAAGACGAGGGAAATAGTCAATAAAATAAAATACTTCCTCTATTTTTCCCCTCTCCAAAGATTCTCCACAGTACAATATAGAGTTTTTTATTATCCAATTAATGTTAATAATTCCGAATTAATCACAGAGGAAAAGCAGAGTCTGCGCGATAGGTAGAAATTGAAAAAAAAAGAACTAAAACAAAAGATATAAATAGAAAAATACAGACGGCTTACAATTTTTCGTATAGAAATTTAAAATTCAGCCCATTAGCATCTTCCAGATTTGTATGAAAAAAAAAACCGGAATATTAAGTTAATGAGCATTTAAATGCATTTCGCGCAATATTAGATCTAGTCCTTGGAAACCGAATAAAAGATTATTAGCTACTCCGCGAAGCAATTATGGAGTATGGAGTGGAAAGGGAAGCAGGCGAATCTGCCGTCAGCTATTTTTGCATAACAAAGACGGTAGACGTTGGAGATGGGACACAAAAAGCAGTAATCAATGGAAGACGTCATTAGATCGAGAAATCGAGCTTTATTAAATGGGCCTCACAATAATAATTAGGGAATCCAATATGTACCGCAATTAGAGGAACCCGCCTCGAGAAAATATTTAGGTCAGCAGTCGTAGGGATGGTCTACACCAAGAAAACGCATTTCTTTAGTGCAGAGATTATGACCATAATCATTTGAGGTTAAATACCCCTATAAAGGTTACACCTGTTGAAGTTTAGTGTCTTTATTGTAAATATAATAGTTTGAAGGTTTTAGATTTCTCTCATATCAAATACTATTAAACGAGCAAGGTTTGTATGTGTGTGTGTATGTGTGTGTGTCCAGAGGATCTCGAAATCCACTCGTCAGAATTCAATGAAACTTTCAGGGTAGACTAATTCCTATCTAAATCGGCGAAAAATGTAGGTCTCATGTCTGTGAAAATTCGATCTTCCGAGATATTTACAAGAAAAGTTAAGCTTTTAGTTTTATTTCCTAGCAACGGCACATAATAATAACTTGTTTCTATAGTAATATATACTATAAAGGATAGATGAGTACAGTCAAAGTGGGGATATAACGTCACATTCCATAGGCGTACTTTGCAAAATAAGTTTCTATAATATAAATAAGGTCACAGCATATAAAATATATATACGCACTTCGTAGATTAAATTTTGAAGTTATATTATTTACAAAAAATAAAAATAAACTTTATGCATCCGACACTTTAACATTGAACGAATTAAATTTAACCAATAACTAACAAGGAGGATTATATGTTGGGATTAAATTAAATCTCTTGGCATTAAAAGTAACGCTTCAGTACTTACCTAAACTCAAAAATTAAAAAAAAAGTTAGTTCAAGAACTATCTTTAAAAGTCACTGTCTTCACTAAAACTACTGGCATCACTATAATTGTCTTTTCTGATGTTTATTATTATCGGTTCTATTAAATTATCCATTGATATATCCACTTTCCTAAATGAATTTTCCACATTTTTAAACATGATCAATGCATTTTCCCCAATGTTCTCTATTTACATCTGAAACTGCCTTCAAAAACAAATTTCGCACATCAGGAAATTTAAATGTTTTATTGTTTTGAGAAACATAACCTTTTAATAATTGAGACCAGATCAGTTCAATGGAATTTAACTCTGCGTGGTTCGGAGGAAATCTGAGAATTTTAATTCCTTTTTCTCTGGCCATCTCATCCATAATATATTTTTTGAATTTGTTTTTATGTTGCCTTGCTATTACTAATAATTCTGCCTTCAAGGATTTAGGAGGACTGATAATATTTTTAGAATGAAGCCATTTTGAAATATATATTAATACAAAATTCTGAATCAATTAAAATACATACGATACGGCTATGAATAAATAAAGTCTGACTTATCTGTCAAAAGAACAAATTTATTACAGTAAAAACCATGGAAACAAGAATCTAGACAAAAACTATATTAGGCCGATCAGATGTATTAAAATTTAAATTTTAACTACAAATAAGCATTGAAGGATGAGGTAAAAATAAAATTTCTACCTCTTGAACCTGTACTACGTTCTGCAAATTAAATACTGCACTCCTTTCTTCTGTATAGTATAGTAGTAAAAGGTTTGACTTTATTTAATTTCTGGCGTTTTAATCAGAAAGAATTCAATTTTAAATTTGTCGCTTTATATAAAAAAGGAAAGGTTCATTTGACGGACATAAATAATTTGCTTGTCAAATGACAGCCATCTTATTAATTCAAAGTTGAAAATACAACGTTGCTAATTCAATTTCAGAAATCATGGGTTTAGGTAAAAATTTATAGGAACGTTGAGTAACACTGTTAAAATGGACACCTGTCTTCCCTTCCCCTTACGGCTACTATTTTATTATGCGGACAGTTTTAATATTTAAGTTTTCATGATTAGAGAGAGAGAGAAAGAATTTTTGAAAAAATATGATATCAATATCTGCCACACCTCGAGAGTCTGGTCACAGGTTTTTGTGGAGGTTTTTACCCAAGTATGAATATCAGACCTATAATTTTCCTTCACTGCAGATCAAAAAATAATAAAATCAATTGAACATAGAGTTTTTCTTATATAGTGATAAATAGAGTGAGCTGAGCGATCTTCTGTTGACGGGACGTGTGCCCTACACGCTGCTGTTGCACGTCCCGGAAACGGGGCCTGTCCATCGTGACAATTCGCGAAGATCAAGCGTCAGTAGAAGTTGCCCTAAAAGGGTGAAATCCCCAGAAACTAGGCAACTTTAATGCATTTAACTAACCTCTGTGACAAGCAGTTGATAAACATCAACAACAGCTGCAGCCAATTGAAAATTAACACTGACAGCTTTTTTAATTTTCCCGCCTACTTTCAAGCCAATCGCCAATCAACTTTTTATTTATCTCCCTATCAGTAGTTCAAGTAGATGTCGCCCACTCCGTGATTTTCGCGAATTAATTAATAATTTGTCATGTTATAAATATACTTAAATTATATACTCATTGGGCTGTTTAAAAATGTAGATTTGAATATTAAGAGCGAAGCTCGGTGACCAGATATTGACAGAATTTCTCCTACAAGTGTACAAAAATATTCTTAATCATATTATTTGTTGAAAATATTATCCTAGGCTGGCTAGGAGAGGATGAAGGGGGATAAGGAAAAATGCCTTCCTTAAAAACAATGACTTAAAACAAAAAACGATCCGAAATTTAAACACTCGTTTTTTAATTTAATTAAATTACTCTTCGTACAAGTACGTCTTACGTCTTACTCGAGGAAAATACAACGTTGCCACGTTTTAGAATTTTGAGGGACAAAAATAGACGTTTCTCGAAGAATTATTCTTGGAACGAACCGTTATTGGAGCTCTAGATTTACAGTTAAAATAATAATGACAGAGTATGTCAATCCAGCTAAAATCGTCGTTGTAAATAAACACACTCAATTAACACTGCACTGGAGCCAACCCCTTGTTTACGTCCCCGATGCAGAGGAGCCATGTAAAGCTTTCGGCAAACAAGCAGTAACTTAGAGGACAACTCTCAACTCATCGATCGCGTATTATCCAAAGCAAACAACAATACCATTCGATTTTAACCAGTCGATTTCCAATAAACTTATCATCGCGAGTGCAAACATGGCATACTGATTGCGAAGTGCGGGCCACAATTTCTGCGATAAACACACAATCAGGCTTCGTCATTATCCTCTTTGAATCGGTCGGCCACAAACACACAGACACACATACACATACACATGCAACGTATCTACGGGTCACTAATGACCGATTCAGATTGATTTCCATTAGAATTACTCAATTACTCGTTAGGTAGTATAAGTTGCTTTTGATAGTGATTCAAATCAATTACATCGAAATACGTTAATGAAACTTCAAAATTCCCGTGTTCGTTTTATTTGAGAAAAATTAACATTTCAAAACTATATATTTAAATTTACAAAGCTGGAGTTATTAATCTAACATAAAGGATATTACGCATAATCTTAAAATGTTCAGAAAGGTGTTAGAAAAAGAAAGTTAAACAGTAAAAAGCTGTAGAGCGATACAGCGATGCTTTGAAAGTGATACATTTAATACTATATATTTACAAAAGCGAAGGAAAGACCAACTGGGACAACAAGGATTGTTTGGATTTATCTCGAGAGATGATAGTGAGTCCCAGGCTCTGTAACACAGGCCCAAATGTGCCAGGGACGGTTCCAGGCATTAAAAAGTTTCTGGGTAAATGAGGAATTATTTTTCACGTTGGAATTGCAGCAAACAAAAACCTTGTTCAAAAACTAACAGAAGTTTAAAGATATTTTGCTTGCAAATATTCTATTTAAATATTATATCGTCTTCCCTTGCTTTAAATCTTTTATTCCTTTAAAACTCTTCCTTCCAAGACAACTCTGTTATTCTATGTTTTAAGTTTGATTCTAAATATTTTTGTTATAATCTGATTGTTCTGAATCATCTTTACAGTGAATATCTGGTTTGAGGTTTCTCTTCCTTGTAGATTGGGCAGTTTTCCCATCTATTTCGGCATTGATAGAAAATTGAAGTTAGGGCCAACCCTGGCTCTGGTAGAGAATAGGGCGTCCTTTATAATGGAATTTGGGCATTACAGCCACATGGGGGACCCACTTACGAAATTTTATCAAAAGAGCCTGCATGCATATATGGCAAATGGGGAGAGTGAAAAGCTATGCATTTTGAAACGATGAAAAATACACTTTATGTATTCGAGAGTATTAGGGGATTGGCCTTGTAGCACCCTCAAGTGTTAGCATAATTAGAGAAAAGAAACAAAAATGCGATGAAAGTTCAAAAAGAGCAACACTTTGTGTTCTTTGTAGTCGGTATCGGGAAACCGGGGAAAAATTGTTTGAGGATTTTGTCTAGACTGGGATATTGATTTAGGCGTTTGCAACATTTTTTTAAGGCTTTAAAATCGAGAGAAATGCTAATTTACTACCAAAAACGTGTTACTATATTGAACAACTGTCTAATCTTAAGTGAATGAGGAAATATACCAGCGATTAATAACATTTATTACCCAATAACCAAAAATGCAGATTTTTAAAAATTTTATTATAAATTACATTTAAATTACAAGCCATTACAGTTGACGGTCCTACACGCGGCTTTTATTCGAAATGGATTTAGAGTAAAATAATTTAAATAAATGAAAATTTAATATTAAATATAATTAGCCGAAAACCTCTGACTAAGAGCCCCATTATTTAGTTATAATTTATTCAAAATGTCAAATATCCATGATGTCCATTTTATCCCGATTCGAACTAATTGGGTCTGCGTTTGACGTGCAAATCAATCGAATTACAATATTTGTAAATACGAGGAACAGCCAAAAAGAAAGTGGCATTGGGAGATCCTCGAGAAATAATTATTAAAGAAAAACTTTTCCATATTTTATTTTTAATGTCTGTCACTATTTTTTTAAACTCTCTGTCATTATTTGTATGATAAAATTCTCTCCAAAGTTTATTTTCATTGGTATACAATTATTTTCAGGGTCATAGTTTGGGTTTGTTTGATTTTATTTCCATGTTCTATTATTCTCTCTCATTTTTTCTCATGCGTTAGAATATATAGTCTCCTGGAATGATGGACGATATCTAGATGTATCGCTTCCCATTGTGAATCTAGCACAGTCTCTTATATCGTTGCATATTTTTTATATTAACAAATTCTGCATTATTAAAATATTCTATACGAAACTCGAGGAACGCCTCCAAGACTGATCTTGAATTTAAGACAATTACCACCATTTTAATAAAAATTTTTATCACAGCCTGATTGTATTCTTCAAAATCCCGCAATCTCATCTTTCTCTAAAAAATATAACAACTAATTGACCTACCCTTGTAGAATACAAACGTCGCCGAAAAGGGCTATATGATAGTTTATTTATAAATGCCATATTCCTCCCTCTATTGGATTACAGTTACATTGGTAATTATCAATGATATTGTTATTGTTTCAAATAATGTATACTGTTATTTATTCAGAATGGGTCATTTAAATATTGATAGTGGCAATTAAGTTAAAATTTTTGATTGAACAAATTCAATAAAGAAATAATAACGCTCGATTATCAAATTTTAAAATCGATACTAATTTGTTTCAATTTTCAATGTTTATAATTTCCTCTATGGCTTTGGTTATTTAGAATGAGGATGTCACTTAGTAGGCTTGGTCAGATAGAAGGCTGTTTTGCTTAATTACATCTTCCAGTCTTTATATTAATTTTTTTTAAATTAATTTTTAATCAGCAATCAGAAAGTTACATTTCTAGGAGCTAATGTGATATCTTAGGAATGGGTTGGACACGCTCCATCATTTGGCAGGATGAGGACCTCTCCAGTGATAGGGCCTCTTGACTATGATTTGAGATCAGTACACGTCTTTTGAGTCTTCGGTTATCCCCTTGTATCAAGAGTGGCTGTATTAACGGATTGGTATTGCTTTCAATATTTTCGTAATGCGACATCCTGGATCCTGGGAATGGCAAGGTCATTGTGGAATGTTTCATTTGTTACGTACCATGGTGCCTCTGATATAGATCTAAGTATTTTAGATTGGCATCTTTGAAGAGTGGTAATGTTTGATTTAGTGGCGCATCCCCAAAGTTCGATGCCGTATGTCCATATTGGTTTCAGTATTGTTTTGTAAATCAGGATCTTATTTTCAAGTGACAAGCGAGATTTTCTACCTAGTAACCAATACAATTCTTTGAATTTTATGTCGATATGATCTTTCCATGTTAACCGTTTATCTAGATGCATTCCAAGATAGCGCACTGAGTTGGATTCTGGTATTATTATATTGTTGAATGAGACTGCCGGGCACTGGCTCTTTTTTAAAGTAAATGTTACTTGTTTCATTTACTTTCATTTTCCATCTTGTTGTCCATTGTTGTAATAAATTTAAGTGATGTTGTAGATGAGCCGAGGCTGTTTCTGGATTTTCATGGCTGGATAATATTACAGTGTCATCAGCAAATGTCTAGATTTGGGTATTTGGTGTTGTTGGTAAATCCGAAGTGTACAGTAAATAAATTATTGGGCCCAAAACGCTGCCCTGTGGTATACTAGATCTAACTGGGAAATGGTTTGACAATTCGCGATCGATTAGATATGACTTAAATAGTCTAAGATAAGATGGAAGACAGAGGTTTATCTTATAGAGAAGTCCATCGTGCCAGACGTTGTCAAATGCCTGGCTGATACCAAGGAATGCTGCTGGAGAATATTTTTTATCTTCTAGTGTCTTATTGATTTCATGGATAATTCGGTGGCATTGCTGCATTGTTGAATGAGACTGTCTAAAGCCAAGTTGATAATCTGGGATTTCGTGTAGGATATATGGATTTTTGCCAGGCTTTGGTACCAATATTATTTCAGCAGTTTTTAATGGTTTAGGCCAATACTGTAATCTCTGGGTAGCGTTCAATAGATATAAGAGCATAATAACTCCTTTCAAAGGAAGTTCTTTAAGCATTTTGGCTGTTATTTGATAAGCCCCAGGAGCTTTTCTGTTGTTTAGTTTAACTATTTCTTTTTTAGTATCTCTAGGTGTGAATAGCTTTACGGGTCTGTTTATTCCTGGATTACTAGATAAAGTGTCGGTGATTTCTTAATCTGCTATATTATCATGAGTGGTGAAAACTTGTGTAAGATGTTCTGCGAAAAGATTTGCTTTATCCTTATTACTTCTAGCACATGGACTTGGGATTTTCTTTTCGTATGGGTGGGTTTATTTCAACTGGTTTTAATTTTGCTTTAATTGACAAGCAAATTAACCTTTCCTTTTTTATATAAAGCGGCAAATTTAAAATTGAATTCTTTCAGATTAAAACGCCAGAAATTAAATAAAGTCAAACCTTTTTACTACTATACTATACAGAAGAAAGGAGTGCAGTATTTAATCTGCAGAACGTAGTACAGGTTCAAGAGGTAGAAATTTTATTGTTACCTAATCCTTCAATGCTTATTTGTAGTTAAAATTTACATTTTAATACATCTGATCGGCCTAATATAGTTTTTGTCTAGATTTAATCTCGTTTCCATGGTTTTTACTCTAATAAACCTGTTCTTTTGACAGATAGGTCAGACTTTATTTATTCATAGCCGTATCGTATGTATTTTAACTGATTCAGAATTTTGTATTAATATATATTTCAAAATGGCTTCATTATAAAAATATTATCAGTCCTCCTACATCCTTGAAGGCAGAATTATTAGTAATAGCAAGGCAACATAAAAACAAATTCAAAAAATATATTATAGATGAGATGGCCAGAGAAAAAGGAATTAGAATTCTCAGATTGCCTCCGAACCACGCAGAGTTAAATTCAATTGAACTGATCTGGTCACAATTATTAAAACGTTATGTTTCTCAAAACAATAAAACATTTAAATTTCCTGATGTGCGAAATTTGTTTTTGAAGGCAGTTTCAGATGTAAATAGAGAACATTGGGGAAAATGCATTGGTCATGGTAAAAATGTGGAAAATTCATTTAGGAAAGTGGATATATCAATGGATAATTTAATAGAACCTATGATAATAGACCTCAGAAAAGACAATTATAGTGATACCAATAGTTTTAGTGACTTTTAAGGATAGTTCTTGAACTAACTTTTTTTTTAATCTTTGAGTTTAGGTAAGTACTGAAGCGTTACTTTTAATGCCAAGAGATTAAAAACAGTTTAATCCCAACATATAATCCTCCTTGTTATTTATTGGTTAAATTTAATTCGTTCAATGTTAAAGTGTCAGATGCATAAGGTTTATTTTTATTTTTTGTAAATAATATAACTTCAAAATTTAATCTACGAAGTGGGTATATATATTTTATATGCTGTAACCTTATTTATATTATAGAAACTTATTTTGCAAAGTACGCCTATGGAATGTGACGTTATATCCTCTCTCCTTTATAGTATATTACTATAGAAACAAGTTGCCGTTGCTAGGAAATAAAACTAAAAGCTTAACTTTTCTTGTAAATATCTCGGAAGATTGAATTTTCACAGACATGAGACCTACATTTTTTGCCGATTTAGATAGGAATTAGTCTACCCTGAAAGTTTCATTGAATTCTGACGAGTGGACACATACAAACCTTGCTCGTTTAATAGTATTTGATATTAAATTATTGGGTATTTCTTTTAACGGCACACTAACACAGAAGAGAGTGTCGTAGGCATCCACCCTAACTTCTTGTCATTTGATACATCTAAAACTGAAATATGGCCAATACAATATAAGCACCCTTTAATTTTATGCATAAATTAGATCGCGTTCTATTTTTTCGGAGGGGTTCATTTATTATTCCTGGCAGGCTAATTTCCCCACCCATTGAAGAAATGGTTTTTCATTTCATTACTAATATCAGATGTTGGCACCCACGTTGCATATATACTGCCCCTATGCAGCGATGTTTTATCAATACGATCTTTTGGGTGAGATATGATGGGGTAGAAGCAGAAGATTGTTTTGTGGTGAGAAAAATTAGGACAATAAACAAATGGTAAAATTGATTAGGGTAAGTGGAATTGTGAAATGAGATTGTTTAGGTCGAAAAACATATACAAAAAATAGCTTTTTAATGTATTGAATCGTGGGCGCTATCATAGTATGTCAATTATAATGGAACGAAAAACTTTTCCAATAAAAGTTATTAAATTCAGTATGGATTATATACAAACGATACAAATAGCTATAGAGGATGAGTCAAGAAGATACAGAGGCGCAAAAATATGTTCTATCTTCTGTTATGTTAATTTCTTTATCCTTTATTTAGAGAAGGGTAAGTTGAAACACTATCGTCAACCACTCAACCAAAACACAAATTTTAACACACTCTACGCGCGTTTCGCCAACTATGTTGGCATCATCAGGAGTTGATGTTTGAGTTTGAGTCTATCATCAACTCCTGATGATGCCAACATAGTTGGCGAAACGCTCGTAGAGTGTGTTAAAATGTGTGTTTTGGTTGAGTGGTCGACGATAGTGTTTCAACTTAGTTGATAAACCAAAGGTTCCAATTTCCCAATTTAATTAGAGAAGGGTATATATTTTTTCTCTTTTGCACCAAAATATACAATTTTGGAAAAATTCCTCATTTGTACAATTTCCCCAAATCAAATAAAATTTACTCTCGAGTTAGTAGGCCCATTATAGAAGCACCACTAACGCGAACGTTCAGTAAAATAACATCTAAAGCCGACATGGAACTGTCATAAGTCAAGTCGGTAACAAGAACTCCGTTCCACCGACTTTCCGGCCGTTCGCGTCCTGCCCATTTCATTCCATCACGACGACGACGACAATCAAGCAAAGGTAAACAAGAACGATAATGCCCCTGCGGCGTTAATCACGGCTTAAATCACAATAAACTAGATTACAATAACAACTAGTAGTTAGACATCGTTTGGGGGGTGGGAGTTCGGGTAGGAGTTTATGTGTTCTACACACGATCCCCATTGATAACCGTAGTCATATGAGGTCAGAAATTCAGTCACGCAAGCCTGTCACGATACTATGAATCTCGGTTGTCTTCGCATAGTCCGTGGAACAATATTTTCGACTTGCAAATTTTCTAACGTCATAAAAACTTTTTGGAAAGAGAAATTTGGGATACTAGTGAGGCTAGCAATAAAAAATCACACTAACAGCGCAATTATCTTAGGGTAAAAAGACAGTGGAGCAGGGCAGGTCGCTGGTAGCCTAGATGGTCACTTACTCGCTGGTTACCTGACAGGAAGCTGTAAACACACACACTGGAGCTTCAATCAGTCGCTTGTCGGCGCGTTAAAGTGTATAATAAATTTTTAATCTTCCGCAGTATTAAAATACACATACCACTTAATTTTCGTTGTACAAATTACGCTACATGCTACATATTATGTTAATAATATTAAAATTGAATTTCCAATCTTTTTACCTTTAAGATTTAATCACCTATTATTAATTATATTGTGTTTTTAGAAAATGGTATTAATTAAAGTTACCTAAAATGTAACAATGCACGTGTGTGAGCTGGAGCATCCTCTCTCTAAGCGATGTAAACAATCGACTTGGACATTATGTCAGCTTACAGCTAAGCTCACTGCTACTATCCTAGATAACTGTACCGTGTACACGCCCGAAAGGAATCACGCTTTAATTCTACATCGCTGTAAGCGAGTAAGCGACCAGCTAGGCTACCAGCGACCTGCCCTGCTCCACTGTGTTTTTACCCTTATATACGGACACTTGTTCCCCGTTGTCTCATGAAAGCAAACTTAGAAGCTTTCAGCTAAGTTTATAGCACTTATTCGTGGTTATAACCAATCTAACCACGTGGCGCCCAAATTTAATTTCGCTTGCTCTTTAACAATATTTTTAATTAAAGATTGTGTTATAAGTTTACTGGCTAAATTCTAATCGAATCCACTTTTAGGTGACAGTATCTGAGCTAGGCTGGAAGGGTACGTAAAAGTTTGATTTTATTTATTTATTCCTTCAGTCCTATTGCTTTCAAAAAACTCCAGACAATTTATGACATTGCTGGTTAAAAATATATTTTTACTATTACAGCCAGAATATTTTAAATCTGAACACAATATTTTTAAAATACTTCATTGATTGATAACATTCTAGCTTACAGACTATACGAATCTGATTATCCTCCTGTCAGCATATCAGCTAGTCTGTAAATGCCTTTATCGCCCGTCCATCTAACCATTCTAGTAGTTATTAAGTTATTTTAATCAAGTTAATGTATTCATCGAGATCATTTCTGTAGATATACTCTCCGGCCTTTGTACAAAGGTTTATCAATTTGATATACGTCTAAACTTTCCATTTTACTTAAAAAAAAATGTTATATTCATACTCACCTATAAAAAGTTTAGCCTATAGCCTACTGAATATTTTTCTGCATGTAGAACAAAAACCATGACGCCATAAATATTCCGAGTTACGATCTAAACAAAACGTTTATTTCTGATTTAACTGACAATATTTTTTGTTACAAAATTAAAGCGAGTTTCAACCAGTTAATGGAGTCGTAGATAGAAGGGCATTGTGATCATCCAACCAGCTGTATTGGATGATAAATGACCTCAATTTTTAATTCAAATGACCGGAACTGAATTATTGTTCATTAAAAACATTTTTAATGCAACCGACTCATTCTATTTTATACGGTTCGATTTCGGATCATTGCTCGATGCAATTTAATACTATCAGTATACACAAAGGAATTTTATAAACTGAAAGTATGATCGACAGACAAATAGTTGGTTTATTAAATTAGTTTTTGTAGTAAGATAGAATCAAATTCCAATTTCAGAATGTAGAAATTGTGCCAAAGGAAAATATTAAATATCTCGGAGTGTTTTTCGACAAAAGAGGTAATTTTGGAGAAAATATTTTGAAAGCAACCCAGAAAACAGAGAAAAAATTTGGCAAACTGATACGCTTGATGCCTAGGATCGGAGTACCAAACAGGAGGAAAAGAGCAGTACTATGTAGTGTAGCGCTTTCAGTACTACTCTAGAGGACTCAACGCAAAGCTCTGATTAGAGCAGCGGCCATTACTGGAGTTACTGGAATACCACCAATAGACTTGATGACAGAAGATAGAAAGAAGATGTACGAAAGAGAGCAAGACCACACGGCCGCAGATATTAAACAAAGAACAGAGGACAAAACGCCTCATCCCAGACCTAAAGAAATGGCTGAAAGGTGGATTACTACATTACACAAATTATATCAGGACACGGCATGTTTAGAACATATGCAAAACGATTTAAAAAGACCGAATCAGATGAAAGCGCAGAATGCGGTCAAGTCGACACAACTGACACACACAATATTTGTATGCCAGAAGTGGAGAGAACTTAGGAAGCACGTAAAGAACAAAATCGCAGCAAACTTATTACCAGGCACCTTAATTGAGCAAATGATGCACACACAGGAGAATTGGGAAACAAGAAACAAGAAATACTACAGACCAAGGAAGAAGCAGAGAGAGCCAAAAATTGAGGATACTTAAAGTAGATGTCACAATTGGCGGTTCCGTGAAGGGCGGATAGAAGACTTCCAAATGGTGGTTTTTAGAAGGTAGACCAGAATTAGCACCTACACGCTGGGAATCCCACACTAGCATGAGGCGAAAACCCATGGGGTCTATAAAAGATTTTCCACCAGCAAAAAATAAGACAGAATCAAGTAATATTAAATAGTATTGCAAGATTCAACAGTTCAAGTTCAATTTTTCACTCTGAATTTTTTTTGTTGATGTTGGATTTATATACTAAAATGTTTCTACACGTTCTGTACAATTACTACAGACTTAATCCAGCGGTTGTCAAATTGGACATCATTGCAATGCTACTACCTCCTTTCCCAAAATACCGTCCTACATCGCCAATATAAATAAAGTCAGTTTTGAAGAATGTGTCCTTGTTCTTAATATGCAAAGTTTCACGGGTTGAAATTTCCTGGAAACGGGAAGAATCGTCCCGCGCGTTAAGAATGTTAATTTCAGTTTTGGTACGATGGCGGCAGGCGTTAAATTAATAATGATTAGTATGCCATTTATAAACGCAAATTACAGCTATCTAATTGGATGTCGTACATAGCGCAATCTCGCGGTCGCTATAATTCATTCTGACGTTATACGTCGTGGTGCAAGCCATCTATCCATAATGACAAAATTGAAGAGTTACATGACTAGTTGCAAGGTATATTTGGGATGAGTCTTTATATCGAAATTTTGAAAATTTATATAAACAAGTAAGAACCCTGATGTACCTACTCTGGCCTGTCCCCCTAAAGACAAGCGTTTCAGCTACCTTTTATCTCACAATATATTGTAACGGTTAACTAAATTGACCAGCTCAAAAAGAGAATACAAAATTTAATATTCAATACGAATAATTTTATTAATACCAATAAAATAACTATTTATTATAATTTAAGTAATCACAGGACAGAATGTGATTTCAAAAATAATTTTTAGATGTGCTGCCATCTATGATTAGAAGAGAGTATTGACAATTATTAAAAGCAAAAAATTCCCGGTGTATTGGGGTTGCATACACAATTTGCATTGTGTGTTGCAAAGCTTTTATTTGACTGATTCTAGTCAAAATGTCACTCTCTTCTTTCGTATCTCTTTCAGAGATTAATACAAAGTTAGAAAACGAGTAAGGAATTTAATTTATCAGATTCGACATCCTATGACCGGTTTCTGCCTTTCGGCTTCGTCAGTTAGGCTTTTAGAATCCAATAAATAAAATTCCAAACTCGTACAAGGCTATATCCGCTATAAGATAAAATTTTTAGATGTGCTGCCATCTATGATTAGAAGAGAGTATTGACAATTATTAAAAGCAAAAATAATGTTTGAAACTAATTTTAACATAGTAATTCTAAAAGAAACTATAAAATTTCATGTGTCAAAATTTAACATGGTAATCCCATAAGAGATTTTCATTAACAGATTTAGGGTACTTATAAATAATCTAGCAAAGAACTGAATAGAATTTTTTTAAATAATATAATCTCAGATAAGTCTGCGATCACAATAACAATGAGAACTTTATCATATTAAGTGTTTGGAGAAAAAGAAATGTTGAACTTAACCTCAAATTTCAATATCATGATACATCAATACAATCAACTCAAATTCAGGGGAAATAGTATAAACCGGGAAAATAAAGTGTAAAAAAGGCAATAATAATAAAGTTTTAAGAGATTTAAGAAATCAATAATAACGAACATAAAAAGTCTTTGTAGGAATTGTACAAAAATAACATCAAAATTATTCTTTTTGTCTCTAGAATAATTTCGTGCTAATTAAAAATTATATAAAAATTAATAATTTTTGATTTTTTTAAAAATTTAAGTTAAGAAACTGTCAAATTCCCATCTTTATGACTTGGGCTTTTATAAAAACTATTTCTCGCCGTCAAGCGGGGCTTTTTGCTTAAAACTCTTGAACAGTTCACTTTGCTCTGCACGACTAAAAACAAACGAAGTCAAGTCAAAGCAACACTGATAAATGAATAAAAATCATTACCTGTCAAGAAGGCGCTATTTTTCAAGAAAAAAGAAAAAACTTTTAAGTCAAGAGAAGAAGCCACAATTATCCGTCCTGTTCTGCATCCCAATTAAGAGATCCAGAGTATCCTGATCGAATTGTATCCTGACTAAATTTATCCAATTTCCGTTTTGAAAAACATTCTATTTGTATTTTTGAAGAACACCCATTTGACAACAATAACTGTAGGAATAAGGAAGACTTAGTTTTAAGATAAAGGTACCAATTTTCATTAAATATCGATAAAACATTTTAAAGCAATAAAAGTCCATAACTAATTTTTCTAAGGTTAAAAATTATTTGTCCTATAAATAACTTAGGTTAGAGTATTAGAGAATAAGGTGAGAAAATAACAATAAATTTCACTTGTAACAGTTAATTTTTCTTTGTAGTAAATAAAAATACACTTACCTTATTCGACCAAATATTTGTCGCACATTCAATTAAAAGGTTTTTCGTTACTGATTTTTTTTTGTTATTAATAAATGTTTATGAATTTATCTCAGTAGTCGTTATTATTGATTTTAAAATTACAAGCCAATTAGAAACCCACCTGAGGTTAAGAATCTCTACTCTGTATAGTAGATGGCGCCCAATGCATTCTGTCAAACGTAAGAAATTACACTCTGTCTGAGCTTACGAAGGAGGTAAGAATTAAAATATTTCCCATAAACTTTAAATCTAATTATTAAAAAGAAAAGTTAGTTAAAAAAGTAAATAAATTAGAAATAAATTAAATTAAATAAAAAAGGGAAAAGCCATGCTTCAAGCTTCAAGCGAAATACCCTGTTTTGGAGGTGAATTCAAGATTTTTAATAATTAATAGACGTTTGAAAAAAATAATAGTGTCCAGCTAGATTGGCTTTATTTGTGACCACATTTAATTTGTTACTCATACTCTCTCGCACTCTGTTGTCATATGTATATGGTGTTGAAGACATAACTCAAAGACAGCCACAATCGACTTGCAGCTGCTCGCGACCAAATGCAGGATTTTGGTTCTGAATTATTAATTATTAGTTGATTTGTATATACCGCAATATCAAAATATTACGCTGAACTTCTAGGCGTTATTATTAATTGGCAAGAATTTCCCCATACTAAAGATGGTATATATTGATCGTTGAAGAAATTATTTCGATATTAGCGTACAAAGAAAGATTTTTTTATTAGAATACTCCCCCCTATGCAGCAAACTTTTCCTGCAAACTTGTATACGGAATGCTGAGCCGAGGTTATTCTCCTATCATCTAATTTTACGCTCTGGCAGTGTTCGGACTTTTTTTCTGAGCTGTCAATTAAATATAACGTCTCCTGAATATCCCCAAGCCAGACCTTCTATATTATAAGTAAAGATATCTTAAAGGATGACACGTTTCTATTTGTCAAATAATACGGACTCTAATTGGAACCCTGTTAATAATTAAAAAGTCTAGTAGGTGTAGGTATGGACAGAAATAAATATTCTTCCATGAATTTTTTTTTATATTGATCTATTTATCTCCTATATTAGCCAATTGGTATTCCACAGACCAAATCCTGTGTTTTATTGCCTATTTAATAAACCATTAACAATTTTTGACAATTCCGAGATGAATTTAAATTGAAATGGAAACATACCAGACCTGTTGTCTCAACAGACACACGTGTGCGATCACAATAGGAACTTTTACGTGTTCCTGAGTATGCTACCCGCATTGTTTTAAATAATTGTAATCAACAACAAAAGGCGTATAATAATGACATTGTCTTAAAAAAATACAACAAAAGCCCGGCGTTACACTTGATTCACAACCGAAAGAGGATTTATCTAATCTCGCTGGTTGCATCACGTTTTTTTTTGTTTTTGAAAGAGAATGGTTGAAGGTGTTCTTTGTTCTGGTTTACTTTTATAATGCGAGAAAGGGTTTTTTTAATTGACTTTTCGGTTCTTTTTAGACATTAAATGAAAGCTGTGGGGTGTTTATAATATAAAGTATTATCCACATTTTATCTTTTTGACCTAAAAATAATTTTCATGTTACTTTATACAAAGTAGCCTGATTTTTCTCAAGATAAAATAAAATGTAATTGAGGTATTTTATATAAAATTAAAATTATATTTAAATAAAATGTTAAATAATTTGAATAATGGATTTTTCAATATTTTGTAAGTTCCTATGACTCAATTTTTGTCATAAGTATTAGAAACCTTTGGGCATCTAAAACTATGAAATTGGGGGCTCAGAAATCAAAGTCCGATAGTGGTTTACGTTTTTAGTTCTATACACCCCCAAATTTTTTTTCTAAAACTCTGAGTCATCTGGGAGAAATCAACTTTTTCCCTAAAAAAAACTTTTTCAGATATAACGCTAAAGCTTTAAAATTACAGGGTGGTCTTAAATAACATTCCAAAAACTTCGATTGAAGTTTTTTTTTGATTTTTCAAATGGGACACCCTGTATTCATCAATTTATACTGAATTTTATCCACTTCAACTTTCAAAAATGCAGGATGTGCAAATTCAAATATTTTTGGGAAAAAATTTTATTTAGGTATTTGACAATATTTATAAATGGACCTAGAATCACAAAAAAATTAAAAAATTTGGTTTACGCAGAATGAATTTTGTATAAGAAACGATTGGCAATATCAAAATTACCGAAACAAATCTTTGGGCCATTTTTGAGTTTTTTAGGGTATAAATGGACCTAGAATCTACAAAAAAATTCAAAAAACTTAAAATTTGGTTTACGCAGAATGGATTTTGTCTAAAAAACGATTGGTAATGCCGAAATTACCTAAAAAAAAAATGTTTGGGCTTTTTTGAGTTTTCAGGATATAAAAAAAATTCAAAAAAATTAAAATTTAGTTTACCCAGAATGAATTTTGTATAAGAAACGATTGGCAATGCCAAAATTACCGAAAAAAAATGTTTGGGCCTTTTTTGGGGGAAAAAGAGAGTTTTTAGGATATAAATGGACCTAGAATCTAAAAAAAATTCAAAAAAATTAAAATTTGGTTTACGCAGAATGAATTTTATATATGAAACGATTGGCAATGTCAAAATTGCCGAAAAAAAATGTTTGGGCTATTTTTGAAAGAAAAAGTTAGTTTTTTAGGATATAAATGGACCTAGATTCTACAAAAAAAAATCAAGAAAATTAAAATTTGGTTTACGCAGATATGAGAGATATCCTCTCATTGCCGGACTTTGGGAGGGGGTATTTTTTTTTGACATTCCAGAATTGGTTTTTCCTTACATTAAAAAAAAATAGGAAAAATCAATTTACCGAGAGTAATGATGATCTAGATCCACATCATTAAATCATTAGTAAAATTATGAAAGAAGTGAGTTGAGAGAATGGAAAAATGGTACTTTGAAAAAATATATTATATTTTATTTTAAATATTTAACCAATTTAAAAGTATTTAAAAAAAATTGAACATGTCATTTTTTAATCATTATATTTCAATTAAATCCCAATCTCAAACTATTGCCTGGAATAAACAGGCTTAAAATAGAGTAAAATTAGACATAATTTTTGAAAAATGACTGTTTTTTTAAAAATAAAACGGCGTTAGGACCATTTTTATTCAATTTCCCATGAAATATGTCTGAAATTGTAAATCTAAATATTTGAGATAAATACTCTTCTTTATGGATATTAAAACCACTTATTTTGTTAAAAAGTTTTTAATTTTTGACGTTTTCAAAATGACATAACAAAATATATAATAAAAAATTTACTATAGAAATAGAAAAATTATCCGAAAAAATTAGAAGGATTGGCAATAAACTTATTTTAAAAACAGTTTTTCAAACTAATAATACATTAAAATCTTTAATAGTAAATACAAAACCTTTTAATGAAATTCAAAACACAAAAAATTGTATTTACAAAATTCCATGCGACTGTAATACATTTTATATAGGAGAAACATCTATACCTTTTCATATTAGACTTAATGAACACCAATCGTACATTAAAAATAAACAATTCGAAAAATCAAAAATATGTGAACATAACCGCAAAGTTAAAGAAGCATTGATATGCTTAAATAATAACGAATGTGTTTCTAATTATTTGGTCGATATTTCGAAAATTAGGATGCCTATTTTACAAAAAGAGTTAATTGCAAAAAGGATACCCTCTATATCGGGATAGTATCATAAGTTTTTTCTCTGGGTTTTTCTTATGGCAATATTATTAAGAAAAGTTCATTTATGATGAAGATAATATGCAAATGCGCTATCCTTCTTTCAAAATTCGTTCCCAAAAATGTCACAAAAATAGGATGGTAACAGATTTTGACATCTTCAATTTTAAAATCTTTCTTAGTGTCATATTTTTGTAAGATTATCAAGTGTTCTGTTACTGTAGTAAATTTTTTATTATATATTTTGTTATGTCATTTTGAAAACGTCAAAAATTAAAAACTTTTTAACAAAATAAGTGGTGAAAATTACAGTTATAATATACAGTATAAGTAAATATTAAAATTCTGTGGCTAATGGACTAGTTCCGAGGCCATTCTCCCCCCCCCACACACAAAATAAGTGGTTTTAATATCCATAAAGAAGAGTATTTGAAGTACAAAGCCACTATGAGTTACAGAAATAAATTTGAGATAAATATATAAATTCTTCACCATCGAAGACAAAATCGACTTAAACTAAACATTCTTTCCCGCGACCCCTTTCCTCTGCCCTTCCCCCCCACTCTTTTAAACCTCTTCGCGACTAAACAGAACTGCTTAAGAATTTCCGTTTGAGTTAATTTTATTTAAACTGGTAGGAGTAACCGGAATTTGATCAGTGAGGCAGTTTCGTTGTTTCAAGTTTTACTAATGCTTTCTAAAACTAAACTCCGGCGAAAGTATTATCTTACTCCGAGAGCCCTGGATGGAGTGAGTCGGAGATGGGGAGCTGGAAAAGCATAGTGACCCCTTTCCAGGCCGCGGAATCTAAGATGATTTGCGAAGTTAATGCTTGGAAATGGAGCCAGTTCGATCGATATGTCAAAGATTGGATTTCCAAGTGGTTTGCTCGAGGTATTGGATTTCCAGATATATTCTGGACTAGTTCGTGTGCCGACCAGTTGAGGTAAGAATACAGGTGTCCGGTTACCTGCACGATTATGTCATAAATGTCTTGGGTTATAATTTATAAAAAGACTGTGAAATATGTGTCGAAAGATGCACTAAATAAAATAACATTATCATTTTATAGAAAATGAAAATACTTAATGGGTAATTTTCATGAGATTAATGGGGTATTTTGATTAAAAATGAAATGGATTCTAAAAAACCTCCAAATGTGAACTTCTACCAAAAATAAATCTTCTTGTTCCAACCCGCTCAACTCGACAGCAACAAACATTTTATGTACCTTTCTATTGTTTAAACCAAGCATTTAACTGCAAGAATGTTCCACGCAGAGAAAATTATTATCCATACGCTAGAACAAATAATACAAAGAACATGGGAATATAACAAAGAAATCCACATAATTTTTATAGTCTTCAAAACCGCTTTTGATAGCATCAATAGACTAAAGTTGTTAAAGAAATTAAAAACACTGGGTATACCAAAAAAACTGATAGATTTGCTAGAAATAACCCTTAAAAATATCAAAGTTAAAGTGAGATTTCAAGGAAACACCACAGAAGAGTTCAACGTAAATAAAGGGGTAAAGCAAGGGGATTCTATTTCACAAACAGTATTTAACTTAGCTCTCGATAGTATATTAAGGAAAGCAAATCTAAACAATAGAAACATAATAATAGACCAAATACAAATTATAGCGTATGCCGATGATCTGACAATAATAACAACAAAAGAAAAAGATCTAAAAAACAATAGAAAAACTTAGCAAAGAAGCGAAAGAACTAGGCTTAGAAATAAATGAAAACAAAACTAAATACATGCGAACAGGAAGAGAGAAAATACCACCACAAGAATACCTAGAAGTGCAAAAGCATAAATTCGAAAGGGTAACCACCTTCAACTATTTAGGGATCACGACAGGATTAGTAAGCGGAGAAAAGGTCAAGTAAAGAATCCTTAAAGGAAACCAAGCTCTAGGAATAAACAGAAAGATACTGAAAAACAAAAAATTTAGTAAAAGGACAAAAATAAATATATATAAATCATTAAGACCAACGATTACATACGCTACTGTGGTAATGACTAAAAAGGAAGAGGAAGACTTGAAAATACTGGAAAGAAAGATTATGAGGACAATACTAGGTCCAGATATAACGGAGGAAGGAGAAAGAAGACGAAAAAGAAATGCAGAAATTAAAAAAGAACTAGGAGGGGAAAATGTAATAAGACACATCAAGGCTTGGACATATAATGCGACGGAAACTCGATACGATTAGAAGGATAACAAACTGGACTCTACTGAAGACAAGAAGCAGAGGAAGACCGAGGAAAAAATGACTAAGAAGTAAAGATTGGAAAAAAATAACAACGGCAGTGAAGACCCATGAGAAGCTATAATCTATAATGGGAAACAGAGGAATAATCCACCTCATTAAGTGGATTTAAAACGCTATAAGCGATGCCATAATCCTACGGGATTCAACGGCAATGATGATGATGGTGATGATCCCAAGAATGTTAAGATTAGCCAATACTCTTTAATGTTTAATGTTTTATGTTTTAATGAACCTTTATTGTCTTGTCCATATTTATATTTTTTATATTTCAGTATTTCAGCACCACATTTATTGTTCTTTAATTATATTTTAAAACTGTAATTTTCATCTTACATGAACTTGCCCGTAAAGAAATAAAATAAATGTATAACAAATCAAGAGGGGGAAATTTTTTCTAACGTACAAAAGTTTACGATGGTAACTTATGGACAATGTCAACATTTTTTTGAAATTTGATTTTCTATCTTTTCTCTACTGATGTTCTGCGATTTTAAGTTTGAGTTAAGGTAGAGAGAGAGAGAGAGGACGAAAGAAAAAGTTATAAAAACTAATTTACATTTATCTAAAATCAGAGCCCATTTTTAAGCAAACCTTTAAAATACATTTACCTATTGTAGACTTCAAGTTTTTTTCAGTAATTATTTTAGTATGGTGAATCAACGTACCTGAAAACAAAAGAAATACATATTAGGGAAAATTTATTATGGTAGAGAAGGACTAAAAAATAATACAAACAATTTTAACCTGTTTAAATTTTCTGCTAAAGATGTCATAGTTGATTAAAATGTAGGTTTGTTGAGTGTTAAAGCTATAAAAAATGTATCTTTTTAATATAGATATCAATAATAAAAAAATATTTTGGGGGGATGTAAAAATATGTAGCCGACACCCTCTACAAATAAAATGGAAAAATTCATTATTTATACAGGGCGGTCCTTAAGTAACTGTACATAGATTTCTCACTTTAAAATATTACGATTTGAATCAACTTGCTCTAATAAAATGTTGCAGGAATATACAGGGTGTTAAAGGTTAAATTTTAAGATTTATTTTTTGCAATAACTTTAGCGTTTCTGGATATGTATACATAAAAATTTGAAAATGGAGGGTTTTTGGGAACGAGAAATCATAATCAGGTACCTACTTCGATGTAATTTGTAGAGGGCGCTAGTTAGGCCACATTTGCCGACCAGTGTAATGGTGTCAGGGCCAGAATTTTTTTTTACCGACCTGTTTAATAACGCAGCTGATCCCTAAAATGCGATTATCTCGTTTTAAGGTTAATAACAAGTATGCTTTTTTTCCACTAAAATAACGTGCATTTAATATTCTTTTATAAAACTACCGCTAATTTAAAAAACGCTTAAGTTATTGTAAAAAATAAAACTTAAAATTTAACCTTTAACACCCTGTATATTCTTTATTAACAACATTTTATTAGAGCAAGTTGATACAAATCGTAATATTTTAAAGTGAGAAGTCTACCATAATTCTATGTACAATTACTCAAAGACCACCCTGTATATAATTGTATTATTTTTAGATGTGCTACCATCTATGGTAAGAAGAGAGTATTGACATTAAATTTTGACTGAATCTAGTCAAGATGTCACTCTCTTCTTTTTTATCCCTTTCAGAGATTAATACAAAGTGAGTAAACCAGTAAGGAATTTTAATTTATTAGATTCGACATCCTAAGACCGGTTTCTGTCTTTTGACTTCATCAGTTAGGCTTTTCGAATCCAATAAATAAAATTCCAAACTCGTACAAGTCAATAGCTATATCCGCTATAAGATAACATTTTTAGATGTCCTACCATCTATGGTAAGAAGAGAGTATTGACATTAAATTTTGACTGAATCTAGTCAAGATGTCACTCTCTTCTTTTTTATCCCTTTCAGAGATTAATACAAAGTGAGTAAACCAGTAAGGAATTTTAATTTATTAGATTCGAAATCCTAAGACCGGTTTCTGTCTTTCGACTTCATCAGTTAGGCTTTTCGATTCCAATAAATAAAATTCCAAACTCGTACAAGTCAATAGCTATATCCGCTATAAGATAACATTTTTAGATGTGCTACCATCTATGGTAAGAAGAGAGTATTGACATTAAATTTTGACTGAATCTAGTCAAGATGTCACTCTCTTCTTTTTTATCCCTTTCAGAGATTAATACAAAGTGAGTAAACCAGTAAGGAATTTTAATTTATTAGATTCGACATCCTAAGACCGGTTTCTGTCTTTCGACTTCATCAGTTAGGCTTTTCGAATCCAATAAATAAAATTCCAAACTCGTACAAGTCAATAGCTATATCCGCTATAAGATAACATTTTTAGATGTGCTACCATCTATGGTAAGAAGAGAGTATTGACATTAAATTTTGACTGAATCTAGTCAAGATGTCACTCTCTTCTTTTTTATCCCTTTCAGAGATTAATACAAAGTGAGTAAACCAGTAAAGAATTTTAATTTATTAGATTCGAAGACCGGTTTCTGTCTTTCGACTTCATCAGTTAGGCTTTTCGAATCCAATAAATAAAATTCCAAACTTTGTATTAATCTCTGAAAGGGATAAAAAAGAAGAGAGTGACATCTTGACTAGATTCAGTCAAAATTTAATGTCAATACTCTCTTCTTACCATAGATGGTAGCACATCTAAAAATGTTATCTTATGGCGGATATAGCTATTGAGTTGTACGAGTTTGGAATTTTATTTATTGGATTCGAAAAGCCTAACTGATGAAGTCGAAAGACAGAAACCGGTCTTAGGATGTCGAATCTAATAAATTAAAATTCCTTACTGGTTTACTCATTTTGTATTAATCTCTGAAAGGGATAAAAAAGAAGAGAGTGACATCTTGACTAGATTCAGTCAAAATTTAATGTCAATACTCTCTTCTTACCATAGATGGTAGCACATCTAAAAATGTTATCTTATAGCGGATATAGCTATTGACTTGTACGAGTTTGGAATTTTATTTATTGGATTCGAAAAGCCTAACTGATGAAGTCGAAAGACAGAAACCGGTCTTAGGATGTCGAATCTAATAAATTAAAATTCCTTACTGGTTTACTCATTTTGTATTAATCTCTGAAAGGGATAAAAAAGAAGAGAGTGACATCTTGACTAGATTCAGTCAAAATTTAATGTCAATACTCTCTTCTTACCATAGATGGTAGCACATCTAAAAATGTTATCTTATAGCGGATATAGCTATTGACTTGTACGAGTTTGGAATTTTATTTATTGGATTCGAAAAGCCTAACTGATGAAGTCGAAAGACAGAAACCGGTCTTAGGATGTCGAATCTAATAAATTAAAATTCCTTACTGGTTTACTCATTTTGTATTAATCTCTGAAAGGGATAAAAAAGAAGAGAGTGACATCTTGACTAGATTCAGTCAAAATTTAATGTCAATACTCTCTTCTTACCATAGATGGTAGCACATCTAAAAATGTTATCTTATAGCGGATATAGCTATTGACTTGTACGAGTTTGGAATTTTATTTATTGGATTCGAAAAGCCTAACTGATGAAGTCGAAAGACAGAAACCGGTCTTAGGATGTCGAATCTAATAAATTAAAATTGCTTACTGGTTTACTCATTTTGTATTAATCTCTGAAAGGGATAAAAAAGAAGAGAGTGACATCTTGACTAGATTCAGTCAAAATTTAATGTCAATACTCTCTTCTTACCATAGATGGTAGCACATCTAAAAATGTTATCTTATAGCGGATATAGCTATTGACTTGTACGAGTTTGGAATTTTATTTATTGGATTCGAAAAGCCTAACTGATGAAGTCGAAAGACAGAAACCGGTCTTAGGATGTCGAATCTAATAAATTAAAATTCCTTACTGGTTTACTCATTTTGTATTAATCTCTGAAAGGGATAAAAAAGAAGAGAGTGACATCTTGACTAGATTCAGCCAAAATTTAATGTCAATACTCTCTTCTTACCATAGATGGTAGCACATCTAAAAATGTTATCTTATAGCGGATATAGCTATTGACTTGTACGAGTTTGGAATTTTATTTATTGGATTCGAAAAGCCTAACTGATGAAGTCGAAAGACAGAAACCGGTCTTAGGATGTCGAATCTAATAAATTAAAATTCCTTACTGGTTTACTCAAATTGTATTATTGTTAAAAAATTTATATGACGTAATTTTGTAGATACTTTCAGAATTTTTTTGCATTTTACGACATTTCTGCCCTTAAAATTCAACTAATATAATTACTTATTAGATTTTTGGTTTTCAACGGTTTTTTTTTCCTTTAAGAATTTTCATATTTCCTAAAAAAACATTGTTTTTCCCTAATTATTATTCTTATAAATTTATAAAAAAATTTTTCGGTTTAGTGATACCATTTTATGATCAGTGCCACGGTGTTTGCTGTCTACAGTTGTCATTGTATTTATTAAGCATCAAATACATTTATTTCACCCACTCGTCACCACGCCTCGTCCTCCGGTAGTTATAAATTTGTTCCCATTGTTCCTTAAATCCTCGCGGAATTCTCCGAGGTCGATAAAACTGTTTCTCTATCTATTAAATCTTGGATTCCACTAGGACAATATCGAATCGGCGTGCTATTACGTATAACAAACTCACATATAGGCACAGAGACACACACACACACACACACACACACAACACACGGTATTTTATTGGGCATTGTCAGTGCCTACATTCATGCTGATATGAATTACATTTCCAATAAATAACGAAATAAATGGTTAGGTTTCAACGGGCCATTACAACACCTCCTGATGAGAATATATGTAACGTTACTCGTGACTTAACATACCGGGGTAACTCGAAAAGAAACAACGATTTTTTACTCACCGATAAAGTTTTCTACTGCAGATTATAGTCCAGAAAAGCATTTACCCATCTTTCTAAGTAATATTTATTGTATGTATTAAATAAACATCATTATCATTATTAATTATTAAAATATTTAATTTGATTATATCCTTTTAAAAAGTCCTATTACACATAACCCACCAATTAGAAAGGAAGACGGGAGTTGGGCACGAAATAATATACAAAAAGCAACCAGATTCGCATAACACTTAGAAATGACTTTCCAGACCAACGATGGTGAAGAGACCCAAGACTGGAATGAACCAGAACAGGAAGATTCAGCCGTTAGACCTATTTCTTCAAAAGAAGTTTATGTGGAAATCGAAACAAATATAAATCCTAAAAAAGCCCCTGGATTTGATCTCATTACCGGGAAAATCTTGACACAACTCCGACGTAAAACTGTTGTCAAACTGACCAACCTTATCAATGCATCATTTAGGATGAGATACGTACCTCAGCTATGGAAAGTAGCAGAGATTATAAGATACATACCACAAGGTACTGTATATTCCTAACCTTGAGCACGATACTATTGCAACATTTGCTGATGATACTGCCATTCTGGCTGTTGGAAAAGACCATGAAGAAGCTAACCGAAAATTACAAACATCTGTAGACCAGATTAACACCTGGACTAAAAAATGGAGTATTAAGTTAAATGAAAATAAATCTGTTCATATTAACTTTACTAATAAACGAAACCAACACATTCCCATAAGAATAAATAACGCTAAGATTCCCTATGGTAATACAGCAAAATATCTTGGAATGACACTCGACGCTAGACTTCGCTGGAAAGTCCACATTAAAAAGAAACATGAAGTGCTTGGTATAAAATATAAAAAGATGTATTGGTTATTAGGAAGAAACTCCAAGTTGTCCACACATAATAAACTGCTCCTCTACAAGCAGATATTGAAACCCATTTGGACGTGTGGTAGCCAGCTGTGGGGCTACGCCAGTAAAAGTAACATTCAAGTTATCCAACGTTTTCACAATACAGTATTAAGGAACATCGTCGATGCACTCTGGTACTGTCGCAACAGTGATCTTCATAGGGACCTGGAAGTAGAAACTGTTGACAAGACTATATCTAAATCTGCCAGCAGCCATGAACAACGGTTGCTCCAACATGGGAACGTTGAGGTCATCCAGCTCCTCGATAATACCAATTTAGTAAGAAGACTCAAGAGGACCAAACCTTTTGAACTAGTTCAGTGACAGTGCTAGTTACAAACAGAATATTGTGTTACACGTTACCGGTGGTGTTACTAAAATTATCAGACCTTAAGGTACACTAGTGAGTAAGACCTTAGTATTCAAGAATTCTAGTTAAGTTAGGTTATAACAAAATTGCTTATTGATCTTCATGATCAGATTGTAATTATATTTTTTTTGTTTTTTGCTATGAAAAAAAAATTCTTTTAGTATTTATTTAATATCCTAGCAGCACGACTATGCACTGTATTCAGGTCATTTTATCTGGGGTTATAAAAGGGTTGTCTATTGTACAGGGTGGCCAAATAAGAATGCGAGGTACTGTATCTGGGAAACTATCCATCATAGAGGCTTCCGGAAAAAAATTTATAACTAAAACGGCCAAGATAAAAACCTGGAAAATATTTTCAAGTTTCTGAAATGACCGCTAGGGGCGTAACTGCAATCTTAAATCTAAAAGAGTTATGTTTCTGTGAATTCCGCTATATTAACCTAACAAAAAAATACCTGATCTTTAACGTAGAAGATAATCTGAACATTTTTTGTTTGACAATTTTTGCTGTATCTCTAAAAATAAAGTGGTGGGGGGTATTGAAAGGTTTCAGTAAAAATCACCCTATATAGTCGAAACTGTTTAGCCGATTTTAACAAAGTTAAAAAGAGATATTCTTGGGCTACAAATGTTATAAAATTTGAAATTTTTTTAATTTCACATGTTGCCGCTAGAGGGCTTTTTTCGACATTTTGACAGAAATGGTTAATTTTCTCAAAAAAATGAAATACATTAGTATGATTTCTTTTTCATGAAAAAGTAGCTAAATGATGCCTAAACAAGCTCCCGAAAACCGCATCTCGATATCTTGTTCCTAACCTAAAATTTAGGCCAGAGAAAATTTTATACGGAAATCCCTTAAATTTTTATTTTTTAATCTAATTAATTCCTTTTATTTTGTAAGTTGTGGCTCTAAAAAGGACCGATTTAAAGAAAAAGGTCTTTAGTGCCCCCGTAAATGCTGATCATTATGCTCTAGGCATTGCTGAAGCCTCTCATGGATAGACAAACCTGCAGCTTCAATTTCGGCTCTCGGTATGTTACGTAATGCATTACGAATCCGGTTTTTCATATCTCTCTGGTCGAAGGTTGAGTCTGAAAATCAAAACAAGTTAAGTCTGGTGATCGTGCAGGCCATGGAAACAGACTTCCTCTTCCAATCCAACGCTGTTATAATACTGCATTAATATGCTCTCGCACAATAATAGTATAATGTGCTGGGCAACCATTCAACTGCAAAAGCAAGTTTTGACGTGTTTCCAGTGTTACATCTGCAATAACAACGATAATTTATTGGCCAAAAAGTCAAGAAAGATATTGCCGCTTAGGGATTGCTCGAAAAAATATGGCCCAATAATTCTGCCTCCCAGTATGCCACACCACACATTTAAACTCCAACGTCTTTGGTGCTGAACTTCACGCAATCAATGCAGATTTTCTGCAGACCAATAATGCATATTGTGCAGATTTTAAAGGTGGCTTCATCGGTCCAAAGAATTTGAAATAAAAATTCTCCATTATTGTGCGAGAGCATATTAATGCAGTATTACAACAGCGTTGGATTAGAAGAGGAAGTTTGTTTCCATGGCCTGCGCGATCACCAGACTTAACTTGTCTTGATTTTCAGACTCAACCTACGACCAGAGAGATACGAAAAATCGGATTCGTAATGCATTACGTAACATACCGAGAGCCGAAATTGAAGCTGCAGTTTTGTTTATCCATGAGAGGCTTCAGCAATGCATAGAGCGTGATGATCAGCATTTAGAGCATTTGCGGGGGCACTAAAAACCTTTTTATATCGGTCCTTTTTAGGGCCACGACTTACATAATAAAAGGAATTAATTAGTTTAAAAATTTAAGGGATTTTCGTATAAAATTTTCTTTCGCCTAATTTTTAGGTTAGGACCAAGATATCGAGATGCGGTTTTCGGGAGCTTGTTTAGGCATCATTTAGCTACTTTTTTATGAAAAAGAAATCATACCAATGCATTTAATTTTTTTGAGAAAATTAACCATTTCTGTTTTTTTGTTAGGTTAATATAGCGGAATTCACAGAAACATAATTTTCTTTGATTCAAGATTACAGTTACGTCTCCTAGCGGCCATTTCAGGAACTTTCCAGGTTGGCCGTTTTATTAATAACTTTTTTTTCCGCAAGCCTCTACTATGGATAGTTTCCCAGATACCTGTACACCCTGTACACATAGTGGCACTACTAAAGTATTGGAGCTTCCGAATTATAGGATTATTTCAAATCAAATTAAATTAGGTTTAATTACTATCTCCTGATAGCTAATAGAGTGTAGACGGCATTTAATAATATACATATAGTGACAGTGAAGTATAAAGGACATACGAAATAAAGTTTGAGAAAATTTCGGCGCTTCATAACACTATACCTCATACGGTTCAGTTATTCCGAAATCATCAGATTACTCTCAATTTCAGTTTCGACTCTATATGGCCACACATCAGGTCATCTGTAAAATCGAATCGGTGTATCCGGAAGGAAAAAAATCAAACTTCACAAATTTCTAAATTCCCAACTTCTATTAGGAACAAACTTTTAACCATGGGCGTATCGAAGTTTTTATTTGGATCTTTCTGAGAGAAAATAAGTAAATGAGAATTTAAACAAAAGTTTGATACCATTTCTAATAAATTTTAAATTCTAAAGGAACATTACGTTTCAACTGTCTTTCTGTCAGTTTTAAAGTGTTATTCTGTCAACTATCTGTGAAGTTTCATGAAGTGAACTGTCATCCTGTCAACTGTCATCCTTTTTACCGTTGTTCTGACAACTGTTATCCGATTACTTGTCTTTATGTCAACTGTCATCTGGTTACTTGTCTTTATGTCAACTGTCATCTTATCTGTCATTTTTAATTTAAAAAATAGAGAATATTTAGAATTTTTAACTCAAAAGCAATATTGAACAAACGTCAAAATATCCTAACAACGGGAATTAATTTTTAGATGTGCTGCCATCTATGATTAGAAGAGAGTATTGACAATTTTTAAAGCAAATAATTCCCGATGTATTGGGGTTGCATACAAAATTTGCATTGTGTGTTGCAAAGCTTTTATTTGACTGATTCTAGTCAAAATGTCACTCTCTTCTTTCATATCCCTTTCAGAGATTAATACAAAGTTAGAAAACGAGTAAGGAATTTAATTTATCAGATTCGACATCCTAAGACCGGTTTCTGCCTTTCGGCTTCGTCAGTTAGGCTTTTCGAATCTAATAAATAAAATTCCAAACTCGTACAAGTCAATAGCTATATCCGCTATAAGATAAAATTTTTAGATGTGCTGCCATCTATGATTAGAAGAGAGTATTGACAATTTTTAAAGCAAATAATTCCCGATGTATTGGGGTTGCATACACAATTTGCATTGTGTGTTGCAAAGCTTTTATTTGACTGATTCTAGTCAAAATGTCACTCTCTTCTCTTACTCGTTTTCTAACTTTGTATTAATCTCTGAAAGGGATACGAAAGAAGAGAGTGACAACGGGAAATTAAGGCACCTCTAATATCCCAAGGGAGTTATGACCCTGAATAGAAATATTTTTAAACGAGGAAGAGAAAATTAAAAACAATTAATTAATCTTCCAAGCTCTAACTTCCCTCTGCCCATATGTATTATATATTAGCTTTTCCAGTACATAACAATTTTTTGGCATACATATTACCAGCGTACCTTCCTGCTTTGGAATTCTTCGCCTAGTCACAGTTACATTACAATCATTTGCTCGTATTTAAACGAAACTTTGCGATAGAGTTTATCCCTTAGGTACGCTTATGACCCCAAAAACTTTCCTCTTTCCGCAAAGTCCCGCGTCGCGAACAAAAAACCAACAACCAATTTCACTTTTATCTCTCTACATCCTCGGGATTCGATCCAAAAACCCGGGCATTTATCGCTTTTTATTTCCGCGACACCTCAAGCTGTCACTGACCCGTAAGCGAAAATAAGCCTTACGAAACGGTCCAGATTTGCAGAAAAAGTTCCAGAAAAGTGTAAGTGTTGTAGAATGTGAAAGATAATTTGTGAACGTAGTAAAGTGATATTCTATCAAAGGGACAGTGGATATCGATGATGACGATAGTTACACAAATAACTATTATCACACTAATTTAAGAAATAACCTTTCACCCACCCACTAAAGAACTTTCTTTTGCTAACAAATCCTACCACAAAGTGCCATGTTTACGTCTGGAAATTATCCTATTCAAAACCAAGGAGGCTAATTGTTGGTAAATAATAACCATCCTGCTTTAACTACATGCAAGAACAAAAGAGCTTTCGGGTCCTTGTTTGACATACCCGAGAAGGATTTGAGTGGCGTTATAATGGCATGAAATGAATCACGTGCAACTTTGAAATTACTCTTTTGTTTAAATAATTAGGAAGAGATAGCGCGAACGGGTAAACGCTGAGTGTATACGTCAAAATGTTTCGCATGAAACACAATTGGGTATAAACTCGATATCATTATTAAATTATCGGCGCGTAAACGGATTTGAGAATTCGGTATACGTTACAAAATTTATTTATGATGATACGATTATAAACGGTTGGATAAAGAACGAAACAATGGTCAAAGTAGTAGATCTGTTACTTTAGACAGACAGTAGGTGGCACAGGTCACGTCAAAGCCCTGCACCGGAATTAATTTCTGCTAAATTCTTAGATTCCATCATTAAATGATCTTAAGAAATTTAAAAACCTTCCCTACACAACATCTAACATCACAGTGTAAGTGGTCAATAATGCTGTTGGAGGTATGACTGAAGATACAAACATTATTTTTTTAGAAATTACATATACAATTGAAAGACTGTGGAACAATAAAAGGGGTGATCCAGAAGAATTCTAACAGTCTATGTACAAGTAATAAGTATAAATAAATATTAAGTATAAAAAATATAATATAAAACGATAAATGTAAAGATAAACCAAACAGCTAGATATATGATTTTGGTGCATATCCTAGAATAATAAGCATTAATAATATAATATATCTATAAAGCCATAAATGTAAAGATAAAACCATAAATGCAGAGATAAAAATATAAGTTTGTAGGATAAAACAATAATTATAAAGATTATTTCCCTTGCCTGTCAAATATCAATTTTTAACCAATCAAGTGCGTGGAAACTGATTTGACGCAGCCAATCAAAACAAAATAAAGCGACTATTCACCTTGGTGGTAAATAGTCGGCTATTTGATCATCGTCCTCAATATTCACCTGAAGGACGGTATTTATACGTACGTACAAAATTTTTTTTGACTCGGGAAATAATCTTATTAAATATAACGCGACCTTGCCAAATTAGCTACTATTTTTATTGCTACTAAATTTCTCGTATATCTTACAATTTGTCTCGACAAAATTAAGTCTCGACGAATTGATCCTAAAATAAACTCGAAATTTAGACGCACTAAAAATAGTCGGCTATTTGTCAAGGTCTTGGGATATTACTGTCGACTATTTCCCTCTTCTTAATTTCCACTAATCACAAACACGCAATGTTGAATTACAAATGGTTTCTAGATGACAAAATTGTATGACAGCTCCTGTCAGCAGTTTTTTCGAGTTTACCCGCAGCAAAACTTGACAGCTTTTGTCACCAAAAATTACAATAGCTTTGATAATAAGTAATTATGGTCTCCTAAGACACCAGAAAACGACGCTAAACAATTTTTCTGATTTTATAGTCAATAAATTTTGTAATATTGTTTTTAAACAGTTCTAGTCAGCTTATCCAGTGAAAATGAGTCGCTTTGGAACTGATTCTATGACTAATATTGATCTGGCGATTGAGAAAAGTGTACCAATACCGTTAAAACCCATACGTGAATATGGAAACAGTTTACGGAATTCTGCAAGGCAAAGAAATACGAGCTTTCGGAAACTGCAAGTTTAGAGCAACTAAACCTAATCCTGAAACATTGGGCGTTGAATATAAAGAAAGAAAAGGGTGAAAATTACAAAGAACTAGTTGGAAAGACAATGTGGAACACCGTTGCAAAAAAATGCAAGAGATGTATTTTATGAAGTGGAAAATAATTTTTGATCCATTCAAAGATATTTTTTTTTTTTTTTTTTTTTTTTTTTTTACTTCTGTGTCAACGGCATCGACTACTATGGCCATTAGCCTCGTGTTCTGTGTAGGCTTTGTTACTGTTTCCCAGCGCCACTTTAGGAACAGCACTGTTAATTAGAACCCAACAGTGAATGGTCGAGTGAGGAATCACACCTGGTATATGAAAATCAATTTCTAAATTTTTAATTAATTAAAAATCAGAAAAAGATTTCTGCCTTTGGTGTGATTCGAACCCACAACCCTTGGATTATGAGTCCAGTTCAAAGATATTATCTTCAAGTTTAGCAGGGAAGCTCGTAATGCGACACGAAGGAATTTGCAGATGTGCGCCAATAAAAGGAAATCGAGCTATGCTTCATTAAAATTGGAAAAATACCACGCAATCGTTTTATTATGGGACGAAGACACTACAGTGGGACTCCAGCGAAAATTTTACCATATCGCTTCAATAAAACTTGCCTGGAGAGGTGGAGAAGATGGGTAATTCTGGGATTAAAACGGAGATAAGTTACCTATTTTTTTAAATAACTGATTTTCAAAAATCCTACTTTTTAGGAAGAGAAAAACATAATCATCTCTTCAATAAAACGGCCCAGGGTGGAGAAAAAAAATGGTCGATAGTAAATGGCTGGTCTCCAACACGAAGAACCCTATCTTTTGTCCAGTCCGTCCTTTTAAAATTCTAATGGTTAAACGTTCATCTAGAATAACAACTGATAGATTATTGTTAACAGTAAACCCATCATGGCATCATGGAACAAAGAACAATCAAGTGGATGGTACAAAAACAGACCAGTGGGAAAAAACTAACTTTCGAAATGGACTAAAGAAGCAGCAGAGAAGGCAGTCGACAGCAGTCAGTAACCTGACTAAAGGAGGGGTTGGTGAACAACAATTAATTAAAATTACTGGCCACAGATCAGCCAACTCAACTAAGCCTTATCTGCAAATGGATAATGAGCATTATTTCAACATCATAAACACCCTTAGAAGTGACGCCTCAGAACCTCCAGGTAAAAAACAGAAAACAGAAGATCCTGCAGCCACTCCTCGAGCTTCTCACTCTACAGCTGGACCCATCAACAACATTAATGATTTACCTAAACCCAACGTTATCAATGAGTTAACAAAGATTTCAAACAATACTCTTACTGTATACCAAAATTGCCATTTATATTTTAATTGTACCATAAATAATCAAGTTTGTCGTATTTTGTGATTAAATAAATTACCTGTCTTTCAGTTTTCAAATTAATACCTACATATTTATTATGTATGCATATATAATAGGTAGTATGTTTTGTAAGCTATGTGTATGCAGAATAATCTGCTACTCATGTAATAGTCTTGTCAAATACCATTCGCACATCTAATTTTTCCTGTGAAAAAAATTAATAAAACACTAGTAATACACAGATACAAAAGGTGGTGAAAGTAATGCAATGAATAGTGACGATAATATTGAGTATGAATATGGGGATATTATAAATGTGTGGGAAGCAAAATCATTATCTCTGGTGGCTAAAGGATCTTTATTTCTAGGTAAAAAAAACGAATGTTAATATAGACGTTATCTTAATGAAAAGTGATAGAAATATTATGGATCTCATTCCTTAAACTGTTTATTGAACAAATTGAAACTCGGCTCGTAATGGAATTAGATGCAACTACAGCCCTGCAGTAAATTGATATCGATTTTTAATTCACGTCTCTCTGAAATTTCCTTATGCGTGGTATGTTTACCCATTATACCAAATAGCCATTCATCGATATCGCCGTAATGGAATGAGTCTTGTAAGAAATCATCAGAGGTTGATAATAGTAATAATAATTTTAATGCTATATTTCTGATGGAGTGACAATGTTTATTTGTTCTAATGGAATTGAAAATAGATGTGATCGATTAAATGAATTCTATTTGAGGAAAAAGTATGGGATTCCTTAAAAACATTACAAGAGTTGGACAGTCAAAACAGACTGTTTTTAGCCACATAGGTTATAAGCGTAATGAAGAAGCTGACTCACTAGCCCAACAACCCAGCTAGCACAGAACGTTATTATCACGTGGAATATACGTCACCTTTCACGTCGAAGTCACCAAATATATGACGTGCTGGTGACGTGATTATGACGGCAATATGTCACAGATCAAAGACGTCACATGGCAACGTGATAAGCACGTCAATGGTGACGTATTTATGGCAACGTGATAAATAGGTCACAGGTGACGTGTAGATGTATAAAAAAACACGATAATACTTCTATAAAAATGTATAAATAAACCGTTTTCAAAGATACAGTGGCGTATAATTCGTACATTTCAAAATCTAGGATATGTTTACAATTTAACTTTCTTCCATGTGTTTATTTTTACAATCAAATACTATTAAACGAGCAAGGTTTGTATGTGTGTGTGTGTGTATGTGTGTGTGTGTCCAGAGGATCTCGAAATCCACTCGTCAGAATTCAATGAAACTTTCAGGGTAGACTAATTCCTATCTAAATCGGCAAAAAATGTAGGTCTCATGTCTGTGAAAATTCGATCTTCCGAGATATTTACAAGAAAAGTTAAGCTTTTAGTTTTATTTCCTAGCAACGGCACATAATAATAACTTGTTTCTATAGTAATATATACTATAAAGGATAGATGAGTACAGTCAAAGTGGGGATATAACGTCACATTCCATAGGCGTACTTTGCAAAATAAGTTTCTATAATATAAATAAGGTCACAGCATATAAAATATATATACGCACTTCGTAGATTAAATTTTGAAGTTATATTATTTACAAAAAATAAAAATAAACTTTATGCATCCGACACTTTAACATTGAACGAATTAAATTTAACCAATAAATAACAAGGAGGATTATATGTTGGGATTAAACTGTTTTTAATCTCTTGGCATTAAAAGTAACGCTTCAGTACTTACCTAAACTCAAAGATTAAAAAAAAAAGTAATATATTTTTTGAATTTGTTTTTATGTTGCCTTGCTATTACTAATAATTCTGCCTTCAAGGATTTAGGAGGACTGATAATTTTTTTAGAATGGAGCCATTTTGAAATATATATTAATACAAAATTCTGAATCAATTAAAATACATACGATACGGCTATGAATAAATAAAGTCTGACAGTTTTAATATTTAAGTTTTCATGATCAGAGAGAGAGAGAGAAAGAATTTTTGAAAAAATATGATATCAATATCTGCCACACCTCGAGAGTCTGGTCACAGGTTTTTGTGGAGGTTTTTACCCAAGTATGAATATCAGACCTATAATTTTCCTTCACTGCAGATCAAAAAATAATAAAATCAATTGAACATAGAGTTTTTCTTATATAGTGATAAATAGAGTGAGCTGAGCGATCTTCTGTTGACGGGACGTGTGCCCTACACGCTGCTGTTGCACGTCCCGGAAACGGGGCCTGTCCACCGTGACAATTCGCGAAGATCAAGCGTCAGTAGAAGTTGCCCTAAAAGGGTGAAATCCACAGAAACTAGGCAACTTTAATGCATTTAACTAACCTCTGTGACAAGCAGTTGATAAACGTCAACAACAGCTGCAGCCAATTGAAAATTAACACTGACAGCTTTTTTTAATTTTCCCGCCTACTTTCAAGCCAATCGCCAATCAACTTTTTATTTATCTTCCTATCAGTAGTTCAAGTAGATGTCGCCCACTCCGTGATTTTCGCGAATTAATTAATAATTTGTCATGTTATAAATATACTTAAATTATATACTCATTGGGCTGCTTAAAAATGTAGATTTGAATATTAAGAGCGAAGCTCGGTGACCAGATATTTATTTTTTATTCAAAGTGTGAAATAAGGGAATAGAGACTAAATTATTTTTGAGTGGTAAAAATCTACTTAAATCAGAGACAATAAAAATATGAAGGTCACTTGATTTAAAAGGATAATAATAAAAGTCATTACGCTTAGAATAAAACCTTCCTAAAATACCAACTTCTCCAGAAGAAATGTTTTTAAAGTGTGTTTTATGGACCGGATACATTTGCCAATTTTCACTTGGTGATTCGCCCTTTTTCAGACTTTTATTAAAAGACTCTTGTTGTTTATAGGGTGGCCACCATAACTCCTGCTTTCGCGGTGTTAACCACTTGTCGTAGACTAAAGAGACGCCGCCGCCATGCTCGTTGGTGAATTGAATGCCTATAAATATACTAAAATAACGCACTATACACTTTAACTCGTTAAAATCCAACCTGCTGAAACGTACAATCCACAAATGAAATGGCTTTTTCTGCAAACTATATATTGCAATCACACTATACACTTTAACTACTGCAAATGGCGATGACCAATGAAATGACAATTGCGTGATGCGCGGATAACGGCGTAATAGATAACTTGTAAAGGCGCACGCGCGGACTGAATGTGATGTTGCCAGTCCCAGTGGCTTGAAAATAAAAGTGACATCGTAAAAATTTTCTGAAATACAAAAGGTAGTACTTAAATTCATTCAAATGTACTGAATTCAGTACGTTTGTACTGACCTGGCAACGCTGGGCGGCAGGCGGGAATAATCACATAAAACAGTGTTGAGTGTTGACAAAATAAATTTTGGTATGATGGAATATTCCCATTATCAATGAATATTCACCAAAAATTACTAAAACCTTGCAAAACAGGTTGATGTGAAATAACAATGAAGGTATAGAACATACGTGTATGTTTGTAGGCCAATGCAGGATATTTAATTGTTGTAGGCCCAAATCAACTCCTCATTTTGACAGGTGACAAACTGGTCCCTAAATGACGTAATAGTACGTCTTATTTTGGTGTCACAGTGACTACTAAAAACGATGTTGTAGCAATATCTTTCTATTTTGTTTAACACTGAGTAACACTAAGTCACAATTAATAGATAACAAAAATAGGTTTATTTTATGCGTAACTTCTTTGTTTACGTGACAAATTAGTCTTAAAATGACGTCATATTACGGTACTTTTATGGCAAAAATTCACATCGACGTATTTCACCAAAATTCCACGTGATTATGACTTGAAATGACGTCTTGTGCTAGCTGGGAAGGAGCAAGTTGTGCAGAACCTTTCTGTGGTATAGCTAAAGCACTGAGAAAAACTTATAACAGTACCTAGATGAAGAAGCAATCTCGAGAATGGTGGAACAAGGCGCCGGCAATAAGACAGGCCATACAATTCATTAAAGAACCATCGACAAATTTCACGGAGTACCTTCTAAGCCAGAATAGGCCATCATAAGTCCCACATACCAGTCTAATCAAATAGGAGGAAAATAGTTTCGTTATATTTTAAAAAGCCCTGTTCAAAAGCTCATTTGGACTGGTTTAGACAGTTTGGAAAAATTTGCATTGGAAAAATAAAACGGAAAAGTAAGAATAAGAGGAAGGCCTCCCCCCACGTGATCTACTGTTATGCGAGTATTTACAACCATAATTAAAGGAGTACAAAAATTTCTGATGACTCAGATCATTGACAAACAATCCAGCGTTGAACTGGATACAGAACGAAAGGAATGAACTGGCACTATCGCGTTCCTCATAATTACGGGAAATCCCAAAAATCGGAACTCCGATCTCGCCATTTAGAAATGTCCCGTCGCAAGGAAAGTATCACAAACCTAATTGGCAAAGAGTCTAGGGATCACTTTAAATCCAGAGAGCTCGCCCTAGGGAACTGGCTAGACGCAGTAAAAACCAACCAAGTGTGCAGTTAGAAGATCGTATAACGGCGTAATAACGTCGCTTGAAGTAAGCGATAACTTTGTAAAATGATATCCTATCATTATAAATACAAGTTTGGATTATGAGCAACAAGCGGTGTTTGTTTTATATCCCTGGTTTAGTTCTGATAACGTACAAGTTAAATAAAACAACTTTAGCTACGAGTTTATGTTGGAAATGCAAGAGGGCAAATCGTCGGTAGACGTGAGACTGGGAGTTTTCTGGAATTGTATTCAGCTTATTCAGTTCTTTGGTTGCCAACTCTTATTTAACTCCTAAGAATGTAATTTATGTATATAGAAACATACTTGTGACTCTGGTTACAATTATTATAACTAGAACAACAACAAACATAGACCTAACAATTTTATATGTATCAAATACTATTAAACGAGCAAGGTTTGTATGTGTGTGTGTGTATGTGTGTTTGTGTGTGTGTCCAGAGGATCTCGAAATCCACTCGTCAGAATTCAATGAAACTTTCAGGGTAGACTAATTCCTATCTAAATCGGCGAAAAATGTAGGTCTCATGTCTGTGAAAATTCGATCTTCCGAGATATTTACAAGAAAAGTTAAGCTTTTAGTTTTATTTCCTAGCAACGGCACATAATAATAACTTGTTTCTATAGTAATATATACTATAAAGGATAGATGAGTACAGTCAAAGTGGGGATATAACGTCACATTCCATAGGCGTACTTTGCAAAATAAGTTTCTATAATATAAATAAGGTCACAGCATATAAAATATATATACGCACTTCGTAGATTAAATTTTGAAGTTATATTATTTACAAAAACTAAAAATAAACTTTATGTATCCGACACTTTAACATTGAACGAATTAAATTTAACCAATAAATAACAAGGAGGATTATATGTTGGGATTAAATTAAATCTCTTGGCATTAAAAGTAACGCTTCAGTACTTACCTAAACTCAAAGATTAAAAAAAAAGTTAGTTCAAGAACTATCTTTAAAAGTCACTGTCTTCACTAAAACTACTGGTATCACTATAATTGTCTTTTCTGAGGTTTATTATTATCGGTTCTATTAAATTATCCATTGATATATCCACTTTCCTAAATGAATTTTCCACATTTTTAACATGATCAATTCATTTTCCCCAATGTTCTCTATTTACATCTGAAACTGCCTTCAAAAACAAATTTCGCACATCAGGAAATTTAAATGTTTTATTGTTTTTAGAAACATAACCTTTTAATAATTGAGACCAGATCAGTTCAATGGAATTTAACTCTGCGTGGTTCGGAGGAAATCTGAGAATTTTAATTCCTTTTTCTCTGGCCATCTCATCCATAATATATTTTTTGAATTTGTTTTTATGTTGCCTTGTTATTACTAATAATTCTGCCTTCAAGGATTTAGGAGGACTGATAATATTTTTAGAATGAAGCCATTTTGAAATATATATTAATACAAAATTCTGAATCAATTAAAATACATACGATACGGCTATGAATAAATAAAGTCTGACTTATCTGTCAAAAGAACAAACAGTAAAAACCATGGAAACAAGAATCTAGACAAAAACTATATTAGGCCGATCAGATGTATTAAAATTTAAATTTTAACTACAAATAAGCATTGAAGCATGAGGTAAAAATAAAATTTCTACCTCTTGAACCTGTACTACGTTCTGCAAATTAAATACTGCACTCCTTTCTTCTGTATAGTATAGTAGTAAAAAGGTTTGACTTTATTTAATTTCTGGCGTTTTAATCAGAAAGAATTCAATTTTAAATTTGTCGCTTTATATAAAAAAGGAAAGGTTCATTTGACGGACATAAATAATTTGCTTGTCAAATGATAGCCATCTTATTAATTCAAAGTTGAAAATACAACGTTGCCAATTCAATTTCAGAAATCATGGGTTTAGGTAAATATTTATAGGAACGTTGAGAAACACTGTTAAAATGGACACCTGTCTTCCCTTCCCCGATAGTGTGAGACTACCCCTTACGGCTACTATTTTATTATGCGGACAGTTTTAATATTTAAGTTTTCATGATCATAGAGAGAGAGAGAGAGAGAAAGAATTTTTGAAAAAATATGATATCAATATCTGCCACACCTCGAGAGTCTGGTCACAGGTTTTTGTGGAGGTTTTTACCCAAGTATGAATATCAGACCTATAATTTTCCTTCACTGCAGATCAAAAAATAATAAAATCAATTGAACATAGAGTTTTTCTTATATAGTGATAAATAGAGTGAGCTGAGCGATCTTCTGTTGACGGGACGTGTGCCCTACACGCTGCTGTTGCACGTCCCGGAAACGGGGCCTGTCCACCGTGACAATTCGCGAAGATCAAGCGTCAGTAGAAATTGCCCTAAAAGGGTGAAATCCCCAGAAACTAGGCAACTTTAATGCATTTAACTAACCTCTGTGACAATCAGTTGATAAACGTCAACAACAGCTGCAGCCAATTGAAAATTAACACTGACAGCTTTTTTAATTTTCCCGCCTACTTTCAAGCCAATCGCCAATCAACTTTTTATTTATCTCCCTATCAGTAGTTCAAGTAGATGTCGCCCACTCCGTGATTTTCGCGAATTAATTAATAATTTGTTATGTTATAAATATACTTAAATTATATACTCATTGGGCTGCTTAAAAATGTAGATTTGAATATTAAGAGCGAAGCTCGGTGACCAGATATTAATGGGTAAATTGTGGCTAAAATAATCAAACCCTGCCATTCACCCTCCTCCAAGGGGTTAAATAAAGCCATACAAAAAACCAAAACACAAAAAACCTTTTCTAAAAAGACCCATTCCTTGTCATAAAATAATAATTCAACACACAAGTACAAAAATCATCGTGGCATTATTGCATCCAAACTTCTCCAAGATACAGAAACAACAATGACAAAAACTCCGGAAAAAATTCAAAGAAAGAACCGAGTCAAACATAAAACACAAGTTATGTTCCAGAATAGAAATCCTATTATAAAATGAAGGGAAGTGGAACTGCAAATATTCTTCTCAAGCAGACCGAGTTTTAAATCACAATCAGGCCGCATCTCCTTCGTAGTGTCTACTTTTCCGTCAACGGCAGACATTGAGTAATTGCCAACTTTCGAGCCAAATCCCGGGGTGCGTTTTCTCACTTTCGGGGATTTTCTCGGAAGGAGGTACATCTTGCGCGCCATATCTAGGCCAAACTGATCTATACACCCTTAAGGATATGTTCTTAGCGTATGTAGGATAATTCACAATGTTTTTATACTTAGTTAAATGGGTCATTCTCCCAGAAAGGTAGAAAACCTTGTTACTTCTGTATTACAGCGAAAATATGAGTAACAGATTAACGATTTTACATGTCTTTTGTTGCAAATTTAAGCTCAATAATTATTCCTAAAAAAGAATTTTAAGAATCCATTCTCATTATTTTATAATTTTTATTTAATGTGACTTTTATCATATTCCGAGGCTGTTACTAGCACAAGATTTGTTGCATTTATTCCTTTAATTTGAAAAGTTTCTAATCAATTTTTAAATTTACTGTCTCATTATCGAGGCCTTTAGTTATATTGATCAAAATTCGTAATTTATTAAAAACATTATAATTTTTATAAGTTTAATATCGGTAAAATGATATGTTACCACATTCTGAGTCATTTCCGAAGCACCAAATAAAAAGCGCCATAATTGGCAACCTTGTTGATGTTTCGGTTTGGTACGACTAAAACTAAAACTATTTATGCCTCAGTTACACGTAGACATCCATTGGAAAAACACGTTTTTTAGTGGAAACAGTGAAAGTGTTTTTATATTTCACAAAGCAGGTGCGTACATTTATTAAACATCATTTCCGTAGATATTTGAAAGTAGTATCAAATTTTGGTTTTTTCGTAATATTTTTAGTTTGCTCGATTTGTTATGACTGATACTCTTACCTGGAATAATTATATTTGGTATAATTTGAACAGATTTCTAATAATTTTAAAAAATGTTCAATAACATCATTTCCGAGGCAATCATCCCCGAAGTCTTAATAGGCTTCGGTAATGATGTCTTACTTCGGAAATGATTATTCGGCCGACTTATATCACAGATTTAAATGAAACATCTAAAAATTTATTCACCTATTCTAGGTAGCTATGGCAATAGCTAATGCGGAAGAAAAACGAAGAAGAAAAACCGAATTACAAAGGTTGAGAAGAGAAAAATTGAAGAAAAATCCAGAAAGCCATGAGAAAGAAAAGGAGAGTGAAAGGTCAAGATATCGTAGAAGAAAAGAGGAAGGTAAAATAAAAAATATTACTTCCCTTACAGCAAGAGAGCAAAGAATGAAGAGGAAGTCTTGGAAGGTATGTTCCAAAAAATATAGGGATAATAAAAAAGAAAAAAACAGCAAACACTTAGATTTATCGAAGAATGCACTCCTCCCTCTACTCCAATACCCCAAATCGCGGGTCCTAGTAGCGCTTCGATAAGCGGAAGGAAAAAAGTAAGAAAAGATCGGGCAAAAGTTTACAGAACATTAAAAAACCTAAGTAAAAATTATGAAATAATGAAAGCGAAATTTCATAAATACAAAATGAAATATCACAGACTGAAGCAAACAAAAATAAGAAAAGTAAGTCCCAAAAGTAGTGTAGAAAAAGTATTAAAAGGCCATATAGTTCCGAGAGAAGTAAAAAAAAAACTAATATTTAATGAAGCCCTACTGGAACAAATAAAAGTAAATTATAAAAGATGTGGGAACCACAACCGTAAGTCTATGTTTCAACAAGTGTTAACGGGAAACGTTGTGAGGAAATACAAATGCTTGAATCAATTAAATTTCGTAAGTAGCATAGTTAAACAATCCAAAACTAGAGACATGGAAAAAACAAAAAAAATCTATCATAGAGTCAAAGACGAGATAATAGCTTTTCTGGAGAGAGACGAATACAGCAAACTTTGTCCAGGGAAGAGAGACACAATAACTCGTAATAAGTTGAAAAAACAAAAACGGTACTTAAACAAGCCGTTACGTATCATTTACAAAGCATTTATAACTCAACATAAAAGTTTTGTCTCTTATTCCATATTTTGCAAACTTAGGCCATTTTGGATTGTCCACCAAAGTGTCAACAAAAGAGGCACATGTTTATGTTTGAAATGTGAGAATGGCAACTTACTTATAAAAAAATTAAAAATATTGAATATAGTGGATGTAAATTGTATTGAAACATTATTTAAAACTATTTGCTGCAATAAAAATGATACATTAAATGAAGAATGTTTATTTAGAAAATGTGACTCTGATCCGGAGCCGGAGGTAGAAGCGTCCCCAGAGAGAACTTTTAGTGAAGATCAACCTAAAAAGAATAACTTTGTCCTAGTAAAGTTGCCAGGCAAGAAAAGTTTAAAGTATTATGTTGGTACTATTTTGGAAATGAGCCAGACTGGAATTATCATTGCGAAATTTTTAAGAAGAAAAAGCAACAGTTTTATTTTCGTATTACCTGATATTGAAGATTCATGTGAAATCGGTAAATCAGATATTGAAGGCATACTTCCACAGCCTGATATCAGCCGCAATCGTTACACGTTTAATTTTAGTTTTGATAAATACTCTAAGGAATTATACTAATGCAAAAAATAATGTCAGTTACGTTTAGTTCCAAAGACTAAAATATTTTTAGTTTTAGTTCTGTTGTTCAAATACGTTCAATTTTAGTTTTGTTAAATACTGTCAGTATTTTTATAATAATGCAAGTAATGCATTACGTTCGTGCCAAAGAATAAATATTTTTAGTTTTATTTTTTGTTTTTTATTATTTTGTATTAATAATAATAATAAAAAATACTTACATTTTGAATATAAAATTTGTTTTCCATTTCGTCAACTCCGAATAGGATTAAAATCATCTCCGAGGTTTTTGCCTAAATAGTTAAATAATAACAATAATTCTGTCTTTATAAGTATTGTTTATGGCTAATAATTGGTTAATATAAAAAATATATATTATTATTTACGAATTGTTACATAGAGATTAATATTATTCAGAAATACGTTAACTTTTATCAACTCCGTAGTAAAGAATCATCGTTACCGTAACAAGTGGTTTTTTTAAAACCCAAATATTTCAAAAATCTTGTCTAGTTATTCGTTGCCAACAATAACAGAGGATTCTATTAACATTAGACATACTTTAATCTACAAAATAGATCATTTTACTACTTTGTATTTTTTTTTATTTTCACATCTCATTTTTCGCCTTTTACGGAGAATGACTCAAATATACCCGTCTCGTTGGAAAAAACCGTAATTTATGGTACAAGCGATATTATTTTCAATAGTTATAAAGTGTGTCTACGGAAATTGGAATCATATGGAAAACTTTTTTATTATTAATTTTTTTTCCTAGTTAATTTACAATCTGTTCAAGAATAGAACAATAAGTAAGTGTGGGAAATGGCTTGTGGGGTCAAAACCCTGTGCTTTTACCCCCTAATTATTTAGTTTGTTGCATAAACTGTTTATGGCCTTGGACAAGATTTGAGTACAGATACAGTAAAATTACATATAACTGTTTAATTTTCAGATAATTAAACATATAAACTCATACTCATTCGTTCAACCGGCAACGCCGCATCAAAATACATTTGCAAACGGCATTCAAACCAGGAAGCGGTTTCATCAAAAGATAATTTTTTTACTCTATATCACGCCATAAAATCTAACCGTCTTGTCTAGACAATAGAAAAAATTTTACATGCTTGTTTACGCGGTTCACGCTAACGAACTTTCTAGAACAATTACGCAATCGGGAAGGGATACATCTGAAACCGATAAACTTCGCCGATTTTAAAAGTCAGTGCTCAGCGACGCTCCGAGACCACAACAAGGCCTCGTTAAACCAGTGGGACTTAGCTGCAATCAAGCGGTCCATTTTTATTTTAAAAATATTTCTTCACAGTGGTACTTTGCTGCGTATCAGGCGGTCCACTTTACTGTTCATTTTATACTCAAAATCAAAACTCAGTGCTTCGAGAATTTAACACACGCAAAAATAATACTTTCTGAATGATGTGGTCATTTCTTTAAATTAATTATAATACTTTGTTCATGATTACTAGTTTAATGTAATCTTTGTTACGTTGTTGTTTTTGTTCATTTATTTATTTAACAAGTTTAATAAATGGTTAAATAAAAGTGTCCATTGTTTTTGTTGGATGAAGTTGAGAAGGCAAACCTACTACAGCACATATCTTCAATCTAAAATTACAGTCCACTCGAAATTCGAACTACGATGCAGTTTAAAAAGGCGGTAACACATTGTTGGCCGTCCTGGGAAACTGGCACAACATAGGGCTTATTCCAGAACCCTCAACATATAACAAAACTACCTAAGGTTGTGAAATAAATCACACTTGTTCCCAACAACAAATACATTAAATGTCCTACACTGCACCAGCGTCTGGACTTCAACAACTATATGCCCCCCCCCCCCCCCCAGGTATTGAATTACGAAAGTCCAGACGTGGATTGGCGCGGGACTTTAAACCAAAAACTTTGATTTTATTATTAAAGGAGCTTGCCATTCTTAGACCGGTTTCGGAATTATTGTTTCTCTTCAGTAAGAAGAAGGCTAGCTCGACATCCTATCGTTAAAGGCTGTCTGAAAATGAATTCGACTCGCCTCGCTCTTGATAAAAGTGTTCACGCATATTAAGAACGAGGAGAGCCCAACGCCATCTTCACTTTTATAATAAAATCAAAGCTTGCAAAACTACAGGAAACTGTAACGGTGGTGGAATTTTTTGAACCATAAAAATACTAAAAAAGAACCATGGGCGTACCAAAACTACCTAAGGTTGTGAAATAAATCACACTTGCTCCCAAGAACAAAGACATTAAATGTCCCACACTGCACCAGCGTCTGGACTTCAACAACTACTCCTTGGGCTATATGCCCCCCCAGGTATTGAATTACGAAAGTCCAGACGTGGTTTGGCGCCTGACCAAGTCGGGGCTTTAAACCAAAAACTTTGATTTTATTATTAAAGGAGCTTGCCATTCTTAGACCGGTTTCGGAATTATTGTTTCTCTTTAGTAAGAAGAAGGCTAGCTCGACATCCTATCGTTAAAGCCTGTCTGAAAATGAATTCGACTCGCCTCGCTCTTGATAAAAGTGTTCACGCATATTAAGAACGAGGAGAGCCCAACGCCATCTTCACTTTTATAATAAAGTCAAAGCTTGCAAAACTACAGGAAACTGTAACGGTGGTGGAATTTTTTGAACCATAAAAATACTAAAAAAGAACCATGGGCGTACCAAAACTACCTAAGGTTGTGAAATAAATCACACTTGCTCCCAAGAACAAAGACATTAAATGTCCCACACTGCACCAGCGTCTGGACTTCAACAACTACTCCTTGGGCTATATGCCCCCCCAGGTATTGAATTACGAAAGTCCAGACGTGGTTTGGCGCCCGACCAAGTCGGGGCTTTAAACCAAAAACTTTGATTTTATTATTAAAGGAGCTTGCCATTCTTAGACCGGTTTCGGAATTATTGTTCCTCTTCAGTAAGAAGCAGGTGTAGGACATTTAATGTCTTTGTTTTTGGGAACAAGTGTGATTTATTTCACAACCTTAGGTAGTTTTGGTATGCCCATTGTCCTTTTTTGGTATTTTTATGGTTCAAAAAATTCCACCACCGTTACATATAACAAGTTAATAAAAATATATAGGTTAAAATTGTAAAGTAAAGATAAAATATAGTTATTGTTTAAAAGGTATGTCAATTAACTAAAACGTTAGGTTTCAAAATATCTATACTAGAATCTGTTTGTGAGGTCATACGGGGTGAACCTTTTAAATCTGCGTCTGATAATTGGTTCAGTCACTAGATTTTAGGCGAGGCTATAGGGATGAGACTCTAGTCTTTCGATGTATTTTTCACTAAACACTTTAATTTCTTCTTTGGCCGAGGGATCTTGAATATCACGTGCAATGATATTATTAGACACAAACCAGGGTGCACTTGTTATCATCCTTAATACTTTGGATTGTAACCTCTCAATGATGTCGATATTTGAGGAAGATGCTGATCCCCATAGCTGGATACCATATGTCCACATGGGTTTAAGTACGACTTTGTAAAACAATACCTTATTCTCGAGAGACAGTTGGGATTTACTTCCAATTAACCAATATAATTGTCCAAGTTTTATTCCAAGCTGTTTTCTTTTTGTGAAGATATGTTTCTTCCAGGAAAGTCTTCTATCTATATGGATTCCAAGATATTTGGCATCTTCTGACTGTGGTATTTCTTGACCATTTAAAGTAACAGGGGGACCGTTTTCTCATCTATTTGTGAAGGTGACATGATTAGATTTGCCTTCGTTGACTTTGATACACCACATTTTTAACCAATCATGTAAATTGTCAAGATTTGTTTGAAGTGAGTCTGAGTGTGAGGCTAGTAAAGCAGTATCGTCGCCGTAAGTTGCATTGACTGTATTGTGTGATGTGGGTAGATCAGATGTAAATAATAAATATAAAAGCGGACCCAAAACGATGCATTGAGGGACCACTGCTTTTATCGGATGAAGTGTTGAATGTTCGTCTAAATATTTTACCACAAAATGTCTGCCTGCAAGGTAGGATTTGAGGATGAGGAAATAGTTTAAAGAAAGGAGTTTTCTGATCTTGTACAGTAGACCAGTATGCCAGACATCATTTCCAGGTCTTGCATGATTTTGTTGGTGATCCGTTGCACCTGGTCAATGTTTGCGTGTTGTTCTCGAAATCCGAATTGATGCTTTGAAATAGCTTCATTGGCCTCAAGAATTGGTACAATTCTGGTTTGGATTATTTTTTCCAACAGTTTTGCGATTACTGGAAGAAGACTATTTGGTCGGTAAGAAGTGACTTTATCGGTAGGTTTTCCAGGTTTGGGGATAAGAATTATTTCTGCGAGTTTCCATTGAATTGGAATGTAGCCAGTGCTTAGTATGGCATTATAGATGAATGTTATTATCTTAACTGCTTTTTCAGGTAACTCTTGGAGAATTTTGATTGTTATCAGGTCATATAACCAATAACCTTTCTTGTTTTAAAATAGGGTTAGCCATATGTGAGTAATAATTATTGAAGGTATGGAAGAAAAAAGTCCTTTTTATCTCACAAGTTATTTATTAGAAGGTGCGACCAGTTTCGGCGATCACATCGCCATCATCAGCTCCTGCGTGGAAAAATTATGGAGTTAAAAAGCAAATTTGTTAAGTTACATGTTTTTAAAGAATTAAAGAATGGTCGCACCTTCTAATAAATAACTTGTGAGATAAAAAGGACTTTTTTCTTCCATACCTTCAAGACTTTCTTGTGTTCAGAGTTTTAATAGTATTTTGAACTTATTTTGTTGTTATTTTTTCAAGAGGAGGTTCCAATTGGTAAAGAAAAGCAAGAAAGACTTTTTCTAAATGTTTTGCCAATGCTGCTGCTTTTTGTCTGTTGCTTTTAAGCCAGTGGCCTTCATCATTTCTGATAGGGGGGTTGTGAAATTGTGGACGGTCTAGCTTTTTAGTGGCCTTCCATAATGAGTATTCAGAAACTTCTGTAGCGTTTAAGTTCCTTAAATACTGTTGAATAGAATTTTCTTTGGGAATTTAGGATTCTTTTTAGTGCCTGAATTGCTTTGTTTAATTTAGTTTTGTCTGCGATTATTAATTTTAGGAAAAAAATATTCTCTATAAAAACTTCTAAAACATAAAATGCAATCATCAGATATTAAATTGTTTCAGTCGTATACGCGATTTGTCAAAAAATATGATCAGTTTTGACAATATCGATTATTGTTTTTTGGGTTAGTATTGAAAAAAAATAAAACTTGAATTATACGATTTTAAATATACCTAAAAAAGGCCCCTTTTACTTGGAAAACTTAGTTGAACTCATTTAAAGTTAGTAGATTTGAAGCAGGTACTTAACCCAGTTCGTTAAAGAACTTCTTATTCTTCCGGTACGCGAGATAATCAGGTTAACGTTTTTATTTCGAATTTAAGTTTTTACTCGAGTAAAATCAACCGAATTAGAGACAAAGGATCTAAAAACGGAAGCAGACATTTAAAGTTGAACGGAGGAGGATCTGATATACTCGACGAAACTCCCTCATTTCTGGCAGCCCGAGTTAATCCGCATCAGTGTGAAAGTCGACCGAGCACAAAATTCGTCCTCTAGGCCCTTACAGAAATCTCCCTTTGTTTGCAAAGGTCAAGTGTGAGTTTATGACCCTAATATTTGATCTGGGAGCGATTCTAAAAACTTTAAATTATGAACACCCTCGATTCTTTAATCTGAAATAAATATAAACCTAATCATCGCTAATGAAGATGATAAGTTGTGATATTTTATAAAACTGTTCCAAATATTAAAGATCTACAGTTGTTAGTTTTGAAATTGTGGAAAGATAAAGACAAGCATGTGAAATTCCGCGATGTTTTTTTTTGCATTCATCCTTAAAAAGGATATAAATAGAAAACCATTTTTTTTTAATTCATTGCGACAAAATATCCCAACTTCGGTACCGTCACTCCATTTATTTTTAGCTGAAAACAATCAACTGTTCCCTGAAATAACCTCACAAATCACCCTTTGATTTAGCTCGAAAAATTTCATTCTTTATCACTTGTTTGTTTTCTCTAATGACAATTAAGCGGCGTCTCCAGATTCAGCGGTCAAAACGTAATGTCTACGAATAAATCTCAGTCTATTTTGGTGGTGTATAAATAAAACTAAACAGGAGCCACTGAAAGAAAAATAAGACAAAAAAAATGTTCCAAACAAGCACGTAAATGTCTTTGAGAGATGTTATTTGTACATTTAACGCTTGAATTATATTTTTAATGGGTGAAAAAAAAATTCTCGAGAAATCTAGTTTGTCAATTAATTTTCTGGATGGTTTCGGTAGAGATAGATAAAGGTTGTACACCCCCTCCATTTTTTTACTGCCAATTTTTTGTATAACTGTTTATATCAGATTTTTGAACCAGTCTAAACAGTTCCAAATCAACTTTTAAACAGGTTAGATAAGTAAGAAAATTTCGATTATTTTATTTATGTAAATGGTAAGTAAAATGAGCCCAAGTGAAGATCCTTGTGGAACTCCCAGCCACCTTTTCATTGCAGTGAATGTATTATTTAGTAAATTAATATTTTCCAAGAAATGTAGAAGATAATCAAGAGATTTATTAATGCAGTCTTTAATAATTTAAAGAACAAAAGTATATATCTTCTTCTTCATCGTCATATCATTTTCATTATCTTTGTTCTCCTGAATCCTGAATCCTGAAGGCGTGGACTTCTACAATTTCCGGGTTCCTCGGGTTCGCTTTGCAATGAAACAGCATTGACCCAAGCTTGCTCATTACACTGGCCACAAGCTAAAGTGCATTGCACCCCGATTTTCTGTAATAGTAGCGTAAACAACATGCTTTCTTACAATTACAAAATATGGTATTAAGTAATTCATCTGGAGCTGGTGGTAATATTGTTGTCATTGGCTCCAGAAATTGATTTTGCAGCAACGAACCCCATTCCTTGGGTTCTAAGTCATGCCCTAACAATTTTTGTGCTTGGTAACATACACGGTTTATATGCTGATAAGCTGCTGGACTTGTCGGTGGAAGATTAGACAACTGGACCGGTTTATGAAGTTTTGTAGATTTAACAAACTGAGTATATGGAAGATGATCGATATTGTCCTCAGACTTAGGAGCATTGTATATCGATAGTATGATGCGTACTCCATTTTCGTGTAATTGTTGTAGAGGGTAGTTTTCTTGTAGAAAAACTTTAGCCAGTTGGTTGAAAGTGATTTTATGAAAGTTTTTTCCCTTTTTTAAACAGCGCAGAAGTTGTATCACAGCCACTGAATGCATGTAAAAATAAAATATGTTTTTTAGAAAGGTGATATTTATCAAAACTTTTGGAAGAATAGATTTGTGTTTTGACATTGCCTTTTCCAACTTTTTTAAGGAAAATTTAGTGCGTCTAATCAAAATAGCGAGCAAATTTATGTCTTCTCCAATGATGACGGCAGTCTTCTCATCTTTGGATTCTTCGATAGCTGTTTCTATGATAAGAACATCAGCATCATCTCTCGCTTGTCTTGTTGTGATATTTACACCCTCTAACTTTTTAATGAACATATCAATAAGTTTCTTTTTATTGTAAAGATTTGACAAAAACTTATCTTATAATGTATTAATTAATAAATAATACAAACTATTCATTGATAATGATATTTTAATGATTTAATAACTTTATACAACCTATTATTCTCCTGTTCGAAATCGAATATTTTTATCTACGCCCATGGCAACAAAGGAAATAAAAATAACCAAACCGCACGCCTAAGTGCCCAGCATAGCAACAGTACAACACGCATCGTAAATCAAGGCCATCGCGCAGATAATCAACGCAGAAGTAACTCACCGACGAGATAAAACTTCAATGCTAAAAGCCGCCCTTGTCGGCAACCGCCTTTACATACATTGGGATACATTGGCGAGACTGCAAGTTGCCAAAGAGATAAAAAAAGGCACAACAATAAAGCCGAAAATACATACCCGTGATTGGCCGCCGCCGCCGCCTATCGACAAGCGTCTCAAATAAATCAAAATTAAACCAGTAGAACTTCTATCTCCGTATGAACAGGTCGTACCGTTGGCCGGTTCATACGTAATAAATTCAGCAATTTTAACTTATACAAATTATATTACATACATACCCGTATTCACATTCAGTTATTTCTTGAGCAATTGCAAACACAGTTTTGAATTTTGTTATATTCTATGTTTGTTAAAAAGTGTTTTGTTTTTTACGAAGTTATCGTTAATATATAAAATTCAAGTAATCAGTGTATAATTTCGCTACAACCTATTTACAGTCCACACAATTTCTCAGCTAACTTAAATCTACAATAAGTTGGGACAGGCCCATGTGAAGGGTGTGGCCTAATAAGTTTGGGTCTCCAAATTTGGTATTATTTGGAACTTCCCAAAACATCACCTTTGATTCACGGTTGACCTTGCATTATAGGTATGGCTGAGGGCTGAGCGCTCCTTCCTATTTATCTCAAAAACGGTTGAGCGCATGAAAAAATGTTTTAAACAAATTTTGTCGAAAATTTTATGCTCTACAATTTTTGTAATAGATATTAACATCACTGGAGCTATAGAAACCGAGAAAATATCAAAAGACCGATTTTTGTGACGTTTGACCTTGAATTACTTACTACGCAGACACGAGATTTTAGGTGACTTTTGAGACAACTTTTAGAACACCAAAATGAAGATGTATGTAAATATGATTGGACTATATGAGGGTAGTTTTGCACAGCAATTTGAAATCAAAAAAAAATCAAACCAAAAATAAACGATTGCACACAACAATATTTACCAAAATCACTGTTCGACCGCAGTGGCCGGTTGTCGGTGCCGACAAAGAAAATAATAGCCACTTAAAACACCAACAAATAACGAATATAACGTTATTCAATCCACATGGTAATATAAGAGGATATGGGCCATTAACATTCAAATTTTATAAAAGAGTCACACGACGGGATCGGAGAGTCTAAAAGTGTTTAGCGCCCTCACGAATACGAAATGGGACTGAGTCAATTTCGGTTAGCGACTCCGGACCAAATGGCAATCTCTTCGATGGGAACATTATTTGGATGCGATGCTGCCAAATTTATCTATAATAAAGCAAAAAATTTAATGGTGGAATTAGTTCTAGTAATAGTGGGTCATTTGGCGGATTAGGACCGAATAAAACAGACAGATTTATAGCAAAATATCATCCAAGTTTCGAATTTTTCCATTATCTTTAAAATTGCAGCTGAATCTTCCAAAAAGAACGAGCTGAAACATTCTTAAAATGCTTCAATCTACGATCTATATTATTTTCTAGGTTTTGGGAAGCTTCTTCAACGTTTATTCCTGCAATGTCAACAAAAGCGTTCGTTTTAATATTTGACTAAAAAAGTAAATCTGTAGAAAATGTTCACCAGCTACGATTCCAAAGTTTACGGCGGTCTGTAACTGCAGATCGTTGAACGAGAACCATAGAAATCTATCCAGTCTCAATTTAATTAATTCGATAATTTGGAACGGTGTCTGTTGCTGCCATAAACGGCAGTCACTAAACACCCTTTCATAACTACAACCATGTATATTCCTGATGTAATTTAAACAAAGATATCACTGGTCGTTGAATCGTATTAGACAACGTACAAATGTATTCTATTAACGCAAATACAAGGGTAATTTGAATGTCGCATAACATTCATGGGACGATTCTCTGCCACCCCAATAGATCTAGCGAATAGGGGATAGAAACAGTGTTGCCGATTTGTGAAAGAAATCTTAAAGAATCGGATTTTTTAAACCTGTTAGAATAAAGTCACATTTTGAATGAAAAACTTGCTCTTCTTCTTCTTTTTCTTCTTCATGTAGGTTTTATATTCGTCTATTGTCAAATTTTGTTCTGTATTTTCAGTTCTTTTTGTATTGTTCTTCGTCATGTGTTAACTAGTCTTCCTATTATCCTTCTACCTGGAAATGCTTGCATGTCTTACTTTATTTAAAATTGTTTTCTAGTAAAAACTTGTTGCTGTAGAACAAAATTAGCTTCAAATTTAAACTCTAATAGGTTTTAAATAAAAAAACACTTAAATTTTAACTAGTAATATTTTTAAATTATAACGAGCCTCTAAATTTGAAATTGAAATGATTTTAAATTAAAAAAATATTTAATTCAAATCCTAATTGATTTTAAATTGACTATTGTACATAAATTTAAATGCCTAATGAATATATTCTAAAAAGTTTCTTTAAATTGAAGATATAATTGATTTAAAATTATAAATAACCTTTAAATTTAAACTAGAGTTGCATTTAAAACAAATTAGTCTTCAAATTTAAAAAAAATATATTTTTTGTACCCAAAACCAATTCAAAGCCTCCTAATATAACAATAAACTAGAACGACCTTATTAGACCAGTGCAGATAGCTTTGAAAATGGTAAAAGAGAAATAAAATAATAGTAGGATGAAGGAAGGAAGGAAGGATGAAAAGGAAGGGAATATGAACATGAAAAGGAAAGGAAAGGAAAAATAATTTACTGCGCCTGTAAATTATTTTTCCTATCATTTTTGTCATATTCTCTTCCTTTTCCAATGAGTTTCATCCTACTATTATTTTATTTGGTTTCAAAAATTATCTGCACAGGTCTACATCTATCTAGTATCTAGTAAGTTGATATTCAATTCCCGTAATTATTTATTCACATTTATTAAAATCATAATCCCAATTTGAGTGATTAAAACATAAAAATCAAAATTAATTCTTTCTACGAACGAACGCATTGCCATTCCTGCAATATTCCTGGGTTAGTTTTTATTCGAACAGACTTGCAGCCCATTAATTATTCAATTAATTTCAATTAGCCAATCAGACTGACAATTATTGAGTTCGTTCGGACCGTTGAATTCGAGTTAAGATTTTTTTTTGATCGTTTCTTTGTAGCCCGTTCTTTTGTGCGATGTGCATGCGTTAAGGTCCATTTGTTTTAAAATTACTTAGACTTCAAAGCACATGAGTGAAAGGAGATTAAAACTTGATTGGTTCTTGATTGGGTTAAATTTGTCGACGAATAGAAAAACTTTAACTACCTAAATAAAAACTACACTGGCCTGGCTCTGACTGTGAAGGGTTAAATTAGTCATTCTTATACTAAGGCGACGATTTTTTAATCTTAATCACAGCAAAAGCGTAGCGTAGACTTCAAAACTACAATGTAGTTAAAAATGTACTCCTTTGTATTCGGAGGAGAGAGAAATAAGGTTTTAAAAAATCAGACAAGTGCACATTAAAGATTAATTTCATCCTGACTTAGAGGACAGCCATGTTTATGAGTTTTCTGCTCGTAATCCTCGCGTTTTTCAAACCCCAGACATAATCCTAATCACGTACTCTCATTAATTATAAGTCTAACGGCAGCGCCATCTTTATAAGACCATATTTATTTATGTTTGTTAATCTCGGAGATGTATGACCTCTAGTTTTTGGGAAAAATGGACAGGAAATTTGTAGAAATTTAAACGTCAATTAGCTGTAGAAGTTTTGGAAAAGTAGGATGTAGAAATGTTCTATTGAAGACCACTTTTCCTTGATCTGACAATCTGGTCTTTGTTACCTCACTACTCTAAAACTAACAGCTCTAGAAGAGAAGTTATGAAAGGATGTAGAAACGTATACAATTCCTTGTGGATCCTCTGTTTAAATTTTTTCAGTTCTAAACAAGTATCTTCTTGTTTGGTTAGAAAATCTCACTTTGAAATATAAGTCTGAAGCATTCTCGATCTCAATTTGAAGTTTTACTCATCCTGCCAAACATTATTGAAAGGTTGTGCTAAATCTAGGACTATTATATATGAAACTTTCTTATCTTCAAAGGCGTTCTCTATATATAATTGATTTTATTTTTTAATCAACACCTTTTCAGCCTTTGGAAAATTGTCATAATGATACCACCCAAGCCAGACCGATCTCACTACTGCCTGTTATGTCGAAACTGTTTGAGAAACTCCTACTAAAAAGACTAAAACCACTTATCGAACATAAATTATCCCTGATCACCAATTTGGATTTAGAAATAAGCATTTGACGATCTACCAAGTTCATAGAATAACCAACATTATAGAGAAATCATTAGAAGATAAAAACATTTGCGCTACTATCTTTCTTCATGTAGCACAAGCGTTTGATAAGGTTTTGCATAAAAGCTTAACACATAAGCTCAAGCTTTTCCTTCCAAAACAATATACAGATATCCTGCATTCATATATATCGGAAATATACTTTAGAATTAGGCAAGAAGAACCCTAGTCCGATATTAAAGAAATTAAGGCTGGAGTACCACAAGGAAGTGTCCTAGGACCTGTCCTATACTTACTGTATACATGTGATATTCCAGAGTTAGAAAAAAATACCATAGCCACCTACGCTGACGACACTGCCATTCTAGCAATGAAGAAGCAACCCACAAGCTGCAAACAGCTGTCCACCTTATCTATAATTGGACGAAGAGATGGAAAATTAAACTTAATGAAACTAAATCACTCCACTTTAACTTTCCAAACAAAATGATAGATCATTTTCCAGTCAAAATAAACAATAACCTGATTCCATATTCAAACACAGCAAAATACTTAGGAATTACCTCAGATGCCAAACTCCGATGGAAAGTGCAGGTCAAAAACAAAAGAGAGGAAGTTGGACTGAAATATAGAAAAATGCACTGACTAATTGGAAGAAACTCCACTCTGTCTCTACATAATAAGCTACTTAAGCCTGTATGGACCTATGGTATCCAACTATGGGGATGCACCAAAACAAGTAGCTTAGCAATCATCCAAAGATTTCAAACAAAGCACTGAAGAACATAGTAGATACCCCTTGGTACATTTGCAATAGTGATCTCAATAGGGATCTGGAAATGGACGCTGTTGACCAGACCATCAAGAAATTAGCCAAGAGTCATGAAGAAAGACTTCATCATCATGTCAATGATGAATTAAATTGCTCATTGGTCACTGTTGACCAGATTGTAATATACTAAATGCTTTTATGGGTGTTCCAGCTTTTTTGTAATATTTTTTGATATTATTATAAAAGAAATTTAAAAAGCAAAACAATATCTCGTATACATAAAAAACCCCGAACTTCTTCAAATAAATGTATTCAAAGAACATTAAACACTCCTAAAAGTAATTTTTTTGAAGTACAGTCGAAGTATTGTTCTGATTAGCCAGCCCAACGAAAAGAAGAAGTAAAAAGTAAATCTATACTTCAGCGGAGATGATCCAAAGGGCAATAAATTAATTTTACTTTGTTTTTGTTTCCCTTAACTGCTGAGTATCTCTTTTTGAGAAAGAAAAAAGTTGTCTAATTAAAAGGCATCAAGCCCTAGGATGAGAAAACGAACCAAGGAGGGCTATAGAAAGCGACTGGAACAAATTTTCTTGAAAACTTTTCTCATTAACAATATCAAGTCGAACAATCTTAATGAGAAATTTGAATGGTCAGCACTTCCATCAACGATAAGGGAGAAAGAAACATTGGTACTGGATACAGTCAGAAACTGGGATTTCTCCTCATAGTTTCTTTACTTATCCAAAGTTACTGATTAGGATGTAGAATTTGCGGAAAATGTTTAATTTTGTTATAGAACAAATTTAAAAATTCGATAATTCATTTATAAGAAAGAAATTGAGTCAACTCAATGATAGTTTATTTAACCGTAAATTATGCTTTAAAAAAATGATTTGGCACTGTAAATAAACTGGAGGAAAGTTCTTCTAAATTACTATCAACAAAATCCAAAAAGAGATGTGAAGAAATATATCCAATATTAGAGAGTGAAAACTCAAATTAATTCATATGCAGAAAATGTGTTCCATATTGAAATATATCAAGACATTGACCATAAGATAAAATCTTAAGCTTTTTTTACGGCATGTGGTCGTAGAAAAAGTATAATGTTTAACGCCTTGTTAAGTAAACTAACTGCTCTTTCACTTTTGAATACCAGCAAACTAAAAGTGACCGAAACAAATAATTATGAGTCATTAAAGAAAAATCCATCTATACTTTTATCTTGTTCGACCTTATCAGATCTTTTAATCGATTTGAAAATTCATTGTGTACTCAAAAATAAGAGGCGGGAAATCACGGCCTTGTATTAAGCAACAATTCTTCGTGTCACTAATTGTAAACCAAACTTGTTCGATGGTATTTATGAGGTTTTATCTGATTACCAGAGATCGTCGTTATAATCTGACAAGGTGCTTACTTTGTGATGCTGGGCGATTAATATCGGAATGCGGCATATCCAGACTCACGTTTTTTACAATGAGACAATAATTTACATAATTTTTGTGACATATACATGGTGTTCTAAAAAATATTCATCTATTGCTGTGTTTCATAATAAATAATGCTCTACCGATATGGATAATTTTAGCTGACATACAGGGTGACATAGCAACCAGAATTTCTTTAGAGATAGAAATTCGAGCTAGCCTGCCTCTTACTGAAGAGGAACAATAATTCCGAAACCGGTCTAAGAATGGCAAGCTCCTTTAATAATAAAATCAAAGTTTTTGGTTTAAAGCCCCGACTTGGTCGGGCACCAAACCACGTCTGGACTTTCGTAATTCAATACCTGGGGGAGCAGTGTAGGACATTTAATGTCTTTGTTCTTGGGAACAAGTGTGATTTATTTCACAACCTTAGGTAGTTTTGGTACGCCCATGGCCCTTTTTTGGTTTTTTTATGGTTACAAAAAATTCCACCGTCGTTAGTGTATTTCTCAAGATAAAATTATAAAATTTTAGGGCATTAAATGGGACCTTAGTGGCCTCATTTTAGTCAGTTTGTTTCACTTTTACTACTTCCGGTTTTACCGGAAGTGATACCAACTTTTGAATTTTAAACGGGACACCCTGTAGATTATTACATTTTTGGAATCTACATGACAACCTGATTTCATAAGTTTATTGTTTTTATTTTTTTAATCTGGTTTTATTTTTTATTAATTATAATTTTGATAAATAAAATTGTCACACATCAGATCCTTTTAATAAAATGTTAAATTTCGTTACCGAGTGTTCAATTTTTTAAGGGTGTTTCACCTGATAACATCCATAAATGGTTTATTTGCACTGTAGCTCCAACCATTGAAAATAGATATATAATATGTCATATCATGTGAATGAGAATTAAAGAAGGAAACGAAAAACCTCAAAATATACAGGGTGTCCCATTTAAAAAAACATAAGTTCGCATTATATTTCCTTAGTGAGCCCCCTAAAAAAAAATCTGTGCGCCACTGAACTCTTTAATATTATATCTATCAAAAGTTTTTATAACGTTTTTTTATATTTTTCTTAATTAAGAAGTTATAGTACCTTGTAGTTTTCGACAGTTTTCAATAATCGCCCTGTATCTTCCAACTGCAGGGAGTTACTAAAGATTTAATTAGGCTATCGTTACTTTAACAAAAAAAGAAGTCATAACATCTTAACTGCTTTTCTTCTATCTCTTCTAGTTTACGAGATACCCTGCAAAACACACCAATTTGGGACACCCTGTACATTTCTTAGTTAATGTTCTCAAATGAGAGAACTATCATACTTTAAAGCATTACATTAAATAATTTTTTAATATTATCAAGGCGGCGGTGACTGACATTATTTTGATTTATTTAGGTGACGCGGCGGTGAATTTGACAGTTAGCTATCATAGAGCTGGTGATTTAAACTGCAAAATAAAGTAAAGGGCTGCTGCTGAGTTGTATAGAAATAGATTTCCCAACAGGAATCATCCAAGCAACAATTATTTCTGGAGACTTGAAACTCAGTTAAGAAGGGAACCGATTGCTGAAAATAACGAATCTATAATAAGTGAAGAAGTTGAGACAAATGTACTTGCATATGTAAATTATGACCCAACATCTTCCTTGAGAGAAATAAAAAGACAGTTTGACGTAAGCAGGGATTCTGTTAGAAGAATTTAAAAAAAATATAAATATAAATCTTTCAAGTATCAAATTCATCAAGAGTTGTATGAAAATGATTTTGCTAGAAGAATTACATTGTATTTGGCTTTTAAATAATTACAATTTAAACAATAACTTTCATCACTCCATTTTATGTACTGACGAGTCTAGATTTATGAATTTAGGAATATTTAATAAAAATAATACAAGGTATTGGGCTACAGAAAATCCACGACTAATAAGACAAGGACATCAACAAGTAAGATTTGAATTTAATGTCTGGTTGGGCATATTAGAGGGAAGAATTTTTGGTCCCATTATATTTGGTGGAGCTTTAACAGGAGAAAGATATTTAGAATTTTTACAAAATGAAATTGAGAATATTTTCGACGATTTTCCAGATGAAGTAAATGAAAGAGTTACCTTTCAACAAGATGGGGCCTGGCCCTCATAATTTTGGTCTGGTTCAAAATAATTTACATTTTCGATTTGGAAATAGATGGATCGGAAATAACGGTCCTATCAGATGGCCAGCAAGATCACCTGATCTTACGCCAATGGACTTTTTTATTTGGGGACATTTAAAAAATATTGATCATAAAAGAACATACACTACAAGAGAACAATTGGAAATTTCTGTTCGAGATGCTATTACCAGCATAACAGCAAATCAAATAAATCGAGCCTATGAGACATCTGTTAGTAGAGCAAGACTGTGTGTCGAAAATAATGGACAACATTTTGAAAATTTGATTTAATTTGTAAATATTTTTTTGTGTTTAAGGATTAGTATTTTTTTATTAAAATTGTCAAAAGAGGAATAAATATTATTTATTGTTTATTTCTTTGGTTTGTTATTTGAGCCAATTTTGATTTTTCGTATTTTTATGTGTAGTATGATGAAATCAGGCTGTCATGTAGATTCCAAAAATGTAATAATCTTCAGGGTGTCCCGTTTAAAATTCAGAAGTTGGTATCAGTTCCGGTAAAACCGGAAGTAGTAAAAGTGAAACAAACCGACTAAAATGAGGCCACTAATGTCCCATTTAATTCCCTAAAATTTTATTATTTTATATTGAGAAACACAGATACTGTAGCCTGTTAGATGTTAGATGTGTCACCCTGTATATTGTAAATAAATAAATAAAATAAAAACGTTTATTAACCTGTTGACATGTACATTATATATATAGGAATCGTCGAGTCTACAAAGAAATCTAAGTAACAAAAAAAAATAGATGAAGATACAAATAAATAAAATATTTATCTAAAAGAACAAAGTTAGGTACTTAAATTAAAAAGAGATAATGAGAAACAAAGGGTATTACACTACATACAATTATAATATATAAATAAGACGTCTCTTTAGTTACCAAAAAATTCATCTAAACTATATATAGATTGTCTCAGCAGAAAACGTTTTAATTTAGATTTGAAATTTACTAAATTTGGACAATCAATCACATCTTTAGGTAAGTGATTATAAATTTTAAGTGCTAAACAATTTGGTGCTTTTAGCGAGATATTATATTTGTAAAAAGGTACGTGGTATTTGTTACATTGCCTTGTGTTATATTGATGTAGTTCTGAATTTAGGTGAAATTTATTTTTATTTAAATACATATAAACACCCAGTTCAAATATATATAAAATGAAGTTAAGGTTAGAATGTTAGTTTTTATAAAAACATTTCCGCACGAATTTCTTTTGGAAATATTTTCTATTATTCTTAATATTCTTTTTTGTACGATAAAAACATCAGGTGATAGAGTAGACAAACCCCAGAACGCAATGCCATACCTAAGCCTCGACTCAACCTGAGCATAATATAAGCTAACTAACTGACTCTTTGTTAATATTTGGCTTAGATTTCTAAATAAATAACAGAGAGAATTTAATTTTGAAATTAATGAGTAGCAGTGCTCTTTCCAGTTTAAATTTCTGTCAATAGTTATGCCTAAGAATTTAACACTATCTTCATCTGAGGATATTAATGACTCTTTTACAGTTATGTCAATATTGTTGCACTTATTTTGCCAGTTATGGAATCTAATCATTTTTGTTTTGTCACTATGAAAATAAAGAGAGTGTAATTCGAACCAGTTAACCAGCTCATTCATGGACACTTGACATGTATCCTTTAATTCGGAGTCATTTGGGGATGAAAACAATACAGTAGAATCATCAGCGAAACGAACTTTTAATACTTTAGGTATTACTTCATCTAGATCATTTGTATATAGTATAAATAGAACTGGTTCCAGGACTGAGCCTTGAGGGACGCCCATGTTACATATTCTTGTATCTGAGGTTACTGAAGTTAAATTGCCGTACGATAATAATTTCTGTAATAAGATGTCGTGCTGAACGCAGTCGAAAGCCCTGCTGAGATCACAGAATATCCCAACAGGGCACTCACCTGCTTCCATAAAGTTTACAATATTTTCATAGAAAGATGTTGGTTTCTTGAAAAGATATTATGTTTCTTCACAAATGCTAGAAGTCTAGCTAAAAACGCATATTCGAATGGTTTAGAGAAGCAAGATGTAATAGTTATGGGTCTATAATTTTGAATCGATTCAGGATTTTGTTTTTTAAAAATGGGTATTACTTTGCCCTTTTTTAGAAGTGTAGGAAAATTCCCTGTCACAAATGAAAGATTTATTAAATATGTTAAGGGCTTACTTAATGTACATAACGCTTTTTTTAATATAAAGAGTGGAACTTCATCTGCCCCCGCAGCAGGTTTATTCTATAGTTTTTCTACTAAGAGCGTCAATAATTCATTCTCACTAAAAGGATCTAAAAATATAGAAAAACCTATTTTTTATGTTACTAAAATGCTTATGTTTAGTTTGCAGTGTAATATTTTTTATTATATTCTCTGGTTCCTCAATGAAAAAATCATTAAATAATTTTGCAATATCATTAGCGTTTTCAATTAACTTATCATTTTGTAATAAGTTTAAATTTCCAGTTTTACCCTTGGCTTGAGACAGTTCAGAAACTACTTTCCAAGATTCTTTTGAAACGTTGTTTGAGTTAAATATGCGATTTTGATAATAAACTTTTTTTGAATTTTGAACTAATTTTGAATGTTGTTTTTTAGTCCACATATAATAATTATGTAGCTCTGGAAAACTTTTTTGTAAAATATATAAATCTTTTAAATTAGTACTAGACATTATAACTTCATTGGTTACCCATTTACTATTCTTGTCTTGGGAATAGTAACATTTTTTTAAAGGAAAATATTTGTTAAACGAAAAAAGAAATACCTTCATAAAATTCTCATAAGCATTGTTTAAATCATCAGACGAAAATACAGTTCTGAGTTGCTAAGAATTCAAGGAAAGCTACCGTATTCTGTTCATTAAAGATACGTTTTATTTGTGACATTTGCTTCTTGTGAGAATTATTTTGATTATTTGGCGATTCAAAAAGAACAAATCTGTGGTCGGAGGTAATATTGTCACTTACGCAAACAACTGGATTAGTCATATTTGTATAGATATGGTCAATTATAGTGGATGACTCTTTCATAACTCGGGTTGGCCACTCTACCACCTGTTGTAATGCAAAACCTTTTAGTAAATAATTTAAAGTATTTTTTTTTTTTTTTTTTTTTTTTTTTTACTTCTGTGTCAACGGCATCGACTACTATGGCCATTAGCCTCGTGTTCTGTGTAGGCTTTGTTACTGTTTCCCAGCGCCACTTTAGGAACAGCACTGTTAATTAGAACCCAACAGTGAATGGTCGAGTGAGGAATCACACCTGGTATATGAAAATCAATTTCTAAATTTTTAATTAATTAAAAATCAGAAAAAGATTTCTGCCTTTGGTGTGATTCGAACCCACAACCCGTGGATTATGAGTCCAGTGCTCTACCGCTGAGCCACCCACCCCCCTATTTAAAGTATTATATAAGATTTTGTCCCTGATGGGATCTAAACTAAAATCACCTGCCAAAACAAAAGTACAGTTAGACTCATACAGTTTCTCTAAAACATTTAAAATTTTATCATATAAACACTGAAAATCGCCATCGGGTGATCTATATACTACTAATTTCTCTCTCTTTCCACTGGATTAAAACCACTTAGTTGTTAAAAAAGTTTTTTTATTGACGTTTCGGCTTTCCAGATCGAAAGCCGTTATCAAAATGACATAAAATAAATAAATTTACTAGAAACAGAACACTTGATAATCTTGCAAAAATATGACATCAACATAGTATACATAGAATAAGATTTTGAGATTGAAGATGTCAAAATCTGTTTCAATCATATTTTTGTGACGTTTCTGGGAACGAATTTTTGAAAGGATAGTGCATTTGCATATTATAAGAGAATTTATACTTCGTTATAAATGAAGTTTTCTTATTAATATTATCATAAGAAAAAACCAGATAAAAACTTATGATACTATCCCGATATAGAGGGTATCCTTTTTGCAATTAACTCTTTTTGTAAAATAGGTATCCAAATTTTTGAAATATCAACCGAACAATTAATTAATCTTGTGAGAAAAAAGTTGACAAGTGATAATACATTAATAAATAGAACTAAATTAAGCGTCTCAGCAATTCTAGAATTATTGGAACTATATATTAAAACTACATATTTTCAATTAAATAGTGATTTTTATCAGCAAAATTTTGGCATGGCAATGGGCTCTCCTTTATCACCAAAATTGGGTGATATTTTCATGGAGAATTTTGAAATGGAAATTGTAAACAAACAAAATTTAAGACCTTCTGTCTGGTTTAGATATGTAGATGATATCTTTGCAATTTGGCAACACGATAGGGAAAATATTGATACATTTTTATATACTATTAATAATTCGGAACCTACTATTAAATTTACAATTGAAATTGAAAATAATAAAAAATTACCGTTTCTTGATGTACTAATACACAATAACAACAATTGTTTTGATACATCAGTTTTTAGAAAAGAAACACATACAAATAGATATCTAAATTTTAATTCAAACCACTCAATTTGTGTTAAACGAGGTATTGTCAAATCTCTTTCCGATAGAGCAAAAACAATTTGTTCAAATGACAATATCTTAAATAATGAATTATCACTTGTTAAATCTGTCTTGATTAAGAACAACTACCCAAGTAAATTTATAAATCGTGAACTTTACCGAGACATCAAAACTAAAGATCCAAATTTAAACCCCCCAATAATTCTTTCAAATATAGTAAAAATCCCTTATATTCCAAAATTATCCGAAAAAATTAGAAGGATTGGCAATAAATTTAATTTAAAAACAGTTTTTCAAACTAATAATACATTAAAATCTTTAATAGTAAATACAAAACCTTTTAATGAAATTCAAAACACAAAAAATTGTATTTACAAAATTCCATGCGAATGTAATAAATTTTATATAGGAGAAACATCTAGACCTTTTCATATTAGACTTAATGAACACCAATCGTACATTAAAAATAAACAATTCGAAAAATCCAAAATATGTGAACACGCATGGGATTCTGGTCATAAAATACAATGGAATTTTTCAACTAGATTATTAAAAGAACCGAATAATTATAACCGCAAAGTTAAAGAAGCAGCATTGATATGCTTAAATAATAACGAATGTGTTTCTAATTGTTCGGTTGATATTTCAAAAATTTGGATACCTATTTTACAAAAAGAGTTAATTGCAAAAAGGATACCCTCTATATCGGGATAGTATCATAAGTTTTTATCTGGTTTTTTCTTATGATAATATTAATAAGAAAACTTCATTTATGACGAAGTATAAATTCTCTTATAATATGCAAATGCGCTATCCTTTCAAAAATTCGTTCCCAGAAACGTCACAAAAATATGATTGAAACAGATTTTGACATCTTCAATCTCAAAATCTTATTCTATGTATACTATGTTGATGTCATATTTTTGCAAGATTATCAAGTGTTCTGTTTCTAGTAAATTTATTTATTTTATGTCATTTTGATAACGGCTTTCGATCTGGAAAGCCGAAACGTCAATAAAAAAACTTTTTTAACAACTAAGTGGTTTTAATCCAGTGGAAAGAGAGAGAAATTAAAATACAAACCACAATGAGCTTCCGAAATGAATTATATACTACTAAGATTACCATTTTACATTTATCAAACTTATAGGTAATCCCACATATTTCAAAGTCTTTTTCTACACAATATTTTTTAAAATTAATTTCAGAACAATTTATATCATCCCTGCTATAAATTGAAACCCCACCACAATGATATGTAATAATAAGTTTGATGTAATTCTGTCAAAATTGAAGGTCAAGTCGTTTTTCTGTTAATATAAAAAATTACTTTGTAATAGGTAAACTAAATTTTAAAAATTGCACCCATTTAGAATTATCAAGTGGATAAATATAAAAAAACTAATGTTTTCATTGCGCAATTTAAAATCTGGCTATTTTAAAACCATTTAAAATTAAAGAATTTCGAGACCTTTTAGCGAAAGTAAGCACAATTATTATTTAAAAGAACTTAATTCAACATCTTTAAGTATAAATAAAAGTAGGGAAAAAGTGCATTTGTTGCATTCATCTCTTAAACTCCATAACCGGTAGTGGCATCACTACAAAAGATCCTTTAAGAATTTTTAAACCCTGACGGACTAAGAGAAAGAAACAATATCTCACATACGAGCCGAACGTGAAATTGAAAAGTATAGCAGAAAAGAAAGAAGAAAGAAAAACTAAGCAAAGCATAAGTGCTCCTTGTACTTGAAACGAGGAAAACTTTCTAGTCTGGTTTTTGGAGTATAAAATATGCGCATGAGTTTCGAAGTGACTTTACTCAAAGTTCAAAAAAAGTTAACACACAATTATTCAAAGGATTCGACTTCGAAAAGCGCGAGATAAGAAATTTGATTTTAAGTGTTTGAGAAAGGCTTAAAATACTTGGAATCGATCAGAAGTTAGCTTTACGTGAGTCACTTCTACTTTAGAGTTATCTATATAGGAACGTTTGGAAGAAATAGGAATGTTCTTTAGTAGGAGTGATAGAAAATTTATTGTTTTCCAGAAATAACATTTTAATAACTTGAGTTCATTGATAGAACTGGCTAAAAAATTCTCCGCATCGTTTGAAGCTCCCTAAACCCTGTTTTGTACCGTAATGCAATTCTATAGTAATGTCAACAAACATACATGCCATACCTACCGACTTCCTAAACCCACAAACATATAATTCTGTGTCCTTTCCTCAGTTCGGTCGATAAATAGAGCCAGAGGCTCAACCAAGCCGCGACACTTAGATAAACCGACCCAAAGACTCCAACGAACGGTCAGAAATTGATTTAATTTAAAAAAATAATTTTATATCTAAATTAAAAATAAAACAAACTTAAAAGTAATATAAATCATAAAGAAAGAAGAAGGCAATAAAAAATGTAATTTAAACCATCATATTTTATAAGTTTAAAGTTAATTATAATAGTAAGTGCATAAGATAAGCCAGTTGGTATAAAAAGAATAAAATATATACAATTTGAATATTATTTTTTACTATTGTATACCAAAACATCGTCCAACTATTCTCGTACAATTACCAATCACGTTTAAGTCTCAAACACTTGCATCAGTCATAAAACTGACTTAATCACAGTTAGAATTAACGTTTCGAGTTTTGGCCATTGTCGCTGTACCTCGGCCACGTTAGAGCGACAGAGGCGGCGTGTCAAATTATAGTTATTGTCCAAGAGTTAGTTGGTTAACTATTTACTTTTGAGTTGTAGATTTCTATCGAGTCACGAGTGACGTGAATAATGAGAAAGGGTGGGTTTTATAGGTCGAAGGGACCGTTTCGTACCTTAATTACCCTTTTGTTTATGTTTTTAATCGTTTCCGAAAGGTTTTAGAAAGTCACATAACGGTAGGGTCGTTTAAATCAATTAACATTTTGATCTCATCACGTCTTTTGGATGTTGATCATATTTTGAATTTATGGGTATCGTAATTTGAAATAATAACGCCAAATATCAAGATTTGATTCGTTAAAAAATTGAATTGAAAATTTTTGCAACTACTGGCCGGAGTACCCGCCCCGACAGGCATCGAAGTACATCAGTCTAGACCCGCGTTGAAAAATCGACTCTATTAGTCAAGGATCCATTTCGTCATCATATTGTAATATTATTTTTAATTATTATTTATTATTTTTTTAATTTACTTTCTCTCAGGGATTTTATAGTGGTGGGTTCATTATTTTTGTTATGCCTCTCATAAAAATGCTTATTATTTCCCAAAAATTGTTAATATCACCTGTGAAATAAATTCCTGAAAGTTATGCAACCAATTTAACGTTTATTTTATTGTAAAATTAACACAACTTATTTAAGGATGAATTCAATTAATGAGATGCTCATTCATAAAATTGTAATACGATTAATTAAATTTTGTTACAAACTAAAAACTAATAAAGTTTTACCAAAAACTAGAAAAAAAATTTATTTGACTATTGCTCACTCTGAGTTAATTCCAATTTGTCATTTGTCAATTTAATAGTTCTGAATTGTTCAATGTGTTTTATAGTAAAAATGTGTATACTTTACTTATGTTTAAGTCGAAAAAGGTAAGACGAATTATTGGATACCTTCAGAGTTAATAATAATAATAATAATAAATGATTTTATATATATAATAGCAACATAATACCTTTTACATATAAAGTAGTTACCAAAAGGCAGAGTTCAAGATGTTAGTCTTTGCTCTTCCACTCAACCGGAATGCTCTTCCACTCATCAATACTTTTTTTTGTTTTCTTTCTTCTTATTGGTAATATAGAATTTCTTTCTTTCTTCTTATTAGTCTGGAATTTCGGAAATGCATCCTTCATTTACCACATCTTTATTTTTCTGTACTGTTTAACACTTTTAAACTACTCATAGGTGTATGTTTTTTTTTAAGTTCTTGGACACTTTTTTCTTTAACATTAACTGGTAAGTTATATTTTATTATTTATAACTTGATGGTCACTGTACATACTTAATTACTAATTATACAATTTATTTTTTAACTTTTCAGGTATTTAACTCAATAAGTTTTAATTTAAAATTTAATTTAAAGTAGGGTTAGCCATATGTGAGTAGTAGGTACTAAGGTTAGGAAGAAAACAAGGTTCTTTATATGTCACAGTTAACTTGTGAGATATAAAGGACCTTGTTTTGTTCCTATCCTCAGTAAAATTTAATTCGTTAAACAATAAGCATTTTCTTCCATGATCTTTTTTTCCACCAATCTCGATCTGCTTTTTTTTATCAACAAACTTTTTTCTTTCAGTTAAGTCCCAGGTCCTTTGCCAAATTGATAACCACTTTGACTTTGACAGAAACTGATTAAATTATTATTTAATATAGATGTAAAGAAAGTTTATCTTGTCTTATGATTTTTAAACTATTTAAATGTTATTTTCCTAAAAAATTGTTTTATGTTTGTAAGTTGGCATACCTTTTATATGTACTGAGTGTTTTTTATTTCAGTTTTTGCTTAGTTATTTTATATCAATATATTTACGCTCACTACATTTTTTGTTATAAATATATTTAAAAACTTTGAAGAAAACTCTTTTTTCAAATAAATTAATATCCCTTTCAATAGAGACGCCAATGGTATTGAACGGAATAAGGCGCCCCATTCTGTTAAGACGAACGAATCTTTACAGCAAGCATTGTTTATATATATAACGTTAATCAACATCATTACCAAACAACATCCTCATTAAAATATTAATACTTGATTGTTGATGACGTCACTAGAGCATTATTAATTGTTTTTTATTACAACGTTTTAGTTTTGGTGTTTTCGTCCATAAATTTTAGTTAACAGGAGAAAAGCTATTTTTAAGTTAGTAGTAGTAGTAGTCGATAATTTTGAGGTTATATTAAGAAATGGTTAATACCAAAGTTTTAGATTTTTTAATTATCTACAAATTTTATTTTAAATTTTTTTCGATAGAATGCACATTTCAACCACAAATCGTAAAAAACCAATATCCAACCGTCTTTCCCTTTCGGAATTTTTACTCAGTTGCCTTGATATTTCTTAATTTATTTGGAGCATATTTTGATCTAACCTGGGCATGTTTTATCTAACCTGACCATATTTGGTCTAACCTGACCATATTTGGTCTAACCTGACCGTATTTTGATCTCACCTGGCCACATTTTGATCTAACCTGACCATATTTTGATCTAACCTGGGCATGTTTTATCTAACCTGGCCATATCTTGATCTAACCTGAGCATATTTTGATCGAACCTGGGCATGTTTTACCTAACCTGACCATATTCTGATCTCCACGTTTTCACCCATAACACCCAGCTGAAATATTTCTGATTTCAAATGATTATAGCAAACATTTAAAAAAAATGAAAAATAGTGCTGGTTTTTTTTTGTCTGGCGCCATTTTTACTCAGTTGTCTTGATATTTCTTAATTTATTTGGAGCATATTTTGAACTAACCTGGGCATGTTTTATCTAACCTGAATAAATTTGGTCTAACCTGACCGTATTTTGATCTCACCTGGCCATATTTTGATCTAACCTGACCATATTTTGATCTAACATGGCCATATTTTGATCTAACCTGGGCATGTTTTATCTAACCTGGCCATATCTTGATCTAACCTGAGCATATTTTGATCTAACCTGGGCATGTTTTACCTAACCTGACCATATTCTGATCTCCACGTTTTCACCCATATCACCCAGCTGAAATATTTCTGATTTCAAATGATAGATTATAGCAAACATTTAAAAAAATTGAAAAATAGTGCTGGTTTTTTTTTGTCTGGCGCCATTTTTACTCAGTTGTCTTGATATTTCTTAATTTATTTGGAGCATATTTTGAACTAACCTGGGCATGTTTTATCTAACCTGAATAAATTTGGTCTAACCTGACCGTATTTTGATCTCACCTGGCCATATTTTGATCTAACCTGACCATATTTTGGTCTAACCTGGCCATATTTTGATCTAACCTGGGCATGTTTTATCTAACCTGGCCATATCTTGATCTAACCTGAGCATATTTTGATCTAACCTGGGCATGTTTTACCTAACCTGACCATAATCTGATCTCCACGTTTTCACCCATATCACCCAGCTGAAATATTTCTGATTTCAAATGATAGATTATAGCAAACATTTAAAAAAAATGAAAAATAGTGCTGGTTTTTTTTTGTCTGGCGCCATTTTTACTCAGTTGTCTTGATATTTCTTAATTTATTTGGAGCATATTTTGAACTAACCTGGGCATGTTTTATCTAACCTGAATAAATTTGGTCTAACCTGACCGTATTTTGATCTCACCTGGCCATATTTTGATCTAACCTGACCATATTTTGATCTAACCTGGCCATATTTTGATCTAACCTGGGCATGTTTTATCTAACCTGGCCATATCTTGATCTAACCTGAGCATATTTTGATCTAACCTGGGCATGTTTTACCTAACCTGACCATATTCTGATCTCCACGTTTTCACCCATATCACCCAGCTGAAATATTTCTGATTTCAAATGATAGATTATAGCAAACATTTAAAAAAATTGAAAAATAGTGCTGGTTTTTTTTTGTCTGGCGCCATTTTTACTCAGTTGTCTTGATATTTCTTAATTTATTTGGAGCATATTTTGAACTAACCTGGGCATGTTTTATCTAACCTGAATAAATTTGGTCTAACCTGACCGTATTTTGATCTCACCTGGCCATATTTTGATCTAACCTGACCATATTTTGGTCTAACCTGGCCATATTTTGATCTAACCTGGGCATGTTTTATCTAACCTGGCCATATCTTGATCTAACCTGAGCATATTTTGATCTAACCTGGGCATGTTTTACCTAACCTGACCATAATCTGATCTCCACGTTTTCACCCATATCACCCAGCTGAAATATTTCTGATTTCAAATGATAGATTATAGCAAACATTTAAAAAAAATGAAAAATAGTGCTGGTTTTTTTTTGTCTGGCGCCATTTTTACTCAGTTGTCTTGATATTTCTTAATTTATTTGGAGCATATTTTGAACTAACCTGGGCATGTTTTATCTAACCTGAATAAATTTGGTCTAACCTGACCGTATTTTGATCTCACCTGGCCATATTTTGATCTAACCTGACCATATTTTGATCTAACCTGGCCATATTTTGATCTAACCTGGGCATGTTTTATCTAACCTGGCCATATCTTGATCTAACCTGAGCATATTTTGATCTAACCTGGGCATGTTTTACCTAACCTGACCATATTCTGATCTCCACGTTTTCACCCATATCACCCAGCTGAAATATTTCTGATTTCAAATGATAGATTATAGCAAACATTTAAAAAAATTGAAAAATAGTGCTGGTTTTTTTTTGTCTGGCGCCATATTTTAAAACAAAGCAAAACATTCAAATTACACGAAGTTCCCTAACTTTTCCTTTTCGCTCCACATATATATACCTTCAAAGGAATGTGGGGTTTCTCAAAGTAAACTTACCACTGTTCTTGAACATTCTTTATTTCACAGGGGAGTTCCCGAAGTTTTGATTAAATAATAAATAAGGAAGGCAATGTTAAGACTTGCGGTAAGTGTGTAATACAAGTTCAGTAAGTTGGCCTACATTGAGTTAGCGGTGAATAATATATGTCGAAACATTTCAAATATTCACTATGCGAAGGGGTTTATATGTGCTCAATAGTGAAAATATATTCACTTCTATCGTATAATAAAATACAATAAATTTTATGGTTTATGGATCGCCACAAAATAGTTGCGTTATATTATACGATGTAAGTCAGAGAGATGGCGCTGATATCACAGTGATTTTTTAATCTACAAAATTTGATTGTTTTAGATGCTATAGAAATTCCGATTCTTCTATTACAATTGAAGAAATGCATGTTTTTGCTGATATTAAATAAATAAAAAACATTTCTTAACATTAAATATCTAGTTTTTGTTTTTTGCACTACTTAGATACAATTTTCTTCAACAAAATGAAGGACTTTCCAAAGTAAGAAGATCTAAACGGCCTACAGATGACGCTAATACATAGGAATGTTTAGCTTTTGTTAGTAGACAGAATTATTTAAATTGCTTGTCAAGATGTTAAATCATATAAATTACGCTCAGCTAACTATCCTCAATTAATCGAGGTACAGTTTTTACACAAACCTGTAGATGTTACATTTGCATATGTGCATATTCAGTCTGCCTAAGACAAAAACAAAAGCTTTCGGTATATTTCAGCTGAAACAAAATCCGTTGTCATGGCTTATCCACGATGAAACGGCTTTTCTCTTATTGTGTTTACAGTTTCTATCCTTTATGACCATGCAACCTGCTATGTTGCATATATTGTATTCTTTTATAGAATATGTGCGGCCCAATTTACCATGCTGAAACCATATATATGTTACGCTGTGCTTTCTCTATGCGGACGGATGGCGTGTCTCTTATTTTATTTTTCGTATTTGCAGACTTTGGGGAAAACGTACGTGTCGAATATTTACATGTATTATGCAGTCCAATATTTATTTTTTGGATGAATAAAGAAAATTATCATCCTAGTCTTTTGATCTTATGCATTTGCTGGTGCATTTTGTTACGTAGAAAATTCACGTTTAATTTTTTGTCATTTGATAAACGTTTCTGATAATTGACGTTTATTTTTCTATATTTAACGTTTGTATTGACGTTTAAAGTTCGTTCTTTGACATTTGGCATTCGTTTTGTAACGTTCAACATTTGATGTTCGTTATTTTTGGCGCTGATTTTTGGCATGTGACGTTTTACGATCGTTTGAATCGCATGTAGATGTTTTATCCCGAAGGAATAACCATTTTTTTACCAAAATTTAATTATTTCCTCAATTTTGTGGATGAAAATTCAATTTGAAAGCAAGATACTCTAGATTCCTTCTTGCTTCTTGGTAGATCATAATAATTGGATATCCATAATTCGTAACATGTTTTAATTTTGTGTATTTGCTTACTTTATGAGTTTTTAAAAGCCTAAACTATAAAAAAAAGTCAATAAAACGACACCAATTCCATCTCGATTTTTTTCGCCCTACCTCCATTGAATAATTAATTTGCATATTAATACAGAAACAAGTTGGGCGAATAATACAACTTGCTAACATTGCGTCAACGTTTAATTGTTCTGTTTTGTCGGTTATAAAAACAAGAGAATAACGATCTTATTATGCCGGCGCGGTTCATGTTTTAGCTATTCAAATCTCATGTCTAGATAACGTGGACAAACAGCTCGGTAATGTCTTTCTGCAAAGTAGCAAATGATATGCAAGAACAACATATCAAACGACTGGATCTTATCGGTCCCTGTGCAAAATCAAAGTGATAGATATACAAGGAACTACCAACGCACTATCAGGTATCCCGGTGTTATTCCCTTTGTACTAAAATATCTGGTCAAATCTACATTGCTAATCCTGTTTCTCAGCATCAGGAATCTAAGTCTAAAGTTTAACTTATACTGACATATGCATTTAAAGATGTCTAAGGACATTTGCTCCCTGTTT